>CM060985.1:47967044-52767044 GCA_030765065.1 Deroplatys truncata
GTCATATGAAGCCTACATCTATCCAGCAGTTTATGATTCTTTGAGCAAGCATTCCCCAAAGCTTAATGGACCAATATATAATCACGAAATTCTTACAAGCACCAACAGAGGGACAACTTGTGAGCCATGATCATAAGGGGCACAGTTACAAAGAGTTATTCATCACTCTTTACTTATATCTGTGTGTAGTATGGCATTCTTTATGATTCAAGGAAGCTAATACAAGAAGATACATCTCCACCACTAATTACGGACGAATCAGACGACATCAGGGAATTCTTGGTACTCTATCCTGGTCATTAGACTAGCTGCCAAATTTATGTCTTCAGCTGGCTTGCACAAAGTACAGTCCAAGCAAAAGCGAAGTATCTCACCAGCTTCTCTGCATATTTATGCTCAAATTCGCTATCCAAGTTTTTGAAAAAGAATAAAATTTCCTTTGCCAATATCAAATTGCAATCGATGCTTAACTTTAGCATATTTATCTTCATTTGTTACAATTTCAGTAAATGTGAGTTTTGTTTCATTTAAATATCTTCAAAAATAACAGGATAATTTGCATTCTAAGCAACTCGTTTAGAGTTAAATTGCCGGCTGGGATTTAAACCCATATGGCTGACGTACAGCATACAGGTATACTTTAAATGGCTGACAGTGAACAGGTTAAATATTTGTTTGATATAAGTATAAAATCAAGGTTATATCATTTGAAGACCAGCTAAAACTTGTAATCATGAACTTGCCATCAAATTTGTATTATTTCCACCAAAAAAAAAAAGGCACCAGAAATTTAGAACTTTGGGTATTGCTTTTTCTACAAAATTAGCGAAATGCTTAAAGATATTCAAATTTGCAAGTTTGCTGATAATATAACTCTTCTAACAGAAAACGAAATGCCACTGGATCAGTAAACTTTCACGTTTTAAGCACAGCAAATCTGCATGAATAAAGAAAGAAAAAAAAAACACACTTGAAAACACAATGCTATTAGCATATAGTTTGGATAAAAAACACAAAGGGTGAAGCTCATGCTCACATAAATTCTACAGCAAACACATGCTCAGTAAACGATACTGCATTTCTGCTAAATTAGTATTTAAAACTGATAAAAACAATGTATTATCAAATGTATTAGTCTAATACATGGGCAGAGTGAACAATGCTTACAATAAAAGCATGTTTATATAACATCAGAGTTACAAACACGTGAAATATTTATAAACACTAAGCTACAAAGCAGTAGTGACATGTTGCAAATTTCAACAATAAAAATGCCACTAAAATGTCTATAATGTATAACAACATTAAAGTTTCCATTATTGAAATACTATTTACAGTATAAGAATAGAACTAGCTATAAGAAAGGGCTGTTGATCACTAAATTTCAAGCTGCCTGAAAGTTTTCATACTCATTTCACATTCAAACATAAAAGAAAACCAATCAAAAAAGGAGTAACAAACGTGAATAAATGTGCACCCAGCAATCAATCCTCTAAAAGGTTCAGTTTTCTCCAAACAGATTTTAATTTACAGATTTTGGTAGTTTGAAACGCCTGAACATATACTCATACACTTAACTGTGTAACCTTTGATATAAAACAAACTCATGAAATATAAAGATTTATAACTAGACTTCGGATTTATTTGGAAATACATATTTAGTTTTTTTTACTTGTAGAATTAAGTTCTGCAATATATATGATTCCTGTTCTTCTGTACTTATATATAAAGTTTGATAGTGCATATAATAGCCTGTTTCCAATGTTACTGTATATTTCATCATTTTTCCATACATCAAGCATATAATACACAAATTTTAATTAAAAATATATTTTTATTTTGTCACTAGAAGCCCTTACTATGGAGACACCCATTGGAGGTCCATGGGTAAACTTAAGAATGCTCCTTTAAAGTATGCAAGAAAATAAAACACAAATTATTCAGTATTTTTGGGAACAATCCTGACACTAAGTTTTGTGTTTGTGGATAAATATCTTCAAGATGAAATGGAGTGCTTCCTGAAGAAATTTCCCCACAGTTAGTGCTTTCAAATTTTGTCCAATAACATCTGTAGACATGGAAAGATTATTTTCAGCATACAAATTTGTTTTAACAGATAAATGCCATAAGCTTACACCCAATCATTTGGAGAAAACGACCAAATTACAACAACCAGAATAATGTCCTAAGAATCTATACTGAAAGTACCAGAAAGTATAAGCTTATATTTAACAATTTTAGTATTATTTTCAAAATTATAGAGCATATTTTAAAGATTTTGAACAGCTCAAATTCATCCATATTTTAGATACTTTTAGTGCATACAAATCCAATGCCTATTTATACATAGGGTCATTCCAAAAGTTTTGAGAACGGACGCAATAAAATATTAAAAATTTACATCTGATCATTGCATCTTTTCAAAATATTCTCCATTGTATTCTATACACCGTCTCATCCTTTCAAACCATTTTTCAAATGCTTAACACCATTCTTCTTTGGAGAGAGAGCAAATACATTCTTCATAAGCAGCTATTGCAGCTTCAGGTGACTCAAAACGTTGATCTTGAATTTTTTCTTTCATTTTGGGGAATGGAAAAAAAGTGACACGGGGGCCAGATCTGACTGTAGGGAAAACGGGACAAATATCTGACTGCTGCAGAAATTGGGTTGTTTCTTGTGCAGTGTGGGCAGAGGCATTGTCATGGTGCAACACAATTCCACACAGAACCAGTCTTAGCAAGCCTTTTTCTCAGTTCATTGAACACTTGTGGCAGACATTTTGTGGTCTACCATCTGGCAGTAACAGTATTTGGTCCCTCAAGTGGAATCATCACAATGTGGCCACTTGCTGAGAAGAAGGAACAGATCATCTTCTTGCCAACACTTCTTGTTGGGGGGGGGGATCTTCCCCTGGGAAGACCCAGACCGATGACTGTCGTTTAGTTTCTGGATCATACTGGTAAATCCAGCTTTCGTCACCTGTTACAATGTTAAATATGTTTTTGATTCTTCCTCCATTGAATTTTTCAATAATTTCCTGGCACCATTGCACATGTGTTTGTTTCTGCTCCTTTGTGAGGTGGTGGGGGCTCCAGCGACTACAGAGCTTTCTGATGTCAAGTTTTTCCTTTAGGATTGTTTGCACTGCTGCCAATCCAATATTTAGGGCTTCTGAATCTGAACAAATGTGCAACAATGATCTTCCCGCAACATCTGTTCTGCTTTCACCACATTTTCATCCATTGTTGCTGTAGCCAGCTGTCCTGCTCAATCTTCATCTTCGAGGGAATTCCTTCCTCTTCTAAACTCTGGATACCATCAGTAAATGGTGGATTACCAAGGGAAAGATCCCCAAATGCATAATGCAGTCTTTCAAGGCATTCTCTCTTCCCTAAACCAACTTTAAAATCAAAGAAAATCATAGCACGGAAGTGCTCTCACTTGAGAGCCATCCTAACGTATGACATAGCAACACTTGATGTACATACACACACGGTGCTGACAATGCACATTGTTGGAGTGCACCCAGACTTGCACATGTTGCTATCTGAAGTTAGGAAAAGCTGCTTTGGCTTACCACTACTCATTGTTGTCCATTCTCAAAACTTTCAGAGTGACCCTCGTAACACACATTTTTCTGTCTGTCTGTCACAGTACTACTACTGCCTGTGATGCAAGAGGACTCAGTTGAATTCCCACGACTGGGAGGAGGAATGGTATGGGTGCACTTAACCTCATGAGGTCCTTGGGGACCAGTTGAACTTCTTAATAAAAATAGCAGCATTAAACCCTGCATATAGTACCCTGGGTTGACATGGACAGAGGCAGAGAATGCAGCAGCTGTTCCACCAGAGACTTAGATTTGTTTGATTTGGAGGTAAAGCTACTGAAGTATAGGAGTAGTATTTGGTTTGCAGCTAATGAAGTGCGCTTGTCTATTTATAGCCATGGTTAAAAGCTCTTCATATATGCTTTTGAGTTTGAAAGCATGATAAAAGTTTCCTGCTTAGGAAAATATTTTTATTTATGAAATTCAAGAGAAACGTTCACTTTGAAGCTTCAAAAAACTCTGCATTAACAATAATGATAACACACGGTTAGCAAAACTAAATAGAAAAGCATTACTTGAAAATTTCCTTCCTACACTAAAGGCTTCTGAACAAATGAAAATGTATTGCTCACAACAATCAGTTTTTTATTTCATTTCTACAATGATAGTTATGTGTGTTAAAACATTCTGTACACAATTCCAAACTACAGGTGCAAAATTTAATTAATAACTTAACTTCAATATTGAAAAAATTGAATAAATGTATATGTTAAACTTGAAAAAAAATTATCTAAGGCTTTCAAGTTCTATCATTACAGTACTCTAATGTGTTTATAAACAGAATTATTTATTCATAAGAGAAAAAAAAAGAATGTTATCTAGCTACAAAAATTCAGGAAATTGTATTGTGAAAATGTTAACAGAAGACTTAAGCCCTGTGATTTCATTATTATTATTATTATTATTATTATTATTTACTGACGCTCTTTAACTACTATAGTTCTTAGCATTCCATTCTATATTGAGCATGAAAGACCCAAAACTTTGCTCAGAGGCCTCTTTATCAGGCTTGAGGTTCTTTTACGTGCCATAAATCTACGAAATGGGACCACCAGCTTTACTTCCCATTCAAAGGAAGCCATGCTAAGGATTTTTATGCCCAAAAATATCTATCGCCCTCCACAGGGTTTGAACCCACAGCCTCAGGAACTAGAAGCTAGCATAATGCACTAGACCACAGAGGACTACAGCCCTGTGATGGTTATGCCTGTGCAAATGTGAATTTTCTTTCTATTCTTTACCAAAGATCTCTAAGTAATTATTTATTGGTAATCAAATAGTATCAAATGTACCAGCTAACTGCAATTGGAAGCAGAATTTGTGAAATCATTGCAAGCATTGCATTTTTGAGCTGATATCATAAGAAACAATCACTAAATCTGCTGCATTTGATAATGAATGGCTGTAATGATATGCTGTAACAGGAGCTCAAACAGATATTCTAACCTATGCAATTTTTTAATATCTCGTACCACCTTTTACATATGTTCGCTTTAATTTACATTTCTACATGTTATAATTACAGTTTGAAGCTGAAGACCTATAAAAAGACCTAAAATGTCCCAAAAAGGACCCAATTACTGGAAAAAAAGGATGAAAAAGTGTTATGTAAATTAATAGTTTTAATTATTTTAGTTTTAATTACATATTTAAATAGTGAATATAATGCTTGACATCAGACATCAACACCATTACATCAGCCATTGTTAAAAGGGAATGTGCATAATTTTCTCCCAAATTGTGCTATTTATGATCTCTTGATACACATTAATACATAGATATTGAGTGAGAGATTGATGTATTTAATTTATAATGTAACAACCAAATGTTATTCTCTGAAATAGAATGAAACATTTTTGCTTAAAAAATACAAAATTCTGGTGGTACAAAACATAGTGAAAAACCACAAATAAAATGCTGCTTCTTTCAGTCATATATTTTTTTTATTGTTATGTTAATCTACATATATCATTGTTGTCGGTTCAAATTAAAAATAACAGTAAAAATGAAGTCAAAAGAAGCTGAAGGTGCAAAAATAAATGCCAAAAAGGAAAGAAAGAAAAGAAAGTAAAAGAAATGGAGGGGCATTTTCTAGTGTCTGCAGTGACCCAAAATGAACATATATTATGTTGGGCCTCATCTTTGGACACTCGAAAGGAAAAGGAGTTTTCCTCAATTTCAGAGCTTTAGTTGTAATACATTAATTACTAGAATTAAATGGAAATTATCTATGTCCATGCAGATATTCAAGTTTATTTTTACTTCATTGATAGGGGAAAAAGCAAATGGATTAAGCATGTGCTTATACCATAACATATCCATATAATGTGTTAGTATTTTCTAAGTGGAGTTAAATTACTATTGGCAATATTATGCTTGATGGCCAAAAAACTGTCTGAAAACAATAAGGTCCAAAACATGTTCAAATTCAGGTCTGTTGAATCACCCAGTAGGAAGCTCTCCTTCAAAGTAGGGTGTGGCAACCATCAACTACTTCATTCATTTTAAAATGGCCTCCAACGAAGTCAATCACTTTGTAGGAGACACTGTTATCATGCATGGCATCTCTAGTTCACAATTGTATTAAAAATCCTTAGCATGACTTCCTTCTGAAGAGATGTAAAGCCAATATTTATTTTCATAAAAGAAAAAAGAATCCCAGTGAGCTTTTGCACACACAAGTGCCTGCTTCTCCCTAGTGCCACCTAGCATGTGTTAAGCTAATCATTCTTCACTGCTGCTCCGCAGCTAATAGAGGCATCACTACCAAGATGCCCTATTACAGAAAACCTCACAAGATGACCGTATATGTGATAGGTTTGAAAATTATAATGATAAAGATAGTATTTGGGAGACTTATGGGAAATTAAAGAGCTTCCTTGACAGAGAATCTGCAACTGTTAACACACTTTACCATGTGGAGTTGTGTGAATGAACAGAAATAATTCAGATACACAAGAAATACGATTGTTAGTATAAGCTTAAAACTTTTGAAAGTACTTAATAGAAACAAAAGTATCTCAGTAAACATGGGCTGGCCTGCAAATGTGCTGTTTCCAAAACAGTTGCTTATGTATTGTTATGAGTAGAGGCAAAACATCAAACTTCATATTCTAAACCATGTTTGCTATTATTATGGGAACAAGTATTTTTACATTTTGTTGTGTGCAGAATTCACTGCAAGTGACAAAGAATGTCATATTTCATAATACTTTGGTAAACTCTCCACATTTTATTAAAACTTTCATATTTATTCATATTTTATAGGGTTTACAATTTTTTTTTCTTTTAAAATCATTTCCGTTAGCAATGAACCAGGCTTTTCTAAATATTCTATTCGAGTAGTTTTCTGTGAAATATATTTTAAAAACCCAAGCTACTCTTTCCAGAAAATGTGTTTGGAAAAACCTCACATCCTTTCCAACCAGTCAGGCACAGTTGAGAAAGTGTGATATGTAAGATAACCATTATTAACATTTTTACATTCGTATAAATAACACTCCTCAGCTAGTTATGTGTTTGCTACATCTTTGCAGATTGCTTGTATCAGAATGGTATGGTAAGTAATGATGTAATTACAGCATTTCCTCTCAGCAATGTTCAGTTTTGTAAACAAAGAGCAAACTTTGGATTGGTTTGAGCATGCAAAGAAAAGCATACAAGATTAGATTAGGTTACATATTTGACAGGGAGATGAACAGGAGAGACATACCCCTACATGCCCACGCTGAAACCTTTGGTTTATTGTACAGTTTTCTCGCTGTTTTTCCAATCATCACCTCCCTAAATTCTAATAAGGCTCCAAGGAGTCCATTGGTTAGGCTTTTATTGGATACTATCTCATTTAAATCAACAGTTCCAAATTGATTGTATCTATTCACTTCCAATGCTTCACACTGGAATATTAAGCGCAAGGCCATTTTCTCCTCTATACCACACATCCTGCATTTATGGTCTTTTGAAAGTTCCATTATCTGCAGGTGTTTTTTAAAATTCCCATGACCAAAAGCACACAATGTTTAGTGATGAATTACAATAATGAATTTACAGTTTTCTCACAAACAATTCATAACACTTCTATCTCTGAATCCTGCAATAAGATTAGCCAAATCTGAAGAGTTAATCTAACCATAGTATGTAGGGGTAGACCAAATATTTGTAAAAAACGTGGGAAAAGAATCTATAAGAAATTACCCAAAGAATTTAAAGCAATTAATATAATGGAACTTACTATAAAGACAATAAACTAGTATTTAGTTGCAAATGCATTTTACAGCCTGGAAGAATGTTCTCCTAAATACAGTCTGTATATGTACATGCAAATTGAAATTTTGGCGTGTCCTTGAGATCCCGTGTATTTGAAGGATGTATAAAGTATCTTATCTAGATTAAGTCAGAAATTACATACAGTGTGCACAGTTCGTGAAATAGTCACACACTTCATATTTACAAATTGTAACTTTGCTGCAGAGTTTGTCAGAAATATTATCTCCTTTTTTTCCACCTCTCAATTTGTATTACTATGTCAGCTTAGCTCCTTCCCCACAAAACTAAACAAAAAAATCAATGGAAACTTTAGTCATTTACATCTAGAATGTTTACAAAATGGTAACTATGTCTACTTTAACGTGTTTGCAAAACTGAATTAATTAAAAGTAGAAAAATTAGTATAACTATTTTTTGATTGAATGAAAATCCTCCTGTTTATAGAAGGTGTGTATAGAAGGCAAGTCTTGTACAGACCAAGTAATAAGTGTGGATATATTAATCTTTTATGAACACCCGAGTTGTCAACTACAGGTAAAATTCCAAATGTTTTTAAAAGTGGCTTACATTTGTGGATTCATGTTCACAGAGACTGATACATCCATTTTAATTACTAGCACATAAAATATATATACAAAGAAACTTATCACTGTGCAACCTTAAAATTTTAGTACAAAGGTAACATTATTGATTTATTATATAAAAGCAGACAAAGATTGTTTTCTCTCAAAAACCAATGCAGGCAATATTTACAGTAATGCATTATTTTAGACAAGGTATTTGGTTATTTACTAACTCATTTAGTGCAGAATTTCCTTTATTCAAAGGTAAAATATTCATATTCAAATCACACATGAACTAATAGAAGCTCTATACAATGTTAATTCACATTTAAACGTTCATATGAAAGATGCATTTAGCGTGCTCTGCCACTACCTTCTCTAATAGCACTCAAAAGATTCTGTAGAGTTCTCATTGTTTCATTGGGATTATTTTGTTTCAATCAAAAGTAAGTAAGAAAATAGGGAAAAGAAGATGTAACACATTAAAAGAAAAACTCATGTTAGCAAATCAACAAACAAATCACAAGGAAAAAAAGAAGAAATTAAAAATGTGCAACATAAATCAATATCTAAATGATTTACCGTCTTTATTATATACTTGTCATGCATATCACGTCGCAGAACTAACCCAAGTGCGGGTAACTTTCCACCAAGTTTAGGAAGCCAAGTGTAATATTTCATGCCCCCATTTTGTGGTTTCGGGGGCGTGACATATGATATCTGAAAATACCAATTTTGCAGTTAAATAAGCAAATATTGCAGTATAAAGTACATTTTTATTCCAATGTAATCTGCCTATGACAGAATGAAAATTAAGCATATTTGCAAAGGATTTAAAAAAAAAAGAAACAATCACTCATGCTCATCTGGAAGCAATGTAAAATCATGATCAACATCCCAGTGCCACAGGAGAGCTCCTGCATAAGGATTATAAATACATTCAGTGAATAACTAACTGGCAGAGCACGCTAATGGCGTTTGCTACACTAGTATTAAACCAAAAGCCTTCCCTTACCTAAATACTCTTTGTATCAGAGCCTTTGTTTGAACACATGGTCAGCCTAATGCTAATTTTCTTGGCACCAGGAAGCACACTATTTGCCAGCAGTATCAGATATTCATAGCCCCTTAAATTCAAGTGCATAGATTTCTCATGCAAATTATAACTACAATAACCACATACCTTTATCATAGAGATGTCTGAAATGATGTCCTTGTGCCGCCACACATCTCTCACACCTTTTAAAAAATTTGCATTAACACTCATCAACTCTTCATTGCCATGAAAATAAAAATGCTTCGCCCGTAAAAAAAAAATTAAATGCAGGTGAACAGAGCGATCATTAACATTATCCAATTATCAAATGCAGAAATTAACTCTGCTCACACTATCACATGGTTGCAATACCTGAAGTATAGTTATCTTATAGGGTTTTAATTTTAAAAGTTTAGTGGCATTCCAAGCCGGTTTGCAAAATTTGTGATTCCTGTGCAAGCTTTATCAGAGATTTTGTTAGACTTCGTTCTAGAGTTTTTCCTTGTTAGAATATGGTGATTTACTTTCAGTTTCCTATCAAGAACAGGTCCCGTTTCCCTAAATCTATACATAAGAGATGCACAGACAGTAGAGAATCTATCCATAAATCGCAGCGCAACTTCTCTGCAAGAGTTTGTTGTCACATAAGAATTATACATGAAGATTTGCTGTGCTAAAATACACAACCTTTTGGCATTATAACAGCACTAACATACAATAACACTAAAATACAATGTAACAACCTCTGTGCAAAGACACTGCATCAACTGGTTAGCTACACATGGAGAGGAGAGAAAGTGTTGGGAGGAACATAACTGATTAGAAACAGCGCTGGGCAAGTAATTTCCCGTAATATGGCCACATGCCCAAACAAAGGCTTTTTATATGCTAAATTAACATGCACAGTGAAAGTGAGTACCATAACCAGCACCTCATTCAGATATTTAATAAGCATGGCCTGTATTCTATAGGTACAAGTGTTAACCAAACACCTCTAACCACTTCAATACAAAACAAACTAATGCTATTAACAGTATGCTAAGTCCACAGAAACACTTATGATTACAAACAGTTGCTATTTTGTAATTATGAACATAGTAAAATCATTTCATGGAGGGATATTATTACTTTGTGTCTGTGCAATCATAGTCACTACCATTTTCTCTTGCGGTGTTAGTGACAATTTCAATTTTAAAAATCTGACATGTTATATTCACATTCACTTTCTCTAGTCATTTTTCCATGCACTATTCTTAAAAAGCTTATTTTTGTATTTCTTGTTAATCAAGATAAACTTTCATCACGCATCTATGCTTCTTGTAGTACATATGCAAAGGCTGCAGAAGATTAAAACGGGAGCACTATGTGATACCTTTAAAGTTCAAATTCAAACCAATAACAAAGAATATCTTGGAAATGGTTAATGCCACCAAAATGTTTAGACATAAATTGTGTCGTTTACTTAGATCCACATTTTTATGTAGTAAGATTTTCTCTTTCTCTCTCTTACACTTTACCAATTATACAGAAGTCATTCAGAGTGAAGAGGACCACAGGCTATTCCCAAAAAAATTCAACATATACATTTTATTTGTCATGTAAAAATCTTAAAAATATGATATTTTAATCCAAATTGTTAAGAGCTATTTTTAAGAAAATAATGTTCCATGTACAGGGTAGTTAGGGGTGGAGGGTTTTTCTTGAAAATCTTTGTTATGCATCCTTAGAAGACACTAAACTTAACTAAGACGTTCAGTATTTATCCAACATTTTGTTTTTGAGTTCTGCTGTTCACTCACATGGACCTTTTTATAAAATTGCTTTTTATGGATTCAGGTAGCCTCAAAATGTGTATTTCTGGTGAAATCTCAGTATTGAATTTTTGGGTGGAATGCAGTACTTCCTCTACTTACTATTTATTGGTAAGTAACAGAGAAAGTAAAACGTAGGTGATACATGTACTCTGCTACAAACTATAGGAATTATAAAAAGAATCTCATTGACTTTTCATGCTTCAGTTTTTAAAGGTATTGGAAGGCAACTTCAGATACAGTGATGTGAGCTAAGTTTCAAATGTACTGAGGTCAGATTTTGCAACAGTTTTGGTACTTTAGAAGCAAAATCATGTGAACAGCAATTTGAATTGGAAATGTCAAACATTGGTGTGGTTTTAACTTCTGCTTACCATTAAATTCTGCTTATTAATTGGCTATTAAGTATATTTTCCATTGTTACCACACAGAGCACTGGTGTTTAGCTCAAATTCTTTTAAAGAAATACCAGAAGCATTAAAATACAATCATAAAGATTGTCTACAATTCATAACATCATTTTCTTGCAAAAGAAAGTATTTATAATATAAAATCACTTTTAAATAAGAGCAGTGATCTTAAATATTTGAAACTTGGAATTGCTTATATTAGCAGTGAACCTGATCAAGGAGCAATATTTTTAATATTATTTAATAACATTTGTTGCAGATAAATCAATTTAAATTCTCAAATCATTAACCCAATCACTCAAACACCTCAAATCTAACCCTATTGAACTCTTGCTTGGTTAACAATGCACACATTACTATATAAATTAAATGTAGCATGATTAATAGCAACCAAGGCAGAACAGGTAAATTTAAATTGAGTTTTATTTGTGGACGCTCTTTAACTACTATGGTTCTTAGTGTCCCATTCTATATTGGGTGTGAAACACCGGTAATTTTGCTCAGAGGCCTTTTTGTCAGGCTTGAGGTTCTTTTACATACCGTAAATCTACGACACGGGACCACCGGCTTTACTTCCCTTCCGAAGGAAGCCGTGCTAACGATTTTTACGCCCAAAAAAATCCATAGGTGCAAAGAGCATAGGTAAATTGTGTGGTACAAACCCAATTAATCCCCTCAAAATGTTACCAAAACCTAAATGATTGACTGTACAAACATCACCGTATATATGCAAATACTCAAAGTTTGGTTACGAAGGATTGGGATGCGCTGTACTTATTCAGGTCAAAGTTAGTACCTCTACAAAGCTCCATTATACTTGCATATTACGCACACTTCATAACATTACATAGTAAGTGTTGAGCAATAGGGATGGGCAGAAAATAATGTAATGATTACATTGTAATGGTTACCTTAATGTAACAGTTAAAAGTAAGGAATACAAAGTAACTAGTTACCCAGTAATGGTTACAAAAGTAACAATTACCCAATAATGGTTACCAAAGTAACGAATACAACTAATTATTGCGTTAACAGTACTGAGCCTGGCTGACATCATTTACACATGTGTGCAGCATTAGTATCACTTACTAGGAACTAGCTACCTCAACCAAGGCCATCTCTTCGTTGCAACCTGATCCTTGCACAGAGTTTCAAGTACATACATAATTGTTCATTACAGTGCATCACTTATTGCTTTGAATACAGATGACTGGTCACTTAGTACTCTATCAACAAAGCTGCATGCATCGCATTATGATATTTGTTCACACTGATTATAGGTGCACAAGTTTTTACACATCGCAGTGTAAATAAACAATTAATACACTGTTTAGTAATATGTGCAGGCCACTAAGCTCAAACAACGGTACATAAATTTTAACAGTGGTGAATCAACATCCAGAGTTACACAATTTCAGCGTCTACCCTCTAAGATAGCTTAAAGAAATGTGAAATTTATCCAACTTTCGAATTCGAAAAGTATGTGTTAAAGTATGAGTTAAGAACAATAAAAGGCCAATAGATACACAACAGGGTTAAAGAATTTCCCAAATCAAACCTCAAAGCTGAAAGAGTTGCCTCATTACCAAACACACCATAATTGTAAGTTGAATATTCTGTATTACTATTGTACATACGCATCTTCCGACCTCGGTTTGCATGAATGTAATTATTTTTTCATTTACTAACAGTTGTTCCCATTTGCACATGCTAAGAGCGCCGGTCCTCATAGTCATGGTTGCTGGAGCATATAGCTTCGGCGCTCCGCCAAGCTGAGTGTCAACGGTTCAAGTCTTCCATGGGCATGGGTGCCTGTGTTCTATATGTGTGACACTAATTGCAGCAATAAGCAGTAAAAAGTAAAATAGAGGATAAGTAGTGATAAATCACAAAGAAAAGAAAGAAAAAAGCAGAAGAAATGCGATTTTAAAACAGAAAGAAAAAAGGGGAGAAGTGCATTTACGGCGTGAATAGCTTAGCCAATAGGGAGAAGGCTATGTATGAACTAGTATCTATGTAGTACAATGTATGTGATAGAATGCAGAAAAGGAAATGCATTTTGCTGTTATAAACCACTGCAGTTATCAAAGTGTTGACATAGATAGAAAAACTTCTTTTTTGATTGCATCAAATAACAAAGTTAAGTCTGTATTGATATAATTCATATTGTAACATAGTTACAGCTAATCGTTACTGTAAATGTTAATGTAATGTAACTGGGAACGTGATAACCATGAAAACAAATAACTTAACCATTACCTGTAATGGTTAATGCACTGTAACTGTTAAGAATTATAACCGTTACTCAAAAATAACTATTTGTCACACCCATATTGAGCAATGATTCAGAATGGTACCTCTTTCTAGTTTCTCTACTACGTATAGTAAGTAGGGGAAGTATTGCATTCCATCCAAAAATTCAATACCAAGATTTCACCGGAAATACATGTTTTGAGGCCTCCTGAATCCCAAAAAAATATTTTTGGAAACATGTCCATGTGTGTGTGTGTGTCTGTCTGTCTGTCTGTCTGTCTGTGAACAGCATAACCCAGAAACGAACAGTCTGATAAACACCAAACTTGGTATTTAGGTTCAGTATCTTCCAGAGATGCGACATGAAGGTTTTCAAGAAAATCCCCCCCACCCCAGATTAGCCTTTACATGGAACATTTTTCGAAAATTTTAATTTTCTCAAAAATGGCTGACGATTTTGATTAAAATATCATATATTTAAGATACTTTCATGACAAATAAACTGTATATCTTGAATTTTCTGGGAATGTCTCCAAAAGTGTTCTTCATTGTGAACGATGTTTGCATAACTGGTAAACCATAAGAGATAGACAAAATTTTACTACACAAAAAATGTAGATCGCATTAAAATACACAATTTATGTCATATACATTTTTTTTATTGAGTGAACCATTTTCAAGATATTGCTTGTTATTCCCTTAAATTTTCCAATACTTATACTTTTTCTCAAATGGGAATTCGTTATTCATTTTTTTTTTATCCTGGTAATGCAAAGAGAATGGAATACTCCACAGAGCAACCAGCTCTTAAAATATTTGACTATCGCTTAAAACCTACCATTTCCCCTTGCATCTACAAGAAAATTAGCAATAAGATTAACATCTCGATATCTCGATTAACATGAAGCATATGGAGAATAAGCGTTAGTAAAAATAGCTTGTATAAGAGTAGAGAAAGTTATATGAGTGTAACACATCAGATTTTTTTGGGTACCTCTCACATGCAGTGAAACAAAGTCTCCATATAACAAAAGATGCCGAGACTTTTGGTAATTATGCTGCAGGAGCAAAATATGACAGAAGTGAAAGCTGTATTGATAACTGACAAAGAAACAAAGTGAATCTTCAGCAAACCAATAGTAGTCTTCAGAATTTCATGGGCAAAGTCGAAGCTTCTAGACATTGAGAAAAAACAGTGTGATCACATTTGTAACAATGAGTGCCAGGATAGCACAGTGGTTTCGTTTCCAGCTCTCATGTTGAGGGTCCAGGGTTCGATTCCCAGCTCGGTGGTGGCAATTTTAAGTCGGCCCTATTCAAGTCTTTGCCTCTGACTTGCTCATGTGAAGTATCCCCAAAGCCCAATGGTTTGGAGTCCACATTAAAAGTTGTAGGTCCTCTAATTTCACTGCCAACCTCATCATCCTACTATTGGAGGCAACAAATTCTGCCCACTGGGTGCCTCCACCTCAAAAATAGGTTGTCTCGCTTGGTGTAATTCGGTATCCCCCAAAGGTCCTAGGTCATGTGAGGAGTGTTAAAAACGACATTTGTAATAAAAACATGTTGGATGTGCAGTTACAAGTGAAATATCCAGACAAGTGCTTCAGTTATAGCCATGAACTCAGAATCAATGGTTTCAAGCCTTAAGAGATGTTTTAACTGATGAACTTAGGCCTCCAGAGTAATACCAGCATTGGCCAACAGTTTCCAAGTGAAGAGGATAAAATTTATACTTTTATGCTGGGAACCGAAAAACAATGTGGAAAAAATTGTAAAAGAAAAGGTAGTACTAAAATAAGTATTTTGATAGGAACAAGGGGCCCCAGAAGCTTTTTTACCATGCTACATGTGTCAACATTGAATTCTAAGTGTGTCTGAAATGAAGCCTTCTGGATGGTGTGATAATATGGCCTTGTTCAGCATAGTACTCGCATGTAATGGTTAGCTTCTCATTGTATATCAGTACTCATTAGTTGACACAATACATACACACTTGCCGTGTGAGTTACATTTAATTTCAACTGGCAAATGTTTTATAAAGTCAGATTTCGGTTGTGTTCATGCAGTACTCCTGTTATTATGCTGCAACTGCAACCCAATGCTCCTAAACCCAAAATGCTTAGTTTGGTACTGCCTTTCTACTCTAGAATTTTCTACACACTGTTTTTACACAATCTGTTTATTGTTTCTTCCTCCTTCCCCAGAAGTTTTCCATTTAAAATTAAGGTGTGTGGATTATTCCATGGCATGAAGTATTTGCATATACATGGTAATTTTATTATGACTAAGTATTAACTATTCTACAAGAAATAAAAGTTTATGTTAATGTGAATATTTAAATAAAACAGCACGAACAGCTCAAAAAGCACATAGAATGTACAGTAGAAGCCCTTTTTAATGTCCCCGCTTTTAAGGAATTCCCATTTGTGACAAACATTTTCAAAAGTCCTGGCAAAAGATCCATTAGCACAATGTTAAAGTAAACCCGCCAATAACAAACCTTCTTAAATGAAAAGTCTGCTTTTAAGGAAAATAACAGACGTTAAGGCAGCATATCTCGGCCTTTGCACGGATATATAGATTAAATTGTATGTGCTGCTATGAGCATATCCAATGATTGGTTCAATAAAAGCGGGAATTAGTAGATGATTGGCATCCATTAGAAGCAAAAGCATGGCATCACTTCCTATTTAGTTTCAGCCCAGCTCGTATTTGTATTGCCTAAGTGAGGCATGGCGTCACTTTCAGCATGTTGTTTTGAGTTACGACTTGTGTGTTCCAGTTGTAATTAAAGACGTATACAATGGCTGCTAAGTGAAAGAAGTTAACTCTTCACGAAAAGTTTACCATTATTAAGAATGTGGAAGTGAATCATAAATTTCGATGTTGGACATGGCGAAAAAATACAAAATGGCTCATACTCAATTGTTCCGCATTTTGAAGCAAAAGGATTCTATTTTGAATGCAGAGGTGCAGTGCAGTTCTGCAGTCAAGAAGCATAAGAATATGTGTGTTTCACCATATGGTGAATTAGAAAATATATTAATGAAGTGGTTAGAGGGGAAAAAGAAGTGAGAACATTCCACTTGATGGAAGTATTTCACGGGAAAAGCATTGGAAATCACAGCTAAGATAGCCTTGGAGAATTTCAGTGCATCAAATGGATGGTTTGATCGCTTTAAAAAGCGACTTAACCTTTTGTTCAAAACCATGTACGGTGAAAGTGCCAGTGTACATGAAGAAACTGTTGAATTTTGGAAAAATGAAACATTTCCATGTCTTCCCGAGGGCTATGACCCTAAAGATGTTTTTAATGCAGATGAAATGGGTGCATTTTTTAATTTGCTTCCAAATAAAACATACACAGTTTGCGGGGAGAAATGTTACGGGGGTAAAGCAAGCAAGGAACGATTTAGTGTTCTGTTATGCACCAACAGTGATGGCTGTGAAAAACTTTCCTCTTTAATTATTGGAAAATACAAAACTCCCAAGGTGCTTCAAGAATATCCCACACTGCCATGCAAGTATGACCAGAGATTTTTTCAAAATTTTTAAGATCTTTAGATGCCAGAATGGGATCAATGAGAAGAAAGATACTGCTGTTCATAGATAAATGTCCTGCTCATCCTCCTGATGTATCTTTTCTGCATAACATAAAAGCAATTTTCTTTCCACCTAACTATATCAGCCATCTGGAACCTCTAGATGCTGGTATAATTCACTCGACAAAGGTGAAGTTCAATAAAACAGTTGTGTAGAAAGCTCTCTCTTTCCTTGAAAGAGGTGAAGAAATGAAACTCAATATATTACAGGCCATGCACATGTTTCTAGCTGCATGGCAACTGGTCACCCCAGAAACTATCAGAAACTGTCTTCATCATTCGGGGTTCAGTGCTACAGCTACTAGTGAAGAACGCTTTAAAGACTACATCGATATCGAGGCAGATTGGATGATGATACCAAAGGAAGATGATGGTGTAACATTTGAAGAATATGCAACTTGCAATGATGTCATCTTGACCTCAGCACCACAGATGGATATTGCAGAGCTGTGTAACCACAGAGAAAGCACCGAGGTCATAGAAGAAGAACAAGAAGAGGAAGAGCCAGCACACTCAAGTTCTACTGCTGGAGTGAAGGGGTTGCATGTGGTCAGATGGTATTTGTCATCCTTCAATGTGGACGAGAGCCTAACAGCCTTAACCAAGTTTAGCAAAAGCTGCTTAATGCGAGGCATCTGGGAAAGAAGAAGCAAACTACCATTTTGGAATACTTCAGGAAATAGAATTCGAATGTAATTAAGTGTGCCAATAAATTAGTTCAAAATTAATATGTATACATTATAATCTGCATTAAACAGGAACGAATATGAAATAATCCCATAGCAAGTGGCCTTGTCATGCAAGTGAAAGACAAACATCTCAGAGTATTTATACAATTGGTTGGAGAGACAGAAATGATCCATGTTTGTGACCATCTATTCCTTCTCTTATTCTTTCTTATAATATACCTACCACAAATTTCCCATGAACCATCTAAGGACAGCCCCTATTTAAGGAACAAACATGAAATCCCCCCCAAACGTTATTAAAAAAGGGTTCTACTGTATATATTTTGTACTGCAAGCATAGAATAATAAATTTACGTTCACTATTTCATGCTGCTGGATGGAAGCAGCATCATATCAGCTGTTAAAGTGGTGCATTTTTAATAACTATAAACTGAAGCTAACATGCAAGTATATAAAATATTACTTACATATACATTAATGACAAAGTTTCACTGATCTTTTTAATTAAAATCAAACAGGATATGTTTCATAATTACTCAATCACATCCTCAGCTTGTTTGTTTGTACTGTTTGAACTTTGATTTAAAAGATAAGTGAGACTTTAACATTAATGTGTATGTACACAGGGGTGAGCATAAGTAGGTATGCATACCAGTAAGCATACAATTACATATATAATATTATGAGGGGCATCACAATAATGAAGAGTTCTATACTCATCAAGTTGGGGCTCCTGCTCACTAAGCATAAATTGTGCGATACTTTTTAGCCAAAAAAAATTTCCAAACTAAGTGAATAGAATGAAGGGAATCAACTGAATGGCCACCAAGATCTCTGGATCCTACCCTCATGGATTTCTTTCTTAGTGATGTTCTTAAACATAAGGTTTCTGCAAGAAGCCCACACACTATTGATGACGTGATTCAGCTCAATAGGGAAGCATGCCAAGGAACCGATTGATAAAACTGAAGAACAGAGTAGTAAAATGTGCTTGAGTGCCAAATTTAGACTACAGCAGTGTGTAAATAGCGAAGATCTACAATTTGAATATTCACAAGAGAATATTGTTATGCTGTGTTACTTTATAAATCTATATTTTATTAAATCACGCTTTCTTTGCATGTTTCATTACTGTAACATCTTTAGTCCACCCCTGTATAAGTAATTTATCTACTTGTACACTTTTGTTACTTGGGAAGCTTTACCACTATGCAATTTGATACTTGGGCAAATTAAAATTTAATGAGCCATGTAGAAATACCTTTACACAACTAAATATATTAACTTTACCAAGCTTACACATCTACAGAAACCATTCTACATTTTAAAAAGAATAAATGCACATTACAAACCAACTCTGATGTCCACAGATACAACACAAGACATAAAAATGATTATTCAATCCCTAGCCACAGATTATACTTACATGAAAAGATGCTAGTTTTACTGGAATAAAACTTTATAATGCTCTATCAGAAGTAGTAAAGAAATATCATAATAATTGTAATAAATTTAAGCAACTATTAAAACAGTTTTTGATTAGTAAATCTTTCTACAGTATTCGTGAATATCTGTATAAATAATTCTGTAATTTTTACTTTCTCTACTATGTATAGTAAGTAGGGGAAGTATTGTATTCCACCCAAAAATTCGATACCGAGATTTCACCGGAAATATATGTTTTGAGACCCCCTGAATCCAAAAAGAGCATTTTTGGAAACATGTCCGTGTGTGTGTGTCTGTCTGTGTGTCTGTGTGTGTGTCTGTGAACAGCATAACTCAGAAACGAACAGTGGGATAAACACCAAACTTGGTATTTAGGTTCAGTATCTTCCAGAGATGCGACACGAAGGTTTTCAAGAAAATCCCCCCACCCCAGACTACCCTTTATATGGAACATTTTTCGAAAATTTTAATTTTCTCAAAAACGGCTCTAACGATTTTGATTAAAATATCATATGTTTAAGATATTGTCATGACAAATAAAATGTATATCTCGAATTTTCTGACAATGTCTCCAAAAGTGTTCATTATGAACGACTTTTTCATAACTGGTAAACCATAAGAGATAGACAAAAGTTTACTACACGAAAAATGTAGATCGCGTTAAAATACACAATTTATGTCATATACATTTCTTTTGTTGAGTGAACCGTTTGCGAGATATTGCTTGTTATTACCTTAAATTTTCCAATACTTATACTTTTTCTCCAATTCGTTATTCATTTTTTTATGTCCTGGACATGCAAAGAGAATGGAATGCGGCACATAGCAACCAGCGTTAAAATATTTGACTATCGCTTAAAACTTACCATATTCCCCTTGCATCTACAAGAAAATTATCAATAAGATTGACATCTCGATATCTCGATTAACATGAAGCATATGGAGATTAAGCGTTTGTAAAAATAGTTTGTACAAGAGTAGAGAAAGTCATGTGAGTGTAACACATCAGATTTTTTTAATTCCTTTTGCTGGAGTACTTAAGTGATTTTGTATTCTGTAAATTGTGCATAAATCAAATGATAAATTGTACTACTTATTGTGAATTGTTAACAGTTCATTGTATATATTATTGTATTACTTTGTTAACAATTCTTTGTATATATTACTTTTATTGCGTACTCTGACTGGATTCAATCATGTAGAACATCATACTGAATTGCAATAAAATTTGAATTACTAATGCAGAATGTATAAGTGCTGCTGCAAACAGCAGATGACACCAGAAGCAAAAAGGATTTTTGTTAATATTAGTTTCATTTGACATGTATATTACACATTCAGAGCCTAGGAGGTATTCATTGAACTTTACCCTTCATATATCACCAGTTTCATGTAAACATAACTATCGAGTGTGATGCTGCACATGTTTATAGTCATGAAGCGTTTCTGTGGACACCATGTATTTTGCATAATGTCTGGTCCATAACAAACCAGGAATATTAATCAACAAATTAAGGAAAATATATTTTTATAACATTTTTTCACATCTTTATTTGTAACAAATGAACATCCCAAATCATACCTCTCATTTGTAAAATATCTTATTTGCATATGCTGGTATAATAAAAGTATAGAACATTTCAATCATTATTTACCTCATTGTCCAGAACTGTGGCAATTACTTCAACTAACATGGTTCCAAAGTTATAAGTTGGAGACTCAGGACTGCAGGCTTCTATTAATAAAGATGGTTGTATATAGTGCACCATCTTTTTTATCAGATTCAAACTTGCTTTCCTGAAAATAAAATATATGTGCTACTTTTATTTGTATTCTTAGTCTATTTTCCCAATAAAACCTTTTTAGTACATGCTCTCTAAAAAGCTGTTGGACTGTTAACATGCTAAAAAGTAGTACTTTAGTGGCATAATAAACAAAATCTAGGTGGCAGTGATCTGTCACACCAACTTTAACACAGTTTTAAACAAAATACTGTATCGTACGAGAATTTACTGACAGCATCTCCAATTCAATGTTTCTGGTTTGGATTGAAATTTCCTCAGGATTATCACTCATATTTTCAGACATCTTGTTGTTTAAAAACGAGCAGAATATTCTACATCTGCATCTCATATTGTTACAGCTAATGCTTCCTAACAGGCATTGGTACCGTTCATAGCATAGGATTCAGGTAACTGTGATATATGTCAACAAATAACTGACTATGCCTTTTATTTTATACAGTACGTATATTACATTTATTTATTTTATTTAATATAATTTAGAGAACTTTTACTAAAAACTATTGTATGCACCACATACACAAAAGACTTAAGCACTCGGCTTAAGCCTCATCCAAAATACTTAATTTGTTTTTATTTATTTATTTATTTATTTATTTATTGAATAGATTCAACAGCCTACCACCCCAAAATTTTGATACTGAGATTTCACTGGAAATACATGTTTTGAGGAACCCTGAATCCATCAAAAGCATTTTTAGAAAAAGGTTCATGTGCTGTCTGTGAACAGCATAACTCAAAAAAAAAAAGTCTGGTACATACCAAACTTGGTATTTAAGTTCAGTATCTTCCAAGGATGTGACACAAAGATCAAGAAAATCTCCCCAATTCAACTACCCTTTACATGGAACATTTTTCGAAATTTTTCATTTTCTGAAAAGTGAACTGTATATTAAAGATATTTACATGACAAACAAAATGTATATCTGGAATTTTCTGGAAATAGCCCTTGAAGTTCTCTTCATTCGGAACAAATTTTGTATAATCTTGTATAAATGGTAAACTATAAGCGATAGACAAAAACTTACATAAAAAATCTCT
This sequence comes from Deroplatys truncata, assembly GCA_030765065.1. NCBI lineage: Eukaryota > Metazoa > Arthropoda > Insecta > Mantodea > Mantidae > Deroplatys > Deroplatys truncata. The sequence continues at coordinate 47,989,580 of CM060985.1, forward strand.
TTAAAACACTCAATTTATTTCAAATAAAATTTTTTGTGCTTTAAGCCATTTCTGAGATATCCGATTAATGCTTCGAATTGTTCATTCCTTAGTTATTCTTTAAAGTTCTTTCAACATTCAGTTGTTTCTTGCGATCGCATGGAAACTGTATGGAATTTTAAGGCAAGCATATACATCCATTCTTAAACATGTGACTATCACTGTTCTCTTTGTATCTAAAACGAAGTAGTAATGTAGCCATTTCTGAAAAAGGTTTATTTGGATTAAAATGTACTAGATATAAAAATAAGCTTTAGTAAAATGCTTTGTATACTCACTAATAAACGATGGAGAATAGAGAAATTCATGTGAATGTATCACGTCAAGATTTTTCATTTTTAAGTTGTATTGTTCTCTCTCCCTCTCCCTTCCTGCATCCATGAAGGTTTTAGAAAGACCTGTGCCTTTTGTTTTTTTTGGGGTTTATTTTGGGGGGGGATAAGGGAGACTACAAAACACGTATTTCTAGTGATATTTCAATACCAAATATATAAACAAACAATGTTCACAAATATACATTTCTTTATTTTTCATATGCTCTAATAGAATGAATGCTATCTGTCCAACAATACAAAAATAAATAAATAAATAAATAAATAAATAAATAAATAAATAAATAAAATAAAATAAAAGATGTAGGTATATGACAAAAATAATACATGTGAATACTTTCATGCAGTTAATTTCAAAATTTTGCTGTTGTTCCAAAACAGCAAAGTGTTAACACTAGCTTATGCTGCCTATAGTTGTCCAGTCTGGAAGTTGAGCAATAAAATATGTAAAATTTAGAAAGGAATCAGATCTGAAAAATTCAATGCCATAATAGCCAGGACTTGTTGCAAGCATCTTTGGCTTTCTTTTCTAGCATTCTCCATCAAAGATCCTGCATTCGATTCAAGCTATGCCCTTGGATATATTTTACAATATGATTAAAATTTTTGATCTTGTGCCACACTTTCCTATAAGCCTACAAAAAGTTAATTCCCGTTATAAGATCACAGCAAAGCCTTTAAAAAAGTCAACTGATTCATTATAGCACTTTTTTTTTTTTTTTTTTTCACAACACAACACTTTCACAATTTCCTGGTTAAACTGCTAAAGCTTTACTTCTGGATGTTGTCTTTTCAGCTTTAGTTTACATACCTTACTGAGGCTAACATTGTTGACTGGAAAGTATTGCAGAAAACAGGCAATAGACGGCGCAGATACACAGGTGCCATTTCTGGATCACCCTTAGGTTCACCACTATCATCTGGCTCCACTGTATCTGCTTTCTTTTCCTTTTCAGCTGGTATCATCCATTCTCCTGTAACACACATAAAAGTTGCACTTGCCTAAATTCTAAGGTTTTAATTTCTCAAACAGAAATCACATAAATTTCAAAAGAATGGGTAAGCAAAATCATAGGTGCCAGGTTGCAATGGTGCCCAAATCCTGTTGGTGTATCTAACTTTTTATGTAATATTCGTAAAGTTCATGATCATGCGCGCTTTTTGAGTAATAAAGTTGTTTTCTGTGTGTCTTGAATGTTAATTTTCTATAAATCGCCTCAGAAAAAATTGGCTTCTTGTTTATTGATGAAAGCACAGTGATTTGCTGTTAAATTATCTTGATCCTCAACTTTATCTTTCTATCCACGAAGAGTATGGTTTCGACAAACAGTTGGTGGATAGAAAGATAAAAAAGTTCAAGATCAAGAAAATTCAACTGCAATTCACTACACTTTCACCAATAAACAAGAAGCCGTTTTACAAGAGCTTCACATATCACCCAATAGCCACAATTGTTTTTAAAATTATTTAAGGATTTATAATAGCAGACTGGCTCCACAGAATTATTAAACTCCTTTAAAATACAAAAAATCAACACAGGAAGAACTTAACAGAGTGAAACCAATTTTAAAAATGTTTTTAAAAAATTGGATTGGTTGACTTAACACTCAGATTTCACTCACCACATAATTAATGCAGGAACATGTTTTCATAGCATCTCGTCTACATCATCAGATACTGCTGACTGGTTTGAACATCCGGATCAAAGATAGTTGAAAGTGTATCCACTGGCAATGTAAGTTAGAACAATTTTGTATAGGTATTGACACCATTAGGAATCTCGAAGTTCATCACACATCCTTCATGCTTCTTAATAAAGTTCTTCTCCCTAACATCCAATTCTTTAGCATTTCTGGTTGTTTTTAAGAGTTTAATTTCTCCATTTATAATGTGGCTAGTTTTCCAGCAATGATCAGCAGCTGCTGATTTGTCTGTATATCTCTGAAGTTTCTGAATATTCTTTTTGCCCCACTTTTAAGCTTCTCTTTGTTTTTCCTATATTAATTTTATCACAATCCAAACAGCTTGGTGTGGGCTCTTTATCATCATCATCATCATCATCATCATCATCATTGATATAGTTGAAATAATAAATTCCAGCTTTTGCAGTACAAACATGTTGAATTTATTTATTTGCTGGTTTACAAACTTATTCCCTCACACTTCCAATCAATTATATGTATACACAGCACAAAATATTCACAAATATAACAAAACTTTTACATCAGCCATTAATGGGTGCATCAACCACCTACACTCTCACACAGATAACTGCTAACAAAGCATTTCAAACTTAGCATTTCTTTTTTTTTTTTAATTGCTTACCACCCTCTAAACAGTAATTGTTCTGTTTGCCTAAATTTTCCATAGGTTCCCATAGTAACCTCCCTTCCACTCACATGTTTGCTCTCTTAAGGTCAACAATGACCACTTTCATGGCCTTGTATAACTCCTTTTAACTATGTTTTTATTATTTCATTTCATTTTTTCTTTCCTATATTCTTTTTTCCTTTCATGTTCCAAATTTACAGTAATTAATTTAATTCCCCCCAATACAATTTTAGGTTATGTTACAATGAAACTAATTCCACATCACACATATTCCAACAATAATATCAATCACATGAAATTAAAATAAACATTACAACAATAACAATAAATATGAACACATTTTAGATTCCAATTAACATATAAATATATTTGCATGCTCATAAGTAAGCCTGTGATGTTATGTAGCTTTGAATTCTGCTTCAAGCTAATCTGATATACCCCTGGCTTTTTATGTTTCAAGTTTTTGATTTAATTAAGTTTCTTAAAGACAATCTATTTTGAGCTGCCAAAATAATGGGTTTTTCCCCCTTTCTTTTCTTTTTAATTCTTTTTAAATTTGATCATAGTGTTTGTATGGATGGTAAATTTTTTATACTGTATATTAGGTTTCTCTTTTTTTGAGTGCTGTCATTTCTTCCAAGTGTTTAAGTCTTTTAAAGTTTTGGATCTTCTTTTTTACTATTTCTTTGGTAAAACCATTACATTCTGCCATCTTTAAAATTTCTGTATGGTTCTTGTTGTATTCCACACTGTTCAATGATGTGTTGATGGTCTATGAGTGAGAGTGTTGATTATTACATGTTTACGTTGTCTAAGATTAAACCACTCCCACACAAAACTACATCAAAGCCAATTAAAAGAATCCAACTGAAAAAAAATCTCTTGTTTCTTCAAGAAAGGCATTTTAAAAACTGTCAATTTATTGGGAAAACTTTATCTCAAAATTAGGAGATTATGCAGAATATTAATACAATTTTGTAGTATCTTTTTATTGGTTTAATGAATAAGTAATACAAAATTCCAGCTAATACTTTTATCATACTGCAAAAAATAAACAGGCTCTACAAAATTTTTCAAGCATGACTGCATTTTTCCAAATGGAAGATTAGAATGACAAAGAATTATGTGAATGGAAAGTGGCGCCAGTATTTCTTCTTCTTTTTTTTTCTTTCTTTTTAAAATGCATGCGCAAATACTGAATCCTGGGGGAGACAGAAGAGGTTCAGCTCATGTGTAAGGGTGTTATGTACAGGTTCTCTCTCTGGTAGTCAAAACTCTATGTTTATTGAAAAACAACACACCTTAGTTACAAAGGTAATGTTACACTCCAAAGATTTCTATACTAGTCCACTATCCTCACAGAAAGAACAACAACAACAATAATATAAGAGCTGCCAACCTGGAGTTTAAACATAATGATCTCTAGCAGCACTAGAACAAACTATTTGTAGATAATGGATAGTCCTCTCTGGTACAGCATTAACTATGCTGAACAAAGGGTATAATTCTACTGGCTCCTGCAAATTTTGTAGCTGCATCCATGTGAAATATCTTAACATTCACTAATAGACTCAAAATTCTAAGTAAAATGGAACAAGAGGTAACCTCAGAAGAAGGGGAATAAACATAGATATTAACCTTAATTTTGTTACTACTTTTTAATTTACTTGTACTTCAATTTACCTGGAGACTGTAAGATTGCTGCCACTTCACGGTGGCCCTCATCTATCCTCTCCCTAGCTTTATCCAATGGCGTCTTTCCATCCTCATCTCGTAGATCAGGGTTTGCACCATGACGTAATAAAACTTTGGCTATAGCTGGACGGCCAAAACATGCTGCGTAGTGAAGTGAAGACGAACGCTGACCTGCAATACAGCATAAAGTAAAGCATTAGACCTTTCTGCATCTCTAGATATAGGCAAAGTGGGGGCTAGCAAACTTCCAAGACAGCCGCAACCTTATTTGCAAAATATAAAACTTTGACAACAACAAGAATCATACTATTAAGTATTCTGCAATTCACAATATTACAAACTTTATAGGTGAGTTTCAGCCCTAGCTCTATTCCAAGACAAAACATTTAACACAGTAACAATGATTAACACCTAATGGAAATAGTCCACAAGCAATATAATACTCTTATTGTTATTGTGGCCAAACCTGCATCATACAGTCAACCAAGACATCAATGAAGGCTTTGAGCATGAGACATTCGAGAAAGCAAGCCTGTATGGTACAGTCAGGCAAGCGTTAGAAGAGGAAAGTGACTGGCTACCCTTCAAGAAAGTTCTATATCTGTATTCTGGTAAATTCTGGAACATTGCATTTATGTCTCTCCCTAGCAACTGGGGTCTATAAAAAGATGGCAGAAAATAATTGTGGATCAGTTACAAGATAGTTGTAAGCAATTTGTTAATCAGAGCAGCTGCAAAGTGAGGCTTGTAATGCATTTAGCATAATAAAAAAGTATGTTACAAGCTAACCAATGTTTTTGTCGCTTATTAATCAATTCAAATTACTCTTATCATAAGTTACCACCCATAACGCTAATATTCATTCACCTATTAACCTGTCATAAGCATTTATTTTTAATTCAATACAAATAATCCCAAGTTCCTTGTTGGAGATATATCTCCAAAAGTTTTCTGTATTGCTATCTAGATCTAAAACATATTTTTCTTTAAAAACTTCCTCCAATCTCTTGTTCATGGACATTCAAAAAGAATATGAATGGTATTTTCATTGCACGTAAACAACGAACACACATTTTACTCCAGGTTTCTTTTAGTTCCTTTTATTCTCCAAATTCCGAAATTGAACCTCTTTTTCTTATTACATCTGTCAATCTGTCTCCTTCCCTCATACAATTCCCTTTCAATTCATGATTTAACAACAAGAAACTTTACTCTTCTATAGACGCATACTTAATTTGTCTGTCTATATTAAATCATCTTCCAAAAACCATTATTAAATTTAAATTGGCTCCTCCTAAACACATCTTTCCCTGTCCATTCCATCCTTCACTTTTCCTATCCTGCTGGCTTCTGCTAAAGCGGACTTCTGAAATGCAAAACCTAGTCATATAGCTTCAGAGCACACAAAAGTTATAAAATATTTTTTTCAAAAAATTTCAAACACAAAAACAGAAATATAAGACTAAAGAACCAAATACTGGTACTAATGTCTTTAAGTATATCAAAGATCAAACAATACTAGTAAGTTTAGAATGCAGAGTTACTATTCAGCTAGAAAACAAAAGCATAAAGCTTTTAAATACAAAAACAACTTGAAAAGAAACTTAAATCCATGGCAACAAATTGCACCACAAAGCCAGAAACAAAGGTAAAGACAGCAAAATTACAGACTATCATCTAAACCGCAGCCCTTAAGTCTAATGAGACAAGTAGTCAAGTCCAAAATAACTATTCACTTCTATGAACTGTGAAATAATCCCTCAGTTTTAAAGAAGTTGTAGTTCAAAACCAGTTCACAACATCTGTAACTATTCATCAAGTTTAACCCCTTATTCCTGGGTTGCGCAATGGCAGCACAGCTGTTATGAAAAATACATCTAGAGCTACTCACAGTGCAGGCATTCTTGAGTCTAAAATCTTCACTAGCACACCACCTGGAGCACTAGGATTAACTTATGTTGACACCAATTAACGCGGGAGTTTCATTACTTCAGTTTGTTGTTTTGTGTTTAGAAAGTGAAGTAATGAAGTTGCACAAGCTTTATTAGGGTTCTACACTTTCATTAACAATATAAGAGTATACGGCAAAACAAACGATACTCAAATGTTAGTTAAAGGTGGTGGCACAGGATGTGTTCAAAATGTGTACCATCACATGTCACATATTGTTTGAAACTTTTCTGAAGATTATTGATAAGTTGATGAACAAAGGTTGCTGTAAGCTACAAAAATGATGTAACCCATACACTTTGCAGTGGTTTCTTTATAATGACATCAGGTCATTGAAACTTTAAAAATAAGTTGTCTGTTCATAATGCCATCAAGGGGAAAATGGCTTTCGTCTAAAAAGCATAATTTGCAGGAGAAATCATAGACAACAGTTGGTTATAGTACTGCAATTGGGCTCGCTCATCCTTCCTGGGCAACTTGAATCAAGTATGCAAATCCAGCCAGTTCTTCGAACATCTGCTGAACAGACCTATCGCACAAACAAAGTTTCAACAATGTTCACTGTAATCTATGCTTTGGTGACTCTTAACACTGTTGGAGAAGTAGTCCCTGATTCTTGTTTGTGATGACAGTTCTTGGATGACCTGTTGTCTCCTTCAGTGACCTAGGACTAATCCACCAAGCGGGATGGCTGAGACAATGTGGCCCACATTCGGGAGATCCCAGGATCAATATTTGGTGATCATCCACTCTGACCCATGCATTTTTCATGGTTTCCCTGGGTTGACAGGCGAATGCTGATGTAATTCATCTTCTACCATGACTCTCCTTCCTCTCATTTCCTGTACCCATCATCTTCCTTGTCATCTGTTTCAGGGTTGTACGACCAGACGATGGTGTTCAGCAGGTTGTGGCTGGGTGGTGGCTTGCACTCTATACAGGTTTCTTCCCTGTAGTCACTGCGGTACCATCCTGTTAGGTCTCTCCTCTGAGTGGGCTCCACTCCGAGGACCCTAGAGCTTGGTGGCTTGTGAGCAAGGATGAGGCGGCATCAAATGCATTCTATCTGGAAACGTTAGGGACCCCCATCCATGCTTGCGCCTGTCAGCATCTGGATCTGGTCATCCTTCGGGTCTCTCCCCTCATCCCACCCTCCCGGGGCTCATGGAAGCAAAATATTTTCAGTGCTCTGCCCTAGTTCCAGGGGCCCCTCCGTAATACGTACCTGTGCCTTTAGCACTGATCCCTTATGGAACTTGTCAACGAGAGCTAACATTATTTCATTTGGTGCCGCCTTATTAAATCTCTCCTCAAATTGTTCTTTAATGAGAAGAAAATTCAGTCCATTCCAAAGTCCTACTCCTAACTGGAAATAATGTTCCACGAAAAAACATTCTCTTCTGTTGTGAGAATCATAATTGCAGAATGAATTTGCAATGTGTCAAACTATTATATACAATAAGTATTTCACTGCTATGGAAACTGTACAGCAAATGATCAATAATTTCGGTGTCATTTGTTTTGCCGCATACTGTACTTCATCGGAATGACTACTCATTTTGAGTGAGAATGTGGAAATAAGTCCATGGGAATGAATTAGCTCAACCCATCCATACTTATTCACCAAAAGCCATAGTGAAAGAATTTACCTTTGTTGACATCTGCACCTCTATCACACAGAAACTCCACCATTTCTTGAGTTCCAAATGCAGAGGCCCAATTCAACAGTGTCTGTCCAACATCATCCATAAAGTTGACTTCAATTCCTGCAAAACATGGCAGTTTATAAATATAATATTCCTAACTATTGTTCTGAGCTAAGGATTTATATTATGCAACAAAGTTATTACAAATAGTGATTACTTGCCTCCAGTATCTATTGCTTCAATCAGTGCATCAGTATCTTTACTGCGAATGCAGTCAATAAGTTGCCTATGTGATTTTTCCCCAGCACTATCCATCCGGCGAAGCCTGGGTAAAAGCTGACCAGCACCAACACAGCCCACGCCAGTCCGAGAAAGAGCTTTACGTCCTTCAAACAATAAGACTAGCAGCAGATCCACCAATCGCATTGAGTCCAAGGAACACCTAAATAAACACATACACATGATTGTAAATGCATTCTCACCCTGAATACAACTTCATACATACACAAATACAAGCAAAAAAAAAAATTTATAACAACTAAAGTAGACTCTAATGAGTCTAACATCCATTTATATGAGGACACACAACCCCAGGGTTATCTACATAATGAAGCCCCCCACAACTACATTCAACTATTTAACAATTTTATCAATTTATATATCTCAATTCCCTCATCTTTCTTAACTGCTCTAATCCATCTATCTCTGCATTTCCCAAATATTCTCTTATCATTTTATTCCTGTTAACATTTTAAGCAATACAATTTCTTTCAGTAATTTGTCTCATATATCCTCCCGCCATCTCTTGACCCCATCACAATCTAATAAACAATTAAATACTCATTCGAGCTCCCCACACATAACACACCCTTCTTGATTATCTCCTCTCAAATCCTTTAAAAACAATGCTCCTGATCGCATCCATGCAAATCCTTCTCTCCCAAATTTATCACAGCAATCCACACATCTTTCCTTGTCATGCATCTAATACACTGTTGAAGATCTTACTGAGATTGTTTTACAACAATGAACAGTGCAGAGTAGGCTATGTGGAAATGACCAGTGGGCACATCACCCTATGGCAGTTTCTCACATATTCTACTTGCCAGCTTCCTGGAATTAAAATTAACTTTCCTTCATCCAGTAAAGTGTAATAATTTTGTGATGACATGAAAATTACAGCATGTAAAATGTTCAGTACAGTAAATGTACAAAAATTAAGTGTAAAATAAATGGAAATTCCATTTCATAAGAATCCTTGATGACCTGGTAGTACTGCTTCTTTCTGTCACTAATGCTGAAATTCTTCCTGGTACCACAGATAAAACATGTATTAAACAGTAGCAAAGAACTCAATTTACTACGCTGTACATAGACTTCTAGTCCACATTTTATGCTTCATAACATGAACTATAAACAAAAACAATCACAAAAAATGGTAAACTTAAATCCTGCAGCCACATAACACAAATAAGATAAACCATTTACATGAGAGAGTTGACTTCACAAGCCATGCCATCCATTACTGAATGTTTGCACCCATTTACTATTCATCGGTTACTGGAGGTCACTAGTAATGCAATCAAATTTTAAATCTGCATGCTATGCATTTTGTTGCAGCCCAGTGAAGGGGGACCGTGATCGTGACAGATACACACACGGATAAGCTCAGGCCTAACATAAGAGTATATCAACTAGCATGATGCATTAAGTCTGTAATCTTAGTTACAATATAATGCAATAGAACTTAATGCTTTGTCATGTTTGAAGTGAAAATTTGCAACATTTTGAATATGCTCACAAAACCATAAAAATGCCACTTTGTGATAAAGTCGCAAAAAGGCCCACGCTCATATACATTTTAAGAGCAATCCACAAAATTTGGCAAGTATGCATACATTAAGCAACATCCTCTTCACAATGCATACTGTATTTGAGACAGTAAGGTGTATATAGAGGTCAATATAAAGTAATAACACAGCTGGTGCTCTGTTGGTTATATGAAAATGACCAGGGCCACTGTAAGAACACTACCCTGTACGGAAACTAGCCCTGAATAGATTGATTTGCATAAAAATGTTACACTTTAAGTTCTCAATATAGGCTACATATAATTTTGCACCAATTACAGTATTCCCAAGATGGATCAAAAAATTTTCTTTAAACACTTATGCATCAAACTTCAATTCTGATGTGCAGCAGTTTGTCAGATGTTGCATGCACATAGACAGATTAAAAAACACACTTTTTAGCACTCAAAATGCTCCTAAAACCTGGTATTAAAGGATGTAAAAGATCACTTGGTAAGACTTAAGGATAAACAGAATGACAAACAGCTCAAATATTAACTTAAATAAGGTGAGGTAGTTAGGGCAAAACTCTCAATATACTACCTAGTTTTTCAAATTGCTAAAATTTTTCTCTTGTTCCAATCAGAATAAACAGAGTAAATACATACCTTTCATCTCCTTTGAGAGCTTTCTCAATAGCATCTGGAAGTTCCGATCTCAACAAATCCTAATGGAAAAGGAAAAAAACATGCATTAGTCCATCTTATTTCATCCTATTTATTCATAGCAAAATCTTAAGCAAATAAACAACTGTAAAAGAAAAGCTTGGAAGTATGAATTTAAATTTATTCTGTTAAATCTATTTTTTCTACACTGCATATGGAGCATTACAACCCTTTAACATTTTCTTATATATTATTGTTTTAGAGCACAACATTCAAGGAGATAAGAGCAATGTTGTGGGTGCAAGTTTGAATCCAGTTGCCTCCAACTGCCTAGCCAAGAATGTTATCCAGAGTTTCCCTAGATCCTTCAGATGAATAACACAAAGCTTTAATGCTTTCGGTATCCCAGTTCATTTTCTACTTTCATTCATTGACTGTTAAGTACAGTGACGGAGACTAGTTTGTATTACACTGCTGCAATACAGGATACATTTAACAGGGATGTTAAATTGCTAGAAAGTTCTTGAATTCTGAGCCACAAGTTAACTGCTTTAGAGCGCTTTAGGATCTTAGAAGTCTCTGGAGAGTCGGCAACTGCTTAAGCAGCCAGCTGATTTATGATTGGCCATTAAATGGCATAACAGTGAGTGCACATGTCTGATATTAAAGAAGCTAATCAAGTTGTAGTCAGGTTATTTTTGTTATGAATAATCACTTGATAAGTCAGCTTCAGTGGAGAGGCAGTGTGGTTCTCTAAGCATACTCTTCTGAAGAAAGAAGTGTGCTAAGAGAGTGCTCAGAAGGACAAGGACTAAAATTCATAGGTCTGGGTCGTCCTCCATGGTGTAGTGGTTACCATGCTAGCTTCTAGTTCCTGAGATCACAGGTTCAAACCTGGCAGGACAATGGATTTCTTTGGGGTACAAAATCCTTAGCATGGCTTCCTTCAGAAGGGAAGTAAAGCCGGTGGTCCCGTGTCATAGATTTATGGCACATAAAAGAACCTCAAGACTGATAAAGAGGCCTCTGGGCAAAATTAACGTTATTTCACGCCCAATATAGAATAAGATGCTACGGATCACAGCAGTTAAGGAGCGTCCATAAATAAAACTCAATTCCATTCATAGAGCTGGACAAAGCATTTAGTTAAAGCTTTTCCAGACTCCAGAAATAACAGTGATAGTACTGAAGGCTTAAAACTAAATGAGAAGGGCCATGAAATTAGCAGAACAAATTTCTGGAAACACTGATTATTACTTATCTAACATACACAAATGAGTAAATATTGTTCCACAAAATATGATCTTTTAAGAGCTTTTTGATACAATTGAAATTTAGCAATATTTCGTAGCTCTGGTTTGAGGATTAGCACAAAATTGGATAGAATCATATTTGAAAAATAGAACACAGTGTGTGGAACTAAATCATAGAAATAGCAGGTGGTACAGTAAACAAAGTCAAATCAAATTTTCAAACAGTGAAGCAAGGTGTTCCACAAGTTTCTAAGTTAGGGCCATTTTTGTTTTTAGTTTACGTGAATGATATATTTGAAATAATACAAAGAAATGGAGGTATTACAATAGGGTATGCTGATGATATGACTATAATAATTAGAGATAAAACAGCAACAGGGTTGGAAGCTACAGCTAAGACATTAATCAAAGTAATACAACAGCATTATTTAAATCTAAATATGATATTAAAACACCAAAAAAACAGCTTGGATAAATTTTTAAATAGGGAAATGCAGTAAAAATGATATAAAAATTGAAATAGATGGAGAAAAAATACCAGATATAAAACATACAAAATTCCTAGGGGTAATAATAGATAAACATTTGAACTGGAAACCATATATAGCGCATATAGCCAAAAAATAAACAAAGGCATTTTATATTGAGTCAAGTGAGACAAAACATGGACAGTGAAACATTCAAACAGGTATACTATGCATTTATATAGGCACACATAAAGTATGGGATCACGGTATGGGGTAATATTACAGCAACTGAAGTAAAAAGGATATTTAAATTACAAAAAAAAAAAGGCAATTAGAAAAATGGCAAAAATAAATAGTAGACAGTCGTGCAGATTGAATTTCAAAGAATATGGTATTTTAACTGTTCCTTGCCTCTATATACATGAAACAATAAAGATTATTTTACAGGAAATAGACGAACCAAGAAATAAAAGTATTCACATGCATAATTTAAGAAACAATGAGGATTACTTCAGAACTGTATATAGGGGTACATTAAACAACCGTAGTAGTAAGAATATGGGAAAGGAGCTGTACAATAAGCTACCTGAAGAAATAAAAGCAATTAATAGAGTAGAACTTAAATTAAAGAAAATAAAAACATATTTAATAACAAATGCTTTTCATAGCCTGGAGGAATTCAAGTGTGGAGTTGTATAGGAGTAGATAAAGATTGTATATGTGTAAATTTAGTGTATTCATTATATCAAACAGTTGATGTGTCCCTAAAATGATGTATTTAAAGGACGAATAAAAGTATTTTATCTTATAATAAGTATTAGTCACAGTTAACCTTATCTTCATCATAAATTCAAGTATTTTCTCATTACTTTGATGTGAACTGTATGCAGTTTAACTGAGTCTGTGCTCATGGAGTTACCCTGGAATTTAACAAGACCTGTCGTATGCTATGGCAGGGAGGCTTGGACCCTAAAGAAAAGAGATAAGCAGAATAACTCAAGCAGAGAACAAATTTATGTGAAGGACTGCTGGTTATACTAAATGGGATCTTAAGACCAACAAGTTTATTTTACAAGAGCTAAAGATACAGCCAGTCTTGGAACACATGTATCATTTCCAGAACAACTGGAGACAACACCTGCATAGGATGGGCCCAGAATGCATTCCTAAAGTTGTAATGCAGTACATTCTAGGGGAAAGAGATCACTCTGTCGTACCAAGAAGACAGTGGGAAAGTTTCTTAGTGAGATCGTAACTGGCCTGATAAGCTAACATTGATTGGCTGAAGAGGAAGAAGATAAATTCCAGTACTATCATGTGTTAGATTTCTTTAGATACTACAAATCTTATAACCTACACAACACGTTATTTACCCACTTCACTTTTATTTTTATTTCATCACTGGGATTTTCTATCTGTCATGCTAAACATAGGGAATCAATCCATTTCAAGGAAGTGAGTGTATTACTAAAGTAATCTCCTTAGAATGGAGTAAAACTACCTGGCAAGGCCAAGGCCTACTTCACAACTGCTGCATCCTTTGCCTCCACCCACACAGGACAGAGGGTATTAATGGGTGGGGCATGTTAATACTATAAAACAAACCTGGTTCCTCTCCTACCATAGCAAACACACTAATGCAATGAATGCTATGGGGAGATGGCCTTGATATATAAAGGTTATTCTAAAGTAAGTTCCCATTTTGAAATAGCTGTATCTTCTTTACATATTAGCAGTTGGATTTCATATTGTATCATTCCTGGTTATGGGGTTATCTAAAAGAAAAAATATTCCTTACCAAACCCACTACACATGAAGAACTGAAGCAACCAATATCAGATACAATTGAGAACATCCCTAGGAATGCACTTGCTAATGCCGTTTATAGCACAGAGAAAAGACTATTACTTATTGAACAACACGGTGGTGGTCTATTTAATTTTATCTTGTTTTAATAAAATCCCATTTCTTTACAAACAAATTGGTATTTTTATTTTGTTAAAATCTAAAAGCTTGACAAATGTATTACCATTTTGTGCTGTAATTTGATCTTCATACAAACGTTCCTAAAATTATTTCCTACCGAGTTCTTTGTGTGTTTTCTTTGTAAGACTGAATCATTCAATCTCATGGCATGGTACAATCAATGGTTCCTTTCCATGCCAACACACCTCCACTATGCTACCATAGGACATAAACCCAAATGTGCATCAAGTTATTTTATCAATCTCAATTACTGCAAGATATTGCAACTTATAGGCAACTTGCAATGCTGCAGATAACATTCGTTTTAGTTTCTTACTTTTAGTTAACCATATTACAGAGGTTAATTTATATCTGTTAATCATCCTTTCACACTAATCATGTGTAAATTCAGGTTGGAAAATAAGAATTCATACTTGCCAACTTCCTGAAACTGAACTGCAAAGCTTTCCCGCATCCAGCAAAGCAAAATAATTTTGCGGTGACATGAAATTTATAGTACATAAAATGTTCAATGCAATAAATGTACAAAAATTACATGTAAAATAAATGGAAATTCAGTTTTATAGGAATCCTTGAAGACCTGGTAATACTGTTTCTTTCTGTCACACATGCTGAAATTCTTCCACTTACCGGCATAATAAATATGTATTAAAGGAAAGAACACTACTTCCTAGGCTATCAGCTTTCTAGTCCATATTTTATGCTTCATAGCATAAACTACACACAAAAAGTCACAGAAAATGTGAAACTTACATCCAGCAGCCACAGAACATGAATAAGATGAACAATTTAGGTGAAGGAGTTGACTTTGCAATTCATGTCAACCATTACTAAATGTTTGCGCCCATTTATTGATGCTTACTAGGGGTCATTGCATTAGTGATGCAATTAAATTTTAGACCTGCATGATATGCGTTTTGTTGCAGTCCAGTAATAGGGAAGCATGATTGTCATGAAGGATAGACATACAGATAAGCTCTGTCATAGCACAGCACTGTATACCAATTAGCACGGTACATACTGTCTGTAATCCTCAGTTAAAATATAATGCAATAGAATTAAATGCTTTTTCATGTCCATGGCAAAATCTGTAACACTTTGAAAAAACACGCCTCCTTTGCCATGAAGTCATAAAAAGACCTCTACTACCGTACACTTCACGGGCAAAATGTGTAAGTTGGCAAGTATGAGAATTGAAAACTTTACTTACATGAGTGATACTGGGAGAACCTCTGCACAGAGTTGAAAGTAGACTAATTATTGTGGACACTGAAGCAGATGATTTTGTTTCTGGTGTTGTGGTGGCAGTGTTCACCCCTGGAGTACCTAGAAACAACAAAGTATTACAAAAGTAGATATCAGAATTTACCTAAATGTTTTTATTCTCTGTACAGTGGTGATTAAATGGCATAAATACCTGGTCCAGTGCAAGCTGCCGTGGCAGGACCTGCAGCATTTGACAATCTTGTGAGCAGCTCTGTTACCAGACCATGTTCTGCCAAAGGTGCTGGGTCCACACCTCTCCTCGTGAATCTGTCTGCTAGCGAGGCAAAGCATCTGAGGGCTCCGTCTGCAACCTTTTCATAAACACAAGAATGTTACATTACCACTAAGCTTAAAATTTGATGTAGTAAGTGTATAAATTATAACGTATAATCAAATGCACCCCAACATCTCTTGAGAAAAGTGCTTTAACTAAGTGCAGGCCATAACATATGCATAGCATGTGTAGTCTTAAAAAGGCAACATGAGAAAGTAGAAAGTAATACAGCTGTATTGTAGAGCTTACGAAGTTCTGTATCCAGGTGACTGTGTGCTGCATTTTGTGTGGTACGTCTGACACAGGCTAGGTTCAAGCTACCTAGAGACCACCTTCCTGGTAACTGTCAGTCAACCAAGGGAGAGGCAGGTAAGCATTGCTCTTGGTACATCATAGAGAGGGGATCACATTTTGTCTGGCATTGTCCAAAGCGATCTTTTATGTGAAACAGGTACGTATGTTGCTCTTGGTACATCATAGAGAGGGGATCACATTTTGTCTGGCATTGTCCAAAGCGATCTTTTATGTGAAACAGGTACGTATGTAGAAACTAACTGTTTAATGCTTTCAAGCAGCAAAATTTCTGTTACACTCCAGAACTAATTATGGTTACTCAGAACCGCCTGCCAGAAGATTATCATTACCAAATATGTGTTAGTTAACCCAATTTGCAAGATGGACTCATAGGTCAGCTTTTGATTGCATTGTCAGGCAAGTGCTCTGATGCTTTAGGTCATATTGTGTGTTTCCTTTTGTTAAATAAAATGATTTACTCAAACATTCAAAGTCATTTCTGAAAAACTATTTTCACAAATATTTTTTTTTTAACACTCAACAGGCAGTCTCTCATAAACTGTTCATCAATACCACAATGAGCAGCTTCACCCAGTCATTCTCATGTAATTCTATTAGTTTTATGGGGCTTTCCTTATAAAATAGCCTATTTTTATGTTCAAGCCAAGGATCCTTTATTCTCATTGTATTACAATGCAGGAAAGTAGCATGTCAAGGAAGTAGCATTAATTTTCATCACTTACACAGTGAATATTAGGTATATCTCTGTTACAACAAATACTTACATGACTGTCCTCATGTTTGAGAAGTGTGGACAGAGCTTCAACACACGTGGGGAGGGAAGGGTCCTGTGGCTCCATCTTTGTGCACAGCCTAGACACAACTGCCATGGCTGAATGCAATGTATCTTTGTGTACACGGCAACCATTGTCACGAATGAATGATAACACACAGTTGAGACCACCAGCTTCGAAAACTGCACCTGCTTCTCGAGTGCATATCAGCTCCAGTACCTGAAATATCATGAAATATGACCACTCTTTTGATGAGATACATTCCTGCATCGGTTACCTGCAGTAAAGCACCATTACATTCAACCCAAAAATTCAATACTAAAACTTTACTGCACCTCCTCCCCATACAAAGTAGCACAAAACCAGCAAATGAAACACTGTTGCTATTTGTAATTATGCATTAAATGAATGATATTTATTTCTTATACTGATATTTTATTCACACATTAAGATGTGTCTAGAGATGTTTACAGTCTTCATGTAAGAAATTTCATTTGCTTTTCTTTATTACTCTTTCTATGCTACTTGCCTAAGGCAGAAGTACTGCATTCAACTAAAAAAAGGATATAGAGACTTCAATGGTAATAAATGTATCGAGGCTTCCTTAACCCCAAAAGGGCATTTTTAGAAAAGTGGTGCACATGCAACAGAGAGAACACCATAACCCAAAACAAAAAGTCGGTTAAATACCAAACTTGGGATTTAAGTTCAGAAGCAAGTTCCAAATACTAAAGTAATAGCCACAGTTTTAAAAGCAAATCGCTATGTGATGGCTTGGAAATTCTGTTACTTGCTTGACTTAGAGAAGAAACGAATAGCAACTCACTCTCTCATGCACGTGCACACTTACTCACTCTCTCTCTCATGAACGTGCACTTTCACTCACTCTCTCTCTCACGCATGTACACACTCATCCTCTCTCTCTCCCTTCCCCTCTCTGCGTGCTTTAATGAGATTTATATTTTATGTGTAATAGATTTTGTCTATCCCTTATGGTTTACCATTTATACAAAAGTTATTCAGAATGAAGAGCACTTCACAGTCTATCTCCAGTAACTTCAAGATATACATTTTGTCATGCAAATATCTTAAACATATGTGGTTTTAATCAAAATCATTAGACTTTTTTTTAAAAAATAAAACATAAGGAAAATTTGTCCATGTAAAGAGTAGTTGCGGTGGGGAGAGTTTCTTGAAAATCGTCATATCATATCCTTGGAAGACACTGAATTTAAATTATTATTTCTGAGTTATGACACACACACGCACACACACACACACACACTTAAACCCATTTCTAAAAATACGGTTTTTGAATTCAAAGGATCTCAAAACAAGTATTTCTGGTGAAATCTCATTATACAGTTTTTGGTTGGAATGCAATACCTTCTCTATCTACTAGGTGAATGTCAAAAACATAGAAATAGCATCTACAAAAGAAACATTCTTTTAAACTGTAATCACCGAGCGGGTTGGCTCAGGCGATAACATCTGTGGCCTGCATTCGGGAGGCCTGGGGTTTGATTTCCGCGGCCGACCTTCCTTAACAATGGTTTTCTTTTGGGGGGGGGGGATTTCCTCAGGTTGCTGGGCGAATGTGGGAAGGTTCATTACATTTCACCTCCATTATCATTTCACTTCACCTTCCATCTGCTTGGTCTATTTCAGGGTTGAAAGTGTTGGCGGGAGCCTCGGCATTGTGTGGCAGGGGAAAAGAATGTTTTATGTAAACCTTCGTGCCCCGGAACGGGGGTGGGGATGTCGGTCTCCGAGTCCCGGTCCCCCAATGGGTTGTGCAAGCTTGCAGGGGGAGGGGAGCCGGTTGTACCAGCTGCCTAGTCCTATTCCCACTCCTAAATAGTAACCAATTTCAATAATTTTAAACAAACACATTAAGGAGAAAAATCAAGGCTTCCCTTTTTGAAGGATGATGGTGAAACAGTTACTTGAGTATTTCAGACAAGAAAACTACATTCTTAAATTTATATACCTTGATGCACTGTTCTGCTAAGTCTTTGCTGGTACGGGAGGCCAGTTCTGCAACCACTAGACGGTTGCATATTGCCTTCACAGCCCCATCCATTGCGATGATCCGCCGTGTACATTCTGCTGAGACGTCCAAATAATAAGTGATGGCTCTAGCTGTTACTTCTAACACGTTGTCAGGAGCACACTCATCCAGGAAAATTCGGCACAGTGCTGGCAAGAATGTGCGTGGAGGGCAGCTGGAAACATGAAAAGACATACAATAAAGATCTGCTCCTGTGTTTGATATACATAGGTATCATAAAATTGGTGACAAGAGGTCAATGCAAGCAACAGCTAATTGTTTTATGTTTCGCATTCACATCACTTCCTCTACTCATTCTTCTACAAACTATTCTTACAAAAGCTTATTCTTATATCTATTACTCATTAATCAAAAGCTTTTATCACAAATTTACACATTTTGTTGTAGGCATGAGAATACGGTATGCCAAAAGCAATAATACAGATTTTTAAAAAGCGTGTCCCTATTTGATGGTTTTGAAATTCCGTTCTCTTTGCACGACCACGAGAAAAAACGAATGGCGACTTACCAATTGAGAAAAGTATAAGATTTGAAAATTCAAACCAATAACAAAGAATATTTCAGAAATGGTTAACACCACACAAAATGTTATTTGACATAAATTAAGTGCTTTAACGAGATTTAGTTTTAAGGAAGTAAGACTTTGTTACGGTTTGCTAGTTATATAAAAGTCATTTAGAATGAACAGAACCTCACAAGATATTCCCAGAAAATTCGAAATATATCTAATTTTTATTTATTATGAAAAGATTTTAATCAAAATCATTAACACTATTTTTGAGAAAATCAAAAATAATTATTTTCTTGAAAATCTTCATATGGCATCCTTGGAAGATGCTCAACTTAAACACCAAGTTTGGTATTTAACCGGCATTTCGTTTTTGAGTTATGCTGTTCACGGACACGGACCACGAACACCTTTTTCTAAAAAGGCTTAGTCTTTACTCAGGGGATCCCAAAAAGTATATTTTCAGTGAAATCTCTATATCGAATTTTTGAGCAGAATGCTATACTTCCTCTATGTACTATAGGTACCTAAAGAGCATAGAGTATGTACTTTATTTCTAATATTTTTTCAGGAAATGAATACTTAAGGTTTCAAATGTGCCGGAATCGGAGAATCTTGATACTGTAATTGATGGGCAGATATAAATAATTAAACAACGAAATGATAGTAAGATAAACAAATAATTGCAATAAATAATTTCCGTATATTAAATCAACGTATAATGTAATAAGCCTGAGATGAAAGTTGTACGGAAAGAAAAAGGTCATTAGCCTGTTATGTTCATGAAATACGTTAGTATAAAAGTTCCTGCAGTGAGAGTTGAGTTCAGTACGTTTAAAAAGTCACGCAGACAGAAATTCTGTAAATTAGAAAAGCAATTCCGAGATCCGAGGAGGTACCGCATAGCAACAGCTTCAGAGACGCATACGTAGAGTTTTAAGATTGGACCGCGTGAGAAGTAACGGTAGGAGTATTGATATGTGGGCGGAGATTAAGAGAAGAGCACGCATTCTAAATCCGAGATAGATTCACGATATATTCGTGACTCTCCTGAGATTGACTCTCGTATGACTTACTCGCATGTGTAATTTCTAAGTTGTGTAACGCTTTAATGATTTAGCGGCTATTGGGGCGGATCTTTCCGAGCAACATTTCTGCGGCTTACAGCAACTGACGCTTCGCTTAATTATTTTACAGAAGTAATTAATTCGTAAATTCAACAGTCGGCAGCTCTTCTCAAACTGAACATGTTAGTCAACATTATAATGTATAGCTAACTAACCGGGTGCTATCCTTTCAAAATACACTCGCGCATGCCCTGAGACAAAGATATAGCATTAGAGCAGCTGGCGCACGAACAACGCAAACGAGCCTCGAGATGACAAACTCAAGAGCATGTAACATTAAATGTTATCAAAATTTGAAGCAGGGAGCGGCATCAAAGTGTCGTACCCAGAACGGCTTTAATCTCAAATTAACAACGATTATAAGTAGACAAGCCACAATATAAAATTTTACTCTGCAGTATTTCTATCACCACCCATTTCGTACACATAAAATAATAGCTGACTACCAAACGCGAGAGCTAGAGTCAATTAATCCGCATTATGGGGATGGAAACACCGGCTTGTTTTCTGTTTGGCAATGCTTGCATGGCCTCGGATTCCCTAATCCGTTTTTAGTTTGCGCCCTGCGGCCGGTATCACTGGCTATAATATATTTATTATCCTTCCAATGCTGTTTGTAGGAGAATTAGCCAAGGATTCACCGATAATCCGTGCGTTCGATGCGCATTTGACATAGCATGGATAAATAAGCTGTCCAAGTGCTGCGTTTTATTTGATGTGTTATTTTGATGCCGCATGCTTAATTAAAATTCGAAGATTGCGAATTGTTTCGGATGAAGGATCTACGGTACTATATACTCTGTTGAAGAATTAAACTAGGATGTCGCATGAAGACTTCATTCGGCATACCTACTCTTGAAGATTTGTACTCCATATCGTAAATTGATACCGTTATGAGGAACGCTATCCCCCATTAACACCAATATGCGGTAGCATTGAGATACCTGAAACTGACAACAGGAAATTTCCAATGTAAGCTTCAGCTGATCATTTTCTCTACCACTTGCCTCGAGTAAGTAGAAGTGTATTCCACCCAAAAATTCGATTCAACAATTTTACCGGAAATGCAAGTTTTGAGGCCTTCTGAACCTAAAGAAATGTTAGAAAAGGACTCTGTGTGTGTGTGTGTGTGTGTGTGTGTGCGCGCGCGCGCGCAGATTAAAGAAATCCTACCGCATTCTTTACACACACACACACACACACACACACACACACACACACACACACGAGCCTTTTTTTTTCTAAACGTATCCTTTTGTATTCAGGGTGCCTCAAAGCATGTATTCACGATGGAATATAGATAGTGACTTTCTGGGTGGAATGCAGTAGGTGCTAGGTATGTGGTAGAGAAAATAAAAACGCTCTGAATGCACCTTAAGTTCAGCCTTATCACATTTACGAGTATTCGCAGGAAAAGCTTGCAACTAACTCATAGTCCAATTAGCATACATTTATTTCACCTTGTTAGTGGACGTAAATATTGGGTAAATTCGCGAGACGGCATCAGCAGCCTGACAATGAAGAAAAGTGTAAATATTTGATAAAATTATAAATTCAGTTCGAAACGAGTCAAGGTGCCACATGTAACTTCGTGAAAACCAGTCCATGTAGCAATTTTTTCCCCCGACTCCTTGCTTCAAGGTTAAGTTCAGCACACGGATTCAATTAGCAAAACCGCCAACTATATCCAAAATAGCAAGCAAGCCACCTGGCAAAATGACGGGTATTGTACTCCCTGGCATCCCTCCACCAAGCTTATTTTAGCAACAAAATAAAGCAGAACCATCGCCAATATTTTATTTCCTCGCATCTTATACGCGGTTCAAACTGGCGTAAATTGCAGTTTTGAAGTTTGCGACGCTGATAAAAAAAGCAGAAGAAAGACTGCAATTACAGCATTTCGATACTAAAATTGCTACTTTCTACAAATGTCAACCAATTTAGCTCAAAGTTTTGTTTCAAAATTTTCTAACTAATTATAGTATAACATTAGATACTTTCAAAGAACATAATTTTCAAAAAATGAGAAATGTGTGTCTGAAATACCCCAAGTTGTGAAAATTTGGAAGTATAAAAATGTTAAGGTTTTGCATATTATTCCACAAACATAGTTCTTTAGAATCAACGATTAAATCTTGGGTAACATTAAATTTTTTCTAGAAAAAAATGAATCGGTATTAAATTACTAAAACCCTGAATCCAGAACTATGCTTGATATCAAGAAAAGACTTCAGACCTCTTCATCAATCTTCAAAGAACGTATGCTGAAAATCTGGGAGAAATTGAACTACACCATGAGAAGCACATTAAAATGATAAAAAATGTAAGAAAACTAAATTACGAGAAAATAAAGTTTCAAAATTTCATATGCTATTTGCACATATCTATGCATGTTCAATTAAACGTCGCGTTTGGCTACTTAAACGGCCAGCAAGACAAAACCGCAAATGCATCCTGATTCTGCAATGTTTGAGGATGTTTTCTATTATAGAAAAAAAAGGAAAGGTAGGTGTTACATTTTTATTGCTTTGTGTACTCAACATTAAATATATTTTGTAAAATTTCGTTACTAAAGCCACTGTAGAATATTATCTTCAGACAGGCAAGCGTTTACCTGAATTGCATTTTCATTATTAATGCAGAAAAAACATAAAACTTCTGTCAAGGCAGTTATAATTTATAAGTTCATTCATACCAGGGAGGTTAAATAAGTAATGCACTTCTTTGTCAGATGAGATGTTGAAAAAGGGTCACATTTTATACACAGTCGCGACAAACCTTGCTTAGCAATTCTACGAAGTTACACTAGCCGTTGCCATGGTAACATAATAGTTTTGTTGAAAAATGGTTACTGCACATGAAGTACGTGCAAAAGAGAGAGCTGTGATTGAATTCCTTTTTGAGGAGCTGGAGAACGATGCAAAACATTCACAGGCACTTACGAGTAAACTGTTTATGGAGATCAGGCACTGGATACGAGCATAGGCAATACCATGAAACTGTGACAGTTCAATCGGAACGATAGGCGAATAAGAAGAGCCTGACATCTCTGTGGGTAGAACTAAAAAGGTATGCTCCAAGTGGGCTCTAGGTGCCTAAATGACAACAATAAGAAACAAAAGAGAATATTTGCGCAGAACTGCTTGAACATTACAAGGCTAGTAACAATTTCTTATCCAAAATCGTTACAGGACATGAAACATGAATTCATCATTTTGAGCCTGAAACAAATTACAGTCTACTGAGTGGCGTCATAAGAATCCTCAAGTCAGGATCCTCAACCGGCAAGGTTAAGGCCTCTTCAGAAGTAAAGATTCTGATTGTCACACAATAACCTCAGAAGTTTACATCCAGAATCTGAAGAAAAAATCAATAGACGATTTCTACGTTTTGGTCCCCATAAAGATGACATCACAAGGCCAAACACAAGTCTGTGCACTCGTGACGCAATCGCAAAACTTGGTGGACTATTCATCATCCATCCTATAAGTCTATCTGACTTTTATTTGTTTGGTCCCCTTAAAAGATACACTCCATGGGAGGCAATACAACACCAATGCCACAGGCGAAGTCCGAACGTGGCTCAGAAGAAAGACAACTGTAAGCTCTTACATCTCGGTAGAGCGAAGTCATGGATTCCAACGTAGACTAACTCAAATTAAAGGTGGTTGTAGTTAATCAATTGGGGAATGTGATATATTTCATGTTGCAAATAAACAAACCTCCAATGAGAAAAAAAAAGTGTGCGTTACTTATTAACATGTAGTTATTATGCTAACAAAA
The DNA here is from genome assembly GCA_030765065.1 of Deroplatys truncata. Lineage (NCBI taxonomy): Eukaryota > Metazoa > Arthropoda > Insecta > Mantodea > Mantidae > Deroplatys > Deroplatys truncata. The sequence goes on from CM060985.1 coordinate 48,013,851, forward strand.
ACTGTAAAACTGGTGTCTGGAAGTTGTGCAAGTCTTGTAGCAAGCAGCTAGCTAACACATCGTATGTCTCGGTGCTACGTCTGACTTTCTCCTAATTCTATAATAGTGACATTTCTACGCTGTTTTTTTTAATTACTATACAGCTTCTACAAACTATTCTTACAAAAGCTTGCAGAATTAGTTTCATTACACATTTCGTTATTTCGTTCCATGTACAAGGGTGATACAGTGCGTCACTATATGCTTATCTTGAAATTCCATACTCTTTCCATGAGACCGCGAGAAACAACTGAATAGCGACAGTATTTTTAAAAATAACAAAAGTATAGAACAATCCAACCAATAATAACCGATATTTAGGAAATGGCTGATGCCACAAAAACAATTATTTGAAACAAATTGTGCCTTTTAAAGAGAAGTATATTTTTAGTGCAATAAACCTTTTGTATATATCTTATGATTCAACCGTTATAAAAAGTATACAAAATTCCGTCCGAATAAAGAGGACTTTATAGTCTATTCACAGAAAATTTAAAATATTCATTTTATTACGTAAATATCTTAAACATGTGTTGCATTTTAATCAAAGTATTTGATGTGTAAGAAAAAAAATACCGAAATTACTTCCATATAAAGGATAGTTTGTGGTGTGAGGTTTTGTTGAAAATCTTCGCCTCGCACCTCTGGAAGGCACTGAAATTAAATACCAAGTTTATGCTATGCTGTTTTAACCATCCCTTCTCCTTTTCCCAAAAATGTTTTCTTCATTAAGGGAACCTCAAAACATATATTTGCGGTAAAATGTCGGTATGGAATTTTGGGGTGGGACTCAATACTACCCCTACCTACTATGCACGTGGTGGAGCAAGTAAAACTCGGATGTGTTATATTCACATGGCTTTCTCTATCCATCATTCTACAAAACATTCTTACAAAAGCTTATTTTTCCATCCACTTCACGTTAATCGAAATACACATTTGCGTAAATGGTTTCATGACACATTTCGTTGCGGGTAAAAGGGGAATACCGTAGACTGAAGCGATGGTCAATGTTTCGAAAACTCGTCGCTATTTTTGCTGGCTTTGAAATTCCAGGAGAAACAAACAAATGGCTACTTAGCACTTTAAAAAGTGTCAAGTAGTTGACAATTTAAACCAATAGCTTTGTAATCGTTCATTTATCTCCTATGGTTTACCAGTTGTACAAAATCATACAAAATTTACTCAGAACGAAGAAAATTTCATAGGGTATTCGCAAAAAATTCAAGTTTATGTTTTATTAGTCCACGTAAGTTTTTTACATATGATATTATGTTAATAAAAATTATTAGAGCCATTATCGAGAAAATCATTAATAAATCTTTTCCATGTAAAGGGTAGTTTGGGATGGGGGATTTTATTGAAAATCTTCGTGTTGCATCCTTGGAAGATGCGAAGTATTCATGCAACTTTTCAATTTTTGGTTAGTTGTAAACACACGCAAGCACTTTTTCTAAAAATGCTTTCCTTCTTTCTTATTAAATGGACCTCAAAATTTTATTTCCGGTTAAATCTCGATATCATATTTTTTGGGCGGAATGCAATACAGCTCAATACTTCAATATATCCATAGATTACTTGCTGGTCTTAGCTTCCAAATTATTACCAAGCACCAAGAAAGTTGTTAAATCTGTATCTTTTTATGTTTAGTAATTGGTTGTTTATATTTTTTAAATGAGGTGTAATATCTAAAAGCCTTATGATTAATACTGAAAAGGACGAAACTTTATCCTAAACGCATGTATTTTAGGTTGGTGGTTGCTTGCCTATATTGGTGTCATGGAAACCATGGGTTCAAACGTACAAACAGCACCAAAGAAAATCTTCGGCGGATTTTGTATCGTTTTCTGGGGTCTTTTGAGGCGTGTCCTTCGCCTTACCTATCGCAGAGCGTAGTGGCTTGATAACACAGCAATAAGGAGGAAAAGAGGGGAGGTGGATGCCTTTGCTTTTTCTGGTGTTACTGAAACCAAAACATGTTTATTGTCTTAGAACCAGTCATGCCGTATACTAGCGAAATTACTCGTGGACGTATCGTGGGTATGTGGGAGGCTGGTCGCACTGTTACAGCAACTGCAACGGCAGTGCATAAAAGTGTTTTTATAGTAAATTACTGGATAAAAATATTTCAGGAAAGTAGGTAAGACGGTCTACATACTCGTCAGAAAGTGGGCACTTCCCCTAAAACATAGGCACAGAAGATATTCGTTTACTAAATGCAAATTACTCTTTTGTTATAATTGACCGATCATGTTTAGAAACTAGAGATAAATATGTATATGTACATGGTTTACCGAATATGACATACATATTATAGCAATAAAATTTGGTTAGATTTTTGTGTATAATCGTGTTGTATTCCTATGATCAGCAATATGTTAGTAAAGGTATATTAACCAACTGTAGTTTGAATTAGAGTGAAAACATGCTGCTTATATTTATTATTTAGTTATGTTTGCTTCAATGCAGCAACAAGCATTGATACCACAGTGAGAACACACTTATGTTTATTTTTGTTATAAAGTATTGCTATGTATTTAATGAATACCATTCAAGCTTTAATTTGAAAATCTTCTCACACTGCACATTCTACATTTTGCTAACCTGGGCGCTCATCAAGTTTTCCCCTTAGCTTTTAACCCTTTCAAAGGCGTGTCCTGCACTAGCAGATAAGGTATGGGCTACCAACCACGATAAGAGGTCTGTATGACAAACTGAATCCACTCACTCTACCTCTTTCTCTTTTAGCCAATACGATCAAGAGCGTAAACATATATTTCGTTTCTACGCCATTTTGTAACCTTTGTTGTGGTTATTGGTGCAACTATTTAGCAGGACTAGCGCATCCTTGCACAGTGGTGTAAAGCAACCAATGAAATGGCCATGGCTTCGCAAGACCACGTACAACGATAAATAATGTGACATACGCGAGGTGCAGCGAGATTTTCTTTGGCGCTCTTTGTACCTACTGCATTGTCAAAAACAGGGCAACCGGTTTGTGTTGTGTCGGAGAACAGTCGATGAACTGCTCTTATCTACAGGTACTCTATACTGCAGTATTAGTGAACCTCGCGGGGAACTGCAACAAAGCGTCATCCCTTAATACGAGGGCCACTTTAAAAGTAAGGTCCGTTTTGCAATAAAGCACTAACTACTAAATATATTTCGATACTTTATCTTTAATCTAAGCCTTCGAACCTTACATTACTTTTCTACCAGTTATCAATGTTGTTTCAACATTTGTCTTAGCGTAGTGTTAAGTTTTTTGGAACCTCCGAAGACTTCCACCGCCAGTCCATCTAGGAAACATGTAGCTGTTTCTGGATTTAAATTGTTCTGAACTGAAAATGAGCTGTGGTAATTCTTAACGGACATTAGAGGTACATGGACGAAAGCTTGTTGAATGACACAATGAGTAAACTGTTTTGCCTAACACATTAACTTGCAGATTCACAATTGTTTTCTTTCAACTAATCTGTTATAAAGATCCGACTTTCGGAACATTAGTTTGAATCCTCCCTGAAAACAACTATACCAATAACGCAATTTTTTCTGCGATGGAATCATAGGTATAGAAAAATGCACCCCAGAAGCTGTACAATTGTTTTATGGACTGGCGACGAACTTCCATTAGGAGGAGCCACTAAAGCTTATTCTATACCAGAATGAGAATTTAATTGTGAAAACTGTGAAGAGAAAGCTTAAGGCATATACAATGGAATGAAAAATTAGTAAACCAAAATATTCAGCAATTCTTATTTTATTGCACAACGGACTTTATTTTAAAAACATCCCTCATATGTACACCAGATCTATTGAAATGATAGTTATCAAAGATGTGGTTAATATTTAGCACTCAGAAGTAAAATAAATCCTACTAAACTTATCTGTGTGTAACGACAGAAAACTCCTGTACCATCTATGGAGGATCCCTCATTTCGTGCATACGTTTTATAAACCTGATGGAATTGCCTTATTGAAGGCACTTAGCATTATTAACATGACTGCTCTGCAGAACTGCTTGGAATGATAATCGACAGAGAAAGTCTTATGAATGTATTCGGTGTAATTTATGCATTTTCCCATCATAATCCTCTTGGTTTGAGTTCATTGAAAAGAAACAAGAGAGCGTTACAGATTCAGCCCATGGCGTGTCGGCTACCATAAGCACTGAACCAAGAGAAAGTGTTTTGAACAGCACGGAGAATTAGCATATCAAGAAGGTCGTCACTATCGCCTGCTAAAAAGTCTCTCCCATCTGAGAGAACGATTAGATCGAGGAGTTATATGCGGCGAAAGTTCCCAAAATAGGCGATGCAATTGCACTGAAGGATAACCCTGTGTATTGAAATATTAACTAAAACGCTAAAAGTATCGGTAGATACAGAATTAGATATTCAATAATTCTTGACACAGTTTCGTAATGATACAAATCTTAAAATGTAATCACTGCCGTATTTTAAGAAAGCTCGCTGCATTTTAAATTACAGTAAATGTGTCCTACATTCATTTTTTATTCATTTTGTTTCACCTTCCCCACCACATACCTTGTGGGTAGAGGAAGTACGTGCATTTCATCTAAAAACTGCATAACGAGATATCACCGAAAATCATGCCTTGAGGCCCCCTGAATCCATAAAAAGAAACATTTAGAAAACGGGCCTTGCCCGCGCGGGTAAACACAGGATAATTCAAAAATGAAATGTCGGAATATATATATATATATATATATATATATATATATATATATATATATAACTTGGTATTTAAGCTCAGCATTAAATAATCATGTCAAAGGCAAAAGATAAAGATCAATATAAAAATCATGGAAAAGGCCAGAGATAAAGAGCAGTATAAAAATCATAACAAAACCCAGAGGTAAAATTAATATAAGAAACTAAGCCAAGATGTACAAAAAACTAAATAACAATGCACTAAATCCTCATTTGAAAGTTTATCTTTGATAAAGACATAAAACCTTTTCAGTCGCCTGGTTATCGTCTACTAAGACCTCTGCAAGGCTGACCGGCAGACCTTCGCTACAAAGCGGAAAAATAGGAGCAGTGTCACCCTTAAAGAGATAACCATGAATAAAATTTAACTGGCGATACGCAACCGAGGTAAAATCACTTACTCGCGACGAGATACACGACAGGAAGTTTACTCAGTTTATCGGAATGCCCTTCACTACCCTAGGCTTATTTCCGCGGAGCGTTGACCATTCTTCGCGCCAGCACGATAGCATCGCTCTCCGCACGTTACACGAGGTATTGCAATACTGGGTTTTGTGCTCGCCGCCTTAGCTACCACATCTGCCAGTTCTTTCGCCGGCAAGCCAACGTGACCAGGTATCCAAGCACACTCCACATTAACGCCAGAAGCGTATAAAGCATGGGGGGGCATCCTGGGTTCGCTGAACAATGGGATGGTAGTTGTACAGCTCACGAAGCCTCTGAAGTGCAATGAGGGAGTCACTCAAAAGGGGTCTCTCCCAAATTTCGATGGCGCACATACAAAATAGCTCGGTATATGGCATACACCTCTGCACCATAAATGGAAGTGCTATCATGAAAACCGAATGCACAGGGTTCGGTTGCATGAGCAAAAACATTAAAATACCGTTGGAGCGCTTAGATCCGTAGGTGTAGATAAAAATTCAGCCATTGTAGCCTGACAAAAATTCTAGAAAAACAAGTGCGGATACTAAACGTAGGCATCGTAAACTTCCGGTATGCCGTCATCACAAGATCTACATGAGATATCGCACGTGACCAAAGAGGGTAGACCCTCTCCCCTTAGGAAACATGTTTGGAATTTCAGTATCATACTTTCTAAGAAGCTCTCGAAAACGAACGCCTGCAGGCCTTGGATTAATGAAGCTGTTCCTAAAACGTTCGTCCAGGGCGATGTTGAAAAAAGAAGCGAACTTGGATGTATAAGTCCTTAAGCCCACAGCCATAGTTTCCTAACAGGACATCACGGCGATAAAGCAAAAGTTCTGCCGATTCGGCGCAAAGACTCATAACTGGGCTAGTTATGCACCGATAGCTACTCGAATGCCCCGATTATGGACTGTGTCTAATCTCCTCAGCACAGATGGTTGTGCTGAGGAATAAACAGTAAACCACTGTCTGTCTTGAATAGGACCAGCGCACGATAAAGTTGCAGCAAAACTGTCCGATACGCTCCCCAAAATTTGCCATTTAATACCCGCAAGATATTTAGAGAACGGTCATATCCCACTTTCAGCTATGCTATATGCGATAACCAGCTAAGGTTTCTATCAAAGGTCAAACCCAGGAATCTCGTCGAATCTGCGATGGCAGTAAATCTGGACCGGATCGGAGCGAATAGTAATCGTCTCCTAGGGCGCCAGAAGTTAACGCAGATTGACTTCTCGGGTGAGAAACGAAAGCTGTTTTTAGAACTCCATTCCTGAAGATGACAAACACTGCTGTATATGGTGTTCCAAAAACAGGTACGATGAGAAGCACAACTGATGGCAAACACATCTACGAATAAACATGAGATACCCCCGGAGCAACACATTTCCAGATTCAGTTAATTGCTATAGCAAACAGTGTAACGCTTAGTACCGATCCCTGAGGTACTCCGTCTTCCTGAACAAAAAGGTTCGAAAAAACCGAGCTGAACCTTACTCAGAAAACGCGGTCCTTCATGAACTCCTAAATGAACAAAGGTAAGCGTTCAAGTATGCCCAGGTACGTGGGAAACGTAGTAACCCTGCTTGCCAACACGTATCATAAACCTTCTCAAGGTCAAAAATACCGCAACGATTTGACAATTCTTCATGAATCCGTTCACGATCTGCATCGATGACAGAATAAGATACATTGGAACGGCGTCAGCACTAGATGTTGGTCAATAGGTTGTGAGTTTCCAACCATACCAAACCGCCCATTGCTCATGCGTCTCATCACCTTACAAACGCAACTGGTGAGGGAAATAGGACGGTAGTTGAACGGAAGATGACGGTCCTTTCCAGCTTTCAAAATGGATATGACGGTGGCTTGTCGCCACTTTTCCGGGAAAGTGACGTCAACCCAAACACGATTATAGACCTCGAGCAGGAAAGCCTCACCTTCAGGAGAGCTGCTGCAACATTTGTACGTGAATGCCATCTGGTCCTGATGCGATAGAGGCGAGGATGAAAGAACATGTTCTAACTCCGCTATGGTGAAAAGGCGAATGTAATCTTCAAGGTTTACAGAACGACACGAGAAACCTTGAGATTCTACCCTTGTATTAACTGGAAGAAACTCGAGCGAATAGTTATCTGAACTAGACACTGGAGCGAAAGCACTATCAAATGTGTTAGTCACATCGAATGTATCAACAGCTCCTGCAGCTGTTTTAAGACGGCGATTGCCATGTGGGGTGATTTTCCGGCCACACGCCTTAACTTAGCCCATACGACAGAGGAAGGTGTATGTCGATTAAATGAAGCTACAAACTTGCTTCATGGTGTCTTTTTGCTATCCTTAATAATCTGTCTAGACGGGACACGCATGTTCTGTACGTTATCCAGTGTAAGGCGACGCTGGTGAAAAATTCTAAGAGCACGCCTGCGAGCACGAATGACCTGTCAATTAAATTAAATTGCATTTTATTTGTGGACGCTCTTTAACTGACGTGGCCTTTAGCGTCCCATTCTATATTGGCTGTGAAAGACCTGTAATTTTCCTCGTAGGCCTTTTTATCAGACTTGACGTTCTTTTACGTGCCGTAAATCTATGACACGGGACCACCGGCTTTACTTCCCTTCCGAAGCAAGCCATGCTAAGGGCTTTTACGCTTGAAAATATCCATCGCCCTCCTCTGGGTTTGAAACCACGTCGTCGGGAACTAGAGGCTAACCACTACACCACGGACGACGAATGGCCTTTTGACATTCATCCGTCCACCAAGAGACCGGAAATCGACGGGGGTGGGCAGTCGACATAGGAACAGATTGCTCAGCAGCAGAAGGAAACGTCTCTGCGAGATGTTCAACTAACACATTCACAAAGTAGTGCTTATTGTAAGGGAGTAAAGGTTCCAGTTGGCTTGATCCAAGTGCCATCTAGGCAAACGTGTGAAACATATAGCATGTGATAAGAAACTAAATAAGACAAGGAAAAGATCACTGGAATGTAAATCACAGATGGCATTCCATTGTTAGGAAACTGCTAACTTAGTGAACAAACTGCAATATCAGGATGTGAAAATGTGTTTAAGGAGTCTGAAAGAAATGTAGGCTTTTCGGTGTTCAGAAGAGCTAATCTATAAATATTCAAGAAATCGACGATTAATTTTTCCTGTCGCACTAGTCGAGTGAGCCCCAAAGAGGGTATCGTGCTCCGTGGTCTAGAGGTTCCATAGATGAGGGGTACTAAGGGTGTCTCTAGTTCCCAAGGTCGCGGGTTTAAACCCGGCGGAAGACGATGGATTTTTCCGGGCGTAAAAATCCTTAGCATGACTTCCGTCGGAAGGGAAGTAAAGCCGGTGGTTCCGTGTCGTAGATTTACGACACGTAAAAGAACCTTAAGCCTGATAAATAGGCCTCTACGCAAAATTTCTGGTCTTTCACGCCCAATATAGAATGGGACGCTAAGAACCATAGTAGTTAAAGAACGACCATAAATAAAACAAAACCAAAAGAAGGTGATGGGCATTGACGTCTCCCATCAACAGAAAAGGTGTCGGTAACTGGGAAACTAGACCTTCTAAATCATTGGGCGAGAGGTTGTCAGCTGGAGGCAGATAAATATTAGACTGTATGGATACAGATTCCACGAATATATTATCTCTGATGAGCACCATCGTGCCCCCATGCGCAGGGATATCTTCTTCCGGTGTAAGTTCAAACCGTGTTGGGCTATACGGTCTAACTTGAAAGCTGTCATGCTACGGAATTTAGTCTCTTGCAAACATACGACCAAAGGTTCATACTTGTTGAATAAAAGTTGAAGCTCTGGTCGATATCTTTTAATTCCACCTATGTTCTATTGTAGGATAGTCATAGTAATTATAGTAATTATGAGATAAGTCGAGTCTACTACGTCGAGGATAGCGGTGATCGAATCAATTTGCCGTTTTTCTTTGGTGTCGGGCTAATACCTTTAACGGAGAATTTATCCTGTCTCTTTTTCACTGTCGTGCTAGTAGTGTGGGCAGAATGTTCCTGGTCCATCTCATCCACGAGGGAGGACCCTTTTCCAATAGAAAATTTCGGTTCGAGGGTTCTCGAACCAATGAGAAGCGGAGATCAGCGAAGATTCCTCAGAAGAGGATCTCTGAGATGGTTGTGGAATTTTGTTCCGGGTACAGAGCTTTCATTTTCCTTCAGGAAGTCGATTCTGTCGTAGCTGGTCCTGAACTTTTTCGGCGATGCATTACATATTACGCTTTCCAGTCCTATTGGTTGAGGTCGATGGTTTTGCGGAGTTTTTTTACTGACTTTCCAGTAACCGACTTGGCAGATGTTGATGCAGATGTCAACGTTGAATTCGAGGCCTTGCAAGTGATTTAGCTACGAAATCCTTTTTGAAACTGTGGTCCCGTTTATATCGCTGGTCTGAGTTGCGATTTTCCGACTGGGTACCGGTTTAGCTGCAACTGAGCTATAGGTACTGGACTGCGGGACAGAGGGTTGGCGAATTTGCAGCAGATGCTTCCGGGCTTCCGAGGACACCTCCCTTCTCTTAGATTGCTCTTTCCTCTGCAAAACGGGAGCATTTTCGGTAACTTGATGGGTGCTCACCACTGCAGTTAAGGCACGTTGGAGCTGATGCACATGCTCCATCGTGAGAGATGTCTCCACAGTTAACGCACGTAGATTCGCCGTTACAAAATTCGCTAGTGTGTCCAAAGCGCTGACACAGCATCTCAGCGGGTTCGGTATATATGGTCTAACTTCAATGACTTCATACTCTGCCTTAATCCTTTGAGGGAGATCTACCCATTAAAAGGTAAGGAACACGGTAGGAGTTAGCATGAATTCAGCTCTCTCCTTCCGGTGAACTCGATATCGGGTGTAACACCTTGCTCTTCAAGATTTTCTTGAATCTCCTCGTTGGACATACTGTCCAATGTACGGGTATTTACCACACCACACGAGAGATTAAACTCCTGTGCATCTCAACCTTCATAGGATACCAGGATGTTTGCCCTAAGTATTTTCGCTGCCTGGGATGCTGAATGCGTTTCAACCAGGAGCGTGCCATTGCGACTTCTAATACATGACTTAACCGTACCAGCAATTTTATCAAGACCATTTTGAATTGTAAAAAGATTCATCGATGAACACTTCTTCCCTTCTCCAGTTCAATCTATGATCAAATAGCGAGGACCACAAGATTCAACCACTTCTTTTCCAATAACGTTTACTGTTTCTTTTGTATCCATAGCGATTAAATCCTCAATTAAAATGTCTCCGATGGCATGCTCACATCCTGGGCGCCACCACGGCTTAGGCGAGAATCCTGGCCTGGACCTTGCTCACCTCCCAATTTATAGATAGAGGGACCCAATCGCATTCAGGAGTGTAACAGTTCATGTAGTGGACCCTCCCCTGGACTGACCTTTACCAGCGGATACGAACATACTGCTACATAATACTCAGGGGCTGGGAGTTACGCGTTGCCCACTCAGCCCACAGTAGCCCTCCTACGTCCTGTGCAGCGGTATCGTCAGACTGTGTTCAGGGAGCTAACTGATAGTTGGTCAAAATACTTGTGGACCAAAGTTGATTGGACGTTTGCCATAGGCGAGAGGGGAAAAAATTAATTTTCTTCTCACCTCTTACAGGAACCCAAACGAGTGTGGCTCGGGACCCCGAGAGCGCCGATCCCGTACCTACCGTAGTAGGTCCCTGGAGGTCCAAAGATGTGACACGAATATTTTCAAGTTCTTCTTATTTAACGGATTACTCTCCTGTTTGTAGGACTTACAAGCCAATGCCTTGGGTCAGTAGTCTGTGGAGGAGCAAACAGATTATGAATCATAGCATATCCAAGATGGGTTATGAGACCAATGCCTAGTATAGCGGTGAAGAACAAGGAAATGGAGTGTAGTGATGAAAGGGATGATAGGAAAACTTGCAGATCAAATTATTCAATACAGCATTCGCTTAGCGACCGACAAAACCCACGAAAAAAACCTTTGGTCAAATTGTTCGGCCCCTGGAGTTTGAACCTGGGACCTCCTGATTGCGGGCCACAGACGTTACCGTCTGAACCATCCCGCTTAGTATTTCAATCAAATCCTCTCTCCCAAATTATCCTTTATGTGGATACATTTTTATTACTTTTATTGTCTCAAAAAAGATGACTTAACTAAAATAACATATTTAAGATACTTGCATGATTAATAAAATGTATATCTAATTTTTTACGAACAGCCCGTAAAGTCTTCATTGTGAATGCCTTTAGTGTAATTTTGTATTAGTGGTACACCTAACAGACAGTGGTCCTCGCCGCAAAAAAGAAAATTTAGTATCGTTAAAACACACAGTTTCTACCAAATACATGCTGTATGGCATAAAACAATTTCCGATGTATTCGTTGATATTTGTTTGAATGTTCAAGCAGTTTATAGTTACTTCTTTTGAAGTGCTAAGTCGCCATTCGTTGATTATGCAAAAAGAGGAATTTCAAAGCCAGCATGTAGCGACCCGCTTATTAAGGATTTTCCTATCGCTTCAGACTCCTGTAGCCCCCCAAATTAAATTAAATTGAGTTTTTTTAATGGACGCTCTTTAACTGCTGTGGTTCTTAGCGTCCCATTCTATATTGGGCGTGAAAGACCGGTAATTTTGCTCAGAGGCCTCTTTATCAGGCTTGAGGTTCTTTTACGTTCCGTAAATCTACGACACGGGATCACCGGCTTTAGTTCCCTTCCTAAGGAAGCCGTGCTAAGGATTTTTACGCCCGAAAAATTTCATTGTCCATCGCCGGATTTGAACCCGCGACCTCGGGAATATGCGTCAAGTTTGTGTTTAAGATTTACGTCGTTACACTAATGCTTAACTTTCATTGTGAATGGACCCTTAGTTTGTTTACAAACCACCCACCTCTAACTACTTTCGGCCATAGAGGACTGGCAAGATCTTCTGCAAATAGAACGAGTCTAGGATTAGTTCCCCAATTATCACTATGTCAAATCTCCACCTTCTCTGCGTGCAAGAAGGGAAGCCTCGTTTATATTCTATGGATTGTGACATATGAAGGTTTAAAACGCAAATTCCTTTCAATGTCCATAAATCTGAATATATTTAGTAAACCAATTAAGCATGTGCCTTCAGTCGTAGATGCTGCAATGTGAATATTTTTTTTCTTTCTTAATGCCATATTTTTCACTTTATCTGAGCTTCTAAGCACTGCGTTTCCTTTTATCAGTAAATATAGTACCGTTGTAACACCTCCGATTCGCTTTGCTGATATATGGCCACTTCCTAGACCCTCTCCGCTATGTAGGTACACGCTGCCAGCAGCTTCCGCGTGCAGTTTATCTTTCCTGGGCACAGTTATTCTGGGATTTGCTTCTGCAGTTTCGTGCTACTCAAAAACGTTGGCCCCGCAACTCTGCTTCCTTTTGGATCTCCGTGTTATAAACATGGTTTTATCACACTTTTTCTTTCTCTACCACGTACATAGTAGGCAGACAAAATATTCCATCCACCCAAAAAATTCACTGGAAATACATGTTTTCAGGGCAAAGAATAAAAAAAGCATATTAGAAACAAAGTTGTGTGTGTGTGTGTGAGAGAGAGAGAGAGAGAGAGAGAACAGCATACCTAAAAAACGAAAAGATGGTTAAATAAGTCCAGCAACTTCCAAAGATACGACACGAAGATTTTTCAAGAAAACCTCTCCACCCCAAATTATCATTTGCGTGGAAGATTTTGAAAAATTTTCGATTTTCTCAAAAGTAACTATAATTTTTTTATTAAACTAGCATGTATTTAAGGCATTTAATGACAAAATGCACATCTTGAATTGTCTAGCAATAGCCTGTGGAGTCGTCTTCATTCAGAAGGAATTTTGTATAATGTGGTATAACTGAAAAATTATATGCAAGAGATAGACGAAAACGTACTACTACACAAAAAGATGTAGAACTCTTTAAAACACACAATTTATTTCAATTTTTTTTTGGGGGGGGGCACAAGCCATTTCCGAGAAATCCGTTATTAATAGTTCGAATTATTCAATACTTTTGTCATTCTTTTAAAGCTCCGTCAATATTCAGTTGTTTTTCGCGATGTCATGGAAGGAGTATAGAATTTTAAGACAGCATATAGCGCCCAGTCAAATATTTTACTATCGCTGTTCCCTTTGTATCCTAACGAAATGTGTAACGTAGCTATTTCTACAAAGCTGTATCTCGATTAAAATGAAGTATGTATATCGAAAAAACAAGTTTTCGTAAGAAGTTTGTATACCCATTAATACACGACAGAGGGTAGAGAAAGTCATGTGAATGTAACACAATAGTTTTTTATTATTATTTCTTCCACTTTTTTCAAGTAAGGCTTGTGTGCATCTAAGATGACATACTTTTATCAATTATGTTCCTGACATGAACTTCGGTTTGTCCACGTTTCCACTATTCTAGATATAACCAAATAGTTCATGAACATTAGCTGATGGTGAACTATTTCGTTCCTATGACATGCATTTGGTACTAACACAATTTCAGGGGAGAATAAATGGCGAAAATTGCCAAAAATGACATTTTTTAGTTTTTTGTACAATCTTATAAACTTGAACTCTCTCTTTAATCTGATATCTATATATTTTGTCATTATAGGCCCAATGCTTAAATTTTAAATATGCTTTTAAAAACTGAACTGCATCTGTCATTTTGTGCTGTGAATTTCTACACACTTTGGAGTAGAGAGCTAAAGTTAGCCAATCTTTTAGGAGAAGTTTTCGTCTACAAATTGGTACTGCTGTTAAAATAATGCAGCTTCGGTAAGCTCAAGCCATGTGGTTTCTTTCTTCGAGTTTGTTTTATCCATATCTGCTTTAAACACATTTTTCTGTCAATTACATTCTGTGGTCAAAATAGCACATTTTCTCAGCAACTATTGAAGATAACTAAATCAAATTTTAGGATGATAAAAGCAAACTCTAAGTGTTGATGTGGATCTACTTTGGTATTAATGAGATGGTTGATTTTAAAATAGAAATAATTGCTGATACATTTTCATCAAAATATTGTATAATTAAGAAAATCACCCTGTCTTCCTTAATAAACAAATGCATTGTGACCGCATGCGCGAAGTTATCTACGGACCGGCGGTGCGAGCGCCTCCCCGTTCGTCTATCTGGCCGCGGGTGGGGCTAATGGCCGGTTCTCTTCAAAAACAATAGCCGTGTAGAACAATAGCCCATTAGGTGCCGCTTCTCCGCTCTAGGATTCCCTTGGAGCATTTCGAGTAAGTTCCTCTTCTAGAAAGTTCCGCTTTGTATGCGGGGCCTATATAAAGTGCCGCTCTTGCCCGAAGAGCTCAGTTCTGTCAGTTAAGAAGTGACGAAATTAATTGCAGTCAAGAAGTCGAAGAGTTTGGACAGTTAAAAGTGGACAATGCGATTGCAGTTCAGTTATGAGTTGTGACTCAGCAGCTCAATGGTGATTCGATTCGACGGATCAGTTGTGTTCTGTTTAAGTGTCTGTCAAAAGTGTCTCAAGTGTAAAGTTTGTGCTACGCTGAGCCCTTACTGACAAATGAAGTGTGTTTAGCGGCAATTGGTGTTCTCATTTGTTGCAGTATTATTAAAAAAAGTGCATCAGTGAACTTTAAGGCATACATCTATATCTTGCAAAAAATGTCGTAGTATGTCTTATGTCTCGTGCAGTTTCTGAAACAATGGGTCATGAACAGCAAGATTTAACATTGGCGGAAATGGGGACTTTAATTGCCTCTTAAGAGTGGCACTAATTTGCCTGACCCTGTAAAACTGTGGAAATAAGATTACCACAGCATCTGTTTGCATCTTCTGCATCTCACTTTTAATTGTTCATAGGTGGTATACCAAATTAAAATGCAAAAATACGGTCCCGGTACAAATTATGGTCCAACTTATAGGCCACACCTTTGCACGCAACTTTGAATTTAAAACATTTTATGTGATAATCTCAATAATTAATGTAATAAGTGCATAATGAGTAAATATTTAGTTCATGCGCTGCTAATTTTCAGACTGGCAAGAGTTACCACTACGCTTTATACTATCCTAGAATTATAAAGGTGATGACAAATTCCAAAATTAGATGCTTCAATTCATTAATGTTATTTTTCTTAGCCGAAAAAATGACGTCGTGTTTTAAGCAACAGAGATAAGCTTGCTTAGTTGCTTACAGTGAAAATCGTGTTTTGTTTACTTATAAAATGAATGAAGGAATAATTATTCGGCTAAAATGGAAGATATGCCTTTAGAATTATTAAAGGAAGCTGAGGAAGCTTAAGTAGAACTAATTTCACAGAAATGTAAAGAATTATATGAGAGAGATTTTGACAAATTAAATAGGGAAGAGCAAAACAAGCCCGGTTATAGCAACTTGTTTACTTATCACCACAAATTTGCGGTAAAGAACTTTTGAAATCAATCTCTTATCTTTGTTTGTACTTCAAGTTTGCAGCTTTTCCACCAATTGTTATTGATTCCATCAAGAACGAAACGTCAGAAAACTATAAGAAGCCTATATTATGTAATCTCCGGGAAAGATGTTAAATTTATATGTTGGCATATACAGTAATGAAGATTTCGATTGCCACTTTATATACCTGCATATGGCCTACTAGATACAATAGCAGGCAATGAAGAATACCCAGCACATCAGATGGAACAGCCATGTTAGTGCTGCCAAGCCGAAAGCTCCCCTTTTCAGAACTTTCCATAATGCTTCAGTTACTTGGATGTTACGTGGTGTAAAGTGAATTTAAATTGGAAACGAAAAAGCCGAAGTAAATGATGAGTGACAAACAGCGGGGCATTGCGCAGCTAATTTTGAAAAGAAGCAGCGGCGGCGGTGGTGGTGGTGGTGGTGGTGATGGTGGTGGTGGTGGTGATCTCTCCGCGAGCAGAAAAACAAATGCAGTTGTAACACTGTTACCATAAGACCTGCATTTCATACAGCGTTTTGGCTACTGGTTGCTTTAGGCATTTGTGAATCCCAAGCAATGACAAACTTGAAACTGTTTAGACAAAATTACACAATATCACAATGACAATATTTTTGCTTATTAAACTTTATGACTGGCATTAACTTTGAAGGTTTTTAATTCATAAAACTAATGACTTGAACAGCAAAAAGGTAGAACTTTCGTGCGTCTTAGGCAGATGATTTCACAAAACCGATATACCTATCTGTAGACGAATTTCCAGCATTGCTGCAGAACACCTTGTTACTCTCTTATTTACTGTTTTGATGAACAGTAAGTTTTAGCTTTCAAAACATTGCTACTATCTTAATGCTCGGTCTAAGGGGTGAGAAATGTTCCCCCAAAATTAATTCTGAGTGCATCCAAGACTGTGCAAAGAAACCGCATGATACCGTCCCCCGACAGTGAACAATATATATCTTTCCGCTCGTTCATGGTGCAGACACAACACGATAACGTCACCCTGTCTCTGCGGAAACGGGACAGAGGAAGATAAGATGTAGAAGCTCAATGTTTCACGTAGAACAATAGACGATATACGCAACATGACCGAGTCAAGCAGTGACCTTAGCCCCCCTTCTGCACGTGCAAGTCGTCAAGATTCAGCCAAGATTCTTTGGTTGACGCCATCCGAGAACCAAGCCATAAAATATATTTTGGAGGTAAATAAGATGCTTATGAGTCATGATATTTCGTAGTAATGCATTTGTTCAAGTTTACCACCGTACTTGGGGACCAACAAGCAAAGCAAAGGTCATTCCAGCAAAGTTAAACCTCCTCCATAGGGCTTCCACACACATGCCCTTTCCTTCATCCTTTATTAACCCTTAAAGGCTGTAGCTGGGTGAAATTTCAACACAAAGAATTTTGTTTTTGCCTTGTACCTACTATTCTCAACCTTGCATAGAAGTCCGTCCTTTCAAGTGTGATCCTCACCTGCTTAGTTTATCGTTATGTAGACGTGTCAGTTCCGGATGGTTCCAATACCTTTGGTTCTGTGCATATTGCTTCTGTCAGAGTTATTTTTCACACAGCGTGCCTGCAATATAATTTTACCCGGCTTGTTGGGCTTTAGTATTTTAAGACGTCTGGTTCAAAGCAATTCTAGATATGACGACCTATTGCTATAAGGGTACACAATTTAGATCCAGTGATGTGGTGGAGACAATTTTACCACGAAGCCTAGGGTTACATTTCATATAGCACTGGATTAGAGAAAGACGAATTTTGCTTCTGTTAAATGAAGCACTATTATCCAGTCTCCAATAATAAGAGCAATTGAAGCTCTTTTAAATGTATACAACAGTATGCCTGAACTATCAGATTAACAAGTTTTCGATCTACTCATGTTGGCTGACCTAATCTTTGATGATGATGATGATGATGATGATGACGGTGACATAGATTTTGGACCAAAACAGGGAAGCTTCAAGATGTGCTACAAAAGTAACAAATAGTTTTCGGTGGCATGCTTTTCCTCAGGCTCTGTGCGTATGGACAACCGCATCGTTGTTTTTAAAAGTTGTGACCGGATAAATTGTAAGTACTGAAGGAAAGTTGGAATACTATTTTATTAATACTTGTGTCATATTCTTTACCGCTTAAGAAAATCAAATATGTATGTAATGTTAAGTGATCTTGTAAATTCCCTATAAGCTTAAAATGTTTGTTCTTCATATGTAATTAGCACCTAACTCTCTTTTCATTTGTAGTAAATAAAAGAACTACCACAGTGCAATAGTCTCATTCATTTATCTATCTACAACACACAAAATAATCAAACATATTAAACTGGGTGAAGATTTCCGGGAATAGCGTTAGCGTGAATGCGAATGAGTGTAGTTTTTATGAGTTAAATATGTACATAAGAGCATTTTAAACCCACTGATATATCATCTGGAAAGTTTGTAGCGGTTAGAAGTACTTTATCAACAGCCTCGTAATGACCTGATGCTACATATGAATTACTATCTGACTTGGAACATCGCCGTTGCCCCCGCCCACGTGATTAGGGGCTTCCAGGCACAGTGAGTACTGCTATATCCTAGAGAGTAGCTTCCCTTGTCAAAGGCTCTTCCAAAGCCTACTTTCGACCACCGATGTTCGTTTCTATAGTGTTTTATTAATTTATTAATTATTCCTGTATTTCTGACTTTGCAGGCTGAGCCACATTGGTATTTCCTTTCCTCAGTTTCCTAATGTACCTTGCCATTAATTCAGTTCGTGAGGCATTAAAAGGTAGTGATTTTCCACATCCACAGCAGGGGAAACTCTCCTGAAATTACATATGAAACGGGAAAGGCTATCTGGTTGCGGCACATTTTTACTTTTTCTTTACATTTTGTAAACCGACAGTTGCATAAATTAGCTTTACAGTATGTAACAACTACCGGCTACTCAAGTGTACTTTTATTAAGGATATACACAATGATGCAATGTCCCATTTTATTTACACTTATCATGGTAATCAATTGTTCTTCCACACAAGCCGTGTGTAGGACAAGGTTGGAAAGGCAGACTCAAGATTGAAAAATTCAATGGCGTAGCCCGGATTTAAACCATGGATCTTCCGAATTCCGTCTGGCTGCTCTAACCAACTGCGCTATCATGGCAACACTCCGGCACATTAAATTCCCCGTTGAATTTGAGATCTCCTTGTCGTTTGCCTAGAAAAATGCGAGTCAGTTCGGGAATTGAATCTCGTGTCGGCATGTTGCCATGGTAGCTCAGTTGGCTGGAGCAACCGGACGGAAATCGGAAGATCCGTGGTTCAAATCTCGGCTATGACCTGGAATTTTTCAATCTGATTTTCCTACGCCTATCATGTGTTACAAAATACTTGAAGAAATTTTTTTTGCATATTTGGATAATTCTGGACAATAACTACGGGCCTAGGCAGAGCATTTACTGTGCTCGACTAGATTTCTTGACTTCTAGGGACTGAATAAGTCATTCCAATACAGTTTCCCACACCTTCACTGTCACTGTCATCAACATTTAGTCAGATCTCCTTCTTACTTAACACGCTGTTAGCTAACATGCGGGTATGAGACGTTGTTATGGTGATATTAAATCACATTTTATACGCTATAAAATGGACAATTTGCCATCAAAGCATTAGAGCATTCAGGAAAGAATATCTGATATTTCGATTTGTTCTTTCCTAGTTGAAAGAAATCCGCCTGGTTGCATGAGGAACGCTCGAGAATTAGAGCGTTCATTCTAGAGGTTGACAGAAAACACTTGACTCGGGTCATCCGCGCGCACGTTTGCGTTTGTGTGTGTGTGTGTGTGTGTGTGTGTGTGTGTGTGTGTGTGTGTGAGAGAGAGAGAGAGAGAGACGACAGCATAACTCAAGAATGGAAAGTCGGATAAATGCCAAACTTGGTATTTAAGTCCACCATTTTTCAAGGATGCGAAAAGAAGATTTTCAAGAAACTCTCTCCCCTACTCTTTAAGTAAAAAATATTTTCATTCTTTTCTCAGAAATGGTTCTAACGTTTACTGTTTTTTTTTATTATTAAAATACCCCATGTTTAAGAGACATGCACGACTAATCAAAAGTATATCTGTAAAATCTTTTTCATTCTGGATGAATTTGTTTAATTTTGTGCAACTAGTAAACAATAATGTATGCACAAAAACTTACCCCACGAAAAATGTGGATTTCGTTAAAATACACAATGTAGATAGAACAAGTAATTTTGTGTCATTAACCGTTTCCGAAAATTCTTGTTATTGATTTGAATTTTCCAATACTAGCATATACTTTATGAAGCGCTAAGCCGCCATTCTTTTATTTTTCCTGGTGTAATTGCAAAGAGTGGAATTTCAAAGTCAGCATATAGTGATACGCTTTTAAAAGATTCCACTATCGCACTAGCCTCTGTATCTCTCTTGTACCAACAACGAAAGGTGTAATTCGTAACATTTCTGCGGATGTATAAGAAAGCTTTTCTAAGGATAGTTTGTATAAAAAAAAATGCAAATAAACAGAGAAGAGAACGAGAGAGCCATGCGAGTATAAGACATAACATTTGTTTTATTACACCAACACATGGTAACAATGGTCCGTTTTATTCTTCGTGAAATAGAAGGTGGTACACTATGCAGGAACTGTAACGTAGCTGAAATGCACATAGGCGGATATTTTCCAGTTCTGTTCATCAGAAATATTTATACTTCAATTTGCTATTTCCAACGAAAATTATACTGGAACAAAATGGATAAAAGATAAGGAAAATCTTCACTAAATATAGTTCTTGACAAAATGGATCCGTTAAGACAACTCTACCAAGACAAGCGTAGGGCATAATACATTGCCTGGATTTAATTAATTGCATGCAATTCAATTAACGCGACAACCTTGACTCCTGCATTTCGGGTCAGTTCTCTCACCAAAACCGTCAGCTGAAGAGAAGGACCGCAGAAACAGATGGGAGGTTAAACATGTCATGGTCTGCCGAGCCAAGGACGTAAAACGCGATGCAGTCATTAAACTGGGTTCACTGCAAAAGCGCTATTCTGGGACTAGCGCAAGAAAACATGGACTCACTACTGCCAGAATGTCTCGTCATCCAACAAACATGTAAACTGAAGAAAAGCTGGGATCCCCGTTTACGGAATCTTCTGTATGGCCGCAACTTTTTACTTCCCTTCTTATATATAATAAGTAGAGGAAGTATTGTATTCCATCCAAAAATTCGATATCGAGATTTCACCGGAAACATCTACACGTCTTGAGAATCCCTAAAGAAAGAAAAAAAATTCTGATGTGTTACACTCACATGACTTTCTCTACTCTTGTACAAACTATTTTTACAAACGCTTATTCTCCATATGATTCATGTTAATCGAGATATCCAGATATCAATCTTATTGCTAATATTCTTGTAGATGCAAGGGGAATTGGTAGGCTTTAAGCGATAGTCAAATATTTTAAGAGCTGGTTGTTATGTGGACTATTCCATTCTCTTTGCATTACCAGGACCAAAAAAAAAAAAAAAAAAAACCAATAACGAATTTCCATTTGAGAAAAAGTACAAGTATTGGAAAATTTAAGGGAATAACAAGCAATATCTCGAAAATGGTTCACTCAACAAAAAAATGTATATGACATAAATTGTGTATTTTAACGCGATCTACATTTTTTGTGTAGTAAAAGTTTGTCTATCTCTTATGGTTTATCAGTTATGCAAAAGTCGTTCACAATGAAGAATACTTTTGGAGACATTCCCAGAAAATTCGAGATATACATTTCATTTGTCATGAAAATATCTTAAACATATGATATTTTAATCAAAATCGTCAGAGCCATTTTTGAGAAAATTAAAATTTTCGAAAAATGTTCCATGTAAAGGGTAATCTGGGGTGGGGGGATTTTCTTGAAAACCTTCGTGTCGCATCTCTGGAAGATACTGAACGTAAATACCAAGTTTGGTGTTTATCCGACTGTTCGTTTCTGAGTTATGCTTTTCACAGACACACACACGGATATGTTTCCAAAAATACTTTTTTTTGATTCAGGGGGTCTCAAAACATATATTTCCGGTGAAATCTCAGTACCGAATTGTTGGGTGGAATACAATACTTCCCTTACTTACTATAAGTAGTAGAGAAAGTAAAAGCTCAAGAACGAAACGTCGGCTAAATTCCAAACTTGGTATTTAAGTTCAGCGCCTTCCAAGGAAGCGATGTGAAGATTTAAAAAAAAAAAAAAAACCACCAAACTACGCTTTAAAGTTCAATCTTTCCGATTTTTACAAAAATGTCTATAAACGGTTTTTATTAAAATGCCGTATGTTTAAAGATCTTTGTTAATACAAACTTTTAACTGAACCGTAATAGCATCAGTATGCACTTCAGTTTCAGTTACCGAAAGCCAGTAGATTCCTTCAATTTTTAATTTTTTTTTTAATCGGTGAAATTCAAATACTGCCAATTTCAAAATAAACTAACTCCTTAAAAAAATAATAAATCTGATGTCATACATTCATATGACTTGCTATATCCTCGATGGTTTATTAAAGGGTATACAAAGTATTCTTACTCAAACTTATTTTTTGTACACTACATTTTAATCCAAATAAACCTTTGCAAAAATAGCTACATTACACATTTCGTTATAGATACAAAGAGAACAGCGGCAGTCAAAATGTTTTAAGAACTGGACGCTACATAGTGGCCTTAAAATTCCATATTGTTTCCATGCAATTTCGAGAAACAACTGAATGTTGAAAGTCTTTAGAGAATGACCAAGAAATGAACAATTCGAACCTTTAATAACGCATATCTCAGAAAGGCTTATGCCACAAAAATTTGTATTTGGAAATAAATTTGTGTTTTAAAGAGATCTACATTTGTTGTATAGTACGTTTCCTTATCGCTTAACGTTTGGCAGTTTTACAAGATTATACAAAATTCCTTCCGAATGAAGAGGACTTCACAGGCTATTCCCCGAAAATTCAAGATATACATTTTATTTGTCATGTAACTATCTTTCATATATGGTTTTTTAATCAAAATCGTTAGCCATTTTTATAAAATCAAAATTTACAAAAAGTGTTTTATATGAAGGATAGTTTGGGGTGGGGGATTTTGTTAAAAATCTTCGTGTCGCATCTTTGGAAGATATTGAACTATCTAGCTTGGTATTTATCCGACTTTTTGGTTTTTGAATTAAGCTATTCGGACACACACACGACATGTTTCTAAAAATGCTTTATTTAGATTCAGGGGGCCCCAAAACATGTATTTCGGATGAAATATAGATATCGAATTTTTGGGTGGAACGCAACACTTTCGCACTTACTGTAGGTAGTAGAGAAAGTAACAAATGTGTCTTCACTCTGATCTGATTTTAGCCTATCTTAATTTTGAGGTTAACTATTTTCTCATTCCCCCTATTAGTAGCATCGGTTGGTATTCCTTAATACATTTCACGGTGTGGACTTTAAGATCCGTTCTGGCTACACAGAGTTACAGCTGATCCCTCCATCGCTTTGGGTCTTCCTAAACTTCTTCTACCAGTTAGACGGTAATTTAACACTTGGAGAGGACTATGATGTGAATCCGTTCTACAAAGATCGTGTACCATTCATCTGTATTTTCTATCGTTTATCTTCATTCTTCTGATGATCCGGCGGAGTTTATCCAGCCATTGGACGTAGCAATTTCATCTTTGATATCTCAATCTTTTGTTAATACATTTGATTGTAATTATCCATTTGGTATGCCTTGATCTGAAATTGACACAATGACGATTTAAATTTAAACAACACAAGAAAGTAATTGTTATCCATAGTCTGTTGCATTTTATTCATGGAATAGTCTTAATAAATCACATTCGAGGTTATGAGTTTTTCAAGATAAATTCATAACCTCTGGTAGGATTACTTTTGATGATATCCTGCAGCCTAAATTGCAAGCAAAGTAGCAGAAAAGAGTCGTAAAAAGGGAGAAAAGGTTTTCCCAAACCCTGACTACCTCCATATGAGGAATGTGTCCCTAAAGTTCGGACATACGTTATTTTTACGCCCTGTATATATTTTGATCTCTTTTTAATTAATCCAATTTATTTTCAGCTTTATCAGTTGTGAAGTATATGCGCCCCCTCTTTTTCCAACCTCTCTGCGCTCCCTCTGGGTGTCAGGCCTATTGGAAACTACTGTTATGGGGATTAAATGCACTGAGGATGAAATATGTCCACCACGTTGGTGTCAGGGGTAACGTGTTTGTCATTTCCGGAAGGGACGGTTCCCCCCTACAGTCCGAACCTGGCTCCATACGGCTTGAAGCAAAAGAAAAACTTAATGGTCGTCGATTCAAACACTGCGTGGTTGCTCCAGTGTCTTTGTGGCATTTGCGATGATCAGTACCTAGTTCCCTTTCCGAATATTACCGATTTCACTCTCATTTACGTGCAGCTGAAATTATGGATGTTATCATCAGTTCAACAAAAATATAATCACATTTCTGAAAATTCCTCAACAGAATATCACGTACAGCATCCTACATAAGAAACTAACTATTTGAACCCCCTGTTGCAACCGTTTAGATGCCTATGTTGATGTGTTTTGTTCGAATTTTAGCGGTGCTTTTACCAAATAGCACCATAAACAAAAGCCTGTTCACCCCACTTTTGGAATTGATAGCAGCGACGCGCAACGGGAAAACGATAGGAGCTATCTGTTCACGTGTTTACAACCATTGTAACTTGGTCTAACGTCAATGTCCGTAACGAACATTCCACTGTGGACTTATGTACCTCAGCGGTAGTTTTGCGTGCACGGAAATTGTCCCCTCACAGTTTTCTACAAACTTTCTAGACTTGCATTTTGCTTGAAATCGCCTTTGTAACCGCTGGTTGGCGGTGAGAAAATCTGCGGCAAATTGAATGAGGTTAAAACTACTAATTGCTCGGCGTGCTAGGATTTGAGAAGATCGAGTCACTTATATGAGCGACTTTTATATTTTGACCATAGTCAACATATTAAACCCAAGAAAATTGTGAATTAGAATTGTAACTTTTGGTAACTTAATTTTAGCACTGACAGAATCACTTTCTCCCGTCGAATATTTTATTAACACATTCCTGAACACACAAGGAAGAACACAAACATAAAACCTTTTTTTTTTGGGGGGGGGGTGCAGTGGAGCTTGAAACCTGTATTTCTAGAAAATCTTCTTTCTTTTTCGCTAAATGCGGCCGTTTTTTTTTTTTTTTTTTTGCTTGATTTCATCATTCAAACGCTGCAATAAGTTTGCATAATACTCGCCATTGGTTGCTTTTCCTTTTTGAAGATAATCAATGAAAATTATCCCACGCGCATCCCAAAAAAACTGACGCTATGACCTTGCCTGCAGATGGAACTGTCTTCACCGTCTTTGGAGCCGATTCTCCCCTTTCAATCCACTGTTTTGGCTGTTCCTTCGTCTCAAGTGTGATGTGATGGACCCATGTTTCATCCATGGTTATGAATCGACGCAAAAACTCGGCTTTATTGCGGCGAAACATCGCCAAACACTCGACTGAAACATCCTCACGATGTTGTTTTTGTTCCATTGTGAGTAAACGCGGCACCCAACTTGCGCATAGCTTTCTCATGTCTAAATTGTGAGCTAGTGTGCGATGTACAGCACTTTTTGAAATGCCTACGAAGTCTGCTAGCTCGCGCACTTTCAGCCGACGGTTATCCAATACCATTTTGTGGATTTTCTTCACAATTTCTGGCGTGGTCACCTCATTTGGTCGACCACTGCGATGTTCGTCTTGGCAGCTCGCACGCCCTCACTTAAACTCTGCCACCCAATATTTTACTGTTGTAAACGAAGGAGCTGACTTTCTCAGAGTAGAATATAGCTCAGCTTTAATATTAGTTGGACTAAGACCTTTCAAATGAAGGTATTGTATCACATAACGATGGCCAGTTTTATCCATGTTTACAAATTCTCTGAGAGAGTTCACTATTAGTGGCTGCCAAACAACGTAACATCGTCAAACTTCAGCTTTATAAGGGTGGTACTTTCTACCATAGTCGTTTGTTTGAAACAACAACCGCTATCTATATGTCAGGTCGGGAACTTCTGGGACTGCCCTCGTATGTAATAGTTGCACAATTTTCGAATATTTTATACGCTTGGTGCATAATAGAGATACCGCCATCTTAAATGTTTCAACTGATGTAAGCCGGTGGTGTATTTATGAGCTACTTTCCAGAACTATTAGTAGTGGTTTTACTTTTGCGGCTGAAACCACAAAAAGAAGCTTGTGACAAAGCTTTTTGTGTAGAGGCCATCTAGGATGTTCTGGCTGTCCACTACACGATATGTGTTTATGGCTTTTGCCATAGTTCCTGACTTTTATTTTGGATTTCGCTAATTACATAGTTCACTAAGCTTATATGCATGTTAAACAGGCATTACTTGTGTTGGCTGAGTGCAGATTTCCATTGCGCAGTATACATCCTGTTTCGCTCAGCAATCACATAATGTCAGTTACATTTATATTAATATTTAGCAGAGCTATCAAGTTATTGGGAATCTTAAGCTTGCTGGCAGTGTTTAACGTTCCGTTCTGGCTATACAAGACACCACAGGCGGTGCACACTGATGATACATGAAATGAAATGATACTTAGGAAACGAAATTTGGGAAGGAAACGTTCCAGGCCTAAGTTTAGGGTACCTCCCCGACATTTGCCAGTTATGAAGACTGAAGAAAACTCGAAAAAAAGAAGTCAGGGAGGACAGTCCTGGCGGAATTTGAACCGGAAATCTCCCGTTCACGAGCCCAGACCTTAACGACTTCGGACAATTGTGTCGGTGGCAAACTTAAGCGACACAAGTACGAGGATAAGGTGAAAAGTTCTCGGAATGAACCCACATATTGCAGCAGTGGTTCCGAAGCAGTGTCGTTTTCAAAATCAACCACTTGTGCAATAACACTGACATTCTTCAAGAATCATACTAGACATAGCTGTTTGTCACAGTCAATAAGTATATGGGAAACATGGCAAATATCGAACATTTATTAAGCACTTCGTAAGGAACGGTATGAATGCAATAGAAATTCACCCTATAAGACAAGCACACTAGGGGACTCTGCAACAAGTTATAAGTGTTTCGTGATATTCAAACGCGCATACGAAAGGCTTAGAAGATGACGCACGCAGCGGAAGAGCGAAATCCGCCACAACACAAATTATCATCAGTAAAGTACACGTCATAGTTCTGCAAAATCGCCGAATGAAGGTATCCGGAACTGCTCAAGCTCTGCCCGTTTACGGTGAAAAAAGTGTTGCGCGTTTTGCGAGAAGAACTGGACATGAAAAAATATCTGCAAGATGGGTGCCGCGACTGCTGACCCCAGATCAAAAGCCAATCACATTGCAAATCTCTGAACAAAGTTTGGCTAGTTTTCAAGAGAGATTCCGCCGACTTTATGCACTGATTTATAACAAATATGAAACATGGGTGCATTACTGCACACCTGAAACAAAAGAGAAGTTTAACCAAAGAAAGTAAAGTGTGTGAAATCGGTCAAGAAGATCACGCGTCGGTTTTCGACGAGTCAAAGTTGTCTGCTAATTAATTATCTTTCCCCCTGGAAAATCTCTCGCCGGAGTGAACCTTCTGGTTCAACTGAAGACCAAAATACGCGAGTAAAGGAAGGGTTTGGCAAAGAAGTCAACTTCCATCAAAACAATTCTGGCCTTCACACGTGTTGGCACAATGGCGAAAATCGATGAAATGGGGTAAAATTTTCTGCCCATCTGTATTATTCCCCTGACTTAGGCTGCATTAAGACTTTTATCCGTTCCCTAAATTGAGAATGGACCTTGCTGGAAAGATATTTTCATCGATAAACTTTAATCATCGGTTGAAGTGTATTTTGCAGGCCTGGAGGAATCTGACTTCCATGACGCGATAAAAGCAATTGAGCATCGCTGCGATGTCTTGGGAAACTGCGTTTAAAAACAAGAGCAATTTCAAAAATATGTGGCATCATTTCGAGAACTTTTCAATTGATCCCCCAATTTAAAATTTCAATCTGGTTTATGTTCTTCGATACAAGTTTATGACCTCGTTTACAACATTACTGAAGGAAAATAATGCAAATAAGCTACAAAAGAGCAGACAGTGCCAGAAGAGATGTGTAATACCGCTGAATATCAATGTTACGAAAATTTACTGGAAGGTAACATTTGCGTATAATTTAGGAAAACGCTCGAACACAATGTAGGTAGACACCAACTTCCTTCGAAGTGCGAAACACCTGGCTCTTCCTGTTGACCCACTCCACCAGCGAAGTGAAGGATAGTTCTTTTTTCTGTTCGCATTTTCCTGCCACCAAGGATGTAGGTGTACTACACGATCAAGGTCAGTTCACCTGTTTACATGGTAATGACCGACAGATTTCTTAAACTCGTTCTGCAAACTTGAGGCGAGTCGTAGATTATGCCCTGCTAAGGTTTATATACGCTTCATTTCACATCCATGCCTTTAGAATTCTACCAAACACAAGTTATCTGCACGAACGCTCTACCCTATACCCTTTATTGGAGTTCTACAAACCATTTATAAAAAATAGTTTTCCTGTCCGTTTCATATCGTGATAGATATCTACACAGATATCGCTTCAGTTGGGTACGGTATAGGCTAGAGGTGTGACAAACCGTTATTTTCGTGTAACGGTTATACCTAACTGCCGTCGTTACTTTGCAGTAGCCCTGTGTTGTAGAGTTACGGCACGTAAAAGAAGCTCAAGCTGATAAAGAGGCTTCTCAGCAAAAGTCCGGTCTTTCACGCCCAATATAGAATAGGACGCCAAGAACCGTAGCAGTTAAAAGAGCGTCCATAAATAAAAATCTATTTCATTTTGCCGTTACTGTGCAGTAATAGCTATAAGCAACGAGTAGTATTTATGTCTTAGTTTGTAGCTGCTGTTACCGGCATCTGTAACCGTAAATGTTTCTCTTATTCTCAAATAGCGCCAGATCAAACTCGCAACATGAATATAGCACAGGAATTGTAATAATGAAAGTTGAAATTTAAAGTGTTACCAACCCTATCAATATGTTTTCGTAATATTATTTGTTGAAGCAAGATTATACGAATTCCTATTTTCTTTCCACAGAATTCACATTTTGCACATTCATCACCTACAATAATGGTGGAATAACTACATGTAACTAGCCTCCATGCGTTTTCCTTAAGTTGGAATTCACCATCAGGCTAATCATTTAGATTAGGAGGCGGAATATGGGATGGTGCTCCAAGGCTCCTGCATAGTTAATATTTCTGTCGCCAAGTAGTATTAACAAATATAGTGCCACACTATTTTGAGCTGTAGTGCAATATCACATAAAGGTGTTATGTTAACGAATTCCAGCAAAAACTAGTAGTTTCTTGTAAACCTACGCATAC
This sequence comes from Deroplatys truncata, assembly GCA_030765065.1. Lineage (NCBI taxonomy): Eukaryota > Metazoa > Arthropoda > Insecta > Mantodea > Mantidae > Deroplatys > Deroplatys truncata. The sequence goes on from CM060985.1 coordinate 48,042,987, forward strand.
GCAGTGAGCGTAGTTACTGTCACCGTTACTTCTGTATTCGTTAGTAACTAGTCTCCGTCAGTAGGTTCAAACCTGGCGGAGGGCGATGGATTTTTTTCGGGCGTAAAAATCCTTAGCATGGCTTCCTTCGGAAGGAAATTAAAGCCGGTGGTCCCGTGTCGTAGATTTACGGCACGTAAAAGAACCTCAAGCCTGATAAAGAGGCCTCTGAGCAAAAGTTCCGATCTTTCACGCCCAATATAGAATCATAGTAGTTAAAGATCGTCCAGAAATAAAACACAACCATTTTACTTTCTATACCACGTACATAGTAGGTACAGAAGGTATTGCATTCCACACAAAAATTCGATACTAGATTTCATCAGACATACGTGTTTTGAGGACCCTTAAATAAAAGAAAAGCATTTTTAGAAAAAGGTGTGTGTGTGTGTGTGTGTGTGTGTGTGTGTGTGTGTGTGAACAGCATTAACACAAAAACGTAATGTCAGATAGATACCAAACTTGGTATTTAGTTCCAGTACCTTCCAAAGATGCGACACGAATATTTTCAAGCAAATTCCTTACCCCAAACTACCCTCTACATGGAACATTTTTGAAAATTTTTGATTTTCTAAAAAAAAAATACTAAAGCGATTTTGATTAAACTACCGTATATTAAAGATACTTACATGACAAATAAAATGTAGATCTTTAATTCTTTGAACAGCCGGTGAAGTCCTCTTTATTCGGAAGGAATTTTGTATTATCTTGTATAACTGTCCTGTTTGTATCCTAAAAAAATGTGTAATGTAGTTATTTTTGCAACGGTTTATCTGGATTAAAATGAAGTAGAACAGAAAAATAAACTTCCGTAAGAATAATTTGTATACCCATTAATAAACAATAGAGGGCAGAGAAGTTATTTTAAAGTAACAATAAGATTTTTTTTAAAAAAAAAAATTCCGTCAAGAACGAAGGCGGTAACTTACAAGTTGCCTCGCAGACATTGTACGTGTCGCAAGTCGAGGAATGATGCGACGCGGCAGAAGTTTCAGTGGTATATTTATGCATGCGACGTGTCGCACTGTGTATTGCTGGGGAATCAGTTCTACCAGCCCGTTTCCACGTTTGTTTCTAAAGCTAGAATGGATCCCTGCGTTCTACTATTACTACAGACTCTTAACTCGGAAGAAAAGAAAGAAGAAAAAAAGGGGAGAAACAGACGAGTACCTCCATAAGCAGTACAAGATTCCTGGACAGTGCGTTTAGGAACCTCTTTGGGAAATTGCTTCTTGTAGTTTTCTGACGCAACATTCCAAATTTAACTCCTAATGTTCTGTATCCATACTTTATAAAACTCTGGACGATGAAAATAAAATCATTCTCGCAACACGTGGAAGCACAAACCACACTAAAAAATCAAAACTGCAGCTCTGGATTTCCCAAACTGCATCATTGACTCGACTGTCTCGCTCACAATGTGGCAACGCGACGTGCATAAACAGGCCCATATACTCGTACACCCATGTAGGTATACTAAGTCCATGCGACTGTCGCATTGGTCGTGCGATTTCAAAGGCCATTCGTCGTGTTTTTAAGGTCGTACGACATAGAATATTGTGCGACTGTCGCGTCTATGGTATAATTGTTTCCATTTAACTCAATGTACTTTCAGATCTCGTCGCACTTGTGGTACGACACGAAATCGTATGCATAATGGGGCTTTAGAGCAAAACGGGAGCACATTACTTTGTTGTTATATATTAATTTACTACATACTGCTTATCTTATTCTTCCTGACTGGATTATCCCTCAGAGTACGAATCCCGAAAGTACACTCACAATTGCGTCTTTTATAACTCGAAATTATCAAATTTCACTATTAAACAGCAAGGTATTTCTCACACACACGCACGCACACGCACACACACACGCACACGCACACGCACACGCACACACACACACACACACACACACACACACACACACACACACATGGCTAAAAGTACGCGAGTATGGCATTGCAGAGTTTATGCTACCGCATAACCGTCTTTGTAACGTAGACTCTTAAGTCACTCTGTTCTCGTTAGTAACAGTGTAATCGTCAAAAAGTAAGCTTTGCTTTACTTTTTGTCCATTACTATTCTACAATGGAGGTTGATGCAAGAGAAAATTATTAATCACGCAAGTCAAATACTGGTGAGCAAGGGGAATGTCAGTAAAATAACAAAACTGAGCTAATCTCCTCTATGATAGGTTTCTTAAAGCACTATTCACACGCGCACTGAATAGGGCCCTATGAAAATAAGTATTATTTGTGTTTTATAAAAATATTTTCTGGCATTCCTTTTTTAAGTTCTTCTATGCAAGGATGGCTGCTACCAATTCAAAATATAAACTGAAAAAACGATTATATATATATATTATATATATATATATATATATATTCGCTCCTGTATATGAATTTACTACATTCTTTGCAGTCATGGAGTAGGTAACTTAAGAGAATTTCAAGAGGTAATTTAAGCACAATATTATTTTCAGGCTGTTCCAATATTCGTTTTGCCCTGTCTGATATGTTTATTTTACAGAACATTTTGTGGTTTATAGCCACCGAAGTCCTACACAGCAGCACAAAACAACGATCTATCTCGTTTCTACCGGTTAAGCCCGCCATAGCGCCAGTGGGCTTGCTTTGATATGCCAGCCTGCAGACCAGACTGTTCGTTTGATATCAGGACATTAAACGTAAATCTGGAGTGCGTAAAAACCGATCCGATTACAGTCAGTATAGTGTCCTGTGAGATACACAGAAAATCTTTTAAAGGGGCAGTGATGGACTTAACTACATCAATAATCAAGGCAGTCGTTCTGTGTATGGCTCTCAATAATTTCACTACATGACCGAGTAGAAGAAAGCAGAACCGATCATTAAGCCGACTCTTTCTTCCAGTAAACCAATCAAAACCGGTTATAAAGGCTTTTACACCACTACTACAGAATTCCGTTGTACTTACTAAGAAGAGAATGTTTTATATCCATCATACTGTTACAACTTTGTCGGCTCTTTAAGACATGACCATGTGCAAATCTCTAGAAAAAGCTCTCGTTCGAGTCAAAACCCCTCCTCTATTAGTACCAAACTCTCGCAATTAACGTTATAATCATCAGTGTCTTTAAACAACCAATTTAGTACTTTTCGAGAAGTGTTTTCTCGAAAGCATTTCTTGTTTCTCTGTGAAGGAATTAAAGCAATCATCGTTCTAGAAATCGTTCTACAGTAACTTCTTGCGCATGCACAGCCTGATTTCGAACCCACGCACTTGCTAAATGAGCCGTGGTGCAATAAACCCTTGATGATGCTGTAGCAGGCGATGCGTCCGTTAAGCCAAACTTTACAGTTACAAAAACGAACGCCTAGGCAAAGTGTGTCGCACTTGCCACAGTTAATCAGCACCAGGGCCTCCAATGAGACACAGGAAAAACCAGGCGCACTGGAACCCCGACAAGTGAAACTTCTTGCTGCCGCCCCGTCTAGAAACGTGTGCCTACCTTCCTAATGTTAAACATAAACCATTAGTGGTGATTAATTTTTCTTGCACACATGTCATGTGTAGGCTAAGGCTTGAAAGGCAGAATCAGATTGAAAAAAACCAATGCCATAACCCACGAATCTTCGGCACGGAATGCCAAGATTTGAACTCCCGATTCTGTAATAATGCACTTCCCATATTCATATTGCAATATATCTATCACAGCGTTCTAAAACACATGAAATCATGCACTCGGTTTTCCCCTTGCTCCAAATGATTCCACACAGGCAGACAAATTTAATGCCATAGCCGGGATTTGAACGCGTATCTTCGGCCTTCCGTGCCGTTGCTCTAACCAACTGAGCTACCATGGCAAAATGCCGGCAAGACGAGTCAGTTGTTTTGAAAACGGACGTTATACGCTGGCCTTAAAATTTCATACTCCTCCTATGATATCACAAGAAACAAGTGAATAGCGACAACACTTTTAAAAAATTACAAAGTATTGAAAAATTGAAATCTATAATAACGGATATCTCGGAAATGGCTGATGCCATAAATAAGTTACTTGAAACAAATTGTGTATTTTAAGTCTCTATCTATTTCCTATGGTTTATCCGTTATACAAAATTATTTCCGAATAAAGAGGACTTCTTCGCAGAAAACTCAAGTATACATTTTATTTGTCATTTAACTTTCTTAAATACCTACATAGTATTTTAATGAAAGTCCTTAGTCACGTTTTAGAAACTAATTTATTGAAAATTCTTCTATTAGTTTGGGGGGGGATGATTTTATTGAAAATCTTCATATCGCATCTTTGGAAGATACTGAACTTAAATACCAAATTTGGCATACATCCGAAATTTCGTTTTTGAGTTATGCTACTTTTTATGTATTCAGGGGACCTCAAACATTCTAGTTACATCTCTACATAGATTTTTTGGGTGAAATGCAATATTTCACTTACCTATTGGGTACCTGGTAGATAAAGTAAGCATTACAGGGTCCACGCAGATTAATGATGGTGTTTCACGAGTTTACTGTGACGTATATACTATATCCCGGGTGGATCGGGTATAGATGCCATCCTCTTAGGAGGTATATAGAGGAATAAAAATTGTAACACAATTTTAGTCCATAAAGAAGCATTTCATCAGGAAAACACAAGTTTTGCACACTTTTCGTACATACAAAATATTTAAGTCGTGTTATTCAAATATATGATACAGCTGCAGCTACATGCTTTTGAATTATCCTTACTTGCTTTCTTATGTGCCACTTTCGTCACAATTGAGCTTTTTTGCTTTATGAAAATAGTAATTTACGTGGAATAACAGAACCGCTTGTAGTTAAGGCACAATAAGTATTTTTTTTAATTTAACAACGTCGCAACAGCGGCCTGAATAACTGGCTCTACACACAAGCCTCACGCAGATATGGTGCCTCTGACCTGCTCGCTTTCATATCTATCCCTTTCTATCGTGGCAGAGAACCGGAGAAAGTATTTACATCAAAACTTGCATTGTTATTAACCAACGGAAATGTCAGTGTTTGATTTTTTTATCATCATACTATTTCGAGCTCATAGTTCACTAGTTTTACTCTGCATCGCTGATTAAACTCCCATTACTAAGTGGCGAAAAGTGGTTGTACAGTCGAGTGCAAAAAAATAAATAAATGTGCCGATGCTTTTGGTTACTTTTGGTGTTTTCCATTTTTGAATGTTGGCAGAATCTCATCATTTATGTTCCGCGCCTGTCTTTGGTGAGCCATCCTCCAATTGGTTTTAGCTGAAGTCCGATACGCTAGCACACGCTATGAAGAACGCCAGGCCTAGCTGGGCTATGAAGGGTGGAGAATCCTTGTATGTCACCTTAAACAATATGCCTCCCAAAGACTGTCCATACCCTCTGAATGAGTCCGGCTCTTATTGGTTCGGCATTCAAGCATTAACCGAATGAGGGATGGCAAAGGCGTGTCAATTATACTGGTCAACAGGAAAATAGGTGACTTAATGGTAATTAGTGACATGATTTCAAAAATGAAGTCCGTTTTTTTTGCTATCACAATTAGTTTTTATGATATGTGCATGTATGTCTATGGTGCTAAATTCATTCACAGCATTCTTCCTAATCGGCTCACTTCCGTCCTCCCTTAACACCCAGATGTTTATATTCCTAGCCTTACCAGTTTTGTTCTATGGGTCAGGTCTGTCAGGTATTTATGTTTACATTTACAGCTATCACTGATCTCAACTTCAGTTGAGCTGAAAATTGTGTTAATACGCACGTTCGTCTTCTATAGGGTCTTTCAACAAGAGTGTCCTATCTTTAACATATGATAGCTGCCGTTGTTATTGAGTTACAGCAGTCATTTTTTTCATGTGGTTACGGTTGTTATTGACAAATAGCCATGGAATGTTACAGCATTCAGCAACGAGTAGAAATTGTGAAAATTTATTATCGAAATGGATTTTCTGTTCGCCAAACCTTCCGTGTATTGCGTGAAGTTTATGGTGTGCATAATCGTCCCTGCGAGAGAACGATTCGGTGTTTGATCGATATATTTGAAAGAAGTGGTTCTGTCAGCAAACAAAGAACGCCTGTATGTAATCAACGTAAGCGTTCCAACGAAAACATAGGCGCCGTTCGTGAGAGTATACGCAAGAACGGAAAGAAATCAATTGCTCGTCGAACGCAAGAATTGGGGCTTTCGCCGACCAAACTTGGCGAATTTTGCACCTCGACTTGAAGTTTCACGCTTACAAAATGGTGTTAACTCAAGAACTAAAGCCCAACGACCATAGGTTGCGCCGTGTATTAGCTGACTGGACTATGGAGCAATTGGAAGCTGACCCGGATTTTTGTCGAAAAATCATCTTCAGCGACGAAGCCCACTTTTGGATGGATGGTTGTGTTAACAAGCAAAATTGCCGCTATTGGAGTAATCACAATCCAATGCAGATTCAAGAACGATCACTTCATCCCCAAAAGATTACTGTGTGCTGTGGATTTTGGTATGGTGGAATCATTGGTCCATATTTTTTCCAAGATGAAGATGGAGAAGTTCTGTCAATGGAGAAAGATACCGGGCTCTTATAAGGGACTATTTTTGGCCTCAATTGGGTGGTATGGATTTCGAAAACATCTGGTTCCAGCAATATGGTGCCACATGTCATACTGCTCTCGAAACAATCGATCTTTTGAAGGAGAAGTTCAGAGGCTTCATCATTTCCCGTGGTGGAGATGTTAACTGGTCCCCGAGGTCATGTGATTTAACGCCGTTGGATTACTTCTTGTGGGGTTATGTTAAACCTCGAGTTTATGTCAACAAGCCAGAAACAGTAAATGATCTTATGAATAACACCACGCGTGTTATTCGTGAAGCTGGACCTAATTTACGTTCTTCTGTCATTGAAAATTGGGTCAACCGTCTACGCGCAACCCAACGAAGTCGCGGCGGTCACTTAACTGATGTTCTCTTCCACACGTAATGACATTAATTATGTTCCAAATAAACCTCTATCATTTATAGAACGTGTATTTAAGTTCAAAGATAGGACACTCTAGTGAAAGACCCTATATATGTGTAGTGTTAAAATAAAAGCTCGAATATGACTTCTTCAGGATTACGCAGGAGACAGAAGTCCTGAGAAGTTTTGTTACATTTGTGAGTGTTATGAGTTTGACGGGAAGGTACGTAAAATAGGCTCACAAACAAAGAAACTATATTACTCGTATTTCAAAAACAAGTTGGCGATCAGGATAAATCGTTCGCGCCTCATTATTGCATTCAACAGTTGTGTTGAATGCGTTATTGATATGAAAGAAAACTGAAGGCAATGCCGTTTGCCAAGCCAATGATATGGAGAGAGCAGCGGGATCACCATGACCATTGTTAATTTTGCATGTGCAAAGTTTCTGGCTACAAGAAAAAATAAATAAATAAATAAAATGAGGCATGAATTAAATATCCAAATTGAACTCAGCTACACGGCCTATTTGCTCGTGTATCCGAACCACCCATACCTACACCACCAGGAGACCTCAATTTTAGTGAACCTGAAAGCAGCTCCGCGATTTCAGACAATGAGTTGGTTTCTGATCCAGAAAAATTTGATAACTCACTACAACAGTTTAATCAATTTGACTTAAAAGATTTAGTGAGGGATTTAGGCCTCACAAAACAAAAAAGTGAATTACCTGGCTCAAAGCTACGGAAGAAGAACGTGTTGTTACCTGGCGTTACATTTTCGTAGTATAGGAATCGCGAAATACAGTTCCACAAGTGCTACGCAGATCAACTTATGTTTTGTGTGGGTGTGTGTAATCTTATTCAACAGTTGGGCAGGGAGGCACATGAGCAAGTAACTGGCGTCTTTTTATTGATTCTTCCAAACGAAGGCTTAAGGCAGTGTTACTTCATAATAGCAACAAGTTAGCTTCAATACTGCTTGCACATTTTTCGAACCTAAGAGACTTATGAAACTCTGAAGCGTGTTCTTGAGAAAATTAAGTACCGCGACCATGAGTGGCAACTACGTGGCGACTTGAAGGTCATTGGTCTGTTACTACACAACAGGGAGATATACAACATTCCCTTGTTTTCTTTGCGAATGGGATAGCACGGCGACGGAAAACATTGGGAACTGACCAATGGACTGAGAGGCAACAACTGGAACCTGGATCAAAAAATATTACTAATGTGCCTCTTGCTGAACGTCAAAAAATGCTACTCTCCCCATTACACGTAAAACTTGGCATGATGAAACAGTTTACGAAAGCCTTTGCCTTCAGTTGCCCTTGCTTCCACTACTTGTGCAAAAAGTTTCCATCATTGTCACAGACCAAAATCAGAGAGGGAGTATTTGATGGACCACAGATAAGGAAATTGATGAAAAAGGTTAATTCTTACCAGCTGTATGCATGAAATTTAAAATGATGTTTGGAATGGATTCAGAGAGGTTGTTAAGAAATTTCTGGGCAATGTGAAAGACCCTCAATACAAAGAAATTGTCAGAAATATGCTGAAAAATTACAGACTGCTCGGCTGTAATATGAGTTTGAAGCTTCATTTCCTCAAGTCGCATCTTGACTACTTCCCGTCGAATTTAGGAGCTGTCAGTGAGGAGCAAGGTGAAAGGTTTCACCAGGACTGAAAGATGTTGAACGGCGTTATCAGGGACGTTGAGACGTACATATGATTTGGGGAGGGTAGTGACGGGAAAAGGTAGGTGAAGTTAAGGAGAGGAATTGAAAGGAGAAGTAAGGTAAGGTGTTGGGGTTCCGCTGAGCACCCCCGTTAGTGCGGAAGGTAACTTGCCAGCTTATTGCGCTGGCAATCGGTGAAGGAAAATGTCCGAGAGACAGCCATGACCGTGCCAGGGCCCTGACTGCCCCCCGGGGAGTGGAACGGGATTGAATAAGGTTTATGGACGTCTTTATTACTTGTTTTTCAGAATAGTTGAGCACCCCTCGAGAGGTGTGCTCAGGTTTGACGTTGGTATCTGCTACCATATATCCAGTGGCTTTGTTGTGCAAGCATGTGGAGTCGTAGTTTTTCCTGACCATTCCTTAGATCCGCGAGTACCGGAGTCCATTCGGCCGTCGTCGTGGTCAGGGCTTTTACCAGGTCGGTAAGAGCTGTCAAATTGCCCCTGAGCTCTTCCAGGTGATCTGTTGGGAGCAGACGGTGGTCGATTACCGCTGGTGTCTTGCACGCGACGAACCTACCAGAGAACACTCGAGTACACATTTTCAATAGGATTCAAATCTGGTAACAGGGGGGCCAGTCTTATCACCCTGATATCCTACCTCTCTGGGAACCAATTTGAAACCTTTCCACATATGTGGACAGGATGATTATCCTGTACGAATTCAACAATTCCATCGGGATATCGTCCTCACAGAGGGAATAAAAATATTCAAGTATTACCGTGTATTGCGCACTGTTCAGTGTATCGTCAAGCTGCCACAGCACACCAGAACTGTCCCTTGATATCCAACAAGATACCGAAATTGTGAAGCCATGTATTTTGCGTCGTAATAACTATTCTATTGGAACTTTACCAAATGCCGTGTATGAAATGCAGCATATCGAAAATAAGTAGTCATTCCGTGTTGATTAAACATAATTAACAGAAGGAAAAAACGTGTTTGCCACATGCGAGAAGCGAACCTGCGGTCTTAACGACGGAAGCACCCTACGCTTTGCCACACCGCTACAGGGAAGACACAAGGAAAGTAGGATGTTTAATAATGCCATACAACTTTCTGCAGCGGCTATACAACTGTACTGCATACGGTGTAAAAAGGCGGTGTGCCGTGTAGGACTTAGAAAAAATTGGCATTCAAGACACGACTCATTTTTTTGTCCATAGGTGTACATACCTACATAATGCTTCATAATTCGCCATGACCAACAACTACTTTTGTTGCCGAACTTCCGCTTGGAAATTTCGGACCACCCACATTACAACTGAATTTTGGCATGCAGCCATGGTCAACGTTTCTTCATATTCCAGGAAGGCTTTATGCATTCTGCCAAAATTTGTCTGGTACAACATCCTTCAACATGTGGCGACAAAACTCATTCTGATTTCGTTTCCAACAAATCTTAACCAAAACTTGTAGAGAAGAGAGAAAATAAGCGATTCCATAAATAGTTAAAGCTCCACTGTCAAGCATCGATGATTATTTGCAACTAACTTAAGTCTTCCACAAAGCAAGTAGCATGAGCTGAAAAAGAGCAAACTCCGCCAAACCTTAACAGGTTGCTCTCCCTTTAAAAGCATATCACTCAATTTATTGTTATCCAATTGACACTTGCTACTATAGAGGTGCTTCTTTTGAACTTTTCAGTGTGTTGTACTCTAGGATATTTATTTTATCCCACGCCAATATTTCAATTTATCATCATTCCACTCGCATCAAATGTTCCCATTCCCACTGGAGGCCTTATACTTGCATACAACTTAAACCGACACTGAGGCCTGGAGGAATCCGTCGTTCTCCGTGGCGCAGTGGTTACCATGCTAGCCTCTAGTTCCCGAGGTCGCGGGTTCAAACCTGATAGAGGCCTGGGAGCAAAATTTCCGGTCTTTCACGCCCAATATAGAATGGGGCGCTAAGGACCACGGCAGTAAAGAGCGTCCATAAATAAAACTCAATTTAATTTTCTGGAGGAATCCATAACGATAATAAGGTCATGGAGCAATCGCTGGACCAAGTACATTCATGTAAAGAGAGACTACTGAAGAAGAAATTCTGTGTTACATTCACATGACCTTCTCTACAAATTCAACAAAAGCTTAGTCTTCTATCTACTTCATGTTAATCAAGATTTGCAGAATAGTTCCTCATAAGTACGGGGATTAGGGAAATACAGTAGGCTTAAGCGAGTCAAATCTTTTAAGAGCGGATCCCTATGTGAACGCTTTGAAAATTGGTTCTCTTTGAATGATCACGGGATAAAAAACAATAAAGATAAATAAACAAAAGCGATAACTATTTGCCAATAACAAAAAATATCTGGAAATGGTTAAGGCTACAAAAAAAATAAGTTCCATTTTTACCCCGCCTTTAACTACATTGGTCTTACCGGCGGCCTTTCCTTTGGAACTTATTGCCTATAGGAATGGTGTTAACTCGTATTCTCTTGTCATTGGGTTTCTTTTACTTTTTTGGTTTTTAATCATTAGATCACACTCACACTCTCATTCATACCTCCAGTTTCTGGGGAGGATAGGGAATAATCTTGGCTAGAGAAAAATCCCCACTCCCAAGCCGGGAATCGAAGCTGGGACCCCTCGCACAGCAGCCAGGTGCTCTACCGACTGAACTACGGGGCCAAACCACAAAACATTTGACATAAATTGTATGCTTTAACGAGATCTACATTTTTTTTTGTATAATAAGATGTCTATCTCTTACAGTTAACCAATTATAGAGAATTCAGTTGGAATGAAGACTTCATAGGTTATTCGCAGAGAATTCAAGATATGCATTTGCCATGCAAATATCTCAAATATATGGTAGTTTAGAACCATTTTTGAGAAAATCAAAAAGAACGAAAAATTTTCGATGTAAAGGGTAGTTTGGGTTGGGGGGTTTCTTGAAAATCTTTGTGCCACATCCTTGGAAGCCACTGTACTTAATTACCAACTTCAGTGTTTAACCGAATTTTCGTTTGAGTTATGCAATTCACACACACACATAGTTTTTTTTCTAAAGATGCTTATTTTTATTCAGGGTGCCTCAAAACATGTATTTCCGGTGAAACATCGATATCGAACTTTTGAGTGGAAAGCAATCCTCCTTTTACTTACTACAGGTACGCAGTAGAGAAAGTACAATTTCACAAAGCTGTGACATTATTTTGTAATCCGTTCCGAGAACTTTTCAAGTGAGCCTCGCATATACCAGCAATTTGAAGTTTTATTGTATCTATTCAGAGAGCTCTCAGCACTAAAAAATTATGCATAATTTTATAAAACTACAGTAAACACCGAGGGGCACAAATTTTTGTATTCCCATTGGAAAACTAGAATGCGGGAGGATGACATCTCTTGCAACGGTTTGAGGCTGCAGGCAATGCAATGTCTGGGTTACTAATCTGAAGCAGAAACAAAAGAATCCCCAGAACAAAGAAGGCATTTCACCCTAGCCATAAAGAAACAGTTTCAGCTATAAAATGCGCAAATATTTCGCGAATGCCTTATATAAGTAGATACAGTGTTTTTGCAAAATGAATACAGTTAGCTGTTCCTACGGAAATGCCCGTACGATAAATTAGTATGCGAATTCCTTTCTTGCTGCACCATTGTTCAGTGTTTCAACTACACGCCAAGACTGGGGCGAAAGAAATTACAATGCCAAGAAAGAGCTTAAATGTTAAGTGAACGCGCAGAAATAAATGTTACCCATTAAGTCCCTCCGAAGGGCGCAATTATGAGCGCTCGTTTCTAACTAAATACCCCTTCTGATGTAGATATATATCGATCCCGAGGCCGCATTTTTCTCTAGGCAGCACAGCGAGCTCTGATGGTGCGTTCGCTTGGATGCTACTTGTTTTAACAGTCCTTTCTTAGACATACGAAGCTTTGATGATTTGCACTAAAAGCTTATATTATATCGCCGAGATCATTCTGAAAGTTAATTTTGGATGTGCCCGCAGAACATTTCCGGTGCCTCTAGTTGCATAACCGCATTTTCGTAACATCTGCTTGTAACTTGCTGATAGAGTGCGTAAAGAGTCATCTGGTTTGTTGCATTAATCACAAGGGGAGTTTTGTTAACATATTTTTGTCTTATAGATACAGCCGAGCTCACAGAAGCGTACTTAGGGTTTCCAATAGTGTTTTTTCTTTGTTTAATGTTGGCAGAATCTCTTTGTTATCTGAGGTCAGCCAATCTGTTTTTGTTTGAATTCAAGTCCGAAACACACGTATTATCCTATGTACATAGGTCAGGCCTAGGTGAGCGGCGAGGACGGAAACCTTTCACCTGAGTGGCTGGAAGGCATGCTTCGCAACGACCAGCCCCTGGATGAGGCCATCTCGTATTGGTTTGTTGTCAAAAGTCTGGCGTTCAAACATTAACCTGTGGACACAGGTCGGTTTCAGGCTCAGGAAGGAGTAAGACAAACATTAAAGAGAGAGCTAGAACAGGTAAGCGGCGTGGTAGAGGCGGTTTACTACTTCCTTACCAACTCAAACCGCTGCGCATTATATTGCCACGATTCCATGCACTCTACAGTACCTACCGAACGTAGATGATCTAAATTGCACTGTCGCCTTTCTGTACCATTTATTTACCTCTGATCCTGCGGGTGGAAGTCTGAGTCGCGGTGCTGAATATCCAGTCCGGTATTTAGCTGGCGAATGAGGAAGACCGCGGGTTGGGGGGGGGGTTTACATACCGCCCACATAGGGTTGAACCCACCACCTCCAGAATGCAAGCATTCTGCATGCGCCAATCTAGCTCTGTGCGGTCATTTGTGCTACAATATAACAATGTTTAAGGGAAACAAACATAAGTCCGAAGTTACATTCATATTACATTCCCAACTCACTCTTCCACAAATTACTCTTACAAAAGCTTATTCTTCTCTCTATATCTTGTTAATCGAAACAAATGTTTGCAAAACTGGCGTCATTACACATTTCTTTGTGGGTACAAGAGTGATACAGTAGGCTGAAGCAGTAGATGTTTAAAAAGGGCGTCGCTATTAGATGGCTTTGAAATTCCACTCCTTGCACGACCACGAGATAAAAACCGGAACAGCGATTTAGAACTTAATTCTATCAGAATGAAGAGGCCTTTACAGAATATAAATTTAACATACACATTTTGCCATGTAAATATCTTAAATATATGGTATTTTAATCAAAATTGTTACAGCCATTTTTTAAAATATAAAAAATAACGAACATTTTCCCCATAGGTAGAAAGTAGTTTGGGTGGAGGGGAATTTTCTTGAAAATCGTGTCGTACCCTTGGTAGTGAGCTTGAACACCCAAGAATGGCACTTATACGACATTTCGTATTTGAGTTATGCTCTTCACACACTCACACACACACAGAGGCATTTTTTCTAAACATGCTTTGTTTTAATTCAGGGGACATCAAAAAGTGTATCTCCGGTGAACTCTTCTCGATATCGAATTTTTCGGTAGAATACAATACTTCTACTTACTATAGGTAAGCAGTACAGAAAGTAAACATGTGAATAAATAAGACAATGTTCTAAACTAAACGTATATTAGTATTCTAATATTCTAGTATTGTAAGTATATCTAATATTCCATTTTATTATAATTCTATTATTCTAATATATTTTAATATTAGACATATAATGCTATTCTAATAACATTCTAATATTCTAAACTTCGTCACAGATGAAATCAGCCAGCTAATAATACTCGAAATCCTTCACTGTAGTTTGTTTTATGGCATAAGAGCTAGACTCGTTTCGTTTTCCGTTTCGCTGCGGAAATGCGAGAAAAAAAAAAATAATCTTGAACGTTGGCACTAAAATGTGCCTGATCTTCGGAATTTGCTGGATCTAATTCAGATATTGTATCTGGAAGCGACTATTTCATTATGAATGAAAGCCTGCCCTTCTGAGGTACCCTCAGTACGTAGCTTTTGGGTTCAAAGGTACTGTAAATCAAGCTTCTCTTAAATCTTTTACTATAGATTCATGAAATGTTCCACAACAATCCTTCAGAACAAAAAGTATGGAACTATGCATTCCATTTGTTTTACCTAAAATAATCCCAAAATAGTTTTACCTCATAAAAGATTTTTTTAATTTAAACGCAATCCCTTATTTATACCTAAATCGTTAACTAAACCAACCGACAGTTCAATAGACTAGAATGTTAGTTAAGTTTTAGGCTATAAAGAATGTCATTATCTTTAATTTTGAGGACGAATTTAATTTCTGAGTAATGTAAGACATTTAAATGCAAATACTTTAAAAGTAAATCATAATTGTAGATGAATGAAATCTGATGCATATATAATGCATTATATTTGGCCAGAAACGTATTAAGATCTGAAAATAAACGTAGAGGTTAGAAATGTGGGTAGCGCATACCGTTAATGGCCTGTAAAGATGCGATTTATACACCTCGGGTATTGGAACAGTTTGCGCTTCTGCACGTTACGAACATCCTTGGAAAACAATATCCTTTTAGCAGACACGAAAGAATAAAGTTAACGACCTTCAGAGAAGCCTGCATTTTCTTTGTGTGGGAGATTTTCATCGTAAATTATACTGACACACATCCAGCTGCTTTTGCTAATCTTTCCAATTTCCAGGTTCCTAAAATATACGGCACGCCACAACAGCGTGTAGGAACTAGTTGGCCAGAGTTTCTGGCAGAACTCGTATCGAAGGATGGAAGCTTTGGAAAACAGGCACGTGAAATGCATTTCGAAACGTTTTCTGGTTAAGGTTGGTTTACGTAAAAGAGCGCATTCCATTTGTGTGTTCCAAAGTCAATGCTGGCATGCTAGGTCACTTAATGTTGTTTAATTTACTTTTCACCTTTGGTGATGAAGGTCAAGACATATTTGAGAAATTCTGGTATGAACGAACTATTCTCCCATCTTTCCACATTAGCCATTGGTAAAATATGCCTAAAATGCCTTCTGGATTTCCGGAATTTTTATCGATGGTCTTTGATGAGAATGCTGGTTTAAGCAGACCTCAAAAGGTGATATGCTACAAAAATGTCATCAAACCAATAATTTGTGGCGATGCACGTAATGCAAGCTAGGAATGCGATCTCATGATTGCTTTCAGTTCCAGTTTCTGGCAAAGTCTGTTTTTCGCTTCGGACTCACATCAGCAGTAATTTCCTGCTCTTGGTGTAAACGAGCATTTTGTCTGCTATAATTTTCTCGAAAACGATTCTAACAGTAGCGTTAAGAATAGTGATATGTGAAAAATTGTCAAAAACGGATTTTTTATTTTGTTCATTTATCTTTTATAAGTACTCAGATCTAGCTGCATTTGACCCTACCTCATTTACACGATTCTGAAAGTGGAAGCTACCCTAAATTAGCATAGTGCAGGAAACTTTTAGTGTGATTAAATGCAACATGTTTTTAGTTGGGTTTTTTTTTCATATAACCTCGGGCCTGTTTAAATTTATTTTTAGGCACAGAAATCTCATAATGTTTAAGGTTACAACGTTAAAACCTGCTGTGCATGTAGCAATAAATAAGAACTTTTAGAATAAATATAGTCATTTTCATTTAAATTAATAGATATATTTTAATTAAATAATTTGAAATTAAATTAAATTTAAAACAAAATTTTCCTCTGGCACGTTGAAATGCTGTAATAGTATATTGGGTTACAACTACGGCAAGTGCACCGTTGGAGAATGAGGAACGAGTTTGAAAATACGAGACGAAATCGAGATTCTCCAATCCACTTAACGCATGGGTATTGCATACCAATTTTTTCGACGATAGTAAATAATAAAAACAGTACTTAAGCAAAAATAAAATTAATAATTTACTAACAGTTGTAGTGGTTCCAGTAGCAAGGACAACATTAACCTCGATGGCAAACAGGCGATCGATTATCTACGTCTTTATTGATCTAAAGAAAAATCAATAACTTGCAGCTCATACTTAGATGCTGCACGAATTAAATCGTAAGTAAAATATTAACAAACATAAAGGAAGCAAAGATACAAGCGAGGTTTAATATCAAAATTCAACTATCAAATATGATTATATTATAGGCCTGCAATAATAGACAGGTCAAAAGTTAAAAGAATTTAATGTAGCTCATGCACATATATGCAAAATTGGGCAAAACACTTGGGTAGATTAGGTTACCAGCCCTGGAATGCACGAAATTCAACTTTCCACCACGACAGCATGAACGGGAATGGATCAAAAAACACTATTGTCGAAAAAAGTTTAAGACAATTTATAACACAAAATAACACTAGTGTGCATGATATCGGATGACTAAAAACTAATAAGTGATTCTGACTCACTTTTTATGCTGATTTCAGAACTGCTTTTAGTTTTTTTTCTATTACATACATTTGTTTCACAATTTCACTTCAAAAGTATAGAAATATAAAGATATTGCTTCCGCCACTACACATAAAATTGGGCTTGATGAAACAATTTGTAAGGGTTCTACCACAGGATGGACCCTGCTTCAAGTACCTTTCCAAGAAATTTCCAGCATGGACCGCCTTCCGATCAGTTACTGAAAACTTCTTAGGCAATAACAAAGATCCTAATTACAAGGCCATTGTCGAAACAATGTTGGACAATTTCAAGATGGGTTGTAACATGAGTGTAAAGGTGCATTTTCTGCATTCACATATCGACTACTTTCCAGAAAATCTGGGACATCATAGTGAAGAGCAGGGTGAACGTTTTCACGAAGATATTAAGGAAATGGAGAGGAGGTACCAGGGGAGATGGAATGAAACTATGATGGCCGATTACTGTTGGATGTTGAGGAGGGACAGTCTTCTTCAAGGGTCTGCAAGGAAGTCAAAGAAGAGAAAGTTTGAAAAAAATTAAATGACACACTTTGGCTTTTTGTTTTGTTAAAATGTAGTCATGAAATACATTAAGGGAGTTCTTGAGAGTATTCCTAAAATATTTCTTGAAGAAAAACTTGCCTTGTGTGAAATGGTATTTGAATACTTTTCTACGCTCATTAGTAAAATGGTCAAAACATTACTTATTTTGTGTAAAAACCTGACGTGATAGAAAAAAAAGTTATTTCTGGAATCAACTTGATTCAAGAACACCTACTTTTAAGAAATCACCTGAAAAAAAAGTTCGAAAATGCAGACTAGTGTAACGGTTCATTGGTTTTGTCAAGCTGTGCGTTTTCAGCACACCCTGAAAAACTGAGAACCTTAAAGGAAAAATACGAAGTTTTGGTGATCATTTCTTTTTTTAAATTCCTATGCCAACATATGTTGAAGTAAATTTATGTTAATTCATTACAGTATAGTAAAGCAATGCTTTGAATTGTTCTTAAATTTCCATAAATATATACACCAGGAAATGTGTGAACAATGCTGATATTTAGAGAGATTTTTAAAGTGAACTTTGGGTGCTGTGACATCCTAGCATCCTTAACATCCTTTGTATCTATTACACTTCTATTTATTTATTTTAAAATTGAGAAAGGGTGATTTTAGGAGGAGCCGAACTTGAAGTAGTTACAACCGCACGTATGGTACCCGGTAGCCTTCGCCCCAAGTTTAAAAATATTAACTTTGTATTTTTACTGTTTCTTTAAATATTATATATTTATGTTTGCCTCGGCTGCGTCAATATTAATTTGTAGAGACATGAATATCTTAACAAGGCGTGGTGCGGCTGAAGAATATAGACTTACACAGATTATAATTTTTACTTCACTACATTTATTAATCCTTGGCACGATTTAAATAACACTTCACCGATATAGAGAGCTGTGAGATTCTTTTATTAATTACTTGCATTTTTTAACACGTAAACTATTTTCGTCTCACACTGAATACGTATTAAACTTCTCGAGGACGCGTCTCGTGTCCGGTTAGGAAAGCTGTCTGGTAGCAACTGAATTCTGAATTTGTATACAATTTGCCCTATTTCAGTTTCCGATTGGCTAATCCTACTCCAATAGAATACTTTTATTTAACTTAAGCTTTTTTCTGGTTGTTGATTGGCTATTTTATAAACAGTCAAAAATTACATTATTGTTGCTCCAAGAATTACCAGTAGCATTATTAAACTTTCTAATTCATTATTGCCTCAAGGTTACCTCATTGTTAGCAACTTTTGACCTATTATTCTCACAGCTCCTACATTATTAAATTACGTAATACATTCACATAACATTATTGAACATGTACATAATAATATAAACATTAATAAAATGACTGTTATATGCATTTTTATATATTGTTACATACACATATTGCTTTAAGGCGGGCTGTTATTATATTTTAATTATATAATTTGACTGAAATCATTTAAGTGTTAAAAATACTGCCTCAAAATTTATTCCTTCAATATACATATCAAGACGCAGCGGCTATGGCCCGAGGTTATCGTGAAATCGGCGCAGAGCCGTCGGATATAAACAAATATTAAGTAGAGCTCTCGCCAGCGTAAACACCGGAAGCACCATCACCGGATAACCAGAATCTTCTCGATGTTTCCCCTTCTCGAACGTTCTGGAACTCTGTGGAAATTTCCAATTGTTATATAAGCGAGCGCTCTTGCGAGGCGAGTTGAATTGGTCAGTGAGTGATTTCTGATGTGACGAAAAACTTTGTTCTCCTAGTGAGTTTGTGACGACTGCCGTGACGTGCAGTGAGGACTACTTCCGCGAGATACTGAAGAAGTCGTGTATTCGACTCCTCAGTGGGTGAACCGTCCGGAAGAAGAGGCTAGGTCGTGCGTGTTTCATTACGCCGCTACGTCACAAAGTGAAGTGATAGAGAACTTAGAGAAGAAGACAGTGAAAAGTTGAACTAGATTACATTAATGAAGTGGCGGTTAAAAACTTAAGACTAATAAGGCATCTATTATTAACTGAATGTATTGTAACCAACACTTGCAAGTTGCTGACTATTCTATTGGTAAGCTTTAACACGGTGGTTACCTTGCTACCGTGGCAAAATGAATATGAGAATATTAATGTAATTTTTCTAGGCTCTGGTATAAATTAATTTGTTTTATTTAAATTTAATTTTTATTTCTACATAAAATATTCACCCCTATACATTTCCAAAGAATCTACTTCACCTTCCTAGATTAATTTTTTCATCCATTTTCTTTTTACATTTCCTAAATAACTACAATCTCCTTAAAGCCTTTATCTGATTTTAGTTTTAACCATTTTCCCCTTTATATTTATCGGTAAGCCCATTTCTCCAACCTTAATTTTTTTCTCAATACTTTAGTTTCTTCACATTGACGAATCGCATGCCAATTTATTCCTCCCTCTTAAAGCTTTCCATTTTATCGACCCTGTTCTAGCCCATGCAATTCCTTCTCCGACAGTTTTATCCCCTTTTCCTACGTAACTTTCCTTTTCCATTCTAACTTTAACTCACTGTAAATGTTCAGCGACTTTTTTGTTTTTAAAATTACCAAGTGTTACCTGAATCTCAATATCATCAATTCTTAATCTCTTTCCAATGGCATTTATTTTAATATTCTATCTCTCCAGGTTATCTCTGACGAACTTTTTAGAAAACCCTTTTAATTAAGTTAATCCAAGTGCTAGGCTGGGTAATCTTCTTCTGGGAAATTAAGACTTCTTTCAAAGAAAACTTCGATATTCTAAACTGTTTAACCTAAACCAACTGTTTAAAATTCTATGCATTGTTTTTCCATTTCCTAATTCTGCCTGTGCAATCCCTTACGTGAGGTTTTAGGTAGTCCCGGAATATGCTTGCCTAAGTTCCTGTAAATTAAATCCACATTTCTCCAGCCTTCCTCTATACCCTATACTTCCACTCCTGGGCAATTTTAGTTTTATTTATTTAAGTGAACATGTGTAGCCATCTTTCCTGCGAAATCTCACTTTGTCATTAGCTGTATTACAGTCAGCAATTGCCTATAAAACTTAACTATTCAGACGTTGAAGCTTTGATTGGAAAACCTAAGTTCCTCTTGTTAAAAATGCATCTGTTGTTTCACTGTTTCCAAACGTCGAGAAAACCAGTGAAGATCTACCAGAGCATTGCTTTTCCATAAACTGAACTTCCTTTTACACAGACGCTTACGCAGAGTTATTTTAGTGAAGTAGGAAAGCCAATTTGCGCCCGTACTTTAAGAGCAAAACCCTCAGCAGCGTGATGGATTAATCTTCACCCAGGCCATTATGAGTGTTAGCAGAGCATCTCAGAGGCGGCGCCTGTTACAGGCATCTCGTGATCATGTATAGCCTACTTCCTCAAGCACCTTTGTCTAAAGTGCACAGCTAGTAAAACAGAATAACGCCTGCGCTTTTGTTGTGCTGCACATTTCCATATGCATGTGCTCATTAATTGTCAGCCATTAAGCAATAAGCTTAAAAGCAAGCAAAACATTAACAATTCAATGTATTATCAGTACAACTGCAAAACACAAAATGTAATGCGTTTGATATTTACTAGTCGGCCACGACATAAGTACGCTTGGGTGTGGGCACCAGTTTTTGTTGACATGCCTAACGTCGAAAAGGTGTAGGGATCAGAGGGGAGTGAGGGGCAAAGCGATAGAGGAATGTGAAATTGTACAATAAAAACAGTACTACATTTGCAGGCCTCAGTCTCGCTAGTACATGCATTTCGGAAATGCGAATGTTTTCTTTACCCGACTGTCCTTCCGATTCCCGCCCACTTGTTCCGCAAGTGTTCAGGTAATTCCTCTTCCCACCGAACGCACTCATCTCGTGGCCAACTAGTAACAAATTTTATGTTACACTCACATGACTTTCTCTTCTCGCTGTATTTATCTCTCTTCTGCAATCTATTCTTAGAACAGCTTATTTTTCTAACCCAATTACGTCACTCGAGACAAACGTTTACAGAAATGGTTTCATTAAACATTTTGTAAAGGTGCAGGAGGCTGAAGTGGCAGTCAAATCTTTAAAGCAGGGATCGCTATATCCTGGTTTTGAAATGCCATACTCTTTGCACATCACAAGTAACAAAATAATGAGTTAGCACTACAACTAATAATGTTAAGCATTGAAACCTTCCAAACAATAAAAACTAATACCTTGGAAATCGCTAATGCCATAAGGCAGATCTTGTTTGCGTGTTATTGCTGCAGTTAGCTTTTGTGAATCTCTTACGGTTTATCAGTTATACAAAATTTATCCAGAATGAAATAGACTTCACATGCTATTTCCAAAAAATTCAAGACACCTACACATATCTTTATTAATCAGGTAAATAACGTAAACATTTGGTACGGGAATTTTTTCCATATAAAGGGTAATTTGGGGTGGGAGTATTTTCTTGAAAATAATGTTATGTAACTTGGAAGATACTGAACTTAAATACCAAGTTTGATATTTATCCGATGTTTCGTTTTTGAGTTATGTTGTTCTCTTTCTCTCTCCCTCCCTCCCTCCTTTCAACTTTTTCTAAAAGTTTTGATGTCTAATTTTGGGTTGAATGCTTGACTTACTATATGTAAGTGGTGTAGAAGATAAATTAAGGACATTTGCAATGCGTGGGCAGCAATAACCGTAGTCTCCGAAATTTTAAATCTTTCTGATTGGACTGTGAAGGATATGAAGGGAGTACGTAACACTCCTGCAGCACCCAGAGCACTCACCGGTAAAAACTGACTAAAACATAAAGTAATCGACTGCAGCAAAGTGCTGCGCTGCCAAGATGTATGGCACGGGTTTTCCCTTAAGGGACCAAAATAGTATGGGCTTTCCCTTCTCTCAATTTGTTTTTTGCCCATTGTTTCCCGAGACTTATTCTAACATCCGGAACTGTTTTGAAAAAGTGCACATTGCCGAAGTTTGTTTTTACATTAGCTAAACACATTACTGTCATTAACGGCCACACCGTTAATCCTCACTCCTTGACGCTAATGCCATGTAATGAAGTGTAACGAAGCGAAGAAGAAATCGGGTGCGTTACGTTCACACGAATTTCTCCCCACTCTTCTGCAAACTATTCTTACAAAAGCTTATTCTTTTATCCACCTATTATTAATCGAGATAAATATTTCAGAAATGGTTTCACTGCACATTTTATTCGAGATAGGTACAAGAGGCGATACAGGAGTCTGAAGCGATAGTCAAATATTTAAAAAAGCGGGTCACTATGTGATGGCCTTGAAATTCCAATACATGCATGGCCAAGAAAATAAAAATGAGCAAGGATTTAGCAGTTAAAAAAAAAGTAAGTCGCATTGAAAAATCCAAACCAATAACAAAAATATCTCGGAAACTGTCGTGATAAAAAAATTATTTTGACAATTGGGTGCTCTAAGGTATGTACATTTCTGTGTAGTAAGTTTTTGTCTCTCTCTTCAACCCTTACAACTTGAACGAAATTAATTTAGAATGTTGAGGACATCACAAGCTATTCGCAGAAAATTCAAGATAATACATCTTGTTTGTCATGTAAATATCTTAAACATGTGATATTTTAATCTAAATGTTAGAGCCATTTTTGAGAAAAACAAAAATAACGAAAACGTTTCCATGTAAAAGGTATTTTGGGTTGGGGAGACTTTCTTGATAATCTTGTGTCGCATCCTTGGAAAATACTGAACTTGAATATGAAGTTGGGTATTTACACTGCATTTCTTTATGGATTGTTTTCATACACACACGGAGAAGATAAAGAGCCTCAAAACGTGTATTTTCAGCAAAATTCCATGTCGAATTGTTAGATGGAATGCAACTCTTCCTCTATTTACTACAAGCAGCACAGAAAGTTAGATTGCAGCCGTAATATTCAAACAAAATGTACAGTCAATTTTCTCGGAGAAGGTTTACACAAACTTATGCATTACTTTCCCATTCAGGTCGGAACTGTTAATACACCTAACAGAAGATACAGTTTCGCTCGCGTTATTGCGTTACTCGAGATCTCTCAGTCTCTCTGAAACGCATGTCTTCAAATGATAATATGTGTAACTGTTTTTGTTGGAGCGATAGATAGTAATAAACAGGTTGCCGAGCGGGATGGCTCAGGCGGTTGCGGTTGCGGTTGCGTCTGTGGCCCGCATTCGGGAGGTCGTGGGTTCGATTCTCGCGGCTCACCTTCCTGACCCATGGGTTTTTTTTTTCTCGAGGTTTCCCCCGGGTCTCTAAGCAAATGCTGGGAAGGCTCACTGACTCTCCCGAATTTCTCTTCCCTCATTCCCTCTCATTTCATCTTCCTCTTTCACGTTACAGGATGGCTCCGAGACTGAATGTCGGATGACTGCGGACAGATGGTGCACATAGCTTGGTGTTGGAATTTCTTCTCGACCCCATCAAATGGAGACCGCTCGAGTCTCCGCTGCTGGACCGAGCTTTCCCCGGTCTCCGCTGGAGGGGGGCCTATGAGTCACCCTCCGGTGGTGGTCAAGCATGCAACTGTTAGGGACCTCTGCCGCCGGCGTCGCCGGTCCTGCAGTCTATATGTTACCTGCGATTCCTTAATCTCAGCCGTTCCTCCTGGTGGAGTACGCACAAAAGATCCCTGTGTGAGTCGAGGTGCTAGGTGTTCCCTCCGTAGCGTAATCCTTATAAACAGGTTGAACTTGCACCACACGCCTATTCTTCACGCATTTGTGATTTAAAGGCTCCTCAAACAGGCGTGGTCCGGCTTATTACGGTAAAATGAGAAACCACGTGATAAATATTTGCTTAGCGGTATATCTTTGGGTTCACATATACACGATTACCGGACAAACATTTAGTATGTTCGAAATCAAATTGAATCTCTAAGTGTGCCAGAAGGTTGAAATTTTACATGTACCATAAATGAAGAGAGGTATAGCTCCACAATTTCGGATTAAATTAGCATACTGAAATATAAAATATGTGTGCACAGACAACTTTTTTCTTTCTTTCTTTCTTTTTCTTATGTGTGCTGAAAATACACAACGCATAATACACTTATCCCTCCTTTCGTAGTCAACACGGCAACTACGCTGTCTTACTACATATAACTTTGCAAACTCTTGTAAAAATGTCTGCAGCTCAAAAACCTACTAAATAAATGAAACCATGAGGGTCTTAAGAAGGATTTCTGGAATGGCCTAGAGATTGTAGCAGGATTTTCTAAGCAGTTTTGTTTTAAAATCCAGCCATCTTTCATGGAAACATTTGTGCAATAAAATACACATTTTCAAGAATCATAGTAGGCATAACTGTTTGTCACAGCAGACGTGTCTATACGGGAAACATGGGAAATGTCGAACATCGTGCAATTAATTCGTAAGGAAGGGTATTCATGCAAAAGAAAATTCCCACTGATATACAAACTCTTTTGGGCACTTTGAACCATTACTTTTAAGTACTTCCAAGTTGACCAAGGAGTCCAAAAGTGGACGTGAAAGGTTGGAAGATGGCACATGCAACGGAAGACCGAAATCCATCACCACAACAGAAATTATCAATATGACACATGAGATGGTTCTGCAGGATCGCCGAATTAAGATGTCTAAATTCCTTAAGCTCTGGACATTTCAGGTGGAAGTTGTCTCATAATTTCGCAGAATATTTGCGCATGAAAAAATTGACTTCTGAAACTCTTGGCCGAAAGATAATCACAAAGCAAATCTCTGAGCGAAGTTTGGCTCTTTCCAGAGAGATCCCACCGACTTTATTCGACGATCTGTAATATGATGAAACATGGGTGCAGTACTACTGAAATCAAACAGAAGTCACTGCAATGGAAGCACCAAGATTCTTCAAGCGGTGAAATCGGCTTGGGAAGGTCATAGTGTCGGTGTTCTGGGATGCCATGGGCGTGCTCTTAATTAACCTCCCCCTATAAAATCTATTGTTCTAGCCTTCTCGACCAATTGAAGGCCAAAATGCAGGAGAAATGGCAGGATTTGGCAAAGAAGAAAGTCCAACTTGCTTCAAGACAACCCCCGTTCTCACACAGGTGTCGTTGCAACGGCGAAAATCAACGAAAATGGGTATGATTTGCTGACACATGCAGCTTATTTCCCTGACGTAATTCCATCAGAGGTCCAATTCTTCCCTAAACTGTGATAGCTTTTGGTGGATAGAAATTTTCATCCGACGGAGAACTTAATCGCCAGTTGATACGTATTTTACAGCCTGGAGGAATATGATTTCCGTGAAGCATAGTAAGTTAGAATAAATGGAATGATTTCATGAAAGACTGTGTTGAAAAATGAGAACAATTTCAAAATCTGTGGTATCATTTTGTGCTTCATCCCGAGAACCTTTCAAATCACCCTCGTATTGTATGAGGCTATATTTTGCTTCAACATTTGGCTTACAGTGTCCGGCTGCATGAACTGTAAGACTCATTGACCTTTTTTTCGCAGTTTCGTAATAACTTAACTATTGCATAATGAAGACTTACCTCTCGAAGCAGCGGTCTACATTATCGGACATGAGCAGAAGCATGCAGAGTTGCTCAAGAGCAATGAGCTGCATGTCTCTCTCATCTCCCTGCCCCATGTTCAACCATTCCAGCAGTGTTTCCGGATCTACCTCCGCCATCTGCAACGAAAAGAAACAACACTAGTAATATGCTAGTCTCTAGCTATAAACAGGTTGTTATGAATATCACAGTCATGTACACTCAGCTCTTTGTTGCATTTGTGCTACACAGTTTGCCTAGGAACAATGACGTGGAACTTGTGTTTCAAGGATAATAATTTCTTTAGGGCATCATGTTTCGACATAATGTTTACTGTCGCGACTAATCAATAAAAAACAACGCATGTCTTACATTCACATGACTTTCTCTAGCCACTATTGTTTATTTTTATAATCACCCACAAACTATTCTTACAAATTCTTTTGTTTCTATCTAATTCATGTAATCATGTTAAACGTTTGTAGAAACCCTTTTTTTATGGGTACAAGAGGTATAGAGACTGAAGGAATAGTCAGATCTTTCTTTATATGTGGGCGTTGAAATACCATACTCTGTGGACCATTTCAAAAAAAGACAAAACATTCACAAATTCAAACCAGTAACAATGAATATCTCGAAATGGCACATGCCATAATAAGTTATTTGAAATAAATTGTGAATTTTAAATTTTTCTTTGTTTGTTTTTGTAGCAAGTTTTTTTTGTCTCTAGTGGTTTACCAGTTGCACAAAATTGTACAAAACTCATTTCCGAATAGAGAGGATTACACAGGCTATTTCTAGAAAATTCAAGATACACATTTTATCAGTCATGTAAATATCTTATCATATTGGCATTTGAATCCAAATCGTTACGTGACATTTTTTAGAAATTCAAAAATTTTGGGGTGGAAGATTTACTCTAAAAACTTCTGTCGCATCTTTGGAAAATGATCAACTTAAATGTAAAGTTTTTTATATATCACACAGTTCGATTTTGAGTTACGTTCTCTCTCTCTCTCTCTCTCTCACACACACACACACACACACACACACACACACACACACACACCCCTTCTTCTAACTTGTTTTATTGAGGAAGCTCAAAGCATGCATTTTCGGTGAAATATTGATATCGATTTTTGTCAAAAACTAAACTTCTATCACTTTTCCTTCGGGTAGCTACTTTTCACTAGGCCAATTCACCCACAGCTTATTTACCTCCAATAGCAATCAACTTGGTAAGTTTCTTCCTACTCTGCTGATATTTGTTCAGTGGTTAACTTTTATTTCCGGGGATTTACGTCGCAAGGAAACTGAGATAGTGTTCACAATGAAGCCATGACTGAAACTTTGCTGGCACAGTTACACTCAAGTGAACATGCACTAAAGGTTAAATTTAAGGTTCCACAATTCACATTTCAAAATAGCATGCAAATATACACAGTATCCATTTCTGCTTCACATCCGTGCTTGACTAAACATAAGCGTTTTGTCACTCCATCTGGTAAGTCACTCTGCCGATGGTTATCAAGCAGTCACGGAAAGGTTTGTGATATTTGAAAATCTATCACCGTACCTTTTGCAATAGTGGCAGCTGCAAACTGATGTCCGCTCTTTCAGTAAAGTCTAACGGAAGGTTTCGTTGTGAATATTCTTTCCATTCCCTTTTTAGGTCAAATGTTAGGCACATTTGCGGGAGACACCCCAATGTTGCTGTGTGGGATCGATAAAAACTTTTGGACTTTACTGCACTATACCTTCCAAGTGTAAAATAAATAAACAAACTGAGTTTTATTTATGGATGTTCTTTAACAGCTATGGTTCTTAGCGCCCAGTTCTATATTGGGCATGAAAGACTGGAAATATTGCTCCGAGGCCTCTTTTAGCAGGCTTGAGGTTCTTTTACGTACCGTAAAACTACGATACGGAATCAACCGACTTTACTTCCCTTCCAATAGAAGCCATGCTAAAGATTCTTACGCCCGAAAAAAATTTACGCCCTCGGCTGGGTTTGAACCCACGACCTCGGGAACTGGAGGCTAGCATTTCCCAAGTGCAGAGACACATAACGCCATATTATACAAAGTATAGCACATTCTGTGGTAATGTACGGAATCCCGCTACATGCATTTCGCTCAATGCTTAAGAGAAATTTGGACCGTCTATAAAGCTGTTTACTGCTTTTCGCATTTGATATGAGTCCAGCCAAGCTTCTTGCTACTAAAATGGAATACCCGGAAAAGACCTTGGGATTTATGGACCATTTATCGAAAGAAAAGAATTTTACGAGAGCACGAGAACAGTAAAAAAGCAGTGTAAGGAAAAAGAGCTGAGTAACAATATCACATGCATGAGAATGGCACTAAAATCGAAAGAAGTTTTTATCAGTAAACACACCCTTGCTGTAAACAAGCCGAGGCGCACACAATCTTTGTGATGTTTCTACACCGGCGAATATGAGCAAAGATATAGAAATCCACGCACGATGCAGCTCTGACTCATTTCATTCTTCATGTATGGGTTAGCTGTGTGTATTTTCCCTAGAAAATGATTGGTTGGTAGGAAAATGTAGCATGGCCTGCACAATTGGCTAACTTGAATCCTTTCGATTTTTGTTTCTGGAACAATTTAAGACCATGGTGTATGTTGGGCTTTATTCTGTTGCGCAGGTTTCGGAGCAGTGCCTGCAATATGCCTATTATGTTCTGCGAAATGATCGAGAAGGTTCGTCAGCCGCTGCAATGCTTCCGTTACCAGTCAGAGCAGTTACTTCGAGCAACTACTCTTACCATTGTTCATAGGAAATCCTTCCCCTTCTCATGCCAGCAATCATGCCACAATCTTGCCCTGCATATGTATACCAGCAACCATATTCTGATGACATATCTTTTAACTGCTGATTCATAGTCTTTACAAACGTGTACATAAATCTTTATTACATGTCCAAGATCATGAAAATGCATATCAGGTAATTTATGTCATTTTCTATTTTAAAGGATTTGTTTGGTTTTATATCATTATTTTACTATTTTCTTGCATTTACATTGAGTATACAAACCTTTTTAATACTATCCACAGTTTACATAAGGATAACTTTTCGAACATCTGAAACTTCACAATTCAACTGGGAAATAAGAGTAAATTTGTACTCTTGTGGAGGTATGACATTCTATTTAATGGATAGTCTAAAAACTGTATTCACTCTTAGGTTGATCCGCGTCAAAACAAGCCCCAGGTGACCAGTGCACCGTTATAATGTATCCTTCCGCCATTCGCACTAGAAATACTGTCACACTTTCAGACCATGTGCGATGACTAGCATATTCTGTTTAGGGTTAAAGATATAAGATTGATAGTTGCAACAAAACAAACGTTTGCACATATAATAATAGCTAATTCTAAAATAAATGAGCGAAAAATAAAGTAAGAGGTATGCGATAACCTAATTTATTCGTTCTCTGGAAGCGGCACTTTATTAGCTGTTAGCAGCTCATTTTAAAAAAGCAATTGTGCACTGTTACGCGAATTGCATTCTTCTCAAGATCACTACATTCTTGCATCGCGTATTTCATATGCTTTCTTTCTTTCCGGGAGTAACCACTTTTCTCGTTTCAGATTTTTCTGCACAAGCACTGTTTATACTTGTACTCGAAACACCGGTGAACTCAGAAGTTAATTTCACCATTTCTTTCGCGGAAAGTGTTGGATATTTCTCTCATAACTTATAATAAAGATTCAACACTATTGTTTTTTCACCACTATTCAATAGCTTGCGCGGCTAATGCTTTAAGTAATTCGACGAAAACACAAGAGCGAATTCACTGTCCTCCATGATACTGAACACAACTGCTCGTTTCTGGATGTAAACAATATTCTGCGCTACCCGGATGTCAGGTGACTCATACAAATTGCGTCATGGGACTTGTAGCTCTGCTTTACGGTATAAATCAGCGTTAAATAAAACCTTAGGTATCTGTATAGAATATTATACTATTTAAGGATAAATTCATCCTAAAATTCAGAGATTAGCATGGGACTACTTTCCTGGGGGCATTGTTACTGTGTTGCACCACGGTGCACTGACCACGTGGGTTTGTTTTGCCGCGGATCAACCTAAGAGTGAATATAGTTTCGAAAGGGTTGGTTGGGGAGGTGGCTATTGTTCAGGGAAGCAGGTATAATTACAATTATAAACTCGTGTCCCAAAATAGGAATGAGACAGGTCAGTATTCCCCTTTTTTCCCCTTAGTGTGTACAATCAGGTTGCTATTGACCTTATCGTGTCATAGGCTGAAGTTCTCTTCATTCGCCATTAATTTAATGTAATCTGTGCACCCAAAAGTGTTAATGCTACCTTTTGTAACACCTGCTTTAAAAACAATGTTCTTAATTTTCTTCCAGATTCTTCAAACAAGAACATGGAACAAATATATATTTTTAGATAATTTCTAAATTATCTCGTTATTATTCTTATACTACTTTGTTTGCTTGCGTAGCTAATTTATAACTTTCTGTGCGCTAATTTTAATAAATTAAATAAATGTCCGTTGTCATTTCTGTAATAATATTTCATTTTTAAATTGTTATTTATTATACTTTGAGCAATTTTTTCATCAAAATCCAGGCCCTGGTTATAACACTTTGTATTATGATTCAGTTTTGCCACCATATGGTTGTCAGAAGCAGCTCAAAACGTGAACATGATACTTTCAAGAAAGAGAAAATAATATCTCATCGCATTTACCTTGTGCTATAGAAACATTAAATGTTATATGCTTTTCGTGACAACTACTGCATTGGAAAAGTCTCTTTGCTTCAGAGTCTTGAAAAGCTTTCTATGGCGATTTTTAGGAATCTATTTTGCTCCCCCCCCCCACTCCGGTGCTTCTGGAGAATTACCAACAGCGGCCTCGATGTGCAGTCGCCCCTAAAAAAGTAAATTACGCCCAATGTGGGCACGTACACGCGCAGGGAGAAAAAATAGCTTCAACCCTTTCTCGCGCTATATACAGTGTTCAGGGCTTATAAATGGACACAACACGCGGTCGAGCTTTGTTCGGCTTCTTTCTTTCCAGGTCAATTACCTTCTACACAACTAAGATTCTTCTACAAAATGGGAGCTGTTCAAAACCCTACGTGTTAAGAATGGAAACAAAATCTGTTATGATATACTATTTGTTTAAAAGGCTTCGGATCCATTATGAAACCATTAACTCTTTTTTCACTCTAGATTGTTTTGAATATCTTAGTATTAAAATTATGAGTAACACAAACATTTACCATGTATATAATTATTTTACTTATTTTAGCTAATTCTGCACTTGAGTTTAGGGGTTAGTATCAGAGATTTTTACTTTCTCTACTACGTACAGTAAGTGGGGGGAGTATTGCATTCCACCCAAAAAATCGATACCGAGATTTCACCGGAAATATATGTTTTGAGACCCCCTGAATCCAAAAAAAAGCATTTTTAGAAACATGTCCGTGTGTGTGTGTCTGTGAACAGCATAACTCAGAAACGAACAGTCGGATAAACACCAAACTTGGTATTTAGGTTCAGTATCTTCCAGAGATGCGACACGAAGTTTTTCAAGAAAATTTCCCCACCCCTTTACATGGAACATTTTCGAAAATTTTAATTTTCTCAAAAATGGCTCTAACCGTTTTGATTAAAATATCATATGTTTAAGATATTTTCATACAAATGAAATGTATATCTTGAATTTTCTGGGATTGTCTCCAAAAGTATTCTTCATTGTGGACGACTTTTGCATCACCGGTAAACCATAAGAGATAGACAAAATTTTACTGCACAAAAAATGTAGATCGCGTTAAAATACACAATTTATGTCATATACATTTTTGTTGTTGAGTGAACTATTTTCGAGATATTGCTTGTTGTTCCCTTAAATTTTCCAATACTTACAATTTTTCTCAAATTCGTTATTCATTTTTTTATGTCCTGGACATGCAAAGAGAATGGAATGCGCCACATAGCAACCAGCTCTTAAAAGATTTGACTATCGCCTAAAACCTACCATATTCCCCTTGCATCTACAAGAAAATTGGCAATAAGATTGACATCTCGATATCTGGATTAGCATGAAGCACATGGAGAATAAGCGTTTGTAAAAATAGTTTGTACAAGAGTAGAGAAAGTCATATGGGTGTAACACATCAGATTTTTTCCAAGTTACTTCCACAATGTTCTTTGCACCTGGCTTCTAAATAATGTGTTTACTGGAAACGTTGCATGCCGTATACAGATTCGATATATTATAAATATGTAAATTACTCACAGCATTAAACATTGTGAACATCTTTGTAAGGGTTGTTTTAGTGAACACAGAAAGTCTTTAAAGTTATAGTTAAATATGAAAATATATGTTCTCTTTATCAGGTTAACAAAGAAATGCTATTTTTATTTTTTATTTTTTCCTACTTTATTCATTTACTTCTTTAATAATTAATGATAAGTTGGTAACGTAAAATCAGACTAAAAAATTCAATGGCATAGCAGGGATTTGAACCAAGGATTTTCGGCTTATCGTGCCGCTCCTCTGTAACAAATTGAGTTTACTCCAAGGAATTCTATACGGAACATGCGGATCGAACCCCTTCTGTGTAGATATGTATCTAAACATGTATACGCATTTGTAACGGCGTATAACATTTCCAGAGCTTGGAGGATTGTCGGGGAAGGTTAAGGAAATCAGGAATACAACATGCACTTCCTATTTCCGTGATTAGTTATCACGAGAATTTTACATGACAGCTATATATGATAACGGGGAGGATTATCCTACAAATATTCTAGTGCATTGTACCATTTCTTAAAGAACACTACAGGGATTGAATCAAATTAAGTCATCTTGAGGTTTATAAAAAACTACTTGTACCAAGCCGAGCATGCCAGATGGTAATTACAATAACGTTAAAATTCTAGAAAGGCTTTATCACATGAACTGAACTTGCATAAATTCTGCTCATTTTGAATGTACTCCACGATAATGAACACGTGGAGCGGTTTAATTGCACTCTTTCTGCAAACAAACGCCGCAAAAATACACCAACGTGAAAAACGTACCATCATCCCGTTTGTGTATTCGTGTGTCCATCAAACTTAACTTTCCTGCATGCTTTCAAAAGCGGGTAACGTCGAAGTATACCCGTCGAGCAACTTAATTCAACAAATATTATGTATTACATTCACATACCTTTCTCTGCCCAATCTACACAAAATATTCCATTCTTCTACCTACTTCATATTAACCGAGAAAAACGTTTGCAGAACTGCTTTCTACATTTCGCTGTTGGTACAAGGGGGATACAGGGGTCTGAAGTGAGATTCAAACCGTTATAAGTCGGCGCTTTGAAATTCCATACTTTTTGTTTGGCGTCTTAACTAAACAGTATCAAGTATTTTAACATTCAAACAAATATCTGAAACATAGTTAATAGAAAAAGTCACCAATTGTGTGCATCTGCATTTTTCGTATAGTAATTTTTTTTTAAATCATCTCTCTTATGATTTACCAGTTATAGAGAATAATAGTCCTCCTCCGTGGTGTAGCGGTTACCATGCAAGCGTCTAGTTCCCGAGTTCGCGGGTTCAAACCCGGTGGGGGGGGGCGATGGATTTTTTTCGGGCGTAAAAATCCTTAGCGTGGCTTCTTTCGGAAGAGAACTAAAGTCGGTGGTCCGGTGTCGTAGATTTACGGCACGTAAAACAACCTCAAGCCTGATAAAGAGGCCGTCTTTCACGCCCAATATTGAAGTGGTTTTAATGTTATTTATTTGTTAGCCCCACGTTGTGGTAGCCAATTTGCGGCGGTATTAATGTTTGTAGTTAAAAATGCTACTGTTTATCTGCCGCACGTACGAAAGGCAATTTGTCGCGGTCACTTCGTGTTATCTTTTACTGAGCGCCTGTTATTGTATTTAATTTTGGGTTCACTGTCCTCCGGCTAGCTATGATTTCTCGGTCAAGCACTTATCTTGTACAGGTGTGTAAACGGAAATGAGTTTTTATCCAAAGATAACACTGATAAAAGAATTTGTTTTACACTTTTATTGTAGTAACACATTATTCACTTTCACCTATTAATCTTGACACTCGCCAAACTGAAACTGTTATAATAACTTCTTTACTGCCCATTATTAATTCGCGTACTTCAACTTTTTGTGTAATTAACTTTACGACACGAGAGATTTTTCATAACTTTGCTACGCGTAACCTGCAAATCGATAAACTGTGCGATGTATTCACCATGACTGCTTCCGTTGAACTCATCGATGTCTTATACGCAAATGCTTCTGTTGGACTCAGCGACGTGTAACGCGTGGATGATTTTGTTGAACTACGTGAAACTTGATTCTGACACTGAATTTATACTTCCTCGCCCCAATATGCCTAAAGATTAATACCGAGCTGCTATTGGTTAATAAAACGCGCCAACATTAGCGTCTATATTTATATCCAATGAAAATTACGAAAACATATGCTCTGGGGAAAATGTTCCAGCAAATTCGAAGAAAAACACGCCACTCTGACGTCATTTGCTCGTCTCTAATAATGATAAACAGCTCACCCCCTCGCTACATTATTGCACGCTATTATTGTCAGTTTCAGTAAGGCCGTATAAACCCACTTCTCGACAATGATTACAATCAACAAACATCTCAAATCAATGTCACACAACAATGCATATTCACACTACAATCACTCTTGACATTTACATAATGTGTGATACAAATTACTGCATCAATATAGAATGGAAGCTAAGGACCGCAGCAGTTAAAGAGCATCCATAAATAAAACTCAATTTAATTCCGAAAATAATACAAAATTCGTTTATAATGAAGAGGACTTCGCAGTCTTTTCGCAGAAAAATGAGAATATATATTTTATTAGTCATGGAAATATCACAAAAATATGATACTTTAATCAAAATGTTTTAAGCCATTTTGCAGAAAATAGAAAATCAAAAAAGACAACGAAAGTTTCTGAAAGACTCGTTTGGGATGTGAAGGGTTTTCTTGGAAGATGCTGAGCTCAAAAATCAAGTTTGGTATTCATCAGACGTTTCGCTTTTTATACCGTTCACACAAACACACACACACACACACACACACACACACACACACACACACACACACAGAGAGAGAGAGATAGGCACATTTTCTATAAATCCTTATGGCTACTCGAGGACCTCAAAACGTGCATTCTCAGTGAAATTTCTACATCAAATTTTTGGATGGATCACGATCTCTCTCTTCCTACTACAGGTAAGTGATAAAAGTAAAAATAGTTTTCTGATAATATTCAAGGTGATCCACAAGGTCCACATGCAACAAACATTAGTTTAGTCGAATAAGCCTGCAGATAGTGGGAGATTCAGTTCTACACGTATCAAGAGAGAAACCTAACAAATGATTTTTGCTTTACTCAGCCACGTATATGGTAGTTACCGCTCTTAAGCAAAATCATATACCGAAGCTGGCAAAAACAGCAACCGCTGCGTCTGCGGAAAATGCACACTGTCTTTTGTTTGTTACTGATGGTACGTTGTTTGAAATTGCTGTTAAAGCCTTGTATTTTCCCACGTTGGCATCGCTCCAAACATCCTTCTTCCCGTGCCCTTACACACTGCAAAAACCTTCTTAGAAAAGCTGTCTGGAGGAAATTTGTGAGAAGATTATGGACCATATTCTGTACCACACAATGATGGCACTTCTCTCAAATCAAAAGTGGTTGTGTTCAACCTTCAATTAGAATGTATGATTATGATTAATAATAATATTATTATTAGATCGTAATTTATATACGCTTATAAAAATAACCTCTAGCAAACCCTAAAAAAAGAAGGGACAGGACACATGTGTTCAGGACACATTCCGAAACAATAATATAGTGAATTTGATAAGTACCCGCTGCAATACCAGTAGAACTAAAACTTACTATTTTTTAAAAAAATACTTGGACATTTCAAATTTAATATTTTGAAGGAATGTTTTACAAAAAAAAAAAATCGGCCACTATTCTCGATGATGTGAGGTCATCCACATTCTTAAATTGTAACCACTTATTTGTTTTACTCGTTTTACATTTTTCTGAAATGTAGTTCCTTTCCTTAGCTGCATGCAAAAATGCCATTTGTTTCATACAGAAGTTTGATTCTTAACTTGATTTTGTGTGAAGCAGCAGCTTTATTCGTGACATCAACGTAAACTAAAACATTTTTAACAGAAACTTGCAGGATTTAAATTACAATCATGATGAGGAGGAGAGTTGGCGACAGCAGATGTACCCAACAAGAAGTGGATGTTGCATATCTTTCAATGAAAGCGAACCAAATCAGCAACCTACTTCGCAGGCAACCGTGAATAGTAAAAAAAAAAAAAAGCATAGGAGACATAAAACGTCCAGAAGACCTCAACTTTTTAAATTTAACATGTCCGGGCATATTTAAAAAAATTAGTTAAATTTAGTTTTGTTGCATTATACGTTACTTACGAAAACACTGTATACAGAATGCTGTAAACAGTATCTATTAAAAGAAAGCACTTGGATGTTTATTTGGGAATATTTTAAAAATTGACGTTCTAAAGTAAGAAACATTAGCAAGTTACGCTCTTGTGAATTACCTATTAACTTGCGAAGTCCTGAACCAAAGTTGTTACCATGGTTAAAAACTACAACTGTTGTGAGGTTATGTTACTGACAAACCTAATTTGATCTTATGGCCTGAACACCGATTAAAAATGGTGTGCCTATTTTTACTTTCTGGACCACGTACATAGTAGGTAGAGAAGGTATTGCATTCTATTCAAAAATTAATTATCGAGATTTCACCGGAAATGCATGTTTTGAGGCACCCTATATTAATAGATAAAATAAAGCATTTTTTTTAAATAGTGTGTGTGTGCGCGCGCGTGAACAGCATAACTAAAAAACGAAAAGTCGGGTAAATACCAAACTTTGTATGTAAGTTCAGTATCTTCCAAGGATAAGACAAAAAGATTTTCAAGAAAAATCTCCAAACACAAACTATCTTTTACATGAAATGTATTTCGAAATTGATCTTTAAAATGTTTAACGATTTTTATTGAAATAGGTACCATATATTAAAAACATGACACACAAAATGCATATTTTTGAATAGCCTGTAAAGCCCTCTTCATTCGGAAAGGATTTTGTATAATCTTGTGTAATTCGTAAACGTTAAGCGATAAAAGAAAACGTAGACCACTTTAAATCGCACAATATTTCAAATAATTTTTGTGGCATAAGTCATTTCCGAATATCCGTTAGTAATGGTTAGAGTTGTTCAATACTTTGTCTATATTTTAAAGTCCTGTCGATAGTCAGATCTACCCTTACCTTACCTTAACCTTATGGAATTCAGAAATATTTTACGCACATGAGAGTAAACTTTAGTTACCTAACAGCAAAGCGAGCTACTTCTCGTGGCAGTTCCTTTTCTCTAACAAGATGCTGTGTTTCTATTCCAGCACTGGAGCCACTATTTGCTCTTGCCCTCTTATTTTTTATTTAAGAATTGCCGAATGTTCTCTGCGATCTTATTCCTTTCTGGTTTCGTAATGCTCCGGCTATGGATCTTTGGGGACACATTCACACCAACCGCGTAAACCTTAATGAAAGTGAATCTCCTTGCCTTCTGCTGCTGCAGAGCCGGTATTATTCTAACATACAATAAACACAAGAAAACACTGTAGATGTAACTGCTTCCTCGCCAAGATACTGTGGCCTTTATTATCCTATGTGTTACAATATGCTTACGACTTAAATTTATAAGCATTTAAAATACATTCTTAAAAAAATCCATGTGTTACATTCACATGACTTTCCCTAATTGCTATCGTCTAATACAACTTCCTACAAACTATTCTTATTTTTTTATCTTCATGTTAATACAGATAAACTTTCACATTACACATTTCGTTGTAGGTATATGAGGGATACGGTAGGCCGAAGGATAGTCAAGTGTTTAACTTTATGTCTATCGTTTATGGTTTACCAGTTATATAAAATTATTCAAAATTCATTCCGAATATAAAGTACTACACATTTAATAATGAATATAAATATTCTTAAACATATGGCACTTTTACTTACTTTGCTACTTAACTATAGCAAGCAGAGAATCATTGTGTTCCACCCAAAAATTTGATAACGAGATTTCACTAAAAATACATGTTTTGAGCTCCCATGAAGAAAGAAAAGTTTTGTGCGTGTGATTGGAAAGCGTAACTCAAAAAACGAAATCTTGGCTAAAGCAAACTTGGTATTAAGTTCAGTACCTTCAGGGATGCGATACGAAGATTTTCAAGAAAATCACCCGCTTTAAAGTACTCTTTGTATTTAAAATGTTTCCTTATTTTGATTTTCTCAAAAATGCCTCTAACGATTTTGATTAAACGTGCTGTGTTTAATATATTTGTATGACTAATAAAATGTGTATCTTAAAATTTCTGCGAAGAGCCTGTGAACCCGTCTTCATTCCGAATGAATGTTGTGCAACTTTGTAAACCGTAAGAGAGACAGACAAAAACTTACTTTACAAAAAATGTGCATCTCGTTGAAAGACACAATTTGTGAAATAAATTAATGCTTGTACCATTAAGCATTTCCGAGATATTCTTTATTATTGTGTGAATTTTCAAGCACAGACCTCTCCAACCCCCACCCCCCAAACAATTCATTTTTCTATAATGATTGTGCTAAGACGATGAATCTCAAAGCCATCAAATAGCGACCTGCTTTTAGAAGGTTTGACTATCACTTAAGACTACCCTCTTGTATCCACAAGTAAATATTCAATAATACGTTTCTGCAAATGTTTATATCGATTAACATGAAACAGGTAGAAGGATGGCTTTTGTAACAATAGTATGTAAAACAGTGGATAGAGAAAGTCGTGTAATGTAATATTAGATTAAATATTTAGAGGCATTTTTAGGAAAACCAAAACTTACGAAAAATGTTCCATGTAAAGGGTAGTTTGGGGTGAGGATTATCTTGAAAATCTTAGTGCCGCATCCTTGGAAGATGCTAAATACCAAACTTTCGCTTTGGAGTTATATTGCTCTCTCTCTCTCTCTCTCTCTCTCTCTCTCTCTCTCAGTGCCTTTCTAAAAATGTTTTTGCTTTTATTCAGGGAACGTCAAAAAATAAGTTTCCGGTGAAATCTCTACATTGAAATTTTGGGTGGAATGCAATCCTTCCTCTATCACATTAAGTAGCACTAGTAAAAACTGGTAAGCCAGCTAGTGATGTATATGGAATATCTGATCTGATAATGCATGGACAAAGTTATGCGTTGGTTAATTCTTTTTCTATTGCACTAGTATGAATTTATGGAGACCGATCTGTGAATTTCCCCAAAAACCCAAAGTACTCTACTGAACTTTTTTAATTTTTAGTTTCCCAACTACCTATAGTAAGTAGGGGAAGTACTGTATTCCACCCAAAAATTTCATTTCCAGGTTTCATCGGAAATACATGTTTTGAGGGCCCTGAATCCAAAAGAAGCATTTTTAGGAAAAGGTGTGTGTGTGTGTGTGTGTGACGAAAAGTCGGATAAGTACCAAACTTGTATTTAGGTCCAGTATCTTTCAAAGTTGCGACACGAAGATTTTCAGGAAAATCCCGCCACCCCAGACTATCATTTACACGAAACATTTTTCGAAAATTTTTATTTTCTCAGAAATGGCTCCAACAATTTCGATTAAAATACCATATGTTGAAGATGTTTTCATGGAAAATGAAATGTGTATCTCGAATTCTCTGGCAATTCCCCAAAAGTCCTCTTAATTCTGAATGGGTTTTGCATAACTGGTAAACCGTAAGGGATAGACAAAAATTTTGTACACAAAAAATTGTTGATCTCGTTAAAACACACAACTTATGTCATACACTTTTTTTGTGGGGTGAATCCTTATTTGTTTGAATTTTGCAATACTTTCAACTTTTTCTCAAATGGGAATTCGTTATTCGTTTCTTTATGTCCTGGACATCCAAAGAGAATGGAATGCGCCACATAGCAACCAGCTCTTAAAAGATTTGACTATCGCTTAAAGCCTACCATATTCCCCTTGTACCTACAAGAAAATTAGCAATAAGATAGTTTCTGCAAATGTTTACCTCGATTAACATGAAGTAGATGGAGAATAAGCGTTTATAAAAATAGTTTGTACAAGCGTAGAGAAAGTCATTTGAGTGTAACACTTCAGATTTTTTTTACTTAAAATTCATAATTCAGAAACCGAATTAACATATGTTTACCACATTTAGCAAAAATATTTCTAGAAATATGAGAAAAATGCTAGAAATATAAGAAAAAGCCTCAAATACGCTACGTTCAGAATTATTTAAATCCTAATGTAACTCCATTTTCACTCCGATAACAAAAACATTTACACGAAAACTTTCCTATAGAAAGCGACTTAATGAGCTAAAAAACCTAAATTGCAGTTGAGTGTTTTTGCTCAATTCTCAGCGATCGGTCACCTTGATGATATTGTTGGAAAATTTGTAAGGTCTGAAGTGAAACAGTGCGGAACTGCAGTTCGGTATATTAAAACGACCTCGAAGGTTGAATTTAGTGCCAAAGTGGTGGTGTTAGGGAGGCGTGCTGTAGTGAATATAATGCATATTGATGATAGGATCTCGGGAGAGAAGTTTGTCACTTGGAACAGTTCCCAGTTTGCTCATCCCTTGCGCAGCTCACGTTGTTCTACTGATAACCCTCAAAGGACTCGTGGACTGTCTCACATACGCAGCACAAATCAGATGTGGCCTAATGACTCAAGTTTATGAACTAGGCAAACTATGAGTTATTGCTGATATGCCCTCCAGAGTCTTGCATCTCTCCAAGGGTCGTTTAAGTCTCAAATAACTTATTTAGTAAATATGTTATCGATGCCAATCATCTCAAGAGAGTCCTCAAAAGTGAAGTATCAATCTCTCATGCCGAAAGCTACCTTGTAAATCCTGTATGGGAAGCCCTTTCGTGTGAGAAGGCCACATCCAAATAAATCCGATGTGTTTACATTCACATAACGTGACCTCTACCAAATATAGTTTGTTTTCAAAAAAGTGTTTACTAACTATTCTTAAAAATGCGTATTCTTGGTCCTAAGCAATTCAGGTTGAAATAAACGTCTGCATCAATAAATTACAGACATTTCGTAAAACGGAAATGGCGATAGACAAATGTTTACAAACTGGTCGCTATATACTGGCCTTGAAATTGCATGCTCTTTCCATGACATCGCGACAGCACTTCTAAAAAATCCAGTATGTTAAATTCACACGACTTCCTCTACCCATTATCACTATTTTTAAATAGCGTCTACAAACTCTTACGAACGTTTGTTTTTTCTATCTCCTTCATGTTAATCAAGAAAAACTTTTGCAGAAATAGTTTCATCGTGTATCTCGTCGCAGATACAAGAGGATAAAGGAAACCGATCGATAGTCAAGATGTTAAAAGCGAGTGGTTGTATGCTAGCCTTGAAATGCAATACCCTTTCGATATCGCGAGAACTTAAGCGACAGCATTTAAACGACAAAAGTATTGAAAAATTCAAACAG
Source organism: Deroplatys truncata (assembly GCA_030765065.1). Lineage (NCBI taxonomy): Eukaryota > Metazoa > Arthropoda > Insecta > Mantodea > Mantidae > Deroplatys > Deroplatys truncata. Next base: position 48,084,688 of record CM060985.1, read on the forward strand.
TAATAAACGGATATCTCGGAAATGACTGATATAAAAAAATTATTTGAAATCAATTGCGTGTTTAAAGAGATCTACATTTTTTGTGTAGTACGTTTTTGTCTATCTCTTACGCAAAATTCCGTTGGAATGAGAAACGCTTCCCATGCTATTCCCAGAAAATTCAAGATTACATTTTATTTATTTGGCATGTAAATATCTCAAACATATGGTATTTTAATCAAAATCATTAGATCAATTTTTGAGCAAATCAAAAGTATCGATAATTTTAGCATGTGAAAGGTGTTTTGGGGTGGAGGATTTTATTGCAAATCTTCGTGTCGCATCTTTGAAAGATGCTGAATTTTAACCGACTTGAGTTATGCTGTTCACGGACAGACGGTCGTTTCAAAATGATACTTAAATTCTGCCTTTTTTTTTAATTAGAGGCATTTCCTACGAAATCTTCATATGGAATTTTTAGTCAAATGCAATGATTCCTCTAACTTTCATAGGCAAAGTGGTAGAGAAAGTAACAATACGCAGCATATTTTCCGCATCACCAAGTTTAAATAGTTATGGGAGTACGATACGCATGTGTTTGTCTTTCCCAGACAGATAGGAACTTTGCACACGCAACAAATCGATTTAAAAAAAAAATCCAACTTGATACTTTTACGTGCTACAAGCAGCACGTCATTTGGAGCTCTCTGGGGCTGGTGGGCGGACTCTTCAGAAACGCGAATTTTTTGGCGCACGAGGCTTGTTAATGAAAACAGAAGCCACTACTAGCATGTCTGGAAAGTCCTTCATGCAATAAACCATCAGTAGCACATTTGAAATAGTGGACGTATGTCACACGAAAATTGAAACAGTTAAAATACTGTTTTGGCACATTTCAAACCTTGCAGTAAAAACTAACATCTAATATTTTGCAAAATTTCCCGTTTATTTACCTTGTGCTGAACCCCCATTCTTAGTACATACGAAACCACAGGCGGCTGACACTATTGATACATGAAATGACACTAGGAATGTCTTGGGGGTGGGGGGAGACAGTCCCGACGGGATTTGAACCGCGACTTCCCGTTGACGAATCCATGCCTTAACGAACTGGGCCTGTAACTGAATTATCGAGGTAGGTTTCGGCATCTAGGTTTTCATATTTCCTTTGTTGTGTTTATGTTCTGAAATTGTGATGTCCCTTCACAAAGAGATATGTATGGAAGATTTTTGAACGCCCTGTATATCTTGGGAGCGCAGCTATGCCTTAATAACGAAGTCACAAAGAATGGAAAGTGCTGTAGAAATACGCTCACCACTATTTTAGGGTATAGAGATAAGACAGAATGGGGTGAGAACTGAGTGTTGCATTGTGGTAAGGGGTGCGGAAGGGCGAGTGAGAACCTGCATTGTTTCATTAGAAAGGGGTGAAGAAACCAGGGTAGGAGCTTCATCTTGAGTCTATAAAAAGTGGAGGCGTGAAGATAGCTTGGTGAAACGTGAAAGAACCATGTATAAGGCGAACATTTCAAAATCCGGTTGAAAGACATAATGTATAAAAATCTTGTGTTACATTCACATTATTTCCCCTATCCATTCTTCAACACACTGTTCATTAAAAAGCTTATCCACTTCATTTTAATCGAGATAAACATTAGTGGAAATGGTTTTATTACATATTTCGTTGCAGCTACAATTGGGATATAAGAATACAGTACGCTTAAGCGACAGTCAAATATTTTAAGAACTGGATGCTAAGCGACGGCTTTAAAATTCCTCTTTGCATGGTCAAGAGGGGGGAAACGTTTATCTCTTACGGTTTACCAGTTTTATACAGAAGTCATTCAGAATGAAATGAATTTAGAGGCTATTCCCAGAAAATTCAAGATATACATTTCAACAGTCATGAAAATATCTTTAAAATATGCTAATTTAATTGAAATTATTACAGCCATTTTGGAGAAAATACAATTTTTTCGAAACATTTTCATATGAAAAGTGGTATGGAGTGGAGGATTTTCTTGAAAAGCTTCATGTCGCGTCCTTGGAAGATGAACTTCAGACACCTGGTTTGGTATTTAAGCGACTTTTCAGTTTTGAGTTGTGTGTTCACAGATACACAACACATGGACCTTTTTCTAAAGCTGCTGTTTACACACACACCCACCCACCCACACCCACACACACACTGGTGTGCAAAACCTAAGGACGAGGTGGGTAAAGTAAGATAACAAATGAACTAGTTGGTGGAAGTAGGTGAAGGTGCGGGAGCATGTTGCCAGAGGCCTCTCACACGTACACGGAAAGCTGAACGTCACATGGCGTGAGTGTAGCGAGCCTATAGTGCCAAATGGGCCTGGTCCCGCAACACGGGGCAGTTGACGAAACAAGACTGTGTGTAGCAATTAGCGAGCTGTTATGGTGCACTGTAGTGTGTTCCTCATTGCAACATGGCCCGTAGACACCATTTGGATGACTTCACACGGGGAAGAATCATCGGAAAACTGGAAGAAGGGCGAAGTGTGACGAGTGTTGCTCAGGAGTTTGGAATTGCTCACAGCATTGCTTCACGTGCATGGGCAACCTTCCAAACCACAGGCACTGGTACCCCAAGGAGAGGTGGTGATCGACCACGCTCAACTACAGCAGCAGATGACCGCTACATTGTGCAACAGGCAAGAAGGGAGCCACGCCAAACAGCTGGTGCAATTGCAACCACATTTAACAGGACAGCTAGACACGCAATCTCACGATACACCGTGGCACGGCGAATACACAGAGCTGGTCTCTTTGCCCGACGGCCAGTACGTTGTGTTGACATCCGCACATCGGCGGCACCGTTTGCGATGGTCTCAAGAGCATAAAAATTGGACCAACGAGGAATGGGGTCGCGTGCTCTTTTCGGATGAGAGCAGATTCAGTCCAAGTAGTGATTCTCGACGTACCCTCATCTGGCGAGAGGTGGGAACACATAATGAACCCAGAAACATTCTTGAACATGATCGTTTTGGTGGTCCGGGTGTTATGGTTTGGGGAGGCATAATGTTGCATGGGCGCACCGATCTCCAAATCTTTGAACACGGTATGCTCACTGGTCAACGTTATTGTGATACTTTACTCCTTCCCCATGTGCGTCTTTTCAGGGGTGCAGTCGGCCCTAACTTCATTTTTATGGATCACAATGCGCGACCGCATCGAACAGCGCAGGTGGAGGAGTTCTTGGAACGAGAGGATATTCGGCGAATGGACTGGCCAGCCCGTTCCCCCGATTTAAATACCATCGAACACGTGTGGGATGCTTTGGATAGACGCATTGCAGCTCATCCACATGCACCAACGACCATCCAACAGTTGTCAACAGCGTTGGTGGAGGAATGGAACGCCCTACCACAAAAACTGCTTACCAACTTTGTGGCCAGCATGGGAGCACGATGCAGAGCATGCATTGCTGTTCGTGGTGATCATACACCCTTTTAAGCACTTGTATCTGTTTCTGTAAATCTAGACAGCCATCATAGGTCGTATTGACTTTGGTGTAGCTTATGGTCTATGAATAAAAGTGGCATTTCTGCTTCGTATTATTGCATATTTCGTTTAGTTGCCTACTGTAGCATACCGTAGCAGTTCCCTCTATGCACAATTCAAGTTTCATCGAGCTATGTTACTTGGCAGTGTCACAGCATGCGAAGATTACTTTCGTCCTTAGGTTTTGCACACCTCAAAATATACACTTCCGGTGAAATCCCGACATCGAATTCGAATTTCAATAATCGATTTGGTCAAGGGCGTTATGTTCGGACAGCATATTCATAATAGAGCAAATGATTAAAAAACGGCGTGAATTTAATCTTCCAACTTTTATGTTATTCATACATTATACAAGATCATTCGATAAAACATCACGAAAGACACTTTGGGAAATTCTGTATAAAACACGATTCCCGGAACACTTAATAGGTGTAATTCAAAGCCTATATTTTGAGACTAATCTTAAAACCAGACCAACAGATAAAACTAGCGATAAATAAATAAAACCGAATCAAGCAGGAGTCAAGCAGGGCTGCCCATTATCCCCTGCATTGTTTATTGTTTACATTGACGAAGTCATTGGCAATGGCACAAACTATTAACTAAGCATTTTAGAATAAATGACGCAGTCTCGAACACATCAGGAGAAGACCAAATTATTTTCAGCAATACTGAACACAAACTAAAAATTGTGCTCCAAAAATTTAATGAAATTTCTAGTAGTTGTAATATCAGAATTTCAACAAATAAACTAAAGTAATGACATTGATGTCTAACCACGAAAGATGTAAAAGAATTATTAATAATATTAATATAAAACTAAGTAGATTCTATAACACGAGTGGGACAATAAGGACATTGAAAACAAAACACTAAGTCTACACAGCTATGATTCTATGTAACTACAGAGTAGCAACATATAGTATGAAAACAGGTTGCTCAATAGATTCAGATAAACGAATAATACAAGACCCTGCGTTCAGCAGCAGGTATAGGTTGTTAGATAAGAAGCACAATGAAGAAATAAGAACAGAATTAAACATCTACAACCTGATAGAACTTAAACCTTAATTGGCTTAATCACAATTAAAGAATACCAGCCAACAGATTGCCATACATACTACTCCATTGCCAAACAAAAGAGAGAAGAAATTGGCAGACCGTTATCAAGATGGAAAGACAGGGCAAGAGCCTAAATTCATGAAATAGAAGAAGAGTAAAAGGATTGTTAACAATCTTTGTGAATCGTATTACCAGCAGCTTCATTGCGGCGTTTGGGTATATGAAAGTAAAAGTTTAGTAAATTCACCACCAATTCTAGATGCCGTTCAATACTTAGAAGAAGCGTGCTGAGGGCGGCTATACAAAAGGGTATCGGTGGTGCATAAGGTCCAGCTATTGTGTAAATCCATTTACTGTAGCATTTCGGGAATTTCTGGTAACACCTCGTATAGAGAAGCTATTGCATTCCACCCAAAAAATCTATACAGAGATTTCACGGGAAATACATGTTTTAAGGTCTCCTGACCAAAAACAAAGCATTTTTAGAAAAAGACCTGTCTTTGTGTGTGCGTAAACAGCATAAGTCAAAAAAATCTGATGTTACACTCACATGACTTTCTCTACTCTTGTACAAACTATCTTTACAAACGCTTATTCTCCATATGATTCATGTTAATCGAGATATCGAGATGTTAATCTTATTGCAGTTTTTCTTGAAGATGCAAGGGAAATTGGTAGCATTTAAGCTATAGACAAATATATTAAGAGCTGGTTGCTATGTGGAGTATTCCATTCTCCTTGCATTACCAGGACAAAAAAAAATGAATAACGAATTTTAGAAAAAGTGTAAGTATTGGAAAATTTAAGGGAATAACAGGCAATATCTCGAAAATGGTTCACCCAACAAAACAAATGTATATGACATAAATTGTGTATTTTAACGCGATCTACATTTTTTGTATAGTAAAATTTTGTCTATCTCTTATGGTTTACCAGTTATGCAAAAGTCGTTCACAATGAAGAATACTTTTGAAGACATTCCCAGAAAATTCGAGATATACATTTCATTTCTCATGAAAATATCTTAAATATATGATATTTTAATCAAAATCGTTAGCCATTTTTGAGAAAATTAAAATTTTCGAAAAATGTTCCATTAAAGGGTAATCTGGGGTGGGGGATTTTCGAAAACCTTCGTGTCGCATCTCTGGAAGATACTGAACCTAAATACCAAGTTTGGTGTTTATCCAACTGTTCGTTTATGAGTTATGCTGTTCACAGTCACAGACACAGACATACACACACACACACACACACACACACACACACATGGACATGTTTCCAAAAATGCTTTTTTTGGATTCAGGGGGTCTCAAAACATGTCTTTCCGGTGAAATCTCGGTATCGAATTTTTGGGTGGAATACAATACTTCCCCTACTTACTATACGTAGTACAGAAAGTGAAAACGATAAGTCAGAGAAATGCCAAACCTGGTCCAAAGATGCGACACGAAGATTTACATAAAAAAGAACCCCTCCCTCCGCAAACTAACCTTATATGGAAAAATGTTCGGAATATTTTATTTTCTCAAAATTGTCTCTAACGATATTGACTAAAATAACATATAATATTTAACACATTTACAATACAAACAAAATGCATGTCTTGAATTACCTGGGAACAGCCTATGAAGTCCTCTTCACTTGGAAGGAATTTTGTGTCGTGTCGTATAACGGATAAACCACAAGAAAGAAAATTGAGTTTTATTTATGGACGCTCTTTAACGGCTGTGGTCCTTAGCTTCCCATTCTATATTGGGCGTGAGAGATCGGGAATTTTGCTCAGAGGTCTCTATCAGTTTGAGGTTCTTTTACATTGGCGTCCGCCGGGTTTGAACCCGCGACCTGTAAACCATGAGATACACCAAAACGTACTGGACATAACATGTATATCTCTTTAGGACAAAATTCATTTAAAGTAACTTTTTTTGTGGAATCAGCCACTTCCGAGAGAGCTGTTGTTATTTGTTTGAATTTGTCAATACTTGTGATTTTTGTTAAAGTGCTGTTGTTTCAGTTGTTTCTTGCGATGTCGTGATTATGAGCGACGCGCTATTAACCATTTGACTAACGCTATCTCCTTTGTGCCTACAACAAAACGTGTATATAATGGAACTAGTTACGCAAACGTTTATAACAATTAAGTTGAAGATGCAATAATATGCGTTTGCAAAAAATAGTTTGTGTAGGCTATATAAAAATATAGTGTGCAGAGAAAGTTAGGTGAATGTAACATTAAGATTTTTAAACTTTTAACCACTGCGTTTCTTTTCCGCCCGACCCACTCAAGGACCGCCGTTTTAGTGGCTGAAGAGTTGTGGAGGGATCGTGTCTGAGCTTCACTTCATAATAAACGTCACGTACAATTTCGTGCAAAAACTCTTGCTGTTCCCCCAGGTCGCAGCAGTAGTTTTTCTTCCAAGTCGCCACACCTGCATAACCAACATTGCGAGCTGCGCCAGAAAAAAAAAAAGCTGCAACTCACCTTTTACATAGTTACTGGAGTAAACAATGTTGTTTATTATTATTATTATTATTATTATTTCATTCTCAGGGTAAAATAAGATTTTTGAGGCAACATAAAAATGCATCAACTCCATAAATATCTCTGGATGCGGCAATTCATATACTGTATTAAGTCTGGTTCACAATTAACGAGAACGGTAACCAGAAAGAGAAAGTTGAAATACATGTATTCGAATGGGAGCGTTCACAATGGACGGGAACAGGAAGGAAGAGTTGCCCAACATTTAACTTTCTCGTTCCCGGGCACGGCATACTAGATCCATGTTGTGCATATTAGACTCTTCACTCTAGAGGTTATTCTAGGCGGCCGTGACATGAAACAGCCGCTAGTGCTCTCTATAGTCGCAAGCCGGAAACACGAAACTGGAAGGAATTAGTAGTAAATGTGCTTCTAACCTCATCCCGACACCCGCAAATCAAATGAGCGTTGGTTCCTCTGGTGAAAGGGTCACTTGTAGTTCGTTTATATGCAACTCAAAACTGACTATTACGTAAAAAAACAATGGCAAAAGCTACAAAGAACAGCAAAAGTCGTGGAATTAAAAAAGAACAATAAACAACTTTAATGCATGCCATTAACTAAAGGAATGAAAGCTTGGCACAACTAGAGGGACTGGAAATGTAATGGATATGCATTTACATGTTTATTCTATCGAATTTTGACGTTGGCTAACCCACGTTATGTTGGCTAAATTGGAAGTAGGTGAAAAAATAGCATTGGTCAGTTAAAAACAAATGAAATCCCAATGCGCAAAATCGACATGCATTCCCTTCTCGTTACCGGGCTGTTGTGAACCAATATCTTGCATAGTGCATTGCTTCCCGTTCTCGTTACCGTTCTCGCGCGGTTGTGAACCAGCCTTTAGCCAAAAACCGCAATTCACCAAAAGTGATTTTCCTTGCGCAGTGCGATTTAATTTCGATTACAACGCTTACCTGATCCGAAGTTTTATTGGAAAATCACAGCTAATCAATGAATAATTACGGAACTTAGCACGTTTGCTGTAACTGGATGTAAGGAAGGTTGCTAGAGATTGGATCAAAAGCATGAAATTGTTGAGATGGTAGTGAAAGTTGTGGTACTCGACATGTCTACTACAATGACTTGGAAGACAGGAGTGGGAAGAGGTACATGATGTTTGAAATTTCAGTTTATAAACTTCCACCTAGTGCACACAATTGTACAGGATGCTTAAGTGTACCAATTTATAAGTGAGGCTAGATCCAATTTGAGTTGTATGTTTTATAATGTGTTTTGCATTACTTAAAAATAATATTTAAGAGCGTACATGCACAAGATTGCTGCCCACACAGCAAGGTAATGCATTTGAGAAGTTACGACGGATAATTTGTAAGTCATGAGAATCAACATTCCGGCTGGGGAAGCATAGTACTAATCACATCATCTCCCCGCATCGGATGGATGATAACCTCTGCGCTGCGCATGTGGACGCGAGGCCGACAGTCGGGTTGGTCGGCCTAGGCCGTCAGAGCTGTCGTGTCACAGATTATTAATACTATTACATTAATTAAACTACAGAAAAAGTTTAGCCATTTGCAGTAATGTGGTAAAGCTTGTCCGATGCAATTAGGCATAAATTAGCTCGCAGAAATTCGGATTTCTTACTTGATTGCATGCATTCACAATTTTGTTACGTCCTATATTAAACTGAGTCTTGTTAATGTAAAACGTTAGTTCTTTATTGCTAATGTAAGCTCAGTACCTTCAATGCTGCCTTTATGGTTTAAATTTGTGCCCAGTTAATCGCTTTTGAGTTATATTTACGAAGAAAAGTATCACGAGGCAAACTTATTACCTTTATCATTTTGTATTATTAGCTAGAACAACCTAAAGCTCCTCACGCGTTATTGCGCTAGTTACGGAGACCCTTGTCTTCCCCTTTCTCAATGATTCCCTCATCACTCCCCATATCTCTCTCGCTCTCTCATTGTGCAACAAAGTACATATAATGCGATGCTTTCACATATTATGACAGTAAAACGTTTATGTTAGTAAAAATTAAAGCCTATGTAAAACATTGCAAACAAACTTATTCCTAACGATTGTTATTCGACCAGAATTCCAGTGATAATCACAAATAGATAAAACGTGCAGAATTATATTCCACGTATCCTATCATTCCATCGAAATAATAATTTGTTTACAATGTTTTGTTATGTTAAGCCGTTTAAGAACTTAATGGGCGAGATATTCCGATGTATTGAACAAGAGCGGTATTACAATCACCTTTTGGAAGAAGCAATTAAGATGCTACACAACCTTTCGTCTAAGTGGGACGTAAAGTATGTTTTATACATTACTAACGGGTTTTATTTGGCGACAGGCGGTCTCCTTTGCTTTCAGATTTATGGCGGCACTACCTTCTTAGGTTTTTTCCACACAATGGGACTCGTTTCTCGGAAAAGCATGGCAGTTTAACTCAACTTAAAGGCATCCACTATTTGTAAGTCTTGTATTGTATTCACTTCAGTTGGATCGAAAACAAACCTGTTCGTTTATTCCCATGGAAATCTAAATTGACACCTTTTTACGGTCTACTTTCGGCACCGTCTTTGAGTCCAATTGTCGCCGAGGATAGTACGAGGATAACACGAACTTCTGTAGTAATTTGTCCAGCTAAGATGCGTAGAAACCAAAATCTTAAAAATGCAACTTTCTGCTACGGTGTAACCATACACAGGTTATTTTGGAAATAAGAGCCAGAAAAGGAACTAACTAGCTTTCGCTAGATGTCATGTTTCACAGCTTGATATACAAATCCACAAGCACAAAAGAGGGAGTTACCTAAAGTGCTCTATACGATATTCCCTTGTATCTGATTTCCTCCCTTTGTTGCTCGCTCTCTAATGGAGTGCAGAGTGACATCAAGCTCGGTGTTTCAACACTTTGCCAAACGAGACCGCTGAGCGATTGGATGCTTTCCCCAATGACGTGCTTGTGTTTGTAAATAGAACTCCTGCCTAGGCGAGGACCGCGTCCCTCTCCTCACAAATTTGCAACAGCTGACTTCAGCAGTGGGCGCGCGGACCAAGGTCAAAATTGCTGGTCCTTGACTGCCACAGTGTGAATTATTTTCTTTTTAACATCCTTAGCTGCGCTTCCTTCTCAAGATATTTCATATATGAGGGTAATTTGAAAACTTCTCGGAATGAAGGCCAAAATAAATGTTTTAAATTGTTCTTACCTATGCATTTGGCTTCTCAAAACGCCTACAACTACTTTTTTAAAACATGTCATCCCGCAACTGGGCAGCTGCTTCCAAGTTTTCAATAATTTGGGCGAAATGAAGGCATCCTGTGGGTTTCTTCGAAACTCCGAAAAAATATGATATTCAGGTGCGTCCAAATTGGGAGACATGGCAAATTTTCTGCACCTAAATTCCCATCTCAGAAAAACAACCGCCATTCACCTCCGGGAATTGGTCCCCTCTATTGATGTGCGGTTTCTTGTTTCTTCCTTTTCTTCCAACCAGATATGTTTTATTTTTTTTTATTTATTTTTTTTTTTTGTGATGAATGATGGTTCCCGAAGCCGCCTTCGATTTTAGAGAAAAAAATAACGAAAATTCTTGCGTGTAAAGGATTGTATGGGCAGCTCAAATTTCGTAAAAATCTTCCTGTTGTGTCCCTAAATATGCAAAGCGTAAATACAAAGCTTACATTTATTCAAATGTTCATTGATTTTTATATTCTCTCCATCTCAGTACGCGCGCCTCTGGCTAATTTTTCAGGGCACCCCCAAAAACAACATTTTCTCTAAAATCTCAATGTGTAAAATTTTGATGGAATACTATACTTCATCTAGGTACCTTAATAAGTGGTAGAGCGAGGTACCTGTGCATCACAACCTACATTTCTTCTACCTATCACTGACGTTCTCAAGGTAATGAATTTCTATACACAATATTTAGTTCCCTTTAATTGCTTTCCCATTAAATGTCGAACTTTCATCTATTTTTACATGTATGTGCACTTAGTTGAGTTCAAGAGAAGATAGACCTTCGCCACGTTTTCAGCTGAGTGGGCTGCATAAACATAAATAATTGTGCGGCTGGATCACTTAGCATAACCCTCTTAGGAGAAAACTCCTGATCAGGTTTACCAGTGGCCAAGCTCTTAAAGACTTTCGTTCCATTTCAACAAAGGTTTAATAACCCGCTGTCATTCGAAAATACCGCCCAAACTTTAATTAACAAACGATTTCAAACTCGGATCTGCTGCAGGACTATGAGACAAAGACCTTCGGTATTATTTTTCTATTCTTTCTTTTTATAACGTTCTGGCATAGTGCCTGAAACCTTCCGTCAAAGTTGCTGAAACGCGTTAACAAATTGCGACAGACAAAGAACAAAGAGAATGACCTCTACCATATGTTCAAGCATGGCAATTTTCTGTTCAGCACCTACGTGGTAGCTATTTAGCCAATTCCCCTACTCGCCCACCAGTTGTAAATGGACGGTCACTGACTACACGGGTGGACAGCTGTTTGGACGTGCCCAGCTATAATCTACCTCCTACTATTTTCTAAGTATCTCCATTGGGAAGCTAGTTCGTCTTATGAAAGTTTCTGAGCAATAAATCGCGAAAAAATCCCTGACAGTTTAACACTTTAGTTTCTCTGTTGAAACCTATACTTGGTTGATTAATGCTGGAGGACCACTGAGGTTAGAACAAATTGGCGAATATATTTTTTGACCCTAGAAGAAACAAGTAAAAAACGCTGAAATTGGTCACTTCAGCAGATTTACTTAAAAACTCCCATTTCTGAGTCGCCTTATTAGTACTTGCAATACTGTCATTAACTGTCGACTTAATTCTACAATATTTTAGATGCCTTCACGAGTAGAAACCTTTGCCTGGCCTTACCTCACCCCACTAACCAGTGACGAGAATCTTTAGGGTGAATATTTCCAGCTGTTGCCACTTTAACTGTAGAGCTGCTCCCCCTCATTCCCTTCCTCTTTCTTGGAGTGCCTCCTTAAATCACTGCAAAGGCCAAAAACTGACAACGGCGCATACTGAAGCATCGACTTGGTCTCCCATCGCTGGTCTCGTGTCCGATTCATGACTTCTTCTAGCCAAAGTTTTTAGTTGAGAAATGAGCATCTTACTGGTTTCTTTAAATCTAATAGGAGAAGAATCAAAATCGAGCTACAATTCCAAATAAGCGGAGCTTCTCTGATAATCACTTATATGTTTTTAAAAGAAGCTTGGACACTAGTCCTTTAAAATTTTGTTTACGTTCATTATGAATTCTTAGTTTCAGATTATCGAGTGATACAAATAATGCTCAACAATAATGCTGAAAAAAGTCTGCACCTTTTTAACACCATGTCTGGGATCTGGGCATTAATAATGTAAACTCGATTGTTCACACAAAATCTGGACGAATGTGACATTTGAACAACACGTTCTGGAGGGTCACTCCGTAGCATGCTCTACTCACAAATCCGGTTGTATCTTGCCAATTATCTTTTCTGTAGTTAAATGTATGTAACTGAAACGCCAATGCTTCATGACAATGTATGATAGATTTAAATTTTGATAACAGGAAATATGTTAACTCCAAACATAGGTAGCCGATGTTATCTCATTAAGTGCACGATATTTTCTCCCCCCCCTCTCTTCATAAGGTCGCTATTTAATTTGCAAGATTTGCAAAAATATAGAAGACACAAGGTTCATAATAGAAAACTGGAAAGTGTCTTAAGCCAGCAACCACAGCAGGAAGTCGCGCAAGCTGTATTGCTGCAGCTGTCATGCATTTGCTCTGAGACGCGGGCTAAGAGAGTTTTGCTGTCTGGTGCTCTGAGACGTGGACTAAGAGAATTATGCATGCCTTTTTTTTTTTTTTTTTTTTTTTTTGTTACAATTAAAGTTCGGCTCCATCAGGAAAGAATGGAGAGCTTTATCAGACTACGCTCCCTTAAATACAAACGTACCTATATCACTGGCTTGCAGAGTTTAGACAAGGAAAGACGAGCACCGTAACAAAACGCGAAGAAAACGTCTCACACACACAGATGCTATGGTAAAGAGAAATTCACGAGGAGTGGCACATGGAGCTCCAGGTGTTTGAAATCCTGCATAAAATATCTTCGTATGAGGAAGCTTGGTTGTCATTGGGTATCTCACTACTTCAAAGAACAAAAGACAAGAGGAGTGGAATGGTGCCAGGAAATGCTCTTGACATATCCGGGACGTCATTATAGGTGACGAAAACTGGATGTATCAATAGATCCGGAATCAAAGCGACAGTCCCTCATCTGGGGGATGGCGACATCCTAGTGAAGGTCACAAGATACTTGTGGACGCGACTTAACCCAGTGGTGTGCAAACTTCCGTTTCTAATTATTTGTTATATTATGTGGCTAGTATTTTCGTTATTTTTATCCTGAATTTTTTTATAAGCTTCAATACTTATGAAAAAAATCAGTTTTACTCTATGATCAAATCCAAACATTACCCAAATCCTCTACGGAACTGTCAACATTGTTTAGTGTTATTTTTTTGTTTTGCCATTCGCTTATTAAATTTACGGGTTTACTTTAGTGAATCCTGCACATTATTTTATCCAGATGAAATATTTTAAACTTTTAATTCAAAAATCTGCCTAAACCCATTGCATTATTGAATATGAATATCGATATTGAATATTATATTTTATGGTCGTAGGATAAGCAGGAGCACTAAGAAAATGCCTAAGAACCTTAATTGGAAAATTAGGTCAAATTGGTTTTTAATAAGAATTTTGATTTATTATTAGTTTTACAATGTTTAAAACTTCTTCTGAAAGCCAATACACATTAAACTAAACATCCTTTCGTATTGCCATAAAACATTCTATCTATCCACTGTCCTCCTCTTTAATTCTCTCTCTTTCAAGGTTTATATAACTCCATTCTTCCATGTTCTTAGAGGTCAGCCTCTTTTTTGTCTCCTTGATGGCAAGTAATCTTCGATAACCTATCTTACTCCATACGCATCACATGTCCATACCATATTAATTGTTTCGCTTAATAGCATACAATATATATTTGTTAATGTCCATTTCCTTTATTTTCTCATTCTTAATTTTATCTCTTCTATGATAGTAGAAGTAGGTATATCTTGAATTTTCTGAGTACAGCCTGTGAAGTCCTCTTCATTCTGAATGATTTTTGTATACTGTAAACCATAAGATATAGACATCTTACATAAAAAATGTAGATCTGCTTAAAAACACAACTTTTAAGATAAAATTATTTGTGGCGTTAACCATTTCCGAGATATTCCTTGTTATTTGTTTGAATTTTCAAACACTTATACTTTTTCTCATGAGGTAAGTCGCTATTCGTTTATTCTCGTGGTCATGCAAAGAGCATGGAATTTCGAAGCCATCCCACAGTGACCCTGTTTTTAAAAAATCTTACTGTCGTATCCTTCTTATACCTACAACAAAATATATAAATGTGAATCGAGGCTCAACGAACCGAAAAAAAATAAAATTATCCATAAAGGCAATTCGTGGCCTCTAGTAGTGCCACTTTCCACTGTGAATGGTGACTCGAATGCTGTTACTGAAATGTTTATAACCTCCCGTTGGCAATGTTTTCAAGATCTGAGACCGTTGCTTCAGCAGATGTCCCTTCACACATTCCTTTGGAGGAAATATTTATGATACAAGATTTAAAAGCGAGATTTTATTCTGCGAGCAGAATAAAATTGCTTTGAGCATGCGTGTCATACACTATTATTTAGACAGTTATTAAGATTCCTTTTGCCCATTTCGTATCTGAGATGCTCAGCGCGGCTGCGAACTTATTTCGTTTTAGCATCAGTGCTACATTAGCATTAAAAAGGCTATTAGAATAATTAGGCTTCTTTCAGACACCTGTTTCAAGAATGCTATTAGTTTGTAGTATTTACTA
This sequence comes from Deroplatys truncata, assembly GCA_030765065.1. Classification (NCBI taxonomy): domain Eukaryota; kingdom Metazoa; phylum Arthropoda; class Insecta; order Mantodea; family Mantidae; genus Deroplatys; species Deroplatys truncata. The sequence continues at coordinate 48,099,714 of CM060985.1, forward strand.
CTGTCTTTGTTGTCCTTGATACTGAGAAAGTTTCATTATAGAGTAATTTGCACACAGTATTGAAGATATCCATGTTTTACTTTATCTAACAGCACATTTTCACTATGATTAGCTCGTACGTTTAAATTGTACCACTGAAGAAACCTGTTATACGCTATTTCGTACTGTCTCATTGAATTTTTTGGCAGCAATTCTAATGCAACCCTCTCCGTTGGTACCCTTTCGGTTGTTTCTTCGGATTCCATAATTACTGCATTCAAATTATCCGCGATTACATCAACAATATCTTCTTGGATAATAATCTTCACATCTGCCAAGAAATCAAAGTTGATAATCCTGAAGTGTTAAGTTTTTATACCACTCGTGACATTAAAACACTTATTTTACCTTCGACTGTCTAAAAATATAATTTTACAAGAAACAGAATATCCCAATGATGAACCAACCATTGTAATCCCAGATTAAGGATTTTAAGAGGTCTGCGAATCCAGAAGAAAATTTTGCGTGTTGCGGTGGGCAAGTTTATGCCTGAAATGGTTATCAATCACCAGCAAACTTCATGAAGCTCGCTCAGACTGCACACAACCTTTTCTGCATTCCCGAACTCTCAAAAGAAGAGATCAAGTTATGGTCGCCCGGCTTAGAATTGGGCACTCCAAACTAACACACAGTTATCTTCATACTAAGGACCAACCTCCAAACTGTACCAGCTGTAACATTCCTCTAACCATCCTGCATGTCCTTATAGCTATCCACAGTACAGTAGATGTAGACAACAAGCCGGCATTTCCAATCTTCCCAGTGCAGTTAACAAACCCAATATGCTGAAGAAGACGCTACAATTTCTAATGAATACAAAACTCTGATTTACTGTAAATGTTTACCTAATTCCATGTTTATACAATTGTAAATTAATGTATATCATTATGTATTAATATGTATATCATAATGCATTTTTATGATAGCAGGTCGTAATAAGACCATGTCGTCAAAATGACCTTAAATAAATCTTTAATAAAAAAATCTGATGTGTTACACTCACATAACTTTCTCTACTCTTATACAAACTATTTTTACAAACGTTTATTCTCCATATGGTTCATGTTAATCGAGATATCGAGATGTTAATCTTATTGCTAATTTTCTTGTAGATGCAACGGGAACATGGTAGGTTATAAGCGATAGTCTTAATCTTTTAAGCGCTGGTTGCTATGAGGCGCATTCCAATCTCTTTGCATGTCCAGGACATAAAAAAAATCTGATGTGTTACACTCACATGACTTTCTCTACTCTTGTACAATCTATTTTTACAAACGCCTATTCTCCATATGCTTCATGTTAATCGAGATATCGAGATGTCAATCTTATTGGTAATTTTCTTGTAGATGCAAGGGGAATATGGTAGGTTATAAGCGATAGTCAAATATTTTAACGCTGGTTGCTATGTGGCGCATTTCATTCTCTTTGCATGTCCAGGACATAAAAAAAATGAATAACGAATTTGAGAAAAAGTATAAGCATTGAAATATTTAAGGAAATAACAAGCAATATCCCGAAAACGGTTCACTCAACAAAAGAAACGTATATGACATAAGTTGTGTATTTTAACGCGATCTACATTTTTTGTGTAGTAAAATTCTGTCTATCTCTTACGGTTTACCAGTTATGCAAAAGTCGTTCACAATGAAGAATACTTTTGGAGACATTCCCAGAAAATTCGAGATATACATTTCATTTCTCATGACATTATCTTAAACATGATATTTTCATCAAAATCGTTAGAGCCATTTTTGAGAAAATTAAAATTTTAGAAAAATCTTCCATGTAAAGGGTAGTCTGGGGTGGGGGGATTTTCTTGAAAACCTTCGTGTCGCATCTCTGGAAGATACTGAACCTAAATACCAAGTTTGTGTTTATCCGACTGTTCGTTTTGGAGTTATGCTGTTCACAGACACACACACACACACACACACACACACACACACACACACACACACACGGACATGTTTCCAAAAATGCTTTTTTTGGATTCAGTGGGTCTCAAAACATATATTTCCGGCGAAATCTCGGTATCGAATTTTTGGGTGGAATGCAATACTTTCCCTACTTACTATACGTAGTAGAGAAAGTAAAAATGAATACCGAATTTGAGAAAAAGTAAAAGTATTTGAAAATTTAAGGGAATAACAAGCAATATCTCGAAAATGGTTCACTCAACAACAAAAATGTATATGACATAAATTGTGTATTTCAACGCGATCTACATTTTTTGTGTAATAAAATTTTGTCTATCTCTTATGTCGTCCTCCGTGGACTGGTGGTACCGTGCTAGCCTCTAGTTCCCAAGGTCGCGGGTTCAAACCCGGCGGAGGGCGATGGATTTTTTCGGGCGTAAAAATCGTTAGCACGGCTTCCTTCGGAAGGGAAGTAAAGCCGGTGGTCCCGTGTCGTAGATTTACGGCACGTAAAAGAACCTCAAGCCTGATAAAGAGGCCTCTGAGCAAAATTACAGGTGTTTCACGCCCAATATAGAATGGGACGCTAAGAACCATAGTAGTTAAAGAGCGTCCATAAATAAAACTCAATTTTTTTTTCTATCTCTTATGGTTTACCAGTTATGCAAAAGTCGTTCACAATGAAGAATACTTTTGGAGACATTCCCAGAAAATTCGAGATATACTTTTCATCATGAAAATATCTTAAACATATCATATTTTAATCCAAACCGTTAGAGCCATTTTTGAGAAAATTAAAATTTTCGAAAAATGTTCCATGTAAACGGTAATCTGGGGTGGGGGGATTTTCTTGAAAACCTTCGTGTCGCATCTCTGGAAGATACTGAACCTAAATACCAAGTTTATGTTTAACCGACTGTTCGTTTCTGAGTTATGCTGTTCACAGACACAGACACACACACAGACACACACACACACACACACACACGGACATGTTTCTAAAAATGCTTTTTTTGGATTCAAGGGGTCTCAAAACATATATTTCCGGTGAAATCTCGGTATCGAATTTTTGGGTGGAATACAATACTTCCCCTACTTACTATACGTAGTAGAGAAAGTAAAAATAAATAAATAAAAAGTTTATGTAATCTCTAAACCATCATAGGATAGCCAGTTGGTTTCCGAGAATGCAACTATGTACTAGGGGTGGAAGACTGCTTCGGGAATAATTGTGGTCGCTATATAGAACAGCGAAAATTAAAGTGGCCCTTACAATATCCCGATTTACAGTCGAGATGTTTCGGAAAAGCACCTAAGAATAAAAAAATGTTCTAGGCACAACTCGGGCACAGGAAATACTGGTTATGACACGCGCGCTCGAGTACAGAGAATATAAATGCGGTATCCGATTCTGTGTTTTCTTTGACAAAACTACCCCATTCTTTCCGTTACAAATGCTTTCATTTTTAACTTCGTGGTAACGTTTTTAAGAGCTAAAAATTCCCCTAGATTAAAAGTTTTAAATCATTCCACTGTTTCTGTGGTCAAAACTCACGCCGTATTCATAACGATACACCGAAAGGATTTAATAATATGCATATTTATAAAGCAAATATGCATCAAAGAACGTGTAGGGAGGGAAGGAAGGTCTGAGAGCTTTTAACCCTTCCGCGCAACATAAACAAACCTGGCACGGCTAATTCGTCCACATTAATTAATGGCCTCCGACTGTGTTTAAAAATCACGCTATTCAAGCGAGAAATGGAGAGAGAAAACAGCGAATCGCACAGAATTCCACGAGTCACGACGTCCGTGATAACCTCCCAGAACATTTCTTTGTTAAAAACCTATGCAGTACGTGTTCTATTCAAAGCTACTGCCAGCAGCTGGTGCAACTTTGAAAATCGAATTAAGTTTTACTTTCACATCTGGACAAGGAGATCTTCCATGTGAGGTATAATTCCATTGTCAACAAACACTGCCATCATACAGAAGTTTAACGCACATGTTCTTCCCTTTATTGCCACTTCAACAAAAGGTGAACACCAGGTAGCAATGTCAATGAATTTGTATCTTTTGTCAGCCAGTGACGTGATGCAGCGTGTGCCTTCATCTTTATTGTACGGCTCAGCATACGTCCTTTGTTTTACGGAGTATATATTGGGCTCATTAAAAGAAGTGAAAATGTGCCACTTACAAAGATACACCCACGACGAATTTGAGGGGCTTTTTTTTTCAACATATTTTTACTTTCTCTACTAGATATAGTAAGCAGGGTAAGATGGTATTCCACCCTAAAATGATGTCTAGATTTCACCGGAAATATGTTTTGATATCCCCTGAACCCCCCAAAAACATTTTTAGAAAAAGATACGCGAGTCTGAGAACAGCATAGGTCAAAACAAGGAAAGTCGGTTAAACGCCAAACTTGGCATTTAAGTTCATCTTCCAAGCATGCGCACGAAGATTATCAAGAAAATCCCCCCACCCAAAACTGTCTTTTACATAGAAAATTCTTCCAAAAGTTTATTTTCTCAAAAATGGCTCTAGCGATTTTGATTAAAATACCATATAGGATTAAAGATATTTACATACAAAATAATATCTTGAATTTGCTGGTAAGAGTCTGTGAAGTCCTCTTCATTTGGAAGGAATTTTGTATAATCCTGTGTAACTCGTAAACATTAAGCGATAGATGAAAACGCACTACACAAAAATGTATATCTCTTTAAAGTACTACATTTATTTCAAATAACTTTGGGGGGGGCATCAGTCATTTCCGAGATATCCGTTATTAATGGTTCAAATTATTCGATACTTTGACAAAGTTCTGTTGGCATGCAATTGTTTCTCGCAATTGCATGGAAAGAGTACGGAATTTTAAGGCCAGCATAAACATTTCCGTTTGTATCTGTAACGAAACGTGTAATGTAGCTATTTCTGCAAAGGTTTATCTGAATTAAAATAAGTAGATAGAAAAATAAGCTTTCGTAATACTGTTTGTGAACACACTAATAAATGATATAGGGTAGAGTAAGTCATGTGAATGTAACACATCAGATGTCTTTCACTGCGTATGTAAACAACGGAAATACATCTACAGACCAAGAAATTTGACAAGGTGAAACTGACTTCAGAAACTACCGCTTTCAGTCAGGAATAAAATGACCTACTATCTAACTCCGTTCTTTTCTTATATCTATTAATATGAAAAAAGAAATGCGCGCGCGTGTGTATGTGATGGGGCCGTACGCACGCGCACACAAAACTATTTTGATATTTCGTTTTTCGTGAAAGAACTCATGACGAACATAGACTACAAAATATTTAATTTAAATTCCAAAACGACACCTGTTAGACGGCATCCTCTCCCACAGGTCTGCTCGACAGCAAAATACTCGTTTAGTTTCGTCTTGAACTCCGAAACGTTATGCTATGCGTGACCCAAACACGCCCAGTGCCTTAAAAGTATTTGTATAAAACCGTAATGTCACCTTTTCTGCACTTCCTTAGTTCAGTATGAATATTTGCTTCGGTTTCTTCGGCTCTCGGGAACAAATCTATGTGTGTATCTTTATAATCCACACTTCTGTAATATTTTTCATCGTGTGTAGGTAAATGTTTAAGGACATACATTTAATCAGTACCTTGGCAAACCAGTATCTGCAGGACATTATTTCCTTTGCTAAACAAAAACACAGCCACCGAACGGGATGGCTCAGGCTGTAACTCTGTGGCCCGCCCGGGAGGTTCCGGGTTCAAATCCCGTGGGCAAACCAATCTGACTGGGTTTTCTTTTCATGGTTTCCCTCGGTCGTCAAGATAAACACCGGATTGGATATTTAATACCACGAACCAAAGTTCCAACATGAGCCTAAAACAATAGTAAAAATGAAAGTAGGTGGTAATGCTTGCAATCAATCCACAGATAATGAAAACAGGTAGACTGAACGGCACCCTAATGCCATCTGCCCGGCACGTGTAGAAGCAGAGGTACAGTTGTCTGGCACTAAAGTCTGTGGACACGTGTCGAAGCTGCCATCTGCCGTCACGTACGCATGAACCCTGAACCCCAAAACGTTTTAGAAAAGGTGTGTGTGTGTGTGTGTGTGTGTGTGTGTGTGTGAGAGAGAGGGAGGGAGGGAGAGAGAGATTGTCAAACATAAATGTCGAAAGCAATGAAAGGCTTATTTCATTTTGTGTTTAAGCGCAGGGTGATGGTGCGATACAGTGAATCATTTTTTCTTTCACAATATTAAGTGAGATTTTTCCATTTTGTTTTCTTGCTCTTTTGAGGGGGGGGGGGTGTCTACGAAAATGGCATTCACAGAAACTTAATTGAAGATTTTCTCCACGCTCAAAAATCTTTCTATTTAAAAAAAATGTCTTTATAATGTGATATCCAGAGTTGGAAAACTTAGCCCAAAACAAAAGGAATATTAATGTCCCATATTCCAAGGATGTTGGTAAAGCCAGGAACAGTTTCATATTATCACCTAATAAAAAGGATGCGGAAAAAACAATGTGCAGAAAATTGAGTAAAAAGGCAGTACCAAACTAAGCATTTTTAGGTTAGGAGCATGGGTCGCAGATGCAATATAACAACAGGAGCAATGCATGGACATAATTAAGTGAAATCTAGCTTTATGAAACATCATTTGCCAGTCAAAATGAAATGTAACTCTCAATTAATGAGTACCGGTACAAATTAGAAACTAACCATTACATGCGAGTAAGTCACTGTATCCTTTGCAGTGAACAAGATGAGCGTTCCGTATTAACGTACCATACATCACACACACCTAGTGACGGTGACTAGTACCGTACAAGAGTGCGTTTTGTTTACATCCAACATGCCGCAAACAGTTTCACAATCGAATACTCTAACATGTGTTGATGCATGTAGCGCAGTAAAAAGCTTCAGTGATTCCTTGTTCCTATCCTCAAAATCCTTATTTTAGTACTGTCTTTCCCCACCCAGCATATGTATGCGGAATTAACAGAAGGCTATCTATCCTAAGGGAGCATTCAAAAGTAGGCAACCCGATTTTTATGAAAATTGGTGCATAACATACCTTACGTTCCGCTTAAGAATAGGCCACTTGCATTGTAACTGCTTTCCCTAAACGGATTATAACGAGGCACGAGGTCAAAAAATCAAAACACCTTAATATTGGGTTACTAAATAGCTGTACATTATCAGCATTTATAAGCATATTGTTTTTGATATGTTTTACAATTTACACTTCCAGAGGACTGCTTAAAATTATTAATGTATACTAACAAATTATTACTGCAAACACCATAGTTTCTAATGCATAACTAGTATTAGAATTAGGCACAAGTATGGCTATTATTAAACCATATGCAACTGTTTTAATTTTTATTAATTCATCAGATAAGTTCCATCACCGGTTTTCAAATCATTACATAACACATACTTGCAGTGACAAGGAGAAAGAGATAAGAGAAAGTGGGATTGGGAGAGAATGAGGGTGGGAGGGACAATGACAGAGTGCAAGGGACAAAAGAAACTCCACAGTTTCGCGAGTGGAGCTGCGGGTTCTGTTAACATTTTCGTTAAATTATAGTAATGAGTATCAAAAAGGTTGCTCTATCTGAAATTTGATCACCGGACCTAGAGAATACAAATTTACTTCCAGCTAGTGAAAAAAAAAGAGGCGAAAGAAACGTTGCCCTTAACAGCACAAAACTAAAGTTTCTATGAAAATTGCCCATACCTATGGCCTATTCGAGCCAGTATCCGACTTCTAAGCTGCACGTTTCATACAACAGCAAGCAGTGTACTGAACGGAATTGGAAACATAAAGCAGAATTAACGGATTAGCAGAGAAAATACAGCGGACGCAGATTTACTGCAGTTCTACCTGCACAACAAATCAATTATAATTACGCCTACGGTTATACAAATATATCACGAAGGCGGGCGACTTAATTAGTGCATACATTTAAATCCATTTTCACACAACATCGTTATCACATCCGCAATCAGCGCCTAACAGTTCTCCCACTCGTTTTGTTTCCTAATTTTCGTTGCGGTCAATTTGCATTTCACTTCGGCCGCTATGGATGATGAATGTGGCTATTAAAAGGTGCGAAAAAAATAATGGCGACCATAATTCTGCCACACCGAGCATGGCTCCGCGGTTACACTTGAGGCTAGCATTCGGAGGCCACGGGTTCGATTCCCTTTGGACGGGTCATTCTGATTTTTTTCCCCGGATTTCCCTTGTTAGGTGAATGCTGGAGTAGATTACGTAATGCCGCGAATTTCCCTGTTCCCATTTCCTTTCCCTATAATTTAATTTCCTCATGTTTCAGGGTCGAAGCATCAGGCATGTGGACGGCGGGCGAGGCACTTGGCGGTGGAATTTGCTTTGTGAAAACTGTCTCCCCTGGAGTTCGGTGTGTAATGGGCCGAGAAATCTCTCCCTGGAGAGGTAGGCGTGTGGGGCGGGTCCCGCCGGCGTAAGGATGTAATATCTGGAGAAGTTAGGGAGCCCGTCTGTATACTCCATTTCATCCCATCCCATTGCTCTGGAATAAGCACAATACGCTTAAGTGCTGAAATCCCCCTCCGCTTCCTGATAACCACAATTCTGCCATATACAATACTCCTTCCCATAACCAATCACAATTTTAGCAGTTCATAAGGCAACATTGCAAACTTCTGCAACCTAAGTAAGTTAAGTCCTTAGAACGCGCTTTAATTGCAAACATTTGGTGTGAAAGGTCTAGCATGTGGGTTTCCACCAGTTAAAAGCAATGCCTATTTTAGATTTTCATACTATTCGTTTAAGTCTTCTCCGCCTCTCTCTCTCTCTCTCTCTCTCTCTCTCTCTCTCTCTCTCTCTCGTCACTTTAACTACGTGATCATATCGCGGCAGATCTGTTAGAAGATACCTCAAAAAGGTGTGTGGTGCACAATAAACCTCCTAGGTCTCATCCCTGAACCACACTATCTTGTAACGCTACGTGTCCACAGAGGCCTTAGTGCTAGGTAACTGTACCTCTGCTTCTACACGTGCTGAAAAGTTAGCATTAGGGTGCCGTTTAGTCTATCTGCTTTCTCTATCTGTAGATAGATGTCAAAGAATTCGCTAATGCAACCTATTTTCATATTTACTACTGTTTTAAATCTAGGTGGAATTTTGGGTAGCGATACTAAATATCAAATCCGGTATTTACTTTGGCAACTGAGGGAAACCACGAAGAAAAAAAGACAGTCAAGACTGGGACATCCCGAGTGCGGGCCACAATCGCTAATGTCTCAGCCATTCCGCACGGTAAAGTTTATTTTATTGAGCAGAAGAACTCAGTAATGTTTTGTAGTATTCGTAAAACCGAAAGGTATTATAATACCGATACGTGTTTAGTAAACCTATGGATATAACAAAATATAGACATTGACGTTTAACATGCAAGAAAGACACTGCCTGTAAGCTTAACTTGTACGTAAAGGAAGGGACTGTATCGTCATTTTCAATTTTAACAGCAAATCTTTATAAGTAGAACCCAAAGTTCAGACATTTATTTTGGTTAAAACAGGCAGGCCAAAAGGCACTTAAAATACTGAAAACAGGTAGTAATATAATTAAAATATGAATTTATTAAAACTGAAAAGAGAGAGTAATCATACTCTTTAATAATGCAAATAGCTATCAAAGATACTTATTAATTTATTACAAAGCACTTTTTCTTTTCCTGATTACAAGCAACAAGAAGATATTTTTTTCAAGGCATCAACGGTCATAATCAGTCGCCTGTCAGAGTGAACGTTTTCATCATGGAAAAAAGAGCGTTCTACTTCCACTGAATTGACTGGCATATTTAAAACAATCCATTTCGGAAAGACTCATATCAGTTACAACAGAACTAAATGGCATCAAAAACTTTTTCAAGTTTCTCTAGGCCCACCTTAACACTCGTAACACGTTTACACTTTTGACAAACCTTTTTCTCCTGGTTCTTGCAATTGATTTACTGCATCTTCAAAGATTGCCAATGATGACACTAGCATATCATCTTTTTTCTCCAACTTCAAGACTGTTTCCGGTAGCACACTTTAATGTGCTGCTTTAAACGGAGATCGTTGATGAGTTCATTTTACAACTTCTTTACCTCCAAAACTGAAGCAGCTTTATCTTCTGACATCATCAAATACGTACCTCACATATTTTGTCCAAATTGTTGCTGTAATATATGGCCGCAGAGATCCAGTTTCTCCATCTAGTGAGAATTGACTGTGGAGGTGAACAGAGCTCTGATGCCACGTCCTTAAAATCCCCATTCCGGAGGGTGATTTTAGGAAGACCTTGGTGTTGGAAACCAACTTATCTATAAGAGGATACAAACTTAATTCTTCGGTGATCTAGATAGAGCATTTTCGGTAAGAGAACTTTCAAAGCTTTAGCTGCCTCTTTCATATAAGGTGCCTGCATTCGTTTCACAAGTCTGTTATCTAAAGAGTTTAATTGGATCATTTGAGGAGGTAAGTTTTTGACTGCTTGAAAACAAATAAGTGCATTTATAGGGAACAAAATACACAAATAATAAAATGACACATTCACGTCACATAAATATTTAACATTTTTTTCACTTTCATACATTGAAATTCTTTATGTGCTTTTTAAAAGATGTAAATAATCAAGCAAAAAGTCACAACGATCCAAAACAGGGGAAAATAAAGTTTTAAACCTTGAAATAGGCAACAAAAGCCAAAACAGGCAAAATAAAAACTGGCCCTACCGTCCCTAAATATACGGAAACATGTTTCTCTCTATTTAACTCTCTATTATATTCATTCCAAATAGAACTCTAATAGTAACCATTGTAGTGGTTTCTATATAGGAGGAACGAGCTGGACGAAAAAAACAGCTGTATGCTCCCCTCCCTTCCATTCTCAATGCCCGTAGGAATTGGTCAACTTCTGTTTGTAACAATACACATGCATAAATAATTATTACTCTTCTCTGTTAGCTCACCTAAAGGAAGACACACCCATTGCCAGCATCTGCTTGTAGTAAACAAATCTGATGTGTTACACTCACATGACTTTCTCTACTCTTGTACAAACTATTTTTACAAACGCTTATTCTCCATCTACTTCGTGTTAATCCAGATAAACATTTGCAGAGACTATCTTGTTGCTAATTTTCTTGTCGATGTAAGGGGAATATATATTTAGAAGGGCAATTTGGAAATACAGTAGCCTTTAAGCACATACATATCTTTTTTTCTTAAAATTTGAGTTGGTATATATTAATTCACATCACATAAAGGCGCTAGTTGTTACCGTAGGAGCGCTTTCGAGAGGTATGTTTCTCTCATCCTTAGCTGAGACCCAACTCAATTCACTGATGTGAATTAATATATACCAACTCAAATTTTAAGTATCATATAACATCACAATAAGAAATACTTCTGGTTTATTGTAAAACATACATATCTCTTAATAGCTGGTTGCTAGGTGCAGCACCATTCACTTTCCCACAGATTAATACTCTTTGCATATCCAAGACAAAAAACTGAATAACGAATTCCCATTTGAGAAAATAAGTATTGAAAAATTTAAGGGAATAACAAGCAATACCTCGAAAATGGTTCACTCAACAAAAAAATGTATATGGCATAAATTGTGTATTTTAACGCGATCTACATTTTTTGTGTAGTAAAATTTTGTCTATCTCTTATGGTTTACCAGTTATGCAAAAGTCGTTCACAATGAAGAATACTTTTGGAGACACTCCCAGGAAATTCAAAATATACATTTTATTTGTCATAAAAATATCTTAAACATATGATATTTTTATCAAAATCGTTAGAGCCATTTTTGAGAAAATTAAAACTTTCGAAAAATGTTCCATGTAAAGGGTAATCTGGGGTGGGGGGATTTTCTTGAAAACCTTCGTGTCGCATCTCTGGAAGATACTGAACCTAAATACCAAGTTTGGTGTTTATCCGACTGTTCGTTTCTGAGTTATGCTGTTCACAGACAGACACAGACACACACACACACACACACACACACACGGACATGTTTCCTAAAATGCTTTTTTTGGATTCAGGGGGTCTCAAAACATGTATTTCTGGTGAAATCTCGGTATCGAATTTTTGGGTGGAATACAATACTTCCCCTACTTACTATACGTAGTAGAGAAAGTAAAAAACTCCTCTGGTGTGCTGCATTTACATTTCCTTTCTCTACCCACTATTCTTACATCTTCTTCTTCCATCTGCTTCCTGTCAATCGAGATAAGCTTTCATCGCACACTTATATATTCGTTGTAGGTATAAGCAGGATACATACAGTAGGCTAAAGCGACTGTCAGCTTTTTAAAAGCTGAATCACTTTTGGTATGGCTTTGAAATTCCACGCTCTTTGCATGACCACGAGAGAAAACAAATAACTTACCACTTGAAAAAATTTCTGACGTGTTACATTCACATGACTTTCTCTACCAATTCTGCAAAATATTCTTAAAAAAGCTTATTCTTCTGTCCAATTCAAGTTAATCGAGATACAGATTTGAAGAAATTATTTTATTGCACATTTCGTTGTAGGTAGTGGGATACAGTCAAATATTTTCAAAGCAAGTCGCTGTGATTTAGCTTTGAATTTCCGTTCTCTTTGTATCACTACTAGAAAAAACGAATAACGCCTTACGTTATTAGGAAAGAGTAAGTACTTATCTATCCAACAACGAAGAATATCTCAGAGAAGGTTAAAGCACAAAAAATTATATTCAACATAAATTGTATACTTTAAGAGATTTACACTTTTTATGTAGTAAGAGCTTGTCTATCTCTTACGGTTTACTAATTATGCACAAGTTATTCCGAATAAAGACTTCAAGAATATTCCCAGAAAATTCAAGATGTACATTTTGTAATGTAATTATCGTAACTACGGGGAATTTTAATCATCGTTTACCATTTTTTGAGAAAATAAAAAAATCTAAACATTTTCTATGCAAAGTATAGTTTGAGATGGTGGATTTTCTTGAAAATCTTAGGTTACATCTTTAGAACATGCATAACTTAAATACCAAATTTGGTATTTATCCGACATTTCGTTTATGAGTTAGCTGTTCATTCTCTCTCTCTCTCTCTCTCTCTCTCTCTCTCTCTCTCTCTCATACACATTTATTTTCTAATTTTTTGTTTTAAATTCAGGAAGCCTCAAAACATGTTTTTCCGTCAAATTTCTATATAGAATATTTTGATGGAATGCAATAATCCCTCTACTTACTATAGGCATGTAGTAGAGAAAGTAAAAATACAACAATTTTGCGCGTTAACTATAACAACAAAATAGCTGTTTATATATATAACAAAAGGCGAAAGTGTACATTTTTAGCATGGGTGTTAAAACGCACGTGTTTCATACAGGATATTTTTGGGGAGTTGCTCAAAATTAATTTGCTTATATTTTAAAGATAAAAATTGTATGTTGATTCTTTCTCTCGGATTTTATTTTAATCTTGTGATTCTTTAACGTTAAAAACGAGATAGCATTAGATTCGTATTCAAAGAGATAGATTTCACGGTCTTTGAATATGCAGTAAGCATTGGTGATAGCACTTTGTTTTTTCTTTTCTTTCAACTTCGTATCTTTTTCAAAGAAAGTATTAGGTGTGGTACAGCTTGTAATCCAAGACGCTGCAGCAAATCTTTCAGTTGCACAATTATTAATTTTTGTTCAAAGTAAAGAACATTAACATACGCATTCGTGCGACATACCTCCAATACTATATAAAAGCGTTCAAATAAGCTGGAATTTAGCTTCAGAAGATGGATGTCGGGTAATTAAGCTCACGACAACGGACTAATTTGCGCATTTCATATTTTTCATTCTTCCACGGTGCTATAACACGTCTGATTTAGGAGAGAGTAAAGGGCGAAAATTACCAAGACAAGACATTTTAGCTTTGCAGTCTTATAAATTAAAACTTCCTCTTTCATTTTATCTATTATAAATAATATAGAAATAAATTTATGATGTAACGCAGCAGGCCCAAGCTTATCGGGAGGTTGGCGCCGGTCAGTCGAAGAGACAAAGATAAGTAGACGATGTAGCGCTCTCCCTAGAAGCGCTATTGATAAATAACCAGATCTTCTCGCCGCTCCAGAACATTCTAGAATGTCCTATGAAAGATTCCACTGGGTACATAAGCGAGCGTTCTCGCGAGTTAAGCCAGTGCGTTTCTGGTGCGACAAAAAGTGTTATTCTCCGAGTGAGTTGTGACGACTGTTGTGACGTACAGTGAATGCTGCTTCAGCGAGAGATTAGAGGCGTCTTGTGTTGGATTGGCCAGCAAGTGAAGTGGACCGAAGAAGAGGCACGTCGTGCGTATTTCATTACGCTGCTACGTCGCGAAGAACGTGAAGTGACAGGGAAAATTGAACTACGTAGTTCACATTAGTCAAGTGACAGAGTGAAAAGTGAAGTCGTAGAGTTGAACTGAATCAAAACAGTGAAATGATGAGAAGTTAGTGAAGTGAGTTAAAAAACTGGATAGTCACTATATAAAATCATTGTAGGGACAATATTTATATTTTAAATACTCTTTTTTTAACAAATAGTACTGGATCTGCCATTTTATATGTGAATTCTGCACTTCACAGAAAAAAATTTGATGTGATATATTCACATGACTTTCTCTACCCTCTATCTTTATTAATGGTTATGCAACTATCCTTACTAAAGCTCATTTTTCTACCTACTATATTTTAATCCATATAAACTTCTGCAAAAATAGCCACATTACAGATTTCGTTATAGATACAAAGAAACAGCGATAGCCAAAAGTTTAAGAACTGGACGCTATATACCAGCCTTAAAACGCCATACCGTTCCCATGCAATCCCAAGAAACTACTGAAAATCTATGGTACTTTAAAAGATTAAGTATTGAACCATTCGAACCTTTAATAACGGATATCTCAGAAACGGCCACTGGCACAAAAAACTTATTTTAAGTAAATTGTGTGTTTTAAAGAGATCTACATTTTTGTGCAGTACCTCTTTGTCGCTTAACGTTTACCAGTTACACGAGTTTATACAAAATTCCTTCCGAATGAAGAGATCAAAGGCAATTCCCAGAAAATTCAAGATATGCATTTTAAATGTATCTAAATGTAATTCATATATGGTATTTTAATCAAAACTGTTAGAGCCATCTTTTAGAAAATCAAAATTTTCGAAAAAAGTTCCATGTAAAGGGTGGCTGGGGTTGGGTAATTTTCTTCAAAATCTTCGTGTACCAAGTTTGGTACTTATCCGACTTTTCGTTTTTGAGTTATGCTGTTCACAAACACACACGCACGGACATGTTTCCAAAAATGGTTTTCATGGATTCAGGAAGCCTGAAAACATGCATTTCCGGTGAAATCTCAATACCTACCTTCTCTATCTACTATGTACGTGGCAGAGAAAGTAAAAATCATAACTCCTACACACTTTGAAGATAACCCTTAGCCAATCTTTTAGGAGACGTTTTGCTCTGCAGATTGGTGCTACTGTTAAAAATGCAGGATATGTGCGCTCAAGCCATGAATGACGTTTCTTTATTTGTAAATATATGAGAGTTCGCTTTCTTCATTTTTGGTTTGAAGAACTTTTTCTGTGAATGAATTTTCTGGCATAAATGACCCATTTTCTCAGAATATATTGAAATGTTGATGACCCATAAGTGCTGTCGTGGATCTACTTTGATGTTAATAACATGGTTGGTTATTTTTCAAACAATTGCTGACAAGCGGTAATCAAAGAATGACACAACAGAGAAAAAGAATCTTATCTTCCATAATAAGCAAACTTAATGTGTTAAAGTAGATCAGTATAGGTACTTAGAAGGCATTCATCTACATCCTGTAAAATTCAGTCCAATATCTTCAGTTTCTGAAATAATGGGTAATGAATTAAGCAGATTTAACATTGAAGGGATAGGGCTTTTAGTCTCCCCTTAAAGAAAGATAAACTCTTAAAAAGGGACGGTGGGGGTCGGGGGGAGAAACGTGAAGTTCAATAAGCTGACCCTCAAAATCCCAACCTTTAATCTAGGCGCTTACATATGCACCTACAATATACATTATATTCATTTTCACTAGCTGTGTAGTTCAATATATGGATTTCCTCACATATTTCCTAAATCATATTCGAGGTGGCAGCAGAGAATTCTCATCCGGTCGAAAATCGAAGCCAGGAGAACAGGTTCGCCAATATTGGGAAATGCTAGTGGGGGAGGTCACTATTTTAAGCAGATAAGCCTTTTGCCCGCTAGGACTGGCGCGAAGACTGGAATCGATCCCAAGCCAAGAGTTCTGCGATGAAGCAAATGCTGCAGCCCAAATTCTGTGAAGCATTCCATTGCCCGAGGAAGTTTTGTAGAATTTGACAGTATATTCATGAGATGTGGTCACTATCGCTTATCTGTAACAAAACCCTAACACAATTAAAAATGTTAATCACTAATTCGTCAAAAATGCCCAAAATCTGCAGTATTTATTTAAATAAATATTATCAGTACAGTATGTATATATGACGGACATTGTTGATAACTAATAAATGAATTACAACTATCTGGGCTTGTAGGCCGTGGTCTAGAAGGCATCGTAGATACCGACGTTTCGCCAAGTATAGCGCTTGGCATCTTCAGGGTGAAGTGATTCCGACCACCGCAGACACTGAATCACTTCACCCTGAAGATGCCAAGCGTTGTACTTGGCGAAACGTCGGTATCTACGATGCCTTCTAGATCACGGCATAGCCCGGATAGTTGTAATTCATTTATTAGTTATGACGCCGGCCGTGAAAGCCTCAGTATGTACATTGTTGATACCATCGTATATAATATACTACCCTGAAAATTGAAATTCAGTTTATATTTATGGACGCTCTTTAACTACTATGGTCTTTAGTGTCCCATTCTATATTGGGCGTGAAAGCCCGGAAATTTTGCCCAGACGCTTCTATCAGGCTTGAGGTACTTTTGCGTGCCGTAAATCTACGACCCGGGACCGTCGGCTTTACTTCCCTTCCGAAGGAAACCATACTAGGATTTTTACACCCGAAAAAATCCATCGGCCGTCGGGTTTGAATCCGCGATCTCGGGAACTAGAGGTAACCCTGAAGCCAGATATAGCATCTCTCTCTCTCGTGCACGCGGACCTTTTTCTGAAAGTGTCTTTTTTATTCAGAGGACTTCAAAACGTGTGCTTTCGATGAAATTTGTATATAGAATTTTTGTGTGAAATGCAATACTTCCACTACCTGCTTATTATAAGTTATAGAGAAAGTAAACAGGCTCAGTTTGCCTTCCTAAGACAAGATTTGTTGGGTTGAATCACAACCTTTAAGGACCACAGAAACCGGTTGTTTCAGATTAGTTTAAACAGTTTGAATTGCTCTTCAACATTTAATTAGCGAGCGAGATGGCTCAGGCTGTAACATGTGTGGGCCGCATTCGAGAGGTCCCACGTTCAAATCGCGTGGGCTGACCAATTTGACTGAGGTATCTTTGTAGTTTCCCTCAGTCATCAAGTAAATACCGGATTGGATATTTAATAATACCAGGACCCAAAGTACCACCTTAAGTATAAAATAATAGCAAACATGAAAATGCTCCGCCATCTATCCACAGATAATAAAAGGAGGTAGATTGGACGGCGCCCTGGTGTCATCTGCCCGGCACGAGTAGCAGCAGAGATTCTACAGTTGCCTGGCACTAAGGTCTCTGTGGACACGTGTCGAAACTGCCATCTGCCCGTCACAGAAGCACAGGTGCCGTTGCCTGGCACTAAGACATTTGTGGACGTGTGACGAAGCAAAATGGTACGGTATAGGAATGAGACGTATAGAAGGCTAACTGTCCGCCATACATTGCTCCAAGAGGTATCTCCCAACACATCTGTCTAGATATGACTACGTACTTTAAAGCGATGTAAAAATAGAGGAAAGCAAAACTAATTTAAATCCATTTCAATAATAATAATAATAATTGTCATGGCCGTGACAGGACCTTTTATTGTTCACTAAGCAACCATCAGGAGTCAACTTTAATTACTTTTGTTGATTCGCAAATCAATGTGAAAAGAATAAAATCATTTGTATAACTTTGTATAAGTATATTCGGAATAGTGTTAGTTAAATGTATGTATTTATTTATGCTTTCCTTTTTATGTCGCGTCTATGATATACGCATTATATTTTTTTCACAGTAGGGAAGAGGTAAAAGATGAAGAATATTACTGCAGTATTTATTACTCTCTCTCGCTCTCTCTCTCTTTCTCTCTCTACCACGTACCTAAAATGCAGAGGAAGTATTGTATTTCAACCAAGAAGTTGATACTGAGATTTCACCGGAAATACATGTTTTGAGAGCTCCTAAATAAATAAAAACACACTAAGCTTTAGAAAAGCAGTCAGCGCGCGCGCGTTGTGTGTGTGTGTGTGTGTGTGTGTGAGAGAGAAAGAGAGAGAGAGAGAGAACAGCATTACTCAAAAAAGAAAATCCTCCATCCCAAGCTACCCTGTACATGGACAAATTTTCGATATAGTCGTATCTTATTTTCTAAAAATCTCTTAACGATTTTTATTAACACACCATATATTTTAAGATATCTACAGATAAAATATAACATTATAGTAATAAATTATTCTTTCACACAAGCCGTGTGTAGCACAATGCTGGAAAGGTAGAAACAGACTGAAAAATGCAATGTCATAGCCAGGATTTGAACCAGGGATTTTCCGGTTTCTGTCCGGTTGCTCTAACCAGCCGAGTTACCACGACAGCATGCCGGTAGGACATTAAATTGACCAAATGACTCGGATTAGAGCAAGCGGATGGAAACCGGAAGATCCAAAGTTCAAATCCCGATTATGGCAATGAATTTTTCAGTCTGATTCTACCTTTCCAAGTAAAATGTATATCGCTAATTTTCTGGGAACAGTTCTCTTCATTGGGAAGAAAGTTACTTGTAATTTTGTATAACGAGTAAGCAAGAGGTAGATAAAAATTTCCACTTAAAAAAATGTAATCTCTTTAAAACACAGTTTATTTCCAATACTTCGTCATTTTTAAAGTGCTATTATTATTCAACTAGTTTCTCTGATGCCATTGAGTATGTACAGAATTTCAAGGTCAGCATTTGGCAACTAGCTCTAAAACATCTTATGTATATTACGTTTCCTGTATCTTGCTTGTACCTACAATGAAATGTGTGTGTGAAACTATTTCTGCAAAGGTGTATGTCGATTAAGAAATGGCAGACAGAAATTGCAGGATATATAAACAGTAAAGCAATAATTGTCATATTGAACTGTCACATCCAAGACAAAAGTTTACTGTGATACGGTCCTTAAGGTAAAATGTAAAGATTATTTCTGTATGTAATTGAACACGCTGTTCCAGAAGTATAACAGCCCAGAGGTCGACCTTGAAGAACCAAAGCATT
The DNA here is from genome assembly GCA_030765065.1 of Deroplatys truncata. Lineage (NCBI taxonomy): Eukaryota > Metazoa > Arthropoda > Insecta > Mantodea > Mantidae > Deroplatys > Deroplatys truncata. Next base: position 48,119,149 of record CM060985.1, read on the forward strand.
ACTTTCAGTCTCTTGGCTGCTTGATTATACTCGGTTGACGACATAAAAGGAAAGGCAATCCAGCCTAAAAGCGATGCAGATACTCCACGAACCAAGTTCTGACGCAGGGCTGTTCGGAGGATGCGCAATGAGGAAAACGTGATATAGCCTTTAGGGTATGGCATTGATTCGCCGGTACGCGCGCCGAGGGGGTGTGAGATACCTCGGACGTGCGCGCTTCGTTCGGTAAAAGCGATTCTCTACTTCATCCATTCGAATTAACGTCCCGTAGGCTGCTGAAATCTTCAAGATGAGCATTCGCATAGCAACCAGAGACGTCTATAGATATTCGATCCTCTTGATGACAAAAGCGTTTACCTTCCTTTCTTATGCTGGATGACGCCCACTGCCGTCTAGAATGTTTTTCTTTTTCTTTTTCTTTTTCTTTGTAATATTTAACGCCCGTTTTTACTACATACAAGGGGATGGGCACTGATGATACATGAAAGGAAATTATTATTATTGAGAAAGGAAATTTGGAAACGAAACGTTCCAGGTCTAAGGAGCATACCTTCCCGGCGTTTGCCAGGTATGAGGATGGAGGAAAACCTGGGGAAAACTTGTCAGGGAGGACGCCCCTGGAGGGATTTGAACCGCATCTCCCATTCACGAGTCATGTCTTAGCTACCTCGATCACCTGTGTCGGTATCTAATAGCTCACTCCGATTTCTTTGCTTTAAGCTGGAATCTGGGAAAACAATTTAAGGTTCCGCAACTATAATGATTCATTAATTACACGCAGAAACAATTATGCCAATGTGAGCATGCTCAACACGGCAAAAAAGACATTAAATGAATTAAATTCTTTAAAAAGACTACCAACAAAGAGACTAAAGTTATGGGATGAATCGCGTTAAGTTTGAATAAAGGTTAATTCTATTGATGAATGAAAGTACATGTAAACAGAAATGGAAAGCGCGTAGATGCCTGGGTAGCGTCATGCAATAACACAATCGCACTGTATCCATATCGAACAGAAAATACACAGCGCTGCATAGATCATTTGTTCTGGAAGTTGTTTTTGTTTGCATTGCAGAAATGTGTGTGATTTCCCCTTGCCCCGTACATAAGCTGCAACTTGTGAAGGTGAAGTTTCTGTACCGCGCTCCAAGGAAAACCTATTTTGATGCTTGTGCGCCTCACCGAGTTTGTCGGACTAGCACGGAATTTAGAAGTACTGTTAACTCTAATCGCAGATCTACCAGAACGCCGTTTATACTGAATCGAGCATGTTTCATGAAATGTGTTCAGCAATTTTTCAGCTGCACTATCGGTTTGTGACCTCCGTGTATAGTTCCTGTTGAACTCTGTTACTGCTTCTCTCTGCGACCATCCCTCTCGTCCACAAAAACTAATCATCTCCACTCGCTTGTTTATCGTCAGCACTAAGTTCATTATCATAAAAAAATCAACGGAAACGCTATAGTAGACAATGCTTTGTGGTGACAATGGAAAACAAAGCTTTAACCAGTTCCTCTATAGTTCCAATCAACATGTATTCTCCATAATTATTGGGAATGTAGGTGCAGTATCTGATCTTCTCTAGATTAAAACATAAATACTTAATGTTCCACTGTGTATACAGTTTTTCAAAATTGTCCTTGATGGAGGGAAAATAATTTCAGACAAGTTAGTTCCTCAGCAGCTAAATCCCAGACAAAGTTCATAACTCGATTAACCATTAGCATCGTTATCCAAGTTCTCCAGACACCAACATGCCTTATTTGAAGCTGGTGAAAAACTATCCCAAAATAGTGAAGCGCAACTTTGTTTTCTGTGCTCTGCTGCTACTGAAAGGTGAATAATGAACAGCAACCAACTGAGATTTTAACAACCTTTTAGCGTCTGAGGTATAATACGTTTATAAACATGGGCGAGACCCAAAGGCGTGCACAAGGAGCAGGGGATGACAAGGTGATCGATCAGGACCCCTGCCAGTTTTCCAAACATAAAAAGTTCACTGGAGTCCCACGGCGCTCGATCATGACATTTGACAGTGTTTGTCAAGCGATTCTTCTCTTTCACCACGCCCCAGTTACGTAAACGACCCGGTCTTCAGCGTACGACAAAGGCAGCGGCATAAACAACAGAACCGTCAAATTATTCTGTAATCATCTACATACCAAATTGCTGTACCACGCATTTTCGTATATCGTGATGTATATTGCTGTATTTGGCCATAGCAAACTTAGGTCGCTCACCATCATTTGGTCTGGTGCCTTGAAAGGGGTTGCGTTTAGGATCCGGAATCCTCCTAGCAGCCTATTATATGCTTTCTGTCGATTTTTTATTGTTAGGTCCAGTATCCTGTGGTGAAGATTTCCGTAAATGTTTTTTTCACATGGCTTCATAACCTTTGTTTAGCTGCGCTATTGTTCCAGTTTTAAAACAGTAGCTATTATAAAAATTTGGATCGCTGCCATTTTCTGGATTATAATCTTCCCCCTTCATTTTAGTTTAAAGAGTTAAAGGACACTTTATCAACAATAATTTCACCCGGTTATGATTTATCTAGAGGAAATCAAAACTCTTGTGGGATTTAACTGACTATTCACGATTAGAGGAAAGTATATAACGATGAGGAAAGTATATAACGATTAGAAAAATAAATACAATGAAGTATTCATTGATTTACTGAAATAAATACCATTTTCAGTTGTCTGTCTATTCGGAAAGCAAATGACGCTCGCAGAGGTGTTTTATAATAGTGTATGACAAACATATGCTAGAGAGGTGATAATTTGTGAGAATAAGCGGGCATGATTATTTGAAATACTCCCTTCCATAGTTTTATTCGCAAAAAATAGCATGATGTAGTAAGAGTGAAATAGTCGAGTTCGATACTGTCAATAGTTGCCCGAGTGCCTAGCGCGAGATCAATTATCTGACTTAATATCGAACTTACGAGTGGCATTTCCTAAGACTATTTACTGAATGCAATGTTTAATAAAAGCCTTAATTCAGTGTATTACATATTAATACTATAACGTAGCATGCATGGCCTTCTAAGTTCTTTAAGAAAGGGTTCTTGTTTTGCGGTTATTTAGCTTACAAATAATTAGAAACACTCGCGAAAATGTTCAAACAATTGTGAATCAGGAGCGACAATCTCATTTCGGCAAGATTTAAGTGATAGTGTACCGTGACACGCACTGTAAATTGGATTCATCAATATTGTTTCTGTTCTACATATCTAGTAATAAGTTCAACCTAACCAAAAGTAAATTGGGGATTTGTAGTTTTTCAAGATACAATGCCTTAAACGCTACCTGCTAATGTCATATTATTGAAACTTCAATAGCAATGTCCTTATATTACTCACTACCGAACCCTTCATTATATCGCCTCAAGGTTGATTGCCATTTACCCTGACCATAAACGGCTTAATGCGATGTGAATATTGTTTACCTTATGCCTATGTGGCAGGTTATGGCGAGCTAATCCCCATCAAAGCCATAACCCAGTCAAAATCAATCTCATTTAACGCTATTTCAAAGCAACGCGGCGCTCCATGCAAATAGAACTGTTTGAAGACGGGACGAGTTTACTTTAGCAAAGCTGTTAATTTTCCTCTCTCCCATTTGCCAATATTTGCTCTTGGTGGCCTAGGAGGCATGTGCTGGTTTCCGTGACTTTGCTAAAACTCTCTCCAATGTTGCTGAACAGCAGCGAAAGCGATTATGCATTAGCAAATCCAAACTGTAATACAAGCAGCGTATACCAGCTATACGTTGTAGCACCTCATTAAAATGCTCCTAAAGGCCGACTACTAAGTAAAGACATTGCATATGCATTACGACTAAAGAAGAGTATGGATATATGCCCTCATATTAATTATATTCTACTCCAAGGCGATTACGCTTCCACTGCAGCATCCCTTGAGTACGCTGAGGTATTAAAACGTTTCCACTAATAGAAACATGATGACAATTGGGAGTGTTATCTTAAAATAAATTTGAGAACATCTTTTGGTTAAATGAATAAAAAAATCTGATGTGTTACACTCACATGACTTTCTCTACTCTTGTACAAACTATTTTTACAAACGCTTATTCTCCATATGCTTCATGTTAATCGAGATATCGACATGTCAATATTATTGCTAATTTTCTTGTAGATGCAAGGGGAATATGGCAGGTTTTAAGCGATAGTCAAATATTTAAGCGCTGGTTGCTATGTGGCGCATTCCATTCTCTTTGCATGTCCAGGACATAAAAAAAATGAGTAACGAATTTGAGAAAAAGTAAAAGTATTGGAAAATGTAAGGGAATAACAAGCAATATCTCGAAAACGGTTCACTCAACAAAAAAAAATGTATATGACATAAATTGTGTATTGTAACGCGACCTCCATTTTTTGTGCAGTAAAATTTTGTCTATCTCTTATGGTTTACTAGTTATGCAAAAGCCGTTCAGAATGAACACTTTTGGAGACATTCCCAGAAAATTCGAGATATACATTTCATTTGTCATGAAAATACCTTAAACATATGATATTTTAATCAAAATCGTTAGAGCCATTTTTGAGAGAATTAAAATTTTCGAAAAATGTTCCATGTAAAGGGTAGTCTGGGGTGGGGGGATTTTCTTGAAAACCTTCGTGTCGCATCTCTGGAAGATACTGAACCTAAATACCAAGTTTGGTGTTTATCCGACTGTTCGTTTTTGAGTTATGCTGTTCATTCACACACGGACGTTTTTCTAATTTTTTTTTGAGGGGGGGGGGTTTCAGGGGGCCTCAAAACATATATTTCGGTGAAACCTCGACTTCGAATCTGGAGTGGAATACAATATTTCCCCTACTTACTATATATAGTAGAAAAAGTAACAAAATCATTAGAAGCAAACACCGAGACAAGTTTGTAAGAATATCACGTCAGAAGATGTAAGAATATTCTCACCTGGGACGCGGTTTCCGCAGCTTGTAACGTCAAAATATAGCCTTAAATTCCAAATTATCTGCTTACTCTCATTAGTTCTACAGCGAAAGTAACTGATTGCATTGTTTTGTACTACCTTATCTAGTTGCAGTGATTGGAGCTAGCTTGCAAATTGGCTTCCGTTAGCAGCTTGGCTGCAAATGACGCGATGGTACGTCCTCTACTCCCTGGGGAAATAAAACATGCAAAGGTTGGCTTGTCCACTGCAGCGAAAGAGATTAATTTCAGCGAAACGCATGAGAAAGGCGCTTGATTTCGTACGCTGATTAGACTCATGGTATTTTTCACGGTTTAGTCTCAGTGTCTTTGTTTGTTTGTTTTTTTTCAACATTCATTCTATTTTCTATAGGTATGAGTGGCTCAGAGCTCAAGTGGCGTAACTCACCTTTGCGTAAAATTCAGTTATTAATGGTTTTGAAATGTACAGGCTATACTTCACGCCACAGGTGGGCAGAAGTCAGTTGCCAACACAACACAACCCTCAGAAAAAAAACACGGAAGTAAGGCATTGCTACGAGGGAAGCGGGGACGGGTTACGGTTGTAGAGCTCCTGTAATGACAGTTGGTGGTAGTTTAATTCGCGATTATGTTGTGTTTAAGTTGGCTTTCTACATTTTTAATGATTCTTCGAGATAAATTAATATAATTAAATTTGGGAAGCTCTTGAGATCACATAATTTCCACAGCTTCTGCCAGACCTCTTGAAAAGGTTTTAAGAACGAGAGATCTCCCAGGTAAGCATGTAACTAGCATATTTAGTTTTGTATTCACAACGATCAATTTTTGCTGCTTTACAAAACCAGTCTTCAGGGATCTCTTCAAGGCTCGACATTTTGTGATTGATGCAAAGAAAATGACTATTGTATTTGTTTTATGTTCCTCTTTTTTAAGATTCCTATTTCAAAAACATAACAATACAAACTCTCAAAGGATTCGCAACCTTAGATATTTAAGGACACCGATGAATGTAACATGCCTTAATCACCAATTGATTCTCTGCGTTGCTCGTATAATTTTGAACAGAGGATTCCTTACTAACCCTGTGTGTTTCAATGTACAGAGTGTACTTAACATGCCTGTTTCACAAACTAGAGTTACCCTATTTGTTCCCGTGGTCCCTACTCAAGGCATAAAGCACATCTCTTCGTTATGCAAAAACGTGATCTGCCTTTTTGGAACAGTTGTGTCTACTTGCTGGGCATACTAAACAAAGTATTAATATGGGTACTCTTTGATATCTATTACACTACAAAAACAGTTGGCCGGCAGATTAGAATATCTCATTTACGAGCACAATAATGGAGGGGAAAAAATTACACCATGTCGGAAGGTAAAGCATTTAAGTGAAGGCTTAAAACGGTTACCGCAAAACCACATTCATGCTCATGCATTAAAAGTTACCAAGATCTGCACAATTATTGTTGCAGTTTTACAACTATGTATAGCTATTTTCCTCCTCCTTTGAGTTTCACTGGGTGTTATCAAATCATGAGTCATCCGCAATGATCCGGTAATTTACAACCTCTGTCAATTTCCAACGAACGCGTTCTACCTTACATAGACGGGTGAGAAAGTTAGACGATGCTTCCTTGGGCCAGATTTTTTTAACCAACAAAGTTTATGGACCAAAAAAAAATTCCATACCACTCCAGACATAAATAGCTTTCAATTGACTAGAAGGTCTACCATTAACTTTGAAACTTCGACGGAAGGGTAGGTATACAACACTCCCACCACCCATTCTTTCTTTGCCTCTATCGCATATTACTGGATATAGAAATTATTCTTACGAGAGTTAGTTTCCTATCCACTTCATTTTAATCGAAATAACCTTTGCAGAAATAGCTGCATTACACATTTCGTTATAGATACAAAGAGAATAGCGATAGTTAAACTGGACGCTATACGCTGGCCTTAACATCCCATACTGTTTCCACGCAATCGCGAGAAACAACCTAATGTTGGCAGGACTTCAAACGAATGACCAAGTATTGAACAATTCGAATCATTAATAACGAATATCTCGGAAATGGCTTATGGCACAAAATTTGAAATGAATCGTGTGTTTTAAAAAGATCTACATTTGCGTAAGGCGTTTTCGTCTATCGCTTAACGTTTACCAGTTATACAACATTATACAACATTCCTTCCGAATGAAGAGGACTTAACAAGCTATTCCCAGGAAATTCAAGATTTACACTCTATTTGCCATTTAAATATTCTTTAAGATATGGCATTTTATTTAAAATCCTTCGCCATTTTTTTAGAAAATGAAAAATTTCGAAAAATGTTCCATATAAAGTGTAGTTTTGGGGTGGGGGGATTCTCTTGAAAATCTTCGTGTTGCATCTTTAGAAGGTATTCAACCTAAATACCAAGTTTAGGAATTTATCCGACTTTTCGTTTTTGAGTTATGCTGTTCACAAACACACAACACACACGCGCGCAGATCTTTTTCTAAAAATGCTTTCTTTTTTATTCGGGGGGGACCTCAAAACATGTATTACTGGTAAAGTCTTAATATCGAATTTTTGGGTGGAATGCAGTACACACTCTATGTACATGGTAGAGAAAGTAAAAACGAAATAAGCCCCTGGGCCTTCTCTTCGTCGGTCTAACAATACCTATAGGTTTACGACTCTGCAGCGCATATCCACGAGCGTTGTATAGCTTGAAGCAATATCCTGAAAGAAAAGAGCATTATTTAGGGCATCCTAGAACCAACCACTACAAGGCTGTGACTGGCCAGAACTGATGAAAACAATGGATGCACCCACAGTTATGGGGAACTTGCTGGCATTTCAAGAATCTAATCGATACATCCCATTCACTGCCTACCTCTGCAGCAATGCTTCATTACTACGAAATGAACTGCGTCGCAGTGCAGTGCACCTCAAGCATCCGCGCAAACAACTCATTAGGATAGAAGCACAGCGTTTCAAGAGATGCCAGAAAAATGTGTTCATCAGCTACCGAACGAGGATGAGGATTCAGATCTTTTGGGAATTTTATTTAGGACTTAACACCTGAGGCTATCGGTCGAACTGAGGCATTTCCACGCGGTCGTTCACAACTGTCATGTTCTACCAACACTAATCTATAAACTAATAAAATGCCGATGCATAACACGGCAAGTTTACGTTGCATATGTAAATCTGTAGATCCTCTCTGTAATTTTATTTTAATTGCATTTGCGCATCTCGTTTTCTAAGGTTATTGTTTAGTTTCGGTAATTATTGATTTTATAACAGTAAGGTTGCATTAACAACGAAGACGTAACGTTAACATACAGCAAAAGGGCAGGTACTTAAGTGGCAAGGCCATTCACAATGTAGCCGCAAGTCTAACGCAAGAACATGCATGGGTTTCTAGATCCGTAAATTGCACGCAGAAAGCTTCCGAGGCAACGCAAGTTTCATATTGAATAACATAACCAAAAATATCCAAAAGAAAAGTCGTCCTTCGTGGTACCATGCTAGCCTCTAGTTCCCGAGGTCGCGGGTTCAAACCCGGCGGAGGGCGATGGATTTTTTTCAGGCGTAAAAATCCTTAGCACGGCTTCCTTCGGAAGGGAAGTAAAGCCGGTGGTCCCGTGTCGTAGATTTACGGCAATTAAAAGAACCTCAAGCCTGATAAAAAGGCCTCTGAGAAAAATTACCGGTCTTTCACGCCCAATATACAATGGGACGCTGAGGACCACAGCAGTTAAAGAGCGTCCATAAATAAAAAACTCAATTTCCAAAAGAAAATCCATCCACTCTTAATAAATAAACGAAATAATTAAAACACAAAAAAGATGCTGGTCCAAACAAAAACCTGCATGACATTTACCCTCCTCGCTCTCGTAAATACCCAGTGATTTCCCTTCCTCGTAAGGACCAAGTTGCTCTCACACGATTACGCATAGGACACATAGCCATCACTCACTCCTACCTTATATCTCACGATCCTCCTACACGTTTGTAACTTCTGTAATTGTCCACTTACTGTACCTCGTGTGATTCTGGATTGTCATCACCATACGAGTGCAAGGCAAGATTGTGAAGTTCCGGATGTGTGTGAACGCCATTGTTTAACGAAATAATACGTATATTAAGCAAACTAAGATATACGCCAAATTATGTTGTCCGACTAATGTACATTTACTATTATATGGTGGTTTGTATGCTCATGGAGTCGTGATATGACCAGCGAGTTCAAGCGACTTAGAATAAATTTAAAAACAAACAAAACAATCAGTGTCTGGCACGGCCAAATGGAAGAGCACCACAATAGATGGCGTAAAAGCTCGCATCGCGACCTTGTGCTGCTCAACAGGAGAAAGAAATCCACCATTCTTACTCTATGGCGCAACGCAAGCATTAGTTTAAGAGTTTGCAATCTCTTGCATTGCGTAGTGTGTTATGTAGATACTATTTACTGTGAATGTTTCCATTAAATAACATGCTTGCAAAGGCTTGCGTTTATGTTGCGTCTGTGCTTGCTTTTCAATGTAAAGGGTTTAAGAAGTCCGAATACAGAACAAAGACGCCGACTGAGACGTCTCCCCTTTAATGTTTTCGTCCAATTTTCTGTACAAAGGCAAAAGTTGGTGGTGGTTCTCTGTATAAATGTTGCAACAATCAGCCATACTGTAAGCCATAGCTGATACATCTTCAGTAATAACATGTAAATTTTCTGAGCAGTGTCACTGATCAACCTGATGTTAAGATGTTTCGAACTATAAGCGCCGTTTTCAAAGCGTGCTACGAATCTCCCGATGTCCGGCGTTGAACTGTAATGTGGCGAAAGACCAATTTGGAAATGTGGGATGTTCGCCAAGGCCATTTGGTACTTACAGTGAGGCTTTGATCCAAGAATTATTTATTACCCAGGAAAATACTACTCACTCCCTTTCATACTTGGGTATGAGCATTGAATGCTATATGCATGTTTTGACGTGGTCTATTACCATCTGATTTTCGAAGACGCCACTTAGTGTTCACCTTGCACATCGCGTCAATTGCATTAGGTTTCGTAATATAATCAAAGCATTTTAAGACAGATGTTTTCTTGTGAAAAGAAATGGTTCATAGAACCGCTATGAGACGATAATCGTTAACTGTTGTGACTTTTAGATTGCTGAATTGTTCTGGATTTAAACCAATTCTGCTCTACGCAGTTTACTTTCTCTATACTAATCTATATAAGTAAAAGCAGCATTACATTCCAACCCAAAAATTCGATACCAAGATTTCAGGGGAAATACACGGTTTGAAGATCCCTGAATACAAAGCATTCTAGAAGGTCAGGCGTGTGTCTGTGAGTGAACAGCATAACTCGAAAAGCCGATTTAATACCACCTTGATATTTAAGTTAGGCGTCTTCCAAATTACGTGACACGAAAATCCCCTCCCATTCCTAACTACTCTTTACATGGAAAATGTGTTGTTATTTTTTTATTGTCATAAATGGCTCAAACTATTTTGATTAAAATGATATTTGTATGGCAAATGAAATGTATATCATGAATTTTCTAGGAATATCTACATTCTGAATGACTTTTGTATAAATGGCAAACCCCAATAGTTAGACAGAATCTTCCTTCATAAAAGAAAAATTAAAAAAAAAAGATTAGATCTCGTTAAAGCACACAATTTATTTAAAGCAAAAATTTGTGTCACTTCTTACATTCTCTATCACGTACATAGAAAGCAGAGAAGCTAACTGCATTCCACCCAAAAATTTGATATCAGGATTTCACCGGCAATGAATGTTTTGAGGGTCCTGAATCCAAAAAGAGAATTTTCGCGCGCGCGCCTGCGTGTGTGTGTGTGTGTGTGTGTGTGTGTGTGTGTGTGTGTGTGTGTGTGTGTGTGTGTGTGTGTGTGTAAGAGAGGGAGGGAGAGCAGCTTAACTCAGAAACGACAATTCTGATATTTAAGTTCAGAATCAACCAAAGACGCGACACGAAGATTTTTCAAGAAAATCCCCTACCCTAAACTAACCTTTACATGATATTTTATTCTTTAATTTTTAATCTTCTCAAAAAAAACTCTGTATTTGATAAAAATAGCATTAGAGATTTACATGACAAACAAAATGTTTATCTTGGATTTTCTGGGCATAGCCTTGAAATCCTCTTCATTCGGAAGGAATTTTATATAGTAGCTGACAAACATGAGGTAAACAAAAAGCGTTGCTGCACAAAAATTGTAGATCTCTTTAAAATACAATGTATTTCAAATAACGTTTTTTGTGACATTTCCGAGTTATCCTTTATTACTGGTTTGAATGCTTCATTACTTTGTCAGTTTTAAAGTCGCTATTCAATTGTTTCTCGCGAAGCAATGGAAAGTGTGGAATTTCAAGGCCTCATATAGTCATTCGCTTTTAAACATCTGAGTATCGATTTGGTTTCCTCTATCCCCTTGTGCCTACAACGAAAAGTGTAGACATGCTTTCGTAAGAGTAGTTTATAAAAGCTATTTGAAAATAAGCGATAGTAGGTTGAGAATGTGACACATCACATTTTGACTTTCTCTATCACGTACAAAGTAGGTAGAGAAGCTATTGTATTCCGCCCAAAAATTCGATAAGGAGATTTCAACGGAAATACATGTTTTGAGGCCCCTGATTCCAAAAGGAGCATTTTTACTTTCTCTACCACCTACATAGCAGGAATAGGAGGTATTGCACTCCACCCAAAAATTCGATATCGAGATTTTATCAGAAATATAGATTTTGAGGACCCCTGAATTCAAAAAATAGCATTTTTAGAAAAACGTCATGTTTGGAAGTCGGATAAATGCAAAGCTTGGTATTTAAGTTCATAGTCTTCCAAAGATGCGACACAAAGATTTTCATGAAAATCCCCCCAACCTCAAGTACCCTTTACATTTTTTTGAAATCTTTTCTATTTCTCAAAAATGGCTAACGATTTTGATTAAAATTACCATATATTACTAACGATATTTACATGGCAAATAAAATGAGTTTTCCGGGAATAGCCTGTGAAGTCCACTTCATTCGGAAGGAATTTTGTATAATCTTGTGTAACTGGTAAATGTTTAAAGGTTAAGGGATAGACGAAAACGTGCTATACAAAAAATCTGATGTGTTACACTCACATGACTTTCTCTACTCTTGTACAAACTATTTTTACAAACGCTTATTCTCCATATGCTTCATGTTAATGGAGATATCGAGATGTTAATCTTATTGGTAATTTTCTTGTAGATGCAAGGGGAATATGGTAGGTTTTCAGCGATAGTCAAATATTTTAACGCTGGTTGCTATGTGGCGCATTCCATTCTCTTTGCAAGTCCAGGACATAAAAAAATGAATAACGAATTTGAGAAAAAGTATAAGTATTGGAAAATTTAAGGGAATAACAAGCAATATCTCGAAAACGGTTCACTCAACAAAAGAAATGTATATGACATAAGTTGTGTATTTTAACGAGATCTACATTTTTTGTGTAGTAAAATTTTGTCTATCTCTTATGGTTTACCAGTTATGCAAAAGTCGTTCACAATGAAGAATACTTTTGGAGACATTCCCAGAAAATTCGAGATATACATTTCATTTCTCATGACATTATCTTAAACATATGATATTTTAATCAAAATCGTTAGAGCCATTTTTGAGAAAATTAAAATTTTCGAAAAATCTTCCATGTAAAGGGTAGTCTGGGGTGGGGGGATTTTCTTGAAAACCTTCGTGTCGCATCTCTGGAAGATACTGAACCTAAATACCAAGTTTGGTGTTTATCCGACTGTTCGTTTTTGAGTTATGCTGTTCACAGACACACAGACACACACACACACACACACACAGACACACACACGGACATGTTTCCAAAAATGCTTTTTTTGGATTCAGGAGGTCTCAAAACATGTATTTCCGGTGAAATCTCGGTATCGAATTTTTGGGTGGAATGCAATACTTCCCCTACTTACTATACGTAGTAGAGAAAGTAAAAATGTAGATCTCTTTGAAACAATTTATTTCAAATAATTTTGTTGTGGCGTTAAATCATTTCCGAGGTACCCGTTATTAATGGTTGGAATTGAATTCCTTGTCATTTTTTTAAAGTTCTGTCGACATTCATTTGTTTCTCGATGCAATTTTAAATCCAGCGCATAGCGTCCAGTTCTTAACATTTGACTATCTCTGTTCCCTTTGTATTTATAACAAAACGAAAAGCTATTTCTGCAAAGGTTTGTCTCGATTAAAATGTAGTAGAAAAAAGATCTGATGTAATACACTCACATGACTTCCTCCATCCTCAATCGTTTTAGTAAGTATACGAACTATTCTTACTAAAGCTTATTTTTGTATCTACTACGTTTTAATCCAAATAAACCTTTCAGAAACAGCAGCATTACATATTTCGTTATAAATACAAAGAGAACAGCGATAGTCAAATTTTAAGAATGGACGCTAAATGCTGGACTTAAAATTCCATATTGTTTCCATGCAATCGCGAGAATCACCTGAATGTTGAAATAACATTAAAAGAATGACCAAGAAATGAACAATTCGAACCTTTAATAACGGATATCTCAAACGGCTTATGCCACAAAAGAACTTATTTGAAATAAATCGTGTGTTTTAAAGAGATCTAAATTTTTTGTATGCTACGTTTTCAACTATCGCTTAACATTTACCAGTTATATAAGATTATATAAAATTCCTTCCGAATGAAGAGGTCTTCAGAGGCTATTCCTTGAAAATTCAGTGTATACATTTTATTTGTGATGTAAATATCTTTAATGTACAATATTTTAATCAAAATCGTTAGCCATTTTTTGCAAAATCAAAAATTCTGAAAAATGTTCCAAGTAAAGGTTAGTTGAGGTAAGGGGGGATTTTCTTGAAAATCTTCGTGTCGCATCCTTGGAAGATACATAAGTGCCAAGTTTGGTACTTCGACTTTTCGTTTATGATTTATGCTTTCAGGCGCACGCGCGGATCTTTTTCTACACTTGCTTTTGGGGGGGAGGGGATTCAGGGGCCTCAAAACATAAATTTCCGTGAAATCTCGACATCGAATTTTTGGGTGGAATACAATACTTCCCCACATACTATATGTGGTAGATAAAGTAATAAAGCTTTCATAAGAATGGTTGTTATACCCATTAATAAATTATAGAGGTTAGAGAAAGTCACATGAATATAACAAATCATATTTTTGTATAACAGTCACATTCATGAATTCAGACACATGAAAAGTCAGCTGCAGGTGCGTATATATACACACACACACACACACACACACACACACACACACACACACACACACACACACACACTGATGTTGCAGAGACGTATACCGTTCCCTTCCTAAGCATGGGCTACACGCTATACTAGAGATAACACGCGAAGAACAACTTTTAATGACATAAAAAGACGTCCGGTGTTTTCCGTGTGCGTGTAATTGTGGAGAGCAGAGGAGGAAAGGAAAGCTATGTTCTTAACATTTCCCTTCGTGAATAAGTGTTACCAACTTTACACCAGAGGGTTTCAATTGTTGCTTTTCGCGAAGCACTCACTTTTATTACAGTACGAATACTAAGGTAAGTTTGTGCTTATGTCTCTCTTTTGGGGCTTGTAGCGATTTAATTAGGAGGTTGAACGCGGAGCAGTTCCAATTTCAAGTTCACAGCTATATAAACATTTTCGATAACTGAGATGCAAACAGCATATGCACGACTTTGCTATAAAACGCTTTAGTTTTCAATCATCTACATAGACGGCTTTAGTGAAAGTCGCTTTAACTTCTTAGCCCATATCGCAACATGTTTATATGTTTGTGGAGAGTAGTCCGTTAATGCCAGACAGATGGCCTTAGAGTTGCCTTTTGTACAATCTTCTGTTTTTTGTTGGTGATCAGCCTTAAACTTAATTGTTTAAAATTTTGAAAATTCTATACGAATCCGGCAATCACCTGTGGTTCAAGGTTAAACCTTGAAAAATCCTTACCGGTTTGGTGAGGATAGAAATTATCTTAATTCCTACCAAATGGGAATCATTTAGCTCCGTAAACTTCGTTTTTTGTACTTTAAAAGTAATTCAAAATATTTCTTCAACAAATTCAGGGTTTTTTTCCCCTCGCTTTCTATTCTATCTTTCACTACCGACGAAGTGTCTATCTTAAGAAAGTTTTACATTCAAACCCAACATTTTATTTGCACCCGTAATGCATGTTTTGAGGTGCCCTGATTAAGGAAATCGTTTCGCGCACGCGAATCTAAGTCATTCTGTCTGCAAACAGAATACCTCAACAAGAAATCGGAAAAATGTCAAATCTCATATTTCGAGTGACTTATGCATGCCAGGAAATATTTTTACAAAAATCCTCCTCTCTACAAATTACCCTTTACATGGAAAAATTGTTGCCTTTTTTCTTTCTTTTCTCCCCTCCCCCTAAACGGCTGTGGCTATTTTGATTAAAACTCCATAATATGTTAAAGATATTTGCATGGCTTATAAAATGTATATTCTGAATTTTTTCTGAATAGCTGTGAAGTCATCTTCATTCTGAATGATTTTTCTATTTTGCATAGATGGTAAACTTTAAGTTACACAAATTCCATTACATATGTAATATATCTTTTTCTTTTTAAGCATTAGTTGTTATTTTTCCAGGTTCAAAGGATTCTTCGTTTTTCCACATGGTAACAAAAACTGACTTACGATATGCAACATCTGTGCTTTGTTTTGTGCAATATGCACGCAATCAAGCCCATATTACTTAATTTGAGATTATTTCTAGTCAAATGTTTATCATGATTAACGTAAAGCGAATTGAAGAATCACGTTTTGCTCCTATGAACACTATATGGGATTATGTGAGATTCTATCTAACGGGTAGAGAGCCATGCGAGTGTGGCACATCGGAATTTTTTTCTGAAAGGAACATTTTCATCTTATGTGCGTCGCAACTACAAAGGAAAATAAGCTGCTTTTCCAGCAAAGACTATATAAAGAAAGGAAAAAGCGTTATTGAAGATAGCAAAAGAAACATATCAGACTAATGTACGTATCTCTGATAGCAAAAGGATCTACACACACACACACACACACACACACATTTACATTACGGATGTTTCTCTCTTGTCTACACAGTCAGTGTTTGATATATACGGATGACATCTCTTGTGGTGCTGCTGTATTAAAAGGTCTAAAGAACGAACTTGAGGTCTAACATTGACTAGCTATATGTATAAAAAAATCTGATGTGTTACACTCACATGACTTTCTCTACTCTTGTACAAACTATTTTTAAAAAACGCCTATTCTCCATATGCTTCATGTTAATCGAGATATCGAGATGTCAATCTTATTGGTAATTTTCTTGTAGATGCAAGGGGAATATGGTAGCTTTTAAGCGATAGTCAAATATTTTAACGCTGGTTGCTATGTGGTGCATTCCATTCTCTTTGCATGTCCAGGACATAAAAAAAATGAATAACGAATTTGAGAAAAAGTATAAGTATTGGAAAATTTAAGGAAATAACAAGCAATATCTCCAAAACGGTTCACTCAACAAAAGAAATGTATATGACATAAGTTGTGTATTTTAACGCGATCTACACTTTTTGTGTAGTAACATTTTGTGTATCTCTTATGGTTTACCAGTTATGCAAAAGTTGTTCACAATAAAGAATACTTTTGGAGACATTCCCAGAAAATTCGAGATATACATTTCATTTCCCATGACATTATCTTAAACATATGATATTTTCATCAAAATCGTTAGAGCCATTTTTGAGAAAATTAAAATTTTCGAAAAATCTTCCATGTAAAGGGTAGTTTGGGGTGGGGGGATTTTCTTGAAAACCTTCGTGTCGCATCTCTGGAAGATACTGAACCTAAATACCAAGTTTGGTGCTTATCCGACTGTTCGTTTTTGAGTTATGCTGTTCACACACACACACACACAGACACACAGACACACACACGGACATGTTTCCAAAAATTCTTTTTTTGGATTCAGGAGGTCTCAAAACATGTATTTCCGGTGAAATCTCGGTATCGAATTTTTGGGTGGAATGCAATACTTCCCCTACTTACTATACGTAGTAGAGAAAGTAAAAAACGTATATCTGAAAAACATTTTAAAGCAATTGCTTTTGAAATATTTTCATGTGGTTACTTACGTTAATAATTCCTTTTAAAATTAAATAATGAATATAGTAGCAGCTCTGATGTACACAAATATAGAAAGGAACTCTAGGGGTTATTGTATTAGCAATAAAAAATATACATTCCATTATATATTCTTATAAGCTCTTATTACAGCAATACATCAGTGTGCAATATAATTTTCATAGTAAAACTGATAGCAATTCTTATCATTTAACTATTTATTACTATTACATTATGATGTTGATATTATTTTGACCTACATGTTTTAAATGTTACACGATACCTGGAAACGGAGCGAAAACACACTGGTACAATCCAATACAGATTTTCTTACTCGTTCAGGGAAATATTCTTTAAATTTCGCACTTCTGAGCCTAGCTACAGATTCTTGCTGTCTTAAAATGTCTTCAAGCTTATTAGGATGTAAACATATAACATGACGGCAGAACTAACATTTCGGGTTATCGAAACGACTATTTGCAGGATAGCCAACACGACAATGGTGAACAAGAATATGCATTACACCTAAAAAGGGCATGCGAGCATGTATAAGCTATTCGTACATACAACTCCCCAATTTTAATATACCGTCTCTTTCTTGTACATGAACAGGGTGATTCGGTGGAACCAAATTTGTGCAGTGGTGTGTGGTAAATATTAATTATATTATTTAAGCAAATTAACACAATGTGTCATTTTATGCAGACGACAATCTGCCAGCCTATGATGCACCTCTCACCTCTCTCCTCCTCCCTCCCTTTCTCTCTCTGCATACAAGATGCGATAACATCAACTATTTTCACATGTTCATTCCTGGCAGTAATGAGCTCAAAAGAGGAATCTCACTTTTTCAGACATCCAGTGAACATCAACTTGGAAAAAGTCAAACAAGAAACAGCAATATATTTTCTGAAACGGCGAATGCTACGAAAGGTATTCATTTGACAGACTTATTTAAATTTTCGTATCTCTATATTTCATTTTTTCTGTACTGTTTTTCTTGACTTGTTCTTTTCCAGTTACACAAAATCGATAACAATGAAAAAATACTTCGTAGTTTTTCACATAAATACAATATCTAGACTTTATTCAAGTGGATAACCTGATCATATGATATTTTTATCAAAATCGTTAAGACATGAGAAACTAAAAATAACGAACATTTTTAATTTTCTGAAAT
Source organism: Deroplatys truncata (assembly GCA_030765065.1). Taxonomy (NCBI): domain Eukaryota; kingdom Metazoa; phylum Arthropoda; class Insecta; order Mantodea; family Mantidae; genus Deroplatys; species Deroplatys truncata. The sequence goes on from CM060985.1 coordinate 48,137,442, forward strand.
GTTTCGCCTTGCATCCTAAGAGATATCTGATTAAAGTGTAGGTAAAATGTTTGAGTTATTCTCTCTCTCGTACATTTTTCTGAAAATTCATTTTTCGGTGGTTTAGGTAGCGTTCCTAGGATTTTCTTTTTTCCAAAATGAATTACAATTCATTTCCGCTGTATCCCAATATCGAATTTTTGGGTCGAATGCAATATTTCCTCTACCTAAGCGGTAGAGAAGTAAACACGTAATGCTTCCTTCAACGAAATCTGTTTTTACGGGCTACTTTTTCCCATTTCAGACGGTTGCCGACCCCTCCAATATATAAATATTGAGTTTTATATCTGGACGCTCTTTAACTATTATGGTCCTTAGCGTCCCATTTTATATTGGGCATGAACGATCACAAATTTTGCTCAGAGGCTTCTTTATCAGGCTTGAGGTTATGTGCCTAAATCTACGACACGGGACCATCAGCATTACTTCCCTTCCGAAAGCAGCCATGCTAAGGATTTTTACGCCCTCCGCCGGGTTTGAACCCGCCACCTTGAGAACTAGAGGCTAGCATGGTACCCCTAGACCACGGAGACTACCGACCCCTCCAAGAACGCCGAGAATTGCCCTAGGAATTACATATGCAGGATTAGAAAGGAAATAAAGACGAAACTAAACACATAATTTATAACCACTTTTAATTTGAGTTGGTTATTACGTTATGCTTAATAGATGATTTAAGGAATACAAACTTCACTACTAATGCATTCCATTGTATAAACAACTTCCTTGTCAATTCCACATGTGTGAGGGTTAGCTTCCGTAGCCGTAAAAACACCGCCTAATGCGGCAATTTTCCATTTAAAATATTTAATAACTGCTTGCACTTTTAAGCCATTAGCGCTCTTCTCGATCCTCCATTGTTTTTTATTACCAGCTATTTTAAGATCTGCCTGGAGGCCTTTTTTCCGCAGCCAGCGTAAATAACGCTCCTTCTTGTAGCTACCCTGGATAAAATCTGCAAACGGAAAACACCTAGCTGAGAGGAAATGCTGGCCAAGGATACTATACAAAACATGACCGGAATACTTAAGACGTCTATTTTTGCAATTATTTTTATACATAATTATATTAGATGTTTTTTTCCTTTCTTTCGCCTCCATATATTATTAACCACCAGCTGGCTGCCCGACGTCGCGCGATTAGCTTTCTAAACTCGAATGACGAATTAATTTTATTTACCTCGCCCCGTTCTTTATTAAATTATTGCACAATGATCTATAAGATTTTTATGGTGAATCCTCCCCTTTACCCCTTATAATTGTAATTTCGTACAGCCCTGGCTATTCCTAATAATGGATGGAAAGTCTCCTGGAATTCGTGCAAAAATATGTGAAACGTCGGCGGAACGTCCTAATTCCTTAACCTCCCCCCTACAGTCTTCTAAGTTCACGAAATGCTGCATAGGCTAATAAGTACCCTTTGGCTGTGGAAGAATCGACAACTTGTTTGTTAATCACAATACGTGAAATTCTAAACCGCTGCACCTTCTCTTTGGTCCCAAAGTTATTTAATAACATAAAAGATAACCCTCAACATATACAACGAAATAGAGATGAAGCTGGTGAATATCTAAATTTTGCATTCCCAGACCACCAAGTTATCCTTTTTGGAAAAGACACCTAGTCTGCCATTATTTCAGTTGTTAATTTAAAGCATCGGTTCACTAATTTTTAATGTTAGCAATTCTCTCGTACATTTAGTATGCCCTGCTAATGAGGTTGATTACACCATAAGTACAAAGCAAATGAAGCAAAACTTTCTTACATTAACGCTATTGAAGTATTTTGGCATTGGTAACGCATGGGTATCGTAGTGCTATTAACAGATTTGATTCTCTTTTGTTTTGCTGTATCGTAATTGTTAAATCGTGACCATCTACATATATACCGTTCGGAATGAAATATACGCTGCATTTATCTTATCTTACGTGTATATTCCGTGCGGTAACAACTATTTTCTACTCCATGGCAATCTCAACAATAAGACAAGGCCTTCTTCGTAAGCATGTTTTTTTGTAACTCCAATGGTTCGATTTCAAGTACAAGGGCTTTGTAAATCATTTTTAATTTTTTAGTAATTTATGAAATAAAATCAGATGGCGTTTTATAGCTCCATGTCTATCAGAAAATTCAGGGCTTTTCAATGGTGAAAGAATTATAAAATCGATTGAGTGGTTTTCGAGATTACCTTACATACACACGCACGCACATACACACAATTTTCTCTTTATACTATTAATATAAATATAGATTTGAACCATCAGCGTGCGCGGTAACCTGTTAGTTTATCCAGGAATTCAAAAGATGTCTTAAGAATATTCAACAAATAAAACTAATGCATCATATCAATAGTGCATATTACAGATACTGTAATAAAGTATTAATTTTAAATAGCAATTCTGTTGATTAAAATTTCATAGATAAGACCCGTTGCTCAAAAGCAAAGAATTGCTAATGGCGGACAGAAAGGAGGGAATGAGAATATCTCTAACCTCAAAAGTAAAAAACTTGAAATCTTAAAAGAAAGAAAGAAAGAAAATACAAACGTTTTCAAAGGCTGTATTACAATTTAATCTTAACTTGTAACCACAAGAGAGTTTCTCCAACCTGATCGAAGCAGTAAGGAGCGATACTAGCAGATACATGAACACGAACACTATCTTACCCCCGCATGGTTCATATCGAGTGACTTCACTTATGCGTATGGGGTCGTCCTCCGTGGTTCAGGGGTACCATGCTAGCCTCTAGTTCCCGAGGTCGCGAGTTCAAACCCGGCGGAGGGCGATGGAATTTTTCAGAAGGGAAATAAAGCCGGTGGTCCCGTGTTGTAGATTTACGGTACGTAAAAGAACCTCATGCCTGATGAGGCCTCTGAGTTAAATTTCGGTCTTTCACACCCAATGTAAAATGTGAGGCTAAGAACCATAGCAATTAAAGAGCGTCCATAAATAAAACTATTTTATTTATATGCGCAATGGTTCATATTGAATGACTTATTTATATGCGCATGGTTCATATTGAATGGCTTAACTAAATGCATATGGTCCATATTGAAGACTTAACTACATACGTATGGTCCACATTGAATGACTGAATTATATGCGCATGGTCCATATTGGATGACTTACTATGTGCGGAATATTCCTATTAATATCTTTATCATTTGGTATATTTTTCGGAAACAAAATCTGTTTACTCCCCATTACTTCCAGTAAGCAGTTTATTCTTCATATTGAGGCAGTATTTTATATCACAACACTGTGAATGCCAGAGTGATTGTAATGTAAATTAACATTATTGTATGACAATGATTTTAGATGTTTGTTAGCTATAAGCATTGTTAGGAAATAAGTTTACACGGCCTCACTGAAACTGACAATAGGAGCGGGTAACAATGAAGCGATGGGGTGAGTTGTTTATCACTTAGAAGAGACAAACAAATGACGTCAGGGTATAGTGCCTTTCTTTAGAAATGGAGGGAATATTTTTCCTAGAGCATATGTATTAGTAATTATGATTGGCTTATAAAACAGACACTAATGTTGGCGCGATTTGGTAACCAATAGCAGCTCTATTATAATGTTTAGGCATATAGGGGTGAGGGAGTATAAATTCTTGAGCCAAAAGCAAGTATCGCGCAGTTCTAAGAAATCATTCATGAGGTACACATTACGCAGTTCTACAGAAATGTGAAGTAGGTACGCGACAAGTATTACGACAGTAAATACATTCGGAAATATAACAGTTTCAGTCAGGCGTAAATCAAGATTAAAGATGTGAAATTAATTGTGACGGCAATAAAAGTGCAAAAACAAATTCTTTTATCAGTGTTATCTTTTAGTAACAACTTCTTTCCGTTTACACGCCCTGTTCAGAGATATTTGCTCGACTGAGTAATAATAGCTAGCCGGAGGACAAAGAACCTAAAATTCAAAATAGTAAAACAATAAAAGGCGCCAAGTAAAAAAAGATAACACGAGAGATTACTGCGACAATATCGAATGTCCCAATTTGTTTTCCCTTTATTCCTTCCTGATTTAAGGTCACCTGGTAGACCTGTGCGATACTTACCGTGCTTAACAGCGCCATTAAAGAAATAACACCACCCCCCAAAACAAAGAAACCCACTGTATAAACTCTTCTAATAAATTATTTATGGCTGATTAAATAATTTCTTCTGAAATTAAAACTTTTATGAAGTTGTGCTTATGTTTGAATTTTTTTATTTAATGAATTTTCAAAAGGGATGGATTTTTCATAAGCATTTAATCACTTAAAATGTTTTATATATGTGTACGTAATGCTATTAATAACGCTTTCGTTAACAGACTTCTCTATTCTGAACTGCATGATTATTTTGAAAAAGAAGGCATCTTTGAAAAACTGAACATTAAATAACATATAAATATTTTAATATGTCTTTAGAGAGAAAATGTTTAATCCAGAAGTCTAAGAAATTTGTAAATGAATCTATTTCAAAAATTTAAAACGTCAAGATGAACAGTTTTTGAGGAGAGTGTACCAATGACAGCGAATGTATTGAAGTTTTTAAACACATTCCTTTCATCTTTAAACGTTCCTAACATAAAAACTGGCAAGAAAAGCACTAGTTGAAGCGCTAGTATTTCGAATAAACGGTAAGGATTTTTTTTTTAGAAATATTAGTTTATGTAATCGAGATTTTTACATAAAAATTACTACAAATTATACCAAACGTGCTCAATGTCTCGTCAGATGTTACATGTACGTTACCTTAAATAGACTTGCATTTTGCGAAATGAAACCTTTGGAACCCCATCGTCTGTTACTTCTGCTGTCTCATAGGATCGTCTTACCTGAAAAAGAAGACGAGTGTAATTATTTACGCCTTCATACAGTATATCCACGATAAGAAATATAAAACCTGCTGACCATATTATACAAAAATACTAAGAAGTTCATATGGATATACTGTGAGCATCCTCCACACAGTCCTAATTTGGTAGCAACTGATTGCCTTTCTAAAATGATACGTCATGATTTTCGTCACTGGTGACTTTGCTCTGTAACGAAGGGATAAAATTAGTGTCCCATTATACAAATGCCTCAATAATAGTGGAAGCTCTGTGAAGAAATGTAACGCAAGTGGAATCCAATGGTAAACTATTTTAAAAACAATGTGTTTAAAAAGTCCGACGCTGAACCACTCGAATTTTTTCAAACACAATTTATTTTAAAGGGTTTTATAAATAAGTCATTTAAATTTTTTTTTCTGACTACAACAATCATAACAAATAATCACTAGACTCCCAAATCCAGAGGTCCCGGATTCGATTCCCGACTGGAGGATAGAATTCCAGGATTCTTCTCCGTCCTCCCAACGAGTTTGCAAGTATGAGCGAGGGTGTAAATGTGTGTGAATTTAATATTTATAAAAGAAACCCCAACGTAAACAAATCCAAGGTTAACAGGGTAGTAAAACGAGTACATATCGTTGCCGATAAGCAATTTTCCAAAAGCAAAGCCGCCGAGGTATTAGGCACTATATAAATGGAACAAAAAATAGCCACTAGGAAATAAATGGTTTCAGTACATATTTTGTTGTAACCACAATAGCATACAGGAAGGAGGATGTAGGGAAAATCAACTGTTTAAAAAGCAGATCGATAAATGCTAACCTTGTCAACACGCACTTTTCAGGGCTTCTGGAGAAACAAAGAAGGTTTCTGTAATATTAGATTAATTTGGTTCAAAATGTGTAAACAGGTTGTTTGCAGAGATAATTACTTGGTAAAATTTTATTTTGATAGCTTTCCAACATTAATAAGTTTGTACAAAATATTGGTAACCCATTGCGATGTAAAAGTTGGAGTAGATAACAAGTCCTTTTTCTCCCCCACGCCCGCCTTTAGTTTTAAGCTTAAAAGAATAAGACTAGTTGTGGGATGTTCTATATTATATTTCAACAGCATGCATGTGTGTAAACCACGCTAATACCTACATTTAACTACCCCCAATCCCCCCGGAGGAACTCAGGACTTGTTCATGGTTGCAGCTCGGAATCTCATCGCTTGCCAACACGTTATATAGCGGAACTAACCGAAGTGCTAATGCGGGACCCGGCTTAACTGCACGCTCTAACGCATCAACTCTCCAACTCCACATGAGCTTTTAACTGTACGATTAGCTTTGCGTTTACCAATTCTATGGACCCTGGGCTCATTATAACATTATTTCACTCATGCCCCATAAACCCGGTTAAAGGACTTTAAACCTAAAATAAACAAACCACAGTTAATGCGAAAGGAACCATTTTTATCTTGAAAGATCATGCAGAAGAAAACAGCAAAAAGACATGGAATAAGGAAATTATAATTATTGGATATGTAATTACACGCAAAAATTTAGAATTCGATAATTTTCGCCATTTTTTATCCCGGATCCTTAAGGTGTCCAATTTTCACACCATGTGTCATTGTGGGTACTCCTATAGCTTTGTAACATTTTAAACGTATGGAGCTCATTGTGACCCCCTTTAAATACAGCAAATCAAACTTTTAAGTAGTTATGACAACAGATATCGCCCCTTTTAACCTATTTCGCAACAGCTGCCGCTGAGTTGTAGATACAATTTTAAACAGTTAAAAACGATTGTAATTGGGCACCTTTTGTCTTACCAACTTAATTTTTAACGCCTTCCCTTTTAGTCCTATTAGCAGCAGAAATCTCATTAGGGCACTTTAATTCCTCTCTTCCCCACTCTTCCCCTTCCAATCCGGTTTCCCGTAAATTAATTTGCAAGAGAGGAGAAAAGAGAGTAAAACAGAATAGGTAATTGGGGATAGAATTATGCTCGAAGTTGGAATTATTAGTTAACGTTGCACATTCTGCTGCTATAGTTGCGCTCGTTTGTTGGTTATTTTAGCTTATGTTTGCACTGTATGCGCTGCTTTGTTTACGTTACTATTCCGCATTTCTGCAAAAAGGAACGCTGCTTGGAAAAAGGAACATGAGAAGTTCAATTGGGTTTACAGTTGGTAGCATGTTAACGCAAGACTCATGACCCTGGAATGACTTTTAACCTTTGTTTATTGAAATAATGGGCGTCGACTCTCGCGGGAAACATACAGATTTACGGTTTTATAGTTTAATTAACGATGAAATTTTCTGCAAGGCATTTAACGAGCAAAAACACAATGAGATTAATGCTATTTCCTAACAATGCATATTATCACAAAAAAGAAAAGGCAAAAAAATGGACTAAAGGCCTCTCCACTATAACACCGGCGGCAGCTATGTGTTGTCAAGGGGCGTGTACAATTACGTTACTCTCTGCAGGTCAACAGTGTGTAAACAACGTGCATTGTGGTGCATCTATTTAATTACTTTAGCCTTCTCCACAACTCTTCTTCGTGAAGAAAAGTACGATCATTGCAGATTAACAAATGTTGCGTTTAAGCTTTACTTAAGGCGGTGGCATGTCTGGGATACTACTACCGTGATGAGGTCATAGAGACCGCTCATCACTGATTGTGTACTTAATGTACATAATTATGGTGTTTTTAACACGTAGTTTTGAATAAAATAGAGGATTTGAGTTGAAATAACCATGAATATAACTTATTTTATAATTCATATACAAACTATATTTTAAAAACACTCTGAAGTAATGCAATCTATTAGAACTGCATTTGTACAGGGTGTACACAAAAGAGTATAGGGGTTTTATAGTTTTACATTTTCTCTGCGGTATACAATATAAACACGACTTAAATTGAAGAGGAACTGTGGAAGATACTAACACAAACTACAAGTGTTCAACATCAGATCCATTTGGAACACGTACATGCAGCCATTAGTCCATTTCTTGCCACCCTGACGTAGGCATGTCCGGTATAACTGATCCTAGTCCGTCTCAACTAGGATAGGTCTGCAGTTAGAGGTGGCATGTTTTCTTAACATCTCCCACGTCCACTTTTGGAATTGCTGGTTCTTGACACGCCCGAAGATTTTTTAGAACTGCGCGCAAAAGCCGTTCTGATGCTCTTCACATTCTCTTGTGACACATGCGGCCGTCCGATGCTTTTTCCTTTACAGTGGCATCCCGTCGTTTGGATTTGAATGTAGGTATAAGAAGAGGTGTTAAGACCTTTCGCCTATATGCCCGCTGACCTGTAACTACTGAATTAAGTTTCGCGAATTCCAAGACGCAAAAAACTTTTTGCACGCAAGTTGCCTCGTTTTGTTTATTTTGTAACCATGGCTAAACAACAAAACAATATCTGCACCTATAGAATTCCAACTTTCATAGTTACTCTTTCTACACTTTAAATCACGTTTAAAAATGTTATGGTACACCAACCGCAGGGGAAAAAATATAAGTTTAAAAGCCCTATAATCAGTTTTGTACAGTCTGTATACACACTGAACTGAAAAGATGAGTATATTAACACGTTTATATAATCTCAAAGAAAAATAACATGGGAAAGGAGAGGAAAACGAGGATAAAAAATGAAAGACCACAAAATTACAGCTTTTTACAGCGTAACTCGCTTACTTATTAACAGGTCATTGCCAGAATCATTCCGACTCTCAAAGCTTTGGTCTTTAGAATTTTCAAGGCTACTATCACCACTTTCTAGAACAGTTTGTCTGCAATGTTGCATTGTCATGCCCAATGTTGCTCAAAACAGGATAAGCGAGTTCTTCAGTTTAGTCACAATCGTTATAATCTAATTCTTACCATCCATTTACATTTTGCTCAAACATGCCGCAAAACATCCATCCGCGGTCTCCTATTTCAATCAAAAGTATTGGTAACTCCTATTTAGAACAAAAATTACCTGTCCGTTTCGTATATATGCAAGTATATACAGGATGATTTATGAAGAACTGACACATTTATTTCTTTGCTTGTTTCAAAACGAGTTATGCTAGCGACAACCTATTACACCTGAAATGCAGAGGAATTTTGGGAGATTATTTACCTCTATAGCAAATGTTGAAAATGTCTTCCATCCTGCATAAGGCACAACTCAACACGTCGTTCCATGTTACTGGCCACTCGTTGGAGGACAGTGTTGTCAATAGCTTGAATCTCCTGTGTAATGTTGTGCTTCAGATCGTCCAGTGTATGGGGACGTGGGGCGGAAACCCTGTATTGTAAGTAACCCCTTAGAAAGAAGTCCGGAGATGTCAAATCCGGAGATCTCGGTGGCCACAGGTTCTTGAAAATTATCCGGTCGTCAAAAAAGCTTGCAATTAGTGCCTTGGATTCATTTGATGCAAGGCACGTAGCGCCGTCCTGCTGAAAATATCCTTCACTCAGCTCTACATCGTCTAGTTGCTCAGCAAACTCCATGAAAATCCGTCGGTACTCTGCAGTGTTCACACTGTTTTCAAAATATTGCGTACCAAACTCCGATTTTAACCGGGTGCATAGGTGCCTCATGGCCCAATAGCATGAATTATTTCAGTTCACATAGCCGGATAAATGGAACCATGCTTCATCTGTGAACCATGTGATGGACAATATGGCAGGTTTTTGCACGATGAACGCCTGAAACCGACAATAATTCAGTCGTCTATCCCTATCTGGTTCATGTAACTGATGGACAACCGTAATCCTATACGGCTTTAGGCCTGCACTTTTCACAGCTCTCTGACACATTGAGTAGCTCTACCCTGTCTCCTGCGACAAACGTCGCAATGAGTTTTGAGTGACTGATCCAGTCGTGCTCTTACGTCAACAACAACCGTGGAAAGCCTAGATGAACGAGTTTTGCCTTCTTCACTCATCGGAGAACCAGTTGTTTCCAATTTGTAATACCAGTCCTGGTATTGTGTGCCTTTGGGGAGGATTCCGAATACCAAATTATCTCGGGTATGCCCTTTGAGTAGCTGTAATCGAATTCGTAATCCAGTATTGCTTTACAAGGAAGAGTCGTTCATTGAATGTGTACTTCATTTTCACGTTGACTGGAACAAAATCTCAAAAACAGTTGCCGACAATAAAACTAACAATTACGAACAAAACATGAAAATCTGCTAAATCTAGTGACAGGAAACGAAACTCCAGAACATTCTGCTTAATTTGGAGCCAAAATTGGGATTTTGAGTGAATTTCGAACAGAATAATTAAAGAAAGAAATGTGTCAGCTCTTCATAAATCACCCTGTATTTTTAAAAGTCGCTAATGTACAACATTTAGTAAGTTATGCTTTGAAAAAAATGCAGCTACATGGATGACGTTGCACAATTTTCTGATGTTCTTATATACATTCCAGAAAAGTCAGAGTGAGAACCGTTATTTCATCGGCGAATTTACAGCTAAAATAAAAACCATGATCGTTGGCGAATAATCGACAACAGCTCGCGGTCCCAAAGTAATCTGCCTTCAAGCAGATAGCGTCCCTAGGACGCCCAAACATTAATTTTGTGAGTGGCTCAAGATATTCCAGCAGTCTGTAAAAGGCGGCGGTTACTTCAACTAGTACACACAGAAGTACTCTCAGTGAAGGGGTAGAAAAAGTAAAAATGAAGTTTTTAATACAAAAAGCAGCATCCTTTATAGACCCCTGCGGAAAGAGCTAAAGAAAAGATTAGAGAAATGCTTGATGCGGAAACTTGGACGAAATGAAGAACGAGACTGGATTTGAAAATGGAGATGGAAAGAATGGAGCGTGTGAAATGGACCGAAAAGAATTTTATGAGCAAGCGACTTTCTCCAACCATCACCAGTTCCATGGTATTCCTTGCTACTCTAGAAAGTTATTCCTTTATCCAATTTACGTTAATTGCGGTAAATGTTTGCTTAGAAACGATTTCAAATTAGGAATACAAATTTCTTACATGCACGATGCATATGCAAAACTCAAATGTTTATACCAAATCAGTTTCTGTTATTAAAGAGAAAAAATGCGGTATATTTACACACTAATTTCATTTGTAGATGACACGCCAAAGTATCTCACCTTGGGAAAATGCAAACATACAACAGTGAATATTTCTGAAAATTGTCTTCCGTTATTCGAAACAAATGTGTATTTTAACGAGCTCCACAATTTTCTGTGCTGCGTTTTTCTCTCACTTATGGTAACCCAGCTATATAAAACAATGAGAATGAAGACTTCACCGGCTATTAAAGGAAGTTTCAATATATTAAATTTCTTTCGATATGCCATATCTCAAACATATCTTAATCAAAATCCTCAGAACTATTTTGGAAGAAAAAAATAACGAAAAGTGTTCTTGTAACGTGCTGTACATGGGGTATGCTCTTAAAATTGTTGCTGTTGCTGCTATTATTATTATTATTATTATTATTATTATTATTATTATTATTATTATTATTGAGAACCTCAACGATTTATTTTCAGATAAATCTTGCTATAGAATTTTTGGGTCGAATGCAACCATAATCTAGATTCCTAAGTATGAGAGCAAAAGCAGCCATGTGACGTAACACTGTTTTGGGCGTGGCAACTAGACTGACTGGCTGCGGTGCGTATTCAAATCAGTTGACATTTCTATTTAGTCAGAAGTAAAATGTAGGTTGCCTAATATATCCATATTTTAAAAACATATAGTAAACAACATTTTAAAAATATAAATAAATCGCTAGATACATTTATGTATAACCTACCCTCATATTATTAAGCAATTCCGGTTGGTTTTGTTTAGGACTACTGTTAACTACCTAACTCGAATCCGCGCCATAGCCTATTATTGAAGAAAAATGCCCCAACCGCGAAGCTGACCACTCAACCACAACGAAATTTTCGTTAACCACGATAGGTTTTGCCTTGTACCCACGTAGGTACAAAGCACCTCCTCACCCTGCTAAAGTCTATCACGGAAGGAGGCGGTTGCGCAGTAGCAAAAAACTGTGCGACGTCATAGTCACGTGCTTCCTAGCCAATCAGCGGTAGTCAGTATGTGTGTGGGGGGTACGAATTTGCTTGCTGTTTAACAGCGAATATGAAGTAGCTCTCCGTGGTGTAGTTGTTACCATGCCAGCCTGTAGTTGCCAAGGTCGCGTGTTGAAATCCGGCGGAGGGCGAAGAATTTTTCCGGACGTAAAAATCCTTAGCATGGCTTCCTTCGGAAGGGAAGAAAAGCCAGTGTTCCGTGTCGTAGATTTACGGCATGTAAAAGAACCTCAAGACTGATAAGAGGCCTCTGAGCAAAAAAAAATCTCCGGTATTTCACTCCACTGTGCGGAAACAATGGGATTTGAACCCTGAAGCAGAATCCAGCGATGAAGAATAAGATAAGATGCAAATTATGTAATGCATTAACGTTTCACAACAAAGTTAAGTGTCGCCCGGTTCGCAATCGCGCTAAACCCTCACATGCTTGTGACCTCTTCCGCCACCTCTTCCGTCATTTATAACCTTTGTTTGTGACGGAGGCTAATAATCCTTTGTTAACAATAACGTCGCCTCCTGTCTCAGCTGCCCTACAATATCGCTAAGTTCGTAGGTGAGAGCCGAAAACAAGAAACTTGTTTGCTGACGTCACAGTTCATTCAATTGGCTGACACTACTACTGCTACTACTACTCATAATAATAATAATAATAATAATAATAATAATAATAATAATAATAATGCGCTGCTTAGAAAGTGGGTGCAGACACAGTGCTGACAGCGATTAGGAAAAGGACAAGAAACTGGTTGGGTCTTTGGATGCAAAGAAACCGGTTAAGAAATGCTCCGGAGAGGCAGAGAAAGATTCCAGATAATAGACAATATTAAGGTAGGATGTTAATATTTAGAGAAGGGAAAGACTGGCAGAGACCGTATTTTAAATTGAAGTACGTGCCCTTGCTAAACTGTATTAGTCGCTGCAGTCTGTTCTTCGAAGTCTTAACACATAATAGCAAATAGATTGGGCGTAGGGCGTGCTGCTCACACAATAATCTGCGAGCTTTATGTTTATTTCCTTACCAATTAGTGCACTGTATATGTATACGCTTCCCTGAATCCGGTCGATAAAACTGACGCATTTGTTACCCTCTGAGCGTTTCTGCCGCCAAATGTGCAATATTCACAATACAAAGGAACACCGCCTGGCCACTGCGGTACGTAGTTCACCAGATCTGTGGTTTAACTCATGTATACACCAATGTTGTTTTACCTTTCTTAACCTCCCGTAACCACGCCCTTGAGCCATGGCAGCGTAAGAAAGTATACGCTGAATAAACGGATTCTTTCTATTGCCCTAAGTTATTACTGTTCGACCACCTGGAGAAGGCGAGAGGGGGCTTGAACTGTTTATCTGCTCACTTAGTCGATTATTTATTATCAAATGTACGTGCACAATCACCTATGTGGCACTCACCTCTGAGAATGGCAGATCAAAATGAATCTGTGTTTCTATGAAAACTAGTTGCATCCATTTATGAGAGGCATTCAGTGTTTATGGTTACTAAAATACTGGACAAGTATTGTTGACTGCCTTTGTGGGAAAGTGGTCAGCGTTCTGGCTTCTCAACCCAGAGGTCTCGGGCTCGATTCCCAGCTAGTGAATTTTTCTTCAACCAGAATCATTCCCTAACCTACGCAGCGCCTGAAGTACGAGTGTGGGAGTGAATGTTTGACAGTAAAACGAAATAAAAACCAATGTTAAGAAACAGTTCAGCGAGTTCACTAGCTATACAAAATTCTTTCCGAAAAAAAGAGGACCTATAATGCTACACCCATAAAATTTAAGATATACTTCTTATCATGTAAATGTATTAAATATATTATATTTCAATCAAAATCTTCGTGTCACATCTATCAAATAAATTGAATTTAAACAACAAGTTTGGTACTTATCCGGCTTTTCGTTTTTAGAGTTATGCTGTTCACAGACACAGAGAGCCGTTTTCCAAAGACATTTTTACTAAGTGGGTCTCAAAACATATATTTCCGGCGAAATTTTTGGGTGGAACACAATGCTTTCTCTACCTACTATACGGTAGAGAAAGTATAAACTATTGTTAATCGTTATTACCATACACAGCGTTACTATACCACCTATGTTCCAGAACAGAATCATCTCTCTTATAAAACTCGGGTAATGCTGCAATACACTTAAAGACTTACTATAAACTAAAAAGCGCTACTGGCACCAGTTTTCTGCTGTGAAACGTTTGAACTAATGAGGAAAATATTAACAAATTACTGTGCAATATGGATGTTGAGAGCATTCATTACGAATGTCAGGGATTCAAAAGGAAGAACATGGTGCCACAAGCAAATTTCCATCTCCCTAATACATTTCTCCCTCCACGCAATTTCTTACATCCAATTGTGATCTGCCAATTTCATTAAAACAGTTTCTACTTCTATTTCTCAAATGATCGTCAAATGGATCTCGAAAATATCTCCTCGGTTCTACTTCTGCAAGTCATTAAGTCCCTAACTTTGTTACTTTATCTACTGCGTACGCAGTCGTACGTGTCTAGCAGGCACGAAGTATTGCATTGGAACCAAAAATTCGATTTCACCAGAAATATATGTTTTGAAGCTCCCTGTATCTGTTCATGTGTGAACAGCGTAACTCAAAAACAAAATGTGGAATAAATACCAAACTTGGTAATTAAGTTCAGTATCTTCCTAAGATGCGACGCGAAGATTTTCGAAAAAATCCTCCCATTCCAAACTATCTTTCAAATGGAACGTTATTTTCTCAAAATTTTGATTTGATTAAAAACATATCTAAGATATTTACATGACAAAATGTGTATTTTGCATTGCAAGCTCCGCAGTGCCAATTATTAAAACACCCTCAGTTTTATATTAAAAAATTAACTTTCTCCTTGGTATTAACGATTCAGGATCAAAGTGGTGAATCATGCTTCATCCACTGCAACAAACTGGTTCAAATCGCTTTTCGATTTTAATTAAACGGAGCCAATTGATTATTGATCACAACACTAGCTTTAACGCACGGAAAAAATATGGAAATCTCGAAAGTTAGTTTTCCTGTTTCTATAAGTTAAGCTATATAACTGCAGAAGAAAAAATAATTACGAATGAAGATATAAACAACAATAACATCTACATTTATCGTCTCGTACCATTGAGTTGTAATGTTTTTGCTGAAAAACAGAATTTGAATAACGCCATGCAATGTTATTTCGCAATGTGTGTTCATTCTATTGAGTTTGCCAGTGAGCTGGGGGCAGGCCTTGGGACTTGGAGGGAAAAAAAATAATAAGAGGGTTGAAGCTGTACAAATACAAGGGGAAATCCATTATCGTCCCCGACATTTAAAGCAGCAGACTGTCGATTGTACCTCTACACTACCAGTATCTAATCATGAAAGAGATGCATTTATAGTGCAACATTAATCCTTGATTATGAACTGTGTCCGAATGTTTAGGCATTTATAACAATCTAACTCGACTGGCAAAAAAGACAATAAAAACGTTTAAAAAAAGCACATACATTTTAAAAGGCCGTTATAAATTTTAAAATGTCACAATATACTTAACCAATATTTGGCTTTAAATCATACAAATTATATATTTATATACGAGTATATAAGTAAGTTTCCTTATTTTATAAAAAACATTACACACAATTGATCATAGTGAATTAAGTTTATTTATATTGTACAATCCTTCTGTTACTTTTCTACATAGGCAACATGCTTTTCCAAGCATTTTTGGAGACATGACACAAGTTTTTCTAAGCCAGTGTTATACCAGGTCGGGTCCTGTGCTCACAACCAGCTGTTCAATCATTTGATGTCATCATCGGTGTTAAAGGTGCTTACCTTTGAGTTGGAGGAACATGTGAAAATCACTTGGGGCAAGCTCCGGTGAATACGGAGGATACGAAAAAACTTCCAAGTTGAATCTTGACCAAGGCGGAGCTCAGAAAATTCAGCTGGGAAGTTTTCTCGCATCCTCCATATTCACCAGATCTTTTCCCTAGTGATCTTCACATGTTCCGCTGACTCAAAGGTCATCAAGGTGGTAAGCACTTTAAAACCGTGACGATCAATCAGAAGTGAACAGCTGGTTACGAGCACAGGACCCGACTTCTGGTTCACTTCTGATTCATCTTCTTGGAAAAACTTGTGTTACGTTCCCAAGAATGCTTGGAAAAACATGTTGACTATGTAGAAAAGTAACAATGATTGTACAATATAAATAAAGTTAATTCAACATGATCAATTGTGTGTAATGTTTTTTTTTATAAAATAGGGAAACTAAGTTACTGGACGACCCTCGTATATACACACACAAAGTATTGCTGTAAATGTTATTGTTTTAGATTCTGCCAGCGACGACTTACACAAATCTAATGAAAATTGCGACTGTCTACTAGATGCGGCAACAGACGTTGGAAGTAACCTTATTTTCTTATCGCTACGCTTTGAAGCCAGAGCAGATTTGTCCTTTGTTAACATGTGTTGAATGATAAAATACTTCGTTTCTTTTTCATGATTAACTGTCCTTTCACAAACCTTACACAATAAAAGTGTTCATCAGTTGAAAACACGTGGGCAACAAATCCAACATAACTGTAAAGTCGGCTTTTCAATGGTTGACCAAATTTAGGCATCTTAACTAAATAACGTTACGTCTATTTTTACCCACAGTAAATGACCATCACTATTGTCAAAATGTTTTTCCGTACAATACTTCTTGACACTAGCGAACTCACTTTCTGAGAGAAATACTGAACCAAACATTATAATACAAAAGATGGTCGCGTAAAGGACGTCCAAGCGGTGTCCATCATCTAGAGTTCTCTGAATGTAGTATAAACATTGAAAATAACTTGAAAAGCTTTAATTTGATTTTAAAAAGGCATTTGTAATTCAAATGGGCACTAGACCGTGAATAGGCGAAATAAAAACTGGTTCTATCACTTCCAAATGCCTCAAAATACGATAATACGAGGGTACGTCAGTAAGTACCAGCTATTTTTCATTTTTTGTAGGTGGCTGTATCGGTTTGTGCACACGCGCGTCGACATGTTCCTGTCTCCGCTTGTGGAATGTTTGACCGTTATCACTCTAGTGAGTGATGCATTGTTGCATAATAAGCATGGCTGCACCCCTCACCGTTTGCACCAAAGAACAGCGTGCTTGTTAACAGTTTTTCATCGTCTGAAGGTGTACAGGAGCCAAAATCCATCGAAGACTTTTCGCACAATATGGAGGCAATGTTTAGCCCGGCGAAATGTGTACGAATGGATTGAAAAGTTCAAAAATGGTCGCACAACTGTGAAGGACGAGGAAAGAGCAGGACGCCCATCCATATCCATTAGTGACGTCAACAATGAGGAAGTCCGTATTCCTGTTCAGAGCACCGAGAATGGAGTATCTATGAAACGGCAAACCATATTTTTTTTTTGATCCACTTAAAAATGCCGCAAGGGGCCGTCGCTTCACCACAGACCAAGAAGTGAAGGAAGAGGTGCATACATGGTTTGCTAATCAACCAAAAAACCTTTCTGAGGGCATCAAAAAGCTTGTGCAACGATGGACCATGTCCACTGAGAAGAGTACGTTAAAAATGAGGTAATTATAAGTCTCAATTATTATAATAAATTTAAAAAATTATGTGCGTATACTTATTGACTTAACCTCGTAACTACATAACTTTCGATTTATTACCATCCGGTAAAGACATTTTATCTAACATCCGCACTCTAATTATGAATAACGAAAGCTTCAAAATAGAAATACTGAGCTGTTCTTGTGAGCTTTTTGGCATTTCAGCCTCTATTTAGACCTCAGCCTAAAATATCAGAAAACAGGTGGCCAAATAAAATTCAACGCGTAAAGACAAACCTAAGGTTTCCTTTTACACTCCGGTAAAAATTTAAATTGAGTTTTATTTATGGACGCTCTTTAACTACTATGGTTCTTAGCGTCCCATTCCATACTGGCGTAAACCTACGGCACGGGACCACCGGCTTTACTTCCCTTCCGAAGGAAGCCATGCTAAGGATTTTTACGCCCGAAAAAAATCCATCGCCGCCCGCCGGGTTTGAACCCGCGACCTTGGGAACTAGAGGCTAGCACGGTACCACTAGTCCACGGAGGACGACTACACTCCGGTGTATCATTGGCAAGCATGTCGTGCAACCTTGCTGGTAATTCATATCTACGTTGCAAATAGTAGAACGCACTTTGTACACAATCATGCAATCCCGGAATCTTGAGAGCAAGTTGACGCATCCGAAACAAACGGAGGGGAGGGGGAAGTATTGGACAGAGCCTAACAAACCTGTTGCTATTTCTTTAAACTTCTTTCGCTTTGCTCTCCAATGATTCCAAAAGATTCCCATCGATCCCCACCTTGCACCCCATGTTTCTTCCCCTCCTAACGTCCACTTCGGGACACATTAAGACGTTTCAGCTAACATTGCTCGGCACCAAACCTACAAATGTTAGAACATCGCCACCAAGAGTTACACGCACTTAAAATAGCATTTTCCAATCCACAGTCAGATATCTTCTCATAATGCTGTACTAACCAGTAAGAGGGACGAAGATGAAAGAGCAAATGAGCTAGAGGACCTAGCTGGAAGATGTTCACCTTAAGGGCTAAGGATAAACTGCAACAAGGCAACTTGATGCAAACAGTCTATTCGTGGCTAATTGTACCTCAAAACAACAGGAGTTTATAGAACACAGCCTACCTATGCAGATTGTCCACGTATGAAGCGGATAGGGAAGCAACCTGCTTTACACGTATTGCTTTTACAGGAGCGGCTGATAATGATCTAGACAAAACTTGGGTGGTTAGAGGCGAAGAGAACATTGTATCCAATTTATTTGTGAATCATGAGGAAACGTCTATACAAACATCTTCGTACTCTTTGACGTCGACGTTCCAGAAGTTTCAGGAAATAAAAGTCTGGAAGGAAGAACAAACTCGTCAAGGGAAGAAATGAACTGTCTTATAGGTTAGTGGTAATGTTTAAGTATGAACGCGGCACTGAAGTAAGAAAGAAAAAAAAATCTACAATGTAGTTATAGCAAAAGCACAGTCCCAAACCGCTTTAATTTCTTTCTTTCAATTTCCATTGTTACGAGGCAATTATTACCATGATAGAAAACTAGCCCACTTTTTGTCGAAGGGTGTTGGTGTGCATTTAAGATTACAATTTATCTCGACGTTATGCAGGAACGGGCAGATCCAAGGCGTTTGCAGGCTGGCCCACTTGATAACTGTTAAATAAAACCAACAAGATGCTACAACAATCACAAGCAGGCTTACACAAAATGTCTGAAATGTAATGTTGCTCTCCAAGTCGCATGCCTTGTAATTTGTGATGAGACCTCGTATGTTTTGCTAAATGCCTGTCTTTACTTTCTCTAACACGGCCATAGTAGGTAGAGAAGGTACTGCATTCCACCCAAAAATTTGATACCGAGATTTCAACGGAAATACATGTTTTTGAGGCAGTCTGGTTTAAAAAAAACAAAAACATTTTTAGAAAAGGGTCCGTATGTGTCTGCATGTGTGCTGTGAACAGCATAACTAAAAAAAACGAAAAGTCGGATGAATACCAAACGTATTTAGGTTCAGTACCTTTCAAAGATGAAAATCCCTTCATCTCAAATTAACCTTTACATGGAACATTTTTTCGAAATATTTTATTTTCTAAAAAGTGACTAAGGATTTTGATTAAAATATCATATATTAAAGGTATTTACATGACAAATAAAATGTATATCTTGAAATTTCTGGAAATAGCCTGTGAAGTCCACTTCATTTGGAAGAAATTTTGTATAATCTTGTGTAACTGGTAAACATTATCCGATAGACGAAACGTACACAAAAAATGTAAACATCTTTAAATATTTTAAATAAGTTTTTAATTGTGGCATAAACCATTTCTGAGATAACCGTCACTAAATGTTCGAACTGTTCATTTTTTGGTCATTCTCTTAAATTCGTGTCAACATTCAGTTGTTTCTCGCGATTGCATGGAAACAGTATGGAATTTTAAGGCCAGTATATAGCGTCCAGTTCTTAAATATTTGACTATCGCTGTTCTCTTTGTATTTATACAGAAACATGTAATGCTGCAGATGCATCGTCTCAACCCATTTTTTTTTTTTGTCGTCCTCCGTGGATTAGTGGTACCGTGCTAGCCTCTAGTTCCCAAGGTCGCGGGTTCAAACCCGGCAGAGGGCGATGGGCAGGGAAGTAAAGCCGGTGGTCCCGTGTCGTAGATTTACGGCACGTAAAAGAACCTCAGACCTGATAAAGAGGCCTCTGAGCAAAATTACCGGTCTTTCACGCCCAATATAGGATGGGACGCTAAGGACCATAGTAGTTAAAGAGCGTCCATAAATAAAACTCAATTTAAAATAATTTCAACCCATTTTCATGAAATAGAGCATTGGGGTGGGGTAGGCATAACTGGGTTAATGCTCAATCGGTGGAATTATGTGTTTTAAAGTTTACAATAGGAGTATCTTTAAGTGAAAAAAGGCAATTTTCCTGTTTTCAAACAGTTCATCAGATCTACCATGGTGAATAAAATGTATATGTTCCATCTCCTAATACTTGCGGTGCTTTTGTTTAGTTGCATATGAAATGATATACACCAGTATTCTAGCAGCTGGAAATATTCAAGGCAAACAACTTTCCTAACAAAACACGCGTCTTTATTTCTGCAAAGTGGTTCACGTATTACGACAAACTTACGTTCCACTGCTTGCTCTCTACGTCACGCGGAGAAATACCAAGAAAAACATTGTTTCTTTGTTGTCCTTGGCTGTGATATGCGGTTATGGCATTCGTGCAAGTGAACTGCATTCATCACTCTCTGTAGGTGTGCCAGTCTAGTGGAAACGGTTCTTGAATAGCTGAACATGGGGAGTTGAAACTTTGTACAGGGTGTAAATAAACACCATCGAGTGTTTGCAGACTTTTAAGTAACTTAAGATAAAGGATCAGTTTCAAAGATTTCAAATGTTGCGGCTTAAAGTTTCATGCAAGAAGAAACAATCTTTTAAGTAAACCTTTCATTCATTTAAGAAATGTCCATACAGTTATGCATAGAATTAAATCTAAGGAGCGTTCCCTTTATGGTGGAAAACATGTATTACTATGGATGTACAGAAAAACTGAAAATAAACAAAAAAGTTTTAATTTGATTTCAAAAAGGCAAAAATTAGCATTTATAACTCAAATTGGCAGCTAGACCTTAAAAAGACAAAATAGGCAAAATAAAAAAATTGGTTCTATCACTTCCCAAATGCCTAAACACGATTATATCTATATAACTTTTTTATTTATTCTCGTATCTAGTAAAAAAGGGCATTTCGCCTAACATCCGGGTTCTAATGATAAATATTTAACCTCCTATATATGCAGCAGCTGGGGAGATGCTCCGAAGTAGCGAACGCACCTAAAACTAACCCTCCAAGCTTTCTTTAGTCAGATCTTTCAAGGCACCATTTCCATCTACTTATTTAAGTACTAGAAGACTAACGGAAATTGTATTCTTTTTTACGACTTGATATTACCTCCCAAATTAGTAGATCATGAACGATTTTTTTTAAATTTAGATTTATATAATTTAGATATTTGCGCACGTAACAGCAGGAGTATATAAGGAAAACTAGATGCCTTTACTAAGAACGTTTCGAAGTATAGTTCCAAAAACTCGTAATGCAAGAGGCATAAAGACTACACAGTTATCGACAGCATCCCCAGAAACAAGGAAAAGAAAGCAATGTTAAGTTTGATGTTTCCTTTCTAGTTTATTTCACACTTTTTGCGGAAGGGAGCCTATTTCATGCATAATTTGTTGCCTATTGCCTACTCATGATATAATCGTCGTGGCTTGGCATAGTTTCAGTTCTCTAAGTTCTGGTCAGATTCTGTGTTGTTTCAATGGCAAGCACAAAGTCGCATACCCATACAAGACCAAACGACCTGACTTTGTATGTTTGTATCCAAGTGTTTGGTTGCAACCTTCAACCAGAGTAGCAAATACTCAGACTTGCAGCAATTCAGCACTTTTAGGTTAAAATTAGTTTAAACAAATCATAAATCTTATCAAGACCTAATCATTTTTGTACAGTTTAAATCAAGCATATTAACTAGAGCACGTTTCTTTTTCTTCTCATTTAAACTTCTGTTAATTACTGCATTTATCAAATTAGTCTGTTTATAATATTATAGAGAGAAAACATTTTTGTATGTTTGTGCGTGTGCGTGCGTGTGTATGCGAGCGCTCAGAATCTCCAATTTTTATAATTCAGCAGTGAAAATACTATTCTTCCCGAAATAAATTTCTAAATAACTAAAACACTTAAAAAAAATTACACGACCTGGATATTAGAATACGAACACGGTGGAGTCACAATAAAAAATTTACTCACCACTTCAACTTTTCCAGTTGTTACTATGCAGAGAATGCATGTAAAAATAATATAAAAAAACCTATTACCTATATTTTATTCCAAGCAGAATACATAGATGACCATCATTTAACAGCTAAGCCTTTTAAGATTTTGCTTATAGCAGTAAGATACGTGTGTGATATACTAATTTCTTTTTATTGGTATTTTATAAAAGGATGTAGATGTGTGTAGTGATGCAGTAGCAAAATGTCCTGAACCACCTTTATTCTATTTTAACAGAAGTATGTATATGTTTCTACATGTCAACGCTTTCTAATAACGCTTAATTAAACGAGGTTTGCTGTATTCCCTCTGGATGTTGTAAACAAATTAATTACCAATGCATACTAAATGTACAGGATTCATTCCAACTCGGTCTGATCAGTTCATGTACGGGTTATGACTTACCTACTGCGCTTGCATTGGTTTAGCACAGGCTGCTGGTCAGAAGTTTGTTGGAAGGCCTGAGTGAAGTACGCAGACGTAGTCTGTTGGATCGCATTGTGTAGACGTCAATACGCATGCTCACATAATTTGGGATTGCTATTGCAAATAAATTTATAGAGTTTTACAATAAATCAGCGACTAATCAATCTACACTCATACTTAAGGGACCCGGGGACTGAGATTTTAGTAAAAAGTGGAAAATTTGTCGAAATTTACATTTTTACACAAATACAATTAAAACAAATATGCACTATTTTAGCTTTTTGCACTCTGCCATCTTTAAATATGCATTAACAATGTTAAAATGGTCAAAGTGAGTTTTTAAATGCTTATATCATAGGTATTAACAGAGTTTTGAAGATGTGAACTGTTACTTGCGCATCAGTTATGGTACAATTTCAATGAAAAACATTATCCTTGATCCTCTTCATTACATTCACAACTCCAGTTATTAGTTTTTATAGTGCTACTGGTTTCGACAAAAACAATTTTTGATCATAGAACATTTACAAAATGTTATTGAAACAATCTTAAAAGAAAGAAAAATAAATAGTTCAATTAGTAAACACATGATTTAAAATCTAATAACTAGTCATTCTTTTAAGACTAAAAAACAAGAAAAAATTGATTTGATGCTCTACTTCAAATTTCATGTTGCTAACACTTCCAAATTTCCATCACCGAGCAAGATGGCCCGCATTCGAGAGGTCTCTGGTTCAAATGCCGGGAGCCGACCAATCTGACGGTTTTTTTTTTTTTTCGCGGTTTCCCTCAGTTGCCAAGGTAAATACCGGATTGGATATTTAATACCACGACCCAAAGTTCTGCCTAGTCTAAAACAATAGGGAAAATGAAAATAAGACGGTGATGGCGAACGCTCTGCCATCTATTCACAGATGACAGCAGGTAGACCGAACGGCACCCTAATGCCATCTGCCGGCACGGGCAGAAGCGCACATACTGTTGCCTAGCAATAAAGTCTTTGTGGATAAGTGTCGAAGCAATCATCTCCCCGTCACGTATAGAAGCAGAGGTACAGGTGCCTAGCACTAAGGCTACTGTGAACACGTGACGAAACAAGATTGTATGGTACAGAATTTGAGACCTAGAAGGCTAACATACGCCACACACCGAGCAACGAGGTATCATCTCCTAACACCGCCGTATGACCACGTGGTTAAAGCGACGTAAAATAAATACAATAAAAGAATTTCTATCAGTATCTATATGTATTACAATTTTATAAAATATTTAACATCTGGAACAGAATTACCAATTAAAATGGAAAGTTTTCACATAATTTATCTTTAACGTTAGAAAAGTGTAAATATTTTAAAGTAAATAACTTAAAAAATACAGAAATAGGTAAATTTGCTGCCAGGGTTGCCTAACAACTGATTATTGTTTTCCAGGATAAAGAAATAGAAGATAACGATACCTGGAAATTCCATCACATTTCTTTCTTCGCTGCAAGTCAGGGCTTTGAAATACGACCGTACATAAACATTCTTTACGTGTGTGTGAGTGTATATATATGCACTGCAAGAACAGTAAAGCACTAATGGCACGCTAACGTTTTATAAATACTTAAAATGAACCCGACGACTACAGTCAGGAGCGACGTGAAGGTCACAACATGCGCAAAGCCTGAGAGACACGTGCTCGGTAAACTGCTGTCAATAGTCGGCCCGCAGCTGTCGTGAAACGGGCAAAAGAAGCAATAAAGTCCAGCACATGTAAATATGCAGATGTTGGATATCCCAACAGCCGATGATGGCATATTTTTTTTAATAACGGTCATCTTTTGTTACCGTTACACCGACTACGAGGGTTATTTGCAAAAGCAGCTTGTGAGTATACATTTTAGGTGTTCGCAAAAATTTAGTCAGACAGCCCTGAAAATGTGAAATAGCATCTGCTGTATAATGTTATGAACGAATTAATAGAACAGCAGCCGCGCATAACAATAATAACAACAATGCATAACTTGTCTGACAAAAGAAAGATTCTTTTTATGTTTGTTATTGTGTGCATAATTACGTACGTGTTTGGGCAGGAACGAAGTAGTCATCCTCCGTGGTGTAATGGTTACCATGCTAGCCTCTAGCTCCCGAGGCTAGCATGGTAACCCGGCGGAGGGCGATGGGTTTTTTTCGGGCGTAAAAATCCTTAGCATGAAAGGTCCTTCGAAGGTCCCGTGTCGTAGATTTACGGCACGTAAAAGAACTTCAAGCCTGATAAAGAGGCCTCTGATCAAAATTACTGGTCTTTCATGCCCAATATAGAAAGGGATGCTAAGAACCACAGTAGTTAAAGAGCGTCCATAAATAAAACTCAATTTAATTTAAGAACGAAGTTATGTGTAATTAAATTGAGATTACGGATGATATGGAGAAACCGGGAGAATTTTCCGTGCTTGTGCAAGTTACCTACTTCGGCTGCTGTGACTATCTTCTGCCGTAGTGTGCTACTACATTGACCTAAAATTGTAGTGACAGTATGAAAGCAAAATCCGGAAGAAGTTTCGCCAGCTCGTGCACTTCAAGTGTGCAGACCCGTATGTATTTGACCCCACAAGGTAATTACGTCATACCAATTGCGCATGCGAAGAACCTCCTTAAAACGTGCTTAAGTCAAGATGTGCTAGGGACCCTGTTACCAAGTCTCATCGAGTTTAGAGGACTAGCGCGGTAGATTTAAAGCCCATAGATTTTTAATTACCGCATATGCGTTACGTTATGGTGTTCACGTGCTCTTATGCAGCAGGCCGCTAAGGGTTATTTGAAAAGATCTCAGAATGAAACAGAAAATGATGGCAAAAACTTCTACCTTCTCTCGTGCGCGCGCGTGTGGTGTGCGCGGGCGAGCGTATGCGTGTGAACAGCACAACCCAAAAAAGAAATGTCCGAAAAATACCAAACTTGTTACTCAGTATATTTTAAAGGATGCGGCACGAAGATTTTTAAGAAAATCCTCCACCTCAAACTAACCTTCGTATAGAAGAATTTTCGAAATTTTCGATTTTGTAAAAAATGGCTGACGATTTTGATTAAATATCATATGCTTAAGTTATTTACATGACAAATAAAATGTATATCTTGAATTTCTGGGAATAGCCTAAGAAGTCCACTACTTTCGGAAGGAATGTTTTATAATTTTATATAACCGATTAATATTAAGAGATAGGCAAAAACGCACTACACAAAAAGCGTATTCACTTTACACACACTTTATTTCAAATAACCTTTTTGTAGTATTAACCATTTCCGAGATATCTATATGTTATTGGTCTGAATTATTCAATATTTTATTTAGCTGTCATCGCTACACAGTTGTTTCTCGCGAGGTCGTAGAAATAGTGTGGAATTTCTACGCAGCATATAGCGACTAGCTTTTAAACATCAACTGATTATCGACTCGGTTTCCTCTATACCCCTTGTACTTTCAACGAAATGACAATAAAACTATTTCTCAAAAGTTTATGTAGTACATGAAGTAGATAGAAAAATTAAGATTTCGCAAGAACAGTTTGTGGAAGCTATATAGAATAAAACAATACCAGGTAGAGAAAGCCATGTGAATGTAACACAATATTTTTAAGGTTGTTCTTACTTTTCAATGTAATCTCCCTTGACATCAATGCACTTGGTCCAGCGATGATCCATGCCGTCACGGAAATCCGCTTCCTTCAGGCCTGCAAAACGCGCCTATGATTTAAGTTATTCTCAGCTGATAATATCTCAGTTTATGGAACAAGATGGAGAACAAGGTGCATGTGACGCAAATCTTACCACATCCCGTTGATTTTCGCCGATGCAGCAATACTTGCATCGTCTTAATGCAATGTCACCTCCTCCTACGCCAAACCCAGCCTTTTCTCGCGTATTTTGGTATCAATTGGCAAAGAAGGTTAGCGTAATATACTTCGGCGATAGATTTTTCAGGGGAAGACAATTAATTAGCATACCCTTTACTCCCCAGAAAACTGAACCCATGATATTCCCGGCTGAATGCACACACTTTGCCTTATTTAGTGGTGAAGAATCTCGGTCTTTCCATTGCTTATGTGCTGCTTTGTTTTGGGTGCAGGTCGATAGGATCTCTTAAAACGAGCAAACTTTGCTCAGAGATTTTCACTCTGATTTGCTTTTGGTCCGGAGTCAGCAGTCGCGGCAGGTAGTTTTTTCATGTCCAACTCTGCTCTCCAAATGTGAAACACAAGTTCCCTTGAAATGTCCAGAGTTTCAACAATTTCGGACATCTTTAATCTGCGATCCCCATGTCGCGCCATTCATTGATTTAAGTTGCCGTCGCGGATTTCGGTCTTCCGCTGCGTGTCATCTTCGAAGCTTTCACGGTTGCGTTATACTGCGAGGTCCACTTGAAAATTATTGAAAATGATGGTGCAGTTTGTCATATCGGTATGAATTTCTTTTGCATTACTTCTTTACGAAGTACCTACTTAACCGCATGATGTTCGAAATTTGCCATGTTTTCCCTAAGGACACGTCTGTACTGTAACAAACAGCTATGCGCACTATGATTCTTGAACAACCTCTATGAAAGAATAGCGGTTCTATGAAAGATAGTTGGTTTGAAAGGAGAGAAAGAAAAGGAAGCGAAAAAAAAAGCTGCTTCGGAAATGTTGCTGCAATCTGTGGATCATTCCGAGAACTTTTCAAATGACGCCTGTATGTAGATGATTTGCCCAGATTGTTATCCTGACCTTGTACCGTGAGACAGCTGAATGTTCCGTCCTCTTTAAGAAGCCTTACATGGAAGGCGCTTTGTTAGTGATGAAGAAATGGAAAAACTGTGCATTCCCACAATAAGTATCAGCATGGTGTTTCCCTTGGTGAAAGTCAAACGGTTATGGAGGTAGTGAGCACAGCTTCATCATAAACTGATGACTAAATAATTCGTGTACCTCCTTGAAATTGAGCAATAGAAGTAAAAAACTTTTATTTGTGCAACCAAGTTGAAGATTTATTCTAAAACATACATTGTTATTTGATTAATTTCCATAGTTCATTTCCACAATATTTGCTTAACTATTTCCGCAAAGCTCAATTACTTGGATCCTAAGCAGCGAGGAAGTGCCCAAGAGCATACAGGAGGCTAATTTGTAACAATACAAGAAATGCAGACTTTAATGCAGTAGCAATGCAGTGTGTCTCCATAACGATGTGTACACCCTTTGAAATACTATTTCTCAGCAACGAAATGGACAGAAATACAATTTATGTTGTGTTGTATTCCTACATGTTAAAAGTGGGCCCCTTCTGCCACAGACCCAACAACGACGTAGAACAGAGCGACATACCGCCTGGATTGTTGCTACTGAAATATCATTGCAGAGATGTTCAATCTGAACTCTCCGTTTCACCAGTGTCTGTGGTTTTGCGGCGTACACCGAGTTCTTTAAAGTTTCCCAAAGGTAGAAGTCTGGAGAGGTTAAATCCGAAGATCGAGGCGGGTACTTCAATAATTGAGCTTCAACAACGGAAAGCATAGCTCCTTGTTTCTCTATTTACCTTCCCCGTTGTTAGGGCTTACACCCCCTAGGGTGCTCGGGGTCAGACGACTGTCGGGTAGCACAGTCTATGGATCAGAGAGAACAGCCAGGATGGGTGATCAGCCCGAAGCCAGGTATGAGAGCGAGGAAGAAGATGATATGGAACGACGGTGAGATGAACGAAAGGAAAGGTGATGGGACAATTGGTGGAATGAATGGTGAGGGAAACGGAGAAAAACCCCGCCCAGATGCCGCTTTGTCCACCACAAATCCCACATGCGGTTCCCTGGAATTGAACCCGGGCCGCCTTGGGCGAGCCGTCTAACCACTCGGCCACGGCGAACGGAATACATAGCGTAATGTTCATCCAAATCTCTTGTAGAAACGACCTGTGACTTTTCTTTACACTCACTTCAAACTTTACATCCTTAGGAACATCAACAATGCACTTCATCAAAGTTCTAGCGTTTTAATACTGAACTAAACCGCTGGGCAAATGAGTTTGGAATCAGCATTGCCTCCGATTATTTCAAAGCAGTAGCGTGTGTCGCCTTCTTGTAACATCTACAGGAAGCGTTGCATTCCACCAAAAAATTCACTACTAGTTGTCACCGGAAATACGTGTTTTGAGGTGCCCTGGGTATAAAAGTCCTTTTAGAAAGAGGTCCGCGCTTATGAACAGTAAAACTCAAAAACGAAAAGTATTGGTATTTAAGTTCAGTTCCAAGGACGCGCACGAAGTTTTTTTAACAAAATCCCCCATGCCAAACTACACTTAACCCCAAATCAAACTACGCTTTACATCGAGCATTTTTCACTATTCTTGATTTTCTCAAAAATAGCTCTAACGAGTTTTATTGAAATGTCATATGTTTAAGATGTCTTCATGACTATATAATAAAATGTGCATCTGAAATTTCAAGCCTTTTCTAATAGTGTTTAAGCCCGTACTTACTAGATACGGCACCACAGACGGTGGACACTGGTGATATATGAAATTAAATAATTGGTAAAGTAAATTTAGGAATGTTCCAGACCTAAGTTTAGCATTAGCATTTGTCAGTTTCATGACTGAGGAAAACCTGAAAAAAGCCAGGGGGGATAGCCTGGCAGGATTTAAGCCGTGGACCTCCTACACACGAATCCGTGCCTTAATGGCCTTGGCTACCCGTGTCGGAATAGCCTGTCCTCTTCTTTCGGATTAAATTTTGTACAGCTGGTAAACCACAAGATATAGACAAAAACTTGTTATATGGACATATTTTAAAATACATACTTTATTTCAAATAAATTTATAGCATCAGCTATTTCCAAGATATTCGTGTTATTGGTTTGAATTTTTCAATACTTTCGCAGCTTTTATAAAGTGGTGCAATCATTCAGTTCCTCTCGTGATGTCACGGAAAGAGTATGCTATTTTGGCGCTAGCATATAAAGATAAGACTATCGCTTCAGTCTCCTGTATTCCTCTTGTACCTACAATAAAATTATGGCAATATATTTATCTCGATTAGCATGAAGTAGGTAGCAAAATAACTTTTTGCAAGACGAGTTTGTAGAAGAGATATATAAGCATAGTGGCTTAAGAAAGTCATGTGAATGTAACACACATTTTTCCCACTGTGTTCTTAATTCCCTTTGCTGCTCTTCGGCGTCATCTTAAAGTAAGAAACCATAGTAATGCCACCACTTTCGGAAGCAAAGAATCTTTTTAAGGAGCAGACAACACGTGGAGCTGAGTTCAGGTTTATTCCTACGTGTTCTGTTTACGAGCGATGCACTGTTATATAATGTTGAAGAGCAAGGCACGTACAAGGCAAGCCCTGTCGTGTTCTAGGAGTGGTTTCCTGAATAATTCACTGGAATGATGCCGGTGCAGCCGAGCTTCTTCAGTCAAATCTGCTGTCTCCTCCCGCTTCAACTACGTAATGCCATGAAATGCTACTCGGGGCACTAGGTTAGCTGTGTTTGTTGCCATTGCGCCTAGGTGGCTGCCTTACAAGGGAAGACTTTCAGTTCGAACAGGAACTTTTTATTCAATATTTATACACGGACTTGCATTAGAACACTGCAAAGGCATTCGACCGTGTAACACAGTCTTCACAAATGTAGATGGGTGTGTTCCACAAAGTGCTGAAAATATAAGGAGGTGTCGCAATAAGAAACTTCCAGCAACCTTCAGAAGAACAGTCCAATCAATGTAGAGGAACCGTACATCCAGATGACCGTAGCATTGGACGATAGACAGGAGCAGAAAAGTTATTGTGGAATGTATTTTGATAATAAAAACACAATTTTCATCTGGATTTTTGACCGGAGTTCCAATAATCAGTCATCCTCCTTGTACGAGGGCTGATCAATAAAGACTGAGATTAGATTAATTTTTTCCTGTAGTTTTCTTTAGAGTTTCCTGTCCCTACCATGAATATTTGAAAAGAGCGGGGTTTCATGTATAATGTCCATGGGCGGCAGCACTCTCGTATCGGTAGGTTGGTAGTAATGCTGTATATTGTTGACCCTAGTTGAATTTCGCATACCACAAAATGAAGGTGACACAAGAGGAGCAATAAAATTTTGTTTTCGTTTAAATCATACAGCCTCTGAAACTTTGGAAAAGCTGAAGCAAGCATACGGTGAAGATGCACTACCTCGTGCAACAGTGTTTAGGTGGTTCAAAGAGTTCAAAGTAGAGCGAGTCCTCTGTGCTAAGCAAGGTGGGCCTGGTGCTTCGGCTTCTGCTATGGCTGAAGTCAACATCAACACAGCTGCTGTGATTGTTGTTCCCACTCACATCACTGTTACAGCAGCGTACTACACGTCAGTATTGGCTACACCGAGGAAGCACATTGCAAGGAAACATCCAGAACTTATCACAACGTGCGGCCTCACGTTGCAAACCAAGTCCAGGAATTTTTGGCTAAATTCAACATTACCTGTGTGCCGCATCTGCCTTATAGCCCCAATCTTGTCCCCTGTGATTTCTTTTTATTCCCATCACTAAAGCCAAATTTCCGGGCCATTCTATTTGAGAGCACTGAAACAGTGCTGAAGAAAAGTGAGGCGATTCTCAAAGACCTGACAAAGAATGGCCTGTACCATGTGTTCGAGGACTGGCAGAGACGTTATAAAAAATGCATTCAAGTAGGAGAGCACTACTTTGAAAACGATTAAGTCAACATTGAAATGGAGTAATAAATGTCTGTGAAAAAAAAATTAGTCTCAGTCTTTATTGATCAGCCCTCGTATATATGTAAACTGGGCGTATTTCGTTTCTGGTGGTCTTATTAATTATTCAACATCCTTGGCATTATCTGGTTCATCTATCAATGTGATATCCTTGTGAGCATTCCATGAATCAGAGTAGAATGGTCTTTTGTTTGCTTGCAAGATTTTCAGAAAGAATGCCGGAGAGAAATCTTTTAAAATGGCTTTTGGATATCTTGCCACTTGTGCTAATCTATAAATCCATTGTTCTATGCCTGTTTCCTATTGAAGATTGGGCAACGAACCAGGCATCAAAACACACTACAACTTTCGAAGTTTTTATACGTAATTAGTGTTGTGTACTATGTTCCTGCTGCACTCCGCTAAGAGCGCTAGTGTAACAATGACATCTGATGGGGAGAAAGCGTTCTGAGTGTTGGAGTTAGCAAGTACAGCGACATTTCCGCAAATGTTTTGCTTAAGATCCTCCATCTCGTAAAAACATCTACCGTTGGTACCAGTAGTTTCAAGAGACTGGTCTGTATACAAACGAGAGAGCTCAGGGCGTGAAGTGCTATATCGTGTATGGCAGGAACTCGGTTACTGCCTGGACGTTTGCCGCGTGACACGCGGTTCCCACATTGAATGTTTATGGATCTTTGTGATGTAAGTAAAACTTTGAGGGCTGTGCTGTATTTTGGTACCTCTTAAAGTCTCCTACCTACAATGGTTTATTCAGAATAAATGCCTAAAGTTGTTTCTTTTTTAATTACTCTGTATATTTGAAGGAGAGTTCTACTCAGCGGGAGATAAATCCAGTGCCGCCAGGACTTGGATGGAAAACCTTAACGTGCTCTAGCGGACAAACGAAGTCTTACACGGTCGAATGGCTTTGCAGTCTTCTTCAATGTTCTAAGTCCTGTATAGATGTTTAATAAAAAGTTCCTTCATAACATGCGGCATGAAAACAATTTCACAACAATGAAACAAGCCTTTTGGATAGCAAAACAACACATCATCCAGGAACAAATTCGCAATTTCAAATTTGACTTCCATACTAGTCAAAGCTGCTTTAGGTACACAGAGCCTTTCACTACTTTCCTCAAACAAAACCACCGTTTTCATGAACTCTACAATTTCAATATATTACGTAGAATTTACTAACAAGAAAACGCCATATGTGTAACTCTCCGATTAGATTCAAACGTTATGATTATCTTGCAGAATAACTTCTAATTATATCGGCATACACCATTTCCCAATGGGGGCAGTTTTTATTTCACGCAAAGCAGGGTTGGACTATATTGATTATTTGGATTTCAACCTAGTGCTGATAGCAAGAAATCCTATATGTTGTCGTATAAAGTGTATAACAGACACACTGCTCCTTCAAGATTAGACCGGAAAATTATGAGCACGAAGGAAACAATTTGGATATTCAAGAACCACAACAGATTACTTGGGCAACACCCATATTGTTTG
This sequence comes from Deroplatys truncata, assembly GCA_030765065.1. Lineage (NCBI taxonomy): Eukaryota > Metazoa > Arthropoda > Insecta > Mantodea > Mantidae > Deroplatys > Deroplatys truncata. The sequence continues at coordinate 48,170,489 of CM060985.1, forward strand.
GCATCATTTATCGGTATATTTGACAGATTGATTTCAAAAAGCTGCACAACGTTTACCTTCTCAGTTACGGTTTTTAACACAACACAAATTGCACAAATCACCCCTCGTGTTGGTTGCTCATCAAATCAGGATATTCAATGCCCCAATTGAATTTTCTTGTAACACAACAGAAACAAACTAGAACAGCAAAACAAAATATATGCAGTAAATAGATTCGTTTTAAACCAAAAGCACAAGTTATATTACGAACATCCCAGTCATAACTCCTGTTTTAAAAGTTCGAAGAGACAATCCCACACAATGTTTTGGCAGGATCTGCCATAATTTGTGTGTCCCATATTACTTGATATCTGCCTTCCACTGTTTTTATTCTTTGTATTCCCCGCTTTATGTCAAGCTTCTCTGAAGAGAGGCTCAATATAGATAATGAATACAACAAAGTCTGCATCGAAGATTGTCAAGGGAGATTTTTTAACAGCACGAACAAATAAACATCGTACACAAAATGTTATTTCTTCCTTGAATGTACGAAATTTGGGCCATAATCAGTCTGAATTTAGATCAGAACTGGCTGACTGCAGCCCGATTAATTTATTGATTTATCTTTATTCAAAGCTTTTCTTCAGCCTTACTTTGGTATAAGTGGTGGAAGTTACCAAACTTGCTTTGACTACATTCTCTTCACCCTCCCCGCTAGAAACTGGCAGAAAATAACGTAACGTAGTTACCACATAACGGATAAACAAATAACAAAGACAGCAACTAGTTATCCCGTTAACGGTTACTAAAGTAACGGAGACGATCACAGAGTCTGACATCAATCACTGCATGTGATTGGTAACTAATTGTTAATTCCCCTATCGGGAACTAGTTACCTCAACTCGTTATGCAATGAATAAACAATCAATACTGTTTAGTAGCAAAATATGCGTGTGCTGCTAAGCTCAAACAACGATGTTTAAGTTTTAACAGTGGTGAATCAAGATCCAGATTGCACTATTTCAGCAAGTATACTCCACAAGATTGCTTAAAGAACCGTGAAATTTCTTCCATTTTCGAATTCGAAAATCACGTATGAAGGTGTGCCTACAGTTTCGCTCCTTTGGATTTGTTGTTATGGATATTTACGCCTTTAACCTTGCCAAAAAACAAAAAAAAAACAGTGAAAGACCAACAGATATACGGCGGGGTTATATCAGTATTTCCGGAATCAAACCTTTAAGTTGAAAGGGTTATCCCATTACCATACACGCCATAATTGTAATTCAAATATTATTTATTAATATTGTACAACTGAATCATTTTGATCTCGATTTCTATGAATGTAATGATTTTTTTTACTTACTCGTGGCTGTTCCCATCTGTACGTGCTAAGAGAGGCGCACTTATGGCACTATTAATATCTTAGCCAATAAGGAGAAGGCAATGCTGAGGAGTATATCTTGGTATATAGAAGTGCGAATACATTTTACAATTATAAACCACCACAAGTAATCAGTGTTGACACAGCTAGAGAAATTTCTTTTTAGATTGCATCAAATAACAACCTAAGTCTGTATCGGCCTCGTTCACATTGAAATGCAGTTAAATCTAAACATCCTTACTGGTAGCAGTTCCATTGTAACTGCGACAGTTATAACCGTTATCCGAAAATAACTGTTTGTCACATCCCTACTCCCCACAGTTACATCTTTGGAGGCTTTAGCGCTAAAATTCCATTAATTACGTATTTAATGTTTCGTATACAAAAGTTCAGTCCCGTCTGTCTATCTAATCTTATGGTCAATAATAATGTAACACGGAAAGAAAACAATTTTTAAAGTATCTTAATAAGCATTAGAGAAATCGGATAAATAACTTGTTAAACAGAATTCCTTCTCCTTCGAAATCCTTGACATCTAATTTGGGGCGGCAATGAATACCTAGGACGTTCACCAAAAGGCGCGCTGCATTGGTTAGGGCGACAGTAAATTGCTACTCGCCATCTTGGCCAGTGAATGAAAAAGTTACGTAACAATAATTACTAATCCCAAGAACACGTCCGAGAAAAAAAAAGGAAACAAAGATTGAAATCAGTCCGTTACAAAATCTGCAATTCATTTTTAAAATATTTAAGCCTTAAATCAGATTTGTGTACGGAATTTATTATGATATACACCCCATCTAGAAAATATTCGTTTGCACTTTAAACTAATTTTTAAAGTGCAGACCCCCCTTTCTTAAGAGGCGTATATGACATGACACAACAGAAAGTTTCAGAAACATTTTGGCAAGTTTTAGCTCAATATAATGTTAATACTATCAATCTAATGCATACGCTTCAGAAACAAATTTTGATTCGCTGTATTGCGATAAATTGGATTTTTTTACCTCCGTTTTGATTGTTACGTCCAAGTTATCAATGTACGTTCACTATGTATATTTGAAATGTTCTTTGCCATATCTTCAAAGCCAAAAGCATTAGAAGAATAAAGAATACAATAAAAAAATCTGATGTGTTACACTCACATGACTTTCTCTACTCTTGTACAAACTATTTTTACAAACGCTTATTCTCCATATGCTTCATGTTTATCGAGATGTTAATCTTATTGCTAATTTTCTTGCAGATGCAAGGGAAATTGCTAGGCTTTAAGCGATAGTCAAATATTTTAAGAGCTGGTTGCTATGTGGAGTATTCCATTCTCTTGGCATTACTAGGACAAAAAAATGAATAACGAATTTGAGAAAAAGTATTATTGGAAAATTTAAGGGAATAACAAGCAATAACTCGAAAATGGTTCACCCAACAACAAAAAAATGTATATGACATAAATTGTGTATTTTAACGCGATCTACATTTTTTGTGCAGTAAAATTTTGTCTATCTCTTATGGTTTACCAGTTATACAAAAGTCGTTCACAATGAAGAATACTTTTGGAGACATTCCCAGAAAATTCGAGATATACATTTCATTTCTCATGACATTATCTTAAACATATGATATTTTAATCAAAATCGTTAGAGGCATTTTTGAGAAAATTAAAATTTTCGAAAAATGTTCCATGTAAAGGGTAATCTGGGGTGGGGGCATTTTCTTGAAAACCTTCGTGTCGCATCTCTGGAAGATACTGAACCTAAATACCAAGTTTGTTGTTTATCCGACTGTTCGTTTCTGAGTAGTGCTGTTCACACACACACACACGGATATGTTTCCAAAAATTCTTTTTTTGGATTCAGGGGGTCTCAAAACATATATTTCCGGTGAAATCTCGGTATCGAATTTTTGGGTGGAATACAATACTTCCCCTACTTACTATACGTAGTAGAGAAAGTAAAAAGCACCTGTTACGACGCTATTATTCTAGAATGTATGCTTCTAAAACCTAAGAAAAAACCCTACACCATTCAACTATATCTATGATAGCTGCCAGTCTAAACAAAGCAAATTTCTGAATCGTATCCGAAATAACCGAGACGAGGTTTAAAAAGAAAAATACCAAGGAAAAAACCTGTAATTTTTTTTTGGGGGGGGGCTTGCTTATTTTCGAAGGATAGAGCTCAATGCGGCAAGCTAGTGTTTGGTTATAATGAACATAAATAACCTTAGATTTTCCTTTCAAAATAACTGTTTTTTAAATACATAAACAAATTATCAGATCGACCTCTTCAAATATGTTGTCAGTAATACAAGCAACATTCCTGGCATACACGGTCCTCCTCAAGATGGAAAGGTTGTCCTTGAAACGAAATCTAAGCTAATTTGGAGAAAACTCGTAAAGGTCTTTCCACTTCATAGTATTCGGAGGAGTTCCATCAATCCAGTATTCAACGAAATGTTTTCACTTCTATCACCATTTCATTTAATGAACAGACATGACTGAAATTCACCAAAGAGGAAAGCGTCTTGCAAGCTAACTCTTCCAATCATAATTAAATGGTACACAACCCATTAAACTATAAATAGTTCGTTGTATTTAACGACTCCCTTTCGGGGATTCCAACCAGTTTCATGCGATGTTTGCATGCAAATTCCCCGAATTGTTTCCGCACGAATTTAGATTTTTCTTGTTCTCCCTTCCTGTGCTGCGCCAATTATGGACGTTCCATTCAGGGGCCATTGAGTTAAGGGTCAAGAACCGATTTCATTGATTTAAAGTGTTGAAAAGCTCTAGAGATAGTTGAGTGAATAAATGTGATTTCATTTCGCCATTTTCGCGCAAAGCTAACGGCCGAGATGAAGCGAGATATGGCAGAATCGAACACTGGTATGTTTTTAATTTTCCAGAGAGCACCGGAAATGCTCATTCCTTCCACTGTTTCATTTTGCTTTTAATTTTCTTTTTTCTCGGCAAGCAATAGCCACAGAGTAATGAACGTTTCCCCATGTTCACAGACTACTGGATTTTTTATCTTCAAAATTAAACCGATGTGCACTTTTCCTAAAATTCCAGGAAACATTCCACTGCTTGCTTTAGCAGTATTTCGCTTAAAATATATTAGCAACCTTTCAAATCAAGTCCCTCTTCAAAAGAAATGCTTAATACATAAAAACAAATCCTTCAAAACTTATTCGTAAGTTAATAAAAGAAAATTATAAATATAGAAAAATGTGGTGTTCCACAGTAAAAACTGAGGATATGCATGTCTTTCTATGTGGCTCCTTGTAATCCATTGATATCCGCAACCACTTTTATCCAAGTACGAAAAATTCGAGTAAATGTGGTTAAATGCAATAGAGACAGATTTCAACATACTTTCGACCTTACCACCGTTTCCTTTTATTTGTTATAATTTTGTACACAATGTCCCTCACTCAATTTCTCATTTCGACATAAGTTACTTGTTCCTTCTTGCTATATAAACACCTGATCGACTCCAGGAGAGCAACACTGTGGCTCACCCTCTCTGGTCGACAGACGCCTTTTTTGTATTTTATTCACTCCTAAGTGAGGTTTTGCACGTTGCGTGTCAAAGTCATTTTTGCCACTCTGATATCTACTTCGGATACAGCTTCAGAATTTCTTCTTCTCGCAATCCAAGGCTTCCAGGAAATTGTACTTTTTTCAATCTTTTCGGGGTTACCAACTTATGTAGGACGTAATATTTCGAGAATATTTGATACATAAAGAATTGAAAGTATTCGCAGCCCTTTAACAGACACAAGCAGCAAAATTAATGAAGAAGCAATTCGTTTATTCTATCTCTCTCTTATTTATTTTACGTCGCTTTAACTACATGGTCATATCGGACGGATCTGTTAGTGGGTAACTCTTAGATCAATGTGTGGCGGACAGTTAGCCTTCTAGGTCTCACCCCTGTAACCACTCGCTTCGTCACGTGTCCACAGAGACCTTATGCATAGCAACTGGATCTTCTGCTTCGTGCGGTGCAGATGACATTAGGTTGCCGTCCAGTCCGTTTTCACATAAAAAGTCAGTTAGCCTTCTAGGTCTCATTCCTGTAACCGTTCCACCGTGCTAGTCACGTGTCCACAGAGACCCTCGTGCATAGCAACCAGATCTTCTGCTTCGTGCCGTCCAGTCTACTGCTTTCATTGTCTGTGGATACATGGCACAGCATTCGCTATTACCACCTATTTTTCATGTTTACTATTATTTTAGACTTAAGGTGAACTTTGGGTCGTGGTATTAAATATCCAATCCGGTGTTTACCTTTGCGGCTGAGGGAAACCACGAAAAACCCTGTCAGATTGGTCGGCCCACGAGATTTGAACCCAGAACTTCCCAAATGCGGACCACAGACGTTACCGCCTGAGCCATTCCGCTCAGTAATTCATATTTTATATGCGCAAAGAACAAGCGATAATACAGTTTGTGTTTCGGCGCTTTTTAATAGTTTGCCTTTTAGAATTTTATAATCTTTGGAAATTTTTGCAATTGTTATTTTATGTGTAGTATTTCCAAAATTTACTTAAACATGCATTCAGTAGAAAAAAAGTCGAAATTGTGCAATTTTTCGAACATTATAAAGCTCACAAAATGTAGAATGTTGAAAACCATCGAAACATGTAAACTATATTATCGATTTTTCTTTGTAACATATAAAAAAATGAACATATTACTGAATTGATTTTTTGCCAGAATTTTTTAAAGAGATGAACGAATAATTTCTATTGTGGGTGTATTCTCCTTCATTCATTCTTGAAACATGGTTATTTCATTGTCTTCTAGTAATTATCCAGGCATTTGCTAGTTGAATTTCACATATATTTTTAATGCATTTATTCCTTGTTCAGCCAAATCTTTTTCTAAGAAGAACTTTATTCAAAACCAATCAACTGTTTTCCAAAAAGTCAATCAAAACTAAACCAGTTTAATATACATTTAACCATTTGAGTGCCACTGTCGTATGTAGGTCCATTAAAACAAAAATTTGTATGGACTTAAGCCTATATCTTTTTATACATGTTATTAGTGTTGCATAAAGGCAGTAATCTCCACGATGAGTGTCGTTAACTTCAGTTTTATTCCAGGATGTACCTTGCAAGTTTGTATTCAAGTCGGTTTATCCCCCACAACGACCACTGCGTTGCATTGTAAACAGCATAAACACTGGACCAGATTACAGAAATTACGTTATTAATGCGTCCTTGTTAGGGAGTGCCTGAAAAGACCGAGGAAAGTACAGAATGTAGGCCGTGGAGCAGAGTAACTTTGATGACTCACGTGCAGTTTTGTATACTGGTGGAAGGTTTGCACGACAGTCATAAGAGGCTCATTACGTCTGTGTCACTGCTGCTAGGACAACAGGGGAACGTCTGCCTGAGGCTCGTTAAGTGAAGCTCTCTGAAAGTCATCAGAAGGAAATGTTCGTCATAAACCGGTGTTTACGCAGCAGAGAAGTTAAAAACGCTTTTCCTGGCAGTGTAGATCTCATCAGCGATACTTCTGCTGGTCGTCTGGTACTACAGCAACATCGTGTTTCCTGGCCATAAGCAACGTTTCAACCTTTTGGAGTCAAAATGTCAGACACAACTGCCTGCACGTTTTGTTTCCGGAGACAAGTACTCAAACTTACTTTTATCCTGTAATTTAACAGGAAACAATTGCCCATCGGTAAATCAAAGTCAGCGAATAAGGGTAGGTGTAGGTGAAGAGTTACAAAACTGTTTACAAAATTAACCATTCTGAGTGACAGGTTTTGATAGCAAACATAAGAATAAAACAAAAATTGACAATGGGTTAATAATTATATTCACAGCACAAATAAAAGTATACAATTGCATTTTGTGCTTTTGTCTTTTATTAAAAAAGCATATTCCTTTCGATTATGAAAATAAAAGTGTTGTATGTAAGTGCAAGAAGAATAAGTGTAATTCTAAGTTACTCATTTTTGTTGATTCTTTGCAGTATTGTAGAGAACATATCATTCTACAAAGACTATTATCTTTATAAATAATCTGAACCTTTTTTTCAACTTTGCATACGAAAATAAATACTTCTTTTGAGATTTATGATTAATAACTTGCTATTTTCACAAATATCTTACTCACTATGGTCTATTTTTTACATTACCATACATACAAACAAAACACCAGGTTTCAGTTCTCTAACTAAAGATATATCAATAAAAACAACCTTCTTCGGGAAATTGCATTTAAATCAAAGTGATACATTTTTACTAACTTATGAAAGATTAATACATTCCAGTTTCATATTCATTCCGACACTGGTTTACTATCAAACGAGGTTTGCCACTCCACGAAACAAAATTTACCAAATGCATTGTACCAAAATAGAAATAAAGAGGTAATTTTGTTACGCAGGGCCTTTGGGTATTTGAAGCGCGTCCTATGAGCTACACACAGCCACATTTGAACTAAAAATACAGAGCATATGCATATAAATGACACATCCAGAAAACTTGGGACAACTTTTAGCATCAGGAACAAAAAATTAACTTTTTCAGTTATATGTACATACACCTACAAATGTTAAAGGAGGTTAAATGGAATATATAAAATCATATGATAATGCTCATGTCGTACAAAATGAAAAATAATAATATATGTGCACTGCTTCAAAAAAGTATTCTTAACTTTGATTCTATATACCGATAATTTATTTTAAAGTACTCGTACAGTTTAAGATAGCTTTTCTATACCATTAAATGTTTATCTTGTTTATTATACAAACTACAGAAAATCAAGGAAGCCACGTCAATATAATGCGTAAAATTGTAATTTGTTACGAATAATGGACTTATAATCATCTATATGTTATAATACTGTTGTATTTGTGCTATTCTGTTGGTTTTAGTACACTGTGTTTCGCATATCACGGATATTTTGTATTTAATTGGCTTCTCTTTAAACACTAAATGCTACCTCTATCATCTTTGCAAACACAAACCAAGACACGAATGTTACAGCAACAGCTGCATCCTACAGGAAATACCGTGACTTTGCCCGCTCTCTCTGCAGCCATTGCTTGGCTGTTCCTGCATGTAGGCCTTTTAACGGCGCAACTTAACCTCTTCTCTCTTCCGGGAGCTCAACGTGTCCAACTCAGAACTATCCTTCTCTCTTTACTTGACAACGTCTATTCGCACGAGAAGAAGCTCGCCGAGGAAACGCGCAACAGAGGTCAACCGTGCACCTACACGGGGACTTTTTTTTTTTTTTTTAATAGTACTGCCGATTTGGAAAAGAAATTTCAATAAGACACCTGGGATTCCGCTTGAGCACCAAAAGGGCCTAAAATACTGATATTCAAAAGCAGGAGCGGCGTTACCGGGTATCTGCCATGGCCCAAGTCCTGACAGAGACCGCAGCGGATAAATAGGGGAAGTTGGCAAGGCTATAGTATTAATTAAAAATATTATATTATCGATTTGTGTTAGGCATGTACCTACAGGTGGAGAGTCATCGGGTTCTGTCTGGCCCGTTGCTTTAGCGGCAGGGCGGGCGTTAGGTTCGATTTGGAAGTTCAGTGATGCAGGTCGAGGCGATTTGGGAACTGACTGAAGCTTCGTCCAGGGACTGTAGAGATAAGGTGACTGAGTCCAGTTCCAGGGATTCCTCCCTTTTATACCCAGAGGCAGTTTCGAGAAGATTCGACATCAGGGCAGGGGTGTTCTGGAAACGTATACCGGCATCCCAATAGGAGTTAGACAGTTCGAAAATTGAAAGCATCTCGCCTCCCTCCCTATACAACACGCCAGTTGACGCTGAAACCACGCCCTGCTCCAAGGCGAGGCAAGCAGGTAGTTGCGTTGTTACAATACTCGTACTGTACTGCGGACGTAACTTCCAGGTGTTAATTCGGGAAAACAATAACCATACATATACCGTGCAACACAAAATTCATCAACTGATGGAACAACCATAAAACACACTCAGAATAATAAAGCATGCGTATACTCGTCGGTTTAGCTATGCAACGGACTCAGTGTACTGCTAGCCGGCCCACTGAAATCCACGAGGTTTTAAATGGAGAAAACAGCGGAAGTTTCTGATTTACCTAAAATAAAAATACCTCAAATTTTGAAAAGTTACAAACTGCTAACTCAGGGAACTACCAGCCAAATACAATCCAGCTTTCACATACACGCTCGGGAAACGATAACAAAAGTTAACTGCAATACGGTATATAAACCGGTTCACTCCTGCCTAGTGGACTACAAACATACGCACTCTGTCAAGGGCCAGGTAACCTGAAAGCACTGGATTCCAGTTTATCGGCCCCAAAATTCGTTATAAACGTATACGACATTACGATTTGTAACACCACTTAAGTAAACATTTCATATTTCATAAAAATCTTCTCATTTTGTATATGTCTTCTTCATATTTATTTCATATTCTATTGACGTTTAAGTGTTGAAATCTGAATGAAACGTTTTGATGTGTTTGTGGAGGGTTTACCTGCTAGGAAGTGAACAGTTGTCTCGCAATAAATGAGGTAAGCGTGGGATTTATCGGGAAACTTCTCAACTACTTCAATCAGGTTGTGATACACAGATTTTATTACTCACGCGGAAAGTTACTATTAGTACTGTGGATTTCTGGACCAGTTGTAGCGAACTTATGTTTAACATCATTGCAACAGTTTGAAAATCACCGCATCACCACTGCATCAGATATTCAGCTTAAGCAGCTTTCTGCCTACCAAGAGCATTGCAACTGGGTTTATTTCGGCTGTTAGATCCAAATAATAATTTCAAGTACGTAACCAACGATATATCTGTGACCCAAATAATTTGTTTACTGAATTTCTAGGAAGTGATTTGCAACCACTGGGGGAGGGAGTATTATTTGTAAAGTTAATGAGCACCACTTTGCAAGAAGTGAGAGATATATCCGAATTAACAAACAAATTAAATAAAATTAATAAACTACACAGGGATATGTCGCAGAAAATGTACAGACTGTAACCCGAAAAAATGGACAAACTACTGGCATGTATATTTGTTAAACATTGTTCATGCTTTGCCGATTTTAATTTCATTTATCCCCCAATATTTATGGTTAAAACTTTACAAAGGGTTCACTCTCAACTTCTTAGCAGTTCAAATCTAAAACCATCCCATGTTGAAAAATCCCATTTCTTATCCATCAGTGAATCCATATGTATTACTTCTTGACACAGTGTCTAGTACTGTATTCCTTGTGTAGCTAATCAACTGTCAGTTTATTTACTACTTCCGAGGCATTTAAATCTAAACCATTTTGCAAACAACGAACTTGACGAAACCGAAAAAATAGCATATAGTTTTTAAGTTTTGATTAGATATTAGTTCTTTAAATATTTGTTTACTTAACATATAACCCGAAGTCCGGCATCAGAAATAAAATCTAGACAGACTAAGCACAACCTGATATCAAGCCATTTTTGGAGTTCAAACAAGTCTTTTGCATTTCTCAATCAAACTGTGAAAGCAACTGAATAGAACTGTGTAGTTCCTTGGAATCTGAAATGTGAGTACAGATCAATTGCTGGCCATTTTCATGCTCTATGATCAATAGTAGGGTGGGCCGAAGACACTATTATGTTGTTATGGTTGACTGCAGGGCAATGGCTCTATCTGTAGCCTTGAGAATCACGTTTGTCGCATCGCAACACCCATTCGCCCTCAACGTGATTGTGTATCCTTGGCATGACCAAACGTTGTTGCATATCGCTGTGGGTGCTTTGCCTTAGCACCTCAAGATGATATTGGTGGCAAACTTCAGCTGGCATTAATATGTGCTTCTCTTTTTAAGTATACATTTCAAAATATGAACATTTAGTTATGTGTAGAATGCCCCATTTTATGAAAATTTAAACATTTTGAACTTTTAAATTTGCAATTGTTCATTAAAACCAGAAGTTAAATTTTGCGGAAAACAAACCATTTTCTTTATTAAAAAAAACATAATAAAGAACGTAACGCGCTTCTAATTCTCTAAAAATCAATCCGGTATTGTCCTCCGTGATCTAGGGGTACCATCTAGTTCCCTAGGTCGTTGGGTTCAAACCCTACGGATGGATTTTTTTCGGGCGTAAAAATCTCTAGCGTGGCTTCCTTCGGAGGGGAAGCCAAGATGGTGGTCCCGTGTCTAGATTTACGGCACCTAAAGGAACCCCAAGCCCTATAAAAAGACCTCTGAGCAAAATTTCCGGTCTTTTACGCCCAATATAGAATGGGACGCTAAGGACCATAGCAGTTAAAAGACCGTCCATAAATAAAATTCAATTTCAATCCGGTATTAGTCTAATCCAAAACTATACTTGATATCAAGAGAAGGTATTTAGATCTCTTCATCCATTATAAAAAATAATAATAAAAAAAAAAGTATATAGAAAATTTGAAAGAAATCTAAGAAAAACTATACCATTAGGGACATTTTACAGTAGCAAAAATTGGGTCTTAAATTTCACGCATTACTTGCAAACACTTGCGCTCCTCCATCTTAGGGTCTCCTTTAGGATTTAAATTGACACAGGGGTAAAAGCGCAACTTCATTCCTAATTCTACTTCAGGATTTTTTCTATGAACATTTTACCAAACTATATATATTTTGTAGAAAATTCAGTATCGAGTTCGTTTTGATTTGCATACGTGCTCATACCGTGAATTATCTGCAGGAAGTCGATGTTATTACTTAATGTCGATGTATTTTACTAAATAACTTCCTTGGTGGAAAATTCATGTACCAGTATAATATAACTTTTCCAAAGTACAAGAAGTAATTTCTGTTCCAAACTGACCGGTTTCAAGGCGCATAACTCTAATATTTAAAGTATAACAATTAATCTAACAAATAGATTGAAAATATGCTTCATTTTCGATTGCCCAAACAAATACCTACGCTGTTAAGTACTGGTGCTTTCCAAACTGCTCGTATAATGGCTTGGCAACCCCTAAAAGGTTTGCACTACTTTTACAAAGAAAATTCCTCTACAATTCCGTCCCTATCCTTTGTTCCGAAACTTGTACAAAACATTACTTCACTTACCCCAAGGCAACTTAACTAATTTTCAGCTTCGAGCCAACGCCTTACCTGAAACAAAAGAACAGTACATGTAGCACATAACGGCATAGAAACATGTGACAAACTGGTTTGCAGCATTCAATTTAAAAATCTGATGTACAGTTCTCCCAACACGAGTTTACTTACGCATTTCAAATCATCTTATAAAATCCCTTATATAAATCACTTAACACGATTCTTATATAACTTAACGTTAAGTTATTCATAATAAATGTTTTCCTAGAAATTATCTCAAATTGAACTTGGCTCCATGCTGTGAGAGGGAAAACAATTGTATACCGCAGGTCACTTTATGTGATAAATAAGACACTGCGGGAATAGAATATTTACAAAAAATAATGCCGCACCACAGTTCAGCCCCCTGTCCAAAAAGGGGAGAAAAAAAACTTAAAAAGATGTACCAACTGATATGTCAGAAACGGCTAATGCTGTTAAAAATTTGTGACACAAATCGTGCACTTTAATGAGCTCTGTTTTTTTAAAACCCCGTTAGTAGTACTGTATTTCACCCAAAATTCGATATCGACATTCTATAGTCTATGTTTCGAGGCCTATTGAACACACACACACACACACACACACACACACACAAAATAATTTCAGAACAAGGTATGTGCGTGTGTGTGCGTGCATATGCCCGGGATAACTCTTAAAAGTCTGATAAAAACCAAACATCATGCTTAAATTCGAAATTCTTTAAGCATGATAGGCGGATTTACAAGAAGACCCCACACCCCAAATGATCCTTTATATGGAAAAGCTTTGTCATTTTTCTTTTTCTTAAAAATCCCTCTAAGGAGTGTGATTAAAATGTAATAAACGTTAACCATTAGATAATGGGACAAATTAAATGTACACGTATCTTGATTTCTCTGTGAATAGACTGTGAAGTCCTCTTCATAACTGGATTTTGAATAATTTTGTTTAACTGAGTCACAGGAGATGAGAAAAAAAAACTTATTACACGAAAAATCGGTGTTACATTCATGTGACTTCCTCTAACCTCTACCGTTTACTTTTATATAGCTTCTACAAATTATTCTTTTGAAAGCTTATTTTACTATCTACTTTATGTTAATCGAAATAAACCTTTGCAGAAATAGTTTCATTACACACTTTGTTTAGGTACAAGGGGGATACAACAAACCGAATCGACAGTCCAGATTTTTAAAAGCGGGTCGCTATAGACTGGCGATGAAATTCAATACTCTTTTCATGACAGCTGAAAAGTGACAGCACTTTAAAAAAGCTACAAAGTGTTGAACAATTCAAACCGATAACAAACGACATCTCGGAAATTGTAAACGTTATTTGAAATAAATTGTGTTTTAAAGAGGTCTACATTTTTTTTTGTGCACTGTGTTTTTGTCTATTTTACCCGTTATACAAAATGTCTTTCCAATGAAGAAGACTAGGGACTTTCTTGAACTTTTTCGTGACGCATTTCTGGAAGATACTGAACTTAAATACCAAGTTTGGTATACGAGGTGCGATAAAAAAATAACGGAATTTATTTAATTTCGCGAGCTTTATACTTCCGATATTCAAAACTTTTGTTTTATCTTGTTGGTACACATGTTCCTGATGTACATTTGCATTTTCAGCTGTTTGGAATGTTGTTTATTGTTGACAGTCCTAAACGTTATACGTGTTTCAGAGTGCTCGGCGAATTTTACTTTCGAAAAAGATGGATCAAAGAATTTGCATTAAATTTTGCTTGAAAAACTGAATAAAGTGCAGAACCGCATTCGAAATGTTGACTGTGGCTTTTGGCGAATCTACTGCAAGTAAGACAAGTGTTTACGAGTGGTATAAGCGTCTCAAAGAGGGTCGAGAAGACGTTGAAGACGATTCCCTGGACGCCCTAGCACATCAATTACTGACGACAATGTAGAAGAAGTAAAGGAAATGGTTCTGGAAAATCGCCGAATCATCATCAGAGAGGTTGCTGATGTCGGCATATCCTTTGGCTCATGCCAAGCAATTTTTTCGGATGTTTTGGGCATGAAACCTGTAGCAGCAAAGTTTGTTCGGGAATTTTTAAATTTTGACCAAAAACGACGTCGCGTAGACATCATTCAGGAATTGCTGAATGAAGTCGAAAACGATCCAGAACTTCTAAAAAAGGTTATAACAGGTGAGGAAACAGGGTATATTGGTATGACGTCGAAACTAAGACCCAATCGTCCCAATGGAAACTGCCTGAAGAGCCAAGATCGAAAAAAATTCGACCACATGTGCAAGTTCTTCTCGGTGTTTTCTTAGATTACAATGGGATAGTACATCAGGAGTTCCTGCCTCATGGTCGTACGGTCAATACGGAATACTACCTGGAAGTTATGCGCCGTTAGCGTCAAGCAATCCGAAGAAAACGACCATATTTGTGGCAAAACCACTGGTGGAAATGTCATCACGATAATGCACCTGCTCACACCTCAATGCTTGTTCGTGACTTTTTGGCAAAAAACAAAACCGTTTGCTGCCTCAGTCACCGTATTCGCCGGACCCCCCTGCGACTTGTTTCTATTCCCGAGGCTGAAGAGAACCATGAAAGGAGGACGTTTTGATGAGATAAAAACAGCATCGCTGAAGGAGCTGCACACCACAACGAAAAGTGAGTACCAAAAGTGCTTCCAAGATTGGAAAAAGCGCTGGCGCGAGTGTATTATATCTGAGGGGGGTTTCTTTGAAGGGGACAAAGTTGATGATTAAATAAAAATTCTTTAACACAAATTCCCGTTACTTTTTTATCACACCTCGTAAATTGAGCATTTCGTTTTAGAGTGACACAAACACATATCTTTTCCTAAGAATGTTTTTCTTTTTATCCAGGTGGTCTCAAAACATGAATTTCCTGTTAACTTCAGACATCAAGTTTTTAGCGGAATGCAATATTTCCGCCTACCAAGTGCAGCAGATGAGAGAAAGCAATTAGTTTCACATATCAATATGGTTTCCATTACGCTTGGAGTGTGAAAGGCATCAATTTAATACCAGAGTCCTTGCGCTGAATGAATCGTTTGAAAAGGCTTCGCGTGTAAAAAAGTAAATGCAATTAACTGGAAAATTCCTAAAGTGTAACACGTTTGAATGAGAGCTCCATTAATGTCACGGTTAAAAGCTCCACTTCCCGTGGAGCAAATGGGTTGGAACATGAATACAACAAGCGTAATTTAGTGAAGGTGACCAAAGGGTGAACGCTGGAGTGTTTCAAAGCCATAGGGGAAACAAACACAGCACCAGTAAGTTTTTTAATATACACTGCACACTCCCGTTGCTGATCAATAAAAATCACGATGATGCAAATGAGCAGGGGGCCTATGCTGACTATTCTCAGTACTTGGTTCGTCACTGCCATGCGAGGACCTCATGCGGGAAATGTAACAAATGCCACAGTCAATGGAGAGCCGAGTTATTTCTTAAGCCAGGGTTTATCAAACTGAAGCTCGAGAACCGGTCGCGATCCGAGAGCAACTTTTGTTTGGCCTGCCTACAAGCTTAAAAGAAATTAAAAAGAAGCGCTTGATTTATTAACGAATTTCGAACGATTAAATAAAATAAATTGATTTTAATTAATATACAATGTAAATGACCTACTGAAAGACAAATACAAGTTAATTTGGTTGATTTTTAACAACTGTCTGCCGAATGACGTATTCCCTCGTTTGAAAGACTTTGCACGAGGACTGACATCAGTGTTCGAATTAACGTATACCTGTGAAGACATTTTCAACAATGAAATACTGTTACACGCTGGGGTGAAGGCCAAAAGGTTTCCAGCAAAATATTAAATTTTAATCACCCCAACATGCACATGGGGAACCGTAGCTACAGACACAACGAGAGGACCAGGACCTTGATGTTCACATTCCGATGCAGGCGTGGAGTTTTGTAACAAATTTCACATCACCTGTAGTTTATTAAATAAGTTGTGGCCCTACATTACATATACAAGGAGATACAGGATTGAGGGGAGATGCCTCACACACACAAAACCTATACCTTACACACCAACTCTCAGACTGACGCTAACATCTCCCCCACCTCTCTCTCCAACTCTGGCTAGGCTCGCCGGCCAGAGGTGGAGAGTGTCATGCCAGACGGAAATTTAAACACAAGCCGAAAAAAATAGAATGCTGTCGCCAATGCGACGCAATAATGTGTCTGGCAAGACAATATCTGCTAATGCGCCACAATATGTCAAGTCAAAGTATAAGTCTGCTATGAGTGATGAGCATTTAGAGTCCGTTTTGATGATAGGCAGCACAAAATTAGAACCACAAATGTCTGGAAGCATAGTACAGAAAAGTCAGTGTCATTCTTCTCGTTGAATATGAACTACTACCAACGTAAAAATACTTTATAACATCTATGCATGTGTGTGTGTGTGTGTGTGTGTGAGTGTGTATAAATATAAAGGTGGGGAGAGAAAGCCTATGAGCTACACTGTCATGAAATTATGAATGAAAGACTAATCATTTGTTAATTATTTAACTACATCGTTATTAATATGTAAGTATAGATTTTAGTTTAATGAAACACTGAGAACTAACCTGACCTGTGCGCCTCGTGAATATACGTTTATTGTTTCTGTGGCTTCGCCCGCGATTCATTTTCGACGGTTAATGTGGCCCCTGCTGTGAAAAGTTTGGCAACCCCTATCTTAAGAGACCTGTCTGTGAATTCTCCAAAAGCCAAAGTAGGTACTCTACTGAGCTTTTTGAACTTTTCACTTCTTATGTCGGTATAAACAAGTACGGCTGCAAAGTTTGGCAAGTATACATTAACTCATCATTCCTAGCTTATGCATTTTAAAACACTAATTTACGCTATTTTATAAAAACCGCTCCTTACGATGCAAATGTCATTATTTTTAAACAACATTTTAGGGATGCGTACCTTACTGAGCTATAAAACAAGCTTGCTAAGACATCTATCTACTTTTAAGTTAATTGCTTTTTAAAAAACAATCTTTATTCAACTGTAAAATTCGGCTTTGCCAAAAAAAAAAAAAAAAAAAAAAAAAAACTTATTAGCCTTGGGTGAGCTTGATGGCGTAAACTATTTCTGAAGTTTAATTCTAATAACTTAAAAATGGATCGTAGGGAACATTTTAACTGCTGAAAAATGTCTAAATTATTACAAAAGCTCTGGAAAACTCGCTCATATTAATATTAGTGCCAACTGCTGAATTATGAAACAATACTTAATCGTATCTTAAAGCAGTCGTTTTGTTTTGAATGCCCTACAATTGGAATCAAATGACGGCAGAAGCACACTTATGGGATGGTGATTTCTCTCGCTCACATTAACTAAAATATTAGAAACTGAATTTGACTGAACCAAATGTTGCAACAACTCAAGAAATTTTGGAAAAAGCTTAAGGTGGTTTAAAATGCATGTAATATAATCATGTAATTGTAAGTGTTGAGAAATGAATATCCATATCCATAAAAGAAATATATTTAAAATAAAAATTCGAATGCGATAGCACGACCGTCGCTCAGGGTAATTTAAATCGTCAAGCAAGTCTTTTATTTTTGCTACCGTCAAAAATATTTATACAATAACGTTACTAGACAATCGGACTTAGTATTAAGTTAAAAAGCCTAAATTGCAATTTTTTTCCCATGTTTGTCCTACTTTCACCGGTCGGCCCCCATAAGAACTGAAGGTAACAGCATTAAGGATTTTAGTACCGTTTAACTAATTCTGAAGCCATGATACGCCTTTTAGGACACACAGCTTAAGTACCTTGTATTGCCAAGACTTCTCACAAATGAAACCTTGAGGTGTAAAGATAAAAGAAAATACTTTCATACTGTGGCGTACAGGTAACATTATCTGAAGAGCTGTGATAATCGAGTTCTATTTTTGGAATTATAGTCGATTATTGCATCCATGGCCCCCAAATGGGAGATGAGCAATCCTATTTGAAATAATGTTGTTTCTCAACCAATCACGGTCCTGATTCACTTACATGATAAACATAGCTCCTCCTTTTTTAATAGTCTGAACAGGTTAGAGTATTAGCTTGCACTGCAACTAAATGAACACCATTCCAACAATGTATACAAATAAGAAACAATACGCCTATCATGTCTTCTTCATTAAACATAAACAATAAAAAAGTTCCTTCCAATCCATACAGATTTTATAATTGTGTTTTTAAATAATGTTTGTTGCGGCAAAGAAAATCCTAACCTATGATATTGTTTATAGGACCCTTACAATGCTACATGTCTACTTCTAGTTTCCCACGCAATGGTGGTAAGTAATATTAAATTATCAAAGTGCACTGCTCAAGCAAACGAAGTACGATCACATTATTATGATTTGTTTTCGAAGGACGCTCTTTATATTACAGAAAAACGTAATTGTTTTATAATTATAATGTTGCAACAATCATGATTTTGGGGTAAATAATTTTTATTCTTGAAATAGTCCTTACAAATGCTACTCTTGATTTCCAAATCCTCTAGATATATACTCTCTCATCACTTCGTGAATCGCGAATTTATCTATGTTTTTTGGAAATCACTAGTGGCATTAACTATGATAATCTCACCAGAGGTTTTGCGATTAACGCACGAGAGAACTTTCCAATTGATCTTAAAATTTAATGTGATATTTATTAATGACTATTTCAGGAGAAATATTATGTTTAATAATGCCGTTATTATACAACACACACACAATAAAACAAATCTCTATACATCATTAGTGCCACCTGCTGAATTATGAAACAATGCTTAATCTATCTTAAAGCAGTCGTTTTGTTTTGAATTTCCTATTGGTATCAAATGACGGCGGAAGCACAGTTATGGGATGGTAAATTCTCTCTCTCCCCCTCCCTCCCTCTCTCTCTGCGACAATTGCCCTGTAATCAAGCTACCATTGGCTTACCCAAGACGTTCTTTCGGGCACTCGTTGCTGTAATTACTAATTTCTAAAAAATTCACCCAATTTATTTTGTATTATTTGTTCAAGCATAACAATTTTTACGATCCTATGTACCCAAATTTCAAGAATATATACATAAAATGAAAATCCAGTCTCACAGAAATGTCCCACGTGTTGTCCAATACAGCTCTTTGCAATTAAAGATGAAATGGTGTGTAATATTAAAACCTTCTAAAAAATACATAAATAAATAATAAGCTACATAGCATTTTTCACTTTCTACAACTCCATTAGGTATTACATTGTTAAATCCAAAACAACTTGATATCAAGAAAAGGTTTTAAAATCACATCAATCTTCAAATAACGTCTGAAAATCTGAAAGCAACAACAAAAATTGTATAATTGGAAGCATTTTAAAGTGGGAAAGGGGGGGGGGGAAGTCCTATCCGCATGTCAATTTAAACGTTAACTTTCGGCACTTAGATTGCTAAAAACGCAAAACCGCATTTGGATGCTTATTCAATGTTTGAGAATGTTTCCATGAAGATTTTTTTTTTTTGGTCGAAATGTTATTGAAAATTAAGTATCAAGCATGTTTAAATCCGATTCGTTCATACTGTGCTTACGTCATTTGAGTGGAGCGGTCTTCATAATCTGACCGATTGAATTCCCCCACCATAAGTTATGAAATGTTAAAGAGTAACGGAAGGTCCTAGAATGTTTCATTAAGCTACAAAATATTTCCGAAGGTTTCGAAATCTTGGAATGATAGGACATGGTCAGAGCTTGTTTCGGGATCACATGCTGGTAGACTTCACACAGTCCAAATTACTTGACATACTGCATTGCTAGTAGTTTCTGCGCTTTGTATTTCAGTTTCCAACCTTGGTCCTTAAAGAGCAGAGAATACGTAGGTAGTATGTGGGTGGCTATTCCGACAGTGACCCCTTTACCTTGATCAAGGCACGCTATTGACTTAAACACCTCATTCATTAACGATGACATCTAGCAGACATCGAGACTGGTTTAATGCATTTGACAACATGCAACTTAGTCTGAGGTCAAAAGGAGTTAGCTTTTTATTTATTTTAACTATGAAGAGTGTATGTCGGATGCACCAATATTCTTAAAAATGCGGGCACTCAATCCATCGAAGTTCTAATATCCGTAATGACTTCAAAACGAGACTAACAGAATACACGTGAGAAACAGCCGAATTAGTTGAACATTCTTCTGACAATCTGTACGTTTGAATCCTGTCATGAAGAATTTCCTCGTGGAAGACAAACTGTCATTAGAGTGGAAAGCAGAAAATCTATTAACTCACCATACTTCTTATACAATTTATGCTCTCCTTATATCTGTATTTTGCGAAAAAATACAGATGCTGCATCAGCTCGATGATGTATACGTATTATCAAACTTCTGGAAAACTTCTATTCCATTTTTGTCAACACAGAAATACAAAATATTTACTCGATTCCTTTACTAGGCATGATTATTTCTGCAGGTCACTACTGCACGATCTGGCGAAAATCCGATCCGACCAGCAAATTATTATTAAAGTATTCCACAAACCCCACAATGTTTTTCTTCGCATGGACCTGTTAATCCTCTTTCGTGGTCCGTTTAGCTTACCTTAGTCACCATTTCAGTGCCACTCCTATCAATTCAACGCTGTCGTAGCAGTTTGCCTGCCTTACGCCAATCAACGTAGCCAATCCGGCATTCCTCACAAGTGAAACGGTAACTTCAAAAACAACCCAAAAAGTTTCCAGGAGAAACTAACAACTACTTTTTTTAGTACCTCTGCATGCGAAAATTATTTAACCCTTTACGCTACTCATGGCCACTATTCCTGACGAATCATGCATGTCTCCATCTCTACCTGCGGAAGGACGTAAAAAGGGAACGGATGACTTTTCAACTCATGTCTAACCTTTACTCTAAATAATGAACTTTTATCCATATGTGGATTACACCTGGCTTCCAGAATGTATATTAACCGCTAACATGGGGTTCTGCGTCTCGGCCAAGGCTGGCTGCTCTCCCCCTTCACATCGCGTACCAACATGTCTGACGCATAATTAGTCCGATTTTGTAGGAGCAAACACTAATTAGAGAGAGGTAGCGAAAGTTATCTCATTAATATCATTTTTAATCAGCTGACGGAGGAAGAAAAATCAATGCGTAATTTCAACAAGATTCCGCCACGGCTCTTTCAACAAAGGAGACGATGGGTAAAATTTGGGAAGTTTAGGTGCATGGCCCTCTCCTCGCTATATATACAGGACAAATCACCTAAAACTTGCACAGCAAATATTTCGGAAATGGAAAGTGCTATTGATGTACGGTTTTCACAGAATTGAATGGTAGTCAGGGGCTCGTATTTGCAGCATATACACAGATTTTAATAATGCTTAGAAACTGTATTTTGTGCATGCAAATTTTTAAATGGAACAATGCATATTGACATTAAGAAAATAAAAGTAGGGCAAATTAGAATGCCAATAGTGTTAGTTGAAGGATTCTAGTGCAAGTAGTTTACGAGAAATCGTATTCTTTTTAACACAGCTGTTTGTTCCATTCAATTGATTAGCCGCTAGGTACGACGTTGTTTGTTTACATTGTTTTTTTTCTGTTTATTGATTGCATTGCGACTTTCTAGTCACTTTGTGATAGTTCAGGCAATAGGTCGTGAGTGTAGCATGGGATTTGTAACAATACAGAAAAAGCCGACATGCTCATGGTGCTTGGAGAATGTAGGAAGAACAGTACCGCGTACCCGGAAACATATCCCAATAGACGTCAACCATCTCAGCAATTACTTATCGACCTCTTCAAATAGTTACATGAAAGTGGTAGTGTAACACCTAGAAAACGCAACTAGAGTAAAACAAGTGACTAGAGAAGAGGGAGAAATTAATGTTTTGACTGCTGTTGCAGTAGATCCGCAGTCAGATAAGCGTACTCTGCATTCTCCATCGATATTGGTTCCATCCCTGTTACATCTCTATCAATAGCTGCATGGAATCGATTTTGAGAATCGTTGTACATGGGCGTTAAGACATAACACTCCAGATTTATCATGTATCTTGTTTAGTGATGAACCAAGATTTACTAATCATGGCCAGGTAAACGGCAGAAACAACCAATATTGAGCTGTTGGCTTCATTGGGTAGAACATCAGCGTCAACGGAGTTTAAACGTGCGGTGTGGGATAGTGAACCATCAGCTCATAGGCCCTTTTATCGTAGCAGAAACACAATATTCGCACAGGTATCACAGCCTCCTAACAGACCATCTTCCATGGATGCTAGAAAACGTTCCCTGCAGACCAGAAGGAAGCTGTAGTACCAAAATAATGGCTGTCTGGCACACAGTGCACGAATTACTACAGCTTGTCTTCACGGGTTGTTTCCGAATCGTTGGATCGCATAAAGCGGAACTGTACCATGGCCCGTTCCTCGGATTTGTCTCCTTTAGACTTTTTGCGGGGAGAGCTAAAAGACAAGTGTCTACAAGAACATACCAACTACAATGATATGAAACGGCATATTACTGCTGCCTGTGCTGAAAAATCCGCTAAAATGCTAGAACGTGTGCAGCAGTCTTTCCATTGTAGACTGGAAGCGTGTTTTGAAGCTACCGGTGGTCGTTTTGAACACAAGCTTTGATGGTCAATTTTCTCTTTGCTTGTTGGAATCTACCGAAATAGTGTGTAGACGTTTGTTTTTCTTTAGTTTGTGCTACCACAGGCATACGACATGTCTCGGTGTGTGTATCTTCAGAATAGAATTTCTCCTAAACTACTTGCCCTAGAATCCTGTGACAAACACCATTAACATTCTAAATTACTCTAAGTTTATTTTATTGGTGTGAATAAGCATTGTTCCATTTAAAAAAAATTGCATGTTTGTTCAAAAAATACACTTTCTATAGTATCGCCGTTTTATCTCCGGCTGACAGTTTGCGCGACCGAGAAAGGAAGTGTTGCCAATTCTTGCCCCTATTGTTAACACGTGTGTATACATGTGCCACGTCTTTGCAAAGTGCAAACAATGAAATAGTTGCCTATGTTAGAGTATGGGATAGCATTTACAGGAAGCTTAAACAAAGAGATTTAAATTACTCACATTTAACATGTCTATAGTCCAGCGGAAAGACGCCGCACTCCTCGTAGATATCCATTTCATCATTAGTGTCACTGGAGTCACCACTGTCCGCATTTAATGAAAGAACTAATTCTTCTGCGCTAATATTCATGTAGCCTGAATACAAATTCACGGCTATGGCTCCGGTAAACCCGATTTTTTTCTTCGATTCTGAAGAACCACTAGCCATAGCGATATAACAACTATAACGATCGATAACAATAACCATAACAAGAATAACGCAGTAAATCGCACACGCACAAAAAACCAACTTCACCTGAACTAAAGCAAACAGTTACTGGCCACGCGTACTTCACTTACAAGAGAATTGGCAACACAGTCCAAAATGCAGTGAACGCACACAGGGAAGAAGGCTGTAATTGGTCCTAGCAGACAACTTCCACCCTTTGCTGTGCGAGTCAATCCAGTACTGCAAACCTTGCCAGATTTTCGATTCTTTTCTTTCGTGTTGTGTTTTGTGTGTAGCAAAGCTCTAAACAACAGTAAGCTATATTTATTAAAAACGTTAGAAGAAATCAAATTAGAATCCTGATTTATCTGTTGAAATGAGACAGAATAACTTCCTTTACTGCGAAAATTCACAGCGGTAGTATTGTTAGAGGTGGCCATTCTGATATATACCTATCTCTTTCTTTACCCTCACGAAACGTCAGGGCCGGAGATACAGCGGCATGATTATAAGCATTATTAAAATTTGTGTATAAGCTGCCAACACAAGTCCCTGATTACCAATAAATTCTGTGAAAGCCGCACATCATTAGCACTTTCCATTTCCGAAATATATGCGGTGCAACTTTTAGGTGATTCACCCTGTAAAGGTGGTAGAGAAAGTACAAAGGAAATACCTCGAGTATATTCTACAGTAAGGGCTCTATCTTTTTCCACGTATCAGCAGCCCATAATTTTGTTTATGTATGTAATGTGTCCTACGCTTACTCGCTCCCCAGATACAACAGCCTGTGACTGGAGTAGCCTAAAGGACAATGCGTACAAAACTAATTAATCACACATTGGTAAAACTCACGGAAAACTAAGAAATAAAATCGGAATTATTAGTGTACTACTTATATCGTGTCAATTGGAAAGTATTTACCCGGTACAATGCGTATTTAGCTGATGGAGAAAGACATTTCCAGCATTGCTATAAAGTAAGAATTTACATGCAGTTTTAAGAAGCGAGGTCAGAGCAGAGCGCGGGAGGTTGTGGCATGTAGGTACAGCTACCGAGGCGAAAAACTCTATAGAGTGGTAAAGACACTCCGGAAGCCCTGTACTTTATTGAAGTGAAAACCAGAATATCTATATCCTCTGAACAATCATGATGTCAAATAGTTTTATCTACCCGCTGCATCCCTCACAGTATTCCTTAAAGATCCCCTAATGATTTCACTTAACATTATCTATATTCTGTACCCACCAAGGACTTCAATAAGTCCACATCATTCAATTGGACCCTTTTGAAATAGCAACATTTAGTTTGTTGTGGAATGCAGAGTTCTGTAGCCCTCGTCAACATATGCAATCCAGTTTATTTATACTAAATAGGTATGCAAATTTCGGGGGAAAAAAAAGGTTGGGAAGAGAGATGAAGACGCGGGTTAATGACCTCTTTATCTAGGTAAACAATTTACTTGCTAATTGCAACCTCTGTTAATGACACACCCCTTTCTGTGAATTCCAGGAAGGGGAGAGATTTTGCACTTGGCTCCTGAAATAGGCACACAATTCTGTTCCATTCTACATAAAAATTTGATTTTTATGTAATGGGACTGGGTATTTTTAATACACGCAATAATATTATTCAAAAACCACTCAGACGTTTCTCTTTAGTCGTTTTCATTTCATCTCTTCTATTTCACAAATGATAACCTTAAGTTAACTGTCATCTTTTGCAGCTCCGTGTTATCACTAAATGAGAGGGCGAAACCCATAGTGTTGTTACCCATGTTTTCATCCTTTGGAGATATGAGAATTTCATTAGAATAATTTGCATATATTCCATCGACACTTTTTGTAGATGTGTAGTACTGAATATTGCTATATAAGTAGCTGCAATACAATGAAGATTTAGTTTAACATTATTAAGATTTAAACCACAGTTTAATGTGATTGAACGAAGAGGATTTTGGGTGAATTGAATTAAAATACATATGGCTCTCGCCACTCAAATAATGGGAGAAAACAAAACCAAATTGAAACATAAATGCTGTCTGAATTAACATGAGGAACTAAACGCCCTAGTTGGACTAATTCTGTCACCTGGTCAGAATGACTAAGAAAATAAAGCTGAGAAGAGTAAATTGGGTTACACCCACAGAAAGTTCAGCACACCGTTACCTGGGCGAGAACCGCAAGAGTATGCACACACAAGGAGATACGACATCCCGTATTGTAACTGACCTGGAGATGCAGTTGCTCTGTGAGGTATAGCAATGTTCCAGACCAGGAGAACCACGTCCTTTCCACGTTTTCGTCTCACTATCAGCTAGATGCACGTGCCTTCAACAATACGAAGTGCCCTCTAATATAGAACCGATAAAACTTCCAAGAGATAAAGCAAAGGTGTGTACAAAGTCTTGAAGAAAATTCAAAACTGTTGTTCTATTAACACCCCCATAAATGGTTTTTGTCCATACAATTA
Organism: Deroplatys truncata; assembly: GCA_030765065.1. Lineage (NCBI taxonomy): Eukaryota > Metazoa > Arthropoda > Insecta > Mantodea > Mantidae > Deroplatys > Deroplatys truncata. The sequence continues at coordinate 48,196,688 of CM060985.1, forward strand.
ATTGTTAATATAATACTTATATGGATTCACATTACATTGCAATTATCTCATAAAATAAACAGCATTTCCCTTTAATCTCATTAGGAGCTACAAAATATAAGTTTCATACTATGCAATTTTTTCATTAAATGCAGTTATTTCATTTTCTTAATTAAAGTAAGAACATATAAGAAAGCGTTAAACGTTTTGAAACATAGAGGTGATAATTATATAAAATTCTGGAAATCTTGACAGCAGCATCTTAAACTTTCTTTTAATTGCACAATGCCTAAAAAATGGGACGAGTTGCTCAGTCCACAAGATTCCCTTGCACTTTTTGCACACCGTTTTGTTTCCTGTCCCTGGAGTGTAGACACAGTACACGCTCCTGATTTAGTTCACATTCTTTCAGTTTCCATGCTAGATGTTTGACCATTATTCCTTCGTGAAAAGCTTGTAAGTCTTCGGCTTACCATGTTACCTTTATCTGAGAGTTAATCCCACAAACATTCACTAGGTAAACATGTACTCGTAAGTAGAGGACTGACTTTCACTTCCATCGTGCAACTGATCAATTACGTATCGCATCGTTATACAAAGGATCCGATTGTCTTAAGTTTCGCTCTGTCTTCTACGTAACATTTCTCCGTGGCTTAGCTGTTGCATCACAGCCATCTGTGTGTTGTTTGGAATAAAATATAGTCGGCTTCAGTTTCATGCACAAAACATTCTCTCTGGCTTTACAGCTAAAATTAAAAGTCATTTTAATAAGAATCTTCTAGTGCGACTCCAACAAGTTAATATTTTAATATCCACGCCTAGTATTTCCTTTTCAATAGTTTCGCCATTTAGAGGTCAATAATTTGTGTCTCAGATTTCTTTTTAACCATCTAGAATACAAATGCTTTCGAAATAGTTAAAAGGGGTGGTTTGTGACTCCATAAAACGCAGCTAAGGTCTTTAAAATCCCCACTTAAAATATGCAGGGGCGAATTTTGTATTTTAAATAAACAGTTTAAAAAAATTATCTTAAACGTAAAAATACAAACAAAAATAATATAAATTGCCATGTTTTGTTACTTGAGTGCTTAAGTTTTTATGCTATTATACTAAATAGTGTATAAAGTAATTATATGAAAACCGCATTTTGGAGATTAAGTTCTGGCCGAACAGTACAAAATTCACGCTTTCTCTTAGTAAGAAATCTGGTGTTGAAGCATTATCTGATTGAAATAGTAAACTTCTGTGTTCCTTTAAACAAGAGGCCTCTGAGTAAAATTACCAGTCTTTTCACGCTCAATATGGAATGGGACGCTAAGAACCATAGTAGTTAAAGAGCGTCCATAAATAAAATAAAAAAACTCCTTTAAACACTTGTTTGCGCCTCATCGTCAGGTTAAATTCTGGTGCTTTTCTTCAAAGTGAATCCCCATTCTGTGGAATTGTGGGGAAGGAATACTTCACAAGAAGAATCAAGAGAAGGCAGCTTATGTGAAAATACATGTACTGCCGCCTGTGCCACCAACTCATGAGCTGCTTACTCGAACACTGGACAGGAAAATAAGAACTTGCCTGGACCTAACAGTGTGTGGATTGCTAGCCATTTTATACAACTAAAGGCCATACGAGGGCGATACTGAACATTTTTAAATGGCATGTTTCTAAAAACAAATGAAATCTGTATATATTTAACAACTACTTTCTAATGTTTTGGAGTTTATTACCGTGTAGTTAGATTTGCTCCAACACTTTGTTAATTATCATTAAGATTTTGTGTTCACCCATAAGTGAATTTGACTAGAGAAGATTACCAGGCTATGATTTCTTTTACGGTTTTGAATCGTCATTAACGCCTAAACAATGTGAAGATCGCTTAGAAATGCATAAGGTAACAATTTATAATTGGTACAGCGAATTCAAAAGAGATCGGTTTTTTCTTTGATGAATTTCATGAAGGAGGCTCAAGGTTTATTGCCGCTGTTGGAGCAATGCTTGCAGAAGATCGACGGACATCTTATGAATTTATTCGGGTGACATTGGGTATTGATATCAGTCAAATCCAAAACATTTTAAATCAAAGACGTGAGAAAACTATCGTCGATGGATTCACATAAACCGACTCCCGATCACAAACAACAACGCATTGATTGCTGCAGAAACACTCTGGAAAAATTCCAAGGCGCTGGTAAGAAGATGGTTGTTAGGTCTTTTTACTTTGTCTACTACGTATAGTAAGTAGGGGAAGCATTGTATTCCACCCAAAAATTCGATACCGAGATTTCACCGGAAATACATTTTTGGAAACATGTCCGTGTGTGTCTGTGAATAGCATAACTCAGAAACGAACAGTCGGATTAACACCAAACTTGGTATTTAGGTTCAGTATCTTCCAGAGATGCAACACGAAGGTTTTCAAGAAAATCCCCCCACCCCAGATTAGCCTTTACATTGAACATTTTTCGAAAATTTTAATTTTCTCAAAAATGGTTCTAACGATTTTGATTAAAATATCACATGTTTAAGATATTTTCATGAAAAATGAAATGTATATCTCGAATTTTCTGGGAATGTCTCCAAAAGTATTCTTCATTGTGAACGACTTTTGCATAACTGGTAAACCATAAGAGATCGACAAAATGTTACTACACAAAAAATGTAGATCGCGTTAAAACACATAATTTATGTCACATATATATATATATGTATATATATATATATTTTTGAGTGAACCATTTTCGAGATATTACTTGTTATTCCCTTAAATGTTCCAATACTTATACTTTTCTCAATTCGTTATACATTTTTTTTGTCCTGGTAATGCAAAGAGAATGGAACAGCAACCAGCTCTTAAAATATTTGACTATCGCTTAAAGCCTACCAATTCCCCTTGCACCTACAAGAAAATTAGCAATAAGATTAACATCTCGATATCTCGATTAACATGAAGCATATGGAGAATAAGCGTTTGTAAAAATAGTTTGTACAAGAGTAGAGAAAGTAATGTGAGTGTAACACATCAGATTTTTTTTGTCCTGGTAATGCAAAGAGAATGGAATGCGCCACATAGCAACCAGCTCTTAAAATATTTGACTATCGCTTAAAGCCTACCAATTCCCCTTGCACCTACAAGAAAATTAGCAATAAGATTAACATCACGATATCTCGATTAACATGAAGCATATGGAGAATAAGCGTTTGTAAAAATAGTTTGTACAAGAGTAGAGAAAGTCATGCGAGTGTAACACATCAGATTTTTTTTAAGGGCCATATTGCTACTATAGAGTTAGAAGATTAGACTACCTTTACTGCCGATTGGTGCACAATTGTCTGTTTACAGCAAATTTTTGAAAAACTTCGTGAAAAGCGCCCAAAAGTATAAATAATGTTACATCATGACAACGCATCGTCGCATACAGCAAAACAACTGAGTGTGTGGATGCCCTAAGCTCAGCACCATGAACCCTCCACCATACAGCCCTGACCTAGCACCTTATGATTTCTCTTTGTTTCCAAAAATTGAAGATAAAATGCGTGGAATCACTTTTTCATCAGATGATACAGTGGTACTTCATAAAAACCTGGTTTCCCAAGTGCCTCAGAAACAGTTGCATCATTCTTTAAGGACTGGCTTCATCGAATGTAAAAATTGAGGCAGTATTTTTAACACTTAAAACGATTTCACTCTAATTATATAATATATAAATTCAATAACAGCCCGCCTTAAAGCAATATGTGTATGTAACAAGATATAAAAAGCGTATATTACAGCCATTGTATATGTTTATATTATTGTATACATGCGTAATAATGTTATGTGAATGTATTGCGTAATTTAATAATGTAGGAGCTGTGAGAATAGGTCAAACGCTGCAAACATGGACTAGGATTAGCCAATCAGAAACTAAATGGAGCAAAATTTACAAATTCAGAAGTTAGTTGGTTGCAGACAGTGTTCCAAACCGGACGCGAGATGCGTCATCGAGAAATTTAATAGATATTCGTGTGAGACGAAAATAGTTCTAAGTGTTAAAAAGTGCAAGTAATTAATAAAAAAATTCTCAGCTCTCTATATCAGTGAAGTGTTATTTAAATCGTGTCAAGCATTAATAAACGGAGTGAAGAAAAACTTAAAATCTGTGTAAGCCTACTTTCTTCAGTCGCACCACTCCCTGCTAAGACATTCATGTCTCTAAACAAAATATAAATACTGACGCAGCCGAGGAACATAAATATATACGATTTAAAGAAACAGTAAAAATTACAAAGTTAATATTTTTAAACATTTGGGGCGAAGGCTACCGGAAACTTTTTACCATACATAGCAGCAACAAACGTACTACTTCAAAATGCATTGATGTTAAACAGGAATACTTTGAAAAACATTAGAGAGATCTTGTACTTTCTTGGACCATTGAGAAGACAGAAAGATTGATTAGTCAAATTAATCTTGTAACATGAAAATAATTTGGGTGTAGGTGTAATAAACGCTATGTTTAATACTTCCGCAAGACTTTGTAATAATTAATGTTGTAATTCATAAAATGTATTAAAACAAACAGCAGTCAGTTGAAATGTATAACAATTTTCAACAATTGCTGCTACGGCTACCAGCATCCATGATCTCTACAACCTCCAAAATGACTACCTATGTAACTCAAGTTTAGGCAAGCACTTTTGAAACGAAAACACTTATAGCTTAATATTTCTACATTGTTTATTACATGATCTGAAGTGAAAAGCTCTTATAATGGTACACTGGCACGAATTTCTCTCCTCATTACCATTCTACAAATAACTTTGTCTATGAAGACATTATTTTAATTTGTTCCTATTGAAACGCAGAGGCTTAATAACAGAAGGTTATATACGCCTTCATTGTGATGTGCTGTTTGCTATATAAAGAACCTGGTGGTGTACAATGTTGAATATAAACGTATATGAGTAACATTGGTCTGAAAATGTGACTAACACCATTTTTACTTTCTCTACTACGTATAGAAGTAGGGGAAGTATTGTATTCCACCCAAAAAATTCGATACCGAGACTTCACCGGAAATATATGTTTTGAGACCCCCTGAATTCAAAAAAAGCATTTTTAGAAACATGTCCGTGTGTGTGTGTGTGTGTGTGTGTGTGTGTGTGTGTGTGAACAGCATAACTCAGAAACGAACAGTCGGATAAACACCAAACTTGGTATTTAGGTTCAGTATCTTCCAGAGATGCGACACGAAGGTTTTCAAGAAAATCCCCCCACCCCAGACTACCCTTTACATGGAACATTTTTCGAAAATTTTAATTTTCTCAAAAATGGCTCTAACGATTTTGATTAAAATATCATATGTTTAATATATTTTCATGACAAATAAAATGTATATCTTGAATTTTCTGGGAATGTCTCCAAAAGTATTCTTCATTGTGAACAACTTTTGCATAACTGGTAAACCATAAGAGATAGACAACATTTTACACAAAAAATGTAGATCGCGTTAAAATACACAATTTATGTCATATCCTTTTTTTTTTCTTTTTTTTTTTGAGTGAACCATTTTCGAGATATTGCTTGTTCTTCCCTCAAATTTTTCAATACTTATATTCTCAAATGGGAATTCGTTATTCATTTTTTTGTTCTTGGTTATGCAAAGAGTATTAATCTGTGGCAAAGAGAATGGTGTTGCACATAGCAACCAGCTATTAAGAGATATGTCTATGCTTAAAGGCTACTGTATTTCTAAATTGTCCTTGCAAATGCAAAACAAGGGGAAGATAGTACGCCTTAAGCGATAGTCAAGTATTTTTAGAACTGGTCGCTATGTGTAAAATGTAATTCTCTTTGCATGTCAAAAGATCGTTTCTGCAAATGTTTATCGCGATTAATATGAAATAGATGGAGAGTAAGAGTTTGTAAAAATAGTTTGTACAAGAGTAGAGAAAGTCATGTGAGTGCAACACATCAGATTTTTTTTTTTAAAATATAGAGCTAAACTATTATAAAAGTGACGCCCTCTTATTATATATTCATCTATAGAGGAAGAAGCAGTTTATCTAGAAAGGATTTCCAATTAAGCTATATGGGCTTACATTTTATTTCTCTATGGTTACATGCCACATGCCGAAACGACAGTCTATTAGAAACAGCATAGCGACTACGGCCATGCGCTTTTGGGGCAAATATCGTCCTACGTGGTCTAACGGTACCATACTAGGCGATGGATTTTTTTTCGGGCGTAAAAGCCGGTGCTCCCGTGTCGTAGATTTACGGCAGGTAAAAAAACGTTAAGCTAATTCGACACTAACTATAGCAAAAAAAAAATTATATTACAAGCCCTACATTTTCCTGGGGTTACACAAAATTCAATCAGAATTTTCATAAAATGTAATACATACATTTATTATTGTCAATATCTCAAACTTGCCATACTTTAATTAAAATCGTTGCAATCGTTTTTGAGGAAATACAAAAATAAGGAAAATTTTGCGCGTAAAAGGTAGCAAGGGACTTGAGTGAAAATATTCCTGTTGAATGCCTGAAAGGTGCTGGGTTTTAATACAAAAATTGGTATTAATTTTACTTTTCGTTTGGAGTTATTCGAGGACCGTTACTAAAAAACAAACAAAAAAATTATCTGGGGATGTTTCAAGAAACCTCAAGGCGTGTATTCCCAATGAAATCTCGATATCGAAGTTTTGGGTGAATATATTATTCATTATACCTACGAAAGGTAAAGAAAGTAAAGAAACAATCTAATTGTTTTCTAGAGTGAACGCCGTTGGTAATTATGCTCTTCAATGATTACGTAGGAACTCTCAATATGCATGTAAAGAGTTGCGTGATATTTGAATATGCATTTTGCGGCGATCACCTCCTCATCCGTTGCTGTAGCTTACCTTGATGCTTCTCCCGTTGCTTCCAGAAGTTCTCAGCGTGTTGGTTCTTCAATTTATCCTCGGCTAGCTGCAGTAATTTTCCTTAAATTATATGGGAGCATGGACTTATCCTCGGTAAAGGAAAACGTAGATCTCGGGTGGTGATATAGGAAGACATAGACTTGTTTTGTTTATGAAAAGATGACACTGCCGTTTCTTTTTATTTAATTAACACTCGTAGTATACAAAACTGGTATTGCCGCTGTAAAATACTGTCCACCGCTGTTAGACTATGGCGTGGATATGTCACGAAATATAACTATTCTTATTGTCGCTTTTGGAGTAGCAGATCTTAGGTGTGTTGCTAGAACTATCTTGATTCCCTGTTTTGGCGCGATATCTCACACATCCTGCAGCATCTCTCCCTAACCACACCTGACATAAACTGCCGAATAAAATGCAATACTAAGCTGACATTACAAAGCTGACTTGATTCCCTTCTTGGCGCGATATCTCACGCATCCTGCAGCATCTCTCCCTGACCACACATGACATGAACTGTCCCGAATTTTCCCCAAACAGATCCATTTATAGTCTCAGGCTCCTGAGGCTGCTTCCTTTCCTATAGGTACATTTTTAGCGCGACTCGACGCGTCTAACTATTTCGAATAAACTTCCAGGGATTTCATTGGTCCAATTTTAGTATAAATCGCGGCTTTTCCTACATTTACCGTTAAGGTTGTCTTTCTCACTCACTTGGTCACGGCGAATTATCAAATAATGGGACAAAGGCTCTACACCCTCGCTGTAGGAATAATAGCACAGCGACCGGAGAGAGGTAATAAAACTAGGTTTTCTGCCTTCGAAAGCACTATTCCTGTAGCTAAAACTTTCCCTCGTGGACAGTATTTTAACATAGCGCTTAAATTATTTACATTAAACCATTTATAACTCTACTAATATTAATAACCTAGATAGATACATAATGTTAAATCACCCTTCTTAAAATATACAAGCAGTATGAGAAAAAGATATTTACATAATACGATTTAACATCACTAAAAGTTAATTAATAAGTTATCTGTAATTATAGTTCTTGGGCTCGGCCTAGAGTTGCCGTTTCAATTTCCAAGTTGTCAAAATCATTAGCCCTGCTAGACCTATTAATTTCCAGAAATTTGATTTACACAAGTCAAATTGTCACATACAATGGCCATGTGTACACGCAACCCGGCTGTCGTTAAAGAGTCGCGGGTTCAATTCCAAGCAGTTCAATCGATCCCCCAGACAACTCTGTACCTTCCCGTACAAGTAAAATTGGATGAATGTAGGTCAGGTCGTGCCGAGCCGCATGCCATGCTTACAAAACCAATTCATCTATTTTGATGACCATGCGAGACCAGGAGATGTCTCTTCAAGCTTCTCCTTTGGCATTGTTAGATGCATTGGTAACTTATTAGATCTCGTTAGGTGTTTGTTCGCATTAGAAAGGTATTTAACTAAGTGTCCCGATTTTAACTTAATTTTGAGGTTAATTATTTTCTCACTCCACTGTTGTTAACATTGGTTAGTGTTTCGTAACAGATTCGATTGTTCATTTAGTATGTCGTGATCTGACAGCTGACACAACGGTGGTTTCGTTTTAAACACTAGAAAATAATTACAATAAAACCATGCTTAACCGAACCACGACTAAGCGAAACCTGGTCTAACCAAGAAAAAATTCGAGATACTCAAATTCGCGCTACAACTGGCAATGTTCTTTAGCCCCAACCCAAATTCCAATACATGTACTTGTTATTGTATGCGGTTAATCCTCACCAGCACTCCAAGAAATATTGTACTGTTACTAAATGGCTTGCCCGTGCATTCAATGCGGAGGCCCACAGTTATTTTACTGTTGATGTACAGGTAAGAAACACTACAAATTCGTATTCAAATCTTAACGGGAAATATTGCTTTACGGCACTGTCAATAACACAAAACGTTTTGTTTTTAGTTTGCCTTGCGTTTTGTGGCATAAAGCAAGAAGTTCGGAAAAAAATTATAGATTTTATGAAACAGTCTTTGTAAATACTGTAATGCAATTTTACTACTGTATGCAGTGGAATTTTTTTTTATTATTAAACATTAATGCATACATTTCTAATTGAATTATTTTCTTCCTTTCCCTGCTTAAAATCGTTACTATCGACTATCCGAAAGAAAGACAAAATGCGTTATCCGAAACGGCTCTACCCCTATAGTTCGGTTAAGCAGGATTCTACGATATTATTTATATGCATTTTATTCACGGAATAAACCCCACTCGAAATTACGAGTTTTATCAGTAAATTCGTTCGTGCTTCGCATTCACGAATCTATCGATTAACTTTAGCCTCTCGTGGGATTACTTATGAAAAACAGATACTCTTAACATGTTTAATATTAAAATTACTAAACTTCAGCAGCAAGTCGAAAGCGAAACACTGTAGACGCAAACGGGATATCTATTTCCCCCTTGCTCATAATATTTCTTTCCAAACACGACACTATACAGACTCTCCTGCCACATTTATCTGCTTTAGGGATACTCCCACCCTGGTAACAAGATTAATAAAGCACACGAACTCAACAAGCAACACACTGCGGCCCTGGACCGCTCCATAATGAAATTACATTCAAGCTTAGGGACAAAATGGTGCGAGGCTCCGACGTGGCGAAAGAAAGCAACAGGAGGTCCATTACTTTAGATTCCACATAACACCTGGGAGGTGTAATGCATTGCTGTTTTCCAACACCTATTTGGGCTAACAAACACCTTTAGGCAGCATCAAGACGCAGGGGAAGAGATCAAAAGCCGTAACCGGAAAGATTTGTTGCTTGGGCAAATATGAATGTCAAACAAATATTTCACCCTAAAATATGCATAGCATAATTCAATTTAATTTTTTCTTTAAAGGCGTAAAAAAAGATTACATTTCAATCAAATTGTATTTAATATTTGCTTTTACTTGAAGTGGATTTAAAGAAAATAATATATTTGCTGGAACTTTTTTAAATGGTACTTTCGAGTGTGCTGGTCAGACGCGAACACGGTACTGGAGTTACAATAGTATAGGTACTGCAGCACCAAGTGTAGTAAGAGCATCATTAAAGAACGAGGAAGTGTTTGAAAATACGTGACAAAATCGGGTATTTTCTACTCCCCAGATTCTTCAATGCACATAACACATGTAAAATGCAAATTATTTTTTCGATGATAACGAATAATAGAAATAGTATTTATCTACGCGAAAATAAAGGTAATTACTAACACCTTGTTGACCATGGTGACAACAAGCTCATCAACATTAACCTGGTCGAACTGGCGATCGATTTATCCACACCTGAATTAAATCGTAAATAAATACTGACAAATAAAAAGGAAGTAAAAATCCAGGTAAGGTTTAAATGACAAAACACAACTATCAAATATAAACATATTCCATGTTTGCAATAAAAATAGATGATTTAATACAGTTCATGTACATACGTGCAGTAAAGCAGCCAAACGGGCAGTTAGGTTTAATTACCAGCACTGAATGCAGAAAATTCAATTCCAACATGACACAACATAGGTGAAACGTGTAAAAACAAAGCGAAGTCAAGGGCAGTCGATCATTGACGGTGGTTGCCGCTCTACAATGCAACCCCATATACATGCAATTCTAACTCTTTATCTGGCACTCACGAAAAAATGAAGCAAAACATTTATCTGAGATAGGGAATGCAGTAAATAAGGTCTTCTGAACACTTTTATGTGGTTTTCAGATATTTTAGTTATTGTTTATAAAAATGCAATACCTATACTGCTCAACAGCAACATTGCCCATACAACGATTAGCCAGAATGTTTCACTACTACTTATTACTTTATGTGAAAGAATCTAAGACAATCCCTCTTAAGAACAAAACGTAGTTCTTACGTAACGCACATAAGCTGATGCTTGTGAGCAACACTACCAGATAAAGAGCTAAAGTACATTTTGAAAGGATGAATCTGTCAATAAAACATATTCAGAGCAGTGTCTAATTATTATCCTTTAAAGGCGGAAGGTTATTTCAAACACATCCTAAGTATCCGTATATATATATAGGCGAAAACACTATATTATATAAAAGAAAGTATGCTAAATTTTTCATTGTTTGTTCATTTACTTATAACAGCATACATTTACATATTTGCACGACTAATAATAGTTGTGTATACTCATTATAAGGTTAATAGTGAAAAATATAGATCTCTTTAAAACTCAATTCTTCTAATAGCCATTTCCGAGATATTCCGTGCTCTTGGGTTGAATTTTCCAATACTTTTAAGTGGTACGATATTCTTTTGTTTCTCGAAAAGAATATGGAATTTCAAAGCCAGCATGTTATTTCAAAAGTTTTTATCATCATTTCAGTCTCCTGTATTCTCGTTGCGCTTACAACCCAATGTGTAATGAAATCATTTCTGAAAATGTTTATCTGGATTAGCATGAAGTAGATAAAACAGTAAGTTCTTGTAAGAGCAGTTTTTGGAAGGTATATAAAGTAAAGATAGTGCGTAAAGATGTTTTAGATAACTAAGGCACGATGAAAGCAGTGAAAACAGTAGAAAAGATAAAGAAAAAAATGAAAAGTCAAATTGAACTTACACAAAGCAAATAGTATTTCTTTCTATTTCTTTTTTCCCTTAATTTATTTTAATGTTTGCAAATAGACGCTTTATAACCGTAGACTGAATTACTGTTTGCTCAGGGCCATCATTTTGTAAAGACAATTTGGATCTAAACACAAGGTTATTACAAATGTTGGACCCGATTTCACAAATTTTGGTGTTGCTATATTATTTTACATACTGTCACAGAATTTTGCAAACGTACAGAAAAGCTCAAAAAGTTTATATTATACCTATATATTTTACAAGTGCTCCATATATGCTCCCCTACTGATTCTGCAGATATCAAGTCGATAATCAAGTTCTTCCCAAACTCCTCGCGGCATGTCCCTATCAATCTGTTCAAAAGCACTGCTGATGCGAGCTCGCAGTTCTGGTAGGTTTATTGGTAGAGGAGGCTAAAACACTGAATCTTTCACATAACCACCACTCCCCCAAAAAGTCGCATGGGGTTACGTCGAGAGAACGTAGAGGCCGTGATAGCAATTGATCATCGTTTCCACCACGATCGATCCATCGTTTCTCAAATCTCCTGTTTAAGAATTCACGAACATCGGGATGGAAGTGGGGTGAAGCACCGTCCTGTTGGTAAATGAAGTCTACACTGCCGGTCTCCAGTTGTGGCATGAACCATTTTCCAGCATGTCCAGACATACGTGTTCTGTAGCGGTCTTTTCGCAGAAAAAAAGGGGGCCGTAAACTTTAAACCGTGAGACTGCACAGAACACTAACTTTTGGTGAGTCTCGAATGTGCTGCACGATAACGTGGAGATTCTCTGTGCTGTTCACTGTGCCATTCACAAAACATGTTACTTCATTACGGAAGATGAGTTTCTCACAAAACTCATCGTCTTCCATAAGCTGTTGAATCTGCGCCGAAAATTCAAGTCGTCTAACTTTATTAGCGGGCATCACGGCTTGTAACAATTGCAAGCGCTAAGGCTTCTGCTTTAAGCGTTTCCGTAGAATCTTCCAAATGGTCGGTTGTGAAATGTTCATCACTCTGTACGCCGACTTCCGTGGGCTATGCGCAAAACTGCCAGCACGCGCTCGCTTCTTCACCGTTGATTTCCCCTTAGAGGCATCCTGAAGCTGTAAACTGCGCATACCATCGCCGAATGGATTTGGCAGTTGAGGGATCTTTGTTGAACTTCGTTCTGAAGTGTCGCTGCACTGTTAAGACAGACGGATAAGAATGAAATTCAAGCACAACATAAGCTTTCTCGGCGCCTGTTGCCATTTTGACTAACTGCTCACTGCTGCCATCTCGTGGCAGAAATCTGAAGCGCGACTGCAACAAAACTTTTTGAGTTTTTCGGTATGACTGTTGAGTTTTGTGACAATATTTCAAATAGTGTAGTTACGGTGAATTTATGACATCAGGTCGATCATTTGTAATAACCCTGTATATAAAGCATCCAAAGCACCTGCGACAGTATTTTTAAAAATGACAAAAGTATTGAAAAATTTAAACCATAATAAGCATATCTCACAAGTGGCTGATACCACAAACATTTATTTGAAATAAACCATGTTTTAAAGAGGGCTACATTCTTTGCCTTTTACATTTCTATCTCTCTTATTATTTATCCATTATACCAAATTATACAAAATTACTTCCGAATGAAAATAATTTCACAGGCTATTGTCATGTAAATATCTTAAATATATGGTATTCTAATCAAAATCGTTTTAGCCATTTTTGAGAAAATAAAAAACCAAATATTTTCCATGTAAAAAGTAGTTTCGGGTGGGAGGATTTTCTTGAAAAATCTTGTCCCATCTTTGGAAGATACTGAAATTAAATATCAAATTTTATATTTGTCAGATATTTGATTTTTGAGTTGTGCTGCTCACTCTAATCTAACTCTCTTTCTCTCTCTCTCTCTCTCTCTCTCTCTCTCACACACACACACACACACACACAACCGGGCCTTTTTCTAAAAACGCCTTTTTCATGGTGCCTCAAAACATGCATTTCCGTTGAAATCTCGTATGGAGTATTTGGGTGGAATGCAATAATTCCCCTACTTATTAGGTATGTGACAGATAAAAGTATAAATGCTTGGGAATTACATAGTCTCTTGCAGACAAATCAAAGGCTTCTTCAACATCGGCATCAATTTCTTCGGGCTACACTACATGCTTCAGGACGCCCCCCTTCCAGTGAAGACAAGATTAACGAATATAGGTTATAAAGGGACGAATTCAAACACAACTTTCTTCTCTGGAGGTAAAACTGAAAAGTATTAGGGAACCAATTTGGACACGCTGCTAGAAATACGAACCAACGTGATCAATCTTGTTACCTCATTCACGACCGATACTGGAGGTCTGCCAAGCGGCATGGTCCACATCGAGAAATAGCAGGTGATGGATGTAGACATGGAAAGACGGCATAACTGACCTCTCCTTAACACAGAACTAAACAAATAGTTTTGCTCTCGCTCTGTTCCTTTAATACATTCTAAAACCGGCGAGGCAGTGGGGTCAGCGTAATCCAACACTCTTAGCGATTCCCCTATTTTCTTCATGCTTTCAAATAACAAAGGACTGCCTCCCCTGTTAACCAATAAATTTCTTTTTTGGCATTAGTGGAATACCTGCTAAGTGCGGAACCCGTAAATTGTTTAGAATGTGTAAAAGTTTAACGGAAAGATCCATGAACGAAGGAGATATGGCGCAAGACAGGAAAACTGGATATTTATGGTTAATATACACAAAAAGGACAAAAACGTTGAGTGCGAGAATTATTAGCAGAATTTAAGGGAGGTTATAAAATAATATTTGAAGAAGAGTACACATGAAAGAATGAAAAAAAAAAATTCTACTGAAACTCAAATTGGATAACAAATGCTTCTAAGGAAAATCAATAAAGAGATTAAATGCAATCTTATGGGGTAAACAAATTTTAAAACAAAAAATAAACCTACATAAATCATTAATTCAGAGGGTATAACTAAGGCTCGGAACTTAGGACCCGGTGTGCCCTACGGCCAACTGGGGCTACAAGTAAAACGTTAACAGTGTCAGTACCTCTGTCTGTGTAGTTGTTTGACATTGAATACCGGTCGCTTAGGTACACAAGTTGCCAACTTCCGAGCCTTAGTGATAATTTATGGAGCAGCAGTATGGATATTAAGTTCAAAATAATAAAAATTGGAATCCACATAGATGTTATTCTTAAAAAGCCTGCCCAACGTTCAAGACTGGATAAGGTGAGAAACGGGGAAATAGGAGAAAAATCTGATGTGACACATTCACATGACTTTCTCTACCCTCTATCTTTATTAGTGAATATACAAACTATTCTTACTAAATTTTATTTTTCTACCTACCCACTGCATTTAATCCAAACAAACCTTTGCAAAAAATCAATGGGACTTTAAAAAATGACAAGTATTGAACAATTCTAACTTCAATAAGGATATCTCAGAAAGGCTTATGCCTCAAAGTAGTTTAATTTAAGTCAATTGTGTATTTTAAAGAGATCTACATTTTGTGTGTAGGTTTTCGGCTACGCTTAACGTATACCAGTTATACAAGCTTATACAAAATTCCTTCAGAACGAAGAGGACTTCCTACGCTATTCCCAGAAAATTCAAGATATATATTTTATCTGTCATGTAAATATATTTCATATATAGTATTTTAAACAAGATCGTTAGACATTTTTTATAAAATCAAATTTTTCGAAAAATGTTCGTGTCGCATCCTTGGAAGATACTAAACTCAAATACCAAGTTTGGTACTTATCCGACTTTCGTTTTTGAGTTATGCTGTTTATAGACAGACACACGGACATGTTTCCAAAAATGCTTTATTTGGATTCAAGGCGCCTCAAAACGTGTACTTTCGGTGAAATCTCGATATCGAATTTTTGGGTGGAATGCAACACTTCCCCTAATTACTATACATAGAAGAGAAAGTAAAAATATAATATCAAAATTCTAAAGTAGATTATATCCGCAATAAAGTCAGCCTAGTAAGCCCGCTTTCGAAGAATAGACTATCAAAAATGGACCCCTGAACGAAATGGAAAGAGAACATAAAAGAAATTATTAAAACCATGAAACATAAAGACACTGGCTGGATAGAAATTAAATAAAGAAGAAACATTTGGGTACAGGAAGATAACCATTGTAAAACTGTTACAAATTTCTTCCATCAGTTATACCAGCGGTTACTAAGAAATTTGTAGAAAGGTACTGAATAAGCCCTCAGAAGGTAAATGAGGACATTTTAAAGGAATAAAGATCATTCTTTAGAATAATTTTAACAAAACATGAACGATTTGTAGCAGTACTTTAAGGGTACACATTTTAACACAGAAGATTAAACACAAAATCCTGAGTGAAAGAATTTAAGACTGGCTCTATGGTTAAGAGTAGTCCGCGTTGTGGCTTCAACAGAACAGGTCCTGGTAGAAGTGGGGAAATTTCCCTTTAAATAATCATTCTCTACCCGACGCAATCTAGAACTATGAATATGAGTGGGTTTTTTTCTCCCCTTTCTTTCTTTCTTTCTTCTTTCTTTCTTTCTTTCTTTATGATAAAAAATAAAATATCGATAGTTCAACGAATAATAAAATCGGTTGTAAAGGGAGGTATGCAAATGAAACTAAAATTGGGTTGTTTTGAGGGAGGGAGTAACATCTAGGATATAGACGGTTACCTATAGGTTCTCTGATAAGCACGATTCAATGTGCTGGACAGTTCCTGAACCATCTGCTTGGGTGAGTTGATAGATGGCCTTATTTGGGTAGTCACTTCCAGCCATCCTTTTGGATGTCTTTTTCTTTTACTCTGTAGGCGCAATTTAATATGCAGTCGAGTATTTACTTGTCAACTATGGGAAACCACGAAAAAAAAAAAAAATAAATAAAATAAAAATAAATAAATAACCGGAACACGCGAACTTTCGAATGCGAACCATCTGATTCAGTGCAAGAGATGAGCATTATCTTGACGATGTACTTCTAATACTTGTTTCACTGTATGCTGGTTCTACACGATTTACTTGAGACCTTCCTGACCAAAAGCGTGCGAAATACGTACACAGGCATTTGTGTTTTGTGCAACCAAACTATTAAAAAGGCTGGATAACCAATAATTTCAATTTGTCTTTAACTGGGCTGACTTGAATACAACACTAGAACAATGCATCTTGAAAACTAGTAGATATGCAACATCCGACAACGAACTGCGCCCTTCTCCCAAGTGACATCCAAAATTTAAATTAAGCGGTTAGCGAGAGCTTACATTCTGTCTGCAGAAGAGGGTACAAAGGGGTAACTTTAAAATTTACAACTTTTTGGGTGAAAACCAGTTCCTCCAAGAGCGGGCCGGCAATGTGACCGCAGGATGCTTGTTCATTGGGCGCCAACGGTCTCGGGTGTTGACAAAAGAGTAATGTCCAATTTAAATTCACGCCCTAACATGTACATCGATCGTGAGAGGTGACAAAGATTTGCAAACCAGCCTAGCCCGCAGGCGAAACAACAGGATATCTTACCAAAGAAGATTACAAAACTTGCTGTAAGGGTTTGTAAACCCTCTAAGAACGTATCTTATAGCAACATTCTAATCATACCTCCATTTGCTAAATTATAGTCCCTTAACTTGCCAATTGAGTAAAAGTAAATCATGAGAAATGTACTACTGTTCCTGGTTTAAGCCAAGTTTGCCATGATTTCAATCATACTTAATATTTTATACTGTGCCAATCATCATTAAGTGGAGTAGCATCCTATAATAATCTATAACAACTGTACTATATTTTTTATTACAAGAGTACTTATTAAAATGCCTAAGCAATTAATTATTTGTTTAATGTTCTAACAAATGAAACAACAGTTGCTACTAAACACACTTCATTTATCACTCATTGCCGCTCAGCGTAGCACAAACCTTACACTTGAGACACTGCTTACACGCCCTCAAAACAGAACACAACCGAACTTCTGAGTCATAATTCAGAAAAGTGCAATCACCACTGTCCACTTTTACTTCGCAACGTTTTAACTAACTGAACTGACGGGCAAGATCAGCTCCTTATACAGGCCCCACAACAAAGCGGAATGTTCTAGAAGGGGAAGCCTCTGGAAACGCCTGAAAAGAATCTTGTGGAGCGGTAAAAACTGCGGAAAAGGGGCACATAACAGCCTCGTAGCACGCCACTGTTCTGAAAGCCGTTGAGGGCCCCGCCCAAGTGTCGTGCCGGGCTGGGATGCGCTTACCGGCGCCCCGCAGGTAGCTTCGTGCGCGCGTTCACAATATTTAGTTTAACAAAAATAATTAAATCCGACTGACTATTGGTTATTGTCTATCATAATACGCTGTATACATACACAATGTTTTTATACCCAAAGGAAGTGGAATTTAATTTCACTGTAACAGGATTTTATTTGCAGGTAAATTACTTGAGTAATCCACATATTGCTTAAAAGCTAAACGTAATTTACTACGACTTCTACATGAATAAATGTAAAGAACAGTTATCTTATTTAAACTCTGAAAAAATCCCAGTGGGCAAATAATTTCTTTTAATCCCCAGGGTTTTGTCAACTTTGTTTTAAGCGGAGATTAAATTATATTTTTCAAAATATGTCATTTTTATAACACTAGATCAATTTCTTAAGTTTTCTGTTTATTTTTATGCATCTTTCTGGCATGTAGTTTACCCTATGTGTATCAAATTTAACTTTAAATGTTCTATTACACATATGATTTTCATCTTTTATTTTATATCGACATCTTTAGATATTACATTTTTATGCAATCCTACCCTTATAAACGAGATTGTTACTGTATACAATATCGTGCACAATTGGCTAATCGTGGCAAGCTTGCCAATACAGTGGCTAACGTCACATAACATATGAAGGCGCCCTCACTTATGTCAGCTATGGATGCCGGATAATTATTTCATTATTTATTTACTACAATTTATAATGCTAATTCCATAAAACGTATTCATCTCGTGGATAATCTTGATAAGGCACTCTTGAAAACTGTCGCACTATCGTTCGTGCGACAAACTTCACTCGTGCTATAATAATGAAGATTATTCACTTGTTTCACAAATTACTCAAACAAATACCCCGCATTTTCAGAACGATGCTAAAATAAAAATTTACACAAAAAGTCAGAATTATAATGGTACTATGACCATTCTTAAATATGTATGTCGGTTTAATTATAAAACAAAAGACTATCCATAAGTTTAGTTATACAATGTGTATATTACTATTTAATTCTTGCGTTTTCCTGCGCTGCTATTTCTTCACAGAAGAGTTTCGGTAAACTTAAAAAGATTGTATTCATTTGTTGTATAAATTTCACACTGACATCTTAAGCATTTCCTAATATAATGGGTACTAAACTTGTCGAATATTTTATTGGAAGTAGTGAGCTTTTAGTCTACTCTTAAAAGTTTTTCCGAAACTTGTACACTTTGAAAGGTACTTGTACACTTTCCTTCCTTTTTCATGAAAACCAATCAGCCATCAGTGTTCCTACAACAAAACGTATTGCTCCCTGTTATCTAACAAACTATTTTTGGTGAAAACTTATCATAAACGGAAGTAGAAAAAAGAATCTGGAGCGACATCACCATATGACTTTCTATACCCATTACAAATTTACATATTTAACTTACATATCATTATTATTTACATAAAGATGTTTCTTTTAATCAAATTACGTTATTCAAATACATTGGGACCGTCCTTCTCTAAGATTGATTAATCACGGTGCTGTAGCTTATTGGTTGAAGGAACTAACCCACTCTGTCGATGGGTAGTGGATTGTCGAGTCGGACGGAAACGAGTTCATGCTTTCTCCCCTTAGATGACTGCATCTATTGTCTCGGTAATGACGCCAGTCCTCGGTTGCTCTTGGGTTCGACGATTTGGAGTTGTATTGTTCACGAGGTCGTCCAAAAAGTAACTTTCCAGAAGTCGGGTCCTGTGCTCGTAACCAGCTGTTCACTTCTGATTCATCTTCGTCACGGCGTTAAAGTGCTTACCTCCATGATGACCTTTGAGTCAGGGGAACATGTGAAAATCACTTGGGAAAAGATCTGGTGCATATGGAGGATGCGAGAAAACTTCCCAGCTGAATCTTCTGAGCTCCGCCTGTGTCAATATTCAACTTGGAAGTTTTCTCGTATCCTCCGTATTCACCGGAGCTTGCCCCCAAGTGATTTTCACATGTTCCTCCAACTCAAAAGGTAAGCACTTTTAACACCGATGATGAAGTCAAATCAGTGAACAGCTGGTTGCGAGCACAGGACCCGACCTGGTACAACACTGCCTTGGAAAAACTTGTGTCAGTCCCCAAAAATGCTTGGAAAACCATGTTGACTATGTAGAAAAGTAACAGAAGGATTGTACAATATAAATAAAGTTAATTCAACATGATCAATTGTGTGTAATGTTTTTATAAAATAGGGAAACTTACTTATTGGACGCCCCTCGTATAAATGAGCATGAGATGGGTAGGAGATCTCAGGTCATGTGAAATAAAACGATAGCTAAGTAGAAGACACCGTGTTTAACTTTGAATAATCTACATACTGAGGCTTTCACGGCCGGCGTCATAACTAATAAATGAATTACAACTATCCGGGCTTGTAGGCCGTGGTCTAGAAGGCATCGTGGATACCGACGTTTCGCCAAGTACAGCGCTTGGCATCTTCAGGGTGAAGTGATTCAGTGTCTGCGGTGGTCGGAGTCATTCATTTATTAGTTTTGAATAATCTACTTTATTATATGCAAAAAGTTGTAAATTACCGAAACAATATATGTATCTTTGACGCAATCCACTTACAAGCTTAATTACTTTCATTGGAAGAAGAATAAAGAGTGCACTATTATGGAGTTTACGCGCACACGCAATTTCATTCCCGCACTTTTTTTGTTTTACATGGTTGTTGCATCCTTTGTGCAACTGTTTTCACGCTAAGTCCGATGCACTGATTTGTCAACGTAGTTTTCCACGTTAATTACCTATGCCAATTAGTATTAGTAGATCACCTGGTGCACTACAACTCAGGTTTCTATTACGCGTGACTTCAGTTTTGGCACAAACCGTGAATACGCACTAGCGCGAATTATGTCGTTGCAAAAACTTCAGGCGGAAATGTCTGATGATTCTTCCCCACGCATTATATATATTCATTATTAGCTACAACTGATTTACTTGGCGCACTATTATTTTACTTTTATGCGCAGTTTTTCAATTGGCGCGAACTGTTTATATGGGTTTTTACTTTGGCGGTCTTGTATTTGTTGTCCTACTCGCACTGGTCATTGCCATGCGCAACTTCTAAATTTTAAAATTTAAGTGGGGGGGATGCTTCCTTTCCATTGGGTTCCTTCATAGTTCACGTGTTTTCTAATAAAGAAAAGCTCCCACGTTACGAAATAACAACAATACGTGTGTCTTCTTAGCACGAAAGTTTACAAAGGATTATGTTTGCCACTGTTGGGTCGCCCTAGCCTTTTATAACACATACAATGGAAATTTTCTAAGCTTGTGGATTTTGCGTCTTTAAACTCGAGGTTTTACAGACGATACAAAAAGAAAAAGAAAAAAAAAACACGCGTACACACACCCCATCCATCCATCCATACTCTTGCAATTAAAATTGATATACATATAATTAACATGTTTATTTAATAATGTATTTAAAATAACGTGATAGCATAATTGCTGCTGCAACATTTAGTCTAAAAATCTTATGTGTTACACTCACATGACTTTCTCTACTCTTGACAAACTATTTATACAAACGCTTATTCTCCATCAACTTCATGTTAATCGAGATAAACATTTGCAGAGTCTATCTTATTGCTAATTTTCTTGTAGATGTAAGGGAATATATATTTACAAGGGCAATATAGAAATACAGTAGCCTTTAAGCACATACATATCTCTTAATAGCTGGTTGCTAGGTGCAGCACCATTCCCTTTCCCACAGATTAATACTCTTTGCATATCCAAGACAAAAAAATGAATAACGAATTCATATTGAGAAAATAAGTATTGAAAAATTTAAGGGAATAACAAGCAATATCTCAAAATGGTTCACTCAACAACAAAAATGCATATGACATAAATCGTTTATCTTAACGCGATCTACATTTTTTGTATAGGAAATTTTGTCTATCTCTTATGGTTTATCAGTTATGCAAAAGTCGTTCACAATGAAGAATACTTTTGGAGACATTCCCAGAAAATTCAAGATATGCATTTTATTTGTCATACAAATATCTTAAACATATGATATTTTAATCAAAATCGTTAGAGCCATTTTTGAGAAAATTAAAATTTTCGAAAAATGTTCCATGTAAAGGGTAATCTGAGCTGGGGGATTTTCTTGAAAACCTTCGTGTCGCATCCTTGGAAGATACTGAACCAAAATACCAAGTTTGGTGTTTATCCGACTGTTTGTTTGTGAGTTATGCTGCTCACAGACACACACACACACACACACACACACGGACATGTTTCCTAAAATGCTTTTTTTGGATTCAGGGGGTCTCAAAACATATATTTCCGGTGAAATCTCGGTATCGAATTTTTGGGTGGAATACAATACTTTCCCTACTTACTATACGTAGTAGAGAAAGTAAAAAGTGCAGCAAGTGCTTAGTTACATGTAGCATTGAAATGTTTATATCAAACACATGGAGCAATGAACGCTTGTAAAGGAAAAGGAAAAGAAAAAGGGACAGCTAACTTTCAAACACTTTCCGTCAGCTGACGCCGATTACAGTGGAAAATTATAAACATGCAGCAATGAATATTTCTAAAACGGCAACAATTACGGGGAAAAAGTAGAATGGAGTGTTTTAACGAGCTTTACACGTTTTTCATGCAGCAAGTTGTTGTCTGTATCTGATGGGTCTCCAGTTGTACAAAGCTATACAAAACTCAATCAGAAAAAAAGGAGCAGAGGTTTTCTCACAAAAAAAGTAAATAAAATAAAAAACTCAAGTTGTACTGATATTTTAATCATAATCGTTATAGCGTCCTTTTGAGACAGCATAACGATTCCATTTAAGCGTAGTTTGGGATGGGAAGGAGTTTAGTAAAAAAAACTTCGCATTAAAAAAGAACTTTTCGAATTTGAGTTGAGCAGACTTTTGATAAACATTGCTTTGAGGAGGAGAGGGGCTCAGGAGTTCTCAAAACACGTATTTATATGAAATCTCGATAATAAAATAAATTTGCAATATAGGATGCTGGCATCCGGTTTCCTAAGCCAGAATGTATATTCCAATTTTTGTATTTATTGTATACTTCTGGTTAAATACTTAATTTCATTATAATTGCGTAGATAATCAACCAAATCTAAATATTACTCTCATCTAATGCTAAGTCTACAAATTACAACAAAATAAAAATGAAACAAAATATAAATAAAATAGGAAAACATAAAAGTGAAATAATATACCCTATCTACCCACTTCTACTGGAATCCAGTAGCATGATTACCAGTGGCTTTCCCCTCTACTCACCTACTTATTGCTCTTAACCTGGTAGCCAGCGGTATGGATGCGGTATCCATCACATTTAACCTTCAGTTCCAAAAACTGTTGTTATACTTGAATTAATGGTTCTTCCACACTACCCATGTGTAAAAGATAAGGTTGGAAAGATAGAATCAGACGAATGAAAAATTCATTGTCAAAGCCGGGATTTGAACCACGAATCTCCCGGTTTCCGACCGTTGCTTTAACCACTGAACTACAGGCAACAAGCCGGTAAGACATTAAATTCTCCAGCTGACTCGAATTTTTTCCAGTAAACCACGAGATCTCAAATTGTATTGGATGACATACCCCAATGGCGACTTACAATGCTGTAAGTACTTGTAAGTCCTGGGCTTATAGTTTAGCCTCTATTAAGTAAATTAATGAATCAATTGTTCTTCCACATTAGCCATGTGTGTAGGAAACCGGGAAATCCGTGATTCAAATCCCGGCCATGGCACTGAATTTTTCAATCGTCTGGTATTATTATATCTACTGGTTTTAAAACATTGCCTTTTGCTTTTCCTTCTCTCTTAGTAACCTATATTACTTCTACATTTCCACTATTTTTGTGACTAAGCTACTTTTAACAATTATTTACCAATTTATACATTTCTAATATTACTATCTATGTTATAGTTCAACATTAATTCTACCTCTATTATTAAGGTTCTATACCTTTACTAATCATGTATCAGTATTTTAGTGTTATCACTAGACCTCGGATTTTAGGCTGAATACCTAGTTTTTACGTTCTCTACCAGGTGCCTAGTAGGTAGAGAAGGTATTCCACTCCAACCAAAAATTCGCTAGCGAGATTTCACCGAAAATTCATGATTTGAGACTTCCTGAATCCCCCCCCCAATTTTTTTTAGAAAAATGTCCATGTGTGTTTTGTGTCTGTGAACAGCATAACTCAAAAACGTAAAATACTATAAATACCTTCCAAAGATGTGACACGAAGATTTTCTAGAAAATCCCCCACCCCAAACTACTCTTTACACGAAACATTTTTCGAATACTTTGATTTTCCAAAAAAAAAATGGCTAACCATTTTGATTAAAATACCATATATTTAAAATATTTACATGACAAATAAAATGCATGTCTTGAATTTTCTGAATAGCCCATGAAGTCCTCTTCATTCGGAAGGAATTTTGTGTAACTGGCAAACGTTAAGCGATAGACGAAAATGTACTACACCAAAAATGTAGATCTCTTTAAAACACACAATTTATTTCAAATAAGTTTTTTGTGGCATAAGCCATTTCTGAGATACCCGTTAGTAATGGCTCGAACTGTTTCATTACTTGGTCATTCTCTTGAAGTCCTGTGAACATTCAGTTGTTTCTTGCAATGACATGGAAACTGTATGGAATTTTAAGGCCAGTATATAGCGTCCAGTTCTTCAACATTTGACTATCGTTGTTCCCTTTGTATCTGTAACGAAATGTGTTAATATAGCTATTTCTGAAACGGTTTATCTCCATTAAAATGTAGTGGATAGAAAAATAAGCTTAAGTAAGAATAATTTGTAAACGCTCTTACAAACGATAAAGTCCTGATATCAAGGCGTTTGTTTGATTCAGAGACATAATTATTTGGTTGTAAGAATGAGACATCCCTGAAAAAAGACTGGTTTATTTTAGGACTTTAGCAGGTAGATTCACTCGTTAGTAAGAAAAACAAAACTATGTGTTATTATCCTTTGGTATTGGTCGGCGACTGCAGTACGGCAGAAATTCCTTCCAAAAGGCACGAAGGGTCACTGACGGATCTTCCACGGTTTCGTGACTGGCATACCTTGCCCCTTTCATTATCAAATGCCTGAAGTTTACGTTCCTCCATGTTACTCAGAGAACTTTACAACAAACTAATCCAAACTCAAAAACAGAACTGTTCGCAAGGTTTCTCTGTTGCTTTTACAAATGTATTTCAAACAGTTCTTTAACATTACTGTCCTTAACGATAGTGTGTGTTTAGCAAACATTTTGGGTTGTAGGTCCATATCAGGTCTAGAGCATTTAGGTCACATTGATATGATGCACTTCCACTCTGATCTATTCAATACGCTTTGAGTGTCTATTTCTTAATTTTATAAGCTCAAATTATGTATTAGCAACCTTAAATTAATAATTTAAGATATGATATAAATGTTTCTAGGCAAAATAATTTAGTAGGTAAAATTTACTGTTTGATTTTTAATACTCGCTAATTGTATGTTTTGAACTTGGTGATTTTAGAAAGTGGAATCCATTTTATATAAATAAAATCAAATGTTTATTTTGTAGAAATTGTATTTTTAGATGGTAGCTATTTTACTAATTTTAAGAGTCTATTTTAGGTACCTATGGTTTTTTAGGGCCTAAAAATCTGAGGTCTAATTATTAGGTAATTTATATTAACTTCAACTCTTATTATGTTATTTCTATTTATTTTATGAAGGGTCCTTTACACAGTTCAATTAACTTGAAGTAGATAGAAGAATAAGCTTTTGCAAGAGTAGTTTGTAGATGCTACATAAAAACAAACGATAGTGGGAAGAGAAAACCATGTAAGTTAAGCACATAAGATATTTTGTTTTCCAGTTATGCAATTTTCTCTCTCTCTCTCTCTCTCTCTGATTCTGCACTTCAAATTTTTGGCAATATCTACCTCCTGCACATTACTTAGCTGAGCGGTACTTACTAAGAACAATTTGTTGAATAGCCATTAAATAAACGACAATAGTCAAGAACGTCACGTAATTGTTACACATGTAATTTTTATTTTAAAAGTAATATTCCGGCACTTGTTAGCATTACCGCTTTATTGCAACTGAGAGATACTGGCAGTGAATCTTAAAGCTTCGATGTACGCCATTGTAATATATTACGGACGGCAACATGTGCGGTAATTATGCGCTCTGAGCAAACTTTCCCATAATGCGGCCACCCCACGAAGTTTAGCATGCTTGCTGATCACTATATGCATACGTCTGCCAGGTCGTTAAGGTTAATGGAAACTCTGGTAGCACTATTTTGGGAGGCTAAGTCTGGCTAGAAATGAGATAGCCATCAGATGTAGCCGATGGATTACCAGGCATGCCAACTTACGTGATTTCATCTCGCCTTCATGGAAGAAACACGAGACTGCCAGAGCTGACGAGGAAACACACACTACTTCTACCGTGCACTACACCCGAAACAATATGCTAAGATGTTTAAGAGACATATAATCTGTATAACCCTAAGTGTATTAAAAAACGCGAAATTGGATAACACAAAATCAGTTATAATGTAAATTACACATCTGCTTCAATGTGAATTCCTTCCGCAAAGACACTTCTACCAGCGCGTGTAAAGTACCTAACTGGAAGCCATTTTGCGAAACAAGTCGCCTTTGCATCGGCGTTGACGAATCTTTGACCATTCATGACTTTTCAACCGGCGAAAGAGAAAGAATGCAAGTGGTGACAGAATCGGAGGGTATGGAGGATGCTCCATTGCTGTAACGTTGTGCCTGGCATTATTTTTTTACCAGTACTGATCGGTGTGATTGTGCGTCGTCGTGCAAATGAAACCAGGTGTTTTGAGCCCCTATTTCCCTCTTACTGCATTCCTGTCGCGACAAAGGATTCCCATACAGTTTTCTCAATACACTGGGACGTAGTGGAGACTACGTGTACACGTTCAATGCTTGGTTCATTAATTTGTTGCAGTTGTTGGTCTCGTGGTTCGTCTTTGGTGCTATCGCGGCCTTCCCTGAAAGGTTTATGCCAGGTAAAAACGTGGGCTGTTTTCATTCTGCTACACCATAAGCTTTATGACCATGGCAATTCTATCGAAGTGACATCATGAACGTTACCAAACAAAATATTTTATTGTCGTATACATTGAAAATAAAATATATTCCAGGAACTTTTAGAAGCTAGTATGCTTCATGCTTTAGACATTTCTTCCGTATTGCAGTCGACGCACCCTGGTTTATCCGCAAAACGCAACTACATCGCGAACTAGGTGTCTTTACCATTCGTCAGTTCATTCGCACTCAGGCTCAAAGCTTCTTGGGTAAATTTCCGAAAGTCTCCGGCGGCATTCTTTTCTCTCGGCCAGTGATTCGTCCACCCCCCCCCCAGGATTCTAAGCCGCCCACCTCAAGACCATCTGATGTCACCGATTACATCGTTTGAGGAAGATTAACTCATCTCTAGTATTACAGCTCGGTCATTAATGTTTATTTATTGTGTTCCCAGGGACGTGATTAAGGTTGACCTCCTTTACTGTTATTCTACCGATTAATGTTCGTTATTCCCTGCTTGGGTAGCATTTGTTTTGTATGCGCATAGTGTTCTCGTAAGTCTGTATAGCGTTATACGTTGAGCGATGTTGCTAAAATAATTTATTAAAAAAAAGAAGCATTTTAGCCTGTTTCAATCTAGATATCTTGTTATGACATGTAGGTTTTAATTATCCCATGGCCGCGTTACGAGTGCTGCGCAGGTTAAGCTGGTGATTGAGCTGCCATCTCTCTGCCTCCATGCAGAAGGATGCATTCTTTGGAGAACAATCATACATATATTGCTTCCACTATAGTTATCGAGTCGTATCCAGCCGCTGTGGGTCAATCTTAGCTCCCTCTCGCCTTCTACCACCCCGTAAGCTAGCATAACTAGAATAGATGATGCTCTAGTTCATAGGAACGTCAAGGTGAGATTCCCAGAGTAGCATATATATATATATATATATATATATATATATATATATATACTACAGACCATACTTACATAGGCTTTCTGTTCTAGGAGGCTGAAGCGACAGTCAAACCTTTAAAAGCGTGTCGCTGTGTTATCTCCCAGATTCCACTCTTTGCATGGCCATGAGAAAAAAGTATCAAGCATTTTAAAATTCAGCAAATATCTCGGAAATCGTTAATGCCACACAATAATTTGATACAAACTGTTGTTTTAACGAGACCTATATCGTCCTCCGTGGTCTAGTGGTACCATGCTAGCCTTTAGTTTCCAAGGTCGCAGGCTAAAACCCGGCGGAGGGCGATGGATTTTTCGGGCGTAAGAACTATAACAACGCTAAGAACCACAGGAGTTAAAAGAGCGTCCATAAGTAAAACTCAATTTAATTTAACGAGATCTACATTATTTATGCAAGAGATCTTTATCTCTCTTATGGTTTCTCCAGTTACAGAAAATAAAAATTCATTCAGAATGAAGACTTCACAGGCAAGATATAATTCTTATTATCAATGCTAACACCTTCAACATACGTTATTTTAATCAAAATCGTTAGAGCCATTTTTGACAAATATAACGAAACGTTTTACATGCAAAGGGTAGTTTCAAGTGAGAAGACCTCTTTTGAAAATTTGTGTCCCATCACTGGGAGATGCTGAACTTAAATACCAAGTCGAACATTTCCCTTTTGAGTTACACTGCTCTCTCTCTCTCTCTCTCTCTCTCTCTCTCTCTCTCTCTCTCTCTCTCTCTCACGCGCGCACACACGCATTTTCTAGAAATAATTTCAGGATTCACGCGGCCTCACAACGTGTATTTACTGTGAAATCTCGATATAGAATACTTACACTTATTTTATACTTATTATTCATCGTCTTTCATGGTTTAAGGCCTTTGGCTTGTCCGGTCTCATCATTTAAACTGTTCTTACGAGTCTTTTAGTAATTTAAGTTCCCCTGAGCACGTAACTAGTGTTCTGCAGGGTAAGATTATGTTGGGGCTGCCAACTTTAGGTTATACATTGTTTCCTTCCTTTGTACTATTATTATTATTATTATTATTATTATTATTATTATTATTATTATTATTATACAAAATTTAAAATGTCTAGGAACGTTTCCACCTTTTCTATACGATTAAGATACAGTGCCTCAAACCATGGAAAATATCAAGTATATTTGTTTCTAAAGGTGGCAAATTCAATTGGATACATTTTGTAAACAGTAAAACATGTACTAGAGCTATAATTAGGTAGGTATATAATAGGTATTTTAAGATACGTAAAATTTATTACTTGGGGGTTATTGGGGCATGTATCTTCTATCTGGCATATTTTTTTTATAAAGCCGGTTATAAAATCGTGTACAAAATGTTTGAACTCAAATAATAATGATCAATAATACGAGAAAGCATTTTTAAGTGATTTTTTGTTTATATAGGCAAGTTAAAAATCACGAGCTCTATTTTTCCTGATATTCCAGGAATAATATGAATTAAGTGCTTATATATAAAAGTTCAACTCCATAGCTGCAGCGGTTTGCGAGTTATTTAATACCAGAAACGGATGTACAAGGCGAAGTGAATGCAGCTGGAAACCTCATCACAGCTTTTGGGTGCTCTTGTAGACGTTTATCGTGTCATAATAAATTGCTTTATTTTCCACCTACTCTGGCAGCTTGTTTTCTAGCTTAGAAATATTTCATCGACCTCAATGGGATACGAGACTGTGACCTCTGAATCGAGGACGCCGCGTTTTACAGTTAATATTTAATGTGACGAGGGGAATGGAGTCATGAACGTCACAGTGAAGTATGAATTTAACAGCATGTCGCATGTAGTGTTTGAATTCTTTCCAGAACAATGGAAGTTTTCACCTATTTATGCAAAATTTCGCTATGTAGTAAACAACTACCTTTAACAAGGCATTTGAAATAGTGATTACACTAAGAGATATTTACATACATGTGACAAAAAGCTTACTTTCATTCAGAAAGAAAACATTGATCTTCTGCAAAAAGAGATGGTAAACTGTGAACAATGCATGCTAAAGCCTTTCAATGGAACAGAGAGAATCCCTCTGCCCTTACATTGCAATCCTTGCTATTCTGCAAGACTAAAAATCATTTAGTGTATGCTACTGCACACACAGAAACAAAAGAAAGGGGTAAAGAAAAGACAACTCGAATCATTTATATATTGCCATTTCACAAGTTTCTATAGATTCCCAGGCATAAACACTATATAGAATTGGATTCCATTATGTTAAATAATTTTAAGTGTTGCACTCATGTGAATTTCTCTACTCAGTCTCTAGGAACTTTCTTAGGAAAGCTTATTCTTCTATCTACTTATTTCTAATACAGATAAACTGTATAGGAAGAATACGGTAAGATAAAGCGATAGTCAAATATATATTTAAATAAAAAAAATCTGATGTGTTACACTCACATGACTTTCTCTACTCTTGTACAAACTATTTTTACAAACGCTTATTCTCCATATGCTTCATGTTAATCGAGATATCGAGATGTTAATCTTATTGCTAATTTTCTTGTAGATGCAAGGGGAATTGCTAGGCTTTAAGCGATATATTAAGAGCTGGTTGCTATGTGGAGTATTCCATTCTCTTTGCATTACCAGGATAAAGCAAAATTCTGATGTGTTACACTCACATGACTTTCTCTATTCTTGTACAAACTATTTTTACAAACGCTTATTCTCCATATGCTTCATGTTAATCGAGATGTCAATTTTATTGCTAATTTTCTTGTAGATGCAAGGGGAATATGGTAGGTTTTAAGCGAAAGTCAAATATTTTAAGCGCTGGTTGCTATGTGGCGCATTCCATTCTCTTTGCATGCCCAGGACAAAAAAAAATGAATAACGAATTTGAGAAAAAGTATAAGTATTGGAAAATTTAAGGGAATAACAAGCAATATCTCGAAAACGGTTCACTCAACAAAAAAAAATGTATATGACATAAATTGTGTATTTTTACGAGATCTACATTTTTTGTGTAGTAAAATTTTGTCTCTCTCTTATGGTTTACCCGTTATGCAAAAGTCGTTCATAATGAAGAATACTTTTGGAGACATTCCCAGAAAATTCGAGATATACATTTCATTTCTCATGACAATATATTAAACAGATGATATTTTAATCAAAATCGTTAGTCATTTTTGAGAAAATTAAAATTTTCGAAACATTTTCCATGTAAAGGGTAGTCTGGGGTGGGGGATTTTCTTGAAAACCTTCGTGTCGCATCTCTGGAAGATACTGAACCTAAATACCAAGTTTGGTGTTTATCCGACTGTTCGTTTCTGAGTTATGCTGTTCACACACACACGGACATGTTTCCAAAAATGTTTTTATTGGATTTAGGGGGTCCCTAAACATGTATTTCCGGTGAAATCTCGGTATCGAATTTTTGGGTGGAATACAATACTTCCCCTACTTACTATACGTAGTAGAGAAAGTAAAAAAACAGTCGCTATATCGAAATTCTGTTTTCTTTCCACGAATGAAAAGGAAAGAAAGAAAGAAACAGTGATTTGCAATTGAGGAATGTATTAAGTATTTGAAAATTCAAATCAATAACAAAGAATATCTTGGGAATGGTTAACGCCACACAAAAAATTGACATAAATTGTGCGCTTAAATGAGATTAAATGTTTAATGTAGTAACATGTTGTACAGCTCTTACAGTTTACCAACTATACAAAAGTAATTCAGAACAAAGCGAACTTCACGGGCTATTCCTAGAAAATTCCAGATATGCATTGCATTTCTAACGAATACATACGATGTTTTAATCTAAATCGTTACATGTTTAGGAAAAAGAGAAGAAGAAAAATAACGATAACTTTTCCATGTAAAGGACAGTTTGGGATGTGGGGACTTTCTTCAAAATCTTCGTGTCGCAATCTCGAGAGGTCCTGAACTTAAATACCAGGTTTTCTACTTAACCGACTTTTCGTTTTTGAGTTATGCTGTTCACACAAACACGGACCTTTAGCTTTTTTGGGGGGAGGAGGGTTTCAAAGGACTTCAAAACATGTATTTCACTGAAATCTCGACATGAAAGTTTTGAGTGGAATATAGTACTCTGCTTTATGTACGTACGTAGCAGAGACAGTAAAAATAGTAATTATTGAAGTAGAAACAAATGTAAGGGCAGTATTTGTATTTTAACCTGGATACTGGTAAATACATATGATAAAATACTTCTTAGATGGATAATATCACACACAAAAACTATGAGCTACAATCAAATTAATTTTCTATCCAACATTTTTATTTTTATACCTCTTCTACAAAATATTCTCGCAAAAGCTGATTTTTCTATCTATTTAATGTTAATTGGGATAAATTTTTGCAAAAATTATTTCAATACACATTTCATTTAAGGAGACACAGGAAGCTGAAGTCAAATGTTTAAAAAGGGGTCATCATATGCTGGCTTTGAAACTTCATAATCTTTGCACATCATTTACACAAAATAATGGTACCAACAATTTCAAAGAATACTAACTGAAAAATTCAAACCAGCAGCAGTCAACTTATCCAAAAACTGGTTTTGATTATGTAGTAAGATTTTGTCTATCTCTTATGGACTATACAAAATTTATTCAGAATGAAGAGGACTTTACAGGCTATAAGCAGAAACTTGGTTTCTCTTATTTTTCACGCATATATCTTAAACATACCATTGTATTTTAAAGAAAATCGTTAAAAGAGCCATTTTTTGCGCAAATAAAAAGCAATGAAAAATTTTCCACATAAAGGGTAGTAGTTTGGGGGGGGGGTTAAATATCTTTCGCATCCTTGCTGAACTTAAAATACCAAGTTTGCTATTTATCTGACATTTACTTTTTTTTTAGAGTTATGCTTGCTCTTGCTCTCTCTCTCTCTCTCTCTCTCTCTCACACACACACACACACACGCACACACACACACAAAACATTTTTCTATAAATGCCTTTCGTGGTTTTAGGGGACTCATAACCTGTATTTCTCTTAAAATCTTACTATACAGTCTTGTATAGGGAATAATACAGATAAAATTAAAACAAACTCATTTTTTAAAAATCTAAGACGCGTCAAATATAACATTTTGAAAGGAAAATTTCACAAAAAAAGAAAAATATTTTCAGCCATTACTGTATACGGTAAAACGTCGACAAAACCTTTAAATGGCAACACTACCCCCCCCCTGAAAGGTAGTTATCTTATTTAGTTGCCTGAACAATTCCATTTGTTTTATACAAAAGGTTGTTGCTTTGGAACAGTATTGTTGGCTCATTTAACAATTTTCTCCACATTTACGTAACTGCTGTAACAAATGAAATTCTAAATGCTTCCCATTTACAACCTGGCAGTGGCTAAGACGAAGCGTGAATTCTTGTTGAACATTTTCAATCACTGCTGGTGGTATATCTCTGAATTATTTCCTGATCCTCTCTTTAAATGTTGGTTCACAACCGCCTGAGAACAGTAACCAGAACGGAAACGAGAACGGGAAGCAATACACCATACAAGATATTGGTTCACAACAGCCCAGTAACGAGAACGGGAATGCATATCGACGATCATATCGATCACAAAGTGAAATTGATTTTGCGCATTGGGATTTCATTTGTTTTTAACTGACCAATGATATTTTTTCACCTACTTCCAATTTAGTCAACATAACGCGGGCTAGCCAACGTCAAAATTCAATAGAGTAAACATTATCTAAATGCATATCCATTACATTTCCGGTCCCTCTAGTTGTGCCAAGCTTTCATTCCTTTAGTTAATGGCATGCTTTAAAGTTGTTTATTGTTCTTTTTTAATTCCAAGGCTTTTGCTGTTCTTTGTAGCTTTTGCCATTTTTTTAAGTAATAGGCAGTTTTGAGTTGCATATAAACAAACTACAAATGACCCTTTCACCAGAGGAACCAACGCTCATTGGATTTGCGGGTGTCGGGATGAAGTTAGGAAGCACATTTACTACTAATTCCTTCCAGTTTCGTGTTTCCAGCTTGCGATTATAGAGAGCACTAGCGGTTGTTTCATGTCACGGCCTCCTAGAATAATCTCTAGAGTGAAGAGTCTAATATGCACAATATGGATCTAATATGCCGTGTCTGGGAACGAGAACGAGAAAGTTAAATGTTGGGCAACTCTTCTTTCCCATTCCCGTCGATTGTGAACGCTCCCATTTGAATACGTGTATTTCAACTTTCTCGTTACCGTTCTCGTTGGTTGTAAACCAGCCTTAATTCTTCCATATTAGCAGGCCTCGTAACAAAGAGACCCCCATAAAAAGTAATCCAGTGGAGAGAGAGAGAGAGAGAGAGAGAGAGAGAGAGAGAGAGCTGTTCCCATAGCTACCAAACCTTTCGTTTGGTTGGTTTGATAAACGAACTTGTTCATGCAACTGAATAAAACAACCGTTACAAAAGAAAAAAGAAAAAGATAATATATTGCCATTTAAAATATCGATGACGTCACATCCTATACAATAATGGCTGAAAATTTTGTTTCTTTTCTGCAAAACTGTCCATTCAAAATATTAAATTTGACGTGTACGAGTATTTTTTTTAAAAAATGAGTTAATTTTAGTTTCATTGGCATTATTCCTTACTATGATCAGTGTAGTGAATGATCTCCGACCAGAGGCAATACAGAACAGCTATCTGAAAGCCTTAATTTCACTTAAATGCTCAGATTAGCAGAGCTCCGTTTTAAGCTCCAAATACACATCCAGTTTTTTACCTGCAGGTCTTGACGCATGCACTTGCAAGGCTAGAGGTAGAAAGCCATACAATCTCTTTGGGATTCCATCATTCTTTTAAGCATGCATTACCTGCCATTTGTTCCAAGCCATTGTTAGCACTACTTGAAGCAGTGCCTACAGGCGTAGAGAAAATTACGATTAGAATGGGTGATGGAGAACAGCGATCCTGAGAGGAAAATGCCTGTAAGCGCAATACTGGTACTAACCTGCTCTTCTTGGATATGTATCTACGTTATTACCTGATGTAGTAGGGATGCAGGATAAACATAATGCAAGAGTAACTCAAGAGCTCGGAAAAAGGTGTAAATGTTTCACGAAGTTAACCGCAATTATCACATTATTTATTTTACGCCGTTTTAGCTACCACGACGGATATGTTATGAGACACCCCGTGGATCGGTGTGTGGCGGACAGTCTGCCTTCTAGGGCATCCCTGTGACACACCATCTTTCTTCGTCACGTGTCCAGGGACCTTAGTGCTAGGCAACTGCACCTCTGCTTCTATCATGACGGACAGATGACATCTTGACACGTGTCCACAGAGACCTTAGTGCCAGGCAACTTTATCTCTGCTTCTACACGTGTCGGGCAGATGACAGAGTGCCGTCCAATCTACCCGCTTTCATTATCTGTGAATAGATGGCACAGCATTTGCTATTATCATTTATTTCCATTTTACTATTGTTTTAGACCTAAGGTGGAACTTTGAGCCGTGGTATTAAACATCCAATTCCGTATTTACCTTGGCGACTAAGCGAAACCACGAAGAAAACACAATCAGATTGGTCGATCCATGGGATATGAACCCGGGACTTCTCGAATGCGGGCTACAGACGTTATCACCTGAGCCACCATAACACAACTATAGCGTACATTTAATATCATGGTCCTATGTAGCTAACTTTCCAATATATTAATTTTCAAATAATAAATTCATCCGAAATGCCCCACGTGACAAAATTTGTAAAGTTCAGCTTTTAAATTTTGCGCATTATTCATTGATCCTTCACAATTAAATTTTGCGTAATACTAAAACATCCTAGAAAGACAAGTTAGAAACTATGCAACACTTTTAATTTTCAAAACATCAATAATGTATTAACACTATATCGATATCAAGAAAAGATTATTTAGCTTCACCAACCTTCAAAGAACGTATACACAAAATCCGAAAGAAATTTAACAAGGATTGTATAATTGGAAGTATTTCAAACTGGCATGAAAATAAGATTAACATAAAATTAGAAACTTAGAAACCTTCACGTGCTATTTATTTGCTAACACCTACGCATGTCCTATTGGTTCCCGCTTATGTAATGTTAAAGGACTTTTTTCTCAACATTTTTAATTTTATTTCTTAAAATCATGTCGAAAATTCAGTATTGTGTGCCCAGAAAAGAACAACTGTATGTATTTAAAAAAATTATTCATTGTAACATAACACAAATTAGTAACGCATGTTCAAGGTGTGTGTTTTAAAACCTCCCCGATTAACCAAAAGTTTTCAACGTGTTTCAAAACTCAGACCCCCCCCCACATTTGTACAGCCACCTTTAACGTCTGTGGTCATATCGGGGGCTTTGACTTTAGAAACTTACTCGCGTTCGTTTTTATCGATTTTTATTAGGAAAAGTCCTCACATTCACACTTCTAGACTCTGCGGAGGGTAGGGACGACTCCAATTAAAGAAAAATTCCCCGACCCATCTAAGATTCGAAGCAGAAACCTCTAGGTTGAGTAGCCAAAGCCTCAAATATTATATATTTTGATTCATGTAATTAACACTGTCTTCATTGTACAACAATGCACTTAACATTTCTACTTTATCTACCACCTACCCATAGTAGATACAAGACGAAACTCGAAAAGTAAAGTGGAATAAACACAAAATTTCATTTGAGTGAGATGCTCTACAAGCATACAGGCGAAGGTTTTCATTAAAATTCCCCCCACCCCAAACTACCCATTACATGGAAAATGCTTCATTGTATTTTTCCTCAAAATGCCAGTAATGAGTTTGATTAAAATGTCATGTTTAAGATATTTGCACGATTAACAGAATGCATGATGTGTCGTGTATGTGTGTGTATTGCCACGTCAGACGCACAATTGTGTCGTTGGTGATAGTATTGTTGGGGTAATTCTTTCGGCTTTGGGTTTGAAGTTCGTCTGGCATGGCGACTCGCCACCTTTTGGCTGGCGATCCTAGCCAGAGGTAGAGAGAGTTGGGGAAAAGAGCGTTACTTCTTCGTGTGCTTTGTGTTGAGCGTCACTTTTGGTTGTGTCGAGTCTGAAAGGTTGTATGTGAAGTTGTGTGAATGTAACCTCGTGTGTGTAGTATCTCCACTCAATTTCTTCCTTTATCTTTTGTGTGATGTAGGGGCACCGTGCTTATACTGAATAAACCACAGGTAATGTGACTAATGTGAAATTCTGTGTATTTTGTTATAATTATCCCACGCCTGCCCTGGAATGTGTTGTTTAAGATTCTGGTCCTCTTAGTACCTCTGCAGCTATGCCTCCCAATTTGCATGTTGGGGTAACTAAAATTTAATTTCTAGCTGTAAAACTTTTGGCCTCACACCAGGATGTGACAATATCTCGAATTTTCTGAATATCCCTGTAAAGTCTCCTAAACCATACGAAATACACAAATATAGAGCTCAATGAAACAGGGTTTACGTTCCAATAACGTGTTTTAGCATTTGGTCGTTTTCAAAATATTCGTTGCTGTATCTTTTAAGTTTCCTCAGGTTGAACGGTCATGAAGCATTTATGAAGCATGTAACGCGATTCTTCCTTTTTTCACACGCCCCTTTAACTGTAACAAAATGACTAACAATGTGCAAACATTTGTGTTTTATTTTCCGTATCGTGCATACAATCAGGTCTCTGTTGCTTTGAGATTTATTTGCTGTCAAAATTTATCGTAAAATAATATCAACAGAAGAATCACTTTTTATGGTATACAAGGGGTTATGTGAGGTTGTCATTACTAGAGAAACTCATTTAAGCATAATGATTCAGATTTTTACGTTTAAACAAAACCTTATCCACACAAAATGTTAATTTATCCACTCGCTTGCATTAGATACGCAATTTCTATTTAATTCTAGTCTTCTGTTCGCTCATTTCAAAGCAGACAGTAGGTATATCTTCCTAAATAAATTGGAAAATCCGCTCCTAAATATTTAGTTAAGGGGACAAGGTACTCTGAACACATGGAAATTACACTTTAAGTGTGTTAAATTACCACTGCTATTAAAGTTCTCAATGGTTTTTCCTGAAATTTTTATGAATTATTCTATATATCATGACAAGTATTTCAAGTGGTTGTTTGCATTGATAGCTTATGTAGTCGAGTCTGTAAAAATTATTTCATTCAGAGAAAAATAAAATGTACTCTTAAAACATGTGAATTCATGTACCTTTTTCTCTGATACTACTTGCAATACAGAATCACACTTTTGCATGCTTGTGTATAATCAGCTATCTTCTGAACCTCAATTATTTAGTTATGTATATCAGTTCATTAGAAATTGAAAAAAAAATTATTTGCAAAGTCAAAAAAGTAAAAACGTGGAAAATTTGCAACGTTGTTGCTATCTTAATATCACTAATAAACATTATAAAATTATGATTGTTGTTCTGAAAGTTTAACTGTGTGTTGTATACATGTACTGAAAATTTCAGCTCTCTACCTCTATACTTTCTGAAAAAAGGTACATAAGCATCCAAAAATATTGTTTTGAGAAAACTGAACTTAAAGTTTGAACATTAAGTATATTCCAGGATCACAATCATCTGCACCTTCATTCCTGGATTGCTTCAGCTTTTCTGATTGCCTTCTCTTGGTCCTGGCCTCTTTTGTTAATTGCTGAACTGCTCGCTGGGCATGATATAGTCGTTTGTTGTTGAAAGATATAAAAAATGTTCCAAGAACATGGGCAGGTAAAAGGCAACAAGAAAGCGACAGCTTTAAAGGAAGGGAGACTAGCATTTAAATGGTGTCGTCTTTACTTTGGACAAGAGGTTTGTGGCAGTGTAGAAGGAAAATGAATTATGGAAATTGAAATAAATTCGTCGTACAGTTCTAAATTCCTTTTTTGTTTCTTTAAGTTACCAAACATTTTTATCTTAGGACTTGAATAGATAATCCAAATATTTCGCGGTAATGCGCAAAGTTATTAATGGAAGAGACGCAAGCTTAAAACACCAGACTTTCTTTTTGGCAAGTAACTTCTATGTTAAAAACAGCGGTCACGTTTAGTCATCCAGAATGTCCACAGAGACGGTGTAGTTCCAATATATGGGGAATCCAGTATGGGGAGGATGACCATGATCCAAACTACGACCCTGCAACGTAATGTTTTCTATCGCCTGCCTCGTCACCGGCATACATTAGCAGAGTTCACACGAAAGAAACGTGCTATCGATTTCACTTAAGGAAAACTCTTCTTGTGTGTAAAGTTTTGGTTTCAATTTCACAGGCATTTAGGGAGAGTACATAAACATGGGCAGGTAGAAGGCAACAAGAAAGCGACAGCAAGGTCGTGCCACGAGCGCACTTTCTTTCCTTTTTCACGTAGTTTCTTTTTTCCGCTGCCAAAGGTTGAGATAAAATCTCGTAAATGTCTCGTTATTGCTTAGTTAATGTAAATGGAAAGTGTCAAAGAAACATAATAAAAATGTCTTTGGTGCGACAGACACTCTTTTAATGAGCGTAAGGTCTTTATTGTATAAAACCGAAGCTTTGTTTGTTTGCCAATGACCCAATGTTTCCATAGCAAACGGAAATGGCTGCAGTAATTAATGGTGCAGGGATTTGGGGGATGATTTACTTCGGTTATTCCGCTGAAAAGCAAACAATTGTATTGATTTATCGCGATTTCTGTAACACTGATTTTCAATTCAGTTCACACTGCACGAAACTACTTTGACGGCCTGCGTGATCTAGAGAATTCAAATTTCGCTTAGCTATAGTAGGCATTGGAAGTATTATTTAACTCTTTGCATAAACTAAGTCTATATAAACAACAGATGTTATCTACAACTGCGAATATAATTTGTGATTCATACGTGTGATGAAACCATTATTCATCACACGTATAAAACGGACCTATATCGAGAACAAAGAATCACACGAATCACATGTTGGTTTTCTTTTTTATATGAATCTGTATAAAATTTGCGAAATATATTTTATAATTATATACACAATGTACCTAATGATATGCTAGCTGTGACATGTGGCAATTACCTAAACCAAGCTGCTTCATTTTTTGTTCTCTTTTGTTCTTTGAGTCAATAAATGGTTTTCTTCTTTCACCCAAAAATTAGTTTCAAGGTAAATACACGTTTTGAGGTCTCACGAACCCAGAGAAGCATCTCCCTTTCTCTGTGCATGTGTGTTCTTTATAACTCATTAGCGACTGAACTTACAGCTACAACATAAATGAATAGTATGATTCAAGGTCCGTCAAGATTGCTGCCTCTGGTTCCCGAGGAAAAAATCGCCCAAAATCATTCATTTTTTTCGGGCTTTCGTAAAACTCCTTAGCATGGCCGTGTCGTAGATTTACGGCACGTAAAAGAACCTCAAGCCTGATAAAGGCCTCTGAGCAACATTACCGGTCTTCCACGCTCATTATAGAAAGGGACGCTAAGAACCATAGTAGCTAAATAAAACTCAATTTAATTTGTTATTGATCATATGCTATTATAGGGCAAAGGAATTACTTTCAACGAAGTAAACATTCTAAATGTCTTATTTATTTTGGAAAACGCTACATAAGATTTATCAACTTAATGTGATGACAATTTTTGTTATTTGCAACATCAGGATGCGACATATTAAACAACAAATTTACGGAGTACACTAACAATTCATTATTCGGTAGTGTTTCTGTAAAGCTCTTCTCTGACTTTGTACAGTGTGCTTCAGATACGACGTGTGATCAAAAAGTAACCGTAAGTTTTTCGTAAAGTTTCTCTTAAAGAATTTTTATTTAATCAACATCAAATTTGTCACCTTCAAAGTAAGCCCCCTCAGATATAATACACTTGTGCCAGCGCTTTTTCCAATCTTGAAGTACTTCTGGAACTTACTTTTCGTTATGGTGTTCAGCTCCTTCAGCGATTCTGTTATCTCATCAATGGTGTCAAAAAGTCGTCTTTTGATGGTTCTCTTCAGCCTCGGGAATAGAAAGAAGTCGGAAGGAGCCATGCCCGACGAATATGGTGGCCGAGGCAGCATAAAGGTTTTGTTTTTTGCCAAAAAGTCACGAACAAGCATTGCGGTGTGAGCGGGAGTATTATCGTGATGCAATTTCCAAGATTCGCCAAAAGCCACAGTCAACATTTCGAATGCGGTATGCACTTCATTCCGTTTTCCAAGCAAAACTGAATGCAAATTCTTTGATCCATCTTTTCGAAAGTAAAAATTCGCCGAGCACACGAAAACACGTATAACTTTTTCGACTGTCAATAGTAAACTAAATATTCAAAACAGCTGAAAATGCAAACATACAGGAACATGTGTACCAACAAGATAAAACAAGTTTTGAACATCGGATGTATAAGGCTTGCAATTAAAAAAATGTCCGTTATTTTTTTTATCACACCTCGTACATACAACCAAGATGCGTTGCCTATAGTAATAAGCGCTTTGTAGAATCAATCAGATTTTGTGTCCAGCATTTCTCAACGTGAACTACGGCGAGTGATAGATAGTTTCCTAGAGATGCCAAAAATGTGCGGTGACATTTATTGTTTGTTTGTTGA
Organism: Deroplatys truncata; assembly: GCA_030765065.1. NCBI lineage: Eukaryota > Metazoa > Arthropoda > Insecta > Mantodea > Mantidae > Deroplatys > Deroplatys truncata. Next base: position 48,238,048 of record CM060985.1, read on the forward strand.
GCCCCACGTTGTGGTAGCCAATTTGCGGTGGTCTTTAATGTTATATTTAATTTGTTTATTGAGCCCCACGTTTGGGAGCCAATTTGCGACGGTATTATTTATAATGTTTGTGTATTTGTGTTTACTCCACGTGGTGAATCCATCTTGTGACGTGATTCATTTGTTCGGTTTGTTAGCTCCATCTGGTGTTAGCAATTTGCGGCAGTATTAGTGTTCGTTTGAAAGAATGCTACTGTTATTTTATTTAATTTTTGTTCACTGTCCTCCAGCTAGCTATGATCTTTTGGTCAAGCACTTCTCTTTATACAGGTTGTGTAAACGGAAGGGAGTCACTTATCCAAAGATAACACTGATGAAAGAATTTGTTTTACACTTTTATTGTCGAACACATTTACTATCACATTTACACATTGATCTTGACACTCGCCAAACTGAAACTGTTATAATAACTTCATTACTGATCACTTTTAATCCACGTACTTCAACCTTTTGTATAATTAACTTTACCATACTTGAGATTTTTCATAACTCTTATACGCGTAACTTGCGAATCGATAGCCGACGTGTAATATTTCTGCTGGACTGAAGGCGACGTGTATCATACAAATATTTTCGACGAACTGACGGGAATGCGACGTGTAGTGTACAAAGAATTTTGATGAACTGCCGGGGTCTTTACCTCTAACCTACCTTTTATACACATACACCCCGATATGCCTAAAGATTATAACTGAGCTGCAATTGGCTAATAAAACGCGCCAACATTAGCGTCTATTTTTATATCCAATGAAAATTATGAATACATATGCTCTAGGGAAATGTTCCAGAAGATTCTAAACGCGCTAACATTACGTAACTTCCTCGTTTCCAATAATGATAAACAGCTCACCCCCTTGCTGCATTATTGCACGCTATTATTGTCAGTTTCAGTAAGGCAGTATAAACTTACTTCCCAACAATAATTACAATCAACAAACATCTCAAATCAATGTTACACAAAAATGCATATTCATACTATAATCACTCTTTACATTTAAATAATTTATGATACAAATTACTGCATCAAATGTATGGACAACAACGTTGGCCAGTTTCAGGATCTCCTTTCATACGGTTGGTAAATATTGGCTCTCTCTGTATAAACCAACCAGACTTACCAAATGAAGCTAAACACTTATAAACCTGAACTGAAACTATAATGGAATCTTTCGGATTGTTGCATTCATAGAAAGCACCGATTTTACTTAAGAACCAAGGAAAATGATGACCGCTATTATAGAACGTTGCATAGTTGGCAAATCTGGGCTTTCTATACATTACATGACAATCAAATTACAATGGGTACATTATTTTCAGGCCGAGAAAACACATTACATAGCAAAGAGTATGAAATATTACATACCACGTACATATCTGAAATGGCTGATGCTACAAAAAAATGATTTGAAATAACTTGTGTGTTTTAAGGAGATGTACTTTTTTTTTTTTGTGTGTAGTAAGTTTTGGTCTATCGCTTAACGTTTGCCAGTTATACATTATACAAAATTTCTTCCGAATTAAGACGAGTTCGCAAGATATTCCCAAAAAATTCAAGATACACATTTGATTTGTTATGTAAATATCTTTTAATATAAGTTATTTTAATAAAAATCGTTAGCCCTTTTTTTAGATAATCAAACATTTCGAAAAATCTTCAATATAAAGGGTAGTTTGGGGTGGGGAAGTTTCTTGAAAATCTTCGTGTCGCATCTTTGGAAAATACTGAACTTAAATGCCAAGATTGGCATTTATCCGACTATTCGTTTTTGAGTTGTGTACACACACACACACGCACACACATATACCTTTTTCGACTTTTTTTTTTATTCAGGGAGTCTCAAAACATGTATTGATGTAATGATCCGAACTGTAGGCTTAGGCAGTATAGTTAACATTACAGAAGAAAAACGCTCAGATCGCAACAATGCATATTCCTCCATGAAGTCACCTAACATTTGACTCGCTTGCTTGGCCTAAAATAAATACCTGGAATTAAAGTTTATCCAATGAACAAGTACTACGGGTGGGGGCGCAAGATTATACACAGCGAGAGACTCGTTAGGTCCACTTCAGCAAGAATAATGGAAGTTGAAGTGGGAGTGTTTGGTACTGCAGTACAAACTAACCCTGCCGCGCTCCTACACTGAACATAGCTCTAAAATATGCTACGTGAGCAAACGTATCCCAGCACCTTATTTGTAAATACATGCCAATACAGCATAAGCACAAGTGTAGCGCCCACTGCAGTAACTAGAGAACTAAATGTGTCATTCTCGCAGCTCATGGGTCTCCAACATGCTTCGGTGATCGGTGCCATGCGTGTATCAACTCAGTGCCTGAGACTTTAGTCCTCCTAAAGTGTTTCCAATATAGTCAAGAATAGACTTGAAGGGACGTGCACAATCCCAAAGAGACCAGGTTGATCTTCTTGAACTCCAGACACAAAAAGAGTGCCGTCTGGAAGAAAAGAGCATTCATCCATGGCCAGCATTACCTTGGAATATCAGGATGTGCTCTTAAGATTGTTCGATATGAGGTGCGGAATTTTAATTCCCATGGCCGAACAGCAGTACAATGATATTTAATGAAATCTGAGCCGCGCCGGAAGCGGCGCACGGCGTTAAGCCTGAAAACGGCCAAGCCTGTACGATAAATTCACAGCTACAAAAGCTAGGAGGAACACCAAGGCGTATGGAAATGGTTTTGGTTTATTTAACAATGGGAATACACTGTTTGGACTGATGAATCACAGTAAATGTGACTTTAGGGATCGAAAAATGCAGGTTTGGAGTACATCTGGCAAACATCCGCCGGCCTACGTAGCAGTGACATCTGGAGATCGGAATGTTATGGTCTGTCTTGTTAGCAACATCAGGTAGATAGTAACAAAGATGAAGCAATTTCTTACTTGTCTTTCGCGGCAGACCAGTTCGGTAATGATCATTTCATTTATCAGCATAAAGAAGCAGCTTTTCTATACTGACTTCTCAAGAGGGGATGATGGTTCATCACTCAAAGGCTGACAACCTGATCTGAAACATTTCACGGAATTCTGGAACGCCGAGTTCGCGCCAGTTCACAAACATTAAATATACATTTCTGATTTCGTTGCAGCTGTACGTGAAGAATGGGCTGCCACTTCCCAGAAAAAGTTTCGTCTCCTAATCGCAGCATGCCTGACAGGCTTCCTATAAAACACCTAAGTGTCCGAGGGATGGGGGGTACTACTGGCCGCGCTATCTTAGTAATTCCCTTAGAGAAAAATGTTGCTTACCACTAAATAAGCTCCACTCTTAATTCGCAATTACCCGAATTAGGTATGTTGTGGACGACTGAACAAACTAAAATCCAAATGAAGGACAAACAGCTAACTCTGCATGTCTTGAGTAAACTACGGATTGCCTCTGGACTCACACTATACTTTTTTCCATCTTTTTATTTCTACACAGGTTGCACCTCATTTTCTTGTTCTACTTACCTACTTGCTCCAATCCAGGATTTAAAGTCGCCCTGGTTTGTTCGAAACCTGGATCGGTCGTCAGCGACTTCAAACATCATTCTCTTCCATAAAGGAATTAAATGATCTGAATTCGTGGAATCACGCATTAACGGGTTAAAGTTAATGTTTTCACATTAAACAATGCGGTGGTAGCAGCACAAAAGTAACAAGAATATACCTCTGTAATAAAAATTGCAAGGCTATTCCCGCAGAACCTGTTTCTTCAAAGCTTTCTTGTTGCATGAAAGTACGACTCAACACGAGATTAAATCGCACCTATTTTCACTTCCGTCTGCCCATTACTGTAATTATCCTACGATATGTCATGTGTGAGATATGATTATTCCGCCCTTGTCTTCTTACATGCGACGCTATATTGTTTCATTGTATCTTGTTATCTCCCTGTGCAGGATCTCACTCTATTTCCACAAGCTGTGTCACAACATATTCACAAGAGTTTTCTTTCACTTCTTTCTCGTGTACTTCGTTGTTGCTGCTGTAATTGCTCTGGCTTATTGCTTTATTTGCAATGCTCCTTAGCACAAGTCGCTGCATGCATTTAGCTGTTCTTTAGTACAAAGACAATTGGTAATTGATGACAATATTTGTCTGAATAAGTATGAGTATATTTTGTACAGTTTAAAGCATTAAAAATATTAGAAGAGATATGTGTTAAAGAAACCATAGAGCTGTTACGCGCGTATTTGTTTACATAGATGCGTTTTCCACTTCAGTAATCCATCGCATCATGGAGAAGCGATTCTTTTCCAGCAATTCTCCCACTCTCTGCTGTTGGAGTGACAGGTTGACCTCGCAACATAGTAAGACTGACATACCTGGATTAGTAAAGGTTAATCGCATTAATTTTAAAATTTGCTTCCAAATGCTAGAGAAATCCACAGTAAGCAACTGCTACCATCTCTTTATTCAATACCTAGAAAAGGGGGCTATAAAACGGCATATTAAATGTAGAAGTGGATAATACTGACTGCCTACGCCTTGTAGACGTGAATTAAACGTAATCACGTTGGCTGAGTGGGTACTTATACACGCGCGTCCATGGAAAATTGAAGTGGGTGGTTCGAAACGTAGAATATATTTCTTCATTAATTCATCACTTAAATGTAAGGATAAGCACACACAATTAGAACATACTTGACCGTTTCTTCTATGAATATTAATCGCAGATAGCTTCATAGCGTGTAGTGCCATACAAACTAATATATATTTCTATGCCTCTCTCAACGGATTTCATTCTGAATCGGTCGTCCTCCGTGGTCTAGTGGTACCGTGCTTAGCCTCTAATTCCCAGGGTCGCGGGTTCAAACCCGGCGGAGGGCGATGGATTTTTTTCGGGCGTAAAAAAAAGGACAGTCATTCAACAAAATAGTATTAGATTATGTTCACTTTATGTTCAATTACCCCTTGAAAACGACGTGTTCTTACCCTTACCACCCTAGAGTTACAGAAAGTGGACATTTCCACTAAACGCCGAGTACCTGTTTTATATTGACCGATAGGGTTTAGCAATGTCTCGGATATTGACCAATCATGGTCATTCATCTTGCAATGCGATTTTATCGGATGAAACATCAATAATCAGTAAGCAGTGATTAATACGCTGCGTCATCCACCTCGATAGCAGTATCAAACATGATTCAGATTGGAGTACAGGAGCAAGAATTAACAAAAGTAACATATCACACCAACGCGTTTTCACTTAAGCCATATCTGCAGATAAGTCAAGACACCATTCATCAGTTCTGCAGAAATTGCGAAATCCTACTACAACATGCACTTCACTGTTTACATTACCGAAAACCAATATCTTCAGGTTTCAACATTCTAAGTCGTGTTTTTAATCAATGCACATACAAACAGTTTAAATTTCCAAATAACTTGCGTGCTTGAGGGGGGGGGGGGGAATGTGTATTACGAGGGCTGCCCCAGAAGTACCTAACCCAACAAAGAAAACACGAAAATTTTGGGAAAAACATCTTTATTTCTCTACATAGTCTCCTTTCAGCTCGATGCACTTTTCCCAGCAATGTTCAATAGCTTCAATACCCTGTTTATACTAAGAACCGTCGAGTTCTGCAAAATAGCCATCAACTGCAAACTCCACCTCTTCGTTGTTGGTAAATCGTTTACCACCAAGCCATTTCTTCAACTTTGGAAACAGCAAATAATCAGAGGGGGCTAACTCTAGCGAATAAGGTGCATGAGGAAGCAATTCAAACTTTAACTCATTGATTTTGGCCATGGCGATAATGGATGTGTGAACTGGTGCATTGTCTTGATGAAACAGAACTTTCTTTTTCGGTAAATGCGGCCGTTTTTTGCTTGATTTCATTATTCAAACGCTGCAATAAGTTTGCATAATGCTCGCTATTGATTGCTTTTCCTTTTTAAAGATAATCAACGAAAATTATCCCACGCGCATCCCAAAAAAAACTGACGCCATGATCTTGCCTGCAGATGGAATTGTCTGCCTTCTTTGGAACTGATTCTCCGCTTTAAATCCACTGTTTTGACTGTTCCTTCGTCTCAGGTGTGAAGTGATGGACCCATGTTTCATCCATGGTTAAGAATCGACGCAAAAACTCTGCTTTATTGCAGCGAAACATCGGGAAACACTCGACTGAAACATCTTCACGACGCTGCTTTTGTTCCATTGTGAGTAAACGCGGCACCCATCTTGCGCACAGCTTTCTCATGTCTAAATTTTCAGTTAGTGTGCAATGTACAGCGCTTTTTGAAATGTCTACGATATCTGCTAGCTCGCGCACTTTCAGTCGACGGCCATCCAATACCATTGTGTGGATTTTCCTCAATTTCTGGCGTAGTCGCCTCATTTGGTCGTCTTGAAAGCTCGTACGGCCTCGCTTAAACTCTGCCACCCAATATTTTACTGTTGTAAACGAAGGAGCAGACTCCCCCAGCGTAGAATCTAGCTCAGCTTTAATTATTAGTTGGACTAAGACCTTTCAAATGAAAGTATTGTATCACATAACGATGGCCAGTTTTATCCGCGTTTACAAATTCCCTGAGAGTGTTCACTATTAATGGCTGCCAAACAATTACTAAACAACGTAGCATCGTCAAACTTCAAACTTAAGCTGTATAAGGGTGGTGCTTTATACCACAGTCATATGTTTGAAACAACCGCTCGTCAGGTCGGGTACTTCTGGGACTGCCCTCGTATGTTCTGATTTTAGCTTATCTTAATTTTGAGGTTAATTATTTTCTCATTCCCATTGTTGGTAACTTGCTTATCACTCCGTAACACGATCTTTTGTTCATTCATTTAGTATGTCATGATCCGAAAGCTAATACATAATTGGTTTTAAACAATACAAGAGATAATTATTATCTATATAATTTGTTACATTTTATCCATGGAATAGTCTTAATAAATTCCATTCCGACGTTAAAGGATAAACTGATAAAGCCCTTAGCCTCTCGTGGGATTACCTATGACAAACTGGGACATGAAACACGGTGACTTAAACAGTGACTAACATATAACTTGCGTAATTGCAAATTCCAATACTATATGGACATTTATCCGGTAAGCCATATGCAACCGAATACACTAATCGTCAATATTAACAGAGTTAATAGACGGGGGAAAAAACTAGGTGCTGGAGCACTGCTGCTCTCTCTACAAGGATTATAACATCCTTCGGTGTATGTCGTGTGCAGATGGTATAATTTACGGCTTAACTCCATCACGTGACTATGGGTATAAAACCAATTCAGTCCACTTTACATTGCAGATAGGTTTAATCTTGACTTGGAAGGGTCACGGTCTGTAGCCTGTTGTGTCCTCGTGGAGCTTAACAAGGCAAAAAGAACAAACCTGCTGTGACAGCTGAGAGGAAGGACGGGGAAATAGCACCACAGGTTGCAAGCAGCCGAGGAGGTCAAGCGTGCCTGGTCACAACAAAAGAAGCCGGCATTTCGATGCTCATGCAACTTGCAGCGAGATTCGTAAAAAGCAAGTTTACAGAATTAGGTATATCGTTTCTGTTTGCTGGCAACTGAAAAAATGGAAGGATTTCCTAAATGTACTTTCCACTTCAATGTGACCTGCTTCTTCCGGTATGCACCATCAGCACTCGTAGCAGAATATTTCTGGAGTCCACTGCACCATTGCTAGCGAAATTCTTCATATCTTCATTTATTCCTTGCATTTTATAAACTCCATCACTCTGGTGATTATTCCACAAGAAAACTAAATATGGTATGTTTGCAATTACACGAAAATTCCAGAATGTTGTATGTGTGCCTATCTTAACATTAAATATTCCCTTCGTGAGCTCAGGAGCAATTGAAAGCCTATTACTCAAAAGATGGAAAATTCAAAGGATTGCCATGTTTTAAGGATTGGTGGAGAGTCAGTCGAAGATCTTTGAAGAGGAAGGCTGCAACGGCTTCCGAAGTGTAGTATTTCATCTCAATTCTTGAGACGTGGCATAAAATACTTGATAACACCGACAACGAAAATCTACACTACAAAGCAGCAGGCTATAAACGAAAAGATTAAAATTCTGACAATATTGTATATTGTTACGAGTTCGTCTTTTTCGTGGAGTAAGTTTTTGGTTTGGTCTTAAGGTTTCCCTGTTTTATAAATTAGACAGCGCCCTCTTCCAGTGACGTGTGCGAGCGAACTCTATAGATTCCATGGACAGATATCTGTGCAGCCTCAACGTTTGTGCACCACAGCAATGTGGAATATAACCGCTAGTATTACATGGTATTCCATGTCTATTCCAAAGCCAATTGGACATTTGTGGCAGCCTAACTCAGGTTACTAAAAGAAATAAAGATGGCAGGGAGGTCAATGTTCTAACTTGTCACTTTCATTTATCCTGTCATTTTAGTTTTCTGGGAATACTCAAGCTGAAACTGTTTCTACAGCTAGCCCCCCCCCCCGTCTACACGCACCAGGAGTTGACAAGCGATCCTATTTCCTTGAAATACATCATAAATGGATAAGTATCCTACTTAGTAATTCATCCAATATGCGTACTAAAAATAGTTCTGAAAGAAATTCTACATTACTCACCTACATATCTTACTTTGATGCAATATGTCGAATTCGATGCACACTCACCTGAAAACAGAAAAGAAACATCATCAATATAGGAGCTCCATTATATGTCTCTCTCTGTGTGAGAGAGAGAGAGAGCATTACGACTGGAAAGGCTTCTGCATTTAGCCATGGTTAACATCAACTGCTGTTTGAAGGACTCATCGCGACATTAGTGTTTTTATTAATAGCAGTTATCTCAGACATTCCAGAAAAAAAAGGCTGTGTTACACTCACATGACTTTCTCTACTCTTGTACAAAATATTTTTACAAACGCTTATTCTCCATCTACCTCACGTTAATCGAGATAAACATTTGCAGACTCTATCTTATTGCTAATTTTCTTGTAGATGTAAGGGGATAATATATTTACAAGGGCAATTTGGAAATACAGTAGCCTTTAAGCACATACATATCTCTTAATAGCTGGTTGCTAGGTGCAGCACCATTCCCTTTCCCACAGATTAATACTCTTGGCATATCCAAGACAAAAAATCTGATGTGTTACACTCACATGACTTTCTCTACTCTTGTACAAACTATTTTTACAAACGCCTATTCTCCATATGCTTCATGTTAATCGAGATATCGAGATGTCAATCTTATTGGTAATTTTCTTGTAGATGCAAGGGGAATATGGTAGCTTTTAAGCGATAGTCAAATATTTTAACGCTGGTTGCTATGTGGCGCATTTCATTCTCTTTGCATGTCCAGGACATAAAAAAAATGAATAACGAATTTGAGAAAAAGTATAAGTATTGAAAAATTTAAGAAAATCCCAAGCAATATCTCGAAAACGGTTCACTCAACAAAAAAAAATGTATATGACATAAGTTGTGTATTTTAACGTGATCTATATTTTTTGTGAAATAAAATTCTGTCTATCTCTTACGGTTTACCAGTTATGCAAAAGTCGTTCACAATAAAGAATACTTTTGGAGACATTCCCAGAAAATTCGAGATATACATTTCATTTCTCATGACATTATCTTAAACATATGATATTTTCATCAAAATCGTTAGAGCCATTTTTGAGAAAATTAAAATTTTCGAAAAATGTTCCATGTAAAGGGTAGTCTGGGGTGGGGGGATTTTCTTGAAAACCTTCGTGTCGCATCTCTGGAAGATACTGAACCTAAATACCAAGTTTGGTGTTTATCCGACTGTTCGTTTTTAAGTTATGCTGTTCACAGACACACAGACACACACAGACACACACACACACACACACACACAGACACACACACGGACATGTTTCCAAAAATGCTTTTTTTGGATTCAGTGGGTCTCAAAACATGTATTTCCAGTGAAATCTCGGTATCGAATTTTTGGGTGGAATGCAATACTTCCCCTACTTACTATACGTAGTAGAGAAAGTAAAAAATGAATAACGAATTCCCATTTGAGAAAATGAGTATTGAAAAATGTAAGGGAAGAACAAGCAATATCTCGAAAATGGTTCACTCAACAACAAAAAAACGTATGACATAAATTGTGTATTTTAACGCGATCTACATTTTTTGTGTAGTAAAATTTTGTCTACCTCTTATGGTTTACCAGTTTACCAAAAGTCGTTCACAATAAAGAATACTTTTGGAGACATTCCCAGGAAATGCAAGATATACATTTTATTTGTCATAAAAATATCTTAAACATATGATATTTTAATCAAAATCGTTAGAGCCATTTTTGAGAAAATTAAAATTTTCGAAAAATCTTCCATGTAAAGGGTACTCTGGGGTGGGGGGATTTTCTTGAAAACCTTCGTGTCGCATCCTTGGAAGATACTGAACCTAAATACCAAGTTTGGTGTTTATCCGACTGTTTGTTTCTGAGTTATGCTGTTCACAGACACACACACACACGTGCGCGGACATGTTTCCAAAAATGCTTTTTTTTTGGATTCAGGGGGTCTCAAAACATGTATTTTCGATGAAATCTTGGTATCGAATTTTGGGTGGAATACAATACTTCCCCTACTTACTATACGTAGTAGAGAAAGTAAAAATGTTCCACGCCGATGGCGTCCTTTACCCACTGTCACTTATTTTACATTCCGAAATGATAAATACCACAAAAACACATTTAACTTTGTTTTAAAGAGGAACACGCGTTTCTCATGATAGCGCATATCGAACCAGATCGTTGAAAGGCCATTTTAGGGAAACCGCAGGTAACATTCTTGGCAGAGAGTTTCTCAAATGTTATCTATGCTTTCAGCCCAATATTTGGAATTTCAAATCTATCCAGTGACCTTGCTGCTAGTAAGTGGAGTACGGAGAGGGCGTTGGTTGCGTGATAAGATATCGATTACTTGTGCCGTCATAACTAACAGTCGATCCCTTCTCTCTGCATAGCTGTTGTTGACGTACAGTGCCTCTCCAACTATAGATATGTCCAACCCAGTTAACTTGAATCCACTGCACTGTGCTTTATCACGCACAGTATTTCGAAGCATACCACTAGAGCATCAGTATTGCAGCCAATGCCTATATATTCAGCTTAACTTATTGAGCGCAAAAGATACGCTATGGAAACATAAAATCAGACAAAGATTCCCAGTCTCGGCTATGGCACTGAATTTTTCAGTCTGATTCTACCTTTTCAATTAGCCTACGTGGCATATGTGGTGGAAGAACAAATAACATTGATTGAGCTAATACTGGTTAACTATGAAAGCCGTGACTTACGAGATTTTAGGTTGTCATTGGGTTATGTTATCTCAGAACGAATTTGAGAACGCCTTGTGGTTTAACGGGAAAAATATGAGTCGGTTGGGGAATTTAAAGTCATACCGGGATGTTGCCATGGTAGCTCAGTTGGTTAGAGCTGCGGCACGGTAAGCCGAAGATCCGTAGTTCGAGTTCCGGCTATGGTACTAGATTTTTCAATCTGATTCTACCTTCCAAACTTTAGCTCACATACGGTATGTGTGGAAGATAAATTAATTTTCAAAGATACACTTTATTTGTATTCTCAAACAATTTCTGCAACTAAAAACGTGATATGTTCTATCAGAAAGAAAGGTCCAAGTATCTGCATGTATTTTAATCTTCAACTACTTACCTATAGTAATAGAAGTATTGTATACTGCCCAACAGTTCTATACATAGGGTCACTACAAAAGTTTTGAGAATTGACGCAATAAAATATTAAGCATTTAGATCTGGTCATTGCATCTTTTCACAATATTCTCCATTGCATTCTAAACAATGTCTCATCCTTTCAAACCATTTTTCAAATGCTGAAAATTGGGTTGTTTCTTGTACAGTGTGAGCAGAGGCATTGTCATAGTGCGACAAAATTCCACGCAGACCAGTCTTGGGGCCTTTTTTTCTCAGTTCATTGAACACTTGTGGCAGACATTTTGTGGCGTACCATCTGATAATAAGTCTCTTGTCCCTCAAGCGGAATCATCACAATGTGACCACTTGCTGAGAAGAAGGAACACTTCTTGTTTGCTTCACTTTTATTGGGGGAACCCACACCGATCACTATCGTTTTGTTTCTGGATCATATTGGTAAATCTAGCTTTCGCCACCTGTTACAATGTTAAATATGTTTTTGGATCTTCGATTGAATTTTTCAATCATTTCCTGGCACCATTGCACACATGCTTGTTTCTGCTCATTCGTGCGGTGGTAAGTGATCCAGCGACTGCAGAGCTTCCTGACGTCAAGTTTTTCTTTCAGGATTGTTTTCACTGCTGCTGATCCAATATTTAGAGCTTACTGAATTTTACCTTATGTGCAATGATATCTTCCCGCAACATGCGCTCTGCTTTCACCACATTTTGATCCGTTGTTGCTGTGGCCGGCCGTCCTGCTCGGTCATCTTCGAGGGAATCTCTTCCCCTTCTAAACTCTGCACACCATCAATAAATGGTGAATTGCGAAGGGCAAAGATCCCCAAATGCACTATGTAGTCTTTTAAGGCATTTTCTCTCTCCTAAATCGACTTTAAAGTCATAGAAAATCATAACACGGAAATGCTCTCGCTTGAGATGCATCCTAGCGTATGGCGTAGCAACACCTGCTATACGTACACACGCGGTGCTGACGATGCACATTGTTGGAGTGCGCCTAGACTTGCACATGTTGCTATCTGAACTTCAATCTGAAGTTAGGAAAAACTGCTTTGGCTTACCACTACTCATTGTTGCCCATACTCAAAACTTTCAGTGACCCTCGTATAGATTTCACTGGAAATACACGATTTTAATCCTCTAGATAAAAAATACATTGAAGAGAAAGGTATGTGTTAGAGAGCAGCAGCATAACTCGCAAACCAAAAGTTAGATGAATACCAAACTTCGTATTTAAGTTCAGCATCTTCCTAGGTACGACATGAAAATGTTCAAGGAAATCCCCCACCCGAAAATGTAGCCTTATGATCCAGAGTATATATAATGCCCTTTAACGGGTAGGTCATTTTGGACGAAGAATAAACGAAATGGGTGAAATGATGCTCAAATGAGCCTGGAGTCCATAGAGCTTAATGTTAGCCGAGATTAGTCTTCTCGACATAAGGGAAAGCTCCGGAAAAAAACTTTGGGTAACTCCCTAATCGAGATTCGCACTCGGACCTTTTGAATATGAAGCAGACATACGGTGGTGGGCTCCGGAGCATATTTGTATGCATTTATAAACAGTGATGGTCCGAACCCGGCCATAGTGCCTGTAAGAAGGAAGAATTCTAATTGTATTTCAGCGACTAATGGAGCAACGAAAAATCCTTGATCAGATTGGTTCACGGGGAAGCAAACTTGGAACACTCGTGTTGCCTCCAGGTCGTCTCGCTCTTTCCTCGCCCCCTAAGGGAATAAAATTCTGGTGCTTAAACAAGTTCTGAATATTGCGCGGAAGATCCGCCTGAAGGCAGATTGATTTATCGACTGGGTTGCTTCTGCAGTTTTCTCTGCTTTACAGAATCTACTCGTCTGAACGAATTGTCTCTCGATTTTCCAGCAGTTGCGGGCACTGATTCCCTGAGGGAAGGCCGTTATGAACAGATTCACCAAAAACGTCGCCCTTTTTCAGTTACTGGAGAAACGAGTTTGATTCAGCAAGTTAACTCTGGAACGACATTTTGCAGAAGACTAAAAACACTAGGAATTACATTCACATGACTTTTTCTATCATGTCGTTTAATTTTAGACAGCTTATACAAAATATAATTACGAAAGTTTATTTCCCTATCTACCCACTTCATATTGAGATGAACGTCTGCAGAAATATTTTCATTACACATTTCCTTGCAGGTACAAAGCGGATACAGGAGGCTGAAGCGATAGTCAAATGTTTAAACAGAGGGTATCTGTTTGCTGGCCTTGAAATTCCACACCCTTCCCTAAACATCGCAAGAAACAACTGAATGGAAACAGGTAAGACAGCGTTTGCAAAACGGGCAAAAGTATTGAAAAATACAAACCAATAATAACGGATATCTCGGAAATACCTAATGCCCTAAAAGTTATTTCAAATAAATTGTGGTTTAAGAGATCTACATTTTGTTGTGTGTACAGTTTTTGACTCTTTCTTACGCTTTATCAGGTATCAGGGGCGGCTTCTGAAGTATTGCCGCTGTGCCGTGGCAATATTTGTGTTAAAAGCGCAGAAAAAGAAGTGTATAGATATTGCCCATAAAGCATTGTTTCAGAGTATGTATTCCCTCATTTGAACAGGCATATTGAGCGGCCTGCGCTCTGCCCGTAGTTTTCTGAAGCTTGGAGACAATTCCAAATTGGCACCGTCTACTCTCATAAGCACTGTGTACAAGGCTAGGATGTACGTTTCTTCACGGTTCTTGTGGGAGATATGGAGCCAAGATTGTTCCACCCACTAGAGCGCAGTATAGCACAGGACCTAACGACAATAGTGGAATACATATTCCGCACTCAACCTTCCTTTAATACACACACTTCGCCTGGATCCTTCGAGTCGACAGGACCTTCTAGCACCATGGGAAGAAAGAGACAACGCAGGGCTGCAGTAGCAGTAGAGACTTCCGCCGACGAATCCGACTCGCCGGTCTACGAAACAGCCGCCGCATCACACTGAAGTCCCGGATGACAGTGTATCTGACGCCGCTTCGCCTGGTGAAGCCCAAGCCCAGCGCTATCTTCTCTTCAGCGCTGTGGTCGTGGGTGTTCACCAGCATCTACCGACGCAAACCATTCTAAGCTGCGTACAGTAGCTGTGGCCATCAGCCTTGAAGGCCACGAGGATCCAATCTCGGAAGTGACCAACACCGTTTGTGCGCCTTTTCTTTCGGGAAAAGGCAAACTACGACGCTACCCTCTCCGACGGCCTGCAGTTCTTGGGCAAGAGCCTAAGAATTGAACCGAGCCGCTCCACATGGACGCCCCCCTGCCGACGCTGCTGCCTTTACGGACACAGTGAGGTAGGCTGTACCGCTCAGCCACGGTGCCACTACTGTGGGGCACCTAACTTGACGTCTGTCTGCCAGCAGCACGATTTGACGCGTCGACACCGCTTCTGTGCAACCTGCTGGAGGCACGACCACTTCAACGGACAATCTTGTCCGCTACGCCTACACAGCCACTTAACACCGTCACAGCAGAAGGCCAAGGCGCCTGCGCGGCAGCAGCAGTTGTCACCGCAGCTTGACCGCGCCTTGGAGAACTGGGCCTCCTGCAGTAGACGACATGCCTGAAACTGTCTCAACCAACTGCACGCAAGCTTCAACCGAGATCCTCCAGAAGCTGGAGGATGTACAGGCGGAGCTTCTCAACATTACCACCAAACTGGCCTCCTATGAGGAGGTACTCACCGAACTTCAAGAGGACCACGGTACCATAGTACTAGCAGCAAAGATAATACCAACGCTTTCTAGCCGAATCGCAATACCAACCTACTTCGAGGAACACTACGAAAACGTCAGACTGCTCATTAAGGATGAGTTATCAGCCCTCCAGACGACGCTGGATGCCGTTATAACCAAAAGGCTTCCACAGCAACTACATGAGCCCCCGTGGAGGCCCAAACAGAACGCTCCGACTATCGACTACCGAGCACGTCGGAAGCCCAAGTAACCACCCTACAATCCTACATACATCCACTCAAACATCTTATACCTTCTCACCCTAAATTCCCAAGGGCGCAAGTAGGGCCTCGGTCATGCTTGCGTCCTGGCACCTTCCTTTACCCGGCTTAGGTCATGCCTGCTGACCAATACCTATCACCTTGAATCCGCAGGTGCAATTGCAGCACTGCCTCATCTTCACCCTCGACTTTTCCCTCCGGTGGAGGAGTTTTTAGTGGGTATGCCGAATTGTCGGTGAGTCCCACACTCTCAGTCCCGACTCCCATCGGGGCTGAGGTTAGTGATTAAATCATTTTCTCATCCACCCGAAAAAAAACCTTTAATGCAGTGTTACCATATTGCTGCAAGTTAATGCTGATGCGTTTTTGGAAGTGCAAATTAATGTTTAATTAAATCGAATGCAGAAATAATAATTATAAATTAATACATTAAATATAAGTCCTTATAAATAAAACAAATGTTGGTTTTGAATATAATTATGTCGTTAGGTTTTGAAACTAAGAGGCAGTATTTCAATATTGGTATATTTTATAGTAGCAGGGTTATTGGTTATGATTGAATACGTGGTATTTTATCCACCACGGAACAAAAAACTAACGCATTCACAATGTGTTGAGTACCTGTTTACAAAACAAGTGTCAAGTATTTCTATGTTCGTGTAGTAACAGTTCAGCCCAAAAACGTGTAGTTTACCATGAAGTCAGGAAACTAAAACAGTGCAGTGTTTCCTTTAAGTGAATATTCAGTTGTGTGTAGAAATTACATACATGAACAAAGCAAGTGAATTATTAAAACCTCCGTTTAGCACGGACTCTCAGTGAAAAAAATTCAGATGATTACATTGGGTACGTCACTCCCGAATCTGAATCTGCAGCAGCAAACAAAAATCCATGTCCAGTTCAATCCGGAAATTTACCAAAAGAACAAATGAATTTGTGTCTTTGAGGGAAACATTGCTATCATTTTTAGTTTTCCTTACGTGTTATTTGGGGGAGATGTCCTTTGTATAAGACCGCAACAAGTTTCATATTGGACATATTTGGTGTAAAATGAAAGTACATTAAATTCTTGTGAATTGCCTAATACGTTCGATGCTACTACACAAAATTAGTAGACATATATCATTTGAGGGATTTGTTTTCACTTTTTAGGGAGGGTGGAGCCACCGCCAATAGAATACCTCAGCGGCCGCCACCGTCAATTCCACTACATTCAGAATGAAGAGGACTTCGCAAAGTTTCCCAAGAAAATTCAAGGTGTGCATTTTATTAGTTATCTAAATATCTTAAAACATATGCTATTTTAAACAAAATCGTTAGAGCCGCTTTTAAGAGGAAAAAAAAAGCCACGAAACATTTTCTATGTAAAGGGTAGTTAGGAGAGGGGGAGTTTCTTGAAAATGTTTATGTGACATCCTTGGAAGAAGCTGATCTTAAATACAGAGTTTGAAATTATCAGGCTTTTCATTTTTTTTTTAAATTATGTTCACACACATACACTCGAGTGTCAGCTGTTGTATCTGTAATGGTTTGTCAGGAATGTCGTGGGTAGTAATAGAGTAGCTATGGAAATGTTTGAACAGTGGGATGCCGTTGCAAGGCGTCAAAAATAAATTTTGAAAGCCATCTCCTTTTGCATGTAGATATCTACTCAATTTGTCTTACGCTTAAAACATTAGTTATCTCAGGAATATAAATATTGTTACACAAGATCCTTGCTTATCCGGACTAGGTGGAAATTAAATTGGAAGTGATCCGGATGAACGAAAATACGAATAATCGGGAAACAAATTATTAAATGCATACAAAATTTGACGTGCGATGGTGAAATTTGGATAACCGCAAAAGCAAAAGAGAAAATAATTGAAAGCCGTCCAGATGAGACGTCAACAATCGCTATCAGGACTGCCAATAAAACATAATTCCACACACTTTAGATTTATAATTCTGTGAAACTGACCATGGTAACATTACTTACTGTTACCTTGAAGCCTGCGACCGACGGCGAACTCTATGCTACCTGTGGTGCCAACATTACAACAGTATTAATTCATACCGTGACGCAGCTATGGACCTCAGTTGTTGGTAGCAGGCGCCGACTACGGACCTACTGGCCAATGAAAAAAGAACCCGACGGGATAGCGCTCTCACCCCGCGTAAACACCAAAATCGCCATCGAGAAATAGCGAAATTGTTCTGGAATCTTCTCCCCCACCTCCAGGACATTCTAGAACTCTCTAAAACCCCAACTGTATATAAGCGAGCATGCTGGCAAGTAAGTACGCTTCTGGTACGATATAAAGTTCTGGTAATTCAGTGCGTTCTCAGAGTGAGGTTGCGACGATAGTTGTGACGTATAGTGAATACTGCTACTGCGAGAGATTAGAGAGGTCTGGTATTCGACCCTCCTAAAGGAAGTGAAAGCTGCTTTGCGCGTATTTCATTAAAAAATTTAACTGAGTTTTATTTATGAACGCTCTTTAACTGCTGTGGTCCGTAGCATCCCATTCTATATTGGGCGTGAAAAATCGGTAATTTTGCTCAGAGGCCTTTATTAGGCTTGAGGTTCTTTTACCCGCCGTAAATCTTAGACACGGGGCCACCGGTTTTACTTCCCTTCCGAAGTATTTCATTAAGCCGCTACATCGCGAAGAAAGGTGAAGTGATAGGGAAAACTTAATTAAATCACAACAATGAAGAGACAGTGAAAACTGGATAAAGCCACAATATGCATTTACCAAAGGACCAATATTTTCGTGGTGACAAAGTAAGCAAAAATCAGTCCGTATAAGCCGGCAATCTGGATTAATGAGGACCGGATAAACCAACTTCTTGTGTATACCTAATATTCAAATAGTAGCTTTGTTACGGGTCGTACATTGAAAACCTACAGACTTCGAATCTCCCTTGGGATGAGTTAAATGGATACGGGCTTCTCCGTAGATTACCTTATTTGCGGCATAAAAATGTCGGTAACTAAGCTCTGAGAACCCCACAGCTTATCTAAGCATCATTTTAGCCCTCACTCCAGTCCGATAAGACCTACCGGTTAAAGAAAGAAACAAAGAAAGCTAGCCTTAAAAAAAACTGACGTCACTCTCGCACAACTTTCACCAATTACAATTCTTATTATACTATTCATATAAAAAGCAATCCTAATTTCGCTAGGTTATTTAAAACACCTTTTTACTAATGAAACCATAAAGGAATAAAAAATAATTGTATTAAGATGCTTTACAGATGCACATGATAGTTCAATTAGAGAAAATATAAAGATGTAACCACGAATATTCCGAAAACGGTTAATGCTACAGAAAGTTATTTGACATAAATTGTACATTTCAATGAGCTATATTTTGTGTGCCGTAAGTTAATGCCTATCTTTTGCGGTTTACCAGCAGTTATACTGATTGATATTGGTTTAAATTTTTCAATATTTTCGCATTTTTTAACTGAAAAGTCGCCATTCTTTTGCTTCTTGTGATGGTATGCAAATGTAATTTCAAAACCAAGAAGTACGCAGCGACACGTTGTTTAAAGACGTGACTATCGTTTCAACCTCTTATTTCGTTTGCACGTACAAGAAATGTGTAATTAAACAATTTCTGCGAACGTTTATCTCAGCATGTAGGTAGATAGATAAAATAAGTACTTATAAGGTAAGTATGTAGAAGCGAGAAAACAAACGATGTTGCGTAGAGAAAGTGATGTGAATGTAAAACAAGTTTTTTTTTTTTTTTGTAAATGTAAACTGTTTGTTCTACGTCAACTTGATCCTCTGAGGACAGAACTGTATCTCTAGGGACACCATGGAGGACTGAATATTGCATTTTAATATTTGATGCGGTGTTCAACGCAGAGCAGAGGAGGAACATACTCAAAAATGGGCGGGTATTCAACTGAAAATTGTAGAATGGCTAATAGTTCATCAAAACATATTTTGTTATACGCAAGGTGCATTCATTTCGCTTTACCTTAACATTGTGACATTTTAGTCACTCTAATTGTAAAATCCAGCTCGTAATAATTTCCAGAACAATTCGCTTTTCCAATTAGCGTGTTTCTTCTTTCCTCTTCTGTGTTGTTAATTCGCTTGTTAGACTCTACGCGATATCAAGTCTACTGCTGCAAGAAATCTGCAGACTGTCTCCTTGATGTTCTGTCTTCCCGAGTCTTCGATGTGCGACCCGACAAAGCGCTTCTCGAACATTCGCCGTCTGGAAGTGTACAATACTTCCGACCCGACAGTTACAGAGCGAAAAGTATAACCAAGAGCTTACGCGCCTAACGCCAATCCGGTCCGGTCCAGTCCGCTGTTTGGCTGGCTGAGGGGCAGTCTGAGAGTACTATAAGCGTACCCACCCGTAATGGGTTTAACCGCTTGTATGATAGGTTGAGAGCTGCAGGGTGACGGTGAGTTTGAGGTTGGGGAGTGAAAGGAGGTTTAGCAAGCGTTGCTCGTCAGGGTACAACGGTCCTTCTGCACCGCTTGTGCTGAATTTACCAAAAGGAATTTACATTTATGGGGTTGCTATTTAAAAGTCCAAACATTCTTGGAAGGGTTGTAGATGATGGAATCGCTTCTGTGTTATCGAAGGTATCCCATGTGTCCCCGGTGTCGCCCCACTCAGTATTGTCTGGGATTTTAATCTCCAAGGATTCACAGGTTACATGAAGTATACATCAGACATGAGCGACGCATAGCTGATGGGAGCACTGGCCAAAAGCGGTTGGTGACAACTTCTCATGATAGCGTGTGCCAAATCACTGTGCCCCGGAGTGAGGAAAACCGTTTTGTTGTGCTCTGGGAGAGCATTTGAAGCGCTAATTTGACCTGAAAGGTTACTTCTCATTTTTGGACTCGGTATACAAAGAAGACGCTCAACATTAACTTCAATGCAGGATTTATTCCAATGTTAGACAGGTGACAAAGAAATTTAATTGACATTTTACGTTTCTGGCAGGACTCTTGAACTGATAACAGGGCTGGAGAACACAGTTACAGATTCTTCTTATACTGTCCACATGCAATCTTTGATGTCTTAAGTCGTATGCAAAAATGTGAATGGCGAATTAGGAACTCAGCGAGTGACTCGCCACTCATCGTGTCGTTCGGGAAGAAGATGGATAACAAATCCTGGCATAGGACAGCACTGGGGTGAGTGAGAGAGATGTTCTTTTATCTTGATGAATGAAGATTTTAACCCTTTCACTGCTACTACATACCTGCCTCAGCCAGAAACCGCATGGCGGAACTCGGCCACGGTGACCAAGTTCGCCCTGAGTGGAAAGATTTTCGCGTGATTTGAGGCCTCTCGCTTACGAGCTCGTAGTGTACCGATAATGCTGCTAGCTCTACTGAATGTATGATCCAACTGATTTTCTGTGATTGCAGAACGAAACAAATGGGATCTGCACGCGCACAGCTGATTCATAAGACAGACAGTACATCCCAGAGGGTACAGCTGTAGAAGAAACCAAATTTAATCGCAAATAACGAAACAAGAGGCGCCCCGACGTCGGTAACAGAAAAAGGGTTAAGTATCAAATTTTATTACACACTGGGCTGCATTCACATGAGCCAAAGCGAGTGAAAATAATGCGCTGATGTAAGGTTTACGTTACATGACAAAGATAGAAAAATTGTTACAGAATCCGACGCCTGCCTTGCCTTCCTTCATCCATTCAACCCTTCAACTGTATTACAGCTCTGAATGACTAATCCCTAGTTTGATGCTTAGCGTTCGGAGAGCTTTCCACAAACTTACATGTCAGCTAAGCTACTGGATAAGTCAGTTATCAAATAAATCTGCTAGTTGATTTTTAAGGGGTTAAAGGGGGGAATAAATGGCGGAGATTACTGCTTCTGCCACTTCGAATTCTGCATCACTCCACACACACACACACACACACAGATATATATATATATATATATATATATATATATATATATATATATATATATATATATATTCCTATACTCTATAGAGTAGAGAGGCACATTTTACCTCATCTTTAAGAGGATGTTGCGCTCTACAAATAGAACCATTTTTAAATACGGCAGATTCGTATATCCAATCAATGTGATTTTGTTTTCTTTTCGTTGTAAATATATTTGAGATCTTTTCTGCAATTTTTACCTCGAACAGTTTTTTTTCTTTCTGTGAATAACAGAAGGAAAACCGATATAAATTACCTGTTTTCTCAGAACTATTGAAGATAGCTGAATGCAATTCTAACATGATAAATACAACACCTCCATGCCTGTTATTGATCTGCTTTGGTGTAAAAGTTGGTTATGTTTTTAAAAAAATGTTGATAAATTTTAATGAAAAAAAAGTTAAATTAAGAGAAAAAATGTCATCTTCCTTAATAAATCACATTATTGTAAAACGTAGATCGGTGAACTTAGAAGGCATGCAAAAATTTCAGTCTGATATGTCAGTTTCTGAGATATCTAAGCCAAAAAAATGTAACATTGGCGAGATAGGACTTTTAATCTCCCCTTAATACAGCTGCTCTTTAGACTGGAATCTTCCTCTTGGAGGGGGAAAAATGGAAAGTATAAGTAGGTATGGCCAAACGTAGAGGGAAAATGTGTACACAGCACTGAGATTTTCCCGATTCCCCAGACGTCTATCCGGCCAACATAACTGGAACGATAGGACGCCGAATCGATTGAAAGAGATCGAAGTCTGTCAGTATTTCAGTGAGTGACTAGGTTAGTTTTTCACACAGGTTAGTGAAACGCATTGCATGCATGCTCATGGGAGACACGCAAGTGTTACTGCACGCAATATGACAGTCAGTTTTCATACCGATGTGGATCGAAGCCCTTGCGTTTTATTCTTGAGAACCCACAGAAGCTTTATCACAAGAAGACTACGTACTGCAAAGGTCAACCAAATTAAACAGTTTCTGTAGATACTCAACTTTGTATTTCACAAAAGCGTGGAGCCAAGAGCCAAATTTCAGGCCCACGACACGCCTGGTATGGTTTAAGAGCTGTTCATTAGTGTTAATTTTCTAAATGACAAGTAAAACTGATTTTCTTAACGGGACATCGAAAGGAAAAACCTCAATTCGTGACTTTTACCTTCAATAAAACAAAAATACTAAAATCTGTAGGAGGCTTTCTGGAAGTTTCTCTCAAGAGGTTTTTAAATTTTGTCTCGCAATTATTTTTTACTTTACCTACCTACCACCCACCCATAGTAGGTAGAGGAAATATTGTATTCCCCCCTAAAAATCGTCATCGAAATTTTAGAGGCTTACTGAATACGTATCTTATGTGATACACTCACATGTGCCATCTTTACCCTCTATCGGTTTTATTAGGTATACAAACTATTCTTGCTAAGGCTTATTTTTTCTATCTATTGCATTTTAATCCAAATAACCTTTGCAGAAATAGCTAAATTACACATTTCGTTGTAGATACAGAGGGAACAGCGATAGTCAAATGCTTAAGGGACGCTATATGCTGGCCTTAAAATTCCACGCTCTTTTCATGCAATCGCAAGAAACAACTGAATGTTGACAGAACTTTCAGAGAATACCCATTAACAACGGATATCTCAGAAATGGCTTATGCTAAAAAAAAACAAAACAAACTTATTTCGAATAAATTCTTTAAAGAGATCTAAATTTCTTGTGTAGTTCGTTTTCATCTATCCCTCAACGTTTACCAGTTATACGAGTACAAGATTATACAAACTTTCTTTCGAAGGAAGAAGACCTCATAGGCCAGTTCCAGAAAATTCAACATACATGTGTTATTTGTTATGTAAGTATCTTTAGTGAATGATATTTTAATCAACCGTTAGCCCTTTTTTAGAAAACGAAAAACTTATCAGACTTTTCGCTTTGGAGTTATGCTGTTCACAGACACGCACATCAACATTTTTCTAAAAATGCATTTTTGAGATTCAGGCCTCAAAACATGTATTTCTGGTGAAATCTCGATATCGAATTTTTGGTGGAATGCAACATCATTCTTTACCTATAGGTACGGGTAGAGAAGGTAAAAAGATCCTTTTTATGGTAAAGGTTGTTTGTGTGTTTGTGTGTGTGTGTGTGTGTGTGTGTGTGTGTGTGTGTGTGTGTGTGTGTGAAACAGCATTACTCAAAAACCAAAAGCCGTAGAAATATCCAACTTAGTATTTAAATTCATTGACCAAGGATGCGATGCGAAGATTTTTAAGAAAATCTTCCCGCATCTTAGATTATCCTTTACATGGAAATGCTTTCAATATTTTTACTTTCTCTACTACGTGTAGTAAGTAGGGGAAGTATTGTATTCCACCCAAAAATTCGATATCGAGATTTCACCGGAAATATATGTTTTGAGACCCCTGAATCTAAAAAAGCATTTTTATAAAAAAAGTTCCGTGTCTGTGAACACATAACTAAACAACGAAACGTCAGATAAATGCCAAACTTGGTATTTAGGTTCAGTACCTTTAAAAGATGCGACAAGAAGATTTTCAAGAAAATTCCGCAACCCTAAACTACCCTTTACATGGAACATTTTTCGAAAATGTTTTTCTCAAAAATAGCTATAACGATTTTGATTAAAATGCCATATGTTTAAGATATTTTCATGGCAAATGAAATGTATAGCTTGAATTTTCTGGGAATGTCTCCAAAAGTCGTCTTCATTCTGAATGAATTTTGTGTAACTAGTAAAACCGTAAGAGACAAAATTTTACTACACAAAAAATGTATGTTAAAACACATTATGTCATATAATTTTTGTTTTGTTTTGGTCCAGTGAACCATTTCCGAGATCTTCCTTGTTATTCGTTTGAATTTTGCAATACTTATACTTTTTCTCAAATGGGAATTCCTTATTCGTTTTTTTTTCTCTTTTTTTTCCTGGACTTGCAAAGAGAATGGAATGCGTCACATAGCAACCAGCGCTTAAAAGATTTAACTATCGCTTAAAGCCTACCATATTCCCCTTGCACCTACATGATAATTAGCAATAAGATAGTTTCTGCAAACGTTTATCTCGGTTAACGTGGAGTACATGTAAATAAGCGTTTGTAACAATAGTTTGTACAAGAGTAGAGTAAGTCATGTGAGTGCAACACATCAGATTAGTCTTCATAAACGGATCTACGGATCTTCATTACAATACCATATATTTATGATAGTTACAAGACTAATATTACTACTATGGCGCAGCAGGATGACAATATAGGGTCATATTATATGGTAACCCATTCGCTGGCTCTCTCTACTGCGCGAATGAGCCTGGAGTTGCCGGTGAAGTGGTGGTGGTGGTAGATACGTACTAAAAATCCTTTTCTTATAGAAGAGCTGGAGATGTTGATCTTCTGCCTTCAGACAAACATCACATCTCGTAAAAAATTGTAATATTGTCGTTGACTCGCCTAAACTGACCAGCACAAATTCTTGTGATTTCTTGCACAATGTATACCTAAGTTCCTGTAGTTTGCCAGGATATACACTATCTTTCAAAGGACCCCATAAATAAAAATCACAGGTAGGGGAGAGCTAGGGGTCCACAAATCAACACTAATAATTCTATCATCAAACCGTTCTCTGATTGCATTTAATGATTCGGCAGTAGTACGTGCTGTTGCAGAATCTTGCTTGAACAGTTGACAGAGTTTGGAAACTTTTCAATAAATTCCCCGCGTACATGGTGAGCAGATTCATGTTTACAATAAACTTTGCAAATAAACACGCGTTCTTCCACAGAAAAGTAACGTACCATGTAGGGTATCGACAGAGGCACCTGACGGAGACATGGCGCCAGTGCATTTTCGGGCGGGAAACGGTAGTTCGTGTTACCGGCAAATGGCAAGGGAATAGCGAAGGAGAGAGGGGCCGCAAATGGGTTACCAAATAATATGATGACCCCATACAATGTATATTTTGAATTGTCTGCAAATAACCTACAAGTCCTCTTATTTTAAATGCATTTTGTATAACGCGTAAACCATAAACGACAAAAGCTTAACATAAAAAAATAAGGAGTGTAATCTCTTTCATACCCACAGTTGATACCATTTTTTGCATCAGCCATTTCCGAGATATTCGTTATTGGTTTGAATGTTTCTCAACATTCCTGTCATCTTTTGAAGTGCAGTGGCCTTTCAGTTGTTTCTCTCAATGTCATGGAAAGAATGGATTTTCAAAGCCAGCATATAGCGACGCCTTTTAAAAGATTTGATTATCCCTTCAATCTCCTCTTGCACCTACAACAAAATGTGTAGTGCAAGTTCCTGCAAACGTTTACATTCATTAGCATTAAGTGGATCGAAAAAAAAAAAAAAACTGTGGTGACGCAACTCATGACTTTCTCTGCTCACTCTGGTACAAACTACTCTTACAAACGTTTATTCTTCTATTTCGAGTTAATCGAGATACCTAAACATTTGCAGAAATTGCCTTATTACATATTTCCTTGTAGACACAACGGCATTAGGGGAATACAGCAGATTTTAAGCGATAGTCACATCTTTTAAAAGCGAGTTGTTATGTAATGGATTTGAAATTCCGTTGTCTTTACATGGTAAAAAATAAAAACGACTTCTCATTTGAGGAAAGTACAGGGTGATTTATGAAGAACTGACACACTTATTTATTTAATTGTTTCAAAACGACTTATGCTAGCGATAACTTATTGTACCTGAAATGCTGAGGAATTTTGGGGGATTATTTACCTCTATAACAAATGCTGAAAATGTCCTCCATCCTGCAAAAGGCACAACTGAACACGTCGTTCCATGTTACTGGCCACTCGTAGGAGGACTCTGTTGTCAACCTAATCTCCTGTGTAATGTTGTGCTTCAGATCGTCCAATGTCTGGGGACGTGTGACATAAACCCTGTCTTTTAAGTAACACCATAGAAAGAAGTCCGGCGATGTCAAATCCGGAGATCTCGGTGGCCATAGGTTCTTGGAAATTATCCGGTCGTCAAAGAAACTTGCAATTAAAGCCATGAATTCATTTGATGCATGGCATGTAGCGCCGTCCTGCTGAAAATATCCTTCACTCAGCTCTACATCGTCTAGTTGCTCAGCAAACTCCATGAAAATCCGTCGGTACTCTGCAGTGTTCACATTGTATTGTTAAAAAAAAAAGATTAGTTCCACTATTCTCTGTGCGGATATTGCGCACCAATCTCCGATTTTATCCGGGTGCATAGGTGCTTCATGAATAGCGTGAGTTATTTGAGTTCACATAGCCGGATAAATGGAACCATGCTTCATCTGTGAAAGGATTTTGCACAATGAACGCCTGAAACTAACGACAATAATTCAGTCGTCTATCCTTATCTGGTTCCTGTAACTGATGGACAACCGTAATCCTATACGGCTTTAGGCCTGCACTTTTCACAGCTCTCTGACACACTGAGTAGCTGTAACCTGTCTCCTGCGACAAACGTTGCAATCATTTTTTGGGCGATTGATCCAGTCGTGCTCTTACGTCAACAACCGTGGGAAGCCTAGATGAACGAGTTTTGCCTTTTTCACTCACCAGAGATCCAGTTGTTTCCAATATGTTTACCAGTCCCAGTATTGTGTTTCTTTGGGGAGGATTCCGAACACCAGATTCTCTCTGGTATGCCCTTTGAGTAGCTGTAATTGAGTTCGTAATCCAGTATTGCTTTAGAAGGAAGAGTCGTTCATTTAATGTGTACTACATTTTCATGTGGACTAGAACAAAATCTCAAAAGCAGTTGCCGACAATAAAACTAACAATTACGAATAAAACATGAACATCTGCGCATCTAGTGACAGGCAGTCCAAACTCCAGAACATTCTGCTTAATTTGGTGCTAAAATTGGGGCATCCAGTGAATTTCGAACACAATAATTAAAGAGAGGTGTCAGTTCTTCACAAATCACCCCGTATAAGTATTTTAAAATATAAGCCAAAAACAAAGAATATCTGGGAAATGGTTAGATACAAAAAAGATGAATTTGATATAATTTCTATGCCTTAAGGAGATCCACTTTTTTTTTAAAGTGAGATTTTGTCTATTTCTTAGTTTGCCAATTATACAAAAGTCATTCAGAATGAAAAGGACTTCAGAGGCTATTCCCAGAAAATTCAAGACATACATTTCGTTTGTCACGAAAGTATCATAAACACGCTGTATTTTAATCAAAATCGTTAACAGCCATTTTGAGAAAATCAAAATTTTGGAAACATTTTCCATGTAAATGGAAATTTGGGATGGGCGAATTTTCTTGAAAATGCGTGTCGCATCCTTGGAAGATACTGAACTTAAACACAAAATTCGGTTTTAAATTGACTTTTCGTTTTTGAGTAATGCTGTTCAAAAACACAAACGCGGCCCTTTTTTTTCTAAAAATGCTAGTTTTGGGTTCAGATCGACACAAAACATATACTCCGGTGAAATCTCATCAAATTTTTTTGGTGAAATAGTTCCCCTACTTACTATACGTAGCAGAGAAAGTAATAAAATTTTATAAGACAGAAAATAAAACAAAGTCTTGTGAATGCAACACATCAGATTTTTTCTGATGCACGACGACGCACCAAAGTGTCCCACAAGATCTACGAAGATTCATAGAAAGCAATAAAAATAACCGAAACTTTCAAAGTAACAAATATGAAGGTTCTGAAACATGAACAAGAAATGGGAACGAGAATACGTTTTCATGGTTCTGTTGAATTATATGAAATGTAATTCTTATCCACTCTCTGGGTTTTAGTTATCAGGTCTGTGGGTTTGAAGCCTCAGAGTAGAGAAATAAAGGGAGCTATCTACACAATAAAGAGAGCTATCTACACAACTTTACGCACGTACGAGATAAACAAGCACCTTCTACAACGTCTGTGTGTGTGTGTGTGTGTGTGTGTGTGTGTGTGTGTGTGTGTGTGTGTGTGTATGTGTGAACAGCATAACTCAGAAAAAGTCGGATAAACACCAAACTTGGTATTTAGGTTCAGTATCTTCCAGAGATGCGACACGAAGGTTTTCAAGAAAATCCCCCCACCCCAGACTACCCTTTACATGGGAAATTTTTCGAAAAGTTTAATTTTCTCAAAAATGGCTTTAACGATTTTGATTAAAATATCATACGTTTAAGATATTTTCATGACAAATAAAATGTATATCTTGAATTTTCTGGGAATGTCTCCAAAAGTATTCTCCATCGTGAACGACTTTTGCATAACTGGTAAACCATAAGAGATAGACAAAATTTTACTACACAAAAAATGCAGATCGCGTTAAAATACAAAATTTATGTTATATACATTTTTTTTGTTGAGTGAAACATTTTCGAGATATTGCTTGTTATTCCCTTAAATTTTTACTTTCTCTACTACGTACATTAAGTAGGGGAAGTATTGTATTCCAACCAAAAATTCGATTCCGAGATTTCACCGGAAATACAAGTTTTGAGACCCCCTGAATCCAAAAAAAGCCTTTTTGGAAACATGTCCTGTGTGTGTGTGTGTGTGTGTGTGTGTGTGTGAACAGCATAACTCAAAAACGAACAGTCGTATAAACACCAAACTTGGTATTTAGGTTCAGTATCTTCCAGAGATGCGACACGAAGGTTTTCAAGAAAATCCCCCCACCCCAGGCTACCCTTTACATGGAACATTTTTCGAAAATTTTAATTTTCTCAAAAATGGCTCTAACGATTTTGATTAAAATATCATATGTTTAAGATATTGTCATGGGAAATGAAATGTATATCTCGAATTTTCTGGGGATGTCTCCAAAAGTATTCTTCATTGTGAACGACTTTTGTATAACTGGTAAACCATAAGAGATAGACAAACTTTTACTACACAAAAAATGTAGATCGCGTTGAAATGCACAATTTATGTCATATACATTTTTTTTGTTGAGTGAACCATTTTCGAGTTATTGCTTGTTATTCCCTTAAATTTTTCAATACTTATTTTCTCAAATGGGAATTCGTTATTCATTTTTTTATCTTGTATATGCAAAGAGTATTAATCTGTAGCAAAGGGAATGGTGCTGCACCTAGCAACCAGCTATTAAGATATATATTTATATATATATATATATGCTTAAAGACTACTGTATTTCTATATTGCCCTTGTAAATATATATATATATATATATATATATATATTCCCCTTACATCTACAAGAAACTTAGCAATAAGATAGAGTCTGCAAATGTTTATCTCGATTAACATGAAGTAGATGGAGAATAAGCGTTTGTAAAAATGGTTTGTTCAAGAGTAGAGAAAGTCATGTGAGTGTAACACATCAGATTTTTTTCTTTAATTATTCTGTTCGAAATTCACTCAATGCCCCAATTGTAGGACCAAATTAAGCAGAATATTCTGGAGTTTCGATTGCCTGTCACTAGATGCGCAGATGTTCACGTTTTATTCGTAATTGTTAGTTTTATTGTCGGCAACTGTTTTTGAGATTTTGTTCTAGTCAACGTGAAAATAGAGTACACATTAAATGAACGACTCTTCCTTGTAAAGCAATACTGGATTACGAATTCAATTACAGCTACTCAAAGGGCATACCAGAGAGGATTTGGTGTTCGGAATCCTCCCCAAAGAAACACAATACTGGGACTTGTAAACAAATTGGAAACAACTGTATCTCTGGTGAGTGAAAAAGGCAAAACTCATTCATCTAGGCTTCCCACGGTTGTTGTTGACGTAAGAGCACGACTGGATCAATCGCCCAAAAAATGATTGCAACGTTTGTCGCAGGAGACAGGTTACAGCTACTCAGTGTGTCAGAGAGCTGTGAAAAGTGCAGGCCTAAAGCCGTATAGGATTACGGTTGTCCATCAGTTACAGGAACCAGATAAGGATAGACGACTGAATTATTGTCGTTAGTTTCAGGCGTTCATTGTGCAAAATCCTTTCACAGATGAAGCATGGTTCCATTTATCCGGCTATGTGAAGTCAAATAACTCACGCTATTGGGCCAGCGAAAATCCACATGTTATTCATGAACCACCTATGCACCCGGTTAAAATCGGGGTTTGGTGCGCAATATCCCCACAGAGAATAGTGGGACCAATTTTGTTTTAAACAATGTGAACACTGCATAGTACCGACGGATTTTCATGGCGTTTGCTGAACAACTAGATGATGTAGAGCTGAGTCAAGGATATTTTCAGCAGGACGGCGCTATATGCCATACATCAAATGAATCTATGGCACTACTTGCAAGTTGCTTTGACGACCAGATAATTTCCAAGAACCTGTGGCCACCGAGATCTCCGTATTTGATATCGCCGGACTTCTTTCTATGGGGTTACTTAAAAGACAGGGTTTATACCACGTGTCCCCAGTTTTTGGACGATCTGAAGCACAACATTACAAAGGAGATTCAAGCTATTGACAACAGAGTCCTCCAAAGAATGGCCAGTAACATGGAACGACGTGTTGAGTTGTGCTTATGCAGGATGGAGGACATTTTCGACATTTGCTATAGAGGTACATAATCTCCCAACATTCCTCTACATTTCAGGTATAATAAGTTGTCGCTAGCATAACTTGTTTTGAAACAATTAAAGAAATAAGTGTGTCAGTTGTTCATAAATCACCCTGTAGAAGCTTTTTCTGAAAGCAGGGCTAGAAGCTTATTCAATGTTGGACGATGGAAGCCACATTTTGTATGAAGAGCTAGTAATGGTTTGCTCTACTTCCCGCGCCACTTTTTCCTCCAACGTAACTGTTTCACCGAGCCTTGGCATCGTTTCTACGTACTTTTTATTAGGTGGCGTAGAACGGCTGTGGCTTGGTGGAGAAAGTGCTCAAGAATCACTGCTGCCATTAAAAGACGGATATCCTTAACGTGACTGCAGCCGGTGCATTCGTCTTGTCTCCCGCCAGCGAGTTAAGGGGACAAGGTACTTTGAAATGCTAAAAAATCACATTTTTTGTTTCAGGCAGTAATAAAATCTCTATTATTTCCAGTTTCAGAAAACATATATTTTGGGGGTTAAGAGATTTTTTAAAACATTTAAATACCATTTTAATGTTAGTCTGCATTCGTTTAAAGCTGTCATGCAACACCCCATTTTTATATCTTTCAACAATGAACGACTATATCATGCCCAGCGAGCAGTTTAGCAATTAACAAAAGAGGCCAGGACCAAGAGAAGGCAATCAGAAAAGCTGAAGCAATCCAGGAATGAAGGTGCAGATGATTATGATCTTGGAATGTACTGAAGAGTGAAGAATTTTAATGTTCAAACTTTAAGTTCAGTTTCCCCAAAACAACATTTTTTATGCTTATGTATGAGAGATAGAGGACTGAAAGTTTCAGCACATGTATGCAACATATAGTTAAACTTTCTGAAACACAATCATAATTTTATAATGTATATTACTGATATTAAGAAAGCAACAATGTTATAAATTTTCCACATTTTTACTTTTTTTGACTTCGCATTTTTTTTTTTTTTTCAATTTCTAATGAACTGATATACATATCTAAATAATTGAGGTTTAGAAGATAGCTGATTATACTAAGAACAAGCATGCAAAAGTGAAATTCTGTATTGCAAGTAGTATCAGAGAAAAACTTACATGAATTCACACGTTTAAGAGTATATTTTATTATTTTTCTGCTGAATGAAATAATTTTTACGCACTCGACTACATAAGCTATCAATGCAAACAACCACTTGAAATAATTGTCATGATTTATAGAATAATTCATAAAATTCTCAGGAAAAACCATTGAGAACTTTAACACACTTAAGGCGTAATTTCCATGTGTTCAGACTATCTTGTCCCCTTAAATGTGATACGAGGGTAATCACGCCTCCTAAATTTAAATTCTTTTTTTTCGTTACTCAAAAGCCAGGTTTTTCCCCAAAGACAACGGTTGTAAGGTACCTAGTAGTTTCAGTTATTAAATGTCACGGCCTGGATAAAAATAGCCTGCAACCTTGTTAGAAACTACAATATGAAGGTGCGGGAGTTATAAAAGAACATTTTATGAAGTCAGTTTAACTTTTCGTTGAGAACGCCACCACGAAGCATTGCTACTACACAGAAAATGCAAGTAAAATGTTTTTCTGAGATGTTACATTCACGTGACTTCCTCTACTCACTTGTAGGTATACAAACCATTTTTATAAAAGCTTATTTTTTATCTAAGTACTTCCAGTTAACTGAGATAAACTTCCATTATACATTTACAAACTTCGTTGTATGTAAAACAAGGATACACTACACTAAAGCAATAGTCAGATTTTTAAAAAGCGGGTCGCTATGTGATGGCTTTGAAATTCCACGTTCCTTGCATGACGAGAAAAAAACTAATAGCGACTTACCAGCTGTGTTTGAAGGTTCAAAGCAATAGCAAATAATATCTAGGAAATGGCTAACGCCACAAAAAAATCTGATGTGTTACACTCACATGACTTTCTCTACTCTTGTACAAACTATTTTACCAACGCTTATTCTCCATCCACTTCATGTCAATCGAGATAAACGTTTGCAGACTCTATCTTATTGCTAAGTTTCTTGTAGATGTAAGGGGAATATATATTTACAAGGGCAATATAGAAATACAGTAGCCTTTAAGCATATACATATCTCTTAATAGCTGGTTGCTAGGTGCAGCACCATTATCTTTGCCACAGATTAATACTTTTTGCATATACAAGACAAAAAATGAATAACGAATTCCCATTTGAGAAAATAAGTATTGAAAATTTTAAGGGAATAACAAGAAATATCTCGAAAATGGTTCACTCAACAACAAAAATGTATATGGCATAAATTGTGTACTTTAACGCGATCTACATTTTTTGGGAAGTAAAATTTTGTCTATCTCTTATGGTTTACCAGTTACGCAAAAGTCGTTCACAATGAAGAATACTTTTGGAGACATTCCCAGAAATTTTAAGATATACATTTTATTTGTCATGAAAATATCTTAAACATATGATATTTTAATCAAAATCGTGAGAGCCATTTTTGAGAAAATTAAAATTTTCGAAAAATGTTCCATGTAAAGGGTAATTTGGGGTGGGGGATTTTCTTGAAAACCTTCGTGTCGCATCTCTGGAAGATACTGAACCTAAATACCAAGTTTGGTGTTTATCCGACTGTTCGTTTCTGAGTTAGCTGTTCACAAACACAAACACACACACACACACACACACACACACACATGTTTCCAAAAATGCTTTTTTTGGATTCAGGGGGTCTCAAAACATATGTTTCCGGTGAAATATCGGTATCGAATTTTTGGGTGGAATACAATACTTCCCCTACTTACTATACATAGTAGAGAAAGTAAAAATTGACAAATTATGAGCTTTAACGAGATCTACTCGTCTACTTCGTCCACCTCTTACGGTTTACTAATGATACAAGTGCCATTCAGAATGAAGAGGACTTCAAAGGCTATTGTCAGAGAATTCAAAATATACATTTTGTCATGCAAATATCTTAAACAAAGTCGTTAGAAGCATTTTTGAGAAATTCAAAATTAACGAAAAATGTCCCATGTAAAGAGTAGTTTGGGGTGATGGGATTTTCTTCAAACGTCTTCTGTCGTATCCTTGATAGACATTGAACTTAAATACAGAGTTTCACATTTAACAGACTTATGCTGTTCACAGATGCACACACGGTCCTTTTTCTGAAAATGCTTCTTTATTTTCATCAGGCAGTCTCGAAACATGTACATTCGGTGAAATCTCGGTACCGAAATTTTTTATGGAATGCAATACTTTCTCTATAGGTAAGTAGTAGAGGAAGCAATGACACGAAAGGAGGGGGGGGGGTATTTTATTCCAAACAATACACAAAGCTAGTCACGATTTGGCCACTAAGAAAACAGAAGACAAACAAATGACCATCGCAATCGGTTTAAAACTGTACATGTAGGCGGTGCACATTTCTTTAACTTGTATTTTATTCAAATACTGCAGATGTGTGCACGATTTAGCATCAAAACATCTGAGCAACTTTTATTCTTATTCTACAGATATAGTGGAGATTCTGGTGGCCAAAGCCTTTTAATAACCCTTATGTAAGCATAGTATATTATGCAACAAAACTCTAATGGTGGTAATTAAGACAGGAGTATGTTTATGAAACGAGTGATGATGAGTTTCATAATTTTCATACCAGCGTTTAAATTACCATTACAGTCAAGTTGCATACTACTGTTTTTGATCGACCACGCTAAAATAGTTTTTACAAAAAGATCTTACCTATCTTGTTAACCTGATCGGATGGCAGAACCTTGAGCGTGTTTGCAAGTAGTGCAGTAGATAGCAGTTCTGTTGAGTCCACGCCGTATTTATTGATTTTTTGCAGGTAACGTGAAAGCAAGATATATTGGAGCAAAGGAAATTAACTCAATTTATTAGAACATAAAAATTGCAATGAACCCAAATTTATTTTATTTTAAATACACACATTTCATTGCTTATCTGTGGAATGCATCCCAGTGGACTGCTGCTCTGAAGGTGTTAAAACGTATGGGGCTGCGCGCGTCGCCGAGTAAGATCATGAGTAGCTCAAGTATCATGGATGCCAAAACAGTTCAGTTACGTCATATATTATCAGTGTATTATAGTGTGGTTGACCAAACAGTTTATGTATTTCCTATGCAGCTTGTTATCAAGTTCATTACAGTGTATGAGTGTTGCCAACTTAGTTGTTTTATGGCTAAATCTAGCATTTTCACAGTAGCTTTTAGCCATATAAAATCTTAAAATGCCGATAGCCTGAAATCTAGCATATTTAACAAACGATTAGCCAAGATCTAGCATAAATAGCATAATTTCATTTGCGCTTTAGCTATGCAAAAGGAATAAATGGCTACGGTGAATCCCCACTATCGTGTAGTTGTATTATGTTCCTGTCATGACATGTCATTAAAATGTGTACTAATCATAAGGTCAACTTTCTGGAGTATCCCAATATAATTTTTG
This sequence comes from Deroplatys truncata, assembly GCA_030765065.1. Lineage (NCBI taxonomy): Eukaryota > Metazoa > Arthropoda > Insecta > Mantodea > Mantidae > Deroplatys > Deroplatys truncata. Next base: position 48,273,679 of record CM060985.1, read on the forward strand.
ACACATAGAATTGGTCAGTTTTTATATATTTTACCTAGAGTTACAGTAAACCTCATATTTCAATATGTTACATTAAATAAATCATTTTTACAATATTTAAATATTATGGAATTATCTAATCATTTATGATATTTAGAATGTCTTTATGGGATTTAACTTCTGCAAACAAAATATGGGTAGTTTTATACGCCAATTATATCTAGCCATTTTTTGTTAAATAATGCCCTTTTTAAAGCTACCATCTAGCCATTATTTCCGAGAAAGTGTTGGCAACACTGGTATAAGTATACCTATAGCGAGCGAGCGAGAGAGAGAGAGAGAGAGTATGCGGACTGTTTGCCAATTCGAAAGTGCTTTAAAATTGCTGTTCTGATGATACGGAATTTTCATAATCACTTTTGCCCTATACCGTTGGATATTGATAGTTTCTGAATTATGTGAAAATTGTGGACCCTTTAGGTTATTAAACAAATACAGACAAAAGAGAACGCATAGGAGTTTTATAATTTCTCCTCCTGTGATAAAAATTACACGAGCATTCAGATAGCTCTTCCACCGTTAAAAGATACACAGGCAGTATTTGAAAGACTGTAGGAGAGAAGTTAAGGAAATCAGAAATAAAAATTCTGCTGATATTTTATACCAATTTGTACGGACATCAGCGTATTTCTCCTAAGTTACCACTTATGGAATGGCAATTATACGCGGTGAAGTACAATTCTTCTAGATCATTGTATAAACATTTTCTTAAATAGCACGGGTGGGGAGGGGTCATTCCAGATTTAGCCACCTGAGCAATGCTGGACCATTCAGAGTGAAAATTGAACATGAACATAACGTAAACACAGAAGTCTGCTTCAGGTTACCTTAATACGTATAGCCACAGCGCCTGACGTTGATACAAACATGGCCGTAAACTTATAACATAAACGCAGAAGCTTAAACGGATCCCAAGCTTTCATGTTTTATGTTTAAGTTAAACTTTAGAAACGAGCAAATCAGAGAGGGAGTTTCACTTCAGATTCTCCTCGTGCCTCATCACGTGTCCGTTCAATAATCTCAATTTCGATTCCCCTGACATCACAACTGCGACTCGTCGGTTACCTCACGGTTTCAAGGTCCATAAAACATCCATAGAAACGAATAGCCACGCCAAGCTGTTCATGTAACTTTGATGTATACGCATAATCTGTTCAAACAGCGGCCTCATAACTGCACACTTAAAACTTATTATATGTAGGTACCAGAATATTGTCCGGCTGCGATATTGTCACCGATAAACAAGAGAACGCTGTTATAATTATTGACCAGTAATTACATCATTCTGGGTTCTAAAATTGCGTTCCAATCAGGGATAGCGCTGACCTTGAGCTACAAACATTCGCCGTTGGGTTCTGTGGCGGCAGCAAAACAAATGAGCCGGTAGAAGAATTCTTATGCAGTCGAATTCAAGTTATGTCAGCAACTCGGAGTTTAGTTCTGTCCTTGTGGTTGACGTAAGCGAACCTGAGACAGCGCTGTATTGCTCTTCCCTTTCGCTCTATTGTTTCACACCCTGTTTCAAAGGTACTTATATCCCTTCTTTCCCGGAACAATAAATATTATGCGAAGTAGCATCAGTAGTACATTATATTACTGCATCAAACAATACAATTATGATCATACTTTCAATAAGTAAACCTGTAAAACCCGCATACATGTAAAACACTATATTTATGACCATATACTACATGTGAAACATTATTTGGACTGCACCTGTTGACAGCTATTTGCATCGCAGGCAAGAAGCTCCCTAGTCCACTGCACACTTGCAGTTCAAGGACAAAGACATCTCGTGAGTCACTCACAGTATCTACACTCAAACCATTATGACAATAAGAATAATGTAAACTGCGACATGAGTCACTGACGGGCAGGTAAACAGTCTGAGAATGATGTTTGCATACGCTAACAAACTGTATGGCTGATGGGAGTGGTTTGTAACCTGCAACGTCACTGCGTATGGTCCAGTAACAGTTCAACTTTATTTACTTTCGTCCCGACTGTAATACCTGCAAATGACAATCACTACTCCAAAATGTTGTTTGTTTAGATCTGCTTTTTTTTCTTTTTCGGTGAAAACTCAAGTAGCCTTACACGCAATAGTTTTTTTTTGGGGGGGGGGATTACGAGAAGAATATGTTAACTTGTAATGCCATACAAGAAGGTGAGCATCTGCAATTCAAGAGATCTGAGATCCTGAGAATGCAACTTGCTGATGACAATGCTCCCTGCCATAGAGTTGCTATTTTTGCACCATTTCTGCGGAAACGGAATTGGACGACGGAACATCCGCCACAATTTGGAAGGTCGAAGATACCCAATGATGACATCTTAGCGGCAACAAGACGGCCACTGCGCTATATCCGAGCAAACGATACTGTCAACTGCATCCGGAGTCTTCCACTAATAAAGATTGCAACATGCACGGAGTCTATGTAGCGCCTATAGAAAAATAAAAAGTGAAGTGGAATATTTTTAAGAAGTTGGAAAATGCTTCATGTTTATATGCACCACGTATGGGATCCAATTTGTCGCGGTAACTTCGTGTTATCTTATTTCTGAGCGCCTGTTATTGTTTTACTTTAAATGTTGGGTTCATTGTCCTCCGGCTAGCTATTATTATTATTATTATTATTATTATTATTATTATTCAGTCGAGCATATCTCTTGATCAAGGTGTGTAAACGGAAAGGATTTGTTACTCAAAGATAACACTGATAAAGGAATTTGTTTTTACACTTTTATTACCGTCACAACTAATTAAGTTCACATATTGACTCGTGATACACGCTAGACTGAAACTGTTATATTTTCTAATATCACTATAATCACTTATTTACTGCACATTATTAATTCGCGTGTTTCACATTTATAACAAACTTTAAGACGCGAGAGATTCTGTAGAATTGCGACGTGTAACTCGCGAACGATTCTGATGAACTAAGCGACGTTTAACTTCTGAATGATTCTGTTGGACTCAGCGACGTGTAATGCGTGGATGATTTTGTTGAACTGGACAATACTTGCCTCTGGCTTTAGCTTTTTATACTCCCACACCCCGATACGCCTAAAGATTATAACCGAGCTGCTATTGGTTAATAAAACGCGCCAACATGAGCGTCTATTATTATATCCAATCAAAATTATGAACACATATGCTCTAGGGAAAATATTCCCGCCATTTCTAAGAAAAGCGCGCCAATCTGACGTCATTTGTTTGTCTCTAATTGATAAACAACTCACCCCCTCGCTCATTGTTACCCGCTATTATTGTCAGTTTCATTGAGGCCGTGTAAACTTATTGCCTAACAATGCATATAATTAACAAACATCTCAAATCAATGTCATACAATAATGCTTATTTACACTACAATCACTCTGGCATTTACATTATTGTGATACAAATTACTGCCACAAAAGGCAGCCCTAACAATTTATCAATTATTGACCATCAAACATTTGATCAATAATAATGCCAGTCCTATATTAAACTGATTACAAAATTCAGAGTAAGCGTTAATGCGTTTAATGAATTCTATTCACGAAAAAGTTTAACGCTATTCATATCAACATCACGAACATACAAGACTCGATGGGAAAGAGTATTGTTTTTAGATCGTCATGAAAAATTGTGACATCTGATTTGGTGGAAATGCAACTGAAAACGCTCACTGTTAAATAGGCAAATATTTAATCCCAATGAAGTGACACATCTTTGGCCAGTGTTTTTCATAACTCTTCACCATCTCAGCTAGCTTCAAAGTTTCCACACGGTGGAGAAGATAGCCCTGCGCAGGTCGCTTTCGCACAGCCCCAAATCTAAACAAATGAAGTCGCGTGGAAGCTGCCCAGTGAGAATGCTCACAGAACATATGGGGAGTTTCAAAGGACTCTTGGCTTTGAACCAACTAGAGCTATCATCATCCTTAACAAACATCTTCAAGACATGAAGCGTTGTTCTCGCTGGGTGCTACATTCTTCTACGACGGGAGCAGAAGCCAGCTATTGCGAAAGGCTGATGTTCGCGCAGCGGATATTATTTTTATTTATTTTACTTCACCAATTAAACAGCTGTCCATAAGGACGGAGTATAAAAAATGCAAATGTGGTTGAGCCATATGAGGTAATAACAACATAGCAATATGTAAAATAAAAAAATAATAAAAGCAACAGAAAAAAACTGGAGCAATACAACTATTAGAAATAAATGATCAGAATACTGCAAGTTTAAGCTAGGTATGTAAGTGGTTTCTCAAAATGTAAATGGAGTACTTAATGGCTGCCAAAGTTATAGTGTTTAGTAGAGCGCTGCCAAGATGGAAATTCTTCCAAAAAATAAGGAGCCATTTAGTCACTGTCCCTCTTGCACTTGAATAGAAGCAAGGTTGTATTTCCATGCTTAATAAGGTACTGTGGGCTCATAAATGCTCTCTCGATGGACGCCTTAAGGCTACTGATCGCCAGTTTCAAATATGTCAAAAGGATCGATTATAAATCCTTGATATTGGTTTTTGAAATCTATCCTATCGATCCTACGTGTACTACCATTTTCGAATAAGCAGTGAACTTCCTCGTATAGCGTGCATCCTGCGTAATGCAAAAGCTTATGCTATTGTCATTCTATTTTTATAGTATCTTGCATTCCTTAGTAATTCACCGTGAGAACATGAACCTCAAAAATAAAGAGACTTAACAGAGAATAAATCAATAAACAAAAATTTGAGGAAAACAAAACTGGATAAATAAATAAAATATGCAAAAGCTGCAAATGAAAAGTGGCAAAGAAATTACGTCCTCATTCTGCCACTGCAATGTAGCTTAAGGCTGCTTCACAACTGCTCGAGAACGATAACCAGAACGGGAAGCAATGCACCATGTAAGATATTGGTTCACAACAGCCCGTTAACGAGAACGGGAATGCATATCGACCAAAAAGTGAATGTCGATTTTGCGCATTGGGATTTCATTTGTTTTTAACTGACCAATGATATTTTTTTCACCCACTTCCAATTTATCCAAGCCAACGTCTAAATTCGGTAGAGTAAACATTATTTAAATGCATATCCATTACATTTCCGATCCCTCTACTTGTGCCAAGCTTTCACTCCTTTATTTAATGGCATACATTAAAGTTGTTTATTGCTCTTTTTTAATCTCCACCGGTTTTTGCTGTTCTTTGTAGCTTTTGTCACTGTTTTTGAGGTAATAGCCAGTTTTGAGTTGCACATAAACTACAAATGACCATTTCAACAAAAGAACCAACACTCATTGGATTTGCGATGTCGGGATGAGGTTAGGAAGCACATTTAGTACCAATTTCTTCCAGTTTCATGTTTCCAGCTTGCGACTAAAGAGAGCACTATCAGAAGTTTCATGCACGGCCGCCTAGAATAATCTCTAGAGTGAAGAGTCTAATATGGACAATATTGATGTAATACGCCGTGCCCGAGAACAAGAAAGTTAAAGGTTGGGCAACTCTTCTTTCCCGTCGATTGTGAACGCTTCCATTCGAATACATGTATTTCAACTTTCTCGTTCTGGTTATCGTTCTCGTGGTTGTGAACCAGCCTTAACATAGCAACCGAAAGTAGACTTCGCCTGAAGTTCTCTCATGTAGCGACCGAGCTGGTGTAAACCTAGTTATCAGAATATAAGCCAATAATCTACGTTTTCCATTTCCACCAGCTAGATGGCCTTCTCCATATTAAGAAACCTTATGTGTTGCACTCATATTACTTTCTTTAAGCATACTTTTAAAACTATTCTTACAAAGCTTACTCTTCTATCTACTTCTAGTTAATATAGATAAACTCGCATTCCTCATTTCGTTTTAGGTATAAGAAGAACACAATAAACTTAGGCGATAGTCAAATCTTTTCAAAGCCGGTCGCTATGTGAGGGCTTTGAATTAGATTTATAGTTAGAAAAGCACAAAGCATTTGAAAACTCAAAGATCAGAAATGGCTAACGCCACAATTTTTTTTTTTTTTTGATAAACTGTGTGCTTTAACGAGATCTACATTTTTTGTGCAGTAAGACTTTTGTCTATCTCTTACGTGTACCAATTATACAAAAGTCATTCAGATAAAAGCGGACCTCAAAGGCTATTCCCAAAAAAATTCAAGATATGCAAAAAGCTTAAATAAGTGGTATTTTAATCAAAATCATAAAGACCCATTTTTGAGAAAATAAAAAATAACGAAAACTTTTTCATTAAGTGTAGTTTGGGCTGGGGGGATTTTCTTCAAAATCTGTCTCTCTCATCCTTGGAAGGTCCTGAACTTTAATACCAAGTTTTATGTTAAGCCCACTTTTGTTTTTACGTTATGCTGTTCACACATGCCGACCTTTTTCTAAAAATAATTCTTTTTATTCAGGCGGATCTCAAAACATTTATTTCCAGTGAAATCTCGACATCGAATTTTTGTGTAGAATACTTTCTCTACTTACAGTAAGTACGCAATAGAGAAAGTACAAAGTAGTGGCTTCGTGGGCGCATTTCCCATCAAGTGGGGTCATTACGACTTGCAAGGTATTTCTTATTATGGTATATTTTGAAAAGCTGTAGAAGTTTCAGGTGATACCCCTGCTTGAAATGATCTCTTGATCTCTAATATGATACATTAATGCTGTGCTCTAATGTCCCTCTCTTCCCTCCCTAAAGATATATAGTACTGAACATACCTACGCCGTTCTTTTATAAAAATGCATCCTATGTATACAAAAGACTATAACTCACTCTTACCAAGTTAATTAAACGATCCTTGTTCATCCATGACCCCATAGCAGCAGTTCATTTATTTGACCTGGATGCTTCATACATTTCTATGCTCGTTATAACCAGTTCAAATAGCTACTCTAGTTTTCATATTATTTTTCCCTCAGTAATTTTTGTAAATGGCCGGTAGTATGCATCATTTGACAGCCACATTAAATGGCGTTAATACAGGACCAAAGCACATTTTTGATTAATTGCATCTGAAAAAATCTTTAAACTTAACTGATTCTCCAATAACACTCCGGTAAACAATGAAAAATATAGGCCAATATTTTTATAGTTATTACCATAAAACTGAAAATCTAAATCAATTACATTGTTTCGATGTGAAGTGATATGTATTGTGGTATATCTATTATATTTTACATTTCTTCTGGTGTCTTTAAGAGTTTTCCCCTTAATTTGCAAAAGCAAACACTTATGTGATGTTAAAGGTTACTGACATAAAAACAAAACAAATTTCCTCTCAAAATACACAGCTTTGGATTTCATGTTGTGAGATTTAAAATTTGATTGACCTCTTAGAGATAACAACATTAACTCATGGGCAGTAAATGGGTGCGAACATTTACTAATGGATGACGTGTCAACTCCCTCAATAAATTATCTTATTCCTGTTCTATAGTTGTGAAGTTTCCCAATTTTTTGTGAGTTTGTGTTTATATTCATGTTATGAAGCATAAAATATGGACTTCAAATCTGTGTAGGATAGGAAGTAGTGTTCTTTGCTATTTAATGTGTGTTTATCTGTGCTACCAGAAAGAATTTCTGCATTCCCCAAAAAATTCAAGATATACATTTCATTTGTTCTGAACATATCTTAAACATGTGGTATTTTAATCAAAATACCATGTGTATATACCCTTAATTACAGTATCGCAAGAATGAAATTCGTAAAAATCACAAGATTTGGGTTGTAAATTAATTACGCTTTAACAATCAGGCCTCTCAAGTCAGTATTACAAAAACCAGAACATTTCAGAATGACGATTAGCTTACTGGTGCATGTCATACACAATGATGAAAGAGCACTATGGCTTTGTGCTCAGCAAAGCTATTTTTCTGCAAAGCAGTCAGTTTTTATGGGAAAATCTTTTGAAAATGCATCATTTGTACGAGAAACTAAAGATAAAACAACCTGATTTCGCGGCATTTCTACAAGCAGTTGTGTTAAACCGCTGGAGGTAATATGGAAGATTTTTAAGGTAGCAAAGCGTTTAAAACTTGACGATAAACAAAGACCAGAAATGGGGAAACTTTTATGAGAGAAAATGCTCAGTGTTATTTTGTAAAGAAACAAAGGCAGGATGGAGTATGAGGAGAAGAACGTGCTGCATTATGATAGAAGGGAGCGAAAGGATAGGTTGGATGGGAAGCTGTATTGTTTTGTTAAAAGGGTTGCAAAGGGGATGGAATAAGGGATGTATCACAGCGCGGTGAAGCGATATAGCAACCAAAAAGTGGAGGAAGGGAGGGACGCTTTGAGAACTGGAATGGACAGTGCGACATTAAATTGAAAGGAAAAATTGGTGTACGAGTTTTTAAATGCTCCTGGTGTAAGAATGAAAGGAAAAGTGCACTGATAACACCAATTCGCGTTGCCTGAAAAGTCTGGAAACACGCCAGGACTCGTAAACTGTAATATCGTTTCTTCTTTCTGCATATTAAAAATTAGAACTTTCTCTCCATTAATTTGACTCCTACATTTTTTAAAAGTGGAGATGAAAACTTGCTGCAGTTGTATAATGAACGCCGAAGTAGAAACAGCTGATGTGTTGCACTCACATGACTTTCTCTACTCTTGTACAAACTATTTTTACAAACGCGGCTCATCGTGATCTTCCTAGCGGGCGGGCGCAGCTCGCCCATACCTAACACCTTCAAAGTAGCAGTCCACTAGGATCAATTCCCCAGATAAACAATATAGTGTGTTTAAAATAAAATAAATTCTATTCATTAATGCAATTAATTGTTCTTCCACACACGTCATGTGTTGGACAGGGTTGGAAAGGTAGAATCGGACAACTGAAAAATTCCATTTTATAGCCGGAATTCCCCGACTGATTCGCATTTAATGTCGTACCGGCAAGTTGCCATGGTAGCTCAGTGGTTAGAGCAACCGGACGGAGACCGGAAGATCCGTGGTTCAAATTCCGGCTATGGTATTGAATTTTTCAGTCGTCTGATTCTACCTTTCCAACTGTTCATTAATTTTAATATTCTAACAAATATAGTTCCTTTCCTTTAGCACGTGTTCCTTTCACGTTTCCACAAAAAAAAAAAAAAACAATAAATAGGTCTGGATTCAACAGTACTGCAATCTGTTGCATTAGTCGCAAACACGCTCAGATCCTGCCATCCGATCAGCATTTAATTAGACACAATTAATACGGTAAGATATTTTTGTAAAAAATCAAAGTTTAGAAATTACAGTGTGGTCGACCAAAAATAGTCGTATGCAACTTGGCCATAATAGTAATTAATACGCTTGCCTGTATGACAATTATGAAACGAGCGGTAGCGAGTTTCATAAACATACTCCCGACTTAATTACTATAATTACAGTCTTATTGCATTATATACTATTTCTGCACTCAAACCTAATTCACGCGGAACATTTTAATTGTTCACGAGTTTGAACACTTAAAGTTTCAAATTTATTTTTCTCTCTGAAACCATGAGTCCAATTTAATTCGAAAGTTGCATGGTTCTTACATACAATTGGCAGTAACGTATGGGAATCAGTGGATAAAAAAACTAGATTTTCCGAAATTCATTTCCAGTATCCCTTACAACAGTGCAAAGTAATGCGCTGATAATGAGTTCCTAACCAGTAAAAATACGCTTATAACTTCCTTACCCTAATAGAGATTTTCCGTTTGTCATTTTCGTTTGGAAAAGACCCTGAAAATAGAGGGTGAAGCTTCTGTGCTCGTGCATTTTTCGATAGAATTTTTAACATATCCAGTATCACTGACACCAAACAAATATGGCATTTGGAGGCTGTATTAAAAAAAATATGATGTGTTACACTCACATGAATTTCTCTTCTCTTGTACAAACTATTTTTACAAACGCTGATTCTCCATATGTTTCATATTATTCGAGATATCAATCTTATTGCTAATTTTCTTGTAGATGCAAGGGGGAATTGCTAGGCTTTAAGCGATAGTCAAATATTCTAAGAACTGGTTGCTATGTGGAGTATTCCATTCTCTTTGCATGTCCAGTACATAAAAAATGAATAAATTCCTATTTGAGAAAAAGATAAGTATTGGAAAATTTAAGGGAATAACAAGCAATAACTCGAAAATGGTTCACTCAACAAAAAAAACAAAAAATGTATATTATCTAAATTGTGCATTTTAACGCGATCTACATGTTTTGTGTAGTAAAATTTTGTCTATCTCTTATGCTTTACCAGTTATGCAAAAGTCGTTCATAATGAAGAATACTTTTGGAGACATTCCCAGAAACTTCGAGATATACATTTCATTTGTCATGAAAATATCTTAAACATATGATATTTTAATCAAAATCGTTAGCCATTTTTGAGTAAATTAAAATTTTCGAAAAATGTTCCATGTAAAGGGTAGTCTGGGATGGGGGGATTTTCTTGAAAACCTTCGTGTCGCACCTCTGGAAGATACTGAACCCAAATACCAAGTTTGGTGTTTATCAGACTTCGTTACTGAGTTATGCTGTTCACAGACACAGACACACACACACACACACGGACATGTTTCCAAAAATGCTTTTTTGATTCAGGGGGTCTCAAAACATGTATTTCCGGTGAAATCTCGGTATGGAATTTTTGGGTGGAATACAATACTTACCCTACTTACTATACGTAGTAGAGAAAGTAATAATTTAATGTTGTCTATATAACACGGAGAAATTGTATTTACTCTCTACGATGTTTTGTCGGCTTAAATTGAATCATCACTTTTCGGGATTGGTATACAAATAGCTATTGCGGTGTAAATATTTGGTGCAAAGCACCTTCGCCTACTTCGCCCAAACAGCCTTCTTTGCCTAGCAATGTAGTCAAATGTTTAAGCAACGAGACTGTCAAGCCGTACAGAAAAACGTAGGTGGAATCCATTGATCAACGGCATTCATCGTGAGAGCACTTAACGCCGTGCAAAAGCGATGCGTGACCGTTAAGCTTGCGCGGTCGGTCGGCGGGAAAATCATTACCTTAACAAAAGTCTGAGTTTCACCTTCAGGACGAAATATTGAGAGAAACAAGCATGTACCTTGCACAAGGAATCTACTGCACGACGCTAATATCGATCCCGGCTCCTCCTGATGAAAAACATACACGTATCAGCGAGCTGTCAAGCAAGTAAAAGCATCCGGGATGAGGTATCGCTAAGCCATTCCCAAGTAAATACATATTTCATTAGCCATTGCTCCCCCATCTTTCGTCTGCCACCGAGGAAAGCAGGACATATGGGTTGGGAAACTCTGAATACACCTACCAGCTGGTGCTAACGGTCGTTAACGTTACGACAGACCAGCAAGATTTTCACGGTACGTTCCGTTTGCATATTTTTACCGAACGTTTTAACATTTCAATTCATTTTAATAAGCTTTAAAACTTATTACAATATTTCTTTCTTTTTAGTTTTTAACTAATAAAACTTATTTCCTAAGACATGCACCATGTAAATAGCTAAAGTCTGCACAGCAGGAACCAATTTGAGTGATAAGGGGACTGCAAAAAAGTACTTTAAAACCTAAAGAAGTGGTTTTAGACTTCAAGACAACATCCTCATGTTGCCTGGCACTTTAATTATTTTAATGTCTGCACCATTATATACTCCATCTCCCATTATTGCACAAAATCTGTATTTTACAGAATTTTCGACAATAATTACTGTCATTAATTGGTCCGCTTAAATGTTCTTAAAAAGACTTGCAACCCTTTAGAGCACACTAAATCAGTGGCGACGAGAATGCTATCCACCGTTGAATCGCCAAATATGCAACACGTATGACATCACATAGCAACCATAGAATACAAATGGTCAGCCAGCTAGAGCGGAAGAGGCACTGGGAAAACCACATGCATCGAAAATCCGTTTTCCTCGCCTCTGCGCTAAATGACACCAAATTAAGAGGATATTATTGCTGTAATGAATATCACTAATAAATAGATATACCGATAAGAAAGCTTACCTAACTCTGCACGTTTCAAGGTATTCACGGATCAACAGTCCTAAGCAACACATGATTTTGAGGTTCTCTATTTTCATAACCACAGTGTCAGGAATGTGCTAAATTTCTCATCTGGCAAGAAAAAATCGCACTATTTACTAACTACCAGTTATTCACTATTTCGCCATATTATTTCAACGGACCTCAATAGCTGTTCAGTTTCATTAGTGCTAAAGATCAAAAAAAAAAAAAAAAAAAAAAAAATCTGATGTGTTACACTCACATGACTTTCTCTACTCTTGTACAATCTAATTTTACAAACGCTTATTCTCCATATGGTTCATGTTAATCGAGATATCGAGATGTCAATCTTATTGGTAATTTTCTTGTAGATGCAAGGGAAATATGGTAGCTTTTAAGCGATAGTCAAATATTTTAACGCTGGTTGCTATGTGGCGCATTCCATTCTCTTTGCATGTCCAGGACATAAAAAAAATGAATAACGAATGTGAGAAAAAGTATAAGTATTGTAAAATTTAAGGAAATAACCAGCAATATCTCGAAAACGGTTCACTCAACAAAAGAAATGTATATGACATAAGTTGTGTATTTTAACGCGATCTACATTTTTTGTGTAGTAAAATTTTGTCTATCTCTTATGGTTTACCAGTTATGCAAAAGTCGTTCACAATGAAGAATACTTTTGGAGACATTCCCAGAAAATTCGAGATATACATTTCATTTCTCATGACATTATCTTAAACATATGATACTTTCATCAAAATCGTTAGAGCCATTTTTGAGAAAATTAAAATTTTCGAAAAATGTTCCATGTAAAGGGTAGTCTGGGGTGGGGGGATTTTCTTGAAAACCTTCGTGTCGCATCTCTGGAAGATACTGAACCTAAATACCAAGTTTGGTGCTTATCCGACTGTTCGTTTTTGAGTTATGCTGTTCACAGACACACACACACACACACACACACACACACACAGACACACACACAGACACACACACGGACATGTTTCCAAAAATGCTTTTTTTGGATTCAGGAGGTCTCAAAACATGTATTTCCGGTGAAATCTCGGTATCGAATTTTTGGGTGGAATGCAATACTTCCCCTACTTACTATACGTAGTAGAGAAAGTAAAAATGTTTGATGTTACTACTTGGGACCGTTGAGGATGTCCAATGTGAGTGTGCTTTGGACGTGATAGACTATAGACGTATACGTACATGAACGCGCCATTCTAGTTCTTGTCGCAATCAAATTAATCGACAGCGTCGTCTTCCGGTAAATGCCTACAAGGACTCGAGATTAAACTCATAAAATAATATAATTTGTGCTGGTGTTTTGACCTCCGAGTCACACTTTAACATTGGAAACGCATAACAACGCATTTCCAAGGTACGAAAATCATAGTTTCCGCTGCAATTTGCCATACTCGACTCGACTTGGATGGTAAAGCATATAAACGCTTCAAATAGGATTGGCTTAAAATCTCAGTGCATGCAGAGAGATGTATGCTTTGCAATTCAAGTCCCGTGGAAGTGGGGCTACGAATACCTTCTACTTCATATATCACCGAAACCGAAAGTTCCAAGATGTTAGGTCGGGAGATTTGGAGAATCCAGCACATCAATGGCTAATTATTGTAGGTACAAATTATGACCAACATTCTGGAAGATGCGTACAGTTTACGCCAACGTGACGGGACCTTCTTGCTACGAAATGAAAACATGTTTCGAAGTCCATTAAGAAATATGTAGCATACCAAATTCTCAGGATACCTACTAACATCCTGAAACTTTCCCTCGTACAGAAAAGTGTTGGTAATTTATTTTGTGGTGACATGGAAGTTAGAATGTGTAAAATGTTTAATGCTGTGAATGTACAAAAATTACACGTAAAATAAAGGGAAGTCCCATTTTATAAGAATCCTTGAAGATCTGGTACTATGCTTCTTTCTGTCGCACATGTGAAATTCTTCGTTGTAACATAGATACGCGTATTAAGCGGTAGCAAAGCACACCACTTCTTGATTATAAATAGATTTCTAGTATATATTTTACACCTCACGCCATGAATTATAAGCAAAACCTGACACAAAATAGGTTAAACTTATATCCCGCAGCCATAGAACGCGAAGAAGATAAATAATTTACGAGGGAGTGTTGGGTATACAATTCACGTCAGTCATTAATGAATGTTCGCGCCCATTTACTACTCAATGGTTACTGCTAGTTATCACTACAGTTCACTAACGATGCAATCAAATTCTAAATCCCACAAAACAAAGTACCCACGCTGCATTTTCATGTAGCCCAGTAAAGGGGGGGGGGTAATCATGAAGGATAGACGCACAGATAAACCAAAACGTGTGGAGTCAGGTTGATTTGTTTCATCTACAAGCAAAATTTCTTTATAGTGAGCATTATTTTGACACCAGCAGAACATTGTTGATCTACTAACAGCAAAAAATGGGAGGACCTCTCGCTCCTCCTTTTCCTTCGAGAGGTTCTAAGTCAATGTCAAAATAATTAAGTTTAATATAAAAATCAAAACAGCTAACAGCTTCCTTGTCAACTGTGTACACATAGGATGTTTACTGATTTCATAGTTACAAATCTGCTCTTCAGTTAAAATCGCGAATCGAAAATTAGCATGGCGCATTGATCTTAATCCAAACCCAAAGGTTTTGTTCAGAACCGGGTTATCTCTTGTTTCATTAACACAGCTATACCATTGCTGATAAATACGGCGGAGGAATTTATGAGAGACAATTTCAAAGTGCTCATTCAGGAATTTTATGACCTCTTTCTCCATTTTGTTTTTCATGGCCAGAAAACGGTCTTAACTATAGGTATTATTAGATTTTTAAGGATTGATTTACAACAGCTTTTGTTATACTTTGCAGTAAAAGATGTGCAGAAGAAATGTAAAAAGACTATCACAAACGGAGACTATCAGATAATTTATTACTCGCTCTGAAATACAGATATTTGACATTTCATAATGCTTCAGTTATTTATTGAACATCTAATCCCTCTTAGGTTTAAGACACGAAATTTATTGCGATTGGTGCACACAGGCAGCCTTTTACTTCCATGCTATGGGTACATTTCATTTTCTGTACCATGACTTCCTTATAACAAAAAGTCGCAAGGTTATTATTGCTGAAGAAGAGCATTTTAATGGCCTTATCATAATATTCGTTGATCAATCTTTGAAAATAAAGTATTGCTTATCCCACTGCATGGCAAACTAGAGGTTTTCATAATGCAGCTGCATTAAAATCACTTCGTGATCAATCCTCAACCAGCGACATTCGTTTCAAAAGCAAGTTAATTCGTGAGCATGCTTTTCTGGAACAGTCGGCATTTGCAACAACTCTTGCCTACTGATTTCACCGAAGGCATTTTCAACACCTGACCCTCACTTAATAACAAATACGGTGTCTCTGAAGGACAACAGTGCACAGCAGGTGGACAAGGCATTGCGCGATTGTACAAGGGAATGTCGGGAAACTTTTAGTTTGCTTAAGCCAAGGTTGCGAAAATGTGACTGTATGAGCGCCGATATTCTTTCAGCGCACTACCGCATTAAAACTGCTGGATAGAAGCAGGGATGCTTCACGTACTGAACCGCGACATGTCTGGCTTAAATTAATATTTCCTCCTGCTGAAAGTTTGTTTTCCACTGAGAGTAAATATATAGCTTCTGCACTAGTAACACTAGGGAACACAGAATGTTTTAGCTTCTACGTAAGGGTGGAAAGCGATTAATGCACTCATTTTACGAGACGAATCTTTATTAGGGTATAGGTAATACAAAAATCTAATGCACCCCGACGTCGGTTAAGGGTTAGAGAAAGAAATGTAGACTGCTTCTGTGATCTGGTGGTTAGCATACTAGCTTCCGAATCCGAAGGTTGCGGATTCGATTCCCGCCTGGAGTGGGAATTTTTCTTTAGCCAGGATTGTTCCCTATCCTCCTTAGAGTTTGGAAGTTTGAGTGAGTGAGTGTGTGTGTGTGTGTGTGTGTGTGTGTGTGTGTGTGTGTGTGTGAATTTAATGTTTATAAAAGTAAAGTAAAAACCCAACGATTGACACAATATTAACGAGTAAACATCATGGGCAAAGCCGCAGATATGGCTTTGGATTTTAAAGGCGGCACATAAATGGAACAAACAGAAAAATGTAGAGCTATTTACGGGCAAGTCTTTGTGTACTTCGGTTTACGGAAAGAAATGCATGTCTGAATCCTTTATGTACAAGTATGGGTACGTTTAAGTTTTCGTTAATAAAATTGCTTAAAAAATAAAACATTACATTATGAGTTCTTCTCCACGACAACACAAGACTGTATGTGGTCGACCTGTTGAACATTTGCAACTGGAAAACACCCCTCACCAAGTTTACAGTCCGGTAGTTCACGCCCAATATAGAATGGGACACTAATAACTATATTGGTTAAAGAGCGTCCATAAAAAAAAACTCAGTTTATTTTTTTAACGTTGAATAACCTCAATAATACCTTTTACATGACGAATCCAAGAGTTAAACTTAAAAGGAGAGTAAACAGCATCCAACAGAAGCCACAACGTTGGGAGGCAGTCATAATTAAGAAAACCTGTTCATTACTCCTGGGGTCACTCTCGTACGAGCACTGTAACACAATTTTATTGTAATGCAATCAGCATCATTTCAATTCGGCCTTTTACTCAACAAACTAAACTTTAGAACATAGACAAAATTGGCCATTCTGGATCCGAGGATAAAGCTCCATTGTGTACTACTTCACTGTGTGAGAGCGAAAACTGCTAATTTTTAGAATAACGGACTGCCGGTAATACAGATGACACGTCGGTAGTCGATTCTACTATCCCAGTTAACACTTTTATAGCTTCACCCTCAATTTGATGGCAATGTAGCTCTACGGCTACCGTGTTGTCATGCTGTGATTCCAGGTCAACCAGCTGTTGCCATAAACCACAAGTAGGATGGAATAAATGTTTACAACAGCTATACGATGGCAAGAAAGTTGCTTTAAGGTAACTAGGTAAAGTACCTTTCCGCAAAAAATCAAGGTGGTTGTGCAGATTATTACACAGATACAGATATAATTGGTATTCCTGCAAGATACAACGATGAAAACGTTCTCAAAAATGTCTACATCTAAACCGCACCCTCCCAAAAATAGCTATGTTTCATCCATACCCTCATAGATATAAGAGGTCATGAGCACTTAAAGGGTATAATCGGCGCAACAGTTCTAGACATATGAAAATCTTCATGAGAGCTTTGAAGCGAGTTGCTTACCGGATCAGGTGACCGGTCGTCTGCATGCTGCAGGAGTGCGTGGGACAGCCATTGTCAAATGTCCGCACACCGGTTATGCGCTGCGCTGATAAACTTAGTTATATACAGTATATTAAAATCCACGCTGTAAAAAGCGCTTAATATAAAAAAAACAATGTCAATCATTGCCTCCAATTCTTCCACACCTAATAACCCTTCCTCTTCTGCGGAATCACTCACATTATTGCCGTCATCGCTGCTGTCACTACTTTCTGCACCATTATCTTGGATGAGAATTCTATTTGATTTTCTGCAATTTCGTATTTTTCGAAATAATGATTCTTAATTTATTCAACATGCCGACATACATTTTCCCATTCTGGCCTTCCAATTTCAGCAAATTGCTGGCGTTATAACTGCTCCACATATTTTAATTGAAAAGTGATATTTCTGCATGCACCCATTTTTTGATATCAGCCCAGATTAATTCGATTGGGTTTAGATCTGGGCGATGCGATGACAGTCTTAAGTACATTATGGCGATGTATTACTATCTGGTCACGTATGTATGACGTCTGAAGCTGTTTGTTGGCTTTAATTAAGTTATATAGCTTTGTTTTACTCATGCTTTCATCTAAAGCTATATTATGTCTAAGTAATCAAGCTCTCATTTCTTTTTACAAGGAATTTGAGGTAGGTGGTTTGTCAACTGAGTATTGACGCATTGTGAAGCATTGTCGATGACCAGAACAGACCCAGCAGACATATTAGGTATCAACATGGCGTTGATTCACTTCATGTACTTTTCTGTATTCATTTCTTGATGAAAATCTCCTGTTGTTTTTGCAACTTGTAAAAGAAGGGCATTTGGAACGATGCCGATCTTTCCAACAGCATGAACGATAATAAGTATTTGCCCTTTAGCAACAGGAACCTGCAACCTAATTCGCTATCGTCACTCCAACTTTTAGATGTTGTACGACTGCTGTGTATGTATGAGTCATCTTCATACACTATAGTATTTTTCTGAAATTTGTAGCACCACCTTTAAAATTGATGCTGACATAAGTACATATAAAATTATACTGATTTGGAAAGGTAGAATCAGACTGAAAAATTCAATGCCATAGCCGGGATTTGAACCACAGACCTTAGGCTTTCCGTGCCGTTGCTCTAACCGACTAAGCTATCATGGCAACATTTACTTTTTATTTTAATTTTTTTTATTTTATTTGCTTATTTATTTGTTTTGCTTTTCTGTTAGAGCTCTTCTATTTGATTTCGGTTTCTTCCACTTGAACCCTAAATCTTTAATAATTTTTCTGAGATTTGTAGCACCACCTTGAAAGTTTCTGCTGTCTTTCAGCTTGATGAACAATCTGCTAATTGTTAGCACAGTTTTTTCTTCCACATAGGAATTGTGAATCGTGCGCCGAATGACGCATTCGAAATCGTCTATTTCTGTAATACGTTTAGGGACCTTATGTATCTTCCCAGGTGTGTCAAATGGTACTGTTTCATCCATATGTTTTTTTTTCCCCTTATCTTTGAGAACTCTGGAATCGGAACACGGTGAAACACCAGTTGCTTTGACGACTCTTTCTTTCACTCTCTTAAGGCTTTTGTGGAACTCGGATGAACATATATTTTCTTCCTTCATCTCTGCTTCTTGCTTCATGAAGTCGAGGACATTTGAAATTATTTCCCTACTTTGACTACTTAACACCTTACCACTTAACTTTGAAAACATAGGAGCCATGGTTATAAATATAACAAATATAAAGTATAACTGGCGCAACAGTTCTAGACACGTGAAAATCTTAATGACAGCTATGAAGAGAGTTACATACCAGATCAGAAGGTGACCGGTCGTCTGCATGCTGCAGGAGTGCGTGGGACAGTCATTGTCAAATATCCGCACACCGCTTATGCACTGCACTACACGATAAACTTAGTTGTATACACAGTATATTTAAATCCACCGCTGTAAAATGCCCTTAATATAAAAACACTGTCAACCATCTGCCTCCAGTTCTTCCACACCTGACAGCCCTTCCTCTTCTGCGGAATCACTCACATCTTTGCCGCCATCACTGTTGTCGCTACTTTCTGCACCATTATCCTGGATGAGAATTTTTTCTAATTGATTTTCTGCAATTCCGTATTTTTTGAAATAATGATTCTCAATTTATTCAATATGTCGATATACATTTTCCCATTCTGGCCTTCCAATTTCTGCAAATCGCTGGCGACATAACTGCTCCACATCATTTTGTTTAAAAGTGATATTTCTGCAGGCCACCCAGTTTTTGACATCAGCCCAGATTAATTCGATTGGGTTTAGATCTGGGTGATACGGTGGCAGTCTAAGTACATTATGGCGATGTTGTATTAATATCTGGCCAAGTATTATGAGTTATGACTTCTGAAGGGATTTGTCGGCTTTAACTAAGTTATATTTATTTTACTCATGCTTTCATCAAAAGCTACATTATGCCTAAGCAACCAGGTTTTTATTTATTCTTTCAAGGAATTTGAGGTAGGTTGTTTGTCAATTTGAGTGTTACCACATTGTGAAGCATTGTCGATAACCAGAATAGACCTAGCAGGCATATTAGGTATCAACAAGGTGTTGATTCACTTCATGTAATTTTCTGTATTCATTTCTTGATGAAAATCTCCTGCTTTTTGTTGCGACTTGTAAAAGAAGGGCATTTGGAACGAACAGCATGAACGATAATAAGTATTTGCCCTTTGGCAACAGGTGCCTGAAAACCTAATTCGCTATCGTCACTTCAACTTTTAGATGTATGACTGCTGTGTATGTACGACTCATCTTCATACACTATAGTTTGACCCTCTAATTTGTACCTCTGAGTAAAGTACTCTTCCAGCCGAGATCGTATGCCGTGCTGTTCTATTAGAACTCTATTTGGTTTCGTTTTCTTCAACTTAAACCCTAAATCTTTTATATTTTTTCCGAGATTTTTAGCAGCATCTTGAAAATTTATGCTGATATAAGTACATATAAAATTATAGTCATTTGGAAAGTTAGTATCAGACTGCAAAATTCAGTGCCATAGCCGGGGTTTGAGACTTTTAGCACCACCTTGAACATTTATGACATCTTTCAGATTGATGAGCAATCTGCTTATTGTTGGCACAGTTTTTTCTTCCACATAGAAATTGTGAATCGTGTGCCGAATGACGCATTTGTCAAATCGTCTATTTCTGTAATACGTTTAGGGACCTTATGTTTCTTCACAGGTGTGTCAAATGGTACTCTTTCATCCATATGGTTTTTCTTGTCTTTGAGAAATCTGGAAGCGGAACTCAGTGAAACAACAGTTGCTTTGGCTACTCTTTCTTTCACTCTCTTAAGGCTTTTGTGGAACTCGGGTAAACATATATTTTTTCCTTCATCTCTGCTTCTTGCTTCATGAAGTCGAGGACATTTGCAATTATTTCCCTGCTTTGAATACATAATACCTTACCATTTAACTTTGAAAACGTAGGAGCCATGGTTATAAATATCACAAATATAAAATAAGCACTATTACGTACTGATCTCTTTGAAATTACCCGATGCAGACACTTTCTGTGCAGACTGTATGTACGCACTGTTAGTAAGCAAAGGTATTATATCGCTTTCGTTGATTAAGCTAAACATAAACCATTCCTAGGCTCGGCAGCTGGGGTAGCAATCAAGGTCACGATTCCAGAAGTTTTGCGCGAGTAATATTAGGCTGTACATTTTCCTGTGAATGCTACTCATAAATAGAAAGATAATTTTCTGACGTAAGCATTCTTCTTATTTGAAAACTAATCATAGGATTTAGGCATAGATGCAGAATATTTTGCAGTTTTTTTTTCAGGATGGCAGCTCCGAACGCGTATCGCGTTCACTGCGAATTTTATGTTGTACACGACTTCACATGCTACGTTTTCCGCTAGCCGATATGCAAGTAAGCGTTGCAGACATGTACTTGATTTTGATCAGATAAAAGCCTTTTCAACCAGCTGAATGAAAACGTCTACTGCCTTTTGTCCCCTATTCGTCCTTTTTACCACCTCTCTCTTTTCTCCCCTATGAAAATTGCACCCAGAAGTTCCTACTCCGATAATGATGTTTATGCAGACTTTTTTTCCTCTCCCTTTCTGCATGTTCGCGTTTATTTCCGGCGCGGTGAAAAGCAAAGCCAGTAAGCTGAAGAACAAATAAATGCACTGTGTCCAGTGAACCATCGGCGAGAAAGTAAAAACAGATAACACCCAAGTGCTGTTTGTTCGGCCATATTTCTGTACCATGACCATGCTCTCCAAAACACACACGTCACTTGGATGAACATTAAGCTGTAAACACCCACAACCCAAGCATACGCTGTGAAAGTATGGGTTTTTCTGATAGCATACGTGTACTCGACCAGAACTGTATTCATAAATCAAAAGTGTGCAAGGATTTATTAGCGGGAGACTTAGAACACCATCCAGTCGACGGTCTTACTGATTATTATAGAAACGTGGAAGTTTCTCCATAGCAGCCATTGCATCAGTCGCAATTTGGCAGCACATTTCAGATCTCTATCGCACCTGACGTGGTGTAGAAAATAACGAGTCCTTACAGGCAGAATGCCAAATCCGGAATATATGAATATCATGAGGAGTCCTAAATGCTGCCAGCATACATCAGCGATTCCTTTTTAATGCTACTCAAATGACTTATGCAGTTCAAGAAATACATGTCCCCCCCAGAAGTATTCATCTTTCACATATCAGGTAGCTTTGTTGAAGAATGCAAATAAAATCACTCAAGATGCACAAAATGTCATGTTTAGCTGCAATCATGTTAAGGGCACTGTAAAAAAAAGAGAAAGTCAGTGATGCAGGTTTAAAGGCACCTGTTGCCAGCGTGTCAAAAAGTGGACATCAATAGTGAAGAGAAACGCTTAATAGAACAATTATTCAAATATCATTTGTTGCATTCACATGGCATTTTCTACCCATTCTTTTACAAAAGCTTGTTCAACAACCTGCTTCATGTAAACCATTTGTAAATACGGTTTTATTACACATTTCGTTGTAGGTACAAGGTGAATACTTAAGCAATAGGCAAATCTTTTCAAAGCGGATCCCTATGTAATGGCTTTGAAACCCCATTGTCTTTGCATGGCCAGGAGAAAAGGAAAAAGAAAAGAAAACTTACCACTTGGAAAAGTATAAGTATTTGAAAATTCAAACCAATAACAAAGCATATATCTGAACAGATTAAAATCACAAAAATTTCATTTGTCATAAATTGTGTGCTTTAACAAAATCTGCATTTTTTTTGGGTAGTAAGACTTTGTCTACCTCCTACGGTTTACCAATTACAAAAAAGGTCATTCAGAATGAAGAGGACTGCACAGGTTATTCCCAGGAAATTCAGCATATACATATTGTCACGCAAATATGTTCAACACGTGGTATTTTAATCATAATCGCTAAAGCCATTTATGAAAAGAAAATAATGAAATAAATTCCATGTAAAGGACAGCTTGGGGTGGGAGCGATCTTCTTGAAAAGTCTTCGTGTCGCACTTTGGAAGACGCTGACTTAAAATAGCATAATAGATATTTAATCGCCTTTTCGTTCTTGAATAATGCCGTTTACACACACACGCCTACTAAAAGTACCTCTTTTGGTTCAGAGGCCTCAAAACGTGTATTTCCAATGAAATCTCGGTATCGAATTTTTAGGTGGAATGCAATACTTCCTCTGCTTACCATACCTGAGAAAGTAAAAAAGAAACATTTTTAAACCTTTGAAAAAAAATTTAAATTACTTTTTATTTATAGACGCTCTTTAACTGCTGTGGTTCTTAGTGTCCCATTATATACTGGGCGTAAAAGACCGGAAAGTTTGCTCAGAGGCCTCTTTATCAGGCTTGAGGTTCTTTTACGTGCAGTAAATCTACGACATAGGACTACCGGCTTTACTTCCCTTCCGAAGGAAATCGGAACATACACGCGCGCGATTCTAAAAATCGTTTTTATTCAGGTTACTTCAAAACATGTAATTCCGCTGAAATCACGACAGTAAATTTTTGGATGGATACAATACTTCCACTTATTCTACGTAAGAGGTAAGGAAAGTAAAATACCCTCAGCAAAAAATACTTTTTTCTCTGAAACATGATCACACCAAATGTACCCACCTGCTGTTCCATCACATTCTGCTTCTGACCTAATTCGGGAGGGTTCAGCTGATGCCTTACCAGGATAGACGAGGTCGATCCTGACTGAAGGCTGCACCTCTGTAGCGGTAAATCGAACTGGCAGTGAGTGCCCTTGATGGCTGATTCAACTTGTGTCGCTGTGTGCACATACGGTGCAACATATGGATCTCTGGGTTTCGAGGACATTCACTCAAAGCCGAACTCACTTATAAGGCTTTGTCACGAAGTTCTTGACATGTCGCCTACACACTCCCATTGATGTGCTATTCTTAAGACTCTCGCCATCAGAATCTTAAGCAATAATATACATCTGGCATTACACTGGCTACAGCTACCAACCCCACAACCTATAAAGTCCACCCATCCACTTAATAGAAATAAAACAGACGACATAGGAATGCGATTACGTAACTTGTCTGGCTGAATTGAATCATTTGCACCGAAGAACCTATGGAAAAAGCATCGCATCTGGTAGATACTAATAAGTAATATAAAATACTGAGGCATGTTGCGAAATGTACCTAAGAATTTCAGCTTAGCCCTTTCTACATGAAGAAAACCCGTATTCGAATCTCGATGGTGACTTCGAATTCTCAAAATCTTAGCCAGACTCCAAACATATGTCTTGCAGGCGTTTATTGCAAGGTAGGCGTCTACAAAAAGTTGCATTAACACGACTTTCTTCATTAGAGGCTGAAGCGGGCCAAATCTTTAAAAAGCGAGTCGCTAAATACTGGGTTGAAAGTGCCATGAAATCGTGGGAAACAACCAAATGTTGACCTAACATTTCAAATAATATAAAGTCTTTGAAAATTCAAATCAACCAATATCTCAGAAATGGCTAACGCTACTAAAAACTTGCAAACCGAGTGTTTTAACCAGATCTACATTTTCCGTGTAGTACGCTTTTTTCTATCTCTTATGGTTTACCAGTTAAATAAAATTCATTCAGAATGAAGATTTAAGAAACTATTGACAAAAGATTTCAAAATATACCATTTAATCAAAAACCGTCAGTCATTTTTAATAAAGAGAAATAAAGAAACAAAATTCAAGTAAACGGTAGATTGGATGGGAGGATGCTTGAAAGATGAAATTAAATACAAAGTTCAGCATATATCCGACTTTTCGTTTTATGTTGATTTCTCTCTCTCTCTCTCTCTCTCTCTCTCTCACACACACACACACACACACACACACACACACCACAGGGAGGTGCGCGTGGACGTTTTCCTTAAAACGCTTGGAATGAGGGGACCTCAAAAATGTACACATTTCCGGTGTAATTTCTAATTGGAATTTTAGGGTGAAATGCGATGCTTCCTCTATCTATAAAAGTAGGTGCTAAACAAAGTAAATACCACATCACTTAGAGATAAGCACGATAAAACAGAGAAGCCTCCATATTAAGGAACGATTCGGAGTCTACGCAGGATTGCAGTTTAGCTCTTTGCTGACTGAAGAGCAAATACCTTAGTTCGAAATTCGGCGGTAGTAACTTTATGAGCTCTCGAAGTCTGAGTCACACTTCCAAATGCTTGACTTGCAAGAGGCTAGTGCTAGAGAGCACTAGCAAAAAAGAATTAAATCCGAGTTCGAAAGACGTCAGTCTTTAATAGTTACAAACAGTTAATTAAATTTTACATTGAAAGAAAACACACGATAAACCGATTTAGCTTTCACAAAATAGTTCAAATAGGTTGCACGTTCCCTCCGACAGAGTGTGCTCATATTAGAAATTGTGCAACATTACGTGACGCAATCAGATTCGAGGACATGGAGACGAAAAGTACCTACTGATGACCGATCGTCAATTGTTTCGCAACTATGCAGTACATTAACGCAATATTTGCTTCGCCACTTTAAAATTTCTTACTGGTTTCATTACAACGGTCCAAGTTACATTTAATGACAGAAACCTGCAATTTTGTCTGACGAAGTGGGCAATACTGATAATACACTTTGGGCATCGATGTCCACCGAAAGATATTAAGCAAATGTGTTTACCAACCCGGAGAAGAAAATCCACATCAAGCCATCAGTACTCGATTGTTATATATTCTCTTTTTCTGGATGTATTAACTTTTCAAACGGAACAAAGTAATAGTATATTGTACAAACAGCTATAAAAGTGGAGCTTTACTACCGAGTGTAAAGTACACCCAGATCGTTTATACTTGGATGAACTGGCAGAGAGCCCAGATTCGAATCTATGCATGCGCGTATTTGTGTACGGATATAGTGTCTGAATGGCGCCCAGTCTGAGTGTATATTAACAGCCTGCAATTTACTCACATTTAATGTAACTAATTTTAATTAAGAAGTCTACGGTAAAAAATATTTGCTGAAAAAGTATAAAACCGTATTAATGACTTTATGGTGACATCACTGAAACAATTTTTACTACGTATAGTAAGTAGGGGAAGTATTGTATTCCACCCAAAAATTCGATACCGAGATTTCACCGGAAATACATGTTTTGAGACCCCCTGAATCCAAAAAAAGCATTTTTGGAAACATGTGTGTGTGTGTGTGTGTGTGTGTGTGTGTCTGTGTGTCTGTGAACAGCATAACTCAGAAACGAACAGTCGGATAAACACCAAACTTGGTATTTAGGTTCAGTATCTTCCAAGGATGCGACACGAAGGTTTTCAAGAAAATCCCCCCACCCCAGAGTACCCTTTACATGGAAGATTTTTCGAAAATTTTAATTTTCTCAAAAATGGCTAACGATTTTGATTAAAATAACATATGTTTAAGATATTTGTATGGCAAATAAAATGTATATCTTGAATTTTCTGGGAATGTCTCCAAAAGTATTCTTCATTGTGAACGACTTTTGCATAACTGGTAAACCATAAGAGATAGACAAAATTTTACTACACAAACAATGTAGATCGCGTTAAAATACACAATTTATGTCATATACATTTTTTTGTTGAGTGAACCATTTTCGAGATATTGCTTGTTATTCCCTTAAATTTTTCAATACTTATTTTCTCAATTGGGAATTCGTTATTCATTTTTACTTTCTCTACTACGTACAGTAAGTAGGGGAAGTATTGCATTCCACCCAAAAATTCGATACCGAGATTTCACTGGAAATACATGTTTTGAGACCTCCTGAATCCAAAAAAAGCATTTTTAGAAACATGTCCGTGTGTGTGTCTGTGTGTGTGTGTGTGTCTGTGTGTGTCTGTGTGTGTGTCTGTGTGTGTGTCTGTGAACAGCATATCTCAAAAACGAACAGTCGGATAAACACCAAACTTGGTATTTAGGTTCAGTATCTTCCAGAGATGCGACACGAAGGTTTTCAAGAAAATCCCCCCACCCCAGACTACCCTTTACTGGAACATTTTTCGAAAATTTTAATTTTCTCAAAAATGGCTCTAACGATTTTGATGAAAATATCATATGTTTAAGATAAAGTCATGAGAAATGAAATGTATATCTCGAATTTTCTGGGAATGTCTCCAAAAGTATTCTTCATTGTGAACGACTTTTGCATAACTGGTAAACCATAAGAGATAGACAAAATTTTACTACACAAAAAATGTAGATCGCGTTGAAATACACAACTTATGTCATATACATTTCTTTTGTTGAGTGAACCGTTTTCGAGATATTGCTTGTTATTTCCTTAAATTTTCCAATACTTATACTTTTTCTCAAATTCGTTATTCATTTTTTTATGTCCTAGACATGCAAAGAGAATGGAATGCGCCGCATAGCAACCAGCGTTAAAATATTTGACTATCGCTTAAAAGCTACCATATTCCCCTTGCATCTACAAGAAAATTAGCAATAAGATTGACATCTCGATATCTCGATTAATATGAAGCATATGGAGAATAGACGTTTGTAAAAATAGATTGTACAAGAGTAGAGAAAGTCATGTGAGTGTAACACATCAGATTTTTTTGTCTTGGATATGCAGAGTATTAATCTGTGGGAAAGGGAATGGTGCTGCACCTAGCAACCAGCTATTAAGAGATATGTATGTGCTTAAAGGCTATTTCCAAATTGCGCTTGTAAATATACATTCCCCTTATATCTACAAGAAAATTAGCAATAAGATAGTCTCTGCAAATGTTTATCTCGATTAACATGAAGTAGATGGAGAATAAGCGTTTGTATAAATAGTTTGTACAAGAGTAGAGAAAGTCATGTGAGTGTAACACATCAGATTTTTTACTAAGAATACACCTCACACATCAGGATCTTGCTACATATCACACCAACCTCCAACAGAAAGGTATACCCATAAAATATGAAAGGCTGCTAAGGAAAGTGATTGAGTGAATGGCGCTTTCGTCTTACCATGTGTAGGTATATGAAGATCCTGCAATTTATTGTTTATTAAATAATAAGACTTTTAATTTCATAAAAAATACTTTATAATATTAAAACCGTACACAGCTTTATATTTTACTCTACGTCAGTACTGTCAGCCAGCCGGATCCAGTATTTCAGCATGGACGAATGACAATATAGATATTTGTCAAGCGTGTGCGAATTATTCACACGAGTCATCTACTCTGTTATAACAGTCTGAGATACTGTTATATTAGTGAATAATTTTATTATTCATGATTCACGACATCAGCTTATCTTGTTAAACATATAAAATACTTATAACACGTTGCTAAGTAAAATAACATAGCTTGGTATTTTCCATTTAAAAACAAAGGCAAAATTTGCAGTATACTTGTAGGTGTCAAATAATTGCCTACCTTTCCAACCAAAATAGATAAACAAAAATTATTTTTGAACGCACTTATTACAAAAAATTAAACGCGAATACAATGGGCATTTTTTGTTCCTCTAGTAATATTAACTTTCAATGTTACAATTAATTCCATACTGTAGTAATAGAGCTAGTTCATATTAATAAGCTCTGCTAGAATTTACAAGTTTGCAAAAGCCACTCTTCTACGAAGAAAGATATTAGTGGCCTTGTCCCACCACAAACACTGGATGTGCTCATCAGCAGAAAATAGTATACCTCGCAAAACATCTCCAACAGAAAACTAAGAAGGTGTAGTTGTATTGGGCAGTGGAAAAGCCTTCAATATTCAGAAAACTGTGCATTTCTAAACGACCTCCATTAAATGCCTTGATTGGCTTCCTTCCTTCCTTCTCACGAAGTGTTCATGGTCAGATTCACTTTCATTTGTTTCCATATATAGCATACTAGCAATACCCTTGCAAAACGTCGACTGTTTTATACGTCCCGAGCCACGAGATCTTATATACGTACAGTAACTCAGGCAATACTCTCCGTTTATCACGCTTTTAACGACCTGGAATACGGACGCTTATTACTTTCTCTAACGCTTAACTACGGTAAGTAGAGGAAGTATTGTGTTTTATGCAAAAATTCTGCAAGATTTCCCAAAAAAATTACCATTTTCAGGGCGTGTGTGAATGAAACAGCAGCATAAATAAAATAAAAAAAGCATGGTTACCAAACTTTGTATCTGCCAAGGATGAACACAGATCTTCAATTAAGCTCCCCAATTCCAAGCTACCCTTTCCATGCACTCTTTACTTCCGTTACGTTATTTTCTACAAAAAGGCTATATAATGATTTAGATTCCAATATCACATGTTCGAGATACTGATTAGAAGAACAAAATGCACACATTAAACCTTTTGCAACCACCTTGCCTTCTTCATTCTGATTGAATTTTCCATAATTTTGTGCAACAGGGAAACCACCAAGCTACAAAACAACTTATTATAGGAAAAGCAAAAATGTGCGACTTATTTCAAAAGTTTATGGCCTTATAAATTTCTAGCTCAAATTTTTCAATATTTTAAGCATCACATTTTTTAAAGTGCTAAGTCAGCACTCATTTGTTTCTCGCGAGGTTAAGCAAATGGGATACAATATCAAAGCCAGCACATGAACGAGAGTGAGAAACTATTTCGCCCAGCATTTATCACGATTAACTGGATGTACAAGGAAAAACAGGTTTGTTTTTAATTAATTTGTAAATATCTAAGAGAATAAATTAAAGTGGGTAGAGGTGTTCCAGGGCTTGCTAGTTCGGGAACCATCATGTAGTTTGAGACACGCCACACGCGGAGATTTATCAGGGAATACTGCATATCTACAGGTATAAGTTACAGTTAGCGCAAATAAATTTTCTCCGGAGAATATCACAGAAACGTACATATCGCTTGATCCATTATTGATGGCCCGAAATGGATTTTCCTCTTCTACGTTATTTTTCAACAAGGCCACGCTATGTGCTTTCTCTGACAGCCTTACCGCAACACAGAAGCAAGAGAGTTTCACCACATTTGCTCAATACCTTATGCCGGATAGCGGTGCACAAAATATGCAACCAGTATTCATTGAAGATGTTTCTTCATTTTCTTTCCCTTTTAGCGAGATAAAAAAACGATTTAGCATTTTAAAGGGAAACCAATGCGCAGCATATGTGTACTACAGGATAAACCAAAGCAACTGTGTCTTCTCAACCAAGAACTTGGTGCCTCTTGGTTTTCAAAATGAGACGTGCGACCATCTGGGAAGAAGCGTGAGGGCTTTACGGGAGATGCAACTGGCCCAGAAAGATAAACACGTGATTTGGTAAATATGTGGTGATGGTAGTCAATGTTACTGGCAATACGATGGCGATACTGAAAACATTTAGAATAGCTATGTGAGTTATTATCTTTTCCGTTGCAGTTTATTGCTTGTGATTAATGATGCAGCTTATAATCGAAGGATAAGGACATCATAATTTTGCTCGAATCTAATTATTTATAGAGGAATTGGTATTTGAGTCGAGCAAGTTACGAGGGCGTGTCTTCTGATTTTAGCTGCTACACTAAATGTTGATAATATCGGGTTGATCCTCGGCTGCTGCTTGAAATAACCGTTAATTATGAGCATGAGGTGGTTCGGAGTTTTCAGGGCGTGTTATCATTGGACGAAAGATAAAATGAAGACATTGGCTTAGCTGTAATAAATGTATTTAATGGTGCTAGGCTTGGAGTACTGGAGTTAATCATTATGATAAGAAACGTTACATAAAGTTAGATAGCTATTATTAACGCAATTCCACTTTTAGGACTTTTAATGCTGACTTTATATTGCCACAAGATATACGAGGGCTGTTCCAGAAGAACAAAGAAAACACAAACATTTTGGTAAAAACATATTTATTCCTCTACAGTGTCTCCTTTCAGCTCGATACACTTTTCCCAGCGACGTCCAATAACTTTGATACCCTGTTTATAGTGAGAACCGTCGTGTTCTGCAAAATAGCCATCAACCGCAAACTCCACCTCTTCATTGTTGGCAAACCCTTTACCACCAAGCCATTTCTTCAACTTTGGAAACAAAAAACAATCGGGGGGGGGGGTAATTCTGGCGAATAGGGTGCATGAGGAAGCAATTTGAAATTGAAATCATTGATTTTGGCCATAGCGATAATGGATGTGTGAATTGATGCATTGCCTTGATGAAACAGAACTTTCTTTATGCTAAATGCGGCCATTTTTGCTTGATTTTATCATTCAAACGCAGCAATAAATTGCATAATACTCGCCATTGATTGGCTTTCCATTTTGAAGATAATTAATGAAAATTATTCCACACACATTCCAAAAAACTGACGTCATGACCTTGCCTGCAGATGGAACTGTTTTCGCCTTCTTTGGAGCCGATTCTCCCCTTTCAATCCACTGTTTTGACTGTTTTCCTTCGTCTCAGGTGCGAAGTGATGGACCCTGTTTCATCCATGGTTATGAACCGACGCAAAAACTCGGCTTTATTGCAACAAAACATCGCCAAACACTCGAGTAAAACATCCTCACGACGCTGATTTTGTTCCATTGAGAGTAAATGCGGCAGCCATCTTTCTCATGTCCAAAATTTCAGTTAGTGTGCGATGTACAGCACTTTTTGAAATGTCCACGATGTCTGCTAGCTCGCGCACTTTCAGTCGACGGTCATCCAATACCATTTTGTGGATTTTCCTCACAATTTCTAGCATGGTCACCTCATTTGGTCTTAAGAGCTCGTACGGCCTCACTGCCACCCAATATTTTACTGTTGTAAACTCCCCCAGAGTAGAATCTAGCTCAGCTTTAATATTAGTTGGACTAAGACCTTTCAAATGAAAGTATTGTATGACATAACGATGGCCAGTTTTATCCATGTTTACAAATTCGCTGAGAGAGTTCACTATTAATCGCTGCCAAACAATTACCAAGCAACGTAGCATTGTCACGCTTCAAACTTAAGCTTTATAAGACTGGTATTTTATACCATAGTCATCTGTTTAAACAACAACCGCTATATATACGTCAGGTCGGGTACTTCTGGAGGGCAGTCCCAGAAGTTAATTTCAGTACCCAGTAGTGTTTCGAATTAATCGCTCAACGAGGTTTCAGTCCCGCACAAAACTTAACTTGTACTTTAATAATCACACACCCGTGGTGTAGTAGCCTCTAGTTCCCCAGGTCGCGGGTTCAAACCAGGTGGAGGGCGATGGATTTTTTCGGGCGTAAAAATCCTTAGCATGGCTTCCTTCAGAAGGGCAGTAAAGCCGGTGGTCACATGTCGTAGATTTACGGCACGTAAAATAACGTCAAGCCTGATAGAGAGGCCTCTGAGTAAAATTACCGGTCTTTCACGCCCAATATAGAATGGGGCGCTAAGGACCACAGCAGCTAAAGAGCGTCCATAAATGAAACTTAAAGAAAAAGAAAGAAAAAACTTCTTTCTATGTTGTAAGCCGTATATCTTAGCTTGCGTGAATTCCGATTGCGAAATGTATCTAGTTCGGTATCCAGGTAAGGTTGACGATTCACCTTACTTAGAATGACACATCGCGCATGTTGATCATTTTATCTGATACATCGCTTTATAATTTGGCGCGGACTTATTGCGCGGACTTTCACAGGTTCATCCGGTTATCGAGTTCCTAGGGAGACACTCGTTGCCACTAGAATTTCGGCTTACATACTCTAAAAGTCTAGCGGTTCAACACTGCTTGCAATATTCTAATTAGCTATCGCTTAGAGGTATTTCTTAAATTTGAAAAATCTGGTGGGGAGATGGTTCTTTTCGATTGGTTCCTGAACAGACATGTGGCACGAAAGAACTAGAAAATTTCCTGGTTCTGAATTTATCGCGTATTCTTTCGCCTTGGGTCACTTACACCTTCTTAGCACGCATAGCTATAATTGGCGCAACAGTTCTAGACACGTGAAAATCTTAATGACAGCTAGGAAGCAAGTTACCTACCAGATCAGGTGACCGGTCGTCTGCATGTTGCAGGAGTGCGTGGGACAGTCATTGTCAAATATCCGCACACCGTTATGCACTGCATTGCGCTGATAAACTTAGTTATATACGTATATTAAAATCTACGCTTAGTATAAAAAACACTGTCAATCATTGCCTCCAATTCTTCCACACCTAACAACCCTTCCTCTTCTGCGGAATCACTCACATTATTGCCGTCATCACTGCTGTCACTAATTTCTGCACCATTATCCTGGATGAGAATTCTTTCTATTTGATTTTCTGCAATTCCGTATTTTTCGAAATAATGATCCTTAATTTATTCAACATGTCGACATACATTTTCCCATTCTGGCCTTCCAATTTCAGCAAATTGCTGGCGTTAAAACTGCTCCACATATTTTAATTTAAAAGTGATATTTCTGCATGCCACCCATTTTTTGATATCAGCCCAGATTAATTCGATGGCAGTCTTAAGTACATTATGGCGATGTTGTATTACTATCTGGTCAAGTATGTATGACTTCTGAAGCTGTTTGTTGGCTTTAATTAAGTTATGTAGCTTTGTTTTACTCATGCTTTCATCTAAAGCTATATTATGTCTAAGTAATCAAGCTCTCATTTCTTCTTTCAAGGAATTTTAGGTAGGTGGTTTGTCAATTTGAGTGTTGACGCATTGTGAAGCATTGTCGATAACCAGAACAGATCCAGCAGGCATATTAGGTATCAACATGGCGTTGATTCATTTCATGTAATTTTCTGTATTCATTTCTTGATGAAAATCTCCTGTGGTTTGTTGCGACTTGTTAAAGAAGGGCATTTGGAACGAAGCCGATCTTTCCAACAGCATGAACGATAACAAGTATTTGCCCTATGGCAACAGGTGCCTACAAACCTAATTCGCTATCGTCACTCCAACTTTTAGATGCTGTATGACTGCTGTGTATGTATGACTCATCTTCATACACTATAGTATTTTTCTGAAATTTGTAGCACCACCTTGAAAATTGATGCTGATATAAGTACATATAAAATTATAGTCATTTGGAAAGGTAGAATCAGACTAAAAAATTCAATGCCATAGCCGGGATTTGAACCACGGATCTTAGGCTTTCCGTGCCGTTGCTCTAACCGACTAAGCTATCATGGCAACATTTACTTTTTATTTTTTTATTTTATTATTATTATTTTTATTTATTTATTTATTTTGCTTTTCTGTTAGAACTCTTCTATTTGATTTCGGTTTCTTCCACTTGAACCCTAAATCTTTAATAATTTTTCTGAGATTTGTAGCACCACCTTGAAAGTTTCTGCTGTCTTTCAGCTGGATGAGCAATCTGCTTATTGTTAGCACAGTTTTTTCTTCCACTTAGAAATTGTGAATCGTGCGCCGAATGACGCATTCGAAATCGTCTATTTCTGTAATACGTTTAGGGACCTTATGTTTCTTCCCAGGTGTGTCAAATGGTACTCTTTCATCCATATGTTTTTTTTTTCTCTTATCTTTGAGAACTCTGGAAACGGAACTCGGTGAAACACCAGTTGCTTTGACTACTCTTTCTTTCACTCTCATAAGGCTTTTGTGGAACTCGGATATAATTTCTTCCTTCATCTCTGCTTCATGCTTCATGCTCCATGAAGTCGATGACATTTGCAATTATTTCCCTACTTTGACTATGTAACACCTTACCACTTAACTTTGCAAACACAGGAGCTATGGTTATAAATATAACAAATATAAAATAAGTACTATTTAGATACTGCTGCTCTCTTTAAAATTACAACCAGATGCAGACACTTTCTATGTAGACTGTATGTGTTACGCACTGTGAGTAAGCAAAGGTATTATATCGCTTTTGTTGATTAAGCTAAACATAAACCATTCCTAGGCTCGGCAGCTGGGGTGGCAATCAGGGTCACGATTCCAGAAGTTTTGCGCGAGTAATAACAAAAAGTCTGAGTCGATGTCGTAAAGTTCACCCTCCCTATTGTGTCACAAGCTTTCACCAGTGGAAAATTTGCGTCCTAACTAACATTACATGTATAACTCGCGCAAAACTTCTGGAATCGTGACCTTGATTGCCACCCCAGCTGTCGAACCTAGGAATGGTTTATGTTTAGCTTAATCAACGAAAGAGATATAATACCTTTGCTTACTCACAGTGCGTAACACATACAGTCTGCATAGAAAGTGTCCGCATCTTGTAATTTCAAAGAGATCAGTACGTAAATAGTGCTTATTTTATATTTGTGATATTTATAACCATGGCTCCTACGTTTTCAAAGTTAAATGGTAAGGTATTACGTATTCAAAGGAGGGAAATAATTGCAAATGTCCTCGACTTCATGAAGCAAGAAGCA
Source organism: Deroplatys truncata (assembly GCA_030765065.1). Classification (NCBI taxonomy): domain Eukaryota; kingdom Metazoa; phylum Arthropoda; class Insecta; order Mantodea; family Mantidae; genus Deroplatys; species Deroplatys truncata. The sequence goes on from CM060985.1 coordinate 48,308,806, forward strand.
GAGATGAAGGAAGAAAATATATGTTTACCCGAGTTCCACAAAAGCCTTAAGAGAGTGAAAGAAAGAGTAGCCAAAGCAACTGTTGTTTCACTGAGTTCCGTTTCCAGATTTTTCAAAGATAAGAAAAACCATATGGATGAAAGAGTATCATTTGACACACCTGCGAAGAAACATAAGGTCCCTAAACGTATTACAGAAATAGACGATTTGACAAATGCGTCATTCGGCACACGATTCACAATTTCTGTGGAAGAAAAAACTGCCAACAATAAGCAGATTGCTCATCAATCTGAAAGATGTCATAAATGTTCAAGGTGGTGCTACAAGTCTCAAATCCCGGCTATGACACTGAATTTTGCAGTCTGATACGAACTTTCCAAATGACTATAATTTTATATGTACTTATATCAGCATACATTTTCAAGATGCTGCTACAAATCTCAGAAAAATTATAAAAGATTTAGGGTTTAAGTGGAAGAAAACGAAACCAAATAGAGTTTTAATAGAAAAGCACGACATACGATCTCAGCTGGAAGAGTACCTTACTCAGAGGTACAAATTAGAGGGTCAAACTATAGTGTATGAAGATGAGTCGTACATACACAGCAGTCATACAAAATCTAAAAGTTGAAGTGACGATAGCGAATTAGGTTTTCAGGCACCTGTTGTCAAAGGGCAAATACTTATTATCGTTCATGCTGTTCGTTCCAAATGCCTTCTTTTACAAGTCGCAACAAAAACAGGAGATTTTCATCAAGAAATGAATACAGAAAATTACATGAAGTGGATCAACACCATGTTGATACCTAATATGTCTGCTGGGTCTATTCTGGTTATCGACAATGCTTCACAATGTGGTAACACTCAATTGACAAACAACCTACCTCAAATTCCTTGAAAGAATAAATAAAAACCTGGTTGCTTAGGCATAATATAGCTTTGATGAAAGCATGAGTAAAATAAATATAACTTAGTTAAAGCCAACAAATCCCTTCAGAAATCATAACTCATAATACTTGGCCAGATATTAATACAACATCGCCATAATGTACTTAGACTGCCACCGTATCACCCAGATCTAAACCCAATCGAATTAATCTGGGCTGATGTCAAAAACTGGGTGGCCTGCAGAAATATCACTTTTAAACTAAAAGATGTGGAGCAGTTATGTCGCCAGCGATTTGCAGAAATTGGAAGGCCAGAATGGGAAAATTATATCGACATGTTGAATAAATTGAATCATTATTTCAAAAAATACGGAATTACAGAAAATCAATTAGAAAAAATTCTCATCCAGGATAATGGTGCAGAAAGTAGCGCCAGCAGTGATGGCGACAATGATGTGAGTGATTCCGCAGAAGAGGAAGGGCTGTCAGGTGTGGAAGAACTGGAGGCAGATGGTTGACAGTGTTTTTATATTAAGGGCATTTTACAGCGGTGGATTTAAATATACTGTATATAACTAAGTTTATCGTGTAGTGCAGTGCATAACCGGTGTGTGGATATTTGACAATGACTGTCCCACGCACTCCTGCAGCATGCAGACGACCGGTCACCTCCTGATCTGGTATGTAACTCGCTTCATAGCTGTCATTAAAGATTTTCACGTGTCTAGAACTGTTGCGCCAGTTATATCATGCAGTAACATAGACATATACGTTTGATAAGCACTGTGATTACAATACATATTTAGAGATTATTTACATGTTTCATAACAGTGATTAATTTACCATTATGATATAAAAACTGCGTCACATGTTTCTAAAAACAAATGAAGTTTGTTTATATTTCACAGCAACTTCCTAATGTTTTGCGAGTTCATTGCGCGTAGTTCGATTTGCTCTAATAGTTTGCTAATTATCATAATTTAAAAATTTTGTGATCACCTAAAAATTAATTTGACTAGGGAGCATTTCCGGCTGTTTTTTTACGATTATAAATCTTCATGTACAGATCGGCTCAGAAATGCATTTGGCGAAGAAGTCCCATCTAAGGCAACAGTTAATAATTGGTACAGTAAATTAAAGAGAGATCGGTTTTTTCTTAGTGATGAATTTCGTGAAGGACGCCCAAGAACTGCTGTTACTGCTGAAAATACTGCCGCTGTTCAAGCAATGCTTGAAGATCAACGGATATCTTATGAATTTATTTGGGCGACATTGGTATGAGTCAAATCCAAAACATTTTACATCAGCAGTTAAGGCGAGAAAACTTTGTTGTCGATGAATTCTACATAAACAAACTCCCGATCAAAAACGCATGGATTGGTGCAGAAAAAACTGCAAAAACTTCCGTGGCGGCACTTCAAATTTGGTTTAGAATTTCGTTACTGATGTTGAATCTTGGATTTATTGTTATGGTCCTGAAAAGAATCGGTCTTTCGAACAGAATCTAAGCCGACAAAAGTCCTACAAATTCGCAGTGCTGGTAAGATGATGGTTGCTAGCCCCCCCCTTTCTAAAACGGGCCATATTGCTACTATAGCATGAGGAGATATGTTCAGTGTCGCACTAGTATTAACACTAGAGGTTTTCTGGTCTTGTAAATGCATTAACATTTTTAATTAGGTTGCGAATATATTAAATGCACAATTAAAAATATTTTTCATTAATGAAAGAATACAAGAAAATATGACATCTATAAATACTAGATATTAGAGCAATGGGAAATGGGAAATGGAAAAATAGTGAAACAAATAATAAAATACAAACCAGAAGGAAGACGTGAAATAGGAAGACCAAGGAAAAGATGGCTGGAGTGAAAACGGAACAGGCTGCAACCTCCTTAATAGTGAAGAAGAAGAAATATTAACTTCCAAAAGCCACAACTCTGTTCGCGTTATTGCGGAAACGGAATTTATTCTTTCCCTACATCTCTGTCTTTACCTCTCCTTCCTTTCCCATCTCCATCATTGGCACTTGTCTCCTCCCTTCCCTTATCTCTGTACTACTTATATGTGATATTTTGAAACCGTAATAAACCTGCTTTTTCTGGGGGCTGTTAAAATATAGAGGTCTGGTATTTTAACTCTTCAAGAAATCATCCTGAAACTTTGTAGAATAAGGATTCAAACGCAGTTTTGACGTTCTGGCCACTTAAATTCCCAAACGCTTTGTTTAAATACACGTGCCTAGATGTATGCAAATAGCGCACCAAACTTTAAAAATTGATTTTCTTACATTTTTTGCCACTTTAAAATCTACCCCATAACGAAGCTTTCATTCCGTTTCTTTGAAATGTATACGTTCTTTGAAAGTGGATAAGAACTCTAAAGAACCTATTCTTGACCAGGTACATTTAGATAATATGATTGAATTTTAGAAAATGGAAGTGTTACTTTATTTTATTTTTTTCAGAAGTTTTATGTTACATAAAATTTAATCTGACTGTAAATAACTATATTCGAGGAATAACACACAAATACACAAATTTACAGTTATCAAATTTTCATTATGTGGGGCGTTTCACATGAGCCTGGTTTTCATTTTCTTTTAATTATTATAGGACCCATATAGTTAATTTTATGCTACAATTGTGCTGAAAAACGAGAATCATACGAAAAGACAGCACATCAGAAACCAGAAATACCATTCATATTGAGAAACGTTACAAAAAAAAATTACAATTAAGAAGAAAGGTCAGATGGTCTTGCACAATACAATGACAATCGATTGTTTCGCTTTCTTTATTTTTGTGGCTAACAAAATAGCGTAAATTAACAGTGATTACGGATACCTTACTTCTACTACAAACAGTGATGGTTTTCAAGACTAGTGGGCTGTGGAGCGTACACTGAATCACTCCAAATTTGTTAGACAAGGGTGCAAACTTAGTCCAGTGCTATTCAACCTATTTATAGATGATATTATAGAAGAGATAAAAAAATGAATAAGCATTCACCAGTATTATTAATAATAAAGAAATACCACGATTGTTGTTTGCAGATCTAGTGGCAGGTTCCATCTCAGTTGTGGGGCTAAGTAAAGCTATTGAAGCAATTGGCAAATACTATAAAGATTGGGGTTTGAAAATGAACAAAAAGAAATCGAAAATCATGATTTTCAAGAAAAGATATAAACTAAGAAATGCCGAAAAGTGGTATTGGGAAGGAACAGAGCTGGAAGTAGTGAGGACAATTGACTAGGAGTAAGGCTCAATAGTGCAGGGGATTGGGGAGAACAGAAGAAAAACGTATAGCAAAGGGAAAACAAGCAGTACAGGTAATCAGAGCATGTGTCAACAAAATACCAGAAATGCAAATTACGTGGCTAGAAAGGATAGACAGCACAGTGGTGGAAGCAAGGATGTTACATGCAGCAGAGATACGGAGGCTGGAAACAGTATGGGAAAATTTAGGTGCTATACATGGGAATTTTTGCAAAATAAGCCAAGGAGTTCACCGAATGGAGTAGCACAAGCAGAATTAGGGAGGATGGGAGCTAAAGGCAAAAAAGTAGAAATGGCAATCAAATACTGGTTCAGAATAAAGCTACTAGAGGAAAAATGAGATACTAAGGCAACGCTTGGTTGTACAGGAGAAAATGCGGAAAAAAGAAACTTGGATGCACAAGATACAGACAACATTGGAAGAAACAGGAATGGAGGAAACATGATCAGAAAGAAACAACAAAAGTAAGGGTTTCTGGAAGGAGTGGAGGATATTGAAAAGTAAGAAATAACTAGTTTCAAGGAAAAAAGGTATTAATAGACTATAATATTTTAAAACAGAATGGGGAAAAGAAAGATACATCGAAGTATGTCACAAAGAGGCCAGAATGGCGTATGCATGGGCGAGGACAGGTGCAATGAATTTAAGTGGTCTAACAAGGAGAAGAAGGGGGAGAGCTGTACTAAATGTAATGGATTACATGACAATTGGCATTATATTCTGGAATGCGAGGACACGGATAAAGGAAGACAGAATTTATTACTAGAGAAATGGAAACATTTATCAATAGAGCTAAAAGTTAGGAAGAGTTTTAATACAAGATCAAATTAATTTATGGAAAAAGCAAGAAACTATTCAGGAAAAAATAGGTTAAAGTGGTTAAAAGAAATGTGAAGAAAATTGGAGAGGATGCTGAAAAAGGGTAACAAGGCAAAAAAGTAAATAGTGGAAAATTATACTTCCCCATTATATATACAACAGAATGCTAAATATAAGGGGAAGAGAAATAATAAGCAACCCTATTGTATTGTAAACATTGTATAAATGGCACGTAAGTTCAAAGTAGACAATAAATCATTCATGCATTCTCTAAACGTGCCCGTCAAGTGTTTTGCTGCTCGTGTAGAAGCAGTCTAGCCGCAACAAAAGCAGACATTAGTATGATTTTCTCCTTGAAGGAGAAAGAATTAATAAAAACGTTACCTAGAAAAAGTTATTAGTCCTGAAGGGATCTATCTAATGGTAACCTATTTGACCATACTCCCATTTGGAATTTTAAAATGATAAATGTCATTGATTCCACTTCCAGTTATGGCTGACTGATGAAATCCAACTCTTGTCAAAGTTCACATGACATATGCTTTAGTTATAAATGTTTTTGTCTCGAAAATTTTAATGCCATATTTTCCGAAATAAATTACTGTTCACGCCGTATAATATGCTTATAACAGAATCTCTCCAGAATTTTTTTTCTGTGTTCTACATGCGCTTTGGCAGCAATAAGTGACCCACCTTCTACGTTTATTCTACTGCCCATTTATGTGTTATGATTCTAAGCATGCTGTATATCCCAGGAAGGAAGCATATTGCTTTGTTTTCTAACTCTCCGTGTTTGGCCACGGATGGGCGCAAGCCCAAGGACGCGGCTACAAGAAAATTACTGTGTGCTGCCCAAGCAGGAGTACACCTTAGCGTTTCCTGTGCTAACCACAAGAAAACAGGTGAGGTTAGCTAGAAAAGGAATGGAGCATCATCATCCCGAAAACCCTGTGTTCACTGGATGCGAAACCCTTTTTACCTCCATCAGTTTCTCCAATAAAGTTTAATGCCTATGTACAACAGCTTCAATTTTAACACAAATTTCTGTAACGATAACAGGAGCGTTTATTTTAAACTGCTGAGTTTTTAAAATACAAAATTATTTTAGACTACCTCTGCGATCGAGTGGTCAGCGCTCTGGCTTCTTAACCCAGAGGTCCCGGGTTCGATTTCCGGCTGGAGCGGGGAATTTTCGTTACCTAATCAGAATCATTCCCTATCTCCTACAGAGTTTGGAAGTATGAATGTGACAGTGAATGCGAGTGTATTAAACAGGAAAAAGATAGATAAAACCAACAGTTCAGCGAGCAATAACATCAACTGTTCAAGCCAAGGCCCCCAATATATGACGAAAGAACTTAAAGGGAGCTGTACAAATGAAACAACTTAAAACAAAAAGAAAAAAAATCCTGTGTTACATTCACATGACTTTCTCTAACCTCTTTCATTTATTAATGGGCATTAAAACTATTCTTATGAAAGTTTATTTATCTACTTCATTTTAGTCGAGATAAATCTTTGCAGAAATAGCTACATTCCGCATTTTGTTACAGATACAAAGGGAACAGTGATAGATAGTCAAATATTTACCAACTGGACACTATATGCTGGCCTTAACATTCCTACTCTTTCCAAGACCGCCAGAAACAGCTGAAAATTGACAGGACTTCAAAAGAATGGCAATTGAGCAATTCGAACCATTAATAACGGATATCTTAGAAATGGCTAAGCCATTAAAGAAGTTAATGGGAGTAAATTGTGCGTTTTAAAGAGATCTACATTTTTTGTGTCTTGCTTTTTCGTCTATCGCTTAACGTTTACAGTAATACAAGATTATACAAAATTCCTTCCGAATGACTTCACACACTATTCCCAGAAAATTTAAGACATACATTTTATTTGGTATATAAATACCTTTAATATATGGTATTTTAATCAAACTCGTTAATCAGTATTTAAAGAAATAAAAAATGTCGAAAATTTTCATGTAAAGGGTAGTTTGGATGGGGACACTTCGTGTCATAGCTTTGTATAGTTTGGTATTTATTCGACATTCTTTTTGAGCTATGTTTTTCACAGCACACTCACAGACACACACAAACGCACGGACCTTTTTATAAGAATACTTTTTCGGGTTCAGGGGGCCTCAAAACATGTACTTCCAGTGAAATCTCGGTATCGAATTTTCGGATGGGATACAATATTTCCCCTACTCACTAAACGTAGCGGAGAAAGTAAAAATTTTAGAAAATGAAATAATTACAAAAACACCTGATATACATTCACATGATTTGCTATGCCCTCTATTGTTTATTAGTGAGTATACAAACTATTTTTACCAAAGCTTTCTTTTATTATATCTATGCGTTTTAATCCAAATAAACATCAAATAGCCGCATTACACATTTCGTTCTAGATACAAAGGGAACAGCGACAATCAAATGTTTAAGAACTGGACGCTGTACGCTGGCCTTAAAATTCCATACTGTTTCCATGTAATCGCGAACAACAATGTTGAAAGGACTTTACATTTTACTTGTAATGTGAATATTTTTAATATATGGTATTTCAATCAAAATCATTAGAGCCATTTTTTAATAAGTCCAAATTTTCGAAAAATGTTCCATGTAAAGGGTAGTCTGTGGTGAGGAATTTTCTTGAAAATCTTGGTATCGCATCTTATGGAAGAACTTAAGTACCATATTTGGTATTAATCCGACGTTTAAATGATTTCTTTGGATTCAGGGGGGCTCAAAACGTGTATTTCGATGAAATCTCGAAATCGAATTTTTGGGTGGAATACAATACTTCCCCTGCTTAATATACGTAGTAGAGAAAGTAATAATTAACCTAATAATTGCTCAATGTTTAAGCCATCTATGACAGTTCAAACCCATAACGAAAAGCAATGCAATATCGTAGAAGAAAATATGATCCCTTCAGGGAGAATGATATATCCTGAAGGTAGAATCGACTTTTCCCAAAGCTAACACCCTGTCCGTCTGTCAAGGAGTGGCCATCTGTAAAAATAATCAGCATGATTCTCCTTAGCTTTGTCGCAGCTGCATCAAGCAAGCTGATTCGTGTTGGGGAAACAAAAAACTTTATGCGTTACATTCACATAACTTTCCCTACCCCACTTTGTTTATTTGTACATAGCTTCTACAAACTATTCCTGCAAAAGCGTTTCTACTTCAAGTTAATTGAGAAAGGACAATTGCATATATCGTTGCATTACACGTTTCATTTATAGGCACAAAGGGGATAGTGATAGTCATATGTTTAAAAGCTGATCGCTATATGCCGGCCTAAAAATCCCATACTCTTTCCATGACATCGCGAGGAACAACTGAATCGCAACGTCACTTAAAAAAAAAGTATTTAAAAATTCAAATTAAAAACAACGGATATCTCGGAAATGGCTGATGCCATAAAAAAGAATTATTTGAAATAATTGTGTTTTAAACACATCTACACTTTTTTTGTAGTGCGTTTTTGTCCATTTCTGTTTGCTCCTATATAAAATTCTACACAATTCTTTCCGAATGAAGAAAGAGGGATTCACAAAATATCCCCAAAACATTCAAGATATACATTTTATTTGTCGTGTATATGCTTTAAACAAATGTCATTTTAATCAAAATCGGTAAGAGCTATTTTCTTTTTCAGAAAAATCAGAATTTCGAAACACCATGTAAAGGGTAGGTAGAATCAGACGACTGAAAAATGCAATGCCATAGCCGGAATTTGAACCACGAATCTCCCGGTCTCCGTCTGGTTGTTCCAACCACTGAGCTACCATGGTAACATGCCGGCACGACATTAAATTGCATTTTTCCCGGTAAACCACAAGGAGAACTCAAAACTGTATTGAGATGACATACTCCAATGGCCACTTACACTGTTGTAAGTACTTTAAGCCCCGGGCTTCATAGTTTCAACCACTATTAAGTCAATTAATGCCATTAAAGGTTAATTTGGTAGGTGAATTTTCTTGAAAATTTTCGTATCGCATCTTTGGAAGATTCTGAATCTAAATACTAAGTTTGGTATTCATCCGACATTTCGCTGTTATTTGGGTTATGCTGTTCATAGACACACACAGAAGAAGCTTATTCTACTGCTTGGCTTGGATTCGAGGATCTCAAAACAGGTTATTTCCGGTGAAATCACATCGAAATTTTTAGTACAATACTTCCACTTACTAGAAAGGTAGCGGAGAAAGTAAAAAGGCACAAAAGCGTCCACGGAGAAAGCAAAATCATCCATGACAGAATGAGTTTTACACACTGGCTTGCGAATCTTGGTAGATTAAGTCCTTGTGCTCGAACATGTGATATTACCAGGAGACAATCGAGTGAGAGGTAATTTCCGTTTTCTTACAATGACACGAGTCCAAGAAACTTTGGAAAATTTGTCATTACGCAAGACATCTATGGCGGTCTTTGCTCTCATCATTTCATCATCATGGCAGCCATTTCTTCCAGTCGAAGCTTTCTAATAGCTGGCAACTGAAGGGCCAGAGTGCGCTGAAACTCCCAATGTCTAGTGTTAAAAAGTATCACGTGTGTGTGTGTATGTTCTAGATAAACATTTTTCAGAAAATGAGATTGGAATGACATTAAATTGGGACAATGCTGCTGCCCAAAGAAACTGATCTAGAGATATTAGAATTGGCATGTACGAGTATAAAGCTTGAACACTTTTGAGCATGCAACCTCTACGCAAATGCCATATCTACGACTAGCTTTAGATCTCACAATTCTAACTCATCATTCATCAGCGTTACCAGCAAGTCAGGAGGGGAAATACAGCTTTACAGAAGTAATTTTACAGTGACTCCCTGTCTGCTTTAAAATCTCTCGAAAGCATATACTCTACCAACAGCATATTCCAAGACTCTACAGCAACCTATCTACCTTGAACAAAGTCTGCATTATTGTTATATTGGTACCTTCTCATCAGAAAATTATAGGAAATGAAAAAGCAGACACTGCTGCAAAGGAATCAACATGTCTACCTACACAGGATCCCTACTACGGTGTAGTTACTCACTTCAAGAGACAAATAAAAAAATCAGTGGTGGAATAGTTGGATACAGAACAACAACAGTAAGCTTCACAATGTGCGCCACACTTCTACTGCAGAGTATCCAGTTAAAAACCTCAAACGTAGGGACCAAATTACAATAATCCGCCTACGAATTGGACACACCACAATTACACACTCCTACCTGTTAAACAGAAGTCCCACACCCGCCTGCAATAAGTGTCAAACAGCACTAACAGTAGATCATATTATACTGAGAGTTTCAACAGCAGAGAAAACAATTTGGTATACCAATAAACCTTCATGCAGCACTTAATAATCATTCTCAATGTCGAAATATCAACTTCATTAAAGCAAGTCAATCATATAACCATATTTAATCAAAAGAATTTAAAAAATCTTTTTGTTATTCTAAAATTACTGTAATGTTCATTGTGTATTAATTGTTCTTGTAAACCATTGTTATGTTTAATGTGTAATAACTTTAATTGTAAGGCTATCGTTATTTTCCATGTGAATTGTAAAATCATGGTAAGAAATGTTTGTAAAATTGTTCTACTGAACCTAAATCGGTCGCGATTAGACCAAAATGTTTAAAGCGACCTTAAACAAATAAATAAAAAAAAAAGTAATTTTCAAAGTGAAACGCCGAGGAATTATGGATCTTCCACTTTCAGTGCCGGTGCACTTCGTTGACCTTGCATGAGAGCCACCCAAATGAGTATTACGTTTTTGCATTAGAGTCGAGCCTAAACCTCCAAGGTGATCCTCATTTGCCCTGTCATAGCCGAAAATCAGTGGTTCGAGTCGCTGCTTTGACGTCATACACCCAAATCTGATACAGCCTTTGAGAAGGCGTTTTCCTGTTATTTTTTTTAACTGTGGAAGTTTTTGGAGTTGGAGTTTGCACCATGCTTTGGGCGCCAACCTGAAGAAGTTATTGTCTTGGAGTTTATTTATTTAATCAGCTCCACGTATGAACGTCAATTTTGAAGTGGATTGTTTATTACGTAATATGCTGCTACGAATGAGAAGCCGATTTGAAGATTTTGTTGTTACGCTCCAAGTTTAAAACAATAGTTATTAACTTTGTTATTAAACTGCTTCTATAGATAGTATTTATGTTTATGTTTGCCTCGGCTGCGTCAGTATTACTTTAGACACGTTTCTCTTAATCAGGGCGTAGTGTGACAAGAATGTAGGCTTACACAGATTTTAAGTTTAAATTCACTTCTTTTTATTAATCCTTGGCACAAATTAAATAGCACTACACTGATATTAAGAGCTGTGAGATTCTTTTAATTTAATACTTGCACTTTGTTAACGCGTATACTTAATTTTCGTTACACACGAATACTTAATAATTCTCTAGAGAACACATCTTCCACCCGGTCACTACCAAGGTCTGCCAGCAACTGAACATATTTCAACCGTTCAAACGCGTGAACTTCTGTATTTCAAGTCTCTGATTGGCTAAATCTAGTCCAATAGAATAACTGCATTGAATTAAAGCTTTTTCTGGCTGTTGATTGGCTATTTTTAAAAACTGTCACAAAATTTACATTATCGTTGCTCTAATCATGACTAGTAGTATTCAAACTCTCAAACTCATTATTGCCTCAAGGTTACCTCATTGTTAGCAACTTTAAACTTATTATTCTCACAGCTCTTACATTATTAAATTACAAAATGCATTCACATGACATTATTGAACATGTTTACAATAATATAAGCATTTGCAATGACTGTTACATACACTTTTAAAATTATTACATACATATTGCTTCAAGGCGGGCTGTTACTGAATTTACATATTATATAATTTAATTAAAATTATTCAAGTGTTAAAAATACTGCCTCACCTTCCAACCTTAGCGTATACATGATCAGTATGATTGAAAAACAATGAGACTCTTATGAGATCCTATGTAAAATCACTTAAGTCGCTAGTAATGAGATATTTAGACAATGTAACATGCTAGAATAAACGTTCTGGTCTTAACGGAGCTTATGATGGAAAACCCTCCTGCAGATGCGCATATACAGATGCATGACGTCACGGTTTGGTTCCTGTAATCATGGACAATCGCAATGCAGATACTTGTCCTGGTCCACTTCAGTTAAATATAAATCAAATAATCTCTCTCATCAGCTACTAATTACCGAAGCTACTGCCCATGTTCACTTGTTACAACCACACAGAATTTGCCATCAGTTGGCATTCCACACAGTGAGGTATGCATATCTGGAAGAAATCCGAACTGGTACATGAAGAGACACTGGTCCATTGTTTAAATTTCGGGAAATAAAATGTTATTCGGAGCCTTCAAAATGTAAAGCTGACTGTGATCAAATACAGCACTTTTAGCAAGTATCCCTTTCCAACTTTAGGATTTAACATCTGTGATGAAAGTTCTTGATGGGAAATTCCTTACCTCCATTTGGAACAAAATATACATTGCCTTTCTTCATGAAGCGAACCATTTACTCCTTAAATTGCTGTTTTCTCTTCTTCGGAAGCTTCTGTGAGAATTCTAAAAATAACATACTTTCTAGCAACAACTACAACCCAGCACATGGAGAAACCATTTGCGATGTTATCACTCCTCCAGACACAGCTTGGCTACACGTGCTACATAACCACGCATTCGCAGCAAATACAATCCATCGAAAGTCATCGTGAAAACAGGACGAGGCCGTTTACTTACTTAAAATACTGTGTCTGTTCTATATCCAGCTTCAAGTCCAGTGCTCGATCATCTCTCTCTCTCTCTCTCTCTCTCTCTCTCTCTCTCTCTCTCTCTCTCTCTCTCTCTCTCTCTCTCTCTCTCTCTTGTTTACATGATAAAGCACAGTAACGCGTGTACTATGATGGGTTGTAATGGCCCAAAAGAATGAAATTATATAACTTCAAATTTTGCCAGCGTGCACGCATTTAGATAGAAAAAAAAAGTTCACTCGTATCAAGTGTGTGTGTGATATTAAACTTATTTTTGCTGTTTACAGAAATATAAAATCTGATGTGTTGCACTCATACACTTTCTATACTCTTGTATAAACTATTTTACAAATACTTATTCTCCATCTACTTCATGTTAATGGAGAATAACATTTGCAGAAGCTACCTTATTGCTAATTTTCTTGTAGGTGCAAGGGGAATATGGTAGGTTTTGAGCGATAGTCAAATATTTTAACCGCTGGTTGCTATGTGGCGCATTCCATTTTCTTTGCATGTCCAGGACATAAAACGAATAACGAATTCCCATTTGATAAAAGGTGTAAGTATTGGAAAATTTAAACTTATAACAAGCAATATCTCAAAAATGGTTGGCAGAACAAAAAAAAAGTGACAAATTGTGCGCTTTAACGAAATCTGCATTTTTTTGTGTAGCAAAATTTTGTGTATATCTTACGGTTTACCAGTTATGCAAAAATCATTCAGAATGAAGAGGACTTTCGGGGACATTCCCAAAAAATTCAAGATATACGTTTGATTTGCCATGAAAATATCTTAAACATGTGATATTTTAATCAAAATCCTTAGAGCCACTTTTGAGAAAATCAAAATTTTCGAAAAATATTCCATGTAAAGGGTAGTCTGGGGTGGAAGGGGGATTCTCTTGAAAAATCTTCAAGTTGCATCCTTGGAAGAATCTAAACTCAAATACCAAATTTTCACACACACACACACACACACACACACACACACACACACACACACAACCACGAACATGTTTCCAAAAATGCTTTAATTGGATTTGGATTCTAGATGCCTCAAAACTTGTATTTCCGATGAAATCTTGGTATCGAATTTTTGGATGGATTGCAGTACTTCCCCTACTTACTACAGGTAGTAGAGAAAGTAAAAATGACCCTGTTGCTTTTTCTATGGCTATAACATAACTAAATTAAACGGAATTTCCTTCATGGACGCCCTTAATTACTGTGGTTCTTAGCGTCCCATTCTATTTTGGGCGTGAAAGATCGGAACTTTTGTTCAGAAGCCTTTTATCAGGCTTGAGGTTCTTTTATGTGCCGTAAAATCTGACACGGGACCGCCGGGTTTGAACCCGCGACCTCTAATATACCTGGTTAAGATCTACAGACATGCTTTCTTTAGAGAAGCCAAAAACTGCACCCACATCTCTAATGATTATTATTATTTGGGGGGGGCTGGTATAGTATAGGTACTTTCGCATTTAAAAAGTTTTCGAAACTAGTACTTTCTGTAGAAGCGCGAAAAAGTTTAGCGGAACAGCACTGAAACTGTATGAAAATAAGTGAATTGGGCTCATTTAAGGTTGTACTATTACATATTTACTAGATTTGGATCCAAGGCCTACTTGTTAGAGAATTACTATTTCAATATCTCAGTGTTACACTGTCTTCATAAAAGTCATCAAGCCGTACACATTGTTACATCCATGACGTCCTCGGCATTGTTTCTGAAGGCATTACAGCAGGAAACAAGGAACATTTTTCTCTGGATTAAAAGTCATATAATATATACTAGATAAAATTTTTACCAACTAGCAAGACGAGGTTATCACAGAAGGACAGTTTCACGGCATCCGCTTACCATGTCGAGGCTTCTTGCTAGCAATTAAAAGAAACGGATATAAAATACGCGGCACAGGTCCGCTCTCATAACAGACGAAAGGAAACTACTGTACAACAATTCAAATACTTGGTAAGCCATTGGTTTTTCCGAATGCAGGATAGAAATAAGGCATCCTACCCCAATACTTAGGATGAGACGTGGTCATGGTCGTTTTGCGCATCACCTTCACCGTATTCATGCACGTCGACATTTTCGCTTTGAAACACTCATATTCACTCGCGCATTCATACTTGCAGACACAGGGTAGGGTAGAGAATGTTTCAAAGAAAAATGCACCCCACTCCAGGAATCATACGCTAGACCTCCGAGTTGAGAAGCCGGAACGCTGATCAGTCGATCGTAGAATCTTGCTTCATTGCATCAAAAGTAACAAAATGAGGAGCCCTGAAGACATACAACTATTATTCTATTATGTTTATAATAATATGGAAATTTTACCAACCCGCATTCTAAAGGAACCTCAAAACATGCGGCACCAATTCTACAGGGAGAGCCAAAAAACTACGAACCGGCTGCGCGATGTTTTTCCTGTCCGCGTCTTCGGCGCTCGTTGCCGTCTGCCGCTATCATAGAAAGGCGCGGATGAAACCACACAACAGTTTTAAAACTACTTTTAAAGGCTTTACTTACCAACTTTATGAAAGGAGATGCTGAAACTGGCCACCGTCGTTGTCCATACAATTTTGGCACCTCTTTAGGAAACTATTCATCACTCGCCGTAGTTCACGTTGAGAAATGCTGGCAATTTTCTGGCGGATATTTTGTTTTAGAGAAAGTAAAAATGCTTACTTTGCATTTAGGGGTCTCAAAACGTGTATTTGCGTTAAATCTCGTTATTCAATTTTTGGGTGGAACGCAATAATTTCTCTACTTACTGTAACTACGTAGTAGTAAATGCTTACCTTGGATTCAGGGGTCTTAAAACGTGTATTTCCTGTAAATCTGGTTATGTAATTTTTTGTGGAACACGATACTTTCTCTACTTACTGTAACTATGTAGTAGAGAAAGTAAAAATGCTTTCTTTGGATTCAGGAAGTTCAAAGCGATATTTCCGGTGAATATCATTGAATTTTTGGGTGGAATACAATACTTTCTCTACCTCGTGTAACTACGCAGTAGAAAGTAAAAATGGTTTTTTTTTTGGATTCAGGGGGCTTCGAAACGTGCCTTTCCGGTGAATCTCTTTATTGAATTTTTGGGTGGAATACAATACTTTCTCTACCTCCTGTAGCCTATGTAGTAGAGAAGGTAATAATGCTTTCTTTGGATTCAGGGGATCTCAAAGCGTGTATTTCCGGTGAATCTGTTTATTGAATTTTTGGATGAAATACAATAATTCCTCTACTTACTGTAAGTGCGTAGTAGGGAAAGTAAAACTTCTTTCTTTGGTTTCAATAGGTCTCAAAACGCGTGTTTCCGATGAATCTCGTTATTGACTTTTTGGATGGAATACAATACGTCCTCTACTTACTGTAAGTGCGTAGTAGGGAAAGTAAAAATACTTTCTTTGGATTCAGTGGGTCTCAAAAGGCGTATTTCCGGTGAATCTCGTTTAATTTTTGGGTGGAATGCAACTTTCCCTACTTATTGTAGGTAAATAGTAGAGACAGTAAAAAGATGAGTTGTGGAATAGATAAGCGGCTGTTTGTCGTTACGGCATCTTGCATACAACCAAATAGGAAAAGTGTAACTTTAAATAATTTCTGGCCTAAGTTGTCACGATGGACGGAAAAACCATATTTCATAAGGACATTATGAAAATAAAGAACATATGTTAGTTGATAATGGGTAGAGAAAGCAGTAAATATTGAAAACCAAACCATTTTGTTTTAACACTTGCTTGTTATACAATGATATGATGCCTCTAATTCCTAATAATTAGCTTGTATACTGCTTATGTAGCTGTGTTGTAATGTTATTGATGTTTTCTTGTCACAGCTATTACATTCTTACAGCCAAGTCTAAGATCAATGTGTTGGAATGATATCCCTTAACCTTCCTTGTAGAGCAGGTATGAGCTAAGGCACCTGGCATAACTTCTCGATAAGACACCCCGCTTGCCCCGCTTAGGTGGAACGGAAAACATTTGGAGCGGTCTGTACACGGGAATCAGAATGCGCTGCCATTGAATATCAGTGGCGATATCCAAATTTTATATTTGGTGCAAGAAATGTATACATATCTTTACTTTCTCTGCCACGTACATAGTAGGTAGAGAAGGTACTGCATTGCACCCAAAAGTTCGACACCGAGATTTCAACGGAAATACACGAGGTACCCTGAATCCAACTAAAGCATATTTGGAAACGTCCGCATGTGTCTGTGAACAGCATACCTCAAAAACAAAAGGTCGGATATATACCAAACGTGACATTTACGTTCAGAACCTTTCAAGGATGCGACACAAAGATTGTCAAGAAAATCCCCCACCCCATAGTACCCTTTAGATGAAAGATTTTTCGAAATTGATTTAACAAAATAGCTCTAACAGTTTTGCTTAAAATACCATATATTGATACTTACATGACAAATAAAATGTATATCTTGAAATTTCTGGCAATAGCCTTTGAAGTCCTCGTCATTCGGGAGGAGTTTTGTATAATCTTGTATAACTAGTAAACGTTAAGCGATAGACGAAAACGTACAGCACAAGAAATGCACATATCTTTAAAACACACCATTTATTTTAAATAACATTTCCGTGACATAAGCCATTTACGAATTATCGGCTATTAATGGTTGGAATTGTTAATTACTTGGTCATTCTTTCAAAGTCCTGTCAACATTTAGTTGTTTCTCGCGATTGCGTGGAATCAGTATGGAATTTATAGCAGCGTATAGCGTCGTCGTTAAACATTTGACTATCGCTGCTCCCTTTGTACCTATAACGGAATGTGTAATGTAGTATTTCTGCAAAGGCTTATTTGGAATAAGATGTAGTAGACAGAAAAAATAAGCTTTAGTAAGAATAGTTTGTAAACACACTAATAAACGATAGGGGTTGAGAAGTCATGTGAATATATCACATCAGATTCTTTGAAACAAACGCTGTATCGCTTGCTGTAGCTTTTTAGTCTCTAATACCTAAGGGAACTTCCAGGGCGAACTGGAATTAAGAGTAAGGACAGAATCTGCCACAACTCAGCTAAAACTTGAAACACACAATATTCAACACCTGTTTTAAAATGGTTTATAGCTTCCTTGAATTTGGATCAGTAACAGCTGTTCACCCTTGAAATTTTATAGCGTTTTGGTCACCTCGACATGTAAATGGTTTCCTCATAGTGACGCCTATTGTGTATTCCGTTCATCGACCATCTGTTCGACTGTTACAGTAATTAAAATGCCGGATTACCGAGGTCGCGGGTTCAAACCCGGCGGAGGGCGATGGATTTCTTCAGGAGTAAAAATCCTTAGCATGGCTTCCTTCGGAAGGTAAGTAAAGCCGGTGGTCCCGTGCCGTAGATTTATGTCACGTAAAAGAACCCCAAACCTGATAAAGAGGCCTCTGAGCAAAATTACCCGTCTTTCACGCCCAATATAGAATAGGACGCTAAGGACCATAGTAGTTAAAGATCGGCCATAAATAAAACTAAATTTAATTTAATGCCGGACTTGACATTCATAAAAATCTACTTGTTTAAAATTAACATTTTATAAGCACACATGGATATATTATTTATTTTATTTTGTACCCTTTATATGTACTCTAACGTCTACGGTCATATCGGCGACTTTGCCTTTGCAACAATAATTGCCCATCGGCAACACTGTTCACTCGCTTACTTTTGTGTATATTTGGGTTTTGTTTACGTACACACACAATTACACTATCACTTATACTTCCAGACCTTAGGGAGGATGGGGAATAATCCTGGCTAAAGAAAAATCTCCATTCTCCAGCTGTGAATCGAATCGGGACCTCTGGAATTGGAAGCTAGCTGCTAACCGCCAGATGACAGAGGCAGACAAATTTTGTTTTGTTTTTCAGAAAGTCAAAATAAATACATCTCGAGCCTCGATATCTCTCAAGACAAATAATGGATCTATTCTTGTATTATTACTGTTAAATGTATACAGAAATGTTCCCGAAATATTGCTTTTACAGAAGTTATGTGAAAGATCTGGCTCAAAAATGTTGCTCGTAACTTGGAAGTTTTAGTAAACCACCCCTTCCCTACAGCATATTTTCTATACGTAAATGTTATTCTGGAAATCCAAAATTTTCAACCGTGAAATTTGACAGGCTCAGCTGTGATGTTTTTGTATGGAACAAAAAAGTGCGTCTAGTAATGCACGATCTCTACATACTCAAGCGTACAGAGCGAGTCATGCATGCCTTTTAGGCTGCCAGAGCAGACGTCACGGAATGTAAAGAGATCTTTGGAGTAAAAATATTCGAAAAAGATACGCAAGAGTTATCTCCCAAACAGGTAAACTTTCCATTATATTCGGGATTCTTCCGGGAACAAGCAGTATCTCATCTTCATTACACAGTCGAGTGCACGGAAACGTGCCGATGCTTCTGGTTTCCAATAGTGTTGGCAGAATCCCCCCTGTGTTCTACACCAGTCCTGAACCAAACGATCTCTTATAGGTTTGAGTTCAGTTCCCCCCCCCCCACACACACACACACATGTATGCCTATGAACACGGTCGGTTTCAGGCTCATGAGCGAAGGAAAAGGAACGTAATACAAACATTAAGTGGGATGCGAACCAGATAACGGATGGGAACTAGTAGTTGCAGACGTGGTCTAGGATTTCCTTACCAACATAACCGCTCATTTTAACGACAAGATTCCTTGCACTCGACGGTACTTGTATACTGCATTAAAATATGCTGGTTAATTTATATTACAAATCTCCATTTTACCAATTTTTCAGACGAAACAGTGCTTTAAGAGAGAACAGTGCGAGACAGGTCTCATTTTCGCACAACTAACGCCGAGAAGGTTCCCAGATCACTTCGAACATAGATCTGATAACCTAAGACTGGCGAAGCATGGTTACTAAACTCTCACGAAACACATTCTGATTCTGCTTTGCCACCGACAACCTACTCTACTGCCCAAGACAACAGGCAACACGCATACGGTTGTCAACAGAGTTCCTCTCTTCCACATGGGGACTTGAACGGCCTGCCTCATTAGGCCTGTCAGCTGGCAGATGGAACTGCTCTTCATGTGAAACTCTTACAGGTTTAAGAGCTTGCCCTCTTGAGAAAAATATTACTGCTCATTAATGGTTCCAGGGCATTTCAAAAGCAGGACACTTCAGGGATCAAGGACGCAACTTTACATTCCAGTGGATATAGCGATTTTATTCTTTAAGGACCATTTCCACGCAACAATCAGAGTGCACACAAATATTTTATCTCTCACACTTCGCATTTTACTGCTTCAAGAATGCACTTCAATCCGGCAAAAAGCTTCAGCTAAGATATGGTAATTTGCACGTTCCTACCTAAAAGCGTGCGCTCTCTCTCTCTCTCTCTCTCTCAATTAAAACTGATTTGTAGTTAGCCATTTTCGAGAAAATCAGAAATAACGAAACATTCTCCATGTAAACCACAGGTTGAGATGGGAAAATCTTGGAAATCCTCATATTCCATTCTTGGAAGATGAACTTCAATACCACTTTGGTATTCATCGTACATTGAGTTGTACTCTCCACAAACACCTCTTCCTATTTTTACTTTCTCTACTACGTATAGTAAGTAGGGGAAGTATTGTATTCCACCCAAAAATTCGATACCGAGATTTCACCGAAAATATGTTGAGGCCGCCTGAATCCAAAAAAAGCATTTTTGGAAACATATCCGTGTGTGTGTGTGTGTGTGTGTGTGTGTGTGTGTGTGTGTGTGTGTTAAATTTAAACTGAGTTTTATTTATGGACGCTCTTTAACTACTATGGTTCTTAGCGTCCCATTCTATATTGGGCGTGAAACACCGGTAACTTTGCTCAGAGGCCTCTTTATCAGGCTTGAGGTTCTTTTACGTGCCGTAAATCTACGACACGGGACCACGGGCTTTACTTCCCTGCCGAAGGAAGCCGTGCTAACGATTTTTACGCCCGAAAAAATCCATCGCCCTCCGGCGGGTTTGAACCCGCGACCTTGGGAACTAGAGGCTAGCACGATACCACTAGTCCACGGAGGACGACTGTGTGTGTGTGTGTGTGTGTGTGTGTGTGTGAACAGCATAACTCAGAAACGAAGTCGGATAAACACCAAACTTGGTATTTAGGGGTTCAGTATCTTCCAGAGATGCGACACGAAGGTTTTCAAGAAAATCCCTACACCCCAGACTACCCTTTACATGGAACAATTTTCGAAAACTTTAATTTTCTCAAAAATGGCTCTAACGATTTTGATTAAAATATCATATGTTTAAGATATTTTCATGACAAGTAAAAAGTATATCTTGAATTTTCTGGGAATGTCTCCAAAAGTATTCTTCATTGTGAACGACTTTTGCATAACTGGTAAACAATAAGAGATACAGAATTTTACTACACAAAAAATGTAGATCGCGTTAAAATACACTATTTGCCATATACATTTGTTTTGTTGAGTGAACCATTTTCGAGATATTGCTTGTTATTCCCTTAAATTTGTCAATGCTTATTTTCTCAAATGGGAATTCGTTATTCATTTTGTTTGTCTTAGATATGCAAAGAGTATTAATCTGTGGCAAAGAGAATGGTGCTGCACCTAGCAACCAGCTATTAAGAGATATGCCTATGCTTAAAGGGTACTGTATTTCTATATTGCCCTTGTAAATACAAAACAAGGGGAACATAGTACGCCTTAAGCGATAGTCAAATATTTTTAGAACTGGTCGCTATGTGTAAAATGTAATTCCCTTTGCATGTCAAAAGATCGTTTCTGCAAATGTTTATTTCGAGTAACATGAAGTAGATGGAAAATAAGCCTTTGTAAAAATAGTTTGTACAAGAGTAGAGAAAGTCATGTGAGTGTAACACATCAGAAATTTTTTTTAATTTATTCAGGAAAGCGTGTGTTTCCGGTGAAATTTCAATAATGAATTTACTTCCTCTGCTTCTATAGGCAAGCAATAAAGAAACTAAATGGGTTATTCTTCCTCTAATAAACACGGGTATTAACCTATCAAACTGCTTTGAAGGGTCCAATGAAGCAGCGCTATTTGCTGAATGACATCCAATCAATATTTGCAACATATTCGTAATGGAACAAACAGAGCAGATGGTCCTTATCTCGAAACACAGATAGCAAGGACTGATCTTGGCGAAACTGGAACGCCCTGTCGGTAACTCCAAAGGCCACGCGTTAACCTTACACAGCGCACCTTCTGTCTGACAAAAAGCAGATGTTGAGAGTTATAGCATGGAAAGAGGAACACGTGAAACATACAATCAGGAAGAAAGCATGGCTCATGGAAGCATTCGTTTTTAGCAATGCCGCGACCCTGAGTTAGACAAGGTCAATTCTGATTCAGCCCTGGCGCAGCAATGGCGAAGTCTGGAACATTTCCAGATGCACTCTTTAGCCAATAAATAGCACAGGCACTGTAGGCGATTTCTTCAGAAGTTATAAATTCTGCGCATTTCCTGCTATAAATCTGAAAACACAGCAGTTTGGCCAAGGAGATGACAATGTAAGAACAAGAAGCTAACTCTATACAGTTTTGCCTGATTAAGTTGTGCCACAAAGGAATATTCTTAAGAACTCTTAAATGCAATGAAGAAATTGACCACCCCAAATACCTTACTAGACCGACTATCTATGAAATGCTGCGTACTCTTAAAGCAGTGTCAACTGCAGCTCTAAATATTCATTCTGTAAGGCTACTTGTTATTATGAGGTAATATGGTACGTTAGCAGTCGAAAGTTTAAATATTTTACTGACACTTTATGAAAACTGTTTTTCCCAAGTAAGTAGTACACTTAAGTAATCATATAAATTGATAAGCATACAAAAGGATTCCTACAAAAAAAAGTTTAATCAAACAGAAATGTCTGCATTTGATAAATCGTTAATATTAGTTATATTCGATTAATTATAGAAAACACTCACAGGTCACCTTTGGGTGTTTATGAAACCTCTAACAAAAATCTCCAAAAACCCGCTACCATGGTGCGAAGGTCTGCCTCAAGCCTAACAGGTCCCGGGTTCGAATCTCGAATCACGTTTTTTTTCCCCTTATTCTGAAAAGATAAATGTCGGGTTAACTTTAAGCTCCATGGATCCCGGGCCCATTTGAGCATCATTTCACCCATTTAATTCTTCGTCCGATAGACCTAGCCGGTTAAAGGATGCTATTTAAAAAAACTCTCCATTAACTTTTGTCATGCTTTCTGGTTTCATAGTATTTAATGCTTTTTCGTCTATTGCATCCTTATGGTCTAAGTTCTAGCAATGAAATAAATGCATCAGATGGACGTATTGGTGCTATTAAAATAGTTAAAATAATGCGTTTCCTACAGCACACACTCACGTGAATTGACTTTTGCAAATCAACAAAAAATAAAAAATAAAACAAATGCTAAACTTATCTAGATCGAATTTATGTGGACAGACGCGTGGAGCCACATGTATTGGAAATTACCAGCAATGTATCGAGCAAATACCAAAATTTGAGTAAACCACTGGAAAAAAAAACAATTTCTGCGGAAGTTGTCCTGGAAGATGATAAAACTTCGTATATAGTACTGATCAGCAATTTCTGTTTGAAATAACCAAGAAGCCCTCATGAAAACTGAGACAGGATTTCCACTACGTTCACCTGATTATGGAAGCTAGACGCAATAAAGCTAAAAATTATACCAAAATATGGTTATGTTATAAACACTCGGCAATATATATTTGAAATCCATCTGGAAAATCCAACGAAAATTTCCTGAAAATGTGCTCATGACTGGCGTGGCCTGAGAGATTACTTCAGAGAATTGCGATAGGAATACAAACACTAGCCCTAATGTTTTGTATTGTGAGTTTAAATCCTTTAAAATAATGAATTATATTTTATTTTTCAGAAACTAATGTTAGTGGTTCAAATCCCGGCTATGGCATTGAATTGTTCAGTCATCTGATTCTACCTTTCCAACCCTGTCCAACACACGGCTTGTGTGAAAGAACAATTAATTCCATTAATGTTCTTATTTTTGCGTAATATACATAATACCACATTGCCATAATAGTACAACCTCATTTCTTGTACTTTGACAAGAAAAGCGGGAAAGAAAGAAAAAAAACACGATGAATTACACGTGCCAAGTGTAACAAAACACAAGAGGCTAGTGCAGGTTTAACAGGAGTTTAGCTCTATGGTGGACATTTGAATATGACACCCCTTAATTAGCAACCATTCTTAGAGAGCATTTTTAGGCTCTTCCGATGTTTTCTTTGAGTTGAAAATTCGTATTGGATCGTGTTGTGTGCTTGTAGTACATCACAATTTAACAATGGACAGCTGACGTTTTCACTACAGTTTCTTCTTAATGCCTCGATTTTCACGACTTAACGATTCGAATTAAAATTTTATAATTATTTTTAATTACACTGACATAAGAAAAAGTGTTCCATGTAAAGGATAGTTGAGGGTGGGGGAATTTTCTGGAAAATCTTCGTGTCGCATCAATGGAAGCTACTGAACCTAAATAATACCAGTTCCTTATTTATCCGGCTTCGTTTTATGGGTTATGGTGTTCACACACGCGGACCTTTTTCTAAAAAACTGATGCTACAATCGCATGACTTTCTCTGCCCTCTATCGCTTATTAGTGGGTATACAAACTATTGCTATTAAAGCTTCTTTTTCCATCTACTTCAGTTTAATGCAAATAAGCCTTTGCAGAAATACCTACAATACACATTTCGTTATGATACAAAGGGAGCAGCGATAGTCAAATGTTTAAGAACGACGCTACATGCGGGTCTTAAAATTCCATACTGATTCCACACAGAGAAGTAACTAAATGTTGATAGGACTTTAAAAGAATGACCAAGTAATTAACAATTCCAACCATTAATAACGGCTAATTCGGAAATGACTTATGTCACAAAAATGTTATTTAAAATAAATGGTGTGTTTTAAAGATATGTACATTTCTTGTGCAGTACGTTTTCGTCTATCGCTTAACGTTTACTAGTTATACAAGATTATACAAAACTCCTCCCGAATGAAGAAGATTTCAAAGGCTATTCCCAGAAACTTCAAAGTATACATTTGTCATGTATCAATATATAGTATTTTAATCAAAATCGTTAGAGCCATTTCTTTTAGAAAATCAACAATTTTCGAAAAATCTTTCATGTAAAAGGTAGTTTGGGGTGGGGTAATTTTCTTGAGAATCTTCGTGTCGCAATCTTTGGAAGGTAATGAACCTAACTAAATACCAAGTCTGGTATTTATCCGACTTTTCGTTTTTGAGTTACGCTGTTCACACACGAGCGTTTTTCTAAAAATGTTTTTATTCAAAGGACCTTAAAACATGTATTTTCGGTGAAATCTCGATATCGAATTCTTTTAAGAAATGCAATAACTTCTCTACCTACTATGTAGTGATAAAGTAATTTTTTTTACTTTCTCTACTACGTATAGTAAGTAGGGGAAGTATTGTATTCCACCCAAAATTTCGATACCGAGATTTCACCGGAAATACATGTTTTGAGACTCACTGAATCCAAAAAAAGCATTTTTGGAAACATGTCCGTGTGTGTGTGTGTGTGTGTCTGTCTGTGTGTCTGTGAACAGCATAACTCAAAAACGAAGAGTCGGATAAACACCAAACTTGGTATTTAGGTTCAGTATCTTCCAGAGATGCGACACGAAGGTTTTCAAGAAAATCCCCCCACCCCAGACTACCCTTTACATGGAACATTTTTCGAAAATTTTAATTTTCTCAAAAACGGCTCTAACGATTTTGATTAAAATATCATATGTTTAAGATATTGTCATGATAATTAAAATGTATATCTCGAATTTTCTGGGAATGTCTCCAAAAGTATTCTTCATTATGAACGACTTTTTCATAACTGGTAAACCATAAGAGATAGACAAAATTTTACTACACAAAAAATGTAGATCGCGTTAAAATACACAATTTATGTCATATACATTTCTTTTGTTGAGTGAACCGTTTGCGAGATATTGCTTGTTATTTCCTTAAATATTTCAATACTTATACTTTTTCTCAAATTCGTTATTCATTTTTTTTTTGTCCTGGACATGCAAAGAGAATGGCTTGCGCCACATAGCAACCAGCGTTAAAATATTTGACTATCGCTTAAAACCTACCATATTCCCCTTGCATCTACAAGAAAATTACCAATAAGATTGACATCTCGATATCTCGATTAACATGAAGCATATGGAGAATAAGCGTTTGTACAAATAGTTTGTACAAGAGTAGAGAAAGTCATGTGAGTGTAACACATCAGATTTTTTTAATTTCAGAGAGCCTCAAAACATGTATTTTCGTGAAATTTCTGTCTAAATTGAGTTTTATTTATGGACGCTCTTTACCTATTATGGTCCTTAACGTCCCATTCTATATTGGGCGTGAAAGACCGATAATTTTGCTCAGAGGCCTCTTTATCAGGCTTGAGGTTCTTTTATGTGCCGTAAATCTACAACACGGGACCACCTAATTTACTTCCCTTCCGAAGGAAACCATGCTAAGGACTTTTAAGCTCGAAAAAATCCATCGCCCTCCGCCGGGCTTGAACCCGCGACCTCGGGAACCAGAGTTTTAGAAAACTGAATTTTCTCTGAAGGTATTTTGTATAATAGGGGAATCTTAAAAGATAAAAGCTAACTACAGAAAAAGAGTTCACTTAAATATACAATTTGTGCCAAATAATGCTATTTTCTTGGTGTTAGCCTTTTCGAAACCGTCCATCTTTCAAGTTTAGATGCTCCATATGCGTCACCCACGGATGCTTGAAAGTTTGCTGTTCTTCCTTACCTCCCGCTTTTTCTTTTCTTTGCAAGTACTTGTAACCACGAATAAACATTTGACTGCTGGTTCCGCGTGTTGAAATGGCATTGCTTAATTTGAAACAATTCCTAGGTAAATAAAACTATAGCGTAACGTAGCTAGGATAGAAAAATCAAACACCTTTATATGAATAGTAGATATATGTATGTAGATATATACACAATTGTTAAAGAAAGCCGTGTGAATGTACCATCAGAATCCTTCATTATACATAGATGCGCTGACAATCAATGCAGTGTGCATTTAATATTAGGGGCTTCACAAAAAGCCAATCGCTGTACGCGTAGGATTTGTAAACAACGTCAGTACATATAATTAATTCAACGACACTAAAAGCAAACGAAGGAAACCACTGTCAAAAAACACCTGGGAAATCAAATGTTTCCCAAGCACGTAGTGCTCCCCAAAACATAGTCATTTCTCTCATTATAATGTGTGAATTTCAAGGATAAAAACACTCCCCGTTCATAGAATGTTATGGTAAAATCAACCGGTGATTCCTATGAGGAAAGGAGAAATGCACACATTCTATGAATAAGTAATGCTCCTTTAACGTCGGTAACGACAGGTAAAAAAACCACATTCGTCCCAATAACCTCGTGGGAAATCAGCTGTATTTATTTCCCAGGTATGAAAGGTCCCAAAAAATCCAGTTAAATTGAAACTATTACAAAATAAATAAAAAAAATGAGGAAAATACATTCAAAACCTGCAGGCAATTTATTTTCGATGCAGCACCATCAACGGTGTCACAATCAGCAAAATGCAAACAAGAGCCTGTGGCAATGCGACACACACCTGCCACGCAAGTTTCAAAGCTACACGCATTGCGTCATGTACAAACGTAACGTGACGGCACATTTGTAACTTGGCTGTTTTATGCCGAGTCATCAGCCGCTATACGCCCAGCATTTAGCGGGTTTCGTACACTAAGAGCCTTAACTGACAGCCATCATTTTAACATAACAAAGCCGAAGCTTGTAAAAGTAGAGGAAGCCATGCCATGACGGCTAAAACCAGAGGGAAATGACATTTGTCCACTTCTCCTTTATGACTCACAAGCTGAGTAATAACTGCATCAATTTTCGAAACAGTTTATATTCCGGCTACAAGGCAATGCAAGTGCAAGAAACCACTGAACAGCTACGGTACTTTAAAGAAAAGACAAAGTATTGAAAAATTTACACTAATAATATCTAACACACATCTTGAAAATATTTGTTGCCATACATAAAAAGTTATTTAAAAATAAATGATGTTTTAATAGATCTGCAATTTTTTGGTATCTTTTGGTATTGCATCTTTTAAGGTTTATCAGTTATACAAAATTCCATGCGGATGAAGAGGACTTAAATATATAGATAGTATTTTACTGAAATGTTTGAGAAAATAAAAAAAATCGAAAAACGTTCTATATATTCTCTTGAAAATTTTCCGTGTCACATCTTTGGAAGATACTGAAGTCAAATAATTTGTTTAGCTGATTGTTTACTGAAACACACGCGGACCTTTTCCTAAAAAACAACAAAAACCCTTTTTTTTATTCAGGGGGATTCAAAACATATTTTCGGTGAAATCTCGAATTGAATTCTTGGGTGGAATACAATGCTTCCTCTATTATAGCGCATTTGTTTTAAGTTGAAACATGGAAAGTAGAAAGAAATAGCTATATACTCCACACGACAATTTTCAATCCTTAACTGCCGAATCTCAAAACGTTTACTATTGAAACTTGCTATTTAAAATCTGGGTTAGGTTGAAAACATGAAACTTAGAAAAGAACAAACAACATCCGCTTGTAACAATGCGAAAGCCAGCGAGGCAACAACGGCCGAAGTCATCAGGATATTTTCCATATTTCACTGCCAAAAGTGCAACTGGCAACAACACTGCAGGCGATACTGAGAGACTAGGCAGTGAAGGATGACTGTGGCAGGATTTCTCAGCACTCGGACCGTCGTTAGCGTACTCTCCTAGACCGGTCAGGTAGCGTCAAAATGAATGTTTCAACTTATACCTTACGTACTGTAGGTACGTGGTAGAGAAAGCAAACAGCCGTTTAAGCACGTTACAAATAAAATAAATACTTTTATTTATGGACGCTCTTTAACTGCTATGGTTCTTGGTGTCCCATTCTATATTGAACCCGCGACCTCGCAAATGTATAAAGTACGTGTTACGTTAGGGTAAGGTCCATCTCAAAAACTTCCTTCTATTTGAGCTACATCGGCCGAATTCATAAACGTTTACTAGGCACCTTACTTCGTGTGTCATCTTAGGAATCAATTAGGAAAATACCTATCAATGAATCCAATATCAAAATCGGTCAAAAAGAAAATGGCGTATCTAAGCTACTGCAGAAAAGATAGGCTAAAACGTGACACGCCTATAACCACAAATGAGTGTTGTGCAGTCCCATTCTTGTTGGTCGCGCAACGTATGCGAGATAATAGGTATAAAGCTAATAGAGTGGGATTGTTGCGACTAATCCACTTAGAGAGCGCTTCAGAAGTGTTACAGTAGTCTTTAGTGCGAGACCACGAATTATGCGATGAGGCACAAGTGAGCTAGGCGAGCACCACGAACGTTTGGAAAACCGAACAAACACAAACTCACCGGATCTTAAAACAGCAATTTCAATGTTTTGTACTGCAGAATGAAGACCGCTATAGAAGAAAGTTCTAGTTAGACCCCGTGACTTCCGGAATTCTTTCAGCTGGCATTGAAGTGAAGGTCGTAGCGCAGTTCATTGTTGCTACACAATAATGCCAATCATCATTTTGTACATGGATCTTGTTCTGATTTCAAAATCCCTAATGCTTAAATAAACGTCTCAAGATATCCCTAGTATTCGAGATCTGTTGAGTTGGAAGCAACATAATACATACCGCACCCTGAAGGCTGCATTGCTAGTTTATTTTCCTGTAAAATAATGCTGAAATATGGATTTTAACCGAAGTAGCACCGAAATTAATTAGTTTTAAATACAAATTTAAGATTTCTATTCAGCACAACATTGGGCACCTGATAATATTCGGATTTCTAACACCATCACCTTAATTTCATTATTATGGGGTAAACCTCCTTCAGATGTGTAGTTTCACGATTAAGTGCAGGTAGCCCTTAATTACGACGGGTATAATTCAAATTAATGGAAACTAAATTACTCCATTACTCATGTATGCGCTTCCACTGCATAGATATTTGACTTTCACGATTACTGTATAATAAAATTATCTGTGTTAAAAAAAAATACCGTGACGCTGCATTTCAAGCATCATCCGTTTGGACATCGGTGTTCGAAATCACCTGAGCTACAAGGTATTCAAAGAAAATGATTACCGAACTCTACGTTTTCATGGCATGTGTGTTTGAGCTGCTGCACAGGCGAAATAAGCCAAGTATGAAATAGCTCCGGAAAACTAAATACTGGAGGGCGTAGGCATCTTATGCGGCCAGCATATCGCTCACTGGTGCGAGAGATCGCCGAACACACAATCGATTAAGTATCTTCAGCGGTAGATTCACCATAAATGGGAGGGTTATCCATGCTATGAAATACTGTGTGGTGTAGATTCAACTACAGTTTATCTTGTTCCACAATGGTTTAAGGGAAGACTAAAATAGTCCAGATTTTTAGTTCTTTGTTGTCTAATTAGTTGAATTTCCTCTTCAATTTGATGTACATTTTATTACTGTAGGCAATATATATATATATATATATATATATATATATAATTTTAATGACATTGCACCTGCCATTTTGTACTGTGAATTCTTCACTACATGCTGGAGTAGAGCTTTAGCCTATATTTTAGGGGTTAAGTTTTGCTGTACAAATAGGTACTACTGTAAAGAATGACAACTTCTGCGTGCTCAAGCTGTGTGGTTTCTTTCTTTAAAAAAAAATATAGGAGTTTGTTTTCTCCATCTTTGCTGTGAACAAATTTTTCCGTTTATCACATTTTCTGGTATAAATAACCAGTTTTCTCAAAAACTATTGAAGATATCCAAATTAAATGTTAAGATGATAAAAAAAACCTTATATCCTATTATGGATACACTTTGGTGTTAATAACATGGCTGCTAGTTTTCTAAAAACTAATTGTTGATAAATGTTAATCAAAGTATGATATAATTAAGAAAACAATCCTATATTCCTTAAAACTTTACATCCAACGTATTGCCAGAAACGACAATGTATACTATTCAAAACCTAAAGAGAAAGATTATATCTTAGTCAAGCATTCAAATAGTTTGTTACATATAAAAAACTCAACTTACCTGTTTACTTGAGTACTGACAATGGCTTAGAGAAAAATCTTAATTGTAATGCTGTTAGCATCACAGTATTAAGATTAATAAATAACCGCCAATAACAAAAATAATGCAATTGACAGTAGGCGAAAACCTTGACAAAAATTTCCATTAATTCCCCTGTGTTAACATCATAGTGTTAAGTAAGATTAATAAATAACCGCCAATTACAAAAATAGTGAAACTGACATTAGGCGAAAACCTTGACAAAAATTCCCATTAGAAAAAGAAGCCATAATCGGCACTGTAGAATCCATACATTTTACTCCAGTAAGCACGAAACATATTTATGTACACAAAACCTACGATTCTAAACAAAAGAACAAACAGGAAAATGCCAAGCTCTACTAATTACAGCTCAGATTACGAAATACTTTGAACGGTGACTTTTAGAAAGCCATTTGCACTTCAGCAAAATGGCTTCATTTTAAAGAAATGATCAACCGTTTCAGTAAAAGCTCCCTTTGTATACTTCCTACAAAAAGTCAATATTAAGGTAATAGCGTGGCAATTATGACTAATGCCAATTAAGCGATTCCCTTTCTGCTCCTGTAATGCACACTAGTGGATGTGATGATCTAGTGTGCAAGTTTATGTTGCGAATATTCTAAGACAGTTGCTTGATGGAGCTTATATTCTGCTTTACCACGAAAATTGCACCACCCACATGCTGAAAGTTTTTCGGGTAGTTCTTATCGAAACACTAGGAGAGAAGTGCAAGAACATAACGTGGCGTCGAAAAGACCCCATACCTTAAAGGGAAATTTAAGTGCCCTAGCCAATGTCAAAACTGCAAAATTATCAGAAACTACGAGGGCTGTTCAATAAAGAATGATCATATTGTTTTTACGGACACAATTTCTCTCGCTAGAATTTAATTGTTAGATGCCGTACTAGTTTCATTGTTGGCACTCCTAATTCCCGCCTGTGAGAGGCGGGCAAGCTGAGACATGTTCAGTATCGCCTGCCGCAAAAATGGAGGCGACACGAGATGAACGTGTAGCTTTGATTTAGAGGAATATCTGGAGTTTCTTTCAAAGGTAATCACTCCTGATGAAACTTGGCTACACCATTTTGATCCTGAGGGCAAACAACAAAGCCTGGTGTGGGAAACTCCTTCATCACCAACCCCCCAAAAAGCAAAAGTGGTTGCTTCTGCTGGGAAAGATATGGTCATCTCATTTTTTGATATTCATGGAGTGGTTTATCAGCATGCTGTACCTACACACACATCAATAACTGGACAATACTACAGGGATGTCCCGAATACTTTGCAAGTACATATCAAGCGCAAAAGACCATATATCCGTGAAACAGGCTGGATGCTGCACCACGATAATGCACGGCCGCATATTGCGAATCTTGTTACTGAATATCTTGCAAAAATCAATATGAAGCGCCTCCCTATAGTTGGAATTTAGCCCCGTGTGACTTTTTTCTATTCCCTAACTTGAAGAAACACCTTCGTGGGAGACATTTTCCATCATCAAAAACAATAGTGAAGGCTGCAGAGGCGATTCTGAAGGACCTTTCAAAAAAAACGGTTTCCAGCCTGTCTTTGCAGACTAGCAGAAACGCTTGGATAAGTGCATCGCATCCAAAGGAGACTATTTTGAGAAGGACCACCAAAATTATGAGGATGAGAAGAGGTGTGTTGTCAGAGAAAAAACAAAGACAATTCTTTATTGAACAGCCCTCGTATTTAAGATATCAGACTGAACAAGTTTACTGAATGTAGATGCATACCTTACAGGCGCGGTGATATACTTTTATACATAAGTTTGTTTATTAAATTCTTCGAATTAATTTGTGTTGAAGGCGTTTCTAAAGAAATGACGGCGACTCCCCAACCAGTTAGAACTAGGTTGAAGACAAGGGGAAAAACAATAAAACTTCACCTTTCATAAAAATTGAGTCATGGGTATATTATCACTCTTGGCATAGTGTACTACCATTCTAAATGTCAATTCATGGAAAGGTTACTCATAAGTATTCTGTTTTCAGTGTTTGAAAAGGTACGACAACGTGTAAATTTGCGAGGCAATGCAGTATTTTTCTTTAAGTCGCTTGAAGACGCTAGTCATATCGCGATTCACTAACGATACAAACCACTATAATAGATTACATTGCAAAGGTACATTAGGCAGACATAATTTGACGTATATCTTAGTTTAACATAACTAAGTATCATTTCTTTAAACACTGGATTGCTGATGGCGTTACACATGTCCAGAACTTCACAATCTCGTCTCGCACTTGTATGGTGATGACAATCCAGGATCATATGAGGTACAGTAAGTGGACAACTATAGAAGTTACAGAATGGAGCAGGATCGTGAGATATAAGGTAGGAGTGAGTGATGGCTATGTGTCCTATGCGTAATCGTGTGAGAGCAACTTGGTCCTTACGAGGAAGGGAAATCACTGGGTATTTAGGGCAGCGAGAAGAGTAGATGTCACGCAGTTTACTTGTAGAAGAGCTGTTCCAATGCTGCTTCCATATCTGACATATCTTCTTGTGGATGTAAGTCACAGTATGGTATTCTACAGTTCTTTGGAGGATTCTTGGTAGCCTCTTTAGCTGCAACGTCAGCTTCCTTGTTCCCTTGGATGAGACGGAGTTCAGATATTTACCGAATTGAGTTGTATTGTATAACGTTAATAGCTCTACAACCAGTGGGTAAAAGGAGTTTTTGTGATGTAATGCTAACAAGGCACTCATAGAGTCCGTGAACATGACAAAGGAGTCATACTGGTATGTTGTCTAGGATAGATATATTCCAGAGTAAAGCGGATTGCATATAGCTCACACGTGTAGAGGCTGAAATAATTAGGTAGACTGTGTAGCATCGTGTGGTTGAAGTTTGATGTCATAAAACGCGAATAGTGACGAAAATACTGTGGTGAGCAATGAAATAAAAAAAAATGTTACATTCACCTGACTTTATCTACCCTCCATCGTCTATTAGTGGATATACCAATTATTCTTACAAAAGCTTATTTTTCTATCTACTTCATTCTTATCCAGATAAACCTTTGCAGACATTTTTAAACATTACACATTTCGTTATAGATACAAAGGGAACAGCGATAGTCAAATGTTTAAGAACTGGACGCTATATCTGGCCTTAAAATTCCATGTTTCCATGCAATCGCGAGAAATAACTGAAAATCGATGGGACTTAAAATGTTATTTAAAATAAATTCTGTTTTACAGAAATCTACATTTTTTACGTAGTGCGTTTTCGTCTATCCCTTTAATTACCAGTTACAATATCCCTTCCGAATAAACAGGACTACACAGGCTAATCCCAAAAAATTCAAAATATACATTTCATCTGACATGTAAATATGTTTAATAATATGGTATATTAATCAAAATCGTTGAGCCACTTTTTAGAAAACAAAAAATGTCAAAAAATTTTCCATGTAAAGGAAAGTTTGGGGTGGGGAAATATTTTTGAAAATCTTCGTGTCGCAGCTTTAGAAGGTACTGAATCTAAATACTAAGCTTGGTATTTATCCGACGTTTCGTTTTTGTGCCATGCTGTCCACAAGCGCACACACATACATACACCTGACGTTTTTCTAAAAATTCTTTTTTTATTCAAGGGGGCCTCAAAACCTATATTTCCGGTGAAATCTCGATATCGAATTTTTTTTGGGTGGAATGCAATACTGCTCCTAACTATACGTAGTAGAGAAAGCAAAAATGCTTTTTTCTGTATTTAGGGGGCCTCAAAACATGTATCTCGGTATCGAATATTTGGGTGGAATGCAATACCTTCTCCACCTACTAGTAGAGAAGGCAGAGAAAGCAAAAAGTGCCGCGAGAATGGCTGAATACGGGGATTTCAAATTGGTACATGGATTATAAAATCTAATGAGCAAAATGTGAGCCACCGAACGGAACAAGAAAATTTCAATGTAGTATTATAGGGCTAGGTTTGTTTAAACTGTTTCTACTATGATTCAACGTAATGAAAATAGATTATCATTCTGTGCTATTTGGCAATGCTTAGTTAATCATCAAGGCTGAGTAAGGCCATTAGAGTTGATAGTGGTAATGGTTAACAGTTTGTGCACTCAAAGCAAATAAAGTTGCTGAGTTGATAAATCAGACAGTGGAGTTCAAATGGGTTATAATGTAACAGTTCTCATTTTAGTGGCATTAAAATTAGATTATTGATATGATGAATGACTGAAACGTGGACAAACGTGTAGAATCCACCGGGTCTGATTATTATCTATATACATAGGTCACATTTTGAATCAAAACCCTCAAATGAACCTCATAACTGAAAAAATAAAAATCAGATGTGTTGCGTTCACACGACTCTCTATTCACTCTTCTACAAGCTATGCTTACAAAAGCTTATTCTTATCCACTTCTCATTATTCCACATAAATTTTACATTACACATTTTGTTGTAAGCGTAAGAAGAATACAGTCAGCTAAAGTAAGTGAGACTTTTAAAAAGTGAATCGCTATGTGATGGCTTTAAAATTCCATGCTCTTTGCAAGGCCGCGAGAAAAATATGAATAGTAACAAACAACATCTCAGTAAGTTAATGCGACAAAATATTTTATTTGACAAACTGAGTGTTTTATGCAGATCTACATTTTTACTTTCTCTACTACGTATAGTAAGTAGGGGAAGTATTGCATTCCACCCAAAAATTCAATACCGAGATTTCGCCGGAAATACATGTTTTGAGACCTCCTGAATCCAAAAAAAGCATTTTTGGAAACATGTCCGTGTGTGTGTCTGTGTGTGTGTGTGTGTGTGTGTGTGTCTGTGAACAGCATAACTCAAAAACGAACAGTCGGATAAGCACCAAACTTGGTATTTAGGTTCAGTATCTTCCAGAGATGCGACACGAAGGTTTTCAAGAAAATCCCCCCACCCCAAACTACCCTTTACATGGAACATTTTTCGAAAATTTTAATTTTCTCAAAAATGGCTCTAACGATTTTGATGAAAATATCATATGTTTAAGATAATGTCATGAGAAATGAAATGTATATCTCGAATTTTCTGGGAATGTCTCCAAAAGTATTCTTCATTGTGAACGACTTTTGCATAACTGGTAAACCATAAGAGATAAACAAAATTTTACTACACAAAAAATGTAGATCGCGTTAAAATACACAACTTATGTCATATACATTTCTTTTGTTGAGTGAACCGTTTTCGAGATATTGCTTGTTATTTCCTTAAATTTTCCAATACTTATACTTTTTCTCAAATGCGTTATTCATTTTTTTTATGTCCTGGACATGCAAAGAGAATGGAATGCGCCACATAGCAACCAGCGTTAAAATATTTGACTATCGCTTAAAAGCTACCATATTTCCCTTGCATCTACAAGAAAATTACCAATAAGATTGACATCTTGATATCTCGATTAACATGAACCATATGGAGAATAGGCGTTTGTAAAATTAGATTGTACAAGAGTAGAGAAAGTCATGTGAGTGTAACACATCAGATTTTTTTGTTTAGTAAGCTTTTGTCTTTCTTTTATGGTTTATCAATTACACAAGTCATTCAGAATGAAGACAACTTCACAGGCTATTAACAGATAATTCAAGTTATACATTTTATTTGCAGGGAAATTAACTTAAACACATGGTATTTTAATACAAATTGTTAGCACAAGTTTTTAAATAAAATCAAAACTAATTAAACATTTTCTATGCAAGGGTAGGTTGGGGTGAGGAGATTTTCTTTAAAATCTTCCTGACACCTTCCTGGAAGATGCTGAACTTAAATACCATGCTTGGTATTTAAACAACTTTTCATTTTTGAGTTATGTTGGTGACACACATACACACTGACCTTTTTCTAAAAATACTTTTTTTGGGGTGATTCAGGGAGTTTCAAAATGTGTTTTTACGGTGAACTTTGCAATACTTTTATCACATACTGTAAGTAGTAGAGAAAGGAATAATATGGGTATAATGATCTCGCCGATGATCAACGTAATATATGCTTATGACATATTCAGTACTTCAGAGAGAAGAGGAGGAAATTTGGGAACAGAAGTCACTGAGACAGGTGATTACAATCTAAGACATACAGTGACCAGATTTGCAGATGGTTTTCCACTATTAAACATGCCACATAACCTGACAGGTGAATGTAGTTGTGGAGGGTAGCACAGTAAATATGTCAGTATCTCCCGAGTTAGTGTCAGAAACAGCCAAAAACTAACACACTATAATAGGTACTAGCACTGGTCCAAGATCATACAAGCATTAAAGACCATAAAATAAAATAATTTTAAGAACTACTGCATGCACTTTCGAGTATGCTTTACTTAATCTTCTGGCTCGCATACATAGTTTATCTTCAAACAACTCTGCAAAAAAAAGTGTCGTAAATCTTCAGTGTTAACTAAGTTCTGCTTGGTTCCATATTTGGGAGCTCCTGGGTTACGTATGTAAATTACAATTGTTTTTATACATTCCACGAGTTTCTATCTTATCCCTTAGGCCACCATGCATTTCAATCCATGGTTATTAATGCACAGTGGTCCTTGTTTAGTTCACGTTCTTTCTATTTATTTTTCTGACATTTTCCCCTTGTTCTTGCCACAAATTCCACCAACAGGTTTACATCCTCTTCATTATTAATGTTTTAGAACTTCAGAAATGATATTCTCCTATTTCTTAGGTATAAACTGCTCTATCCACATTGTCATTTCATCACATTCTAATATATAATTTATTATCTACCCTGGCCCCTACATAAAGTGCATCTTTTAAGCGCGCTCGCTTTCCGTCTCCTCTTAGCTTATGTACATTTAATCTCTTCCATGTCCAAACCTCTCTCCCTAACCTATTAAATACTGGCACAAGCCATTTTCAGTTGTCTATATAATATTAAACTATTTTTATCTCTAAAACCTGAAATAATTCTGTTTTTCTACATCTTTCACTCTATTGCTACCTCTTTCCAGAAACTTCTCTCTTCACATGTGTTACCTATTCCAATTTCTTGTAAAATTCCTCTCAAAGCCTGTGCCCAATTCATCTCAGCACAGGATTTCTCCTGTGTGATTACTCATTCCCTCAGGATATTTGGTCATCCATGATCTTATTCTATGCCAGTGTTTCAGTAATCTTTCCACTATCATACCCTTGCAACCCACTCTTCCCATTTCTAACATTGCTGCCCGTATAGGTAAACCCTATATCTGTCTGCAGAATGTTCTATGTCCTCACCTCCTCAAATCCACTGGATTACAGCCACCATTTAAGTTGGCAATAAATTAGCACTTTGTGGTATTTATTTAAGAGGATTGTGAGATTGCTCACCAATTATTAGGTCAATTAATTGCCATTGATTGACCTAATAGTTGGTTAAACTATGAAGCCCGGAACTTAAAGGTATTTGCAACATTTAAGTTGCCAGTGGGGTATGTCATCTCAAAATTAATTTGAGATATCCTTGTGGTTTACCAGGAAAATTGTGAGCCAGTTGGTTAGAGCAACTGGGCCGAAACTGGAACATCTATGGTTCAACTACCAGCTAAGGCATTGAATTTTTCAGTCCGATTCTACCTTTCCAACCTTGTTGAGCAATGTTATTACTTTCTCTACTACGTGTAGTAAGTAGGGGAAGTATTGTATTCCACTCAAAGATTTGATACCGAGATTTCACCGGAAATACATGTTTTGAGACCCCCTGAATAAAAAAAAAGCATTTTTGGAAACATGTCCATGTGTGTGTGTGTGTCTGTGAACAGCATAACTCAGAAACGAACAGTCGGATAAACAGCAAACTTGGTATTTAGGTTCAATATCTTCCATAGATGTGACACGAAGGTTTTCAAGAAAATCACCCCATCCCAGATTACCCTTTTTTTCTTTTTTTGTCATGCAAGGGGTATGAATTTGAAAGACCTCATATCGCGAATTTTAAAAATCTGACTATCACTTAGCCTACATTTTAGCCCACTTATACCTAGAGCAAATATGTGAATACGTGATGGAAGGTTTATCTTGATTAACAAGTAGAAGACAGAAGAATAAGCTTTCGTAATAGTGTTTGTGGAAGTGTGGGCACATGATTGCAACACATCAGATTTTTATGATGCAATTACTCGTGTATTTTAAAATTAATCTTAGTTTTCTTAAATACTGAAAAATTGCAACATTAATGAAACACAGATAAAGAAATTGCAAAAATCACTGCACATGCAAAGCCCATATTAAGAGTGTTTGGGCATTAAATGGCAAGGAGAACAATATGATAAAATGCAAGTACAGATGGGCCCATTATCTTGAGAGGAAAATGATGGAACCAGGAGCAAATTCTAGTGAAAATGCCACTCCTTCTTTCAAGTCTTTTACTTTGCCACCAACAAGCAGGTACTACATCAATGGCTATTCAACCCTATCCCTTCCATCCCCTAACTCTCTCCCTTATGTTAACTGGCCCTATAGACCCATCTACCTAGCTGTGGAGAAGATGTTTTTATCTACTCCCACATTAAGGATTGCAGAATTCAGAAACAGTTTAAGTTATGTTGTCATAACAATGACATAAACAACTGATCTCACACACATGCCTCCAAGAGCTGCATACCCTAGCTTAATGTGTTTATATCTTTGTATGAAAAATATTAGTACACTGCAGACTGACTTCATTTCTTTTTATATTGTCTTTAAATAAAAACTTATTTCTCACAAAGCTTCACTTCTAAAATAAAATATTGGCAGCATATACTTTAGTAAGTGAAGCTTTGTGAGGTTTAAAAAATCTGATGTGTTACATTCACATGACTTGCTCTACCTTCTATAGCTTATTAGTGAGTATACAGATTATTTTTACAAAATATTTTTTCCTATCTATTTCATTTTACTCAAGATAAACCTTTCTGGAAATAGCCTCATTACACATTTTGTTCTAAATAAAAGCGAACAGCAGTAGTCAAATGTTTTACAACTGGATGCTGTACACTGACCTTAAAATCCCACTCTTTTCATTACATTGCAAAAAACAACCGAAAATCAACAGAACTTGAAGAATGGCAAAGTACTTTGCAATTTTAACTATTAATAACGGATATATCAAAAATGGTTGATGCCGCAAAAAAAAAAAAAAAAAAAGTTATCTGAAATAAATTGTGTGCCTCAAAAACATCCACATTTCTTGTGTAGCATCTTTCATCTATCACTTAGCGTTTACCAGTTATACAAGATTATACAGAATTCCTTCCAAATGAAGAGAACTCCAAAGGTTATTCCCAAATAATTAAAGGTAAACATTTTATTTGTCATGTAAATATCTTTATCATATGGTATTTTAATCAAATCATTAGAGCCAATTTTTAGAAAATCAAAGCTTTCAAAAACTCTTCCATGAAAAGGGTAGCTTAGGGAGGAGGGATTTTCTTGAAAATCTTTGTGCCACATCTTTGGAAGGTACTACTGAACCTAAATACCAAGTTTAGTGTTGAGTCGAGTTTTAGTTTTTGAATTACACTGTGTTTTCTCTCTCTCCCCGCCACACACACATGCACACACACACACAAACAGAGAAATTTTTCTCTAAAAATCTGATGTGATACATTCACATGATTTTCTCTACCTCTATCTTTATTAATGGGTACACAAATTATTTTAACTCAAGTTTATTTTTCCACCTACTACATTTTAATCCAAATAAATCTTTGCAAAAATAGCTACATTGTACATTTCATTATAGATACAAAGGGAACAGCGACAGTCAAATGTTTAAGAACAGGGCGCTATATACTGGTCTTAAAATTCCATACTGTTTCCGCGCAATCACGAGAAACAACTGAATGTTGGAAGAATTTTAAAAGAACGACCAAGAAATAAATAATTCAAACCTTTAATAACAGATATCTCTGAAACAGCTTATGCCACAAAAAGCTTATTTTAAATAGTGTGTTTAAAGAGACCTACATTTTTTGGGTAGTTCATTTTCGTCTATCACTTAACATTAACCAGTCATACATGATTATAGAAAATTCCTTCCAAATGAAGAGGAATTCATAGGCTATTCCCAGAAAATTCAAAATATACATTTTATTTTCCATGTAAATATCTTTCAGATATGGCATTTTTAATCAAAATCGTTAGCCATTTTTTAGAAAATCAAAAATGTTGAAACATTTTCTAAGTAGCAGTAGTTTTGGGTGGAGGACTTAAGTTGAAAATCTTCATGTTACATCTTTGGAAGATATTGAACCTAAACACCAAGTTTGGTATTTTTCCTACTTTCCGTTTTTGAGTTATGCTCTCTCTCTCTCTCTCTCTCTCTCTCTCTCTCTCTCTCTCTCTCTCTCCGAGATGGACATGTTTGCAAAAACGCCTTATTTGGATTAAGGGATCTCTGTATCAAATTTTTGGGTGGAATGCAATACTTCCCCTATTTACTACATATAGTAGAGAAAGTAAAAATGCTTGTTTTGAATTCAGCGGGCCTCAAAACATGTATTTCCAGTGAAATCTAGGTATCAAACCTTTTAGTAGAATGCATCAATCTACTTCATGTTAATCGAGATATCAAGATGTTAATCTTATTGCTAATTTTCTTGCAAGTGCAAGGAAAATATGGTAGGATTAAGGGATAGTCAAATCTTTTAAGAGCTGGTTGTTATGTGGAGCATTCCATTCTCTTTGTATGACCAGGACATAAAAATACAAATAATGAATTCCTATTTGAGAAAAAGTATAAGTATTGGAAAATTCAAACAAATAGCAAGCAATATCTCAGAAATGGTTCACAGGAAAACAAAATGTATATGACATAAATTGTGTGTTTTAAAGAGATCTACATTATTTGTGTAGTAAAATGTTGTCTATCTCTTACAGTTTACCAGTTATGCGAAAGTCACTTAGAATGAAGAGGACTTTTGGGGACATTCCCAGAAAAGTCAAGATATATATTTTATTTGTCTGTAAATACCTTTATCATATGGTATTTTCATCAAAATCATTAGAGCCACTTTTAGAAAATCAAAGCTTTCAAAAAATCTTTCATGAAAAGTAGTTTGCGGAGGAGGAATTTACGAAAATCTGTGTCGCATCCTTGGAAGATACTAAACTCAAATACCTATCAAGTTTGGTACTTACCCAATTTTTTATTTTTGAGTTATGCTGTACACAGACAACCACACACATGTGGACATGTTTCAAAGATTGCTTTATTTCGATTCAGTGCACCTCAAAACATGTATTTCTGGTAAAATCTTGGTAATCAAATACTACCCCCACTTACTATACATAGTAGAAAAAGTAATAACCATGTTCCTTGAATGTTTAGGCTTTCACTGTTGGTCAAGATTTTATTGCATTGTCTTCTGTGTATCAGGCCTCTGACCCCAGGCACCCGCCTGTAAGTCCTGGGGGGTGTAAGTCCTACATAAGATGAGGTTAAACAGAGAATGAATGTCTTCTGTGTATGACATTTCTTATTTGTTTTCCTCTAGCTGACATTTCACCCAGTCCATTATTTCAAATATAAACATCAGACTGCAATTAAATATCTTCCCATATTGCACAAGACGAAGTTGATCTTCTTGGTACACCGGAAGACAAGATAATACCCATGTCCCTTTTATCTGTTTTCAATTAATAGAACAATAAACACCTGAACTGTATTGTACCCAACAGTTATAAATTAGGATAACTAAAGTTTTAACTTTATCTAGCGCTTACTTACAGTAGGAGGGGAAGCATTGCATTCCACCCAAAATATGCAATAACTAGATCTCACAGCAAACACATATTTTGAGATAAGAGTGTTTTAGATAAAATGCCTGTGCCTGTCTCTATAAGCAGCATAACTCAAAAACAAAAAATTGGATGCACACCAAACTTAGTGTTTATGTTCAATATCTTCCAAGGATGCGACAAAGATTTTCTAGAAAATTGTCCCCTACCAACACAAACCACCCTTTATGTGGAAAATCGATTTACTTGATTTTTGGAATTAATTTAATGTCGTGCCAGCATGTTGCCATGATAGCTCAGTGGTTAGATCATCCGTGGAAACCGTGAGATCCCTGGTTCAAATTCTGGCTATGGCATTGAATTTTTCAGTCGTCTGATTCTACCTTTCCATACTTGATTTTTATATGTTTATTTAAATCGCTTTAACTGCACGTTATATCACGATATGGAAAATTGTTTGTTATGTTTTATTCTCTCAAAAATGGCTAACATAGTAAGTAATGGTTTCAT
This sequence comes from Deroplatys truncata, assembly GCA_030765065.1. NCBI lineage: Eukaryota > Metazoa > Arthropoda > Insecta > Mantodea > Mantidae > Deroplatys > Deroplatys truncata. Next base: position 48,351,992 of record CM060985.1, read on the forward strand.
TTAAAGCCTTTTCTTTTATTCTTTCATTCAGATTTAGTTACTTTCACTAAACATTATTTGTAAGTACATGGAAGACTGGGGAGTAAACATTATTAGCAAAAGTTAATACAATTCCTGTAATGAGAGCAACCCAATCAAAGCTGACTAAAGAAACAGCATGCATTTAGCAGTGTGGCATCCCTAACCTTACCCTGGAAGTGTGTCTATTTCACCCACTTGCACAGGAAAGCTGTTCCTAAATCCTAAATGTGTCTGCATTTCAAACCGAATTTCTACAAATCTAGAAACAAAAAACTAGTAGTGTTTAACTAGCTGATGATTAAAGGACTCCTGCTATATTAAAGCCAGAACAATTCTTTTAATGCAAACTAAACAAACATCACAGCAGTGATTTGGGCCATTAAAACAATACACCAGAGAAAACACACATAGAACTAACACACTTCACAGTATGCCACAAAATGCAAAGATAAATCAAAGAAACTCCAGACACATATTCCTAGGCAGAAAATTCAGTTGTCACTTATTCTTCGTTATATCCAATATTTCCACCACTCATTCAATGTATCTAAGACAAAACACTGACAATCATAAGAAAATACAGCTGCACTTTACAAAATCATTGTTAAAATATTTGTTTCTACCACTGTGTCTTTCTGCAGTGTAATTTAGAATTAGCATAAACACATGTCATCTTTTATCTTCATTTTCAGTTTAATTTCTTTAATACCAATATTTTTAATTTCAATGCTATTTATTAACTGAAAGCTTTAAGTTTAAATACTTCTCACCTTCTCAGCATTAACTGTTACAAAGATGAAAATATAAATGGTAAAACAAAGTTTCACTGTAACAGCGCAGGCTATTCTCAATTTTAACACGTATGCTAAATGTAATTTCGACTAAACAATTGTTAAAATATTTAAAATTTATACAAACATTTAAAGTTCAGAAAGAAATAAAACGCCATACAAGAAGTACAGCATTACATTAGTTTTATTTCTGCAATAATTTGCATGGCGAGATAAAAAGATTTGCCCCTACTCAACTCTAAATATGTATATATGGCCTGGCAACTAACGCTGCAATAATTTTTCGTATAATCTGTCATAGGATGAAAGGGATCAGGAAACGTAACTTGTCACATTTTAGTGAATAAATGCTGGAGACTGGAACATAAACATTTGACTTTGTGTATAATCTCTAAAATATTTCCAACCTCAATCAACTACTATTCAAAGAAGTCTTTGGGCAACAATGACTTTTTAACTTGCTATTTATTATAACGAAAAAATAGCAATCAACAGCACAACGGAGGCGCATGTCATAACTTTCTCTACATACTTGGGTAAAAAAAAACCTTCAAAGAGATTGATGCACTTCGCAAAGGTATACAAACTTTTAAATTTCTTGTGAAATTTGACATTCCATCCGATAACGTACATTTTTTTTTCTTTCCAAATCACGTGCTGGGTATGTATAATATAACCTCGTTGCGATGACGCAAGTTCACATCCACTTGGTGAATGCCTAAGAAAAGATATTAAAAATCTTATTCCTACCTTTATTTAAGACCTTCGCCAACCCCAAGGTTTGAAGAGCACCTTGCGAACTGCGTACTGGAAACCAATCTGAAGAGAAAAAGTAAAATTAGATGGATTTCCTTCTCACAATTACACCACGAAAACGTAACACTGCCCACTTTCGCAAATCAATTCTCACTATTAAACGTAGCATTTGTATGCATTCATGCACTGAATAAGTTAATTCGTCGTTACAATCTGCACATTCTATTTGAGCGTAATCTTTCTCAGCTAAAACTAAAACAATCTGAAAGGTTGCGTTTACCCAATTGATATCAATCATGGCATGGACATAACACTGACAAAGGACACTTAATGTCTTTTCTACTTGAAAGAAACCTAACGTTACAAACATTTGTTTAACACTTATATATACCTTGTGTTATCACATATCCATTTCTGTTGTTATTTCCTATCACATTAATCTCATCTACGCACGATTTCCAATTTTTAACACACACAACAACACGTCCGTCTTCTGCATTCACTTACGTTGCATCGAAACTTCCAATGGAGCTGGGAACAACTTCCGTATGAGGTCACATGTCACGTGGTACAACAGCTGAGCACCGGTTGCGTTGCGGTTTCCTACCGCCAGTTTCAAACCACTTTTAAATTTCTGTATTTAAAACAAAGAGCAATTTTGAAATGTAGCATGTAAGCAAAATATAACAGTGTAGATGTTTCACTAACCATTCACACATTATAATTTTGTATTTTTTATTCCCTAAAAAAGATGAACAACTGTGTTTATTCAATATCTAGAGTTGCTATGATACTAAAAAACATGTGCTAGGCCCATTTCATAAAAAGCAAATAGTGAATAAAATGAAAAAATGAACATTAATACTTTGCAAGACTCCTTAGAATATTTGGCATATTCTGGAAGCACTTTAACCAGTGAACAGTGTATGATTCTACAAAACTCACTGACAATCCTGCAGACTGAGAATCACTTTCAACAAACATATTTTTGGGGGAAGATATTTGGCACTGATAAGGATTATTTTATTGCATTTGGAACTACAAAAGATGTCTTAAAAGAAAGAATTTTTTATTACAGGTGTAATATTGTTGAAAAATATGTTAACTCTAAGGAATTTTAGGATCTAAAACTTGTAAATACTCCCTAGGGCTTTTATGTTTGGCTCCTTTGAACCAAATTTAATAAACTCACCCAATTAAATGGGTTCATTAAACAATCAGATTTGCAGGTAGTTCAAAAATATAATTTCTAGCATACATTCTGTTACTGCCTTGAAGGGTTCATTCTTCACTATCAAATTAATAACAATTACGATTGTAAACTTCCAAGTAAGAGATGCACAATATCATCATAAAACTGTAGCCACATTTTGGTACATTAAGCATTAGCAGTAAAAATAGATACTTTTTTCCCCCTTTATGTTAACATATGAATGAGGTATTAGAAATGCATTTTGCAAATTTGCTGAGAATATACCTATGTTGTAATCAGTTTTGTTGTTCTGTTCTTTATAGCACAAATATGTTTGACTGGGGACTGTTACCTAAGGCCAAAAAGAAAGCAAAAATGTTGGCTCTGTTGTGCAAAGACCTATTTCTAGGTGATGCAACTTTCAGAGTGAATGTTCTCAAAGAGGACACAACAGAGGTCGGTAAAAGTAACATTTATGTTTTATTCATTATATTCTAGTACTTTAGTTTACAGTTTTCTCCTGATAATGAAAATAGCTCTGAGTTCTTTTAACATGTAACAATTCTCCTATTGAAATTTACATTTTAACTTGGAAATAATAGTGGGAGGAATGTAATGAAAATAAATTTTTTATCAGTTCACATTCTTATTGTAAAATTAAATATAGTGTAGGGTTGAATACTGGGTGAAGCATTCGCATAAAATTTAGACTCCACTGAAGGAGAAGGTAATAAATTCCCTTACCTTTAAAACAAATTGTAAAAATGTATCCCTTGCTTTTATACTTTAAACACTGCCATCATGTCTTAAGTCCTGCTTTTGAAGTTTATACAAATTGCTAATTTAATCAAAATCATTCATCGATTGATTGATGGCACAGCTATCTGCTGATTACTTTATGATTTCCTGAAACCCACTTCCTGGCTTATTGACTGTTGTGTTGTGTTAGTGTGTTTGTTAAGACATCAGTCTCTTAAGAGGTAGCAAGGTATGGTCTGATTTTCTTAACTGTCAAATTGATGCTCATGAGTTGGTAGCCTGCTAGAATTGCACTCTCACGAGATGGCATTCATAGTACTTAATCTACAGTAATGAAAACACAGTGTTGTTTATTAGACCAAGCACCTTCATATTGTTTATACCTATTTTGCCGTTGTAGCAGGAATTTTGCAATGTGCTCTGTCAGTACATGAAATATAATCATTTTTACTTCTCTACTGCTTATTATTATAGTAAGTAGAGGGTACATGCATTCCAACCAAAATTTGATACCAAAATTTCACTAAAAGTACACCTTTTGAGGCTCCCTGAATTTCAAAAGAAGCCTTTTTAGAAAACAAGCTCCATGCATGCGTGTCTGTGAACAGTATAACCCAAAAATGAAAAGTCGGATAAGTACCCAACTTGGTATTTAAATTTAATATCTTCTGGGGATGCAATTTGAAGATTTTAAAGAAAATCCATTGCACTCCAAACTACCCTTTATATGTAAATTTTTTTTCTATTTTTAATTTCCAAAAATGGCTCTAACACTTTTGATTAAAATACTGTGTTTAAGATATTTACATGACAAACAAAATGTATATATGAATTTTCTAGGAATAGTCTATTAAGTCCTTTTCATTCTGAATGAATACTGTATAACTTGTAAACCATAAGTGACAGATAAAAACTTACTAACAAAAAAATTAAGATCTCATTAAAACACACAACTAATGTCACATAAATGTTTGTGGCATTAACCATTTCCAAAATATGCTTTATTACTGGTTTGAATTGTCAAGCACTTATTATTTTTGCAAGTTGTAAGTTGCCATTCTTTCTTTTTCTCCTGGCCATGTCAAGAGAACAGAATTTCAAACCCATCACATAGTGATCCGCTTTTAAAAATTTGATGAAGGGTCAAAAACTGAAAAAAGATTAGTTATCATTTTCAAATTAAGGTTTTAATCAATGATTTCAATATAATGATTTAAAATCATTTGATTAACATTTAAACTACTGTGTTCCCTTGCACCTAAAATGAAATGTATAATAAAACCATTCCTGCAAATGTTTATCCTAATTAAAATGTAGCAGGTAGAGGAATAAGCTGTTGTAAGAATAGTTTGTAGAAGAGTGGGTCAAGAAAGTTATGTGATTATAACAATTTTTTCAAATCTGTTCCAACTTTTCCACCACTGCCTACATATGGTCATTGTTAAAGAACACTCAATAAATTCCTGCCATTGTTCACTCATTCAACTTTTTGTTGAACATTAAGTGTTTATTCTCATATCTTTGAACCATATATTCAACCGTATGTTCATCCTTCCGGACTCTAGGATTAATTTAACTCGATAGTGTCAGACGGCTTAAGGGGAAATTAAATGCTCTATTCCATCAATGTTAAATCTACTAAATTATGACCAATTATCTCAGAAATCATTTAAGATACCAGACTGAATTTTTACGGGATGTAGATGCATGACTTCTAGGTTCACTGATCTACCTTTATACAATAAGTTTGTTTATTAAGGAAAACAGGGCTATTTTCTTAAATATACTGTCTTCAATAACTTCTGGAAGAAAGAACGGAAAGAAAGAAAGAAGGGGACAAAAGGTAATTTATACGTGAAAATGTCATTCATTGAAAAAGTTGTTTAAAGCAAAAATGGAGAAATATAAACTTGCATATATCTCAAAGAAGGAAACCCAATGGATTCAGCACACAGAAGCTACCATAGTTACGAGTAGTACCAATTTGTGGAGCAAAACTTACCTTTCTATTTCAAAGTGTGTAGGGATTTTTTTTTTCTTCTGGGAAGTGATAGAGAATTCAAGTATAAAATGGCAAATGTAGTAGCATTTTTAAAAGTATCTTTAAAATATAAGTATTGTGCCTACGATGATAAAATATATAACTTAAAGAGGAAATTTCAATTCATAAAGACTGCACAAAAAACTAAAAATATCATTCTTTTGCAATTTTCACCTTTTAGCTTCTCCTTAGAAAATATCAATTTCTTTCTATATTTTTACACAGGTATTGCCAACTGCTCCTGTAGAGGCAGCACAACAACCATCAGAGAAAAAACAAGCTTCAGTGACAGCACAACCAAGCATGCAGGCAGCACAAGAATCAACTCCTAAGTCACCGTCACAGACAGCAGCATCACCTACAACATCAGAGATAGCACAACCTTCACAGACAGTGCAACCACCCACAGAGGAACTACAACAACCATGCTCACCTAATTTTATTACTGAAATGCTGAAAGAGGAGGATCGCCTTTCTGCAGTAGTGGCTCTTGTTAATGATGATGCAGCTTTGGTTCCTAGGGGAGCATTGTTTAAAAGAGCAGATGGATGTGTAGTGCAAAATATGGCGTTCAAAGGTTTGGCAAAAGAGGAAGCAAACCTTGTGAACAATTATTATCACTACCGCATCCCACAGCAAAGATGGAATATTAATCTTCTTACACAGGATGATTATAATTACTCCTTTGACTTCTTGGACACAACTAATACTGATATTCCAGAAGGTATGTTACAGAGCCTTCATTTGGATGCATGGCCAGCCTTTTCTTGGCATTAGGTAAAACACCATTTGCCAGCATACCTTCATAATAGATGCTGGAAATAATGACCTTGTGCCGCCATACAACTCCCACACCTTTTAAGAAAATTTGCCTTAACACTCATTTCTTCAGTTTCATGTAAATAAAACACCACTTCATCTGTAAAATAATTAAGTGCTGGTCAATAGAGCAATCATTAACATTATCCAACACCCAATTGCAGAAATCAGCTCTACTCACATTATCACATGGTTGCAATTCCTAAATTAATTATCTTATAGGTTTCAGTTTTAAAAGTTTAGTGACATTCCAAGTCAAGTTTTGCAAAACTCCTGATTTCTGTGGACTTTGTTTTAACCTTCTCAGATGTCATTAATTTTTCCTCTGTAGGAATACGGCAATTTAACTTAATTTATTATCAAGAATAGATCCTGTTTCCCTAAAGCTATTCACAATATTACGAACCATTTCTCCATGAGCCACACAAACAGCAGGGAACCTGTCTATAAATCACTGTCTCACTTCTCTATCAAGGGTTTCTTGTCACATACAATCAATCATACATGAAGATTCTGTATGCTAAAATGGACTTTTAACAACACTAACCACTATAACATGTGGTCTCACAACGTGTCAACCTCTATACATTGTAGATTTCTTGTCAACTGATTAGCAAGCACATAGAGAGAAGTGGAGGGGGATCAGAATCTGGTTAGAAACAGTGCAGTGCAGGACAGGTCAAGCAATTCCCCATAATTTGCCATGCATCAAAATGAAGGCTGTTATTTTAGGGTTGTTAAAACTCTATTCTTACTTGTTTTTACTCATTTTCTCTACTTACCTGTAGTAGGTACAGGGATTGTTGAATTGCATTAAAAATGTTATATTGAGATTTTACCGGAAATCCAAAAGAACTGTATCTTATTTTCTATACTCCCTACCTATAGAAGGTAGTACTGTGTCAAAATTCTATACAGAGATTTCACATCAGAAACACACTTTGTGAGGCCTGCTTAATCCAAGGAAGCATTTTTAGAAAACATTCCATATGTGTGAGTGTACAGCATAACACAAAAATGAAATGTCAGATAACTACAAAAGTTGGTATTTTTAAGTATCTTGAAAGGATGTAACACAGTTTCAAAAAGCTCTCCAACCCAGACTATCTTTAACATGGAAAATGTTCATTATTTTTTATTTTCTCAAAAAATAGCTCAATAATTTTGAATAAAATACCATATATTTAAGATATTTATGACAAAATGTGTCATGAATTTTCTGGGAATAGCCTGTGAAGTGTTTTCATTCGGAAGAAATTTTGTATAATTCCATGTTACAGCTAAACCTTAACAGATAGACAAAAACATATTATACAAAAAATTCACATCTCTTTAAAAAAAAAACAACAAAAAAAAACCAATTTATTTGAAATAACTTTTTGGTGGCATTAGCCATTTCTAAGATATTGGTTTGGATTTTTTTCAACATTCTTGTCATATTTTTGAAGTTCTGTCACTATTCTGTTGTTTCTTACTGTTATGGAAAGAGTATGGAATTTTAAGAGCAGCATATAGTTTTTAAACATATGACTATCGATTCAGTTTCCCGTATCCCCTTGCACCTATAACAAAATGTATAATGAAACTAATACTGCAAAAGTTTATTTTGAATAACATAAAATAGATAGTAAGCTTTCATAAGAATAGTTTCTAGAAGCTATATAAACTGAAATGATAGGGGGTAGAGAAAGTAATGTAAAATGTAACACACAAGATTTTTTTCTAGAATATATTTCACCCACTATCACCCAGCTACTTTTGAATTGTTGGACTTGTGGATGCATCATCTTTCGCAGATGACCCAAGTGGATGCTTGACATACTTCGGTATTAACTTGTGCTCTGCATGCTTGCCTTTGTTTTCAATACTGTTTTTTCCTAGAAATAGTAAGTTGCTGCAGATTTATCTTTTTGCATAAAACCATGTTCCTTTAACCTGTTGCCTATATTCTCTTGGTTTTGATATAAATTTGATCACATTCCCAGCTTTTTCTATGGGCATGTTTCATCCAAATAGATTGGTTTCAGTATTGCTTGCAACCAATGAAAGCAGATCAAATAGATCATGTCAGAAAAAGAGAAGTGTGCTCTCAATGCTATCACTCTTCCATGTGCCAAAAATTTAAAACAATGTTCAAAGACTTTGTTATACAATTGGCTAGCAGTCCCAACAGTTTACAATATTGTTTTTGCACGAGTAGATTAAAACGGGTAGGAGTCTGAAATTTAGTGATGTTAATAACAATTGAACATTATTGCGTACAAGCAAATGTGGTGTTTTCTCACCTCTAATCAAATCAAAACAGAGATGGGAGTAAAATGAACAAAGGAGAAAAAAAGTTGTCACTTACTAGTTAATTTCTCTGCCATCTACCTACAACTGGTAAGAGGAAGTATTGTATTACACTCAAAAATTCTATTTTGAGATTTCATCAAATATAAATGTTTTGAGGCCCTTTAATAAATAAAAGAGAAAGATTTTTAAAAGGTGGTTTGTGTGTATTTGTGAATAGCATAACTCAAAAATAAAAAGTTGGATAAATAATAAACTTGATATTTAATATCAGTATCGTCCCAAGATGACACAATTTTTTTAAGAATTACCCCTCACCCCAAACTACCCTTTACACAGAATTTTTTTTCTCAAAATGGCTCTAACAATTATTAATAGCCTGTGAGGTATGCTTCATTTGGAAGGAATTTTGTATAATGTTCAAACAATTGGTAAACATTACGATAGAAAAAAAAACTTCACAAAAAATGTACATCTATTTAAAACAGACAATATATTTCAAATACTTTTTTATGGCATCAGCCATTTCCAAGATATCCATTATTATTGGTATAAAATTCTCAATATTTAATAATTTTTATGCTGCTATTGCTATTCAGTTGTTTCTCACAATGTCATGGAGGGGGTGTGGCATTTTAAGGCCATCACTTAAGCATCTACCTACCAATTCAGTTTCCTCTATTCCCTTTCAACTGCAATGAAATGTGTTCTTGTGCTCAGAAAACTATTTCTGCAAAGGTTTGCCTCAATTAAAATCAAGTAGATAGAAAAATAAGCTTTCATAAGAATATTTATAGAAGCTATATAAAAATAAATAGTGGATAGAGAAAGTCATGTAAATGCAGCTTGTAAGTTTTTCTTAAACAGAATGGCATTATCAGTATAATTTGATTGTAACTGGTCAATTTAATAAGTTAATTTGTTGGCTGAATGGCATTTTCATGTAATTATCAATATGCATATGGTTTAATTATACAGTATGCACATTGGCATATGCCTCTCTTCTTCTCTGAATAATAGCCTTTTCCCAGAACATTAACATTAGCAGAAAAGCAAGCAAATGCTATAACAGTATAACCTCTTCCCTATAATTTTCATTTCAAAATTGTTTCATTTGTATAGTCCCTTCAGTTTCTATGTCTTATTGGGGGCTTTGGTTTGAGAATCAGCTGGTGTTATTACTCCCCATATACTTTCTCTACTACGTATAGTAAGTAGGGGAAGTATTGTATTCCACCCAAAAATTTGATACCGAGATTTCACCAGAAATACATGTTTTGAGATCCCCTGAATCCAAAAAAAGCGTTTTTGGAAACACGTGTGTGTGTGTCTGAACAGCATAACTCAGAAATGAACAGTCAGATAAACACCAAACTTGGTATTTAGGTTCAGTATCTTCCAGAGATGCGACACGAAGGTTTTCAAGAAAATCCCTACACCCCAGATTACCCTTTACATGGAACATTCTTCGAAAATTTTAATTTTCCCAAAAATGGCTCTAACGATTTTGATTAAAATATCATATGTTTAAGATATTTTCATGACAAATAAAATGTATATCTTGAATTTTCTGGGAATGTCTCCAAAAGTATTGTTTATTGTGAACGACTTTTGGTAAACTGGTAAACCATAAGAGATAGACAAAATTTTACTACACAAAAAATGGAGATTGTGTTAAAACACACAATTTATGTCATATACATTTTTGTTGAGTGAACCATTTTCGAGATATTGCTTGTTATTCCCTTAAATGTTTCAATACTTATTTTCTCAAATGGGAATTCGTTATTAATTTTTTTGTCTTGGATATGCAAAGAGTATTAATCTGTGGCAAAGGGAATGATGCTGCACCTAGCAACCAGCTATTAAGAGATATGTATATGCTTAAAGGCTACTGTATTTCGATACTGCCCTTGTAAATATATATTCCCCTTACATCTACAAGAAAATTAGCAATAAGATAAGAGTCTGCAAATGTTTATCTTGATTAACATGATGTAGATGGAGAATAAGCGTTTGTAAAAATAGTTTGTACAAGAGTAGAGAAAGTCATGCGAGTGTAACACATCAGATTTTTTTATGTCTTGGACATGCAAAGAGATTGGAATGCGCCACATAGCAACCAGCGCTTAAAACCTTCCATATTCCCCTTGCATCTACAAGAAAATTAGCAATAAGTTTTGACATCTGGATATCTCGATTAACATGAAGCATATGGAGAATAAGCGTTTGTAAAAATAGTTTGCACAAGAGTAGAGAAAGTCATGTTAGTGTAACACATCAGATTTTTTTTTTATGTTACTATTAAATATTCACCTCTAAATTCATACTTCCAGACTTTGTGGGGAATGGGAATGATTGTAGTTGATATGATGATTTTTGTTTAAGATCTTTTAACTGGATTGGTCATATCAGAGATAATAAAGGTTATATTGATAATACTCTTTAGCATATAGAAACTTGGTTTATACACAATCTTCTTTGCAAAAGTCATGTTTATCTTTTACAGGACGAGTTTGGACATTGCAATTGTATGATGCTGGACAAGTTTCGGTATTGCAGAATTTGTATTGGCCTGGTATGACATGCTACCATCGAGTAGATACTCCTCACTACGGATTCATGTACACAGGATTAGGAAAGAAGAATATGGATTTACCGTTCATGATTTACTGAATAAAGAACATTTGAACGGTTTCAATGCTGACTTTATTTCCAAATGTTTAAACAGCCAAAAACATGTTCAATATTTCCTTTACATACCTTTTAAAACAGTTTTTTAAAAATCTCTTCTTTCAATAAAAATGTTTCATGTACAAAGTTACAAGAACAGCATATTTATGTGAAACATTAAACTGCAATTCAGAATGTCTTGTTTATTAAAAAACCACAATGAATACTGAATTAAAAGGGAAAATATTCATCAATTTGGCAAAGGCCTTGAAATAAATTAATTTCAATGACAAAAGTATGGCATTTGTATCTCCAGTCTTTGCTTCTTGCGTGCTTCCATGCCTGAGAAAAATTCACGGATATCTTCTTCCCGAACAATCTTCTTGTTTTCTGCAAACTTTTGCAAGTACTCCTTCAACTGGATCTTCATGTTATTGTATTCTGTAAAAAACATTTAAATTTTAGCAAACAGTTATCTCCCTGCAATTCCCTTATAAAGAAGCAGCAGAAGCCAAGTGCCTGAAATATATAATTTATATCACACATTACATTGTGTGTCATTCTACAAGAATTACAACCTTTAAAGTACCTTTTTTCAAGAACAAGTTATATTTTTGCCTGTATTTTGTCCTTTCTTTACATACCTTATTTCCATTAAAACTGTATATAAAAAGTACATACATGCAACTTAATAACATTAAAAGAGTACTGTGATTTAATAAAATACAGGGTCAAGGTGTTAATAGATTTCTCACAGAGTTAGGAACATTTACTTAAATGCATATCACAAAATACACTATATAGTCCAAATTTACTTTTCACAGTGAAACATCATAAATGTCAATTACAAAGAATAATCAGAAACTACATAGGGTAACTACTAAAGCAACCTTTGAAGTTTAAGTGGCTTAGCTATGACAAGTTGGACATTTTAAAAAATAACAAACTTCCCAAATTATCAGAATTGTGGTATTCTTTATACTAGGTAATCTATCTGTACTATATAAAACCAGCTAAGAGATGAGAAAAATGATGCAAATTTCATAGTAGTGGCTGTAAAATAAAATAATATAATCCATAAAAGTACCTAAAAGAATGAAACTAAATTCTTTTGCAGTTACTTTCTCTAGCACCACTTAGTAGGTAGAGGAAGTACTGCACTCCAGCCAAAAATTCAATATCAGGATTTCACTGCAAATGCACATTTTGAGGTGGCCTGAGTAAAATACGAGGGTCTTCCAATAAGTAAGTTTCCCTATTTTTTAAAAAAAACATTACACACAATTGATCATGTTGAATTAATTTTATGTATATTGTACAATACCTCTGTTACTTTTCTACATGGTCAACATGTTTTTCCAAGCATTTTTGGTGATGTGACAAGTTTTTCCAGGTCAGTGCTATACCAGGTTGGGCCCTGTGCTCGCAACCAGCTATTCACTGATTTGACTTCATCATCGCTGTTAACCTTTCAGTTGGAGGAACATGTGAAAATCACTTGGGGCAAGCTCCGGTGAATACGGAGGATACGAGAAAACTTCCAAGTTGAATCTTGACCCAGGCGGAGCTCAGAAGATTCAACTGGGAAGTTTTCTCGCATCCTCCATATTCACCAGATCTTTTCACATGTGATTTTCACATGTTCCCCTGACTCAAAGGTCATCTTGGAGATAAGCACTTTAACACGGCAATGAAGATGAACCAGAAGTTGGGTCCTGTGCTCGTAACCAGCTGTTCACTTCTGATTGATTTTCGTCACGGTGTTAAAGTGCTTACCTCCTTAAGTCAGGGGAACATGTGGAAATCACTTGGGAAAAGATCTGGTGAATGTGGAGGATGTGAGAAAACTTCACAATTGAATCTTCTGAGCTCCGTCTGCGTCAAGAGTCAACTTGGGAGTTTCCTTGTATCCTCCGTATTCACCGGAGCTTGCCATAGTGATTTTCACATGTTTCTCCAACCCAAAGGTAAGCACTTTTAAAACCGATGAAGTCAAATCAGTAAACAGCTGGTTGCGAGCACCAGACCTTGTACAACACTGGCTTAGAAAAACTTGTGTCACGTCCCCAAAAATGCTTGGAAAAACATGTTGACTATGCAGAAAAGTAACAAGGATTGTACAATATAAATAAAATTAATTCAACATGATCAACTGTGTGTAATGCTTTTTGTAAAATAGGGAAACTTACTTATTGGACGACCCTCGTAATAAAAGCATTTTTGGGAGGGGGGAAAGCGATATAACCCAAAAATAAAAAATCGGATAAACACCACACTTGGTATTTCAGTTCGATATCCTCCAAGGATGTCACATGATTTTAAAAAAAATCCCCTTACCCAATAACCCTATTACATGGAAAAAATTTCTTTATTTTTTATATTCTCAAAAATAGCTCTAACAATTTTTATTAAATTATATGTTCAAGATGTTTACATAATATTAAAATGTGTATTTTGAATCTTCTGCAAATGGTCTGAAATTCTCTTCATTCTGTAGGAATTCTGTATAATTTTGTAATAACTGACAAATCACAACCAATAGAAGTCAGCATTGTTTTAGTTAATATTCAAATATTTTAACAACAAATCTCTTTTAACCGAAAATTTGCAATTTCTGTGGAATGACCCATATACCAATCTTGGCTAAGTGCATAGAATTACAGATGATTATTAATGACCAGATGATAAGTAAGTAGTCCAAAAGACATTTTGCACAGGACACTAAGAACTGTGTACTTGGTTTATTTTCATGAAAATATGGGATATAAATTTAATTATGCAGTTCATCTCACAGTAATAAATATTCCTCCTACAGAAGCAATCCCTAAAAATTTTATGTGACATTGTAATCTGACATACTTGAGAACCTCTTCAAAGTCCTCACCCTTGCTGGTGGCTCTATCTATACACTTTTCTTACCTGGTAATTATGAAGCTTTAAGGGGGTGATGGGTGAAATTTCTATTTTCCACAATTTTAAAGCTACACACTTAATTTTTTGTACACATATTTGGGGTGTTATGTGGCAGAGGTGTTGTGTGTTATTTGGCAGAGTTTCATTTTTGTATGTCAATTAGTTTTTGAATTACTGAAAATTTTCTTTAAAAAAATTTGCAAAGTTCAAAATGAAATTCACTCCACACTTTTTTTGAAAAGAAGTTTGAAATTTTGTTTTTTTACAAAACCAGAAACTCATTTAGAAAAACTTGACATATGGGTTTTGTAATATCTTAGCTGTAAAAAAATTAAAAAAACAATATATACATATGACCTGCATAGCAAACATATCAAAATTTTTGGAATCACTACGCACACTTTATTTTTTATCTAAAAAAGTAGTAAGTTAATCCTGAATTCCATGCGTCAGTTTCTTTGTTATGCTTTATAGAATGTACAGTAAAACTTTCAGCCCTCTAACACTTAATTTGTGGATGTAATTTTGTTTTGAATGAATAAAAGTGTAGCAAAAATTAAAGTGAAAATGAGTTTAAAAGTTTGCGTGCAGTTACCCAGAAATAATGACTTGCAGACCTTCCTAGAAGTGTCTGGTTTAGATGTGTAATGTACTCTTTTTTTATTACAAGCACTGTAAATCAGTTGTAATGTATGGCATAAGCCAAGCCTTTCAGTGCTGAGTCCTATGTACAAACGCTTTTGTTTGTGGTCATTACAGTCAACAATGATGACAGTAAAACTGGTGTCCACCAATATATATTTACAGTCTTCATTATTTACAGCAGGTGTATGTTCACAATTATCCTCCAGCTGTTGCTGCCTTAAATTTTTCTTTTGTAAATCATTTTCTTGCTCATCTAACCTTTCATTACGAATTTATTTATATAATTTACACTTGTTTCTAGCTCATGTAACTAAAACAACGTTTAATTTGATGTTACACGACATCTACAGGCAGAACTGCTATTACTATGTTATGACATGGTGGTTCAGTGACAAACCAGAAGCTAAGCTTCACGGAAAAAATCCTGTGGAATTGTTGCTTCATGCAGCAATTTCATGAACTGCTATGCCTTCTTAGGGACATTTACGGAATGCAGACCTTTAAATATAATGTAATTAAAGCAACTTCTAGGCACTGCAGGGCTTTATAACTTTGCATATATGCACTTCAAACCACTAGTATTTTTTGGTTCAAAAAACACAAAATGTGAAGTTTTTGTCATATTTTTACCCATTTCCCCCTTAAGATAAATTATAGAGTACATGAACATAATCAATTTGCATACACTGGAACAATCTTAAAAACCTTTTCAGAAAAGCTGCCATTCATGTGTAGTATTATAAGTCTTCCTACTTGTTGAAAGATGTTGACCAATCTCAATCCCTTCAAAAAGCATTTAAATTCTTTATAAACCAACCCATGATATAAATAGTTAATGATCAGTACACTAGTACCTACTTTCTTTTTTGGTAGATATGCTGCAGAGGCTAAATTACTGACACTGTGCAGTATTAATGATTGTAAAATTATACTAATATGTGAACCTTAAAATTACTAGTCACCTATCTAAACCTAAACTAACCTTAAACTTTTTTGTAGACCAGCTCAATTCCCCTATCTTTCTTAGCGGCGAACTCATCGATGACCTTTGATAAGAATTCTGGGCGTCTAGATGACATTTTTAGGCTCATTTTTTCAATAGCTAATGTGGAAAGTTGTTCATTCATCATAGAATTTCTCAGATATGTTTTAACTCGTTTTAGAGTATTCATATCCCTTTCACAAGAGGCCGTGGTTGCCGGAATACTTAATATCAAAGAAAGAAGCTTAACAGTTTCAGTTAAATTGTTCTTCAGATTATTATTTATGAGATACTTGAATAGATGCTTTGAAAGCAATCTTTTATCCTCACTTTTAAAAATACACATTAGTTCTCCTTTCAGTTTATCTTTATCAAAGAAAGGGTAGAGTTTACATAACATGTCAATTTTAGCTTCAGGAAATAGTTTTGGCTGGCTGTATTGTTCAAATTTTCTCTCATCCATGAGCTCAAAAAATTCTAAGTTTCTGAAATCCCTAAATCACAATTTGAAGTTCTCAATTACAGTATCCAATACTTCATAGGATAGTCTTTTCAATTCATCACAAACATTTATATTAAACTTAGTTTGGATTTCATTGCCTGTCAAATGCTGGCTTAGAACATCTCTTGATATTTGTAGCCATTCATTTACTTTATCTTCACGTCTTAAGTTCTTTATGGCTTTCAAACATTTCTCAATTTCTTTGTTACAGAGGTTAATATCTGCTATTTTACTCTGTAAAATCTTACCCAATACATCAGTGAACATAAATATATTGCTGTATAAAGTAAGAAAAAATATAAACTTAACATTATGCAACATGTTAATCAATCCTTCAGCCTGGTGGATTGAATTACTATCCCAGCCTTCATTTTCCAGAATGTCATTTAGAGCAAGATGTAATTGGTCATAGTACTGCAGAATGGTATCTACATTTCTAGAGTGATAATTCCACCTAGATTTGCTGGGATGTGGTAACTTGAACCCATGTTCTATTAGCAGTTCATTTCTTCTGCCAGAACAGCTAAAAAAACTATTAAACCCTGTAAGATTTGCAATAAAAATCTTAACTTGTTTTATTACTTTACAACAATGAACAAACGCTAAATTCAGTCTGTGCATGTAACTATGAATGAATAATGCATATGGAAAATGTTGTTTTATAAGTACATTAACACCACTGTTTTTTCCTGCCATTACACTGCATCCATCATATGTCTGACATATTAATTTTTCTTTTGAAATTTTCCAGGTTTCTAACACTTTTAATATCACTTTGCTCACACTTTCAGCAATTTTGCTACATAGACACATCATAAAAACCTACAAATCTTTCTTCTACTTCTCCTGATAAAATATTAGCATAGCTTAAAATTATACTGAGCTGGGATTTTTTTGCAACATCTAACGTCTCATCCACTTGCACAGAAACAAAAGGGCTATTCACGACTTCATTAGAAATTTCATCATTGATTACGTCTGTAATACAGCTAATGAGATCATTCTGGATGTTTGGAGAGGTTCCCTTAAATACCCTGCTGTGAATCAAATGGCCTTTTAAGTGAGGTTCCTGTTCAGCTAAAAAATCAAGCATTTCTAAGTAATTCCCTTTATTATGAGAGCTTTCAGATTCATCTTGACCGTGGAAACTTAATTCTTGCTTTGCCAGAAAACAAACAGTGGAGATTAGACGTTTAAGAACTGATCTGTTTTGATCAACTTTTTCATTATGCTTTACTGCAGAAAGCCGTGCAGCTTCCGATAAAGCATGGTCTATCCTTTTAGTCCCTAATTCGTTAAACCTAACAGTAGCTGTTATATGTTTAATTGAACATTCATGTCTTTTAGCTCTTGCCATAAAATTCTTTAGGGTATCTTCCCCTAACCCTAACTCACACCATTCATTATCATTCCTTGAAAATAAAAGACAGTAAAAACAATAAAGTCTGTTTTTCTTTACACTGCCTGTCAACCACGGCTTTGTGTCATACCACTGTTTCTTAAAATGACGGGTATAATTTCCATGGTTTTTTAAACTAAGATTTGCTGTAGATCTTTTGGTTTTGACTTACAATCTTTCCTCATCTGTTAATTTACTGAAGAATGATGGATTATCTATTAAAATGTCTATCAGATCCTGGTCTTTGATTACAGCCATATTTCCTATAATAAATAAATAAAAATAATAAATAGCTGTACAAGCAGCAGCCTAATGGTCATTCCCTCCTGCCTGAATATTTTTAATATAGAAACAGTATGAGCCTTAAGGCAATGTACGGGCGAAATCTGGCCCAAAATGAGCAAACATTATTTCTGGGTTTCTTGGATATTTTTATGTGGCAGTTTGAATTTTGTAAATTGGGTGATTCAAAGGCCGCCATTTAAAGATTTTAAAGGAACATGTGTCCTTCAGTACAACCTGCTGGTCAGCTCTGCATCACAAATAAATGTTCGGTTTTACGTGCTGGCTTCATCAAGGTTAGTTATTGTGTGAACATTAGCTTTTAGGAACAATATTACACACAATAGTGACTGATTACTTATACTATGAAGGGTATAACTGATAGCCATTCTGGATATTGTTTACTAAAAAAGTGACCTTCAAAGTTAATAGATTGAGAGAAATAGCACCACAGGTGGCAACATGACAGGAATCATGGTACAACTTTTGAAAGGACAAGACAACAGGAACCACCCACATCAAATGCAGTATCACAGCAACCATCTATATCATCATCTACAATGCCACAAACATGTGCTTTCATTTCTTCACTTCCTAAAGAGTTTGCTAGTAAAAGAAAATTGCATACTTTTCAACATGTTGCCATTCCAGCAACAGATACCACAAATTCTACATATTCATTAGTATTTACAAGTGTCTGGAAACTGGTATGCAGGTACTGAGGAAAAGAAACATTGACAGCTAATTTAAGCAGCACAATGGGTTTTTCAGAAAAAATAACTGTTAGTTGTGCTTCTTGTGGAGGACTAGTTTCACAAACCTATACCAGTCCTTGATATCAAATGAACATTCATCTCGCCACTCTTTTCAAGCAAAGAGAAGAATGGTGGACACATTTCTATCATTTGGCACAGGTCATGCAGGCCTTGAAAAATATTGTTTATTGATGAGTATGAAGGGGGTGCATTCAAAAATTTTAATGAGCACATGCTAAGCATTTCCACAGAATGTAAGAATTTGCAAAAACAGGAGCTAGAGATGTCTCACTTTATTATCAAGCAGGTACAAGCAGAAATTAATGGTTCTGTGGATAAACAGTTTAGTTATGGACATAACAGTATATACGATGACTTATAGCACCAGAGGGGATTTTCATTTTTGTTGGGTCTTGGCATTGTGCTTGATGTGATAATAGGATTCATTATGAAATACTGTCCAAATACTGTGGGATGTGCTGAATAAATAAAGCAGCTGGTGATGTTGATTTTAAAAACTGGTTGGATGTTCATAAACAGAATGGAGAGTGTGAACAGAACTTCTGTGGTTCATCTGGTGCCATGGAAGCTGCTATAGCAGAGATACTCTGGAAGCGAACTCTAAGAGTATGGTTTTAGGTACACAGCTATTCTCTCAAATGGCAACTCAAAAACACACACACATTTGGAGTCACTGTCTGTGTACGGCCCTAATATTCGCATTCTGAAAGATGAATGCCTGAATAATGTGGCCGAACGATTAGGTACTGGTCTCACAAATGCTGTGAAAGAATGGAAATTAAAAGGTGTGATACTTAGTGGAAAGAAATAGGGTAACTTGAATGCAGAAACCATGCTAAAATTGCAGTAATATTATAAAAAAGCAATACTAATGGGTCATATGAATAAAAAAACAAGTACTTTTTCAAAGTTCATACTCATGAGCATGAACACTTTCTGTGATTATATACTCAGCTCAATGAGAACATACTTGTTTTGATAATAAAACCCTACTACCTCATGCAAGTATATACTCATCCTCAGAGCCATTGATCAGCTAAATGTAAGTATATACTCGTGTTATCTACACTCTTTGACCATATACTAGGTTCATTGATTGTGTGGTGTTGTGTTGTTTGGCATTCTGAATTAGAGGAGTAGATTTTGTTGCATCTGGTTCTGTCTCATCAATACCGCTCAGGAATTATCCTGCATAACACGTTTTAGCAGAAATGTCAAGAGAAATATGAAGTCCTTCAAGAAATGAAAAATTGAAGCAATACAAACAAAAGCGTATCTGTAAATTGAATTAGCAACACAATAAATACAATGAAATAGGCAAGTCTTATCAATAAATCAGGTAAAAAGAAAATATTCACGGATTCTAAAGTCATAATTATAAGGTGCCAGATGCAGATTCAAATCAGACTGTTTCTAGAATCCTGGGATGTTTACACTATTTTTCTATGAAAGAGTTTTATTATAAATAACCTAACTTCTTAAGCAACTAAATTTTGGGATTAGGATTTCACATAGTAAGCTTCATTAATAAATCTGACATTCAATGTTACTTCTAAGTTACGTGTTCATGAAGCAATACAGGATTTTGAAACTCCTTGAATGTTCATGGCAATGTTAGAAAACCAATAAACAAAATGTTATAAGCAAAAAGAAAGGAATACTTGTGGATTGGAAAGGCATAACTCATGAGATGCTGAATGAAGTCTTCCGACTGTTTTTAGAATCCCAGGATATCTACACTATTTAGGTATACTATGATACAGTTTTCTTAAACAGTTATGAGTAGGTTTCTGGATTTTGAAGTTAACACTTTACATAGTAAGGTTAATTAATAAAGCTGACTTCAATGTTACTTCTGGGTTATGTTTTTCTGAAACAATGTAGGATTTTGAAACTACTTTAATGCCTTTGGCTATGTTTGTAACTTTTGCATTAGTACTATACAGCTCATAAATTGTGCCATTCACTTCATATTTAGTTTTAAGTAAAAAGAAATCAATATATACTCAGAAGTGAGTATGTATCTAACCATGCTCAACATGAGGAGAGTGAACTCATAAAACTGAGAATATACTAGCTTTTATTCGTACCAAATATGAGTATATACTCTTGTAAGATGGATGCCTGAGTACGTTCTACTTTGCTTCCATTACTTGAGTATGTTCTCAAAAGGTTTTATTCTTATCAAACTGAGTATTTACTTGAGAAAGTGAAGCATATACTATATACTCATTTTTATTCATATAACCCAAAGTGCAAGATATGAAGTCTGCAATTTATGCAACTTTATATCACTGTGCTTCTTCTGATGCTAAACATTTTAAGTGCCCCAATGGAGAAAGCACATGGTGCTTTTACAACAAAGCATTGGCCAAAGATGAAGTTCCACCAAGTCATGCCAAGAATATGAAAACCATTTTATCACATGAGGTTCTACAGAAAATTCTTCCTATATATCACAGATTAGCAGGTAAACTGCTCAAGAGATGCACCACTGTTCAAACACAAAATGCAAACGAATGTCTCCATAGTGTGATTTAGGGAAAATGTCCAAAGGATACATTTGTTACAAAGAAGAGACTGGAAATTTTAGTGCTCTCAGCAGTGAGTGGATTTAATATGGGATGTGAATCAGCAAATAAATTAAAAGAATCCATCACAGGAGTTAAATTACGCCCATCTGCATTAGAGCTGTCAAAGAAGAGAGACAGGTGTAGAATAAAAGGAAATGTTTTTCTGGTTCTGACCACTTCAAGCAAGAAAGAGACTCAGACTAACCAAATCAGCTGCAGAAGAGATGAAGAAAAAAGCAGAGGGTCTCTCCCATGCGCTGACAGCTTTTAATATCTTTTGAAGGACAGAACTATTTTTATACTTGGTAAAACTTTAAAGCCATTTTCTCATCTTCAACTTTTCTTGCATACTATGTATTTAAATGTTCCACTCATGACAATTTTTGCTCGATTGTAATGAAAGTTTCAGGAAATACACACAAGTTCATAATTAAAAACTTAGTGGATTCAAATTTTTTGCAATATTTATAAATTTTTTCCTTGCATTTTTAAAAGTATTTCTATTTCATTTTTAAAGCAAAATTGAAAAATTATATTTTGTTCATAAATGTTAAGATTCTCCAACATCAATAAAATTTAAAAATACAACATTATTTGACACATGCGGAACAATATTTTTGGCATTCAACAAAATAGGTTTTAAATATTTATATTTTTGAAACCCCTTAAGCTAGAGCTCTGAAATGTTGCATGGATTACAGTTTTAGTATGTGATCCACAATAAAAAAATCAGGTAGATTTAATAAGAATTACAGCTTTTGAAAATTTCACCCATGCATTGCCTTAAAACAGCTACAATCTTATCACTTAAAATCAAATGATAATAAAACAGTGTTCACAGAAAAAAATATTTAAATGTAACAAGGGAAAACGCACGATTAGTTATTGAAAGCAAGAGGTAAGGCTAACCTGGACATTAGCAAGAAACTATCCAGTCCCTCCAAGTCATAACACGAAGAGTGCATATGTGTAAGGCTAGCATAGTAAACTGCTTTCGTGTTCAAACATACAAGTCTGTAATTATTAGGAAAAATGTCATACGCATTCATAGAGCGTAATGCTATGATTGTGTACATAGAAAACCAATTTTTTATTTAAAAACTAAGATTAGCTATGAATAAATGTACAAGGGTCACTAGATATGTATTGATACACGGAAAACTGGCCATCCTGGGGAAAGCATTGTTGCTTTGTCAAAATAGCTGACTCATTGGTAATACAATGGTAGCAGGCAGACCATTGTTGGACCATTCATTTTTGCTCAGTTTATGTTTGAAGACTGGAAAGTGTGAACATTTTTTCAAGTGCAATGGAGATTCAGAGAGGGCATTTTCGTAAAATGATTTTGTGTGACTTTAAATGTGGGTTAAATGAAAATGAATTTGAGTGGACTTTGGGAACTATTCTCCATCACATGCCACTATGTTCTGCTGGTTTGCAGAATTTAAGAGGGGGGTGACAATCTCTTAAAGATGAAGAGAAGAGTGGCAGACCAGCAACAGTAGTGACTGAAAAAAACATCACCGCTGTGGAAACAATGATTAGGGAAGATCCAAGACTAACCTACAAGGACATTGAGTTGGCATTAGGGATTAGTTCGCCGAGTGTTTCAACCATCCTTCATGAACACACTTTCATGTAAAAAAAAAAACAATTCTTCAAGATGGGTGCCCCATAATTTATCTGAAGCACAGAAGCGCCATAGGGTGGAATGGTGTAAAGAAATGCTGAAAAAATTTAACTGTGGAGAGTCTCGCCGTGTTTCAGATATTGTTACGGGTGACGAAACATGGGTGTCCTCTATTTGGGTGTTCCCAAATGGCCAACCACCCATCAGGTCAAGAGTGCAAGGAGACTTCTTCTTCACAAATAGTCACTTGGCAACAGTGGTGCTCGAAAAATCAGAAAACTGTTACTGCAAAATGGCACACAGAAGTTTGTCTTCCAAAAGTGTTTCAAAGAATCCAAGAAAAGCGCCCAAAGACAGGACTAAAGGGCACATTGCTGCATCATGACAATGCATCCACTCACACCGCTAATGTCGTAATGGAGTTTCTGCAAGGAACTGAGGCAAAACTACTGACTCACACACCTTATAGTTCCGATCTGGCACCATAAGATTTCTTCCTGTTCCCTATGGTGAAGAACTGACTTCGAGGTCACCGATTTTCTAGCCCTGAAGCAGCAGTTTCTGCATAGAGGAGTTATCTGCAGTGCCAAAAAAGTGAGTGGCATGGATGCTTCAAGAAGTGGTTCCAGAGGATGGCACGCTGCATACAGTGCCAGGGAGAATACTTTGAGAAACTGGTATAAACAAAACGTTTCTGTGGCTATTCATATTTTGCTGTCTAAATACATATCTAGTGACCCTCGTAGATGATAATTTCCTTCTTTTTTTTGGGGGGGGGAGCCCCTTGCTCAGACTCAGTCTTGCTGTCTAATGGGATGCTAAACCCCTGCTAATACTGCAAATCAGATTTTAACTATATGCCTTAATAATATGACGAGATATGATATGTTTTGTATTCAAGACCTTAGATTAATATGGGATCCAACAGAACGAGCTCACTACCAGTGTGTCTGTGTACAGTCAAGTACATTTCAATCATGCTGAAATAGTGATGCTGGTAATTGAATATTGAAACACCTATACTAGTGATGTACATCAAATGGGTTTTGCTCACTATTTTTTGTACCATTCATGTCTTCAAACACAAATGAGCTCTCACATATGGGTGAATTGAGTGTACTGGATTCCAAGCAGTGTCCCTCTCTCAGACCATTCCATTTGGTATACAGAACAAATATATGTCTCATTTCCTGTTTGAACACCCAGAGTAACCAGACTGGACCAGATCCAAGAGGAAGGCTCATGGCCGTGTGCACTATTCTCAATCAAGATTTTGCTGTGGTAAAGTATGGACTTTACCGCAGTGAACAGTCATTTGTGGTGCATCGACGCCGGTAAAAGTTTATTGAGGATTTTACCATGGTTAAATCTGACCAGCCATGAACGGCCGGTTTTCTTCGATTATTTCCAACTTTACTTGCGCTGAAATGTTAAAATGGTGGAACGGTGTAGGTTAGAATTCCCAAAGAATATATACACTGCATTTTCTCCAGTGAATACATCCAGATAAAGTTACTTTAATGTACTTTATAATTTTTAATGCTTTAAGACCTATTTGTGCGACAGGTGCCTTAAATATCCTGAACCAAGACGTAACGAAAATCCATACCATCATGGCATTATGTATCATAATTATATCGGTTGAAACAGAGTTCCAAGAACAAGGCAGAAATAAGGAGAGTAATGAATGAATTTAGTGCAATTATTACATTTTCAAGAATATTAAGTAAATTGATTGAACAGATATAGGAATCCGGTAACCTGAAGAGATCAGTGCCGAAGTCTTAAATCTGAAGTTGCCATCGTGGTGTCGGGATAGCGTGTGCATGTCTTATTGAAGAGGTTCCACATTCAAATCTTTTTTGTGAATAATGTATTTTTTTCTTTCTTTTTTCTGCCTGTCTTTCAGCGAATATCGGCTAAGCTAACTGGAATTTAGTCAGTGTGGAAAGAAAGAAAAAGCGTCTATAATAGTTCAGTATATTTCTCTTATCAATTGTAACGCCAGCTTTTCCCACGTGTTCATCTAAAAGTTATTGCTCCTATCTCTGTACTTTCTATCTTTTCTTAAGAATTGATGTTAAATTTAATAACGTAATAGAGAAACTTGGGTCCGGTTTTGCTTTCCTCCATTGCACGCTGAGCTACATGCATGTGCTTCAGCAAAGAGGTAGAACAAGTGAAAAACAGATGACATGTACATCTGGGTGCGTTCAGTAGAGTTTACCTGCAATGAACGGTGCGCTCAACCAAGATGAGTGCCTGCCAGGTAACCACGGTCACCTATACAGCTGTGAACATCGATACCCCGGTCAAATTCTTACCGCAGTAAGCTGAAGATCCCTGAAGGGTTTCTTTAGCGAGGATGGTGCACACGACCATCAGTCTGTTTACTTCACAAGAGTGTTGCCTTCATTATACAAACTTAAGTTTGCATGATAATGGAGTTGAATGATACAAGTGAAATGCAAGCAAGAAAATCCCCCCAACCCAAACTACCCTTTACATGGCAACATTCTGCGAAAATTTTGATTTTCTAAAAAATGGTAACGATTTTGATTAAAAAATCATATATTTAAGATATTTTCATGACAAATGTATATGTATATCTTGAATTTTCTGGGAATGTCCCCAAAAGTCGTTGTCTTTCTGAGTGGCTTTTGCATAACTGGTAAACCATAAGAGATAAGACAAAATTGTTCTGCACAAAAAATGTAGAGCTCATTAAAACACACAATTTATACCACATACATTTTTTTTATGGAGTGAACCATTTCCGAGATATTCCTTGTTATTTGTTCGAATTTTCCAATGCTTATACTTTTTCAAATGGGAATTTGTTATTCATTTTTTTATGTCCTGGACATGCAAAGAGAATGCAAATGCTCCACATAGCAACCAGCTCTTAAAAGATTTTACTATCGGTTAAAGCTTACCATATTCCCCTTGTACCTACCAGAAAATTGCTCGATTAACATTAAGTAGATGAAGAATAAGCATTTGTAAAAACAGTTTGTACAAGAGTAGAGAAAGTCATGTGAGTATAACATATTGGATTTTTTTCTTCAAGTATAGAATGATAGCTTACATTGTCCATTACTATCATAGACCTTTCCAGTCTCCGAAGGATATTGGTAAACCCTTTCCTAAACACTACATTACTCATCTCTCTATGATAATCACCACCACTTTTTAACTGAAACACTAAATCTGCCCCTTCAATGGAACCATACTTCGCCTCTCTGGCATGGCAGATTATTAGAGATGATCCTTTAGACCACCGTTTCATTTAGAATCCTGCCAGGTAAAACTTTTGGCATGGTTTGGGTTTACCCAAGTTTTGTAACTATAAATTATAAGACGAGGGTGTTCTTCTGGACTTAAAGAATAATCATTACTTTATTTATTGCATTATAGTATATAATTTGTAATGTTTATATAGATGACTAAGTTGTTTTTTCCTCTCACAGAAATTCGAATGAAATTGTGTATAAAACTTTTATGATATTTATTTTGGAACATATTTACATCATATTTTGCTTGGGTGTAATCATTAAACAAAGCATGAAATTAGACTTTGTGTATTATAATGTAGTACAAGAAATCTTGACCGTAACAGTACCTAGAAACAAAAGTCGAAAATGCAGTAATGACATAGGCTTTTGTCATTCATTTTCATTAACCCACTGAAGTAATATGCCTGACAACCTCGCTGTTATGTAAACTCTCGAATACTCAAGTGAATAAATGCCCATTTCCAATGAGAGGGCATGTGAACCAGATGCTTGACTATAGTTCGGTATATTTATTCCGTTGCTGCTGTTCAAACGAGTCCCATAATGTACCATTTTAAACGAATGAGTAAAAGGCATGTCCTTGAGAGTTCTAACCTATACCTCTCCCACTAACAACCTCTTAGCTGTTTCTATACTGGTTTTACTTCAAGCAAAAGTAAACAAACCTTAATGTATCACTCTGCCGAGCACATGGCAGCACCACATGGACATATTTTGAAACTAAGTATCCCTAAGTACATGGGTGTATGTCTTATTCCTATATTTTGCGTTATACCCTAAACTTATAACACACAATACTAAAAGCAGACAAATAAAAGTGGTATTTGAATAGTTTGGCAGCTGTACCTATCTACATTACCCCTGTGATTAAAGATATGGATTAAACTGCTCATAACTTAATATTTTAGAAATCAGTATATCGCTTTTATGAGTTAACGAGTTAACAAAATGATGAGCACTATAGATTAGAAACTACAACAGAAAAATGCAACGCAAACAATCCAAGCAACAATTCTGCATCACAAACAACAAAATACAATTACTGCTAAACAGCAGTTCACCATACCCATCGTTGATTAAAGGTGGGTACTTTTCACAGAATTTTTAAAAAACTTTTACACAACTATTATTTTAATACACATATATCTGAGATGATATACCCCCAAATTATTGAAATAAAATCAAGAAAAGGAGTGTCTACATGAGCTTGCACATACTTTTTAATGTACACATAAGGACATGGGGGGGGGGGGAGGTTACGCATAATCTCAATTCAGCTGACATGGCTGCTCTGGTATTTGTCTCCTGTTTAGCAATTATTGGTGAAATTATAGTCAGCAACAATTTGAATTCTTCTTGTGACATGCTTAGAAAATTCTTGAAGCTGAATCTACCCTCAACTTTTAGTTCAGACAAGATGTTATTTCCATTGTTTCTATTGCTAGAAAAGGATGCACCCATAACTTTCTTCTTTTACACTTGTGCCTCTTCCAGCAACGCACATTGTGACCATAAAGGCTAAATTTTCATAATCAGAATCCATGCGCTTATTGATATTAACAAACGCAACATATTTACACTTTGCCTCAATTGTTAATGCAGCGGAGGTGAAATGCTGATAGGAATGAGTGAATAGTTTTGCATAACATGTTTTCAAAGTGAATTGTTTAGCGTTGATTGTTGAAACAATGAAAAACAATGACGACTAAACGATGTATACACTCTTCAATAACAGGCTAGTAACCATAGACATAAGCAGAATACATTAACGCATATAATCTGTAACTTAAATTTAGATACTATTGGCAATGCAATGCACAGAAAGTCTGTTCTATGCTTCTGATGGTAAGCACCAATAATATAGAGCCAAAAAGTCACTCCTCACTCCAACTCACAGCCGTAAGACAAATGCCGGGTTTCACCAACCTTCAGCAAATTTGGCTTGGGGGACATACTAAAGCATTAATTTTTGCCATATCGTCAACGACAATCACATCAAAATGACGTTTGTTAACTATGGCGACTCGTTACATAAGTTTATGAAGGTTGGCAATAGTAATGTTTGCTACATTTTGTTAATTGACTGAGATTATGGCAAGAAGTGCAACACGAATGTTTAAAGTATGCCATGCCCACTGTCACCAAGTACAAAATGCCATCTCCCTGTCTCAACCAGCTGTTCAAATATAAGCTGTTATGAACAGAACTTGCACTGCAAACCATCTGAATACTATATACTTCAGCATTGTGCCCATTGGGTGACAAAATGGGCACATGAGTTCAATCAATGGCATCTACAATGCCAGGAAAATTTGGAATTGCATAAAATTCTTGAACAACTGTGGCCGTTAGGAAGCAATTGCTTCTATTTGTTTTTCCATGTATCTCCACATTGTGGATTTTGAAACTCTGTTGCAGTCACCATTAATACTAAGTGACCCCCTGGAGAAACATCTGAGTGTTACCAATAACTGTTGAATTGGTAAAAGTAACCTGTTCATAGGGTATTCTATCTCAGTCAGTATCTCCCAATATTTTCAACACCCCTGTTTTGATAATCTGTAATGAGTCACAAATTTTACCTCATTCACTTCGTAGATATGGTTATTTCTATTCCATATAGCACATTCTGGATCCATATTTTCAATGAATTTGTTGAACAACATTTCAATAATGAAAGTATTCATGTTCAGTTACTGGAATGAAAGTAAATGTGATGTCATTTCTCAAAAGCTGGAGTATGTACATAACCTTTAAACTAGAATTGACACACCGTCAATGATTTGAAGGCAGGAAAATGGAGCCTCAAAAGTTGTTGGGAACTTTGGCTGTCAAAAGGATGATGCACATTGGTGAAATGCAGCTTCTACTTTTAACAAGCCATCAACAGTTTGACAATCTTCAAATACCTTGTCGATGGTTGATGAAACCCAGTAAAGAAGTGCTTGCACAAAAAAACCTACCTCTTCTCTATTGCATGAGCCCTTCACCAAATTTCCTCTTAGCATGAACACACACATGTGGGTTCAACACAAAGTTCACGTCCTAGTCCGCCCTTTTATCACAGGCATCTTTATGTAGTCACCCACAAATCTCAGGTTGTTCAGGTATAACCATAACCTGCTTCCCACCAAACCTACAGCCATAGTCTTAGCACACTGTAGGTGAGGTAATGATCTCCGTTCGGATGATCTATGGTGGCACAGTCAGAAAACTGATCATGTACGCAATGGACATTTGAAACATGCTTTACATGGTTCACATTAGTTTTTACATATTTAACTGGTTTTACAAGAGTATAGTGAGAAATCTTCCTGCCCATCAATATTTTCTAATATGACACTGTAATGTTTTTCAAAATATCATTAAATATATTGAAATCAGAAGGTGATAAGTTTTTTGTATACTTACATTAAAAACAATCTACACTTCTAATGATTCTGCAAGTCTTTTTCTCCTTTTTGTAAAACCGATAATAAGAGAATTTGTGTAAAAATTTCCCAGACTTTTTCTGAATACTGCTATTTCCCTGAACTTTCCAGTTCAATGTGAACCATGCTAAGGACCATGATGAGTGTTTGCAACTCAATTTTATTAGTTTTAATTTCATATAAACTTATTTATTTAAACAAACTTAATTGAATGTTTTTTTAAAATAGAGAGTTGAGGGTTGTTACACTACATCACTATGCTATTCTTACTTGAACGCATTTGGAAAAAGAAGAAAATGGCCAATTACCTTACCTAGACATCAGGATCATCAGAAATAATGCACACAACAAACTAACGTTCGGCATTTACAGAAAACCAACGCACACGGAAAACTATATTAAAAACAATAGCTACAATCCTACAAGCCACAAACATGCAATTTTAAATAGTATTACAAACAGGTTAGTACATATACCAATGGAGAAAGAAGAATACCAACACATTATCAACATAGCCACTATGAATGGATACCAGAAAAAAACAATAGATAAGAAGATAAAAAGGTTTGAAAGACAGAAATACATCCAACAAATGACTACGTTACTCAGACAACAAAAACCACAAGCATATAGAAAATTCACTTATCACCCTTGGACACATCATAAATTTCAAAGGATTTTCAAAAAATACAACATCACCCTGTCTCCACAGAATAACCACAATATACAGAAACTACTATGCAACAGAACAAAAGATCCTATCCCCAACGATAAATCAGCTGGTATATATCAAATTGATTGTAATGAATGTAACCTGGTATACATAGGAAGAACCAAAAGAAATCTTGAAATAAGACTTAAAGAGCATATGAGATGCATTTACCAAAAGCAGCAAGATAAATCAGCAGTAGCACATCATTTCTGGTCTTCAAACCATGATATCACTCCAAACATAAAACTCTTAAAACCAATCAACAGCAGCAATGAATTGGACATCTGGGAAAAAATACATATTGTCAAACACAGGAATCACCTAATGAATTTTGAACTGCCGCCACCCAACAGCCTTTGGAGGTTCATCAGCCCAGCACCAGAGAACACCACAAACCACACACATCCCCCAGACGATGACCAGCAAAAATCAGTTGAGAGAAAATGCTGACGATGGGAACAAGCCGTCTCCCGAAACGCGTTCAAGTAAGAATAGCATAGTGATGTAGTGTAACAACCCTCAACTCTCTATTTTAAAAATTATGACACATCACTGTTACCAGCTTCTAAATCTTCAAAATTAGTTATTAATTGAATGTATTACCTTCAATAGCTTCAACTTGTTTTATCCTATCCAGGGAAGACAAGGCCTTCAAACCCTGTTCATATTGTGATGCTGATTGACCTGCTTCTCCCTTAGCCTTTCCTTTTTCTTCATAGGCCTGTACTGTGTCTTGTTCATCCAGCAGGAAACTTACTTTTTGGAATTCATACAGTTCCTATTAAAAAGAGTTATTCTCTGATAAAAAAACAACTAAAAAAAGCATGTCACCTACTTATTTCTAGCTTATGCTTAGGCAATAGATCAGCACACACATACTGCTCTCTACTCAGGGCCAGCCAATCTTGAGCTTATGTTTTTTAAATGTTTTAAGTATATCCAAATAATTCAAGCTGTAGCTAAAATGTTGGCAAGCAATGGTTGCAAAGCCCTCAATTTGTGTTTTCTTAAAACCATGAAAAGCAGACATTTCAGGCAGTATTCATAGACTTTATTTAGTTTTCAGTCTCTTAGCACTTAACTGAGAAAAACACATTTTACATGTCTTAAAATCAAGAATGCCTGTAACCCAAACTGTTTATCTGATACTTAATGGAACACTTACTGTAAAATAATTCACAAGGCAGGAAGCAGAACACCACACAGTTGTTAAAGCAAAAGAAGATAGAAGTGATTGACCGGAACGGAATTAGCAAAGAATTGTGTAAAGACTAAGGAACTTCCATTGTTATGCTTATAAAATGTTGTTCATTGCAAATAAGGTCATGACACCTAAGATAGGTTTATCCGTTACAGTATTAATTTCTTAACACATTCCACATATACAAGGTGAGTCAGAATAACACTGAATAATTTTAAGGCATGATTCAAGTGTTTTATTCAGGCATTTTTTTTTAGGAAACCTAGGCCTGTTAACATCTTATTATCGAGCTAGTGGACACTAACGTTTTTTAAATCCCGTGTAGGGCTGGATGAAATTCTGCTGAACAGGTTGCTACACAACTTTTGTTACAAGCCATTGAGAGTTTTGAAATAAGAGTAGCCACATATCTTTAATTTTAAACAATACAAAACTTTTTTTAAATTCTCTTAGTAACTTTGTGAATATTTCTTTAATTACTTGGCACTAAATCCATGTGCTCTGTAGTGGGTCAAAGCATTTCTTAATCTATCTGCAGCTGCAAATACAGGTTACTGTCAATAACACATGCAAATAATAATATTATTGATCAAATTTCCTCCACATTATACATATTACTTAAGAAAAGTTAAAACAATGTTAAGCGATGCAAACATACGCTTCCAAAAGGCTTCAAACATGGTTAAACAACAAAGCAAGTACAAAAGATGTTCAAAATGCCAACCATTGGCTTCACGGCATAGTTGATAGCATCATCATAATGACTGCTTAGTTCTTTCAAAAATATCTGGCATATCCAAATAGCATCAAATGCTATAAAGATCCTGGCCATCAGCACCTCTTCACAATTCTACATCTCACACACAAGAGTCTGAACATGTCCACAAAGGAAAAAGTCCAGTGTGGTTAGATCTGGTGAACACATTGGCCATGATTACGGTGCCATTCCACCAATCAGGATAAATTACATATAGGGAATCCCTTATGTCAGCAGAATAATGCGCAGGTGCCCCATCGCCTCGGAACCACATTAACTGGCATATTCCTAAAGGAAGTTCTGGCAAAGTATGTTTTATTAAACTGTAGGTAAATGTGTCCTTCAAACATGGAGGTAGTAAATAGGGCCTGATGAGTGTGTCATTCACAATGCCAGTCCAACTGTTCACTGCAAACCGGTTTTGGTAATCTGTAAGTAATAGTCAAGGTTTTTCCTGTGACAAAATATGATGTGTGTGTTAGACATGTCCTCTTGTGTAAAAACCTTCTTGTCTTGCAAATATGGCTGTAGGAAATCTTGGTTGGTCAAATGTATTTATGAAGAAACCCACTGGACAAACTGTAGTCAGGGTGGAAACTCATCTGGCCCCAGTGCTTGAACTCGGGTGAGATGATATGCGTGTAATTGGTGTTCAAGCAGAATTCCAGTAACTGAAGACTGGCTTGTATGCATGACATGCACTATTGCTCTTATCTTGTGGAGAGAGAATTAAGAACTGTCAAGAACCTCCTCTTCTAGAGTGACTTTTCTTACATTTCTCTGGATTCCTGAACAATGCACTTGCTTTCAAAAAGTTCCTGTTTTTCGCAGTCAATGTAGACAGTAAAGGTGCTGTGATGAAGCAACTGTCTCCTTGGGCAGCATAAAGATCTCATGCTCTTTTCACATTTCCCCAAGCAGCGTCATAAACATAATGCATGTCTGCCAGTTCTGCATATGTAAAAAGGAACATTTTTATAATAGGCTGTAAAACAAAGTCCTTCCAGACCACTTTAGTATAACCTGACAGCTGAGATAGCCTCTTACACCTCTTATAGAACCACAAAGTCATATGCTGTATAATGGAATCTATCACTTAAATAACAAAACGTAGGCTTATGGTAATATAAACAAACAGAACACATTCCAAAATGCAAAGAAAACAAAACATATTATTCCAATGTCTGGAGGGAACAGGGATCAGTTTGATAGAGTTTTGAAAAAAAAAGGTTAATGTCCTCCACCTCAATAACAAGATGTTCCCTTTAAGAAAACATTCAATCAAAATTCCTGAATCACGCCTTAAAATTATTTGGTTACTCTGATTCAACCTGTATGAACTCGCTATTGCTTTGAGTTTTTGCACAGAAAGGACTTTTTTTCTTTCTTCCTTTAATCATTGTATTCCACCAATAATTTTATACAAATATTTCACCAGAAATATAAGTTTTGAGGTCTTACGAATCCAAAAACACACTTTTTAAAGAAAGGTCCATGTATGTGTGACTATGAGCAGCGTAACTCAGAAATGAAAAGGATAAATATATTTAGGGCAATGTGCACCATATTGAGTAAACTGCTTTGGAAGCAATGCTTACTAATGAAGTCTGTACTAAGGAAGTAGGTTTCTATGGGAGTAACATCAGAGAGTTCAAATACAATTTACTCTTTTAGTTACTACTATGGAAGTAAGAGTTAATACTCATAGAGTATTACTTTGTTTGCACAATTTACTTTAAGCAACCATTGGTAAGATTGTGTAAGATATGAAAATGGAGAAAAACATCAGCAAAAGAGAGAAATGTTTGCTGGCAGAGATTATGAAAACCGATGCAGACAGTATAGAGTGCGAAAAACACAAGATAAAGATGCTGAATAAAAAGAAAAATGCCTAGAAAGTCATGATGGATGAGTTTAATGCTGCACGCAATGGGAAACATATCAAAGAGCAGCTTAATGTTGTTTGAAAAGACCTAAAAGCAAAAGCTAAAAAGCAGAAAGCCAGGAAAATGTGTGAAAAATTTAAAACTGGTGGTGATTCACAGACCACATACATGGATGATGTTTCAAAAATAATAATTGAAATAATGTCCCCAAGTGTTCCAAGGAATTGATTCAGTATGTGACAATGACGCAACAATTGAAAATGTCAAAAATGCCGAGAATTGCATGAACACTGAACAAACTGATGGTGCTGCTGTTGATGATTTAGAAAGTGGGCCCTTCAACATTTCAGTGGATATTAACCCTAATGTCTCCATGAATGCTTTTAGAAAGTTCAAAACATGGTAAGTGAAAAATTAGGTCTTATTGTGAAAAGAAATGAATAGGTGAGAACCAGAGGGTTATAAACCTCACTTTTATTACTTCCAAGAAAATAAAACTTAGTATTTATGCTTAAAAAGCACTAAAATACCTATAAATGGTTGTATCCTTTTGCAAAGGCAATATAATGGAAATTTTACCAAATAAGCTAAGTACTTGCATCCCTTGCTTCTACAGCTTTATGATTAACTAATACTTTGGATTTTAGCTTGTATCACTTTTCCATAAAAAATTTAGATGTTTGCCAAAATTCAGATGGCTATATGTATATAAAGAAATGTGCATTTTGATGTAGAAGTGGAGTCATAAGATATTTAGTATAGGCATAACACTCATCTCCCGCTAAAATACCACATTTGAAATTTGCAACAGCAGCACTGCTGTCCTAGATTTGTGCATCATGCGTAGAAATAAAGTTCTTAATCTGATATTTGCTTCACATACTTATGTATCTTGCTCTTAACCTCAAAAGCACTTTAACAACATAATGAAAGATATAACAAGCAGTTGTACAGTGAATGTTTATAAGATCACCTGCAACTGTCTGAAATATTCCGATATGAAATGCTCGCAGGGCATACAACAATTGCAATTTGGGTTATACAGCTGAATTCCTGTCTTGAGTTTTGTTGTAAATGCTCTCCAAGTAGGTTAAAAAATATGCTAAAGAATCTTTCCTAATAGTCAAATGTTCCTTGAACTCTCTCTCTGTATCTCTAAGTATCATATGGATCTTGCCTTTCCCATACTATATGCACTATTGCATTCTGGTTGTTTTTGGTTAAGATCTAATGTAATCTAAGAAACCTGTGAACACGTCAAAATATCTTCCTCCAAATGCAATATGGTATTCTAGTTCAATTGACAGCAAATTATTTCTTCCAGGTTGCAAGAGTAAATTCTAACCTACATTTGTGTTCTATTTACTTCCATAGTAAATACTACATGATGGTGCTTTCCAACATTTATTTCTGTAGTAATTTACTTCTGGAGTATCTGAAAGGAGTAAAATACTTCGGAAGTGGTTTACTCTCATATGGAAGTCACCAGAATGTTGAGGATTAATTATCGACCAAATACTTAGCTGGATGAAATTAAGAGATGATTGCATTAAGCGATTAAACATCTTAAGCATTATGGCTTACTGGAATTGGGGAGCAGATGCTGAACGTAAATGCCAAGTTCAGTATATATCTCTCTTACACCTTTTCTAAAAATGCTTTTGGATTCAGGAGCCTCAAAACACGTATTTTTGGTCGAATCTTGATATAGAATTTTTGGTGGAATACAATACTTCCTGTATCTATTACAAGTAGGTGGTAGGGAAAGTAAAAATACATGTATACCCACAGTGAAATTGACAGGACCTCAAAAGCAGGGCTCTACTGTATGTTAAAATATTTGTATCTTGTTCAAAGTAGTTGCCAGGAAATGAAATCATACATATCCACAAAATGACTTTGGGCTAACATTTTGACAGTACATTTCCATTATCACCATTAATCAGAAATTTGTTAAAAAAGAATAAATTATATTTACCTGACACTTTGAGCATGTACACAGTTGCTTTCTCCATCCTTCCGAAAAGAATACTGCACCTTGTAGGTCTGCAGCCAAACTTAGGTCCTTAATGTAACATTCTGAAATCAGAAAAGCTTAGAAGATCTATTCTGTGGAAACATTTTCAATAAGAGTATTAACAATGCAATTATATGACTGTACTGTCAGTCAAGTTGTCATAGTAGCCCTTGAAGGTGTAAATATGAGGTCACATCAGTGTAAATCACAGTTGATTTAAATTTAATATGATTAGAAAAATAGTTATTTAGAGGACTACTTACAAAAGTAGAGGTTTAGCAATGAGAGACTCAAGTTACAACACAACTGAAAGGAGTGTTCTAAGAGCAGCAAGTTACTAAAATTAATTTGTAAACGTGTTGTCTACAACATTTTATTTACGTTCAGAGTACTTTAGTTTATGTTGTATATTTAGTATATTTAATGAAATTTATTTATTGCAAAACACTATGTTTACAGAAAGAGTAATGTGGGCTTTGAGGAAGGAAGAAGAAGAAGAAGAAGAAGAAGAAGAAGAAGAAGAAGAAGAAGAAGAAGAAGAAGAAGAAAAATCAACTAACTTTGTTGTTATATTCTGCAATTTTGGATGCTAGTTTCATATGAGAATTTAAAGTACAAATGAGCAAAGAAGGTGATTTTGATGGTTCATGAGGAAAAATTTAAAAAAGCAGTCCAAGATGCAACTGTTAATGTATTTCCAGAAAAGTCAAGGAAAGTTTATTTATGTAGTTATATGAAATTCAAGGACTGGTGTGTGGGTAATGGAGCAGACGTAAATGAAGATTTGTTGGCGTATTTTTATGAGAAGTTGAAAAGTATTAAAACTTCAAGTCTTTGGAGTGAATATTCCATGGCGAGATCAACTGTTTTGATTAATGATAATACTGATATCAGTAAGTTTGAAAAATTAAAGGCATTTTTAAAGAGACAATCTGTAGGTTATCATAGTAAGAAGTCGAAAATATTAAGCCAAGATGGTGACACAATTTCTTTATTATCAAGGAAACTTTAGTGAGAGAAGGGTGAGCCTGGTCTAGATTAAGTGCACATAGGCTAAGGGGAGATAGGATGGGAGTGAATTTTGATAGAGGCAATTAACGACTTACATTATATAACTGAATGTGAAGTAACTAAGTTGTGGAGAGATCAGTTTTTACCTAAAAAATGGGAGAATGTTAACAAAGAAGTATTAAAAGTTAGGATAATGAAAATACAAAAGGAGAGGGATATAAAAAGAATAGAATATATGGGGAGAATAAGAGAAAAATGGTTTAGAAAAATAAAGCAATATGAATTTGTTATGACCCACCATGCATAAGTAACCACAGTGTTAAAATGCACGATGGACTAAAGAAAAGAAAAAGAAGAAAAAAAATAGCAACTCAAAGTAATGTATTAATAATTGTAAGATTTTTGTATAGCATTATGGAAATAAATACATACATCAAGGAAAATAAGGTATAGATCATTAAAATGTATTTTACGTTTTGTTGAACCCGTATTTTATCTTTTGACAGCGTGTGTTGTTAGAATATAAAGTAGAGGTTTTGTTGCCTAGTAACCATGAACTGAAGCATCACTGATTCTTTGATTCTTGTGCTGCTCATGAAAGATATGTGGATGAATCATCCCTATTCTAGCAGTAAAAATCCAGACCAGTTGCGCTACACAAATTTCAATCACCAGTTTCCATTTGAAAAGGAATGTTCAAGAAAACATTTTTGTCAGCTCTGGGTGAATGAAGTGGACAGATAATACTTTGAGGAGCTGAAGATGTAGATTTTATCAGCACTAGTTGTGATTGAAAACAAATGTTCTCAGAGCAACAGATTGAAGTTGCACTTTATACAATTAACATTCAATTGAGACTTGGAAACATCTCTGAAAATGCCTTATTTACATCATACTGCCTAGATTGAACTTTTGTCCCCTGAAAATGTTGAAAATTCTAAATATAGCTTTAACATTTTATATGAACTATCAATTCATTCTAGAATCTCTCTAAATTTGTAACCAACTTTAAATTTAAGTTGTTACTCTGCATGCAAGTTGTTGTGAATGTACTTTTTCCAAATTGAAAAGTAAGGAATATATTTTTCATAAGGAAAATAGTCCTGCAATACCAGGTAAGTTTTGACTACTATGCATTTTGTGCATCATGCAATTTCTTAGAAGTGGTGTCCAGGGATCTATTTTCGCTGAGTAGGAATTGTAGAACAGTATTTGAAGATCTACTATGCCAGACAGGGACACAATTACTCTTTATTTGTAATGATCTCAAACTCCTAACCTTACATAGTCTGTACATGTATAAAACCATACATACTGTGTTTAGTAGAGTTCAAAATACTAATGCAGGCTGTCTAACTCTGACAACTATAACACAAGAAATAAGAATGAGTTTTCCATCCCTGGTTTTTTTTTTTAATTTTTTTTTTAAAAAAGGTTAAATAAAGAAAGCAAATCAATGTTAAAAATGGTGCGGTTCTGCATAGCACCTATGTTAATTAAGCGAAAGATGGAGAGCTGCCACCTAATGGGCAGGACCAGATGAAAGTTGAGGTTCTAGGCTATAACCATGGCAAACTACCCTGACTGCAGCCTAGAGACTCAAAGGTGATGATGGAAGAGGAAAGATAAAGGTGGCCTTTTAGGAGATTCAATGAGTGATTGAAGATCAGTCCAAAGACTATCAGATGCAAAGATTTGGATGTATGATGGCACGGATTTGGAGGGCTTCTGGCATGAGCTGTAAGCTTCCTGGTGTCCAGTTTTCTTGTCGATGTAGGCTCTGAGCAGGGCTTGGTGATCTTTCAAAGCTCATAATGTACAATCATCAAATTTATGCTGCTGCTGATCAGTGATGTCTATTGTGGTGCGATGATCTTGACGAGATGTTTCTCTAGCAGTTTGTACATCTTGAATGACGTCCTCAGACTATATCAGCTTGGCTGCCAGATTCACGAAATTTCGAATGGAAGCCTGGATTTCCTGGCTGATGGTGTCATTTGTGATGAACTATGTTGATGCAGTTGTAAGTGACAGTGGCAACAATTGCGGTGTGTCTGCATCGACAGTGCCTTTCTGTGTGGATGCAGGGGACAGAGCACCTGGTCAGTGTAAAGGAATATCCCTCCACATGTGGTGCAATAGCAGTGACAGAGATCGTACTGCTGGCATTCTGCACTGAGGCAAGAAGTGCCACAGTAGTGACACTTTGACTTGGCTGGGCTGTCTCACTGCATCCATAGGCGCAGCAGCAGCAGCATGGAGCTAGCCATGCTTGTTGGCTGGCCTCAGTGTGTTAGCAAATACAACTTTATAAATAATAATGTAGAAGCGGTTGATAGTGAAGTATTTCAAATGAAAATGAACGAGGAGTAAGAAAACTATTTACTCTCTTCACTTAAGTAGAATTACCTGGACATGTTTCAAGAGCAGGTAATTCTACTTAAGTGAAGAGTGTAAATGAGTTTTCCTAGTCCTCGTTCATTTTCACATACAACCTTCCTAATAAGGGAAGACTACATGCCAAGGCAGCCTCCAAGCCGATGTGACTGGCCAGCTCCAAGCGCACCAGCAGCATTATTTCCTGGGCAGAGGTGATCCTGGTGGCCTTCATTACAGCAGACCCTATTGCTATGCTGCAAAGAGCACAAAGCATGCCACACTGAAGTGGCTGCATTGAGATAGTGGCTAATGAGCAGCCTCTAACAGCTAGCCCGTGTTAGACAATGGTTCTTCCTAGACAGTGAAAGAAGCTACAGTGGCCAGCTGCTCCTCGGCAGCCCTTCTCCTGGAGTGACCCATATTGCTGCTCAAAAAAGAGTACGTGAATCTCTGCCCACAGACTTTGCCTTCATGCAAATATGCCAGTTTTATGGGGATAAAGCTCTATAATGGCCTACTCAAAGAATCTAAATGTTATAAGCATT
The DNA here is from genome assembly GCA_030765065.1 of Deroplatys truncata. NCBI lineage: Eukaryota > Metazoa > Arthropoda > Insecta > Mantodea > Mantidae > Deroplatys > Deroplatys truncata. Next base: position 48,392,273 of record CM060985.1, read on the forward strand.
ATAGTAAATTTAAAAATGCTCTGAAACATCTCTTTATACATAGGACCCATTATATCACTGGGGAATACAGTAGAATCTCGTTAGCATGTTTTTGCAGGGACCTAAGGATTTGGACGTCATAGGCAGGAAAACGTGTTAACAAAAATGCAAAATATGCAATTTAAGAACATAGTTATGTAATAAAATCTAATAATTACTACGTCTCCATGGGTAATTGAAATTGATTTTGCGTACAATCCGTGTTGAATTTAATGTGTGTTCAAATGGATTTGGATACACAAAGCCTGAGAATAAATAATTCAGCTTTTATATTGGTCAACTTGGATTTTAGAGGTTATGAATGTTTTTGAAAAAATAAATTGCAAATTATGGAAGCGACAAGAGTGGCTTTGTTGTGTATTTTATTACACATGTGACAACAATTTCTGCTAAAAAAGATAAAGAAAATTATGAGCGTGCATCATGTTACGAGTACAATAGGCGAATGTATCTTTGGCGTATTCAATACGATTTGAGTATGGTAAGTGTTTCCATGCAACAAATTTCGTTCTGATCCTATTTTCAAAGAGGAAAGTTTTGTTTTTGCATTTTTCCCTTCTTTAAAAGCAGTTTTAATCAATTTAGGTTTGCTAACAATTGTGTTTAAGGTTGACGGAGGAATGTTTAACATCCGCACTATATCCACATGTTTTATATTTGAATTGTGATCTATTTCAAGGATTTTCAGTTTTTCACTATTGGTTATTTACTGCATTGCAAATGAAAAGTTAAAATGCAATCTACGTATGTTTGGTCAACACTCAACAGTAGAAACTATCGTTGGCGTTTATCACGCCAAGGTAAAGCATTCTCTATCCCGCCCACACAAATATTTACATACATGCATGTGATTGGCTACCGGTATCCACCCTGTGACAGAGGATTGCCCAAAGTAGCCAATGAGGATGTCAAAGCGCCTTCTCCCACTGGACCGATCAAGGATTGGCCAAAACAGTGAATGAGGATGTCAAACTTCAAACGTAGTAAGCGGGACCGGGAAAACGCACTAAGCAAGCGTTATTTATTACATTTGGTAATTTGGTACCGGGACTTTAATAATTGAACGTAATACACGGAAAAACGTGTTAATGAGGAACGTGCTAAAGAGATTCCACTGTATTAAGTGTAGTCTAGGCTATTTGTATCCTGTTGATATAAATATCATATCGACAAACATTTATTTTAACAAAGACCATTTTTATTGTACATATTTATTATGTCCTAGATTTTATATCAATGTACATGTTTATTACTGTAATCTTTTACTTGTACCTATTAAAATGATATGATTCAATCATGTTATCTACCATATTGAATCACAATAAACTGAAATATAATAAAACCATGAATCTATCCACACCCAGAGCCACTTCTGCAAATTACTGAAATTTGTATTAGTGTGACTTGCTTAAAAATATAATGCTGACAGAAATTACTCATTCTTTCATTTGCAAAACTGCACAGTTAGGCATCTGTATTTATCACTCTAAACACAGCTCATTAATATTTTTATACATTTTTTTATTTACCAAAAATTAGTTATCCTGATCTACTGAATATGTAAGCCAATATCCCTACCTTGTTTTACTGCTGTAACTGCATCTAATTTCATCTCTGGTTTATCCAATCCATTGGTATTTACTGGGTCTGTAACACCACTTTCTACTTCTGATTTGACCACCTCAACTTTGGAAGTTGTTTCTTCTTCTGGACTAATTTTGGTTGCAGCAAATCCCTTATAGTGCCACAGAAATGGATGTTTTTCCATGCAGGTACCACAAACCATTTCGCCATAATCATTCAAAGCAGGAACTGCGCTGCCTAGGTGCTGTAACACAAGCAATGGATGCAATAATAATGATTATTTCCTCAGAGATAAATATTATTCACCAATGTTCCATTCCAAGAAAATCCTCTCACTCCAAACTACCCTATACATGGACAAATTTTCATTATTTTTGATTTTCTCAAAAATGGCTCTAACAATTTTGATCAAAATACATGTTTAACATATTTGCTTGGCAAATTTCTGAAAATAGCCTATGAAGTCCTCTTCTTTCTGAATGGCTTTTGTATAATTGGAAAAACCGTGAGTGAAAATCTTGCTACACAAAAAATTGTAGATCTCATTAAAGCACACAATTTATGTCATATATATTTGTGGAGTTGACCATTTCCAAGATATTCCTTGTTATTGGTTTGAAGTTTCAAATACTTCTATTTCTCTCAACTGGGAAGTCGCTATTTGTTTATTTACTCATAGTCGTGCTCTCTTTAAAAATTGGACTATTGCTTTACCTACTGTATCATACAATGAAATGTGTAAAGTGAGTACAGAAAGTCATGTGAATGAAACATTTTTATCTGTTAGAGAAATGTAATGACTTACCCTTCCATGGTACCAATCTTCACATACTATGCATTGAATCATTTCGTCCTCAGTATCATCATCTGGATCAGGATAAGGTCTACTGCATGTGCAGTACACACCTTTGAAGTTCTGGTTGTAGTTATTCAATTCATTCAGGTCATCCTTGTTCTGAAAGCACCCACATTTTCCTGTGTATTATGCTAGATTACAAGAGAATAGCTCTCTAAAGTGCTATCCTGTTTTAGTTAAGAACTTTTAAGTTGTTCCATCTTTGAAAAGAAACAACTGAAAAATGAATCAGCGAGCTTAGCTGACTCCAAATATTTCCTTCATGAAATGCTGTACAGCACCACAAAAATAAATGCAATTATTGTTACTTATTGTACATGGTCATGACAACAGAAAGCAATTAATCTGCAAATGAGTAGAACACTATTTTATAACATATGAGACTATCTTATATGTAGCTTCACTACTACAAGACCAGTAGTATGAATGCATCTCCCCTATTGTCTTTAACTTGCATGATCAGCAAGAGCACAACACTACAGAATATTAAATATGTTGCCCCTTTTTAAGTGCAAAGAAAAAAATTCATTTCTTTAAAGATGTTCTGCAAATCCAATTCCTTTTTTCCATTAGGATATTAAAGACAATATTGTAATTTTTCAAGCACTGATTCTTTTCCTTTAAATACAGGGTGAGCCAAAAGATTCCAAACCGCCTGCACAGTGTTTTTCCTGTCCACGTTCTCGGCACTTGTTGCCATCTGCCGCTATCATAGAAAGGTGCAGATGAAACCATACAACATTTTTAAAACTACTTTTAAAGGCTTTACTTACCAACTTTATGAAAGCAGATGCTGAAACTGGCTACCGTCGTTGTCCATACATTTTTGGCACCTCTTTAGGAAATTATCCATCATGACCGATGTCGTCTAATGTTTCTTCGGTAAGAACCGAAATCTTTTAGATTTCCTAGCCTGAACACTTCCTGTGGCCTGAAATTTACTGTAAAGTTCATGGATTGTTGTACGGCCTGGAACTTTACACCTGGAAATCTTTCTGCAAATCGTACTTTCACTTGGCAAGCTGACCGAGTTAACACATAGAATCATAAATAAATACACGCTGTGCAGTAGAAAGCACATAATATACTTTGTGACTAAGTACAGGACAAAATAATAAATAACTCGTAATAACAGAACTACATCACATCACCGTCAACTCAATACTGCACTTCACATTGCACAGCAGCATGACTTTGTTCATAGCAGCAGTGCATTATCATGTTTTTATCATATTTCCACATGCCCTGTGGAAAAACACTGCGCAGCCGGTAATATTGTTGATAAAATACCCCTCCGGGGTAACTTAAAACATACAATGTACAAGACAAGCCCATACACCCTGGAAGAATTAAAACAAAATATCCGCCAGGAAATTTCTCAACATGAACGATAGTTTCCTAAAGAGGTGCCAAAAATGTATGGACTACGACAGTGACCAGTTTCAGCATCTCCTTTTGTAAAGTTGGTAAGTAAAGTCTTTAAAAGTAGTTTTAAAAATGTATGGTTTCATCTGCGCCTTTCTACAATAGCGGGAGATGACAACAAGCGCTGAGAACGTGAACAGGAAAAACACAGCGCAGGCGGTTCGGAGTCTTTTGGCTCACTCTGTATAATGCTTTCCTGCAGTTTGGTGGAGAGCAAACACACAATAGATGGAACTGCATTTCTTGAATGTAAAAGTCATCAATTGCAAGTGCTCAGTTTTATATATGGGATGTGATGTATGTCTTTCTTAATTACTTTACTGCGTATTAGAAAGCAACTTTTTTAAAAATATTTTTCTGTAGATAATCTTAAATTGATTGCTGCACTAACATACTCCTATAGTTTCTGCACTGGAAAGCTAATCTCTTGCGGGGTTCATTTACCATGTATTTACCTCCACTTCCCCGTATGTCTCACAAAGTGCTTTTCTTAGTACCTTACAACTACTAACAGTACCTTTCAGCTAGGTAGAAAAACATAACCTGTAAGGCAATCTGAACATGAGTGCATGGTGCAGTTTATTCACTTGCTAACTCACTAACCTCGCCCAAAATCTCAAAGTCATTACAAAATTGTGTTACCTCTATAATAAGCAAGAAGTGTAAAATCAAACATTTCTCTGAAAGAGAGAAAGGGGTATTGTCGATTCAAATTGCTAAGTATTAACATATAGCTGAAAGCAAAACAAAGGATGTGGTAACCAACAGATTGAATGCATCATAATTTTAATTCACATTACGAACAAGTGCATGTTTTACTTCAAACTGAAGTATTTGACACACATTACCATCACACTTTGTGCTCTTTAAAGTGCCTATGCCATGAAGAAAGTATTAACATACTTTGAAAAGCTTATCAAATCCCATGCTGCTTTTCTGAGACATACAATGATCTGCATCCAATAAACTTTGCAGACTATTGTATTACTTTAACTCAACCACTTCCCAGAACCCATGCCTGCTAGCCTGTTTCTCTGAACCATGAATCTGCTTGGCATCCTTTAAATGAACTTACAACCCAGATGAAGTAGGCTATGTCATCATTAAAAATTGGATAACTTCGGTTTTCTTCACATCACTTCTTGGAGGAAAAAAACTAAAACATGATTGCCACCCGCTATAAAAGCTTAAGTATTCAGAAATACCTAATATCTACATAATAAAACTCTGAACAGCTTTTCTGTTGTGTTAACGAAAAATGTGGAACCAACATCAGAAAACTTAGAAATAAACAATAAATATGAAAAGGGAAAATACATATTGTCATGTAATGCTATGAGATCAAATGAAGCAAATGTTCATGAGACTTATGGAAAGCAACAATTTAGCACTATGAGAAACATAAATGAAGAGATGAAAAGTGAAATGAAGTTGAAAAATGAAACGAGAAGCAAGGTGAAATTAGATGATTTAAGACGCAAAAAGTTAATTAAATGTGATGAATCTGTATTTGAAAAATGAGATAGTGGCAAAGATAAATGAGACCAAAGCTGAGCAATCATCTCGATGATGACAAATGATTTAAAATCATTTGAACTGGCACACAGTGAAGCAAATAAAATATGGAAAATGAATCTAAATTAAGCACTCATATCGCTCCACTTACCAAATTCTAGTGGGACATGTTTTTATGATCTTTGTCCCCATTCCTGGCTGCTGGTAGAATAACAAGTGATTCCCTGATCTTCTTCTTCCCTGGGTATCTGTAGTCACCTGGTATGGGATTGCTGAATTTAAAGATAAGATGACATGTTTAATCTCTAAATTCACCAACCCCAAACCAGATGATGCTAGATACCCAGGGAAGATCAGGGTAACATCGGTTAGTGGACTAGCAACCAAGAATGGGACAATACGTCCTCAAAACATGTTTTGCCAGTAATTGAAATTGAGTTTGATTTATGTAGCTCTTTAACTGCTGTGGTCCTTAGCGTCCCATTCTATATTGGGCATGAAAAACCAGTAATTTTGCTCAGAGGCCTCTATCAGGCTTGAGGCTCTTTTACGTGTTGTAAATCTATGACACAGGACCAACCGCTTTACTTCCCTTCCAAAGGAAGCCATGCTAAGAATTTTTACACCTGAAAAAATCCATTGCCCTCCACCAGGTTTGATTTCACGACCTTAGGAACTAGAAGCTAGCATGGTAACCACCACACCATGGAGAACGACTCTCCTGCCAGTGATTTAGTAAGTGGACCAATTTGAATGCTAAATGTATATTCATTTTCCATAATTTAACGGCTAATGACGTTAATGAATAGCTATTCAGCATAGAAAGTCGAAGAGTTACTGTCTTGATGAAGGAGCTGGAGGACCTCAGTGGCACACTAACACCAATGTAAACCTCATGGGTGTGTAACACTAAAAAGGAAGTAATACCAAGAAGGTGAATGTGCTCATCAAAGAAACATTAACCAAAGACTTTAGGATCTAGATATATGCACCAGGAGCAGAAAGAATACCTATAGCTGATCGCACCAAGCTGCTAAATTATGATGGGTCAATTACTGCCAACAATTCTCTTATCATAATGCACAAATAGTGATAAGGGTTGGTCCCATAACTCAGTCGATAAAGCACCTGCCTCTGTCCAAGGGGTCCCAGGTTCAATTCCTGGCTGCGGGTGGGAATTTTTCCCCAGCCAAGATTATTCCCTATCCTCCCCAGCCTGGAAGTATGAATGAGAGTGTGAATGTGTTTGTGATCTAATGATTAAAACCCAAAGTTTACTAGAAACCCAACGACAAACACCATTGTCTATGGGCAATATGTTTGAAGGCAAGGCCACGGATAAGACACTGTAGTTAAAGGAAGGGTTTAAATGAAACTTAAAACAAAAAGTGATAAGAGAAAGAAGCCATATAACTGATAGCCAGTCTAAAGGGGCAGGCAGCAGAGTACAAGAACAGTTGGAAGGTGCTCAGGAACTGTTTTGGGAGCCAACCAACTTAAATGAGGCAGCAAAAACCTGATGACATGCTCTAGGAACTTCTCTGGTTGTAGAACAATTTGTGAACAAGGTATAGGTCGCGCCACGGATTTTGGCATGTGAAAATTTTAATGGAAAGCTACAATGCGAGTCCTTTACCGTATAGATGTATGATATATACGGGGTTGCAGCTCGAAGAATGGTGGAAGTTAAGACGGCAGTTGTATACAGTGGAAGGAACTGGATCACAACTGGACAGAAGGAATCACGTGCTACTTGCAAGGGAGGTATTGAAACATCAGAGGGCTAGCCCTGAAGGTCATATGCCAATATCCCTGGCGAGACCTATAATATCTACTTCCCAAGTACATTGCATGGTATAAAATACATACCTGATGCTTTTCTTACTTTTAATGAAATGTGTCATAAATTATACTGGGTATACTTACAGGTTCCAAATTACATTTGTTATTCTTGAATCTGCTATTACCGCAGTCACAGCGGAAATTCCTGAAACGATAAAGGTTAAAGACTATATAAAAAAGTACCTGATGTGTTATATTTACAAAACTTTCTCCAGCATCTTAATTTTTATAAAGCCTTTACAAACTTTCCAAAATGCCTTAAGAACAGCATATTTTGCCTACTTTCACTCCCTGTTGTGATATGGGATAATGTTCTGGGGTAATTCAGCACATAGCAAGCAAGTATTTATATTAAAAAAGGCCATGCATATTATCTGTGATGTTGGGTCCCATCATTCCTGTAGACCTTGTTCAAAACCCAAAAAATTCTTACTCTCACTGGTGAATACATATATTCTCTCGAGCTACCTTACAGATAATTATAACTTCACAATCAACCTTGCTGTGCATGACCACAATACAAGGCATGCAAGTGATTTGTATAGACCAGCAAATAGCTTAAAACTGTTCCAAAAAGGATGTTACTATTCTGCAATAACAATTTATAATAATCTTCCATACTACTTAAAACTATTACGCAAGCCTAATCAACATATCTTTAAGAAAGAGCTAAAGTCTTTCTTATATACTCAGTGAGACCAAATAAACGAACAAACAAACTATTCTTGCAAAAACTTATTCTTCTATCTACTTCAAGTTAATTGTGAAAAACAATTGCATAAATAATTCCATTACATGCTTTGTTATAGGTACTAAGAGGATAGCATTAGTCAAATGTTTAAAAGTGTGTTGCTATATACTGGCCTTGAAATACCACGCTCTTTCCGCAACATCTCGAGAAACAACAGAACTTTAAAAGAAATGGCTGATGCCACAAAAAAAGTTAAATAAATTGTGTGTTTTGAAGAGATCCACATTTTCTGTGTAGTAAGTTACTGTCTCTTTCTTATGGTTTACATGTTATATACAAAATTCCTTCCAAATGAAAAGGACTTAAAAGATTCCCAGAAAATTCAAGATATACATTTTATTTGCCATGTAAACATCTTAAATATGGGTATTTTAATAAAAATCGTGAGCCATTTTTAAGAAACTAAAGAATAATGAAACATTTTCTGTGAAAAGAGCAGTTTGCAGAGGGGAATTTTCTTTAAAATCTTTATATTCATCTTTTAAAGATACTGAACTTAAACATCCAGTTTGGTATTTATCTGACTTCGTTTTTAACTTATGCTATTCACAGACACACACACGGACCTTTCTCTAAAAATGCTTTCTTTATATTTGTTTAGTAGACCTCAAAACATACAATTCCATTGAAATCATGACATCAAACTTTTAGGTGGAAATTTCTTCCTCTTACCTATTATTGGTAGGTGGCAGAGAAAGAAACAGATAATGCATTGAGGGAGAATGAGAGGCACTCCAATATACATTAAATTTGATAAGAAAATCTGAGGCAATGTATGCAGTCCTACATCCTATCTTTTCCTCTAACTTAAATTTGATGAAGAAATCTGAGGCAATGTATGCAGTCCTACATCCTGTTTTTTTCTCAAACTTAAATTGGATGAATAAATCTGAGGCAATACATGCTATTCTACATCCTATCTTTTCCTCTAACTTAAATTTGATGAAGACATCTGAGGTAATGTATGCAGTCCTACATTCTGTTTTTTTTCTCAAACTTAAATTTTATGAAGAAATCTGAGGCAATATATGCAGTCGTACATCCAAGTTTTTCTAAAATTACTCTGCATGTAAACACACCAAGATGTGTTCCTTCAATTCCCAAATCCCTATATGGTGAAAACTTTTCATGCTATAAGTATGCCTTTCCTAACACATGGAGAATAGAACCAATGTACGAGGGCTATTTTTTTTTTCAAACTCCGATGGGTCATAATTAAAAGACAAGGGTACATAGCCAAATAAATTTATTACAAATTGTTAGGTACAAATATGTTTACTTTCAACATAATCACCATTAAGGTTGAGGCATTTGTTATACCCTTGGACAAGCGTTTCGATCCCCTCTGCACAGTATGTTGCTGCCAGTGAGTTAAGATAGGTATGGACATTGGTTTGAAGGACTTCATCATTCTTGAACTTCCGCCCTCCCAGCCACTTTTTCAGTCCAGGGAAGGGGTGAAAATCACTCGGTGCCAAATCAGGGCTGTAGGGCAGATGGTTGAAAATGTTCCATCGAAATTCCTGAAGAATTTGTTGGGTGACACGAACACTGTGAGGGTGGGCATTATCATCAATCAAGACAATCCCAGACGCCAGCTAGCCTCTTTGTTTGTTCTGTATGGCTCTCCGCAGTTGTCGTAATATCTCGCAATAAACAGATGCATTGATTGTAGACCCCCATTCCAGAAACTCCACCAGCAACACACCTTCTTGGTCCCAAAAGACTGTAGCCATCATCTTCTTGTCATTGAAGGTTTGCTTAAACTTTTTGGGTTTGTTTGCTGAGTGTGTGTGCACCCATTGACGAGATTGTTCTTTTGTTTCAGTTGCATAATGAAGCCAGGTCTCATCACCAGTCACAGTTTTCATTAACAAATTGCCACCTTGAGCTCATAACGGGTGAGAAACGTCAATGCTGCTGCCATCTGGCAACTTTTGTGGTCCTCAGACATCATCTTCGGAACCCATTGAGCACACAGTTTCCTATAGTGCAAGTGCTCTGTTACGATCTTGTAAACAGATTATCTTGAATGTGCAGGAAATTTCTGACTCAAGATGCTTATGGTAAACCTTTGGTTGTTCCAAACTTCTTGGTCAATTTGCTGAAGAATGTCATCTGTAGTGAGACTTGCGTCCTTGACCCCCTTCATTGTTAACATTGGTCCGGCCTTCATTAAATTTCCTGCACCATTCATGCACAATACCATCATTCATACAGTTCGGACCGTATACCCGACTCATTCGTCGGTGAACATCAGCTGCACTATTCCCTTCTGCTTGAAGGAATTACACAACACAACTCACATTTGGCGGGAGAGTGAATCATAGTGGCCATGTTTCTGTGCCAAAAACTAGGCTAACAATGGCATGGTGAAGTTGGCTGTGGCTGAGGGAAGAGTGGGGGACATGCACAGTCCTCCTCCACGCACAAACAGTTTCCACACCTTGTATGGTTGCGCTATTGCACGATCGGAGGTTGAAAAAAAAAAATAGCCCTCATACATGACACAGCTGCAATGCAATAAACTTATATTATGCAAATGAAATGACATAAGCATCCAACTGTATAATATTAACACAAAATACTCAGTGTTACAGTGTGTTTGATAATGTAGCAATCCCCTATATATCAGTCTGATTTTATAATGCCAGGTTCACTTTTAACACAGCCATTATCTTGCTGGTCCCTCTTTTTTGCTTTATCATGCTAGGTTAAAGGCATAAATACCCATGATAAATTTAAAAGAGCAGCAAACTATATACACACAACTTTACATGATCTTTATGAAATCAATGTTATAAAACTTTACATTTCCTTAAGCAATCGCTATAGAGCTGATTTACTAAAGTAACCCTGGATCTTGATTTATTACTGCTAAAACTATTTATTGTTAGCAATTAACTTTTAAAAAAATCCTATGCACACTCATGCGCTTAATAGTTCTAATAAACTAATCACACCTGTCAAGTACATGTTTTCTACTCCAATGATTAAGTTCATGCATGCTTAATATTGGTTCTGACTAAGAGGTAATCTGTCACTATGCAGATATACATGCAAAAAAAAGCTTGCAAGCTTTCAATCCCCCATGAATAACGTTGCATTGTAGCTACAAAAAAATAACTGAACTCTTATGTTATAGAGAACGCAGCCTATTGTACTTCACCAAAAGCCAACTGTGACATACCATATTCACTTGTGTACCTTGTGCATGCGAGTAAGATGCACACCCAATTTCCCTCACCCAAAAAAACCAAATTGTGGCGAAGTATATGCATTACAAAAACAAACTCATGCATACAACATAATGCATATACTGCACAATAAAGGAATCGTTCTCGAATTGTGTCCATAGTATTCTATATGGCAAGAAGAATGTTCCATACAAGCCAACGATCTAAACCAAATAAAATACACACCTATTAAAATGGTGCATCGTGGTTAATGTAACTAATATCTAAATAATTTATTCACATTTTTATGCCGTATTATAGCTATGTAGGAAACTAACCCTTCCTATCACTGATGGACTGGAACTTGAACCCTGCAGAACTTGGTTCATGCCATCGATGCTGTAGATTGCATCATCCCCCATCCCATCCATTTTATGGATATGCAGCACTTCTTGAATGACCTCTTGATAATACTGACTGGAATTCGGCCCCAAACAATTTTTACCCAGTTGCATACCAAAGAAATGTAGGTCTTTGAATTTTCCCAGTGGGCATTAACTTGTGGTTGTTGCTCGTCATCCATTCTGTATAGTCTTTTCACTTAAATGGATGGTTTATGCAAACATCCACTGGCCGTAGCAGTGCAGTCATTCCATCAGTGATCACAACCAAGTCTGAATTTCCTGCAGCTAATCTTCTTTTCACATCTTCCATTTGATGCCCCCATAAGCTGTCCAATACTAGCATTTTTCTCTGGCATGATATAAGTGCTCCAGAACATTGCTCCCACGTGGTTTTAATCCAGTCAATGAGTAATGTACTACTCATCCACCCTTTTTCCTTGGCCCTCACTAGGATGGAGCAGGAAAATTCTCTTTATTGGGAATCATTTTCCACTTAAATATTACAAATGATGGAATTTCCCGCCATAAGCAACCATAGCCAACTTAATGCTATAGTGTTGCTTTTCGCAATCAGCTGTACGTATTGCCACAGTCTTTGAGCATTTTTTTTCAATGGTGGTATCACACGGCATCTTGAAATAAACAGGCATTTGATCGGCATATCCTATTTGTGAAAGCAGATACTCATGCTGCTTACAAAGATGTACAACATGTTTTTGAAAGTCTTCATATGTTTCTGACATACATTGCGCTATTGTGGAACGCCTGTGAATTGAAAATCTGCACTGTACAAGAAAGTATAGAATCCAGTCCATACTTGCTTTGAAATTCTGTACACGGCCATCTCTTGCACAATATTCATTGCTTGAAGCTGGCACAATTCTGTGGTCACAGCATAACCAAACTGGCATCTCAAGCTTATGAAGGCTCCAAGTTTATCCTCCATTTCTGGATACTTGGCGAACAATTCTCAGAAAGAATGTCTGTTGCAGTTGGTGCTTGTAACTTGTCCTTTTTCCTACAATTCCTGCATAAGATTTCGGAACATTTAATTTTCTTCCTGCAGTACAATTTCCTATTTCTTCCACTTCTTTGATAATTTTCAATTTTTATCTAAATCAGAACTATTGCATACGCTACCACCTAGAGGCAAACTAAGACTGCTGCTATTGCTAATCCTGTTATACTTTGTGTGCTCATATACAGGAAATACATGTTTAGAACTATCCAACATAAATTCAAATAAGAGGCACACCCAAATTAATTTTTTTTTTAAATGGTGTGCATGGTACAAGAGTAATTACAGTCTTACCCCATTACAGTGCTCTTTGGTTGCTTTTAGAGACATTCTGGTTTTTGCAACACATTTCCCATTAAATAAAATATGACGCACTACTTAGTGCTGGAATTTAATTATAAAACAGTGATTTAATCAATTTGTGTTGTTTCAAAACAAGATTTGAGTTACTGACTGACTTGAAACTAGAATTCCCATTGTAAGGTTGGAAGTACTTCAGTTTAGTATGAAGTCAGACACTTTGAATTCTTGGGAACTGCCATTAAATTGTTTCCCCCAATGTGCAGTTATATCTACTGTCCATTCCAAACCAGAGTTCCCTCTGAAGTAAACAAAAGCATGTGCTTCTGCTTGTCACAAACTCAAGAACACACTCTTATGCCAACGTAAATAGTTCCTTAATACATGTATTGTATCATGAAATATTAGGGCAGGAAAGGTATAGAACTGCACATTTTATTGCAGTTATCATAAGAACTCATTACTAAAGGCAATGGATATTACCAACTGTTAAGAGATTACAAAATATGATTTTTGTCTGCTATTGCTCTAACGCTAAGAGTATTTTGCTTGTTAATACTAACCGTACGCATGACTGCCACTCTCTTACATATACAAGAAATGCAGCAATGAATTCCCAGAGGTGCTATCTGAGTACTGAATAAATACTTTGCGTAACACAGGAAATATGATAAGTGAAGTCATTCATAATACGCTAGTACACGTATGCTCAGCTCAGGTCAAATTTTGTGATTCAGTCAGTTGGTATTTGAGTTTTCATGGCAGAGAAAGGTGCATGTAATGCGAACAAACTTTCAAACACAAATGCGGGAAACAGTTAAAAAGTGGTGAAAAACAAAAAATACTTAATATATTCAACTCACTATTACAAAAATACCGAACACTGCGATAGAAAGTGCTTATAATGTTTGTTTACATCAGTGTTGAAGCCATCTTGTGACGTCATTCATTTGTTCGGTTTGTAGCTCCATCTTGTGTTAGCAATTTGCATCAGTGTTAGTGTTCGAAAGAATGCGACTGTCATTTGATTTAAATTTTGTTTACTGTCCTCCGGCTAGCTATTATCTTATCTTGGGTCGAACATGTGTCTTGATCAGGGTTGTGTAAACGGAAAGGAATCTTTTATCCAAAAATTACACTGATGAAGAAATTTGTTTTACACATTTATTGTCGAACACGTTAACTATCACATTTATACATTGATCTTAACACTCGCTAAACTGAAACTGTTATAATAACTTCTTACTGATCACTTTTAATCAACGTACTTCAACCTTTTGTATAATTAACTTTACCATATTTAGATCTTTCATAATTCTGCTGCGCGTAACTTGTGAATCTATATCCGATGTATGACGAACTGACTGACTGAAGATGACGTGTAGTGTACGACGAAGTGTAATGTATGAATGCTTTCGGCGAACTGAAGGACTGACTGACTTTACCTCTAACTTGGCTTCTATTTATACTCCCACTCCACGATATGCCTAAAGATTATACATGAACTGCTATTGGCTAATAAAACGCGCCAACATTAGCGTCTATTTTAATATCCAATGAAAATTATGAATACATATGCTTTAGGGAAACATTCCAGAAGTTTCTACCGAAAAACGCGCCAACATTACGTAACTTCCTCGTTTCCAATAATGATAAACAGCTCACCCCCTCGCTGCATTATTGCGCTATTATTGACAGTTTCAGTAAGGCCGTATAAAACTTCTTTCCTAATAATAATTACAATTAATAAACATCTGAAATCAATGTCACATAAAAATGCATATTCATATTACAATCATTATTTACATTTAAGTAATTTGTGATACAAATTACTGCATCATATGCCCCACTAGAAACATAATTATAAACATTTACAACTTGTTTGGAAATTTTATAATTGGGTTTTTAGTCTCCTAAATCTTGGAACACACGCTATCACTTTCACTTAACACTTCACACGCATTTAACACACGACATGTTTTTCCTCTATCTTGCCACTACTTACTGGCTCTGGTTGAATGTGTTTAGACATTAATCTGGCATTTACAATTTTTTTTTATAGCAAATACTGTATCCTGAATTATTTAATGACTGTTTCAAAAAAAATGGTTTACTTTCTTATATTGTTAACAAAAATTTATCAATTCAAGAATTTTTTGTAATTATTAAACATATTTACCAAAAATATTTACCCTTTACACAAATATATTTACATATCTCTTAAATCTAGACAATGTTTCACCTTTTCTGTTTGCTACATAAGTATTTGTTTTTTTTTTTTTTTTTTTTTTTTTTTTTTAAATTATTTTTACCCAATATTTTTTTGTTTTGTACTTTATATTCACACTACTCTTTGAATTATCTCTATGTACTTTTACTTTTATATCACATTAAGTTTCAATTTTTTTTTTACATTTTTTTTTTAACATTTCTCTTTTTTTTTTTTTTTTTTGTAATTTATTTCTCTTTTCAAATGACATATAAATAATTAACCCTCTTACGTTCCAATACATTTCTCTGCAAGTCATCTTTTACTATCCAGCATTTACTTTACATCTCATTGCTATTTACCCTCCTGGATCAAATTGTGTGTGGCTAAACATTACTCGTAGCCGTATCCTAACCTTCAAATTTTTGTTCATGAATAACCTCTTGTATTCATAAGAAATTTCATCACATGATAACATTTGAAAACAATCTAAAGTTTCCTGAACAACACATCTTTTAACAACTGCCATTTTCAATTCTTCTGCTATCATTTTAATTTGAGAATACTCTGACAAATCTGTACTAAACTGTACTGGACTGGAGTTTTCATTTTGAACATCTTGGTACTTGTTAATTTCAGACGTTAGCTTTTGATTATTTACAGGCAAAACTTTGAACTTCTTCGTACAATTTATTTCTTTGCATTTCTGACTCTCTCTGTATTTCTGATATCTCCCCTCTGAAATTAACTTGCGCCTGATTCACATCTACATTCATAACCTCTTTCATCTCTCTCATCTCACTTGAAATATGACTCATTCTACTACCTGACTCTGTACATTCTACGTCAACATGTTCAAACTTAGTATTAACCTCACTTTTTTGGTTTGATATTTCCCTGCTCATTTCTGACATTTTCTTTGAAACTTCACCTATCTCATTTGCTATCATTTCCTCATTTTCATCTCTCATTTTTGGTATACTACTATCTAGCTTCATAACTTTCTTTTCAATTTCTTCACTGCTTTGATCTACTTTTTGCTCTAATACCTCATTACTCCTACCAATATTTTCAATTGATTTCCTGTTTTGTTCTAAGCTCTTACCAATATCTTCCCTCAATTCCCTATTATTCTTTTGCATATCTTCCCTTAATTGATCTGTAAAGCTCTTACCAATATCTTCCCTCAATTCCCTATTATTCTTTTGCATATCTTCCCTTAATTGATCTGTAATGCTCTTACCAATATCTTCCCTCAATTCCTTCTTAATCTGATCTAATTTTTCACCAAAATTTCTAAACATTTCCATCATCATACCAGCATCAAAATTAACATTTCCTGCTATTCTATTCTCACTTTCTGCATTAACATTTTCAACCTCAAATCCTAAAAAGTTTGGGCTATTTACTGTAACCTGTATTGAATTACAGCTAACTGTTACATTATCTCCCTCCATAATTATTTCTTCTGTATTATTAGTAGCCATTGTTTTCTTTATCCTACCACTCCTTAAGTACATTTAAAGGTTACAATTTTGTTTTCTAAAAAAAAAAATTACGATACTCTGACCTTTGTGATGCTGTCTGTTGCTGTTACTTTGATGTCCAGCTTCCTGCCCCTCTCTCCTAGATTTGTATGTCGCTTCGATGAATCTTCGTCGTTTTGTTGTCCTATAGTTTGAATTTCCCTGTTGCCTTGTAATCTCGGAATTACGATCGTAGTCTGTCGTCCTGTTGTTTCTGGAATCTGCGTCTTGTAGATCATTTCACTGCTGCATTCGTTCCACGTCCTGGTTCCTTTCCTGGTCACTCTGCTCCTTCCTGGTTATGCTGATCCTTTCCTGGTCATCGTGTTCCTTTCCTGGTCACTATGCCCCACGTTCTGGGTGCCAATTTGCGATAGATGGTTCTTACGTAATATGTTTTTACGTAAATTATTAAAACTTGTAGATCTTATGTTGTGTTGCTTTTGTTTTGTTTGGTTACATAATTTTAACTGCCCCACGTTGGGCGCCAATTTGCGATAGAAAGTGCTTATAATGTTTGTTTACATCAGTGTTGAAGCCATCTTGTGACGTCATTCATTTGTTCGGTTTGTAGCTCCATCTTGTGTTAGCAATTTGCATCAGTGTTAGTGTTCGAAAGAATGCGACTGTCATTTGATTTAAATTTTGTTTACTGTCCTCCGGCTAGCTATTATCTTATCTTGGGTCGAACATGTGTCTTGATCAGGGTTGTGTAAACGGAAAGGAATCTTTTATCCAAAAATTACACTGATGAAGAAATTTGTTTTACACATTTATTGTCGAACACGTTAACTATCACATTTATACATTGATCTTAACACTCGCTAAACTGAAACTGTTATAATAACTTCTTACTGATCACTTTTAATCAACGTACTTCAACCTTTTGTATAATTAACTTTACCATATTTAGATCTTTCATAATTCTGCTGCGCGTAACTTGTGAATCTATATCCGATGTATGACGAACTGACTGACTGAAGATGACGTGTAGTGTACGACGAAGTGTAATGTATGAATGCTTTCGGCGAACTGAAGGACTGACTGACTTTACCTCTAACTTGGCTTCTATTTATACTCCCACTCCACGATATGCCTAAAGATTATACATGAACTGCTATTGGCTAATAAAACGCGCCAACATTAGCGTCTATTTTAATATCCAATGAAAATTATGAATACATATGCTTTAGGGAAACATTCCAGAAGTTTCTACCGAAAAACGCGCCAACATTACGTAACTTCCTCGTTTCCAATAATGATAAACAGCTCACCCCCTCGCTGCATTATTGCGCTATTATTGACAGTTTCAGTAAGGCCGTATAAAACTTCTTTCCTAATAATAATTACAATTAATAAACATCTGAAATCAATGTCACATAAAAATGCATATTCATATTACAATCATTATTTACATTTAAGTAATTTGTGATACAAATTACTGCATCATATGCCCCACTAGAAACATAATTATAAACATTTACAACTTGTTTGGAAATTTTATAATTGGGTTTTTAGTCTCCTAAATCTTGGAACACACGCTATCACTTTCACTTAACACTTCACACGCATTTAACACACGACATGTTTTTCCTCTATCTTGCCACTACTTACTGGCTCTGGTTGAATGTG
Organism: Deroplatys truncata; assembly: GCA_030765065.1. Lineage (NCBI taxonomy): Eukaryota > Metazoa > Arthropoda > Insecta > Mantodea > Mantidae > Deroplatys > Deroplatys truncata. The sequence goes on from CM060985.1 coordinate 48,410,550, forward strand.
TTTAGACATTAATCTGGCATTTACAATTTTTTTTTATAGCAAATACTGTATCCTGAATTATTTAATGACTGTTTCAAAAAAAATGGTTTACTTTCTTATATTGTTAACAAAAATTTATCAATTCAAGAATTTTTTGTAATTATTAAACATATTTACCAAAAATATTTACCCTTTACACAAATATATTTACATATCTCTTAAATCTAGACAATGTTTCACCTTTTCTGTTTGCTACATAAGTATTTGTTTTTTTTTTTTTTTTTTTTTTTTTTTTTTTTAAATTATTTTTACCCAATATTTTTTTGTTTTGTACTTTATATTCACACTACTCTTTGAATTATCTCTATGTACTTTTACTTTTATATCACATTAAGTTTCAATTTTTTTTTTACATTTTTTTTTTAACATTTCTCTTTTTTTTTTTTTTTTTTGTAATTTATTTCTCTTTTCAAATGACATATAAATAATTAACCCTCTTACGTTCCAATACATTTCTCTGCAAGTCATCTTTTACTATCCAGCATTTACTTTACATCTCATTGCTATTTACCCTCCTGGATCAAATTGTGTGTGGCTAAACATTACTCGTAGCCGTATCCTAACCTTCAAATTTTTGTTCATGAATAACCTCTTGTATTCATAAGAAATTTCATCACATGATAACATTTGAAAACAATCTAAAGTTTCCTGAACAACACATCTTTTAACAACTGCCATTTTCAATTCTTCTGCTATCATTTTAATTTGAGAATACTCTGACAAATCTGTACTAAACTGTACTGGACTGGAGTTTTCATTTTGAACATCTTGGTACTTGTTAATTTCAGACGTTAGCTTTTGATTATTTACAGGCAAAACTTTGAACTTCTTCGTACAATTTATTTCTTTGCATTTCTGACTCTCTCTGTATTTCTGATATCTCCCCTCTGAAATTAACTTGCGCCTGATTCACATCTACATTCATAACCTCTTTCATCTCTCTCATCTCACTTGAAATATGACTCATTCTACTACCTGACTCTGTACATTCTACGTCAACATGTTCAAACTTAGTATTAACCTCACTTTTTTGGTTTGATATTTCCCTGCTCATTTCTGACATTTTCTTTGAAACTTCACCTATCTCATTTGCTATCATTTCCTCATTTTCATCTCTCATTTTTGGTATACTACTATCTAGCTTCATAACTTTCTTTTCAATTTCTTCACTGCTTTGATCTACTTTTTGCTCTAATACCTCATTACTCCTACCAATATTTTCAATTGATTTCCTGTTTTGTTCTAAGCTCTTACCAATATCTTCCCTCAATTCCCTATTATTCTTTTGCATATCTTCCCTTAATTGATCTGTAAAGCTCTTACCAATATCTTCCCTCAATTCCCTATTATTCTTTTGCATATCTTCCCTTAATTGATCTGTAATGCTCTTACCAATATCTTCCCTCAATTCCTTCTTAATCTGATCTAATTTTTCACCAAAATTTCTAAACATTTCCATCATCATACCAGCATCAAAATTAACATTTCCTGCTATTCTATTCTCACTTTCTGCATTAACATTTTCAACCTCAAATCCTAAAAAGTTTGGGCTATTTACTGTAACCTGTATTGAATTACAGCTAACTGTTACATTATCTCCCTCCATAATTATTTCTTCTGTATTATTAGTAGCCATTGTTTTCTTTATCCTACCACTCCTTAAGTACATTTAAAGGTTACAATTTTGTTTTCTAAAAAAAAAAATTACGATACTCTGACCTTTGTGATGCTGTCTGTTGCTGTTACTTTGATGTCCAGCTTCCTGCCCCTCTCTCCTAGATTTGTATGTCGCTTCGATGAATCTTCGTCGTTTTGTTGTCCTATAGTTTGAATTTCCCTGTTGCCTTGTAATCTCGGAATTACGATCGTAGTCTGTCGTCCTGTTGTTTCTGGAATCTGCGTCTTGTAGATCATTTCACTGCTGCATTCGTTCCACGTCCTGGTTCCTTTCCTGGTCACTCTGCTCCTTCCTGGTTATGCTGATCCTTTCCTGGTCATCGTGTTCCTTTCCTGGTCACTATGCCCCACGTTCTGGGTGCCAATTTGCGATAGATGGTTCTTACGTAATATGTTTTTACGTAAATTATTAAAACTTGTAGATCTTATGTTGTGTTGCTTTTGTTTTGTTTGGTTACATAATTTTAACTGCCCCACGTTGGGCGCCAATTTGCGATAGAAAGTGCTTATAATGTTTGTTTACATCAGTGTTGAAGCCATCTTGTGACGTCATTCATTTGTTCGGTTTGTAGCTCCATCTTGTGTTAGCAATTTGCATCAGTGTTAGTGTTCGAAAGAATGCGACTGTCATTTGATTTAAATTTTGTTTACTGTCCTCCGGCTAGCTATTATCTTATCTTGGGTCGAACATGTGTCTTGATCAGGGTTGTGTAAACGGAAAGGAATCTTTTATCCAAAAATTACACTGATGAAGAAATTTGTTTTACACATTTATTGTCGAACACGTTAACTATCACATTTATAAATTGATCTTAACACTCGCTAAACTGAAACTGTTATAATAACTTCTTACTGATCACTTTTAATCAATGTACTTCAACCTTTTGTATAATTAACTTTACCATATTTAGATCTTTCATAATTCTGCTGCGCGTAACTTGTGAATCTATATCCGATGTATGACGAACTGACTGACTGAAGACGACGTGTAGTGTACGACGAAGTGTAATGTATGAATGCTTTCGGCGAACTGAAGGACTGACTGACTTTACCTCTAACTTGGCTTCTATTTATACTCCCACTCCACGATATGCCTAAAGATTATACATGAACTGCTATTGGCTAATAAAACGCGCCAACATTAGCGTCTATTTTAATATCCAATGAAAATTATGAATACATATGCTTTAGGGAAACATTCCAGAAGTTTCTACCGAAAAACGCGCCAACATTACGTAACTTCCTCGTTTCCAATAATGATAAACAGCTCACCCCCTCGCTGCATTATTGCGCTATTATTGACAGTTTCAGTAAGGACGTATAAAACTTATTTCCTAATAATAATTACAATTAATAAACATCTGAAATCAATGTCACATAAAAATGCATATTCATATTACAATCATTATTTACATTTAAGTAATTGCATCAACACTTGTATTGGTGTATATTACGAAACTAATATCCGATTTTACAGGCGTTTCAGTGAGAAGTGAAACCAAAGTCCACAGGGAGTATAAACAGACATAATAGAACATAGAAGAGGAGAATCAAATGTGGGAACTTGTTTTGTGTGCGACAGTGCTTATTTTGGAGAGTAGTTCTGATTCCGATATGGCAGCTGAGTCATCTTCGGAGGATTTGGGTGTTGCACTTTTGCCCTAGGATTATGATTAATGTAAGTAAAATGTTCATTTCTGCATACTTATATAATTGATTGTTAACTCAGGTTGCATTTTGAACTATGATTCTCACACAGGGCGCCTTTTTATAGACTGAACAGTGTTCAACAAGCACGTGAGAGGGGAACGAGCAGGCATTAGGGACGGGGATTGCCAACTACTTTCGCGCGGATAATACAAAGAGTTTGTTTACAGTGAGAGGCACTTTGATTTGAAATGAACAGTACACATGTCCTTGTTGTAATGAGCCGAGTTTAAACATGAGAGCTAATATCTCAGCTATTTAAACACCATGGCATTAATGCACAGATAGTCGATGCGTCATTATATTCTTGAATGAATTTATGAAGAATATATCGTTTTTGAGTTTCCTCAAATATATGACAAATAACTGCTAATAACAGAGAATTTATTTGCACATAATAAACGATTATCTGTCTGGTAACCAATTAGACTAGAAGGACTTGCTTTTTTTGACATGCAAAGTAAGAGAAAGCAGAGAGTTTAGGGAGAATGCCATATTCATTAAATTCTATAAATGAATACCAGTGGATACTTAACAGGCTTCAAACTGTCGGCAAATTAGCATGGCTGTGTAAAACTAGGAGTTTTTAATGTGAAGCATTACCACATTGGCCCAAAGCACATAAAATAGAGAACTTATTTGTTCATAATAAACAACGTGTGTCTGGTAGCCAATAAGACTAGAAGCATTTACTTTTGTTGATATACAAAATAAAGTGAGAGAAAACAGAGTTTAGGGGAGAAAGTAGTATTCATTAAATTCTATAAATGTAGACCAGTGGATACTTCACTTTACGTTCCAAACTGACAGCAAATTACCATGACCATGTAAAACAAGGAGATTTTAATGTGAAGCATTACGCATTGGCCCAAAGCACATTTACCTTAAAATGTGTTTTTAAGGACTGTATCTTATATGCTCAATAAGCCAGGAAAATATCACCAAGGAGGGAGGAAGTTCAATCGCCACGTGATATGGTCATGGGCAGGGCAGAGGCATGGTTTCAGAGTGGCAAAATGGGGGAAGAAGAAAGTATTGTGTTGACACCCAATGGGAGTTTATGGGTTCTAGACAGAAACAAAGTGGGACCATCAAGGGAGCCAACAGGAGTAGATTTATGAAGTAGGAAAGTGTGCCAAACGTATAGAAATAGAGCAGGCTCTGAGAGAAATATGGGAATACGGAAGCAATAATAATGGGGGAGTCAATATTAGAATAGGGAGGGAGAGTGATTACAGAATGAATATGTTGTGGAAATGAAACATGATCTAGAAGCAAACAAATTAGATAAAGTAAAGACAAGTGTATTGATAAGCAAGTGATAGATTTATATGAAATCGTGAAGTGAATGATTTAGATATAAAGGACATTAAATACGGAGAGGGCTAGGAGGGAGAGTTATATTTCTTAATATGAACGAGCAACTGTTGTTATGGTCGATCAGCACGGGGACAAAATAAGTATTCTTAAAGGTATTAAATTGCATCTAATATTAGCCATTTTCCGCTGGTACTGGAGATTCAAAGACGATCGGAGGAAGTAAAGGAAGGAGATGGGAATGGGAGAACACTAAGCAGTATAGTGACTTTAATGAGAAACTGTTAGCGATATGAAGCTAACTCAACACACATGTTTTGTAAATGTGGAAGCTTGGGTATGATCGGCAATAGGAGGCAGGGCTCCACGCTGATCATGCCCAAATGTATTGTATTAGCTCAACACTCAATAAAGATATCAAAGATATCATTGTTGAGAAGCGGAAGTCAACGAGTAGATCACGGCTGAACTCAGGGTTACAAACAGGTATTTCTCAAGCTTTGACAATTACTGCCAACATGATCTATTGTTGTTTGGCTAGGTGCTGCTGCATTTATTCATTCAGTTTTGGTCAGTGTTCCAGTCATAGCAGATAGTGCAGAAAAGAGAGCATCTTTGTTGGGTCACTTGAATAAACATGGACTTCAGAGAAATTTCATGAAATTGATATGCTTATCACTCAATCTGTGCAAGAGAAATGAAAACATGTTTCTACTGTCCGTTCCAAACCAGAGTGCCTTTCACCGTAAACAAAGTAGTTTGCAATCTCCACTCCTAATGGCTGCTTGTACTGCTCTCACGTGCTTGTTGAACATTGTTTAAATCTATAAAAATGTGTCCTGCATGAGAATCATAGTTCAAAATGCAACCTGAGGTAACAATCAATTTTATAAGTATGCGGAAATGAACATTTTACTTACGTTAATCACAATCCTCGGGCAAAAGTGCAACACCCAAATCCGAATCCTCCGAAGATGACTGAGCTGCCATATGGGAATCAGAACTACTCTCCAAAATAATGACAAGCTTATCAACAATTCCACAGCACTTAAAACAAGTTCCCACCTTTTATTCTTCTCTTGTATGTTCTATTATGTCTGTTTATATTCCCTGCTCGCTTTGGTTACACTTCTCACTGAAATGCCCTTAAAATCGGTTATTAGTTTCGTAATATGCACTAATGCAAGTGTCTCGTATTTTTCTAATAGTGTGTTGAATATATGAAGTATTGTTTGTTTTTGGCCAATTTTTTAACTGTTTCCCACTTGTGTTTGAACAGTTTATTCGTACCACACGCACCTTCCTCTGTCATGTGAACTCAAATATCAACTGATTAAATCACAAGATTTGGCCTGAGCTGAGCATACATGTACTAGCGTATTATGAATGACTTCGCTTATCGTATTTCCTGAGTTATGCAAAGTGTTTATTCGGTACTCAGATAGCATCTCTGGGAATTCATTGTTGCATTTCTTATATATGTAAGGGAGTGGCAGTTATGCATACGATTGGTATTAACAAGCAAGGTGCTCTCGGCGTTAATGCAATAGCAGACAAAAATCATATTTTGTAATCTCTTAACAGCTAGTATATATCCATTACCTTTAGCAATGAGTTCTTAGGATAACCGCAATAAAATGTGCATATCTATACCTTTTCTGCCCTAATATTTCATAATACAATGCATGTATTAAGGAACTATTTATGTTGGCGTAAGAGTGTGTTCATAAGTTCATGACAAGCAGAAGCAAGTTTGGAATGGACAGTAATGTCGTGAATATTTTATAATCGCATTCATTATTTAGATAAGTTTTCTTGTAAAAAATCTTCCAAAAATTTAGGGTTGTCTTACGCCAACTTGTATTCAGGCCAATACAGTATATCTAGAGGTAAATTACATTAAGAGAAACAGTTTTCACATACCTCTTTGTGTACAACTCTACCAGCTCATGACCTTCATGACAAAAATAACTGCAAGCCAAACAAATGCCCCCAGGAGGGGTGTCATCTCCCAATGGAATGCATGTCATGCAAGCATAAAGAGCCTGTCTTTTTACATAACCCTGAAAAATAAACACCACATATAAACATAGATGAATGTATTAAGTGCTCAATCGAAGCTCATACTGCCCACTAAACAAGAACTCTGAGAAAATGAAGATAATGGCTTGCTATATGAAAAAGAACTTGTTGGAATACAAAATGAGCTGTATGCATAATGCAATATTACCTTTTGCTTTACCTATAGGAAAAGGCTCGAAGGAATAGTGCATATTTTATTTTATATGCATAAACAGTAACCTAATGCTAAGAAGTTTATACTTCCATGCCATAGTTTTACCTTTCGATAATCAAATTTCCTATTAACTGGGGGCTTCCGCTTCTATTCGGCCATTCTCGTCACGGTCAGTCTCATTTAAAATTTAATGTGACATGCAGCACACTCGAACAATTGGGAAATCTAGTATCAACATAACCTGTGTATGTAAAACATCTAGAATGTCTGAGGAATATACAGGGTTATTCAAAGAGAAGGAACAGATTTTAAATATATCAATAGATAGCGACACATCATTGAATAGAGGAAAGTTCAAAGTTTTAAGCCCCACGTATTAGTTCCATTCAGTGCCTAAAGTGGCGCTGGGTTTGTTTACAAGAAAATGACAACGGCACAGGAAAAGTCATTTTGTGTGCTGCAGTATGCAAAGAGTTAATCCATTGTTTCATTGCAGCACACATTTCATTGTAAGTTCAACGACGAGCCACCTCGTCATAAAAAATTTGCAATTGATACATAAATTCGTAGAAGATGGCTGCATATGCAAACAGAAAAGCACTGGTCATCCTTGCATAACAAATGATGCTCATTTTGAACACACACAATAAAATGTTGAACTTTTCTCTATTCAGTGATGTATCGCATGTGTCACATCTTTTGTCGTTCATTAGAAATAATAGTGCAGGCTCTGTGAGAAGTATGGGGAAACAGAAGCAGTAATAATGAAGTAAATAGAATAGGGAGGGAGAGTGACTATAGAATGTATAGAAGGGAACAAATTAGGCAAAGTAAAGACAAGGTATTGATAAGCAAGTGATAGATTTTATGAAATCATGAAGTGAATAATTTAGATATAAAGGACGGTAAATATGAGAGGGCTAGGAGGGAGAGGTACATTTCTTAGTATGAACGAGCAAGTGGTGTTATGGACAATCAGTACGGGGTACAAATAAACATTCTCTAAATTGCATCTAATAGTTCCCATTTCCCGCCGATAGTGAAGTATTAAAGCGGCGGAGGAAGTAAGGGAAGGGGAGAAGAACACTAAGCAGTATAGTGAATTTAAATGAGAAACGTTAGCGATATGAAGCTAACTCAACACACATGCTTTGTAAATGCGGAAGCTTGGGTATGAACGGCAAAAGGAGCCAGGGCTCGACGCTGATCATGCCCAAATGTATTGTATTAGCTCAATACTCAATAAATATATCAAGATATCATTAGAAATAAATATTTGAAGTCTGTTCCTTCTTTTTAAATAACCCTGTAATAAACAAGAAGAACAAGGAAAACAAATACAGTTAGTAAATTTGCTGAAGCAATACCCAGTGCTACTGAATATATCACAAACCTCTGCATTGAGAAATAAGAAAGCTTCAGCAATGCACAAATTAAAGATGAAAATGTTGCCCATAAAGTATTCACTCAACCACTCCACATTGTTTATTAAATGGATACAATTTCTTGAAGTCAGAATCTCTAGGCTGTTTTCTTTCTTTAAACCTCTTTCTAGCCCAAACTTGAAGAAATGCAGTCACTTTACTTTATATGGACATTTGCTAAACAAGCAAAGCATGGGGAAAAGTATGCTATGATTTTTCTTAGTGCTGCCTACAAAGCAAACTCTTTCTATGTTTTATGCATGACAACCACAGTATATTCTATGGGTAGAAGTATAACCTACTAGGTCAATAATGTGCAAATAGGAAAAACATATACTATGGTTTTTATGCATACTGATTTTAGTATTTCATTCCAAAACCATAGGAAAAGAATTTACTGCATTTAATGTATCCAGCTCAATAAATTTGACTTATTATCAATACTTTATACATTTGAATTGCCACACAGATATGCAATTTATAATACCAGTCAATTTACACTACTTTGTGCAACTGAATGGATGCTTGTAAAAAATGAGCTAACCATAATCTTTTTAAAAAAATTAATTATCTACTTCCGAATTTTTAAAAAAAATAAGGGCAAATCTGCTACTGTTGTATCCTGTCGAAGTAGCTTAAATTAGCCAAAGAAAAGCGAATAATTTACCTTGTGAGTGAGTTTAGAAGTAGATGTGCTCTGTTCAATAGCTTGTGCCCACCTACCCGCCCCTCGACGGTGTTCTAGTTATATAGACGAATCACGTACGAAACAAAACAAACGTAGCCCTTTTTTCGTTGAAGATGTATAGTTGGAACTGCCAACCTAAATGAAAATCCACCAGAAATGCGATGCGCTGTTGTTAGTAGTATTTTTTCTTCTTGTTTTTCTTCGTGTGTTATTCCCGCTGAGAAAACTTAACGCATTCAAAGACTGGCTGCACCATGCACTAATTGAAAGCAGCAAAAGAATATGCACCAAAGTTTTAAGTTTGTAATAGTTTTTGTCAAATTATATTTTATTAAGAGGTTATTTCCATTGTAATAGCAGTGTAATAAAGAAGTTGCTTTACCATAACAGTGGTAGATAGTTAACGCAAGCTTACATAAAAAAAAACCCTACCTAAGGCTAACCTTCCCTGAATTCAGAAACGTAAGCTTATATAAAAAGAAGTAATCCTAACCTAACCTTCCGTGAACCAGAAATGTAAACTTCGCTCGCATGCTTTGATGTAACCACTGGTAACTAATTAAAACAAGCTTATATAAAAAAACTAAACCTAACATCCCATGAACCAGAAATGTAAGCTTAGGAATGCACGCGTCACTTCGCTCGCGTGCTTTGATGTAACAACTGGTAACAAATTTAAATAAGGTTATATGTATAAAACTAAATCAGAAGCCTAAGCTTATATTAAAAGAAAAGTAACCTATACCCCCGCCGCTGTAACGTTGCACTTGACAGCTAGCATTTAAGTTGGTACACTCGCAAAAAAAACAGATGAAAAGCTTCAACCGTTTCACTTCCTAAGCCAATCACAAGGCAGCATTCTGGATTTTCGATGACAAAGCGGAACCGGAACTAGATTCGGCTCTGTTGCCGGATGTAACTATTCCCAACCACATACTTCAGTTTGTGAATCTCTAGCACGAGCGTCGAGTTGTTCTTTGAGAGCTACATATTGTTCATTGTTATTTATATTTGTGGTTGTTGTTTGATAGTTTTTTTTATTGTTCGTTTATACATAAATATATATTTATTTATATTTATCTATTTTATATATATATATTTCATTCATATTATATATTTAAACAAAACTTAAGTGCGACAATGTCTGAAAAACGATGCCAATCGCCGAGTGATGATTCACAAAGTGAAAATACTTTGTGCCGAGATGTGCCACTTAATAGTAAGGCATTGGAACTATTAAGGAGAACCCGGGAATTCTTTGAACAGGAAAAGGAGTACATGAAGCTTCATGGCAATCCCTCTATTCCTGCTGATAAAGCCGTACAGCTAACTGCAGCAGCTCTTGGACTAAGCACGAGAACTGTTATTCACAAGGCTACGGTGGACGCGGCTTCGTGGAAGAAGAAAGTAGATCATGTGAATAAGCTATAACTGGTGCAAAACTGGAATCGTGACCTTGAATGCCAACCCAGCTGCCGAGCCTAGGAATGGTTTATGTTTAGCTTAATCAACGAAAGCGATATAATACCTTTGCTTACTGCCACCGTATCAGTGCGTAACACATACAGTCTGCATAGAAAGTGTCCGCATCTTGTAATTTCAAAGAGATCAATACGTAAATAGTGCTTATTTTATATTTGTGATATTTATAACCATGGCTCCTACGTTTTCAAAGTTAAATGGTAAGGTATTACGTATTCAAAGCAGGGAAATAATTGCAAATGTCCTCGACTTCATGAAGCAAGAAGTAGAGATGAAGGAAGAAAATATATGTTTACCCCGAGTTCCACAAAAGCCTTAAGAGAGTGAAAGAAAGAGTAGCCAAAGCAACTGTTGTTTCACTGAGTTCCGTTTCCAGAGTTCTCAAAGACAAGAAAAAGCATATGGATGAAAGAGTACCATTTGACACACCTGTGAAGAAACATAAGATCCCTAAACGTATTACAGAAATAGACGATTTGGACAAATGCGTCATTCGGTGCACGATTTACAATTTCTATGTGGAAGAAAAAACTGTGCCAACAATAAGCAGATTGCTCATCAATCTGAAAGATGTCATAAATGTTGAAGGTGGTACTACAAGTCTCAAATCCCGGCTATGGCACTGAATTTTGCAGTCTGATACGAACTTTCCAAATGACTATAATTTTATATGTACTTATATCAGCATAAATTTTCAAGATGCTGCTACAAATCTCAGAAAAATTATAAAAGATTTAGGGTTTAAGTGGAAGAACACGAAACCAAACAGAGTTTTAATAGAAAAGCACGACATACGATCTCAGCTGGAAGAGTACCTTACTCAGAGGTACAAATCATACTATAGTGTATGAAGATGAGTCGTACATACACAGCAGTCATACATCTAAAAGTTGCGGTGACGATAGCGAATTAGGTTTTCAGGCACCTGTTGCCATAGGGCAAATACTTATCGTTCATGCTGTTCGTTCCAAATGCCCTTCTTTTACAAGTCGCAACAAAAAACAGGAGATTTTCATCAAGAAATGAATACAGAAAATTACATGAAGTGGATCAACACCATGTTGATACTAATATGCCTGCTGGGTCTATTCTGGTTATCGACAATGCTTCACAATGTGGTAACACTCAAATTGACAAAACAACCTACCTCAAATTCCTTGAAAGAAGAAATAAAAACCTGGTTGCTTAGGCATAATATAACTTTTGATGAAAGCATGAGTAAAACAAATATAACTTAGTTAAAGCCAAGAAATCCCTTCAGAAGTCATAACTCATAATACTTGGCCAGATATTAATACAACATCGCCATAATGTACTTAGACTGCCACCATATCACCCAGATCTAAACCCAATCGATTTAATCTGGGCTGATGTCAAAACAGTATTGTGTTAGTCAAGCGTATGACAGAGTGACATCTGTTGAGCTAGCGCTTTGCATAGAGTGACATCTGTTGGAAATATACATCGTCATCGCTGTGCGGGACACAACTAGAGCATAATGTCGAAAATAAGTTACACTTCTTTCAATCTACTGCAGAAACGGTAACACATCCTCTCTCAAGTTCGTCTAACCTTAAGGAAATCTATGTGGATGACATTGTAATGAGCTTGGCTTCAGCCGAAGATTTGCAAGCATCTCTTGAAAAACTATCAGAACGGGCAGAATACAATGAAACACATTTTAACAATGAAAGGACAGTATCTATAACATTTAGAAGTAGTAACGAGCAGTTTCCCTTTGCAGATCAAAATCTCCAGTTATAGTGACACATGTGAAATATCTGGGAATAGTTCTGCAATCAAGTGGATACAAATTTTTGTTACACATTAAAGACAGAATCAACACAGCTACTAGAATCACAAACAGCATTAGGCACTGAGAAAATTATTGTTAGAAATAGCAGTAAAACTGTTTAATGTGAAAGAACCACCTGTTGCACTTATGCAATAGAAAACATGTTGCCATACCTCATGAAAGAACAGCTGTCAAATCTGGAGAAAATTAAAGCATTCTATCTAAAGAAAGCCTTGTGTATCTCCAAATATATTCCCTCATGTTTATAATGTCTTGCAGGAGAACAATTTTATATAGAAGATACGACTAAAATTCTTACTCCTAGCCACAACCAACTACAAGGGAACATGATGGAACTCATGACTATGAGAGAAGAAATCTGGAGAGAGTTCTTTGCAACCAATGCTACACCACTAAAAGACTGAAAAAGACCAAATTATGACCTCGGGCATGCGATAACCACATTCAAGGTCCATGATGTGCAATAATGCAGGATACTGCATACCAGGACCACAATGTGTGTGAGCACTGTGGTGAGCTATATGACAGAAAACATAATATTTTTCTGGTAGCAGCATGAATCACTGATGAAGTTTTGCTCTGTAGAAAACTGAATTGAGAAATGTATATATGCACAGTATGTAAATTTCTTAATTCATTCCAATTCGTGTCAGATAACTGTATAACTTTCTGAACTGGCTGTTGTTTTGCTTTTCAGTTACATTAATTTGATTTCTGCAATATTTAGGGTTTAAACTAATACTATGATAATAGGTTTTGCTCATATGTTACATGAATCAGAAGTGGAATTTATTACATAGAAATGTAAGATGAAAGAAAAGTGTTACAACCAATGTATTAAGATCGGATATCCACTTAGGTACTCAACTACAGATGCTAGCAATGCATAATTAAGTAGAACCAGCTCTACAAAAATAATTGCTCCCATCTTAGGTTGAGTGAAGAGTTAAAGGTTATTCATACAATCTTAAGTAAAAGTTCTCACTTCTATCTTTTGCTTGCCAGCAAATTATCTTACATCTATATTTTGCTACCAAACATCTGGATCACTTTTCATTTATATGGCCCAGTTTCTCATTTCCAAAGAATCCGAAATCTATTAAAATTACACTGCATCCCAGGTGATAAATCTTACTACTGCCAGGAAAATAAGTTGGTTTCTATGTGTGATGTCTGATTCCGCTTATTTTATCACTTTTGTGAACTAAACGTTGCAGCACTATCTCCGTTATGCACACAGAGTTGGGAGTATTTTCAACAAGAAACAATATCAATTAAGTCATAACGAATATAACCTTGCTTTACCTAACCCATCAGCTCACCTAAGTAATTCCAAAATAGGCGCTGAAGAAAGCAGAACAAAAGAACATGCTCGCTGACGAAGTTATAAAAGATTTAAATCAGTCCTTTCTGAACTTAAAATTAAACTGAATTAAATAAAAATGTTCTAGTAAGTTATAAAACTTAATGTATACGGCATTATTTATTTAACATAAGGAAGACATACTGATGTTAAATACATTTATTATAAGGCCTGGTATAATGCCAACACAGCCATTTTAACACAATTTTGCGGAGATGTTTACCTTAGAATACGTGCAATTCTGGTCATCAGATCCTCCTAAAACAGCTTTGGCATCATCCTCTAACTCTTGTTCTTCTTTTAAAACATCAACCATTGTAATAACATTAGTTTCTTCTCCAAGTTCTTCATTTGTGCTGCTACACATATGAGTTGAGCTTTCCGCCATTTTTTACATTTGACAGTTTCAGCAACAAAAGGCGGGAAATATTCTGAGTTACTACTCAAGCTTCACTGTGATTTCAGTATACCAAAGCCACAAAAAAGAATATTACGGTATCACACTACATCAGCATTGATAAAAGTTATTTTTCTTCACTTTTAAAATAATTTTGAATGCCTCCTTTCTTTTCGGCTACATGAACTTTTACCGCCATCTATTATAAATTCACATAAATTCTGGAAGAGATTCGCCGAACACAGAACAATCAAAATCAGTCAGCGGATGTAATATTCTTCCAAAGACTAGCGAAGTTTCGACGGTCTTTAACCTGCGCTCGATACCGCTGCCTTAATAATTCAGGGAGCATTAGCGACGATAGCATTCTTTTTTGTCATACTTATTATTTAATAGTTTGTTTAAAAATGATTTAAATGAGACACTTGTTTAGCTCTACGTTGCAAACGCTATAAAAATGCCTGAATATCAATTAATCAAACTTAAAGAATGTTGCGACCAACATTAAATTATGAGTGAGGAACATATAATGCATTAAACAGGAATGATCCTTGAAAAACCAAATGTTTCAGGGTATATACGAGTATATTATAGGGGATAGTTATGATTACTTTCTCCGACGTGATAATAATGGTGCATGAAGTAAAGTTTAAACATATTTGAACATCAGGTTTCTACTGTGACTAAAGTTTATCAAAATATTTTTTCATAAAATATATATGTTTGCAAAATTATAATGGGAAAAGTATTCATATCGCTGTTTATTGATGTGGTTTCCACCAAAACCCATAGTGTTAGAAGAGAGGTACATTTTTCTTTATGTGAATTCTGTGAAGATTCAAGTCTTTTTTTGTTTCCAAAAAAATAAACTTCAACACCAACTACACTGCAGTTTGTGAAAATCGCAACACCAAGAAGGAAACGCATGAATTCAATGAATATAATAATACAGGTTAGGTACATGACAAGTAACAAATGAAAAACTTTTCAAATCTATACATGACCTTTGAGCCCTAATATTCAGTATTTGGTGTGGCCTATACTTTGGTGTTCTGTGGTGTGGCCTTCATGCGCTGCAATTAGAGCTGCTATACGCCGTGGCATTGAATCAAAAAGGTTCTGAATAAGTTCCTGAGGGATTTCCCTCCATGCGGTTTGTATTCGAGCCCTCAAATCCGTGACACTGGTTACAGGAAGACCGTGACGCACCAGGTGCCGACCAACCATGTGTGGAATGTAATAGTAATTTCCAAAACAGGTGTGCAAAAATGCGAGGAAATATGAAGTTTCTAAGAGATAATAACATAAGGTGTTGAGCTAATGGAAAAGATGACGATATTTGATTGCATGACGAAAGTGAGGTTAATGATACGGACAGTGGTTTCTTTGGAGCTATAAATGCAATAAGTGACATGGATAATATGATAGATGTTCGCATTTCAAGCACATGATTAAATAGAAAGATACTGTCATAAATGAACTTAAGGAAACAATAAAAGGTTTAACACATAGAAAGTGCTGTTCATCGCAAATATTATCCAAGCGTAAGCTTACATCTGAAGAAAAAGGGACAAGGAACACCTAGAATCTACTTCTATAAATGCAAGAGCTTCTCGGGTTACCAGCAGTGTGCTGTTGATAAAGTCTCTCGAGCTTTCGGCCATGCTAATTCTGTGGCCGAAAGCTCGAGCGACTTTATCAACATCACGCGGCTGGTAACCCGAGAAGCCCTAATCAACAATCATCGCCGTGAAAGCTTCAAATCTTACATAAAATGCAAGAGACCAGAATAGTTAGGTTAGCTATCGTCAGACTTCAGGGCAACATATAAACAAAACTGTAAGTAAGAATCAGGTTAGGATGCTCCAAGAAACTAGAGATGATAAAATGAAAAGTGTAAATATAGATGGAGTACAGAGTGAATCATGTAGTAACAACAAAACCGAAGAGGAAATGATTGTGGAAAACAGTCAACTGGTAATTCGCTAACAAAACCTGAGAGTGTACCGAAATTGTCATTTCGTGTGTGTAAGTTATCACCAACTGTTGTAAATTTCCATAAAGGTAAAATTTTAGAAATTCATTGTAAACAACTGAATTCGAGGCATCATGTCGAATGATGTCTACTATTCTTTCGTATTGATGTTTTAAAGAAGCATTTAGAGGCTGCCATGGGTCTTCGCATATGGCCAAAAGACAGCCGAGTATGTTCTCATTGTATTTGTACACCCAAACATGAGATAGACATATACCAATTAAGGAGCTGTCAGTCATCTAGCATTAAACAAATCAGTGATAACAATTACTCTTTTTTATACTTTCTTTGTTAATATTAAATGAAGTTGAAGCACACTTACATCATAAAAATTACACGTACAGCTGAAAACTGGCAAAACCGTGAAGTTACTTATTATGGTATGACTGAATTTGTAAAAGCACCTATTTAGATTCACTCAGAAAAGATAAATGGTGGTATGGTAATTTTTATGGCCTCATAATAAGTATGACTGCGAGTATATAGAAGTTGGCGTCTCATCCTATTATGTTGAGAAACACTTTGAGGTCGTAGCTGTAAGGCTAAAATTACAAAATATAATTGTAATTAATGTATATCGGTCACCTAGTAGAGACATGCACATTTTTATGACGAAGGTTTAATCTCTGTCATTGCATTTTTAAAATGAATATAAAGTTAATAATTAGCGAACACTTTAACATAAATATGGCTGTACCTAGCACCAATAGTTTGAATTCGTGTAATATGTTTAGAACCTTCAACTCTTACTATTCCCACACCACCCTAACAAGATTTAACTCCTGTTTTAATAATTTTATTACAAACATGAATAAATGTGATTATAAGGTTGAAATGTTTTATCCTTCACTATCAGATCATTCTGCTATAATACTATCATTGTTGCAAACTATAAAGGCTGGGGTGAATAATGCCAATAATTTAAGGTATAGAAGGTAAATAAAAAACACCATTTTGAACATTTTAATTATTATTCAAGTTTTATGACTAGGGACTAAGTTATAATGTATAACCAACAACATGGCTCAAGTAAAGCTTCTAATGTATTTTTTAACAAATTGTTAACTAATTTTGGTATAACTGTCCATTTGTAAAGAAAAAAGGGAATAAAAGCCCTTTCAAGATCATGGTTTAAGCCTAGTATGAAACCTATGAGAAACAATACATAGTGTACAGTGTGACGGGCTATGATAAGGGATTAGAGTTGTATAAACAGTACCATAAACAATATAAACTGCTATTAAAAACGGAAAATTGAAAATAAGATACTAATTTTATTGACAGAGCGAGTAATAAATGTAAAACCAAAAAATTATGAAACGTGAAGTAAATAATAATTTACATAGCCACACTACCATGTTAACATCTGATGAATTTGAGTACTACTTTTCTGCATCAGTAGAACAGAATTGTATTCAAGCTACATCACTAGTAGAAAACCCTTTGACTAACCATATATTAAGCCATAATGATAATTTTGAATTCCATGATGTATTAGAAGATGATGTCATTAAGGTTATTAAAGGTATAAGACATTCTAATAGACATGATGTATATGGTTTAAGTAATACTATAATCAAAACTGTGTCAAGAAGCATAGCAATACCACTCACAAGATGCATCAATGTATGTTTGAGAGATGGCAACTTTCTTCATAATTAAAGAGAGCTAAGACAGTTCCTTTTATAAAACTGGCGACACAGAAAATCCAAGAAGTTACAGAGTAATTGGAATTGTACCCATATTCGGTAAGGTTTTTGAAACAATTCCCTTATCAGAATGAAGATAATATTTTATAAGTGTTTTAAAAAACACTGCGCCGTACATCTTTTTCGAAATCGTCCACGTTTGTCACTCTCTTAGGTAAGGTGGGTAAGGGCGTACGCTTTCTCGGCGATGTAAACAATTTCGCGGCTCCCTCTGCGTGCGCCTTTTTCGCTTCCATACACATACGTGAAACAATTAATGTACTTAATGAGCACGCCTGAGTTTAAGTTCTTGACATTTCGTGAAGTTAAGATTTTATCGGTTTTCTTCATAGCATACATTTAAAGAAATTATACACACTGAAAACAACAGCCCTAACCTTAGTGCTATACCCACTGGTACTACTGGGCTTACTAAGCGACATTTTCATGAAAGAGTTGTTATAAACACTAGGACAAACCCTATCACTGTAAGAACTGAGTACACCGAGTTGAATTCACAACTGAGTCGCTTAACCTTCCAGCAAGCGTGCCGTTAAAAAGTACACCAGCAGTATTTTTACTTTTTCAATGTTTTAACCATGAGCTATCGCGTCAATGGTGCAATAAATTCCGTTGTTGATGCTTCCTCGAGAATGTGATGGCAGTTGCTGATTCTTTGCTTAAAGTTCTCAGTTGGATCATTATTCTTTACATGGCTTTTTTGTAGTTCATTCCAAGTAAAGAGGTGTTGGATGTAAAATGCATAACACGCTCTTCTCGTGTAACGGATACGTGCTTGGTTCTAGGATTCGATATTATGCAGAACCAAGCATAATAACCATTAAAATGCACTTAAACATTGGTTTTCCAATGATATTATTCTGTGAAACAAAACCATACATGAGTTGTTTAATAAAAAATATTTGACGTGTTACACTCACACGACTTTCTCTACTCTTGTACAAACTATTTTTATAAACGCTTATTCTCCATATGCTTCATGTTAATCGAGATGTTAATCTTATTGCTAATTTTCTTGTAGATGCAAGGTGAATTGGTAGGCTTTAAGCGATAGTCAAATATTTTAAGAGCTGGTTGCTATGTGGAGCATTCCATTCTCTTTGCATTACCAGGACAAAAAAATTAATAACGAATTCCCATTTGAGAAAAAGTATAAGTATTGGAAAATTTAAGGGAATAACAAGCATAACTATAACTAAAAGTCTCCGTTTAAACATCACGAAAGATAGCTATACATTAATGGCAAACCATTGGGAGTAAAAATATGATTCTTTATTGTACTTGTTCAGGAAAACGACACCTTTTATCCTAGCTACCTGTTGCTATTCTGAAATTTGAAATACGCATGCCCCTACATGGTATTGCAATTAGTTTTACCAGCGGCGAGGTGTACTGTCTGTATGAGGCAACGCCGCCTTGCTGCTATTCGCTAGTGCCGTATTAGTGGACACGTCTCAAGCGTCAAGAGATTTGGACTACATAATAAGCAGCGATTTAACATGTTTAAAATTACAAAATTCATATCATCAGCGGTGCACAAGGGCAGTAGCACCATGACCGGCTACCGTTGAGGAACAAGTTTTGTTACCTCCTTTCTCTCCCCTACCTAAAGAACAACCGCCATCCTGTAACCCCCATATCCCGTCACTATGTGGTAAAGCCCTAATTAGGGAAGGTACACGCTTAAACACACCATCGGGTTGCCCTCAACCTGCCATCTGACGTACGTACGTAGAATGGTATCCGAGGTTAGAGATAGACGAGGTATTATTGAATTTTTCAAACCTAATTCATCTTTCTAATCTTAGCTTACACATGGCCAATAAGAAAGAACAAAGAATAAAAACAAATTAATTCTTTAATGCAGTTAACCAGCAGATCAGGATTCAAAGTACTTGCAGTGTTGCAGGTTGCTTTTCAAGGGGACAGACGTAATAATTTTAAAAGCGTTTTCTATCGCCGTCTCTTTGACAAACTTATTTCTTCCCGAATGTAAAAGCATACGGGTTGTGTATGATTTACATGATGAATACATTGTGCGTACTTAAATTTCCATAGCGCTGAAACTGCTGCGCCGTGATGATAGTAGCTGTTTAGTATCAGTTACTGTTGGTCTAGTATCTAAACGGCAGTAGCATAACCATCGACTAATTGACTCAAGAAGATTTACCATTACCGACCCATGATTATGTCATTCCTCCCCATATTTATCCATCTTCAACCAAAACAGTAACAGTACAGAACTATAATTTCCAATGAAAGAAGAATACCAGTCGATTTCGTGTAAAATCTTTCCGAGGCCAGGATGAAATTTCATTATATTCTCCGGCATCACCCCCTGCACGGCTTAAAACCTTGTTGCTTTTCTTCAGTTTTCGCAACAATTACATCACCCCGATGAGTTGGCAACACTGAAATCATTGCTGTTTTTAAATCTGAAAAACCTCCAGACTATTCCACTAGCTATCGCCCTATTGCTTTGTCGTCCTCCGTGCTCTAGTGGTACCATGTTAGCCTCTAGTTCCCGAGGTCGTCGTTCAAACCCGGCGGAGGGGGGTGGATCTTTTCGGGCGTAAAAATCCTTAGTATGGCTTCCTTTGGAGGGGAAGTAAAGCCGGTGGTCCCGTGTCATAGATTTACAGCACGTAAAGGAACCTTAAGCCTGAAAAGAAGGCTTTGAGCAAAACCTCCGGTCTTTTACTCCCAATATAGAATGGTACGCTACAGTAGTTAAGGAGCGTCCATAAATAGAACTCAATTTCCACTTTTCCAGTTTCTTTATCACCGTGTCTGGAACATTGACAAATTGCTTGCACGTCCCATTTATCATTGACTGGAACCAAAGAATTTGAGCCCACATTGTTACTTTGATTTTCGTAAAGGACATTTCACAGGAATTATATACCGTATTCAGCGTACTACTACTACTACTACTACTACTACTACTACTACTACTACTACTACTACTACTACTACTACTACTACTACTACTACTACTACTACTACTACTACTACTACTACTACTACTACCACCACCACCATCACCACTACCACTACTGCTACTTCAAGCTATAAATTTTTAAATCTGTTGCGGCTCCTTTGTGTATTATATCCATCTTTTTGTTGGTCGGCCGATACTTCTCATAAGCTCGTTATATATATAGGACATACTTCCTGGGTATATCAGGTGGTAGGTAATAGTTACTATTTTCCTGAGTGCACAATGATATTTGATCAAATTTCTTTATCGTTATTATTCATTAAACTACAGTTATTAGGCATCCCCAACCAATTTTGCTCAGTTTGCTATAATCTTTAGTTACAATTTATTTCTCTACACACTAGATCCGCCTCGGTATATAAAACAAGCGCTTTCACTAGGCTTAATTCAGAGCAAGCCTCAGTCCACTTTGACTTCTTCACTTCGTCCAAGATTTATAAATACCCTTACCTTTTCAGGTTCGGCTTCCAGCAATGCTGACGACATTGTCATTTGCACTCCAGAAGAAAACAGCGCTACACTAGAGTAATTTGTAAAGCCGTTTACAGAGTTCTTATGGCCTGGAGCTATCCCAGGCCATACAAGATAATTAATAGCATTACTTTACAATTATTAGCTTATATATTGCTATTACTATACTATAATTATACTTTCAAATTAACAAACTAGTTTGCGCTACGTACTTTGGCTTAATTGACCGACCAGATCCATTTATTCTTAACTCTAAATAAGAACTCTCCTAAATCAATAATATGATATAGTTTAAGTGAAATTTGTTTTGAATTATTATTATTTTTACAATCTTCAATAATTTAATTTGGATAAGCTGTTTCCTCCAAATATCTGTGCCTTTGCATTCTAATAAAATATGGATTGCATTTTCTTTATTTCCGGATATAGGGCAATTCCTTCTACTGTCCCTCCCCTGTAACCTTTTAACCTCCAAACTCCCAGTTTAAGCCATGAAATACCTTCTTCTTGATCCCCATTATACTTCTCGTTGTACGTCTCTTTCCCACCATTACTTCCAAAGCCCATATAATATTTTAGAGTGTTTTTTTCTCCATCATTGTTCATAGATTCCCTCTGTCACCATATATTCCAACTGGCATCTATTACAGCTACTCGCCAACTCTTATGTGTACCACTATCCGCTTAATTTCATTGCTCAATATCGTTAAACACTGAAGCCTTTCTACTTTCTCAACCCACACATGGAAAAATTCTGAGGGTAACCCATTCCTCTTTTTAAGTTCCTTATTTCCTCATCTGTGAATGGTCTATATAATTCTTCTGTGTAATATTTACTACTGAGATTCCAGTTATACGTCCAAACAACTTTCATTCCAAACAATTGTTTAAAATGCTCAACCAAAATTCACCGTTCAACAAGTGTTAATCCTGATGGCCTCGTGTGCATTTTCTAATAAACTCCCGTATCTACTGTGCATTATCTGATATTTTCCTTTCAATTTTCGTACCTTTCTATATACCCCACTTCAACTTTGTTTGTTCCAATAACCTCCTATATTGATCTCTTAAGCCCCCAAAAGTTTGTCTCTCTTCCTCTCCATTTTATTACAGTTGCCTTTAACAAGCTTTTTAAATGTCTATATTCCTTTCCAACGTCTCTGTTTGTCACCCATTCAGTTCCAAAGTACGATTGCCAAAGTGGTTACGATTCATACACTTTTAGGATTAGTATTTGATCACAGATTAAACTGGAGTGTCAATGTTTCTTATTTTCTATAGCGATTAAACTGTAAGTATCATATTTTCTGTGTTCTGACGAAAAATTGGAAAACACTCCCTTCACTTCTACTAATTCTATTATACCTCTACTGCTATAAGTACTATTGATTATGGCTGTTTCTTATGGGGCTCATCCTTTGTCACCTTGAAGTAGTTATCTTGTTGTAGGAGTTTGCACCACGCTTTGGGCGTCAATTTGAAGAAGGTGTTTTATTACGTTATTTATTAGCACCACGTATGGACGCCAATTTGAGAAAGGAGTATTTTATTATAGGAGTTGTATTATATTTCAACTGTTGGGGAGCCGAACTTTTAATACTTGCAACTGCACGTATAGTAAACAGTTTCCGGTAGCCTTCGCCCCAAATGTATTTTCAGGTGGCCTTTGCCCCATATTTAAACAAATATTAACGTTGTAATTTAACTGTTTCTTTAAATATTTAATATTTATGTTTGCCTCGGCTGCGTCAGTATTTTTTTAGATGCATGGATATCTTGGCAGGGCGTGATGCGACAAGAATGTAGGCTTATACAGATTTTAAGTTTTAATTCACTCCTTTATATTAATCCTTGATACATATTATATAGCACTTCACTGATATCGAGAGCTGTGAGATTCTTTTATTTAATACTTGCACTTTTTAACACGTATACTATTTTTGTCTCACACGAATACGTAATTAATTTCTAGAGGACACACCTCGCGTCTGGTTATGAGCACTGTCTAGAAGCAACAGGTGTGGTTATGAGGACTGTTTGGAGGCAACTGAATTGATTTCAACCGTCTAAACTCGTAAATTTCTGTATTTCAAGTCTCTGATTGGCTATTGTTTTACTCCAATAAAATACCTGCATTTAACTAAAGCTTTTTCTGGTTGTTGATTGGCTATTTTTATAAACTGTCACTAAAATTACATTAACGCTTCCAAGAATCACAAGTAACATTTAAACTCTCAAACTCATTATTGCCTCAAGGTTACCTCATTGTTAGCAACTTTTAACCTATTTCTCACAGCTCCTACATTATTAAATTACGTAATGCATCCACATAACATTATTGAACATGTTTACAATAATATAAGCATATGCAATGATTGTTACATACATTTTACAAATTATGACATACACATATTGCTTCAAGGCGGGCTATTATTGAATTTACATATTATATAATTTGACTGAAATCATTTAAATGTTAAAAATGCTGCCTCAACCTATGAATGCTTTAATATTTCGGTCTTCTTCCATCACAACTTCATTTTTGTTACCTCGCTCCTTATATTTCTTTTTATGGACGCTCTTTAACTACTATGGTTCTTAGTGTCCCATTCTATATTAGGCCTAAAAGACCAGAAATTTTGTTTAGAGGCCTCTTTATCAGGCTTGAGGTTCTTTTACGTGCCGTAAAGCTACGACCTGAGCCACCGGCTTTACTTCCCTTCAGAAGGAAGCAATACTAAGGATTTTTACACCCGAAAAAATTCATCGCCCTCCGCCGGGTTTGAACCCGCGATCTCGGGATCTAGAGGCTAGCAAGATACTCCTTGACCACGGAGGACGATCTCCTTATATGTATATGTTGTCTCGTTGGGAAATTGTGCCGTGGAGTATAAATTGTCTTACTAATGGGAACCCTAAGACATATCCTCGAGATCTCTAAACGCACGTCCAGCCCAGCGATCGAATTTGTATAAAAACCATGTCATATTGTAGTTTTCCCCAGAATATTCCATTGTGAGGCTTTGAATGGAATCCTGTTATTTAGAATTTGGACGAGTGGGCAGAGAACCCTATTAAGTCAGTAGGAAGCATTTGTCTGTTGTAGAAATTACTTCGTTGACTATTCCATATGCTCTTCAACCAGATGCGTGTAATCAGTCAAGAAAAAACCTCCAAAAAATTATTGTTGGGACAAGCTAAATAACTATTTTATCGATTATGTCAAAAGAAATAGAAGGGAACGTTTTGAAACAAAATCAAAACTTTTATTTCCCTTTATTCAATCCTGTCCAACCTATGTTTAAACTGTGGTTCCATTAACTAAACTTTCACTGTCAAATTACTGCAAAAATGTCTCGTCTACAAGTCGGATGTCATCCTCCGTGGTGTAGTGGTTACCATGCTAGCTCCAGTTCCCGAAGCCGCGCGTTCAAACCCGGCGGAGGGCAATGGATTGTTTCAGGCGTAAAAATCCTTCGGAAGGGAACTAAAGCCGGTGGTCCCGTGTCTTAGATTTACGGCACGTAAAAGAACCTCAAGCCGGATAAAGAAGGCTCTAAGGAAAATTGCGGTCTTTCACGCCCAACATAGACTGGGACGCTACCGACCACAGCAGTTAAAGAACATCCTTAAATAAAACTCAATTCAATTCTTTTCCAAGTCGGATGGCTCATTTTACAATTAACATATTCTTCAACGACATAAATCGCTATAAATGTGGAAAAGAAGGGACAGTTGAACACATAATACTTTGCTTTCCGAAGTGCACACGAAGATATTTATCTTATCAAGAACTACTTTATCCAATGTTCAATTTCCTATTTCGCTACCTCATCTACTTTATCTAAGCAAGGCCAATGGTGTTGGAGCTCCCATCTCATTTTGCACAGGGTATACCACTATAACCTCTCTGAAATAAGGTTTCTCCCAGACATATCCGGTACGGATAGTTGGGTAGGTTGGGTAACAGTCACGCGTGATTCCGATTCCAGCCAATAAGAAAATAAAGCCGTCTGCTTGCCACAGAACAGCAAACTGCTTGCAACTGCTTGTAAACAAATCAATGTGGGCTTTCAGAATTTTAGGGACTTTACTAATTTTTGTGCTCAAAGAAGTTGTAAATATGCCTAGAATTAAAACCTTTATAAAATAAATTAATACTGATTTCCTGAAAACTAAAAGCGACAATCTGCTCTTAGTTCTCTTCCTTGGTGATGAAAATGATCTTATATGTCCAACAGACGAATATTTAATGCCGCTAAAGCGGTAAGATACTCAGCCTCAAGGCATAGCCGAGAGATTGAGGGCCCTCAGCCTCAAAGCGTAGCAGAGGGATGTTTTTTTAGAAGGAAAGGAGTGTAGCAAATAACCATTTTCAACAAAGTGAACTAAGAGCAGATTTGCTAATAATAGGTTGGTTTGTAGGTACTGCATCTAAGGATAATCTGAACTATTCTAAGGATATCACACCAAATGTAAATATTATTAGGTGAAAAATGTGCATTCATGCATATTACAAATAATGTTAATTTTTTACGGTATCACTTTCATAGCCTAATTATGTGTAAACACTTAAAGTTTAGATACTTTATAGCGCTTAAAGTTAATGAATTTTAGTTACAATTAATCTTTTCGCCTGTAGGTTATTTACAGCATTTTTAGGCATAACGCCTATTCTTCATGGGCTAAATATGTATTTTTCCTAAATTCAACTATGAGTGAAAGTAGATTTATCTCTTTGCCTAAATTAGCATTTTACAAATCATCCAACCAAACTTCATCTGTTTTTAAGTTCTTATTACGTGTTCAGTAAGTAGAATTTTCATGAAAGCTTTTCTGTAGTTATATTTTTTTGGTTGAGATGGGCTTTATTTTTGTTCATTGAAAATTTGGTGAACTCATGTCTGATTCCACTTAAGGTACTCACTTTGCAGTAATTGAGATGGCATTAGAAATTGCAGGGAAACATGAACCACAAGGAGCATGATGCATGTTTGGAGTTTCCTCACAGTATAAATTATCCTGTATCTATCAATGAAGACTTTACAACATGATAGATAAATAGATTGTTTTTATTGATTTGTTTTCAGACGAGAGCATTGTCAAAACAGAGATGGAACCAGAAAGTTCATGCGATAATTTCACACCTGACAGCTCTTTCCCATGTAACAAAGGAGATGAACTTAGATACATTAAGAACCATAATGAATCAGAGCAAACAATGGTGGGTGAATTGAAGTGAAAAATAATATTAACATGATGTAATATTCATTCCAAACTGTGCTAAAGCATGTCTCATATTTAAGATGATATTGGTATACAAGTAATAATGTATGTACTCAAAGCAAGTTGTTTAATGGAATGCCTGCATACTAGGAAAATATTGATGTTTACAAACCTATATATTTGCAATTCAGTTGTCATGGCAAAATTATTAGCAGCAGCTAAACTGTAAACCTGTGAGTCACATAATTTCTTTCATTTGGAACAGGATATTTAAAACCATATGCACACTTTACTAGATAATATTTTCATGCAAATGCAATTAGAAATACCACAGTTGTTTACCCAGGATCCTACATAGGAGGGGTAGCTGAGGGTAGAGGCTACTCACTAAAGGCTGAAGGGGGAGAAGGAAGGACAGAATGCTGAATCCATCTAACAGCATGTCCAGAGGTTTATTCTAGCTGCCATTGGCCTTAAAGACCTAGTCTAACCACTTCAACAACTGCACATATCTGTGAGAGTTCTGGCTGGTCTTGATGGTCACAAAACATTTATTAAACATTCGGTACATGGCCGATAGTGCCAGGACATCTGACAAAGAAACAGATATACTGAGAGATACTGAGCACTACTGATTCAGTATGACCTATTTGGGGATAGCTTATATAGCTTTTTGATGCTGACTAAAAACACTTCAGCATTCTACTGTAAACATTTCCCAACTTGCTCTGATTTCAACACTTTCTAATTTGTTACACAACGTCCTTGTCGCTAGTTCGGATCTTGGTGCAGGATTGCTACGTACAGTCATTGTTGCACAAACAAGCAAACAGAATGGAACTGTAAAGATGTGATTTTTACCATTTAATTTGTCTTAAAAGGCAGGTTAACACCAGATCAGTGTCACCAGACTTTGGTGGGTGTTTTTCATGACTGAATCATCCTAAATCACCAGTGGAAATTATTTTAGGAAATTTCAAAGAGGTAGAATCACTGGAAGATGAGCCCCATGACGCCAAGACATCAGAAGCAATTGCAACCGTGCAGCAGTTACATATGAAGATCCCTTCACCACCTATGTTAATTTTTATAGTATGCTTAGCATTTGAACAATGGCAATGAATATCATGAAAATTGTCAAGTAGTAACAAACAGTTTTACTTTCTCTTCTACTTACGTAATTATAATAAGTAGAGGAAGTCTTGAATTCCACCTACAAATTTGATATTGCGATTTCACTGGAAATATCCATGTTTTTGAGGTCCCCTGAATCCAAAAGAAGCATTTTTAGAAAAATAAGTGTGTGTGGTTGTGTGAGCGAGTGAGTAAACGAGCATGTGCATGTCTCCCTCTCTCTCTTTAAAACGAAATGAATATTCAATGAAAACCAGATTTGATATTTATTTATTTTTCATCCTCTGAAACATATACATGTTATGAGTCAATCATTTAGTAACATTTTGATAATTGTATAAAAATAGCTTATCATCTATTTGTATATACAATTATGATATCAGAGACCCATGTATGCATTTACATCTTATTTTAGAATGTTATTTTTCTAGAAATTCTTGAAGATATAGAAGGAGTGCTCATGCATATCTTTTTTACTTTCTCTACTATTTATAGTAAGTAGGGGAAGTATTGTATTCCACCCAAAAATTCGATACCGAGATTTCACCGGAAATACATGTTTTGAGACCCCCTGAATCCAAAAAAAGGATTTTTGGAAACTTCTGTGTATGTGTGTGTGTGTGTGCGTGCGTGCGTGCGTGTGTGTGTGTGTGTGCGTGTGTGCGTGCATGCGTGAGAACACCATAAGTCAGAAACAAACAGTCGGATAAACACCAAACTTGGTATTTAGGTTCAATATCTTCCAGAGATGCGACACGAAGGTTTTCAAGAAAATCCCCCACCCCAGATTACCCTTTACATGGAACATTTTTTGAAAATTTTAATTTTTCTCAAAAATGGCTCTAACGATTTTGATTAAAATATCATATGTTTAAGATATTTTCATGACAAATAAAATGTATATCTTGAGTATTACTTTTGCATAACTGGTAAACCATAAGAGATAGGCAAAATTTTACTACACAAAAAATGTAGATCGCGTTAAAATACACAATTTATGTCATATACAGTTTTTCTGTTGAGTGAACCATTTTCGAGATATTGCTTGTTATTCCCTTAAATTTTGCAATACTTATTTTCTCAAATGGGAATTCGTTATTCATTTTTTTGTCTTGGATATGCAAAGAGTATTAATCTGTGGCATGGTGCTGCGCATAGCAACCAGCTATTAAGTATGCTTAAAGGCTACTGTATTTCTATATTGCCCTTGTAAATATATATTCCCCCTAAATCTACAAGAAAATTAGCAATTAGATAGAGTCTGCAAATGTTTATCTCAATTATCATGAAGTAGATGGAGAATAAGCGCTTGTAAAAATAGTTTGTACAAGAGTAGAGAAAGTCATGTGAGTGTAACACATCAGATTTTTGTAGTATGCTTAGCATTTGAACAATGGCAATGAATATCATGAAAATTGTCAAGTAGTAACAAACATTTTTACTTTCTCTTCTACTTACCTAATTATAATAAGTAGAGGAAGTCTTGAATTCCACCTACAAATTTGATATTGAGATTTCACTGGAAATATCCATGTTTTTGATGTTCCCTGAATCCAAAAGAAGCATTTTTAGAAAAATAAGAGTGTGTGGTTGTGTGAGTGAGTGAGTGAGTGAGTGAGTGAGTGTGTGAGTGAGTGAGTGAGTGAGTGAGTGAGCATGTGGATGTCTCTCTCTCTCTCTCTCTCTCTCTCTCTCTCTCTCTCTCTCTCTCTCTCTTTAAAACGAAATGAATATTCAATGAAAACCAGATTTGATATTTATTTATTTTTCATCCTCTGAAACATATACATGTTATGGGTCAATCATTTAGTAACATTTTGATAATTGGATAAAAATAGCTTATCATCTATTTATATATACAATTATGATATCAGAGACCCATATGTACATTTACATCATATTTTAGAATGCTATTTTTCTAGAAATTCTTGAACATATAGAAGCAGTGCCCATGCATATGTTTTTTTAATTTGTTCTTAAAATATTTTGAAGATTTGGTCTGTTTAATTAAATTTACTAGTTTGTTGTACAGCATTACTCCTCAATATCCACCAAAAGACTGGATAAGAATACAGAACCAGAACTCCACCAAAAACTTTTCAGAGGATGTTTAGGGATACCTTCTGAGTATTTTGGTACAGAGACCCATGGTCTCCGGTTGCTCATTACAGAGTAATAATGTAATTATGATTTATTCGGTTTGTTACCCCAATCACACTTGTTTGTGTGAAAATATCTTCACAACTGTGAAGAAGCTTCTATAATATGCAATAACCAAAACATACAACACAGAGTAATGCAACTTCTCACAGATGAAACATGTACACTTTTATCACAGTGTGTTCTATCTAATCCGTCAATATACAGTACAGTAGTAACAAATGCAGAAGTGTTCCTTTATGGGTTTTGTTCAAAATGTCAACCATCATGATCACAGCTGAGTGTACAGCGATGCACCATCAACAGTTTTACATGCTCAAGCATTCCAGCTACTATAATACCATTGGTGTACTACTTCCGCAGCTGTGATAATCCTAGAAACCAGGTCCATGCAACTATTGACCAGAGTCTTGTAAACTAAGTTCTTCACATGGCCTCAGAAGAAGAAATCCATTGGTGTAATATCTGACAAGCTGGCCACAGAACAGAACCACTGTGACCAATCCATTGTCATCCAAACTGTACATCATGTGGTTCCTAACATCAAGTGCAAAGTGTGCCGGCACCCCGGTGTGTTGAACCAACTTAAGGTGATGATGAATCCTCAGTGGCACATCTTCTAGGAACTGTGGGAGGACATGTTGAAGGAACATTTTGTGCACGACTCCATTCAGTATATTAGAAAGTATATAAGGTCTAATTACAAAATCGTTGACAACACCAGCCTATACATTCACAGCAAACTGTTGTTGATAGGATCGACACGCCAGTGTGTGTGGATTTTCGTAATCCCATACGTGGCTACTCCAACTATTGAACATGCTCTCTCTTGTGAACTTGGTCTCGTCTGTAAACAACATGAAAGCAGGATAATTGTGCACATTGCTGTAGGAACCAATTTGCAAACTCCATTCGAAATGGGAAGTCTGCCGGCTCCACCTTCTGTGGAGTATATGGGTGCAATGGTTGTTCATGTACCACTCTCAAAACAGTTTATTGGCTTGTGTTCAGAGTTTGTGCAATGTGCCTACTACTAGTGGCAGGATTGTCACCAATCGTGTGTAACACATTCTCTTCCAGATTGGGTGTTCTGGCATACCTCGCACAACCAGTATCTTCCATTTTACATGGAAGGATCCAGTTTGTTGTAGGCGTGTATTTACAGATGCAAAAGTACTGTGATATGGTTGCGTTGGTGTGGGAACAGCTCAGCATAGCGTCATCGTGCTGCTCTTCCATTGCATTCAGTGAACCCATACATGAGGTGCATATTGGCCAACTCTCCATCAGTAAACCTATTGATACTGCTGTGTATCATTGTTAATGCACAACTACCACTGCTAGAAAAACAAAATCTAGGCAGAACCGAGCTATACTGAATACAATCTCGAGGGCAATGATTTAAAGAGTTGTTAGCAGATACCTGAGCAAAGGAAACAATTTGTTTACAAACAAGACACATAGCACATACCATTAACATTTTAATTTTTGTGCAGTATTTTCAGTGCAATACAGATACAAAGCTAATTGGGCAAGAAACCAAACGAAATGCAATTACAGTAGACCCTCGCTAATTCGAAATCGGATAAACCAAAAACTCAGTTAACCCATAGTAGCTGTTTGGTCCCTGCTGAATTACAAGGAAAAATCTACCGCTTAAACCAAATTTTGGATAATTTGTACTACAAACTAAAATTTGGTCCCTTCATTACATATTCCATGTTATTCTTCGTTTAAACTGAATATGTGCTGTGCAGTACAGTATTTTCCGTTACACATTTCACATAATTTTTCTCAATACTGTACTGTAATTTCTCAACAATGGTCCAATTGCTTACTTGCTGCTTATGTATCACTTCCACCGCATATGATGCAAGGGCGGGGAAAGAGGGAGTTGGTCAGCAGACCACACACGATGCGTGACTCGAGAGATTTGCTGCCACTTCTGATTTCTCCATAGCATTTCAGGCTGCCCTGGATGTGGTATCTTCAGAGTCTGCCATAATATTATGACCAATGGTACACCAAACAACAATTAAGGACTTTTTCAAATTATAAAACTAAAATGTGTAATGGATAAGAGTTGTAACTAAAACATGTGTTCCGATTAAAACTTAGTGTTAAAAGAACGGTATATTTAAAGTGTTTGTTAAGGTTATTGTTTGTTGTATTATACGACTCGCTAATTCAATGAGTACAATTTTGTCCAAATAGTACTGTTTAAAAAAAAAATATGTGTTATACTCACATGACTTTCTCTACTCTTGTACAAACTATTTTTACAAACGCATATTCTCCATATGCTTCATGTTAATCGAGATGTTAATCTTATTGCTAATTTTCTTGTAGGTGCAAGGGGAATATGGTAGGCTTTAAGCGATAGTCAAATCTTTTAAGAGCTGGTTGCTATGTGGCGCATTCCATTCTCTTTGCATGTCCAGGACATAAAAAAAATGAATAACGAATTCCCATTTGAGAAAAAGTATAAGTATTGGAAAATTTAAGGGAATAACAAGCAATATCTCGAAAATGGTTCACTCAATAAATAAAAAAAATTTATATGACATAAATTATGTATTTTAACGCGATCTACATTTTTTGTGTAGTAACATTTTGTCTATCTCTTATGGTTTACCACTTATGTAAAAGTCGTTCACAATGAAGAATACTTTTGGAGACATTCCCAGAAAATTCAAGATATACATTTTATCTGTCATGAAAATATCTTAAACATATGATATTTTAATCAAAATCGTTAGAGCCATTTTTAAGAAAATTAAAATTTTTGAAAAATGTTCCATGTAAATGGTAATCTGGGGTGGGGCAATTTTCTTGAAAACCTTCATGTCGACCAAGTTTGGTGTTTATCCGACTGTTCGTTTCTGAGTTATGCTGTTCACAGACACATACACAGACATGTTTCCAAAAATGCTTTTTTTGGATTCAGGGGGCCTCAAAATATATATTTCTGGTAAAATCTCAGTATCGAATTTTTGGTTGGAATACAATACTTCCCCTACTTACTATACGTAATAGAGAAAGTAAAAATATGACAAGCATTTGACAGTATACTTTCTCAATTAAACAAATGGCAGAAATACTGTACACAGCAGTTATTTTTACTTTTTTTTTTTGAGGTCATGAAAGTGGAACACCCTCATTCATTGGTATGCATAACAAGACCGAAAGTGAACTCAACAGTCGTATTTTGCCATTTCAGATAATAGGAGACTATTTTTACCGAACCTAGTTAATTCAAACTTCGTTAAAGCGAAATGGCTATTTTTCGGTCCCTTGGAATTTGGTTAAATGAGTGTCTATTGTACTCTACAACAAGCTGCCGGAGACCGTGGTTCACTTATACCAAAATACTCAGAAGGTATCCCTGAACAACCTCTGAAATTTTGCTGGTGGAGTTTTCGTTCACTCTGTATATAGTAATGGTTTTCTAACAACATAAAGAAGGAGTAGGAGCTGGAATATAGAGTGAAGTATTCTCTTAATACATACCTCTAGGACCAGAATCAACTAATTTTCAAGCTGAATTGAAAACAATAGCAACTACATAAGGGAATATTCTCTACAAACCTAAATCTTATGCTCAAGATAAACGTATGAAGAAATTGGTTTATTACATATTTCCTTCTAGATACCAGAGGAATAAAGGAATACAATAGTCTTAAGTGATAGTGAAATCTTTTAAGAGCAGGTTGCAATGTAATGGCTTTGAAATTCTATTCTCTTTGCATGATTACAAGAATAAAACGAATAACAATTTTGCAGTTGAAAAAGTAATAAAGTATTTGACAATTCAAACCTATAATAATGAATATCTCAGAAATGGTTAATGCCACAAAAATTTTTATTTGATATAAGTTGTGTGATTTAAAGAGATCTACATGTTTTGTATCTCAAGTTTTTGTGTATCTTTTACAGTTTACAAGTTATAAAATATTCATTCAGAATAAAGGCGACTTCACAGACTATTCCCAGAAAATTAAAGATATACATCTTATTTGTGATGCAACTATCTTAAATATATAGTATTTTAATCAAAATTGTTAGAACCATTTTTGAGAAAATAAAAAAAATAATGACAAATTTTCCATATAAAGATTATATTTTGAACCCTCCCTCATAATTAAAACAAAATATGATCTCTTGAATATTCTTGTTATTTTGGTCCTTAATAGCACACTTTGATCCACAGAATGAAATTAATAGATGTCTTGTTCTCATTTTAGTCTCCCAAACATCTCCCCCAAGTTTACAAAACAAAACAAACATTTTTGTTTCTTTTTTTTTCAAATTTGTTCTATTTTGACCCAGAGAAACTCATTAAGCACACAAATTAAAATACAACTGACTGAATTTGATCTCAAATCCCTAGAGGTAAAAGAACCTGAGCAGAAAGCAGCTCACATGGAATGGTACCATTATATGCCAGAAATATTTGACAATGGGAGAAGCAAGGAGATCTTCAACATCATTACAGAAAATGATTCCTGTTATATAACTATGATCTTGAAACTAAGGTAACCAGGAGTGCAATGGGAAAGATGGTCACTTCTTTTTTCTCAAATACATCTAGCATTTCACATCCTGGACAGTAGTAGCTCATGCTCATATTAGTGGGCGGTGCACAACTTATGACATTGTATAGAATCCACAGACATGAATTTATCACACTGAACTGCAAAAATAGGCCAAAAAAGGAGCTTTCACTCTTTTAGTTTATAGTTTTGCTATGTACTCTGGTTCAGAAACTTCATGCAAGAGTTAATGTCAGCAATAAATATAAATACTTAAGATGAAGCAACATATAAGGAGTGATATTTGAGGCAGTATTATTAATACTTAAATAATTTCAGTCAAATTATATAATATATAAATTTAATAACAGCCCGCCTTGAAGCAATATGTGTATGTAATAATTTGTAAAAATGTATGTAACAGTCATTGTATACGTTTGTATTATTGTATCCATGTGTAATAATGTTATGTGACTATATTACGTAATTTAATGATGTAGGAGCTGTGAGAATAATAAGTTTAAAGTTGCTAACAATGAGGTAACCTGAGGCAATAATGAGTTTGAGAGTTTAAATGTTACTTGTGATTCTTGGAAGCAATAATGTAATTTTGAGACAGTTTAAAAATAGCCAATCAACAACCAGAAAAAACTTTAGTTAAATGCAGGTATTCTATTGGAGTAGGATTAGCCAATCAGAGACTTGAAATACAGAAATTTACAAGTTTAGAAGGTTGAAATCAGTTCAATTGCCTGCAGACAGTGATTGTAACTGGACACAAGACACATCTTCGAGAGATTTAATACGTATTCGTGTGAGACGAAACATAAGTTTATGTGTTAAAAAAGTGCAATTAATTAATTAAAGAATCTAACAGCTCTCTATATCAGTGAAGTATTATTTAAATCGTATCAAGTATTAATAAAAGGAGTGAAGTAAAAATTATAATCTGTGTAAGCCTTGTTGCATCACGCTCTGCCAAGAGAAATGTGTCTATAACAAATACTGATGCAGCCGAGGCAAACATAAATATTTAATACTTAGAGAAACAGTCAAATTACAAAGTTAATATTTTTTTTTAAACTTGGGGCAAAGGCCACCTGAAAGTACATTTGGGGCGAAGGCTACTGGAAAGCGGATACTATATGTGCAGTTGCAACTACTAAAAGTTCGGCTCCCCAACAGTTGAAATTCGATACAACTCCTAAAATAACCATCTTCTCATATTTTAGTTCTGGCAACTATTCTGTTTCTCGATACATAGCATATGTACATGGTTCTAAGTTTTATAGCTCTTCAGTGTAGTCCTCAGCATTGTGCACAACCTGTTTCCAGTGATGCAGAAGCCATTGGATCACTTTGATACTGCCTAATCTCTTGATGGTGTGAAGAGAGTGGTTGGCTGCCGTAAAAGTTTTCAACTGTTCAGAAGCGAATCCCACAAAGTAGCTCCTTCATTTTAGGGATGAGATCGAAGTCGCAAGGACTTAAATCTGGAGAGCATGGAGAATGATAAAGCACCTCCCAGCCCCAGCAACTTAACAATTCAGAAGTAACTCCTGCTGTGTGTCTTAGCATTGTCATGCAGAATAATGGGTGGGATATCCATGAAGTGTCGCCATCTTCATCTCAGAGGTGCTAGCAAATTGTTTTTAAAAAATGAACAGTAGTGTTCTGCATTAACATTCTGTTATGGGGCAGTATCCATCTCCACTAATGTGGATACAGTCTGTACATCTTCGTCACTTATGTGGGTGACACGTCCTACACACTTTCATTCCTAATTGGAAGGCTGCAATTCACCTTGTTATCATTCTGTAAGGCAATGCAGCTGCACCACAAGCCTATTGCAGTCCTTGATGACACTGTTGTGCCGCGCAACCTCTAGCTTACTGGATTTTTAATCAGCTTCTCTGTTCATGCTTTAGAAACATTGCGACTCTATCTCATGACCACTTGCTCACAACTGCTCATCTTATTGTTGCCACTGTGAATGGATTTGAAGGGGTGGGGAAAGTTCATGTGCTGTGAGGTAGGGGAAGCAGGTAAGAAACCTGTGGTAAAAACAACTTTGCCTGGCTCCGTTGCACAGCACTGCTGCAGCATGGTTGCCACTACCAAAAAATCTCCCCATGTATTTAAACATCATTACTGTCTGCAACATGAATATTTTATGTTTTTGGGGAGTGGCTTTAAAGTGTAGATCTCCATTTTGTAATCCTTCTCTCACTAATCATTCAAGTTTACTCTTATGGTAATGCTGGATCTTTTCTAAAACATAATTTTATTTTAAGGACGTGTCATTTGAGTTGCCTTTGTAGTGGAAGAGCTTCTTATAGTTTAGGTCCCTCTTAAGTCATTGGTGTGAAAGAGCTGATGTGAAATAATGTTGACCTTACACAAATTGCTTAAGGAAGCTCCCCTTGCAGATCTATGATAGGGAGGACAGGCTCAGTGTGCGTCTGCAAGGAAAGTCTATAGATTCTCCATGCCCTTATTAAACCATTTCTGCGATACTGTCTCATCCCCTTGACCATCCTAACAACTCCTTTTAAACCAAAGCATTCTATTTTGCTAAGCCTGGGCACAAGGAGAACGCACCCTGCCCTGTTCTCTTTATACATATGTGCATGCATGCATATGTACACCAAGCTGTCTACATTTGCCTGAGAAGAGGGCTGCATAAGCTGCATGCTTTTCTTGAGGTCTATAATGCAGGTGCTGAATCATTTAGTGTTTGCATTTAAAATTCTATAATCTTTCTTTGAGTTGACAATTAATGAGAAATTATTTAAAGGTATTTATGGTTCAAAATTAAAGGGAAGGCATGCACCCTATAGTGCAAGTCCTTACTGATCCTGGATAACACAAAAAGCAGTTTCTACAAAGTAGTATGTGAATGACTGTTTGCTATCAGTCATTGCTGCATAGACAGCAAAAAATCTAAGATTAAAGACTGTTCATCTGTTGCTTCACCGTGAGAATTCTTCTGTGCAGACTGCAGCCAGAGCTCTTGATTTTGTGTAGAATCAAAATGTCAGACTGCATTCCAGCCCCTCATCTTTTGCAGATCTGGCACCTTTACAATAAGCCCAAAGGAAAGCTTTGTGGTTGCCATTTCTCATTGTATAAAGAGACTGTTAGGGCTTTATGAAAGCTATGAATTAACTCCCAAAATAATCTTGGTTGGAAGCATTTTTAAAGCAGTTTGAATGATTGCAAACATGCATACAATTCAACGGAGAATGCTTTAATATTTAAAATAAAATGTTGCTGCTGCTGAAATATTCCTGATCCTCATATAGTTCTCTCCCTGAAAAGAGAATGAACATTTTTACTTTCTCTACTACTTAACTATACGATGGCAACACTGAACATTTTTAGAAAATCAAGCAAGGATTAGTTTTAAAAAATTAAAATGATTTTATTGTTTTTCAAAATATTCCCCTTTAACATCAATACTTTTTGCATTCTATGAAACCTCCTGAGGCACTTCAGAAATCAGGCTTTTATAAGGGTCCACTGTTTCATCTGATGATGAAGAAGAATTCCAAACATTTTATCTTTAAGTTTTGGAAACAAAAAGACATCACAAGGTGTTAGGTCAGGGCCGTATGTTGGAGTATCCATGGTGCTGACCTTTAGTGCATCCATATACTCAGTTGTTAAATTAAATTGGGTTTTATTTATGGATGCTGTACAACTGCTGTGGTCATTAGCATCCCATTCCATATTAGGTGTGAAAGACCTGTAATTTTGCTCGCAGGCTATCAGGCTTGAGGTTCTTTTACATGCTGTAAATCTACGACACAGGACCACCGGCTTTACTTCCCTTCCAAAGAAAGCCATGCTAAGGATTTTTACGCCCCAAAAAATCCACTGCCCTCTGCCGGGTTTAAACCCATGACCTCAGGCACTAGAGGCTAGCATGGTAACCACTACACCATGGAGGACGATTACTCAGTTGTTAGTTTTGCTGTATGCGATGATCCATTGTCATGATGTAACATTTTTCCTTTTGGGGTTTTTCACATATTTTTTCAAAAACATTGTGTAAACAGACATTTGTGTACCAATCGGCAGTAATGGACCTCTATCCTCTAATGCTATAGTAGCAATATGGCCCATTTTAGGGAGAAAAAAAAACTAGCAGCCATCTTCTTAGCAGCACAGTGAATTTGTTGGATTTCTGTAGGCTTAGCTTCTGTTCAAAAGCCATTGAGCCGATTGACTTTTCTTTTCAGGATCATAACAATAAATTCAAGATTCGTCACCAGTAATGATATTCCAAACCAAATTTGAAATGCCACCTTGGAATTTTTACAGGGTATTCCTGTACAATCAGTATGTTTTTGTTTTAGATTGCGAGTCAGTTTATGTGGGATTCATCAACAACAAAGTTTTCTTAATACTAACTGTTGATATAAAATGTTTTGGATTTGACTCATACCAATGCCCAATGTTGCCTGAATAAATTCATAAGATGTCCATTGATCCTCTTCAAGCATTGCTCGAACAGTGGTAATATTTTCATCAGTAACAGCAGTTCTTCAGCGTCGTTTATGAAATTCATCACTAAGAAAATACTGATCTCTTTTGATTCGCTGTGTTTATTATAAATTGTTGCCTTAGGTTAAGTTTCTACGCTAAATGCATTTCAAGCCGATCTTCACATTGTTTATGCATTAATGATTTAAAATCATAAAAAAACAGCCCAAAACTGTTCTCTAGTCAAATTAATTTTTGGGTGAACACACACTCCTTAAATAATGCTAAATAACAAACTATTAGAACAAATCGAACAAACTACATGGCAATCTACTAGCAAAATATTACAAATAGCTGTCAAATATAAAGAAATTTGATTTGTTTTTAGAAACATTGCATTCTAAGAATTTTCAATACTGCCCTTGCAGTAAGTATAATCCATCCAGCCTTAGAACTGGACTTCTTGTAAACAAAACAGTTTGTGTACATACTGAGGCTTTCGCGGCTGGCGTCATAACTAATAAATGAATTACAACTATCTGGGCTTGTAGACTGTGATCTAGAAGGCATTGTGGATACCAACGTTTCGCCAAGTACAGCGCTTGGCATCTTCAGGGTGAAGTGAATTAGTGTCTGCGATATTCAGACTCCGACTACCGCAGACACTGAATCACTTCACCCTGAAGATGCCAGGCGGTGTACTTGGCGAAACGTCAGTATCCACGATGCCTTCTAGACCACAGTCTACAAGCCCGGATAGTTGTAATTCATTTATTAGTTAAAACAATTTGTATCCTCTACATTGGCCTAGTGTTCAGCATTTGTAGAAGCAGCCATGGTTATCCCCTTCCAAACTGCTTGTCATTATGGCATGAATGAAAAAGAGGGTGAACGACACCACACAGTATTAAACAAGCTACAGCCTTCTCTTTAGTTCATATTATTTACTACTCCATACAAATCAAAAGTTTCGAACTAAGATTGATTAACATATTTTTATGAAAGCCCACACATAATCGTGCATATTTATGGTACTGTGTATTATGGTGTGCTTTGGTTTCCTGCAGATCGCAGGCTAGTTAATGACGTAATGTGCCTACATCAAGTCGGGTTCTAAGAGTGGAGCGATTATTATAGAGGAAGTATTGCATTCCACCCAATGATTCAATCCCAAGATTTCATCGGAAATACTGTTTTGAGGCTCCCTGAATCTAAAGAAAGCATTTTCAGAAAAAGTCCTTGTGTCTGTGAACAGTATAATTGAAAAATGTAAAATCATTTAAATAGAAAACTTGGTAATTAAGTTCAGCATCTCTTAAGGATGTGATGCAAAGATTTTTGAGAAAATCCGTCCCCCACTCCAAACTACTCTTTGCATAATAAAATTTTTCATTTTTATTTTCTCAGGAATAGCTTTAACCTTAGGTTTAAGATATTTGTATAATAGATAAAATGTATATCTTGAATTTTCTGAGAATAGGCTGTGAAGTCTTTTTCAACCAGAATGAGTTTTTTATAGCTGGTAAACCGTAAGGGGTAGACAAAATCTTACTACACAACAAAATGTAGATCTTGTTAGAGCACAAAATTTATGTAAAATAAAAACTTTTGTGGCTTTGACTATTTCCAAGATATTCATTGTTAATAGGTTGGATTTTCAAATACTTATACTTTTTTCGGATAGTAGGCCGCTAATAATTTTTTCTCATGGTCATGCAAAGGGCATGCAATTTCAAAACTATGACATAGTGACCTGGTTTTAAAAATCTGACTATCGCTTTAGCCTAGTGTACCCTTCTTATACCAAAATGTGTAAATGTAAATTGAAAGCTTATCTTGATTAACAAGAAGTAAACAGAAGAATAAGATTTTGTAAGAATAGTTTGTAGAAGAAGAGTGAGTAGAGAAGTTCATGTGGATCTACACATAAGATTTTTAAAATTTGTTCCTACTTTTCAGGTTCCAGGAAACTTGAAAGTGTATCCCATAAGACTTCATCCTGATATGGAAATTAAGTCAACTCTTCAGGACCTGGTAACAACTAACAATCTGAAAGCTGCTTTTATTTTAACTTGTTGTGGCAGCATTAAGAAAGCAACCTTGAGGTTTGCTACAGATGAAGACCTTCAAGAAAGGGTTAGTATTAATTTTTCTAAGTTAGTGGTGCAACCTGTTCACATTGGTATTTTATCTGTCTATAATGTGAATGTGAATATTTATTTGTACTAAGCATCAATACAAAAGAATATGGCTATTCATTCAGCCCAGACTGCTAACTTGCGATATTCATGTAAAAAATTTCCTTATTATCTAAAAACACTCTGGGCCGGTTTCACCAACATGCTAAATTTTAACACAATGGTAACTTTAACAATGTGTCAAAGTTGGTATTAAGTAAACATTGTGATACCCCTATGTTAAGGCGTTTAACAAATGTTAGAAGTTGGAAAATGGCTGCCGCAAACCAAGCTGTAGATGCGAGTTTGCTAAAATTGACATTTTTAATACCATTCCTAATAGAAGAGTAGTCGTATGTTATAATAAATTTAAAACCGTGAAAAAGGAGGAATCTTTAAGGCAATATAGACTGTCCAAGGGGTGGTTTTATGGGAAATACAAGAGGTTAGAATACTGCGAACAGAAGCATGCCTCTTTCTCCTAAGCTACAAGTGTTAATTAGGTATTTATATTTTATGCTACTAACATTTTTCATTTACTTGGTGGGTGACAATGTTGGGTTTATCCAAAAGGCTTCCAAAGGAATTGCTTCAAGAAGCAAACACTATTTTTTTTCGGGTCTGCGTGAATAATCAGCAACGACACATTTTCGTCCATTTTAGTTTCAGTGCAGTGTCCACCACCAGTTTTAAACCATCTTAAATGTTCTTTGCACCTAACATTTCTGGTGCTGCACTTTATGATAGCATAAAATTGCTGCAGTTGCTTATTGGTCTTAAGAGAAATGCATTCATTCCAATTAAATTACTTGCAAATTTTGTCCCAGGCTGCAATTTTATCCTTTAATGTAAGACTGTCAGCTTTTTCACAGTTGATAATACAACTATACTTATTAACCAGGTGTTAATTAACGTATTTCAAACAGTGAAACATTTATTTCAGTTGTCATCGCAATTCTAACATCAA
The DNA here is from genome assembly GCA_030765065.1 of Deroplatys truncata. Taxonomy (NCBI): domain Eukaryota; kingdom Metazoa; phylum Arthropoda; class Insecta; order Mantodea; family Mantidae; genus Deroplatys; species Deroplatys truncata. Next base: position 48,452,596 of record CM060985.1, read on the forward strand.
ACAATCAGGAACATCACATGGTAATTGCCATGAATGTAAATGGTTGTCTGCTAGTGACACAGAGAGTGCACCGAAACGTAGACAAAAGTGCATTGGAGGCACATTCAGAAGCAGTGTAGTTTGGCCACCGCCTTCTCAAAAGCTAGCATTCACAGTTGTCTTTTACATTAACGATATGTTAGCTAACAATATGCTGTAAAAGCTTGATGAAATGCAAAAGTTTTAACCGTATGTTAAACTTTGAACACCGTGTTAACAAACAAGATGTTAGAGTATTTTTAACATCAGTTGGTGAAACCGACACTCTGTCTTAACACCTCCTAAGTTTGGAATTAATTGTTCTTTCACACAAGCCGTGTGTTGGACAGGGTTGGAAAGGTAGAATCAGATGACTGAAAAATTCAATGCCATAGCCGGGATTTGAACCACGGATCTCCCGGTCTCCATCCGGTTGCTCTAACCACTGAGCAACCAGACGGAGACCAGGAGATCTGTGGTTCAAATCCCGACTATGGCATTGAATTTTTCAGTCATCTGATTCTACCTTTCCAACCTCCTAAGTTTGTTTGATTTACTTCTCCTTTTAATGACCAATTCCATTTCTTTCTAATTTTAGTTAGGTACTCACCTACCTTCTTGCTAACTTTACTAAAGAGCTTAATTAATGCCAGCTTTCTGTCTAATTTAAATCATTTCTTATTTATACACCCTTTTCTCCAAATCTCTGTCCCTTTGCATTAAAAACTGATGTGCTCTATCTTTTTTTCCTCCATATAATGGGCACTGATTTTGTGGGAAACTTTTCTCATCCCTTTTAGCCTCCACACATCTGCTTGTACCCATGCAATACTCTCCCTTTGTTCTTTATTTCATTTATCCATATATGCTTCTCTTTCCCATGTAATTTTTATTGTTATCTATGACTCTAACAATCTTTTTCCAGCTATGTCACTAAACAATGTGTGAATTTTTATATCTTCAAATCTCCTCCTTGCTCCTTTCCAAACACCATTTACATTATTTTCCCTCCTGCAAATTTCCCCCAGTCCTTTATTCTCCAAGCTAGTTTGCATACATTAATTCCACCCATTTTCTCTTAGACTCTTTTCTTGATATTCTAAGCATTGTCTTAACAGATTCCTTTCATATAGATTTAATAATCTAATTCAATATTTAACAGCTCTCTCCATAATCATACCTTTCTTCCCACACTTCCCATTTCAATTTAAGCAAATTCCTTTGCTGTTGCACTTGGCAGGCCTAACACTCCCCTACAAAACTTCCTGTGCACGGCATCCACAATTTCCCATCCACCAAGTCCCCATAATACAATGCTGTATAACATTTTTGTTTCAACTACTATATTATATATTTTCTCATAACCAGTTGATAGTTATGTCTGGTATCCTGTATCTGGTATCCAGTGCTCCTTCCGTTTCGCAAATGCCAACTTCCTCTACTTCTACCATTTTCCACCCCATAAATTTTGATCCCTAAATATACACAATTTCTAACTATTTTATATTCTTTATTTTCTTTCTTCCACTTTTCATATTTACTCAGCTTTGCCCATTTCTTAAATACTATTATTTGAGTCTTCTCTTGGCTTACCTTCAAATTCCATTCATTATAGTACTTATACATTTGCTGCAAGGATTGCTTTAGACCAATCGTTGAAATGGATCCTATGACTAAATCATCTGCAAATAATAACCCAGGGATTGTCACATTATTTATTGCTGGCAAAAAAAACAATTACTCTTTCCTATCTCGGTTAGTATATCATCAGTGAACAGACTGAATAACACAGGAGTTAATTTGTACCCTTGCCATAGCCCCTTTTTTTTGGTGTCAATAATAGCTAACAAAAGTAATATGTTGCAGCGACTTTTATGAAAATGCATGTGCTTTCTAAGACTTTCTAGTAGTAAGAGCTGACCAAGTTTTAATTTTATTCAGTTAATCATCTAGGCCTTAATTATGTGAACTAAGGCCAATCCACAAAAGGCACAGAATGGAAATGGGAACCGGGGAATGTAAAGAAAGAAGATGTGAATTACTGCAGATTAATAAGGCACAAGAATCCTTGAGGTAGGGTCCTGTAACATCTTTGAAACATTGCAATTTAAGTAATAATGATATGGCAATAGCCGAAAAAGGTTTAAATATGAATAACAGTCACAAAGCCGACATTATAAGATGCCAATGAGCTTAAAATCAAATTGAGTTTTATTTATGGATGCTCTTTAACTACTATGGTTCCTAGCGATCCATTCTATATTGGGCATGAAAGATCAGATATTTTGCTTAGAGGTTCTTTATCAAGCTTGAGCTCTTTTATGTGCTATAAATCTATGACACAGGACCACTGACTTGACTTCCCTTCCCTATGCTAAGTATTTTTATGCCCAAAAAAATTCATCGCCCTCTGCCGGTTTTGAACCTGCAACCTCAAGAACTAGAAGCTAGCATGGTACCCCTAGAACATGGAGGATGACTAATGAGCCTGGTTCACAATACACAAGGAAAGGGGTCAGAAATGGGAATGCCTATTTATTCCAATGTTGATAATATGGAAAGCCAATTTGGCTCTTTGTATGTCATATGTTTTTAACTTACCAATGATATTCTTTCACCTACTTGCAATTCAGCCAACATAATGCTGGTTAACCAGCTTTGAAATTTGTTGCAGTAAACTTTTTCTAAAAGTAACCCAATACTACTTCTGATTTCTCTAGCAAAGGCATGATTTTAATCTATTTAAAACAAATACACTATGTGATCAAAGTATCCGGACACCCCACAAACATATGTTTCTGGTACTCATTATCCGCAACCTCAGTAGTCATTAGACATCATTAAACAGCAGAATGGGACTCTCCGTGAAACTCACAGACTTCAAACATGGTCAGGTGATTGGGTGTCACTTGTGTCAGAAGTCTGTACGCGAGATTTCCACACCCCTAAACATCCCTAGGTCCACTGTTTCTGATATGATAGTGAAGTGGAAACGTGAAGGAACATGTACAGCACAAAAGCGTACAGGCCAACCTCATCTGTTGACTGACAGAGGCCGCCGACATTTGAAGAGGGTCGTAAACAGTAATAGGCAGACATCTATCCAGACCATCACACAGGAATTCCAAACTGCATCGGGATCCACTCCAAGTACTATGAAAGTTAGGCGTGAGGTGAGAAACCTTGGATTCCGTAGTCGAGCGGCTGCTCATAAGCCACACATCATGCAGGAAAATGACAAATGACGCCTCGCTTGGTGTAAGGAGCGTCAACATTACACGATTGAGCAGTGGCAAAACATTGTGTGGAGTGACGAATCACAGTACACAATGTGGCGATGCAATGGCAGGGTGTGGGTATGGCGAATGCCCGGTGAACATCATCTGCCAGCGTGTGTGAAATTCGGAGGTGGTAGTGTTATGGTGTGGTCATGTTTTTCTTGGAGGGGGGCTTGCACCCCTTGTTGTTTTGCATGGCACGATTTTAGCGCAGACCTATATTGATATTTTAAGCACCTTCTTGCTTCCCACTGTTGAAGAGCAATTCGGGGATGGCAATTGCATCTTTCAACACAATCAAGGACCTGTTCATACTGCACGGGCTGTAGCGGAGTGGTTACACGACAATAACATCCCTGTAATGGTTTGGCCTGCACAGAGTCCTGACTTGAATCCTATAGAACACCTTTGGGATGTTTTGGAATGCCGAGTTCATGCCAGGCCTCACCAACCTATATCGATACCTCTTCTTAGTTCCGCACTCCATGAAAAATGGGCTGCCATTCCCCAAGAAACCTTCCAACACCTGATTCAAAGTATGCCTGCAAGAGTGAATGCTGTCATCAAGGCTAAGGGTGGGCCAACACCATATTGACTTCCAGCATTACCGATGGAAGACGCCACGAACTTGTACGTCATTTTCAGCTAGGTGTCCGGATACTTTTGATCACGTAGTGTAGTTTAAGTTAAAGTTTTTGTTCTCTGATTTTATTCCAGTTTTGTTCCTTCAAGCTTGCAACTAGAGAGAGTCTAGGGGTGATTATAATTCATAGCCTCCTTAATAATTTTTACTATGAAGATAACTGCGCAACATGAATGCAATATGTTGTCATTAGAAATGAAAACAGAAAAGTTGAAACTTGACTTAATAGCCAGTTCTTATTTCCATGAGTCTTGTAGTTAAAGCAGGCAGTTATTTTTTACTTTCTCTAATACTTATCTACAGTAAGTAGAGGAAGTATTATATTCCATTCAAAAATTTTATATGGAGATTTCTCTGGAAATAAATGTTTTGAGGTTCCCTTAATTCCCCCCCCCCAAAAAAAAGTCTGTATGTGTGTCTGTGAACAGCATAACTCGAAAATGAAAAGTTGGCTAAATACCAAATCTGGTATTTCTTCCAATTTATCCTTTACATGGAAACATTTACATTATTTTTTTTTATTTTCTCAAAAATGCCTCTTAACAAATTTGACTAAAATACCATATTTTAAGATATTTTCAATACAAGGAAAATGCATATTTTGAATTTTGTTTGAATAGCCTGTGAAGTTCTCTTCATTCTCAGCAAATTTTGCATAATATTGTATACTATTAAACCACAAGAGATAGGCACTTACTGCACAAAAAATGAAGATCTTGTTAAAACATAACATTTATGTGTTTTGTATTGACTTTCTCCAAAATATCTTTTGCTATTGGTGTGAATTTTCAGTAACTTTATACCTTTTTATAACAGTAAGTCATTATTTCCATCACAGTGTGTTTCATACTTCACTTATTAATATAGTTTGCTCAGTATTTTATTTTATTTCATTCTTTTTTGTGTGATCCAAGGGGGCGGGGCCCTTAGCCATCGCCCAACCCTTAATAAGCCATTGAACTGGGATGCATCTTGACACATTCTCACAGAAAATACACTAATATGTTCTACAAAATGCTAGGGAAACAAAAATGTTTTAAATAAGTTTATTACCCCAAGAAATATGTAGTATTAGGCAAAATATGCAGCAATAAATAAAATTTTGGGCATAGAGGCAAGCTTAAATTCCCCCCCCCCCAAAAAAAAAAGCTTTTAGTATGGAAAGCTGTGCTCCTTTAGTCAGTTTTGAAAAAACAGCCTTGTGCAGTTCATCCGCAACCACCTAAAAGCAACATATGCTAATAAAATAAATAGCTCTAGGTTGGCAAGCTCAAAGAGGAATGGCTCATGAATGGTTGGTGAGAACTGTGGAGTTGAGCATCTCTAGTGTAATCTCTTTTTTTTTTAAATTATTACACGATAATGTTTTGATGGTGGTTAGCGCTTTAGTGCTGTCAGAATTGATTAAATGTTTGGCAGCTTAAGACATATAGGTGTATATAGGTATGCCATAATCCAAGAACCAAAATCAAGGACACAGTCCAAGCATTAAGCAATTGTAGAAATGATGATGTTTCACAGCATGAAACCAAATGTGACATTTCTTGTGTGTTTCTTGCTTATAACATGGTCATTCAGAGCTTGTTTCTCTCTATTGGCGATTGAAATATAACAGCTATAATGAAATAATTCAGGATTAGTTGGCATTTAGCCTCAAGTATGCACTGTTTAAATGAATGTTGAAATTACGCACTAAAATTTTGCATGATAATTTCATAAATGTTGGCAGTACACACAGTTGAAGATCACTTTTCGTGTTTACGATTGCTTTTGTCATTTCAAGATGCAAGCAGAGTCCAAAAACCTTAACTTACTTAAGTATACCCTTAATTTCAAAGCATATGAAAATAAAATGTACTTTTTACTGACCCACATACTTTACAAAAAGCCTCATGTTCATTTCTTCCACGTTTAATGCTTGGAAATTGATCCATGTATTCTTCTCGGAAGTGAGCTTTTTGTATTGACAACATCTCATTTTAAAATTCTACGTAATGATGTCACCAGTAATTATGGATCGAGTTCAGGTTCAGAATTACCCTCCATGTGAATGTTAACCTCATACAAAACACAGAATATACAAACACAAGCCAGACACTAGAAATAAAGGAACCAGAAACAGCAAAATCACAGAGAATTGATTATAGTATTGCTTCTGCTGTCACTGTTAGCGTGAGATCGGTGATATATTGATGGTCTTCGTCAGTCACAGTGTTGCCATCTGGAAACTTCTATCGTAAGGAATGATGAAATACTTGAACAGCGTTTGGCGGTAAAACTCAAGTTAATAATAAAAACATTTTTTTTAGCACTCACTACCTTCACAGACTTTTATCTCTTCATCCAGGACATTCGTCTTCTAGCATAAAATCGCAGATTGTCCACAAAATCTGTGACGTATGACAACCCTAGGTGTATGTCATATGGCAATCCCTTTTATATTTGGCTAAATGGTTGATGCTGCATTATCCCAATGTAAACTGCAGACTGTCAGCTCTTTGAGCTCTCCCACTTAAAACTACAACTGCATAGCAGTTAATTTTGAACTGCCTGGAGATTCATATAGCTGAAGATGTCTGCCAGGCAATGAATGGTACATCAGACCTTTTTACATTAAATGAAAAGGTCCTTTCAGCCTAGAAAGTCTTATCTTTTCATGCAATGTCTGATAGTGTTTTAGTTATCTCTTAAATTTATTGTGGATTGAGAGATGAGTATTTAAACCATGTAAAGCCACTTAAGAAATCTTTTAATGTTTGTTTTTTATTTCAGTCACAGACTCTGAATGAATGTTTTGAGATTACCTCTCTCGTCGGGACGGTTTGCAAGGATGGAGCACATTTACATGTAACACTAGGACGATGTGATGGCAGCACTCTGTCAGGTCATGTTCTAGGTGACTTAATTGTACAGACAACAGCTGAGATAGTTTTGGGAGAGATAAGTGGTGCTATATTTGAGCGCAGATTTGATAAGAACACTGGGTGGCCAGAACTGTGTATCTCTAGAGATTCCAAAGAATAACAAGAGCTGTTACAAAGTATGCAGTAATGCGGGTTTTGTTGTAGAGACTAACCATACTTATCTGAATACAAGACGACCTGAAATGCAAGAGGACTGGTTTTTCCAAAACCTAATTTTGGGATTTAGCAGTTTATTGTTTTACTAAATCTTTGTAAACTCAGTCCAATATTATTTAACTTATTTATAGATAATATTTTAGATAGAATAATGAAAAGTAATAAACACTGTCCATTTATAGGAAAAAAGGAAATACCAGGGCTACTATTTGCAGATGATCTAGTAGCTTGGTGCAGTAACAGTGGTAGGGTTGCAACATGCTATTAATGAAATTGTTAAATTCTGTATGGAATGGTGGCTAAAGGTGAATACAAACAAGTCCAAGATAATAGTGTTCAAGAAAGGATCAAAATTAAAAAGAGAGGAAAGATGGTATATAAATGGAGAGCAAATAGAGGTGGTAAAAGAATTTGATTACTTCGGGATTAGATTTTCAAGCAACAGGAAATGGGAAGCACAATCTAAATATGCACAATTGAAAGGAAAGCTAGCCATGAAAGCCATCAAAGTTTGTTTGTGCAAAACGCCCACACTAACAATGAACCGGTTGGAAAGGCTATACGAAGCTGTAGTTGAGTCAAAAATGTTATATGGAATAGAAATATGGGGGGGGGGCAAAGGGATGGATTAAGTTTGATATAGTCCATAGAATGTTTTGTAGAGAAGTTTTGGGTTTACCTAAGAGTTCACCAAGGGGCATGGCACTGGCAGAGCTAGGAAGGGTAGGGAGAAAAGATATAATAGTGAAAAGAATTTTGAAGTATTGGTGTAGATGTTTAAATTTAGAAGATAGTAATATATCAAAAGAATGTATACAGTTTCAAAAAGCTGTCTTAGGAGAAGAGTGTTGGTTTGGGGAGATGAGAAATGTGCTAAAAAACTTGGCATGAGGAATATTTTCCTATTAGATAAATATAATAACTGTGGGTTTCGGAAACAAGTGAGATTGAGGGTAGAAGACATTGAGAAACAAGAGATATGGGCTAGTTTTGAGGATAAAAGGTCATTGATCTTGTATAAATCAGTTAAAAGAAATTGGGGAAGGGAGAAGTATGTAGATATATGCAATCAATTTGGCAGAATAGGTCTTGCGTGGATGCGAACAGGAGTAATATTTTTAAAAAGAAATGGATATAATGGCTCGGGGAGATGTATTATGTGTGATGAATCGGGTAGTACTTTTCATTGTCTAATAGAATGTGATAAGATTAAAAGGTGGAGAGAGGTTATATGGAATAAAAAATGGGACAAGCTAAATAAAGAAGCAGTAGCATTAAGAATGTTGGGAAGCATAAAAGCAAAAACAATTAAAATAATGGGGACATTTTTAGGCAACACAAGGGATAAGTGGATAAGGAGCTTAAGAAAGGTACAGGAGAATGGGCACAGTTTGGAAAGTGGAGAGATGGTATAGTAGCTTTATCCCATATATACAGCCTAGGGGCTAAATATGGGAGAGCTAGAAAACTGGAGCACTAGACCTAAGTTTTAGATGTAAGTTTTATTTGCATTATTGTAATAATGATGAAATAAACATTACATTACATTACTAAATCTTTTCTAGTTATCAGTATCATGCACTACAATGATGGTGATGGTGATGATGATGATGATTGTGGTGATGGTGGATGTGACTTTCTTTCTAGAACTGTATAATGTATTGTTGTAAACAGTTATGATTAAGATTCGTGCAGAAATGCTTGTGATGGGTGGAGAAGATTGGTGGGAGTGGGATCATGGAAATGTAAATCTGACTGTTATTGCATGACCATCACATGCCAATACAATATTATAGCCATGGATGGAGGAAGGAAAAGCTCCAGTTTCTATTTTTACCTTAAAAGAATGCTTTTTACTACCAGGAAACCTTATAATCCCTCTAACATATCGGTAACCCGCTAACCTTATAATACAAAATGAAACATACAAAATTTGGCTGATACATCATGATCTTTACAATAAGTCTGCTGCTGACACCTAAAATTTGAAACTTACTTTTTCCTGTATACTTATTGGAAACTTTATATCACAAATGCAAGATGACTTGTGTTTTCAAAACTTAAATTTTGTAAAACAACATTGTGTTGAATTTGGATAAATATGGTGTGCCTGAGACAAATCCCAGCAACCCTTGGAGAGACTCTCTGTGGACCTGTGTTTGGTACTTATACAAAATGCAAGTATTCACTCTGGAATTATGTCACAGATTGAGTATTTGCTGAAACACTGAATCAGCCACTAAGCTGCTGGTTTTGTGAACTAATAGTATAGCTCCAAACTAAAACAGGAAGAAGGATTGTACATAATGAAGCATAACTTTCTGAGCTAATATTCTAAATCAGAGCTTATAATTCAGTAATAAATTACTTAACTTCAGGATAGTGAGTGCTTATCACTCTTCTCTTTTGGGAAAACTCCGTAAGTGTTTGGACATTTACATGCACAAATTAAAATTTGAATTACTCTAGTATCATTTTCTACACCAAAACTTACTAGAATATGTTTTTGGAGACTGTTGTCTTCATCGTCAGCCTAGACTCACTACCTAGAAGCATTCCTTGTGTGGTGATGGCATTTCCTGGCTGTACATACTGTATAGGATCGAGTTCATTTTCATATGGGACATCAAAATTCGATAAATTGCGTTTAATTTTATGCATGAATAGTCTTTCCCAAATGGAGAGTTTCACTGGTTTTCAAAGAGCATTTAAAAGCTTAGGTTTCTCTTTCAGCTGATGACCTGTGGACCAAAAATGCTCTGTAACTCTGATTTCTCAGTTTGTCACATTGTATTCTTTAAACGTTTTGTCAGTGTTTGCCTTTGTCTTCCATATATATGTTTTCCTGCAACCTTCACATACAATTTCATAAATACCTGAGACTTTTCTTGGAATTTTGTTCTTTGTGTTGGTCCTGAGTATGTTTTATAAGCAATGCTTGTTGATTGGGCCTAAGGTTTACCGTATTTTTCGAGTATTCTAGTAAATTTATGGAAAGCTCACTGGTGTAAGGTGAATTTTTTAAACTTTTATGTTGCTTTATCCTTTGTTTGTTTCTTAGTTTTAACTTATTTATCTTCCTGTCCCAAATATCTTTCATAAAGGCATTTTTCTGCACAATTTCTAGGATGTTATATTATTTGTTGTACTCTTCTGTGCTCACCAATTTGAAAGTGAAGCCTGATTATTATTACATGTTTAGATGTTATTTTTAATGTAGCTATCTGTGTGTATGTTCCTTTGCAGGGTAACTCAAATTTCAGTTTGTGGATACAAATATTCTTTATCACTTTGTTTTTCAGTGCACATGCAGTGTTTAGGAAAGGCAGAAATACATTGTTACTGTATGTGTTTGAATGAAACACATGGAATTTGTGCCATGTATATTGCTCAAGAAACATATAGATATAGGCTTATGTGCCAACTTTGGATTTTTCTAGGAAACTAACATCACATTTGCCTGTGTACTGTGAAACGTCACAAGAACTGATATTTGTGCCAGACTATCTGAGGGATATGTGCCAAAACCTAAGTCCCCTTGAAATATTCCTCAGTATGAATGTGGCATAAGTTATTAAAATGTGATATTTATTATTATGTGTTTTTATATTTAATATAGACGATTAAATAAAATGAGCAGAAGTACAAATAACTTGTAATAAACTCAACAGAATGTATCATGTAATAAACATATTTTTGTATCCCAATGATACTATGCTGAATTTATGTACAATTTGTTTACAATTTTTATACAATATTTTTATATAATACAAAATCTCCCCATCTCATATACCTTGTGTACAAATTGTCTGGTGCTTAGCTTCCACTGGCCACTCAGATTGCTTGGCTCTCAAGCCTTATAGCTCACTGAGCAGCTCATTCCTTCTCACATCTCTTACTTTTCTAGACCATTTTTCTTTTACCTTCCTAAAAAATTCCCCATGACTTTGATTTACTTTTCTTCTTCCCTTGTCAACATTTTGATAGTTACTATTTTTCTATCCATATTTTTCCATTTCTTTTCCCATAGTTTTTCTCTCCATACGTTTATTTCTTTACATTCCATCATATAATGCTCTATACTTTCCCTTCCTACACACAGTTCACATATTCCTCTTCCCCTGCCTCTCAACACTCATAGATACATTCATCCTGTTCTCATCATCCATGCTAAAACCGTCCCTTTCTTGACTGTTACAGTAATCAATGTATCCGTCTCTTCCTGATCCTTCTTTTATTATTTTATAAAAGCTATGATGTTTTATCTTCTATGCTTCCCCATATCTTTTCCATTCTGCTTCTTACTACCTTCCAAAACCCATTTATGTTTTTTTCTTCTGATCTGCAGTTGTTCTCCATACCTATTATTTCCATTGTTTTTTCAATTTTTTTCCACCAACTGTTTTTGCTTGTCAGACTCTCTTGCTGCATTATGCATATCCTTAAAATTTCTTTTTATTGTGCTCTAAGATAACAGCTGTATCCATAGGAAGTATAAATAGGAAGTGTATGTGAGGGGAGAGAGAAAGAGAACAACATCTGCATTTGAATCTCTGCAGAGGCTATCTAGGATTTCCTAAAGCAGGAGGTGGCTAACTTTTTTGTTTAAAAAACATACCATACTACAGGATGAGCCTAAAGACTCCAAACCGCCTGTGCGGTGTTTTTTCTGTCCACGTCCTCAGTGCTTGTTGCCTTCTGCTGCTATCATAGAAAGGCACGGATGAAACCATACAACATTTTTAAAACTACTTTTAAAGGGTTTACTTACCAAATTTATGAAAGGAAATGCTGAAACTGGCCACCGCCGTTGTTCATACATTTTTGGCATCTCTTTAAGAAACTATCCATCATGGAATTTTTGGGGGGAATTTTCCAAACGATGACCAATGTCGTCTAATGTTTCTTCGGTAAGAACCGAACGCCATCTTTTAGATTTCTTAGCCTGAAATTTACTGTAAAGTCATGGATTGTTGTATGACCTGGAACTTTTACACCTGGAAAATCTTTCTGCAAATCGTACTTTCACTTGGCGAGCTGGCTGAGTTAACACATACGAATCATAAATAAATACACGCTGTGTGTATAATATAAACTTTGTTTATAGCAGCAGTGCGTTATCATGTTTTTATCATATTTCCACATGCCCAGTGGAAAAATACTGCGCAGCCGGTAATATTGTTCATAAAATACTCCTCCAGGGTAACTTAAAACGTAAAGTGTACAAGACAAACCCACACACCCTGGAAGAATTAAAACAAAATATCCACCAGGAAATTTCTCAACGTGAAGTACGGTGTGTGATGGATAGTTTCCTAAAGAGGTGCCAAAAATGTATGGACAACGATGGTGGCCAGTTTCAGCATCTCCTTTCGTAAAGTTGGTAAGTAAAGCCATTAAAAGTAGTTTTAAAAAATGTTGTATGGTTTCATCCACGCCTTAGCGGCAATGTGCGCCGAGGATGCAGACAGGAAAAACACAGCGCAGGCGGTTTGGAGTCTTTTGACTCACTCTGTAGTACTGCAAAGCAAAAACAAGTAATTGAGACATTTTACCTCTGTAGAGATGAAATTTCCCAAGTTTATTTTAAGGAAAGTATTATAGTATGGTAAATGCCAGTTAAAATGTAATGTATTGTTATTTATTTTACCACTAGTAAACAGAGCCACTGTTTGATTAGGCCTGCTTGTTTTCCTGTGAGAATCTCAACATTAGTTGAGATAGTGGAAATGTTAGTTATTTCCACTGAAGTATTAGGAGCTCTTATCCTTAATTTGTCATCTGCAGATCCTTTTTCCTTTTCAGTAGTATTCTTTTTCAGTAGTAATCATGTCAACTCCACTAGGAGAAGACTTATCTGCAAAATGTTGACATGTTTTATCTTCTGCTTCTCTTTTGGCTTTTTAAAAAGTGATAGATAACATTGAAAAATTTGAAAATTTATTTTTGTTACTCATTGCATAGAAAGTAGTAGACTTTCAGCTAACATTTTTAGTATTACTTGTGAAATAAAACTACTTTTGACTGTGAGTACCAATGGACTGCATCCGCTAGCTCATTGTAACTTTTTGGGAAGCAGCAGACTTGTATGATCGTTGAGGCAAATGGCACATGCTAGAATACAACCTATTGCTGCCGTCCTCCAGTCACTACTAGAACCAGTCCAATAATTGTTGCTATTCAAGAAATGTATGCTCTACTCATCATCACTTTGATGATATACCTATTTAAAGGAGAAATAAAACTGTAAAAAAAATCTGATGTGTTACACTCACATGGCTTTCTCTACTCTTGTACAAACTATTTTTACAAATGCTTATTCTCCATATGCTTCATGTTAATCGAGATGTTAATCTTATTGCTAATTCTCTTGTAGATGCAAGGGGAATATGGTAGGCTTTAAGCTATAGTCAAATATTTTAAGAGCTGGTTGCTATGTGGAGCATTCCATTCTCTTTGCATTACCAGGACAAAAAAAAAAATGAATAACGAATTCCCATTTGAGAAAAAGTATAAAGTATTGGAAAATTTAAGGGAATAACAAGCAATATCTCGAAAATGGTTCACTCAACAAAAAAAATGTATATGACATAAATTGTGTTTTTTAATGTGATCTACATTTTTTGTGTAGCAAAATTTTGTCTTATCTCTTGTGGTATACCAGTTATGAAAAAGTTGTTCACAATGAAGAATACTTTTGGACACATTCCCAGAAAATTCGAGATATACATTTCATTTGTCATGAAAATATCTTATACATATGATATTTTAATCAAAATCTTTAGAGCCATTTTTGAGAAAATTAAAATTTTCGAAAAATATTCCATGTAAAGGGTAATCTGGGGTGGAAGATACTGAACCTAAATACTAATTTTGGTGTTTAGCGCGCGCGCACGCACACACACGCACACACACACACTCTCTCTCTCTCTTCTATATTGCGTGTGAAAGACCAGAAATTTTACTCAGAGGACGACATTTGTGCATGTGCTGACTGATGTGTCTAATCACAGCCATGTAAAATTATTGCGAATTTGGTTATATATGTAATTGTCAATTCCAATTTACATTTCACAGGTGAAATTGTCTCTCATAGTATTCTGCATGTAGACTGAATAAAGATAGCTGCCAGCAAAGAATTAGGCACTGATTCTGTTTGAAATTTTGAACAAAATCTTTCAAAGAAACATGCTTACAAACAGTTGTCATTCCTGATGAAGCCTAAAATTTAATTTTGTGATACTTTTTACTTCTGTGTTTGATTAGACTTAAACTTAAGCAGATTCTGTACCTTTAGCACAGGATCACCCAGCTCAGTTACAAACAATGGAGCAGAAGGACAGGTTTTCTTATGTGTTTTGGAATCATGTATTATAAAATCCAAGGGCAGTCCTAGAAGTACCCGACCTGATATATATATATCAGTTGTTTCAAACAAATGACTATGGTAGAAAGTACCACCCTTATAAAGCTTAAGTTTGACGATGCTACATTGTTTAGTAATTGTTTGGCAGCCATTAATAGTGAACTCTCTCAGTAAACATGGATAAAACTGGCCATCGTGATGTGATACAATACTTTCATTTGAAAGGTCTTAGTCCAATTTATATTAAAGCTGAGTAGATTCTACTCTGGGGGAGTCTGCTCATTTGTTTACAATAGTAAAGTATTGGGTGGCAGAGTTTAAGCAAGGCTGTACGAGCTGCCGAGACGAACATCGCAGTGGTTGACCAAATGAGGTGACCATGCCAGAAATTGTGAAGAAAATCCACAAAATGATATTGTATAACCACTGACTGAAAGTGCATGAGTTAGCAGACATCATAGGCATTTCAAAAAGTGCTGTACATTGCATATTAACTGAAAATTTAGACATGAGAAAGCTGTGCACAAGATGGGTGCCACGTTTACTCACAATGGAACAAAAGCAGCGTCGTGAAGATGTTTCAGTCGAGTGTTTGGCAATGTTTCGCTGCAATAAAGCTGAGTTTTTGTGTCGATTCATAACCATAGATGAAACATGGGTCCATCACTTCACACCTGAGACGAAGGAACAGCTAAAACAGTGGATTGAAAGGGGAGAATCGGCTCCAAAGAAGGCAAAGACAATTCCATCTGCAGGCAAGGTCATGGCATCAGTTTTTGGGATGCACTTGGGATAATTTTCATTGATTATCTTCAAAATGGAAAAGCAATCAATGGCAAGTATTATGCAAACTTATTGCAGCGT
Organism: Deroplatys truncata; assembly: GCA_030765065.1. Lineage (NCBI taxonomy): Eukaryota > Metazoa > Arthropoda > Insecta > Mantodea > Mantidae > Deroplatys > Deroplatys truncata. The sequence goes on from CM060985.1 coordinate 48,467,845, forward strand.
TGGAATTATGAAATCAAGCAAAAACGGCTGCATTTAGTGAAAAAGAAAGTTTTGTTTCATCAAGACAATGCACCAGTTCACACATCCATTATTGCCATGGCCAAAATCAATGAGTTAAAGTTCGAATTGCTTCTTCATGCACCCTATTTGCCAGACTTAGCCCCCTCTGATTATTTTCTGTTTCCAAAGTTGAAGAAATAGCTTGATGGTAAAAGATTTGCCAACAATGAAGAGTTGGAGTTTGCAGTTGATGGCTATTTTGCACAACTCGGCGGTTCTCACTATAAACAAGGTATCAAAGCTATTGAATGTCGCTGGGAAAAGTGTATCGAGCTGAAAGAATATGTAGGGAAATAAAGATGTTTTTTCCCAAAATTTTTGTGTTTTCCTTATAGGTCGGGTACTTCTGGGACAGCCCTTATACATATTGGCTAACCAGCATTTCTCTTATCAGTAATTTTGGCTCTCTCTTGCCTCACTTGTGCTGCATTTCTCACCAAGTTTTCTCTCTCTATTTCTCTCCCTGTCTCCCTCCCTCCCTACCCCTCCTTTGCTGAAAGTAAGAATGATGTTTTCTCTGACTCAACAGAGTGTTCAGTTGGCTGACACTTTTCTAGCAAATAATATGTAATAACTAAAACCTGGATTTTTATGTGATATCAAATTGAAAAATATGTAATAAAATATGTAATGCAATATTTAATATCAAATAAACATGCAATTATTAATATATAATAAATAATTTAAAATTACATTAAAGCTCCATACTTAAATTTAAAAATAATTTATTTCACTCATTCTTTGTAGCACCATATTTGTCACCTTGATTGCTCCTCACTGTTACATAATATTTTAAATTATTAATATTAATCATATAATCATGATTACAAATTTCACTTTCACAGTTTTCATAATATTTTGTAAATACTTCAAACGTTTTCATAAAACATGTAGACTAACTTATATGAATAAAATAACACAAAAAACCAGCATCTTCATAAACAATAATTGAACAAATAGTACATAACACAGACTATTGCTTATTTCCTGGCACAGTGCACAGTAAGATACTGCTCCACACTTTCTGATGTAACTGACATGCTTCTGTTAGATAAAATCTTCTTGCATGAACAAACTTATCTTTTGTTGCAGGGCTGTACTTGAATAAGACCATTTTTCCTAGAGATATGCCCTCCGTAAGCTGCAACTCTTACCATACATGCATTCTTCATGGTTTATGTTGGATTTTGTTCATTGTTAATACATCGAGCAAATGTTTAAAGCGTTGTCAACCGTATGACGTGAATAATATTTAATCTTAACTTTAATTGTTGATTAATTAACATTTACTGAAAAAAATATGCAGGCAAAGAAAGAAAGGTGCATGTACACACGCGTACACACACATACAGAGGCTTCCCGAAAATGCTTTTTTTTTTTTTTTTTTTTTTTTTGGGTGTGTGTGTATGTAAATTCAGGAAGCCTCAAAACTTGTATTTCCGGGAAAATCTTGGTATCAAATGTTTGGGTGAAATGCAATCCTTCTCTATCTGCTAGGTATATGATAGAGAAATAATAAATGAATAAATAATTAAGAAAAGCATCGCAAAGTATTTATTTATATGCAAGATGTGTAAAATATATAATATAGGCTGAAATATTTAAAATGAAACGAGTATAGCATTGTCCATGCTTCAATTCATAGATATTTGCTGTTTCCGAGTTCACATTCAAAGGAATAGAATATGTAATTACATAAGAATCTGGGCTTTAGTTATAGGAAACTTTTGTCCATAATTTACTAACGCTGAAGCAATATTAATCTTAACTATTGTTGCAGTAAGACGTGATACACCCAAACTAAAGTGTATACATTGTGAATACATATGCAGAGATACATGGGACAATAAAGTCTATAACTGGAAAAAAATGTCCAAATGGTCTCCAAAGGCTCAAAACATAATGTACATTCTAAGAAAAAATAAGTGAGCCGACTCTCAAAGCATATAGTTGTCCAAATCGTTTCGGCCGGTTCACAATGGTGTCTGGGGGACACGTGCCCCGGTTTTAAAGAGGAAAGGACGATCCGGGTTAGGGAGAAGGTTTCCTGCGCGTCAGCCAACCCTCTGTCCTGAAGTCCGGTACCTATAGCTCAGTTGCAGCTAAACTGGTCCCGAATCTGGAAGTCACAACTCAAACCATCGATATTAGCGGGGCCACAATTTCAGAAAATATTCTCGTAGCCAGATCACTTCCAAAGCCCACGAAATCCACACCGACATCTGCAACAACACCTGCCAAGTGTGTTACTGATAACATCCCTTCAGTAAAATCAACATCAAGACCATCGATTTCAAGCAATAAGACTGGCAAGCCACACGTTTGCCTAAATAGCGCATGGATCAAGCCAACTGGAACCTTTACTCCCAGTAGGCGTGTTTAATTACAACGAGCAGACTGTGGATATTTTGGTCGAACATCTCACAGAGACAATTCTGCTGATCAATATATTCCTCGGTCGACTGCCCAACCCCGTCGATTTCCGGTCCCTCGGTGGACCGATTAATGTCGAAAGGCCATTCGGGCTCGTAGGCGTGCTCTTAGGGTTTTCCAGCGTCGCCCTACACTGAATAACCTGATCCAGCAAAGAAAATGTGTGCCAAGTCTAGACAAATCATTAAGGATAGCAAAAAGACATCATGGCGCAAGTTTGTAGCTTTGTGTTAACGACATACACCTTCCTCTGTCGTTTGGGATAAGTTAAGGCGTGTGGCCAAAAACTCGACCCACATGCCAATCGCTGGTCTTAAAACAGCTGCATGAGTTGATACATTTGACATGGCTAACACATTTGGCCGTGCTTTCGCTCAAGTGTGTAGCTCAGATAACTATTTGCCTGCGTTTAGTATTCGCACGTGTTTTTTTTTTATTATTATTTAGAATTTCTGTGCGTTTACACGGAGCGAATTTTGATCTACACCGATGGATTTAAGTGCACCAACAGTGTTGGATGTGCTTATGTTCACGGAACCGAACCTTATAATTCGGTTTTCATGATAGCACATCCATTTATAGTGCAGAGCTGTATGCCATATACCGAGCGATTTTGTATGTGCGCCGTCGAAAATTGAGAGACGTTCTCATTTGGAGTGATTCCGTTAGTGCACTTCAGAGTCTTCATGAGCTGTACAACTACCGCCCCATTGTTCAGCGTATCCAGGATGTCCTCCGTGTTTTATAAGCTTCTTGCGTTAATTGGAGTGTGCTTGGATACCTGGTCACGTTGGCTTGCCGGGGAATGAACTTGTTGATTTGGCAGCCTAAGGCGGCAACCACAGCACCCAGTGTTACAATACCTCGAGTAACGTCGGAAGACTTTAGGCTTGTGCGGAGAGCGCTGCTGTCGTGAGGAGTGGTTAGCCCTCCGCGGAAATAAGTTTAGAGTAGTGAAAGACATTTCGATAAACTGGGTAACTTCCTCTCGCGTATCTCGTCGTGAGGAGGTGATTTTGGCTCGGTTGCGTATTGGTGACTGCAATTTTACGCAGTTATCTGTTTAAGGGTGACCCTGCTACTATTTTTCTGCTTTGTAGCTAAGATCTATCGGTCCGTCACTTGTTGATAGAGTGTATTGCTCTAGCACATCTTCGGGGCACTCTGCAACTACCGGCCAGCCTTGCAGAGGTCTTGGCGGATGATATGCAAGCGATTGATAGGATATTTAATTTTGCATCAATGGTAAATTTCTAAATGCGGATTTGGTCTTCTTAATAGCAAGTGTTTCATACTGCTCAGTTTAGTTTTATATATTTATTTATGACTTGTGCTATGATTTTTATATTGATATTTATCTCTGGCTTTTGCTAAAATTTTTATATTCATGTTTATCTCTAGCCTTTGCCTTGATATTTTGTATTGATCTTTATCTCTCACCTTTGCCATGATCCGTTTTACAAGGGCGCTAATGACCTAGTAGTTTAGCGCCTTTAGACAAAACAAAACAAACCGAGAACGTTGCAAACATGTGGATGAGGATGAAGAGGAAAATTCGGCGCCAGCTTGGTACAAGTGACGCCCCCTTCACATCCTGTCTTCATGAATTCCTGTTCCAGATCATTTTCGGGGACAAGACATGTTTGGTGTGATACTGAATGTCATCGCCCAGCATTACCCGGTAACTTAACAAAGCGAAATTCAATCAAAGATGCATACTTCTGTTTCTATTTTTTTAATCACATCAGTTTTTCGTTATTGTGATGTACATTGCAGTAAACTAATACAACAATGTGTGTTTTGTAGCTCAAAGCCAATGACAACATTGCTGTCACGACTTCTGTGTTATAATGTATGCACCTGATATTTCACCTAATTTACACGTGTTTAGGTATCAAATTTTTCATTGCCAACTGATTGCAGTACATTAATACAACAGTGTATATTTTGTGGCTCAATGGCAATGACAACAATGCTGCCACTGCTTCTGTGTATTGTGTGCGATAATGCGTTTCTTCTGAAAGTAAAACATTTTCACTGTGTATGAATCAACATGCAGGTTTTGTTCACTTTGTACAATAACTAGGGTTCAATACAAAATAACAAACAACGAAAAAATTTGTTAATCCGAACCTCCTTCTGTTTTGCCTTTATGACCTTTGTGCTTCCTTCCCTTCTAGATATTTAAAATAACGTTTGTCTTAATGGTCATTCTGTCTAATTTCCTAACGCTTATAGTATAAAATAACCAAAGGTTCAATATTAAAATCCTACTGCGCATATATACATTTTTTAGTTGCCCTGAATAAAAAGACGATCTTTTTACAAGAGAAGAAATATTTTTCTTATTAAAAGCCCATAACTAAAAGCTAAAAAGTACATAAACACCGAATGTTGTACAGTAGGTACGTTCATCCAAAAACTCCAAAAATGGTCAGATAAAGAAAGAAAAAAAAGCATGCATTTAACTATACTATCACTCCCATGGAAAAATTGGTCTTTTCAAGCATTGGTGCAAGGCTAATTTCATTCCACACAAGCATTCGTTTACCCCTAATTTAATGTTGATGTAAAACTAATTTAATTAGCGCTGCACCGCTAATTTAATGTTACAGTGTTGTTGTATTTCGCGCGTTCATTTCCCGCTGTTGGCAACGCTCGAACCCCTTAAGCCACGCCCAGGCTGATACTAGCAGAAGACATGGCCGCTATTATACAGGATCTCTGCTGCAAATTCCTAAAATGTGTTTTGACATTTCAAGTTTTCAAACTGCTTTCCCTTTTCGATATGCCAATGAAATAATTAACATTGAAACAACACTACCGCAAATTCTGTTTAGAATCTACAATGACCAAACCTACAGCTAAAAACTTCCCTACTCTTAATTGATGACCTGTATGTGTCTATTGGCCTACACCTATACTGCCCGAAAAGAAAATAGTAGTTTCAAAAAATTAAAGGGAGCGTCATAAAAACAGTGGTTTTATCATAGAGAACTCATGTAGCGGCATCATGTGCTAGAGGAAGATGATAAACCGTACTTTAGGCACTCTTGGGCAATTTCAAATATTTCTTATTAAAAAGTACCATGACTTTCTTTATTCACACTATGTAGTATGTATAAAAATATTCAGTTCAGTAATGGGTATCTTTGCTTGTTTATTACAATAATGTTATGTCACCATTTTATCCAACTCAAACATGAATAGATGTCCTGATTACACATAGAGCAAAAGTCCCTCCGTGTGTGCAGTATTTGAACGCGAGCGTAGATTTGACCACGGGTATACCGTAAAGGAAAAAAAAAAAAAAATTATTAAGCAGTTCACCAGTACCATTAAATAAGAAGATTATTAAATCATTTAGGCTTAACATAAAAAGTAATCTTTTCTTGTCAAAGTTTTTTATGCTTCCACATTTAAAAATAAAAAAACTTACTTTTTCACTTTTAGCATATCAATTGATGGTTTGCTTCTCTTTTTCACGAATTTATAAGCGTGCATTACTTATCGAGCATGTTCGCCATATTGGCGGGAAAACACCTTTTGCAACTAAAACATGAAAATTTATTAATTTACAGCTTATTTTTGCATTAAGTAAAAAAAAATCTGAGTAAGGAAACAATTGTATTATTTTAAAACACTTTCTTTAGTAAGTTTTTCAATGGTATGCGTAAAAGTATGTTACAATTTCAGTGAACGGTGGCTGCATAATATACCTACTACCCCTATTTTATTGCACTTGTGGTACATCCCAAAACGCGCGCCAACGGGTGACCCAAGCGCTTTGGCTTCATTCGAAGCCAGAAGCCCGCCGAAATCAAAGGTGATAACTAACGCGGCAAGTATTCGGGAAATTTTTTGGTTTGGAATCTTTAACGTACTGTTATCTATTATATTGGGCATCATACATTTTTTCCATTGATTTTTTTAATATTTGTCTTCATTCTAAATTTACTAATAAGTTTTATAAGGAATTAAGTTACAATTTTATTTATTTGCTTTGCTAGATACGGCAATCTAAATTCCAATAGGTATTAACGTTTGAAAATTAATTACATTTAAACGTCTATTAATTTGTGTGCTTATTGAAACAGCCAAATTTTACTTGCTTTAGCTGCCGTTTATAATTTTATTGACCTACAGAAGCTTTACAAATTTTATAAATTATCCTGGTGTACACTTCCAGGTATTATCTGGTTTATCTTACTGAATTTACAGCTTATTTCCGGGCATACGTAGCTCAGTTTCCAATTTTTAGAAATTCTCAAAGTTTTAAGACTGGTTTTGGTCATTGAAAATGCTAGCCCATGAAAGAATTAAGGTTTTCCTGATGTTACCTTATACATTGAATGTTGTTACATTCACATCTTATAGCTGGTAGGTATGGTGCATCATTGCACCAAATTGTTGCTCTATACTTCAGTATTTTCATTAGATTACTAACCTGATCTTCTAAAGTATGCCAAACAATAACTGCTTAGTGGCAGTAAAACTGTCTCACTTCACACTTGGCTGTTGCATCACTGTTGATGCACTCTACTTGCAAGAAGTAGCTATATCTTGTTGCCTCCTTTATATAAATGCAAAGGTTATAACATCAGAAAGTTCTAATTCAAAAGATTTGAAATTGGCCTTTTCTTCCAGAAATTTTTATAAGCGCTGGTGTCAATCTTCTAACAAACGATGACATAATTCTTTGTGCCTAAGCTGTTGATATTGTTTTACGGACTAAGCTACCAAACTATCATTTCTCATTAATGGGCTCTACAGCTTCTGCAGTATTTCATGACTGAGGCACTCACAGTTATTTGGAATGTTGTTTTCTATTTCTTTCTTCCACGTAAATTTGTTCATTTTGATGCTGTTCAAAATTGTGTGATCTGTCTGATAAGTTTTGTATCTTTATTATCATGATAAGTGCTGTTATGTCTAAGAGATCACAAGGTTTTCTACATCTGCTAACACAGTTTGGATCATGATTCTTCTATGGTACAGAGCTTCTATTGCATTGCAGTTTACTGATGCAATAACTTCAAGAATACACCATCCCACAACATTTTTGTTATGCCACAAATATGCATAACTGCAATGCACTGCTTTCTTATTTATTTATTTTGTAATTTTTTTAAGAGTCTTTTGTGTGTGGTTTCTGTATAGTAGTAGTACTAACTGTAGTGATAATAGTACTAACTGTAGTGATAGTGTTGTAGCAGTAGTATCAGCATTAACAAGTAATATTAGAAGAAACAAACACACAGAGACCTCCTTATTTACTTTAGTTTCTTTTTCATATTTTCTTTCTTTGGCAGACATTGCAGTGATGTTCTTGTGGTATACAAAGTTGCATATCAGGCAGCAGCTTTGAATTAAGTGATGCCTGTCTGGTTTTAGAGAAATATACTTCTTGGGTATATTTTATCTTCTGTAATAAACAAAATGGGGACAGCATCCCAGAATTCAATAACAATAGTACAAGGTGTTTATTCTCAAGAGACTAATTTGTTGGCATTGTTTATAGACTTTATCCTCTTATGCGTTTCATCATATGATATTAACTACATGATTGTGATGAAGCATTTGCTGGGTTCATGAACATTGACTTGTACAGATCTTATGGAATCTATTGATGATATTGGTTTTCTTAGGTCCAGACCTCCAATGCTTCTGATCCGTAACATTCTTATTCACTCTCTCTTGAACAGAAACTCTGGATAATGTATTTTGCAGTTTATATGAAAACTGATGAACTGCGAGAGAGATATGATATGCTATATCATATACTTCAATGTCAGGAAATATTTCATGAAGTGATTTGCTTTTGTCATTAACTGATTGTCAGCTACTGCTGAAAGTTGAAACTACACTGCTATCCTCTACACGTTTTAAGGAAATGTCTTCAATATATCTACAACTATATTGCTTTTTCTTCGAAATGGTCACCACAGTGTCTGGCTTTAAAACATTGTATCTCAAGATGCCTTTGGTCATACTGCTTGTATTATATTTTGGAATCAGTCACTTTATTGTTCATTTCTATACGATCTGTGGCACAACAGACCATGATGGACGAAACCATCCATTAACCTCATATGAGGGTGAATGATTGTCCAAATTATACCTTGAAACATGTTATATTACTTGGATAAGGTCACCCAGCCTTCTGTTTATAAACGGTTATATCTGAAATGTCTTCAGGCATATGTTTTTGTTATTCTTTTGGAGATTCTCATACTATCAGCTGTTTCTGTGTTTAAACATCAAGATGATTACAAATCTTGCTGTAGTAGTTTCAATGAGTGCCAAGTGTGATTACATACACACTTCATCTCTGTAGTCCTTGGTCTGAACTCAAATTGTCTATTATCCAGAAAGTCTGAACCTGAATTTGCAGCAATTTCTTTTGGTTTTCTTCTCTTGCTTTTCTAGGTGCAAGTATTTCATTACTGTATAACATCTATTCAGTGTATCTGCCTTATTTTTATATTTCTTGTTTTCTACTACTGCTTATCCATTTTTCTTGCTCAAAACTGGCAAAATTGTGTTTTTTAAATTTTGAGAATTTTCTTTAATGCATATTTACCTTCTTATCAGTTCTATTAATATTTCAATTTGCCAAAATGCATCAAATTGTTAGTAATTTTTCCTTCCATATCCAAGCAGAAATGACAAGGTCAGTTAAATTCATCAGTATAGTTAACTGCAATATTTCATAATATATTTAAATATAGCGTTTGATATTTGATGAACTGGGTTCAAACATTATTTGTGACCAATCTGCAGCCCAAAGCTCTATATAACAGTTCTCTTGTATTGTTTGTACCAATTTGTTACAAAGATTAGATCTTTTCCTATACCTCAGTTTTCATTTGCCCTGGAGCACTGAAACTTGAAAGTTTTCCTAATGTATCTTTCTACATATTATCTTTCATTTTTCAATGTCCTATAATCAATTTTTATTGTATCTCCCCAATTTTGTGTATACCTGTTGTAATTCTGCATATAATGGAGTTACTTGAACACTGAATTTTCTCCAAATCTTATTCTAAATGGCTATAGTTTCAATAGCATTTCAAAATTATATTTTAAATTTTCACACTAAGAATGAGTATTAGTATTTTAAGGATTCCAAGCCTCGTTGAGTGTTGTGTTTGGTACAAACAGTGACAGAATTACTTCTGCAAGACAAATGGTGGAGAAGAATGCATCGCCACATCAGGAAGGTACAGAATAATTTACTTATTTATTTAATTATTTGCTTATTATTTAGCATTATGCATAATGGAATAGACACCAAAGTAGTGAAGGTATAAAAGTACAGAAAATTTATAAAACTCAAAAGAATTATAAAATAGGAAAGAAAACAGAGAAAGTAAGTTATATACCCATATGATTTGTTTACATGGTTACTGATGAAACATTATTTTATTACAGGTTCTCTCTGGGAGTTTGTCATTAGGATTCAAAGAAAGACATAAAAAGGTAGAAGAAGAGTTGTCAGTTACTTACATGTATCATCATTCTATCATTGCTGGACCAACAGACAATCTGTGTTTTGTTACAGTTTCCTCTGCAGGTATTTCTCACCGGGGCTTGAAGACATCGAAAGGTAGGAGAAGAGTTGCCAGTTACTCGCATGTACTGTCGCTGTATCATTAATCTGGCATCGCTGTAGGACCTCCACATGCCTGATGCGACCAAGTTTAAAGATGTACTTCACTTGAGTGATCTGTTTGTATTAGCAGACTTGCTCATAGGAATCCATCTGGGGGCCACAGGTGACTATCTCCCCGGGATCCTGCACCCAACTTGGGGGCTGTGGAGAGTATGTTAGGGAGTAGAGTAGACAGCCAATGGGGGCCTGCGGGGTGGGTACTGTCACTAACCCAATCCTCCCCTTTGCCATGGTTAGGTCGCGGTACTAACATTATTTTGTAAGTACGCCAGGACGGGCGAAACCTGGAACCAGCTATCTCCGTGTCCTGCTTGATTCCTCTGTTGGCTGGGTGATGCCAGACACATGAACAAGGGCCATACATGCACTGAGAGAAATGTGCTGTCATCTTGTGTTGTTTTCTTCTGTTTCAGCTTTCAGGTTATGACAAGGTGAGGTATCTCATATGTTGTATCTGTGCATTTGTGGCATATTTCTCTCAGCACCTAACAGCCAAAGTGAAATTGTATCATTGTACATGTTTTGTTTGAGCAATTATCTTTCCAGACGTGCTCTCCAGGAAGGCATGCTCTGATGACACCAGCTACTGCATTGTTGGCTATGCGAGTATGGTATGAGACTCTAGGAGCAGTGTGAGGTTAGCTAACCATTAGGTAGGGTTTAGTTAAGCGATGAATGTTAGGAGTAGCTCCAGAGTTCACATAGCATCAACATATCCAACAAAACCCCATTCTGTAAAGTAATAAGGATTTTCTAAATTTTCCTGGAATGGAACAGAGTTCCCATATTTTTCCCCCTTCTTGCCCCTGTACCTCACCGTGGTTTGGGGGTGGCAACAAACAAACATTCACTTGTGTCCAATCTTTACAGGACAAAGACTATTAAGTTTATGTGTACGAATGTTCTACAGTTTTGCTTTCTTCATACACACATGCATAAAATTGTTAGTATTAGTATTCTTTATTTATGATTTGAAAAAAATTATATTTTCATAGGATGAAAAGAAATAAAGTTAAACTGTTACTGGACTTTAGGCAGGGACATAGCACGTAATAAACCACCCCCATACCTCATATAGTCCTTTGGCATTTGTAGACAGCACTCAGTGACACTTGGTCGCTGTTTACGTTCTTTGTATTGGCATATGCTTTGAGTATAGATAACTTGGAAGCCAACTGCTTAAGACTACCTGAAATATAATACTTAAATAAAAAAAAAGGACAATTTAATTGAGATTCCTAACAACTAAAAGTTTACTGTATTCAGATATTTACATTATCAAATACAAATTAAACATAAATATGCAGAAAAACTAAAAACTAATTACTTTAGTAATCATATCATATCATGATCTCTGCAACTGAATAAAATGAGTTAACTTATAAGAATGACCTAAGCTTCTTTTTAAAGAATTGAAGCTCTTTTGTGTTTTTAATAGTCATAGGTAATTTGTTGCATTTACTCTGTCAACATCCTGTGAAGTATCCCCAAGGCTCAACGTGGTTTGGAATCCATGGTAAAAGCTGTAGGTCCTCTCATTTCACTGCCATCCTCATCATCATCATCATCCTACCATCGGAGGAACAGATTCCACCTGGATGCCTCTACCCCAGAAATTGGTCCAGTTATCGCTTGGTGGAATAAGGTATCCCCCAAAGGTTATAGGCCTTATGGGGAGTGTTAGAAAGGATGACTACCAATATTCAGAACAATCCCATTTATCTGGGCACCTAAAAAGTTTTCTTTGAATTTACAGATCATTGTTTTCCTTAAGCATTGAGAATGATGACTATTTTACACGTTATCAAATTTTCTCAATCCCTTTCAATTTAATTGGATCCCATCTCTAGCAAAGTTATTCTTCCAGAGCCAGAAATATTTTCTGAACAATTTCTTAAACAATTTTTATTAACACAGAGCCAGTTCAGTTCACCGTTTATTCTCATTCTCCTAGTGGTAACATCAAGTTGATGTAGAACACCACTTGGAATTATTTTTACATCAGACACTTGTGACCTAATGCAGCTTACTATGTCCATAGTTTCCCCCATTATTTCCTCTGCCCTTACCCCAGCACTTATGTTGGTACCTGCATGAAACAACACTATCTTCAGTTTTTCTTCTTTTAAGACCATCCTTTCCACCTATTTGTTCTTGCATTTCCTGTAGCTTATGCTTGGAAACAGTGCATCTAATAGCCTTTTTCCCTGCATTCCTTACCTGCTAATTTTAAGATTGAGTCACTCATTACAAGCACTTTCCTCTTGTCCATTTTCTCTTCCTGTAGGGGAGGAGTTCCAATGCATTCAGAGGGCACAGGTGCTGCATACCCCTAGCACTCATGGTATTTCTGACTTTACTAGAAGTATGCTGGGCAATAATCTGAAGCTTTCTCGAAAGGGAGTTATTTCACATTTGGTTGGACTCGGCGGGGCGGTGGTTTCTGATACCTATGGAAGTTTGGGTACATCTGGGTGGTGATGTCCAGTGGAGTTGAGACACCTTAATGTCCTCCAGTACCAGCCTGGAGAGCTAGGAGACAGCTTGAGCTTCCTAGAACAGTTAGTCTACCAAGGAACCAAAAAAGATGTGCGTAAGTTATGTATCCATTTCCATTCCTGATTGAAGGGGTTTTGGGTAGACCTTACCTAACTAACTGTCTATTTCCTCTTCCATGCTTTTTAGATTTGCATTTTCCATCTACAGCATTGTATGCTACTTCTTTCAGGACACCAAAAACAGTTTTGCACTGGCATTTTGAACTTGCTATTGCTTCAGTTCAGAGTCCAATAATCCCTTTTTGTCACCCTGGAGTACGTTGATTTCCGTCACACTTTACCTTCTTCCGGAGGTCTTCATTTTCCTTTTATAACTCAGTGGCTTCACTCTGGACTTTCAGTAAATCCCTATTTAGCAAATTTATCACCATATGTAATGAAGCTATCATTTCTGTGTCCCTTGTGACCTGCTGCGATGCATGCATATCTTCCAGATGAGAGATTGCCATATTCCCATTTTCAATCATGTTGCCTTTATTTCCACTTGAACATGCTGTGGTCTTAAGTCCTGAGGAGACTTCTGGACAGTTCCAATGTTAGCTGAATGAAAAATATGCTTGCCTGAATGCATCTGTACTCCCACTGCCACTGCTCATAAACTCTCTGTGTGTGACACAAATAAAGCTGTGTTTCAATACTGTGGTTTGTAAAGCATGCTCAACAATGGAATTGTTTGTTATGGGTCAGCTGCATCACTGTCCTGTAGAAAACAAAACAGTGAAGGAATTACATCTCGAGTAAACTAGGGATATTCTACTTCAGATATGCACAGTTCACTTGTTAAATTGATTTAGCATAATTGATAATCTGTCTGCAGCTGTTGCATTCTTCCTATAGGTTGCGTTTTGCTCTTACACTTCTATAAAACTAAAGAATGTCTTAACACAATTTGTCCAAAACTTGTAAATTGCCTTTGCACTCAAACAGTGGAGAAAATACATATAACATTGGCATCCTCTTCAGATGCACTACCAACCCAATATAATGTGAAATCACAAAATAAAACTGAAACTCTCTGTGACTGTGTGAAGCAAGCATATTTGAAAGTTTTGCATTATTAATATATGCAGTGGACACAAGTGAAGATTTGTTTGGCGAAAGCAGAGGCACAAACATAATATATATTTCTCTGAGCTTGTTGCAGGAAAAGCAGAAATAAGCAAGACGATGAAGTCAAATTTGCAGAACAGGAAGAGAAAACTATACTAACCTCAACTTCCTTCCGCACATTCAGTCATTTCAGCAACTTCATGTAACTAACAGAGTATTCAGTAACTAGCATTAGATTAATGAAAAATCTGCTGTGTTACATTCACATGACTGTCTCTACATAATATCGTTTATTTTTATATAGCTTCTACAAACTATTCTTATGTAAGCTTATTTTTCTATCTGCTTCACGTTATTCAAGATAATCATTAGCAGATGTAGTTTCATTATATATTTTGTTGTGGGTACAAGGGGGATAAAGAAAGCAAATAGATAGTCAAGAGTTTAGCTATGGCTTTAAATACACTTTCCATGTTATCATGAGAAACAACCGAATAGCAACAGGACTTCAAAAAAACGTATTGAACAATTGAAAACAATATTAACAGATATCTTGGAAGTGGCTAATGCCACAAAAAGAAATTATTTGATATAAATTTTGTGTTTTAAAAAGATCTACAGCTTTTGTGTAATCTGTTTTTATCATCTCTTAACGTTTGTTAGTTATAGAAAACTATACCTAATTCCTTTCAAATAAAGTGGACTTCACAGAGTATTCCCAGAAAATTCAACATATGCATTTTATTAGTCATGTCAATAGCTTTAATATGTACATGTTATTTTTATCAAAATTGTTAGCTTTTTTAAGAGAAAAAACTTTCAAATCTTTGTTGTATCTTTGGAAGATATTGAACTTAAATGCCATGAATGAGCATGCATGCACATGTGGGCACACACAAACACATATTTGGAAAACCCCTTTGTAACCATTACATAATTAATTGCAAGTTTAAAATGGGTTAGGATGTGAATTCACTGTATTCTGCAATATACTAACCCAGTATATTGTAGCTTTAAAAAATGAACCTATTGTAGGTTTCGTTCATATTTCTATATCCACTTTGGCATTATATTTAAATTACATTAAGATTAAACTTGCATATAGTTGGGTTTTAATAAAATCTACATGACAATTTTGTGGGATTATCATCTCTCATCGTGAGCAGTTGTTGGTTCACAGAGGTTCTGTAGAAAAGCCAAAAACTGAATATGTTAGAACTATCTGAAATTTACAAGCCCACAAGCCCCACTAAACAAGCAACTCTCAATTTCAGTCCTCATAGGTATTTGATATAATACCAAAATACATATAACACACACTTTGCCATCTCACGCCATGTCACAGAATACCAAAGACCTCAAGTCAACTGGCAGTTGTTAAAGATGCAAGTATAAAGCTGCAAACAAGCTATCTGGTTATTACTATGGTAAAACTATACTGAGTAGAACTTAAATCTGAACGTTATTTATTTTAGAACTTTTCATCAACTAGTTTAAAAACTAGTTCCAGAAAAACAATGGTTTTGTAGTATTTTGCATTA
Source organism: Deroplatys truncata (assembly GCA_030765065.1). NCBI lineage: Eukaryota > Metazoa > Arthropoda > Insecta > Mantodea > Mantidae > Deroplatys > Deroplatys truncata. Next base: position 48,483,162 of record CM060985.1, read on the forward strand.
ATTTTAAGAATGATGTTATTGTTTCCTCTTTAAATAAGATTGGCTGTAAACTACAATTTAAGAAAGTATTAATTCAAATGTCTTATATACGACGGCGGATTGATAAGTCAGAGAGTTTTTAAAGAAAATAACAATTTTTTTCAAAAAATCAATTTTATTTTTCAACATAGTCTCCTTTCAATTCAATACACGTCCATGTTTCTCCAATTTTTTAACCCTTTCAGAAAATATGATTTTTCAAAGTCTGTAAAATATGAGGTTGTTTCTGGCATGATGTGTTCACTGGACGTGAATTTCTTCCCAGCGAACCAATTTTCAGGTTTGCAAAGAGGAAGAAGTCTCTCATAGCCAAATCTGGAGAATATGGTGGGTGAGGTAGCAGTTTGTAGCTGAATCCCACAAATTTTGCAATGGCAATGGCTGACTTGTGTGCGGGTGCATTCTCCTGGTGAAAAAGAACCTTTTTCTTACCAAACAGGGTCGTTTCTTTAACAATTCCTTGTGAAACTGATCCAGCATTGCGGCATAATATGAACCTGTGATCATTTTACGTCTTTCCAGGTAGTGCATGTCTATCACCCCTTGTGAATCCCAAAAGACAGCTGCCAAGATTTTTCCTGCCGATGGAATGGTTTTCGCTTTCTTTGGAGCAGGTTCACCAAAGGAAATCCACTGCTTTGATTGTTGTTTGGTTTCAGGTTGATAGTAATGGATCCAAGTTTCATCAACCGTGATATAATGCTGCAAAGACTCATTTGCGTTGCACTGAAACATCTTCAAACAGCCCTGTAAAATGGTCACAGCATTCCGCTTGTTCTCAACTGAGCAGTCGCGGCACCCAGCTTGCTGACAGCTTTCTCATACCCAAAAATTTGTGCAAAATGTTATACACCTGTTCGCTCAAGATGTCTATGGTATTGGCTATCTCAGATTTTCAATCGGTGGTCTTCCAACACAATATCGTGAGCTTTGTTCACCATTTCTTCTGTTGTGACCCCAATTGGCCGTTCTGTGCGCACAGCATCTCTTGTGCTCAAACGGCCACATCGAAATTCTGTGAACCACTTGTGAACCATGCCATATGATGGAGCAGAGTCCCATAATACTTGTTCAGCTTTTCTTTACCGTTTTACCATGCAAAACATAGTGCTTTATCAGAACACGAAATTCACTTTTCTCCATTTTCTACGAAGCAATACACATTTGTTTATTTTAAATGCTCTCAACAATGTTCTAAGAAACAAATGACAATGAATTTCTGCGATTATACCCAGAATAGATGTAAGACCTGGGTGCAAATAAGAAACCTGTGATTGGAACGCTATCTCTCGTCAAAGTCATGGACTTATCAATCCACCTTCGTATATATGCATATAAATTAATTTTTACTTTGTCACCTACCTTTAGTAGATAAGAGGAAGTATGGTATTCCACCCAAAAATTTGATGTCGAAATGCATATTTTGAGACCCAGGAAAAAATCTTTGATAGTTTTGATTTTTTAAAAAATGGCTCAAACGATTTTGATTAAAATTCCACTTATATAAATTTACATGACAAATAAAATTTACATCTTAAATTTTCTGGGAAGAGCCTGTTAAATCCTCTTCATTCACAAAGAATTTTGTATAAGAGGTAAAGGCAAAAATATACAACAGAAAAAATGTACTCTTCAAAGCAATTTATTTCAAATAATCTTTTTTTCTGGTATCAGCCACTTTCAAGATATCCATTATTATTGATTTAAATTTTTCCATATTTTGTAATTTTTTTTGAAGTGGTGTTGCTTTTCAGTTATTTCTTGCAATAACATGTAAAGCATATTTGCAAATCATTTTTAAACATCTGACTATCAATTCAGTTTCCTCTATCCCTCTTGTATCTTCAAAGGTTTATCTTGATTAACATGAAGCAGATAGAAAAATAAACTTTCACAACAGTAGTTTATAGAAAACAACGCATAAAAGTGTAATTTTTGGAACATTCACAGAGAAGCAAAAACATTTGAGTTCTGGTAAGTTACACTTGACTAAACTACTTTAGCTATTTTTTGTTGTTTCACAAATCCCATTTTTGTGCAATTTTTAATGTGATAAGTATTACATTTAAACACTGGATATGTTTACATGTGCCATTTAATTTTTCAGCATCGTTCTAAGCACAGAAACATTAGTAATACAGGTTGGGAGACAATGGGTTGTCAAGCTTTTAGAATATTTCATGGTGTTTCTACCAAGTCTGGCTTGAATTAAGATCATAATGTGTTTGAAAATTGCTATAAAACATTTCTACCAGACCCTGCTTAAATTCAAAATCTCATGTGTACAAATGGCATAACGCCTTCTACTAGGTCTGTGCTCATACCTCAGTCACATTAAATCCAAGTTCAGCAGCAGTAGAGTGTGGAAGTGTTAATCATGGTGCTGAGCAAGTGTATGAAGATGGGAGCGGAACTACAAGTTTACCACGTTAAAATAGGAAGCTTCAGGAGGATAAAAACACTCAGCAAAAATACCGTGCCGGTAATGTTACAACAGAAATTTTGCTAACATTGGTTGTGGCATCCTATTAATAATTGGAGGAGTTGAGTGAAACCCGGGACCGACAGAACTGGATCAAGTGTTGCAGATGCTAAAAGGTGTAACAAACGAGTTATCTGAACTAAAGGCAGTTGAGAAACAGCTAGGTGCAAAACTGGACAATAATACAGAGCAGCTAAAAGCTGCACAGGTGGACCGAGAATTAGAAGAATGCAGAAAGAGAATGAAGATAATGGAGAGAAATTGTGAAGTGGGACAATGCAGATTACAGATTATTTTGCAAAAAACTTTTGGGGTTAATCAGTTCAGCACCAAGGGAAGTAACACTGGTAGAATTAGGAAGAACAGGGAGGAAAGGAATAATTATGGAAAGAATTTTGAAATATTGGTACAGGTGCCTTCAAAGAGAAGAACAAGATATATTAAAAATTTGTGTGGATCAATGGAAGATAACTTCAAATAAGAATGGCTGGTGGGCAGGGATAAGGGGAGGGAGGGAGAGAGAGAGGGAGAGTGAGGGGGAGGGAGAGAGAGTAGAAATGGGGGACAATTGGCAACTAGAAGAAGAAAACAAACAGATTTTGGAAAGTAGTCCGAAATAGAAGAAGATATGGAGAGGCAACAAATCTGGGGAAGTCTTGAAAATAAAAAGACCCTAAGTTTATATAGAACAATTAAGAGAGATTGGGGGAGAGAAGGTTATATTGATTTATATAGCAGACAGGAAAGGGAAGGTTTAGCATGGGTGAGAAAAGGGGCTATTGTAACACCCCACGGGGGTGGTTACCCCTGCAGTAGGTGATTACACAGGGGGGTTGGTAGCTCAGAGGTAGGGGATGCGTTGGTACTGGAATGGTAGGCAGGCCAGGGTAGCGTTCTAGGATAGGGGTATTTAAATAAAGCACAGGGGATGCATTGTCCCAATAAATTATATTGTTGCTTTAAATGTGCGAACAATTAGATCGGAGTGAAGCCCCGACAAGTCAATAGAAGTTAGGGGTGAAGCCCCGACAAGTCAAGAGAACTTAGATGAGTCGCATGCTTACCTGGTTAACTGTTGGCGAATGTGATAACTGATCTCTGATTACTTTCTCGTGGCAACTCTCGCGTAGCAACTTCCTGATAGCAACTCCCACAGCAACTCCCGACCGAGTCAAAGCCCTGTAGTATAAATACATACATAAGCGCTGACTCGGCGTAGGCAGCGTGGACGAATTCTGCTAACCTGAACTTCACACTTCCTGGTATACGAAATATGTGCAACCTGGTCCGCTACATCGGTCCCAGGTTCGCCAAATTCCGACCCGGAATTTAAAATTGAAAAGGAGGACAAATATCTTAGGGGGTACTACAACCGTCTACTTAGACGAGGGTTGAGAGAAAGAGAGAAAAAAAAAATATGGTTGGAGCCTTATACAATTGAAAATGCTCCGATTTCCTCTGCTGTCCAAGACTCGGATACCAGGGAAAATTTTTCTGTAAGGGTAGGTGAGTACGTAAGGGGTGGTAGCGGCCGCGCACTGCAATCTTGCCAAGCTGGGGCGCCGTGGCCCAGTGTTGCAGTATGCGCAATCTTGTCTGTTTCCTTTATTGTGAACTGTATTTTAGCTGAGACTGTGCTCGTGGAGTTACCCTGTAGCTTCGGACCTCCCCGGTGAACTCTGCCGTGAATGAATAAGGTGCTGGGACAGAGCTGCTGAGTGACTGCATACTTAGCGATTTTCTCGGAAACGTAGTATTGAGTTCCGCGCCTGCTGCATTGCTTGGCCAAGCAGTGGCGTTCCTTCGGAGTGCACTAATTCTGCGTGTTCTGGCGCAACTCCCGTGGTGAGTTATCGACGTGCTCATACTGGTGGGCATCGTACGACCTGGGCTTTCTCGTCGGGTGCTTCTCTTCTCGGTGGTTTAATGGTGCGCAGCAACAGGGTTGTTGTACAAAGACGGATGTCACTTAGGATAAGGTTGGAAGGATTATAATGCGGTTCAAAATTTACGGGACGAGACTAAACACAGCAGAGAAAAGGTAACTTTAGAAAGTGAGTCGGTACCCCTGCCGATTCCTTGCCCCTCCAAATTTTGAGAAAAAAAAGAAAAAAAAAAAAAAGAGAACAGAAAAAAAAAACATTAAGTTCTGTTATCCAGGTGTGATGCGACTACTCATAAGTTCTGCTTGACTAGGTATGTTCGTTCGAACAAAAAAAAATTACATTTGTACATTATACAATGATGTTTTTTCGTCTGTAACTGTATAACACTTTTTTTTGTGTGGGTGTTGCATTGTATGTCAGCGGTGGTTAGATGTCCGTTTTTGGCATTTTGCTGATACCCCGCATCTGTAACCCGGGGAAGAGGGTCGCTGAGGCTGCTGTAGACTGTGGTGTCTCTTGCCTGCTGGAGGGCATCCTCTAAAACATACTTAGTTTTTGAAATTAGTACCCAGAAATATGAATATTGCAGATGTTGTGACCAATGAAACACAACAAACACAAAAAAAACAACAACCATATTTACACTCCATTTTCCATTCATCTACTTGTCGCAGTGCTACACGCCACTGAGAAGTGCAAAGTCAAGCTCCGTGCGTGAGGCGACGAATACTTGCGTCAGCGGATTTCATGACAGACTTTTGCTTTCGACACTTACCGTCCATGCAGAATCGTATGTTTATGAAAGCGATATCTGTGTTTCTAAGTTTGTGAACCAAAATTGCGGTACCCTTCCGCGTGTGTGGAATGTGTTAGTATCTTGTGTTGCGTAATTCGTGGAGGATACCTGTGACTTTCCTGCCTTCATCCCCTTGTGTAGTTTGAGCCTTTGATTAATTTTATTTTATTTATCTCCCTTATTTATTTCTCCGTTATGTTAGTGTTGATTCTGAGGCGGCATCGGTTGGTGTTGCCAGAATTATAATTCCCTGAGGTGACGTGTGCTGCGGTTCCGCCGTGGTCGAGTTTGAAGAGTTCGACCTTTCCTTACAAAATTTCTTCAATATTCTGTATGCTAACAAGGCCATGACTACTATGCAGTCATAAATACTAGTTCTATAATTTCGACGACTGAAATAGGATGCGAGTTTCAAAATTTCTATGTCCCTGCTCCATCTCGTATATTATCTGCCCTGGTCGTGAGAGAATTTTGTTTTATTTAGTTACACTTGCTTATTTGCCACCTTACATTTATCTATTCTGCACGATGATTTGCTGACATTTATTTCTTTAATAGCGCTTGGTTGTCGTACCAGAGTGTACGTTATTCGATTTTTTTTCCTACTATTTATTTATTCTATATGCGCTAACGCATGGGTAAGATGCGGAGAGAAAAGAATTCCTGACATCAACCTATAGTTCTCAAAACACATTATCATATACCTATCTTAAATTAATCTTATACTAACACTTATATGAATAACAGTACTAATGAAATAACTTTTCGACCTCCACTAAATCTTATTTCCTATTTATTCAACTCTGTTCCGACCTCAAGAATACTTCTTTATATTTGCTCTCTGTTGTGTCCCTCGGCCCTACTCTGAACTCCTGGGAGGGGGGTGGAATAATGTATATCGTTCAAGTTTCTGTATCTGAACACAGATATCTGTATTAAGCGAATAACAGGGTCGCGTCTCGGATTTCCCATTATATTTTCACTTCCAGATATATTTTCTCTTCATCACGAGAAAGAGAGAGCAAAAAAAAAAAAATTAAAAAGGTAAACGTGAATCGCGTGGATTATCACTTTTAGCCTAACTTAAGCTGGAGGTCCGAAGATATACTACGTCTTGCATTATCACTTACTACTTAACCTATTTGAGAACTATTGCTGATGTTTAATGTTTTAACCTCTTTCTGTTTCCTGTTTGTTTGTTCTTATGCCTCAGCCTTACTGGACGAATTTGTGGTTCCGCATTCCGTCGTGTAATAATGTCAGCACTTTTGTATTGATGGACATTGAGTGATACGTAGGCGATTTTTTTTGTTTCGATTGTATGTGGCAATTGTGTTTACCCGCTGTGCAAGTGTCGCAAGTGTGTTGTATGCTCATTATGCATAATAAGGCGAAATTCTACTAACGTGGACATTCTGGCGTTTCACGGAATTTCTGGCCTTAATTACGTAATTCAGGGGGCTAAGTTTTTTCATTATCCTATAGGGTCCGGTGTAGTTCATTAAAAGCTTTGTGGCTCTACCTACCCTCCTTTTAGGGGTAAATAGCTTCACCAAATCGCCGACTTTATACTCGACGTGCCTCCTCTTTGAATCATATAACTTTTTATTTTTTCTCTGGCTCTTTACTATGTTTTGGGATGCTAACACCCTTGCTTTTATTATTGCCTCCCGTGTTTGCTGCACAAATAGGTTTTGTGAGGTGCCCTGTAATTGAACGTCGGGGGGTGATACCGGTTTCCGTGCATACAGTAATTCGAATGGTGTGAACTTAGTACTTCCCTGTTTGCTTGTGTTTATGGCAAACCGAATTTGATGTAAATTATTATCCCAGTCTGTGTGCTGTGTGTTTACGTAGTTACTGATTACTTGCGCGATAGTTCTATTCGCCCTTTCTATTAGGCCATTAGTTTGGGGTCTGTAGGCTGTTGTGAAAGTCGGTATTGTTCCCATCATCTTAAGCAGTTCTTGTGTCACTTCGCTCATAAATACGGACCCTCTGTCCGACAGAATATATTTTGGTGCGCCGTGACGACAGATGACGTCGTCCAAGATAAATTCAGTGACATGCTCAACAGAAGCTTTTGGGATTGCCCTTAATTCCAAATATTTTGAAAAGTAATCACTAGCCGCAATTATGTATCTGTTACCTCTAGAGGACTTTGGGAAAGGCCCCAAGATATCTATGGAGAACCTTTCTCCTATATAGTTGACCTTTATGGGTTGCATTAAACCTGCGGGTCGCTGATTAACTGGACCTTTTCGTTGCTGACAGGAAGCGCATCTTCTTACATAATTTTGTATGTCCCTCTTCATTCCAATCCAATAGTAATGTGAATTAATTTTGTGAAAAGTTTTTGAAAACCCGAAGTGTCCTCCTAGCGGATCGTCATGACTATTATATAGTATTTCCTGCTTTAAACTATCAGGTACTACTAACAAGTGCATGTTCCCTGTAGTACCAGCATTTTTTCGGTACAGGACATTCGATTTCATCACGTATGTTGCAGCTTGTCGTGCTAGTTTAGCATTCGCTGTACCCGGCTGTCTTACGGCTTGTATTAGGGGTTTTAGCTGGGGATCCTCCTCTTGTTTTTTAGCTAATTCTATGGGTTCTATGAGACAGGTAATTCTGTCTTCCTGCTCTTGTGCTGTTTCGGGTTCAGGGGGGTCTATTGGCATTCTAGACAAACAATCTGCGTCCTTATGTTTAATCCCTGATTTATGTTGAATTGTGTAGTCAAATTCTTGCAGCATTAAGCTGTAACGTGCCAGTCTCCCTGTTAGATCTCTCAACCTATTTAGGTGGCACAGGCAAGCATGGTCTGTAACTACAGTTACAGGGTAACCATATATGTACTGGCGGAACTTCGAAAAACCGTACATAACTGCTAACAGCTCTTGTTCCGAAACGCTATAGTTCTTTTCAGCTTTGCTTAGACTTCTAGACACAAAGCCTACTGGGTGCATTTTTCCATCTCGTTCTTGGAGGAGGCAACTGGCTATGCCGTGCATGCTGGCATCGCAGTTCATTTGGGTTTTGGCTCCCGGCATAAAATGTGCCAACACCGGAGCCCTAACCATTAAATCCTTCAGCTTCTGGAAGGTTTCTTGCTGTTCTTGGCCCCATACAAACTTTTGGTCTGCCTTTGTTAGTTCGTTTAGAGGCCTCGCGATTGCTGCAAAGTTATTAATGAACCTCCTGTAGAAAGAAAATAAACCTAAGACCTGCCTTACTTCTTTGACGTTCCTAGGCGTTCTGAGCTGTGTAATAGCTTGTATTTTGTCTTTATCAGGTTCTATGCCTGCTGCCGATACTTCGTATCCTAGGAGTTTTATTTTGTCCATACCGAAAAAACATTTTTGGGGTTTTAGCTTAAACGTATGTTGTTCTAATTTCTTAAATACTGCTTCCAGGTTTGCCAATAAGTCCTGAAATGTATTTGCGAACACTATTATATCGTCTAGATATATGAGTGCTTTTTCGTATCGCAGGTCGCCTAACAGTTTATTTCCGATCTCTGTGAATGCTCTAGGGGCATTCGAGAGCCCGAAGCTCAAGGTCTGGAATTCGTACTCTCCGTCCGACGTACAAAAGGCCGAATATTTCTTACTTTCTTGAGCTAGAGGTACTTGGAAGTATGCACTTAGCAGGTCAAGCGTACAGTAAAATTTTGAACCTCCTAAATAGCTAAGTAGGTCGTCAATCAGTGGTAAGGGATAGGCGGATGCAGCTGTTTGTGCATTGAGTTTTCTGTAATCTACACAAAACCGATATTCTCCTGATTTCTTTTTGACCAAAATTACTGGTGAGCACCAGCTACTCTGCGAGTCTTTTATTATCCCAGCCTCTTTCATTTCTTCCACTTGTTGGTTTATTATTTCCCGCTGTTTATGGGACACCCTGTATGGCTTCTGTCTAATTGGTGTCGTGTTTGTCAACTCTATTTTGAACTCCGCAATGTTTGTTGTCCCTAACTCTTGTAGGCTAGTGGCGAAGGTATGTCTGTACCTGTCGAGTAAATTTCGTAGCTGTTCGTGTTGTCCTGGTTCTAGTCGTGAATTAATATTAAATTTGGCGTCTTTGATGTCTATTTGTTTTGTTGTCTCACGTGTGAAAGTGTCTGCCTGGACTAATGCAACTTCGTGTACGAGTGCTAGTGTTGTCCCTTTAAATATTCTCTGAGGGGCGGCGGTATTATTGTGGACTTGTATCTTTTGATTTTGATTATTATTGCACAGGCCCGGTATAATGTTAACGTGTTTTTTCTGCATAGTGTTAATGCATGGTTCCAGTAATAATGTGTTTGTAGGGAGTGAGGGTATTCTGACGTCTATCTGTGTGGTTGCAAATGGAAGGATTTCTACGTCATGCTGACATGTTGCTTTCATTTTTGTCTCTTCAGCATCTGCTTCAAGTGTAATTTGCATGAGAGGACATTCTTGCTTTCGCTGGCAGCTTACCGTGACCTCCTTCGAATTTTGCAGTGTTAGTGTAATTGTGTTGTTCCCTAGATCTATAACGGCTTGGTGTTTCTGAAGGAAGTCCATGCCCAGCAATAAACTATGCGGGAAGTGTTTTACTACTATAAGTTGTTCTTTGAATTCCACATCACCCATTTGGAAGTTAGTGTTAGTTTGGTATTGTGCAGCAAGTAAATTGTTATTTGCAGTTCGCAAAATCATATTTAGAGGTGCTGGTTGCTTGCTTGTACCTACCAGGTCGTCATTGATTATGCTTACTGAGCTGCCCGTGTCTATGAGAATGTCTATCCTTGTCCCTGCTAATGTTCCTATAGTTTTTAATGTGCTCCCAGGGTTGATGTTTTCTGTTATGCTTGCTACCGCGGCCCTTATGGGGGGTGATTGGCTCGAGGCTGCGCGTGAAAATTTGCATTCCTCCGTGTCTGGCAATTAGCGATTACGTGGCCTACCCGTTTACAGTAGGCGCACGCAGGGTTCGCGGACACCGTTCTTCTTTGACTATATGTGGTCCTATAGCCGCTGGGGGCCTGTCCGTAATTCCTAACGGATTGATGCTGAGGATTGTAATTCTGGGGTGGAGGGCGGGGGTTCATTGTCAGGTTTTGCACCTGTTTTGCTAACTCACCCACCATCTTTGACATATCTGATACCTGCTTCTGGAGGGTATCGTCTGGCATACTAGGGGGAATTCCCTGTGCATCGATTAGGTCTACCCTTTTTCCTGCTAGGTAGCGGGCTGATTCTACCCTGCGGACGAACTGTATGAGAGCGTCCACTGTTTGTGGGTTGTAGGGCAGTACCTGTTCTATTAGTGATGGTTTAAGGCCCCTGATGATGTGTTTTACCCGTTCCTTCTCTGTCATTTCGGGGTTGACTAGATCACACAGAGCTATAATGTCATAAGCGTACTGCTCTGTGGGCTCACTAAGGTCCTGCACCCTTTGCCTTAGTCTGACCTCCATCATTTCCTCCTCTGCCGCGTGAATGAAGGCTTTTAATAACCCCTGCTTCAATGTTTCCCATTGGGCGTCCCTATTTCTATGGGCAAAGGTTTTGTACCAGTTTAGTGCGGTACTATTAAGGTAGCATGGTAAATACTGCGCCTTATGCTGGTCGTCCCAATTATTGGCACGCGCTATCAACTCAAACTTATGGAGATAGTCCCTTACACTTTCTCCTGGTTTCCCCGCGAAGCTACCCGGATCCAATGGTGGACGACTAATGTGCATGGGTTGAGGTGCTTCAGTTACCCTTCTACTTAAAACAGGTGAGTCCATTTTACTCATTGTATTTGTGTGTTCGTCTCCCTTATTCATGGCTAACTGTTTTTCTACCCTACTTGTGCTTGGGCTAGAAGTGTTGACGATCTTGCCGGAGCGGAGACGTATTTGATTTGCCGTCTCAGCGTGTGCCGCGATCTCGTTTGAAATTCCTTTCAAATCTGTGACTAGAAATTCTTGGAATTTAAATTGTTCCCCCTGTATAGCTGCTAATTCTGCGCACAGATTTCTAATCTCTTTAGTAGTAGGACTAGTAGAGTTTTGAGCAGGTTCAGCCATGCATAATAACTTAAATGTACTACACTAAAACAATATACATAACTTGAGAAAAGTTAAAAAAAAAATAAGCTATATTCTGTGTAGGTAACTCATGATGCAAAGGGTGGGAGGGTGGGTCTTCACCAGATAACCTCAGGTAAAAGGTTATCCCAAAATGAGGCGTGTTTTACACCTTGCAAAAAGAAAAGAGAGAAGAGAAAAAAAAATTTGATTACATCCCCTGGCTGGAAGAGGTAAGGATTTCCCCAATTATACTCGGTGAGTCCGCCACATTGTAGCCGGCGCTCCACCACATTGTAGCCGGCGCCTACACCAAATTTGTACCCGGCGCCTCCACCAAATTGTAACACCCCACGGGGGTGGTTACCCCCGCAGTAGGTGATTACACAGGGGGGTTGGTAGCTCAGAGGTAGGGGATGCGTTGGTACTGGAATGGTAGGCAGGCCAGGGTAGCGTTCTAGGATAGGGGTATTTAAATAAAGCACAGGGGATGCATTGTCCCAATAAATTATATTGTTGCTTTAAATGTGCGAACAATTAGATCGGAGTGAAGCCCCGACAAGTCAATAGAAGTTAGGGGTGAAGCCCCGACAAGTCAAGAGAACTTAGATGAGTCGCATGCTTACCTGGTTAACTGTTGGCGAATGTGATAACTGATCTCTGATTACTTTCTCGTGGCAACTCTCGCGTAGCAACTTCCTGATAGCAACTCCCACAGCAACTCCCGACCGAGTCAAAGCCCTGTAGTATAAATACATACATAAGCGCTGACTCGGCGTAGGCAGCGTGGACGAATTCTGCTAACCTGAACTTCACACTTCCTGGTATACGAAATATGTGCAACCTGGTCCGCTACACTATGTTCATTAGAGGGTTAAGTGGGAGAGAATTGGGAACATGCACCATATGTGGAAAAAAGGAGAATAAGATAGATTACTTGGTTGAATGTAAACAGAGAAGCGGGGACAGGATGTTTGGAAACCAATGTGGGACAATATGAGCAAGGAAATGATAGATATAAAAATATTAATGGTTAAGGGAGGAAAAATAATAAAAGAAATGGGAGAGTTTTCAAGGAAAATCACGGGAAAATGGTTAAGAAAAGTAAAAAAAGCAAGGGGAAAAAGCAGGAAGGGCAGGAGAGAGCAGAATAGTAGGAATCAGGGAAGTGGAAAGGGAAAGAAAAGAATAAGCGCTAACTGAAAGCCAAAGGGCCAGGGTGCCAGGCAAAAAGCAGCCCTTAAAAGGAAGGAAAATTGGATTAAATTTGTACTAGAATGTACGTAGTTTTAACAAATTAAATAAAATATATTTAACTTTTGTGTGTTGTTCGGTACAAATAAATATTCTTTTCTAAATCTAAATTGTTTCATTTCCAAGGAACTCTTTGTCTTCAGGATACACTGATGGAAATGGAAGTCTGGATCTCCATATTTATAGTGCCAGAGAAGTAATCTGAAGCTGAAATCTCATTGGTTCACATTATTTTTATATGATTGAGGCCTTTGTTATTTTGATGGAGATTTGACCTTGAGATGGGCTGAGTTGTTGGCCTCAGTCACTTAATGGTTAATTATGTCCGGTTACTCTTCTGTGGGTCCCTGGGCATGCTGGTATTAATGGAAAAACCCACGGATTTTTCCCTGGGTCCTGAAGCAACGGGCTGAGTTCACAGCCCCCGCTGCTTAGTGGTTATTTATGTCTGGTTAGTCTTCTAAGGGTTCCTGGGCATGCTAGTATAAGAGGATTCCTCTAATATCAGCATGCCCAGGAACCCACAGAAGAGTAACCGGACAGCTGGCAGAGTGTATCCAACATCCTTTGGCATTGCCACACCAATTTGGATGTAGTTTCGAATGCTCTAATGGCTTTCAAAGCTGTCATGCTATTTGAGCAGATATGCATCTCCATCTGCCTGGGCAGGGTAAGAATATGCATAGCACAGGCTAAGATTGCATATATTGTAATGGCCCATCACAGAGTTTGAATCCCAGTCTGGGGATTGTGTTAAATTGCATGAAGTGTCAAAAGATGTGGTAATGTAGGAAGCACTGACTTGTAGGACACCGGATCACTTACTTGGCAGTTAGCCCCGGGGTTTGCTTATAATAGGGGGAATAGACTTAGATGGTAGAGCAGGTCAGTATTGGGGTGTGAAGTTCCATAGTAGGGTGTCGGGGAGGAAGAGGCATCAAATAAATACTTAGGGTTGTATAAAAATTACTATATTTTGGGATACTTAAATATAACATTGGGTATCCTTCAGAGGGGGTGTACGTACAAGAACTTAGGCATAACCACACATCTCTTATCTGGAAACTTCTGACCAGACTTGTTGTGACATTGGGTTAAGTGTTAATTGATTAGGTTGGGGCATCAGAGCCGTGACGACTGTAGTCTCTGCATCACAATGTGCAGAAGAAGAATCGAGAGCTTGACCATGTATATGGCCAATATATACCCTTCAGAAAGTCAAGTAAGTGACCCAGTGTCCTGCAAGCCAGTGCTTCCTACATTACACATCTTCTGACACTTAACGCAATCTAATGCAATCCCCAGATTGTGGTTTGAACTATATGATGGGCCACTACAATATCTCGGCCTAAAAACAGTAGCAACATTTACAAAGGGAATGACAAGCCTGATCCTAGGGTCCAGGTCCGGAAGTGGAAGCCATCTGTTATCCATGTGCTACTCCTAGCTTTCTGGAGAGACCCAGTCTCTGGGTCCCACTACCCTTGGATGGTAGTACCACTGTAAAAGATGGACATAGCTACTAGGTAGAAGAAGTACTGTATTCCACGCAAAAATATGATATCGGGACTTCACCAGAAATACACTTTTAGTTGCCCTCTACATAGAAAAAGAATTAAGCATTTTTAGAAAAAGATTGGTGTATGTGCCCTTGAACAATATGACTCAAAAACAAAAAGTTAAATATCAAACTAAGTTCAGTATCTTCCAAACATGCAACATGATTTTCAAGAACATTCCCCCACCCCATACTAACCTTTACATGCAATTTTTTTTTTTAAATTGTTTATTCTTCAAAAATGTCTCTGGAATTTTCATTAAAATACCATATATTATATATTTACATGAAAATTAAAATGTATATCTTGAATTTTTTTTGGGAATAACCTGTGAAGTCTTCTTCAGCTGAAGGAATTTTCTACAACTGGTAAACATTAAGCAAAAGACTGAAACAAACTATACAAAAAATTTATGTCTCTTTAAAACACACAATTTATTAATTAACTTTCTTTGTAGCACAAGCCATTTCTGAGATATCCATTATTAATGGTTTGAATTGTTCAGCTGTCATTATTTTAAAGTCGACATTCAGTTATTTCTTGCAATTGCATGGAAAGTGTATGGAATTTTAAGGCCAGCATATAGTGTCCAGTTTTAAACCATTTGACTATTGGTAGTTTCTTTGTGTCTATAATGAAATGTGTAATGTACCTAATTCTGTGAGGGTTTATCTTGATTAAAATGAAGTAGATAGTTATATCTATACACATATTAGATTCAAAAAGTTCCTGGAACTTCTTAATAACACAGAAACAAGTTGCCTTAAAGCAATTTACGCATTATTTCCTCAAAATAGTTCCCTTCCACAATGACACACTTCTGTCACTAGAAAGTGGAAGCACTCCTGGAAGCCATTTTGAGGTACTGTTGTAGTGTTCTTGTCGCACGTACAGTGATTTCTTCAGGGTTTGAAAATCTTCGCCCTTTCAGATGAGATTTCAGATTCCAGAGTCTTTTTCATTGCTGCTTCACCATAAGCTTCTTCTAGCATTCGCAATGTCTCCGAGAGAGATTTGTGTAACAAAACACAAAACTTTGCTTGAATGTCACTCAATTTCCAACATTATGAAATGCGATAAATGAACATCCACAAGCAACAAAAGGTGGTTCCCATGCAAAACTACAATTATTTTTATGAAAATTCAAATGAAGTGTTGTCATGGACATTACCAAAAAGTCCTTTACTTTCGTATACATTAAAGAGAAAATACACAATTCCAGGAACTTTTTGAATCTAGGGTTCTGTTTGACATTCACATGAAAAACAAGATGTGTATCTTGAATTTTCAGGGAATAGCCTGTGAAGTCATCTTTTTTCAGAAGGAATTTCATATAATTTTTTTTAACTGGTAAACCTTAAGGATAGACGAAAATGTACTACACAATAAATGTAAAACTAAAACATGATTTATTTTCAAGTAATTTTTTTGTCGCATCAAATTTTTCAATACTTTGTCTTTTCTTTTTTTAAACTGTTGTAACTACTCGATGTTCCTCATGATGTCATGGAATGGGTATGGAATTTCAAAGCCAGCATATAATGGGCCACCATTTAAACATTTAACTATCGATTCAGTTTCCTGTAATCCCCTAACTACAAAGAAGTCTATAATGTAACTATTTCTGCAAAAGTCAATCTTGATTATCATGAAGCAGATACAAAAATAAGCTTTTGTATTAATAATTAGTAGAAACTATATAAAAATAAACAAATGCAAGTTGGAAAAGTCATGTGAATGTTGCACATCAAGTTTTTTATAATGGAAAACCACTCTGTAACTGTAGCAATTACATTTTGACAATATAGAAAACGGAACTAACTCATTTGGCTACATAAGATTAAGTTCTACAGATTTTTATTGCAATAAACAAATGGCTGTAATTCCCCCCCCATTAATATTTACAAGAACTCTGACACTTTAAGGAATCTTAGAAACATCCTGAGAAGGAACTCTGGACTTTGCACTTACACAGTTACACAACTTGCATCTTTTTATCCCATTGACAGACACCCTACTACATTCTCTGGCTACACAAACATAGTATATTTACAAAAATGTTAAAACTAGGAATCATTTACTTTGCAAGAGATCCATACATATCCAATACAAAAAATTCTGATGTGTTACACTCACATGACTTTCTCTACTCTGGTACAAACTATTTTTACAAAAGCTTATTCTCCATATGCTTCATGTTAATCAAGATGTTAATCTTATTGATAATTTTCTTGTAGATGCAAGCGGAATATGGTAGTATTTAAGCGCCAGCAGTGAATATGATTTGATCGTCTGCAAATAACAGTGTCGTTAAAGATCCATAGGAACTATCTGCTATTGCCATTTTATTATGGCATGGTCTAAGTATACATTAAAAAGTACATCAGGTAGAGGACATCCTAAAAACTCGGATGAGTTGCACTCACATGACTTTCTCTACTCTTGCACAAACTTTTTTTTACAAATGCTTATTCCCCATCTACTTCGTATTAATCGAGATAAACATTTGCAGAAACTATCTTATTGTTAATTTTCTTGTAGATGCAAGGGGAATGTGGTAGGCTTTAAGCGATAGTCAAATCTTTTAAGAGCTGGTTGCTATGTGGAGCATTTCATTCTCTTTGCATGTCCAGGACATAAAAAAAATCTGATGTGCTACACTCACATGACTTTCTCTACTCTTGTACAAACTGTTTTTACAAAGCTTATTCTCCATATGCTTCATGTTAATCAAGATATCGAGATGTTAATTTTATTGCTAATTTTCTTGTAGGTGCAAGGGCAATTGGTAGGCTTTAAGCGATAGTCAAATATTTTAAGAGCTGGTTGCTATGTGGCGCATTCCACTCTCTTTGTATGTATTACATTGGTTAACATAGCCTTCTCTTCCCCATTCCACTAAAGCTACTTCCCCCGGTTCTGCTCTTGGTAGAGAGTAATTCTTTACAAAACATTCTATACTAGTGATCAATTGTTCTGCTTGTTTCTGAAACCCCCAGATTTCTACTGCGTACAGGATTCTTGATTCTACCAATGCCTCATACGTTCTTTCCAACCATTTTGATTACATTTCCAGTTTATATTTATATATCCTTATTCTTATCATGGCCACCTTCTCTTTAGCTACCATCTTTCTGCTGTGACATTACATTTAATAACAATCAAAGAAAAAATAATCAATAAATCCACAAGGCGTCAAAAGTTGCAGTTCAATCCTCTAGTGGTCTTATGCAGTAGTCGCCACTGCCATACTAAAGTTTGTTTATTCTGAGTTTATAGCTTAGAAATTTATTGATAATAAATGTATTGTCTAGGGTTACCAGATTATTTTAATGATATGTATGACACTAGTGGTCTAAAATGTATGAGTTATACAAAAATGCAGCCCATTATAGAAAAATGTTAAATGTAAGAAAATTAAACTTCAAACCTAAATTACTGCTGAAACATGTATACATAGTCCATTGTAATTTGGAAGAGACACTGAAATGATTCCATTAAAATTTTACATTTTCTTAAGTATTCATAAAATAAAATGAGTAAGACCACTGTGAAAGAACCTTAATGATTATACTTGTGTGAAGAACACATTTACACAAAACTCCTTGCTTTGATACATAATCATGACATTAACACAACTTAAACGCTAAAATTTGTATTTACTAGAACAATACTTTTGACTGTTTTTGTGTCTACTGTGCTGATATCAGTAAAAAAATGTGCTCAACATTGTGTTGTATGCAGGAATAGCAAAGTAATTCCAATATTTTCAACAAATATTTTTCTAATCCTTCTCGAGTTGCTAATCAGTATGAAACTAAATGTTTACATTCCTCAAAAACTAGGGCCGAAATGGGCAAAACTTGTTGCGACTCAGTGTTGTCAAACATAACGCGACAAAGTGCACACAGCCTAGCTGAGGTGAGAGGGTGGTTGGGAGTATAAGTTCATTGATGGAGTTCATGATGGCATGTCCACTAAACCATGATTTTCTGGAAAACGGAAATGTTATGCAGAATAGGATGAGTTCCTTTGATGGCAGGAGTGAATGTGAAATGTTTAATTTGCTAAAAAATATTACATGGCGTATTTAGAGGCAACATCCAAAGACACTACATTAGATGTCATGCTTCATATGGTAAAATTAATGATGTTGCACAGGGAACTTATTGCAGTTTATGATGATGATTAGTATTATTATTATTATTATTATTATTATTATTATTATTATTATTATTATTATTATTATTAGTTTTAGGAATGAAACGTATGAAAATGTTGCAGGAGTTAACTACAAAGAATATCATACAGAAAGTTTTGAAAATTGATGCTATAAATACAAAACTAAATATGCTAGTTACATACTTAACTAGGAGATTCTTAGGTCCCTAAAACCTTTTTAAGAAGCTGAATTTCTAAAACTGTGTGACCTCAAGAACTTCCCAATTTTAATAATATTAATTTATCTTGAAAAACCATTACAAGAAGAGTGAAAAACTTTTCGAAGGTGTAGACAGCCAACTTAAAAGACAATATAATAGTGAACTGAACTATCAAACATCACAGCAGGAGCTCTACAGGAGCTCCAGATTTTTCAGAATTTCACCTTCGGAGCCGAACAGAAGATAAAAATTTAAGGCATGTCCGGGACTTTCTGGGCATCTGGGGTGGTATTGTACTCTGCACTTTATTTTATTGCTGGCACTTTTGTAGCAAGCATAAATAACCATACCTCTGCAACACCACTTTGACTGGCAAAACTGTACACAACAACACTTCGGGGTTACAGGATGCATAAATGTTGATTTTGTAACCCTCTGAAACAATTTGGTTTGGTCAATAGGTAAAAGCTCTATTGGCAATGCCAATTTGGCATGTACATATATGTCTTCTGCTAGCAGCGGCGTGGGCGTGGCCTAGGCAGTTGTTGCCAACAGTACAAACGAAAAACATAACATCCCATGTACACAATGTAGGGTAGTTGTATACATAGACGGCATATGTATTATTATTATTATTATTATTATTATTATTATTATTATTATTTCTGAAGAACTGCAGTTTTACTCGTCCGTTGTGTGTGAGAAGTGAAATAAAAATAAAACTTCAAATACCTTACGTGATGTTCTTAAACTTCTTAATTTACAAGTACTATTTTGAGGGGAAAGAAAACTTTTACCGCCAAATGTTTTATTTTATTTATTTATTTATTTATTTATTTCATACAGAGTTTTTGAGATAATCATTTAGTTATAACGACAACATGCGTTTACTAGAAATTGGTTAGTGAACGTTGCAAAGAAAACACAAAATTGTGACTCCGTCCACGGAGCCTCGGAGGATTTTATTCCTCTTTTACAGAATGCTATTTTCGCCGAGTCTCAAAGTGTAAATATTCAAAGTTTCGTCCGTATCTGTTAATTTTTACTTTCCCTACTTCGTATAGTAAGTACGGAAAGTGCTACATTCCACCCCAAAATTCATTACTGAGATTCCACCGTAATACATGTATTAAGGACCGCTGAATCCAAATAAAGCATTTGTGGAAACATGTCCATGTGTGTGTGTGTGTGTGTGTGTGTGTGTGTGTGTGAACACCATAATTCAAAAATGAAAAGTTGGATAAATCCAAACCTAATATTTAGGTTCAATGTCTTCCAAAGATGCAACACGAATTTTTTCAACACAATTCTCCTACCGAAAACTACCCTTTACATGGAGTATTTTTCGAAATTTTTGATGTTCTAAAAATTGGCTGTAACAACTGATTAAAATACCACACATTATAGATGTTTACATGACAAATAGAATGTATATCTTGAATTTTTGGGGAACAGCCTATGAAGTCCCCTTCATTCGGAGGGATTTTTTTATTAACTTGTATAACTGGTAAACCTTAAGCGATAGAGGAAAATGCACTACACAAAAATGTAGCTCTCCTTAAAACATACAATGTATTTAAAATAAGTTTTTTTGTGGCATGAGCCGTTTCTGAGATATCCGTTATTAAAGGTTCGAATTGTTCATTTTTTTTGGTCATTCTCTTGAAGTCCTTTCAACATTCAGTTGTTTCTCGTGATTGCATGGAAACAGTATGGAATTTTAAGGCCAGCATATAGCGTCCAGTTCTTAAACGTTTGACTATCCATGTTCTCTTTATACCTTTAACGAAATGTGTAATATAGCTATTTTTGCAGAGGTTCATTTGGATTAAGATGTAGTAGACTGAAAAAAAGCTTTAGTAAGAATAGTTTGCATATCCATTAATAAAGATAGAGGATAGAGAAAGTCATGTGAAAGTATAACATTCGATTTTTTCTATCTCCTATATTTCAATCAAGATAAACTTTTGCAGAAATAGCTACATTACACATTTCTTATAGATACAAAGGAAACGGCGACAGTCAAATGTTTAAGAACTTGACGTTATATGTTAGTCTTAAAATTTCAATGTTTCCATGCAATCGTGAGAAACAAGTGAATGGGACAGCATTTCCAAAAACGATAAAATATTGAATAATTAAAAGAATAACAGCAGATAGCTCCGAAATGGGTGATGCAGCAAAAACGTTATTTGGAATAAATTGTAAGTTTTAAAGACATCTACATTTGTTGTATTGTAAGTTTTTGTCTATCTTTTATGGGTTGCTAGTTACACTAAAATTATATAAGATTCATTCCGAATGAAGACTTCGCAAGCTATTCACAGCAAATTCAGGATACACATTTAATTTGTCATGTAAGTATCAGAAATATATCCTATTTTAACACAATGTTAGAGCAATTTTTCAGAAAGTAAAAAATAACTAAAAATGTTCCATTGAAATGGAGGATTATGGCGAGAGATATTCTTGAAATTCTTGGTGTCGAATCTTTGGAAACTACCGAGCTTAAATACCAAGCCTGCAGTTTATCCTAGATTTTGGTTTTCATTTATGCTGTAGATACACACGCATTGGCGCGCGCGTTTTGTCTTTATTCAGGGGGCTTCAAAACTTATATTTCCGGATATATTGATATCTAAATTTTTAGTGAGATGTAATACTTCCTCTACCTATTACAGATACTGCTAGAGAAAGTAAAATTAAAGATTTAACTTACAAATGTGCCTTTCATGATGCACCTCTGAATTGCGCTTTCAATCTTTGATTGTTTTCAGAGCCGTTTATTTATTTATTTCTTATATTTTGGGAAAGGATTAGATTTTCCGACTATGAAGGCTGCATAAGCTTTCGAATGAATCATTGTACAGTAAAACAGGCATTGCAACTTTCTCGGAATTTTAATGTTAGGTCCAAACTAAATGTATAACTATTATCTAATGTGTTATATTCACATGTATTTCTCTGCCCATTATCGTTTATTCTTATATATGTTCTCCTTTCGGTATCAATTTTTTGGAGGATATGCAAAACTTTGCTTATAGGTAAGCAATAGATAAACAAATGATAACAGATCAAGTCAAAGGACAGAGAAAAACAAGTAAACAAATTAACATGTTTTGATGAGCTAATTTATCGGTGAACAGTTGTTCTAGAGGGGGAGAGATTTACTACCCTCTTCGCTCTTTTTCCAGTGCTTTTTTTGGAGGGGGAAGTACACCTTGAATTGGTAACCTTAAACATTCATATTTCTCCCGCTTTCATTTCGACAACTATTACCCCCTCCCGACTCCCACCTTTTGCTTTAAAGTGACATCCATCGCTGGTAGCCAATCATAAATTTAGGAGTCGAAGAACTTTACCATGCTTTTACTTCTAACACTACTTCTCCAGATGTTATTCTCATACTTGAAAGTTATTCTGAGAAGTACAGACTCATAGTTGTATTGCTCTATTGTTAACATGGCCCAACGTACTTCAGCAATTGTGCCTGAAGGAGAAATTCTTGATCGGGAAGCGGTGATTGGCGAAGTCTGGTCGTTGCCCATGTTGTCCCACAGAATAGACGGAATATTGGCAGTTCTGTAGTGGTTAGCCCCGAAGAGACTGCTTGCGAATAG
The DNA here is from genome assembly GCA_030765065.1 of Deroplatys truncata. Classification (NCBI taxonomy): domain Eukaryota; kingdom Metazoa; phylum Arthropoda; class Insecta; order Mantodea; family Mantidae; genus Deroplatys; species Deroplatys truncata. The sequence continues at coordinate 48,505,223 of CM060985.1, forward strand.
CAAGATCTGCAATGACTGCCAGCAGCCGTGTGCGCTGCACAATTACAAAGTCAGCGTCGATGGGAAACAGTGGGCATGTGGATCTTGTGGAAGGAGGAAGTCCATCTGGGATGGATCGTTCTTCTCCAGGAGCAAGCTGCACTTGGAGCAGGTGATATTCCTGGTATACGCCTGGGCTTTCGAACTGCTGCAATACATGATGAGGCGGGAAGCCTCAGCGGCCAATTACCATACCTCTGTGAACTGGTGCAACATCCTCAGAGAAGAAACCGAGCGGTGGTTGGAAAAAAATCCGTACTTCATTGGTGGCCTAGACGAAAATAACGAGACCATCACCATAGAAATAGACAAGTCGAAATTCTTCCACCGCAAGTACCACAGAGGGATGTGGCGATCAGCGTCACTGGGTGTTCGGCGGTATTGAGAGGAGCTCCGGAAAATGCTTCCTGGTGGAAGTGCCTGACAGGAGGGCAGATACCCTGGAGAGCCTGATCATTGCCTGGAAGCCGCAAAGGAGCTCCGGGAAATGCTTCCTGGTGGAAGTGCCTGACAGGAGGGCAGAAACCCTGGCCCTGATCATTGAGCATATTTTGCCTGGAAGCCGCATCATCTCGGATGGATGGGCTTCTTACAGCAACATTGAAAATCTGCTTGACGGCGTGTATGTTCACGATGTTATTATCCATGAGCAGAACTTTGTTGACCCGAGCACAACTCCATCCACACGCAGAATGTTATGATGATTTGTGTTTAATGGCGCTCAACTGCTTGGTCATTAGCGCCCTTTTAAACAGATCATGGAAAAGGTCAGAGATACATATGAATATAAAAACTCAGAAGTCAGAAATAAAGACGAATATAAACGACAGGAAACTTAGAAATAAATATATAAAACTAAACCAAGAAGTATGGAACACCTGAACTCAACATAACTAAATCAGCATTTGGAAATTTACCTTTAACACAAAATTGAAAATCCTATCTACCGCTTGCTTATCATTCGCTAAGACCTCCGCACGGCTGGCCGGAAAATGCAGCGTTCCGAAGATTTGCTAAAGCAATACACTCTAGCAATACGTGACGGACTGACAGACAAAGCGGAAAAGCAGCAGCATGGTTACCCTTTAAAAGATAACTGTGCGTAAAATTGCAGTGGCCAATACACAACCGATCTAAAATCATCTCTTCACGACGAAATACGCGTGAGGAAGTTACCCAGTTTATCGGAATATCCTTCACTACTCTAAGCTTATTTCCGCGGAAAGCTTACCATTCCTTGCGCCTTGAGGTAAAATTACCGGTCTTTCACGCCCAATATAGAATGGGGCGCTAAGGGCCATAATAGTTAAAGAGCGTCCATAAGTAAAAATAATAAAATCTCCTCGCACCAGCACGGCAGCACCGCTCTCCGCACAACAGGCCTAAAGTTTTCCAACTTACTCGAGGTATCGTAAAACTGGGTTCTGTGGTTACAACATTAGCTGCCAAATCTGCAAGTTCATCCCCGGCAAGCCAACGTGACCAGGTATCCAAGCACACTTCACATTAACGCCAGAAGCTTATAAAACATGGAGAACATCCTGGATTCACTGAACAATGGGGTGGTAGTTGTACAGCTCAAGAAGGCTCTGAAGCGCACTGAGGGAAGCGCAGTGAGAGTCTCCCAATTTACGAAGGCTTACATACAAAATCGCTCGGTATATGGCATAGAGCTCTGCACTATAACTAGATGTGCTATTATGAAAATCGAAAGTATAGGGTTCGGTTCCATGAACATAAGCACATTCATGGTGCGCTTAGATCCATCGGTGTAAATCAAAATTCGGTCACTGTAACCTGAAAAAGATTCTAAAAAAAAACAGGTGCGGATACTAAACGTAGGCATTGTAGACTTCCGGTATACCGTCATCCCAAGATCTACGTGATATGTCGCACGTAACCAAGGGGGAACACCCTCCCCCGTTAGCAAACATGCTAGGAATTTCAATGTCCTGCTTTCTTAGAAGCCCCCGGAAACGAACACCTGCAGGCCTTGGACTAATGGACGTATACATATAACGTTCGTTCAACGCAGTGTGAAAAAAGAAGCGAACGTTGGATATTGAGGAATACATTTAAGCGCGCGGCCATAATTTCCCAAAAAAGACATCACGCCGATAAGGCAGAGGATGTTCTGCAGATTCGGCGTAAAAACTCATAACTGGGCTAGTGGGGAAAACACCAATAGCCATTCGAATGCCCTGGTTATGGACTGCGTCTAATCTCCTCAGCACAGATGGTCGTATTGAGGAATAAGTGATACACCCATAGTCTATTTTCGATCGGACCAGTGCGCGATACAGTCGCAGCAAAACAGTCCGATGCGCTTCACAAGATTTGCTATTGAATATCCCCAAATATTCAAAGAACGGTCACATCGCGCTTTCAACTGTGCCATATGCGATGACCGGCTAAGTTTCCTATCAAACGTCAACCCCAGGAATCTTGCCGAATCTGCGAATGGTAGTAAAACTGGACCGAATCGGAGCGAAGGTGGTAATCGTCTCCTACGGCGCGAGAAGTTCACGCAGATTGACTTCTCAGTTGAGAAACGAAAGCCGGTTTAGAACTCCATTCTTGGAGATTATCTAAGCATTGCTGCATACGGCGTTCCAAAAACGGCGTACGCAGAGAAATACAATAAACGGTAATATGGTCTACGAATAAGCATGACGATAATCCTGGAGGAACACATTTCGAGATATAAATAATTGCTATAGCAAACAGTGCAACGCTTAGTACCGATCCCTGAGGTACTCCGTTCTCCTGAACAAAAAGGTTCGAAAAAACCGAACCGACCCTTACCCAGAAAACGCGATCGTTCATAAACTACTGAATAAATAGTGTTAAGCATCCACGTATGAACCAGGCGTGTAGGGAAAGCAAGCTCCCTGCACGCTAACACGTATCATAAGCCTTCTCAAGGTCAAAAACATTGCAACGGTTTGACAATTATTCATGAATACATTCATGATCTGTGCCGATGACACAAGATGGTCCATTGTTAAACGGCGTCTTCGAAAATCGCACTGGGTGTTGGTCAGCAGGTTGTGAGTTTCCAACTACCATACCAACCGTCCATTGATCATGCGTTCCATCACCTTGCAAACGCAACTGGTGAGGGAAATGGGACGGTAGTTGGACGGGAGATGATGGTCCTTTCCAGCTTTCAAAGTGGGTATGACAGTGGCCTCCCGCCACTTTTCTGGAAAAGTGACATAAACCCAAACACGATTATACACCTCGAGTAGGAATGTCTTACCTTCAGGAGAGAGCAGTTGCTACATTTTTACGTGGATACGATCTGGTCCTGGGCTGATAGTTGCAAAGATAAAAGAGTGTGTTCTAACTCCGCCATGGTGAAAAGGCGATTGCAATCGATTTCCTGAACGAAACCAGAAACCTCGAGATTCCACCTGAGCCTTAACAGGAAGGAACTCGGGCGAATAGTTATCTGAGCTGGACACTTGAGCGAAAGCACGGCCATATGTGTTAGCCACGTCAAATGTATCAATAACAGCTCCTGCAGCTGTTTAAGACTGGCAATTGGAATGTGAGTCGATTTTCCGGCCACACGCCTTAACTTATCCCAAACGACAGAGGAAGGTGTATGTCGATTAAATGAAGTTTCTAACTTGCTCCACGATGTCGTTTTGCTATCCTTAATGATTTGTCTAGACTTGGCACGCATTTTCTTGTACTGGATCAGGTTATCCAGTGTAGGGCGACGCTGGAAAGCCTTAAGAGCACGCCTAGGAGCACGTATGGTCTTTCGACATTCATCGGTCCACCAAGGGACCGGAAATCGACGGGGTTGGGCAGTCGATCGAGGAATAGATTAATCAGCAGCAGAAAGAATTGTCTCTGTGAGATGTTCGACCAAAACATCCGCATAGTCGCGTACATTGTAATTAAAAACAGACAACTGGGAGTAAAGGTTTCAGTTGGCTTGATCCAAGCGCCATCTAGGCAAACGTGTGGAACATATATCTCGTGTTGAGAGATTAATAAAACATGGAAGGTGTCACTAGAGTATAAATCAGAGATGATATGCCATTGCAAGGTAACTGCTAAATGTGGTGAAGTGACTGCAATATCAAGATGTGAAAAAGTGTTGAAGGATTCTAAGAGAAATGTAGGCTTTCCGGTGTTCAGAAGAGGTAAGTTATAATTGTAAAAAAAAGTCGGCAATTAATTTACCGCTCGCACAAGCCCAAGGTGAGCCCCAAAGATTGTGATGGGCATTAACGTCTCCCACCAACAGAAAGGACTTTGGTAACTGGGAAACTAGATCTTCTAAATCCGTGAGCGAGAGGTTATCGGATGGAGGCAGATAAATGTTACAAATTTACCATTTGTAACCATCTGAGGAATGGCACTTTAATCCTTATAGCCACTGACTAGATGCCAGATGTATGGTCAAAGAATCCCAAAATATATCATCTCTGTTGAGCATCATGGTGCTCTCGTGCGCCGGAACACCCTCTTTGGGTGTAAGATCATACCATACTGGAGTATACCGACTAATTTGAAAGCTATCTTGCGAACGGAGCTTAGTCTCTTGCAAACATACGACCAAAGAATTATTCTCGTCGATTAAAAGCTCAAGCTCTGGTCGATGTGTTCTAATGCCACGTATGTTCCATTAAAGGATAGTCATGGTATTCATAATGGGATAAATTCTCAATTCCAAAGAGTCCACTACTTTGATGACGGTGGTCGAAACAATATGCGCTTTTTCGGTGACGGGCTAGCACCTTAAGCAGAGGAAGGATCTTGCCTCTTTTTCACTGTCGTTCTGGCAGTGCCGGCAGTAACTTCCTGCTCCATCTACTCCGCGGGAGAGGACCGCTTTCCAATTGAAAACTTCGGTTCGAGAACCGATTGGAAGTGGAGATCGGTGAAGATGTAGATCGCCGATCTGAGTCCTTCCTGCGAGCACATGAAATTGCAATTAGTTTTACCAGAGGCGAGGTGTACTGTCCGTATGAGGCAACGCCGCACTGCTGCTATTCGCTAGTACCGTATTAGTGCACACGCCTCAAACATCAAGAGATTTGGATCACTTACTAGTTTAAAAACCTAACTGCATAATTATGTTCAAAGCCAGAGTCTTATTTATAAGGATATTTTTGTGTATTATTTCTGCATTCGATTTGATCAAGCGTTAATTATTTGCAGCAAGATGGTGGCAATGTACTAAAAGAAGGTTGAGCAGTATGTATTCTACCATTGTCGCTAGCTTCTGAGCTTTATTGCCTCTAATGCAACGGGTAGAACATAAGCTCTGGGTCAGAGAAATCTTGGCTCCACCTCCTCCATAAAAATCGTGTGGAAACGTATACCTTAAACTCATGCACGTGACTTATGAGCGTAGAAAGATGGTGCCAATCTGGAATTCATACGTCGAGGAGGCCATGACAGCAAATATGGTATGCTTTATTTTGCTCCTCGGTTAAATCAAGTTATTAATTTAAATCTCTGCAGCTAGTTTTATTTGAATGGTGTGTTTAAAACCAACTTGTTGTTGTGTTTTCTGGTATAAATAGTTCATTCGTTTGTGTTATTGTTAATAAGGAAAGTGAATTCATCAGAACAATTTGCCTGCACCTAAACTAAACCACGAATTTCAGTTTGCTTCTCACGACAGACTTTTCGTGTTAAATGAAGAGAAAATGGATGAAACAGCTAAATAAGTAAGTACACATTCCAATGATACTTCTCATAATCTAAATAACTCACCACCTATACATAACCAATTTAGTGGACATTAATAAGCTTCTTATGGAGCTAAAACAACTAAACATCGGATCGTACAAACACACGACGATCAACGACGTCGTCCTCTGTGGTGTAGTGGTTTTTTCGCGCGTAAAATCCTTAGCATGGCTTCCTTCGGAAGGGAAGTAAAGCTGGTGGTTCCGTGTCGTAGATTTACGGCACGTAAAAGAACCTCAAGTGATAAAGAGGTCTCTGAGCAAAGTTACCGGTCTTTCACGCTCAGTATAGAATGGGTCGTTAAGGACCAAGGCACTTAAAGAGCATCCGGAAACAAAACTCAATTTATTTAGATGTCAACGACAACAAACTCAAATTAAATTTTGAAACAATAGAAGACTACAGAAGTGTTACCAATTATCTGTAAAATAGCAAAGCTGAATATTGCACATTTTAAATGAAAATTGAGAGAAACTTCAGGATTGTAATTAGAGAACTGCATCCCTCATGCGATACCGGCATGATAACAGATGAACTAAAAGAACTAGGTTATCAACCTACATAAATGGTTCTAGTGCACCATCCAGTTACCAAATTATCTTTACCTCTCCTTTTTCTTGATCTAAAACGGAATCCAAACGATGTACAGATATGCGAACTAAACCGCGTTTACGGCGAAGTTGTAAAAGAAGAATCGCCAAAACCTAAACGTTTTGCAATTCAATGTACAAATTGTTAATCTTACGGGTACAGCAAGAATTGTCATAAATCTTCTGATGTGTCAAATGTGGTGGTGCAGATCCAACACTAAACGCATTAAAAATCCTGATTTTCCACCTATTTGTGTTAGTTGTAAAGGAAATCATACCGCTAATTACAGAAGTTGTATAGCGCAATTCAGTTAAATTCTTCTTATGGAAAACCAACTGCTCACAATATCTATGAATCTATGAATGCCTATCTATGAATCATATGTAAGACATGAACCACAACGCAATTTCTTTAATAAGAAACTCAGGACGAGCCTACAATAAGATCTCATACTCAACATAATAATTCAGACTGTAGTTATGCAGATGCTCTTAAACAAAATGTTACAAACTGAAGTAACATTAGTGCTTACGTAATATGTTTTTACGTAAATTATTAGAACTTGAAGATCTTATATTGTGCTGATTTTGTTTTGTTTGGTTACATAATTTTAACTGCCCCACGTATGGGCGCCAATTTGAAGTAACATTATTGTATATGTTTGTGTTTGTTAGCCCCACATTTGGGAGCCAATTTGCGATGGTAAATTTATAATGTTATTTGTGTATGTGTGTTTACTCAACGTGTTGAAGCCATCTTGTGACGTGATTCATTTGTTCGGTTTGTTAGCTCCATCTGGTGTTAGCAATTTGCGGCAGTATTAGTTTTTGTTTGAAAGAATGCTAGTGTTATTTTATTTAATTTTGGTTCTCTGTCCTCCGGCTAGCTATGATCTTTTGGTCAAGCACTTCTCTTTATACAGGTTGTGTAAACGGAAAGGAGTCATTAATCCAAAGATAACACTGATGAAAGAATTTGTTTTACACTTTTATTGTCGAACACATTTACTATCACATTTACACATTGATCTTGACACTCGCCAAACTGAAACTGTTATAATAACTTCATTACTGATAATTCTTAATTCGCGTACTTCAACTTTTTGTATAATTAACTTTATAACACTTGAGATTTTTTTATAACTCTTCTACGCGTAACCTGAAAATTGATAGCCGACGTGTACCGTACAAATGTTTCCGACGAACTGACGGACTGAAGACGACGTGTAGCGTACAAAGATTTTTGATGAACTGACGGGCTTTACCTCTAACCTACCTTTTATACTTCTTCACCCAGATATGCCTAAAGATTATAACTGAGCTGCAATTGGCTAATAAAACGCGCCAACATTAGCGTAACTTTTTATATCCAATGAAAACTATGAATACATATGCTCTAGGGAAATGTTCCAGAAGATTCTAAAGGAAAACGCGCCAACATTACGTAACTTCCTCGTTTCCAATAATGATAAACAGCTCACCCCCTCGCTGCATTATTGCACGCTATTATTGTCAGTTTCAGTAAGGCAGTATAAACTTACTTCCCAACAATAATTACAATCAACAAACATCTCAAATCAATGTCACATAATAATGCATATTCATACTATAATCACTCTTTACATTTAAATAATTTGTGATACAAATAACTGCATCAAAACCTTAGCAGTGCACTGTGCAAGCTGTGAATAAAATGGATTCACTGACCTCTATTATACTTACACTCATTAATGCATTGCAACAGGTGATACCCGCGCTACTTAAAACAAAATGAATTCCCGTCAACTAAACAAAATCTGCATATGGAAGAACAAAGGTATAAATAACAAGTACCATGTACTGAAACTCTTTCTACACACACAAACACACACACACACACACACACACACACAACATTTACATTTTGTTAGCTAACGAAACCAAGCAGTTCCACACATTTACTTTAATATACCAGGATATGTCATTTACAGAGCCGATCATTTCAGCAATAAAAGGAAGAGAGGAGCAGCCATTCTTGTTAAAGCATCTCTTTATACACGAAGAATGTCCTCCATTAACGGAAAGTACTTCCGAAGTATCTCGAATATCCATTATATAAATAAAAAAATATCAAATTGGTTCATTCTATTTTGCACCAGAAAATCAACTTACAGCAGCAAATTTCTGGGCAAATGTACACGAAATGTACACTACTTGCTAGGAGGATATTTTAACTGAAAACACCTAGATGGAGTCCAACGTTACCAACCCAACAGGACGTTCCTGAGCGAAGTTTCGAACCAACTCTCATTTGAATTCATTCATACAATAGAACCAACTTATTATCATGCTGCAGGAAGACACTTGATATCTTGGATTTTTTTATGGCTAAACATGTTGCAAACTTGTGTTCCTTTCCGTCTGTACTTACATATGAGCTTCGTTCAGACTACTTTCCAGTACTCCTTTCAGTACATTCTGTTACTGGAAGCAACAATAACACTAATAATAATAATTTAATAACACATTCTTCTGAATGGAATTGCTACACATACATCTTGCATAATGCCACTGATCTAAAAGTGTCATTGAAAATTTATTGTATCATCGAAATAGCTGTTAATTCGTTCACTAGAAACATTCATCAATATCGCCACACATTAAACAACTTACTGGAGAAAAGAAAGGCTTGTCGCAAACTCTGGGGGAAAAAAGACAAATGTTCACCACATAAACAGCATATAATCGCGCCACTCGACAGCATAATTCGTTTAAGGAGGAACATAACATTTCTATGCAAAATACACTATCGCCTTCAGATAGCAGTGATGGCTCAGTTTGGAAGAAAACTAAAACCCTAAGAAAACAAATGGAAAACATACTACCATTCCGTATCACCACAAGGTATACATCACAAGAAAAAAGCTTATATTTGCTCATATGTTCTTCAAGAACAATTCAAACCTAACCCTCCTGGAAACTCACAGTTTAATGAGCAAATAATTGAAGACATTTCTAAACCACTGCAACTATCTCCAAACTCCATACACTTCACTCCAGCTCAAGTCTGCAATGCAATAAAAAGAATGTCGGAAAAGAAATCTCCTGGTCACAATATGATTACGTACCTCTGCTTAAAGCTCTTCCAAGAAAAAACTTTGGTACTGCTAACACAAATATTCAGTGCAATAATTCGAGTAACCTACTTCCCTACAACATGATAGCATACCAAAATAATAATGATACCAAAAGGTAAACCAAAATTAGATCCTCGCATATCGCTCTATTAGTCTCTTAACAATTTTCTTCGAAGTGTTTGAAAGTTGGTTACTTCCTCATATGCTTAGACCATTGCAGCCCCTCATTCCGTAAACTCAGTTTGGTTTTAAATCCAACCATCCTTGTCCTCAACATTTTGAAAAAAGTCTATCTGCTATGGAATGTGCCTGGATACTGAACAAGTATTTGACAAAGTGTGGCATACTGGACTCTTACACAAAATTAAACAAGATGTCAGTGACATCGTTTACGCAGTAATTAAATTCTTATCTCTAAAGAAGAACTTTTTCTGCGAAATGCAATGGTTGAAATTCATCTTCGAAAGCAATAAAGCTGAAGTTCCACAAGGAGGGGTACTGACACTGTTTCTATACCTAATATACGCCTCGGATCTTCCAAAAAGTGACAGTCTAATTATATCGCAGTACGCAGACGATGTAGCTATTCTCAACAAAGGTGACAGTCACACAGCAAGATGTGTTCAAAATAGATGAATGGTGCAAAACGTGGAGAGCGAAAATGAATCTACAAAAGTCCTGTTTAGTTACATTTACTTACAAAACAAAAACTAGTAAACCCCGCAAGCTGAGTCTGTTAAATATTTAAGATTAACATTACACACAAAACTAACCTGGAATGCACACATTCTTTGATATCAAGAATGAAGCACAGACTTCATCAACTCAAATATCCCATCAAGGCTGTTCACCTCTACCACTGCATCTCAAAAGGCTCATACATTTCAGCCTAATCAGACCTATCTGGATGTACGGTTGCTCAATTTGGGGCTCAGCTTCCAAATCACAAGTCAACAGAATTCAGACCTTCCGGAATCGGGCTCTCCGGATCATAGTGGATGCTTCTTGGTACATCCGCGTTTCTTCACTTCGCAAAGATCTTCATACTCCTACAGTTGAAACTATTCTCAACTATTCATTGACCATCAGAACACTTTATTGAATGAAATTCCTCAGGATATGCCCGAAGAACGACCGTCACCCAGACTGAAGAGAAAACATCATTGATCTTCTCTGCTTATAAACCTTTGTATTATTTTCCTTTTTATAAACTATTATTATTCTATTTTCTTTTTAGATTCTGAGAGCAATCACTGGATTGTATTCTATACAAGTGTTGTAATTCGTTGGAATTATTTTGAACATTGTTAGCTTAACTATAAATACTAATTTTGTACAATAAAGTTGACTGAATAAAATTAAAAAAAATCTGGAATTGGCTCCAAGCTTCAGAAAACTACCGGCAGAGCACGCGCCGCTTAACGCGTCTGTTCAAACATGGGAATACATACTCGAAAACACATGCTTTATGCGCAATTCCTATACACTTCTCTTTTCTTCCTTTTGACAACAGTTCTCTTTCCTTTATTTCTGACACAAGTGGTGCCACGGCACAGTGGAACTATCCCAGAGGCCGCTCCTGGCAACTATAAAATGTATAAAAACTGTAATTTTGCAGACATGTTATAATTCTGTTCAGTGAATGGTTTCTACGAGTTTCATTATCTTGTTTGAATCATTTTCAATTTTATAGGCTTGTGTAGCTCAGTATCTTCAATATTTCAGAAATTTCATGAAGTAGGTAACAGGAGACACGTTTATAACTGGGGCCAGTGCGTATCTACGTACTTTATGTTACACGCATTTAGAAGAAGTTTACAAATTTAATTAAGCTATCATTTGTTATTCCGATCGGGCTTAGCTTGAGAGACCTTTGGTTGCAAAGGCTATCCGTGTTGTGTTTTTAATTGATTTTAGCGCCATCACTCAAACGCATTGTTTCCTTCTTCTGTCGCCAAATTTTCATTACCTTTTACATTTAGCGCGAACAATAATTACGCAAATACTGTAGATGGTATACTGAGTATTTAGTACCAACTGAATGAGAAAAATCATCTTCTGTATGCTGATTGAGAATTATTATATCCAATTCTTATGTCTGGTGTATTTTGCTGAATTAGTGTTGGTCACAGTGACGACGGTATAAAAACTTGGAAATGCCTATTGTATTGTTGTCTAAACTTATTTATGTGCAGCAATTTCACATAAGTTCATAGAATAAGTGCCGTTAATAATTATTGCTGGAAGGAATGTAGACAAAGAAACCACCAGTGATTCAAACTTTTTAACCTCAAAAAGAGAAAAAGAAGTAATGGAGAAATCAGGAACTTCGCCAGCATATAAACACTTGCTTTCGAAAGTACGGATTATTATCGTAGATATTGAGGGAACAACAACATCTATCAGCTTTGTGAAGGATACTCTGTTTATATATGTTAGGGAGAATTTACTGCCATACATGAAGACGCACTGGAATGACCCTCAGTTACAGGAAGATATTTTGCTACTTAAAGAACAAGCTGATCAAGATGTGAAAAACAATGTTAATGGTACTATACCGTTACCAGAAAGTGTAGATGACGATATTATGTTAGAAGCAGTAGTGAAAAATGTTGTGTGGCAAATGGATTTAGACAGAAAGACAAAGGCCCTAAAACAGCTACAAGGACATATATTAAGTGAGGGATTTAAGAATGGAAAATTGAAAGGACATGTATATGCAGATGTTGTGGATGCTATTCAGTCATGGTCTAAGAATGGAAAAAAGGTGTATGTTTACTCTTCAGGAAGTATTGATGCACAGAAACTGTTGTTTGGATACAGCCAAGAAGGCAATCTTCTCAGTCTATTTTCAGGACATTTTGATACATCAATAGGGGCAAAAGTAGAATCTCAGAGCTACACTAACATAAGAAACACTTTGAGTTGTAACAAGGAGGACATTCTGTTTTTAACAGATGTACCCAAGGAGGCTATAGCAGCACAGGAAGCAGGACTTTTTGCTGTTTTGGTTGTCCGTGAAGGAAATGCTCCCCTTTCTGAAGAAGACATTAAGAACTTTCCAGTAATACATTCTTTTCATGATTTAGCACATACAGAGACTGAGTAAAGCACAAAGTGCTGAACCTTTGTATTTTCAAGACTGAAATAAACCCAAATTGTAAAACTACAAAAAGCTTTTCTTTTTAATGGTATTAACATAGCCGTAGTTTGTTTACCCAATTATGATCTTTGTAGGATCACATAAGGAAGGAAGAGGGGCATGTTATTGCTGAATGACTTCACTACTATCATGATAAGGTCACAGAACTTCTTGTTGAAAATGACTAATTACTTGCAGCTGTGCAATGAACTTAATATCTACTTGTTTGATAAGAGAACATTTCTGTTCAAAGGAATGGTGCAAGTGGCTTCTACCCACATGATGCATTTATCAGGCCTCGAGTAAAGGAATTGCTTATACGGATCATGAGCTGGTAGATATCTATTGGTCTTGACACCTTAAATACTAAAGTAATGATTATGTAATTTGGGAAGAATTTGAGTCAATTAGTGACCTTTATACAGCACTTACACTAATAACATGAAAAATGTTTTGGAGATCAAATGTCTCCATTTTCAACTTATGTTTACTGCTGATTCATTGTTGATGTTAATATAGGCGAGTTGCAGCCTTCTGGGGTGGTTCTAGAAAGTCGCTGAAAAAAGTCTTTTGGTGAAATTTCAAAATTGAAAACTCTGCTTTTGATTTTCCAAATGTAGATTTGCTACCAAGTTACAAGTTGCTGTTGTTTTGTTAATTGTTCTAAGAGTAATATAAACAACAAATTCATGAGCAGTGGTGGCTTGTGGTAAAGTGCACAAGGGCATGTGCCCTCCCTTTAATTTTGAACCATAAATATCTTTATATAATTTGTGCATAAATTGTCATCTCAAAAATATGTTATAGAATTTTTCAAATACTTGCATTGTAGTATACAGGAGAAGTGTGTGTTTAAACGGCTTCGTGAATGAATGGATACTTGGTGTATGTAAGTGTGATGACAATAGACCAGGAGACATTCTCCTTTTTCCAGGTTTAGCAGGACAGAATGCTTGGGCTTAAAAGGAGTTATGAACAAGGGGATGACGAGCACATGCAATCTGTGGACTTTCCTTGCACTGAACCTGTTGTCAGAGCTTTCCTAAGCAATTTTTTGCAATGTTAACATTATTACTTCCCATCAGTTGTTTGCTCTCTCATGCCAATTGGCTAATGAATCAAAACTATAAGAAATTCTTGTACTATAAAGGTAACTAAACTAATGTACCCTTAAATGGCATTGCATTTTATATAGAGCCAGCATTATAATAGGAGTGAATTTGAATGGTTAATGAGAGGAGGATTGCAGAACAGACTTCATTTATAAATAGAGAGGTTGGTGTTGAATGCACTCTTTGATATTATATTTTGTTAACGGAAGTAATGTTTAAATATGCTGCTTCATATAAGTATTTTAATTTATGGTTAACATTAATTCTTATAGTAGTTTCTGAACAAAAGTATGTAATGAAACAAGGATCTGCAATGCATGGGAAACTAATGAAGGTGAATTATTTATTTTAGTAAACGTGTAGTGTGCAGTGAATATTTTACATGAAATAAAAATTGAATACTATGTAAAATTACTTTTCAGCATATTTATGAGAAAAGTGAACGGATTTTTTTTTGGGAGGGGTCGGGAATTTTGCAAAGCACTGCGATAAATTCGTGTACATGAATTCTAGGCAAGTTATTGTTTAAACTTGTGTCTCACTAAGTAAACTGTGCATGAACTGCACAGTTCATGAGTTTGCATCAAGTGAATTTCCTATATTCTCTATATTGTGACCTGGACTTATGATTCAAATTTGTGATATGGTATTTACACTTGTAGTAAATTATCTGCAGACATATATTAACCAAAACAAAAATGCTGTCTCACACTTATGTCCTGCAAGATGATCAACATCTTTGTGACTTATCACTGTTATGGTGGCCACTTCTGTAGTTGATGAGTGCTGATTAAGAGAGACATTTCAGCAATGTTTCGGACGCAGCACAGCATGAAGCATTCATAATTCTGCTCTATCTCATAAATGTAGAAATTATTTTATTTGGTAAACTGCCTAGAAAAAACAATTGGTTTGTCTACTGTAATTTGGCCTTGACCACTATTCAGAAGACAACTACTAAAATTCATGCAAATTTAATAACTTTATTTAACCACAATTAAACTTTTAGTCTCTTGTTACAGTCGATTTCCACTTATTTTTTACATTATTTAAATACTGACCCACACTCTTGCTTTCTTCTCTAAATATTATTTAAAACTGATCTGCATATTTCCAATCCACTTTAATAAGTTCTTCCACAGTCTTTAGTTCCTTTACAAATAAAGATTATGCATTCTGTCTCTTGCTTCATCCACATAATGGACACCCCCTTTATAAAACCATTTCTCTGACCTTGTAACTTCCACACTCCAGTTTGTGTTTATGTCAATCCCTCTTTGTTTACCTTATGAATATCATCTATCCCAAGCAGCCTCAACTCACAGAAAAATGGGCAACAGCATAGGTCAGCATATTCTGTGCTAGCAAACGAGCATTGTCACAGTTTTTGTTCGGATGCATCAGCAACCTAGTGTGCAGTATCGGCTTGCGGATTATAGGAATGGCAACCTTTCAAAGTGTGGCTACCTCTTCTAACCCTCACCCATCATACCCATATACAGTACTATCAGATAAAGCAGCAAAATTGTTAGTGGCACTGGGTCGTGGTCATGCGTCACTTCCCTCCCAAGACTCCAGTCCCCACTATGGTGCCGCTTCTCTCATATACATTCAAGTCTACTACATGATCCTAAGCTTGTTGTTTGGTGAGCTGTGAGTGCAGCTAGAATAATTGGCCCTATTTTCTTTCACGAAACAATACTGCACGGTACCAAGCCTTAATTTTGGAGCAGTTTTTTCCTGCATTGACAGATGAGCAAATGGGCTAGATATTTAAGCAAGATGGGGCTATAGCTCATACAGTTTGGGCTTGTTTGGATATAATTGCTGATGGAGTGATCAGTGTAAGGGTGTGGCCAGCTCGATCCCTAGTCCTCACATCTTGCGAGACAATTTAAAAGACAATATATATAACCAAAATCCCCAAACATTACAACTGCAAAATAATATACAGGAAGAAATAACCAACGTTTCCCAAGAACTTCATTATGTGAACCATAATCTCTTAAGATGTTGCAATGCCTGTCTTTGAGCACAAAAAGAACGCTTACATCATATTTGAAAAGTTAAGCAGTGTAAAGGACATTCAATTTATAATTTGTTAGAAATGGTACTACAGCCTTGTCCGTTTGTCCTGTTTGTTTCGATCCATATGACAGTTCGCATGGGCATGAAGTGTCGGCATGCCCACGACTCCGGGACCATAGTAGCATTGCCACTTACTGCACTTTTCTGTTTGGGAAGAATGTTATGGTTTATGACATAGGTGGTGCAGCAAATTTAGTGTGCAACAAGTTTGTTCAAACAATTAAAAAGTATAACTTATAACAATGGTTATAAAGGAGTGGAGCATGATATGATAGAGAAGCTCAAAGATGCCAACATTACTGAAAATAATTAGGACCATAAAGTCAAGTCAGTTTGACTGATTTTTACCTAAACTTTTCTCAGTCTAAATTTTCACGACTACACACTGCTCACATATTAAGCATGTTTGGTTCTATTTACCTGTGTCAGCAGTTTCTTTCATTAATGAAACACTGTATACCTGGTCACAGAAACCAACTATCTGACAACAATTTGAAATATAGTCTTCGGCATTGTACAACAAAGACAATTACTCCAAAAATTGCAAAGCTAATTAGGGTGAAGAGAGTACAAAAAGCTCAATTTCTGAATAAGGAATGAATAAAATTGTAAATATTAAAATATGTAGTGCCAGTATGTAAGTGGCAGAGGAGCTAAGAAATGGAATGTTAATTTGTTCTGTTAAGCACTCTAATGAATGTAATATGAAATATTATTTCTATTTCTCTTTGTATACACAGTCAGTACTGTCAAGAAGTTCAAACCTTCTGATATTGCAAATTGTACAGTTGTGCTGCCACTACCTTTCTTTCCACCTGTGTTGACTTTACTTTCTGCCCACTTCCAGATGCATGGGTATTGGGGCTAAACGGACATCACAGTGCTTTGAGTTGGGGCTACCTGATTTATCCCATGAACATTTCAACATAAGATACCAATGAACTGTTCTTTAAGCTACTAAACAAGTTTTGTTTAAACGGTTACAAGTTATCCTCAAATAATAAACCAGATATGTTCTTTTATTACTCTGATTTAATCGTTTCAGTTAGAAGATGCCCCCCCCCCAAAAAAAAATAATAAACCCTTAATTTTATTAGCACTTCATTAATAAACATTCAGTATAAAATTGTAGTACAAGTTTTTCTTTAAGAGTTATGTTTTGCATGGGTCATCTTTAAGCACGAGTAGTGATATTAAGACAAATCTTTGAAATTACACCTCTACTACTTTCCTTGCATGTTTCCCTTTTATGACATACAATACACTTCCAAAACATACTGTGCCATAATTGGAAAACATTACAAATTTTCTCATTTTGAGTAATGATATTTATGTTCCTCTGGAGGTCAATGCACATTCTGGGAAAAAGACAAACATACAGAAGTCCTTTAATCCAAAAGCCAAAAACTGGAAATGGTACACAGTGAAGTGCAAATGACAATACTAAGTTGCAATGTGAGAGTAACAATTACCTGAATATCAGTTGCAAAACATCTTCAGGTAATTAGTTGTTAGTGAAGCAACTCGTGTCCATTCGACTCGTACTGCAATTTAGTATTTACAAGATTCTTTGTTTATGATATAGCATTCTTTTTGTGCTGAATGGTTACCTGTTATGCATTAATATAACATTGTATTTTACTTTAATACTGCTGTGATTTGTCTTTCACCAACTTGAGGTGATGAAACATGTGAAAAACTTTGAATTTCCATTTCTAATAATCGACTGATTATTTTCTCTATGAATTCTGAATTCGAGTAATTTCCTTTCCAAAATTTCAAGTCTTCTTTTTCTCTCCACTGTGGAGTATGGACTTGAACACAAAATAGAACTAGGGCGACTGGAAGAAAGTTAAATGCATTTACAAAGCTGACGGTATACCTAATAAAAGGACTAATGCCTTGCATCTTTAACTTTACTTTCCATTACTAATAGTTTAATTAATGCAACTAAACAATAATGTTATATATGGGAGGAATAAATGTTTGGAAATAATAACAAATATTGATTTTTTAAAATGTTTTATATCTCTTCTGTAAAATTAAGGAATTGTAATGTTGGCCCTATTCCCAATCAAGGGATGATATGCATGTTTTCTCTGATGATGGAAATTATTTCCCTTTAGTCTGAGTTAGCAATTTGTTTAGATTTACCACTATCTTTGAATTTGTTAGTCTAAAAGTGGGTTGCGATATATTGAAGTCCAGGTGTGTAATTGTTTTATACAGGCTTAGAGTTCTTGAAAGTACCAAAGAGTTGTAAGTGGTACTGATCACCATTGCTAGTGATCCAGTCCAAATCCAGACAATCTAACAATATAAAATCCAAAATTTTAGTAAATAGCTGCTCCATTCATTATTTTATTGTACTAATTTAGCGTAAACAGTGTAATGTTTTAACATTTTATTTATTTGGTAAAGTGCTAAGAAAAAAT
This sequence comes from Deroplatys truncata, assembly GCA_030765065.1. Classification (NCBI taxonomy): domain Eukaryota; kingdom Metazoa; phylum Arthropoda; class Insecta; order Mantodea; family Mantidae; genus Deroplatys; species Deroplatys truncata. Next base: position 48,523,463 of record CM060985.1, read on the forward strand.
TACAATGGTTTGTCTACTGAAATTTGGCCCTGGCCATTCATTCAGTAGGCAACTTCTACAATTCATGTACATTTAATAATTAATATTATTACCCACAGTTAAATTGTCTATCTCTCTCTTCACAGTGCGTTTCCACTTGCTTTAATGTAAAAATAATGTCATATTTTACTCAATGTGTCACCTTAGCTCTCTCTGGTTAGGTATGCGTGGAAATCTGCATTTTCAAAAATGAACTTTATCAATGAATATGATTAAGATACTAAAAACAGCTTGCACTAATTTAGATTCCAGATTTCAGACCAGTTGTCACACTGAATGGTTCCACTTATTCACAATGAATAATTTTATGTGAACTTTGGATTTACAGCTAATAACTGTATATTTAGTATTTAAAAAGTGCTTTGTTCAAATTGTGTAATATTTAATAATTTTCTCACTATTGATTTTGACAGTATTTAATATTACACATTCTAAATCATTGCAATAGCTTTATATGTTTAATGGTTCTGGACCACAACTTCATTTACTCCTTTGAAAATGGAACTCCAAGAAGTCTAATTGGTGACATCTGAAATACAATGATGTTCAACACATGAAGAAACACTTCTGTACCACTTCAGTCTTTCGAAAGAGGGTTATGCCTGCAATATTTATTTCATCCAAATCAATTGAAAGTTTTTGCTCTCATGGACAATTCATTTTCCAATAGTTTCAGCAGTTTTGGTTTGCGATTATATAAAGCTGTGACTACCCTTGTATCTTGCCAAGCAATTTCAAGTTGCATTGCATAAAAATGTAATTAATTACTCCACAATTCTTCTGATTGGGTCTTTTGATCCCAAGATAAAGAAAGGATGGCTGTCATTTCTTCTTTCTTTAGTATTTAATCCCTATTCTTACTGCATATGGCAACACAGGCGATGGACACTGATGATACATGAAATGAAATAGTAAATCTGGAAAGAAAATGTTTCATGCCAAAGTTTAGGGTACGTCCCCAGCATTTACAGTTATGACTGAAGAAAACCTGGAAAAAATCTCAGTCAAGCAGGATGGTCCTGTCGAGATTCAAACAGCAGACCTGTTCATGAGTATGTGACTTAACAACCTTAGCTGCCAATCACTGCAGAAGAAATGGATGTGATGCATTTCAAAATTTAAAGACACTACCAGTAAATATTGGAAAGCAAGAAGAAAAATTATTCATTGCCAAATTCAGAGCATTAGTCATAAGACTAAACCAAAGCATGCCAGATTTTTGTTTTATCAAAAGTGTTTTTTTTTTTTTTTATGAAAGCTATTATTTACATATTTACAGATAATATTCAGATATAAAAAAAAACAGAGCTTTTCACTGCTTAGGTCATTCACATAGCACAGATTCACATCATTCATGGTCATCCCGGGTAGGTCCTGGACAACTTTCTTGAAGGTCTTTTTCATCATCATATTGGACTGCACACCATATACAATAGTTGTATGTTCTCCGCAAGTAGAGTGTTAGAATCTCAAGCTTCTCTGGAGGCTGAAAATAGTATGTTAAAACTTTGTTTAATGGAGAGACTTAAATTATGTGATTTCTTAGATGTTTTAACTCAGTTAAAGAGCATTGTTTTAAGCCTCAAATGTTGAGCTACTCTTATAATTAACAAACCAACTAAAAGTTAAAAAGCATTAATTTGATAAACAATCAGTAATGGGGATTTGGCTGGCGCTATTTAAGTCACTATTTTTCCAAAAGTAGTTAACATTATCTGTACTGCAATCCTCCCTTCTCCACGATGTGTGTGACGGAAGGGGTGTAGATATTATCTTTTAAACCAGAGATACATAGATCTCAATGGATATAATGAAAGAGCTTATAAGCACTTTTTTTTCCCATCTTTCATAAATTTGTGGGAAAATCTGATGTATTACAGGACTTTCTCTACCCACTGTTGTTTATTTTTATACAGCTTCTACAAAATATCCCTATGCACACTTTTTTTCCGTCTACTTGATATTGAGATAGCTTCATTGCATATTTCAATGTAAGTACAACGGGGATAGATGAAACCAAATTGATAGTCATGTTTAAAACCTAGTTGCTGTATCACTGTATGCTATGCTGGCCTTAAAATTCTATACTGTTTCACAACATTGTGAGAAACAACTGAATAAGTTGCACTCACATTACTTTCTTTATTCACTCTTCTACAAACTACTGTATTTACTCGGCTATAGGATTCCCTTTTTTCTCTATTTTTACTTCCAAAATTAGGGGAGGGCCTTATAGGTGTGAACTTCATAAAATCGATTGGTTTGGAGAGGAGTAATTAAAAAATAAGCTATTTTATTTTAATGCTATTTACAAGATAATTAAAACAAGCAAAGTTACATATGTAATCAATTATTCACTGCTCTAATAGTAAGTCTGCTAACACCCTGCATAGCAATAGCTTCCACAAAGATGCATAATGTGGCGGATGGGCAAGGCCTGTAGAAACTTGAACAACAATTGGCTACCTATAACGTGAAAATCCTTGTTTTTAATACCACTAATTGTGTTTATGCTTCACAAAAATATTTAAGCAAGGGAAGAGCAGTAATATGGTACCATGGAATCATTGTCCAGCCTCAGCTCACCTTAAATTCTGAACCTGAAATCCCTTGGTTTTTTGCAATCTCACGCACTTTAAACTGCAGCATTTCACATATTACAGCATGACCACTGTTTCTTGTTTCAACAACCCACTCTAACACTTTGACTTCTTGGTACTTTCCTTTCTGGATTCCATGAAAAGATGTGAGGTCTCTCTTTAACTAGCATTAGGTGATGCTTCTGATTACACCAATATTGAATCATTTTAGCTGTACATCGAATTCACGAGATACCACTCTTATGCCATTTTTATTTGCATACTCAACAGTATTTAATTTAAAAGAGGCTGTAAGACTCACTCTGCAGTACTCATTTTATAAGTTTTCATACTCACAGTACACATCGAAGATAAAGAATGGATGCATAAAGCAAGTGCAAACAAGCGGTGCATAAATGGGAACCAACAGGGGTTGGTTTTCCATTCTTCTTCTGTGATTGGTCATAGCCTGAAAGACTAATTGTCACTGGGTTTTACCGCACTGTTTAGTTGTCACAGGAGCTAATCAGGCAATGTCAGATTTAGAACGACGTAAGTAAGGAATTTGACAATTTCTCAGAATTTTTAATTTTGCCTCTCAAATATGGGCGATAGGGTCTTATAGCCGAGTAAATACGGTATTATTACAAGAGCTTATTATTCTATCTACTGCTGGTTAATCCAGAAGCTGTAGAATTCAGTAGGCAAAGCAACAGTCAGATTTTCAAAGAACATGTTGCTATGCAACGGCTTTGAGGTGGGGTAATTTTCTTGAAAATCATATTGCATCTTTGCAAGATGTTGAACTTAAATACCAACATGCATATACAGCTCGTTTTAAGGATGTTTTGGATTTAAGGACTCTCAAAATACGTATTTCTAGTGAAATCTCTGTATCAAATTTTTGAATGGAATTCAAAACTTCCTCTACTTACTATTATGAAGTCGTAGAGAAATAGGAATGCACAGAAGATTGGCAACAGCATGCTTTCCCTTTCAAGTGAATGAGAAAATAATACTTGATGGGTAAGGTCAGGGCCCACTGGAGGTAGAATATGTGCTCTCTTTAAGGCTGTACACAACTACCGAGAACGGAAATCAGAATGAGGACAGGAAAGTTAAAATACATACATCATAATGCAAGCGAGAAGGTTTCCTGGGTTCTGGACATGACATATTAAGATCCATATTAAGCATATTAGACTCTTCAGTGTGGAAATTATTCAAGGTGGTTGTGACATGAAACAGCTGTTGAGAGTTCTCTCTAGTCATACGCTGGAAAACTACAAAGTACAGCTAAACCAGCAGAAATTAACAAAGAACAACAAACAACTTTAAAGTACATCATTTATAAAGAATGAAGTTTGGTACGAATAAGGAATCGGAAGTGGTAATGGATCTCATTTAGAAAATGTTTACTATATCAAATTTTGACATTGGCTGAATTGGAAGCAGATGAAGAAATGTTATTGGTCAGTTACAAAAAAAATCCTTATGCGTAAATCGACTTACTACTGATATGGTCATCGATATGCATTACTGTTCTCCTTACCAGGGTATTATGAACCAAAATAATGTATGTTGTTTTGCTTCCCGTTCTCGAGTTATGTGAACAAGCCATTACCAATGCTGTTGCAAACATTTTGTTTCATTATGGGAATTATGCTGACTCTGCTAGAGGTGTTTAATTCCCAAAACAGTTCTTTTATGTATTTTCAGTGAAATATTTGCTCAATGAAAATAGCTAAGGCTGAAACACACTTGTTTAAATTTGAACAAAACAATAAAAGCATAGAGATGTTTCTTTACTATACACTTAAAGTCAAAACGAAATAGGTACACACAAAAAAATCTGATGTGTCACACACATGACTTTCTCTACTCTTGTACAAACTATTTTTACAATGTTTATCTCGATTAACATGAAGCAGATGGAGAATAAGCGTTTGTAAAAATAGTTTGTACAAGAGTAGAGAAAGTCATGCGAGTGTAACACATCAGAATTTTTTTTAGTTATTGTGTAATTCGCCCCTTTGATTTTTACTTTCTCTACTACGTATAGTAAGTAGGGGAAGTATTGCATTCCACCCAAAAATTCGATACCGAGATTTCACCGGAAATATATGTTTTGAGACACTGAATCCAAAAAAAGCATTTTTGGAAACATGTCCGTGTGTGTGTCTGTGAACAGCATAACTCAAAAACGAACAGTCGGATAAACACCAAACTTGGTATTTAGGTTCAGTATCTTCCAGAGATGCGACACGAAGGTTTTCAAGAAAATCCCCCCACCCCAGACTACCCTTTACATGGAACATTTTTCGAAAATTTTAATTTTCTCAAAAATAGCTCTAACGATTTTGATGAAAATATCATATGTTTAAGATAATGTCATGAGAAATGAAATGTATATCTCGAATTTTCTGGGAATGTCTCCAAAAGTATTCTTCACTGTGAACGACTTTTGCATAACTGGTAAACCGTAAGAGATAGACAGAATTTTACTACACAAAAAATGTAGATCGCATTAAAATACACAACTTATGTCATATACATTTCTTTTGTTGAGTGAACCGTTTTCGAGATATTGCTTGTTATTTCCTTAAATATTTCAATACTTATACTTTTTCTCAAATTCGTTATTCATTTTTTTTATGTCCTGGACATGCAAAGAGAATGAAATGCGCCACATAGCAACCAGCGTTAAAATATTTGACTATCGCTTATAACCTACCATATTCCCCTTGCATCTACAAGAAAATTACCAATAAGATTGACATCTCGATATCTCGATTAACATGAAGCATATGGAGAATAGGCGTTTGTAAAAATAGATTGTACAAGAGTAGAGAAAGTCATGTGAGTGTAACACATCAGATTTTTTGCCTTAAAATTTTGAAAAAAAGGGGAAATTATGCAAGTTAATACGGTATAACAACCTACTTTTTAAATTTTTCATTATCTCTTCAGCCTCCTTTATCCCCCTTGTACCTAGAATGAAATGTGTAATAAAACACTCCTGCAAATGTTTATTTTGATTAACGTGAAGCAGATAGAAAAATAAACTTTTGTATGACAGTTTGCAGAAGAGAGAAAAGGAACAAGATTGGGTACAGAAAGTCATTTTGAATGTAAAGCATTAGATATTTTTCATCCTAAGCTGTATTAATTTAGCATCTTATAAAGAACATATTATGGATCTAGGTAGATACATAAACTTTCTAGCTCTAATAATGAAGATGATGATACCTCAAGTTCCATCTCCTGATCCTCCTCCTCCTCATCCTCCTCCTCGTTTTCCTCCTGTTCCTGTGAACCTTCTTCCTCATAATCTTCATCATCTTCAGCTTCTGAAGGTTGATTTTTTGGAGTTGGCCAAAAGAAAGTTTCAGCTGGTTCATCAATACACTACAAAAAAGAAATATGTTCACTGATTGTAATCATATAGTTTTTGGACAGAGAAATGACCATGCAGAAATTGAGTGGACTTCTTATCTGCTGTTTTGTTGAGGTTGCTCATTAAGCTCTGAAAGTCCAAGTTATGAAAGATTATTATTAGAAGCTACTGACAGTGAAGTTACTGGACAATTAGTCATCTAGGAGTAGGTATGAACCAATTCACACACTTTGCTAAGGTTTTTTTAAAATACCCAGCATGTTGAATAAATAAATAATTTTGATTGTTAACGATGCTGTCACTTGCCAGGATCATATCAGTGCCGCCAGTGTGCTGAAATATCATCTCACAGGAGTTATTTTACATGCTAGTAAATCTATTGACATGGGGCTGTTGCTTTTAAGCACACTTAAAAATAGGGATCAGAAGGCCAGCTCCTAACCAACTGAGCCACGCAGCATGTTGGGGAACCAGTGACTACAGATACGGTTGGAAACAACAGGCCTACACACTAATGAAATAGCAGGTCAGGCCAAACTAACAGGCATACAGCAAAATTGTTTCACTTTCAACAGAAAAACGTAAAGGGCAAATAAGGAGAAATAGCACGCTGAAATCCAGAGTATACTTCAGAGAGTATTAATTGTTACAATTTTCTCTCCTCTTATTTGCGTTGAGACCTTATGAATGCCAACTTGCCAACTTCCTAAAATTGAAACCTGTGAAGCTTTCCCTTGTCCAGCAAAGCATAATAATTTTGTGATGACATGAAATTTAGAATGCGTAAAATGTTCAGTACATTAAATGTACGATGATTACATGTAAAATAAATGGGAATTGCGTTTTATAAGAATCCTTGAAGATCTGGTAGTACTGTTTCTTTCTAACACTCGTGCTGAAATTCTTACTGGTACCACAGATAAACACGTATTAAAGGAAATAACACCATCCCCTAGGCTATACAAGCTTTCTAGTCCATATTTTGCTCTTCATAACATGAACTATAACAAAAATTGGGAAACTTATATCCTGCAGCCATAGAATGAGAATAACACAAACAATTTACATGAGGGAGATGGCTTTGCAATTCACATTTGTCCATTACTGAATATTTGCGCCCATTTACTGGTGGTTACTAGAGGTCCTAGTGTAGCCATGAAATTTTAAATCTGCACACTATGCATTTTATTGGAGTCCAGTGAAGGTGGACCATGATCATGAAGGACAGATACATAGATAAGCCCTGGCCTAGCATATCTATGTGTACATTCAGTCTGTATTCTAAGTTACAATATAATTCAATAAAGTTTCATGCTTTGTCATGTTAATGGAGTAAATCTGCAACACTTTGAATCTGCCCACAAAGCTGTAAAAAGGCCTTCTTTGACATGAAGTTGTAAAATGGCTGCTGCTCTGGTACATTTCACAGGCAAACCATAAAGGTTTACACATGGGGATGTCTGTAAATGAAACTTCAGATTCCATGAATAAGTATATAGCAAGTATAGTAGGAAAACTTGACCTTTTTGAAGTTACACTCCCTGTTTGCGTTAAGGAACTTTACGTGTTACTGATAACGAGTGTTGGATTAAGTTTCCTAATCTTGACTCTATTATTATAAATAATTGGGTATATAAATACATTATAGTTTTTAAGTTTTCATATACTTAAATTACAGATGCATTCGTTTTACAGCAGAAATGTTGTGATAGCACTGTAATGTCTTAGGTACTGGCTGCGAATAATTAAAGTTGATCAAACAACTCTGAGAGCAATATGTTATCGTCATCAAATGAACAACATAGAGCATCCAAAATGGTGGGTGGCGGGGTTACAACGGGAATTATCAAAAATTGGCTTAAACGATATCTGGCAAAGGGGTAATGAAAATACACATGGTGCTGTGAAAAAAGTCAAAAGACAACTATGTGATATAAACAGGCAGGAAATAGAATCTGAATGTAGACAAAGATCAACACTGGAGCTACAAAGAGAAATAAAAACTGGGTGGGGTAAGGAAACATATATTTTAGAATTGGGTGTAAAACAGAGTACGGGAATAGCATGGCTTAGGTTGGGAGGGTGGAAAGCTCGCAAGATTGTTGATGATGATAGCAGGAGGATTTGCCCATTATGCGGGTAACAGGAAGACTGATGCATATTTTGGCTGCATGCAGACACAGGGTATTAGGAAAAACTTATTACTGGAAGTATTTTTGGCTTCCAACAGATGGAGGACAGCATGCTGGGACTTGATTCTAAACAGCCAAAACTGGCCAAGCTTGGGCACATACTTAATGGAACTATGTGTACTAAGAGATAAGGTGTTTATGTAAATTTTCTTTAAATATATGTGATACTTGAGCGCGCGTGAGCGTGCGTGCGTCTGTGTCTGTGTGTGATTCAGAACATTTTTCATTTCATATGTATGTATATAGTGTGGTGTTTATAAAATAGTTTTTTCTTGGTCGATTCTGCAAGTGACGTTTAGAAACCAGGTATTTTTCAAGAAAGCATGTAGGGTCTTATGACTCATGCGATTGTATTATGCAATTAATGTAATACTAAGTACTTAATAAATACCACTACTACTACTACTACTTGATATTTTAAGACAATCCTAATATTTGTTTCCATCAATCCCTATATAGTGTATCTCAGTTTTTTAAGTTGTGTTATAATTATTGGAATCAGCACAAAATTTGCAGCCTATTTCTCCGTTTCTTATTCTGTAATATTACCTTCAATTATTTCATGAATATAGAAGCACAAACAAAATACAATTACAACTAAAGTGCTTAATTTAAATTTATAATCTAATAAATTTAACATCCGTTTATATGAAGCTCCCTTAACACACAACCCCAGTTATTTGTAATTTCCACTATTTACATTATTTTATTAATTATATCACAATTTTCTCATCTTTCTTAACTCCTCTAATCCATTTCTCCCTTATTTGTCGCAAATATTCTCCCATTTAAGAGCTATAAATTATTTTTGTAATTTGTCTCATTTTCATTTCCATATACCTTCCCTCTCTCTCTCTTCACCCCATCACATTCCAATAAAAAATGAAATATTCCATCAAGGGGTGCCCCCCACATAATGCCCCCTTTCCCATTATGTTTTCCTTAATGCTCTAGGGGTACCATTCTTAAGAAACATTGCTCCTGATTGCATTCATGCAAATCCTTCCCTTCCAAATTTATCACAACAAACCATGCCTTCAATTTATTATTTGATACAATGCATAAAAAATTTGAAAATAATATAAAGTACAAAGCAAATGTTGGAATTTTACCATAGCTTGATCCAAGTTCTCACATATCCTCTGACTTTTTCTCAGGTCTGCCTCAATTTGTCTTTCAGCAACTTTTTTCATCATTCTTGCACGATAATCGTCAGGATTACATTCTTTCTCTCGCTGGAGAGCCAGGCGTCTACGAATTTTTAACTTTTCTTCAGCAATCTCCTTCAATGCAGTTTCTCTACCAAGACCTTCTCTGCCTGCCTTAATGTTGATGGGAACAGGTTCTGTTCTTCCTGTGCCTGTAAGATGTATAAAATGGCATATTAACATTCAATGTTACATTTATGACTTTAGAGCACCTATTATGTTAGTCAACCTAGCTACTTATATGGGTTGAACTGAAACTTAATGTATTCTCTTAATTTCAAAACTTTCTAAGCTCCATTCCTTCTGAATGAAGAGCGGTTCATGGGCTATTCCCAGGAAACTCAAGATGAACATTTTATATGTCAAGTAAACATATTACATGTATGGTATTTTAATGAAAACTATTAAGAAGCATTTTTTGAGAAAATACAAACTTTTTAAAAATTTTCCATATAATGGGTACTTTGAGATGGGAGATTTTATTAAAAATTTGGTGCTGCAACTTTGGAAGAAACTGAACCTACAAGTGTTTTTTTTATTTTTATTTGTTTGTTTTTGGAGTTATGCTGTTCACAGATACATGGGCCATTTTTTTGGATTTAGGGAGCCTCAAAACATGATTTCCAGTGAAATCTTATCAAGTTTTTGTATGTATTTGTCTGGCATTTTGTTTATTTTTTAAACTTCACGTTCTGCTAGTTGCCAATACTTTTTTTAATTTTGGTTTGTAGGACTAGTGTTTTATCTGGGACATAGTATATTTTAACACATTTTATCCTTAGTGTGTGCTAGGTTTTACTTAGGGCAATAATAACTAACTGTATATGTTGTGCACCCTAATACCCTATACTATTACTACTAGCTGCTTATCAATTGATAACCTGCTTTACATGAGGCTGAAGGTCATGCAATGCACAGTATACTTTCAGCTGGAGTAAAATGCACCATCGCTCTCTCTGCTTTGTCCATTGTGCAGCCAATTTGTGACTGCTGCTATAAGGATTCTGATATTTTAATAGTTGCCAAAGTAATGCTGAAATTGGAAAGGTAGAATCAGACGACTGAAAAATTCAATGCTATAGCCAGGATTTGAACCACAGCTCTTCCGATTTCCGTCCGGTTGCTCTAACAATTGAGGTACCATGGCAACATGCTGATATGGCATTACCAGCAAGTTGCTAAGTTATTTTGAGATCTCCTTGTGGTTTACAGAGAAAAATGTAAATTAGTTGGAGAATTTAATGCCTGACTCTATTTTTCCAACTTTGTCTTACACATAGCTTGTATGGAAGAACACTTTATTACCAAAGTTGAAATTTTGAATATCTTTTGAAATGCGTGCAAAGCTTCTGAGTGGTACTAAATGTCTGAAGTGCTTGTTTTCTGTTTTGGAGGTTAAGGCTGTGAGTAGCTTTATGTAATTTTATTTATTGAATTTCTGAATTTTGTCTACCATTTTCTTGCTAGACACATTTCTTTTTGCATATTTTATTATGCAATTTTACTACAAAAAATTAAAAGTACCTAAAACAAGTAAAAATCTGTTGTAGCACATCATTTCTTCTTCCAATCACATCACACACATCATAAATTTCCTTAAATCTACAAGAAGTACTAATGAGCTAGACACTTGGGAAAAGATCTAAATTAAAACATAAGAAGCACTCATGAACTTTGAATTCCTGCCTCCCAACCACCTCTGGAAATTCACCCATCACTAAATGGCCCCACACACAACACACTTCTGCACCAACCTCCAAGCAGGAACCAATACAACCAGTCAGACCTATGCTGAAGATGGGAATAAGTCCCATTACCGAAATGTATTAAGTACATAAATTAGTGGCTTAACACATCTGACTCTTCAACATTAATTTTCTTCAGGCTTTGCTCTATCTAAATGCAATATGCTGAACATGCATTCCATGTATGGTGTGCAAAAGTCTGCACAAATGCAATAATCTCAAATAAAGATGATTATTCATTTACAAGGTAATCGCCCTGGCAGTTGGAGCTCGGGGCACCATCTATACAATTTTTTAACACTTGGAAAAAAAATTGACACAATAAAATAAATTGTTATATCTGCAATAAGAGGATCAATTGTTCTTCTCTGAAGTTATTTATATAATAATCATTTTTACATTTGATATTTCATTGCCATAAATTATTTAGTATATATTCATTTTATATTATCATGTATAAGCATTTTTACACCTTTTAGTTTTCTTTTTGACTATCATACTAAGTAAAAAATTCTGAACTGATGACATTATGTTGTTATGTAATCTTTCAATTTAATTGAAACTAGGATTATGCTGTAAGAAGAGGTGGCGAAAACGTGACTTGCGAGTTATTTTGACTCGCAGGCGCCATTCCCTCTCTGAAACCGTCCGTTTGTTTTTCACATGCTGCAGTGCGTGTTGCATATTTGGTGACTTGCGGAAGGAAGTCGTTTCGCCACCCTTGCTGTAAGGAATCCATTTATAATTTGTCTATTTTACTCTGCCCTTGATGGAAGCCCATCTTGTTCGATGATTAGGATATGTTTCGTGGGCTATTGACCCATCATCAGTTGTAGACTGACTCGCAGAAACTGCTTCAACTGTTTCCTGTGTTTGTTTGGAGACATCTGGAGGTGTGATGAATGTGCTAAGGTGGATGCTCAGGAAGTATCATGAATCCCCCGCTTAGGTTAAACTATGCCTATCTTTACTAATCCTCATACTCTTGAGGAAATTAAAGAAAACATTGGAACACAAGTTAGGGCCATTAGTGTAGAAGTGATACGTGTGAATGATAATTTCATAAGGTGTCAAGTATATATAAGAGAAGATGAACAATGCTTGCAACATCTTCTATGAGAAGGGTGGCTAATAAATCCTTTTAAACTCTTGTATCTAAATTTCAGGTTGTAGAGGCGGGGATTTGTCATGACATGTGCCAGTGGGAACCACAAGTCTGCTCGTCAAATCAACATTTAGGCAAACCTATTGTTCAATCATAAAATATAAGATTTTGCTACAAATTTCTAAACTTTGCATCTATGGAGTAGTGGTGATTGCATGAACACAGTAGATTTTTCTCTTAGAGAGGAAAGATTTCAAAAAGTAGTACACAGTGTAAAAATAGGGAAGTTTCACATTGGCTTTGCCTAAAGTACTGTCAGTGTAATGTTTCATTGTGAGTTACTAACTACCGACTAAGTTACATTACTGCAGATGTATAGTTGCTGTTGGCAACATATGAAGTCTGATTGGTGGAAGCACAGTTTGCATAAGGAATTAGATAGCATAGTAGCTATGGTTTTTGGTTTCTATAACTGTCATCAATGCTTGAGGATTGTCAAGCTGATGGCGGTTATTAAAAACAACATTCTATTTACCAAGGCATGTCACTCTTCTGATTGCCAAAGCTCCTGTCAACTTTTGAGAAGCCATTTTGCTCTCTTGACAGCTCGTCAGTTCTTTGTTTGTTATTTAGGTACTTTAACCTTTGTGAAACAACACCTCAATTATTGCTTTCTTTGCCACTTACCTACGTACGGTAGGTAAGAGAAAGTAGTCTATTCCACTCAAAAATTCAATGTCGACATTTCACTGGAAATACACGTTTTGAGGCTCACTGAATAAATTTAAAAAAAGAAACATTTTAGGAAAATATGTGTGTGTGTGTCTGAAAACAAACACCAACTCTAAAATTGTGTTCGATAAGTACCAACATTGTTATTTAAGTCCAGAATCTGCCAAGGATATGATAAAGATTTTCAAGAATATCCCCCATTCCAAACTACCCTTTACATGGATAAATTTTTGATATTCTTGATTTTCTCAAAAATGGCTCTAATGATTTTGATTTAGGATATTTACATGACAAATAACATGTATGTCTTGAATTTTCTGGGAATATCCTGTGAAGTCCTCTTCATTCAGAAGCAATTTTGGATAATTTTGTATGAGAGAGACAAAAACAAACCGCACAAAAAATGTAGAGCTCTTTAAGACACACAATTTATTTTAGATAATGTTTTATGTCAGCCATTTACATGATGACTATTATTACTGATTTGAAGTTTTCAATACTTTATCATGTTTTTAAAGTGTTGTTGCTATTACGTTTTTTGTGATGTCATGGAAAAGCTATGGAATTTTAAGGCCAGCATATAAGTGTCCCACTTTTAAATATCTGTCTATTGATTCGTAGCCCCCCTGTATCTACAACAAAATATGTAAATAAGTCATTTCTGCAAAGGTTTATCTCAACTAACATGAAGTAGATAGAAAAATAAGCTTTCATAAGAATACTTTGAAGAAGCTATATAAAAATAAATGATAATGGGTAGAGAAAGTTATGTGCATGTAACACATCAGATTTTATTTTTATATATATTCTACCAAGTGAATAATGGATATTTCCTACTTTGAAATATTGTTCTGAAGTGGGAAATGTGAGAGATTTGTTTATATTTTGCAGAGTTCAGGAGTCAAACAAAATGGCTTTAATGCTGTCCTGGCAACTGTTTCTGGCAGTACGCTTCAAACTATGCTTGATGATACACTTCACACCATTTTACAATGTTTTGAACTTTAACACTAATGATGAGCATCTGGAATATAGATATTAAAAACTCCTATCTGTGACCGAGTCTATAATTTGCGTGAAGATGCACACCGAAACTAAGTGACACTATTAAGTGCTTCCCCTCTCTTTAGGATGTCTTTATATAGTTCTTCTGGCATTACCAATAGTAACCAAGTCAATAAGTATTGTTGACGGACCTTTCTAGGCATTAATTCAACCAAAACAAAATCTTCCACAATGATGAATTACATTATGGTTGGCTATGGAACCCAGTAAAATACTTAATATTTTTCTTTGTTACTTAATATTCCGGAAATTTTTAACTATCTCAATATTACAAAAATATTACTTTTAAATACACAAAATAATCTTAAGATTTTTATGACTTATTATTTTAACATAAATTAACAAATATTTAAAAATCCTTAATTACTTCCTAAGAATGACCCCATCTGAAATGTTCCCTTCCTTTCTTACTTTATAAACATTTTTCATTGTTTAAAAATATTTAGCCCCTTAATATCTGTCTCAGTTCATTCATTGAATTCATAGAAAATATGGGTCCACAACAAGTACATCAGGTTAAAAATAACAACCTCTATGAAATGGATGGGGAAACGTTTGTGTGGATATGGTTATAAAATCAGGAGTGCTCAAGATACTGGATGCAACTGAATCAGAAGTGATGTACCCTACCACAGAATCCCCATGTCTACTGATACAACAATTACTACTAATCCTCAGATATTTTAACATGGTGTCATATTGTACTGTTAACCCATTTAAGTCACATGATGAGCTGTACTTGCATAGTTAGTCATTACATTTAAATCGCAATACGAGCACAGCTCGCAAGTGTGTGCTGACCAATAAAACTACATATATTTGCATTTTTAACTAATAGGTTGCATTTAAAGGATCTCCATATCTCTTCAGAAGACTAATGAAGAGAAAAACTAATGCTATTGGGATCACGAGAGCAAATAAGAAGGATATGTCGACTGATATATCTCATGTGGAGAGTATGGAACATGGTCTGCTGACAACAGGCAAGCTGAGAAGAAGGAAAGGTCAGATACCCAGAGAGGAGGTAAGGAAACAGTATGCTCTTGAAAGGGAATTGGAGGTGTTGATTTGTAAGATCAGGTGACAGCTTTGTTTCATATAATGCGATGAACAGCTACAGCTTACAGGAAAATATTTTCCTAACTGCTAGATATGTGCATACTCAATTGTTTCATTGTGTTTCATAAGATGACTGGTAAGACAAAAACCAATTACATGGACTTCAGAACCAATGTCGCTCCTCAACTGCTTCAAAACATAACACTACCAGAATTCAACGTTAGAGGTCAATCCTCAGCTGGGCATACTCCATTGAGACTGCAAGCTAAAACATAACCCATTTTCCAATGCACATTCCACTCACAGACAAGAAAAAATTTAACTTAGGAGATGTGTTTTACACTAAAGTAGGGGGAAAATAAGTGAAAGATGTTGTATTGCAAAAAAGTTGTGTCAACCTTCAACTGAAAAACTGTTTCGAGATCTGCCACACCCAACATCATAATAGAATGTTAAAATCTGTGAGTCAATGCTTCCAGTATCGTGCATACAAAATTTCATAAAAAAATTACATTGGTAGATTTTATATGAAATTTTAAACTTTACAATGCATTCAAACAGCTGTAGAGGGATTTAAATCAGATTTCTGAGGTAGCCATGAAGGTATTTAAATAAAAGATGTCAAGCGGTTAGTGGTCACTGCAACAGAAAAATTTAAATTGAGTTTTATTTATGGATGCTCTTTAACTGCTATGGTTCTTAGCGTCCCATTCCATATTGGGCGTGAAAGACCGGTAATTTTGCTCAGAGGCCTCTTTATCAGGCTTGAGGTTCTTTTACGTGCTGTAAATCTACGACACGGGACCACTGGCTTTACTTCTCTTCGGACGGAAGCCATGCCCTCCGCCCGGGTTTGAACCCGCGACCTTGGGAGCTAGAGGCTAGCACGGTACCAATATATATATATATGCAGGTACATGAACAATGTATTCAAAGCTGTTATTGCTTCCTTAACCTACACTATTTAAATATATCGATGGTGTAAAGGCTACTGCAGTTATTCAGTAATTTCACACATAGCAAATTATCCTGGCATTGTAGGCAACATTGAATAGACTGTATACATGTACCCATTTCATTGCCTGGTGGACACAGTCCACAAAGCCATATGTTTTCCCTGGACATCCAACCACTTTATAACACAAGTTTGCTAATTACGAACATTGCAGCAAGGTGGTCAGTATTGTTCATGACAGTTTTATGTTTGACAATAGTAAACTGAAAATGCTATTCAAGAAAGGGAGATGTAATTAGGGCATTCTGCTGGGTAAGTGACTGTCAAATGATGCTTTATTTTATGACGCCTTTCCCGCACAAGGTGGTGTGGCATGGGTTTTAACAAAATCAGCAAAACTTGTCTTTTGTTTCTGAAAGCACAACCACAGCCAATGAAAAGAGAAGTTGCTAACATTTCTGTTGCCAACCTTTACAAACTTAGACAAAATTGTCATACTTTTGCCCACCTACATTAGGTATAAGAAAGTGAGAAATAATGAAATAAATTACCTTAGGAGTGAGTTTAGAACATGATTTGGTCTCTCCTATATCTGGTGACCACCTGCCCGCCCGTTTTAGGGGTTTTACTTATATAGGCAAATCACGTGAGGAACACAACAAACGTAGCCATTTTTCCAATAAATCACATGCAAAGTGGGTACTGGCAACCTAAATAAAAAGTGAAATGCACTAAATATGCGATGTGCTGTTGTTTCTGCGAACGTGAATCATTCGAGTTTTAGATGCGCAGATCCCTCGGATATGCCCTGTCGTCACTTCACAGTTGCGGCCTATTGGCTGCAACTTGCTACACTCCTCTCGTTCTAAAAAACATCCCTCGGCTACGCTTTGAGGCTGAGGGCCCTCAATCTCTCGGCTACACCTTGAGGCTGAGTACCTTACGGGCTTCGGTGGCATTATTCATATGTTGGCAGCATTACGTTAGAGCAAGCGTAAGACCACTTCAGTCGCTAATGCAGGCAAAAGTAAGGCAATTTACCCCACACTTATGTTAAAAGCCTTGAAAGCTGGCACACCCTCAGTTCAGCATGATTAATGTTGATGGTACAGCAACTATGAAGCATTAGTTTAACGTCCCTCAGGCTATATTACATCAGTGAAACTGAGCATGAATGTGCATGTCTAATCTATCCTTTTGAGAAAGTGATCATAATACTTTTATACCTGATTTTCCAATTGCTGTACCAGGTTTGTAACCCATCTTTTGAAGTAAAGCAAATCCTTTGTTCTCTCCTCCTATAGCTTCTTTTAATCCCTCGTCTCTTCTTTCTGATTCCACTACCTTCTTTGGCCTATGTCGCTGTCTATTTTCCTCATCTGTTACTTGTTTCTTCTTGTGAATATCATGATATCTTTTATGGCTATGGCTGTATATTAAACCTGGACGTACATCTTCTTTTACGCTAAAAACATACATACACTGCAATCAATCAGCTATAAAGAGATGCATGCATAAAAACAGTACCTGAAATACAGTGGGCTATTGGGCACTCAAGTGTTATAGAAACAACTTCAATCCTCTTTTTGTAGAAAATTCAGCCAGAAATTGAGACATAACAAGCGTTTCATACGTTTAAAATTATGAATGGATTCACCATTGTTACTAAGCTTTCATTCAGAACATGTCTGGATGAAGTTTATCTTCACTGTCAGCTGTATGTCCATTGGATTCTGTAGGGGATCCCCCAATTCAGTGTCAGTTGTACTGCCATCTGTCTGGTGAAAAACTTCACTAAGTCATTTAATGACAGCAGAATTTCAAAATTAAAAATTACTAGACAATCTGAAAATTCTTACCACTAAAAGGATTTGCCATAAAAATGTTCTAATTCATTGTACAGAGCGGTCCCTCAGCACTTTGGCCAGGAATTGCACGGCAGTCTTGTGCAACACGTCTGAATGAACTCAAGGCCCACGGACTCTTCCACTTATCGGGCATGTGGCAGCAGGCTTCAGTCAGCTGTTATTGCTTCTTGTGTATAGACACGAGATGCGTGTGTATTTGTGTGCGATTGAATTATCGGATTATTACAACCCAGAAATGGTACTCAAATTTTTGCTTGAACAAAGACTTTTTATGTATGACACGTATGTGAAAACCGACTCATGTAGACAGGTGTATAGACAATTTCACGATAAATCTCCTGGTGTTCCAGTTCCGAGTAGAGAAACAGATATCTAGTGAATAAAGTGAAGAGAACGGAATCATTTAATGTTGTAAGTTGTAAAAAGAAACGAAAGGTTCTAACGGAAGAAAAACTAAAGGGTTATGGCCGGCTCGATCGCCGGATCTTACTGTGTGTGACTTTATCTGTGGGGAACTCTCAAAAATAGAGTCTATAGGAATAATCCTCGCATTATAGATGATCTTAAAAACAATATAAGAACAGAAATTAGGGAAATTATGCAACAAGAACTTATGCGTGTGAATGGTAATTTCATCAGAAGGTGCCAAGAATGTTTATCTGCCGAAGGACACCACTTTCAACACCGACTGTGAAAAAGGTTAGTACTGATAAAATAAAAAGTAATTATGTTTGTTCAATAGTTAATCAATAATATCGTAATAATCATCATAAAATCAGTAATAATATGTATCAGTAATGAGAATAAACAGATACACTAAATATAGTGCGTGGAACACGCATCGTGACTACCGGCCAGATAGCTGAGGGATCACACGCGGAACACGCATCGTGACTACCGGCCAGATAGCTGAGGGATCACACACGGAACATGCATTGCGACTACCGGCAAGATAGCTGAGGGATCACACGCAGAACACGCATTGCGACTACCGGCAAGATGGCTGAGGGACCGCTATGTACTATAGCTTCATAAAGAACAAGAGGAGAGCTAATTGAAACCATATCATTTGAGGTTTAAACAACCATCCACGCAACACACATAAGATAGCTATACCTCTATTTTTGAGTGTTGGGGTCTGACAGATAGTGGCCAAACTCTGAAGTACAAGGCGATGTTGCCAATATGTGTTCACCTGACATGTAAATATATCAGGATGTGATAATTATGAAACATAGTACACAGAGACAGTGACCACAAGTATTAATCATAGTATATATATATATATATATATATATATATATAAAAAAGCCCTCCGGAACTCAAAACTCAAGCAGTACAAAATGATCAGGTACAGAAATGACCATATGAAACTTTAAATTTCACTCCAGCTCTGATATTTTACTTTCTTCGCAAACTGAATGAAAATGTGAACAAATTAATGGGTAAGAAAAATGTACAGAAATCAAATCAATTAGGCACGTACTTTTGCAACACACTGCCATGTTGTCATTTGTTTATGAAAATAGAGTACTGGCACCAACACAATGATCTCATAATTTACTGACTTAAAACATTACACACAAATAATGCAGAAAGGAAACAGAAATAACGAAACCAACCCGCTTCTCAGGGTATGGGGCTCTAACATACAAATGAACTTTTACACAGCGACACAAGACACAGTAAATGCAAGCCGAGACCAAGAGTGTAAGACAGCAAGTAAATACGAACAATGTTAATGTGGCGTCAATAATACTAGCAACATACTAGCTGTAACCACAGCATTGTGCATGTTGCGCTCACTTGTTTTCCCAACTGCAGCACTTATTGTCAACTCTTGAAAATAGAAAAATAGTAATACATCTGTCCAAACTGCTCATATGGGAATGGGTGCTTTGCTCATTTTCAAGCTATTGCACAAATGGGTAAAGCAAATGTAGGAACGAAACCAGTCATACTGTTTTATTTATTTATTTTCAAAGAAAGGAAGGGCAACAAATGTCCTATTCACTGTGACCAGCATGATCTATTGCAAATCTCTGAATATGCACTTCTTTATACAGAGTGAGCCAAAAGACTCCGAACCGCCTACACAGTGTTTTTTCTGTTCACGTTCTCGGCGCTCATTGCGTCTGCTGCTATTGTAGAAAGGCGTGCATGAAACCATACAACATTTTTAAAACTACTTTTAAAGGCTTTACTTACCAACTTTACGAAAGGAGATGCTGAAACTGGCTACCGTCGTTGTCTATACATTTATGCCACCTCTTTAGGAGACTATCCATCACTCGCCGTAGTTCACGCTGAGAAATTTCCTGGCAGATATTTTGTTTTAATTCTTCCAGGATGTGTGGGTTTGTCTTGTACACTTTATATTTTATGTTATCCCGGAGGGGTATTTTATGCACAATATTGCCTGCTGCACAGTGTTTTTCCACTGAGCATGTGCAAATATGATAAAAACATGATAACGTACTGCCGCTATAAACAAAGTCATGCTGTGGTTTAGCTTTGCAGCGTGAAGTGCAGTATTGAATTGACGGTGATGTGATGTAGTTAAGTTATTATGAGTTATTTATTATTTTGTGCTGTACTTAGTCACAAAGTATATTATGGCTCAGTATATGTTTTCCACTGCACAGCGTGTATTTATTTATGATTCATATGTGTTAACTTGGTAAGCCCGCCAAGTGAAAGTACAATTTGCAGAAAGATTTCCAGGTGTAAAAGTTCCAGGCCGTTCAACAATCCATGAACGTTACAGTAAATTTCAAGCCACAGGAAGTGTTCAGACTAAGAAATCTAAAAGACGGTGTTCGGTTCTTACTGAAGAAACATTAGACGACATCGGTTATCGTTTGGAAAATGCTCCCCCAAAAATTCCATGAAGGATAGTTTCCTAAAGAGGTGCCAAAATGTATGGACGACGGTGGCCAGTTTCAGCATTTCCTTTCATAAAGTTGGTAAG
Organism: Deroplatys truncata; assembly: GCA_030765065.1. NCBI lineage: Eukaryota > Metazoa > Arthropoda > Insecta > Mantodea > Mantidae > Deroplatys > Deroplatys truncata. Next base: position 48,544,378 of record CM060985.1, read on the forward strand.
TAAAGCCTTTAAAAGTAGTTTTAAAAATGTTGTAGGGTTTCATCCGCACCTTTCTGTGATAGCGACAGACGGCAACGAGCGCCCAGGATGCAGACAGGAAAAACACTGCGCTGGTGGTTCAGAGTCTTTTGGATCACTCTGTATCTTTGCAATTGCATAATGTCCTGATTAAAGAAGGCATACTGTAACAATGCACATATAAGAACTCAAAAGCTCTTATATTTTGCACATCCTACACTATTTTAATTTCTCTGTTACATATAGTAAGTAGGGGAAGTATGTATTGCCTTTCACCCAAAAATTTGATACCAAGATTTCACCATAAATACATGTTTTGAGGTGCCCTGAATCCAAATAAAGCATTTTTGGAAACATGTCCACATGTGAGTGTGTATCTGTGAATGCATAGCTCAAAAACAAAAAAGTTGAATAAATACCAAACTTGGCATTTAGGTTCAACATTTTCCAAAGATTTGACGTGAAGATTTTAAACAAAATCTTCCCACCCCAAACATGGAACACTTTTAAAAATTTTTGATTTTCTAAAAATTGGCTCTAACAATTTTGATTAAAATACCGTGCATCAAAGATATTTACATGACAAATAAATTGTTTATCTTGAATTTTCAGGGAATAACCTATGGAGTCCTCTTCATTTGGAGGGAATTTTGCATAACCTTGTATAACTGGTAAATGTTAAGCGATAGATAAAAACATACTACACAAAATATGTTAGATCTCTTTAAAACAAACAATTTATTTAAAATAAGTCTTTTTGTGGCATAAGCGTTTCTGAGATATGTTTTATTAAAGGTTCGAATTGTTCATTTCTTGGTCTTGTTTCTTGCAATTGCATGGAAAGAGAATGGAATTTTAAGGCCGGCATGCAGTGTCCAGTTCTTAAACATTTGACTGTCGCTGATCCCTTTGTATCTATAACGAAATGTGTAATGTGGCTATTTCTGCAAAGGTTTATTTTGATTAAAATGTAGAAGACAGAAAAATAAGGTTGAGTAAGAATTATTTGTGTACTCACTAATAAATGATAGAGGGTAGAGAAAGTCATGTGAATGTATCACATCAGATTGTTTGTTTCTGTTGAAACAAAATTTAAAACTATGAAATTTTGTTTAGTTATTGCTAACACTTCCAATTACTAGCTAAGGCAGCTAACTTACCAGTTTTCTAAAATTTCAGCAGACATGTAATCCAACTCATCATCAGATGACAGATTTGCTTGTGTAGGTTTACCAAATCCTTTGCCTCCTCCTATAGCTTCTTTTAATCCTTCCTCTCGTCTTTTTGATTCAACCGACTTTGTTGGCCTCTGTTGCGGTCTATTTTTCTCATCTCTCACTTGTTTCTGCTTGTGAATATCATGATATCTTTTATGACTATGGCTGTGAATTAAACTTGGCCGAGTATCTTCTTTTGCACTAAAAACATATAATAATCGCTATAAAGATGCGCATCCATTTAAATGACTACAACATATTAGGAGCATAGAACAGGTAAGATATAGGATACCCAAGGCACTTTCATACTAAAGTGTTGTGCAAACAACTTCAATTTCTGCATTCCCTATTTTCATAAAATGGAAAGGTAAAGATGTTTTGTATGTGTTGATGTAAAATTTAAATGTAAATACGTAACCCACTGTTCACATGGACATAGATATATTTGCTCTTATTTCTAAGGTCCACGGCAAGCAAGTCTCAGGGACAATGCACATATCATACAAATGTTACAATCTCAAGAAGCAATTACAACATGCACCCACCAACATTCGGTTAAGTTTTGGTAATATAGTTATATATGTTTTCGCCAGCTGAGCCCTTTATGTGTCTGAAACCCAAGAAATGTTGTGTGAGGAACTTCACCTATTATGTGACTTTCACACTAATAGTTTATTTATATGCTTATTCTTGGTTCTGTGCATCCTCAAGCTGTTGCACAAATGGATCAAAAAATGTAAGTTAACCTCAAAGAATGAAATCAGACATATTGTAACAATGCACACATAAGAACCTAGAAGCTGTTACATTTCATGTGTACTGCACTTTTTGATGTAGAAGAAAAAAACTATGAAATACCTGTTGATTTACTGCTGGCACTTTGTATCACTAGCTAAAGCATTTAACTTACCAGTTTTTTAAAATTTCAGCAGACATGTAATCTAACTCATTGTCAGATGACATGTTTGCTTGTGTAGGTTCACCAAATCCTTTAGTTTCTCCTTTAGTGTTTTTTAATCCTTCCTCTCTTCCTTTTGATTCAACCAACTTCTTTGGTCTCTGTTGCTCTGTGCTTTTCTCATCTATCACATGTTTCTTCTTGTAAATATTATGATATCTTCTATGGCTATGGCTGAGAATTAAACCTGGTCGAACATCCTTTACACTACAAACATATAATGGAATTATCAGCTATAAATTCATATAAACGGTAACTACAACACATTAAGAGCACTGAACAGATAAGTACAGGGCTCCCAAGGCATTTTCACGTTAAAGTGTCGTACAAACAATTCAATTTTTGCATTTCTTTCTTCATAACCTTTCTTTTTTTCTTAATCGTTAAAAAGTGGAAAAATACAAAATGTTTTGTAAGTTCTGATGTAAAATTTAAATGCGCTACTATGCATAAAACTCTATGTTCATGTGAGCATGGATGTTTTGCTCATCTTCAAGCAAACACAAGTGGGTCAAAAAATGTAAGGTTAACCGCAAAGAATGAAAACAGGTGTATTGTAAATATGCATATGTAAGAACCAGAGTTATTATCTATCGTGTTCTGCATCTTTTTCAAGCCGAAATGGGTAAACAGAATTCAATTTTGTTGTAGCTAAACAAATATAACATCATTGATTTACTGCTGACATTTAATAGTTAACGCAGTTAACTTACCGATTTTCTAAAAATTCGCTAGACATGTAATCCAACTCGTCATCAGATGACATATTTACTTGTTTAACAAATTTGATTTCTTTTTTTTAAAGAACTATTATAACCTATTAAGAGGTTTCATTTACACTATTACTTTGTTGTGTTTAGTAATGGCTGACGATTCGACGGAGTAGGAGTCGTTTCAAAGGAACGTTTCTCTGCTTGGAAGTGTGGAGTTTGGAGCAAACATTCGGCTCTCCAAACTGGCCATTTCTTCGCAGTTCGTTCCATGACAAAATTTCCCTTAATTTTAAGTTTGCTTCCTAATAATATTATGATCTTTCAAATTAAATTCAGTACAAGATGACAGTTGTGTGTGCTATGATAAGATAAACCATGTGGATACTTTAAAGATAGATTATTTTTAAATTTTCATTATGTGGAGCACTTGGCATAGGAGGATAAAATTCGTTTTTGAAACTTCATATCAGATTCTTAAGTTATATGGTGTTTAAGAGGTTTATAAGACCGAATTGCTGGCCTCGTAGCTCAGTCGGTAGAGCATCTACCTACTATACAAGGGGCCCCGGGTTTAATTCCCGGCTGGGGATGGAAAATTTTCTCTAGCCAAGATTATTCCCTCCCTAAAGTCTGGAAATATGCATGAGAATGTGAATGATGTGTGATCTAACGAATAAACCCCAAAGTTCACCATAAATCAAACGACAAGTGAATACGAGTTAACACCATTGTCTATGCTCCAAAGGAAAGGCCACCGATAAGACATTGCATTGAAGATAGGGTATAAATGGAACTTAATGGAGAAAAAAATAATTCCTTGACATAATGATGTAAATGCTGACAAATGTAAAAGGGATGCTAGTTACTTTAATATTATTTTTACGACAAATGATTGATTGATGTGTTGTATTACGTGATTTCACTAACCCTAAGCATTGTCTACATTGGGATCCACAGAACAAAAACAGAAATAATCTCCAGAGTTGTAAAATATATAAATCCAAGTCGAAAGAAGATTCGACATGAGTTACAAAGCCTAAATATAGTAATCTGTCTGGAAAAATGTATTACTGACCTATTTAAGCGTCGATCAGAGCTGGAAGTTCATCTATTTTGATCTGAGAGTTCTTTCATTAACATTTTACAGTAATTTAGCATTATATGGTCGTGATAAAACTCTTATAGTTAAAACGTTACACATGCGGACCAAACATTCTCAGTATTTAAATGCAATGGTGATTTTCTGAAAAAAAAAAGTTAAGTTATACTCTTCGAGGGACCTGTTGATAAGTGAAAAATAGCCATTGTGAAAAATATAATATAGTTTTACATGCGTCTTTGCTGTAAACAAATAATTCAGATTATGTACCATATCTGGAACTAAAATTAGGGAAGTACCGGTAGATGAACTGAGTTGTTTAAAGCCGCTTCCATATCAGCATAAAATATTATCGCAATTATCACGCTTTTGCTGCTTACTTTTGTTTTCTGTAGCCAGAGGCCTTCCTTTCAGGAACCAGATCTATAGATAAGTAGCTGGTTTGAACTGTAATTGTAGAGAGGAACCTATTATTTTGATGAACAGCAAGTTGACAACAGTCTTCAGATGCAGAGAGGCTCTTAATGGAGTTAATACCTCCTAGGTTCATTTGCAAAAATCCTCTCCCACATTCTCTCGTTGACATTGGTTAATTTTGTTAAGCAGTTAGTTAATTGATTAATTGTTTTCAACAGGGGAAGTAGATAAGCTAAACTTCTTTTTAATATTTTTTAAGAATTCCCGAAAACCTCTATCTTTTTCTTAGCGCGTTTGAATCCTTTGAACAATTTATTTATTTCTACCTCGCGAAAAGTTACTGTGGGAGTGTCCACCAGCAAGAAGGATCCAGTATTTCAGTGCATGAAGATATGTAGTGGTTCATCTTTTAAAATTCTGTTTTCCACTCACTTACATAAGCTATCATGAAATGATGTTGGATCGGCAGAACTGTGTTCTCCGTGAATAAAATAATAATAATAATAATAATAATAATAATAATAATAATAATAATAATAATAATAATAATAATAATAATAAACACTTTCTAACTTTGAAATGTTGACTTATTGTCTTTCGTTACGCGAAAATTTCGGCTTTATATCAGCTTGTTAACAAAGCATAACCAATTGGTAAACGTACCATGCATGACAACTGAAAAACACCAGCACGATTTTAATTCTTTTTTTACATTGCCTACACTAATGTGTCCTTACACACTACTACTCGTTCAGTAACTTGATTACGCTAGCATTTTAGCAATTAAATACGATAGATTAATAATGTTATACAAAGTACAAGAAGAAGTAACAGTATTAGAAAACACTATTATACAAAAACAACCTATTTTCAAAACCGAGAAGATAATCTAATTGTCCTTTTTTTGTTGGATATTTTAATATGAGTAATAGGTTATCTATGGGGCCCTTTCTCTCACTGTTAAGTGGAGACATGGAGGTTCTTCCTCTAGCAACAAGTAAGTCGGTTTAAATCTATCTACTGATATGCTGATGGATTTTTTCCTTAATATTTACCGTCAAATATTTCATCTGTTTTGCTATTACAGGAAATGGTTCATCATATGTTGGCTCCAAAGAATTTTTAACCTGTCACATTTCATGAAGACGTGGGTGCAATATTTAAGGTCCTTTGGGACAAACACTGATCTTATATGTGTTTAATTGTAGTGGGTTTCAGGAGTAACATATACCTCTGCATTTGAGACCTAAAGGTATATGCTTCAATTTTTGTATTAGTTCTTCGAAAAATTCACCAGTCTGATGGTTTTTCCACAGACCATTTGTACTGCTGAGAATTTTGTTTATCTATTAATGCACACCACAATCCTAAGAGAACACTAGGTAGTCATTCTGTCCATTTAAGGCAATTGTCAGCTCTGATTGATGACTTTAAGATCTTATGAAGTCATTCAATTTTACCATTGCACTGAGCGTGATATTTTCTCGCGTGTTGTATTTTCATTCCATACAGAATATTCCAATTTTAAAATATTTGTGAATCAAATTGTGTCCGACGGTTTGTGATCACAATGGAATACCAAATCTTGATGCCCAATTCTGATACAAAGCTCTTAAGACGTCGTCCTCCGTGGTCTAGGGGTACCATGCGAGCCTCTAATTCCCGAGCTCGCGAGTTAAAATCCGGCAGAGGGCAATAGATTTTTTTCAGCCGTAATAATCCTTTGTATGGCTTCCTTCAGAGGGAAAGTAAAGCCGGTGGTTCCGTGTCGTAGATTTATAGCACGTAAAAGAACCTCAAGCCTGATAAAGAGGCCTCTGAGCGAAAATGTCCAGTCCTTCACGCCTAATATAAAATGGGACGCTAAGAACTATTGCAGTTAAAGAGAGTCCATAAATAAAACTCAATGTAATTAAATTTTACCTCTTGAGACTGTTTCAGCGGTTATATCAGGAATTGTTATAGCTTCCACCCAAGACGTAAATCTGTCTGCATGTTAAAAATTTCACGCCACCTGAAGGAGATAGAGGTCCAATGAGATCGATAAGTACCACACTGAATTGTTCGCCCGATTCCTCATACTCTTCAAGTTGTGATGTATAGTGAGTAACCTTGTTCTTCTGATAGTTATACAGCATTTTGTCCACTGTCGAATATTATGCTTCATGTTTGACCAAATGAATTTACTGAGGCAGTTTACTGTGACGTTGATACCGATGTGAGCTAATACATGCAACTTTAGAAGTATCTGTCCAGGAAATTGCTGAGGAATATATGGTCTGACATTTTTGGTAGATGTATCACACCAGATCATTTGGCCTGATGGAAGAAGGTACTGTTTACATTGCAAAGAATTACTTTCTTTCCGTAGCTGTTGAAGTTCATTATCTTGAATTTGACCTTTGGATATTTCCTCATAGTCAATTATTGAAGGTTCTTCCGCTCTGGATGTTGATCAGGGTGGCTCCGTTGGTTAGGCGCTGGCCTTCTGATCTCAAGGTCGCAGGTCCAAAACCGGCCCAGACCGATGGCTTTCAAGTGTGCTTAAAGGCGACAGCCCCATGTCAATATATTTACTGGCATGTAAAAGAACTCCTGCGTGATGAAATTCCGACACACCAGTGGCGCTGATATGATCCTGGCAATTGGCAGCATCGTTAACAAACAAAAATATTTTAAAACTTTTCCACCCTGGGTAAGACATCAGCAACAATGTTATTTCGAACACTGATATGGCGGATGTCTGTGGAAAGCTATGAAATAAATTGTAGCTATTTCATCCGTATAGGAGACGTCTTTTCGTTGTTTTGCTTAAAAGCATAAGTGATTGGTTTGTGATCAGTGAAGATTACAAACTGGCTTCTTCCAGGAGATATTTTATTTTTTCTAATTGAAAGATACATTGCCAACAACTCTCGGTCGTATATGCTATAAACCTTTTGAGTATTACTGAGCTTCTGTTAGAAGAAAGCAATATGTTTCTAAGTTCCATTCTCAATTGCTGTAGCACTGATCCAACTGCAGATTCTGATGCATCAGTGCTTAGTGCCATTGTCGGCCAGGGCCTGGAAATGTAAGAAATGCAGTATTTGCAATATCTTGTTTGCACTTTTCGAACATCTCTTCTGCTGCTGCTGCTGTGCATATAATTTGTCTATTGTCCTTTTTCTTCGCCCCTTTTAAGTAATTATGAACAGCTGGAGTTTCCGCGCAAATTTTCAGATAACGCCTATAGTAATTGAAAACATCAAGGAAGGTACGGCGCTCATGGAGTTTATTAGGCAACTTGTAATCCAGAATTGCTTGCGCCTTTTTAGGTAATGGTTTGGATCCTCCCGGGTTATGAAATCTTCTAGAAATCCCAGTTGTTCTACTCCAAAGATAGACTATGACACTTTAATACACAGGCCATACTTTGATAATCTTTCAAACACCTGTTTCAAGTGTGATCTGTGTTCTTCTATGTTGGAGAAGCTATTACAATGTCATCTAAGTAAGGGAAAACAAAATTTAGTCCATAAAGTACTTCATTAATAAAGAGTTGAAATGTTGAAGGCGCATTCCTAAGTCCAAAACTCGTTACATTAAATTCAAAAAGGGCAAAGTTGTAATGATAGTAGTTGTTGGTTTATCCTCTTCAGCTATGGGTGTCTGGTAGTAGGTTTTAAGAGATCAATGTTTGAAAACACCTTCTTGCCTGTTAGGATGCACTGAAATCTTCTATCCGTGGTATAGGATAACGATCAGCAACTGTCTTCTCATTAAATTTTTTATACAAGGCCTTAAAAGAGCCATCTCTTTTATTCACAGGATGAAGAAGGCTGGCCCAGGAGGATTTAGAAAGCCTAGCAATATTGTCCAGCATGAATTGAAATTCTTGCTTTGCCACTTCCATGCGTTTTGGGTCTAATCGTTTTGCCCTAGCGTACACAGGTGGTCCTTCTATGTGGATGTGGTGCCTAATATTATGTTTAGCTTTGCTAGGTACTAAATTGGGTTTAATTGTTCCTTGATATTGAGACAATAGGTCCGTAAATTTAAAATCCAGACTCATAAGGATCACTACATTTTCTTGTGAAACTAACATAACTTCATTTGTAGAACATAGCTTAGTTACACCATCTATAAACCTTTTGTTATGAATATCAACAAATAGTTGGTATTTGTTAAAAAAAATTAGCTCCTAATTCTACTTTGCTGATTTTGCTACAGTAAATGATCACTGAAAATTGCGCCCTAATCCAAAATCTAGAGTGACTACTTTCCCATTGGCTGCATACAATTTATAGGAACTCTCAACATTGTCACCAAACTTCGCCACTGTCTACCAGATATTGCAACCTGTTTTTTTCTGTCACAAGTAGGCGAGTATTGCGGCAAGTATTTCAGCAGCAGAACTTGTCGTTAATTCAACTGTGAGTCGAGTTTCCCTGCTCCGACTAACTGCATGGAGATGTGCATTTTTCGGTTTACACTGTTGTCCAAATCGAAAACGGTACTAGCAGTATTTTCCTTGAGGATTGTACCTGCTCCTAGATTTGCTACGGCTCTTTTGCGATGGTGGCTTTGACTTCTATTGCGAGATCTTCCTTGCCACGAAGACATAGGGCTGCAATTTGTTGCTCCATTCCTGCTATTTTAGCCATAAGGTCAGTTTCAGTAGGTTCAACTATAGATTCAAAATTTCCTGTATCGTGTTTTACAGAATATAATTTGTGATGGGGATTCACTTCTACTATTCTACCATTATGGCTAATTTTTCTAATTCCTCATCGCTCACTATCAGAATGTTTTTGATTGAATCGCGCGATTTTCCCAACAATAACGTTTTCAGTGCCTTATCTGAGATGTCTACACCAGTTAAAGCTTTCATCTTCCTTAGCAACTGATTCGGTTTCAGGTCTCTCAAGTCTATGCCACTAACTTCTTAATTCTCTTATCTTAACTTTCTTTGAACATACAAACGCCGTCTTTTAGCTATCTTGTATTTATTTGGCTCACTGCTCTTAATAATGTCCCGGATGTTTTCTACGTATTTAAGTTCTAACTAGGGCACTAAATGGTTGAATTTTGTGTCTTATGTTTTAATTTCATAACATTAAATTGCGCTTCTACTTGGTATAACCAAATCCAGGCTTTTCCAACCAAAACGGTGTAATTTTAATGCTAAACTTGTTCTTTTCAAGTCGATCCTCTGCACCGTTCTCTTCAAACGCGACATGCTGTTGCGTTTCTTGTTTTTCATAGGCGTCGAGTTCACCAATATTTAGCGCCGTGCATGTTCTCCGCGAATGGAATAATACTAAAAACACTTTCTAACTTTTAAATATTGATTTATTGGTTGCCTTGTTAACTAAACATAACCAGTTGGTAATCTACCATGCATGACAACTGAAAAACATCAGCACTGTTTTAATTCTCTTTTTCTATTGCCTGCTGCAATGTGCGTTGATAGCCTCGCTGTAATATTATGGACCTCTCAGAACTTTTATATCTTGAAACTCTCTTATCTGTGTATTTATATTTTTGGTGGCTGTATGAACAGTAATACTGCGAGATTGCAGTTCCAAACTAAGGTCAGACAACTCCTGTAGTGTCATCACATTAAACTCAGATACAAAATAAAGTAAAAACAGGCGATTTTCTTAAGTTCTCATAGCGAAAGATGAAACTAATGTTTCATAATTTCTCCATACTGCTAAAACGCTTAAAGCTAGAAGCAAACCCGCCGAGTACTCCAGATTCTGAGAATTTTAAGAATCTGAGATTGAAGCTATTCTGCGGGTTTTCTTGGTTTTTTGGCTCGGGGAGTTGATGGTTGAAAGTATACATCTTATCCACGGAAGATTTGAAATGACTGACTTCTGAAGGAAAAGTTTTCGGAGTTTATGACATTTCCAACGGATAGTTCTGGCTTGTGGTTGACACAATGACAACAATTACGTGGAAAAGCTTGTTTTATAAATGTTATTACATCTCTAATTTTACTCAACATTACCATGATACCACAATAGGTACATAAATAAGATTCTCATTAAAACAACTTTTGGAGGAAAACCTAAAGCCTTCAAATTATTCACTATAGAACTGAATAAGCCTTCAGTTGTTACATTTTCTACATCAATTAAATCGAGAAAGATATTACTTGGTTCCTATAAATCAGGAGGCATGATCTAACCAGTGGCGGCCGCTGAGGTATTTTATTGGCGGTACCAAAAGGGGGGCGGAAGCAAATCCCTCAAATAATATACCTATGTTTACCAACTTTGTGCAGGGCATCGAACGTATTAGGCAATTGAGAATTGAAAGTTATTCGGTCTTATATCTTCGGTCTTAAATATTGGACATCTCCCCTAATTAGCACGTAAGGGGAGAGACACTATTTTCCTCACAGGCACAAACCCATTTTTGTTATTTTGTAAATTTCCGGATTGAGCTTATGACATCGATTTTTATTTGCTGCTGCAGATTCAGATTCGGGAGTAGCCTAACCAATGTTTTCATCTGATTTTTTTCACTGAAAGCCCTGTTGCTAAATGGAGTTTTTAATAAATCACTTGTTTTTTCATGTTTGTAACTTTCATGCACAATTGAACATGCACTTACAGAAAACACTTTACACTGTTTTTAATTACCTGACTTCACGGTGAACTACAACGTCTTTGAACTGAACTGTTACTACACGAATATAGAAATACTTGACTGCCGCTGTGAAATATACACGTATTGAAATAATGCCTCTTAGTTTCAAAACCTAACCACATAATTATATTAAAAACCATACACTTTTAATTACAACGATATTTCGGTGTATTATTTCTGCATTCAATTTAATTAATCGTTAATCTGCGCATAGAAACGCATTAGCATTAACTTGAGCAACATGGTAACCTTGCATTAAGGGAAGGTAGACCGAGGAATATGTATTCCACCATTGCCAGTAGGTTCTGTGCTTTACTGCGCTGCTGCACTCACTCTTCACAATTTGTTCAGGTTGTGAGGTGCAGTTTAGAATCGTACTAAACCCAGTTAGAATGAGTCATTACTGGAAGCATTGCTAATCAGTGACCCCATGGAAAGGTAACTGAGAAGGTTGAAGGTTATGGAACGTATCGCATACTTACAATTAAATTACTAAATCAGAAAACACACACATATTTAAACTTGAAAACAATTACACGGTTAAAATGATTATTTTGTGAAACAATTTCTCAAGTTTAAAGTACAGTGGCAGCAATCGCCCATATATAATGGCATAAAATGGCGCTGCAAAACGTATTAATAATTTATTTTAATAAAGATGAAATTACGATGGCAGTACGCGTCCAAATGTAATGACTTTTATGGCGCTGCTAATTCTTGAAGCCGTACTCACATAAACACTGAATAATTCCATAATTATTAAATAGGTTAAAGTTGAAATTGGAATAATAATTTAGCTATACAAGAATAATTTATATGACGAAACGTGAAATATTATACAATTCAGAAGTCTGGTATGACACTCATAGCTACAGGTATACTTGGAGCTATTCCACAAAATGCTCCTAGCACATTCTAAAATTTTAAAGTACCCACTTTCAAAATTATATAATATACAACTCATCTACTACTACTACATTCAACCTGTATAATATATATTACCAATATGCTCCAAGCCCTACTTTGAACTTGAATTCAGTCGCGAGATAGATAGATAGATAGATAGATAGATAGATAGATAGATAGATAGAGAGAGAGAGAGAGAGAGGGAGAGAGAGAGAGAGAAAAATTTGCAAAATTACTTAAATATTCTTGAATTTGGAAAAATTCGGATACTGCAAACCCTAATGAGAGGCTTGCCTCCAATACCCGAATTTAAGATATAATTTACAGCCAAAGTGAATTTCACATAATACTTAGCTCAATTTAATATGCTGGTTCCTCTATGCCAGAAATAAAACGCCATTTGGCCGAACAGCTGGTTAAAAGCCCTTTCGTCGGCGATGTTTTACTCAAGACTCTTCCTTCACTTTGGCTGACGAGCAAGCTCAGGCAGACTGGAGAGAGGGGAGGAGGAAGAGCCAATCACAGCGCGCTGGGTAAGTTCGGCCGAGAGGTGCTGCGATCAAGCCTAACGGCTGTTCAGAGAAACTTACTCTGATCGCATTGTAGCCAACATCTTGAGGCATAACCAAAACTATATACCTAACTCTGCTCTCTGGTTAATTCTGCTATAAGCGAAGCGACTTGACAGAGATTTGCTTACTCTGATTCCATTAAAGCGAAGATACGTGCAGTATAATAAGTGACGTACAATCGTTACAGACTCCCCCTCAACAGCTAAAGCTCTACAGAGCTTTGCTTTCTATCCAAGGCATAAGTTCCAACTTAGCCAAATTCATTTGAAGAACGCCATAATAATTCCTGTGATTCCTGTGTATAAATTTCTAATCGATGAAGGTTTGCCGCTATATTTGTTTACACAGCAGCCAACATCATGCTCTCCAATATGATTAATCCAGACATCGAAAGAACTTGGTATTAATGTTTAAAATTTACAAAACTACAATTTAACTTATAACTCTCTCCAGCTACTGAGAATCATGATACAAAATTTACAAACAAAATTTACAAACATTAAAATCTGGTCTAAGAGTAATAACAGCTGAAGGTACAATTTAACATATGAAGACTTCAGCTGCGACACGTGGACTTTAGTACATTTCCTTGACACTTTGTGTTGCAATAAAACAGAAACAGGTAATATACAACATTTAATGACATAAGGATCAACATACCTCAATGCAAGTTTCGATATTAACTTATTTATCTTACAAGATTTTGGTTGAACTCTAAGATACACTTCACCACCCACTTTGTAATTTGGGTCCTTCCTGTTTCTATGATAATACCTACTGCTTAGTTCTCAATTGAGCACGGCTCAAATTAGGCTTCACTCTATCCAATTTAGACACATCCTTGGGAATAAACTATCTGGCAAGATATCACTCAACCGCAATACATTAGCCAGCGGACAATTCGGGGTTCGCACTAAGTGGGTGCGGCCAGATCATCAACGCTAGAAAGTTGGTCGAATCTTTTAATGGTCCGATAAACAAATCTAAGTGAATTCCTAGAGGTTTTTAACAAATTGAAAATCGCTTTTGAATCCTTTTTACACTGTAATGCTATTACAGCTATATGAGCTTCTTTCTAGGCTATTCTATCTTGAAATAAAGAAAAATGTTGAATTTCGATAAGCAATACTGCTGAGGAAGGATGTTTATTCCAGATAAAAATTGCGGAAGTGGCTGTGTAGTTTCGTCAGTCAAGAGATAAGGGGCTAAGTTTAGTGTCGGTATTTATGATACGACTAGGTATAATTACAGGTAAAAAGCTCACAAGTTGGTGCCGCCCCCCGTGTTTTATGCTATCGTAGGGTGGGGTCACTACGTATCCACAACCCCTTCATAAACGTGTTAACCATGGTAGGAAAAGTATATATAGGTTTAAATATGTTGGTTGACGTTTTAGTAGTCCAATCCGTTCGTTACAGAATCTTGCTGGAAATGTATAATTGTTCGATTTTCTAATGCGATTTTGCTTCTCCAATAAGGCTAACACTATATTAATTTGGTGTGTAATTTAAATTCTCTTTAAGTTATCGATTGTTCTACTGTTAATTTACTAAGGTTTATATTTACTTGACCGTTACAATGTGTCTTTATCGAATACAGGCAGCTACTGGAGACTGAGTAGGGGCAAAGAGCAGGGGCAGTTGTCCTATGACAATCCTTCTTGATGTACTAAACTAAGGTAAATGAAGTTTAAAGTTGTGGATAAATTTAGTACATTTTAAAATACCATGCACTTTTTCCTTCTTTTATAATTGATTCTGCTTATTTTACGTATGGCGATAACTATTCTGTGCTTCAGGTATGTGGGCCTATGCATGCCAAACAGGTAGGCCTTCCTGTGTCACATGTTTATTGCTGTTTAATCAGTAGATTTTTCGGTTATGGAACATTGGGAATAATTCCCGAACCGAGTTGTGCAGAAGACTGAGAACTACGAAGAAGAAAGGAAAATAAAAACGATTCTTATTGACCAGCCTATAGGATTTGAAGTCAGATTCTCCAAATGCAAGTCAGAGGCGCTTCTGTCCGAGTCACTTCTCCCGCTTTTTCATTACTTTTAGGGATTTGATAAGAATATACTATTTAGGAGCTAAACAGACATTCAAACAATTGTTAATTGAAGTTGATGAGGGAAGATATATTTTCTGATTTTCCTTGAAACGTTACATTGGTTTTAATTTGGGACTTAGCATTATGTTATTAAGGTATTAATATCTTCTTACAGAAAGTACCTCAGCGTTCATTTTCGCAATGCGGGCAATACTCTTTTTGGATTTCATGATATTAATATCTGAGAAGCCCTGACATGGCACAAATAAAGAGACAAGATAGCGAACAGAAGAAATAAAAGAAACTGGCGGGTAATATGAGTGATTAACTGGCAGAAAGAAGCCAAGAAGATAGAAAGAGAAATCACTCTAATGTAATTAGAATAATTAATAATGCATATAAGACTCCGACTTGGAGCATATTCGTTGCTGAGCAGGCTCAAGTGCTTCATTTCATGCCGCAAATTGCACACAGCAATTAGCAAATCCGCACGGAGTGAATGGGATTAATCGCTCGGAGGCGTCACTCAACAAGTCTTTGTATCCCAGAAAACTCGATTACAAGTATGCAGCCCAGCATTGCATTATCCTGCTGCAGTCGTCAGCGCTTCCTAATACCTGCATACCCGTAATTGCGCAACTTGGCATCAGGGCAAGAACCGTTCAACTCGGGATTGTTCACAGCGGAGAGGTCAGGTGGCATACGTGTGCAAAGTTAAAGCTAAATTTTGTTTCCGGGTAAGTATCTCAGTATCGATCCTCTAATTCATCTCCATTATAACTAGCAGATATAAAGTTAACCCTGTTCCATGTAGGTAACTTTGCCCGGTACCTCTTAACTGCCATGTGAACTATTCACCTCTCATTGGCTGCTGTCGTGGAATAGGTTGTTGTGCGATGCGAAATAGTTGCTTAACGTGATCACTTGTCTTAATACAGGCATCCGGCATATTGAGGCAGTATTTTATATCACAACACTGTGAATGCCAGAGTGATTGTAGTGTAAATTAACATTATTGTATGACAATGATTTTAGATGTTTGTTAGCTATAGGTAAGCATTGTTAGGAAATAAGTTTACACGGCCTCACTGAAACTGACAATAGGAGTGGGAAACAATGAACCGATGGGGTGAGTTGTTTATCACTTAGAAGAGACAAACAAATGACGTCAGGGTAGCGTGCCTCTCTTTAGAAATGGAGGGAATATCTTTCCTTGAGCATATGTGTTAGTAATTGTGATTGGATGACAAAACAGACGTTAACGTTGGCGCGATTTGGTAACCAATAGTAGCTGCATTATAATGTTTAGGCATTTCGGGGAGGAGTATATATTCTCGAGCTACAAGCATATTTCACGCAGTTCTAAGAAATCTCTTGCGAGGTACACGTCAGGCAGTTCTAAAGAATCATTCGCGAGTTACACATCACGCAGTTCTAAGAAATCTATCGCGAGAAACCCATCACGCAGTCTTAAGGAATCATTCGCGAGGTACACATCACGCAGTTCTAAGAAATCTCTCGCGAGGTACACATCACGCAGTTCTAAGAAATCTAACGCGAGAAACACATCACGCAGTCTTGAGGAATCTTTCGTGGAGTGCACATCATACAGTTCGGAAGAATCCCTCGCGCCGTAAAGTACGCGGCAACTAATAAGACAGTAATTGCATTCGGAAATATAACAGTTTCAGTCAGGCGTGTATAAATATTTAAGATGTGAACTATTAATTAAGTGTGACGGCAATACAATAAATTCTTTTATCAGTGTTATCTTTTAGTAACAACTCCTTTCCGTTTACACGCCCTGCTCAGAGATATTTGCTTGACTGAGTAATAATAGCTAGCCGGAGGACAAAGAACCCAAAATTCAAAATAATAAAACAATAACAGGCGCCCAGTAAATAAGATAACACGAACAGATTACCGCGACAGTATACGTTTAACATTACAAAATTTTATAACTCTAGTTGTATCAGATCCAGATAAAAAAAATTAACATATGATTAGTAGGTCTCTTGCCGTTTAATGACTGCAACAATGACAATGACAACAATGATCATATTATTAGGTCAGATTAGAATATACAAAGACGTTGACACCATAACAGAAGGTTTATTTGTGTTCTTGGACTGGCTGAAACAAAATCTGTGAAGTGTGTACAACGAAATTTTCGCCATGAATTTAACCTTAGCCGTCAAAACGACGTCCCCTCCTATGTAAGCATTCTGAAATGGGACCAGTCGGTTCACTCATTTCTACTGTTATTAATTTTATCTCTGTATACGTTATTTAGCATGCCCTGCTAACGATAATTAATTGCAATATAAGTACAAATGAAATAAAGCAAAATGTTCTTACTGAGGATTATTAAAATATTTTGGTATTGGTATCGTATAGCGTATCGTAGCGTTATAAGCAGATTCGATTCTCTTTTGTTTTGCTGCGTCTTCTGTTTTCTTAGTTCCTAAATCGTGGCCATATATACCGCGTGGGCCTTCTCATCCTGCATATTGGTAACTAGGCAACCCTGCGTTTTACAGACGATGCGAAATGGGTGCCGAAACCGCATTAACCAGCCCGCTGATTAAGGCTACGGCGGTGCTCGTTTTTAACGTGCTCTAGTAGCGCAATGGTTAACATGTTGGGAAGTCATGGTGAAGGCCAAATCACGCCTGCAAATAAATGCGTTTTTTTATTCATTTCCGTTCGTGTTTCGAGAACGTTCTAGCAAATCATGATTTCTTTCAGAATGTACTAGAAAGTGGATTTGAATATTCTAACAGGTAACAATTTGTGTTTTAATGAAATTCACATAATTAAACTAATTAAGTGAAACGACACTTCCATGCACAACTATCAGTTCTCGTTAAATTTACTAAACACTAAAGGCCAACGCGCACACTGTTGCGCTACGAGTGCAAGTGAGTGCACGTACAGCGGTA
This sequence comes from Deroplatys truncata, assembly GCA_030765065.1. NCBI lineage: Eukaryota > Metazoa > Arthropoda > Insecta > Mantodea > Mantidae > Deroplatys > Deroplatys truncata. Next base: position 48,561,911 of record CM060985.1, read on the forward strand.
CAAAGCAGTCATTTCGGCCGAAATTGGTGCGACGCGATGCAGTGGACAATGTTTATGGCATAGCATATACAACGCCAGGACTGCATAACTTCTCAATCCGCAGGCTGAGAAGACTCACCCGGTATATATATAGTGACTACAACTGTAGTGCCATTTAAGCAACCTGAGACTCCTGACATTTTACTCTAAGTGGAGAAGTGGGAAAGCTGCGTTGTCACGTTGTATTAGAGTATGTGTCACTATTTAGCAGCGTGCCGAATAGTAAACAGCTCGCTGGGACGTACCGATAGTGAGCGGTAGTAAACCACACCAACATTGCAATGCGTTACCCCTCAAAGTTCAGCTTACAGGCGAATGGAAAGGAGAGTGATGGCACCTTACTAGCTAGAACAACGGTGGAGGGGACGTTGCCTGGAAACATACCACTCCAAGAGGTGTCAGAAGTCTCGTGTTATTTAAATTCTACCGTATTTTCTACTCCATGACAATTTCAATGAAAAGTCAATGCTTTTTTCGCAAGTATGTTCTTTTAAATTCCCAGTGTGATCGTATTATAGTATATAGGCTTTATAAATCCCGTTTAATAATTTATGAATTGAAATTGGAAGGTGTTTTATAGCCCTTGTCTGTCAGAAAGAATAGGGTTTTTCAATGTTGAAGGAATTATCAAAATTGGTTTGGTTTTTGATCACACACACACACTTACACGTATGGTTCCCAAGGTCGCGGGTGGCGAAGGTTTTTTTTTTCGGGCTTAAAAACCCTTAGCATGGCTTTGTTCGGAAGAGAAGTAAAGCCGGTGGTCCTCTGTCGTAGATTTACGGCACGTAAAGGAACCTCAAGCCTGATAAAGAGGCCTCTGAGCAAAATTTCCGGTCTTTCACGCCCAATATAGAATGGGACTCTAAGAACCATAATAGTTAAAGAGCGTCCATAAATATAGCTCAGTTTTAATTTACTCGCATGTACACATACACACATATAAGGGATGTATCTTTATTGGTGTCATATATTTGGGGGCGAGTTCTTGACATCAGAACAGTAAAAAAAGTTCATATGAACATGGGTTTGAAAATCATTTATTTCAGAGTTACAATACAAAATCGTAAGTTGCAAAAATTGCTCGAAGTGGTTTCCTCTTGCTTCGATTCATGCAATAAACCTGCGTTCCGTGCTCTGGCGTACTCTTGAAAATTCCTGGTGAGTTTCGTATTTGGTCAAATCCAGTTTGGATACGTCCTCTCAAAGTGTCAACACCAGGTGCAGGAGTCGCATAAAACAAGAACTTCAAATGTCTCCAGACGAAGAAATCCATTGGATTCAAGTCAGACGATCGAGCAGGCCATGCAATGGGCTCCCTCGACCAATCTATCTTTGCGGAAATAGATCATTCAAAAACTTACGAACTATCATACTGAAATGAGCTGGAGCACCATCTTGTAAAACCCACATTCGTTGGGTGATGTCCAGAGGCACATTATCAGTTAAGTGATGATGGAAATTGAAGATGCCGTCGCGAATAAAACCAGCCTCATTCGTGAATAAGATACAGGCTAGGAAATTGATAAACACAGCGCACTGCTGTAACATGCGTTGACAGAAACGTTTTCTTGGCTCAAAGCCGCCTCATTTAATCCTTGCACATGTTGAAGGTGATACGGGTACAGAAGATTTTTATGCAGAATTCTACAGATAGTCATATGACCAACTCTTTCCCTTACAACTATGCGTCTTGTGCTTTGTAATGGGTCTGCATCCACAGCACGGAGAACTCGTTCTTCAAGCTCAATACCTCATACTGCTCTTGGTCTCCCAACATCCCCCAGTACTCCTCTCAAATGCCATTCTCTCTCAAGTATTGGTGAATTGGTGGGAATGTTCTTGCACACGGTAACTCTCTGTCAGGGTACCTTTCTGCATAAAGTTCATGTGCTCGTGCTGTATTGCTTTCTGCACGGCCATACGCGTAGTGCATATCCGTCTGTTCACTCACGGAATACATATTTGATCTATAACAACGAAACGGTTGTTTTTCAGACCCATGTGCATATGGAATTTGTTTACTGTTTTGATGTCAGGAACACGTCCCCCAAATATATGACACCAATAAAGATACATCCTGTATACCTACATACATGCATACATACATACATACATACATACATACATACATACATACATACATACATACATACATACATACATACATACATATGTACATGCATACAGGTTTTATCTCTTTATAACATTGATATAATATGCTTGCAAGTATGCGATTTTATCGGATAAAACGCCAGCTCGTTACTGAACCGTAATAGTATCAGTATGCGGTGATTATAGGCTACGTCATCCAATTGTGTTTTAATCAGTGCACAATGTCAATGTTCAAGCAAATTATGTTCTTTAAAATATGTGTATTGTGTTCTGATTTTAGCTTATCTTAATTTTAAGATTTAGTTGTTTTCTCATTCCTACAGTTTGCAACATTGATTAGATTCCGTAACTCATTCGACTGTTCAATCATTTAGTAGGTTTGCCGTGATTTGACAGTTGACACAATGGTGATTTGACTTTAAGCAACGCAAGTAAGAAAGTAACTACTATTTATATAATCTGTTACCCTTTATTCACGGAATACTCTTAATAAATCCCAATTGAAGTTACGAGTTTCGTCACATAATTTTCTACCTCTGATAAACTTTACAATATTAGTTCTGTTAAAGGATATTTATAACAGCGCTTACTGTAAGTAAACACAATTATATTTAGCCTACCTCAGTACTGCGAGGGTAGGCGTCTGCCTCACAATTAACAGGCTCCGAGTTCGAATCTCAGCTAGGATGAGTTATCCGGATAAGGACAGAGCGAAGTGGCGCTGCGGTAACTTGTGCGACTCGCATTCGGGAGGTCCCGGGTTCCATCCCCGGCGACCGCTCCTCTGAGCCATGGGTTTCTCGTAGTTTCTACGGGTCGGTAGGCGGTTCTTCTACCATGACTCTCCTGCCCCTCATTTTCTGTATCCATCATCTTCTTCGTCATCTGTTTCAGGGTTGTAGGACCAGGTGACGGTGTTCGGCGGGTTGCGGCTGGACGATGATTGTGCGTCCTGTGGAAGTTTCATCCTGACGTCATCCAGGGATTGCTCGGCTGGAACCCGCTCTGCATGCTTTCAGACGGGAGCTCCTTCAGGGGACCCCCGGAGACTCGGCTTGGCGGCGTTCAACATGGAAACATTAGTGACCCCGTCGTCATTCGGATCTGGTCGCCTTTCAGGTCTCTCACCTCATCGCTCCCTCCCGGGGGTCACGGTACAAGCACAAGGGACCGACTGGCCTGCGTGCAATGCTCTGCCTCGGTTTCGGGGGCCCACTCCTTACCGCACCGTACCGTGTCTGGATAAGGCTTTTTACAAGGTTTTTCCTTAACCTGAAAAAATGAACGTGGATAACTTTAGACTCTATGGATCTCGGGCTCATTTGAGCACCATTTCATCCATTTCATTTATTCGACGTCCGATATGACCTTATCGGTCAAAATAACAAACACTGTGGAATAAAATGAAAGCTCAACAAACATACGGATCTGATTAGAGGATGAACTTCACAAGCTAAATTTTACGCAAGATAAAACAAAGACATAACAACAGCCATACCAAGTATGAGCAAGACCCTTATGGATAACTGACCCACACAATCACCATCTCAAAATTCCTACAGTAATGGACTTATCGCATCATCCCGAACGTCAACATCGCGAAGGTAGCTCGTATAGTCCCTGTTTATTGCTTTTAACTTAACTTCTATATATTTTCAATTAACTTAAATTTATTATTCGTCTAATATTTGTGTTATTTCTGTTTGTGTTCATTTGAATAAGATTTGCGTGCATGATCATTGCATTCAGAATGTTTTTTCAGGAGTTTTCTATGTGGTTGGCCGGAAGAGAAGACGAAATGACCTCAGCTCTGCCTCATGACTATGAGTAGGAGTATATAGCATGGAAGGGTTCCCAGAAACCGGGGCAGAGCACCGCAAGTAGGCCACAGTGGCCCTTTTTGCTTCTAACGTGTCTCCTGCGAGGGAGGGATGGAGAGGGAAACACCCGAAGGGCAACCAAATCATGGCGACGATGTGCGCAAGCATAGACGGAATTCCTAACGGTTTCAGATGGAGCACATCCTGACGCCGGCTAGACACGCCTGCTAGTTCCGAGCTCCCCAGGAGCCTCTGAGGCCCAGGTACGCCCCCAAAAAGCGATGCCACTCAGAAAACCAACCAAACGCCAAAATCTTTTGCAAACACACCGATTGCCGTCGTCTGGTCCTACAATCCTGAAACGACTGAAAGGTACAGGAAATGATGGACGAAAATTCGTGGTAGAAGAGGAACGACCACAGCTTTGCCTATCGACTCGGTGAAACCATGCTCAGAGTGACCGGCCCGACGGGAATCGAACCCAGGATCTCCCGAGCGGTATCGCGGACCCATCTCGCTCGGTTGCCACATGGAAAATAAACAATAGAGCATTCTTAAACGCTATTCGTCCATGTCATCCCTACGTCACAAGACTGGAATTGTCAACAATATGTTATTTTCTGTTTAATGAGGTTCCTTCACACTGGGCTCATGTAAACGATGGTTGAAGTTTGGCTCCGCGGTAACATGTGAGGTCGAACTGGGGAGGTCCGCGGTTCAAATACCGCCAGGACTGTTCTCCCGGACTGAGGTTTTTTTCTCTTTCTGCTTAACTGGCAAATGTCAGGGAGGTACCCTAAACTTAGGCCTGGAACGTTCCCTTCCAAAATTTCCTTTCCCAATTATCATTTCATCCCATGTATCACTGACCACCGCCTGTGGTGCCGTTTGTAGTAAGAGCGCGTGTTAAACACTATCAAAACACACACACATACGCACAACATTTTCTATTTTTGTAATTCAGGGGGCCTCAAAACATGCAAGTATTTCCGGTGGAATCTCGATATCGAATACTTCCTCTACCTATTATAAATATATGTTAGAGAAAGAAAATCGAAGAGAAAATAAATGCGAAAGTCTACTAGAAATGCAGCACGTGATGCGAGAGAAATAACGTAACATGACACGTCACTCCCTTATCTCGAAACAAGATTTTATTTTACTTTTCACGGTCAGTGTAAGCCAAGAGGGATGCACCACAACTGTGAAACACGATAAAGAACAGTGTCCAAGACACCCTCTTAAAAATAGGTTTAGTTTCTCCCCTTTCCAACTACACCAATAACATAATAATACTTCCAAGTGTCAGGGATAATAAAGTTTCCTTTTTTTAAGTGGAAACACGATATTTTCTCTTCACAAATTTTGTCGTCTTTTCTACATTCCATCTTTCCCCTCGCCTGACGTTCCGGTTCATTGACTTGATGTCACCACTAGGGGCGCTCTTGTCGACAGTGCTAGCCTGGGGGACGCAAGGCGAGCCAAACAATAGCGGAGAGTTGATTGATCCATTGAAGAGGGAGGGATTGGTGCTCGTTTTATCAGAGAAGAGCAATTAAATCACTTTGGACTCGCTCTATCTCCTTCTATAGGATTCGCGAATAGAAATTTTTCAACCGTGAAAATCATTAACGCTGCTTGCGCTTCCATTGTTTTGGCTGCCGCGACACAAATCTAGTTATGTAGGCAATGCGGGGATGTGTTCATGGAAAAAATCTGCACGTATAAAGCAATTAAAATGCAAAAGACCGGATATTCGCGGAAGGTTTAATGCCGTTAGGTTTAATGGATCTCGTTCGGTAACCATTATCACGGCAATATTTTATTATCCGAGATTTGCAGAAAGTCAGAACGGAGTAAGACTAACACAAAGTTCAAGAAAGGGTAGAATAGGAAGAATTGTATTCCACCCAAAAATCGATGCCAGGATTTCCCAAAAATACACGTTTTGAGACGCCCTGATCAAAAAAAGCAATTCTTAGAAAAAGTCCGTCGTATGTATGTATGTATGTATGTATGTATGTATGTATGTATGTATGTATGTATGTATGTATGTATGTATGTATGTATGTGTGTATGTATTTGTGGCATAAACTGTGTACCTTAACGAGATGTACAGTTTTTGAGTAGAAAGATTTTAATCAATCTATTACGGTTTACAATTGTAAAAAGTAATTCAGAATGAACAGGACGTCACAGGATATTCCCAGAAAGTTCAAGATATATATTTTATTCAGAAAATTCAGAATATACATTATATTTAAAAAAATTCAACATATACATTTTTCACTTTCTCTACTACGTGCATAGTAGGTAAAGAAGGTATTGCATTCCACCCAAAAATTCGATACCGAGTTTTCACCGATAAATACATGCTTTAACACCCCCTGAATCCGAAAAAAACATTTTTAGAAAAGGTTCGTGTGTGTGTCAGCAAACAGCATAATTAAAAAAACAAAAAGTCGGATAAACACCAAACTTGGTATTTAGGTTCAGTATATGTCGTCCTTCGTGGTCTACTGGTACCATGCTAGCCTCTAGTTTCCGAGGTCGTGAGTTCAAACTCGGCGGAGGGCGATGGATTTTTCGGGCGTAAAAATTCTTAGCATGGCTTCCTTCAGGAGGGAAGTGAAGCCGTGGTCCCGTGTCGTAGATTTACGGCACGTAAAAGAACCTCAAGCCTGATAAAGAGGCCTCTGAGCAAATTGCCGATCTTTCACGCCCAATATAGAATGGCACACTAAGGACCATAGTAGTTAAAGAGCGTCCATAAATAAAACTTAATTTAATGATTTAGGTTCCGTGTCTTTCAAAGATGAGACACGAAGATTTTAAAGTAAATCACCCCTCCCCAAACTACCCTTTACATGGAACGTTTATGGAAAATTTTGATTTTCTCAAAAATGCCTCTAACAATCTTGATTAAAATACCATATGTTTAAGATATTTTCATGGCAAATGAAATGTATATCTTAAATTTTCTGGGAATGTCCGTCCTCTTAATTCTGAATGACTTCTGCATAACTGGTAAACTGAAAGAGATAGACAAAATTTTACTGCACAAAAAATGTAGCTCTCGTTAAAACACACCATTTATGTGATATACATTTTTTTGTCGAGTGAAACATTTCTGATATATTCCTTCTTATTTGTTTGACTTTTCCAATACTTATACTTTTTCTCAAATGCGAATTCGTTATTCGTTTTTTTACTTTCTCTACTACGTATAGTAAGTAGGGGAAGCATTGCATTCCACCCAAAAATTCGATACCGAGATTTCACAGGAAATACATGTTTTGAGGTGCACTGAATGCATATAAAGCATTTTTGGAAACACGTCCATGTGTGTGTGTCTGTCTGTGTGTGTCGGTCTGTGAACAGCATAACTCAGAAACGAACAGTCGGATAAACACCAAACTTGGTATTTAGGTTCAGTATTTTCAGAGATGCGACACGAAGGTTTTCAAGAAAATCCCCCACCACAGATTACCCTTTACATGGAACATTTTTCGAAAATTTTAATTTCCTCAAAAATGGCTCTAACGATTTTGAATAAAATACCATAAGTTTAAGACATTTTTATGGCAAATGAATTGTATATCTCGAACTTTCTGGGAATGTCTCCAAAAGTATTCTTCATTGTGAACGACTTTTGCATAACTGGTAAACCATAAGAGATAGACAAGTAAACCATAAGAGATAGACAAAATGTTACTACACAAAAAATGTAGATCGCGTTAAGATACATAATTTATGTCATATACCTTTTTGTTGTTGAGTGAACCATTTTCGAGATATTGCTTGTTATTCCCTTAAATTTTTCAATACTTGTACTTTTTCTCAAATGGGAATTCGTTATTCATTTTTGGTCCTGGTAATGCAAAGAGAATGGAATGCTTCACATAGAAACCATCTCTTAAAATATTTGACTATCGCTTAAAGCCTACCAATTCCCCTTGCATCTACAAGAAAATTAGCAATAATTTTAACATCTCGATATTTCGATTAACATGAAGCATATGGAGAATAAGCGTTTGTAAAAATAGTTTGTACAAGAGTAGAGAAAGTCATGTGAGTGTAACACAGATTTTCTTTATGTTCTGGAGATGCAAAGAGAATGAAATGCTCCACATAGCAACCAGCTCTTAAAAGATTTGACTATCGCTTAAAGCCTACCACATTCCCCTTGCATCTACAAGAAAATTAGCAATAAGATAGTTTCTGCAAATGTTTGTCTCGATTAACACGAAGCAGATGGAGAATAAGCGTTTGTAAAAAAGTCTGTACAAGAGTAGAGAAAGTCATGTGAGTGCAACTCATCCGATTTTTAGGATGTCCTCTATCTGCTGTACTTTTTAATGTATACCTCGACCATGTTATAATAAAATGGCAAGAACAGATTAGTTCCTATGGATCTTATAATTTAACGACACTGCTGTGTGCAGACGATTAAATCATATTGACTGCCTCAGAGAGTTCTTTACAATATGTACTTTCTATACGAAGTAAACAAGGTGGCCTCTTCATATAACTTAAATGATCTAGTTCTAAAACAAAAATTTTACGATTTAAAGGAAACCTCCCCTTGAGAGCAGAGGTAATAATAAAGGACAACATAATTGAGCAAGTATAAAATTTTAACCAATTAGGCCGTGAAATAGGTAATTTTCAAACAGAATCGCATTCCAAAGAAGATAGAAACATTTAATTGTATATGTGGCACAATCAAAGGTACAGTGTTAAACAAAACAAGAAAAGACACTATACTAAAGTTTAACAAAGTGTTAGCAGTGTTCCATCTATTTTGAATGAATGTGAATGTTATTTATTTATTTATTTATTTACTGTGGCAGAGCTAAGGCCATTTGGCCTTCTCTTCCGCTCAACCACCTAGAGCAAACCCGAATACAAGAAAAGAAACCAGACGGGTAGAAGTTGCAGAGATGAGATTTCTAAAAACGGTTGTGGGCTATAGAAGAATAGACAAAATTAAAAATGAAGACACCATAAAGGAACCAAATATATACAATTGGAGCGAAAGAATAAAAGAAGTCAAGATACTTCTAGCATTTACAAAGGATGGAAGACCATCGGATCCCAAAACAGCTACTAAAGTATTCACCAACAGGAAAAAGAGCTCGAGGACGTCCAACGGTGAGATGGAAAGATCAATTCACAATCTGAGGCTGGAACAGGCCAATATGGATAATTGTTCAGGATCTATGGCAACAATATCAGACGAGCACAATACCTCCGCGCTGAAAGACTTGGAACCGAACGAAAGTTCAGCAGTGTGAGTGTATCACTGTGTTTGCTCATTTGTGTGCTCTTGTTCTTGCTGCATCGAATGGCGTCAAAAATAGAACCGTTCTGATAAGGGTACATAATTATCCTTTCCGATGCAAAATACCTGTATTCTAAAATTATTAAGCAGTGCAAGAGGCGTGGTTTTACGATATCCTAGAATGTGATCTCATGTGCACTCAACAAAAAAGCAAGGCCACATTAGGACTTATTCCAAAGGGCAAGAAACAGGGAAACCCACGACCGGCCACCAGTCATACCCCGGAGATAATTTGAAAGGTAAAGGCCCATGCCTCTGAACCAAATCCTGCAACCCAGAGGGCCATTACACTGTAATTAAGGATCTTTTCACTACCGTAAACACCACAATCAATGAGGATTTGAATCTAGAAAAAGTGTCATAAGAGCTGGGAATATAAGCTGTTGCCTAAAACATTGCAGAACGTGCTACTAATAGCATAAAGCTGGTGATCAAAAGTATCCGGACGCCCCCACAAACATACGTTTTTCATCTTAGGTGCATTGTGCTGCCACCTACTGCCTGGTACTCATTATCCGTGACCTTAGTAGTCATTAGACTTCGTGAAACAGCAGAATGGGACGCTCCGTGGAATTCACGAATTTCAAATGTGGTCAGGTGATTGGATGTCACTTGTGTCAGAAGTCTGTATGCGAGATTTCCACACTCCTAAACATCCTAGTTCCACTGTTTCTGATGTGATAGTGAAGTGGAAACGTGAAGGGACATGTACAGCACAAAAGCGTACAGGCCGACCTCGTCTGGTGAAAAGTGGACGTTTATTGTCGTTTTAGATGGGGCATATGTTTATCTAAGTAACTACAACAAACACTGGACTATATATTGTCGTATGCCTCACTTATTAGTATTATTTAACTTCAGAGGAGAGCTACTCGCTTATGAGAGGGATCGTTGAACAAACAAAGAACTTTAAACTCGAGGCATCGACAAGGGACGCAGCTAAGTTATCTCTCTAAATAATTAATACACCAACACAATTTCTGGCTGAAGGGAGAGGAAAGGAACTCTATTATACCATAATTAAAAGTTAAAAGGCGTGGATGGCACACAATTTATTGGATGAAGTTAGTTACATACCTTTGCCCATTGCCTGCCGGGCGAGGACGCCAAGTCTTAGGCAGTTATCCGTCTAACTCACGCGAAGCCTAGTCACAGAATGAAGCCACGCCAAGTCTTAGCGTCAGTAACGCCATATCCCCCCAATGACACACTGCTTCCCCTGAATCGCCCCTACTCACAGATAAACTGCCCCGCTTCGGCGTCCAGAGAGCGTATTACCATTAATATAATCTGTGCACATGCCACAATATTAACGACCAAGGGGGCAAAAATTGAAAGCTGGTATAAGGAAACTAACGAAAATGTCCCCAATGGTTTCATAGTAATAGTAAGGTAAAGTTACAATGGCAAATTAACCATTCGTCGTCGTGTACATAAAAATGTGAAAATCAACTCGGCATATTATCCGACTAACGTCATGATACCAATTATCCATACAGAAATCCCTGCTCTCTATGGTGCAGATGTAAAAGTCTGGTTGCATAAGGGTAAGGCATCAAGCCATACGCCTGCTTCAAGCTACACATTTATGGAGAACATAGAGAGAGAAATGGGAATACATTCCATACCCTTCAGCGACATCCATGTAAGTTATCTGGTGCATCACGATGGAGTTTTGTGCATTTGGGTGCTGAAAAGAGCCCTTGGAAGCAGACGGTCGCGAACTTTGGATGGTCTCTGGAAATCTGCCAGAAGGAATGGAATAAACAGGACATCCCTGTATTTCGTAGCAGTTTGCTCCAGTGGAAGCTGTGCTGCAGATTGATAGCTCAAGCTAAAGGCTGCCAGATACAACATTACTGCTGGTGGAGGCGTGGTTTTCATAAGGTAAAGGAATCTTAAGTTTGTTACCATAGATTGCGAACAAGGCCTAAACCATGAAGATGATGACATTTTATTAATCACATACTTATCATAAATATATGATACTTAATCAAAATCGTCTGAGCCATTTTTGAGAAAATCTAGAATAACGAAACATTTTCTATGTAAATGGTGTTTTGTGTGGGGTGATTTTCTTAAAAATCTTCGTGTTGTATCTTTGGGAAATTCTGAAAATAAATACGGACTATGGTATTTATCCGACATTTAGTTTTCGACGCACACGGACCTTTTTCTAAAAATACTTTTTTGGATCTAGGAGGCTTTAAAACGCGTATTTCCGGTGAAATCTCTATATCCAATTTTTGGTGGAATACAATGCTTCCTCTACTTATCATAGATAAACTGAGCGAGGTGGCGCGGCGGTAACGAGTGCGACTCGCAATCCGAAGGTCCCGAGTTCGATCCCGACGACCGCCCACTCTGACCCATGGGTTTTTCGTGGTTTCCCCGGGGGTAGGTAGATGAATGCTGGAGTGGTTTCTTCTCTACCACGATTTCCTTTCCATCATTTCCATTTCATTCCGTTTCCTTCTCATATTTCAAGTGTACTTCTGGGTTTACCGGCGTATGGGGTGCCGGACAGATGACGCGGATGCATGTTCAATGGTAAGAGTATACCTACGCAATGGATACCAGAGGGCTGCTTGATTGGTGGCTCGTTCATCGCCCTTTCTCAGCGGTTCCAGCAGTGGAACCGGATGTGCGAGCTTGGAAATGTTAGAAACTTTCGCGCGTCTCTGTGAACTTTCTGCCTCCTGTGGTTCCTTCACCTCACCCGTTCCTCCTGGGGAATGGTAGCCGTAATATGTTTGTGCAGGTCGCAGCGCATGAGGTGTCCCCCCTGTAGTCCTCTATACTATATATAAGCAATAGGGAAAGTAAAGCGATGTAAATAGGAAAGGATGAAAAGTTAGAACATCAGATCCAACTTAGCCATAACACCGAGCCCTGTTATGTGAATCATCTCACCTCGAAGCATGCATAGCAAAAGTAAACAACTAGGCTGCACTCTGGTACCGGTTTGCGACTACGTGTTTGTTTCTAGCGCTTTACTTTTATAATACAAAAGTTAAATATCAATCTTTCTTTATTCCTATCTCTATATTTACGTGTGGAGTGAGGGAGCTAAGAAAGAACCCAGTTAGCATGATCGGTACACTTAATTTGAACTCTAAACCTTCCAAATACCAGCCATTCGTCTCAACTATCTCGCTCGGTACTAATACACTGCGATGCAAGTGCCGTAAGAGTGTCACTGTAGAACGAGGAAGAGTTTAAAACCGAGACGAAGTTCAGTATATTTTACTTCCGAAATTCTCCAATGCACTTAACGTATGTGTATTGCATGCGGTTTTTTTTCTACAGTAGTGAATAATCAATTACTACCAGCCGTTAAACATGGTGATTCCATAGCGAGGTCACCAACGTAAGCCTTGGTGGCGAACTGGCGATCGTTTATCCTCGCCTGATTGTTGACTTTAAAAAGGTGAATAACTTGTAGCTCATACTTAGCAGCTGCATGAATAAATTGTAGTTAAATATTAACAAATAAAAAGGAAGTAAAAACCTAATTTGATTATGTTCCATGTCTGCAATAATAAATATACCAAAAGTTAGAGGTTAATATAGTTCATGCACATATATTTAGTAAAACATGAGCCAATTATGGTTCTTCCTTCAAGGAGCAGCTGTTTTAGCAGAGATGGCCGTGGTTACTTAACGCCTCTGGAAGAACTACAATGTTCGGCCCCTGCTCGAAACTACATCGGCAGTCCGATTAACAGTCAGTGACCAGCTGCATCAAATACCAACAGCGCTCACCAGGTTGCGCCATCTCCGCCAGCATAGATAGCGCTTTGCAGTGTCCACGTCATCATCACCTGACCTTCCCGGTGCCCCTCGAGCGATGCTCTCCGACGAAGAAAACGGTGTGTGTAAACAGACTTAGTTCTCCACGACCAGTGAAGAAGAACGTTCTTGAGCTTCGTGTCTGGGAGCGGCCGTCTCCACACTTTTCGGCCTTGTCTAAATTTATACACATATTTTTCGTCGTAAGTAAACTTCTAAATTCTTCCTAGTGCGTGGAGCGGCACTTAAATCTTATCGAAGCGAGTTCATAATGGAATACCAGCACGTGTTAAATTCTATTTAAAATGCCAAATATTTGTGTGAGAAGGACAAAGCAAAAATGCTATGTATTTCAATTGTAATTTATTAATGTTTCTAGATTTGAATATGAATATATTCAGTGCCTTGGAGGCTGCAAGAATTATTACTTTCATTTAGAGTTGTATTAAATATTTACTTCATTTTCCTTTGACTTCATTTTGACGCAGTATTTTATATCACAACAATGTAAATGCCAGAGTGATTATAGTGTAAATAAGCATTATTGTATGACATTGATTTGAGATGTTTGTTAATTATAAGCATTGTTAGGAAATAAGTTTACACGGCCTCACTGAAACTGACAATAGGAGCGGGTAACAATGTAACGATGGGGTGAGTTGTTTATTAATTAGAAGAGACAAGCAAATGACGTCAGATTAGCGCGCTTTTCTGTAGAAATGGAGGGAATTTCTTCCCTAGAGCATATGTGTTCGTATTTTTGATTGGATATAAAAATAGACGCTAATGTTGGCGCGCTTTATTAACCAATAGCAGCTCTGTTATAATGTTTAGACATATTAGGCTGAGGGAGTATAAATTCCGTAACAGAGACGGCTAACGCGCATTTTGACAGAATAATTCACGAGGTAAACGTCGCTCAGTCCAATAGAATCATACAAAGGTTATACGTCGCACAGTTTAAGAGAATCGTTCACGCGTTATACGTTGCGCAATTCTACAGAATCTCTCGCGTCTTAAAGTTTGTTATAAATGTGAAATACGCGAATTAATAACCAGCAGTAAATAAGTGATTATAGTGATATTAGAAAATATAACAGTTTCAGTCTGGCGTGTATCAAGAGTCAGTATGTGAAATTAACTAATTGTGACGGTAATAAAAGTGTAAAAAACAAATTCTTTTATCTTTTCTGTTATCTTTCAGTAACAAATCCTTTCCGTTTACACACCCTGTTCAAGAGATATGCTCGACTGAGTAGTAATAATAGCTAGCCGAAGGACAAATAACCCAAAATTCAAACTATTAATACAATAACAGGCGCCCAGCAATAGATAACACGAGATACCACGACAAATTGGCTCCAATACGTGGAACAGATAAACATGAAGCAACTTCCAACTAACAAAAATTCTACTTCAATTTGTAGTACAAAGATCATTACTCTGGGGGAATACTTTATTTTAATGCATTCTAAACTGGGTCCGGCGTTTTATCTTTTTAGTTAACTTTTTTATTAAGAATTTGTGGCATTCTGCGCATTGGCTGTATTTAAATCGGCTTTGTAAGAGTGTTACAAACATACAAAAGACACATTTAGGTTAGGTTATCAACACTGAAGGCAGGAAATTCAGCTTTTCATCATAACGGGAAGTGGATCAAAGGTACTATCTAGAAAAACAGACATTGCTACTAACAAAGGCAGTAAAATATGGTTTGAAAAAAACTATTTACAAACGTTTTATTGCAACGACAACATTCCTGTCTATCCCGTATCCTAACACATATCTCTTTAATTTTGGTCCGGTGAAAAATGCGCTAGTTGGTAATAAAGACTGTCTCCTTTAAGTGAAATAACGCCTGCTGGGAAGACGTTTAATGGCTTATTGAGATGCTGAAAACAATCAGTAAATAACTAAAATGTGGTACAAGGAGTTTATGGGCTGTATTTATAGTTAAACATAACTCTTGCTCAGCGCAGGAGTTAGTAAAGTAAACTCAAAGACTGTCAACACTAAGGTGCTCATTTATCTAAGATGCGTTAAAATTAGATAATCTATCCTGCTAATGGTATCAAAGAACGGGACACGGTAAGTTTTCTTTTATACATCTCCATAAACTTCGAAAAGTATTTTGTCTAATATCATTGACATTTTAAACTAGAAAATGTAGATACGCATAAAACATAGCATTTTTGTAGCATTAGTGTCCTAGCGGAAACAAGGTTGAATACTATTTAAATTTAAATTATACGTAATTTATTGAGTACTAGCCATTTTTATTTCTGAATGAAGTATACTTAGGTATTTATAGGGGATGATGTGTGAAATTTCTGAAGTTACATGATCATTTTAGTATATGCAGCTAGGTATATGAGGTAGGCTTGGCAGAGCTTTCTTTTTTCAGGTTTTTAAGAATTTTTTGACTTACTAAGAATTTTATTAGAAACTTATAGTTTGAAATGAATCTAGTCACACAGACGTTTAGTAAAATTACTGCAATTTGTTGTATGAGTTAAATATATAGAAAAATTATGGGTTGACCTGTGAAATTCACTGACTACATGAGAAACTATTTTATAACAAAATATATTCACAATCAAAAAAATATACTTGCCTCTTTAATGTGTTCCATTTCAAAAATATCAACTCAATTACGAGGGCAATACTGAAGATTTTTGGAATGCCATATTTCTAAACAAAATGGAATTTGTTTATATTTGACAGCTACTTTCTAATGGTTTGCGAGTTGATTGCCGTGTAATCTCTTCGAAATGCTCTTAATAGTTTGTTAATTATCATTTAAAGATTTGTCGTCCTCCGTGGACTAGTGGTACCGTGCTAGCCTCTAGTTTCCAAGGTTGCGGGTTCAAACCCGGCGGACGTAAAGATCCTTAGCATGGCTTCTTTTGGAAGGGAATTAAAGCCGGTGGTCCCGTGTCGTAGATTTACGGCACGTAAAAGAACCTCAAGCCTGATAAAGAGGCCTCTGAGCAAAATTACAGGTCTTTCACGCCCAGTATAGAATGGGACGCTAAGGACCATAGTAGTTAAAGAGCGTCCATAAATAAAAAAAATTAAAGATTTTGTGTTCACCCAAAAATGAATTTGACTAGAGAGCATTTCCGGGCTATGATTTTTACGATTTTAAATCGTTATTAAGGCCTAAACAATGTGAAGATCTGCTTAGGAATGCATTTAGCGAAGAAGCCCCATCTAAGGCAACAAATTTATACTTGGCACAGCGAATTCAAAAGAGATCCATTTTTTCTTAGTGATGAATTTCGTGAAGGACGCCCAAGAACTGCTGTTACTGCTGAAAATACTGCCGCTGTTCGAGCAATGCTTGAAGATCGACGGACATCTTATGAATTTATTCAGGCGACATTGGTCATTGGTATGAGTCAAATCCAAACTATTTTACATCAACAGTTAGACGTGAGAAAACTTAGTTGTCGATAGATTCCACATAAACTGACTCCCGATCAAAAACAACAACGCATGGCTTGGTGCAGAAACACTCTGGAAAAATTCTAAGGCGGCACTTCAAAATTGGTTTGGAGTATCGTTACTGGTGAAATTAATTGTTCTTTAACACAAGCCGTGTGTTGGGCAGGGTTGGAAAAGTAGAATCAGATGACTGAAAAATTCAATGCCACAGCCGGGATTTGAACCACGGAACTCCCGGTCTCCGTCCGGTTGCTCTAACCACACGGCTTGTGTGAAAGAACAATTAATTCCATTAATTGACCTAATAGTGGCTGCAACTATAAAGCCCGGGACTTAAGAACTTACAATGAATGTAAGTCGCCATTGGGGTATGACATTTCAATACAATTTGAGATCTCCTTGTGGTTTACCGGGAAAAAATGCGAATCAGCTGGAGAATTTAATGTCCTGTCGGCATGCTGCTATGGTAGCTCAGTGGTTAGAGCAACCGGAAGGAGACCGGAGATCCGTGGTTCAAATCCCGGCTATGGTATTGAATTTTTCAGTCATCTGATTCTACCTTTCCAATCGTTACCGGTGACGAATCTTGAATTTTTTGTTATGATCCTAAAAAGAAGAGTCAATCGACTCAATGGGTCTTTCGAACAGTACCTAAACCTACAAAAGTCCGACAAATTCCAGTGCTTGTAGCAAGATGGTTGCTAGTTTTTTCCTAAAACTGACCATATTGCTACTGTAGCATGATGCAGTAATTTGTATCACAAATTACTTAAATGTAAATAATGATTGTAATATGAATATGCATTTTTATGTGACATTGATTTCAGATGTTTATTAATTGTAATTATTATTGGGAAATAAGTTTATACGGCCTTATTGAAACTGTCAATAATAGCGCAATAATGCAGAGGGGGGGTGAGCTGTTTATCATTATTGGAAACGAGGAAGTTACGTAATGTTGGCGCGTTTTCGGTAGAAACTTCTGGAATGTGTTCTCCCTAAAGCATATGTATTCATAATTTTCATTGGATATTAAAATAGGCGTATCTGGATGCAGGATTATAAATAAGGTAGGTTGGAGGTAAAGTCAGTCAGTCCTTCAGTTCGCCGAAAGCATTCATACACTACACGTCGTCTTCAGTCAGTCAGTTCGTCGAAAGTATTAGTTCGTCATACATCGGATATAGATTCACAAGTTACGCGCAGCAGAATTATGAAAGATCTAAAATATGGTAAAGTTAATTATACAAAAGGTTGAAGTACGTTGATTAAAAGTGATCAGTAAGAAGTTATTATAACAGTTTCAGTTTGGCGAGTATCTAGATCAATATGTAAAAGTGATAGTGAACGTGTTCGACAATAAAAATTATAAAACAAATTTCTTCATCAGTGTTCTTTTTGGATAAAAGATTCCTTTCCGTTTACACAACCCTGATCAAGACACATGTTCGACCCAAGATAAGATAATAGCTAGCCGGAGGACAATAAACAAAACTTAAAATTCTTTCAAACACTGATACTAGGTACCACAAATTGCTAACACTAGATGGAGCTACAAACCGAACAAATGAATGACGTCACAAGATGGCTTCAACACACGTGATGTAAACAAACATTTGTAAGTAATACTGTTACAAATTGGCTACCACAACGTGGGGCTACAATAATGTTACACAAATAACATTAAAACCGTTACAAAATTGGCTCCCATACGTGGGGCAGTTAAAATTATGTAACCAAACAAAACAAAAGCTGCACAACATAAGATCTTCAAGTTCTAATAATTTACGTAAAAACATATTACGTAAGCAATAAAGTTACCGTCGCAAATTGGCACCACAACGTGGGGCTACAATAAAGTTACTACAAGCACTAGAAGATAGATACGCCATTACTGCCGATTGGTACACAAATGTCTGTTTACACAAATTTTTGAAAAAATTCGTGAAAAACGCCCAAAAGGAAAAACAAGGATACCTCATGACAACGCATCGTGTACACAGCAACACTAACAACTGAGTATCTGGAGGCCCTAAAGGTCAGCACCATGTACCCTCCACCATACAGCCCTAACCTAGCGCATTGTGATTTCTTTTTATTTGCAAAAAATAAAGATAAAATGCGTAGAATCATCTTTTTGTCATCAGATGAAGCAGTGGTACATAATGAAAACCTGCTTTCTGAAATATCTCAGAAGAGTGCATCATTGCTTTAAGGGCTGGTTTTATCGAATGCAAAAATGATGATTTTAAAGGGGAATATTAGTAAAATAATTAATGTTTTTTAAAACTAATCCTAGTTTTACTTTCTTAAAATTTTGAGTGTCGTCCTCGTATAAATTCCACGAATTGCTTTTCTTTCTATAGCATATAGGGCACGGAAGGAAAATGTCAGAATTCTAATAACTATCTTTATTTGTAGATACGATTTAGTTTGGAGAGCATACTTTGTTATGCCTAGTATTTTTGAAATAGAAAGTACTGAAAGATAACTTTTTATAAAAAGGCCCTAAGTTAGCTATTGCTATCTTTTTTTTAAAGTTAAACCTTGCCGTAACAGTGCGCCGGGACCGATCGCGTTGCCATTGCATTCTCTACCTCTGTAGAGTGCTTTACTGGGAGCCATAAGAGCGATCGTGAGTGTCAGTAATCGGCACCCAGAAACCTCACAAGGCTGAATGCAGCCCCTGTGTCAGGAATTAACTCTGGATTCCTTCGCTCCGCAGGCAGAAACGCTACCGCAGCGCCACGGAGACGGCTTAAGCACTTAATAATTATCTATTATACATTTCCCTTACATAGCGATTACTACAGCAATGCGTCAGTGTCCGATGCAAACTTATCGAAATTTGGTTTTGTTTTAACGTCATAGGTAGGGGTGGTGGTTTTTAGCATTTTAAAATAAGAAATTTAGTATTTCGATTTGTATATTTTACTGTTTAGTTGCGTTTATACATTTGCAATTTAGCATTCTAAAACAAAAACATATAAGTGATAAACAGGTAATATTTTTTGACATAAGGCTAATGTAAATTTACAATCACATTTGTAAAGGGTTAACAGTGAAATAAAAAAGCCTAAAGTAAATTGTCAATTTTGTAAGTTAACATAAGTTAACGCAACAAGAAAAAAACAAAACACAGAATAAAGAAAATAACACAAAACAAAGAAAAACTCTGATGCAAAACCAGAGAATTAAAATGAAATACACGAAATGAAGTCAAATTATAATAATGCAAATTTATGAATCCGCAAAACCGTTGAATGAAATAATAGAGCATACCTCTACATTTTGTTCTGTCATTGGGGTTCTCCTGTCATCACAGTTAATTTGTACTTACTGAAATATTTTTCGGCATCTACAGGTTGGAATGAAAATATTCATAAATGTACCTAAAATAGAATGTGATACATTCACATGACTTTCTCTACCCTCAATCATTTATTAGAGGGTATACAAATTATTCTTACTCAAGCTCATTTTTCTACTACGTTTTAATCCAAATAAATCTTTGCAGAAATAGCTACATTACACATTTCGTTATAGATACAAAGGGAACAGCGAAGTCAAATGTTTAAGATCAGGGCGCTATATGCTAGCCTTAAAATTGCATACTAGTTTCATGCAATTGCAAGAAACAACTTAATGTTGAAAGGAGTTTAAGAGAATGACCAAGAAATGAACAACTCGATCCTTTAATGACGGATATTGTATATATATATATATATATATATATATATATATCTTGACTTTTTACGCCCGAAAAAGTTCACCGCCCCCCCCCCCCCCGTCGTGTTTGAATCCGCGACCTAGGGAATTAGAGGCTAGCATGGTACCCCTAGAGCACGCAGGACGACACTGGGAGCACCACGCTCCAACCTACTGCATCACGCCACAGGATCATCGGCAGCTCTTATGCACTTTATCCATTTTCCTACTACTATCATTGCTTTGTTCTGGAAGAAATTCTTCAGCAAGTTCTCTAAGGAGATATTGAATAAGATTGGGTGATAAAGGGTATGCTAATAGGCGAACAATTATGTCTAAGTTTAATAATTTTAAAAATAGCATATATTCTTATGCTTTCTGGAACTCAGGGGGTCATGTTTTATTCAGACGATTGCAGAACTTTGTGAGTTATTGTGTAGAAATTATAGTTTCTTGTGATAAGACGAACTGCACTTTCAAAATGAGCGATTCAATATAACGGCGACAGTCAAGATAATATTATGCAAATGTCTAAATTGAGAAAGAAGTGGAAAAGCACAAATTATTCATTAAGTTGCTAATGTCAAATGGTTATTTTCTTCAGGATAGAACTCTATGGAAGGGTTTTTCTGTTGTTATCATCGTCTTGTTTTTGATTAAGTTATTGCGTCAGGTCGTATATCACTGACAAAAGTGGCAATAACTCAGATGGGCTGGTATCTTAAAAAAAAAGTTTGGATTGTGATGGTTTACTCCACCGTACCGACTGTTACTCTTGTTCAGCTCATCACATTTTTGTGTTGTGCTTCGTGCTGGGATGAAGAATAGGTTCCTTTGTCATCAGCGTCGATAACGTGCAAGTCAGAGGCGTACTCAACTTCTATAGCTGGAAAATATCACGAAACCTATATTATACCGTATACTGGCGAATCTTCAATAACACAATGGAATTCACACGTAATGTATTCCCTAAGCCGTTACGTAGTCAAAAGCTCACGTTGAATTATTTCTGGCTTAAATTACGAATTGTTATTTTAATTTATAAAATAATATCCAATAAACCTGTTTGGTGTTCTTAAATTTAAAATAATTGTTTGATGCTCACGTTAAAAATACAATGTTCAAAGTATTATTGGCAGGAACCGTTGTATCAGATCGACACTCGTACAAGACACGCTGAGATTTGTAGACTTAGAATGTTCTAGAAGCGCTGTGTATGCCACCGCTCTTCCGAACATGGAGAAGATGACGGTGGACAAGAACCGATGGAGTTGAAGTAGTCGTGGTATTGTGTTGAGCTCAGTTGAGCGAGCGAGACAGCCCGGAAGGAGCACTACCCACTATACTGACGAATTGTCATCGCAATTGTTGCAATCCCAGATTTTACAGCTGAGGAAGGTATACGGATCATATTGGTATTGGGAATGGGTAGCAGTGCAACAAGGATTCGTCGTTGAACCCGCGATAAAAAGCTTTTACGCACATCATAAAGGAAATAAAAGGCGAAGTGAAGGAATTGACAGACGAGATAAAAGAGAAATTCAACAGCGTGCCAGACAAGTTTACCGAAATGGGACCTAAAATCACCGGCATGATGAAAAATTGGGGATACCTCGATGGGTGCGTTGACGAATTGAAAAAAACTTCCCGGGCGCGCGAGTAAACTGGGGAGAGCCAGAAAGACGACTTCAAGGAGTTGAGCAGTTGAGCACACTCGTCAAAAATGAAAAAGAAAGGAGTCTTCAGGTCCCGAAGTTCGAAACACAAGAGCCATTTCAGCCATGATACAGCCATTTTGGGAGTAGTAACTCAATAACCGCATCTTGCATAATAGACTGGTAATGTCCGATCTATCCGGTATCCAAATAAACAAGTTCCGCTTGCTAAGCAGGCGGCATGTGGGAGGTTTTCTGGGACTAAACAGATACTGTCGCCGATTCATCAAGGGATTCTCGAATATTACTAAGTTACCTATCGCCTGATTAATGACCAACGGCCGTAACACTTGATAGAGGGTACTGAAGTAACGTTCTGGGCTAAAATCAGATATTTGTAGCACTTCAATTTTGGGAGCCATTGAATGTGATGTCGACTTCACAGTGGATCGTAATGCCAGACATCGGCATCGGGAGTATACAGTTTCAAGTACAGAAGGCAAGATTGTGAAAGACACTACTGAGGGCGGAGAACTACTGCGCTACTGGTCGGGAGCTTTCTGCAGTGATGAATAGCTTGAAGCATTTACAGGAGCGTATAATCCGCCATTCCATCCAGGAACTGACCATTCTGCCCTCTCTAGCTTCTTGAGCCTCAAGAACCTTGAATGTGAAACTGTTCGTCGGGCCCAGAGACTGCAGGAATATATTTTCTCGTCAGAGCAAATACAAGGAAGGAGCCACTCCAAAGCGAATGCCCTGTTCCTATCTAGAGGAACGTAGCCATTTCACCAAGGTGGAAAACAAGCATTGTGTCGTAGTTTCCTGATTATTTTCTTCTGTAATGCGTGAGATAGCTTAGTGCTGAGCTAAGGTATATTCATCTCTAAGAGATGGGAAGCCAAAGTGTCAATGAAAGTTTGGGAAGATCCAAGTAGAACAGGCGGTCCTTCCGCGAAGTAGCATAAGGGTACGTGGGGACGTCCGAAAGACATTTGGGAATCAACATGACCATAGATAAACTGCAGCAGTGAGAGTGCTCGTTGCGACTGAGAGCTGACACTGAGAGATGGTACCGCTGCTGCCAAGTGTGCGCGGAGAACAGCGCCCGCAGTCTAGGAACCGGGGTTAGAATCAACATTTGGAACACGTCAAATAGATACTAAGTTGCAAATGACTTCGTTTTCTAATACAATAAAAAGATATTCCGGGAATTCCCCGTGACCCAAAATACCCTTTACATGCATAAGAGTTGCCATGTACTTTGCGATTTTGATTAAAACGTTATAAGTTTGAGATACTGTCATGCTGAATAAAATCATGTCTTCAATTTTCTAGTCTTCGTGGTCTAGAACTGGTCTAGAAGTACTATGCTAGTCTCTAGTTCCCAAAGTCGCGCATTCAAACCCAGCGGAGGGCGATGGATGTTTTCGGGCGTCCTTCGGAAGGGAAGTAAAGCCGGTGGTTCCGTGTCGTAGATTTACGGCACGTAAAAGAACCTCAAGCCTGATAGAGAGGCGTCTGAGCAAAACTTGCGGTCTTTCACGCCCATATAGAATGGGACGCTAAAGACCATAGTAGTCAAATATTGTCCACAAACAAAGCTCATTTTTTTAATTTTCTATTAATAACTAGTGAAGCTCTTGTCATTCCTATTGAAGTTTATGTAACCGAGAAAACATAAAAGGCAGTTAAAAACTTACTACAAGAAAAAGTATTGTATTCGCTGTAGTTGCTTAATGTTTTATATTTGGAAACGTTTCTCTTCTTTTCGTTTGCTATGAATTTGTGGCTGAAAATACACTCACGCGGCTTTTCAGCCCAGAGCTCCCGGGTTGAATTCCAGTTGGTGAGGGGGGAATTTTTATTTAAGCAGAATCATCCGTATCCTGCGCAAAGTCTGAAAGTACAAAGTCAGAATGATCATGGTGCATTTCAAGATAAAAAGGGATAGCATCAACTTTAAAACCTACAGTTCAATGAGTACCAACATTATGAGTTGTTTCTAAAGTCAAATGTTCAGATATGATCATGAAAAAAATCAAACGAAGAAAAAAAATCTAATGTGTTACATTCACTTGACTCTTTACCCACTACAGTTTATGAGTATATCTCTTCTAAAAACCATTATTACAAAAGCTCAGTTTTCTGTCTGCTTCATCTTAATCCAAACAACTTTTGCAGAAATGGTTCCATTATACATATCGTTGTAGGCCCAAGAGGGATACAGGAGAATAAAGCCATAGTCAAATGTTTAAAAAAACGAGTGGCTATGCTGGATGAGGAAAACCAATGTTCAGATAATTGTAGAGTAGAAAGGCAGTACCAGAATTTTAAGGATAGGAACAAGGGGTCGCAACGAGCGGGATGGCTCAGGTGGTAACGTCTGCGGTCCGCATCTGGGAGGACCCGGATTCAGATCCCGTGGGTCGACAAATCTGAATGGAGTTTTCTCGGGTTTCTCTCAATCGCCAAGATAAATACCATTGGATATTTAATACCACGACCCAAAGTTCTACCATAATTCAAAAACAATGGTAAAATACGAAAAATAGATGGTAAAACGAATGCTGTACCATCTATCCACAGTTAATGAAAGCAGGTAGACTGGACGGCACCCTAATGCCATCTGCCCGGCACGTGCAGAAGCAGAGGTACAGTTGCTGTACACATGCCTCTGCGGACACTTGACGAAGTAAGGTAGTATGGTACAGGGATAAGGCCTAGAAGGCTAACTGTCCGCCACACACCGACCCACAAGGTATCTCCTAACGGACACCTCGCGATATAACCACATAGTTAAAGCGACGTAAAATAATACACACAGAGAGAGAGAGAGAGTAAGAAAGAGAGAGAAAGTCGCAGAAACCCTTTTTTACTGTATTATATGCATTAACATTAAATCCATCATGCTGGAACCTCCGGTGTGTAATCTGCACCGTGCCAGATGTAAACAAAACACACTCTTGTACAGAACTGGTCACTGTCACTAGGTGTGTCCAATGTGAAGCGTACTGGATGGTACGGTAATCCGTCTTGCTCAATACAGTACGCGCAAGTAATGGTTAGTTTCTCATTGGTACCAGTACTCATTAGTTGAGACAGTACATACACACTTGCCGTGTGAGTCACATTTCACTTTCACTGGAAAATGAAGATGTTTCATAAAGTCAGATGTCAATTAAGTTCATGCAGCGTTCCTATTATTATAATGTATCTGTGACCCCATGCTCCTAACCTCAAAATGCTTAGTCTGGTACTGTCTTTATGTTTTACAGTTTAATGCATATTGTTTATCGCTCCCTGTATTTTGCATTTGAAATTCCATACTCTGCCCATGACGTTGAAGCCGGAATTATAAAGGCAATAATTATCATAATATTCTAAGAAGGATAGCGATATAAAATAAGTAATAATATATTTAAAATCAGTGTATGTATAAAAAGGAGAAGCATTGTGGAAATTGTTGACTGTAATAGCGACAGAAAGACCAGACAGGCATAGTTTTGTTAATTAGGGACCAGCCTCAGGTAGAAAGGGTAAATACCATTGAAGCAAGTTTTTCCTGGTAACAGCCGAGTGCAGCTGCACTTAGCCTGGTGAAGGCCACTCCCGGCTTCATGACGCCGAGTGGTGACGAGCGTTTGAGAGGAGAGTAGGGGAAGTAAGTAGCTTGCTTTTCCTTGTGCAGCGTGGGTAGATCAGTCTGTCCTGAGCGATTGGGGAGGACGGGACGACATTCTCGTCGAGTTGTGAACATTGACGGCGAACATGCAAGAGGGTAGAACGTTCAGCTGTAGTTAATAATATTCGTTCTTGGTAAAGATAAAGTAACTTCGTATGCATTTAATAGTGATCGGCACACCTTAAGTTTTATTTTAAATGGTGAAAATAAAAGTGTTCCAAGACAGCGTTTGTGTGTTTCTCTGTACACATCCACGCATACCCAGTGATTAAGATCTCATGATCGAGCAGCCGTGGCAAAGTATAAAAAAACAACTAGGAGGAGAAACGCAGCAATCGTGAGGCAAAGGTAGTACTTCATTGTGGGAGGACGTAGCGTGGCTGCGTCAACGTCGCGAGAAATTGTGCCTTGGCGATTTCAAAGGAGAAAGTTGGGCAAACGTTACACATTGAATTTTTGAAAACATGAAATCCCTGAGGATTATTCCTTGGGGCAGTCCGCCGCTGAGATGAGAATATCTTGGAGATGGAAAAAAAGCTGAGATTGGCAGAACAAAAGAGCGGGCGGGCAAGCGTCTTTAAACACCAACGTAATGGTATCGCCACAGTAGGCTCTATCAAGACAAATTGTGCAACTTTCTCCCTACACTCCTTTTTCCAGGAGTTGTCAAACCGGGAGTGTCCTACGCTATCCATCATCACGTGACTTACAGAGACAAATGATACACTTGCACCGCCCGCACCAAACTTTCCCCGTGATTGCCAATCTGGGTACTGTCAAACATACAACATGTATACGTGTACTCGTGATAAATAAAGTTGCTACATCGCTCTTGAATAAAATATCGTAACACACTGGATGCTGATGATGGAAACACTGATGTGATTTTGGACCTTTTCTTGTTACCCCATGGGAAAATCTATCCAAGCTCCTTATTAAAACTTGTAGGTATAGTAGTTTTTACAGAGAATCCAGCAAAACAACTTTCTTCTTAGATTATGCTATAATAATTTCTTCCTTGTTAATGATTTTAGCCACGTAATTTACTCAAATGTTACATAGTATGAAATAAGTAGTGTAATATGAATTTCAACATTATTTCTGAATATTGTTTTGCTGAAATATATCATATTATTTTCCTTCTGGATACCATAATCGAAATTCAAATTTACGGGCTCTTGAGCTCTACGCCCAAATCTGGAAGGTGGGCAGAAAATTTATTATTTAATAATTTTCCATTTATACCCCGCCTTTAACTACATTGGTCTTTTCGGCAGCCTTTCCTTTGGGACTTATTGCCTATTGGCAATGGTGTTAACTCGTGTAACTCTTGTCGTTGGGTTTCTTGCACATTTTTTTAATCATTAGATCATACACACATTCGCACTCTCATTCATACTTCCAGACTCTGGGGAGGATAAGGAATATCTTGGCTAGAGAAAAATCCCCTCCCCCAACCGGGAATCGAACCCGGGTCCCCTCGTACAGCAGGAAGTTGCTCTACCGACTGACAGTCGTATATTCTGAGAATAGAAAGTGACGAAAAGAATGCATTGCCAATATGAAGTGATACTATGATGGATTCAATTGAGTGGAATCATTCATTAACCGGAAGGCAGGTATTTTAGTTACACACTGTTACAAAAATCAAGATATTCAGCCAGATAACTCAGATGGCAACGTCTGTGACTCACATTCGGGAGGTCGTGGGTTAAAATTCCATGTTCAGGTCAATCTGACTGGATCGTTTTCGTGGTTTCCTCAGTTCCCAGGTTAAATCCGAATTGGATATTCAATACCATTTCCCAAAGTTCCACCTACATAAAATAAATATAAAAAATCTGATGTGTTACACTCACATGACTTTCTCTACTCTTGTACAAACTATTTATACAAACGCTTATTCTCCATCTACTTCATGTTAATCGAGATAAACATTTGCAGAGTCTATCTTATTGCTAATTTTCTTGTAGATGTAAGGGGAATATATATTTACAAGCGCAATTTGGAAATACAGTAGCCTTTAAGCACATACATATCTCTTAATAGCTGGTTGCTAGGTGCAGCACCATTCCTTTTCCACAGATTAATACTCTTTGCATATCCAAGACAAAAAAATGAATAACGAATTCCCATTTGAGAAAATAAGTATTGAAAAATTTAAGGGAATAACAAGCAATATCTCGAAAATGGTTCACTCAACAAAAAAAATGTATATGACATAAATTTTGTATTTTAACGCGATCAACATTTTTTGTGTAGTAAAATTTTGTCTATCTCTTATGGTTTACCAGTTATGCAAAAGTCGTTCACAATGAAGAATACTTTTGGAGACCTTCCCAGGAAATTCAAGATATACATTTTATTTTTCATTAAAATATCTTAAACATATGATATTTTAATCAAAATCATTAGAGCCATTTTTGAGAAAATTAAAATTTTCGAAAAATCTTCCATGTAAAGGGTAATCTGGGGTGGGAGATTTTCTTGAAAACCTTCGTGTCACATCCTTGGAAGATACTGAACCTAAATACCAAGTTTGGTGTTTATCCGACTGTTCGTTTCTGAGTTATGCTGTTCACAGACAGACACACACACGGACATGTTTCCAAAAATGCTTTTTTTGGATTCAGGGGGTCTCAAAACATGTATTTCCGGTGAAATGTCGGTGTCGAATTTTTGGGTGGAATACAATACTTCCCCTACTTACTATACGTAGTAGAGAAAGTAATAAAAATAGATATCATAGGAAAGCAACTACGCAACTGAGGCTATCTGTCCAGTATTACAATGACCATGTGTACATTTAAAGAACGCCAGCAGTTCCACGATCCCAAAATAATAAACTGACAAATAGTAATAATAATATTTATTATTATTATGATTATTGTGTATGCCAATACTCAACAGCAACAAAAATAACTGGAAAAAGAAAGCAAATATGCAACTAAAGCCATGTATTGCCAAGTTCCTTAAGCAGATTATACAGGGTAGCGACTAAAAATAAGGCCATCTTTCCGGCATACACTGAATCAAGCGAACTAGCGAATCTATATTAAACGTCGCGCTATGATCATAGTCATTATATCGTCGTCCTCCGTGGACTGGTGGTACCGTGCTAGCCTCTAGTTCCCAAGGTCGCGGGTTCAAACCCGGCGGAGGGCGATGGATTTTTTCGGGCGTAAAAATCGTTAGCACGGCTTCCTTCGGAAGGGAAGTAAAGCCGGTGGTCCCGTGTCGTAGATTTACGGCACGTAAAAGAACCTCAAGCCTGATAAAGAGGCCTCTGAGCAAAATTACAGGTGTTTCACGCCCAATATAGAATGGGACGCTAAGAACCATAGTAGTTAAAGAGCGTCCATAAATAAAACTAATTAAAAAAAAATTATAGTCATTATTTAAGTTGAAAACCTTACGCTTTGTATACAATTAATAAAATCTGTTTCTATTTTGTGTCATTACTAGCCAAGGTCAAGAATTGTGCAAAAGCTTTATTTTTGTAAATATTTATAAGATTTGATGAGCTTATTTATCTCAATTCTTCTGTAAGATCTTTAGAGTTGCGTGTCCTGCATGTTTTAAACTCTTAATACGCCACTTACAGACGTCAAATTATTAGACTAAAATGGTAAATTACTGCAGTTTCCATTACTGCGTTTTAAAATGAAACATACTTATTGTTGGCTCATTTAGGTGTTTAAACATCAAAGTTTTAGCCGCTTTGGATAACATGAATGCAGTAGCAACAATAAAATAGCTTTGTACTTTAGACCAAATTATATAGGAATAGTTTTCCAAAAGTTTTGCTTGATTCTTTCATCAGAACTTTAATAGCCGGACAAATGTAGTCTGTTATATAAAGAAAATCCTAAAACTCAACATTTCTGATGACTTCCATTATAGGAACATTAGTAAACGTTTAGCAAAGATACAGTGCAACTTTCTAATTTTACAAAATATATTAAAAAATCTGATGTGTTACACTCATATGACTTTCTCTACTCTTGTACAAACTATTTTTACAAACGCTTATTCTCCATATACTTCATGTTAATCGAGATATCGAGATGTTAATCTTATTGCTAATTTTCTTGTAGATGCAAGGGGAATTGTAGGCTTTAAGAGATAGTCAAATATTTTAAGAGCTGGTTGCTATGTGGAGTATTCCATTCTCTTGGCATTACCAGGAAAAAAAATTGATGTGTTACACTAACATGACTTTCTCTACTCTTGTACAAACTATTTTTACAAACGCTTATTCTCCATCTACTTCATGTTAATCGAGATAAACATTTGCAGACTCTATCTTATTGCTAAGTTTCTTGTAGATGTAAGGGGAATATATATTTAAAAGGGCAATATAGAAATACAGTAGTCTTTAAGCATATACATATCTCTTAATAGCTGGTTGCTAGGTGCAGCTCCATTCTCTTTGCCACAGATTAATACTCTTTGCATATACAAGACAAAAAAAATGAATAACGAATTCCCATTTTTGAAAATAAGTATTGAAAAATTTAAGGGAATAACAAGCAATATCTCGAAAATGGTTCACTCAACAAAAAAATATGTATATGACATAAATTTTGTATTTTAACGCAATCAACATTTTTTGTGTAGTAAAATTTTGTCTATCTCTTATGGTTTACCAGTTATGCAAAAGTCGTTCACAATGAAGAACACTTTTGGAGACATTCCCAGAAAATTCAAGATATACATTTTATTTGTCATGAAAGTATCTTAAATATATGATATTTTAATCAAAATCGTTAGAGCCATTTTTGAGAAAATTAAAATATTCGAAAAATGTTCCATGTAAATGATAGTCTGGGGTGGGGGGATTTTCTTGAAAACCTTCGTGTCCCATCTCTGGAAGATACT
Source organism: Deroplatys truncata (assembly GCA_030765065.1). Lineage (NCBI taxonomy): Eukaryota > Metazoa > Arthropoda > Insecta > Mantodea > Mantidae > Deroplatys > Deroplatys truncata. The sequence continues at coordinate 48,592,397 of CM060985.1, forward strand.
GAACCTAAATACCAAGTTTGGTGTTTATCCGACTGTTCGTTCCTGAGTTATGTTGTTCACACACACACACACACACACACACACACACACATAGACACACACACGGACATGTTTCCAAAAATGCTTTCTTTGGATTCAGGGGGTCTCAAAACTATTTTTCCGGTGAAATCTCGGTATCGAATTTTTGGGTGGAATACAATACTTCCCCTACTTACTATACGTAGTAGAGAAAGTAATTAAGGGAATTATGTTTAATCCAATAATTTGACCAAATTTGTACATTAAAGAGGCGTGAAATTGTTATAGACAGGTTTGCAATTAGCGTAAGTGCTTAGAGCAAATTGAAACTGTTTACAGAGTTTCAAATACAGCTGGTTGTATTTATGTTTACACATTTAACGCAAGCAATATCAAAGCCCCGAAGATCTGACTGCGTAAACAAAAGTTCTGTCAGATCGTCACTTGTCACGTTTTCAGCAGTGTGTGTAACTACACCTTGGGGCGCTGTATATTCTAAACGTGTTTGCAACAGCTGACACTAACTGCCGTGTGTCAGAAACAAGTGCAATGGTTAGTTAATCGCTTCAGCGTACTTCAATGGGAACCATTAGTAACTAGTGAATGACAGCGCTGTTTGATGTTTATTTGTTAACGCTTAGTTAGCAAGTGGCTTCTGTGGAGGTGACTTATAAACCAATAGCATGTTAAACAGTGCTAAATATATGCTTCTAGGAAAATTACATGCGTTCCTTTGAAATCTCTTTGAAATATCAAGAATATTATATTAAATTAGTGTTTAATGTTATAGTCTCTTCCATAGGTTATTGGTTTTAGGAAGACTTCCAAATACTGTGAATAATGAGAAAGGAACCCCCACAGTTTAGAATTTGACAGATTTTTTTCTTTAGCATTCTTAAACTTAAGACGATCCATTCAAGTATTAACCATAGATTGAGAGAGAGAGAGAGAGAGAGAGAGAGAAGCTAAGGATTATTTAGTTACCATTTACATCTGAAGACTTTTTCTACTTGTCATTCCCTTCTTGTAAATTACATCGTCTCATCATTTGGACCCCCATGGATTTCTAAGATGCACTCGGCCGTCCGCGCTTCCTTCTTCCAGAAGGCGACAATTTCAGGAATATCTTAGGCCATCTCTCCTCAATCATCCTATTAACGTCGGTAACTACTTCCATTTCCATTAATTATCTTATTTCTTCGTCTCTCTTTCTTTCAAATCTGGATATTCAGGCTCCTCTGTGAATCCCATCCATCTCCACTGCTTGTATTTTACTTCTCTGCCTTGCTATATCGCTCTGCACCGTATGTTACAGGCTATACAGCAGAGGGGACACCTCGCACACCGCGACCTATGCAGATCTATTGTGACTCCCACCCCCAGGAGGAATGGATGAAGCGAAGGAACCACAGGACGCTACAGGTACCATAGACGCGCAGAAGTCCCTAACATTTCATGCTCGAAGTTCTGAGCCACCCAGAGTGGGCGATGAACTACTCATACAACCTAGACGGCCCTCTGGTACTCACGGGGAATACTCTGGCACTGCCTCACAGTCATGCCTGCGAAATCTGAAAGCAAACGTGAAACATCAGAAGGAAACCGAATGAAAGGAAAATGAAAGAAAGAAATCGCATTAACCTACTGACAATGAAAATCACGATAAACCTAAGGTCATAGTGGGCGGTCGACGGGAATTGAGCCCGGGACCTCTCGAAATCGAGCCTCACACTCAGTAGCACCATATTAATATTTCTCTATTACTACTTGAAGAATTCTTTACGTTGTTTGTTTACTAAGATTTCTGCTCTACAGAACCGCATTTACCATTTTATGGAACAATTGCCTGTAGTATTCTATTATTTATATTTACACTTCGGGTTCCGGGTTCATGAATTACTGATCCCAAATATTTCAACTGGTATACTCATTTTATGGTACTTTAAGGTAACCTTCCAATAACTATATATCCTGTTTTATTCAATTTACCTGGGGACTTCCTATTTCTAGTGCTTCCAAGAGTTTTCTCATCATGACCGAGCGAGGTAGCGCTGTGGTAACATGCAAGACTTGCATTCGGGAGGTCCCGGGTTCGATCTTCGACGAGAGCCCAACAGACCCATAGGTTTTTCATGGTTTCTTCGGTTCGGCAGGCGAATGCTGGGGTGATTCCTCTTCTACCACGACGTTCCTACCCCACATTTCCTGTACCCACCATTTCCTGCATTGTCATCAGTTTCAGGGTTGTAGGACCAGGCGACGATGTTCGGTTGGGCGGTGGATATACGTTTTGTAGAGATTTCTTCCCTGGTATCGTTGCGGGACTGTTCAGTTAGGACCCGCCTCTGAGGGGGCCCACAAGGGGGGATCGCTGGGGGCTGATAGTCTCGTGGGTGGGCCAGGGCGTCGTCGGATGCATTCGATCTGGAAACATTAGGCACCCCGCCCATGCTTGCGCCTGTCGTCATTCGATCTCATCCCTTCATCCCAGGGTCACGATAGAAGCAAAAGGGCCTTTACGGCTTACTTACGGTTGCTCTGCCCCTGTTACGGGTGCCCATCCATCCTTTACCTTTCTCACCATAAATTTTGGGCTGTCACAACAAAGTCATCTGCAAATATCGATTCTAGTGTTGCAACATGTACTGAAAGTAGATCTTAAATAGAGTGGCAGCGTACTGCAGCCTTGCTTAAGTCCTTTTGTTGTTTCAAATGAAGTAAGAGCTTTTTCCTCTCTCCATGCTGCCTGAAAGGTTTACTTACAATCTGTTCAGTAGAGTTATTAATGAACCATCAATACCAATTTTCTTAACTGCATACCAGAAATAGTTCATAGGCAATAAATCATTGGACTTTTCAAGATCAACAAACATTAAGTGGGTATCTTTTCCTTTTGCGAATGACTTTTCACTAACTTAAGGCAGAAAATGTGATCCACAAGTCTTCGTGAGCAAACGCACCTGATCTTTGAGAATTTTTCCTTCTATTGAGTTTTCCAATCTGTCTTTAAGAATGCTACTGAGGATTCTGCTAATCAGGTATTAGGTTAATCCCTCTTTAGTTACTTGGATCTTTTTTATTGCCCTTTTTATGTAAAGCAGATATATAGGAGAAGCATCAGACCAAGGAATATTTATGGCGACGATTTCATTCATGTATGAAGTGACCAAACTGGGTTTTAGTTTAGTTTGATGGGGGGGGGCAACACTGCCCTGCATTGTGACCTTTGCAGATCTATTGCGCTTCCTCAATCTTCTTATCCAGAAGTCTGACGTTCACAATGAACTGAATCAGGCTCAGGACCGTGAAGGTTGAAAGGTTCTCCAATTTTGAAATTTACTCCCAAAAATGGGTGCTCTTTGGAGAGGAAGTGCTGTCCCATCCTGTGCAGGTACGCTCTGAGGGGACAGTGTCCTGTAAAAAGGTTCGTTGCCCATGAGAGTTTTTCTCCGCTTAATTTTAGCAGTTCTCGCGACCTGAATCTGTCCAATCTCTCTATGAGAGCTTTGGAGTACCAGAACCCTATAGATCAGTAGGAGTATTCTTGTGCGCTCTGAGTAACCAGTTTCTTTTATGTGATAGGCTACAGCTTAATTTCATATTATCGATCATCTGTAAAGGACATCTGTTCAGTGATGAATTTGTAATAACAATTAGTCATAGTATTGCGCTTATATTCTTATTAAAATAGATTCCAACGAAATATTTGTTTTTTAAAGTAATTGTAAATATAAAGTCGATCTTTTCAGTTTCGTAATATTAAACAAATGGATGAAATATATGTTTAGGACACATTATTAACTAAATAGCAATTATAATAATGATAAAAGCTAAACTAATTGTTGTAGCATTATTCGTAATAAAACATGACTTTTAAATAAAAATTATAGATTTTCACCTTCAATCGTCATGCTTTTCATCAACCGGCCACTGCGTGCACACCGGTGAGGAATCTGTCCTCGCGTACCGGCACAATATAGCTACAATGCTTCACATACTGTGCTAAAAGCTTACCTCAAATCGCTTTAAAATATTTCCCCGGCGCTTTTGTTTGCCACTGCAGGTCAAGAATGATTTTCCCAGAACTTAGTAAATTAGTGGCGCCATCCATCTAGTGCTGCCAACCTACATAAAACGTAGCATCCCTTTCCCGACGCAATCCTATCACTTTTCGTTTTTCAATATAGGCAACGTGTAGAGCGGCTGTATGAATAATTCATAAAGTCCGATCACAGCAGCGGTGTCCGTCTGCGCAGGGAAATGCGGGGTGGAATGGGGTGCTTGATGGATGTTGAGAGATGAATTTATTGTACCACAACACATACACGCAGAGCCCTCTCTTTTAAGGGGAGGCGACCACCCTCTTGGAAAAAAAAGTCATGGCCACCTCTGACAAGTTGATTCGCACAATGCTCAGAAGGCCGTGATGTGAACCAGATGTAACCGGAGGGAAAAGGGAGTGCATCATCATCAGCGTTAAGGACAAAAATGGATTGTTTGAGCGCCGCCAGCTACTCTGCATGATATTTGCTTTGTGCACGTGTGTTTTTCTGCCGTGTATTTCCCGCTGCCCAGACAGCCATGGTAATGGCATGCGATTAATAAAAGTATAACAGTAATGGCTTGAGAATTATACAGGGTTACCTAAGTGTGCTTTTAAAACCTACACTCATCAACAATAATCGTGATGACTAGGACTGGAAAGTTCATACCAGAAAGCTAAAAAGCAGTTTAACATCTGTGGCCATATCACGACGTGTCTGTTAGGAGATATCTTGTGGCTCTGTGTGTGGTGGACAGTTAACTTTCTAGGTCTCACTCCTGTACCACACCATCTTACTTTATCACGTGTCCACAGAGGCATGTGTACAGCAACTGTACCTCTGCTTGCAAACGTACCGGCAGATGGATTTAGTCCAGTTTACCTGATTTCATTATCTGTGATTAGATGACAAAGTATTCGTTTTACCATCTATTTTTCATGTTTTACTACTGTTTTAGACTTAAGGTGGAATTTTGGGTTGTAGTGTTAAATATACAATCTGGTATTTACCTTGCGACTGAGGGAAACCACGAAAAAGCGCGTTAGATTGGTCGGTCTACTGGATTTGAACCCGGGACCTCCCGAATGCGTCGCCATTTAGGTATGCCGTCACAAAATGTATTTGGAAACGCCTTGTAGTTTACCTGAACAAATGCTAATCGGTTAGAAACAATTCCTATCGGCATATTTTCATTTTTGGTTAGAGCAACGGCACGGAAACCCGAAGATCCGTGGTTCAAATTTGGGCTATGGCATTAAATTTTTCTGTCTGATTCTACTTCTTCAACCTAGCCTACGCACGGTATATGTGAAAGAACAAATTATTATTCTTAACTTCACATTGACTTTATATTACAAAGTTAAATTGCCATTAGAAAAATACTGTGTTACAGTACTTTCTCTACCCTCTAGGATTTATTAGTGGGTATACAAATTATTCTTATGAAAGTTTATTTTCCTATCTACTTCATTTTAATCTAGATAAATCTCTCCGGATATAGCTGCATTACACATTTTGTTATAGATATAAAGGGAATAGCGATAGCCAAATATTTAAGAAGTGGACGCTATATGCTGGCCTTAAAATTCCATACTGTTTCCATGACATCGCGAGAAAGAGTTGAAATTCGACAGGACTTTAAAAGAATGACTAAGTGTTGAACAATTCGAACCATTAATAATGGATATCGGAAATGGCTGATGGCTCAAAGAAAAAACATTTGAAGTAAACTGCGTGTCTTAAAGAAAACGTTTACCGGTTATGCAAGATTGTACAAAATTCCTTCTGAACGGAGAGGACTTCAAAGTTTATTCTCAGAAAATTCAAGATATACGTTTTGACATGTATTGTTAGGTAAATATTTGTTATATAAATATCTTTAATGGATGGTACTTGAAAATCTTCATGCCGCATTTTTGGAAAGTATTGTACTGAAATACCAAGTTTGATATTTATCTGAGCTTTCGTTTTTGAGCTATGCTATTTACAGACAGAGAGAGAGAGAGAGGGGAGGATAAGGGGAGACAGACTCACACGCACACATATACAAGGACCTTTTTAAAAATATACTTTTTTATTTACCCTCAAAACATGTATTTTCGGTGAAATTTCGGTATGGAAGTTTTGGGTGAAATGCAATACCTTCTCTACCTACTATGTACGTGGTAGACAAAGTAAAAGAAAAGCACTGATATGTCACATTCACATAACATTCTCTGTCAAGTCTATAAATTATTCTATACAATTTTGTCTACTTCTTGTTAATCGAGATAAACATATGCAGACATACTTTTATTACACATTTACTTGTAGGTGCTAAAGCATACATTAGGCTGAAGCGATAGTCAGATCTTTAAAAAGTGGGTTGCTATATGTTGGGATTGAAACTTGAGGCAGTATTTTTAACACTTAAATGATTTCAGTCTAATTATATAATATATAAATGTAATAACAGCCCGCCTTGAAAGCAATATGTTTATGTAACATATATAAAAAGTGTATATTACAGTCATTGTATATGTTTATATTTTTGTATACATGTTCAATAATGTTATGTGAATGTATTACATAATTTAATAATGTAGGAGCTGTGAGAATAATAGGTTAAAAGTTGCTAACAATGAGGTAATCTTGAGGCAATAATGAATTTGAAAGTTTAACAATACTACTTGTAGTTATTGGAAACAATAATGTAATTTTTGTGACAGCTTATAAAATAGCCAATCAACAACCAGAAAAAGCTTTAGTTAAATGAAGGTATTATATTGGACTAGGATTAGCCAATCAGAAATTGAAATATAGCAAAAGTTTCAAATTCAGAGTTCAGTTGCTTGTAGACATCGCTCATAACTGGACGCGTTGGTTGTAGACAGTGTTCCTAACCGGACGCTAGAGGCATCCTCGAGAAGTTTAATACATATTCAGTGTGAGACAAAAATAGTTTACGTGTTAAAAAGATAAAAAAAATCTCACAGCTCTCTCTCTCTATATCAGTGAAGTGTTATTTAAATCGTGTCAAGCATTAATAAAAGGAGTGAAGTAAAATTATAATCTGTGTAAGCCTACATTCTTCAGTCGCACCACTCCCTGCTAAGACATTCATGTCACTAAAAAAATATAAATACTGATGCAGCCGAGGCAAACATAAATATATAATATTTAAAGAAACAGTCAAAATTACAAAGTTAATATTTTTTAAACTTGGGGCAAAGGCCACCGGAAAGTACATTTGGGGCGAAGGCTACCGGAAGTTTTTTACCATACTTGCGGTTGCAACTACTGCAAGTTCGATTCCTTCTAAAAATAACACCTTCTTCAAATTCCACTCTTTGCCCCACCACAAGAAAGAAAGAAAGAAACAAACAAACAAACCAAAAAGGGACAAACAGTGACTTAGCACTTGAAAAAGGTACGAGTATTTAAACATTCAAAAAAATAAGAAAGAGTATCTAGGATAGGTTTCATGCCTTAGAAAATGTATTTAATACAAGTTGTGTGCTTTAACGAGATCTGCAATTTTAAGGGGATACAGCCTAACTCAGTTTACTATAAACAAATATCGCTGAAGCTGCATGCCAGGGCGGTCAACGTTCTAACTTGAGTCACTAGATATATTATAACCAGAGAAATTACCAGACAACATATTTATAAAAAGTGCACTATTTCAGTTTTCTGATAGTATTATGAGTCATTGCCATATCATATATACTGCTCTGTAACATTCTTTTTTACTTCGGTGCAAAGGTTTGGTCATTAACCTCCTGCTCCGGCATCCTCGCTGATTACGTATTACCTGGAAGCACCTTAGTGTTAAATTAAGCACTGAAGCGTTATAGACTTGTTTTATATAACACGCATATGTTATTAAACGTTGCAAATTAAGCATGATAAACAGCTTATAGTTACGTTTTAATATGATTTCGGTGTTCTTGCCTAAGTCAAACAATTAAATTTCTTGGTTTTCTTCTACACAGATCTTCTTCCTCTAAAAATAAAACCCCATATAAACAAACAACGATTACAACAAAAGTTGCGAAACAGTTAAAATTTCTAGTTAACTGCAAAGATAAGACATAATAACAAGTTAATAATAACTAGTAGCCTAATAACCTAACCTAACTTAATAATAATTCAACAAATTAAATGCTCGTATGAATAGCGTAATTAATAATGTCGCGGTTAAAATAGAAGGGGTAAGGATGGGGTTGAAGGAGAGAGTTGGCGCCCAAGATCAGGCGGCTACACCAGATGTCGCGGTTAAAAATAAGGGATAAAAGATGGGGAATCCTCAAATAGCTGGTGCCTTCAGCGCATGTCATGAATAAAGCAGGAGTTGCTCAGATGGATCTCAAGGGGTGCGACTAACTCACATGTGACAGGAGACTCGCGCGTCTGCTCCACACACTACTGATAACTTAAGGTTCGAAACCATGAAGTCGAGCACTCGCTTAAGAAGGAAGTCCCGGAATGAGGGGAAGTTTCCTAACATCTAAAGTACATCTAAAAGGGGGAGGTGTCAGTATGACCAGCACGGTCCTAAACACTTACATAGTACCCAACGTCTATAAAAATATAAGATTTATTATGAAACTATAATTTATCTCATGGCCGTCTAAAGAGGTTACAAATAGTTAGAAAGACGACATGCTTACCTGAAGCTCAGCTGATGGTGTACAATGCATGATGTCGTGGTATTAAAATAAGACTATGTTACGTAGAATTTTAAGAGAACAAACAATACAGCATCCTGCAGCACGTTCCAAGTGATCGACCAAGCAACGAAAATCCTAGAGTTTTTAAAGGTCCAGTGCTGCTAACTAAGAGCACGTTACTCCTTAGGCAATTGCCCTTATACGAATCAGTAGAATTCGTGCAACGTTTCTGAGTTGAACAAAACGTGACGCTGCGCCTAGCAACCAACGGGTTCTGAAGTTACATTGCCATATAGAAGCCGTTTTAATTCCATGGCTTAGAATTCAAGAAGCTATGAGCGCATAATAATTATAAAAGAACAATGATTATAACGCATGCGTCGTGACATAACTACAACAAATCTAATATAAATAGCAATATAATTAAAGTAATGTAATAATATCATATAATTAATATTATAATGAGCACATCAGTTGGCGACAAAATGGTCGGCGTGTAAAGTTTGAGCACATGCAAATATAAAAACAGCACCAACGTAACATATGCAATATAACTAACCTTCTCAAACCATTAACGTGCGTATTTGCGGAGGAGTTGCCGGTTATGAATGCAAACAACCCGAATATCACCAGACTCTGGTGGCTTATCCCATAATGGGGATAGTAACCTCTCGTATATTGTAACGCCTATATGTATAGTAAATAATTGTTTGTTTAACCGAGCGAGGTGGCTCAGTGGTGGCATCTAAATAACCATATCAAGATTTAATTCACATCTGTTAATTTTTCTTCCACAATTTCGGAGTGTAGGCTAAGGCTGGAAAGCTGAATTAGATTTGAAATCCCATTGCACCGGCATACAGAGGGCGTCTCGCTAAAAGCAGCGTTAAAAGAAATGCCTATAGATGTAAAACGGAGAGTTTATTTAATTGTAGCTTAACATTTTCTGAACTAAGAGTTGCAATGAACAGGCATTAACATGAGTACTCTATCCTAGTATTCCTCAAGATATTATTATAGTATATTGCTGAATGGGGATATATTATACATATATAGGAATTGTACATATGAAAGGGGATATATTATACATATATAAGAATTGTACAGTAATAATATAATTCACTAACATGTTAAAATATTCAACATCTAACATTTGTACAGAGCTGATTGTAAGAAACGGGCGAGCTAGCAAAATTCCAGGAAAAGCATAATCCTAAGTAGAGCGTACCTTTCACCAAGCCAACAGGCAAGGAACCGGTAACAATACGGAGAAATAGAAAGAGACAGACAGAGAAAAGAAAGAGACGGAGATATTGAACCGGCTCCACAATGCACCAGGGTGACGCACGGACTTGAAGCCACACATTCTCATACATGTTACGGTAACGCGGTCTGAGGACCAATAGGAAACGTCGTTACATTTTTAAACGCAGAGGTGAGCGTCACTAGGCTCACCTATATAAGGGCAGACAAGGCCTCAGAGCCCACACTCTCTCTCGCTAACTGGTCTTCTAGAATTGTCGTTGGCACGAGGTGCTACAAATGCACGTGGCTGCATACAAGGGTGGGAGTGCGTGTAGATAGCTAGGCTCCTGACTAATTTAAAGTGGTAGGATTATAATAATGGGAAAAGCTAGCCGCCCATAATTATCTCAATTCTGAATAAACTTCATTGATTAAGGGAAAATCGCAGTGTATCTTTTAACTTGCCTCACCCACTATAACCTGAGAATTAATCATTAGATATAGTTAGGAATGGAATACGCAACAACCGACGAGCATCTATAGCCGAGGAAAAAGAACACTGCAACAGGCAACAACAACCCAAGGATCAACAATTTCGCGCTATAAATAGCGCACAGCACCGGTTCCCGCTACATTGCGATACAAATGTGGTAATTGCATCATTGGAGGACGAGAAAGAGTTTGAAAATACGAGACGAAGTCGAATATCTTCTACTTCCGAGATTATCCAATGCACTTAACGCATGTGTATTACTGTTTTTTCCACGACTGTAAATAACAGAAATAGTACTTATATGAAAACAAAATTAATTACTAACAGCTGTTGAACATGGTGAGACCAGTAGCTAGGTCACCAACATTTATGGCGAACTGGCGACCGATGCTCCACGCCTGGTTGTTGCCCTTAAGAAAATCAATAACTTGCAGCTCATACATAACTGCTGCATGAATTAAATTGTAAGTAAACCTAACAAATAAAAGGTAAATAAAAATCCAGGTAGAATTTAAATGGTAAAATTCAGGTATAAAAAATATTATATTCCGTATCTGCAATAATGAATATATAAAGAGTTAGAGGATTTAGTATAGTTCATGCACATACCTGCAACAAAATAGGCAAAAACCATGCGGTAGGTTGGGTTACCAGCACTGAATGCAAGAAATTCAACTTTCCACCATTATAGATGAACGAGAAGTGGATTAAAGAATCTGGTGTGTTACACTCACATGACTTTCTCTACTCTTGTACAAACTATTTTTACAAACGCTAATTCTCCATCTACTTCATGTTAATCCAGATAAACATTTGCAGACTCTATCTTATTGTTAATTTTCTTGTAGATGTAAGGGGAATATATATATATATATATATATATATATATATATATATATATATATACACACACACACAAGGGCAATATAGAAAGGCATAGCCATTACTCTTAATAGCTAGTTGCTATGTACAGCACCATTCTCTTTGCCACAGATTAATAGTCTTTGCATATCCAAGAAAAAAATGAATAACGAATTCCCATTTGAGAAAATAAGTACTGAAAAATTTAAGGGAATAACAAGCAATATATGGAAAATGGTTCACTCAACAAAAAACTGTATATGACATAAATTGTGTATTTTAACGCGATCTACATTTTTTTGTGTAGTAAAAGTTTGTCTATCTCTTATGGTTTACCAGTTATACAAAAGTCGTTCACAATGAAGAATACTTTTGGAGACATTCCCAGAAAATTCAGGATATACATTTTATTTGTCATAAAAATATCTTAAACATATGATATTTTAATCAAAATCGTTAGAGCCATTTTTGAGAAAATTAAAATTTTTGATAAATGTTCCATGTAAAGGGTAATCTGGGGTGTAGGGATTTTCTTGAAAACCTTCGTGTCGCATCTCTGGAAGATACTGAACCTAAATACCAAGTTTGGTGTTTATCCTACTGTTCGTTTCTGAGTTATACTGTTCACAGACACACACACACACACCGACATGTTTCCAAAAATGCTTTTTCTGGATTCAGGGGGACTCGAAACATGTATTTCCGGTGAAATCTCGGTATCAAATTTTTGGGTGGAATACAATAATTCCCCTACCTAGTATACGTAGTAGAGAAAGTAAAAAAGAAGTTTCGTCGAAAAATGATGTTATGTATTGCAAGGCTGTGTCATCCACTGTTGTTCTGTACTCTTTAATGTTTTATGAATCCCCATTAGAAAAGTTTTTGGGCTTCGTGTAAAATAGTTCCGAATGCAACACTCTTATCGTTATAAATTGTTTTTTATACCGCATGGCCTAAAAGTAGAACTTCTAATACAGAGCACATAAGTTAAAATCTTTAGATTATCGCTCTAGTGCGGTAATTTTCAGTGTGAAACTTTGGTATCAAGTCCAATTACATGGCAATTACCCTTTGTACGTATTTACACATGTTTAATAACTCAACTTGGTTTGATTAGGTTTTACATTTCATTATGCCCTTTTACATGATTAATTTCTCATGGCGCTCGCATTATCTGTTCACAATACAAATCGTTAAGACTTCACTTTATCGCAATTCGTTGTAGAGTTAACCTTTACGTTATATTTGAAACTTTCTTTGATCTAAAACGCTATTATTTTATCTAACCTACATAAAGATTAAATGGTGGAAATTATGAATTCAGAAGAAACTGAAATAAAGGTGAAATTACAGAAGCAGTAGAAAGAATAACATCCAAAAAATCCAGAAAGCAATATGATGTAGCATTTAATCGCTTCATTGCCTGGTGTAAGCAAAACATGGTGAAAATAATTTAACTGAAAATGACTGCTAACAAATCAACAATACATCAAAACATCTGAGATCTCGCTTTTTTAACGTCATTTCCTTGTTCCATGAACGCATTCTGAAGTCATATCTATTAGTTTCAGGAATTAATATAATACTATTGAAATTTTACAAATTCGAGCGCTGTCTAAAAAATAGTACACACGTGTTAAACGTGTTAAAAGTGGTTTTATTTTTACCATTTGAACTTTAAATCATTGGCCTTTATTCTTTTATAGACCAAAATATCGTTGTCGTAGATCCTTCAAAAACTTCGTTTCTGCCAACCAAAGAGATACATTATTTTCTGCTCAATGTGCTACAGAATTATCGGTCCGTTTTTGTTTATTTATTTTTCAGTCTCCATGACAACCATTGTTACATAAACTGCAGGGTCTGCACTGCTAAACCTATGTGCATTTATTTCTCTTCGACTAGTAGTGTTTTAAGCGCTACATTCGGCATGCCTTTAATTAGAGAGCTCTAGTATACGTTCGGGGCTATCGTTATGTAGCACAGGGGTAAACCGTCGGGACGGAAGATTGTTGGTTTTACCTTAGCATTGCACTTTTAAAAATTTGATTCACTTTCCATTCATACCAATGGAGAAGTGTTATTAATGTTGAAGAATTAGGGTGCTGTATAGGTGACACAACGCTGAAAATAATCAATAACGTTTAAATCTTTTACCCCTCATTTGAATATATATTTTCAAAATCAATTATTAACTTTGTTTTCAGGAGTTATTTAGGTGAAATTTTGGAATGGTCACTAGCATGAGAACAATGTGATTATATGGCCAACCAAATCATAAATTCTTGATCACTTCCATTAATCTTTTTCAGCACTTTTCAATATAGGTACAAGGTGGTCTACATAGAAAATTTTTGTCTGATTTTTTATTACATTTTTAGGGTGTGAGATCAACTTGTAAGGCTCTATAAATCACTGATACACTGCAGGATAATACGGTATAAAAATGTTAATAGATCCGATGTTGTAATAATGATTACGATTAAATGTGTTCTACAACGTATTCCACATCTGAACAATATGGAGCTTGTTTTCAAAAGGTAAAGAAACAACAATTTTCGAAACATGAACTAAAGAGGGCAGCAAGTTCTGGAATATAAAAGCAAATATTTTTTTTTACCAAAATCGATCTTATTTTAGTTGCATATACTGATTATTTTTCTGGGCGTTTACAGATTATATGTAATTTCCAAAATGAAAACTTTGGGACCTTTATTTTATTAAATCACTAGGGAGAAAGACAAGGAACAAAAGTTTCAAATTTCATAAACTGCAATTTTCTAAGTTTACCCGAACATTCCGATAAGTCTTTAAAATTAAAATATATTTACACATTTACAGGCTGTATAATGTTTTCAGAATATGAAGTCTGCGATATTTACTACTCACTTCCGCCAAACTATTGGAAAATTTTCGATCGTTATTAGGAGTATTTCAAGGACATTACGAAATTACAGTTTAAGGAGTAATGGGGAGGATTTAACATTAAAAACTTCAAGATCATTGTATAAATACCTAAAGAATAACCAAGGGAGGTAAACGAAATTAATTAGTACATCATCATTCGAGGTTTAAAAGCGCAACACAGGATGTATCATAGTTAATAGCGCAAACTGAAACGGTTGAAAGTAAACGATAAGCAAAAAGGTTCCAGTAAACTTGGGTCCGTAAACAAGCCATGTAGGAGATAATTGCAAATGGGTGATTACAAGCCGCCACTGACTTCATTAAGCAACATCGTCCTAATTAGTAGTACACATGAATTTGAAAAGTAGACTTTTCGTTTAATAACTGCCATTTTAAGTTGCCTAAACATTCACTCACAGCTTAACTTAACAAGGAATACAATTCTACTTCAGTATGTTGCATGTTATTAGTACTGTACACTCTTCCCTGCAATATGTACTCGCCTCTGCAGTAGTCGTCCTACGTGGTGTAATGGTTACCATGCTAACTTCTAGTTCCCGAAGTCGCGGTTTCAAACCCCGCGGAGGGATGGATTTTTTTGGGCGTACAAATCCTTAGCATGGGCACCTTCGGAAGGGAAGTAAAGCTGGTGGTCCCGTGTCGTAGATTTAAGGCACGTAAAAGAACCTCAAGCCTGATAAAGAGGTCTCTGAGCAAAATTATCGGTCTTAAGGACCACAGCAGTTAAAGAGCGTCCATAAATAAAAAACTCAATTTATATTTAGCCTCTGCAGTGAGTTTCGAATTCTTTCAAACACCCCTGCATCATATCGGAATTTTTGACAAGCACGTACAATTCTCTGCTCCAGTACTTCAACGGGAGTGCTGTACACTACACTGTTGAGGTGACCCCATAAAGAAAAATCCAAAGGAATATCAGGTGATCGTGGAGGCTAAGGTACAGGCCCTCCTCGACCATATCTCCACGTTAGACGTCTTCATACAGTAGTAGCAAAATGTGCCGGTGCTCCATCATGCATGTACCATACGCTCCGACGTTGCTCAAGGGGAACATCGTCAAGCAATTCACGTCAGTGGCGGCTCATAACCACACATTCACAATAATAAATCTCGCATACGGCTTGTTTGCGGATCCATGTTTGCTGGAACATTTTTGCTTCTATTATCGTATAATAGTCACTCTGTATACTAGTCACGTATGTACATTAGTGTTAGTTTAAGTTGGCAATAGTGAATTTTCACTTTGTATCCACTAATCAAGCTGAATTTAAATATTTTTACTTTCTCTACTACGTATAGTAAGCAGGAGAAGTATTGCATTCCACCCAAAAATTCGATACCGAGATTTCACCGGAAATACATGTTTTGAGACCCCCTGAATCCAAAAAAAGCATTTTTGGAAACATGTCCGTGTGTGTGTGTCTGTGTGTCTGTGTGTCTGTGAACAGCATAACTCAGAAACGAACAGTCGGATAAACACCAAACTTGGTATTTAGGTTTAGTATCTTCCAGAGATGCGACACGAAGGTTTTCAAGAAAATCCCCCACCCCAGACTACCCTTTACAT
The DNA here is from genome assembly GCA_030765065.1 of Deroplatys truncata. NCBI lineage: Eukaryota > Metazoa > Arthropoda > Insecta > Mantodea > Mantidae > Deroplatys > Deroplatys truncata. The sequence goes on from CM060985.1 coordinate 48,608,204, forward strand.
GGAACATTTTTCGAAAATTTTAATTTTATCAAAAACGGCTCTAACGATTTTGATTAAAATATCATATGACAAATTTTTCATGACAAATAAAATGTATATCTTGAATTTTCTGGGAATGTCTCCAAAAGTATTCTTCATTGTGAACGACTTTTTCATAACTGGTAAACCATAAGAGATAGACAAAATTTTACTACACGAAAAATGTAGATCGCGTTAAAATACACAATTTATGTCATATACATTTCTTTTGTTGAGTAAACCGTTTGCGAGATATTGCTTGTTATTCCCTTAAATTTTCCAATAATACTTTTTCTCAAATTCGTTATTCATTTTTTTGTCTTGGACATGCAAAGAGAATGGAATGTGCCACATAGCAACCAGCGTTAAAATATTTGACTATCGCTTAAATCCTACCATATTCTCCTTGCATTTACAAGAAAATTATCAATAAGATTCTCGATATCTCGATTAACATGAAGCATATGGAGAATAAGCGTTTGTAAAAATAGTGTGTACAAGAGTAGAGAAAGTTATGTGAGTGTAACACATCAGATTTTTCAGAATATACAGCTGTGTATAATACCTGCTTATGAAGATTTTTCGCTTCGCTCGTTTCTGCAAACTCACTTCCCAAACTCGTAGTGTATGTAATACATTATTACTTTATTTATCGTAAAGATAAGCATTGATTTAAAACGTGTGATTACAAATTCTGAGCATGGATGCTATGAACCTCAGGATGAGAATATCACATAAATTTTGCAGTCAGGAGATGGATTGCATACGATAGTATAATTGTTTGCACAAGTATGGAGTGATCGATGTGTTGAGGGTCATGTAAGCACCCCACCTGTAGCTACATGTCGCCCCATCATAGCACTCTGCGGCATGTTCTCTTCTGTTGACTTACCTCTCAATATGGATATTGCTTCCTTGCAGCAACAGCGGTATAACTACCACTTGCAGACAGAGTAATTTATTGTTCTAAACAGCAACTTTCAGCTTACAATAGTGGATAAAGCACTGTTATAGACATAAAGCATGAATTGTGCTAGTTCGAATGTTAAATGCCGAAGTGGTAATTAAAATTTACACCCGCTAGAGAGAAATTGAAATTGAGTTTTATTTATGGACGCTCTTTAACTGCCATGGTTCTTAGCGTCCCATTCCATATTGGGCGTGAAAGACAGATGATTTTGCTCAGAGGCTCTTTATCAGGCTTGAGGTTCTTTTAGGTGCCGTAAATCTACGACACGGGACCACCAGCTTTACTTCCCTTCCAAAGGAAGCCATGCTAAGGATTTTTACGCCCGAAAAAATCCATCGCCCTCCGCCGGGTTTGAACCCGCGACCTCGGGAACTAGAGGCTAGCATGGTAACCACTACAACACGGAGGACGACCCGCTAGAGAGAAGAGAGTAGTTTAAGTGCAGTTTATCTATTTAACCAAACTTCATGAATTACACATTTGGTACAAAAGGGATACAGGGGACTGAAACGATAGTAAGATGTTTAAAAATTGATACGCTCTATGCTGTTTTGAAATTGTTTGTGTACAACAATAAAAAACTCTGATGTGTTACATTTACATGACTTTCTCTACCCTGTATCGCTTATTAGTTGGTATACAAACTATTCTTATTTTTCTATCTACCACATTTTAACCCAAATAAACATTTGCAGAAATAGTTGCATTACACATTTCGTTATAGATACAGAGGGAACAATGATAGTCAAATGTTTAAGAACTGGACGCTATATGCTGACATTAAAATTCCATACTGTTTCCATGCAATCGAAACACTACTGAATGTTGAAAGGACTTTAAAGAATGGCCAAGTAATGAACAATTCGAACCATTAATGATGGATATCTTGGAACTGGCTGATACCCAAAAAAGTTATTTGAAATAAATCATGCAGCACGTTTTCTTCTATCGCTTAACGTTTACCAATTATACAAGATTAAGCAAAATGCCTTCCGAATGAAAACTTCAAAGAATATTCCCAGAAAATTCAAGATATACATTTTATTTCTCTTGTAAATAACATTAATACATGACATTTAATCAAAATCGTTAGACATTTTTAGAAAATAATTTTTTTTTGGAAAATGTTCCATGTAAAGGGTAGTTTGGGGTGGGGACATTCTCTTGAAAATCTTTGTGTCGCATCGTCAGAAGGTACTGAATCTAAATACCAAGTTTCGTGTTTATGCAAATTTTCGTTTTTAAGTTATGATGTTTACACACACACATGCACACAGAGACCTTTTTCTAAAAATGTTTTTTTTTGGATTCAGGGGGTCTCAAAGCATGTATTTCCGGTGAAATCTCGATATAGAATTTTTAGGGGAATACAATACCTTTTCTACCTACTATGTATGTGGTAGAGAAGGTAAGAAATGTTACATGCTTCGATCTGCTGCAGAAACTCTCTGAGTTCGACTAATCTTAAAGAAATCTGTTAGAAGAAATACAAAGTTTGTAATTTTATGACAGTTTATTGTAAATATGCCGTTTTATTTTTCATAGCAAAATTGGGCTCATTTAGACAGGAGGACGCACAGTTAGATTAACTAAGTAAGAAGGCTGTATTTCTATTTTATTCCTATGTATGTTAGACTCTATGAGCAACTTGGTTTGCTTTCTTTTAATTGTTTCATTTGTAAAGCCTACTTTAATATCTTTGGTCATATAGGGGGCTCTGACTTAAGAAACAACTGATGGTGTTATTGCTCGTTGAACTGTAGGGTTTCTTAATGTTGGTTTTACCATTTTTTAAACACACTCACATTCAAACTTCCAGACCCTCTGGGGGATAGGACATGATTCTGGTTAAAGAAAAATTCTGCGCCACAGACGAGAATCGAACCCGGGATCTCTGCGTATAGAAACCACTCGACCGTAGAGGCAGTCTATTTGTTGAATTTGCAAATGTTAAAATTTATTTGTTCTGATAAAATGATGGTTAGCCCGTTTTTGCGAGCACCCAAAAAGTATTTAAATATTCAAACTAAGCTCAACGAATATTTCGGAAATGATTAACGCCAAAAATAAATTCTTTTATATAGCTTAAATGTTTTAAAATAGATTAGTAGCATTACAAAATTTATATTAAAAAAGCTTTATCGGGAAAAGATTTCCACAGCAAAATTAGTTTTATTTTATTTAATTAAAATAAATTGTATTAGTGTTATTTATTATTTGCTATTCTAAGTATTACTTTAACAATGCATTCTTTCTTCTATTTTAAACTAAGTATTAAAATACTAAATAATTTGTATAATAAAATTACTTTTTATTAATCTAAAATTAACTTTCTGCCATTAGCTCGCAAATACTAAGTTAGCTCTTTATTTATTACTGTACACCTGTCTATTTTATACATTTGTATATATGTCTATTTGAGAGGAATCTACCCCTGGACATAGCTTCAAATTAGCTACTATTGTTTATATTATCCATCACTGCTCTAGCAAATAAATACATCAATTGAGTGAATAAATTAAATAATTACATTTAAAAGAAAAGAATATAAAAGAAATCGTAATACGTAGAGAAAGCCATGTGAATATTGCACATCACATTTTTTATTGTTTTGAGAAAATGAAACGTATCCTCTTTCAGCCTTGTTTACACGCTTTTTGTAACCTGAAAGCTTTTGTAGTCTTTAGCTCTTCATGCCCATGGACCCATATACATTGGCCAAAGTGGAATGTCAACTGTTTTAAAAACAATTGCTTGTCATGTTTACATGGAATACATAGTTCGGGGGAGGTTTTAGCAACATATAGGTATATGTGTACAAAAGATGAGTGGAAGCGTATGGAAAGAGAGGCTCGAATACCTTGTGAGAGAGATAGAATCCACAACAAGAGTGTGGAAAAAGAGTGCGGAGAGCTAAAGGCCTTTTCACACGAACCAATAATTCCTTCCGTTGCGTAAACTTAACGTACATATTTACAGCTGACAAAGCTTACATTTGCATGGACTGTTAGATTAGGCTATACAACAGAGAGATAGGTCGCAGTGCTCGGAGATAGGTCGAGCACTGCGACCTATCTATTCGGCACAGCCGTAAACCACGAAACCTAGAAGCACACCTGAAAGACGTGAAGGAAACGAATTGAAAGGGAAATGATGGAAAGGAAATCATGGTAGATAAGAAACCACTCTAGCATTGGCATACCGAACAGGAAAAACCACGAAAAAACCAAAGTCAGAGTGGGCGGTCGACGGCAACCTAAACTGGGTTCTCCCAAATGCGAGCCTATAAGTAACCGCGGAACCATTTCGCTTGATGCGTGGCCTATTACTGAAAATACAGCATGTTATTTGTGCCATAACGTAAAACCCCAAGGAGCCGCTTTCGTAGCCACCATGAGGGGAAAATGTTGTTAAATGTGATTTTTATTATAAGTAACTTTCTTTCAGATAAATGGTACCATATATTCTTAAATATTTAATACTGCTATATTATAGCTCCTTGCATATCTCTGAACGAGTCTGTGTTAAACTTTAATGCTTTTATAAGCCAACAATCCAGAACACGCCTAATATAATAATGTGCAAATCGTTATAGTAAGCGCAACGTAACAATATGGAACAGTACGCCATCTTTGTCGTACAGACGTAAATCATTGCGTTCACATTATGTCACCATTAAAATCTCAAAACTATCGCAAAAACACGAATATAACTGCCACCAGAGTGCGGTATAAGTACACTAATTTAAGTGTGCATCTTAGTAACTTAACTAAATTTTCCTTTGGAAGCTTGAAGTAAAGTAATTGTTTGTTTTAAAACTGACTTTGCTCTTACTATTGCAAGCCATCAAATGACATGGATATAGTATAATAATATTCCTTCATGGTAGTCGTAACCCACGCTAGCTGGAGTATAGGGGTAGTTTCAATCGTGTGGATTAAAAATATATTAGTTTTAATTTTATTGTACACGTTCCAGGTTAGAATTTACAATATTCCGATATATTTATTCATCATATTTTTCCTACTTTAATATGTACATGCCTGGCACCTTCCTTTGTGTTGCACAGCTAGTATGGCTCCCTGGCCTTCAGCACTGCTATGCAACATTTACTTCCCTTTGCTAAACATCAGTAAATTAATTTTTTATTTCCCCTTCCCCAGTAGGATATATAGGAGAGAGCTGGGCCACTTTTTTGCGTTTATATGGGAAAGGATAGGGAAAACGAGGCTGGATGGGGTGGTTCAAGGAGGAAAATGCGTTTATATGGGAGAGATAGGGAATACGACGACCGATACTATGCTAAAGAGGGTTGAAGGAGGGAAATACGTTTATATGGAAGAAATAGTAGAGAGGTGTTAGGCTAGGAGGGTTTAAGTATGCGTTTATAAGGAGAGACGAGAAAACGGAGAGAGATCCTATGTTAGGATACACAGGTGTTAAAGTTAGGTTAGATAGGAAACCAAAGAGATACTCAGCTAGACAGGGGACAGGAGAGGAATGCGCTTTATGAGAGGTAGAGGATACGGGGAGTGGTGTTAGGCTAGACAGAGGTTGAGAGTAGAGTATGCGTTTATATGTTTGAGAAGTATAGGAACAGGAAGAGGGTGCTAGGCTAGACAGAGGTTGAGGAGTAGAGTATAGGTTATATGAGAGGTATAGGAAAACGAGGGGAGGTGTTAGGCTAGACAGAGGCTGAGTAATGTATGGTTTATATGAGCGGTATAGGAAAACGATGAGAGGTGTTAGACTAGACAGGGCTTGAAACGTAGTGCATGGTTTATATGAGAGATATAGGAAAACGAGGAAAGGTGTTAGGCTAGACAGAAGTCGAGGAGTAGAGTATGGTTTATATCAGAAGTATAGGAAAACGAGGAGAGGTATTAGGTTAGGAGAATTGAGTTTGTGTTTATAAGGAGAGACGAGAAAACGGAGAGAGATCCTATGCTAGGATAGACAGGTGTTAAAGTTAGGTTAGATAGGAAACCAAGGAGTGATACTCAGCTAGAGGGGGGGTAGGAGGGAATGAGCTTTTGAGAGGTAGGGGATACGGGGAGTGGTGTTAGGCTAGACAGGGCTTGAAACGTAGGGCATGGTTTATATGTATGAGAAGTATAGGAACAGGAAGAGGGGTGCTAGGCTAGACAGAGGTTGAGGAGTAGAGTATAGTTTATATGAGAGGTATAGGAAAACGAGGAGAGGAGTTAGACTAAACAGAGGTCGAGGAGCAGAGTATGGTTTATGTGAGAGTCATAGGTAAACGAGAGAGGCGTTAGGCTAGACAGAGCTAGAGGAGTAGAGAATGGTTTATATGAGAGGTATAGGAACAGGAGGAGAGGTGTTAGGCTAGACAGGTAGTGTAGCAGTAGGAATATGGACTTATATACAGGAGAGATAGGGAATAGGAGGTGCTAGACTTGAAAGCGACTTTAGACGTGAACTTAGTGGAAAACTGTTTCATGTCAATGTTCTAGACATGCCCATCACGTAACCTATTCAGGGAAAAGGTGACTCGTTCAGGAGAAAAAGGTGACTGCTCAGGGAAAAAGGAGGCCCACAAAGGGAAAAAGTTGACTAGCAAAGGGAAAAACATGACCAGTAAAGGGAAAAATGTCACCAGCAAAGGGGAAAATGTGACCAGCAAAGGGAAAAAGGTGAGCCATAAAGGGAAAAAGATGACCTGCAACGGGAAAAGCTAACCCACTAACACTAACAGGTAAGTAATTCAGGTAGTATTGCAAGAGGCTGACTGGATCATAGCAGTGTATGATTTCACAGGTAATTCAGCTAGTATCGTATGTATTTAGGCTAATTTGTCTAATAACACAGGATAGATTCCAGATGCTAACTGCATCATGGCTCTGCATGATTTCACAGATAATTCAGCTAGTATCGTAGGTATTTAGGCTAATTCAGCTAGTATCACAAGAGGATAGATTCTAGGGTTGGGTATAGCATAGTTTCATATTTCACAGGTAATTCAGGTAGTATCACGGGTGCTCGTGCTAATTTAGAGCAGGAATTCGTATCAGAGCTAGTTAAGGTAATTTCACATGATTCGGGTAGTATCACAGGTATTTAAATCATTTTCACAGCCAATTCAGCTAGTATCTTGAGCATTTAAGCTAATTCAGCTAGTATCACAGGAGGCTAGATTCCAGAGGCTAACTGCATCATAGCTATGCATGATTTCACAGCTAATTCAGCTAGTATCGTAGGTATTTAGGCTAATTCAGCTAGTATCACAGGAGGTTAGATTCCAGGGTTGGGTATAGCATAGTTTCATATTTCACAGGTAATTCAGAGGGTATCGTAGGTATTTAGGATAATTCAAGTAACATAGGTGTTTAGAGTAATTAAGCAAGCATTACAGGAGGGTAGGTTCCAGGGGTTGGTTATAGCCTAGTTTCGTATTTTACAGATAGTTCAGGTAATATCGTAAGTATTTGGGTAATCAGCATAGTTTCACAGATATTATTGATAATTTCGATCAGAGATTTGTATCACAGCTATTTAAGGTAACTGCACGTGATTCAGGTTGTATCAATGGTATTTGTATCATTTTAACAGGTAATTCAGATAGTGTCTAGGTATTTGGGCGATTCAAGCATCATAGGTGTTTAGAGTAACTCAGCTAGTATCACAGGAGGCTAGATTCAATGATCAGGGTTTCGTATCAGAGCTATTTAAGTCATTTTAACGGGCAATTCAACTAGTATCACACGTACTCATGGTAATATAGAGAGTAATTAAATTATAAAACATTTCTCATCCAACGTTACAACAATTTATATACTTTTTTCTAAATCTTACAAACTTATTATATGTTAAACAGTTATTGTACGATGCGGAGAGGGATAAACTGCATATTGGTTCACAAATTGAAAAGCTTTACGTCAACATACCTTTATTTTAGTTCGGTGTAGATGTCTCTCCCCTTTTATCTAGGCTTGAGACTAGCACTAGGATTGCTCCTAATGGCAGGGTTACCACCTTCCCTTCCATCTTCTTCTTTCTTCATCGGTCGTCAGCTATCTGCATATACAGCACACAGATAACCTTCTTTTTTAAGATTGTAGACTCACGTTAAAATCTTCATATTCGACTTACATTCTCTTATGCACTACTTGTAATGCTGTAATGTCCATAGGCGTATGTCGTTATACCGTCCTCAGCAATAATTCTTTTATCGTCGTATGGTGTCAATGTAATTTTATTCACTTGTACTGTGGCAAGAGCATGCTGTCGCGACAGGATCAGATTCATGGGCGTTCTGATAATTTCTCTGGTTTTAAGGCAGTCTGTATAGCTGTCAAACGAAATGTACTGCTTAATAGCACTACGTTTTATACCTTTAATCTTTTTTATCATTGAACCGTCGATATCTAGGGCATACATCTTAGGACGTAGTCCAACAAAGCGTAGGATGATTTTGCTATTAGCCTCATCTTTAAATTTTCCCAATACCTTCTTGTTCTGTGTAGAGTAACATATATGGTTGACAGGGTAATCAGCTGTATCGAGATGCTCAAGAAAACGTAGCTTGTCCTGGTACACATCTTCAGTTGTTACACGATGAATGAACGAATCAGTGTCCATATACATAAGCTTCAGGTTTTCAGCTCCATAATAAGGCAACAAAACGTCGTAATGATAGTTATACATTAATGTCTTGGAGATGTCCAACACACTCATACCAATGTATATAGGCTTGTTGAATACAATCTGTAGGGAGGCCATATGTACTGCAGCTAGATTATCAGCATATATCGTCCTGTCGATAAATGTTGGCTTTGCAATTAACTTTTCCAGAGTTTTTTCATTGGTCACCAGTCGTATATCCATGCGGTTACGCAGGTTCTCCATAGTTTTTCCAAACATAGCATTGTTGAACAATTTGTAGAGATCCTTCTCAAAATCATTTGCAGCTTGTTGTCGTAGCCTGTTGTTAAATTCCACATACGGTTTTAACCATCGAGACTGTTGGAATTGTAGCACACGATGGATTTTTGTTAACCGTAGTCCATGATCAAGAGCTTGCTTCAAAGCCATGTAATGCACTACATACTTATTTCGAGGTCCAAGATGAGGTATCAGTTTCTTTGTAGGAGAGTCCTTAGGCGTCATACACTCAGGCAGGAAAGGTAGATCGTTGTGTAGATCGTGAAGTTCAGCAGGATACTCGACGTCGACTTCTAATATGTAACCGTAAGGATCATCTTCTTGTAGTGTTTCTAAGTTGATTTCTTCAGGTGACACCCACTCAAATCCACCATAAGGGAGAGCGTGACACATTGCCCACCCATATTGGTTATTAGCGTCCTCGTATGTGATAAATTGGGTTGGTCTCGACGGATCATACTTCTCCATGTAGGTGTTATTAGCCTCTGCATAGCGGTGGGAAACTTGACATAAACCTCCTCTTATACCAGATTCCACCATGAGTAATTGATCATAATCCTGTAACAATTCCAGCTGAATTCCAGTGTACAGTAACATGGCATCCCATGTAAGTCCTGGAGAGGTGAAATAATGGGCAGGATCAACTTTGTGTGTTTTGAGTGTTTGCTCCCTAAATGTCTCAAAGACATCAGCTAGGAGAAGCACATCAGAGATTAAGTAGAGATCGCTGTACTCGCCCAGGTTTCTCACATTAAACACCTCCCATACATTTTTAGCATCATCGTAGTCAGCATCACTAATTTCCTCTTCATTTAATTTATTGTAGAAGGAGTCCATAGGAGGTAAGCAGGTTTCGTTCAAGACGTCCCATGAAGTGATGTAATCATAGGGAAATACACCCTTACGGGTCATCAACTTCAATTTGTCTTCTCCAAAGTACTTTAGCGTTTCAGGATACGAGGTTAGATTTTTTACCAACTTATCCAAGCTTGTACTCAGGAACCGAAAACTATCCACAAATCGAAGCTTTATATCTCCTACATACTTGGTGAATGAGATATAGCTTTCTTCAGAGCTAGGAATTACTTCCACCCCCTCACTTGTACAACCCAGCTCCTTAACAATGAAGTGTGAGTCATATCCGCTAAGGTTATGCATGAAGACAGGGATATATTTAGGTGTTTTACAGGCTAAATTACATTCATTATGAAGACTTCCACGATATTCACCGCTGATGTGATCATGGTCGCGTACTTTATAGTTCTCTTCTGTAAAGGGTTTTCCACACAAGTAGCATGCTGAAGAAGACTCAAAATCCTTTTGCTGTTGATCCGTAAGTTTCAGAGGCTTAGCAGATTTGTATATATTGTTAATCTCCTTTGCAAGAGATGTAAGGTACAGCATAAACATCTGAGCAGCATCAGCACCACGATACACATAGGGTTGCTTAGGAAGACCAGTTTCGAGATGTTCAACACTGGATGTAGGCTTCACGTAAACACAGAAGCTCATTGGTGTGTGCTCTTGATAAGGGGTTGTATAGGAAGTTTCAGGATTGGGTATACACGTATGGCATGGAGTGAGAATACTCTCAAAATCAGCATAGATGACATAAGGTACTTTCAGCATCCTCTCAACATTTTTAAACTGAACAATTGATTTCTCCTTGGTAGGCATAACTACCCTCGCAACACCATGTTGAATACAGAAGGCTACATGTTCTTGCAGTTTTTCCTGTCCACTTCGTCCATATCGATCATCAAAATGTGTAAAGCAGCGCTTACAAGTATAAACCCGTCCATTATGGTTAGTTTTCTGGCGTCGAACGAGTTTCTCAAAATTCTTTATATACACGTAGTGATGTTTTCCACTGCTGTCATTCAATAGTAGCAGGTCGCGATGTTCAGGTAGTTCAATGTCAGCAACCTTTATTGGATACACTTCATGCTTCTCATTCAGCCCGAAAACGTTAATGGATATCTTGTTAAACTTCTCAAATGTAGGTATTTGAGAAAGTGGAGTAGGGTAGGAAACACAGCTGAAGTCGTACTTATCTTGAAGTTGTTTGTATTTGCTGACGCGTTGAGGCTTGATGCTCACGAATTTGGCCAGTATAGAGTACATGAAACATTTCTCGTCGCTAAAGTTCTGGATGTTTATACATGCTTTCCTTGCTTCAACAGCTGACGGTAGTGGTATGTAGCTACTTCCTCGTAACGGGTTGTACTTGTTGATACGAAGTCGAACTCCTTCCACAGCAAGCAAAGCCCAGCTGCTACCCTTAAGCTGAGACTCCTCCATTTCAGTCACCAATTTCTTGAATTTCACTTCCATCGTTGAGTCCAGATCAGTTTCCAGGAAAACAGCTTGATTCCGTGTTTTAAATGTTTTGTCACAGGTTTCTCCAATACTGTTAACAAATCGACACTCAGCCAGCAGATTAATTTTAACACTCTTATGAATGCTAAGCTCTTTATGCACAGCATGGATTATACGTTGTTTTGCCTCTTGCAGATACATATTTAGGTCCTTAGCTGATTCGCATCGTATAAAATACGATTTCAATCGTCCTTCGAATGAAGTTTCGTATTCTTTCATATCGCAGTCCTCCATTGTTGACAGCAACTGATGTTTAGTTGGCTCCAATCTTCTTTTCTTCTGAGGGCTGCTTATTTCACATATATCTTCGTGTCGCTGTCCCTTATAACAATCTTTGAAGGTTACATTACAATGTTTACATTTGAAGAGCTTCTTGCAGCTCATCTCGTGTCTTCTCTTGTCATAACCTCGGAGGAACTTCTTCCCACATTTTCCGCATGCATATCCAGTAGCGCTTGGAATAATATCCTTATACGCTGAGTTATTCATCTTTATTCTTGATGTAATAACGTATTAATCACTGATCAATGAAATGTAGACCTCTTCACCTTGACACCACTTTAGAAAGCTGATTATTCTTGGAGAGAACACGATGTTAACACCTCAAGACTAATTAGCACAATGAAGTCCAATGCCCTAGATCACCATATTTATAGAGGGAGCACGAACCTTTTAGATCAATCATAAACTCGCTCCATAACCACCTGTATATGATCGCTCAACGTGTACTAACCCCCCAGCCATATAACCTCAAGTCTAGAGACAGGATGTTTATGACGTCACACCCAGAGACAGGATGTCTGGCAGCATCAAACACGTTTAAACTCGTCTCATAACTACCTGCTTATGCTGTCACACCAGCAAGAGAAGTATTCCCACACGCTCATTCAGACATATATTTCAAATTCAAGCCCACCACCACCATCACCACCTATTGTACCAAGGTTAATTCAAGCTGTATTATCACAATACTTAAAAGTAAAAGCTTAAAAGGAAACCTAGAAGATTTTCCCCCTTATTTACTTAATTATTTCATGTTTTTATTCCCTTTTCAATTCTTCCTTTCCATCTTCTCACAGAAAGACCATTACATTTCACTACAATCATGAGAAAAGCAATTTTTCCAGAGTTACACAGATTCTAAGCTTCTAGAATCGAACCCGGTAATACTTTTAATAAATGTATTTTAGCTCCCCAATATCAGCATCTACCATTTAATCTTTACTCGAACCTGATAGGATTCATAGGCTTGAAGATATATGAAATCACCCTTCGGGATTCGATCTGAGTACTTCAAAGTAGTTATTGTCACGATAACGATATTTAAGGACTAGATACTCTGTTTACGTTTACCTTGACATGTTTATCTAAATTAAATTACGAGTTATTAAATTTTTGCAAGTAAATTTCATTGAAACGGTATTCGAACCCAGAACACCAGCAACAAGATAATTTATAATATTAGTCTGACATGTTAAACAAAGTTGTATGCAGTTACATCATCGATCTAAGTGATATATTCAAGTGTACAGAGGAAAATTAAGAAAGTCATTAAAAGATGGGGAATCGAACCAAGCACAACTGATTGACAATTATATACAGCATTAATTACCCATCATAGAAGCTATCAATCATGCTTTAGTCCACTCCTCTACCTCACTTAGTTCCCGAGATAGTGAAACTTTTAAAATTAGGATCGAACCCAGGACGTCATGTATCCAATTACACATTCACAAGATACTACCTAATAACATAAACGCAATAAGGTTTATTTGGCGTCTTTATCTTAATTAGTTTAGGAGTTATTAAATTTATAAGTAAATTCCATCGAATCAGTATTCGAACCCAGAACACCAAGAACAAAATAATTTATAATATGAGTTTGGTATGTTTAAAGGTGCTGTATGTAGTTACAGCATCAATCTAAGTGATATTTTCTAGAGTATAGAGTAAAATTAAGGAAGTCATTAAAAAATCGGGATTCGAACTAGAGACAACCGATTAAAAATTATATACAGTATTAATTACACATTATAACAGCTATCAAACATGCTTTGGTCCATTCCTCTAGCTTTCTTAGTTTCCGAGATAATAAAGGTTTTAAAATTAACGATCGAACCCAGGACACCAGGTACCAAAATATACATCCACAAGAAACTACCTAATGACATTAATGTAATAAAGTTTATTTGGCGTCTTTATCTTAATTAGTCTCTGAGTTATTAGAAGATGAATTTGTAATCACTCGTAGGATTCGAACCCAGGCATCCCGGTCAACTTGCAACAATGTCCTAATGACGCGGCGCATTCCAAAGAATTGATTAGTTTTTATCCCTTTGTTCTATCTCTTTTCATTCAGGAGATATAAGCGATTAAACAGTAGAAATAATATGGGCGGAGCTTGCCGGCATAGATCAAAGGACTTTATCAGATGTCGGCATCTCTCTGTGGGCTCAAACATACATATTATTTCTACTGTTTAATCGCTTATATCTCCTGAATGAAAAGAGATAGAACAAAGGGATAAAAACTAATCAATTCTTTGGAATGCGCCGCGTCATTAGGACATTGTTGCAAGTTGACCGGGATGCCTGGGTTCGAATCCTACGAGTGATTACAAATTCATCTTCTAATAACTCAGAGACTAATTAAGATAAAGACGCCAAATAAACTTTATTACATTAATGTCATTAGGTAGTTTCTTGTGGATGTATATTTTGGTACCTGGTGTCCTGGGTTCGATCGTTAATTTTAAAACCTTTATTATCTCGGAAACTAAGAAAGCTAGAGGAATGGACCAAAGCATGTTTGATAGCTGTTATAATGTGTAATTAATACTGTATATAATTTTTAATCGGTTGTCTCTAGTTCGAATCCCGATTTTTTAATGACTTCCTTAATTTTACTCTATACTCTAGAAAATATCACTTAGATTGATGCTGTAACTACATACAGCACCTTTAAACATACCAAACTCATATTATAAATTATTTTGTTCTTGGTGTTCTGGGTTCGAATACTGATTCGATGGAATTTACTTATAAATTTAATAACTCCTAAACTAATTAAGATAAAGACGCCAAATAAACCTTATTGCGTTTATGTTATTAGGTAGTATCTTGTGAATGTGTAATTGGATACATGACGTCCTGGGTTCGATCCTAATTTTAAAAGTTTCACTATCTCGGGAACTAAGTGAGGTAGAGGAGTGGACTAAAGCATGATTGATAGCTTCTATGATGGGTAATTAATGCTGTATATAATTGTCAATCAGTTGTGCTTGGTTCGATTCCCCATCTTTTAATGACTTTCTTAATTTTCCTCTGTACACTTGAATATATCACTTAGATCGATGATGTAACTGCATACAACTTTGTTTAACATGTCAGACTAATATTATAAATTATCTTGTTGCTGGTGTTCTGGGTTCGAATACCGTTTCAATGAAATTTACTTGCAAAAATTTAATAACTCGTAATTTAATTTAGATAAACATGTCAAGGTAAACGTAAACAGAGTATCTAGTCCTTAAATATCGTTATCGTGACAATAACTACTTTGAAGTACTCAGATCGAATCCCGAAGGGTGATTTCATATATCTTCAAGCCTATGAATCCTATCAGGTTCGAGTAAAGATTAAATGGTAGATGCTGATATTGGGGAGCTAAAATACATTTATTAAAAGTATTACCGGGTTCGATTCTAGAAGCTTAGAATCTGTGTAACTCTGGAAAAATTGCTTTTCTCATGATTGTAGTGAAATGTAATGGTCTTTCTGTGAGAAGATGGAAAGGAAGAATTGAAAAGGGAATAAAAACATGAAATAATTAAGTAAATAAGGGGGAAAATCTTCTAGGTTTCCTTTTAAGCTTTTACTTTTAAGTATTGTGATAATACAGCTTGAATTAACCTTGGTACAATAGGTGGTGATGGTGGTGGTGGGCTTGAATTTGAAATATATGTCTGAATGAGCGTGTGGGAATACTTCTCTTGCTGGTGTGACAGCATAAGCAGGTAGTTATGAGACGAGTTTAAACGTGTTTGATGCTGCCAGACATCCTGTCTCTGGGTGTGACGTCATAAACATCCTGTCTCTAGACTTGAGGTTATATGGCTGGGGGGTTAGTACACGTTGAGCGATCATATACAGGTGGTTATGGAGCGAGTTTATGATTGATCTAAAAGGTTCGTGCTCCCTCTATAAATATGGTGATCTAGGGCATTGGACTTCATTGTGCTAATTAGTCTTGAGGTGTTAACATCGTGTTCTCTCCAAGAATAATCAGCTTTCTAAAGTGGTGTCAAGGTGAAGAGGTCTACATTTCATTGATCAGTGATTAATACGTTATTACATCAAGAATAAAGATGAATAACTCAGCGTATAAGGATATTATTCCAAGCGCTACTGGATATGCATGCGGAAAATGTGGGAAGAAGTTCCTCCGAGGTTATGACAAGAGAAGACACGAGATGAGCTGCAAGAAGCTCTTCAAATGTAAACATTGTAATGTAACCTTCAAAGATTGTTATAAGGGACAGCGACACGAAGATATATGTGAAATAAGCAGCCCTCAGAAGAAAAGAAGATTGGAGCCAACTAAACATCAGTTGCTGTCAACAATGGAGGACTGCGATATGAAAGAATACGAAACTTCATTCGAAGGACGATTGAAATCGTATTTTATACGATGCGAATCAGCTAAGGACCTAAATATGTATCTGCAAGAGGCAAAACAACGTATAATCCATGCTGTGCATAAAGAGCTTAGCATTCATAAGAGTGTTAAAATTAATCTGCTGGCTGAGTGTCGATTTGTTAACAGTATTGGAGAAACCTGTGACAAAACATTTAAAACACGGAATCAAGCTGTTTTCCTGGAAACTGATCTGGACTCAACGATGGAAGTGAAATTCAAGAAATTGGTGACTGAAATGGAGGAGTCTCAGCTTAAGGGTAGCAGCTGGGCTTTGCTTGCTGTGGAAGGAGTTCGACTTCGTATCAACAAGTACAACCCGTTACGAGGAAGTAGCTACATACCACTACCGTCAGCTGTTGAAGCAAGGAAAGCATGTATAAACATCCAGAACTTTAGCG
The DNA here is from genome assembly GCA_030765065.1 of Deroplatys truncata. Taxonomy (NCBI): domain Eukaryota; kingdom Metazoa; phylum Arthropoda; class Insecta; order Mantodea; family Mantidae; genus Deroplatys; species Deroplatys truncata. Next base: position 48,624,569 of record CM060985.1, read on the forward strand.
ACGAGAAATGTTTCATGTACTCTATACTGGCCAAATTCGTGAGCATCAAGCCTCAACGCGTCAGCAAATACAAACAACTTCAAGATAAGTACGACTTCAGCTGTGTTTCCTACCCTACTCCACTTTCTCAAATACCTACATTTGAGAAGTTTAACAAGATATCCATTAACGTTTTCGGGCTGAATGAGAAGCATGAAGTGTATCCAATAAAGGTTGCTGACATTGAACTACCTGAACATCGCGACCTGCTACTATTGAATGACAGCAGTGGAAAACATCACTACGTGTATATAAAGAATTTTGAGAAACTCGTTCGACGCCAGAAAACTAACCATAATGGACGGGTTTATACTTGTAAGCGCTGCTTTACACATTTTGATGATCGATATGGACGAAGTGGACAGGAAAAACTGCAAGAACATGTAGCCTTCTGTATTCAACATGGTGTTGCGAGGGTAGTTATGCCTACCAAGGAGAAATCAATTGTTCAGTTTAAAAATGTTGAGAGGATGCTGAAAGTACCTTATGTCATCTATGCTGATTTTGAGAGTATTCTCACTCCATGCCATACGTGTATACCCAATCCTGAAACTTCCTATACAACCCCTTATCAAGAGCACACACCAATGAGCTTCTGTGTTTACGTGAAGCCTACATCCAGTGTTGAACATCTCGAAACTGGTCTTCCTAAGCAACCCTATGTGTATCGTGGTGCTGATGCTGCTCAGATGTTTATGCTGTACCTTACATCTCTTGCAAAGGAGATTAACAATATATACAAATCTGCTAAGCCTCTGAAACTTACGGATCAACAGCAAAAGGATTTTGAGTCTTCTTCAGCATGCTACTTGTGTGGAAAACCCTTTACAGAAGAGAACTATAAAGTACGCGACCATGATCACATCAGCGGTGAATATCGTGGAAGTCTTCATAATGAATGTAATTTAGCCTGTAAAACACCTAAATATATCCCTGTCTTCATGCATAACCTTAGCGGATATGACTCACACTTCATTGTTAAGGAGCTGGGTTGTACAAGTGAGGGGGTGGAAGTAATTCCTAGCTCTGAAGAAAGCTATATCTCATTCACCAAGTATGTAGGAGATATAAAGCTTCGATTTGTGGATAGTTTTCGGTTCCTGAGTACAAGCTTGGATAAGTTGGTAAAAAATCTAACCTCGTATCCTGAAACGCTAAAGTACTTTGGAGAAGACAAATTGAAGTTGATGACCCGTAAGGGTGTATTTCCCTATGATTACATCACTTCATGGGACGTCTTGAACGAAACCTGCTTACCTCCTATGGACTCCTTCTACAATAAATTAAATGAAGAGGAAATTAGTGATGCTGACTACGATGATGCTAAAAATGTATGGGAGGTGTTTAATGTGAGAAACCTGGGCGAGTGCAGCGATCTCTACTTAATCTCTGATGTGCTTCTCCTAGCTGATGTCTTTGAGACATTTAGGGAGCAAACACTCAAAACACACAAAGTTGATCCTGCCCATTATTTCACCTCTCCAGGACTTACATGGGATGCCATGTTACTGTACACTGGAATTCACCTGGAATTGTTACAGGATTATGATCAATTACTCATGGTGGAATCTGGTATAAGAGGAGGTTTATGTCAAGTTTCCCACCGCTATGCAGAGGCTAATAACACCTACATGGAGAAGTATGATCCGTCGAGACCAACCCAATTTATCACATACGAGGACGCTAATAACCAATATGGGTGGGCAATGTGTCACGCTCTCCCTTATGGTGGATTTGAGTGGGTGTCACCTGAAGAAATCAACTTAGAAACACTACAAGAAGATGATCCTTACGGTTACATTAGAAGTCGACGTCGAGTATCCTGCTGAACTTCACGATCTACACAACGATCTACCTTTCCTGCCTGAGTGTATGACGCCTAAGGACTCTCCTACAAAGAAACTGATACCTCATCTTGGACCTCGAAATAAGTATGTAGTGCATTACATGGCTTTGAAGCAAGCTCTTGATCATGGACTACGGTTAACAAAAATCCATCGTGTGCTACAATTCCAACAGTCTCGATGGTTAAAACCGTATGTGGAATTTAACAACAGGCTACGACAACAAGCTGCAAATGATTTTGAGAAGGATCTCTACAAATTGTTCAACAATGCTATGTTTGGAAAAACTATGGAGAACCTGCGTAACCGCATGGATATACGACTGGTGACCAATGAAAAAACTCTGGAAAAGTTAATTGCAAAGCCAACATTTATCGACAGGACGATATATGCTGATAATCTAGCTGCAGTACATATGGCCTCCCTACAGATTGTATTCAACAAGCCTATATACATTGGTATGAGTGTGTTGGACATCTCCAAGACATTAATGTATAACTATCATTACGACGTTTTGTTGCCTTATTATGGAGCTGAAAACCTGAAGCTTATGTATATGGACACTGATTCGTTCATTCATCGTGTAACAACTGAAGATGTGTACCAGGACAAGCTACGTTTTCTTGAGCATCTCGATACAGCTGATTACCCTGTCAACCATATATGTTACTCTACACAGAACAAGAAGGTATTGGGAAAATTTAAAGATGAGGCTAATAGCAAAATCATCCTACGCTTTGTTGGACTACGTCCTAAGATGTATGCCCTAGATATCGACGGTTCAATGATAAAAAAGATTAAAGGTATAAAACGTAGTGCTATTAAGCAGTACATTTCGTTTGACAGCTATACAGACTGCCTTAAAACCAGAGAAATTATCAGAACGCCCATGAATCTGATCCTGTCGCGACAGCATGCTCTTGCCACAGTACAAGTGAATAAAATTACATTGACACCATACGACGATAAAAGAATTATTGCTGAGGACGGTATAACGACATACGCCTATGGACATTACAGCATTACAAGTAGTGCATAAGAGAATGTAAGTCGAATATGAAGATTTTAACGTGAGTCTACAATCTTAAAAAAGAAGGTTATCTGTGTGCTGTATATGCAGATAGCTGACGACCGATGAAGAAAGAAGAAGATGGAAGGGAAGGTGGTAACCCTGCCATTAGGAGCAATCCTAGTGCTAGTCTCAAGCCTAGATAAAAGGGGAGAGACATCTACACCGAACTAAAATAAAGGTATGTTGACGTAAAGCTTTTCAATTTGTGAACCAATATGCAGTTTATCCCTCTCCGCATCGTACAATAACTGTTTAACATATAATAAGTTTGTAAGATTTAGAAAAAAGTATATAAATTGTTGTAACGTTGGATGAGAAATGTTTTATAATTTAATTACTCTCTATATTACCATGAGTACGTGTGATACTAGTTGAATTGCCCGTTAAAATGACTTAAATAGCTCTGATACGAAACCCTGATCATTGAATCTAGCCTCCTGTGATACTAGCTGAGTTACTCTAAACACCTATGATGCTTGAATCGCCCAAATACCTAGACACTATCTGAATTACCTGTTAAAATGATACAAATACCATTGATACAACCTGAATCACGTGCAGTTACCTTAAATAGCTGTGATACAAATCTCTGATCGAAATTATCAATAATATCTGTGAAACTATGCTGATTACCCAAATACTTACGATATTACCTGAACTATCTGTAAAATACGAAACTAGGCTATAACCAACCCCTGGAACCTACCCTCCTGTAATGCTTGCTTAATTACTCTAAACACCTATGTTACTTGAATTATCCTAAATACCTACGATACCCTCTGAATTACCTGTGAAATATGAAACTATGCTATACCCAACCCTGGAATCTAACCTCCTGTGATACTAGCTGAATTAGCCTAAATACCTACGATACTAGCTGAATTAGCTGTGAAATCATGCATAGCTATGATGCAGTTAGCCTCTGGAATCTAGCCTCCTGTGATACTAGCTGAATTAGCTTAAATGCTCAAGATACTAGCTGAATTGGCTGTGAAAATGATTTAAATACCTGTGATACTACCCGAATCATGTGAAATTACCTTAACTAGCTCTGATACGAATTCCTGCTCTAAATTAGCACGAGCACCCGTGATACTACCTGAATTACCTGTGAAATATGAAACTATGCTATACCCAACCCTAGAATCTATCCTCTTGTGATACTAGCTGAATTAGCCTAAATACCTACGATACTAGCTGAATTATCTGTGAAATCATGCAGAGCCATGATGCAGTTAGCATCTGGAATCTATCCTGTGTTATTAGACAAATTAGCCTAAATACATACGATACTAGCTGAATTACCTGTGAAATCATACACTGCTATGATCCAGTCAGCCTCTTGCAATACTACCTGAATTACTTACCTGTTAGTGTTAGTGGGTTAGCTTTTCCCGTTGCAGGTCATCTTTTTCCCTTTATGGCTCACCTTTTTCCCTTTGCTGGTCACATTTTCCCCTTTGCTGGTGACATTTTTCCCTTTACTGGTCATGTTTTTCCCTTTGCTAGTCAACTTTTTCCCTTTGTGGGCCTCCTTTTTCCCTGAGCAGTCACCTTTTTCTCCTGAACGAGTCACCTTTTCCCTGAATAGGTTACGTGATGGGCATGTCTAGAACATTGACATGAAACAGTTTTCCACTAAGTTCACGTCTAAAGTCGCTTTCAAGTCTAGCACCTCCTATTCCCTATCTCTCCTGTATATAAGTCCATATTCCTACTGCTACACTACCTGTCTAGCCTAACACCTCTCCTCCTGTTCCTATACCTCTCATATAAACCATTCTCTACTCCTCTAGCTCTGTCTAGCCTAACGCCTCTCTCGTTTACCTATGACTCTCACATAAACCATACTCTGCTCCTCGACCTCTGTTTAGTCTAACTCCTCTCCTCGTTTTCCTATACCTCTCATATAAACTATACTCTACTCCTCAACCTCTGTCTAGCCTAGCACCCCTCTTCCTGTTCCTATACTTCTCATACATATAAACCATGCCCTACGTTTCAAGCCCTGTCTAGCCTAACACCACTCCCCGTATCCCCTACCTCTCAAAAGCTCATTCCCTCCTACCCCCCCCTCTAGCTGAGTATCACTCCTTGGTTTCCTATCTAACCTAACTTTAACACCTTTCTATCCTAGCATAGGATCTCTCTCCGTTTTCTCGTCTCTCCTTATAAACACAAACTCAATTCTCCTAACCTAATACCTCTCCTCGTTTTCCTATACTTCTGATATAAACCATACTCTACTCCTCGACTTCTGTCTAGCCTAACACCTTTCCTCGTTTTCCTATATCTCTCATATAAACCATGCACTACGTTTCAAGCCCTGTCTAGTCTAACACCTCTCATCGTTTTCCTATACCGCTCATATAAACCATACATTACTCAGCCTCTGTCTAGCCTAACACCTCCCCTCGTTTTCCTATACCTCTCATATAACCTATACTCTACTCCTCAACCTCTGTCTAGCCTAGCACCCTCTTCCTGTTCCTATACTTCTCAAACATATAAACGCATACTCTACTCTCAACCTCTGTCTAGCCTAACACCACTCCCCGTATCCTCTACCTCTCATAAAGCGCATTCCTCTCCTGTCCCCTGTCTAGCTGAGTATCTCTTTGGTTTCCTATCTAACCTAACTTTAACACCTGTGTATCCTAACATAGGATCTCTCTCCGTTTTCTCGTCTCTCCTTATAAACGCATACTTAAACCCTCCTAGCCTAACACCTCTCTACTATTTCTTCCATATAAACGTATTTCCCTCCTTCAACCCTCTTTAGCATAGTATCGGTCGTCGTATTCCCTATCTCTCCCATATAAACGCATTTTCCTCCTTGAACCACCCCATCCAGCCTCGTTTTCCCTATCCTTTCCCATATAAACGCAAAAAAGTGGCCCAGCTCTCTCCTATATATCCTACTTTCCCCTCTTCTTCTCCTTGGCTTTCCTCATCCATTTTTCTTTCACTTTTATTAAGAAATTTCCTATCTTCCTATTGCTTTCTTCCTGCTTGCTTGTTAATATTTTCAATGCAACTAAATTACCCCCTCACCTCTATTGTTACACTTCTTGTCCAGATTTTCTCTCTCCATTTTTTATATCTTCGTATTAAATTAGTTAATATTCTACACTTTATACGGTAATATTACAGTAAGACGGTTTAAAGACAATAAAATACGAAAGACCTCAGGGTTCGGTTCTTGGTCGCTTTTTATTTTTGATTTATACAAATGATTTTGTACTTAATATGGTTAATAAAAGTTTCACTTATTCAGGTGATACATGCTTACTTAATAGCAATAATTTTTTTTTTGCTTCAGGTTTAACGCCCTTTAATCGGGAAGGTCATATCGGACGGTGAATGAAGGAAATGGTTGAAATGATGCTCAAATAGGCCCGGGGTCTCTAGAGCCCAGGTAACCCATACTAACCGAAATGATCCCCGTTATAAGGAAAAAAAGGTTATATCTGCTACACTTTGCATTTCTGTTTTTATAATACTTACAGTGTAATAATTCCAGCAAGTTGGCAGAGTGCATCACAAGAAGGTACGCACAATTAATTTTGTTGTACACTCTCTCGCAAGACACTAGTTTCTAAAAATAAAACAGTGCGAAAAATGATACTTTAGGCTTCAATAGCTATTTTCTCCACTACGTGTTTGCAAACATACATAACACACATAACATAGGAATATTTAAATTACACTTTCGTCCTTCATAAAGCTAAATACACAAGTTACCAAATAAGAAGTACTTCGCACTTGGTATGAAAAAAAGAAATGTACGAACGGAATTTTACCTTAGTGTAATCTAATGTACAAGGTCATTTAAACCCAAAATTTTAGAATACAGAATAGTGCGACATTCAAATGGGTACAGAAAGGCATGTCGACTTAGTGTCGAATATTCAAACTATCACTTAAATATTCCTAACAAAATGCAACCTCTTCCAAATTTAACTTCTCCTAGGTAACGCATAATTTTCATTAGCAGCTGCATAAATGAATATTTTCCCCCAAATAACAGAGTGTAACATTGCTTGACTGAGTTCTCCTCCGCACTGTGTATTGTGTTCCGTGTGTGGGAGCCTTAACATTCGAGTTAGAATGTGTTGGGGACAAATCCATTAGCATAGAGTCGTCCACTTTAAATAAAGACAAGCAGTACTCTACCATATGCATCAGGTAGGCGGAAGGGGTGGAAGGCGATTTGTATTCCGTGTTTTAACCCTTTTTATGCTGGCACGTGCTCTTTTCCGCAAGAAAAAATAAGGGAAAAAATCGCTGAAACGTTAGGCTAAGCGCTGATAAAGTTGCTCCTGATGGTAAAGGGTTAAAGTGGGATTCTTTATTTTTCTTTCTCATGCCGTGACTCCGTTAAAAGATAGAGGCGGGTCTCAGAAATACGCAAAATATGAACAGCGACTCGGTACATCTAAAACAACCCTTGAAGGAGGTATTTCTCTCTCGCCTGACGCAGCCGTGGGATAAAAATAATTTATAAGAAGAGCTGATGCTAATAATAATAACAATGGGAATAAAAACATCCTGCTACGCCAATATTAAGTTGCTCCATTATCTTCGAAATCATTGAAGATAATTACCCAGTATTTATACGTGTACCTTTTCAAATAATTGGTAAAAAATAAACAGTTATAATGTATAATAATGCAATGGTGGTTTAAATCAGTGACTTAAAAGGGCGGGTGCCCCTTCGGGAGAAATCCAGGAGTTAGGGGCTTGAGGATGGGCTCTGGCGGCGGATGCGTTCGATCTGGAAACGTTAGGGACTCCCTCCATGCTTGCGCCCGTCATCATCCGGATCTGTCGCCCCTTGCGTCTCTTCGCTCATCCTTCACTCCCTGGGGTCACGGTAGAAGCAAAAAGGGTCGTTGTAGCTTACTTGCGGTGCTCTGCCACAGTTTCGGGGGCCCCTCCGTTGGCCCGTACCTTCGCCTTTACCTTTATGGCAACAATTTTTCTGTCCGATTCTACCTTTCTAAGCGATAATGATTCAAACATTCTTATGTGATTCATGTTATTAAAACACAAAGCTAGGAATATTGGCTGACATCTTCACTGCTGTATTAATGATTTATATCGAGTTGGAAGAGGCCTTAGATTAGTTTTTGAATGCAGTCAACTCTTATAATGATAAAAACACAATTAATTCCATCAATAGTTTAGTTTTATTGGACACATTGCTTTGTTTTGGTTTCTACCTTAAAGTCTCTTGGCTCAGTGCTTATTGTCTCTGTTGTGGTACCATATCCTAACCAAGGCAAACGGTTGGCGTATAAATCTCATCCATTTGCATTCACATTTGTCTTTTTCTATGCGTTAGTCCTCACCCCAGTTCTTTTCCGCGCACCGAGGGCTTAACGACCTCATTCATCTCTCTTTCGTTTATTTACTCTCTTACATTCTTCCACACTGAAGATTCCTTTTAACTTTTGAACGACAGAGACGCAGATGCCTACTTCTTTCTTTCATTATTTCTTAAGCGTTGGACCAGGCGTGGCGAAACTGCTATCTTCCCCGAGTCCTAGGAATCGCCAATCTACATGACACCACCTGGCAGCACGTAACATACAAGTTGAGATGACTGCCTTTGTGAGGGAAGCAGTGGAGGTAGTCAAAATGTCATCGCGAATCACTTTTAAGCATGTTGCATTGTGTTCGTGGCACACTATTTTATGGGACTTTTCCCATGACGTAGAATTAGGATTCTAAGCACCTCGACCTAAGTAGATCTTTTGTACGTATGCCCCAGGCGGAGCGCCCCCGGGAGGCGGGATGAGGTGAGAGGAGACAGAGGGCGACCTAACCTTGAGGCACGACAGGCGGAGGGCAGGGTCCCTACCATTTCCAGATTTAAACTCCCCGGATGGGCACTGGAGCACCCGAGTTTCCCCCCCGTGGGGCTCACGCATCCCCTGGGGGCCCGGGATCCAGAGACCGTCCCCAATTCGGGAGACGAAGGTTTCCACAGAGCATCCTTTTCCCTACAATAGACACGCCGAGACCTCCCGCCGACACCTGCAACCCCGAAAGAAACCGAGCGGGTGTAAGGTGTAGTGAAGTGTGAATGGAGGGGCAGGAAATTCGGGGAACTTAATGATTCTTCCCAGCATTCGCTTAGCGACGCGGGGAAACCCCGTAAAACCTCAATGATCACGAAGATCGGCCACGGCAATCGAATCTACGACCTCCCGAATGCGAGCCACAGGCGTATCGCATGGCGTAACCAGTGCTGTATTGTATTCCACCCAAAAATTTAGCTACTGAGATTTCATCCGAAATACACGTTTTGAGACTCCGTGAATAAAAAGGAGACATTTTTAGAAAAAGGTCTGTGGATGCGATTAGACAGACACACACACACACACACACACACACACACACACAAGCCAAATTTTATTTAAGTACTAAATTTAGTATTTAATTTCAGCGACTTCCAAGGATGCGGCACGAAGGATTTCAATAAAATTTCCCCACACAAACTACCCTTTGAATGGATTTTCTTTTATTTTCTCAAATGTGACCTAACGATTTTTATTAAAATATCATATGTTTAAGGTATTTGCATAAAAAAATAAAACGCACATCTAGAATTTTCTGGCAATGGCCTGTGAAGTCCTCTTCATTCTGAGTGACTTTTGTATAACTGGTAAACTGTGAGGTATAGACAAAATATTATTACACAAAAATATAGATCTCATTAAAGATTTAGTTTATGACAAATAAATGTATTTTTGGCGTTAAGCATTCCAAAATATGCATTGTTATTTGTTTGAATTTTCAAATACCTATATCTTTTTGAGTGGTTTTGAGGCACCCTGAATCAAAATATAGCATTTTTGAAAATATGTCCGTGTGTGTATATATGTGTGTGTAAATGTGTCTGTCTGTGAACATCATAACTCAAAAACGAAAAATCGGATAAATACCAAACTTGGTATTTGATCTTGGTATCTTACAAGGATGCGACACGAAGATTTTCAAGAAAATTCCCCCACTCCAAACTACCCTTCACATGGAAAATGTTTCGAAAATTTTGATTTTCTAAAAAATGGCTCAAACTATTTTGATTAAAATAGCGTATATAAAGATATTTACATGACAAATAAAATGTATACCTTGAGTTTTCTGGGAATAGCCCAGGAAGTTCTTTCATTCGGAAGGAATTTTGTATAATTTTGTACAATTTGTAAACGCTAAGCGATAGACAAAAACGTACCACACAAAAATGTAGATCTTTTAAAAACACACAATTTACTTGAAATAAGTTTTTACGTGGGATAAGGCATTTCTGAGATTTCTGTTATTAAAGGTTTCGAATTTTTCAATACTAATGATTCTTTTGAAGTCCCATCGATTTTCAATTGCTTCTCGCGATTGCATGGAAACAGTATGGAATTTTAAGGCCAGCATATAGCGTCCAGTTCTTAAACATTTGACTATCGCTGTTCTCTTTGTATCTATAAAACAATGTGTAATGTAGATATTTTTGTAAATATTTATTTGGATTAAATGTAGTAGATAGAAAAATAAGCTTTAGTAAAAATAGCTGGTATGGCCACTAATAATGATAGAGGGTAGAGGAAGTCATGTGAATGTATCACATCAGATATTGTTTTAACTTTCTTTACTACGTACCTACAGTAAGTAGAGGAAATATTATATTCTATCCATAAATTCGATTCCAAAATTTCACGGGAAATACAAGTTATGAGGCTCCGTGAACCCCCCCAAAAAGAATTTTTATAAAAAAGTGCATGTGTGTGCGTGTGTACGGTGTGTCTGTGAGCAGTATAACTCAAAAATGCAGAGTCCAATAAATACCAAACCGGTAGTTAGGTTCTCTATTTTCCAAACATGTGACACCAAATTTTCAAGAAAAACCCAATCCAAACTATCCTCAGCATTAAACATCTTTCAATATTTTTAGTTTTCTCAGAAATGACTAAAGATTTTGATATTTAAGATATTTGCATGACAAATAAAATGCATATCTGTAATTTTCTGGAAATAGTTATTGATTTCCTCTTCATTCTGAATATATTTTGCATAACTGGCAAACATAAGGGATAGATAAAAAAATCTTCTTTTTTCTCGGTTTACCCTCCCCGTTTAAAGGACTTATAACCCCCACCCCGAGGACTTACAAGCCAATGCCTGGGATCAGATGCCTGTCGCGGAGCAGACAGACTTTTGGATTGGCAGAAGAACCAGGATGAGTGATCAGCTTGAAGCCTGATATTATGAGAGCGAGGAAGGAGATGATATGAAATGACGGTGAAATGCATGAAATAAAAGGTGATGATGGGGTAATTGGTGGAATGAATGGCGGGGGAAACCGAAGAACTCGGGAAAAATGTCTCCCAGACGCCGCTTCGTTCACCACAAATCCCACATACGGTTCCCTGGGATCGAACCCTTGGTTTACGCACAACTTATATCAAGTAAATATTTTATGGCGTTAAGTATTACCGAGATATTCCTTGTTATTGGTTATACTTACACTTTTTCAAGTGGTAAGTCGTTATTTGTTTTTTCTCGTGATCATGTAAACGGCATAGAATTTCAATGCCCTCACATAGCGACACGCTCTTTAAAAATCTGAATTATCGCTTTATCCTAATGTATCCTTCTTATACCTACAACAAAATGTGTAAACATGTAATGCAAGTTTATCTATATTAACAAGAAGCAGATAGAAGAATAGTTTGCAGAAGAGTGAATAGATAAAGTCATGTGAATGAAATACATCAGAATTTTAGAAAGCTCTGAATGCAAACATGCCGGAGAGTGTATCGAAGCTTAAAGAAATCAGTGCTTCGTAATAACAATTCAGCAACTCAGCGTTGCCTATGGATTACGACCGCGCTCATTACATTAACGTCGGTGTTTTAAACCTGCGTTTCTTTTCTCACCGAGCGGGATGGCTCAGGCGGTCACGCCTATGGCCCGCATTCGGGAGGTCCCGCGATCGATCCCTGGCCACCGCCCACTCAGGCCCATGAGTTTTTCGTGGTTGTCGCCAGACGAATGTTGGGGTTGGTTCATCTTCTACCATGATTTTCCTTCCTCTCATTTCCTGTACCTATCACCTTCCTTGTCATCTGTTTCATAGTTGTAGGACCAGGCGACGGTGTTCGGCGGGTTGCAGCTGAGCGGTGGCTTGCGCTCTGTAAAGGTTTTTTCCCTGGCGTCGCTGCGGTACCGCCCAGTAGATTTCTCCTCAGCATGGGACTCCCCTCCGGGGAATCCTGGAGGTTGGTGGCTTGTGGACAGGGGCCGGGCGGCGTCGGATGCGTTCTTTCTGGAAACGTTAGGGATCCGTCCATGCTTGTGCCCGTCGGCATCCGGATCTGGTCGCCCTTCGGGTCTCTCCCTTCATCCTTCCCTCCCAGGGATCACGTTGGAAGCACAATGGGCCGATTGACCTGCGTGTGGTACTCTGGGGGCACCGCCGTGATACCTACCTTTACTTTAGGTCGTTCACACCTAAACGTGGGCTATTGTCACGTTTCGTTCTGCTCTCAATGCAAGTAAACGGCCAGAAAAAAATGTAGCAACGGCGTACCCCGAATCCATATGACATTGTTATGTAACTGTTAAATCTAAAGGAATTCAGTTACTAGCTAAAGGAAAGAATTCATTAAGGGAATGTTTTCTGCTAGGTATATAAATGATAGCCGACACAGGAAAAAAGACATGCCGCTTGTTAACCTTATGAGTGAGGGAATAATATTGGAGATCTCTCAAGTAGTTATTGCGGCTTGTTCTACACTGTAACGGCGTTATCACTCATATGGTAATGAGGTGTACTGTTCTGAAGAATTAATTAACATTACATGATGCCAATTTCTGAAAACAAAAAGAATATCAAAAATTAAGACTTTAGCAGTAAAATTTAAAGCCTGTAATCCAAAATGCAGTTTGAAAAATTACTGCAGTTACTGTGTAGTAAATTCTGTACAAATATTATTGCATATTTTCTAACAATAATTGTGGGAAGATTATCTACAGTGACCTGGGATCTAAACGATAATAATTAATCAGCACAGGAAAAAACAAATGCCGCATGTTAACCTTATGAGCGAGGCTATAAGATAATTTTGAGTTTTTCAAGTAGCTTTTGTGGCTTGTTCTACACTATGATAGAATTATCACCCATATAGAAATGAGTGTACTGTATTGAACAATTACAGACAACTAATATTATACGGTGCTAATTCCTGAAAACTAAAAGAACATTGAAACATTAATAACTTTACTTGACTGCCTTTGTGGTCTGGTGGTGAGCAGCTAAGCTCCAAATCCTGAGGTTCCAGGTTGGATTCCCGCTGGAGAGTGGCAATTTTTTTTCAGCCAGGGTTATCCCCCATGCTCCCTAGAGTCTGGAGGTATAAATGAGAATGTGATTGTGTCTGTGTGTGTGTGTGGGTTGAATGTAATAACAAAAAGTAATAGCACCCCAAAGATTAACGGCATGTAAGCAAGTGTACGTCATTGCTAACGAGTAATTAATTGTCCCAAAAGTAAACAGCCTCCGATATGACCTTAGATGTTTAAGCGGATATAAATGGAATATTAAAAAAAAACCGATACAATTTAAAGTCGGTATTCCAAAGTTCATTTTGAAAAGTTAGTGTCGCTACTGACATTTTTTTTCCTGAAATTGTCCTAATAGTATATTCTATGCAAATGTTTTCTAAAATGAGCCTCAACTCGAATTAATTAATGCATTTGAAATTAAGATATTTATGGTTTCTATGCCTCATATTAATTTGGAGCTCTTTAACATGGCTAATTTTGTGCCAAATTTCTGAAACTTTACTGTAAACATCACGCCTTTTAAGAAAATGGAATATATATACCTTTTTTTGTAAAATAGCAGATTGGTGTTTTTGTTACCATTGATAAATTTTTTATCAGCCTCCCAAGCGCTCCTGATTTTGTCAGCCGTAAACAGCCTTTCTACGAATCCGTAGCCAAAAAATGACACACGAATGAAAAGCGTGTCTGCAGAGTCTTTGCAGAAACATTAATGGCTGCTGATATAAAACCACTTTCTGGTTGCCTTAACCCTTATGCACGATCATATAGCCTGAAGTCAGTGGGGATCTCTATAGCCTAATTTTGGAAATTAGCTCATCTCTCCCGTAGCGACGAGCAAAATGACAAAAGAAACGAAAGGGGAAAAAAGCTTTTGTAAACTGGCTTCCCGTGAGCGCTGAAAGAGCTACTTTGATGCCGTTACGCGCGGAGCATAAGAGCGAGAAAGAGAAAAATAAAAAAAGTCTTGCAGGACAAAGTGCAATTGTAGAAAAAAATCTCTGGAAAGGTAGCTTCATTGCTATTGAAACTGGAGACTATATGGAGGCAAGCCGGAACAGTGGCGCCGCCCAGTTTGTGTTTGATGAAGCTAATAATCCTGCCACCATAATTAACGTTACTGTGGTAAAAGCTTTTGAGATTATAACTTTGATGTGATCCATTGTGAGCGCTGAACAAAAGTTGTCTGTTCTATTCAGAGTCTGCTTTTCTCGTCTACTGGTATTGAAAAGGCATTCTTCCCCACGTGTTTGTTGTCTTTGAGTGCAATATGAGAAGACAAACTAGCTGGAGTCTCCGTTAAAAATGAGAAACTGCCACTGGAATAATTAGCTGCAGTTACGAAGAAGATCTTTACTCACATATGGCGCAGTCTGTGGGAGGGAGTTGCTATGACTTTTCAGTGTGTGATGAACTCTTTGTACCTTGAGAGCAAATGGAAATATAAAGAAAAACGATATGAGCTTTTAATACATTAGAAGTACAATTTACTTTACCATCAAAAATATTATAAGTGGTTTTTAATTTCTCTGCCAGTTACCTATGGTAGATAGAAAGTACTGTATTTCATAAAATTTAATAAATAATTAAACGAAATAAATTAACACAAGTAAATAATATCGAAATTTTACTGTGAATAAGGGAAAAAATTAAAATGTTGCATGTGTGTGAACAGTATAACTAAAATAATTATAATGTAATACATTCACATGACTTTCTCTACCCTCTATCCTTATTAGTGGGTATACAAACTATTCTTACTAAAGCTTATTTTTCTATCTAATACAGTTTAATCCAAATATTCCTTTGCAGAAATAGCTACATTACACATTTCATTATAGACAAAAAGATAACAGTAAAAACAGCGATAGTCAAATGTTTAAGAACATGGCGCAATATGCTGACATCAAAATTCCATATTCTTTCCATGCGATCACGAGAAACAACTGAATGACAGGTCTATAAGAATTGAATTTTATTTATGGACGCTATGTAACTTCTATGGCTCTTAGCGTCCCATTCTATATTGGGCGTGAAAGGCCGGAAATTTTGTTCAGAGGCCTCTTTATCAGGCTTAAGGTTCTTTTACGTGCCGTAAATCTACGACACGGGACCACCGGCTTTATTTCCCTTCCGAAGGAAGCCATGCTAAGGATTTTTACTCCAGAAGAAAAAATCCATTGCCCTTCACAGGTTTTGCACCCGCGACCTTGGGAATTACATGTGGGATTTGTGGTGGACAAAGAGGTGTCTGGGCGGCTTTTCTCTGGGTTCTCCGGTTTCCCCCGCCATTCATTCCACCAACTGCTCCATCATCACCTTTCCTTTCATCCATTTCACCATCATTTCGTTTCATCTACTTCCTTCCTCCCATACCAGGCATCGGGCTGATCACCCATCCTGGAGATTCTGTCTGATCCATGAGTGTCTGCTCCTCGACGGGCCTCTGAACCCAGGCACCCGCCTGTAAGTCCTGGGGGGTGTCCTACATAAGACGAGGTTAAACAGAGAATGAATGAATGATTTCGGGAATAAGAGGCTAGGATGGTACTCCTAGATCAGAGAATGGCCAAGTAATGAAATTCGAACCACTAATAACGGATATCTCAGAAATGGCTTATGCCACAAAAACACTTATTTGAAATAAATTGTGTATTTTAAAGATATCTACATCTTTGTGTAGTACTTTTCGTCTCTCGCTTAACATTTACCAGTTATACAAGATTATACAAGATTAATTCCATAATGAGGACTTCACAGGTTATTCCCAGAAAATTCAATATATATATTTTTATTTGTCATGTAAATATCATTAATACATGGTATTTTAATCAAAATCGTTAGAGGCCTTTTTAGAAAATCCAATTCTTCGAAAAATGTTCCATGTAAAGGGTAGTTGGGGGTGAGGGGATATTCTTGAAAAACTTCATGTCGCATCTTTGGAAGATACTGAACTTTAAGTATCAGTTTGGTACTTATACGACTTTTTGTTTTTGAGTTATGCTGTTCACAGACACACGCGCGGATCTTTTTCCATATTTTTTTTATTCAGGGGCCTCAAAACATGTATTTACGATGAAAGATGTTTATTGAATTTTTGGGTAGATTGCAATACCTTTTGTGCATTCAAGAATTTTTGTAATTACTACACATATTTACTAAAATATTCACCCTCTACACAAATATATTTACATCTCTTAAATCTAGACACTGTTTCACATTTTCTGTTTGCTACATAAGTATTTGTTTTTAATTATTTTTACCCTATTTTTGTTGTTTTGTACTTTATATTCACACTACTCTTGGAATTATATCTATGTACTTTTACTTTAATATAACATCATGCTTCATTTCAAATACTGTTACAGTTACTAAAAAAATGTTATTTTCCTTTTTAAACATTTAGTTATGTCCAAAATTTTATTTCTCATTTCTCATGACGTACACACATAATTAACCCTCTTACGTTCCAATACATTGCTCTGCATTTCGTCTTGAACTATCCAGCATCTACTTTACATCTCATTGCTATTTACCCTCCTGGATCAAATTGTCTGTGGCTAAACATTACTCGTAGCCGTATCCTAACCTTCAAAAATTTGTTCATGGATAACCTCTTAAAGGATTCAAATGCAATTTCACCCCAAGATATAATTTGAAAACAATCTGAAGTTTTCTGAATTACACATCTTTTAACAACTGTCATTTTCAATTCTTCTGCTATCTTTTTAATCTGAGAGTACTCTGACAAGTCTGTAATAAGCTGTACTGGATTGGAGTTTTCATTCTGAACAGCTTGGTGTTTGTTAACTTCAGAAGTTAACTTTTGATTATTTACAGGCAAAACTTTAACTTCTTCGTACAATTTATTTCTTTGCATTACTGACTCCTTCTGTATTTCTAATATCTCCCCTCTGAAATTAACTTGCGCCTGATTCACATCTACATTCATAACCTCTTTCATCTCTCTTAACTCACTTGAAATGTTACTCATTCTACTACCTGACTCTGTACATTCTACATCAACATGTTCACTTTTAGTATTAACCTCACTTTTTTGTTACCTATTTCCCTGCTCATTTCTAGCATTTTCTTTGAAACTTCTCCTATCTCACTTGCTATTAATTCCTCATTTTCATCTCTCATTTCTGGCATACTACTATCAAGCTTCATAACTTTCTTTTCAATTTGTTCCCTGCTTTGATCTACTTTTTGCTCTAATATCTAATTACTCCTACCAATATCTTCCCTCAATTCCCTATGATCCTTTTTTATAGCTTCTCTCAATTCCATATGACTCTTTTGCATATATTCCCTGTTTTATTTTATTTACTCACTAATATTTCTCAGCATTTCCATCATTTCCTTCATCATACCAGCATCAATAGTAATATTTCCTGCTATTCTATTCTTAATTTCTGCACTAACATTTTCTTCCTCAAATCCTACATTGTTTGAGCTATTTTCTGTAACCTGTATTGAATTACAGCTAACTGTTACACTATCCCCTTCCATCATTGTTTCTTCAATATTATTATTAGACATTATTTTCTTTATCCTACTGCTCCTAAGGTACATTTAAATTTTTACATTTTTTTTAAAATAAAAATCATACTTTTCTAACCTTTCTGATGCTATCTGCTGATGTTGCTTTGATGTCCAGCTGTCTGCCCCCTCTCCTAGATTTTTATGTCACTTCTGCGTCGTATTATGATGAATCTACGTCATCTTGGTGTCCTGTTGCCTTGTAATCTTGAATTACGATGTCCAATCATCCGCGTCGTCTATCGTCCCTGTAGTTGTTTCTGGAATCTGCGTCTTGTAGTTCAGTTCACTTCTCCATTCGCTCCACGTCCTGGTTCCTTCGCTCCTTTCCTGGTCATTACCCCCCACGTTCTGGGTGCCAATTTGATAGTGGTATTATTAATGTTATTTATTTAACATTATTGTAGCCCCACGTTGTGGTGCCAATTTGAAGTGGTATACTTCTGTTATATTTATTTGTTGAGCCCCACGTTGGGCGCCAATTTGATGTGGTATACTTGTAAGGTTATTTATTTGTATTTACTCCACGTAGTAAAGCCATTTTGTGACGTGATTCTTTGTTACGTTTGTTAGCTCCATCTGGTGTTAGCAATTTGCGGCAGTAGTAGTGCTTGCTTGAAAGAATGCTACTGTTATTTTATTTAATTTTTGGTTCTCTGTCCTCCGGCTAGCTATGATCTTTTTGGTCGAGCACTTCTCTTTATACAGGTTGTGTAAACGGAAAGGAGTCTTTTATCCAAAGATAACACTGATGAAAGAATTTGTTTTACACTTTTTATTGTCGAACACATTCACTATCACAATTTACACATTGATCTTGACACTCGCCAAACTGAAACTGTTATAATAACTTATTTACTGATCATTCTTAATTCACGTACTTCAACTTTTTGTATCATTAACTTTACAACACTTTAGATTTTTCATAACTCTGATACGCGTAACTTGCGGACCGATAGCCGACGTGTAATATTTCTGCTGGACTGAAGGCGACATGTAACGTACACATGTTTTCGACGAACTGACGGGGTCTAACTCTAACCTAGCCCTTTTTATACTCCTACACCCCGATATGCCTAAAGATTATAACTGAGTTGCTATTGGCTAATAAAACGCGCTAACATTAGCGTCTATTTTAATATCCAATGAAAATTATGAATACATATACTTTAGGGAGAATGTTCCAGAAAATTCTAAAGAAAAACGCGCCAACATTACGTAACTTCCTCGTTTCCAATAATGATAAACAGCTCACCCCCTCGCTGCATTATTGCACGCTATTATTGTCAGTTTCAGTAAGGCCGTATAAACTTACTTCTCAATAATAATTACAATCATTCTTTACATTTAAGTAATTCGTGATACAAATTACTGCATCAAAATATCAGTTTGGTACTTATACGACTTTTTGTTTTTGAGTTATGCTGTTCACAGACACACGCGCGGATCTTTTTCCATAAATATTGTTTTTAATTCAGGAGCCTCAAAACATGTATTTACGATGAAATCTGTTTATTGAATTTTTGGGTAGATTGCAATACCTTCTCTACCTACTATGTACGTGGTAGAGAAAGTAAAAAAAACAAGAAAGAAAGACAAACATTGAATACATATATATACAAAACTTGATATTTTAAGGTCAGTATATACCAAGGATGTCACTAAAATGGTTTCCGAAAACTGCCCTTATATAGGTAATTTTTCATTATTTTATTTTTTTATTTTATTTTATTTTTTTAAAACATTTTGAATAAAATATTATATATTTCACATTTTGTTATGAAGTAAAATGTATGTTTTGGATATCCTGTGAAAATACCCCTCTCTTTCTGATTGAACGGCGACAGGTGAAGATGTCCAATTTATGGGAGGGCATCATATATCAGTACACAGTTTACCTCAATCCATGGAATACTAAAACAAAGAGGAAATACAATAGGGAAGGCTTTATTAAAAAATTAGCCCTCTGAAATTACTTAAGGGCGATGCTTAGTTTAGAAGGTTCCGTTATGGACACAAATTCAGTCCTAAAATATAATATTTTCTTCTAAACTTTTTGTTTTTGTTTGTCAATTTAAAATACTACGCATTATGCATTATTATTCAATTCGTTTCTGATTTACTGTATTATTTGGAGATATGGGAAAAATCCCCCAAACGTTTTCTTGATAACAAGTATACCTTTGCTTTAGGGTTTTAACTATGGAATGCATATAGATTTTTAGAAAATTAAAATTGTTACTTATTTTATTATTTTTTCCAAACAATTTTTTAAAATAAGAAATTTAATTTTTAATTGTAAAGTACAATATTCAATCAATAATATGCAAAATGTTTTAAATGTTTAAAATTTGCACATTTTATGAGGTGCTTCACATGAGACTCGATTTTCATTCTTTGAAAATTACTTTATTGGAAAGTAAGTATTTAGGATCATGAAAAGTTATGAGTTTCAGTACCAGAATTTCTGGAAATCTTTTTTTTTAATAAAAGGGAGCAAAAGTGAAATTTTTTTGTATTTGGTGCATTTAAGCTATAGAGAAAATGAACTTTCAAATGCACGGTTATTAATAGTCACGCCCAACTTTAAACCTTGTTTTCTCGCAAACATTTGTCAGTATTTTTCCATACTGAAAATACTCCATACTATGTAGCTGTTTACTTGTTTGTAAAAACAAATGTTACTGGATCTCAGAATTACATTAAATAAAATTACCATTTAATTTGTTTTTTAAAATCTTGCTGGAATTATGTATAAAAATATATTAAAACTTGAAAGAACAAGAATTTTCGGACTATAAAATCTAAACTTGTACTACTATAATCAGGATTTAATAAAACAGAATACGATATGATAGATCTTTTTTTTAAAACCTACTAACTGTAAAATGTGAATGTTTTAGTGAATATTTTGAAAAAAATCTTATGTGTTACACTCACATGACTTTCTCTACTCTTGTACAAACTATTTTTACAAACGCTTATTCCCCATATGCTTCATGTTAATCGAGATATCGAGATGTTAATCTTATTGCTAATTTTCTTGTAGATGCAAGGGGAATTGGTAGGCTTTAAGCGATAGTCAAATATTTTAAGAGCTGGTTGCTATGTGGAGTATTCCTATCTCTTTGCATTACCAGGACAAAAAAAATGAATAACGAATTTTCATTTGAGAAAAAGTATACGAGAAGTATTGGAAAATTTAAGGGAATAACAAGTAATATCTCGAAAATTGTTCACTCAACAAAAAAATGTATATGACATAAATTGTGTATTTTAACGCGATCTACATTTTTTGTGTAGTAAACTTTTGTCTATCTCTTATGGTTTACCAGTTATGCAAAAGTCGTTCACAATGAAGAATACTTTTGGAGACATTTGAGATATACATTTTATTTGTCATTAAAACATCTTAACATATGATATTTTAATCAAAACCGCTAGAGCCATTTTTGAGAAAATTAAAATTTTTGAAAAATGTTCCATGTAAAGGGTAATCTGGGATGGGGGATTTTCTTGAAAAGCTTAGTGTCGCATCTCTGGATGATACTGAACCTAAATACCAAGTTTGGTGTTTATCCGACTGTTCGTTTCTGAGTTATGCTGTTCACAGGCACACACACACACACACACACACACACACACACACACACACAAAGACACACACACACGGACATGTTTCCAAAACTGCTTGTTTTGGATTCAGGGGGCCTCAAAACATATATTTCCGGTGAAATCTCGGTATCGAATTTTTGGTGGAATACAATACTTCCCCTACTTACTATACGTAGTAGAGAAAGTAAAAATGAAAACGTGTGAAAATGTTTTATTAGAGCAATGAATTTACGCAATAAAAATTAATATTTAAATTACCATTCAAACCAAAACTTTGAAAAATGGCAAAAATGTTGTTATGTGTAAACCACACAAGTTTTAAATAAGATATCTCGTAAGCTGTGGATTTTTGAAATACCACAAATACGTTACCGTAAAGGAAAGTTTGCATACTTTATATGTACCTGATTTAAATATGAATTTCGGGGTTTATCTTACTTAGTTTTTGAGTTATGATCTTCATAGGGAACCACTCGCAGGCAGACGTGCTCACACTGGAGTTTTTCTGAAGTTTCTTCTTTTTAGACTCAGGATAAAGCGATATCTAATTTTGGGGTACAACGTAATATTTCCTCTACCTTAAGCAAACGATAAAATACAACCTCAATACTTCACATTCGTTGACTACATTAAAAGCTCGTAGAACTGGGACACGACGATACAGAGAGAGAAGAGATACACTAAATTATTTGCGGTTAGGCAGACCGCACGACAGACCAGGAACCAGACTTGCTTGAGCAAAGCTTGTAATCTAGTCACGCAGGGGCGCCTTTACCTTGCAAGTGGGTAGCATAACCAATCTATATCACTAATCTACGATAGGTGGAGGAAGTATTGCACTCCGACCAAAAATTGGATGAGAATTCGGCTGAAATACGGGTTTTGAAATCCCTTAAAGGCTTTTTACATATACGTCTACGAGTGTTTATCTGTGAACGGCATTGTCCAAAAACGAAAAATGGGATGAATAAAAAACAGTGTACTTAAACATAGCATATTTCAGGTATTAAACACAAGAATTTTCACAATATTATTCCAAACCAAATTAATCTTATATGAAACATATTTCGTTATTTTTTTTATTTTCTCAAAAACGATTGATAGATTAAAATAGTACATATCTTGAATTTTCAGTAAATAAATACAATGTCCTCTTTACTTCGACTGAACTTTATGTATAACTGCAGAACCGTAAAAGGAAGATAAAACATCTGATGTGTTACATTTATATTACTTTCTCTATTCACTATTGTTTATATCGTCTATTAACCATTCTTATATTATAATTATATGTCTTTATGTTCATCGAGATAAACTTATTAAATATATTTTACCCACTTTATTACATATTTAATTAGGGATACAAGAGCGATACTTAAGAGTTTAAAAGCTGGCTTTGAAATTCCACTCTTTGCATGAGCACGAAAAACAAACGAGTGGTATCTTAACAATTCAGAAATGTAAAAGCATTGGAAGATTTGAACCAACAGTAACGAGTATCTTGGAAATATTCTGTGGTACAAAACTATCTTAGATAGATCGCCAATTTTGAAGTAAAGACACATATTTTGTGGTAGGTTTTTCGTTTATACCTCATGGTTTACCAATTATTTGTCGTGCAAATTTGTACATTAGGATATTAGGATATTTTCATGCCAAATAAAATGTATACCTTGAATTTTCTGAAAATAGCGTGTGAATTTTATATAACCTTATAACTGACTTTAAGCGATAGAGAAAAAAGTATCAAACAAAACGTGCATTTATAGATCTCTTGAAAACACACATTTATTTAAAATAACTATTTTGTGGCATAAGCCATCTCTTGCATATTCGAATTGTTCAATATTTTTTCATGCTTTTAAAGTGTGTCAACATTCAGTTGTTTCTCGCAATTGCACGGAGTTTGTATGGAATTTTAAGGCCAGCGTAAAGCGTCCAGTTCTTAAACATTCGTCTATCATTGTTCCCTTTGTATGTAATGTAGCTATTTCTGCTAGGGTTTATATGTATTAAAATGAAGTACAGAAAAATCAGCTTTACTAAGAATAGTTTGTTTACCCATTAATAAAGGATAGAGTGTGAGAGAGAGTTATGTGAATTAAACACATCAGATTTTTACTTTCTCTACCAGTATAGTAAGTAGAGGAAGTATTGTATTCAACCCAAAAATTCGATACCAGGATTTCACCGGAAATATATGTTTTGAGACCCCCTGAATCCAAAAAATGCATTTTTGGAAACATGTCCGTGTGTGCGTCTGTGTGTCTGTGAACAGCATAACTCAGAAAAGAATAGTCGGATAAACACCATTTAGGTTCAATATCTTCCAGAGATGCGACACGAAGGTATTCAAGAAAATCCCCCACCCCAGATTACCCTTTACATGGAACATTTTTCGAAAATTTTAATTTTCTCAGAAATGGCTCAAACGATTTTGATTAAAATATCATATATTTAAGATACTTTCATGACAAATAAAATGTATATCTTGAATTTTCTGGGAATGTCTCCAAAACTATACTTCATTGTGAACGACTTTTGCATAACTGGTAAACCATAAGAGATAGACAAAATTTTACTACACAAAAATGTAGATCGCGTTAAAATACACAATTTATGTCATATACATTTTTTATTGAGTGAACCATTTTCGAGATATTGCTTGTTATTCCCTAAAATTTTTCGATACTTATTTTCTCAAATGGGAATTCGTTATTCATTTTTTGTCTTGCATATGCAAAGAGTATTAATCTGTGGCAAAGAGAATGGTGCTGCACCTAGCAACCAGCTATTAAGAGATATGTCTATGCTTAAAGGTTACTGTATTTCTATATTGCCCTTGCAAATACAAAACAAGGGGAACATAGTAGGCCTTAAGCGATAGTCAAATATTTTTAGAACTGGTCGCTATGTGTAAAATGATCGTTTCTGCAAATGTTTATCTCGATTAATATGAAATAGATGGAGAATAAGAGTTTGTAAAAATAGTTTGTACAAGAGTAGAGAAAGTCATGTGAGTGTAACACATCAGATTTTTTTTGTTTGGATTCAGACAACCTCAAAGCATGTATTCCCAGTGAAATCTCGGTATGGAATACTTTCTCTATTTACTTTAGAAAAGCACTAGAGAAAGTAAAAACGTATTAACTGGTTTAGTAGCATACTAGTTACCTTGTTACCTTACAGCTTGTAAACCTTGCGAAAAATATCAATACTTTCTCATGTTGTCTTGCTGAACTAACCAGCAAAATATACCACAACCCTTCAAGAAATCTCTGCAGCTCTCCAAAGAGCATTATGTTCCATCTTGGTAAGAAAGGAAATGCGCAGCACTAACAGCGATATTTTGCTGGTGCCCTGGGAGTGGCATATCTTTAATGTTATTTGAGGGGAAATATAAATATTTACGTGCTCCCCCATCCATCTCCGGAGGATTGTTAAGTTTTACGAAGCGTGGCTCTAGGAACCATATTGGTGGCTCACTCTGCTAATAACAATAATTCGTGCATCATTACAGCGCAGCGGCCATGTCGCGTTTTATTGCACGAAGAAAACGGAAGAAGCACAGAGCACCTACTCTAAACTTCTTTAGCTTACGTTCTTTCTGGAGAACGGCAGTTCACTGACATTTGCACAAAGCCAGGGTTTATACCGCGCGCTCAATTACGACTAGGATATTTGGATGCCTGTTTTCATGTTCACGATACGTAACTTTATTTCCTGAGCGTAAGTAGAGGCAGTGTCCTGTGCTGTGGTGTAGTGGACTAGGGCGTGGTGCTTTGGTTCCCGGCCACCGAATGCACCTGGGTTCGATCCAAACCATGCGGGTTTTAAGTTCCGGGTATAGGACCGTTACCCATTCAGTATTCTAAGAAAAGTGAGGAGCTGCGATAGGCAGCGATCCCGGCCACGAAAGCTAACGTTTTGGGTGGGGATGCGTGATGATGAATTACCTCATCGCACCGGTTGGATGGTCGTCCTCCGTGGTCTAGGGCTACTATGCTAGCGTCTAGTTCCCAGGTCGGCGGAAGACAATGATTTTTTTCAGACGTAAAAATTCTTCAGAAGAGAAGTAAAGCCGGCGGTCCCGTGTCGTAGATTTATGGCAGGTAAAAGAACCTCAAGCTTTATAAAGAGGCTCTGAGCAAAATTTCCGGTCTCTCACACCCAGTATAGAATGGGACGCTAAGAACCATAGTAGTTAAAAAGCATCGATAAATGAAACTCAGTTTCTCAGTTTCTCCCACCTCTGCCATGCGTGAGGCCGGCAGTCGGTTTGAAAGGTCTTGGCCCTTCATGAGCTGAAGCGTCACGGCATTACATTATGATTATTATTAAGTAGAGGTAGTATCCTAATCTTTTACCGAGAAGATGTATCAGCATGTAACGTGTGAGGCTCACATTCTTGAGGTCCCGGGTTCGTTTCCCGTCGGGTCGGCCAGTCTGATCAGAAGTTTTTTTCGTGTTTTCCTCGGGTCGGTAGTCAAATGCTGGTTTAGTTCCCTTTCTACAACGAATTTCCTGTCTATCCTTTCCTTTCATCTGCTTCCCTTCATCTATTCCAGGATTGTAGGGCGGCGATTAGTGTGTAAGGCAGGACGGTGGGATTTGCTCTCTGGAAAGATTTCTCCCTGGTCTGGGGCCGCCTTGCTTCCTGGGAGTGTGTCGTTCTACACCCGTGACCCCCAGGTTGCGAATGGCTAAGGCAGGGTTATCCGACGTCATGTTCGAATCGTTAGGGACTCCTTTCTTGCTAGCGTAGATCGTCCTTTCGGGTCTCCCCGTCATCTCTTCTTCTTAGGGATCACGTTGGAAGCACAAAGGACCCACTATGGCCTACGTAAGGTATTGTGTTACACCTAACTTCTTCCTATTCATTCCTGTGCTTTCATTTATAAGCAGAGTAGGGATTTTGCTCTTATAGTAAATGCAAACTGAATGGGTGGGCTATGGCTTGCAATACTCCAACTGCTTACTACAGGTGGTAGTAGTAGTAGTAGTAGTAGTAGTAGTAGTAGTAGTAGTAGTAGTAGTAGTAGTAGTAGTAGTAGTAGTAGTAGTAGAGAAGTGTAGTGTAATTTCAGAAACGTTGGAGGTTTCAGAGAACCTCGCAACTCGACCATTAAAAGTGTTTTTGTGCTATCCCTTATACCCAGTATGGGAATTCACGCACACAAATACTCATGCCCATGGCGGGATTCGAACCCATAACCCTTTGCGCCACAGAGTGCCGAAGCCAATCGCTGCAGCGACCAAGCTTCGCGGGGCCTCCTTCTATAGGTAGGTAGTAGAGAATGTAAAAATCAGTGTATGTTATGTGGTAAACAAGAAAACTGCAATGTCTCCGAGAAAATTCATGAGCTTACTGGGAATCTTGCAGGAAAGTGAGGTTAAATCACTCGGCGAAGAGGTTAGCTATTTTCAATCATTAGAGAAAACCACAAGTCATTACTGCATATATTGTTAAATAAATTCTGTTCAACACCAGGTTGAACTAGAGGTAGAAGTAGTTGATTTTATTCCCCTGTGACCCAATTCACACTAAAGCCTGGTTCACAATAGCCGCAGAACGGTAACCAAAACGAGAACGGGAAGCAATGCAACATACAAGATTTTGCTTCACAACAGCCCGGTAATGAGAACAAGAATACATATCGATGATCATATCGATCACAAAGTGGAAAGTCAATTTTGCGCATTGGGATTTCATTTGTTTTTAACTGACCAATGGTATTTTTTCACCTGCTTCCAACATAATACGGATTAGCCAACGTCAAAATTTGTTAGAGTAAACATTATCTAAATGCAGGTACATTACAATTGCGATTTCTCTAGTCGTACAAAGCTTTCATTCCTTTATTTAATGGTAGACATTAAAGTTGCTTACTTTCTTTGTTAATTTCTACGGTTTTAGCTGTTCTTTGTAGTTTTTATATTGTATTTGAAGCAATATCCAGTTTTAAGTTGCATATAAATAAGCTACAGATGACCCTTTCAGAAGAACCAACGCTCAGTGGATCTGCGGGTGTCAGGGTGTTAGGACGCACATATGCTAGAATTTCTTCCAGTTACATGTTTCCAGCTTACAACCAGAAAGAGCACTAGCGGCTGTTTCATATCACGTCCGCCTTAAATAATCTCTACAGTGAATAATTAATAGGCGCAATATGCATATGGTAATTCATAATGTAAAGATGTTCAGGATATTCGTTTTATAGGAAATTTATCACATTTAAATTAAAAGTAAAACATAGGAGAATCAAAATCTTAAAGATATAAATCCTCTAATTAAACATATGGAGATTGCTTGAAGAAAAATAATTAATCCATCTAATATGCCGTGCCCGGAAACGACAACGAGAAATTTAAAAGTTAGTAAGTCTTCTTTCCCGTTCCCGGGGCCCGTCAACTGTGAACGCTCCCATTAAAATACTGTATTTCAGCTTTATCATTCTCGTTCTGGTTATCGTTCTCGGTTGCTGTGAACTATCCTTTACCCTATCATATGTAACGGATTAAGAGCGTTATATTTCCACATCGTGTCGATATTTAGCTGTTACCAGAATGAAAGTAGTACGGAAAATGCAACTTTACAATTAAGTATCTATTTTCTACAATAAATTATGCATAAGGGGAAATATAATAGTGGAATATTTTAAACTTCACACGAGTATAAAATTACGGAATAATTTTAAATTAATTATGACATTTAAATGAATATTAATCGTTATTTTTTAACAAATAAAATCATAATACTTAAATGAGAATATAATTAATAGTGCTAATGAAATACTGTGAAGTGCGTGTTTTGTTTTTGTGATTGTATAACATTCATTCTATCTATGGAACTTTTTGTAGTTCATGTTCTATAATAGTTATGAGAAAGGATATGGACGATTTCTTAATTAGATGGAGAGTAAACTCATTATGGAGAATTTGGACCCATTGGTGTTGACACGTATTTTAGATAGGTTAATATTATTATTTATATTTTGCAGCAAAACTATTTTTATGACGTAATTGTTACTATGATAATTTCATTAAAATAATTCCATAATTTAGTAAAGTATTAACCATTTTGATCATCAATTAAGACTGTTTATAATTTTGATGTGTAAAATGGTTATTTAAGATACAAGATATCAAAGTAAAGCTTTAATAACGAGTGAGGTCAATTTAAAACACCTCCGAAGGGAGTTACTGAAGCTTTACTTTTGTAATGTGTTTAATACAATAATTTACATAATTTTCATATATTTAGCGATATTTATTTTTAAAATTCAGGAAATAAATTTGTTAGAAATTGCAGTTCAGATTATTTGTTCATCGTTTCCAGGGAACAAAAGCTAATCGTAATGTTCTTATGAAATGTAAAGGACACTTGAAGACAGTGGTATAATGATTAGCTTTTGTTGCCTGGACACGAGTAGTTGTGCTAAAATAACTTAGCAACGTGTTTTCCATTTTATTAATTAATGAAAGCAACACGTTTATTACAAAAGTGTGCAATAATTACCTATTTCCTAACCAAAGTAGACAATAGCAATTTATGCAACAACTGGTGATTGTGGCACGAAGTTTGCACGAGTGTTACATTAATATTATCCACGAGTTGGGTACAGTATTTTATGCAATCTTAGCATTATAAATTGTAGGAAATAAATCATGAAATATTTCGACTTTCATACGTGACATGTGAGAACGTCTTCATATGTTACGAGGCATTAATTTCTCTCCTTGCATTTCATTTGTTATTATTACCTTGCGTGTTGAATTGATAAGCAAGACGCATTTGTATGCATTCCCTTACTGGGAGAGAAGTGAGTAGGTGTTGCGGACTGTGATGTAGTCTATTATCATCACAGCATGATAATGGTATACAGCGGATGGGGACATCTCACGCACTGCGACTACGGGAGATTTATTGTGGCTATCATCCCGAGGAGGAATGGATGAAGTGAATGAATCACAGGAGGCTACAGGCCACAGAGTCCCTAAGAGTTCTTGGCTCGAAAATCCACGCCACTAATAGAGCCGCTTAGAGTGCGATGAATCACCCGTTCAACCAAGCAGCCCTCCAGTGTCCATGGGGTATCCCTTTCCTTTGAGCAAGCATCCGCGCCATCTGTCCGACACCGCCCTGCGCCAGGAAACCTAGAAGCACACCCGAAACATGAGAAGGAAACGAAATGAAAGGGAAATTGTGGTAGATGAGAATTCACCCCTGTTTTCGCCTACCGACCATGGAAAACCACGAAAAACCCAAGGCCAGAGTGAGCGGTCGACGGAAATCAAACCCGGGACATCCTGTGCGAGACACATGCGTTACCGTGGAGCCATTTAGCTGAGTCACAGCATGGTAAGTAATTATAAATTCAGATCTTAATTATTCTATATTTAATAATGTACAGAGGTTTTTACTTTACTATACTTAACTATAAAGAATATCACAAATGGTTTCATCTTGTCTCTATAAGCCGCGGCAACTTGGAATACCGGTATTACGTCACTGCTATAATCGGCATGGGTACCATAATGAGCCCATTATGCACTGCGTTGAACAACAACCTGTTTATAATGTTAGGATTGCATAAAGGAAATTAGTTATAGAAGTTATGATTTATTGTAACCCGATTTTGATGCCTTTTAAAGCTTTTAGTTTCGGTTATTAACTGTGTAATTTACATTTTCTAGACAGATTAAATATATTCTGTTAATGATAAACGTTTGTATAAGACGCTAGCTATAGAGAATAAAGAAACCCGCCTTAAGTGGTAGGATGCAGGGCAAAGAACACTACACTCCCTTACAATACCAGTAAGCCCCCAAGTTGTAAGACACGACCGCAGCAAGTGTCTGCAAGGGACACTTTGCATGACAACTAGTTAAACAGGAGCAGCACGTGGTGTTCATGTTCCGTTGTCATGGCGACGCACGCTGTGTGTAACAATACCGGAAGTGCCGCGCTGAATGCTGCCGGATGTGAGTCAGCGAAGAGGTGCCGGGGGGTGAGGAGGCCGATCAATTGCCGTGGTAGGGTGCACTGGATGCTGCCGGGTCGTAACGATAGACAGAGGAAAGGGGTGCTTGGGGATAGACCTAGTTTTATTGTGAAGACGCCTTTAATGCTCTTCCTATAGTGCCTGGACTCTAGGGTTGACCACGTAAGATGCTCGAGTGTGGTATCAGAGAACTGTAGATTAATACCGGCGAGTTTAAAGGCTTCAAGGACAAGGTACCATGAGATATGTAATATTGTCGCGTAACGACAATCAGTTTTCTACAATTCCTTTTCCATATCAAGGATAGAGGTAGCATTGATTGCATAACTCCATTAAATGATTTCTTCAGAGATCGGTAAGGGTCTAGAAGGTGTTTATTGAATATTAGTAAGGCCTAGAACCTTCCGAAATATCTGAAGAACAAAAACCGATCCAGATCAGAGCTGATAGAAGAGAGAGAGAGAGAGAGATAGAGAGAGAGAGAGAGAAAGAGAAAGAGAGAGAAATCACAGGACAAGTAAGATGGCCACTTTGTGCTAAGTATCTGCTCTTGGGCAGAAATGTATTTTTAACTTACAGTTTTTATATTTAAATGTCTCAAGACACCATGCATCGAGTGAAATGCTTTAGGAAATAGCGTCTGTGGCTCATATTCGTAAGGTCGTGGGTTACATTTTAATTCCACATACCGGCCAATCTGATATTTTTCCCCCAAGCCACCGGCTAATATCAGATTTTATATTCAGCACCACGATCCAAAGCTTCACCCACATAATAAAATAAATAGAAACAAAACACTTGCTACAGAAGTTAACCAAGCAGTGGATGCAGGAAGGCAACTATTCTATCCGGCAACAAATGGACACGTACCCACAGAACCCGATCCCACGATCCAGAAGACCATCTTCCGATTAAATCAACAATATTACATAGGAAGGCGAACCCAGCCCCACATCTCTGCTGCGTATAACACCCTTGCTTCCACCACTGTGCTATATATCCTTTCTTGCCACGTAATTTGCATTTCTGGTATTTTGTTCACACATGCTCTGATTACCTAAACTTAAGCAAGTCAAGTTGCACCAGATATCAGCCATCTCCGAGATATCTGCTGTTAGTGGTGTGCATTTTTCAGTGCTTTGTTATTACTTTCTCTACTACGTATAGTAAGTAGGGGAAGTATTGAATTCCACCCAAAAATTCGATACCGAGATTTCACCGAAAATACATGTTTTGAGACCTCCTGAATCCAAAAAAAAGCATTTTTGGAAACATGTCCGTGTGTGTGTCTGTGTGTGTGTGTGTGTGTGTGTCTGTGTGTGTGTGTCTGTGAACAGCATAACTCAAAAACGAACAGTCGGATAAGCACCAAACTTGGTATTTAGGTTCAGTATCTTCCAGCGATGCGACACGAAGGTTTTCAGGAAAATCCCCCCCACCCCAGACTACCCTTTACATGGAAGATTTTTCGAAAATTTTAATTTTCTCAAAAATGGCTCTAACGATTTTGATGAAAATATCATATGTTTAAGATAATGTCATGAGAAATGAAATGTATATCTCGAATTTTCTGGGAATGTCTCCAAAAGTATTCTTCATTGTGAACTACTTTTGCATAACTGGTAAACCATAAGAGATAGACAAAATTTTACTACACAAAAAATGTAGATCGTGTTAAAATACAAAACTTATGTCATATACATTTCTTTTGTTGAGTGAACCGTTTTCGAGATATTGCTTGTTATTTCCTTAAATTTTCCAATACTTATACTTTTTCTCAAATTCGTTATTCATTTCTTTTATGTCCTGGACATGCAAAGAGAATGGAATGCGCCACATAGCAACCAGCGTTAAAATATTTGACTATCGCTTAAAAGCTACCATATTTCCCTTGCATCTACAAGAAAATTACCAATAAGATTGACATCTCGATATCTCGATTAACATGAAGCATATGGAGAATAGGCGTTTGTAAAATTAGATTGTACAAGAGTAGAGAAAGTCATGTGAGTGTAACACATCAGATTTTTTTTGAAGTGCTGCCACATTGTTTGTTTCTCGCGATATCATAGAAGTAGTGTGAAATTTTAAGGCCAGCATATTGCAGCAAATCGATTTTAAACATCTGTCTATCGATTCGATTTCCTCTATACCCATTCTATCTACAACGAAATATGTCATTAAACTTTTTTTCAGTAAACGTTTACATTAGAAAGAGAAATTCATTTTAATGTGGCATATCATATATTTTTTAAAGCTCCTGTCACTATTCAATTGCTTCTCGCGATGTCATGGAAAGAGTATGGAATTTCTAGGCGAGCATATAGTGACCAGTTTTAAACATTTGACTATCGACTCTGTATCCTCTATCCCCGTGCACGTAAAACAAAATACATGTACAATTATTTATTCAAAGGTTTATCTTGATTTGTATGAACTAGATAGGAAAATAAGCCCAAGCTATACAAAAAAGGGCTCATGTGTTACATTCACATGATTTTTCCACCCATTCTTCAATAAACTATTATTACAAAAGCACATTTTTCTTTCTATTTCAAGACAATCGAGGAAAACATTTGCTTAAATAGCTTTATTACACATTCCCTTGTTTAGGAGAATACAATAGGCTTAAGCAACAGTTAGATATTTTAAGAGCGGATCTCTATGTTATGGTTTTGAAATTCCGTTCTCTTTTCATGAGCACTAGAAAACAACTAATAACGATTTTGCAGTTAAAAAAGGATAAAGTATTTGACAACTCAAACCTATGACAAAGAATATCTCGGAAATGGTTAACGCCACAAAAATATTTATTTGACACAAATTGTGTGATTTAACGAAATCTACATTTTTTTTGCATTAAGTTTTTGTCTATCTCTTACAGTTTACAAGTCATAAAAATTAATTCAGAATGAAGACGAATTAATAGAATATTCCAAGGGATTTTAAGATATACATTTCATTTATCATGCAAATAGCTTAAATATATGATAATTTAATACAAATCGTAGAGCCAATTTTAAGAAAATAAAAAATAACGAACATTTTTCCAAGAAAAGGATAGCTTGGGGTAGGGGATTTTCTTCAAAATCTTGTGTCGCATCCATTGAGCATGCTGAAAGTTTCGTTTTTGAGTTATGTTGTTCACAGAAACACATACCGTTTTTAAAATTGCTATACTTCATTTACTTACTATAGATAAGAGGCAGAGAAAGTAATGCACGATAGAGAGTGTAACACATCAGATATTTTTCTTTGATGTTTCATTTACATGCCGTCTCTAACATCTAAGGTCATGTTGGCGGCATTTTTACCTCTAGAACAATTACTCATCGGCAATGATATTTACTCTCATATACAATGGAGTTAATCCTAGGTTGATATTACTTTTGGTTATTACATTAAAATTTGAGGCAGTATTTTTAACACTTGAATTATTTCAATTAAATTATATGATATGTAATTTCAATAACAGCCCGCCTTAAAACAATATGTATGTAATAATTTGTAAAAATGTATGTAACAGTCATTGCATACGCTTATATTATTGTAAACATGTTCAAAAATGTTATGTGAATGCATTATGTAATTTAATAATGTAAGAGCTGTGAGAATAATAAGTTTAAAGTTGCTAACAATGAGATAACAATGAGGTAACCTTGAGACAATAATGAGTTTGAGAGTTTGAATGCTACTAGTCATGATTAGGGCAGCAATAATGTAAATTTTGTGACAGTTTAAAAATAGCCAATCAACAGCCAGAAAAAGCTTTAGTAAAATGCAGGTATTCAATTGGACTAGGATTAGCCAACCAGAGACTTGAAATACAGAAGTTTACGGGTTTGGACGGTTGAAATATGTTTAGTTGTCTGCAGACCTTGATAGCAGCCGCATGGAAGATGCGTTCTCTAGAGAAATATTAAGTATTCGTGTGAAACGAAAATTATGTTTACGCGTTAACAAAGTGCAAGTATTAAATTAAATAATCTCACAGCTCTTGATATCAGTGTAGTGCTATTTAAGTTGTGTCAAGGATTATTAAAAAGAAGTGAATTTAAACTTAAAATCTGTGTAAGCCTACATTCTTGTTGCACCACGCCCTGACTAAGAGAAACGTGTCTCTAAAACAATACTGACGCAGCCGAGGCAAACATAAACATAAATAATATCTATAGAAGCAGTTTAATAACAAAGTTAAATATTTTTAAACTTGGAGCTAACATCAAAACAACTCCAACAACAGTAAAATAATATATTTCAAATTGGTTCCACTATTCCACTTCAATTTACACACACACACACACACACACACACACACACACACACACACACATTCACACTCTCATTCTTACTTTCAGACTCTAAGGAGGATGGGGAATAATTCTGGTTAAAGAAAATTCTCACTCTTCAGCCGGGAATCGAACTCGGGACCTCTGGATTTGGAGGTTAGCATGCTAACTGCCAGACGTTTTTGTTCAGATAATAAAGTGTGCAGGAAGATTTGTCTAAAGTTGGTTCTTATACCTATTAACCGATAATTTTTAGGTGGATACCCAAGTGTGCTGTTCATGGGGTGGGACTTCTTAGGTTTCAGACCTGTATGGATATCATCATAACCCGTTGCTTCACTCTCTCAGAAGTATGATGGAAATCTGCTCAGACCAATGACTCGGAAGGGTAGGAAAGAAGACAAGCCACGAAATACGGAGGAAACATTGAATTTTATTCAAGTTATAACTCATACAGCATTTTATTTCTCGGTGAAGAAAGCAGAAATAGAAAAAAGAAGGGCTAGAAGACGAAATTGCCGGTTCCACTCAGATAGTTCCTAAGCAGTCATTTGCCATCTCTGCAACCCTCTCCACTCCTTCCCAATCTTCTGATCATTTATAGAATAGATTTTCGAACAGGGCAAGAATTCCGCCTCTTAATAGACAATAAGTTACACAATAACAAATTATAACTATTTGATGTCAATCAGTGAAATTTGGCGAAAAAACCAGAACAAAGAAACCTGTAGTATTTTGTTCTTAAAATTACAAATTGAACTTTGTTTCTTCCTCGGCTTCCGGAATTTCTTTTGGTGGTGTTTACCACCCGTTCTTACGGCACCGCAAGCGATGGACACTGATGATATATGCTCCTCGGCGCTCGTTGCTGTCTGCCGCTATCATAGAAAGGTGCAGATGAAACCATACAACAATTTTAAAACTACTTTTAAAGGCTTTACTAAACAACTTTATGAAAGTGTGTTTGAGGACAGAATTATTAGTAGAGATTTGTGGCCCCCTCGTTCCCCCGACCCAACGCCCAGCGATTTCTATCTCAGGGGTAACTTAAAACATAAAGTGTACAAGACAAACCCACATACCCTGGAAGAATTAAAACAAAATATCCGCCAGCAAATTGCCAGCATTTCACAACGTGAACTATGGCGAGTGATGGATAGTTTCCTAAAGAGGTGCCAAATATGTATGACAACGAGGATGGCCAGTTTCAGCATCTCTTTATATATATGGTATTGTAATCAAAATATTTACGGCCTTTTTTGAGAAAATAAAACATATCAAAAACGTTGCTATGAGTAGTTTGGGGTGGGCGATTCTGTTTAAAGCCTTTGTATCGCATTTTTGGAAAATACTGAACTTAAATACAGAGTTTGGTATACATCCAACGTTTCGTTTTTGAGTTATGCTGTTCTCCCTTCCTCTCTCTCTCTCTCTCTCTCTCTCTCTCTCTCTCTCTCTCTTACACACACACACACATGCATACACATTTTTTTTTATAAAAATGCTTTTTATTTAATTCTGAGGTTTTAAAATATAAATTTTCGATGAAATCTCGGAATGCAATGCAATACTTTCTCTACATACTAGTTACAAGATATAGTAAATAATAGAACCTCTGTAGACAATTGAAGGAAGAACCAAGGAAAAGACAAGTGAAGTTCTTTTTTGGAACACTGCATTTTACAGTGTACAAATTCGGGCTTTGAGGAAAACAATTGGAAGTATTTGAAATGCAGACATGGAGGAAAGTAAGTGAAGGGAATATGGCGCGCAAACTGAACAGGAGGAGGAAAATAAAATTATTGGCTGAGACGTTGGGTGAGAAAGAATGATAAAAGGTTTACAGGTAGACGAATATTAGTAGACGATAATATTACACAATAACATTACAATAATTGGCTCATGGGAGTGAAAGACGATATAGGAAATTAGGTAAGAATAGAGAAGGCTAGCTTTGCAATGCTCTTGGTCAATCAAAATCTATGACCGACTCATTAATCAGAAATGAAACATTCACAAAATGCTTTTATTTCTAATCTTTTAATTTGGATATACTCTGTTCTTATCTATATTTTAATAGTACAGCACAATATTATGCACTGACACAGAAAACTTTTATAGATTGATAAATGAACTTTAACCAGAGCTACAGCAGAAATATTTAGAATAAAATTCTCCCTTAGGACTGCAATGGGCATACGGGAGGGTTTGAGAGAGGTAACATTGGATTAAAGCTTAACTGAAATACAGAAGAGGTACCCTTTGATATGTCGCCCTAAGTAAATTTCGCTGATCGCATTAAATCGCACGGCACTTTGGTGCAGTTCCCGCACAGCTGTCAATTTGTGCACCCCCACTGCACCATTTTTTGTATTTAATCCACACCCTCCAAATGTTACATGATCTCTACTGTCTACTTCACTTTATGTCTCCCTTGCAAATCGTGACCCTCAGTATTCAAAAGTGTCATTAAAAATGTTTTGTTAAAGTACCCTTCATATTGTAAAAAATTGTTTACATAAAGTGTGTACTGCAGTTTTACAGAAGCCATGTTAACTAATGTGACTATTCAAAACTCAGTAGTGGCATAGCAAAATTTATTTTTTTGGCAATGATTTAAACCGAGCTGGGTGGCGGCGCGTAACGTGCTTTCGGGCGGTCCCGGGTTCAAACCCCCAGGACCGACCAAACTAACCGAAATGTTTTCGTGGTTTTCCTCTGTCGCTAGGCGAATGCTGGATTGGATAATTTGATCCGCGAATTCTCCTAACTCCCTTTCATCACTACATTTCATTTCTTTCTTCTTCACCACCATACCAGGCATTGGGCTGATCAACCATCTTGGATAAGTTATAATCCAGAGTTTGCTTGCTCCTCGACAGGCTACTGACCTAAAACATTGGACTGATCACCCATCTTGGATATGCTATAATCCAGAGTTTGCTTGCTCCTCGACAGGCTACTGACCTAAGGTATTGGACTGATCACCCATCTTGGATATGCTATGATATAAAGTTTACTTACTCCTCGACAGGCTACTGACCCAAAACATTGGGCTGATCACCCATCCTGGATATGCTATGATCCAGAGTTTGCTTGCTCCTCGACAGGCTAGTGACTCAAGGTATTGGGGCTGATCAATATGCTATGGTCCAGAGTTTGCTTGCTCCTTGACAGACTACTGACCCAAGCATTGGCTTATAAGTACTTGGTGTTATAATAATCAATTTGTACCGCCTGTTGTCAGTATAATAAATGGGAATGTACCTCTGTGTAGCATCAAAGGTACGTTGATATAGGTCATTACCTCTTTTGTTGAATATTTGAAGGTTCAATTTTCCACATCTATCGTTCGAATATGTGTACCCCTGCTGTTGTCATTGGATTCCAACTGCCCTCCCGGATCCAGCGTTGTACCACCCGCCTGCGTTGCCTCTTGTTCTGACCTGTAACGTAGATGTGTCACAGTGCAATGCTTCCCAGCAAGGTGTCTGGCGTCGACTTCACTTGTATCTGAGGAAACGGTCCATCTGTAGCATCCATTTCCACTACCTCTGTGCTCCGGGTGTTCCGTTCTATGGTCATAGTTGTTGTTTGGTTGGTGGGGTTATGGAAAACCACCAACGATGTATTCGAAGAAACGTAATCCCGGAGCAGCTACAGAAGGAAAGTCGCCGGGGTCGGTCAGCTTAGCAAAGACCTCACCAATGAAGTCTTGGAGCTGTAGGTGATCGATGTCCAAAATGCTGTCCACTCTTGTTGACAACGATCTCTTCGCCATTTTTCATAAACACCGCAGAGATGTGAATCACCAATTTAATGGGCAGCTCTTTCTCCAGGAACTGCACAAAAAAGTTTACAGCATCGTCGAAATTGTCCGTCGTCCAATATCCAGCAGCAGGAATAGAGTCAGCAGTCAAAGGACGAGCCATGTTTGCGACAAATGCATAAGTGTGGGGATAACAGGAAAATTTGTTATTTTTATAGTGCACAGTGCAAATGCTGGCCGTGCAACAATGCACTTTCGCGACGCTGCAAAGTTGCAGCCACCCTTGCGAATGCACACAATCTCTGGCCCGTTTCGCGACAATGCACCGTTGCCGACGTGGACGAACACTAACATAAGTTCTACAAAGGGGCGGGTAATACAAAAAATCTGATGTGTTGCACTCACATAACTTTCTCTACTCTTGTACAAACTATTTCTACAAACGCTTATTTTCCATCTACTTCATGTTAATCGAGATAAACATTTGCAGACTCTATCTTATTGCTAATTTTCTTGTAGATGTAAGGGGAGTATATATTTACAAGCGTAATTTGCAAATACAGTAGCCTTTAAGCACATACATATCTCTTAATAGCTGGTTGCTAGGTGCAGCACCATTCCCTTTCCCACAGATTAATACTCTTTGCATATCCAAGACAAAAAATGAATAACGAATTCCCATTTGAGAAAATAAGTATTGAAAAATTTAAGGGAATAACAAGTAATATCTCAAAAATGGTTCACTCAACAAAAAAAATGTATATGACATAAATTGTGTATTTTAACGCGATCTACATTTTTTGTGTAGTAAAATTTTGTCTATCTCTTATGGTTTACGAGTTATGCAAAAGTCGTTCACAATAAAGAATACTTTTAGAGACATTCCCAGGAAATTCAAGATATACATTTTATTTGTTATAAAATATCTTAAACATATGATATTTTAATCAAAATCGTTAGAGCCATTTTTGTGAAAATTAAAATTTTCGAAAAATCTTCCATGTAAAGGGTACTCTGGGGTGGGGGGATTTTCCTGAAAACCTTTGTGTCGCATCCTTGGAAGATACTGAACCTAAATACCAAGTTTGGTGTTTATCCGACTGTTCGTTTCTGAGTTATGCTGTTCACAGACACACACACAGAAATACACACAGACACACAGACACACACACGGACATGTTTCCAAAAATGCTTTTTTTGGATTCAGGGGGTCTCAAAACATGTATTTCCGGTGAAATCTCGGTATCGAATTTTTGGTTGGAATACAATACTTCCCCTACTTACTATACGTAGTAGAGAAAGTAAAAAGGAGGAGGCAATGGTTAACATATGGGACATATCATGAAGTAATATAAGGATTTTTAAAAGTTGACCAAATTCCATATTAATTCTATCACTAAGTGATATAAGAATTTTTAAAAGTTGCCCAAATTCCATAGTAACTCTAACATTGAGTGATATAAGGATTTTTAAAAGTTGACCAAATTCATAGTAATCGGGTTTTGAAAATGGCATGTCATAGCAAAACCGTCGAACTCCAAGATGTTTATGTGTTACATGAAAATCGTCCAACTCTCGTGGTTTTCTTATGGATATCATATGAAACGCGCGGTCATCTCCATTTGGCTTCGCTTCCAGGCGTCTAAAGTAAAAAGAATAATAGTCAGCAGAACAAGAAGTAAGCAAAATAATGTTCGTGGGAAGCCAAATTTTACTGTAAATATTGGAGCTGATCGTCCCTTTTTTAAATAGAAAACCATTTACACATAAATTGTACCTGTAGGAGTTAATATCAATAAGAAGAAACAGGCATATTTTGAAAAGCTGAAGATCCAGTTGGAAATGAATGAAAGTATATAGAAGGGTTACAGTTTTATGTAGATGTATTGAAAGACTTTCCAAATGTTGGTAATAGTGATGAGAATCTCATGCCTCTGTGAACGAGGAATGTGATGTAGTAAGACCTTAATATGTGAAGCTATCTGAAATTTAAATCACTGTAGTGCCATAATTTGGAATTAACAGTGATTTTTTATATAACTTATCTTAAAATTAATGTTCCTCAAGCTGTACTGTACACTGCAGAAAAAAATATAATATAGTGTTACAACAAAACTGGCCAACTCCAAACAGTTTTGTTTGATTTCTAAGAGGTTATTGCACTATGGTTTTTGCCATTAATCGTACTACATACGACAGTGAAGTTTTATATAATTTCTCTTAAAATTAATGTTCCTCCAAGCTGTGTTGTACATTGCAGAAAAAATAGTATAGTGTTAGTATAGTGTTACAATAAAATGGGCCAACTCCAAACAGTTTTATTTGATTTCTACGAGGTTACTGCACTATGGTATTTGCCATTAATCCTGCTACATATTACTGCTACATAAACATATCCACTTAAAGGAACATCAAATTGAAATTTGAAAGGATAACGACGCAGTAGATTATTTACATTTTTCTCAAAATCGATTGTGATGGAGATTTGGCGGTTTTGATATAATCCTACTGTATAAGGGGAGGGTGTATTGGTAAAACAGATCCTTAGTTTTTCAGATAGCCAGGGCATACTTAAGGTTACGAGTAGTCATAACATCAGGGCTGAACTTAAACTGCCTAAATACGCTCATAAGCTTGGCAGAACAGAATGAAGTTCAGCTCACCAGGGATCCAGGTCACAGTCACATTGAGAGAAATGAAAAACCTGATGAACTAGCACGACAAGGGACAGCTTCCCCATTTATTGGATCGGAACCAGTTCTAGGAACACTTAAGTGTTTGGTAAGAGAGGTTATTAAGAACTGGTCCAAGGTAAATCATTATGAAACCTGGTTTAAAACCCCAGCGGATAAGCATGGTAAACTATTTATTAGAAAACCGTGCAAGAAAAGAGCTGAAAACATGCTGATAACAATTACTGCTTTCTTCACAGCACATGCCCCTGTGAGAAGTCATCTTAATACGATGGTACTGCTCTAGAGTAAATTAGATTGCAGATTATGTAAGAAAGGACTGAAGCAGTTCTCCATATTATACGCTCCTGTGCGACCTTAACTCACAGAAGATGTACTACTTCTGAGGAGATGTTTTTAGCATCAGAAGTTTTTGAATCAATATCTACCAAGAAACTGTATTCCTTAATAAAGAATACAGGCATAATGAATTCGTATTAAAACGACATAGCACGATAAGCCCCAGGCTGAGGTGCATTCGGAGTAAATGGCAGAAAACCGTATCGAAACAGACAAAACAAGACAAAAAATCTTGACAATTCACCTTGAAGAACTGCCAGTTTTTTCCTTAGCTTTCTATGAATGAATATATCGGGTAAAATTGGTGTAGATGTCATCCTTTAATATATGATACACTAGACAAGGTTATGAGATTTTTCTCTGTTTTTAATATATCTGCAGAAAAAAATTGGCAACATCGTGCGTGCTTTTCCTTGCCAGGCACACTTTTGTGCTTGAGAGATAAGATGAGATTGCCCCACGATAGAAATGACACTGCGTTTCGAACCAGGCCGCAAATATGTAACTCTATTATGGAAAGTATGTTAAGTTTTGGCACTCGTACCAGGTTTAGGTTTCGGAATATTTAATTTTAAACCCAGGCAAATAAAATATATATATATATATATATATATATTTTAACATCGTGTGAAATAATGCGTAAGGCATTTGTAGGGAAGAGCAGTGAAACACTGGAAAATATAAGTTACCAAATGAGGAAAGATACAAATTTTCTCCCTAACATGAGAGTTGATATTTTTATGCTTAAAAAAGCGTTATACTAATTGAGAGAAGATGCAACGTATAGTGAAGTTATTTGCAACCTATTGTAAATAATGTTATATCTATCCAAGATTACGCTCATTTATTTATTTTTTAGGTTTATAAGTTTCATGGTACTGAAAGATAATAAAATCATTATAATTTATGGAATTTGTATTAGTATTGTATTATTAATTATGGAATAAACTTCATTTAAAATGCCTACTTTTTCAAAGTAGATATATAAAACTGCTCTATATAGATAAATATTTTCAAATCAAAATTGTGTTTCATGTTAGTTTGAATAATTTTTTTATATTTTCTAATTTTGGTAAACATATTATGCCTGTCTTTTAACTATAAACTGAAATCGTGTGTAGTGCAATCATAAAAACAAGTAGGAGTGGACAGTTTTATGGAAACTAAACAACATACTTTATCCATAATTGCAATGCAAATACATGCAGAATATTTTCTTTTGGAAGCAAAAATAAAAATGTTTAAATGTAGTAATCCCTATTACAGTAATAATAAATAATCGTAAAAATAACTTTTACAGGAAATCCCAGTTTTCCTAGAATTAACTTCCGGAAATCCCGTGCATTATATGCTTCACGTTGATACATAAATACGTTTCACTAAGTATAAGCTTTTACTTATTGTATCCGACCTTTAAATCCGAAGCAGCTGCCATTAAAGTACCCACCTTTCCTGTGCCCTTTATGATAAGTGTGATCTAATTTCTGCTTTCAGTTAAACCCTAATTTTCTGTAAATGTGGAATCGTATAGCGACGCGATTGGAGAAAGGGGGAGAAAAGCAGCTGTCTGTAAGCAATAACTGCGTATCGGAGTAGTCATGTAGTGCACACAAAGGAAGCATTGATTAGCTTATACTTAAACTCCTTGGAACTTGAAACATGTTCTCATATGTACACCATATACAGCAATATCAAATTGAATCGCTAATTTCTTAAGAGGGGTACGTTTACTTAACTGTGAAAATCAATGTGACAGCCACTACTGAGCTAATAACATCGTTCTGTGGGTTTTAATACAGTGAAACTTGGGTATTTCGAAGGTTTTTAATTTGAGTTATTCTTTAATTCGACTTTTCCTTTGTCTCCTTGAATTTGTTACATAAACATTGCATAAATATCGTCTACATAATTTTGTTTAATTCGAAGAAAGGTTCTCCAGAATGCCGGAGCTATGGAATGTGTCAGGGCGGTAGGGGAATCTACTGTGATACTGGGAACCTTTTAATTCTAAAACTGAAATATTGTACCATTAGCGCTTTTTCTTCGAGAAGCAAGAGACATGACAATGGATTATCTCTCAGGGTGACTGTGTACTGTGCTCCATTCACGAGAACGCCTCTGAGGGGAGTTTGTAGAACCAGCAACTACAGCGATGGAAGAGTTTGAGTACGGCTCAGATTTTGACATTTATTTATTTACTCCCTTACAACATGGCGTAAGTCCCAACTAAGAGAGTAGAAAAATAGTAACACAAATATACAGAATGTTTCAGAAATACTTTTACAAACTTCGGGTATGGGTTCCTTACACCACAGGAAGGAAAAAAGTTCATATGAACATATGTCCCATAATCCTTTGTTTTCTCGTTAGGAGGTGTTCAACACAGTGGTACACTTATAACACACAAAACTCATAAGAAATGCTCGAAATGTCCTCCTCTTGCTTCCATGCATGCCTGTACACGTCGAATCATGGAATGTCGCACCCTGTCAAAAACTCCGGGATAGTATCGAATGGCTTCGCAGGCTTCCATGACACGTCGTTGAAGCGTTTCTGCATCCGGAATGGCTGCTCCATAAACCAATGATTTAAGATGCCCCCAGAGGTAAACATCCACAGGATTGAGGTCGGGAGAACGTGCAGGCCATGGAACTGGTCCTCCTCTGCCTATCCATCGGTCATGGTAGATTCATGTTCACGAAATGAATATCCAGCCATGGTGGAACGAAACACACGCAGTTAACTCACTACACGTACACAATTGAAACGTTGAAGACAGACTAATGACAAACGCAAACAAGTCTCCATGGCAACACTTCGCCATCTACCGTATGTAGTACAATGGGTCAATGCCTTCTATGAATGCATAGAGAAATGAAGTTTTGTGGTTGGACCCCGAAGCCCTTTGAACTCACAGTTTGATTGTGACAGGAATAACGCGAAAACCAAGAATTCTGGAACATATGTTCATATGAACTTTTTTCCTTCTTTTGGTGTGAGGAACCCATACCCGAAGTTTGTAAAAATATTTCTGAAACACCCGGTATATAGGTATATGCATATAGATTTACAAATATACACT
This sequence comes from Deroplatys truncata, assembly GCA_030765065.1. Classification (NCBI taxonomy): domain Eukaryota; kingdom Metazoa; phylum Arthropoda; class Insecta; order Mantodea; family Mantidae; genus Deroplatys; species Deroplatys truncata. The sequence continues at coordinate 48,669,208 of CM060985.1, forward strand.
TGTACAAACACTCATAGAGACAGACTCGCACCCACCAAACTAAACTATGAATAATTAGACAATAGCTCTATAAAGTTGCCTTTTAAATACACAGAAACTGAGGGGAAAATCCAAGTGGTTTAATTTAATCAACATTTTATTATATGTAAGATACATGCTTAATAACACTGAATTCTTGAAAGCTAGAGACCTTGGAATTGGACACACAAAGTGGTCGTACTCGTAATGCAGATTTCTTTATGTTAAAGCTCAGGTATTGAACAGATGTTAAATTATCCACTAGATTGTTTATTAAATTATATAATAAAGTTTGTTGTGCAATGTCTCTTCTGGTACTCAGTTTAATTAATTTAAATTTTTCAGGTTATTCAGACATTTTGCAGTAAATAAAGCTTAGATTTTGACACATTGGGCAAAACGCACTTGAAGTGCACTTGTCTTCTGACTTTCGCCTTCTTCTCTAGCCGTCAGGTTCGTGAATTCTGCTTGCTGATGTAATAAGCAGAGACATAGTTCATTCTGTGCATAATCTCCATTGCTAAGGTGTTGATTTGTTCGTAAAGATGACTATTTTGTCATAATAAACACAAGATTTGTTAATGTTTGCAAAAGATTACAGTGAGAAGTTCTAATCATACTAATCTTGTACACCTTTTTGTTACTACATTCCATATCTTGTTTAATCAGACAAAGAATTCTTTCGTTTGTTTTAGGTTCTTAGTGGAGTGTAATCATCTTTTTAGGTGTAAGACACCTTCTTTCCGTGTCTCCGATGACCAGAAACTATAACGTTCAGACAATCTGGGAGCTTTTACTAGCTAGGTAAGTTCTAGCCACATCTCTAGTGTTGCAATTAAATTTCCTGTTAGAACTAGTTCCTATTTGTGAAAGTTATTATTCTTGACTTCTTTATGCTGCACTTTCTTATAATACAACGGATCTTTTCATCTCTGGTTTACTATCGACCGATCTGCGACATAACACAACTGTGGGGCACAATTTTCCAGATGGGACACCGTGAAAATTACGATCATACGGAAATTTGCAGTGGTTTTACGAGAAAGATACGTAGGGGAAATCTTTTCACTTTCTTTTAAACTTTTCATAGCTTTAAGTGAGTGTTGCTATTCAAAGGTATTTTTGCGTAATAAAGTGATGAAATGCCTATACAAAATACTTCTTACGCCAATTTTAGTGCTCAGAGAGTAAAAAAAAATGTTATTAAAATATGTCAGATTGTATTTCATGGAGAATCGTTGTAGAATCTTAAAAATTTGTTTTGAAATTTTAAAAATTGCAGTTATGTTCTTGGTGCTATCGTGAAATATAGAGTGCATATTGCATATGAAGAGCGTAATGTACAAAAGGTCCTATCTGTCAATTCCTGTCAAGTGCGGACTTCAGGTCTCTAGTGTCACATCAGAATTATGGCCAAAGCATTGTAAAGCTAGTGTAACGGCAGAGAAAATGTTTCAAATCTCTATCAAACGACCCACATGCCATAAAATTTCAAACCTAATTTCTGTTTCAATGCTTGTTACGTCGCTGTTCTGAAATATCAAAACTGCTCTTATTCAAATTATATTGATAATTACATGATATAGAGTGACGGTAATCATTTCTGACACATTCTTTGTTATTGGTTTGAATTTTTAAATATTTGTACTTTTTTTCAAGCCGCTATTAATGTTTCTTGTGGTCATACAAAGAACATGGAATTTTAAAGAAATTACAAGGGGAATATCTTTTAAAAATCTTACTACGGACTATCACTTTAGCCTGTTGATTTCTTCTTATATCTACAACCAAACGTGTAAATGTGAAATAGCTACACCCGAGCGACTTTCAGTGAATGTCTCATCAATGCCTTATTTACCAATCAGAATCGAAATTAATCGATAGTTTTATGGCATGGTGCTCAAAACTAATAGCTGATAGTTTTTTCTCCTAAATTAATTTTTATTTCTTTAATTTCTGCCTCGATTTGACTAGGAATCTAGAAAGTCTATTCTCATGAATTTTCCTATTCATTATATGCGATTAAAACAAACTAAGAATTGCAAGATTTGGTGAACTGCGAATTGAAAATATAAAAGAAAAGGTACAATATATAACGCCGCAGAATACACAAAGAAACGAAAAGGTGGTAGGGAATCGATTTTCAGAGCATTGTGGCAAACGATATTACCCTCAGTGATTATAGTAAAACCACAACAAAAATGGCATCGTTCTTGCTTTGTAATTATCTTACTGAAATTCTCCCTTGCTTATAATTCTTCTTAGCTAATTCATTTGAACTTTTGTTAACCTCAATTAAATTATCGAACTAATTGTGGTATTAATGAGTAAAGTTTATGTCTATTAATAAGAAGTAGACAGAAGCATAAGGGTTTATAAGAAGAGTTAGTAGAGGTAGTATTGTATCCCACCCAAAAATTCGGATTTCATCGGAAATATATTCTTTGAGGGCCCCTAAATCCCAAAAAGCATTTTTAGAAAAAGTTCCATGTGTGTCTGTGAACAGCATAAATTAAGAACGAAAAGTCCGATAAGTACTATACCTAATATATAAGTTCAGCATCTTCCAAAGAAAATCCCCGAACCCAATTACCCTTTACATGGAACATTTTTCGAAATTTTTTATTTCCTAAATAATGGCTCTAACGATTTTGATTAAAATACCATATATTAAACATATTTACATAGGGAATTTTGTATAATCTTGTATAGCTGGCAAACGTTACGGGAGAGACGAAAACGCACTACACAAAGAATATAGATCTGTTTAAAACACACAATTTATTTCAAATAATTTTTCTGACATAAGCCATTTCTGAGACATTAAAGTTATTAGAGGTTCGAAATGCTAAAGACTGGCATTCTTTTAAAGTCCTATTTTTCAGTTGCTTTTCGCGATTGGAAACAGTATGGAGTTTTAAGGCCAGCATATAGCGTCCATTTCTTAAACATTTGACTATCGCTGTTCCCTTTGTATCTATACGAAATGAGTGGTGTAGCAATTTCTGCAAAGGTTTATCTGGATTAAAATGAAGTATAAAGAAAAAAAATCTGTGTTACACTCACATGACTTTCTCTACTCTTTTACAAACTATTTTAACAAACGCTTATTCTCCATCTACTTCATGTTAATCGTGATAAACATCTGCAGAAATTATATTATTGCTAATTTTCTTGTAGGTGCAAGGGGAATTTGGTAGGCTTTAAGCGATAGTCAAATATTTTAAGAGCTGGTTGCTATGTGGAGCATTTCATTCTCTTTGTATGTCCAAGACTTAAAAAGCGAATAACGAAGTCCCATTTGAGAAAAAGTATAAATATTGGAAAATTAAAGCAAATAACAATGAATATCCCGGAAATGGTTCATTTCACAAAAAATGTATATCACATCAATTGTGTGTTTTAACGACCTCTGCAATTTTTGTGTAGAAAAATATTGTCTATCCTACGGTTTACCAGTTATGCAAAAGCCATTCAGAAAGTAGAGGAACTTTTGGGATCGTTCCCAGAAAATTCATGATATAAATTTTATTTGTCATAAAATATTTTAAATATATGATATTTTAATCAAAACCGTTAGAGCAATTTTTGAAAAAATAAAAATTTTCGGAAAATGTGCCATATAAAGATAGTCCGGAGTGGGGGATTTTCCTGAAAATTTCGTGTCGCATCTCTGAAAGATACTGAACTTAAATACCAAGTTTGGTATTTATCCGACTTTTCGTTTTTGAATTATGCTGTTCACAGACACACAGGCACACATACGGACCTTTTTCTTAAAGTGCTTTTTTGGGATTCAGGGACTTCAAGACATTTATTTCCGGTGAAATCTCGGTATCTAATTTTTGGGTGGAATGCAATACTTCTCCTACTTACTATATGTATTAGAGAAAGTAATAAGCATTAGTGAGACTAATTTTATAGTCACTAATAAACGATAGAAAGTAGAGAAAGTCATATGAATATAACATATCAGATTCTATATCTGTGGAATCTGATTTCATTCTCTTGAAAATACTAAATTTGGTATTTGGATTGCAATTTACTTAGTTTAGACGCTATTTCGCTAGAAAGTTGTTGAAGTTAGGCAGGTTTTCTTTTTCCCTGAGCCAGCACATTGCAGTTCTATTTTGTCCCCACCCTTTTGGACCTGTTAAGCATATGGCCACGGTAGAACCTAGTGTTAAGTGGCTGCCAGATTTGGTAACGCTGCATTGAAATTGGTTATTAAACTCTTACGGGGTGGAATTTGTGGTCTTTCAGTTGGATGCTCAGATGGAGGGTAGTGGACTCCTTGACACTTTGACATGCATTGTGTGTAAAGAGGCACGGAATTATTAAATTTCATTGATCAAATTGAAGTGCTGCCGACGCTTGCCCTATTATTCGAGAGCAAAACTCTTCAGGGCAAGAGGGATCCACACGCATTGCGAATTTTTGTGCACGTGCTGCCTTTCATAGCACCCACCTGAAGTAAGTGAAGTTTATAATGGAAGGTTTCGCCTTTATAACATCTACTGTAGTAGCTAATTTATGCTTTAACTTCATCGCTGTGTTTCTCTGTGTATATTTATGAATAATTATGCAAAAATTAGTAACATATTAGCTACTTTTAATACTCTCTGCCGCAGGAAGTGTTTTTTTTTCTTCTGTACCAGTAGGTAGAGAAATTTGGTACCGAGATTTCACCGGAAATACAACCTTCGAAGCTCCCGCAATAAAAAAAAATACATTTTTAGAAACAGGTTGAGCCAGTATTTTAACACTTAAATGATTTCAGTATAATTAGATAATATATCAATTCAATAACAGCCTGTCTTAAAGCAATATGTGTATGTAACAATATATAGGGCGGCGCCTTGGCCGAGTGGTTAGACCGCTCGCCTCTCACCAAGGCGGACCGGGTCCAATCCCAGGGACCCGCATGTGGGGATATGTGGTGGACAAAACGGGTTTTCTCCGGGTTCTCCGGCTTCCCCCGCCATTCATTCCACCAACTGCTCCATCATCACCTTTCCTTTCATCCATTTCGCGTCATTTCGTTCATCCACTTCCTTCATCCCATACCAGGCATCGGGCTGATCACCCATCCTGGACATTCTGTCTGCTCCATGCTCTGTCTGACCCCAGGCACCCGCTTGTAAGTCCTGGGGGGTGTAAGTCCTACATAAGATGAGTTAAACAATATATGTGTATTACGTAATTTAATAATGTAACAATTTGGTAACAATGAGGTAACCTTGATTCAATAATGAATTAGAAAGCTTAAATGCTACTGGTAATTATTGGAGCAACAATAATGTAATTTTTGAAACAGTTTAATAAATAAATAGCGAACCAGAAAAAACTTTAGTTAAGAGAAGGATTAGCCAATCAGAAACTGAAAAATAGCAAAATTTACAAATTCAGAAGTCAGTTGCTTGTAGACAGTGTTCCTAAACGGACGCTAGATGCTTCCTCGATAAATTTAATACGTATTTTGTGTGAGACAAAAATAGTTTATGTGTTAAAAAGTGCAGGTAATTAATAAACAGCTCCCTCTCTATATCAGTGAAGTGTTATTTAAATCGTGTCAAGCATTAATAAAAGGAGTGAAGTAAAATTATAATCTGTGTAAGCCTATATTCTTCAGTCTGACGCAGTAATTTGTATCACAAATTATGTAAATGTCAAGAGTGATTATAGTGTGAATATGCATTATTGTGTGACATTGATTTGAGATGTTTGTTGATTGTAAGCATTGTCGAAAAGTGGGTTTATACGGCCTTACTGAAACTGACAATAATAGCGTGCAATAATGTAGCGAGGGGGTGAGCTGTTTATCATTATTAGAGACGAGCAAATGACGTAATATTGGCGCGTTTTTCTTAGAATTTGCTGGAACATTTTTCCCTAGAGCATATGTTTTCGTAATTTTCATTGGATATAAAAATAGACGCTAATGTTGGCGCGTTTTATTAACCAATAGCAGCTCGGTTATAATCTTTAGGCATATCGGGGTGTGGGAGTATAAAAAGGGCTAGGACAGAGTCAGATTCGTTCAGTCCATCGGAAACATTTGTGCATTACACGTCGTCTTCAGTCCATCGGAAACATTTGTACATTACACGTCGTCTTCAGTCCATCGGAAACATTTGTACATTACACGTCGTCTTCAGTCCATCGGAAACATTTGTGCATTACACGTCGTCTCCAGTCCATCGGAAACATTTGTGCATTACACGTCGCTGAGTTCAACAGAAACAGTCACGGTGAATACATTCGCAGGTTACGCGTAGCAAAGTTATAAAAATATCTGAAGTGTCGTAAAGTTAATTAAACAATAAGTTGAAGTACGCGAATTAAGAATGAGCGGTAAATAAGTTATTATAACAGTTTCAGTTTGGCGAGTGTCAAGATTAATATGTGAAAGTGCATAATATGTTACGGCAATAAAAGTGTAAAACAAATCCTTCATCAGTGTTATCTTTGGATAAAAGACTCCTTTCCGTTTACACACCTTAATTAAGAGATTTGCTTGACCGAGAGATCATAGCTAGCTGGAGGACAGTGAACCCAAAATTTAATAAAATAACAGGCGCTCAGTAAGAGATAACACGAAGTGACCGCGACAAATTGTCTTCTATACGTGCGGCAAATAAACAGTAGCATTCTTTCAAACAAACACTAATACCACTTAAAAATGGCTACCACAACGTGGAGCTAACAAACTTAACAAAAAGTACCACGTCACAAATTGGCTCCCAAACGTGGCTCAATAAATAAATAACAAATAAATACCGTCGCAAGTCGCACCACTCCCTGGTAAGACATTCATCTCTCTAAAAATAAATACTGACGCAGCCGAGGCAAACATAAATATATAATATTTAAAGAAACAGTCAAAATTACAAAGTTAATATTTTTAAACTTGGGGCAAAGGCCACCGGAAAGTACATTTTTGGAGCGAAGGCTACCGGAAACGTTTTACCATAGGTGCGGTCGCTACTACTTCAAGTTCGGCTCCCCAACAGTCGAAATATAATACATCTTCTTCAAATTGGCTCCTAAAGCGTGGGGCAAATAAATATACAACAAAATAATTTCTTCAAGGTCCGTGTGAGTGTGTGTGAACAGCACAAGTAAAAAAAATCTGATGTGATACATTCACATGTCCTTCTCTACCCTATATCGTTTATTAGTGGGTATACAAACTATTCTTACTAAGCTTATTTGTCTACCTATTACACTTTAATCCAAATTAACTTTTGAAAAAATAGCTACATTACACATTTCGTTACAGATACAAAAGGAATAGCTATAGTCAAATTTTGAAAACTGGGCGCTATATGCTGACCTTAAAATTCCATAGTGTTTCCATGCAATCGCGAGAAACATCTGAATGTTGACAGGGCTCAACAGAATGACCAAGCAATGAACAGTTAGAACCTTTAATAACGGTATTTCAGATATGGATTATGCCACAAAAACTTGTTTGAAATAAATTCTGTGTTTTAAAGATATCTAAATTTTTGTAGCACGTTTTCGTCTATGGCTTAACGTTTACCAGTTATACAAGATTACACAAATTTTCTTACAAATGAAGTGAACTACACAGGCTATTTCGGAAAAGTTAAAGATATAAATTTTATTTGTAATGTAAATATCTTTAATATACGGCATTTTAATGAACATAGTTTTTTAGAATGAAAATTAGTTTTTAGAAAATAAAAAAGTTTGAAAAATCTTCCAAGCAAAGAGTAGGCTGGGATAAGCGGATTTTATTCAGAATCTTGTGTCGTATCTTTGGAAACTACTGAACCTAAATAACAAGTTCAGTATTTATGTGAATTTGGTTTTGAGTTATGCTGTTCACACACACACACACGAACCCTTTTCTAAAATTGCTACTTTTTATTTCAAGGGCCTCAAAACATGTATTTCCGGTGAAATCTCGATATGGAATTTTTGGGTGACATACAGTCCTTCCCCTATTTACTATACGCAGTAGAGAAAGTAAAAGCTTAAACTCTGTTAAATACCAAACTTGGTAATTAAGTTTAACATGTCAAGTTGTAACACTAAAGTTTTCAAGAAAATTCCTCCATCCCAAACTATTCTCTAAATGGGAAAATTTTAGCTGTTTTTAATTTTGCCAAAAACGGTTCTAACGATTTTAATTAAGGTACTACTTGTTTAACATATTTGCATGACAAGTAACAGCCTGTGAAGTTCCTCTTCATTCTGAATAAATTTGTATAACTTCTAAACCGAAGAAGAAAGACAAAATCTATCTCGTTAAAACACTCAATTTATGTCAAATTATTTTTGATGGAATTAATAATTTCTGAGATATCCTTAATTATCGGTTTGAATTGTCAAATACTTTATACTTCTTTAAACTGCTAAGTCACTATTAGTTTTTTTATCTAGTCATTCAAAGAGAACGGAATTTCAAAGTCATCACATAGCGGCCCACTTTTTAAAGTTGGGACTTTTGTTTAAACATAATGTATTCCCCTTGTATCTACAAGGAAATTTGTAATAAGACTATTTCTGTATACGTTTATCTCGATTAGTTTGAAGTAGATAGAAAAATAAGCCTTTGTAGGAATAGCTTGTAGAAGAGTAGGCAGAAAAAGTCATGTGGATGTAACACATCACTTTATGGGCGAGGTGGCGCCGCGGTAACGCATTCGGGAGTTTCCCGGTTCGTTCCCCGGGTACCGCCCATTCTGAATTAGTTCTTTTAGGTTTTCTCTTATCTCCAGGCGAATGCTGGGGTGGTTTTTCTAATACCAAGAATTTTTCCAGTCCCTCATTCTCCATTATTTCATTTCATAGCACCTATCCGAGGTACGGGGCTTGACTGGGTAGTTTGGTGGTGTGTGGTGCGCGGTAGATATGTGTTTTGTGAATATTTCTTCCTCTCTGGTACGGAACTAGGGTAATTCTGACCTGTTCATCAGGAGGAGCGCTAGTGGTGCCTGCAGGTGTGTTTCCATCTGTGAAGTTTAGGGACCCCGCAATATCCGCACCTGCTGCTACTTGGTCCGGGCAACCACTCTTCGGATCTTTCATCTCTTCCCTTTCTCCCGTAGGATGCATACGGCACAATAGACCTCTGGATGCAGTGCTTAAATTCTCCTCTGCCTCTTGCGGGAAAAAGGAAAGAAAGAAAGAAAGTCACATCACATTTGTGATAATGATAATTATTGTTCTTCCACACTTCTATGTAGGCACTAATGTGAATCAAACTTGATACATTCATTGCCACAGCTGAACTCCTACTACGGTTTTTCGGCTCTCCGTGTCGACACTCTTACTGCTTGAGTTACCATGGCGAGATGCCATACGCGATTGAAACCTCATCTGATTCAAGTATCTCCGTAAATCTTAAAAACTATATCAAATATTTACATGCTGTGTCATACAGCATCATATCTATCACTTCAGCCTACTGTATCCCTCTTGTATTCTAGAGGGTTTGTAGAAGCTATATAAAAATAAACAATACTATGTAGAGAAAGTCGTATGAATGTAAGAATGAGATTTTATTTGACAATTAACTGTAGAATACGAAGCGAAATAATTCCCATTACTTAACAGGCATGCAAGGAGACGAGCGTCGCGTTGAAAGCGGAAATCTCGTATCCCACTAAGGCCAATCAATGCAATGTACAACTTCATAAAACACATTCAGCAAACGACCTATCAAATCACAGGTCCTCCACATAGGCATTATATTACAATGCAAGAATTTGTATACAACGGAGGACACCACACTTCGCGACCTGCAAGGGTCTATTGTGGCTACGAATAGGAAGGGATGAAGTGAAGGAACCACAGGAGGTTACAGGCAGACAAGACACACAGACGCGTGGAAGTCCCTAATAGTTCCAGGCACGAAGACCCGTCCCACTGCTAGAGCTGCCTAGAAAGGGTGATGAACCACCCGTCGACCAAGTAGCCCTTTTGTGTCCATGGGCTTGATCTTTCCTTTGAGCAAGTATCCGCGCTGGCTGTCCGGCACCACCATACGCCACGAAACCTAAAAGCACACCTGAAAGACTAGAAGGAAACAGAGTGAAAGGGAAATGACGGAAAGGAAATCTTAGTAGATAATAAATAACCCCAGCATTCACCTACCGACCAGGGAAGACCACGAAAAACGAAGATCAGAGTGGCCGGTATCGGGAATCGAATCTGCAACCTCCCGATTGTGGGCCTCACACGTTACCACGGAACTACATCGCTCGGTCATGGATCTCGTTATTCAGGATTTTTCTATGTGGTTGAGCGGAAGAGAAGGCTGAATGTCCTTAGCTCTACCATATGAATGAATAAATAAATAAATAAATACATTAATTAATAATTTGGAAACCTCGCCAATACGGAAACATTTAGGATCGTGCTACTTCCGTCTTGAACAAGTTTCACTATGCTATTCATATTTGCTTAATATACCTCTATAATCATTATAAACATTCATAATATTTTAGAAGTAAAGTTGGCGCAGCAATAATAATAATAATAATAATAATAATAAATCCATAATTCATCAACTAAAATATACCTAAGCTGAATCGCAGGTGTTCAAATAATCAAGTTGAAGAGATGGCAATATTACAAGCATTGAAGAAAATAATTGAAACAGGAAACACACTATCTTCTGAATTTAAAATGGTTGTTTATACTGATAGCAAAGTTACCCTTGACCTATTGGAAACAATGACAAGTACAGATACTTAATGCATGAACTCAGAGGGACGTCAAACAACTTATGAGTCAAGAGTTGAGGCAGTATTTTTAACACTTAAATAATTTCAGTCAAATTATGTAATATAAAATATAATAACAGCCCGCCTTAAAGCACTATGTGTATGTAACAATATATAAAAAGTGTATATTACAGCCATTGTAAATGTTTATATTATTGTATAAATGTTCAATAATGTTATGTGAATGTATTACGTAATTTAATAATGTAGGGGCTGTGAGAATAATAGGTTAAAAGTTGCTAACAATGAGGTAACCATGAGGTAACCTTGAGGCAATACTGAATTTGAAAGTTTAACAATACTACTTGTGATTCTTGGAAGCAATAATGTAATTTTTGTGACAGTTTATAAATAGCCAATCAACAACCAGAATAAGCTTTAGTTAAATGAAGGTATTCTATTGGAGTAGGATTAGCCAATCAGAAAATTTAGGCGGTAGAAATCAAATCAGTTGCTTGTAGACAGAGCTCATAACTGGACGCGTTGCTTGTTGACAGTGTTCCTAATCGGACACGAGATGTGTCCTCAAGAAATTTAATATATATTCAGTGTGAGACAAAAATAATTTACGTGTTAAAAAGTGCAAATAATTAACAAAAGAATCTCACAGCTCTCTATATCAGTGAAGTGTTATTAAAATCGTGTCAAGAATTAATAAAAAGGAGTGAATTAAAAATTATAATCTATGTAAGCCTACATTCTTCAGCCGCATCACGCCCTGTTAAAAAACCCATGTCCCTAAAAAATAATACTGACGCAGCCGAGGCAAACATAAATAAATAACATTTTTTTTAAACATTTTTGCCATACGTGCGGTTGCAACTACTTCAAATTCGGCTCCCCAACAGTTGAACTACAATACAACTCCTACTTCAAATTGGCTTTCCATACGTGAAGCAACAATCAACTTCAGAGTGAATTATTCATTCCAATAGGTAAAATCTCATGTTGGTATACATGGAAACGAACTGGCTGACCAACTGGCCAAAGAAGCAACCGAGGGGACTGATGCAACAACAGTTTACAAGGTCTCAAAGATACATTAACAACAGAAGAAAAGCATTGAAAAGTGGCAACAAAAGTGGTCAAATTCAACCAAAGGAACAGTTACCAAGAGGTTCTTTCCATTAGTCCAAGATAGACTAAATATAAACATTCGCTGTCCTAGTAACTGGACAAGAAAAAACTAGAAGATGCTACAGATTTAATATTATAGATAGTCCAGAATGTCCGTGTAATGGTGAGGATCAAATAACAGATCACCTTCTGTGAATATACCCAAAGCTCAGCCAGCAACGTAGGACTTTCAAATTGGAATTCAGATGCGGCAGAAACTGGCCAATAAACTTCAGTGTTATAACCAAGAAATATTTAAAGTCATTTATGTGTTTTCAGTAATATAAATTTTGATCAGTTGTAAGACTACAATTAAACTTTAGAAAACTGATATAAAATATATGTACAGTTAAAATTGAATTAGAATTGATTTAGAATTTCTGTGTTATTTATTATGTTTACATTAAAGAATTTCCCGGTCTCCGTCCGGTTGCTCTAACCACTGAGCTACCATGGCAACATGCCGGCACGACATTAAATTCTCCAACTGATTCGCATTTTTCCCGGTAAACCACAAGGAGATCTCAAATTGTATTGAGATGACTTACCCCAATGGCGACTTACAATGTTATAAGTACTTTAAGTCCCGGGCTTTAATAGAATTAATTGACCTAATAGTGGTTGTAACTATAAAGCCCGGGTCTTAAAGTACTTACAAAGAATGTATGTCGCCATTGGGGTATGACATCTCAATACAATTTGAGATCTCCCTGTGGTTTACCGGGAAAAATGCGAATCATTTGGGGAATTTAATGTCGTATCGGCATGTTGTCATGGTAGCTCAGTGGTTAGAGCAACCGGACTGAGACTGGGAGATCCATGGTTCAAATCCCGGCTATGGCATTGAGTTTTTCAGTCATCTGATTCTATCTTTCCAACCCTGTCCAACACACGGCTTGTGTGAAAGAGCAATTAATTCCATTAAAGAGTTTATGTATACAATTTATGTTAAAGAATTTATGTATAAGTATTTGATAATTATTATGTTAATTATAATATTTATGTATTACATATGTATAAATATTTATGTTAAGTGTTATGTTAATTATAACATTCATGTTAAAGTATTATGTTAAATGTATGCTCTTTATTATTTAACCATACTATATATGTTAAATAATTTATGTATAAATATTTATGTTAAGTGTTATGTTAATTATAACATTTTTGTTAAAACATTATGTTAAATATTTGTTATTTATCATGTTAATTATAATATTTGTGTTAAAATATTATGTTAAATATTTGTTATTTATTGTATTAACCATAATATTTATGTTAAAGTATTATGGCAAATGTTTGTTATTTATTAACTATAATATTTCTCTTAAAGTTTTTATGTATAAGTATTTGTTAATTATTATGCTAATTATAATATTTATGTTAAAGTGTTATGTTAAATATTTGCTATTTATTATTTTAACTATAATATTTGTTAAGGAATTTATTCAAATGATGTAATAATATTCAGTGTAATGGTGCGTGATGTTAAAACAAAATTAAAACATATAAAAATCATAATATCTATTATTAATATTATTATCATTAACAGTATAGTAATATTCACTCTAGATATAGATATCTAGAGTGAATATTACTATACTGATAATGATAATAATCTTTAGATATCTTTGTTTGTTCTGTCTTCACATAATCCAGCCATCTTCTATATGTTCTGCCTAGATCGATTTTACCAGAAGATCTGCAAGTATAGATTTGTTTTGGTAATTTTGTATTTTCCATCCTGTCTAAATCATGTAACCATTTACGCCTATATTGCATTATATCTTCATTTATTTAATTTACTTTTAATTCTTATCTACTTATTTTGTTATTTATGTGGTCCAGTAAGGTGCATTTTCTTAAACATTTCATCTCTGTTGCTTGTATTTTATTCTTAACTTTTCTGGTCTGTATCCATGGATTAATATATGTTTAGCCATCGTTTTATAAACTTTTATTCTAATACCCTGTCTTATTTTGTTTTTCAACGTTTTGTGAATTGTCTCACATAGTATTATTATTATTATTATTATTATTATTATTATTATTATTATTATTATTATTATTATTATTATTTGACTTTGTTTTTATACACGTTACGTGGAGCCTCAACGCCTCTAGAAGGTCGTTTTAAAGAAGCTGTTGTCTAATTAAAGGCCGATGCACCTGAACACCATGTGTCCCCAAGCTGAGCGCCCGTGATGCCCTAACAATCAAAGCGTCATCTCCTTGAGTGCGTGTCGATATTGTGGTGGTGGTGGGTTTTTGTTACTCGCCACCCCTGACAGACAGCTGGAGAGATGGCATTTTATACTGAAATGGAATTAAACCCTTTTCCTTCCCCGTTCTAAAACGCCACGGCAAGGGGGATGCAGACTTGCAGTTGACTTACTTTCTGGTATTATGCGAATGGTTACGCTAATTGGGAGACAAGCTCCGTGCATCAGTGACACAAGTCATTTAATTTTTCGCTAAATTTTAAATTTTCTTCTAGCACATAATGTGAATGACTCACAGAGTAAAGCTATAAGAGAGAATACCCAAGATTTTATATTGTCTCCATCACTTATATTACCCTTAAATCTAAAAAGCATTCTTATAGAACCTGATGTAATGCATTCAAATGACTTTCTCAAGCCGCTTTCGTTTATTTTTGTATATCTTCTACAAACTGTTCCCTAGAAATCCTTAGTTTTCTATGTTATTCTTGTTAAATGAGATAAATGTTTGCAGAAATAGTTTTTGTTGTAGATAAAAGGGGGATACGCGACGCTGAAGCGAAACTTAGATTTTAAAAAGCGGTTCACTATGTGATGGTTTTGGAATTTCAGAATCTTTCCACGACCACGAGAAAAAACAAATGGGAAATAGTACTTAAAAAATAAAATCTGATGTGATACATTCATATGACTTTCTCTGCTGTCTCTCGTTTATCAGTGGGTATACAAGCTATTCTTAGTAAAGCTTATTTTTCTATCTACTACATTTTAATCCAAATAAACCTTTGCAGAAATTCCAACATTACACATTTCGTTATAGATACAAAGGGAATAACAATAGTCAAATGTTTAACTGGTCGCTATATGCTGGCCTTAAAATTCTATATTGTTTCCATGCAATCGTGAGAATTGACAGGACTTTAAAAGAATGAAGTAATGAACAATTCGAACCTTTAATAACGGATATCTCAGAAATGACTGATGCCAAAAAAAACTATTTGAAATAAATTGTTTATTTTAAAGAGATCTACATAGTTTTGTAGCGCGTTTTCGTCTATCGCTTAACGTTTACCAGTTATACAGGGTTATACAAAATTCCTTCCGAATGAAGAGCGTTTCATAGGCTATTCCCTGAAAATTCAAGATATATACTTTATTTGTTACGTGAATATCGTTACTATATGGTATTTTAATCAAAATTGTTAGAGCCATTTTTTAGAAAGTAAAAAATTTCGAAAAATGTTCCATGTAAAGGGTAGTTTGGGGTGGGGAATTTCCTTGAAGATCTTCGTATCGT
This sequence comes from Deroplatys truncata, assembly GCA_030765065.1. Lineage (NCBI taxonomy): Eukaryota > Metazoa > Arthropoda > Insecta > Mantodea > Mantidae > Deroplatys > Deroplatys truncata. The sequence continues at coordinate 48,684,621 of CM060985.1, forward strand.
ATCTTTGGAAAATACTGAAGCTAAATACCAAGTTTGGTATTTATCCAACTTTTCATTTTTGAGTTATGCTGTTCATAGGCGCACACGGACCTTTTTCTAAAATGTTTTTTTTATTTAGGGGGCCTCAAAACATGTATTTCCATTGAAATCTCGGTATAGAATTTTTGGATGGAACCAAATACCTTCTCTACCTATTATACACGTCATAGAGAAAGTAATAAAGTCGTTTAAAATTCAAACCAATAACAGCGAATGTTGAGAGTATGGTTAATGCCTTAAAAATTACGTAAATTGTGTGGTTTAACAAGATTTACATTCTTTTTGTAGTAATCTTTTGTGCATCTCTTTTGGTTTACCAGTTACTCAAGATTATATATCATATAGAATGAAGAGCTCACAGGCTACTCGCAGAAAATTCAAGATATGTATTTATAATTTTTCATGCAGACATCTTAAACGTATGGCATTTTAATCAAAATCGTTAGAGCCATTTTTGTGAAGACAGATATAACAAATAATTTTTCATTTTAAGGGTAGCATAGGGTGAAGAAATGTCTTTAAAACCCTTATGTCTCATCCCAGGAAGACGCTGAACTTAAATATTGTAACGACCAAGGGAATACTGAGTACTACATCGGCTAGCATAGCTCGTGGATAGATTACTCGCCTTGAAGAGAGTGGTAATGTTTAACGTCCGTTCTTACTACATGCGGTACCACAAGGGGTGGTCACTGGTGAAACATACAATGAAATTATTATCGGGAAAAGAAATTTGGGACTCCCTCCCCGGGATTCGCCAGTTATGAAGATTGGGCAAAACCTGAAAAAAATCTGATGTGTTACACTCACATGACTTTCTCTACTCTTGTACAAAATATTTTTACAAACGCTATTCTCCATATGCTTCATATTAATCGAGATATCGAGATGTTAATCTTATTGCTAATTTTCTTGTCGATGCAAGGGGAATTGGTAGGCTTTAAGCGCTAGTCAAATATTTTAAGAGCTGGTTGTTATGTGGAGTATTCCATTCTCTTTGCATTACCAAGGCAAAAAAATGAATAACGAATTTCAGAAAACTTATAAGTATTGGAAAATTTAAAGGAATAACAAGCAATATCTCGAAAATGGTTCACTCAACAAAAAAAATGTATATGACATAAATTGTGTATTTTAACGCGATCTACATTTTTTGTGTAGTAAAATTTTGTCTATCTCTTATGGTTTACCAGTTATGCAAAAGTCGTTCACAATGAAGAATACTTTTTCAGACATTCCCAGAAAATTCAAGATATACATTTTATTTGTCATAAAAGTATCTTAAATATATGATATTTTAATCAAAATCGTTAAGAAAATTAAAATTTTCGAAAATGTTCCATGTAAAGGGTAATCTGGGGTAGGGGATTTTCTTGAAAACCTTCGTGTTGCATCTCTGGAAGATACTGAACCTAAATACCAAGTTTGGTGTTTATCCGATTGTTCGTTTCTGAGTTATGCTGTTCAGACACACATACGGACATGTTTCCAAAAATGCTTTTTTTTGGATATAGGGGTCTCAAAACATGTATTTCTGGTGAAATCTCGATATCGAATTTTTGGGTGGAATACAATACTTCCCCTACTTACTATACGTAGTAGAGAAAGTAAAAAACACTTCAGTCAAGAAGGACGGTCCTAGCAGGATTTGAATCGCGAACCTCCCCTAGGGGACGTGCAGATCTCGGGAAGGGGTGTGGGTTGTTCTGGATAAGGCTTCTACTTAATGCATACTCGTATGCACCAACTACAAAAAAGACTAATCACGAGTTCGACTAGCCTGTTGGGTGTTGAGGTGGTCTTTCTCCGTGACCTCAATTCGGTTGCTTAAACGACTTACACTGTGAGGCGTCTGCGTTCTGTTAAGCCAGATTCACCATGTACCCTGATTTCAACATTTCCGCAAGCGTTGCGTCACTATGATACCTGGGGTTCGTTCCCACCTTCGGACGTTACAATATCATGTTTGGTATTCATTCAAAATTTGGTTTCTGAGTTATGCAGTCACAGACAAACACATGCATGCACACACATACACGCACTCGCACACTCGGACGGACATTTTTGTAAAAAATATTTTTTCTTAGTTAATGGGACCTCAAAACATGTATGGGCGGTGACATTTCGATATTGAATTTAATTATATAACAGTAAGATTTTTTGTGTCTTCCTTTTCCGTCAGGTTCTGTTTCGAATACCGAAGTTTTCGGATAAAGTGTCTGTTTCGTTCACTATTCTCATCACCCTCCAGAATTTGCAGTTGAACTTCTTTTATACGTTATTCAGTTCTACTTGTTTCGCAGATATACGCTAGGCACCTAAATTTGTTCATTAATATTTTCCTTAGTTGTAAGTTTTTCGGTTTAGTTTTCGTATTAATATGTCAATTTTTTCTGGTCCCATTTGCGAGATACATTAATTTATTTACTCATTTATACGTTATGTTTATGCTATGCTGAGATATAATATTATACATGGTTTCTGTATACTGTATTCTTGCTGTCGCAGCACAAAACAATAGGAATGTTGGGTGAGGCATCAATATTTTCGGAACACATTATTGCTACTCACGTGTTAACAATGTGGTGGGCAAGGTCATTCTTCTTCAGGTTGTATCTGATGATACTGATGGTGACGGTGATGAAGATGTAAGTCTAAATAATGAATGTTCCCAGGCTGCATGAGACAATTCAAGTTCCAGAAATTACACAACGATTTCTAATAATGACAGTATCTCTGTTCATTCTAAACCAGTGTAAAACACCAGTACTAAAAAACACCAGTATACACCTACCGACCTGGGGAAAGCATGAAAAACTCGTGTTTAGAATGACCCGCCCGACGGAAATCGAACTCGGGATCTCCCGAATGCGAGCTTCACACTTTATCGCGGAGCCATTCGGTAATAGTTCTTTTTTAGTTCACTCTCCTATTTTTTCTGTCTCTATTATTTTAGTACACGGTGACCAAAAGTAGATATTTAGTACTGGAAGATCTCAAGGACAGGAGAAGCAGGTAAGGTTATGAGATTCATGCAACTGATGTATTTTCAAGTATATTATGAAACTATTTGACGATAAAAGTTCTTCTGCTGCAGTGCTTTTCCTTCACACTATGGCCACCACAAGACTACTCGCGCGCAGGCCACCACAGCTCGGACCCCCGCTGAAACACTTATAATATCCTCACAACCGCATAACATTTCCATAGTTACAATTACAACGATAATAAATACATATCTTATCATACAGGATGTGTTGGAAATTCTCCTTGTCTATCCACACATTACTGGCATCTTCTCACTCACACCCGAGTGTTCAATATCCGAAACTGAGTGAATTTCTCGCCTGTTTACTTTTAGTTCTTACAGTGTATGGGGGTTTGTTGCGTACATCTTATTTACCACGCGATCAACAGAGTCAGGTAAATTTATGTAATTGGATTTTTCCGAAATGATGGAGTACCTCTTAATATTCTTCTCTGACGAAGTATGGTTCCATTTATATGGCTATTTTCGTCGCCTAATAACAGATACTGGAGTACAGAGAAACCCGATTTTACACACGAGAGGATCTTGCATAACGCAAAATTGGTGTACAGTAAATGCATACAGAATAATACGACCTATATTTTTTGAGAAAACAATAAATGCAGAGAGATACAGAAATGACTTACACCATTTTTTGAATAGTTGACCGACGTTAAACTCTCGGGTCTGAATGAAAATTTCCTGAGACGATGCCAGAGATTTGCGGAAAACATTTGCAGCATCTCTTATGATAAGGTGTGTGTTTATTATAATTGTAATTGTAATATGAGAATGTGAGGCGGGATATTGTAACAGATTCGGCGGGAGTCCGAGCTGCGGTGGCCGTCGCACAAGTAGCCGTGAGATGGCCACAGTGTGAAGGAAAATCATTATACTAGTGATTCTTAAAACACGATACACTCGGTTGAAGGTCGGCCTGTTTAATATTCGGTCAAGTACAAGAATAGCTTAATTCTCCTTGCCGCCTATGCACTTTTTCGAGACCAGAATACCTTGCTTTCAATCTAGCAGCTCCTTAATTGATCGAACAGGGCCTTATGAAGAGCTAAGTATACCAATTTCTCGCTTCCCAGCATTAGGAAGCTCCCATACTAATACTGAGAATCGATCCTGGGTTTCCCGCTCTGCAGGCAGTAGCAATCTCGTTTCACCACGCGGAAGGACATTTCATTTGTTAGTACTGCACCAGCTGTTATTTTCCGTATTATTATTATTATTATTATTATTATTATTATTATTATTATTATTATTATTATTATTATTGTTTCTCTACTAATGCTAATTAATTCGACTAAGTAATAGGATTTCGATATATCAAATGCACAATGTTCCTGGAATAAAACGAAATAATAATTCCTATAAAATTCTGTGTGTGTTTCTGTGGCCAATGTAACTCAAAAAAGAACAGCTGCATAAACACCATTGGGAAGCGAAGGGGATTCGTCACCAATCCAAGAACGAGGAATTTTGTACCGACGTCCTACGAGGTAGCGCCACCGGGAGGGATGGATGAGGTGAAGGGAGACATCGGACGGTCGGAACCAGGAGTGACAGCACATCAATGACTGGCTCCCTGCAGTTTACATTTTCCCCACACAGGGTTCAACGCCCCTAAGGGTCGGTCCTTATACCCCGGCAACAAGCCGAAGACCAAGGGGTGGAGAAATTTCAAGAGAGCATCTTTTTTCCCTGCAGAAACACCATCGCCGACACCTCCAAACCTGAATTAGTCCAAACGGGGTGAAGGATGAATGGAATTATTGTCAGCATTCGCTTGACAAGCCGGGAAAACCGCCGAAAACAACAATGAGTCCATGGTCGGGAATCGAACCCGGAACTTCCCGAATGCAGGCCACAGACGTTACCACCTGAGCCATCCTGCTCAGTAACAAACACCATACTTAGTCACGAGTAAGCCTAGGCTTTCACTGCCGAAGTTAGAATTACAACTAGAAGTTATTTCCAAATCATTCGCGGCTGAACCTTCACCGAGAAGACTCCGTCCACGCCTCTGAAGATGTGTACCACAGTTTTGGACGAAACGTCTGGACAGGAAACTTTCGGTACACTACGCTCCTTAGCCACAAAATAGATAACTTATAGTTGCAACGATAATTCGTATTTAATTGCGACGTCTTTTGAGCATGCTGCAAGGTGGAAACCTTTTCCTTGTAAAAATTCCTAACGCAACTGATCTCATAAATTCAAAACTTTTCGTGGTTTATGTTTTCCTTAGTGTTTTAACATTTTTCGTTAACGTATCATAAGTCTGAACTACTGGAATTATATGAATTGTAATTCTTGAATTTTCTGCAAATAGCTTTGGAATTTTATACAAGGAAATTTAGTAGTTATTAAGATGAACAATATGTCAAATAAAGCATTTTTACGCATACTGTTTCCAAAATATTTGCTGTAATCCGTTTGCTTTTTTCTCACATCTCAATCAGTGTACTTTGAAATGTTAAACACCGTTATATTTGTTTCTCATGAGCTCATGCAAACAGTATCTATCGACTAGGTTAAGTATTGTCTCATCTAAAACTTGTATCCTAACATAAGTATTATCATAGGTAACCCCACGAGAGGTTATGATTTTATTTCATGAAACTTGTGACCTTGAGCGGATTTTATTAAGGCTATGACATGAATAGAATGTAACAGATTATATAAATAATAATTACTTTCTTACTTGTGCTGTTTTAAATCAAATCACCATTGCGTCATCAGCTATCTACTAAATGTATGAACAATAGAATGTTTTATGGAATACTAATTAATGCTACCAGCTGTGGGAATGAGAGAACAGTTAAGGCAGACTCACAATAACCCGGTAACAAGAACAGGAATGCACATCGATGATCATATCGATCACAACTTGGTAAGTCCATTTTACGCAATGAGATTTCATTTGTTTTTAACTGATCAATGACATTTTTTACCTGTTCCAACTAAGCCAGCGTAATACGGGTTTACCAACGTCAAAATTCGATAGAGTAAACATTATCTAAATGCAGATCCATTACATTTGCGATTCCTCTAATCATACCAAGCTTCCATTCCTTTATTTAATGGCGTACATTAAATTTGTTTGTTGTTCTTTGTTAATTTCTACCGGTTTTGGGTATTCTTTGAAATTGTTGCTATTGTTTTTGAGGCAATAGCCAGCTATGAGTTGCGTATAAACAAACTATTGATGACCCTTTCACTATAAGAACTAACGCTCAATAGGTCTGCGAGTGTCAGGATCTGAGGTTGCGACAGTTTTAATGTTATTTGTTTATTGAGCCCCACGTTTGGGAGCCAATTTGTGACGGTATTTAACATTATTTGTGTATTTGTGTTTACTTGTGTTTCGCCCCACGTTTGGGAGCCAATTTGTGACGTGATTCTTTGTTAAGTTTGAAAGAATGCTACTGTTTATCTGCCGCACGTATTGAATACAATTTGTCGCGGTCACTTCGTGTTATCATTTACTGTGCGCCTGTTATTTTATTTAATTTAGGGTTCACTGTCCTCCGGCTAGCTATGATCTTTTTGGTCGAGCACTTATCTTATACAAGGTGTGTAAACGGAAAGGAGGTTTTATCCAAAGATAACACTGATGAAGAATTTGTTTCACACTTTTATTGTCGTAACATATTTTGCACTTTCACATATTAATCTTGACACTCGCCAAACTGAAACTGTTATAATAACTTATTTACTGCTCATTCTTAATTCGCGTACTTCAACTTTTTGTGTAATTAACTTTACAACACTTGAGATTTTTCATAACGCTGCTACGCGTAACCTGCGAAGCGATAAACTGTGCGATGTATTCAGCGACGTGTAATGCACAAATATTTCCGATGGACTGGAGCCGACGTGTAATGTACAAATGTTTCCGATGAACTGGACGAATTTGACTCTGACCTAGCCCTTTTTATACTCATACACCCCTATATGCCTAAAGATTATAACCGAGCTGCTATTGGTTAATAAAACGCGCCAACATTAGCGTCTATTTTTATATCCAATGAAAATTCGAAAACATATGCTCTAGGGAAAATGTTCCAGCAAATTCTAAACACAACGCGCCAATATTACGTCATTTGCTCGTCTCTAATAATGATAAACAGCTCACCCCCTCGCTACATTATTGCACGCTATTATTGTCAGTTTCAGTAAGGCCGTATAAACCCACTTCTCGACAATGCTTACAATCAACAAACATCTCAAATCAATGTCACACAATAATGCATATTCACACTATAATCACTCTTGACATTTACATAATTTGTGATACAAATTACTGCATCAAGGTTAGGACGCACATATGCTAGAATTTCTTACAGCTTGCGACCAGAGAGACCAGTAGCGGTTGTTTCATGTCACGGTTACCTAGAATAATTTCTACAGTGAAGAGTCTAACAAGCACAATATGGATCTAATATGTCGTGTCCGGGAACGAGAACGAGAAAACTTCCAATTTCCGGAGTACGGTAAAGCTTCTCGTCAATTGTGAACGCTCTCATTAAAATAAATATAGGCATTTCAAGGTTGTCGTTCTCGTTTTCTGGTTCCGTTCTCGGTGGTCGCGAATTAGCCTTTAACCTCAAAACAAGCTAAACTCAGAACACAATAAAGGGGCACTTTTTATTTAAGAAAGAACATAATTTTGTAATTATGTTTATATTTTAATTTATACGTTTTGTATATTGTGGCGTATTAATAATTTGGGGGTTACATTATTGTTCTACATTGTTATTACCAGACACATTTTTGTTTACGTCACTCCTGGCTGGTAGCTTTGCTAGCCACGAGTAGTGGGGGATAGCGTCACTCTCAGTTAGGATTCCGTGAGAAACGGACCGCGTGTGTAAGCCGGGCTGTGGATCGTTGGGCATCTCCTCCCACCTTCCATTTTTAATAATGTAGGGAACCCCACACGGTTTGGAAAATAAATCTAGGAATGTATGAGTAGATTTGTGTTATGGATTTTTTGCATTAAAAACCCACGGCTTCCTCTAACCTCCACACCACGTTTCGGTCCTCCGCAGCCAAGCAAGTATAAACCCCCCCATTGTACGTGCTGGGTACTTAAAATTAATTTAATTTTCATGTGAACTTTTAGGCCATCTACCCAGCATGTTTAATATTGTGTTTACTGTTTGTGTTTTATGTTTAATTATATTTTAGTTTCATATAATTTTAATTATATTTAAAACAAAGAATTTATAAAGAACATAATTTATTTGGAAATTCGCACTATTTGAATGTGCGTTGATTAAAACACAGTTGGATATTACAAAATATTAATCATTGAATAGGATACTATTATGGTTCATAACGAGTAGACCTTTTATCCAATAAAATCGCATCCTTGCAAGCACATTATAAGACAAACAATCTTGATTGGTCGATATCCGAAGCACTGCTACATGCCATTGGTCAGTACCAAATATGCAGCGTATGAATGGAATATTGTAATCGAAACAGTTTACAGAAAGTAGATATAAAATTAAACCTTATAAATGAACAATTTATGTAAAGTATTTGAAATTAAAACGTAATGAGCAGAGAAAACAATGTGACTGATTTTTTTTCAAGAACCTGCTGAATTGACTATTATTCTGTAATTTTTATGAAACACTATCCATTTTTACTTTATCTACTACTTGTAGTAAGAATGGGAAGTATTAAATTCCACACAAAATTTCGATACCGAGATTTCACCGGAAATTCATGTTTTGAGGTTCCTAAATCCAAAAAAGCACTTTAAGAAAAACGTTCGTGTGTATCTATGAACAGCATAACTCAAAAACGAAAAGTTGGATAAATACCAAACTTGGTATATAGATTTAGTATCCTTCAAAGATGCAACACGAAGGTTTTCAAGAAAATTCCTATAACCTATACTACCCTTTACGTGGAACATTTTTTGAAAATGTTGATTTTCTTAAAAATGGCTCTAACGACTTTGATTAAAATATCATATATTTAAGATATTTTCATGACAAATAAAACATATATCTTGAATTTTTTAGGAATTTCCCCAAAAGGACTCTTGTTTTTGAATGGCCTTTGCATATCTGGTAAACCGTAAGAGATAGGCACATTTTTTCCACACAAAAATGTAGAGTTCCTTAAAATGCACAATTTATGTAATTTTTGTGGAGTGAACCATTTCCATTATATTCCTTGTTATTTGTTTTAATTTTCCAATATTTATACTTTTTCTCAAATGGGAATTTTTATTCATTTCTTTTTGTCCTGGACATGCAAAGACAATGGAATACTGCACATAGCAACCAGCTCTTAGAATATTTGACTATCACTTAAAGCCTACCAATTCCCCTTGCACCTACAAGAAAATTAGCAATAAGATTAAGTAGATGGAGAATAAGGGTTTGTAAAAATAGTTTGTACAGGAGTAGAGAAAATCATATGAGTGTAACGCATCATATTTTTTTAAATTAAATAATTTCTCATTAGGTATGTAAAGCCTGTCATTATGGCATTTGAACATAGGGCGTTATTGAGCTAACATAGTGTCTGAATGTAAACTGGGGTGCAGTGCGAGGGTGTTGGGTATGAATCAGAATCAAGAAATGACACCCTCTCTGCCTCACTCGCTTGGTCGCGTCAACTTTCTAATTATGAACTACAAGTGTGAAATCTGTCTTCTTGGAATATCCATTCAATTTTACACTTTCAAGTGATTGGCTCTTTTGCTCGCGTCACATGCCTTTAAGTCTGACTGGCCACATGTTGCCCTTTTACAATTTATTCTTTGGTGCTAATACTTCACGCGCAGTTGGACAATCATAGAGAGAGTGCGAGATCAAATGTCACACGCATCAAGAAGCGCTCTTGGCGTGTTTCATGCAGGTTGTCTACATAGTCTACGATTCTTCCTTTTACGTTCTCTATCACGTACATAGTAGGTAGAGAAGGTATTGTATTCCACCTAAAAATTCGATACCGAGATTTCACCATAAATACATGTTTTGTAGTCCCGAATACAAAAAGGAAAGCATGTTTAGAATAAGGTGCATGAGTGTATGTTTGTGAAAGAAAAGTTCAGATAAATATAAAACTTAATATTTAAGTTCAGTATCTTCCAAAGATGCGACATAAAGATTTTCAAGAAAATACCCCTATCCTCAACTTCCCCTTACTGTAACATTTTTCGAAATGTTTGATATTCACAGAAATGACTGGCGATTTTGATTAAAATATCACATATTAAAGATTTTTACATGACAAATAAAATGTATATTTTGAATTTTCTGGGAGTAGGCTATGAAGCCACAACTTATTTAATAGCCTTTTTTGTGGCATTAGCCATTTCCAATATATCCGTTATTTATGTTTCGAATTGGTCAATACGTTTGCCATTCCTTTAAGTCTTGTCGATATTCAGCTGTTTATCGCGATTGCATGGAAAGAATATCGAATTTGAAGGCCAGCATATAGCGTCCAGCTCTTAAACATTTCACCATCGCTGTTCCATTTGTATCTAAGATATGTGTAATGTAGATGTTTCTGCAAAGTTTATCTCGTTCAAAATGAAGTAGACAAATAAGCTTTCGTATAGAGAATAGAGAAAGTCATGTGAATGTAACAAATAATGATTTTTTACTTTCTCTGTCGCTTGCATAAGGTACAGAGTGATAATGAGCAAACCAACATTTAAAGAAACGTATGCTTTGAGCATGTCAGCGTGTTTACCTGTCAGTTCTGTCTGTAAACAGCATAACTCAAAAATCGAAAAGTCAGATAAACACCAAATTTCATATTTAAGTTCTGCATATTTGAAGGAAAGAATTCGAAAATGAGTCTGTCTGTGGTCTGGCAATTAGTACACTAAACTTCAAATCCAGACGTTCCGGGTTCATTTCCGGCTGGAGGGTGGGCATTTTTCTTAAGCCAGAATTATTCCTCATCCTCCCTAGAGTCTGAAAGTATGAATAGAGTCTGAATGCGTGTGTGAATTTGATGTGATTACCAAAAGCAATAACAACCCAAAGATTGACACAACTATAAACGAGTGAACTACATTGCCAATGAGCAATTGTTCCGCCGATATCACTTCAGATGTTAAAGAGGGCATATAAATGGAGAAAAAAAGGCCGAAAATTGTCATATACTTCCCACTTTTCAAAGAACCTTTCCTATGTCCTTTAGCTTTCTCAGAAATGGCGCAAAAGTTTATGATAAAAAACTTGAATTTGAGAAATTGACGTGAAGAATAAAATGTACACTTTCCGTAATAGAGCGGGGTGAAGTCCGTATTCGGGAGGTGTGGCGTTCAAGTCCCGAGTGAGTCACCATCTTAACTAAGGCTTTTTTCGTAGTTTTTCCTACATATAACGAATTGTCCTGTCCATAATTCCCGCTCATTTCATCTCCTTATTCATTTACCAGAGTTGCGGGACCAGGCGTAGTGAGGTGGTTTGCGGCGTATGCGGCGATGTGCTTTGAACAGACAAGTATTTCTACTCTGGCATTCATACCTTCGACCTATATCTGTTATTGAGGATAGGGCCAGTATCGGAGGAACGTACTGCCGAAGTGTGCATTCTGGAGACTCTACTTTCTGTAAATAACCTGTAGAGCTGTCTTCATTAGTAGGTACTGGATTTGATACATCTGGAAAACACAAGAGGTAGACAGAAAAAATCTTACTATGGGAGAAACATACACTTCTCTAAAATATAACGTGTATGTAAAATAAAATATACGGTCCGGCATTTGGTTCTGATGAGTTTCAATATACTGCTGTAAATGGACCATTAGGTCTGAAAATTCGTAAATAGCACAGTACAAAGCTTGAGCAATGCAATTTATTGGAATGTCTTCATGTTTTGAAAATTACACGTTTCAAGTGATCCCCTCTGTATCTTATGGTTTGTTGTAGTCTTGTTTGAAAATTGTTCATGACTGTAATAAACCTGGGGTTTCTTAATTTCTCGGACTTCAGCGTGTACCTGTTCTTCAGATCCAGTATAGAGTGTACATAGGGTCACTCCTAAAGTTTTGAGAATGAACGCAATAAAATATTAAAAATTTGGATCTGATCATTGCATCTTTTCAAAATATTTCTCCATTGCATTCTATACTCGTTTCATCCTTTCAAACCATTTTTCAAATGCTGAACGCCATTCTTCTTTGGAGAGAGTGCAAATACATTCTTCGTAAGCAGCTATTGCGGCCTCAGGAGACTCAAATCTTTGACCTCCAATTTTTTCTTTCATTTTGAGGAATAGAAAAAAGTCGCATGGGGCCAGATCTTGATTATAGGGAAGATGGGACAAATATCTGCCTTCTGACTCCTGCAGAAATTGGTTTGTTTCTTGTACAGCGTGGTCAGAGGCATTGTCATGGTGCAACAAAATTAGACGCAGTAATTTGTATCACAAAAATGTAAATGTCAGAGTGATTGTAGTGTGAATGCATTGTTGTGTGACATTGATTTGAGATGTTTGTTGATTGTAATCATTGTTGAGAAGTGGGTTTACACGGCCTTACTGAAACTGACAATAATAGCGTGCAATAATGTAGCGAGGGGGTGAGCTGTTTATCATTATTAAAGACGAGCAAATGACGTCAGAGTGGCGTGTTTTTCTTAGAATTTGCTGGAACATTTTCCCCAGAGCATATGTTTTCGTAATTTTCATTGGATATAAATATAGACGCTAATGTTGGTGCGTTTTATTAACCAATAGCAGCTCGGTTATAATCTTTAGGCATATTGGGGCGAGGTTACGCGTCGCAAAGTTATGAAAAATCTCTCGTGTCGTAAAGTTAATTACACAAAAAGTTGAAGTACGCGAATTAATAATGGGCAGTAAAGAAGTTATTATAACAGTTTCAGTTTGGCGAGTGTCAAGATTAATAGGTGAAAGTGAATAATGTGTTATGACAATAAAAGTGTAAAACAAATTCTTTTATCAGTGTTATCTTTGGATAAAAACTCCTTTCCGTTTACACACCTGTACAAGATAAGTGCTTGACCGAGAAATCATAGCTAGCCGGAGGACAGTGAACCCAAAATTAAATACAATAACAGGCGCTCAGCAAAAGATAACACGAAGTGACCGCGACAAATTGTCTTTCATACGTGCGGCAGATAAACAGTAGCATCTTTAAACTACCAACATTAATACCACTACATATTGTTTCCCCAATGTGGGGCGAACAACAATAATACCCCCGCATATTTGGCGCACAACGTGGGGCTAACAAACCATAATTTGACTTCAAATTCCACGCAGACCCGTCTTAGGACGCTTTTTTCTCAGTTCATTGAACACTTGTGGCAGACATTTTGTGGTGTACCATCTGGCAGTAACAGTATTTGGTCCCTCAAGCGGAATTGTCACAATGTGGCCACTTGCTGAGAACAAGAAACAGATATCTTCTTGCCAACACTTCTCGTTCCCTTCACATTTGTTGGGAGATCTTCTCCTGGGAAGACCCAGATCGATGACTGTCGTTTAGTTTCTGGATCATACTGGTAAATCCGGCTTTGTCATCTGTTACGATATTAAATATGTTTTGGGATCTTCCTCCATTGAATTTTTCCATAATTTTTTGGCACCATTGCACACGTGCTAATTTCTGCTCAATTGTGAGGTGGTGGGATATCCAGCGACTGCAGAGCTTCCTGGCGTCGAGTTTTTCTTTCGGAATTGTTTTCACGGTGCCGTTACAATATTTAAGGCTTCTTGAATCTGACCATATGTACAACGATGATCTTACCGCAACATGCGCTCTGCTTTTACCACATTTTCATCCATTGTTCTGAGCCTCCTGCTTGGTCTTTATCTTCGAGGGAATCCCTCTTCTAAACTCTGCATGCCATCGATAAATGGTGGATTGCGAAGGACAAAGATCCTCAAATGCACGATGCAGTCTTTCAATGCATTCTCTCTCCCCTAAACGGACTTTAAAGACGTAGAAAATCATGGCACGGATGCATCATGGCTTGAGATGCATCCTAGCGTATGGCGTAGCAACACCTGCTATACGTACACACGCGGTGCTGACGATGCACATTGTTGGAGTGCACCTAGACTTGCACATGTTGCTATCTGAACTTCAATCTGAAGTTAGGAAAAGCTGCTTTGGCTTATCATTATTCATTGTTGCCAATTCTCAAAACTTTCAGAGTGACCCTCGTAGTCTGGTTTGAAACACCCTTACTTTGAGGTAACTCCACAAAAAGAAGTCAGGAGCTGTTAGGTTTGGAGAGAGAGGCTGCCAATTTATATCCCCAAAATGAGAAACTAAATGAGCGGAAATAAATTTCTCAACAGCCACAGTATGTCTCTGGCAGTATGGGTGGTAGCTCCGTCTTGTTGGAACCAAATGCTATCCCTTAGTGTTTCTCTTAATACCTGTAAGATCTGTTAATATCTTTCACCATTCACCGTAGCAGCTCTCTCATTTTCATCCTAAGAAAAGTAGGGACTAATTTCGTTATGAATCGTGCAGAAACGTACACCATACGTCACTTTTTCACTATGTAATGACCGTTCATGCAGACCGTGGGATTTGTGTCACTCCAATATAGAAAACTTTGCTTGTTGACGAAGCCGTTCAAGTAAAAGTGTGCCTTTCTGACGTAAGCAAATTGTTCAACATATTTTCTTGAAGAATGGCACTAAAGTATCTTGCAAAACAAAGTGGAGGGACCCAATCTTGTGGTTTCAGCTTATGACCAACCTGAATCCTGTAGGGTATAGGTATAGCTTTAGGTGATACAACGGAGGGGGACACCTCGCACGTTGCGACCTGCACAGATTATTGCGGTTACCACACTCCAGTAGGAAGGGATGAGGTGAAGGAACCACAGTAGGCTGGAGGCTATAGATATACGGCCACAGAGACACGTGGAAATCCCTAACACTTCCAAGCCCGCAGATTCGTCCCATTGCTGGAGCCGCCGAGGGAGGGCGATGAACGTGTCCACGGGAAGTACTCTTTCCATTGAGCACGCAACCGCGCTATTAGCCCGGCACCGCCATACGCCACGAAACCTAGAAACACACCTGAAAGATGAGAAGGAAATGGAATGAAGGGGATATTATGGAAAGGAAATCGTGGGAGAGAAGAAACTACCCCAGCATTCGCCTGCCAACCCAGGAGAAACCACATAAAACCCTGGGGCAGAGTGAGTAATCGGCGGGGATCGAATCCGGGACCGCCAGAATGCGAATCGCACACGTTACTGCGGTGCCACCTCGCTCGGTAATCTTGTAGGGATGACATTTTAGATCTTTATGCAAAACGCGACGAAATGTCCTATCAGATGTGCATAAGGTCGCAGCATGTGGTGATGTAGATCTTGTCGGACTACATTGCACAGCCAATCTCATTCTTTGAGTATTTTCTGCAGTACGGACATAAGTCCATTACCGCAGAATGAAGGTTTTAAATTGCCTGTAGCATTACGAGGTGTGGCAATAAAGAAACCGGAGTGATTGTTGTGAGCATTTCCGGCTTCGTCGATGACAAAGTGAAGGGTGGGGGATTGGCCTTGGGACTCTTCCTGACAAAATTTCGCGCCGCTGTGGTGGCTACTCTGGCTGTGAGCCTTCTTAGAAACGGGTCGTGTATCTGAGCTCCATCGGAATTATGCTACGTTCTAAAGTAGAACAATGTATTAATAACAAATTTCTCACAAAACTTGGAAAAGCTGCCACAGAAATTTACGATTTGTTGAAACAAGATTATGGCGATCAGTGTCTATCTCGTACGCAAGTTTTCGAGTAGGTTAAGAGGTTTATGGACGGTAGGGAAGACGTCGAAGATGATCCGAAATCGGGCCGTCCTTCCACTTCAAAAACAGAAGAGAATGTGGAGAAGGTCGGTAGAATTGTTCGAGAAGACCGCCTGAAGACTGTCAATCAAGTTTATTACACAACTGTTCTGAAGACCCTCCGTGAAGTGTGCGACGAAGGAGACCAGATCTGTGGAAGAATCGCTCTTGGATTCTTCATCAGGATAACGCGCTGGCCCATAACGCGATGTCTGTGAAGAGGTTTTTGGCGAAAAACAAAATTCCAGTAATGGAACATCCATCGTATTCACCTGACCTAGCAACATGCGACTTTTTTATCTTCCCAAAAGTGAAGTCTGCGCTCAAAGGAACCAGGTTCGAGTCCGTGGATGCAGTGAAGGAAAAAGCGACTAGATTTCTCAACAGCATAACAAAAAGGACTTGAAGCACTGCTACCAACAGTTGAAAATTTGCATGGAGCGGTACACGGATCGGGCAGGGGACTACTTTGAAGGGGACAACATTTCAGTTGTGTAAGATTTTTTCAATAAAGAGTTAGAGTATGAGTCTAGTTTCTTTATTGCCACACCTCGTATATACATATAAGCCAACACTATTGTATTCCTCGAAGGAATCCTACTGTGTTTCTGAACATTAAGCTGGCATTGACGTTATGTTTCAACAACGGACTTACTTTCAATACATTCTGAACCAAAAATGTGTTACGTTGACCGGCCACGCGTTCATGGTTAACAAAATTCATGCGTGAAAGTTCGTGTTGACTTGACATTCAATTGTGTAATGTCATTTCATTTTACAGCTCTACCAAACTACCAAATGCCGGATCCTATACTCATTTCGTTAATTCACTGTTGGTTATTCAAATTTCTTCACATTTCAACCTGTACTGTTAGAAACATTAAGTGTTCGTTCTCTTGTTTTCCATGAACTCCTATAAAAGATTGTACTACATTTGCAATTTATTCGATATTTCATTTTTGAATTACACACAATCTCCTCTTCGCCACATACACAGGGTTCTTTTTGTAAAAATACTTATTTAGGACTCAGGCGACCTCAAAACGCGTTTCCAATGAACTCTCGATATAAAATTTTTAGGTAGAATACAATACTTTCACGTCCTGCACCGTTGTGTAGTGGGTGCTCCGATTCTCAACAACGGAATGTGCGTGGTTCGAGCCCACCCATGCGGTCCATGTATGGAACCGTTGCCCACACAGCATCGTGATGAATTTTAGGCGCTACGATAGGTAGCGGTTTATAGGTCACAAATACCAACAGTTTGGCTGTTACTGACCACATCATCTCCCCATAGCGGCTGGATCATTCACCTATGTCATACAATATGGGCATGAGGTTGGCAGCCGGATTGGTAGGCCAAGGCCCACAAGAGCTATAGTGCTAAAGATTTAACTTTCTTTTAACAATATTTCTTCAGCTTATTACAAGTAAGTAGTAAACAAAGTAAAAAGCTTAAACTAGACAGGAAGAGGGTTACATGATGGTAAGTTCAATTTGGAGAGATAATTGGAGGAGGAGATGAAAGAGTATATTAAGAAAGCTGTAATATTTGTCCATAGAAACAAGTCACCCTTACAACTTAGTGGCATAAGACGATGTTCTTTTGTAGCCGCATTTATAATTGTTTTCTTTAAATTAACAATTATGCAGAGGTTAGAGGTGTTTTGAGGCCCGTAAGGGTGATAAGGTTTCATCCTCTGAGACGATGACTCTGGAGGAAGAGGGTTTATACGAAAGTACTCCCCTCTGTTTGCTATACACTTTCTTATCCTCTTCGACTGGCAAGTAAATGTCAAGAAATGCACCAATAACAATTTAGTGCGGAGAGCCGCTTACGGGAACCTCCTCGATGCCGACAATGAATGACAAAGCGAGAGATGGCATTTAGGGTCCGTAATTCTTGACGATCTGTATCGACTGCTATTTGCAAGGAGATTGAGAGGAAGGAGGTATAAACAGGCGCTCGTTCACCGCGGGGAACTGGCGCCAGCTCGCTGGCTGTTTCTCATTTCCAAATAGAGCTCAGAGACACGGAGTCTTCCGCTTCAGTAGAAACGCACTTGAAGATTGTTAGTAATTAACCAAATATCGCGATAACATTTGACATTTTAACTATACTAGATTACCACCGAGCGCATTTGGGAGGTCACGCGTTCGATACCCGTCAACCGCCCATTCTGACCTTGGGTTTTTCATGGTTTTCTCTGGTCGGAGTTGAATGCTTGGGTGGTTTCTCATCTAACACGATCCCTATCACTCCATTTCTTTCTCATGTTTTAGATGTGCTTCTAGGTTTCGCGATATATGGCGGTACCGGACAGATGGCGTGGATTCTTGCTCAAAGAAAAGAGTACTTACTCCTCGTGGATACTGGAGGGCTGCTTTGTTGAGGATCGTTCATTGCCCTCTCTGGGCAGCTGCAATAGGGGACGGGTCTTCGAGCCAGGAACTGTTTGGGTTTTCCGCGCGTCTCTATGGCTTCTCTGTCTGCGACCTGTAGCCTCATGCGAATACTTCACTCCATCCCTTCCTCCTGAGGGATCGTAGCCGATGTGTCCCCCCTCCGTTGCACATCCATTACACTATTCCCTATACTATAGATAACCTATACAACTAGTTCGCAAACCTTGATAGTGGGTAAACTGATCATAAATTGACATTGAACCCTCAGTTCAGTCGAAATATAAAACTTTTGGTGAACCAGTGTACCTTATTTTGCATTTTGTAAGTGAACACTCGTGTGGGAATTTCACGGCTGCATTGTGTGATAGAATGTTTCGTAAATTTATGAGATTCACCAATGCTTTGTTTACTTTTAATGGTAGCATTGTATTATGTCTTTGGATGGTTATTGGGCGCTCCTATATATATATATATATATATATATATATATAGGAGCGCCCAATAACCATCCAAAGACATAATACAATGAGGGCATTCTCAGTTCACATCAAGAAACCTCAGAGGCTGCGCCCGTAGCTCAGTCAGTAAAGCATCTTCTTGCTGCGCGAGGGATCCCGGATTTGATTCCCCGCTGGGGGTGGGAATATTTCTCTCGCCAAGATTATTCCCTATTCTTCCTAGAGTCTGGAAGTGTGAAAGAGAGAGTAAATGCATGTGTGCTCTAATGTATAACGCCCAGAGAAAAAACCAGAAAATCGAATGACAACGGTATACGAGTTAACACCATTGATGACAGGCAGTATCTTACTAAGACAAAAATCTGATGTGTTACGCTCACATGACTTTCTCTACTCTTGTACAAACTATTTTTACAAACGCTTATTATCCATATGCTTCATGTTAATCGAGATATCGAGATGTTAATCTTATTGCTAATTTTCTTGTAGATGCAAGGGGAATTGGTAGGCTTTAAGCGATAGTCAAATATTTTAAGAGCTGGTTGCTATGTGGAGTATTACATTCTCTTTGCATTGCCAGGACAAAAAAAATGAATAACGAATTTGAGAAAAAGTATAAGTATTGGAAAATTTAAGAGAATAACAAGCAATATCTCGAAAATGATTCACCCAACAAAAAAAATGTATATGACATAAATTGTGTATTTTAACGCGATCTACATTTTGTGTGTAGTAAAATTTTGTCTTTATGCAAAAGTCGTTCAGAATGAAGAATACTTTTGGAAACATTCCCAGAAGATTCGAGATATACATTTCATTTGTCATAAAAAGTCTTAAACATATGATATTTTAATCAAAATCGTTAGAGCCATTTTTAGAAAATTAAAATTTTCGAAAAATGTTCCATGTAAAGTGTAATCTGTGGTGGGGGGATTTTCTTGAAAACCTTCGTGTCGCATCTCTGAAAGATACTGAACCTAAATACCAAGTTTGGTGTTTATCCGACTGAGTTATGCTGTTCACAGACACACACACAGGCATGTTTCCAAAAATGCTTTTTTTGGATTCACGGGGTCTCAAAACATGTATTTCCGGTGAAATCTCGGTATCGAATTTTTGGGTGGCATACAATACTTCCCTGCTTACTATACGTAGTAGAGAAAGTAAAAAGGCCGCCGAAATTACCATGCAGTTAAAGTTGGGGTATAAATGGAAGTATAACAAAGAAGCCTCAAGACAAAATTAGCATGTAACGCTCAAAATAAAAAATTGTTTATAATTGCACATTATAATTCAAGACGGCAGGAAAGCGTAAGTTGAAGTTCAGGAGGAAACGCGAAATAGGAGTGGAAGCTACAGTGAAGAGGTGAAACACAAAAACTAACGAACACAGGGAAGAAAAGAAGATCCACGATAGGCCAAAAGTGCGTAACGTAACCAGACAAACGAGGGACATGAGTGTAAGTGTAGGAATAGCGCCAGAATCAAGAAGACGCCGGAGGGCGAGAGTTGACCACCAACGAGTGCAGACGTACCAGGACCGGTAATGGAAGAGACCACAGGAAAATCCGAGCCATCGTGAATCGACAGTTAAAGTTTATTCCGCGTAGTTAAAGATTTAAGACGAGAGAATTGTACCGTAGCAGAATTATCCTCCACGAGAGAAGCGTAGAGTGAATAAGAATTATCCTACTGGCGAGCATTAGTTCCCTCTGATCTTAGACGTGTAAATTGATATTTCTTTATTTAATTTACAATTTTCCTAATTATTTTACATAAAATATGTTAGGGTTACGAGGGGTAGTATTTATATTTTGAGCCTAATAATTAAAACAATGTAATTTCTGATTGAAAACTGCTTTATTGTTTTTCAAAATATTCTTCTTTAAGATCAATACACTTTTGTATCCGTTTGAACCATTTGTCAAAGCATTTATTCCAGTCTTCTTGAGACACCTCCAAAACATGGTTTTTGAAGGCATCAACGGCTTCTTCTGCCAACGAAAATCGTTGTCCACGAAATTTATTCTTGATGTTCGGGAACAAAAAGAAGTCATTGGGTGCCAAATCAGGACTGTATAGCGGATGACCCATCAATTCGATTTTTTGAGCCTTCAAATGCTCTGTTGTTAGACGAGATGTGTGTGGGTTTGCATTGTCTTGATGAAGAACGATCCTACGGTTCTTGTTGGTTTTCCTTACTTCACCGAAGACTTCCGGCAAACAAATAGTTGTGTACCATTCGGCATTGGCCGTTTTACGTTCCTCTAAAGGCACTGTTGCCACATGGCAGTTTTGCTGAAAAAGCAGGTGACCATTTACTTTCAAGTCCTTTGCGTGCGAACAACCTTTGTTGGATTTGCTTCATCTTGAAACACCCATGCAGTCGATTGCTGTTTACGTTCCGGCTAATACGCATAGATCCATGATTCGTCACCTGTTACAATCTTATATACGTATTTTGAGGCACCGCCATCGTATTTCTTGAGCATCTTTTTGAGATTGCGTCAAATTATGTGGGATCCAACGAGAGTAAACCTTTTTCACGGCTAAATAATCATGCAATATTTTCTATATGCTAGTGGAACTAAAGCCTAGGAGTGCCTCAATCTCACAATATGTCGCATGTCGATCTTTCATTATTAGGTTTTGCACAGCATCAATGTTTTCTGGCACAACAACTGATTTTGGACGACCTTCACGAACTTCACCATTGAGCGAACGGCAGCCACAATTAAATTCGTTATACCAGCGTTTCACAGTGGCAAAGGATGGAGCTTCGTCGCCAAATGTGGAAGTTAGTTGATCGATGCACTCTTGTCTTGAAAATCCACGTCGAAAGTAGTAATAAATCATTGCACGGACATTTTCACGAGTTAATTCCATGTTTTTGTTGACATACAATTTTCAAGTTAGTGTAAACAAAACAAATGACGCTCTATTGACAAAATGTTTGAAGTAGATTATTGGTAAAAAATGTCAAACTTTCCATTGGAAACGTCAGATGGCACCTACAACATTCAAAGTTGCCAAGGCTCAAAATATAAATAATGCCCCTCGTATAGCTAAACTATAAACAGGTTTAATTTTACAGCTCACATAAACTTAAAAGTTAATAATAGATGATATCAAACTGCATTATTTCTAGTAACCAAATAACAACTTAAAGCTATAAATGGAATATTTGAAACTAAAGACATTCTACATGTGTAGTTTTGACATTTTGGGTTTTCAAAATACATAAAATTAAATATATTGTTGTTTAATAAATTAACTATAAATTATTAAATGTATAACAAATATAATTGTAAAAACTAATGTAGCAATAACTAATTGTTTCTGTAAATTCATGCCACAGGAGTTTAAATGTCCAGCCAAGAGGTATCTTCTTTCAAAAATTGGTTAATGAAACAAAAGGTGTTCAACTGTTTGTTCCTCATGACTCACACATACATTTCTATTCTGTTTCTATAATTTAAATCTTTCAAAACATAATCCAAAATTTCGGTGTACTGATACAAATTGTGTAGAAATGAAATTTGGAGTGAATCTTCGAATTTTTACGCTAATATTAACTGTAGAATTCTTGTAACTTCTTTTGTACCACTTATCCACTAATTGTTCCATTTGGGTATTACTGGTTGGTTAATTTTCCTCTTTGCAAACGAATAAGGGCATAAAGTATAACTGAAGCACAAACTGGTAGCAGCAGCACGTGTTGCTAGTTGGTCAGTTGTTTCATTTCCTATCAGTCCAGTATGTCCGGCTGCTAACGTACTCGGATCCAGGACTATGAATGGTAAGAAAAGAAGGGTAACTGAACTCGCCCCCGCACGGCAGTTGTTTACCTGCTACTCTGTGTATGAACTCGCCACCACAAGGCCGAATGGCTTTGCCTTCTACGCTATGTGCAGTACAGCCTTATGAGTGAGATAGTCATATAACGGAAAATGAACCCTGTTTTGATAGAAAGTGCTATGCTCAGTCAACGTGGGAGGACTTAGTGATGTCAGGCTACAAATTCAGATTTTAAAAGTGTTTCGCGAATGGAACTGAGAGATGGACTTATTGCAAGGATAAATGTGTTTCGTAAAAGTAAATGAAAACAGGAAGTGATAGACAATTTTACTTAACATAATCATGACAAAACCTGTTAACGTGCACTCAACAGACACAAGTTACGTAACTCTGTGAAAAGAAAAGACATCCATGATCCAGGTGAGTGGGCTACAAAATTGTTACATCGAGAGTTCATTAAACAGACGTATCTACACTGAAATCATATGATGCCACTCTGATAAGAAACAACATTTATCACGAAAGAGGTAAGGTATATTCTAAGCTACGTAAAATTTTACAAAAAGCTCATGACGCACTAGATTCACTTGAGATCATTACGAACAATGGCGAACGTTTTACGTTGGTAAATAATAGGGAGAGTCATATTGTGGGCTCCACAAACAAAAGTAATTTGGAATGCTTGTGTAAGTTGATACCATATTTGTAGACGGTACATTTAAAAGTAGTCCAAAAACGTTTCATCAAATTTTCATAATTCATGGAAGAACGAATCAGAATGTTTATGCACCGCTGGCTTTCTTCCTTCTACCAAATAAACAATCGTAAACATATGCACAATTATTTAAACATACAGTGGATCAGTGCTTGAAATACGGAAAAAAACCTTTTATCAACATATACATTTTGTGACTTTGAATAAGCTACTCATATTGGTGTGTCTAGTGTTTGGCCTTGTGCCATTATTAAGGGATGTCGCATCCACTTAGCTCAGAACTGGTGGAAGAAAATTTAAGAACTAAGTTTAAACAGTGCATACCAAGAAAGAATACCAAAATTAGTAATTTTCTTAAGAACGTTTTTGGTTTACCTCTGTTGGATTCAGAAGAAATAGGTGACAGTTTTGCTGAAGATTTTTGTTCCGAATGCCAAATGGCGAGTTGAAGCTTTCTGTGACTACATGTTACAGTATTGCACAGATGGAGGCAGTACCTTCCCTCTAGAAATGTGGGAACAATTCTCCGAAAGTTCCGTCCGCAGTACAAATAATTGCAAAGCGATCCATGTTAAATTGAATGGACTATTTTATCACCCACACATTTTTACTTTCTCTACTACGTATAGTAAGTATTCCACCCAAAAATTCGATACCGAGATTTCACTCGAAATATATGTTTTGAGGCCCCCTAAATCCAAAAAAAACATTTTTGGAAACATGTCCATGTGTATGTCTGTGTGTCTGTGAACAGAATAACTCAGAAACGAACAGTCGGATAAACACCGAATTTGGTATTTTGGTTCAGTATCTTTCAGAGATGCGACACGAAGGTTTTCAAGAAAATTCCCCCACCCCAGATTACCTTTAAATGGAACATTTTTCGAAAATTTTAATTTTCTCAAAAATGGCTTTAACGATTTTGATTAAAATATCACATGTTTCAGATATTTTCATGACAAATTAAATGTATATCTTGAATTTTCTGAAAATGTCTCCAAAAGTATTCGTCATTGTGAACGACTTTTGCATAACTGGTAAACCATAAGAGATAGACAAAATTTTACTACACAAAAAATGTAGATCGCGTCAAAATACACAATTTATGTCATATACTTTTTTTGTTTGTTGAGTGAACCATTTTCGAGATATTGCTAGTTATTCCCTTAAATTTTCCAATACTTATACTTTTTCTCAAATGGGAATTCGTTATTCATTTTTTTGTCCTGGTAATGCAAATAGAATGGAATACTCCACAAAGCAACCAGCTCTTAAAATATTTGACTATCGCTTAAAGCCTAGCAATTCCCCTTGCACCTACAAGAAAATTAGCAATAAGATTAACATCTGGATATCTTGATTAACATGAAGCATTATGGAGAATAAGCGTTTGTAAAAATAGTTTGTACAAGAGTAGAGAAAGTCATGTGAGTACAACACATCAAATTTTTCAATTAATTGAAGTTTTAAAGAACACTCAAAGTGACAGGTATATTTTAATAAGATCAGAATAAAAAAAGCAATAAAAGCCACGAAAAAGAGACGTTTATGTTACATAAAGCGATGGAATACAAAACGCATGCCCTAACAAGATACGACTTTGTTAGAAGTGACTAAGTATGCATTGGTATCAAACATTTTTAACCATACCAGAAGTAATAACCTTGGCAGTCCTAAGTATGTTTAAAATGGAAAGGAAAATGTTTATACTTATACATACCAGGGGCCAGTGCATATAACCATTGGGGACGGCCTGATGTACATATGGGGATGCATTGGGGATGAGCTGATGTATAAAAGGGGTTATTTGGAGCGACTCCATGAAACCCGGTATGTCCTTATGTTATATCAACCTGTTTTTAATTTCTACAACCAAAACATTTAGATTAAATTTATTGTTTATAAATTTAAGAGTGATTTGAGAATCACTCTAAACGATGCAACCACTAACATTTTATGATTCTGCCCATATCCTTAATTGCTAATAGCTCCACCTGAACAATAAACCTCCGGCGATAATCTGTTCATCTGCGAATGTAATGCTCGCCCTTCAGAGAATACCACTAAAGCACATCCACATCCTTAAATCGATACTTATCTTCTCGCAGGAAAGCAATATCACGTTACTTGAAACAAAATGAAGTAAATAAATGTTGTTGTTCACCAATGGCTCTGGGGATTAATTGATCTGCATCATTTTCCTTCTTGCTTCCTAATATAAAGTCTGTAAGTTATCACTTTTAAGGCCTTTGCATTTGGTGAGATGTTGTTTGTTCAGGATGAGATCTTCTTCACGGAGAGTGCACTTGGCTGTAGGTAGGCATCGTATCTTGTAGAGATGTTCTGCGAGGCAATCGTGGCCAGTTGCCATCCTAAATAAGGCCACTGCAGTCTTCCTTGGCATTTTTTGTATATCAACTCTATCTTTAATATTCTTATTATCCTTATCTTTTAATTTATCTTCATCAAGTCTTTTGAAATGTTGTTTAATGTTATTTAATTGTTTGTTTATTTCTATTTGTCCTGCAGGTTTTATTTGTTGTATTGCACCTTTCTTTGCTAATTGATCCGCATGTTCACTGTCCAAAAGTCTGACATGAGCTGGAATCCATTGTAGAGTGACATGATTTCTAAAGTAAATAAATGTTAACCCCGTAAAAGTGTTGTATAAGCAGTAGAAGTGGATAATTTTGAAATGCCGTCGGGAAGAGAAACATTAAGATCCGATCGGATAATAAATTGTTTGTGAAAAGAACTGCAGCGAAACCAGCAAACATATTTAAGTATTGCAAAGGTATTAAAATATCTGGGACTCTAAAATCAACCGATTGAGAAAATATTAGATCAATAATTTTCGACTCCGGTTTAGAAAAACGTCTTAACATTTTGATAACTTAAGTAATGTCTCTTTACCGTCTCCACCGTGTCGCAAGAGAACTTCCAGAGTTGTAGAGCTCTTGAGAACCAGAGCCATATCTCTAGTAGAATCCACAAATTTATTTATCAATTTATCTAGTCATTAGAAAAGCCTATTTTGAGTTTATTACTGCAAGCAATTTGTAATTTGTCTGTTGTTTTGAACAAAAGATATACAACAGGTGATGTGGTCTTTTTGAGAATGCTATAAGATACACGCTAAAAACAAAAGCAAGGAGCAAAGCATATTTAAGTTTACAACCACTCCACTTTGCAGATGAAGTGCCACTCCTTGGAGAATCCCCTTGACTTCTCGAGCCAGATTCTTCCCCTCTCTTTACGCGACTGTTGCTCATTTGTTTTGCATAATTGAATGCCGCCGAGCGTCTCCGTCCTATTAGCATTTTCTCTAGCTCTGTAGCTCTTTGAACTTTGATAAAACGCTTTAGGACATTTTTCTGGTTCATTCTTTTTATATTTCTGGCTCGCTCACTGGAAGAATTGAATGGTTAATACGCAGAACGAGAGTTCTGTCGTAAAACAGGAGACTTGTGCCCTCTTTCTTCTTCCGCTATAGCAAATGTTGGAATAACTGAATTTGTGGAAAACAACAAAGAGAGAAGTAAAAACGAATAACTGAAGAAAATGTTTTGAAACCGCTCAGGCTGCTAGAATTCCTTCATTTCTATAGATCGCGTGCTTGAAGTGCGACGGTCTGCAAAAATCTGATGCGTTACATTCGCATGACTTTCTCCACCCGCTATCGTTTATTTTATATAGCTACTACAAACTATTCCTACGAAAGCTTATCATTTTATATCTGCTTCATGTTAATCGAAATAAACCTTTGCAGAAATACTTTCATTACACATTTTATTATAGGTACCAGAGGGATAAGAAAAGTAGAATCGATAGTCAGATGTCGCCCTGAATGACATCGCCAAAATAACTGAATAGCGGAAGCGCTTTAAAACAATGACAAAGTACTGAAAAAGTAAAATGAATAATAAAGGATATTTCGGATGTGGCTGATATTATAGAAAAGGTTATTTGAAATTAATTGTTTGTTTTAAAGAGTTTTAAATTTTTAAGCTAATAAGATTTTGTCGATATCTTATCGTTTACCAATTACTGAAAATTATACAGGCTTTCTTCTCGATGAAGATTACTTTACAGGATTTTCCCATAAAGTTAAAGACATAAGTTCCATTTGTCATAAAATATATTATATATATGACATTTTAATAAAATTGTTAGAACCAATTTTGAGAGAATCGAGAATATCGAAAATAGTTTCATGTAAATGGCGGTTTAGGTTGCGCGATTTCTTGAAAATCTGCGTGTCGCATCTTTGCAAGATACTGAACATAAATACCAACTTTGGTATTTATTCAGCATTTCGTTTTGAGTTACGTTGTTTACAGATACAGACAGATACATGGACCTTTTTAAATAACTATTTTTGTTTGTTTCAGGGAGTCTCAAACCGTGTATTTCTAGTGAAATCTCAATATCGAATTTGTTTGGGTGGATTACAATATTTCTCTTACCTACTTAGGGGCAGAGAAAGTAAAAAACTGGTCGTTTTACTTACTTTAGAAGCGCACTTTAAAAGGTAAGCAATTAAAAATTATCTGAAATTAATGCTTGGTTGAATTCTAATATAATCAGCCAGCTTAACTTTTTCGGTTTCACGCTAAAAAATAATACTATGCAAAGAAGGTAATTTAGGAATATCTGAACTGGAAAGGCGCACTAATCTAATTATATTCGTTTAGATTAATATGGGCATGGGGAATAGAACATATATTTGCATTTTCTGTAAACATCCTATAAATTACTCTTCATTCTTATTGAATTATCAGACTGGGAAACCCCCCAAAACATAGACAAGATCTTACTTTGTTCAAATTAACGTTTTTTCATATTTGTTTCAGAAATATTCGTTGATGTCGTTTAAGTTGTACCAGTTTGAAGTTGATCCTGTGTAACTTGTTTGAAAATGCACGATTATTGTTTTCTCCGAAGGGGCTCATTACTACAGAAATCAACTCGGAATATAAACATTTGAATGATATTTCCGTTCTTGCATGTGATTGTGCCTCATTACCTAATTCGAAGACATTTCTGGGTAAATGTTGTTGCGAATAATACCTTTTATATCAATGATAAAGTGTATAAGGATACGCGTGGATCGGATAGAGAAAGTCATGTGATTGTTACATTCTGGTTTTGAATCACTGCATCCTAATCTAGAGGAGCTTAGCATGAGATTTCTCTCCGGAACTTCTTAGTACAAGAGTCACTAAAAAAGCTCTCGGAATGACCCACAGATTGCAGTAATATTTCCAAAGCAGTTTCGTTTTCAAAACGAGCCATCTTGCATGGAAACATTTGCGCCAGTTGTGTAAGTTGTGATTGTTCAAGAGCTGTAGTATGCAATGGGTGTTTGTTACAATGCAGACGTATGTATACGGGAAACATGAACAAATATGGAACATCGTGTGGTTGTTAAGTACTTCGTAAGGAAGGGCATGAATACTACAGAAATTCATACCGTTATAGTAAACACGCTATGGAACTCTGCATCATCAATTTCAACCATTTAAAAGTGAACCACATAAAAGCGTGGTAGATGACGCAAACAGCGGAAGACCGAGATCTTCCAGAGAACAGAAATCATCAATAAACTACATGGTTAAGCAGGATCTTCGAAGAAGTTTTCCGAAATTGCTAAAGCTGTGGGCACTTCAAAGAAACTGTTTCACATATTTTTGATAGAAGAGTTCTGTATGAAACAACTATCTGCAGGATGATGCCGAGGCTATCAACTCCGGATCAAAAGCAAATTAGAGTGCAAATCACTGAGAAAAGTTTGGCTCGTCTTCAGAGAGATTCCACCGAATTTATACGTCGATTTGTAACAACATAGTTGCACTGCTACACACTTGAAACGAAACATCAGTTTAAACAATGGAAGCATCAAGATTCTCCACCACCAAAGAAGGCAAAGTGTGTGGAATTGGCCGGGAAGTTCATGGCGTAGTTTTCTGAGATGCCAAGTGGTGTTGCTAACCGCCATGCATGAACCATTTTCGAGATATTGCTTGTTATTCCCTTATATTTTTCGATACTTATTTTCTCAAATGGGAATTCGTTATTCATTTTTTTGTCTTGGATATGCAAAGAGTATTAATCTGTGGAAAAGGGAATGGTGCTGCGCCTAGCAACCAGCTATTAAGAGATATGTATGTGCTTAAAGGCTACTGTATTTCGATACTGCCCTTGTAAATATATATTCCTCTTGCATCTACAAGAAAATTAGCAATAAGATAGAGTCTGCAAATGTTTATCTCGATTAACATGAAGTAGATGGAGAATAAGCGTTTGTAAAAATAGTTTGTACAAGAGTAGAGAAAGTCATGTGAGTGTAACACAACAGAATTTTTTTTAATTTCTTTCTTCTTGGCCGTCAAATAAAAAAAAGGACACACTCGTCCTCACACGTATGCGTTGTTGCAATTGCGAAAATCAACGAAATGGTGTATGACTTCTTGTGCCACATTCACCTTATTTTAGGGGAAACAATTGTAGAAATCAGGGACGAATATCAGGATGTAAAGCTAATAATAATGGGTGATCTGAATGCTAGGATAGGGCAAGAAAATATTACAATTAAAAAAGGGGACTTAGATAACAGAAAACCCGGCAGAAACAGCAAGGACTCAATCCTGAATGCAAGAGGAAAAGAGTTATTGTTCTTTTGTGACGCCTACGAGTTAGAAATAATGAACGGAAAATACGGTTCGGACCTGTCAGGGGAAGTAACATTTGTGCACACGAATGGGAGTATTGTCATTGACTACATTCTGTGTTCACAGGACGTATTGCCGTTAGTTCAAAATTTTAAAGTTGAAAACAGCATTGACTCTCATCATTTTCCACTGATAATGACTTTAAAAGTATCTCGACTAGTATCTTATACAAGGGATGAAAGCGCATGCGAAACATTGACGCCATTGTTTAAATATAGATGGAGGGAGGCAGGAAAGGAGATTTTTATTAACACTTTAGAAAACGAAATTATATCTTTTGACGTAGATCAACACAAAGGAACTGAAAGTATACAGAACATAACTAATATTATACAGAAAGCAAGTGCGCACATGCTAACAGGAAGGGGTAATGCACCAAACAGCTTAACATTAAATAGTTGGTATAACGATCAGTGTAAAACAGCGAAGAAAGCAGCGGAATCTGCACTTATCAAATACAGAAGAGAGGGGGGTGAAGAACGTAGAATTTCTTTTGCAAATCTAAGAAAGTCATATAGGGAAGTCCTAAAGCAGAGCAAAACAGCTTGGCAGGACGCAAAGGCAGAAGAGGTACGTCAAGTAGTCGAAAATGGGGAAATTGGTGACATGTGGAAAGTTATTAGACAGATTCGAAGGCGAAGGTCCATTCAGGTAACTATCCCGGCTGGAGAATGGATAAAGCACTTTAAAACAGTCTATGAAGGAGGGGAGTTTAGAATACAATTAAATACTTTGGCCGCTGAAGGGATGACGGGGGCTCCAATTGTGCAAATGCTTGATTATGAAATTAGCACAGCAGAGGTTGTTCGTGCAATAAAATGTTTAAAAAACAGGAAGGCAGCTGGTATAGAGGGATTGTCAGCTGAGTTTTTCAAGATCTCGCTAGAAGTTAATAAAATGGTAGATGTCTATAGAAAAAGCTTCAATAAAATATTTGAAGGCGGAGAATATCCGGAAGCATGGAAAACCGCCATTATCCAACCTCTTTACAAGGGCAAAGGGAGTTACAGCATTCCAGGAAATTACAGGGGTATCTCGCTGCTCTCTATATTTGGAAAAATTTACAGTAGAATCTTATATGAAAGAATTAAGTGTTGGGCCGAGACACATCATAGGATTTCTAAATTTCAGGCAGGATTTAGGGAAGGTTTCTCGACTATTGACAATGTCTTTGTTCTGAAAACAATAATTGATGACAATTTGAGAAATAAAGGTGGTAAGGTATATACTGTATTTGTAGATTTTAAAATGGCATTTGATACTGTAGAACGCAGTGCTCTCGGGGAGAAATTAACACGTAAAGGACTTTCGGGGAAAATGATTAGAGCACTTAGGGCAATGTATAAAGAAGTTAAGTTTGTTATCAAGACCGATCAGCACAATACATCAGAATGTAACATAGCGCAGAGAGGGGTTAAACAGGGTTGTATACTATCTCCGTTACTTTTTAATTTGTTTATTGATGATGTTGTTAGCGTGATGACGGAGGAAGACATAGATGCACCGACAATCGCAGACCAAAAAATACCAATTCTTTTGTACGCGGATGACATTGTAGTTCTTTCTAAAACGATAAAAGGTTTACAGTCTGGTTTAAACGCTCTTCGACAATACTGTAGGCAATGGGGTATGGAGGTAAATATTCTTAAAACTAAAACAGTCACCTTTAAAAATGGATATGTGTACGGCCAACATGAAAAGTGGACCTATGGGGAGGAAGAAATTCAAAATGTTAAACACTTCGATTACTTAGGAGTAAGGTTTGATATGGGCGGAAAATGGAACAAGAACATGGAGTTTATAAAACACAAAGGGATTGGACAACTTTCTGAAGTATTAAGGATATTGACACGGGTACCAGATATGCCAGTAAAAACATTACAGACCATGTATGAAGCAATGGTTAGGTCCTCATTACTATACGGCAGTGAAGTGTGGGGATGGGAGAGGGTGGATAATGTAAATAAAATACAATGCAATTTCTGGAAGCGCATTCTAGGGTTGGGGAGAGGTACTTCAAACTACGGAGTTCTTCGGGAGGTAGGATGCTGGGAAGATGCTGTATTTGCTAAACTAAATGTAGTTAGGTACTGGCTGCGAATAATTAAAGGCGATCAAACAACTCTGAGAGCAATATGTTATCGTCATCAAATAAACAACATAGGGCAACCAAAATGGTGGGCAGCGGGGTTGCAACGCGAATTATCAAAAATTGGCTTAAATGATATCTGGCAAAGGGGTAATGAAAATACACACAGTGCTGTAAGAAAGGTCAAAAGACGACTATGCGATATAAACAGGCAGAAAATCGAATGTGAATGTAGACAAAGATCAACATTGGAGCTACAAAATGAAATAAAAACTAGGTGGGGTAAGGAAACATATATTTTGGAATTGAGTATAAAACAGAGGACTGGAATAGCATGGCTTAGGTTGGGAGGGTGGAAAGCTCGCAAGATTGTTGATAACGATGGCAGGAGGATTTGCCCATTATGCGGGGAACAAGAAGACTGGACGCATATTTTGGCAGCATGCGTGCAGACGGAGGGTATTAGGAAAAAACTATTACCGGAAGTATTTTTGGCTTCCAACAGACGGAGGACAGCATGCTGGGACATGATTCTAAACAGCCAAAACTGGCCAAGCTTGGGCACATACTTAATGGAAGTACGTGTACTAAGAGATAAGGTGTTTATGTAATTTTTCTTTAAACATATGTGGTGCTTGAGTACATGTGCGCGACTGTGTGTGTGTGTGTGTGTGTGTGTGTGTGTGTGTTTGAGTGTGTGATTCAGTGTGTTTTTTTTTTTTCAATTTTATATGTATGTATGTATATAGTGCGGTGATTGTAAAAAAAATAGTTGTTTTCTGGTTGATACTGCAAGTCACGTATACAGACAAGGTATTTATCTAGAGAGCATGTACGGTCTTATGACCCATGCGACTGTGTTATGCAATTAATGTAATACTAAATACTTAATAAATACCACCACTACCACTACCTTATTCTCAATAAGACTGTTCCTAAACTGAGAAAGTTGCTTGGTGGAAATGCATTTTCGGCCGATGAGGACTTGCATTGTCAGTTGAGCCCATGTTGGAAAATGAAAACAATTTAAAAAATGTTCCATGTAAAGGATAGTTTGAGGAAGGGCATTGTGCTTGAAAATATTCTCGTCCTATCTTAGGAAAATACTTAACTTAAATACGAAGTTTGGTATTTATCCGACTTTTTGTTTTTACTTTCTCTACTACGTATAGTAAGTAGGGGAAGTATTGTATTCCACCCAAAAATTCGATACCGAGATTTCACCGGAAATACATGTTTTGAGACCCCCTGAATCCAAAAAATCTGATGTGTTACACTCACATAACTTTCTCTACTCTTGTACAAACTATTTTTACAAACTTTTATTCTCCATTTATTTCATATTAATTGAGATAAACATTTGCAGAAAAGCAATTTTGACATGCAAAGAGAATTGTATTTTACACATAGCGACCAGTTCAAAAAATATTTGACTATTGCTTAAGGCGTACTATGTTCCCCTTGTTTTGTATTTGCAAGGACAATATAAAAATACAGCAGCCTTTAAGCATAGACATATCTCTTAATAGCTGGTTGCTATGTGCTGCATCATTCTCTTTGTAACAGATTAATACTCTTAATATCCAAGACAAAAAATGAATAAGGAATTCCCATTTGAGAAAATAAGTATCGAAAAATATAAGGGAATAACAAGCAATATCTCGAAAATGGTTCACTCAACAAAAAAAAGTATATGACATAAATTGTGTATTTTAACGCGATCTACATTTTTTGTGTGGTAAAATTTTTAGAGAGATTCCCAGAAAATTCAAGATATACATTTTACTTGTCATGAAAATATCTTAAACATATAATATTTTAATCAAAATCGTTAGAACCATTTTTGAGATAATTAAAATTTTCGAAAAATGTTCCATGTAAAGGGTGATCTGGGGTGGAGGGATTTTCTTTAAAACCTTCATGTCGCATCTCTGGAAGATACTGAACCTAAATACCATGTTTGGTGTTTATCCGACTGTTCGTTTCTGAGTTATGGTGTTCACAGACAGACAGACACACACACACAGACACACACAGACATACACACACATACGGACACACACACGACATGTTTCCAAAAATGCTTTTTTGGATTCAGGGGGTCTCAAAACATGTATTTCCGGTGAAATCTCGGTATCGAATTTTTGGGTGGAATTCAATACTTCCCCTACTTACTATACGTAGTAGAGAAAGTAAAAATATGTCGCATCATTTTGTGCTCAGATGGCCCTCATATTTTCTTCAACCACTCTTCTTTTGTTCCGAGTTTTGAAGTTTTGATCCTTCGAACCTTCTGCTTCTAATAAAAAGAGAAGCGAAGTCGAAGAAGAGAAACTTGCATGTCTATAGTCCTCCAAAAGGAAAGTGTTTATTCAGCTAGCAGTAAAACAGTTTTGTTCCAAACATGCGTGAGAAATTCGTATATGTTAATTAAACCGTGAAGACATAAGTGCCTTTTGGGCATCTTGGGCTAAGAACTCAACAGCAGCTCATAAACTGTTGACATACTTTAGAGGAAGATTGTGTTTAAAATACGACCGAGTGGAGTAGTTGCTGGTTTTACTGCGGCATTTTCTCTCAAACTAATGAGCAAAAACAGCTGCTGCTGGTCTTGGTGTTTACTACCAACAAAAATAAACTGGACAAGTGACGAAAATGCTGCTCGGCTTATTGTTCCTACACGTTTAAATGAGATGTCAGCAGGCTTGTGTGTTAAGAGAAGTAAGTTTCAAAGAGGGATAGAAGTGTAAGTTTAAGTCTCAGTGTAAGTCATTCCAGATGAATTTAGGAACTAAGACCGTGATAAGAGCTTTCAGTATATGTCCTTACGCTAGCATGGAACTTAAACTTACGGTCAAGAAATCGCTGTTTAGCGACACTTGATCTCTCCGAGGAATTGGCACACAGTTTTGTATGTGTGATCAAGCAATCGAAGCTTAATACATTCTGCATTAATTTCACTTTTATTAGCTGTTTTGAAAAGTCAATACTGGTGGTCTGCCACAATATATATATCTTCTTTTGTTGAAGCTTTGAAATGCGGAAAGGTAGAATCGGACTGAAAAATTCAATGACATTGATTTGAAAAATCAATCCGTGCATTTGAACCACGGATGTTTCGGTTTCCGTCCTGTTGCTCTAACCAAATGTGTATTGCAACATATCGGCATGACATTAAATTCCCCAACTGACTCGCATTTTCCCGGTAAACCACAAGGAGATCTCAAATTCAGTTTAAGATGACAACCCCTATAGCAACTTACAATGCCGCAAATACTTTAGGTCCGAGGCCTAATAGTTTAATCACTATTAGGTCAATCAGTGGTAATTAATTGTTCTTCCACATAATCCGTGCATAGGACAAGGTTGAAAAGGTAGATTCAGACTGAAAAATTCAATGTCATAGCCGGGGATTTGAAGCACAGATCTTCCGGTTTCCGTCATCTCAACATAATCTGAGATCTCCTTGTGATTTATCGGTAAAATGCGAGTCAGTTGGGGAATTTAATGTCGTACCGACATGTTTCCAGGTAGGTCAGTTCGTTAGAGCAACCGGACGGAAACCGGAAAATCCGTGGTTCAACTCACGGCTATGGTATTGAATTTTTCAGTCTAGTTATACCTTTCCAACCTTATCCTGCACACAGCGTGTGTGGAGTAACAATTAATTAGCTTTTAAATAGGTATTTAGGATCACGAAATTGGTTTTCCTTCTGTTATAGCTAAAATAATATTTTACTTTTCTTCGTCCTACAACCTAGAGCTGGTTTTGATGATAATGATGAATATGATGCTTCCATAATAAAATAACCGCTGCTGAGGATTAGGTATATACCATTCACAATTAGGGATAATCCATTATAAACAGCTGGTGACCAATAAGCTAATATGTTATGACTGACCAACAATACAATGCTACCATGGTACGAATTTCAATCCAACTAGAGATAACAGAGAGGCAATTGCAGACGCATCTGGGATTACCAGTATGGAAGAGGTAACTGATGTTCCAGAATTTGATTTTAACTCGCCAATAATTATAGATTAATAAATAACTATCGT
This sequence comes from Deroplatys truncata, assembly GCA_030765065.1. NCBI lineage: Eukaryota > Metazoa > Arthropoda > Insecta > Mantodea > Mantidae > Deroplatys > Deroplatys truncata. The sequence continues at coordinate 48,720,779 of CM060985.1, forward strand.
TTCAGAAACTGACCTACGCTTTTGGAAAACAAATTTTTCACTGGGTGATTTTCCATTTGTGATAATTTTTCTGCCACCTAAAGTATAAGTACTAATGGCTGGGAAAGTTTCTATTCCATATTGAACAAACGAGCTTGAAGAATCCTTCTTTCCATGAGCCCAAAAGGATTTGCCTTCTCCTGGTTGTTATCCTTAAGTGATCCATCATTTCCAATAATGCTCCTGCAGTTATTCATCTTGCTATTGATGCATCGTCACGTTCTCTTACGCAGCCTCTAAAGACTTCCAGCCACCACGATTTTCATTTTTTCAGATGCAGTCGCTCTCCTCCTCCACCCGAAAAGATGTAATTGAAATTCTATTAAAATAAAGTACAGAAAAAATTGCACTGCTTTTCTAAATTAAAAGTTTCTATAAATTTGTTAGTAAACAACCCCATTTTATAAATGGGTTGACCTGTAGTTCATGAATAATGGCTTGTATCCAACATTTGCAGAACGAAGAGACACGCACTGCCTACAAATACCCGCTCACTTTTCCTTACAATCTGCTGTAGTGAATTATGATATTTGCCCTGCCTAGATTTGAAAATTATTACTGTAAGCTTATTTTCTTTATCTTGAATATTATAGGAGCTCCATTTTCCACAGTTGGACATTTTGATGCCCATTATTAACCCTTACACAATATTAGAAGATGTGATGTATTATGTTCACATGAATTTCTCTAGCCACTGCGGTTTAATTTTATATTTCTTCTGATTAGGTTTCTCATTTTACATGAGAAAGTCCAAAGAAAGGGTTTAATTATACATTTAGTTGTAGGCACAATGGGAATGCAGGAAACTGGAACGACATTCACATCTTGTTATGCTGTCGTTGAAATTCCATACCCATTCCATGGCATCGGAAGAATCAACTAAATACTCATGACATCAAAAAATGACTAAAGTCATTGAAGATTACTGAGCGGGGTTGCTTAGACGGTAGCGTCTGTGGCTCGCATTCGCGAGTTTCGGGTTCAGATCGACCAATCTGACTGAAGGTGTATTTTCAGTTCTCCTCGGTCGCCAGGCGAATGCTGGGCTGGATAATTTGATCCGAGAATTTTCCTATCATCCCTTTCATCACCACATTTCATTCTCTTCTTCACCGCCATACAGGTATTCGGCTGATCACTCATCCCGGATATGCTATGATCCAGAGTTTTCTTGCTCCTCGACAAGCTATTGGCCCAAGGCACTGATTGATCACTCATCCTGGATATGCTATGATCCAGAGTTTGCTTGCTCCTCGATAGGCTATTGGCCCAAGCCACTGGTTGATCACTCATCCTGGATATGCTATGATGCAGAGTTTGCTTGCTCCTCGACAGGCTACTGACTCAAGGCATTGGGCTGATCACCCATCCTGGATATGCCATGATCCAGACTTTGCTTGCTCCTCGACGGACTACTGACTCAAGGCATTGGGCTGATCACCCATCCTGAACATGCTATGATGCAGAGTTTGCTTGCTCCTCGACAGGCTACTGACTCAAGGCATTGAGCTGATCACCCATCCTGGATATGCTATGATCCAGAGCTTGCTTGCACCTCGACGGACTACTGACCCAAGGCATTGGGCTGATCACCCATCCTGGATATGCTATGATCCAGAGTTTCCTCGCTCCTCGACAGGCTACTGACCCAATGCATTGGGCTGATCCCCCATCCTGGATATGCTATGATCCAGAGTTTGCTTGCTCCTCGACAGGCTACTGACTCAAGGCATTGAGCTGATCACCCATCCTGGATATGCTATGATCCAGAGCTAGCTTGCACCTCGACGGACTACTGACCCAAGGCATTGGGCTGATCACCCATCCTGGATATGCTATGATCCAGAGTTTGCTTGCTCCTCGACAGGCTACTGACCCAAGACATTGGGCTGATCACCCATCCTGGATATGCTGTGATCCAGAGTTTGCTTGCTCCTCGACAGGCTACTGATCCAAGGCGTGGTTTGTAAGACCTTGAGGGTGAAAGTCCTTAAAAGGGGAGAGTAATCCGTTAAAGAAGAAGAAACATTGAAAATTAAAACCAACAACAGTGAATCTTTTAGAAAATGACAGTTGCTGTATAAAAAGTTATTTGAACGATTTTATTTTTGGTGAAGAAAGTAATATGTCTCTATCTACTTTGGTTTACCAGTTATACAAAATTACACAAACTTCTTCAGGATGAGAAGGACTTAAAAAATTCAATAAAATGTATAGTTTTATTGCGCAGTTAAATATGTTAAATGCAAAATATTTTAAACAATCTAGGTCGTTAGTGTCTTTTTGAGAAAATAAAAAACAATTGAAGATTTTCCATGTGAAGAGCAGTTTGAAGAGGGAAGTTCTTAAAAGTATTCATGTCGCATCCTTGGTTAATACTGAATTAAATATCAAGTTTGGTATTTATTCGACTTTTCGTTTTTGAGTTATGCTGTTATGACAGACAGACAGGCACAAATTATCGGACCTTTTTCTAAAAGGGTTTCTTTTTTGAATTATCAAAGCATGTATTTCCGGTGAAATCAAAACACAATTTTGGGGTGCAATGCAATACTTCCTCTGCCTACTCTAGGTATTGCTAGAGAAAGTAAAAGAGAACACATGTACCTCCTGAGTTTGTGACAGCCTGCTACTTGCATATCCCCCACATATTCTTAAACATTTTCACGATGACTGTGCATACTATTTTAATTAACGGGTACATAATGAGGTTTACGAAATGATTGATTTTAATATTATGTTTGTTTGGGCCCAATGCTGACTTTTGCTGACGACTGTACCTCTGTGTGTTTACAGCCGGATGTAAAACAAGGGGTAGGAGGAAGGTTTAACGGCCCACATAAGCACTGGTAGTAGCTCGTGGCTCTGTCCGGTTTTACGTTGTGCAATAACCACATCGTAATGCCGTTATTGCAGTAGCGGAAAATTATTTGTCGACCGCTAACTGCTGTCCATCAAAACAGACAATTTTAATGAAACGGAATTTATCACTTCTCTGTTTATCGCGGGAGGAGTCCTTGGCAGAAATATTTCATATTTTATTGCATTATTCTTACCGTTGTGTTAAAATTCCTAACGTTATTACTTCCAGGATTTTTACGCTGCACTTTATTTCGGCAGCGATTTCCATTCCATTGATGGCACGCTAAAATGCGCATCTGCTCCGTGTTATGTTTATACATTTTTTATGTTTTACTTAACGCGATGCCTGGGTTTGGCGACGATAATTCCGTTGATACAGAAATAACAGAGAAAAACTTACTAGCGCGTGTTGCTGGTTTTGGAGGAGGGGAGATAATGAAATTTTGAATTAGGTCTCATGTATGCATAGTAGTTCGATATACACTCTCTTCAATCATAAATCTTTACCAGCATGATTACAATCTGTAACAGCAGTTTTACTTTCTCTATCACGTACATAGTAGATAGGTAGTGAAGGTATTGCATTCCACCCAAAAATTCGATACCGAGATTTCACCGGAAATACATGTTTTGAGACCTCCTGAATCCAAAAAAAGCATTTTTGGAAACATGTCCGTGTGTGTGTGTGTGTCTGTGAACAGCATAACTCAAAAACGAACAGTCGGATAAGCACCAAACTTGGTATTTAGGTTCAGTATCTTCCAGAGATGCGACACGAAGGTTTTCAAGAAAATCCCCCCACCCCAGACTACCCTTTACATGGAAGATTTTTCGAAAATTTTAATTTTCTCAAAAATGACTCTAACGATTTTGATGAAAATATCATATGTTTAAGATAATGTCATGAGAAATGAAATGTATATCTCGAATTTTCTGGGAATGTCTCCAAAAGTATTCTTCATTGTGAACGACTTTTGCATAACTGGTAAACCATAAGAGATAGACAAAATTTTACTACACAAAAAATGTAGATCGCGTTAAAATACACAACTTATGCCATATACATTTCTTTTGTTGAGTGAACCGTTTTCGAGATATTGCTTGTTATTTCCTTAAATTTTCCAATACTTATACTTTTTCTCAAATTCGTTATTCATTTGTTTATGTCCTGGACATGCAAAGAGAATGGAATGCGCCACATAGCAACCAGCATTAAAATATTTGACTATCGCTTAAAAGCTACCATATTTCCCTTGCATCTACAAGAAAATTACCAATAAGATTGACATCTCGATATCTCGATTAACATGGAGCATATGGAGAATAAGCGTTTGTAAAAATAGTTTGTACAAGATTAGAGAAAGTCATGTGAGTGTAACACATCAGATTTTTTAACAAAGACTAATAATTTTGATTAAATTACCACATATTAAAGATATTTGCATAAAAGTATGTCTTGAAATTTCTGGGAATAATCCGTAAAGTCCACTTTATTCGGAAGGAAGTTTGTATAACCTTGTATAACTGGTAAGCAATAGACGAAAATATACCACACAAGAAGTGTAGGTTTCTTTAAAACACACTGTTTATTACCAATAAATGTTTTGGTTGGCATCAGCCATTTCCAAGATATCTGTCATTTACAGTTCGAATTGTTCAATACTTTTTACAGCTGTTTCCCGCGATGTTATGGAAGAATTATGGAATTTTAAGGCCAGCGCATAGCGTTTTAGATCCAGTTGTAAACGATTTGTGTAATGTAGCTATTTCCGGAAAGCTTTATCTGGATTAAAATGAAGTACAAAGGAAAATAAGAATCTCTCGTAAGAATCATTTGTATATCCCCTAATAAGGGATAGAGAGTGGAGAAATTCATGTGAATGTAACACATCAGATTATTTGTATTAATTTCTTATACATAAAAACCTAATGTGAAATAATCACTCGACCTCCTCTACCTGTTATCACTCATTTTCATAGCTATTTTATAAATTATTCAAACAAAAATTGTTTTCTGTACATTCCTGTTAATCATCGTAAACACTAAAGTGGTACACATACTGCAGCACGTATGGAGAAGGCTGAGAAAGCAGTCAACCGATTAAAAACCGGTTATATGCTGGCTATGATATCAGCGTACTCTTTACATTGCTTCTTGAGAAATGTCTGTTGACATCTCAAAGAAAACAGCTTAAGGAGCAACACAACTACTCGACAGTTTTGAGGGACAGGAGAGAGAGAGAGAGAGAACCACAAGGAGAGGTGGTTTGCCGAATAAATACGAATCAGTTGGGGAATATAATGTCGTACCGGCATGTTACTATGGTAGCTCAGTGGTTAGAGCAGTCCGACAGAGACCAGGCAATCCGTGGTTCAAATCCGGCGATAGCATTGAGTTTTTCAGTCGTCTGATTTTACATTTCCAACCATGTCCAACACACGGCTTGTGTGGAAGAACAATTAATTCCTTCCTTTAATATTCTTAGAAAATATAATAAGGAATACAACCATTTTAAATTACATTTTGACGATATTCTTCCTTAATAATTTTTTTGAAATCGATCCAAAATGAACCAGATTACGTGTAATTTTTATCATAAACATATTCTAGAAATAAACGGCATTTGGAATTTACACAAACTTCGTGGGGCCACACATTACAACGTTGATGACAAATCCCGTTAACTTTGACAGTTGATTTAAGACTATTGCAGTTAAACGAGTAAAATCCACAGTAGTCTTTCTTGGTTGAGGAGATGGTGTTTACTCCCCGGCGTATTTTTTGGTAAGCTTCTTTTTTAGTTTCTCTACTACGCATAGTAAGTAGGGGAAGTATTGTATCCCACCCAAAAATTCGATACCGAGATTTCACCGCAAATATATGTTTTGAGACCCCCTGAATCCAAAAAAAGCATTTTGGAAACATGTCCCTGTGTGTGTCTGTGAACAGCAAAACTCAGAAACGAGCAGTCGGATAAACACCAAACTTGGTATTTAGGTTCAGTATCTTCCAGAGATGCGACACGAAGGTTTTCAAGAAATCCCCCCACCCTAGATTACCCTTTACATGGAACATTTTTCGAAAATTTGATTAAAATATCATATGTTTAAGATATTTTCGTGACAAATGAAATGTATATCTCAAATTTTCTGGGAATGTCTCCAAAAGTATTCTTCATTGTAAACGACTTTTGCATAACTGGTAAACCATAAGAGAGAGACAAAAGTTTACTGCACAAAAAATGTAGATCGCGTCAAAATACACAATTCATGTCATATACATTTTATTTGTTGAGTGGACCATTTTCGAGATATTGCTTGTTATTCCCTTAAATTTTCCAATACTTTATCTTTTTTTCAAATGGGAATTCGTTATTCATTTTTTATGTCCTGGACATACAAAGAGAATGGAATGAGCCACATAGCAACCAGCTCTTAAAAGATTTGACTATGGCTTAAATACTATCATAATCCCCTTGTACCTACAAGAAAATTAGCAATAAGATTAACACCTCGATTAACATGAAGCACATGGGGAATAAGCGTTTGTAAAAATAGTTTTACAAGAGTAGAGAAAGTCATGTGAGTGTAACACATCAGGTTTTTTCTTTCGTCTTTCTTTCGTTTTATTGTTTCTCTTTCTTTCTCAGCTTCTTCTTTGGACATTGCCTTTCATGTCCCTTCTTTTCAGCCACGATTCTTTTCGAATTGACATTCTGAGTATTTTCATCACCTGTAAGAAGATGTGCAGATTTGGTTTTACTTTTCTTGATTATTCTAACTTGGTAGATGAAACCATAATTTACCTAGGAACATCCCTGAGTGTTGAGCTTCCTACGACTTCTACACCATGGACAAGGCCCTGTCCTGATCGCGGATGTGCTGGGTATTGGCTCTGAATAATTGGAAGCGGGAGGTTGAACAGGAATGAAGGGGCCACATAGTTGTACTGATTGTAGATTAACTGTATTGGAACTAAATAACTTAGCATGTGCGCCAAGTGGCCAAGTGGCAATCCTAAATTCTTGTTAATGAGAAAAGTAAACATAATAACCCGTCCACACACACATAGGTTATCTCACATTGATACATCAGACTCTGGGCATACCGTGAAAAGTTTTTGTTTAACGACATCTTTCTGGAGTTCACCCGAAAATCGAATCCCGAAGACCTCATATAGCAAGCAGTTTCTCTACCGAATGACCTCTGAGACTAGTAATAGCAGTTACAGTATTCGTTTTCAAGCATTGGTCTTTCATTTAGCGCTCTTCTCTTTGTCGGTATGGTGTCCCCTTTGCACTTCTGCTTAGGCAAAACTTTTGGCGTCCGCGCTGTCCGGTATAAACTAACTCCAACAACGGCTTGTGTGGGCCACCTGGTAAATTACTAACAAAAGATGATGTAGAAACAATTCCGGTTAAGATACTGGAAATGTCAGTTTTCAATGCAATGCTGTCTTCTAAATATCCTTCAGCAACAGATATATTCATCCATAATCACCGATGCTTTAAAATCACCACACTTACCCCTGCGTCTTCTGCACAGCTTCTGTAGTTCATCGTAAGCAATCACTAGTCTCCATTAGCCAAGCCCAGATACTATTATGCTATTATGGAAGTTTCCCGAATATATATTTTTTTTAGTTTTAGTTTGAAAAGGGGTGGGTTTTATGCCCAAGCACTGCAACCTTAAGATCTATTGTGCGTCCCCCCTTTCATCAGTTAAGTAGTCTGTTGCTCGATATGAACTTAGCCAGACTGCTAACTGAGGCTTTCGGTAGTGCATCTATCTTTGGAAAGTGATTGCCAAAAATACTTGCTCTTTGATTCGCAAGAGCAGGGCAATCACATAGCAGATGAGTAACAGTCTCATCTCCTTCTAGGCATCTACTACAGATAGGGTTGTTAAACAATCCCATTCTGTATAGATTAAACTTTAGGGCACAGTGTGCTGTAATGAATCCTGTTGCCCATGCAAGTCTTCTTCTACTAAGACCGCGCAAGTACTTTGCCCGGCTGTTATCCAGGTCTGTAATAAACAAAAGGGAATGTCTGCAACCGTCAATGGAGTTTCAGTAGTTCATGTGTTCTGCTTGAGCCCAGCTCCACCAATATATTATTTCCAACAGCCTGTCCAGTACAACAACCTTCCTTGTAATTTACAAAGAATCTTCTCTCAGAACATCCCCGTGGTCGTAAGGAAACATATTTTCTAATCAACTCCAAATTGTTCATCTATTTCTCTACTATAATTGTGAAAATTCACTTCTTAGCAATTCTAGTTTCAGGTACATTTATAACAATAACCGAAACCTCAATCTTTACGCTACTGAACAAGTTTTTGCAGTTGGCATCCACCAAAAGTACCAAACACTGGAGTAACTTTGATCATCATAACTATTTCATTTGGAGTGTTGCCGAAGAACTTTTAACAACTCCTCTCTTGTCAACGCTTTCTATTGTTTTCACTTCATATCCTTTTTTACCTTGCTTCTAAACCTCACACAGCTTCTAAGTTTTGTATTTATGTTCACCATCATCATTTTTATTAGCATCGAGTGCTTAGCTCATTGAGATAAGAACAAATGTTTATCCCCGAAGTAAACCCCGTGTTTGAAACCCTCATTCAGAGTTATCTTTATGCCCTATTTGGTATATAACATAATTACCAAGTTCAGTGAACTTTCTTTCCCTTTAATTTTTTTAGGATTTGGCTAGTAAAATACTTAACATATTTACTTGTAATGATCTGTCTAGGAAAGAAAGCCGTAGCTCCTAAGGGCGAGAGTGAGATGGTTCACGAATAGCATAAGTGGTTGTCAGTCAGTTATGCCGCGAGGTCCAAGCTGGTTACCGCAATATTTGCCTTCCCATTTTAACACACTTAGGACTGTGTAGTTTATGTAGGTGTAGTTAAAAATACTACTTGTAGCTTCCCTGTTGGGAGTGGTTAAAATATTGTTTCAAAAATTATTTCTTATTTATCTACCTTGTGATTATAACATCATCAAATGGAGGAGGTTGTGTAGGGTTCATGAAGCAAGGACATAAATCGCGAAATTATGTCACTTGTAAATTTATGTATTTCTGACCTTTCTCCTGATTTGTGTCTGACTTCTGTTTACGGCAAATCCTTTCTGATAAACTGGATAACTTCTCGCGTATCTCGTCGCGAGGAGGTGATTTTGGCTCGGTTGCGTATTGGTCCCTGCAATTTTACGCACGGTTTTCTTTTTAAGGGTGACCCTGCTCCTATTTGTCCGGTTTGTGGTGAAGTTCTGTATACTGATCGGTTTAGTTTTATATAATTATATTTATTTACGACTTATGCTGTTTTATATTGACATTTATATCTTGGCTTTTGCTATGTTTTTATATTGATATATATCTGGCTTTTGCTTTCATTTTTATATTCATGTTTGTCTCTGGCCTTTGCCATGGTATTTTGTACTGATCTTTATCTCTGGCCTTTGCCATGATCTGTTTTACAAGGGCTCTAATGACCTAGCAGTTGAGTGCCCTTAAACTAAACAAACAAACAAACGGCAAATCCTAATTTTGGTGCAAGTTTCTGTCTGTGCTTCTTTCAGCACATATATTATTATGTGAACCGTGGAAGTTAGTATTGAATCTACTTTGGAATGATTCCCATCTGTTGGCAGTTCGTTAGTTTCTACTAAACCCACATGATTCGCTTCTTACTGGCAAGCGTATAATCAAAGAAGTCAGCTAGCTGAGAGTCTTTGACATCAGATCATCGATGAAGCTGTCCTCAACTTCTTCTGACGGCAGAAAAGGTACGTAATAGCTGTCAAATCTTAGATAAATTATGCATCTGTTGTTACAACAAGCATAGAGCATGAATTTTCCTTCACTAGAAAAGTTGGCACCATTATCATCTAATCGTGAATCACTTAGGTTATTTGACAGCTGTTCACTATGTTTTAATCGAGAGCCACCTGAAATTTTGCAAAGCCTATCGGGAATCACCTAGGTTGACCCGGTTCCTAAGCTACTCTTTAAAGACTTTTGTACATCTGTGTAGCCCACAATAACGCCGAATAAATAGGGGTTCAACAGTAAAAAAATAATGTAAATTTACTTAGCAGGTTCCAAGATTATTCTGTATTACACAAACAAGCCAAATTGTCTTTTGTAATATCCCCTGTAAGGGGGGTTTCTGACCCTTCAGTTGCGTAGGGCGCGCGCTGCGGACCCTAAGCACTCGTGGTACTGACGTTAATAGATATACGCTGGGACAAATGTCCCTGCCACACCCGTAAGGGTGTCGTTTGGATTGGGTTGGACTCGGCTTGGCATGGTTCCCGATACCAATGGGAGATTGGGTACGTCTGTGCGGTTTTTCGTCCAAGCTGGGTTGTGAGACGCCTCAATCTCCTCCGGTACCGCCCTGGAGAGCCGGTAGACAGTCTGCTAGGTTGTTGTCGGCCCCATCGAAGTTTTTCGGTAGTCTTTCCCTTTGGAGTTGACACGCGTAAGTGACATATCCACATCCACTCTGTAATGGGGGAGTCGGATTAAAATTTTCACTCGGATGACGCCCTCCTCCCAGGGTCACGTGGGGTCAGAGTCCCCTGGTGACTCATGTTTGTAATATTATCAACATAGACATGGATAACAATTATATAATTGATTTTAAAACAATTTTGATTTGTATTTATCTTCATCTCCCAAATTAACTTGAGAATTTGCGAATACAGATACAGAAGCACAGAAACAAGGAATCAGATTTCGCAGTAATGATGCTAGAAATACTACAGAGCTGAATTGTATCTTGCGTTTCGTTCAGCCCACAACCGCCCGCTCCTAACAGGTTTATTACCAGAAGTTGTCTCAAAACTTGACACACATCCTTGCTATCTGAGACATATAATTCGGTTGCTAAGTAACAAGATTCTTTTCTTCCGCGGGGGATTCTCTCCACAGAACTTTCAGTGATGGAATCTTTCCGTATAACTGAAGTTTCTCCTGGATCAAAAGCACATGTTGTGTTCTAAAGTCTATTTACGTGGTGTAAAAAGACCGCAGTGCAATGTATAGGTTCTGCACAAAATTCTTTCTAAGTCATTTTCACTAAGACATTGTTTCAATACATGTTTTGCTGTAGCTACATAGAAGCATATGGGACATAGTACCATAATCAAATATTTCAAAACAAGTTCGCTATATCTTACAAAATTATTATTCAGAATAATCTTTGCATGGAGTGATGAGAAACAAAAGCATGGACGTGATATTTTAAAAGCGTGTAGCTTGAAATACCGAAAAATTCCGACCAACACAGGAAATATCTCGTAAAAGGCTAAACCTATAAACGTTATTTAATACAAACTGTATGTTTAATAAAGCTTTGCATTTTTGAAGTAATTTTTATTTGTCTACTGGGCTTTCATGGTTAATCCAAATTCAGTTGTATTAAATTGATTTTCATAGGCTGTTCACAGAAAACTCAATACATACATTTTATTCCTTATGTAAATATGACAAACATGTGATTTACAAGTGAAAATTCTTACATTTTTGTGAACTTAAAAATAACGAAAATGTTCTATGTAAACAGTAGTTTGCTTTGGTGGGATTCCTATATCTTCGTGTTGTATTCTTAGTAAATGTTGAACTTAAATACCAAGTTTGATATTTATTCACTTTTTAAAATCATTCTATTAATACGAGGGGCAATATTTATATTTTGAGCCTAATAATTAAAACAAAGTAATTTCTGATTCAAAACTGCTTTATTGTTTTTCAAAATATTCTCCTTTATGATCAATACACTTTTGCATCCGTTTGAACCATTTGTCAAAGCATTTATTCTAGTGTTCTTGAGACACCTCCAAAACATGGGTTTTGAAGGCATCAACGGCTTCTTGTGCCAACGAAAATCATTGTCCACGCAGTTTGTTCTTGATGTTCGGGAACAAAAACAAATCATTGGGTGCCAAATCAGGACTGTATGGCGGATAACCCATCAATTCTATTTTTTGATCCTTCAAATGCTCTGTTGTTAGACGAGATGTGTGTGTGTGTGTGTGTGTGTGTGTGTGTGCGCTCGCGTTGTCTTGATGAAGAAAGACCCTACGGTTCTTGTTGGTTTTCCTTACTTCACCGAAGACTTCCGGCAAACAAATGGTAGTGTACCATTCGGCATTGACCGTTTTACGTTCCTCTAAAGGCACTGTTGCCACATGGCCAGTTTTGCTGAAAAAGCAGGCGACCATTTGCTTCGAAGTGCTTCGAGTGCGAAAAACTTTTGTTGGATTGGCTTCATCTTGAAACACCCATACAGTCGACTGCTGTTTACGTATCGGCTCATAGGCATAGATCGATGATTCATCACCTGTTACAATCTTATCTACGTCTTTTGAAGCACCGCCATTGTATTTCTTGAGCATTTTTGTACACCAATCGACACGAGCATCTTTTTGAGATTGCGTCAAATTATGTGGGATCCAACGAGAGCAAACCTTTTTCACGGCTAAATAATTATGCAATATTTTATATATGCAGGTGGAACTAATGCCTAGGGTTGCCTCAATCTGGCAATATGTCGCATGACGATCTTTCATTATTAGTTTTTGCACAGCATCAGTGTTTTCTGGCACAACAACTGATTTTGGACGACCTTCACGAACTTCATCATTGAGCGAACGGCGGCCACGATTAAATTCGTTGTACCAGCGTTTCACAGTGGCAAAGGATGTAGCTTCGTCGCCAAATGTGGAAGTTAGTTGATCGATGCACTCTTGTCTTGATAATCCACGTCGAAAGTCGTAATAAATCATTGCATGAACATTTTCACGAGTTAATGCCATATTTTTGTTGACACGCAATTTTCAAGTTAGTGTAAGGAAAACAAATGACGCTCTATTGGCAAAATGTTTGAAGTAGATTATGGTCAAAGAAGTCAAACTTTCCATTGGAAACGTCAGATGGCACCTACAACATTCAGGGTTGCCAAGGCTCAAAATATAAATAGTGCCCCTCGTACAGTCATATGCAAAAACATCCTTTTTTGTAAAAATTGTTATTTCGTGTCCAAGGGACCTCAAAATGAGTATTTTCGGTGAAGTCTCGATATAGAAGAATTGTTGAGTATGTGATAGCAAACGTAATAAGATCTTTTTTCGATGAAGCCTCGATGTAGAATTGTTGGGTATGTAGTAGCTAAAGTAATAAGATATTTTTAATAACTGAACTTCCTGCCCAGATAGAAAAACCTAGAACATTGGACTTTTATCTCATTATCTCACGGGGGTTTGTGTGGGACCAATAAACACAGTTATGGTGATTAATTTTCCAACAAGTTTGAAAGTTGTGTTTATGTAGTACTGCTATCAATTGTTACCTAATTAAATCTGAACCTGGGAAGATATTATCTCCTTTTTATTACTTTCTCTACTACGTATAGTAAGTAGGGGAAGTATTGTATTCCACCCAAAAATTCGATACCGAGATTTCACCGGAAATATATGTTTTGAGACCCCCTGAATCCAAAAAAAGCATTTTTGAAAACATCTCCGTGTGTGTCTGAGTGTCTCTCTCTCTCTCTCTCTCTCTCTCTCTGTGTGTGTGTGTGTGTGTGTGTGTGTGTGTGTGTGTGTGTATGTCTGTGAACAGCATAACTCAGAAACTAACAGTCGGATAAACACCAAACTTGTTATTTAGGTTCAGTATTTTCCAGAGATGCGACACGAAGGTTTTCAAGAAAATCCCCCCACCCCATATTACCCTTTACATGGAACATTTTTCGAACATTTTAATTTTCTCAAAAATGGCTCTAACGATTTTGATTAAAATATCATATGTTTAAGATATTTTCATGACAAATGAAATGTATATCTCGAATTTTCTGGGAATGTCCTCAAAAGTATTCTTCATTGTGAACGACTTTTGCATAACTGGTAAACCATAAGAGATAGACAAAATGTTAATACAGAAAAAATGTAGATCGCGTTAAAATACACAATTTATGTCATAAATTTTTGTTGTTGAGTGAACCATTTTCGAGATATTGCTTGTTATTCCCTTAAATTTTCCAATACTTACAATTTTTCTCAAATTCGTTATTCATGTTTTTTGTCCTGCAAAGAGAATGGAATGCGCCACATAGCAACCAGCTCTTATAATATTTGACTATCGCTTAAATACTACCATATTCCCCTTGCATCTACAAGAAAATTAGCAATAAGATTAACATCTCGATATCTGGATTAACATGAAGCATATGGAGAATAAGCGTTTGTAAAAATAGTTTGTACAAGAGTAGGGAAAGTCATGTGAGTGTAACACATTAGATTTTTAATAATTACTAGCTGGCTTACCAGAATGAGGGTTTAATTAATTTAATTTCCTAAATACAGTACAGAGCCAGCTATTTCTAATAACGAATAAAAAATCTTCTGATATTCACGCAAAAGGATGTGAAACATTGCCGACCGCATGACTTACTTAACCGCCCTCGACCGTCTTTCAAGTTCTCAAAATGCTGCATAGCCACTAAGTACTCTTTGGTGCTGGAACAGTCATCGCTCTGAATGGTTGAATAATAATCCTCTAGATAGTCACATTACGTGAAATGTTAAGTCTGTTTACCTTCTCTTTGTTCCGATAGATGTTAACATCAAATCGACACAGTTTTCCTGTTATATAGAAACCCTTAACATATACAGAGAAATAGAGATGAAGCTGGTGAATATGAAGATTCCGCCACTTCCAGGCCACGAGGTTGACCTGTTTGGAAACGACGAGAAAAGACATTCGAGAAAAGTAGTCTTCTCAGTTGTTAATTTTAAAATACCGATTGACTCATTTCTGTTTATAGCTGGACACAATTGTCTCCCTTTATGCAATTATTCAGCATGCCCTACTAACGCACATGATTACAATATGAAAAAAAAGTTAAAGAAGGTCATTAAAATATTGTGGCATTAGTATCGCATGCATATCGTATTGTTATTGGAAAATCTATAAATCGTGGCCACATATATATTAGATTACTTGAACCCTAATACCCGCTGCATTTATCTTATTTTACATGCATTTTCTGTTAAGTAACAACAATTATTTTCCAGCTACATGGCATTCTCAAAGAAAATCAAAGCCTCGCAAACTATCTTTTTAAGTTTTTTTGAGTAAATTATTAATTTAAATTACAAGGTATTTATTAGCCCACAACCACCAGAGAGAATAGTACTTTTCAATTGTGAAAGAATTATCAAAATCGGTTGAGTGGTTTCAGAGATTACCCTATATACATACACATACATACATTAGTATATTATGCAACACGATTATAATGCTAGTAATTAATACGGGAGTACGTTTATGAAACGGTGGTAGCGAGCTTCATAATTTTCATACGAGCATCTTAATTACTACCATTAGTCAAGTTGCATACGACTGTTTTTGGTCGACCACACTATAATTTGAAAATTTTGAGCTTTTTTTAATAATGGCAGCACTGATGACTTTGAACGTGTTTGCGAGTGGTGCAATAGCTGGCAGTACTGTTGAGTCCACGCCGTATTTATTGATTTTTTGCAGGTAACGTGAAAGTAACATATTGAAGCAAATGCAATGAACTCAATTTATTTGAATATTAAAATTACAATGAACATAATTTATTTTATTTTAAATACACATATTTAATAGTTTATCTGGTGAATGGATCCCAGTGGACTACTGCTTGGAAAGTGTTAAAATGTATGGGCGATAGGGGAGTTGCGCGCGCCGCCGAATAAGATCATGAGTCATTGAAGTATTATGGACGCCATAACAGCTCATTTACGTCACATGTAATCAGCGTATTATAATGTGGTCGACCAAAAACAAATTTTCTCTCTTTATAGTATTAGTATAGGTTGGGTAAAGGGAAACTGACTTACCGCCACTCTGTATTACAACGCTTTGTTTTCCCACCGTGAAATTGTTTAAGATCGTTCTTTAATGCAGAGAATATCAAATATTGTTGAAGAGAGATAGACATTAGAACACTATCTCAGTTTTCTTCCTACGACCTCAGTTCGGCCATTCAGTCCACGTACCGGATACCATGGTTCTTCAACTGCTCGCTGTTCCATTAGGAGAGTGACTTTAAGTCAATATAGCTGTTATTTTTATCAATCATGTTATTGGATCCCAAGGGTTGGTAACAACGTGGTCACCTGAAACCTTCACTTTCTGAGAGAAGCAGACAATATTGGCTTTCTGACATAGCTCCCTTCCTCTTCCCTTACTGTGTTTTCCTCAATTTTCAAAAACAGACGAATCCAAGACTGAGGGCTTATTAAGAGAGAAGGGAACAGAGCTCTCTAACAATACCTTCCTGCAAGGATGGTTTAGAGTTACAAAACCTTTCTTATATTTTTCAAATCGTAATTTCTGCTTAGTAAATCCAATATACTTTTCTTTTTTAATCAAATTATTATTACTTTTACAAGATGCAACCACAATTATTCTTGTATTACTTTTGCTTTTTCATTCTAGTTTTCTCACAGAAAAAATATTACATTCATATGACTTTTCTTGGAGGTACAACACGGATACAGAAAACCTAATTGATATTCAAATGTTAAAGCGGGTCCTATAATATGCTTGCTTCGAAATTCCATACTCTTTCCACGACATCGTGAGAAGTAACTGAATGTGACAGCATTGAAAAATGACAAAGAATTGGACAATTTAAACAAATAACAACGGATATCTCTGAAATTGCAGTTGCCAAAAGAATTTATTTTAAATAAATATTGTGTTTTAAAGAGATCTATATTTCCTGCACGTTTCTTTCTCTCAGTTACACAAAGTAATACGAAATTCTTTCCGAATGAAGAGAACTTCACGGGGTTTTCCCAGAGAATTCAAGATGAATATTGTAACTTTTTCAGTTTTCAACTGTCATTCTCTAAGTTTTCAATGTCACTTCGCTCTTATTATCTGGTTCAGCTTCATTGTGAGTTCACTAATTTTCACTTCACCAATGTGAACTAGTTCAACTTTCCTGTCACTTCACTTCATCGTGACATAGCCTCTTCTTCTGGGAGTAAAACACAAGGCTTCTTCAATCTCTGCTGAAGCAACAGCACTTACTGTACGTCTCAGAAGTCGCCACCAACTCACTCGGAGAATCGCTTTTGATGTCGCATCAGAAACTACTCGGTAACTCGCTCAGTGACTGACTCAACTCAATTAACTCAACTCCTATCAGTTCAACTCACACTCGAATGACTACTCTTGCGAGAACGCTCGCTTATATAGGCAGTGGAATCTTCCACAGAACATTCTAGAACTATTTCGACACATGTTCCAGAGAAGGGGCAGAAACTTAGAGAATGTTCTGGTTATCTGCCGATAGTGTGCCCGGTGTTTATGCTGGCGAGTGGTACTTATTGTTGTTTACTCGGACCACCTGGCGTCGACCTCCCGATAGCCTTGAGTGATAGCCGCTGGGTCACAATATTTTCTTTGGCATCTAATTATCAAAATCGTTGGAGTAATTTTTGAGAAAATTAAAAATTTCGAAGAATTCTTAATGTAAAGAGAACTTAAATAGTAAGTTTGATGTATATCCTACATCGTTTTAGTTATGCAGTTACGAACACATAGACCAACACACGCAAGCACCTTTTTATAATTACTTTTAGATTCAGGGGTCTCAAAATATGTATTTCTGATGAAATCTCGATATATATGAGTAAGAAAAACAAAGTAAAAATATATCTAAGTAACACAGCGAGTATAGAAGAACAATTCTTATATGAATAGTATAATATATAATGTTGTGACGCGGTGGTTATGGTTAAAGATCATCCGGAGGTCGGCGCCGGGCGGTGGTGTAAACAACGATAACTGTGCTCCCAGCGTGAACACCGGACACACTATCAGGGGATAACTGCAACTTTCTGGAAGCTTTTTCTCTCCCAACACTCCTTCAGGAAGCGATTAGAGATAGTTCTAGAACGTGCGAGAACCTGTGGAAAGATTCCGTTGGCTGCAAAAGCGAGCGCTTTCGCGACAGTCGAGTCAGTGCGAGGTGAGGATAGTTGAGTTGGATCAGCCAGGGAGTAAGCGAGCGAGTTAGCAACTGCGTTTCTGCTGCGACATCAAGAGCGAGGTGGTGAGGACTGTTGTGCCGTGCAGCGAGTGCTACTGCGGAGCGACGGGTTTGGAGGTCCTGTGTTCGACTCCCGAGTTAAGTGAACCGTTCGGTGTGGAGAGACGTCACGAAGGAAGTGAAGTGACGGAGAATTGAACTAGTTCATCTCACTAAGTGATATTAGTGAAGTGAACTCCTTGGGAAGTTGAACTAAATAAGAACTTCGAACAGTGACAGTGAGAACTGAGAAAAGTGACAATTGCAAAACTGGACGAAGTCACAATATATATATATATATATATATATATATATATGAACAGGAGTTGTCTCTTCGTGGTTCAAGCGAGCCATTAATTCGTAGAAATCGGTCCAAACAGGGAGTGCCGAATTCAGCAATTATGCCGGCTGAGCACATTACTTCTTAGTGTGAGATCTCTATATTCTGAGATCTAGATTTCGAGCTACAAACAATATAGGTACCAGGATCCACCAAAGATCTGATTAGCATAAAAGAGTTAGGAGAGGTAGCGTACCTATATATGCCAGAAAGAGACAGGAATCAACCTGTGGTGGCTCGCGGCCTAAACGTTAGGTGAAGGTCTTTTCACACAAAAAAGACATGCAACCTACTTGTTTCTTGTATGTTAAATTGACTCTCCTATCCTTTCAGTTTTCATACTCACTATACCACGAGCTTTTAAAATGTCTGATGCAACACTTTGTACCTTTGTTTTTCATTTTATATGCCGGTACACTAAGGATTGGCTCTCGCAAATATCACGTCCCCCTTCTTTTAGTTCCATTTATACCCTGCCTTTAACTACATTGCCTTTCCTTTGGAAATTATTGCCTATTGGCAATGGTGTTACTCGTATTCTCTTGTCGTTGGGTTTCTTGTACATTATGTTTGTAATCACACACACATTCACAATCTCATTCATACTCTGGGGAGGATAGGGAATAATCTTGGCTAGAGAAAAATTTCCATCCCCCAGCCGGGAATCGAACACGGGACTCCTCACACAGCAGGCAGGTGCTCTACCGACTGAGCTACGGGGCCAGTCTTCGTCCCTTTTATCGTCCTCAGTCCACCGCGAAAAAGATTTTTATAACACGCAATATACTTTGTATTCTGCGGAGGCATTGCAAATCGCCAATGGTTTAAATGTTTTAAGACACAAACTTATTGTTGATGCTTTAATTCACACAATACCATACACACGACAATAATCGCTACGTACAGATTGTTTTCGTACATAAACTGACACTGCAGGTTCGAGTTCAAGAACTTGAAGTTTGAAAAGCGATTTGAGGGGGAAAACCTTCCATTACCCAAGGAAAGGGATGTTTGCAAGTTTACAAAGCATTTCACAAATATCAGTGACCACGAATGGCCTATAAAAGGAGTCTTTCTACTCCAAAACGTCCAGGATTTTAGCTTCACCGTAGCCTCGAAGAGGGTAGTTTGTGGGAGTACACAGGGCTTATACGGTCCAGGCTTGAGTTGGTTGTCATGGCAACCAGACATAAACAGTGCAGCTGAAAATCTCAGAGCCAAGAGTAGCTGCACCAAGCCTCTCTATTCCTTGCTTATGGACATTGCAGCTTTTCAGCTTTGCTCGCTTACAACCCATTCCTTGCTAGTGTCGCGGTAACACTTCGTAATGGTGATTTTTGCTCTTAAAATAGTGACTCGCAAAATATTATTTCTCTGTGTGGTCAATGGAATATTTAAAATAAAGTGTAGAAAATTGAGATAACATTATACTCGAAATGTACTAGTTATAAAACAGCTGAAGTGGTGCTTCACCTGAGGAACCGCTCCTGGAATCGACGCATTTGAGTCTGTGATCCTCCTCTGAAAAAGGAAGAAGATAACGGCTGCCAGCATCGGTATGTGATTGCATAATAAAACATGAAATTGGCGTATTAATAATGACAAAATATAATAGAAAAACAATCTTATGGATTAAATTTCTTCAATGTCGTTGAAAATGCACGGGTTTTCCTTCACATTCCTGCTCAGTTGTCACGCCTCCTAAACTGACATTTAACAGTTCATTTTAAGCTTCCCTCGTGCCTTCACAGAACCCTTTTCCCTTTCCTATCGTTTCGCCAGGGAAATAAATGATTAACAACAGCGTGCAAGGCGCGTCAGCACGCGATAATATCTTAATTAAACCTTTCTTTCCTTTCTCCCACCCTCTACAGCCCAACAATAGGATTCTAACAATAAACAAGACGACACCCACAATGCGAACATCCTCTATTAGATTACGTTTTTATTTTCAGCGGGAATCGTAACTCTTTTATTTGTATCCCTCCCTCTCCACATCGCGCATGGCCTACTATAAACTGTGCGAGGCAATAGTAAATACTTTGTGTCTACGGTGCTATAACTTTATATGGTTTAGTTAACGCGGACTGGTTATGTGTATGGACCATTGTAACTGGGGGCTGTAAAGCCTTTTCAGATATCTCAAGGAGCGAAATCCAACATAAGCTCTCAAGTACCGCTAACAGTATTTAGTTACAGACACCGTTTCTGTGTAAATATACCCTGAATGATTAAGAACCCAAAACGCCTGATATGTTAAACATTCAATTGACTTTCTTTGCCTACTCTTCCACAAACTGTTGTAAAAGTAGTTGCAGAAATACTTTGCATGGTCACAATAAAAAAACGAAGCCCTTGAAACAAATTTGCAATATATTCTAAAATTCAAACCAATTACAAATAATATCTCGGAAATAACTAATGCCACGAAAAAAATTAATTTGACATCATTGTGTGTTTTAAAGAGATCTGCATATTTTGTGTGAAAAGCTTTTCTATGTCTTTTACGATGATTTATTTATTTACTGTGGTAGAGGTAAGGCCATTTGCATCTCTTCCGCTCAACCACATAGAAAAATCCTGAGAACAACATCCTGAACACAATGACGGTACAGGTAAACTGCACCCAAATGAACACAAAACAGTAATAACACAAATATTAGAACAACAATAAACAAGTTAATTGAAAATATAGAGAAGCTAAGTTAAAAGTGATAAATATCTTAAAACACATGTATATCTACAACTATATATACAATGATTGTATCCAATCATTTTTAACTAAAATGTGCAATCTATGACGAAAGGCATATAAAGTTTGATAGCCCCTGACATCCTGTTACCACTTATACAAAATTATACTAAATGTATTCAATAGGAAAAGGACTTCACAGGTATTCGCAGAAAATTTAAGATATAAATTTTGTAATGAAGTTATTATAATCATATAGCATCTTAATCAAAATTGTTAGAGCCGTTTTAAGAAAATAAAAAATAACGAAATTTATTTCCTGTAAAGGAAAGTTTAGGGGAGAGATTTGTTTTTAAAAATCGTTGAAAATTGCTGAACTTAAATATAAAGTTTCGTATTTATGTGACATTTCGTTTTTGAGTTATGTATTCACTGACACACACACACACACACACACACACACACACACACACACACAAAGAGTTTTCTCTTAAAGTGTCTCTTTTGGATTCGGAGGACCTCAAGGTGTTTTTTTTCCGGTGAAAACCCAATTTCGAGATTTTTGATAGAATACTTTCACTGTAGAGAAAGTGAAAATCAAGACTTAGATCTACGGAGCGAGAAGGCCACATACCAGCAGAAACCACTCTATCTTCAACTACTTCCGTAATTCTACCCACGGATCTGCTGTATGAGCAGATATAACCTGGTGGCGGAACCACTTTTTACGTTAGCTGATTAAAAATGGGGTACCTTTCTGTACCTTTCTCTATTCACTGTCCGCTTGTAAAGGAAATCCTGGCCGATAATGCGTCTTGATCAAATCGCACACCAAGTTGGCAGCTAACCCTGAGTGAAGCGAGCAGCTAGCCTTGGCCGAGAAGCAAAACTCCGTGCGGGTGATAATACAGGTTGATTTATGAAGAACTGACACATTTATCTCTTTGTTTCAAAACGAGTTATGCTAGTGATACTTATTATACTTGAAATTCAAAGGAATTTTGGGAGATTATTTACCTCTATAGCAAATGTTGAAAATTTCCTCCATCCTGCATAAGGCACAACTCAATACGTCGTTCCATGTTACTGGACACTCGTTGGAGGACTCTGTTGTCAATAGCTTGAATCTCCTGTGTAATGTTGTGCTTCAGATCGTCCAATGTCTGGGGACGTGTGGCATAAACCTTGTCTTTTAAGTAAGCCTATAGAAAGAAGTCCGGCGATATCAAATCCGGAGATCTCGGTGGCCACAGGTTCTTAGAAATTATCCGGTCGTCAAAGAAACTTGCAATTAGTGCCATGGATTCATTGATGTATGACATGTAGCGCCGTCCTGCTGAAAATATCCTTGACTCAGCTCTACAGCGTCTAGGTGCTAAGCAAACTCCATGAAAATCCGCCAGTGTTCACATTGCCTTCAAAAGAATTGGTCTTATTATTCTCTGTGCGGATAATGCGAAAAAACTCCGATTTTAACCGGGTGCATAGGTGCTTCATGAAAATAACATGTGGGTTTTCGCTGGCCCATTAGCGTGAGTTATTTGAGTTCACATAGCCGAATAAATGGAAGCATGCTTCATCTGTGAACCATGTGATGGACAATATGGCAGGATTTTGCACAATGAATGCCTGAAACCAACGACAATAGTTCAGTCGTCTATACCTATCTGGTTCCTGTAACTGATGGACAACCATAATCCTATAGGCTTTAGGGCAGCACTTTTCACAGCCCTCTGACACATTGAGTAGCTGTATCCTGTCTCCTGCGACAAACGTCTTAATGATTTTGTGGGTTACTGATCCAGTCGTGCTCTTACGTCAGGAACAACCGTGGGAACCCTACATGAACGAGTTTTGCTTTTTTCGCTCACCAGAAATCCAGCTGTTTCCAATTTGTTTACCAGTCAGTCCCAGTATTGTGTTTCTTTGGGGAGGATTCCAAACACCAAATTCTCTTTGGTATGCCCTTTGAGTAGCTGTAATTTAATTCGTAATCCAGTATTGCTTTACAAGGAAGAGTCGTTCATTTAATGTGTACTTCATTTTCACGTTGGCTAGAACCAAATTCCAAAAACAGTTGCCGACAATAAAACTAACAGTTACGAATAAAACATGAGTATCTGCGCATCTAGTGACAGGAAATCGAATCTCCAAAACATTCTGCTTAATTAGGTACTAAAATTGGGGCATTGAGTGAATTTCGAACCGAATAATTAAAGAAAGAAATGTGTCAGTGCTGTATAAATCAGCCTGTAGTATATTATACATTGAGGGAGAGAAACAGATGATTCCACGCGGTACATGATTGGAGCCGGAGGGTTTTATCTCAAGAGCTACAATGTACTCAGGGAAAAGTGTGTTCCGGTCCCGCGGTGAATATACTAATTTTTCCGCTACCGGAGCTTAATTACAGCATTTTATTTATTTTTATTTAATTTCGCTCGAACCATTTCATTGAGGTGCTTTGTAATTACTGACAAGGGATAAAGGGGCTTTGATTGAAATGTTATGCGTAGTAACGTTGTTGCTTATATAGATTGCATTGTTTACATTGCACATTTAAATACAAAATGGATAATTTTTAAGAACTAAAAGCTATAACGTATGCTGCTGGTGAGGAGTTAGTGGTTTGTTACCCAAAAATTCCAGAATATTATACGAAGAGCGTGCACTCGTTTTAAAACATGGTATATGCTGAAGAATGTGCAAATGCATTCAGAAAATGCCTTGGTTTAGTTCACGGAAATAGGTAAGGAATACAAGTCTTCTAAGACGCTGGCACATTATTCTATGTTACAATTATTTTAGTTAATATTTCTCTCCCGTCTTTGGAGACGATATTTAGCTCCGATGGTTGAAAAACTTATGTAATCATAGAGTATCTGAAAGCAAACCTGTTTAAATAATAATCAAACTGGATTAATATGCTGTCAACGTGTTCTCTAAAAGTTCTCATGTATTATGGATATTTTGGAAAATAACAAGAACAATTGAGTTTCAGCGACTGACTGTTACTCTACTTAGATGTTAGCTTTCAAGTAATATTACTTTCTCTACTACGTATAGTAAGTAGGGGGAGTATTGTATTCCACCCAAAAATTCGATACCGAGATTTCACCGGAAATACATGTTTTGAGATCCCCTGAATCCAAAAAAAGCATTTTTGGAAACATGTCCGTGTGTGTGTCTGTCTGTGAACAGCATAACTCAGAAACGAACAGTCGGATAAACACCAAACTTGGTATTTAGGTTCAGTATCTTCCAAGGATGCGACACGAAGGTTTTCGAGAAAATCCCCCCACCCCAGATTACCCTTTACATGGAAGATTTTTCGAAAATTTTAATTTTCTTAAAAATGGCTCTAACGATTTTGATTAAAATATCATATGTTTAAGATATTTTTATGACAAATAAAGTGTATATCTTGAATTTTCTGGGAATGTCTCCAAAAGTATTCTTCATTGTGAACGACTTTTTCATAACTGGTAAACCATAAGAGATAGACAAAATTTTACTACACAAAAATGTAGATCGCGTTAAAATACACAATTTATGTCATATACATTTTTTTGTTGAGTGAACCATTTTCGAGATATTGCTTGTTATTCCCTTAAATTTTTCAATACTTATTTTCTCAAATGGGAATTCATTATTCATTTTTTTTGTCTTGGATATGCAAAGAGTATTAATCTGTGGGAAAGGGAATGGTGCTGCACCTAGCAACCACTTATTAAGAGATATGTATTTGCTTAAAGGCTACTGTTTTTCTATATTGCCCTTGTAAATATATATTCCCCTTACATCTACAAGAAAATTAGCAATAAGATAGACTCTGCAAATGTTTATCTCGATTAACATGAAGCATATGGAGAATAAGCGTGTGTAAAAATAGTTTGTACAAGAGTAGAGAAAGTCATGTGAGTGTAACACATCAGATTTTTTTTAGTTTTGGAATAATTTATTTCTTCTAGCCTCTACGGACTTTACTTCATAGCCACTCGTAAATTTATTCATAAATTATTTTGAGATTACTACAGAATACTTCACTAGTAGCTTTTCTTGTGATTATTTTTGGAAGTAGAATTGAAATTATCAGATGCGACTCTCATCAAGAGAAAAACAAACTACCATCTGTTTTATACATCAAACGACCCATGAAATCTTTAGCTACAAACGCGGTGCGAGATATTCATGAAGACCAACTTTTTTTACAAGGCCCTCAGAAATTAAACCGATGCATTTGCTAGCGCAAAATTTTTACGAATTTTTATTTCTTGGGAGACAGACACTGTCGTTAAATGAATTAATTTGAGTGAGGGTGCAGTATATGGGCTCATTCTATTGGTTGAAAGGAAACCAATCTTAGAATTACAACTTCGGGAAGACAGCCACGCTTCCCTTTGCCCTCCCACCCACCGAATTTAAAATGCAAGAGCAAAGAAACAAAGAAAACACTTCCGACTTTTTATTACCCTCCAAAGTACCGCTGCTGCTTGACTTTAAAATTTATCGTTGTAATACATTTTCTTCGCTAGGTCTGATGCGATTATTCATATTTGCTCTTTACGTGTATTCAGATCTTTCCTTTTTTTGTTTCCATACAACCGTTTCTTTTTGTTTCCTCTTTTTATGACAGAAGATGAAAAAAAATGCTGTTTCTACTCATCCGAGTAAATACATCCTCAAGGGAACGCGCTTTTATCTGCAATCGGATTAAAGATAATATGGAGATTGTCTTTTAGAAGCTTCTGCTGTTTGTAAAGAGAAGGAACATCAATTTTACTGATTTCTGTTTTATGAAAGTAGATCTCCTTGCCTTCTTTTATTATGTTTCCTCCATCTTGACCAATCTCTCGCGGGCTAACGATAAGTCGAGTATTCGCGGAATCAAGTCGATAGATTCGGTGACGTCATTCGCTATAAATGGGCACCCTACTCGCACATGATGCATGCGGATATTTTATTGACAGCCCAGGATAGCCATGAAGATATACAAAGCCAGTACATATATTTTCATGAGGTCTCATTTTTTACTGTCTCTTTCTGCCAAACAGCTTTCTTCCCCTACAATGTCATGCCTGAATAGAGCAATGGAAGGCGTGTGCACTGAAGGCTTCTTTAAATTTCTGCTGACTGCGGAGCATTTTAAGAACTCTATTTACTTTCTGTAGCAAAGAAGAAACAACTTATGATATTTGCATATCTTTCTTGCTTTTTGGCGCTGTATAGAGGGCATTTCTCTGTGATGACGCTAGCAAAATCCAAAACTACCTTACATAATTTAGAATTCTGCTGCCTTCTCCGAGGTTTTAGTATTTTATTATATTTTATTTAGTCTGCTAGTTGTTAGAGGGTGTACAATGGAGGAGGTACCTCGCACATTGCGATATACGTGAAATCTATTGCAGCTACACCCGCCAGGATGAAGGGATGGAGTGAGAGAACCACAGAGGCCACCGGCAACAGGTAGACAGGCCACAGAGTTCTTGACAGTTCCTAGCTCGAAGACCTGTCCCACTACTGTACTACTCAGAGAGTGCAATAAAAGACCAGTTTCCAACCAAGTAGCTACTAGTTGTTAATTATAAAATAGAAATAGCTGCATACCAGCTGCTTTATGTTGTTCCCAGTAAACATGCTCCCTGGCTCCTGATAAAAGATTGAATTTATTTTTGACTTTTTAAATTTCAATATGTACAGGGAGAGACAAAATACCACGAACCGGCTGCGCAATGTTTTTCCTGTCCGCGTCCTCGGCGCTCGTTGCCGTCTGCCGCTATCATAGAAAGGCACGGATGAAAGCATACAACATTTTTAAAACTATTTTTAAAGGCTTTACTTACCAACTTTATGAAAGTGTGTTTGAGGACAGAATTATTAGTAGAGATTTGTGCCCTCTTCGGTCCCCCAACCTAATCCCCTGCGATTTCTATCTCTGGAGTAACTTAAGCAAAGTATACAAGACAAACCCAAACCCTGGAAGAATTAAAACAAAATATCCGCCAGGAAATTGCCAGCATTTCTCAGCGTGAACTACGGCGACTGATGGATAGTTTCCTGAAGAGGTGCCAAAAATATATGGACAACGACGTGGCCAGTTTCAGCATCTCCTTCCATTGGAAGGTAAAGTCTTTAAAAGTAGTTTTAAAAATGTTGTATGCTTTCATCCGAGCCTTTCTATGATAGCGGCAGGCGGCAGCAAGCGCCGAGGACACGGACAAGAAAAACACCGCGCTGCAGTTCGTAGTTTTTTTGGCTCTCTCTGTATAATATAGGTGTAGGTAGTAGAAAACGGAGGGGGCACACCTCGTGCACAGCAACCTACATAGTCTATTGTGGCTACCACCCCCAAGAGGAATGAGGTGAAGGAACCACACAGGGGGCTACAGGCAGCAGGTAGACAGGCCACAGAGACGCGTAGAAGTCCCTAAGTTTCCAAACTCGCAGACCCGTCCTGCTGCTGGAGTCGCCGAGAGAGAGAGAGAGAGAGAGAGAGAGAGCGATGAACGACCCACCATTGAGTAGCCTTCTGGTGTTCATTGGGGGATACTGTTTCCTAAGCATGCAACCGCGTCATCTGTGCGGCACCGCCATATATTACGAAACCTAGAAGCACGCCTCGTCCTCGTCTCGTATTTTCATTCTTTCTCGTTCTCCAATGCTGCACTTACCGCACTTGTATCGCGGTATACTATTTCATTGTAATTTATATTAACAATGGAACTACAAAACGGTACTTGTATTAATCATTGCCTAGCTTGAATACTACTTTTGTAAAACAGAAATATTAAAATGTGATAAAACTGAAATAGCATAGCAAAATGCTGATAATATTTTAGAGTGAAAGGTAAAGGTAAAGGAACGGACGAACGGAGAGGCCCCTGCAACCAAAGCAGAGCACCACAAGTATGCCGCAACGGCCCTTTCTGCTTCTACATTGGCCCTTGGGAGGGAAGGATGAGGGGATGGACCCGCAGGTTGACCAGATCCGGATGATGACGGACGCAAGCATGAAAGGGGTCCCTAACGTTTCCGTTTCGAAAGCATACGAGCTGCCCGGGCCCCCACAAACCTTCAAATCCCCGGCGGTCCCTCCCTGGTGAGGGCACTCGGAGACATGTCCTAGCTAAGCAGTCCCGCAACGATCCAGGGAGGAAACCTCTATAGAGTCACATTTAACGCCAGCCGCAACCCGCCGAGCATCACCTGGTCCTACAGCTCTGAAACAGATGACAATGAAGGAGATGATGGAGGAAATGAGAGACAGGAAGAGGAACCACCCCAGCATTCGTTTACCGACCCGGGGAAACCACGAAAATCCCTGGACCAGAGTAGGCGGTCACCGGAAATCGAACTCGGAACCTCCCGAATTACCAAGGCGCCACCTCGCTCGGTAATATTTTAGAGTTAGTTTTCTTATTCTTCCTAACCCTGCTAGACTTTTGAGGAAAAGACTTAACAAAATGAAATTAGTTGTACCTAATGGAAGATGAAAACAATTAAGAAATAGCTGACTGGCAGGGCTGTTAGAAAAGTTGAAGAAATACGAGAGTAATTATTTTATACAGGACATCGCCCACACAGTTTGACTATAGAACATGTAAAACACCTCAGGATTCCTAGCATGAGATAATAGAATCGTGATTTCAGTAATTAAACGTATGACCATAGGAGAGAAAAAAGTGATTATTTATGCAATGAAGTATATAAGACTGACGAATAGCCTCAGACAGAATTCTCTGAGACAGTGGTGCTGCCAATAGAAGAAAGATCGGATATGATGCATTTACATGACTTTCTCTGCCCAATATTGCTTACATCTCTCCTACAAATTCTTCTTACGAAAGCTTATTGTTCTATCTGATATTTGGGATAAAAGTTTGCAGAAATACCTTCATAACATCGTTGCAGATTATAAGATATATATAGGGTAGTTAAATTTTATTCGAACCCACTCGCGGCCACTCTCCACTGCGCGAGACAGCCGGTAGCGCCAGGGAAATTACACCGGCAGAGGCGGACTAAAATTGAGGCAGTATTTTATATCACAACACTGTGAATGCCAGAGTGATTGTAGTGTAAATTAACATTATTGTATGACAATGATTTGAGATGTTTGTTAACTATAAGCATTGTTAGGAAATGCGTTTACACGGCCTCACTGTAACTGACAATAGGAGCGGGTAACAATGAAACGATGGGGTGAGTTGTTTATCAATTAGAAGAGACAAACAAATGACGTCAGGGTAGCGTGCCTTTGTTTAGAAATGGAGGGAATTTCTTCCCTAGAGCATATGTTTTTGTAATTTTGATTGGATGACGAAATAGACGCTAATGTTGGCGCGATTTATTAACCAATATCAGCTCTATTATAATGTTTAGGCATATCGGGGTGAGGGAGTATAAATTCTGAAGCCAAAGACAAGTGTCGCGCAGTTCTACGGAATCATTCACAAGGTAAACGTCGCGCAGTTCTAAGAAATCTCTCTGCGAGTTACACGTCAGGCAGTTCTAAGGAAGCATTCACGAAGTACACGTTACGCAATTCTACAGAATCTCTCGCGTCGTAAAGTTAGTTACAAAATGTGAAATACGCGAATTAATAGTGCGCGGCAAATAAGTGATTGTAGATACATTCGAAAATATAACAGTTTCAGTCATGCGTGTGTCAAGATTAAATATGTGAAATTAATTAAGTGTGACACAATAAAAGTGTAAAAACAAATTCTTTTATCAGTGTTATCTTTTAGTAACAACTTCTTTCCGTTTACACACCCTTTTCAAGAGATATTTGCTCGACTGAGTAATAATAGCTAGCCGGAGGACAAAGAACCCAAAATTCAAAATAGTAAAACAATAACAGGCGCCAGCAAAAAAGATAACACGAACAGATTACCGCGACAAAATCCTTACCTTATAATAGATGCTGGAAATGTTGACCTTCTGCTCTCAAACAGGCAGCATATCTCATGTAAATATTCTCGCTCACTATCCGAAGCTCAGCAGCAGGAATTCTTGTGGTTTCTTGCACAATGTTTTCTCTAAGTTCCTGTAGTGTGCGAGGATTGGAACGATACACTTCGCCTTTTAAAGCACCCCATAAATAAAAATCACAACTCGTTAGGTCAGGAGCAACAAGGGGGCCACAAATCAACACTAATTATTCTGTCATCAAATACCTCTCTTATTATATGTAATGATTCGGCAACGTATGTGTTGTTGCAGTATCTTGCTGGAAGCAACCATACGAGTTCTCTTCTTCTGTCAAGCGATTGCAAAATGGCCTCGAATTAACCTCTGATATCGTTCTGCATTTATTGTTTTATCAAAGAATATGAATAATAGGGCCCGTATGGGGTTATTTATGGGTTTCTTTAAAAGACTACCCTATAGAAGGCTGAGACGATAGTCAGAACTTCATTTTCTAGCTTTGAAATTCCATACTCTCTCAATGATATCTCGAAAAATAGCTGAATGGTAACCAATTCAAAAATTGAAAGAATGTTGAAAAATTTAAACCAATAATAACTCATATCTCGAAAATGGCTGATGGCACAAAACTTATTCAAAAAAGGTGTTGTATTAAATATATCTAAATTTTTTGTGTGATAAGTTTTGTATTTTTTGTTTTAGTACATATACAAAATTCATTTCGAATGAATACACAGTCGCGGTCTGGCCCTTGGCCGGTGCACATCGCGAGTTGGAGAGCGCTTGGTAGTTGCCGCGCCTCTTGTTTTCGTGTTGGTGGTGTATTGAGTGTCAGCAGTGAAATGGAGCAACAGAAGGCAGTACGTAAAAATACTATAAAAGTTGCGTTTAATAAGAGTATGCAACGGCCCACGGCTTTTGAAATTCACGAATGGATGCACCACACTTTGGAACTCACTCCAGCGCAGGTACATACAATTCAGTTGGTGGGAAGAGAAAACGCTGTTTATATCAAGTTTCAACAGTGCAGTGTTTATGAAGAAGTACTACGTAAATACGAGGGAGCATTCCAATTTGCTTTAATGTCCGGTGAAGTGACGGATGGGCAACTTACGGCGGCAGATAAAGAATATACTTTGGTTCGCGTCTACAATGTGCCACCTGAAATCAGTAACGACAGGGTAGTTTACGAGCTTCAGCATTACGGCAAGACACTGCACATCACTACTGACGGTTGGTCTGGCCGTTATAGATTTGCAGTTTCCACTGGTATACGTTTAGTGCATATTCAACTTACTAAACCGATACCTTCCACGTTAAAGATTGCCGGGTTTGAGGCCTACATTACCTACAGTGGACAAGAACAGGTTTGTTTCATTTGCAAGGATAACACACATCTGAAAGCAGATTGTCCTCAACGCTGGTTACGGGCATCTGTTCCTCCTCAATCCCGGCTACAGCATCAGCTGATGAGTGAGTTGTTTAAACCAATCTCCGAGAACGACGTTGTTTCACCTGATGCGGTGCCTCCAGCGGACGTGGCAATGGTTGCTGCAGTTACTTCGGCGGTTACGGCTGCCGCAGTGCCCATCTCAGCGACTTCAGTGACTCCTACTAATGACCAGAGGGCTGCACCTTCCATCACATCTGACAATGCTGTTACCGACTCTTTGCAACGCAGTCATTCGGAAGGCGAACCTGATTCTAAGAAGCTGAAAGGTGAGGCAGTAGCCTCTCAAGCACCGAGAGTTGCGACAGTAAACCGGCAAGTGCTACCTGAGAAAGCGACGCAGTCACGGGATCCACGGCTTCGCAAAACAGAACCTCCACCTCAGGATGGCGATACGATACCTCAACCCTGGTCAGAGGACGTGGACCGCGCCTTACCGTTGGTGGCAAACGATTTGGATACTTCCGAGTTGCCTGGCCTGCCTGCCGTGACTCCGGATGGTGATTATGAGAAAGCTGATACACTGAAAGACAAATCTTCGCAGAAACACAGAGTGCATCCGTATGTCTTACCTACATTGCCGCGTGACAAACCAGGCGAGAAAGGTGGCGGATCAGTTTAAATCTCCCGTTCTTGGTGTCCAGTCCCCTAGTAGTGCTGTATTTCCTTGACTGTGCTGTTCCTTCTGGAGACCCTTTCATTCGTGGTTTTTCATATATGACACTTCTTCACGTCTTTGTTTCTATAAACGTTAATGGTCTTCGTAATCCGATAAATCAGCATTTACTTGCTGCATTTCTACACTTATATGATGTGGATGTTGGATTTTTACAGGAAGTCAATGTGCCCAATTTTGATTTTCTGTGTCATTATGAGAACATCGTCAATCTTGGACCGGACGGTCGAGGAACGGCGTTGCTTTACCGCAAAGGAATGCGTCTCACCAATGTCGACTTACATCCTTCTGGACGCCTCATCTCCGCCCTGTACACTGACATAGTCTTGATCAATTTGTATGCACCTTCTGGCTCTCAACGTCGGTCTGAACGGGAACAACACCGCTCTTCTCAATGCCCTTTCTAAGGGTTCAACATATCTCATTGGTGGTGATTTTAACTGTACTGTTGCTGCCAAAGATCAGCGTGGGTTGCCCAACCTTAGTCCTATACTCAAGCAAATCGTGACGCATTTTGACCTTGTGGATGCCTGGGAGTCCAAATATGGTTCTCGTGTGGACTTCACCTTTGTCCGTGGATTGTCGGCTTCTAGAATTGACAGATTTTATTTCTCTCGCACCTTGGTTCTTACGGTCCATGATCTTCGAGTGCATCCCCTTGCGTTCAGTGATCACCATGCAGTCGTCTGTCGGATTACGCAGATTGCACCTGTTCCCACGCCTGGGAGAGGTTACTGGAGGATTCCTGTATCCATTTTCGCGGAGGAAGATTGCCATCGAGACTTCCGCTTACTGTGGGGAAAGTTGCGTCCCTCGTTCCTCAATTCCCGCAACAAACTTTCCTGGTGGCTTTATAAGGCTAAACCAGCAATTATTTCCCTTTTTAAACGGGCAGTTCTCCAACGAGCCAGGGAACGGCGAGAGCTGCTGGATTTCTATTATGCTGCATTACAGGATCTCGCTGAACTGCAAAGAGCCGGTCATGATGTGTCCCAAAGTCTGCATGCTATTAAGGAACAAATTTCGTTAAAGCAATTGGAAATGCTCCGCCTTCGAGACGTCTCCCATCGTCGACATATGGCTGCAGAAGAAACCTTCTCCCTTTTTCATCTTGCCGGAGAGCGCCAGCAGGGCAGGCAGCGTTTTATACCTGAACTTTGTCACGATGGGCGGATAATTTCTGGATCCTGTGCTATCATCCGCTGCTTTCATGACTATTTCAGTGCTATGTTTTCCAAAGTTTCCAATACTGGTGCCGCCTCGTTCCCGCTGCATTGTCATCTGCCTTCGCAGAGCGGCTCCTCTCTTTTGCAACCTATTACCTCTGCAGAACTAGCGGCTGGGTTGCAGAGTGTGAAGCAGAACACTGCTCCTGGTCCGGATGGTATTCCGTATGCCTTCTATTCCACGTTTTGGGACGTCATTGCTACCGAACTCACAGCAGTTTTTGCAGAAATTCAGCGCACCTCTAAGGTTACTGAGAAGTTTGTTGAAGGTGTAATACTACTGCTTCCGAAGCATCGATGTGCGAGAACCGTTACAGAGTTTAGACCGATTACCTTGCTCAATTGCGACTACAAGTTACTGGCGAAAGTGCTTTCTTCAAGGCTGAATCTGGTTTATGGAGCAATTCTCTGCAACGTCCAGACTGTGGTTCCGAGTGGCAGGAACATCATCCAAAATATTGGCTTATTGAGGGATGTGATTTGTCATGTTGAATCCGAGAAGCTTCCAGTGGCATTGGTTAACCTTGACTTTGAGAAGGCCTTTGATAACGTTAGTCATTCTTACCTATGGTCGCTTATGCGGCACTTGGGGATCCCAGGGCGGTTTCTTTCATTATTACAAAACCTTTATGCTGCTGCGACATCCAGGATACTCTGCAACGGATACCTTTCTCCGATTCTCCGCATAGAGCGGTCAGTCAGACAGGGTTGCCCACTGTCTATGGGTTTATTTGCGTTGAGCCTCGATCCCCTTTTGAGACAACTACAGTCATCCCTCGGCGGCATAGAACTACACGGTCAGCGATTCCGTCTTACCGCCTATGCGGATGATGTGACTGTCTTCCTGGCAAACAACGCGGACATGGTCACCTTACATCGGTGCCTACGCGACTATTGTTCCGTTTCTGGTGCCCAACTAAATTTTACCAAGTCGGAGGTGTTACAGTTTGGTCATTGGCCAGAACCCCTGAACCTTCATGGT
Organism: Deroplatys truncata; assembly: GCA_030765065.1. Lineage (NCBI taxonomy): Eukaryota > Metazoa > Arthropoda > Insecta > Mantodea > Mantidae > Deroplatys > Deroplatys truncata. Next base: position 48,755,085 of record CM060985.1, read on the forward strand.
ATGCGGACAGTAAGCCGCACGAAGATCTTGGGCGTTGTGTTTACGCAGTGTTTTCGCGAGACTGTGGCAGTTAATTGGGCTGACAAGCTGACGAAGTTACGGGTGCTCTTAGTAGAGCAGCGGACTCGGTCACTAAACCTTTTCCAACGAGTGTGGTATGTGCATACTTACGCCCTCAGTAGGATTTGGTACATTGCTCAAGTGTTGCCTATTGCCAAGCAATTTTCTCAGAGGATCGAATGCCTGATTGGTTATTTTCTCTGGTCCGGAGCTGCTTATCGGGTTTCCAGGGAACAACTACGTCTACCAGTTAATAAAGGTGGTTGTGGGTTGATCGCAGTGGATGTGAAATGTCTGGTACTTCTTGGGAAAACTATACTGCGTGTTCTGGACGGTGAGGGCCTTCCGCTACAGCGAGCGCTTTGGGCAGCTCGACTTCGTCTTCCAGATAGGCGGCTACCCGAATTTCGGCGGTGGTGGAAGACATTTGCGGACCTACCCACCATTACTACGCAGAGGTTGGCCTTTACTCGGTCAGCCTTCTTTTACAAACATATGATGTCTACCACCAGTGTTCTACCGCGGGTACAACAAAACTATTCGCTTAGACGATGGAGTACAATTTGGGAAAAATTTCAGAATCCGAAGATCCTCACTGACTGGAAAGCTGCGGTTTACTCGGCTGTCAATGAGGTTGTTCCGACAGCTGACAAATTGTGGCGGCATGGCAGAGCAACATCAAATCTCTGCCTCAGGTGTTCTGCGGTGGAGACATTGAGTCACAAGTTGGTGGATTGTGCCCTCGTACGCCCAATATGGGACTGGATATATGGTCGCATAGGAGTGATTTGTAGTGGCGTGCTGATGTTTCCACGGGAGGTCTATCTGACTCTCGAATTCAAACACGGTGACAAGAAACTGACAGATGCCCTTACTTGGCTCATCTTTGCCACCTACTTTTGGGTACTAAAAGTTGGGGACGCAGTGAATCTGCAGGCTTTCCAGAGATTTATCCGGAAGGAACGCTGGGAGTTGGACAAAAGGACCACTTTGGCCTTGGATCTCCCGCATTTGAGGAAGCTCTAAGTGTCCACTGGAGCAGATAGAATAGGGATAAGAAGAAGAAGAAACAAAAGTGATCTATCCTTCTTGTGTAGTAGTTTCCATATTCTCCTAAAAACCTAACCCAAAATAAAGTAAATAAATACATACTTTGCACCAAAATTAAAAAAACAAAACCTTGAGAAAAAAAAACTAAATAAAATAAAATACAAAACACAATCTAAAACAGGAAAAAAATAAAAAAAAACGGAGAGGAATGCTCATTGTTAATATGAAAACAAAAAGAAAAAAAAATAGTTTGTATACGCACTAAAAAAATAAAAAAATAAAAAAAAAATAGAATCTCACACAATATTTCCAGAAAATTCAAGGTATTAATTTTATTAGTAGTGTACATGTATTAAATATATGGCATTTTAATCAAAATCGTTACAGCCATTTTTTGAAAAATAAAAAAACAACTAAAGGTGTTCATATAAAGGGTAGTTTGGGGTGGGACATTTTCTTGAAAATCTTCGTATCGTATCCTTGGAATATGCTGAACTTAAATACCAAATTTAGTATTTATACGATTTTTCGTCTTTGAGTCATACTGTTCAAAGGCATATATTAGGGTGGTTACACACACACATTGGAGCTTTTTCTATAAATACTTTTTGCGGATTCAGGGATCTCAAACATGAATTTTCAGTGAAATCTCTACATCGAATTTTTAGGTGGAATGTAACTCTTTCTCTAGTTACCTTAAGAATATACTAGAGAAGGTAAAAAGGGCAATACTGAGCTTGCGTCTGCGTTTCTTAGATGGGAGCTGCATTAAAGTAATAAATAATACCTTGGATTCAGAAAGGAAAACAGTATATACAGCAGGTTTACTATGAACAATCGGCGAGCGTTACCGAGCGAACATGAAGACGTGGTTTTAACATCTATGTATCTGTAAAAGGCATTATCCACCCTCTCCCATCCCCATACTTCACTGTCGTATATTAATGAGGACCTAACCATTGCTTCATACATGGTCTGTAATGTTTTTACTGGCATATCTGGTACCCGGGTCAATAAATTATTACCGGAAGTATTTTTGGGTTCCAACAGACGGAGGGCAGCATGCTGGGACTTGATTCTAAACAGTCAAAACTGACCAAGCTTGGACACATCCTTAATGGAAGTACGTGTACTAAGAGATAAGGTGTTTATGTAAATTTTCTTTAAATATATGTGGTGCTAGAGCACTTGTGTGGTGAGTGTGTGTGTGTGTGTTTGTGTGTGTGTGTTTTTGCGGGTGTGATTCAGAGTGTTTTTCAATTTTATATGTATGTATATAGTGTGGTTATTATAAAAATATTGTTTCTGGTCGATTCTGTAAGTCACGTATACAGACAGACCAGATATTTTTCTAGAGAGCATATACGATCTTATGACCCATGGACTGTGTTATGCAATTAATGTAATATTAAGTACTTAATAAATACCACTACTAAAGCCATTTGAGATTAGATTTGAGAACTTTTGGAGATCCTGAAGAAAACTGGAAGGCAGAGAAAACATCTATTTAATCTCCACATGAAGCAACTATTCAGAGTCGAGACAGGAATAATTACGTCAAAGGGGGGTAGAATATAAAGAAGCATGAGACAGGCTGACGCTTATATCTTATAGTTCAATGTCTGTTTAAGGAATTTTCTCAATAATTGTTTCCAGAACAAAGAAAGAGATATGGTAGGAGGAAAAAGAATATAGTGTGTTATATTTGCTATTAAACGACAAACGGTGAAGAGTACAGGATAAACATAAATGCGAAAAGGACAAAAGATGATGGTTGTTGGAAGGAAAGCAAGGTAAACGTAAAGAAAGTACGTATCACGGAGGGGATCCCGGAACCGGGGCAGAGCACCGCAAGTAGGACATAACGGTCCTTTTTTGCTTCCACCGTGATTCCTGGTAGGGATGAGGAGAGAACTCGAAGGGCGACCAGATCTGGATGCAGACGGGCACAAGACTGGAAGGGGTCCCTAACGTTTCCAGATGTAACGCATCCGGCGACTCCCGATCTCTGCCTACAAGCCACCAACCTCCAGGATCCCTGAGACGGAGCCCATTCGGAGCGATAACGCAGCGACGCCAGGGAAGAAACCTTTACAGAGCACAAGCCATCGTCCAGTTGCAACCCGCTGAACACCATCGCCTGGTCTTACAATCCTGAAACAAATAACAAAAAAGATGATGGGTACAGGAATAAGACGAAGGACAGTCGTGGTAGAAGATGAACCACCCCCAGTATTCGCCTTTTGATCCGAGGAAACCATGAAAACTCATGGACCAGACTGGGCGCTCGCTGGGGATCGATCTCGGGACCTCCTAAATGCGGGTCTCAGACGTTGCCGCCTGAGCCATCCCGCTCTGAGAAGAAAAGCAAACAAGATGTATATAATAGTGAGAGATGATGTTGCGAAGGCAGTGGACAGCTTCAGATCTTGGGATGCAGCAATGCGAGCTGTTGGCATATAGTAAATGTAGAACAGGAATTACAGTGGACGATTTTGCACACAAAAAATCTATAAAACAGTGAAAAAAATTCTGATGTGTTACACTCACATGACTTTCTCTACTCTTATTCTCCATATGCTTCATGTTAATCGAGATATCAAGATGTTAATCTTATTGCTAATTTTCTTGTAGACGCAAGGGGAATTGGTAGGCTTTAAGCGATAGTCAAATGTTTTAAGAGCTGGTTCTATGTGGAGTATTCCATTCTCTTTGTATTGTCAGGACAAAAAATTGAATAACGAATTTGAGAAAAAGTATAAGTATTGGAAAATTTAAGGGAATAACAAGCAATATCTCGAAAATGGTTCACTCAACAACAAAAATGTATATGACATAAATTGTGTATTTTAACGCAATCTACATTTTTTGTGTAGTAAAATTTTGTCTATCTCTTATGGTTTACCAGTTATGCAAAAGTCGTTCACAATGAAGAATACTTTTGTAGACATTCCCAGAAAATTCAAGATATACATTTCATTTGTCATGAAAATATCTTAAACATATGATATTTTAATCAAAATCGTTAGAGCCATTTTTGAGAAAATTAAAATTTTCGAAAAATGTTCCATGTAAAGGGTGGGGAGATTTTCTTGAAAATCTTTGTGTCGCATCTCTGGAAGATATGAACCTAAATACCAGCTTTGGTGTTTATCCGACTGTTCGTTTCTGAGTTATGCTGTTCACAGACAGACACACACGGACATGTTTCCAAAAATGCTTTTTTTTTGGATTCAGGGAGTCTCAAAACATATATTTCCGGTGAAATCTCGGTATAGAATTTTTGGGTGGAATACAATACTTCCTCTACTTACTATACGTAGTAGAGAAAGTAAAAATCAAGTGAAGTGCTCTGAGTGCAGTGCGGCACTAATCCGAAATCTTGTATGTTGCGACGAAGTGATGACAAGCGATTATAAAAATCTGAAGTATGGATATGGAAAAGCATGGAGACAATGTGCATAAATGTATGACAATGATGCTTTACCAGGCGTTCCTTTTGCAATTGGACCAGCTATCAGATGGGCAGTGATAATGACTTTATTAAACTTGTTATATTCGATGATGTGTGCTTATTTTAGTTGGACGGTCATGTGCATACTCCAGACCCACGGTACTTCTCTGCGCAAAGTTGAGGTTGGACAAATGTGGCTAATAACATAGGTGCTCTCAGAGTAATAGTATGATGTGGTCTTCCTGGTGATGTTGCACTCACATTTCTTTAAATATAGCATGGGCCAATATTCTTATAGTCAAGTGCCAGAGTATACTTTATTAGACCTTCTAGATGGCCTCCATTGGACAGACGGCAGAGATTGTGGTTTGAATAAGACGGAATTACTTCTCACTATCCACTAATCGCGCGAGACAATTTGAATCACAAGTCTGAACATCAATGAATTGGACGGGGTGATCCAATGCCTTGACCTGTATGCTCCCTGATTTATTTGAATCCTCTAGACTGTTTTATTTGGGGATATGTAAAATAACATATTTTTCAGACTGAACCTGCATCTTTGGAAGACTTGAAAGTACTAATAGATCAGGCTATTCAGCATATTTCACGAGCTACACTTTCCAATGTGAGTGCTGAAGTCCAGGTTCGAGTGACGCATCGTCCTCTTGTTGATGGACGCCACTTTGAACATCTGAGTTAGCTCTTAAATGAGCATGACAAGTATTCGATATGGTCAATGTTAACATTTTTACTGAAAATTATTGTATTTGTCAACTGACTTTTAGACCTTGCAGTAGTAAATAAAGTAACATGGCGTGGAGATGCAAACTGTATTCGGTTTTAACTCAGGGTTACAGTAATACTATCAGGGGCATTGCCAGAACAATACTGCTTATCCCTGGTCTCCCCTAATGCTCCATCATCCCTCTCTGGAATTACATGAAAAAACGAAGGTCCTAAACTCTGAAATTGCAACGCTCCCGAAATTGCTAACTGTATCCAACGATTGGTAACTATCATATAATACAAAACGTTAACTCCACGGCGTTTTCCTTTCAGACGTTTTGTTTTAATTGCCCGTCAAATTTTGATGGGAAGCTTTCCCTCGCTTTCATTTGTCTCCCGGGCCGCTCTGGATCCATGTATTAATGCACGGGAAATGACGTTTTCACGGCTACCCCCAACAATCTTCCAGAGTTACGACACCTTTTATTTTATTTTTTAAGTAAGGAAGTTATAGTCCATGACGACGAGCTGGGGGAACGGTATGTTCTGATGTTTCCAGAAGAATTGTTCTTGTTCAGAACAAAGAATTCCTCGACTTCGTTTCGGGTTTGTTGTACTTCCCTCGTCAACAATTATGATGATGGTTTTAATAGCTTTCCAGTTGATTTAATTCTAACGGAGTTGAGGAATTAGAGAGGGTGGGGAAATTCAATGAAATTTTATTGATTGTTGACACCCCAGGGCTTCTTTTACAATGGACCGTAACAAAACAGGATTATTAGGAATTTTCCTCGTATGGAAATTACTTCCATTATTATGAAAACATTATTTTTCCCCTGTCTAAACCTAAATTAGATTACGTTTTGTTATACGAAAGCCTGAAATGATTTCATTTGATTAAATTCTAATTTATGGGATTGTTTTTAGCAATAAAGTCCGGAAAAACGAGATGAATGTCTAGTACCCAGTGTGGATAGGATAAGGATATTTCATGGTTTGAGTTGAGTATCACTTCAAGCAAAACAGCAGTCATGTTTCTCACTAGAAACATTTAAAATATTCAATCCATTGCAATAAACACAATTTATCCAACACTACATATTTAATTGGTATCCAAAAGCAAAAGGAGCTATGCCAACTGTTAGAAATTGAAATAGAGATTACCTAATATAAATGTCAAATGGTTTGAAAAAATCTACACTGTGGTTGAATCCACAGCGTTATATGATATTGGCATCTGGGGACTATATGGAGAAGAGTAAATCATAGTGTACACAGGATGTTTTGCAAGGAAGTCTTAGGTATAGGCAAAACGATTTAATAGCAGTTCTCAAGAATTCAAAGTGACCGACTTTAAAGTAAACTAAAATACTGCCAACTTTAAAATTGGAATTACTAGTTTCGAGTCAGTAAATCGAATCTTATTCTGAAATAACACAAGTTGATTAAATCACTTCCCAGCTCTAATTATTGTATCGTATTGTATTGAATGGTAAATTGTGTTGTAAAACAGCAATTAAAAGTGTGGAAGGAACTAATATGTAAGAACTAACACTATTCTAATTAAATGCACACGTGGAACACAATGGTCTGAACCCAACTAAGGATTATTTTCTTTAAACTCAACAGTTGACATCTGCTAGATAATGGCTGCACTACCAACGTAACAGCTGCAATTAACATCAATTATGGCCATGTCTTTACTATACGTATATTTTAGGAGCAGTTGCTGCTATTGATGTCAACTGAACAAACAGAATGTCACCAAAAGTAACAAGAAAGCACTATAATGGGGAAAATGTATCACAGCTGGCGTTCTCTATATAACAAGTGCAAATTTAAAGGAAGCAGCCAGATGGAACTGGGAAGAATGGAGAAAGGCATGCTTATGGAAAGGCTACTTAATTAATATTGATTTAGGATCTTGAAGTTACAAAAAAGACAATTCTTGGAATATCAAGGAATATCTTCGAAATAACCTGTAAAGCAATGTGTTAACACAAATTTGGAGAAGAAGAGAAAATAGTTATAACGGATTTTGGAAATAAGCGAGGAGGAGATTTGAGGGTGTAGAAATTCAAAGCTCTTCAGTGAAATAACTAAAAAGACTGTCTTAAATTTAAATGTTGCACTTGATTGAAGATTAATTGGGAAAGGGAACAATGTATTGGTTATCTTGGAGATAATGGATATAATTAAACTGAAATTGATGACAGATATTATAAGCGTAAATGGAAATGTGCAGAAAAAGAGATAAATATTTATTCCTAAAGATGTTCTAATGGATGCTCAGAGTACAGTGTATTCATTGGTCCCTAAAAAGCCTTGCTTTCTATATAATAAAGAGTGCAAGTCAGAAATTAAATAAAAAGATTGTAACAATAGATAAAAGCATTTTTATCCACTACTGTGATTAAAATCAGTATTTATGTTGCTAGCAACAACGAAACAAACGATGGATTATATGGCAGATGCGGATAAAATTGTATATGCTAAGCGAGTCATTTACGTCACAAAGTGAGTATACGAGCAGTTTAAATATGCCATAGTATTAAGATAAACTTAACGTGTTTACGTACTTTTAGGGTTGACTCCAACATCGAGTGTTTGCTCCCTAACGAAGCCACCTTGGTGGTCTTCGACATATAAATCAGCGCCTGTTTCGGGAGTCGTTCCTTATTCATTCTACTGAGATGGTTTAACCAACGAGTCCTGTATTCCTCTATCTTCCCTATAACTGGAGGTAGGTTAGTTCATTCCTTATATCCTCGTTTTCATATTTATGTATATCCTCTTACCCTTCTAAGAAATTTCATTTCCGCTGACTGTATTCTCTTAACATAGGTTTTCTTTAGGTCCATGTCTCGCATCCATTCAGCAGTATTGGTAGTCATCGTCTTATAAAATTTTATTTGTGTTTCTTTTCTTCTTTAATTTTTTAGACTCCTGGGAAATGTATCACATGTATTCTGAAAACATTGTGCTTTAATATTAATGCCTTTATCATAGTCATAGGTAATGTCACAAACTAAATATTTATAATGGATCATTTGTTTTAAAGCGGTGTTATTTATTATTACCATTATTTTGCTTCTGATTGGATGCTTCCCTATGAAGCCATGACTTTCGTCTTCTATAGAGGGATGTTTTTACTTTCTCTACTACGTATAGTAAGTAGGGGAAGTATTGTATTCCACCCAAAAATTCGATACCGAGATTTCACCGGAAATATATGTTTTGAGACCCCCTGAATCCAAAAAAAGGATTTTTGGAAACATGTCTGTGTGTGTCTGTGTGTGTGTGTGCCTGTGAGCAGCATAAATCAGAAACGAACAGTCAGATAAACACCAAACTTGGTATTTAGGTTCAGTATCTTCCAGAGATGCGACACGAAGGTTTCCAAGAAAATCTCCCCACCCCAGATTATCCTTTACATGGAACATTTTTCGAAAATTTTTATTTTCTCAAAAATGGCTCTAACGATTTTGATTAAAATATTATATGTTTAAGATATTTTCATGAAAAATAAAACGTATATCTTGAATTTTCTGCGAATGTCTCCAAAAGTATTCTTCATTGTGAACGACCTTTGCATAACTTGTAAACCATAAGAGATAGACAAAAGTTTACTACACAAAAAATGTAGATCGCGTTAAAATACACAATTTGTGTCATATACATTTTTTATTCATGAGTGAACCATTTTCGAGATATTGCTTGTTATTCCCTTAAATTTTTCAATACTTATTTTCTCAAATGGAATTTGTTATTCTTTTTTTGTCTTAGATATGCAAAGAGTATTAATCTGTGGCAAAGAGAATGGTGCTGCACCTAGCAACCAGTTATTAAGAGATATGTATATGCTTAAAGGCTACTGTATTTCTATATTGCCCTTGTAAATGCAAAACAAGGGGAACATAGTACGCCTTAAGCGATAGTCAAATATTTTTAGAACTGGTCGCTATGTGTAAAATGTAATTCTCTTTGCATGTCAAAAGATCGTTTCTGCACATGTTTATCGGGATTAATATGAAATAGATGGAGAATAAGAGTTTGTAAAAAATAGTTTGTACAAGAGTAGAGAAAGTCATGTGAGTGTAACACATCAGATTTTTTTATATTCCTCACATATTATATTTAGTTTATGTATGACCTTTTGTAAAAGTCCTTGCCTTCTTGGGTAATTATCTCGTCATCCGCAAATAAAAAGAGCACTTATTGTACTTTGTGAATTTACCAAAAAGTCTTCCGTAGTATGCTTCTTCCATTCTCTAAGAATGTCGACCATGTATGTTAAAAAGACTTGGAGAGAGACTACACCCTTGTCCAACGACTTTATTAATCATAAATTCTTCCTATAATCGCACTCAATATGCCATTTGCCAATGACAGACGGAGTATGCTAGTCAATTGGCCAATCAAAATCGTACTACACTGATAAAAATTCACCTTCGATAACTACACTGGTGATGCACTTGTTTTTAGTTTGTATGAATGAAGTGAGAGAGATCACCTAGGCTGACTGCAATAATAGCAACTGAAAACACCGCTCTGTGGAAGTCAAAATATTGGCAGTATAAAAGCAGTGAAGGTAATTTAACGCCAGAAAACACAAAGAAGTACAAAAGTATGGAACGAGATTTTAGATAATACGTGTGAATTCTATACGGAGAGAAATTATAAAATTGACGGTTCAGTTAGTGACAAAGAGATTGCTTCCATTCTACAGGACTAACAAACATTGTTGGCGCTAAACTAGGTAAGTTCATAATAAGTTTTTCGTGTGATTATCTAACCGAGTAGCACTCGTGCTACTAGTTTTACAGGACAATTTAATTTTGGTTTCAAACTCTGCATGTATGAAAAGAAGTATTCATTAACTCAATTAAATTTTGGTTTTGGTTTCAAACTCTGCATGTATGAAAAGAAGTATTCATTAACTCAATTAAATTGCAGTAAAACTATCAGCACTAGTGCTACTACTGCTGATAATTTTCCATTTGTTGACAATTTATTCGTCGTTTTACAGTACAGCGATTTTATAATCTGTTTCAGATGAAATCGGATACCTCTATTATCCATTATTTTCACAGTGTGTTCCGTGCACCCTATCTTCATTTACACAAACAATATTCTTTTCACTTGTCCAATTCTTAAACAGTCATAATTCCTTCTCATAAATATTTTTGACTTTCCAAGTAAAGGCTGGTTCACAACCAACGAGAACGGTAACCAGAACGAGAAAGTTGAATTACATGTATTCAAATGGGAATGTTCACAACCGACGGGAAGCCTTCCCGGGCCCCGGGAACGGGAAAGAAGAGTTGCCCAACTTTTAACTTTCTCGTTCTCGTTCCCCGGCACGGCATATTAGATCCCTATTCTGCATATTAGACTCTTCGCTCTAGAGGTTATTCTAGGCGGACGTGACATGAAACAGCCACTAGTGCTCTCTATAGTCGCAAGCTGTAAACATGAAACTGGAAGAAATTAGTAGTAAATGTGCTTCCTAACCTCATCCCGACACCCGCAAATCTAATCAGCGTTGCTTCCTCTGGTGAAGGGGTCATTTGTAGTTTGTTTATATGCAACTCAAAACTGGCTATTACCTAAAAAAACAATGGCAAAAGCTATAAAGAACAGCTAAAACCGATGAAAATGAAAAAAGATCAATAAACAATTTTAATGTATGCCGTTAAATAAAGGAATGAAAGCTTGGCATAAGTAGAGGAATCGGAAATGTATATGCATTTAGATGTTTACTCTACGAATTTTGAAGTTGGTTGGCTAAATTGAAAGTAGGTGAAAAAATATCATTGGTCAGTTAAAAACAAATGAAATACCAATGCGCAAAATCCACTTTCACTTTGTGATCGATATGCATTCCCGTTCTCGTTACCAGGCTGTTGTGAACCAATATCTTGTATGGTGCATTGCTTCCCGTTCTCGTTTCCGTTCTGGTTACCGTTCTCGGGCGGTTGTGAACCAGCCTTAATGGAGTGCTAGTAGAGGCCTTCTGAAATAATAACACGAATATGTGTATTTTCTTTAGTATCCTTATTAAAATAAGTTATCTTTGTATTTTTAGAAACGGTAGTATGTGGAAGTTGGGAATTTAAACCCTTTGTCCCTTTCATGTGCTTTTTAAAACATCTTATCTTTTGGGTGCGTCGATGAGATTCAGTTAGTTCGATCACTCAATGCTTCTTTGTTCACTGAGTCCCAAATCAGTTTTCAGAGAGCGGGCAGAATTTCCATCACTACGTGACTTCACTGTTAAAAAAAACTGATGTTTTTTTGTTTGTAGCTCAGAGAACATGAATATAAAAACAGTTTCCCCTGCAGTAGTGCTTACTCAGGAAAGTCCAAACGGAAGGAGGCACTATCTGTCACTGCGTAGCAATGCTAATCAGGGCTCATCAGAGGAAATCACCTGCTCGACACGGACAAATCGTTGCACCCCCCCATCCTTTTGAGCGCCTGGGATGTCCCAATATCCGGTACAGAGGGATATGGCTGCTCATTATCCACCCTACGCATGTGATACTCCTAGAGGGAAGAAGACTTAACTGGTCACAGAACGGCGAAAAGCTACTGGCCACTCAAGTCTGGAGACCTACTATCGATCCTAAAGTTAGACAGTGGTGTGTTCATTGTTAAAAAAATCTATGTGTTACACTCACATGACTTTCTCTATCCTCTAGTTGTATTGGAGCGTGTTTTTTAAAAGTAAGTTTTAGCATGCGCGGTTACTTCCTCCATTCATTAGGAAGCCAGACGCAGCTGTGAGCGATCGTAACTTCGTGTTTTCCTGATATTAGAGCGTTTAGAAATTTTTAACAAAATGGAACGACCCGCCGACCTGAAGTCAAATCAGTGATTTGTTTTTTGAATCCAGCAAACATTCATCACCAAGTTTGAGGTTTATAATGAGTGACAATGTCCGGCCACACACAGTCAAACAATCTCAAGATCTGATCAAATCATTTGGTTGGAAACAATTCGACCACTCTCCTTCGTTTGGATTTGGCACAAGCGATTTTCATTGCTTCTTCATCTGAAGAAATTCCTCGGTAGAGAGCACGATGTTGTGAAACAAGAAGTGCAGACTTGCTTTTCATCTCAGGCGTTATGATTCTTTGGCGAAGGCATGTAAAAATTGGTTTCCCGTTACGACAGATGCCTATATAAATTAAATTGAGTTTTAGTTACGGGCGCTCTTCAACTACTATGGTTCTTAGCGTCCCATTCTCTATTGGGCGTGAAAGACCGGAAATTTGGAGAAGTGATGTAAGGTAATGGATGATAACAAAGTATTTGAAAAAAATGTTCTGTTGTTTTTAAACAAATTATCGGTACTTTGAAAACACACTTCGTACAAATTATTCTTACAAGTTTTTTTTCCTATATGCTTAATTTTAATGCTTAACCTTTCCGAAAACACATTACACATTTCGGTATAGATACAAAGGGAACAGCGTTAGTCAAATGATTTAGAACTGGACGTTATATGCTGGTCTTAAAATTCCATATCCTTGTCAATGACATCGTGAGAAACAACTGAAATTCGGCAGGAGTTTAAAAGAATGGCTAAATATTGAACAATTCGAACGATATCTCGTTAATGGCTGATGCCACAAAAAAGTTATTGGAAATAAATTCTGTTTTAAAGAGATCTGCATTTTTTGTGTAGTACATTTTCGTCTATCGCTTAACGTTTACAAGTTGTATAAGATTCCTTCCAAGTGAAGAGGACTTCACAGGCTATTCCCAGAAAATTCAAGATAAAATATGATTTTTCATGTAAATGTTTTTAGTGTGTGATATTTTAATAAAAATCGTTAGGACCATTTTTTTCGAAAATCAAAAAGTGAAAGTGCATAGTGCCATTTCAGTTTGTTAGGAATTGTGACTCAGCAGCTCAGTTGTGTTTTGATTCGACGGATCAGTTGTGTTGTGTTCCGAGTATGACTCAAATGTAACGTTTGTGCTACGCTAAGTGATAAATAAAGTGTGTTTCTCAGTAACTGGTGTTCTCATGAGTTACGATATATACATTTAATTTAAAATGGAGAGAGTTCAGGAGAATTTCGGTGTAAAGACACGCACCAAAACGAGTTCAAGAGTTCCAATCTCACTACCGCAACAAAGACAGTAGTTTCCGTCTCAGGAACTTGCTGCTACAGAATGCGGCGGACATATATTAGACATCATTTTGAGCTTTGGTGAAATAGCCAGGTCGTCACATCCAGTTATTACCAGACATAAGTTCTTCAAAGCGGATGGTAACCTCACCTTTACGTTGTAAGGCGCACCAAGAGTAGAAACTTCAGTTATTTCCTCAAGCTTCTGAGAGTAAATTGAATACCTACCACACAAGAGCAATTTTAAAACAAATGTAATTTATCATTAGCACCAGTAGCAAGCAACAACGATATCAAGGACATAGTGGCGGAGGCGCTGCACGTATACAGGTGTGATATCCCAACTTGATGATGAGTTCCAGGTTGAAGTTCTCAGCTGTTCTCCATCTCCGCTATCCTATTCCTAGCTATCTGTATTCCAGGATATTGTGGGTGAAGGCAATTAATAAACTGAACTCCTTTAACGACTTGAGTTATTCTAACACAAGAAATTATCGAAGCGGCTAGCAACTGTTCCCCTTAGCATAATAAGGAAGTAATCTATAAGCTTCTCACTACTTCAAATGTTGCAGTGGACGTAGCTATCTATGTCACACGATATCTCCCCCTCTCAAGTGCACACGCGTTACAGCACCTGTCACCAAATAGCTCACACGAGAGAATATGCAAGAGAGAGTGTTGAAATCTGGGGCGCACCATCCTTTTACACCTCGTTGCTAGCTACTTTCGCGCCGTTTTACTTAATCTTTATTTCGGTTGGTTATTTCCTTGGCGTGCTATGTGTAAGACATCTTTCACTTTTATAAGTCAAGCTTCTGTCTGACTGCTGTGATAAAACCCACTATCTCTGTCTCACTTACAATTCTCTTTTTTCTTTCTATCATTGACTCTTTTTCTAACTCCCTTGCCTTTCTAGGAATTGTACCCTTATCTCCGTCCTTGTTTCTCTCGGACCTCTTTCTCAGCTCGACGGTGTTTTGCCTAATCCTGTGCCTATTTGCGTGTGTATGTTGGTGGACTTTTAAACCTACTGTTAGCGCGCTTTCTAGCTAATTACAATGTTTCTTACATATGGCACAAGTTATCTTACAGTGTTATGTTACATTATTACATATTCCTATTCTTGATTATTGATTTATGGTTTCCCGTTATTTGTATTACTTTCCCTTTCGGGTGTATTCTCCCCTACAGACTGAACCAAGGTATGCAAAAACAATTAGGTAGTGTCAGTCGCATTGGAGAAGATATTGACTGACGAAAGACTGGTAGAAACTTCTTTCGGCAATCATTGTTTTAAGTTCATCAACAAAGTTGTAATATTGATTTTATTTCTCAAATGACATATGTATTTTATGTTAATTGTGTATAGTTGCATTGCCCTCTTAGTGCACTAAAGAATTTAGACCTTTTCAGGCACAATCATATGTCACACACATCACATAGTGGTGTTTGATTAATATTGAACCCCAATTACTATGGATTACTATTATATCCCAAATTGAATTATAGGTATAATTGTCTGAATTTCCGCAACTAAGAATAATACTGTGACAATTTGTGCATCCAAATTCATCTTTAAAATATCCTCTACCACATCCGGCTTCGAAGATGGTATTTAGTTTGTACCCTCTATAATTTTCTTTTGTATGTAATCTGAACCAATAATGAAAGTGAGAAACAGAAAAAGAGAACTCACATGGCTGTATAACCTAGCAGTTGATACATGTTACAAAGGTTAAAATAATCTATTACACTTCAGCACCTAAATCAAAAGAGTTCTCCAAACTGCAACATGAATTTGTTTTTTGTCTGTAATTCGTTGTCTTATATGAATAATTAATTATTTCAGAGTGATTACTGTTACATGAAATTCACCTCTACCATGAACGAAATCAAGGATGTTTTGATTGAATCTCCCTGGGAATACTTCTGAACAAGCCGGATATACTTTTGGGTGATTTTCCGATATAAACATTATTAACAGTTTAAGTCAAGGGACTAATTTAATACAAAACATCACGTGAAAATAAATTTCAATTTTCATAATACTTGTTACTAATATCAGGATTGTTGTGACATAACCTAAAGCCCGCGCACATCTCGCTTTAACGTAATGACGAAGTGCGCAGAACTCTGAAAAACAACATCGTCTACGCATTGCAAAGGAGTCCGATCCACTGTACCTATGTGCATAAACCATCATATTCCTTTCCCAGGCGAACTCATGAGCATAGCTAACACACAAATCTGGCATATGAGTTTAAATCAATGCACTGCAGAGAAGAGGTGAAAAATAAAATAAAAGCAACAATGTTTAATGCCTAAACTAACCGATCATATTTTGTTGTTTTTATTGCAAAATAAAAACTTCGGAAAGCGGAACAAATTATTGGATTATCATATGTCCACTGTATCGGTCAAGCTTTTGCTGAAATTCCTAACTATAGTATCTGAATTTGCTATTTACCTGCAATTACGAATCAATTACTAATTAAAAAGAAAATAGACAAATCATATAATTGATACATACTAATTTATAGTATTAACATGTCAGTTTGGTGTAACAAAATTGAAGCTGCAACTATTTTCTTTTATTTTCAGAAGGAAAAGTTAATCTTATTTTTAAAATTGTTCTGTATCAAATGGCAAATATGAGCCAATAGAAATATACAATTATTTTATATTTAGAAATATACCAGGAGTAAACCGGATATTAGTATTAGAATAACTTTTATAACGCTTATCCGTATGTAACATTAATATCAGTTTTTGTTTAAAAATCGCAATATCCCGCCCATTTCTGATACGACGGCTAAGTTGCAGTTTCAACTATGACTGTGGAACGTGTGCCTAAGTGGTCAATAATGACTCAAAGCCATGCTAGGAAGGAACATTAATGAAGGAGTTAAATTCCTATCTATCAGTAGCTCACGTGGTCAATGAGCTATAAATCTTCAAAAAAACTTAACTCAATGAATAGTACTTTCAGGTATAAATACAAAATTCTAGGTATATTCTCATTCTGGTAGGATTTTAAATTTTCACTAATCTCCATGTCCTGAAACTTGGATTTATTGATGTGCCGCCAAAATCTACCAATTATTTACATTTTTCTTCAAAATACGCTCTCAAAAATGGTTATGGTTAAATGAAATATCAAGTAAACATGTGAGTGGTTCACTGAAGAGGCATCCTTGAGTGAGATTTCCTCAGAAGCTGTCCCAGCTGGACATTCAATCCGCTTCTTGTTGGAGAAGTTTCACTGTTCAAATTTGGTCAAAATGTAGTCTGCACTGAACTAAACATTTTTGGATACCAGTAAATAGGATAATATATCATGTATTTGTGTGCTTACATGGGCCTCTGTGAAGCATCTGCTCGTGTATTCTCAGCCAAAAATCTTCCTGTGCAATCGTCATCACAAGTGGGATTACTTTGATTTAATTTGGTTTTCTTTTGAAATCAGGCATATTTGGTGACAAATGATGAATAACATTTCATTTGTTACGTTCACCATACCCTGATCAGAGAAATAGGCATCTGACGAGGCCAGATGTTTCTCAACAGGAGGCTCAGAGAGTGCCTCCTCTGAGCGGACAAAAGTTAAACGTGTGCGTTTAAGTCGCCAAGTGCGAGAAACAGTTGTCGGAAAAAGAAGTATTTACCCTGGCACTTCAGAAAATTGATGATCTCACACACAGGAAGCGGAAATTCACAATGGGGCACCAACTCAAAAGCCACAAACCGATCGTGCTTTGCGGATGATGCCCTCTCCGGTTGACATCATTGCTGGTGCCATTTTTCACTTGTTCAGTCGAGAACTCTTGTTAATTTATTTTTTATGAAGAGGGAGGAGTGGGAACACTTGCAGGGTTTGTAAAGCAAGTGCCTCGCGTTTAAGGCTCTTTGTTTTAAACACCTACAAAAGAATCCATCCGGATGCCCTTTTGTCAAATGAACCGCCATGCTCAAAAAGTTTTCTGAAGTGCCCACTTTTGCTTTCTTTGAATGCACCTGTTAGGGTGTTTTTGATGTCATTTAACATCTACATTTTAAGCACTATTTGAAAGACCTCCCATACAACGTGCACTCTTCGGCTAGCCCCCCAAAAAGCCTTTGTCACGAGAAAAACTGGTTGACGATATTTGTTTTTGACACATGCACAGTTGCAATCGCTGACGTCAGTGGTGTGCTTCCTCTTGACCCTTGATTTAGTACATTATAGTGAGAAACGGCACGTGTTAACAATAAACGCCAATTAAAAATATGTTATCGAGTTAGTGTATAATGCACCTATGTGTTATTCTGAATTCATCAGAGGTGGGCCCTCAGCAGTGACCTTTTGGGATTCGTTGGAGACTGAAGAAGAAATACATTTCCATATGGGCTTATTATAGATTACTGAAGAATTATTACAGATAAAAAATGCATATTCACAACATTTGCATCAAAACTGTACTCTAATGTTAGTATGTTGCAAAATAGAAATACCACTTGTAAACTACTCTGTGACCAAATGTGTTGCTCAGGTTGCACGTCTTTTTGAGGTTTCATTTAAAAAAGTGAATTATTTTTATTTTGAAATGCTAAAACTGGCAATAATCATAATCGTAATAATTGCAAAGATTATTGCTTATCACAGTATGATTCCTTTGAATGATTTCTGGGAATGGGTCTATATATAAAAATACTTAACATATTTCCTGAAAGAAGCAGTGTTAGATCAACTAAATGACTAATTATTTAAAAGTTTGGAGTTTTTAAAGTGCTAAAAGGACTTACTGACATTAATGAAAGCCTAAATATATAAGATAATTTTGAATTCCTTAAGAATTCATGTTAATTTACCTGTGTTTCATTTCTGTTAACTGCAACAATATTACGCTAAAACCAAATACGCTTTGTGTTTAAAGCTCCTTGAGGTCTGGTCGTTTTTACTTCAAACGAATCTGCCCTTTCTAGATCCTTCTCTTGTGCAGTAGTCCATCTATTTCGTAATACAGAGAGGCTTTGAATGACTGTCTGACAGCGCAGAAACCCTATAGAAGGTTTGAAGACTTGTCAAAACGCGAATCTCAGATTGATGTTTTGAAACATTGCTCACAAATATTGGTAGTATACTAGCATTTTCTTCCTAGGTACATTCCTTAGACAAGTAAAAGGTACCTAATTTTCATTTATGCTCAACATAGATTAAAAAGCAAACTGCTTAGTTAATATGTATGTTAACAGGCAGGTATTGTATTAACTTATTTTATCGATCACAAATGTTAATAAACCCTATTTTTGAAGCTTACACATAGAATACAGGCGACAGTCATTATAACAGTAATTTTTCTATAATTGTATTAGAGATATGCCTATAGATTGTTAATTTAAAGTACTAATGTAGAGTTGACTGGAATCTACCGCTCAACAATATTACTTCAATTTGGTGAAAGAAATGTGGGGCGTGTCTTCATTATGATATTTTAAATTTTACTTAATGACTACAAAACTAAAACAAATTAATTCAGTTTTAAAGTTCAAGTAATTAGTTGAATTGCAATATTTAGTAAAACTGATATAAAAATCTTACATTTGAGTATTAATGCTCTGGTAATCCAAATACTTGCGAATAGAAACTGGAGTATCGCAATTAAGGTCTTAAGTTTAGAGAAAAAAGTGATATAATTGATAAAACGTATTATGACTATTTTTTAAATTAGTTTTGTACCACTTTTGATTTAAAACACCACAAAATGTGTATATTCGGTGTAATCCGGATATCGAAATATTGAGTGGAATACAATTCTTCCTCTACCTATGATAGGTAGGCGGTAGAGAAACTAAAAACGTAGAATGCCATTGATTTTTAAACGTTTCAAGGACGTTTATCAATCCACTAGTGAGCTGATGCTATATTTTAGTGAATTTATTTCTGCTATACTTTGTTTACCACTTGCATGATGTAGTAGATAGAGGAAATCTGAATATCGAATTTCAGGATTTAAAATTTAATATCGAGATTTCACAAGAAATATACGTTTAGAGGTCCACTGAGCCCAAAAAAGGGTTTTTAGAAAAGGTGTGCGCGCTCGCGCACGTGTGAGTGTCTGTGCGCGCGAACACATAATTCAAAACAAGTTCCCTACTTGAGTTACACACTGTTTGAGCATAAAACTAAAAACGAAAAGTCAGGTAAATGGCAAACTTTGTGTTTAAGTTCAATACTTTCCAAGGATGCAACACAAAGGTTCCCAAGAACCCCCCCCCCACCACAAACTGAGCTTTATGTGAAAAATTTTCGCAACTGTTTTTATTTTGCTCAAAAAGACCCTAATATTTTTATTATAATACCATATGTTTTGAGATATTGCATGGCTAATAAACTTGTATCGTGTTTCTGGAAATAACTTCTGAAGTCCTCTTCATTCGGGATGAATTTTGTTAATTTTGTATAACTGGTAAGCAATAAATATGGACATAGATCGCAACATACAATTTATTTCAAATAAATTTGTATAGCATCGGCCATTTCCGAGATATTTATTGTTATTGGTTTAACTTCTTCAATATTCTGTCATTTTTTGAAATTCTGTACAAATCTGTTGTTCCTGTGATGTGACAGAAAGATCTTTAAATTCAGGATACAGCAACCGCTTTTTTAATGATTTGATAATCACTTCAGATCCTGAATGCCCTTGTAACTATAATGAAGTGAATCAAACTATTTCTGAATATGTTTATCTCCATTAAAATTAAGTAGACAAAAATAAAGTTTTATAAACATAGCTTGTAGAAGAGAGAAAAATAAACGACAGAGGCTAGCGGAAGTCATGTGAATGTAACAGTTTTTTTTAAAAAAATATTAGTTCTTTATATGCTCTCGTCTAGCTTTTAGTGAATAGGTATTCCCCAATTGAGTGAAAACAGCTTGTTGATTTAATAGGCTCTATGTTGTTTTCCCACTTAATATCCACAGCTCATTTCTAATTATAGTTTGCTAACCACCCTGCTCTTACGCAAGCAAAACCCTTTCTTTTCAAATATGTATGATAAATGTCAGCACACTTTTCTCTGTCCCAATGCTTCTTGAAATTTATTAAAGTAATAAACTTATTCTTCTAAAACCGAGCGGAATGGCTCAGGCGGCAACGTTTGTGCCCCGCCGCCGACCTTCCTGGCCAATGAGTTTTTTTGGGGGTTTCTTCGGGTCGCTAGGCGATGCTAGGAAGGATAATTAGGTCCCCTGAATTTCCTGTCCCTCCACTTCATCTCCATTTGCATTTTGCTTCACCTTTCATCCGCTTGATTTCTTTCAAGGTTGCAAGTGTCTGCGAGAGGCATGGCAGGAGAGAAGGATGCTTGAGAAAACCTTCGTCCCCCGGATTGGGGACGGTCTCAGGGTTCCGGGGACGTGGCTGCTCCAGTGCCCACCTGGGGAGTTTAAATCTGGAAATGGTAGGGACCTTGCCTCTGGTCCGGCTGCCCTCTGTCCCCTCTCACTTCATCCCTCTCCCGGCGGCGCCCCACTATCTGCTTAGGTCAAGGTGCTATATCCGCCTCCGCTTAGATCCTAATCCTAGGCTTCTAAACACTGCCTATTTTAACTTTCTCCATCACATCCTCATTAAGTACAGGAAGTATTCGGCTCCACTCAAAAATTCCATCTCAAGGTTTCATAGGAAATACATGTTTTGAGGTCTCCTGAATAAGAAAAAGCGATTTTAGAAACACTCTCTGTGTGGGGATATGTGTGCGTGCGTGCACTTTTTGTTTAGTTCAGAATCTTCCAAGCATGTGAAGGTATTCAAGAAAGCCCACCCCCCCCCCCCCCCGCCGCAAGCTAACCTTTACACGTAAAAGTGTGCGTTATTTTTCTGAAAAATGGGTCTAACGTTTTGATTAAAATATCACATGTTTAAGATATTTCGATGAAAAAATACATACCATCAATTTTCTGGGAATAGGAGTAGGGTCCTCTTTGTATAATTCTGTATAACTCGTAAACAACACTAGACAAAAACTAAATTTACGACAATACTTTGTCATTTTTTTAAAATGTCACCAACTACTGTTCCCTTTTTGTAATGGAAAGAGTATGGAGCTTCAAAATCAGTATATAGCGACCTGCTTTTTAATAATTTAACTATCGCTTCAGTCTCCTCTATTCTCTTGTACCAACAACAAACTGAGAAGTAAACAATCAAAACGCAATTTCTCCACCAAATGCACTTTTAAAGAAAAGAAGAAAATGATTTCTCTTTAATGATGAATAATATGTGAACTGTGCCATAAAATATAGATTATATGATCTTCTGTGTAACTTATAACATACCACCACAAATCTAGAGACCATCCTTTCGTGAAATTTAACTTTGAAACTTGAAGAAAACCTCTTTCATTTGAAATAAATGGAGAAAATACCATGTGATTGAAAGAGAAACAGGGAACATTCTTTATGCTTGAGTATAATTTAATTGTTAATGTGCTCATTTAATGGAATTATGACAATAATAATGTTCAAATGGTGACATCTACATCACTCTCCAGACAATTACAGCTGACAGCTTTTATTCTCTAGCCCAACACGATAGTATAAAACTGCCTTATATTGTTTGTCAGAGACTTTTGAGGCAGTGAAAGGGAGAGATACTGACATCGCGCGGCCGGTGTGGCAGCTATCACAAAGAGCCGCCATACGTAGCCGATTTAGGCATAAGCAACCAGTTTTCTAGTTTCCCCTTCCACTGTCTTAAAAAGCTCTGAACAAAGAATATCAAGAAAAACCACAGGCTCTTCATCACCTGGTTTATTTGGTAAGCTCTCTCAGTCCCAAAATTAAGCTGCAAGTTATTTTACATCTGCTCTTTTTTTCATTAGAAATTGGACAATTGAATGGAACTTTCACTAGAACTCCACCCAATTCTTCTTCCATTTTAATTAAACTGGTCATTTTTTCTTCCAATTATAGAAAAAATGAGAACCAAACTTCTGCCATTGAAACCTAAAAGAATGAGCATAAACAAAATAGTTGACCAATCAGGAATCAGATTGGGTGAAAGCTAATTGGCTGAATAGATGGAATACCTTCTGCTTGAAAACAGGCTATACAGGAAATACTTTTTGATTCAAATGTCATTTTCAATACATAATTTGAATTGGTTAACAAGCTTTTGAATGAAACAAGTGTCATACAAGATGGGCATAAAGAAGACAAATGCCTGTATAGGATAACTAACTTTTTACTTTCTCTACTACGTATAGTAAGTAGGGGAAGTATTGAATTCCACCCAAAAATTCGATACCGAGATTTCACCGGAAATATATGTTTTGAGACCCCAGGAATACAAAAAAAGCATTTTTGGAAACATGTCCGTGTGTGTGTGTGTGTGTGTGTGTGTGTGTGTGTCTGTGAACAGCATAACTCAGAAACCAACAGTCGATAAACACCAAACTTGGTATTTAGGTTCAGTATCTTCCAGAGATGTGACACGAAGGTTTTCAAGAAAATTCTCCCACCCCAGACTACCCTTTATATGGAACATTTTTCAAAAATTTTAATTTTCTCAAAAATGGCTCTAACAATTTTGATTAAAAATCATATGTTTAAGATATTTTCATGACAAATAAAATGTATATCTCGAATTTTCTGGGAATGTCTCCGAAAGTATTCTTCATTGTGAACGACTTTTGCATGACTGGTAAACCATAAGAGATAGACAAAATTTTACTACACAAAAATGTAGATCACGTTAAAATACACAATTTATGTCATATACATTTCCCAATACTTTTTCTCAAATGGAAATTCCTTATTCATTTTTTTTATGTCCTGGACATGCAAAGAGAATGGAATGCGCCACATAGCAACCAGCGCTTAAAAGATTTGACTATCGCTTAAAGTCTACCATATTTCCTATACACTTACAAGAAAATTAGCAATAAGATTAACATCTCGATTAACATGAAATAGATGGAGAATAAGCGTTTGTAAAAATACTTTGTACAAGATTAGAGAAAGTCACGGAGTGTAACACATCAGATTTTTTTGGAGAAAATACTTTTTGAATGTTTGCTCCTCGATTGTGTGATGAAAGTATTTTTTTTTCAAAACTTGGACTTTAAAAGAAGCAGATATAGGAAGAAAAGAAACATCGGGAATGCGGTTCTTAAGTTCACTCTTGGAATTGAGCCTGTGGGACAGAGTAAGAAGGCAGAATATAAGACAAGAATTACAACTTAACAAGGCAATGGTTGAAGGATTAAGACGTATCAGAAGAAATAGTACAGCCATGTTTGAAGGATCCCTCATATCGTCTACCGTACCAGCATTAATTTATTCTCCTAACAAAAGACGAGATGTGAGGCGGCCAAAGAAAAGTTGGGTACAACATTTTCATTAAAATCCTTTGATGCCGGAACGGGTTACAAGAAACCCAATCCTTGAATTTGGAAGAATAAGTAGTATTTTTGCAAACTTTATCTCGATAACATGAAGTAGATATATAAACATAAACTTTACTAAAACACTTTTAGAAGTTATATAACGAAAATCGGATGTGATAAAGTCACACGAGTTTCTCTACCCTCTATCGTGTATATTGGGTACACAAACTATTCTTACTAAAGCTTATTTTTCTATCTACTACATTTAAATCCAAACAGACCTTTGCAGAAATAGCTACATTACATATTTGTTATAGATAGAGAGGGAACAGCTATATTCAAATGTTTAACAACTTGACGCTATATGCTGACATTAAAATCCCATGTTGTTTGCATGCAATCGCGAGAAACAACTGAATGTTGACATGAATTTAAGAGAA
This sequence comes from Deroplatys truncata, assembly GCA_030765065.1. NCBI lineage: Eukaryota > Metazoa > Arthropoda > Insecta > Mantodea > Mantidae > Deroplatys > Deroplatys truncata. The sequence continues at coordinate 48,779,333 of CM060985.1, forward strand.
TGACCAAGAAATGAAATATTCGAACCATTAATAACGAATATCTCAAATTGCTTACGCCACAAAAAAACCTATTTGAAATAAACTGTGTGTTTTAAAGATATCCACTTTTTTGTGTAGTACGTTCCCATCTGTCGCTTAACGTTTATTATGCAAGATTATACAAAACTCCTTCCGTATTAAAAGGAATTCATAGGCTATTCCCAGAAAATTCAAGATATACATTTTATTTGTCGTGTAAATATCTGTCATATGTGTTATTTTAATAAAAATCGTTAGTGCTATTTTTTAGAAAATCAATAACTACGAAAAATGTGCCATGTAACAGGTAGTTTTGGGTAGGGAGAGTTTCTTTAAAATATTCGTGTTGTATTTTTGGAAGGTGTTGAACTTAATACCAAGTTTGGTCTTTATCCAAATCTTCGTTTTTGAGTTATGCTGTTCACAGACACACACGAGCGCGCAGACATTTTTCTAAAAATACTTTATTTGGATTCAGGGGAGGCGCTAAACATGTATTTCCGATGAAATCTCGGTATCGAAATTTTGAGTGGAATGCAATACCTTCTCTACCTGTCACGTACTTGGTAGAGAAAGTAATAAAGGATAGTAACTAGAGGAAGTCATGTGAATGTAGCATATACGATTTTTAAAAATTAATATTAATTCTGTATCAGCTATAGGTTTTAGCGATTACATAGTCTGAATTTTAGTGAAAACAGCTTGTATATATAGTAGATACTACAAGGATGTTTAAGGTAGTTTAAATTTTAGTTTGCTTGACTACTCTGCTCTTGTTCAAGTGAAAACTTTCTTTTCAAATTCGTCAAAATATCGCACACTTTTCTCTGCCCCATATTCCTTCTTGAAGCTTATTATCTCTTAGGCTATTACAAATTTCGTATTCTTCAATAACATCAAGGTGTTTTGATATATTCAGTGCTGATTGTGAGCTTTACATCGTTGTGAGGAACTGATAAAATCTACAGCGTTCATTCACTGCTGATACGTGTACTAGTGAAGATCTAATGTAGATGTTGGACAATACCCTCTGGAGAGCACTTGAGCATTTTCACGCTACAGTATCTGATAGGAGGGAATCTCAGCTAAGATGCTCGAGGGGATATCTAAGGGTAAACAGAATAGTAATTACACGATGAATCCCCCGGCTATAGGTATCTACTGTGCTGAACAATAGTCAAACATCTGGAGCCAGCAGAGTGACTGTGGTATTGGACCCTGTCTCAAAGTAAAATTGTAAAACTCCGGAAGAATTATACTTTTTTATTCTTAGGTTGAAGTGAACTAAAACAAACATAAGTATGTATGTCAACACTCGCGGCTCTTTGGTTGCGCGCGTAGTTGATCGCGTGCATATACGTAATTTGTGCAATTAAATAAGCAGGAGTACTACAGAAATATTAGTACAATATTGACAGTTCACTAAAGAATACGAATTTGGGATTGAAGAAAAATGACATTAACAGATAAAGAATTACGATTGGGTAACACGTTGGTACACTCTTTGAGTTAGCTCATGCCAGCGTGTGGTCAACTCTGCCCTTTTGTCAACCCCAGGTCCCACTGGTCCGGTGAGTAGTACCTGAAAGTTAAAGTACCTAATGGTATTAATATAGGCCAAAACACATTAAATACATTAATATTTGCTGATTATGTTTTAATTTTTGAAAACGAAAAGAAAGACATGAATTAAATAAAATTAGTAAATTGTACAATATGAACATTTTAAGTAAAAAACTAAGGTATTTACATTTCACAGTGAAAATTTCCTAGAACAAAAATGTTAATTAAAAATAATATCATTCAACAGGTGTTGTATTTTAAATATCTTGGATATGATTTAAATTACGAAATAGATCAAGATATAAATAAGAAAATAAATAAATTTCAGTAATATGTAGTGCAGTTAAAAGAATACTGAAGGGGAAACAGTAAAACAGTAAGATATATAATTAAAATTTTATTCCGCTATGACACTTCCTATCTTACTGTATTGCAGAGAGACATGGACGCTAAGAAATAAAGATTTCAGTAAATTACAAGCAACCGAAATGCGTTTCCTAAGACCTGTTAAAGATTATGCAGGAGAAAACCGATTTAGAAACGAAGGCATTACAATGAATTAAGCATTGAATCCGTTATAGTAACTGAGATACAGAGAAAATTGACTTCGACATTTGGAAATAATGACGCCTGAAAGAATTCCCAAACAAATAATGGAATATAAACCAAGAGAAAGGAGGCCAGTGGAATGACCTGGAAAACGTTGGATTGATCGGAGACGGAACAGGAAGTTGCCTAATCCTTGATAGAATAAGAAGAATTACCGTCAGTTTCAGCTATTTCCAGCGCATGCCGTCTGTTTTGCTGCAATATGGCCAACGTTATCCTTATATCAGTCCGTTGTTTATGAATGTTAGCATATTTAGCAATGATCAGGGTGCGTCTTATGTAATAGCACAACATAAAAAGGCAAACCTTTAAACAGTGGGGAGAAAACAATTGAAATACCAGGGGGAAAAACGCTTTCAGTCCATTCGTCAAAAAGCTTTAGGAAATTAAAAACAAAGTTTCTGTTTAAAAATACGGTTTAATTACATGTTAGACTCCTGATTTTAATATTATATTATGGTACATGTATATAGAACTAAAAGAACGAAACACAAACTATTTTGTACAAGTGATAATAGCTTTCTTTTGACCTCCACCTTGTCGTTTAACTAGGATTCTGAAAGAACACCCACAATTGTATTGTATAAGAAGTATATAATATTGATATTTGATTACTTTTAGTATCGTATGTTTAAATCAGGTAAAAGTAGGTAACCTTGGTTGTAGTGCAGAAAAATAATCTCCTTTGGTCGGCATTGCCGTTGATGAAGTCCACGTATACATCATCATGCTGCTCGTTGCTGGCATTTCCACCCTACATCAAATTGTTGCAAAAGCTCTTTCTTAGCTGTAATGAGAAACCTTGTTAAAGATTGCAGGTCCTTGTATTTCATACGAGAGATTGGGACTGGGGCCTCTTACAAAACTTTAAGTTCGTCGATAGTTACGTTCGTCTCTTGCCCAGATCGTGGTTGAAACTGACGGTTCTGAGCTATATAAAAGCATCAAAACATGAATTTTGATTTTTTGTGGCCTGAAAGCGTATCCCCCTGACCTTCAATGGTTTTAAACCTGTTTAGCATGTTTTGCGAGAAGTATCTAACTTCTTCAATATATTAACATTATGACAATAGCCTTAGAATTCACTGGTGGTCTAAGACGAGCATACACTCAGATCTTGAGGGAGTGGGGCCCCTTCCAGAATCTGATTAATGGAACCACATAAATAATTTTATTATAAAAAGTTTTGCATCATCCTAGGTGTTTAAATAACAATAGTAACAATAATATAGGTCTGCGGCTTATCAGTCACCTGTTCATGAGTTGAAGGGTTGCCACAATCTCTACCATCTGCTCTGCGGGCCATATGTACATGCGCCGCGGAGCGATACATTACTTCACAGTAACAGTAAAACCAGTGTAGTAATATTAATTGTTCATGTTCTGGAATGCTTAATTTTCGGCTGAGATGTTACATTGGTGTATTATTTTGTGGCTCAGTGCAACCATCGAAGTTTCAAAGTTATCATTTGCATATCTACGAGGCACATCCAGAAAGTACGTTTATCGATTTTGCTTCATTTAAAGCAAGGGTGGCGAAAACCACTTGTTTCCGCGAGTACCAAATATGCAACACGCACTGCATCACTCAGCAGCATGTGAAAAACAAACGGATGGTTGCAGAGAGAGAACGGCGCGAGTCACTTTTTCGTCACCTCTGATTAAACGTTTTTCTTATTTTAATTATTGTGTATATAATTAATTGAAATTAATTAATACTTTTTAGAAACTTTAGTCTGGTCTTTGCAAGTTTGTAATATAGAGTCAACTGAAAAATAAATAAAGTAAACGTATTTAGCCGAAAAATTGCGCATGCGTAACAGATCTATGACTATCAATCGTGTGCCGGAAGGATAGATTCCGCTTGGTGGCAGTAGCGGGCAGTATTTGCCCGAAATGGCGGCTTTTATTCGTTCTCCCGCCGTCTGCGAGGTTCGGTAGGTGATAAAGTTCCTTACTGCGCAAAACATTGTTGCCAATAAAGGTTTTCATGTAACTATGTTTTCTTTGTTTTAAAAAAACAGGGAAGTTTACTTTCTGGATGCGCCTCGCACAAGAGAAGCGTACAGCATTCACTTAACCTCAGGGGATTCAATTAATCTTAGTTATGCAATACAAACACATACCTCTCCATTCTTTCCTCTTTTCACTGTCCTAAATGTGGACCACTTAACTTACTATTTACTGATCTAGCAATTGGTGCCTTCTTCTGACCCGAACCGTTTTAATGTTCACCACACCTTCAAGTGCGTCTCTTTACAAGCAGTTGCTTTTCATCCATAGTCTTAGTCAGAGTCTTCCTTATCAGTTTCAGCACCGTTCTTCCTTCGCCATGAAACATTTCATTCTTCTCCACAAATAGTTTCCAATCTGTTTTCTTCTTAGTAGGTCCAAGTTTTCTTACCACACATTGCACACTCCATAAAAGTAGACCTAATTTTTTCCTTAGCGCCTTCTTCAAGGTTCAAAACCAGAGGTTTACCACCACCGCCGTCGACACCCGAGTAGCCGACTATAAACGAGAGATTTGCGGTTCAAATTCCGCCAGGACCCTCCTCCATTATTGAGGGTTTAACCAGATTTTCCTCAGTCGTCATTATTGGCCTGGAAGGTAACCTAAACTTAATTCTGGAACGTTTCCTTCCCAAATTTCCTTTCTCAATTATCATTTCACGTATCACTAGTGTCCACCATCTGTGGTGCCGTATACAGTAGGAACGGGTTTAAACACACATGCACTAAAACACCATTATCAACAAGGATTAGGTAAATTGACCTGTTCCGTCACCTAGAGCAGACAGAAAACAATCACATGTTCTATTAGGCCTATCAATTACTACTCTACTAATCTTTGGGATTGTACGATAATTTTTTTTTTTTTTGAAAATCCTTTTGTGTTTATTCCTGGTATATATTGCAAGCACTCGGAGTTTTCTCTTTCAATAATTATATTATGAAGAAGGTTATTTTTATGGTGGTGTTGTATTGTTATTTCAACTGTTGGGGAGCCGAACGTGAAGTAGTTGCAACCGCACGTATGGTAAAAAGTTTCCGGTAGCCTTCGCTCCAAATGTACTTTCCGGTGGCCTTTGTCCCAAATGTTTAAACATATTATTAACTTGTAATTCTGACTGTTTCTTTAAATATTATATATTTATGATTGTCTCGGCTGCGTCAGTATTTATATTTTTTTTAGAGACATGAATGTCTTAGCAGGGATGGTACGACTGAAGAATGTAGGCTTACACAGATTATAATTTTACTTCACTCCTTTTATTAATGCTTGACACGATTTAAATAACACTTCACTGATATAGAGAGAGCTGTGAGATTTTTTTATTAATTACTTGCACTTTTTAACACGTAAACTATTTTTGTCTCACACTGAATACGTATTAAACTTCTCAAGGACGTATCTCGCGTCTGGTTAGGAACACTGTCTACAAGCAACGCGTCCAGTTAGAGCGCTGTCTACAAGCAACTAACTTCTGTATTTGTAAATTTTGCTTCATTTTAGTTTCTGTTTGGCTAATCCTAGTCCAATAGAATACCTTCATTTAACTAAAATTTTTTTGGTTGTTGATTGGCTATTTTATAAACTGTCACAAAAATTACATTATTGTTGCTTCAAGAATTATCAGTAGCATTTAAACTTTCTAATTCATTATTGCCTCAACGTTACCTCATTGTTAGCAACTTTTAACCTATTATTCTCACAGCTCCTACATTATTAAATCACGTAATACACTCACATAACATTATTAATCATGTATACAATAATATAATCATATACAATGACTGTAATATACACTTTATATATATATTGTTACATAAACATATTGCTTTAAGGCGGGCTGTTATTGAATTTATATATTATATATAATATGGCTGAAGTCATTTAAGTGTTAAAAATACTGCCTCAATTAAGACTGTAACATTTAGTTTAGCGTATAATTGTAGGCCTTATCTGCTCTGTAATTCTGTTTTCTGGCACTTCCTTTAAAACTTTCATTTCGGCTGACTCAATCATTTATTTTATTATTGTCAAACGCTGCTTCATTTAATTAATACTATTTGGAACTATTCTCAAAGGGGTTCCTAACGTACTACGTTTTACTACGCTTCACTAATTTTATTCTCATTTCCTCTCTTTCTCCTTGTTCTTACTTTAAATTGTATTTCGTCATTGGAATTATAATTGATTTCTCTTTCAATCTTGGATTCCATTCCCAGTGAACTATTTTATTTCTGTTTGAGTTAATTTGTTTGAAAGTGTCTGTTGTTAAGAATCCCTTGAGATAAGCGAAAGACAGAAGAAAAGTTTCCTTCCAGAATACACAGATGTGATCGATTTTTGGAGCAAATAACACGTGTCATCATTGCAAATTATTAAGAGTAAATCGCACTTAAATATTCAACCTTGTTTCTACCGTGAATAGTACAATCAAATCTTACGCCATATTTATTATTTAAATAAATACACATTCCGGATTTTCAAATCTTGAACTCGATTCAAAGAACACACAAATCAAATTGATGGTATTTTTACAACTTCTACTTCCATAATTTTTAAATTTATATCGCAGTGCAAAGTGCAATATTTTTATCTATCTGTTTGATAAAAAGTGTTTTTTACTCGTATATCTTTTTAAATGCAGAACACTTTAACGACATAGCTTATACAAGGTATAATAAAATAAACACATCCTACAAAGTAAATCCATAGAATTATCCACACATTCCATGGCTGCTTGTTGTACATTTTTATTGAGAGACATTAATGTTTAGCATAAACGCTTGGTATGATGGGATGAGAGAATTATACCACAGAAGGATGAATCTTAAAATACTTACCCTTGTAGTTTATAAATTAAGTGTTTTACACATATTATTTCATTCATAAATAAATTTCTTTTGGATCCAACTATACATTAAATGGATAAACGTATTTTACTTTCTCAACTACTTATCTATGATAGAGGATGAGGTGATAAGATCCGCCCGAATAATAATAGTAATCGTAACCATAATCAGAATGTTACTAATTATCTAACCAAAATAATAAGGATGGGAATACTAATAAGAAGGAGGAATAAAAGAGAATATCAAGGAGTAGAAAAGGGGGGAATAAAGTCATTACGAAAGAAATAAAGTAAAGAGCAGATACGAATAAATAATCAGAACGTGTAATAAAATGTAGAAAAACGCGTATTTTAGAACGAAGAGACACACGGTGAAAACTGTAAAAGGGTGAAATACTTTAGGAACATACAGGAAAGGAAACATTAGCAAACGCTTAAGTCCTATAGAAATCTGGTGAAACTCACAGGAAGATAGAACAACGGAAGGAAGTCGAATGCAGTCAAGTGCAGAAATTTTGCAATATTTCCTTTTTACTTTTTCACAAGTACTACGACTTTCAAATTTACACTTATGTATTTGTTAAATAAACATTCGAATGATATTGCGCATGTTGCAACTAAACACTTACTACTTCATTTAATATTTGGGAAAATTGTATAGTGAATAACGTAAAGTGCAAAGCGAATTACTTTTTATATGGCTACTATGTTATGCATAAGGTAAATACATTTGTAATGCTTAGAGAAAGTATGCCAGGGAACCACATCAGATTTTTTAAAATTTAAATTGCACCCTTAAGAAAAATACAAAGTAATCTAATATGATATGATATGTGTTTACTACAATATGATCAGCTTCGCGGCCATAAGATTTGTGTAATTTATCCCTATGCTGAAAACGAACGGCAGTAAAGAAGGCTTGTAGGATAAGTTCAAGATACTAACTGTAGCGGTTTCTCCTTGGTAGGCCCCCAGTACGTTGATGATGGATGCTGTATTACGTACCTGTAGGCCGTCTTGATACCCGTACCCTCGTGACGTATCTCGACGTTCTGTAGACGCAAAGGCACACGTGTGTTTTTTCTAAAATACCTGATGTGTTACATTCACATGACTTTCTCTATCATCTATCGTTTATTGGTTGGTATACAAAATATTCTTAAGAAAGCTTATTTTACTATCTACTTCATTTTAATGGAGATAAACCTTTCCGGAAATAGCTGCATTACACATTTCATTATAGATACAAAGGGAACTTCGATAGTCAAATGTTTTAGAACTGGATGCTATATGTTAGTCTTAAAATTCCATACTCTTCCCATCGCGAGAAATAATTAATAATCGACAGGACTTTAAAAGAATGTCTAAGCATTGGTCAATTCGAATCATTAATAACGGTGCTGGAAATGGTTCATGCTACAAAAAAGGTTATTCTAAATTGATACACTTTTTTGTGTAGTAGTTTTTCGTCTATCGCTTAACGTCCACAAGTTATACAAGATTATACAAAGTTCCTTGCAAATGAAGAAGACTTACAGTCTATTCCCAGAAAAGTTAAGATACACTTTAGATTTGACATGTAAATGCCTTTAATATATAGTACTTTTCCAAAATCGTTAGAGAATTTTTTAGAAAATAAAAAATTTCGAACCTCTTCCATGGTAAGGGTAGCTTAGAGTCGGAGATTTTCTTGAAAATCTTTGTGTCGCATCTTTGGAAGATACTGAACTGAAATACCAAGTTTGATATTTATCCAACCTTTCTTTTTTTAATTATGCTGTTCACAGATACACAATTCTTTGTTTTTTAGATTCAGGGAGCCTAAAAACATGTTATTTCCGGTGAAACTTCGGTACCGAATTTTTTGGGTGGAATGCAATACCTTCTCTTAGCTAGGGTAGGTGGCGGAGAGAGTAAAAATATCAATCTTCTCCATTTGGTCTCACCTTATAACAGTTTTGCCCTTAGCTGTACACATTTTTACTTTCTCTACTACGTATAGTAAGTAGGGGAAGTATTGTATTCCACCCAAAAATTCGATACCGAGATTTCACTGGAAATACATGTTTTGAGACCTCCTGAATCCAAAAAAAGCATTTTTGAAAACATGTCCGTGTGTGTGTCTGTGTGTCTGTGAACAGCATAACTCAAAAACGAACAGTCGGATAAACACCAAACTTGGTATTTAGGTTCAGTATCTTCCAGAGATGCGACACGAAGGTTTTCAAGAAAATCCCCCCACCCCAGACTACCCTTTACATGGAACAGTTTTCGAAAATTTTAATTTTCTCAAAAATGGCTCCAACGATTTTGATGAAAATATCATATGTTTAAGATAATGTCATGAGAAATGAAATGTATATCTCGAATTTTCTGAGAATGTCTCCAAAAGTATTCTTCATTGTGAACGACTTTTGCATAACTGGTAAACCATAAGAGATAGACAAAATTTTACTCCAGAAAAATGTAGATCGCGTTAAAATACACAATTTATGTCATATACATTTTTTTTGTTGAGTGAACCATGTTCGAGATATTGCTTGTTATTCCCTTAAAATTTTCAGTACTTATATTCTCAAATGCGAATTCGTTATTCATTTTTACTTTCTCTACTACGTATAGTAAGTAGGGGAAGTATTGTATTCCACCCAAAATTTCGATACCGAGATTTCACCGGAAATACATGTTTTGAGACTCACTGAATCCAAAAAAAGCATTTTTGGAAACATGTCCGTGTTGTGTCTGTCTGTGTGACTGTCTGTGTGTCTGTGTGTCTGTGTGTCTGTGAACAGCATAACTCAAAAACGAAGAGTCGGATAAACACCAAACTTGGTATTTAGGTTCAGTATCTTTCAGAGATGCGACACGAAGGTTTTCAAGAAAATTCCCCCACCCCAGACTACCCTTTACATGGAACATTTTTCGAAAATTTTAATTTTCTCAAAAACGGCTCTAACGATTTTGATTAAAATATCAATTGTCATGACAAATAAAATGTATATCTCGAATTTTCTGGGAATGTCTCCAAAAGTATTCTTCATTATGAACGACTTTTTCATAACTGGTAAACCATAAGAGATAGACAAAATGTTACTACACGAAAAATGTAGATCGCGTTAAAATACAGAATTTATGTTATATACATTTTTTTTTGTTGAGTGAACCATGTTCGAGATATTGCATGTTATTCCCTTAAAATTTTCAGTACTTATATTCTCAAATGGGAATTCGTTATTCATTTTTTGTCTTGGATATGCAAAGAGTATTAGTCTGTTGCAAAGGGAACGGTGCTGCACCTAGCAACCAGCTATTAAGAGATATGTATGTGCTTAATGGCTACTGTATTTCCAAATTGCGCTTGTAAATATACATTCCCCTTATATCTACAAGAAAATAAGCAATAAGATAGACTATGCAAATGTTTATCTCGATTAACATGAAGTAGATGGAGAATAAGCGTTTGTATAAATAGTTTGTACAAGAGTAGAGAAAGTAATGTGAGTGTAACACATCAGATTTTTCAAATTGCGTTATTAAGAGAAGAGTGAAAGATGTGTTTTGTTTAACAGCCAGTCAGGCTAAGACACAGTGAGGTAAGATGGCTGACAGCTTGTATTGCCTTTGCACGGTAAGTACTTCAATAAACCTGCAATGGTCTTCGAGGGGAGCTGTAGTGACTTAGCTTTTATTTCTCTAGCTTAATGCTCGTCAGAATGTGCCACTCCTCTCAACAACTAAGACAATTAGCCCGCAAGTTGTTATTGTTCTTCGAAACGACCGCCGTTGCAATGAGAGGTGGCGATCCTGGGGAGGTAGTACGGAAACTAAATGCGTGAGTTCTTTGTTTTATTTAGATGTAGGTAGAGGACAGAGAGTATGTAACAGGAGGGAGAAATGCGCTTCATTTATTAGGAATCAGTGAATCGAAAATAGTGTTACTATATGATATTCGAAAAACCTTTCACACGATTTACTATACGTTATCATTTATTTTAAAATTCACGAAAGACTATTACTTTCTCTACTGCTTTTCTACAGTAAATAGAGGAAGTATGGCATTTCATTCAACAATTTGATATCAGATTTCACCGGAAATACACGCTTTAGTAAATACTCCGTGCGCACGCGTTTGTCTCTTGTGTGTGAACAAACAAGGCTAAAAAATGTCTTGTAAGGATGCGACACGGAGACTTTCCAGAAAATTCCAACCCCAAACTATCGATTTTTTGGTTTTCTCAAAAATTTTTATGTTCAAGGCATTTGCATGGGAGATAAAATGTACATCCTGAATTTTCTGTGAATAGCCTGTGAAGTCCTCCACAAAAAACATCTGCCTAAAGCACACGATTTATATCAAATAAACATTTTTGTGGTATTAACCATTTCCAAGATATTCTTTGTATTTGGTTTGAATGTTCAAACACCGTAAACTTTTCTCAAGTGCTAAGTCGCTATTCAACATTTTTTCTGTGATCACGCAAGGAATATGGAATTTCAAAGACATTACATATCGATCTGCGGCGTAAAAATCCTCAGCATGGCTTCCTCCGGAAGGTAAGTAAAGCTGGTGGTCCCGTGCCGTAGATTTACGGCAAGTAAAAGAACTTCAAGCCTGATAAAGACGTCTCTGAGCAAAATTACCGGTCTTTCACACCCAATATAGAATGGCTCGCTGAGAACCACAGCAGTTAAAGAGCGTCCATAAATATATCTCAATTTAATTTAATTTAACGAAATAAAATTATTTTAAAAGCAGTGTAATAAAAACATTTAACGTTTAGCATGAAGTAGGTAAAAGAATAAGCTTTTGTAAGAATATTTTGTAGAAGAGTGGGTAGAGAAAGGCATGTGAATTTATCAGGTGCTTTCTTTTTCAACACACTTCCTCTTAACCAAGATAAATATTCAATAGAAATGGATTCAATATGTTATTTAGGCAGACTGATACGGCTGGGTTGATCGTTTTTTGTTTGATAGTGTCCGTTTTTACCGCATATGGCACCACTGATGGTGTACACTCATGACACCGAGTCGACAATCTAAAGTTAAAAAGCAAGCCTTGACATTGTAGCGTACCCTATCCTGATACACTGCCTTAGAGTCATAAACTCTGGGACTTAGAATAGTTATCTCTCTAGTCAGAGGTCTGGAAGATAGCTAGGACAAGTTACAAAACATAATGTAAACAATAATGCAGCTTTTATTACCTGTTCATATTAGTTCCCTCCCTCTGGAAGGAAACTAAAAGATCAAGTTTACAATCGTAGAGCATTAGCTTCTTTCTTACCAGCACTCTAAACCCATCTGTCGAAAATCGAAATAGTCGTAACGGTCGCTCGTTCTGACGTCCCGCGCATGCGCAGCATCTTACATTCGAAGGATTCGAAAACTTTCCAACGGACAAACATTATCATTATAAAAATATTCTAAACGTTTATCCCCTTAATTATTACTATTGCCATTATAATAACCTAAGAACACAACATTACATTTATATTACTGCTAACGTTATAATAATAATAATAATAATAATAATAATAATAATAATAATAACAATAATAAATAATAATAGTAACAACAACCCTAAAATTTCTATAAATTTCTGTTACAGTCTAATACATGTTCTTCTTCTTCCTCCTTGCAAGTACATAGGCCCTCCGGCCTGCTACGTTCTCATTGCGGTCTTCTTCTGGTCGTCTACGTTCCTTCCCCCCGAGGGTCGATATTTTCGGGACACGAGCTTCCTCCATTCGTTGCAGATATTCTCTCCAATTTTCTCTATAGTATAAAATGTTATCATTTAATGCACAAATATTCAATTCCTCTTTTATTTGTTCATATTTTATTTTGAACCTTATACTACTTCCTCTAACAGCTCGTAGAAATTCTATATCTGCTACTTGGATGCGGTTTTCATATTTTTTCTTGCGAATCCATGATCACTGTCAATTTCTGCACAGCTATCACTTTATAACATTTAAATTGTGTGTATTTCCGTGCAATTCTCAACCTTCTTCTTATTGTTCCACACATCATTTGATATCCCATTAATTTTATATCTTAAGTCTTGATCATAGTTACATCGCATCCTAAATAGTTAGTGCTATACCTGTTATCTTAATATTTATTACAATTGCATTTCTACTAGGATTATTTCCTACAAAAGCCATACTTTTCTTTTTTTTCTATTGAGATAATTTATATTGCGACATATTTGGCCTAATGTATGCGCCAATCTTTGCAGTTTGTAGTCTCTATCTGCTAAACTTATGAGATCAGGTGCATAGACAATTTAATAAAACATTTCCATTAATTCTAATGCCTTCTGAACTTCTACTCTTTGATTCTCTGATGGAACCGCCCATATAAATATTAAAAATTGTGATGTGTTACACTTATATGACTTTCTCTACCCTTATACAAACTATTTTTACAAACGCTTATTCTCCATCTACTTCATGTTAATCAAGATATTGAGATGTTAATCTTACTGCTAATTTTCTTGTAGGTGCAAGGGGAATTGGTAGGCTTTAAGCGATAGTCAAATATTTTAAGAGCTGGTTGCTATGTGGAGCATTTCATTTTCTTTGTATGTCCAGGGCTTAAAAAACGAATAACGAATTCTCATTTGAGAAAAAGTATAAGTATTGGAAAATTTAAACAAATAACAAGGAATATCTCGGAAATAATTCACCCGACAAAAAATGTATATACATAAATTATGTGTTTTAACAAGGTATACATTTTTTGTGCAGAAAAGTTTTGTCTATCTCTAACGGTTTACCACTTATGCAAAATTCGTTCAGAAGGAAGGGGACGTTTGGGGACATTCGCAGAAAATTCATAATGTACATCTCATTTGGCATGAAAGTATCTTAAACATAGATATTTTAATCAAAATCATTAGAACCATTTTTTAGAAAATAAAAATTTTTCGACAAGTGTTCCATGGGCTGGGAGGATTTTCTTGAAAATCTTTGTGTTGCATCTTTGAAAGTTTGGTATTTATCTGACTTTTCGTTTTTGAGTTATGCTGTTCAAAGACACACACACACATGGACCTTTTTCTAAAAATGCTTTTAGAGGATCTCAAAACATGTATTTCCGATATCTCGGTATAGAATTTTTGGGTGGAATTTTTTGGTGGAATACGTAGTAGAGAAAGTAAAAATGTGGGTGACATGTAATACCCTTAACTTCTTGATTAGCTAAAATTGATTTTTTTTATATCCTTTAAAATTATTTTGTGCCATTGTATAAACTTTTAATAGATTCCACAAGGTGTGATGTCCTCTTTTAATCATATAAGGGATATATTTACCAGAATTTATATTTCATGATCAATAGTGAAGGCGTTTAACTTAAAGTCTGTGACTGCAAACTTTTCGCCAAGACAGTAATCTTGTTTATGGATGCGGTGAGCGGGAAGGAAGGGGTGTGTAGTTAGCAGTTTGCTATAACAATGAACGCCAGCAAGATTTGCCACAACGCCTGCGAGTAAATCCCTGCATGGGGTTCGGCACCCCAGCATGTGAAACGAAGCGTTTTATGGGCAACTTTTGGAAGACGGTCGGGGGCTTCAGACGGTATTATCGTCCTTGTTGAGTACTGACCTCTTCGTAGAGCTTTGTGACAGAAGAAATCCCTCCCTTTAAGGCCCTTATCGATTCCACATGCTTCTCAGTGCTGCTTATAAAAGTTGCCTGCTTACAGAATCCAATATGTTTGGGTAGAGACGTTAGAAAAGTTACACACGACCATTGAAGAAAAGTGTGGTTTATTGGAAGCCCGGAAATTAAAAACCTTTAAAGGCAGTATGGAGGTAAATGGAGCATTTCTGTTCCTATTTAACGCATACTTATCGCCAATAGCTTCATCCTTTTCTATTCCCGTGCTGTTGCCAAGTTGCTAATAAGTAATAACACGCTGTAAATATTCATTTGCTATAAATTTCAGCTTTGAACACAGTGAAGAATATTTTTCTGCATCATATACATCATTTTTAGAGCCTTGATTAATTTTTGTGACCACAAATTTCTAAAGGAAACTAATTTTTCAGTAAAAGCCTGATATTTGCTGTTTCTATGCTTATCACGCAGTATCTAGTGAAATAAATGGTAGAATGCAACAATAGGTTTTATTAGATAGAGCAAACTATGTGCTGATACTTGCCCAGTTTGAATTCTCTGCCTTTAATAAGATCGGCGTGAAATTTTTTTAAATTAAATATTTTCGGAAACTCTGTACCTATGCAGTAGAAAAGTCAGCCAATGAGAAACTTTTCTTGTCATTGGGTTTACAAATGAGATCAAGTGAGAGAAAATATTGAGGAGGGTTGGTGACAGTTTTTAAAAGAAGCAGGAATCCTGTAACTTCTTGCATTCATTGTGTATGTCAAACAAATATCATCCATCTATTCAGCTAAGGGATCAACCGCGACGTAGAATTCAGTAAAGGTAATATCAGTTGTATGGAAGTGGGTACGTAAATATTTATGGTTATGGAGGGAGAAGCTAGAAAGAGACGAAATGTTAGTAAACTAAAAAGAGTAATAATGAATGTGTTAGATTTTTATTATTATTATTATTATTATTATTATTATTATTATTATTATTATTATTATTATTATTATTATTATAGTAAAATGAATGCTAATAAGGCAGTAAAAGAAACAGCTAAGACTACCTGGATGTTCAAAAACAGTAGTGTATATGACAAAAAAGGAACGAATGAAAGGACCTCAAAAAGAATGCAAAAACGGATGGGGAAACAAAAGCACGTCAGGTTAACGCAATATAATGGAATGGTGTAAAGCGGAGTGTAGCGCATCGTTCATTCTTTGTTGTTTGAAAAAATTCCACTCACATTGAATGTGATTTTATCAATGGTAAAATTATAGCTTTTATCATTTTATATCTCATATTTCTTTGATAATATATATTTTTATGCCTGTAAAATCGTGTTTCGAAGTACTAAAAGTACAAAGAGGGGACATAAAATGCGGTGAAAATTAAATGCCTTACAACTGCTTTAAATAGCAAAGCAGATATTTCATTATTTGGTGATGTATCATTCACAAAATGACATTAAAATGGTAGATCGACCGCAGTTGGGCGCCAAATTTGCGTGCGTACATATAGTACATGTGGCAAAAGTGCGTTTTATTAAACCTGTAATGTCTTTTAAGCGTGAGACGCAGTATAGTAGGAGTAGTAGTAGTAGTAGTAGTAGTAGTAGTAGTAGTAGTAGTAGTAGTAGTAGTAGTCGTTGTATTTATATATTTAATAACATCACCGCATGATTAAAAAATGGTAGATGGTAGAACACACACAAAACTATAAATTCTCCACACTAAACACGAGAACATACAATATTTACACATGCATCTTGCCTATAATCTGCGTGCTCTCTCTCCCTCTCTACCTTTCTCTTTTATCTCTCCCTCTATCGCCATCATCCCTCTCTGTGCAACATATATGTTTAGAAAACTATTTGTTTCGACGATAGTGTTTATATCCGTTTCCCGTCAATCCTGTCATTATGTGAATTTCCTGCACTCACCGTTGGTAACCTAATCTATCTGCGTGTTTTGACTATTTTACTGCAGTATGCGCATGAATTATTTTAAATCCTCTAACTTATGTCACATTTGTTATTGCAAATATGGGATATAATTATATTTGATAGTTGAATTTTACCATTTAAATCTTACCTGGTCTTAACTTGCTTTTAATTTGTAAATATTTACTTAGGATTTAATTCATGTAGCTGTTAAACATGAACTGCAAGTAGGTAATTGAGTTTTTTAAGATCAATAACCAAACTTTATTAATCGATCGCCAGTTCGCCACCAATCTGACCTTGCTGTCCAAACCAAGTTCAATAGCTATAGTCGTCTATTAATTTTATTTTGCATTATTTACTATCATCGAAAAAAGGTATGCAATACGCATGCGTTAAACACATTGGAGAATCTCGCAAGTATGAAATATCCGACTTCGTCTTTTATTCCTCGATTCTGTGATAAATCACTTCTCACACCCATATTGCAATGTAATATTTCGGGGGTGTTAATAAAAATTAAAACATCATTGAAATGTTTAACTACACAGCAACTTGTACCTTCTCCTTATACTTGCGTACGACGAATACCTAATATCTGTCGTTATGTCTGCGAGTAAAATACAGAAAAATGAGAGAGAGGGAGAGAGAGAACTGCAGGATTACAATCTTACAAACTACCATGCTGATGAACAGAAATTCGAGCAAGTGCTCTGCCTTAATGTTATCTCTCCCTGCTAAAGGTGTGCCTAATTTCTGCTGCTAACTTGAAGTTATCCTGATACCGAAGCTAACCTTGTTAGTTACTTGTCGGACAGGAAACTAGTGCTTCCTGTAATTACTGGACGGTGCTGCCGCCGGCGGCGAGGGGAGACACTAGTGGTTAATCCGCACGGCATGCCGCCAGCTATAAACCTTATCAACGGATCCATTTAACCGACTGTCAATCCCGATTCCCCACAGCGGGGGTAAACTCCCCCTGTTGGTTTCTTGCTTTTATATTTATTTCTCGAATTTGGCGTGCCCTAATCCTCTCGCTGATTAGCATGCTTCATTGCACTGTTTTACCTCATGAAGGAGATTTTGTTCCAGGTCTCATGCAAACCTATTGGTGCGTTTCATTTATTTTACAAAAACAATTTTGCTTATCCGTATATATTCAATGGCGATCAATATCACGCACAAGTTGGAAACCGTGATAGCGAAGTAAAAAGCTTAAAAATGATCGAGGAATCATGTTCGTTAGTATGAACTGTATCCTGATTACAGCAAGTCTTCGAATGAAGCTTTGTCATAGATTTTAAAGCCTGAAAAAGTCGACGAGTTTATCCTTCACGAACGACTTCGTTCGCGTGAGTTGTTTTATAGTTATAGACAGTCGCAGTTCTCAATGGCTTGTGTTATCTTGTTTGTTGGGCGCTTATTGTTTATTTTTAAATTTGGGTTCTTTGTCCTCCGGCTAGCTATTATAACTCAGTCGAGCAAGTGTCTCTAAGCAGGGTGTGTAAACGGAAAGGAGTTATTACTAAAAATAACGCTGATAAAAAAATCTGAATCTAGACTTTTATTGCCGTCACACTTAATTAATAATTGACATATTTAATCTTTATACATGCCTGACTGAAACTGTGATATTTCCGAATGCAACTACAGTCGTTTTAGTTACCGCGCACCAATTACTTCGCGTACTTTACATTTTTGTAACTAATTCTGCGACGTGCACCTCGTGAGAGATTCTTCAGAACTGTGTGACACTTGCTTATGGCTCGAGAATATATACTCCTTCACCTCGAATTGCCTAAACATTATACTAGAGCTGCTATTGGTTACCAAATTGCGCCAACGTTGGCGTCTGTTTTGGTCAGCCAATCACTACTACTAACATATATGCTCTAGGGAAGATATTCCCTTCATTTCTAAAAACGGCACGCTGCCCTGACGTCATTTCGGCTTTCTCTTCTTAGTGACAAACAACTCACCCCCTCGGTTTATTGTTACCCACTTCTATTGTCAGTTTCAGTTAGGCCGTTCAAACTTATTTCCTAACAATGCTCATGGCTAACAAAAATCTAAAATCCTGTACATACAATAATATTAATTTACACTACAATCACTCTGACATTCACAGCATGTTATGATATAAAATATTGCCTCAAGACGGACGCTAATACGCATTATGCAGTAGCAAGTGCTCCTAAAACTTAAACCATTTCCAGAACAAAATCCTGCTGTGCCATTAGTTTACTACGTCTTATTCGATAAATACAATGCAACAAACCAGTTAGAAGTTGCCTTGTGAAAAAATCGGCCGTAGCACGCCAGAAGTCCTCGTAGGCTGGCTCCGTAGCTCATCGGTAGAGAACTGTCTTCTAGGCGAGGGATCCCGGGTTCGATTCCCGGCTGGGGGTGGTAACTTTTCTCTAGCCAAGATTATTCCCTATCCTTCCCAGAGCCTGGAATGGTGAGAGTGTAAATGTGTGTGTGTGTGTGTGTGTGTGTGTGTGTGTGCGCGCGCGCGCGCGCGTGATCTATTGAATAAAACTCAAAGTTTACTAGAAATCTAACAAGCAAATGCGAGTTAACACTATTGCCGTAGGCAATAATATATTACAAACGAAAGGCCGCCGATAAGACCATTGTAGTTAAAGGCGGGATATAAATGGAACTTCTTTCTCTGTTTACCCTCTCCGTTGCCAGGTCTTACACCCCCAGGACTTATAAGTGGGTGCCTGGGTTCAGGCGCCTGTCGGGGTCACAGATGGATCAGAGAGAACAACAGGACGGGTGATCAGCCCAAAGCCTGGAATGAGAGCGAGGAAGGAGATGATAAGAAATGGCGGTGAAGTGAGTGAAAGGAAAGGTGATGATGGAGCAATTGGTGGAATGAATGGCAGGGAAAACTGGAGAAAACCCGCCCAGGCGCCTAATTGCCTTCCACAAATCCTATATACGGTTCCCTGGGATTGAACCCGGGAAAAAAAGTCTTCACAGTTACGGCTGTTAGTTTTCACAGTAGCCTTGCTCAGCTCGGCGATAATAACAAGGATAAACAGCGTTCCAAGTTCAGAGTTCCCATGTTTCACAACAAATGCTACCTAACTTCATTCCATCAACTGTCGTAATGTGTGGTTTACCGTCCTGCTGTCTCTACCTCTTTCCCTCCACCAGTACCAACTTAATCTGTATCATATATTACTCCTCCCCATCCAAGGTTACTAACAGTTATGAAAACAATTGTGAGGCTGGGAGTGAAGGATGCACAGATCTACGTCTAGTAGTAAATGTAGAGTATGCTTCACGCAGGAACCTCATACAAGCGCTTGGGTAATTAAACAAGGTAATACTTCAGGGATTATCCTGTATTGAGATAATCATGGCATACTAAATGGAATTACTTTTGATGCATATGTTTACAAGTTTATGTTAAAAACAATATGTAGATAACTGTTCAACAAACACACGGTGAAGTAAGTCCTTCGAGAAAAGCAAACTCGTCAGCTTTATTGCATTTCAAAGCATACTGAATGAAGCGAAGTGTTTATTTAATAACAATTCGTCACTGTTATTGATTTACATCGTTAAGTCCGAAATACTAAGACTGTGTGCTCCATTTGTCTTTCTTGTACTTTGTCCTTTAAAAATTTGAAAACTGAAGTTTACGTACCTTACAAGTTCATGTAGTAAAAATGATGAGGTCAGGTTTAAAATCTTTGAGGAAGCAGGGTGTTTCCGAAATAATGGATATTACTTCAGTACAAATGAGTCCCCATGTACCTACAGCTCAAACTTAAAAATCTAATGTACATTCACATGAATTTCTCTATCCTCTATCGTTTATTAGTAGGTATACAATCTATTCTTACTAAAGATTATTACTTTCTCTACTACGTATAGTAAGTAGGGGAAGTATTGTATTCCACCCAAAAATTCGATACCGAGATTTCACCGGAAATACATGTTTTGAGACCCCCTGAATCCAAAAAAAGCATTTTTGGAAACATGTCCGTGTGTGTGTGTGTCCATGTGTCTGTGAACAGCATAACTCAGAAACGAACAGTCGGATAAACACCAAACTTGGCATTTAGGTTCAGTAGCTTCCAGAGATGCGACACAAAGGTTTTCAAGAAAATCTCTCCACCCCTGGTTACCCTTTACATGGAACATTTTTCGAAAATTTTAATTTTCTCAAAAATGGCTCCAACGATTTTGATTAAAATATCATATGTTTAAGATATTTCATGAAAATGAAATGTATATCTCGAATTTTCTGGGAATGTCTCCAAAAGGATTCTTCATTGTGAACGACTTTTGCATAACTGGTAAACCATAAGAGATAGACAAACTTTTACTACACAAAAACTGTAGATCGCTTTAAAATACACAATTTATGTCATATACATTTATTTTGTTGGGTGAACCATTTTCGAGATATTGCTTGTTATTCCCTTAAATTTTCCAATACTTATACTTTTTCTTAAATTCGTTATTCATTTTTTTTGTCCTGGTAATGCAAAGAGAACGCAATACTCCAGATAGCAACCAGCTCTTAAAATATTTGACTATCGCTTAAAGCCCACCAAGTCCCCTTGCATCTACAAGAAAATTAGCAATAAGATTAACATCTGGATTAACATGAAGCATATGGAGAATAAGCGTTTGTAAAAATAGTTTGTACAAGAGTAGAGAAAGTCATGTGAGTGTAACACATGAGATTTTTTGTATTCTACTTCATTTTAATCCAAATAAACCTTTGCAGAAATAGCTGCATTGCACATTTCGTTATAGATACAAAGGGATTAGCGATAGCAACATGTTTAAGAATTGGACACTATATGCTGGCCCTAAAATTCCATACTGTATACATGCAGTCGTGAGAAATAACTGAAAATCGATGGGACTTAAAAGGAATGACTGAGAGTTGAACAAAATCAAACCGCTATTAATGGATATTTTGGAAATGTCTGATGCTACAATAAATGTATTTGAAATAAATTGTGTGTTTTAAAGAGATCTACCTTTTTTGACGTTTTCGTCTATCGCTTAACGTTTACCAGTTATATAAGATTATACATAATTTCTTCTAAACCAAATGGATTTCATAGGCTATTCCCAGAAAATTTGAGATATACATTTTATTTTTAATGTAAATATCTTTAATGTATGACATTCTACTCAAAACCGTTAGAACCACATTTTAGAAAATCAAAATTTTGGAAAAATGCTCCATGTAAGGAGTAGTCTGAAGGGAGATTTTCTTGAACATTTTTGTATTGCATCTTTGGAAGGTATTGAACCTAAACACCAAGTTTGATATTTATTTGAATTTTCGTTTTGAGTTATGATGTTCACAGGCACACAGACATACACACACGGACCATTTTCTAAATTTTTTTTTATTCAGGGGCCTAAAAACATGTATTTGCTATTAAATATCGACATCGAATTTCTGGGTGGAATGCACTACTTGCCCTACTTACTGTACGTAGTAGAGAAAGCAAACATCAACAACACCAATCAACACAACACATTTAAATTTTTATTTTAGCCCTACTACGCACCAAATATTCCTAACACTGAACATTTGGAGCCATACGATCGTAATCAAAATAACTCCTATTGTAAAATCCAAATCAAAGTCGATGAAGAAAGCAGAAACAATTGAAAACAATTTTTACTTTCTCTACCTTGTAGATAGTATGTAGGGAAGATATTGCACTCCATCCAAAACTTCGATATCGAGATTTTACCGGAAATACACTATGTGGTCAAAAGTATCCGGACACCCCCACAAACATACGTTTTTTATCTTAGGTGCATTGTGCT
This sequence comes from Deroplatys truncata, assembly GCA_030765065.1. Taxonomy (NCBI): domain Eukaryota; kingdom Metazoa; phylum Arthropoda; class Insecta; order Mantodea; family Mantidae; genus Deroplatys; species Deroplatys truncata. Next base: position 48,801,769 of record CM060985.1, read on the forward strand.
GCCACCTACTGCCTAGTACTCATTATCCGCGACCTCAGTAGTCATTAGACATCGTGAAACAGCAGAATTGGACGCTCCGTGGAACTCACGGACTTCTAACATGGTCAGGTGATTGGGTGTCACTTGTGCCAGAAGTCTGTTCGCGAGATCTCCACACTCCTAAATATCCCTAGGTCCAATGTTTCTGATGTGATAGTGAAGTGGAAACGTGAAGGGACATGTAGATCACAAAAGCGTACAGGCCGACCTCGTCTGTTGACTGACAGAGAGCGCGGACATTTGAAGAGGGTCGTAAAGAGTAATAGGCAGACATCTATCCAGACCATCACACAGGAATTCCAAACTGCATCAGGATCCACTCCAAGTACTATGACAGTTAGGCGTGAGGTGAGAAACCTTGGATTCCATGGTCGAGCGGCTGCTCATAAGCCACACATCACGCGGGAAAATACAAAACGACGCCTCGCTTGGTGTAAGGAGCGTCCACATTACACGATTGAACAGTGGCAAAACGTTGTGTGGAGTGACGAATCACGGTACACAATGTGGCGATCCCATGGCAGGGTGTGGATATGGCGAATGTCCGGTGAACGTCATCTGCCGGCGTGTGTAGTGCCAGTGAAATTCGGAGGTGGTGGTGTTATGATGTGGTCGTGCTTTTTCAGAAGGGGGCTTGCACCCCTTGTTGTTTTGCATGGCACGATCACAGCGCAGACCTACATTGATATTTTAAGCACCTTCTTGCTTTCCACTGTTGAAGAGCAATTCGGGGATGGCGATTGCATCTTTCAACACGATCGAGCACCTATTGATACTGCACGGGTTGTGGCGGAGTGATTACGCGACAATAACATTCCTGTATTGGACTGGCCTGCACAGAGTCCTGACTTGAATCCTATAGAACACCTTTGGGATGTTTTGGAATGCCGACTTCGTGCCAGGCCTCACCGACCTACATCGATACCTCTCCTCGGTTCCGCACTCCGTGAAGAATGGGCTGCCATTCCCCAAGAAACCTTCCAGCACCTGATTGAAAGCATGCCTGCAAGAGTGAACACTGTCATCAAGGCTAAGGGTGGGCCTACACCATATTGACTTCCAACATTACCGACGGGGGCGCCACGAACGTGTACGTCATTTTCAGCCAGGTGTTCGGATAGTTTTGACCACGTAGTGTATATGTTTTGAGGCCCCCTGAATAAATAAAATTTATCATTTTTAGAAAAGGTACGTGCGTGTGTCCATGAACAGCATAACTCAGAAGCGAAAAGCTGGATAAATACCCAACTTGATATTAAGGTTCAATACTTTCCAAGGATGCGATACGAAAATTTTCAAGAAAATCACTCCCACAAACTATCCTTCACATGAAACATTTTTCAAAACTTTTGGTCTTCTAAAAAATGACTAACGATTTTGACTAAATATCATATATTAAATATATTTTCATGACAAGTAATGTATATCCTGGATTTTCTAGGAATAACCTGTGAAGTCCTCTTCATTCGGAAGGAATTTTTATATAATCTTGTATAACTGGTAAACTTTACCGATAGACGAAAACGAAGAGGGACTTGCAGAGCATTAAAAGGAATAATTCCTAAAGGTGGTCTAGATGACCCAAGTTCATTACACGAAAAATGTAGATCTCTTTAAAATACACAACTTATTTCAAATATTTTTTGTTGTTGTTTTTGTTTTTGTGGCGCGTCATTTCCGAAATATACGTTATTAATGGTTTCATGTCGTCACTATTTTTAAGTCTTGTAATTTTTCAGTTGTTTCTCGCGATTGCATAGAAAAAGCATGGAATTTTAAGGCCAGTAGTGAGCGTGGAGTTCTTAAACATTTGCCTATCGCTATTACCTTTGTATCTATAACGAAATGTGTAATGTAGTATTTCTGCAAAGTGATGGAATTAATTGTACTTCCACAAGCCGTGTGTTGGGCAAGGTTGGAAAGGCAGAATCAGACGACTGAAAAACTAATTGACCTTATAATGGTTGAAACTATGAAGCCCAGGATTTAAAGTACTTACAGCATTGTAAGTCGCCATTGGGGTATGTCGTCTCCGAACAATTTGAGGTCTCCTTGTGGTTTATAGGGACAAATGTGAATCAGTTGGAGAATTTAATGTCGTACCGTTATGTTGCCATGGTAGCTCAGTGGTTAGAGCAACCGGACGGAGACCGGGAGATCCGTGTTTCAAATCCCGGCATAGCATTGCATTTTTCAGTCGTCTGATTCTACGTTTCCATTTCTGCAAAGGTTTATTTGGATTAAAGTGAAGCAGATGGAAAAATAAATTTTCGTAAGAATAATTTCTATATCCACAAATAAGCGATAGAGGGTAGAGAAAGTTGTGTGAATGTAACACACTAGGTTTTTAAAGAAATAAACCCATGCCTTAATTCTGAACTCATATACCTCTACCATTTCTTGAACATTAGCTGAAGCTGCAATGCGAGCTTCTTGCTGACTTTCAATATAAGTGACCTTCGAAGAGAATTAAACAGGCAACTGTGGATTCAGCTAAGAAAGTACAAAGAAATACACGGATCTAATTATTCAAGGGATTTGCAGGAGGATCACACCATTAACTGAAACTAAGTCATGACAACTCTGCAGACAGTAAAACAGGCACGAGCACTTGCATCACTTCGCGCGTTTGTCAATCCTGTTTGCTGAGTGTGATGATTAACATACTTCATAAAGTTCAGACTGTCAGCTAGGGCAATCCTACTTGAGCATCTTAGAAAAATGATAGTGAAAATGAAAACACTTTTATTTAGAAGTAAAACTCACATTTAAAATTGAAAGGTTTAAAATATGCTAATACTCGAAATTTATATTATAATAGTAGGGAAGAATCACAGTTGAAGATTTGCTCCCTGGGATTCTAATCCCTTGGTGGTGCCCGTACTTGAAATATTTGCAAGGCTATATCTGGAGTATAGGGTACTGGCGCACTGCGACCTACGTGAGATTTATTGCAGCTACTACCCTCCAGGAGGAAGGGAGAGGTGAAGACTACAGACTGCAGGCAGAGAGGCCACAGAGACGCGCAGAAGTCCCTAACAGTTCTTGACTCGAAGACCTGTCCCTCTACTTGAGTTGCCGAAAGGACGATGAACGACCCTTCCAACCAAGCAGCCCTCTAGTGTCCACGGGGAATGCTATTTCCTTTGGACAAGCATCCGAGCCACCTTTTGGCACCACCACACACCACGAAACCTAGAATCAAACCTGGAAATGAGAAGGGAACGGAATGAAACGGAAACGAGGGGGAGAAATCACCCCAGTTCGACTACCGACAGGAAAAACCATGAAAAACTCACGATCAGAGTGGTCGGTCACGGGAATCGAACCCGAGACCACCCGAATGCGAGCCTCAAGCCTTACCGTGGAGCCATCTCTCTCGGTCCATATCTGGAGTGCTTACAGGTACTAAACATAACAGTTGAACGAAAATCATACACTAAAACACTATCTTGAATATGTATACATGACCTCCACTACTCCATCTCTGTGACATGAGACACAAAGAGTAACTACTTCCCTAGCAGTGAGTGTCCACTTTTGGTGATCGATCAGTTTAAGGCGGTCATCAGATTCTCATCTGTCTGCATCAGTTCAGTTTACTCATTCATATGTTGATGCGGCTGCTTTCCAGGAAACTTGTGAGTAAGCCAACTATTGTTACAATTATTACAACCATTCCATTAATTTAGATATTAACTTTTCTACTTGAAGTGGAATGAAATGCGTTCTGTAGTCTCTACAGACTGTTGAACCGGTTTTGTTTTCCTTCCTGAACGTTTGATACAACGAACACTAAAGTGAAATTTACAGCACTTATGTTTTCGGTTTTTTCGTAATGTTTCTCTCTTTTTGGGGAGGGATTTGCTTGGCTTGGACGTCTAGCGAGAGAAAGCTGGGTAGTTCGACTCGCGCGACGCTGCAGCGAAGCTTTTTCAGTTTTCTACTGTATATAATTATTGTGGAATTGTAGGTACACGTACGTTGTGAAGGTTGAACCTAGCCAAATTCTATTTGTTCTTGTTGGAAGTTCTCTTATGTTTCACAAAATTTTTCAACATAGAGCTCTCTCTTTTCTCTTCAAGTCATAAATCATTGTGCTTTTACAATCTGCAAGCCCAATTTAGAATCCCTTTACACCAGGCTTACATGGAATTCCCATATACAAAGCATGGCCACCTTAGCTTCTGCCAGATTCTCACAAGTTTATTTATCACTTCACGGCGGTCACCTTTGGCTCTTGAAGCTCTTTGCCGTTATATACACTACGTGATCAAAAGTATGCGGACACTTGGATGAAAATGACGTACAAGTTCTTGGCGCCCTTCATCGGTAATGCCGGAAGTCAATATGGTGTTGGCCCACCCTTAACCTTGATGACAGCGTTCACTCTCGCAGGCATACTTTCAATCAGGTGCTGGGAGGTTTCTTGGGGAATGGTAGCCCATTCTTCACGGAGTGCGGAACTGAGGAGAGGTATCGATGTAGGTCGGTGAGGCCTGGCACGAAGTCGGCGTTCCAAAACATCCCAAAGGTGTTCTCTAGGATTCAAGTCAGGACTCTGTGCAGGCCAGTCCATTACAGGGATGATATTGTTGTGTAACCACTCCGCTACAGCCCTTGCAGTATGAACAGGTGCTCGATCGTGTTGAAAGATGCAATCGCCATCCCCCAATTGCTCTTCAACAGTGGGAAACAAGAAGGTGCTTAATATCAATGTAGGTCTGCGCTGTGATCGTGCCACGCAAAACAACAAGGGGTGCAAGCCCCATCCAGGAAAAACACGACCACACTATAACACTACCACTTCCGAATTTCACTGTTGGCACTACACACGCTGGCAGATGACGTTCACCGGGCATTCGCCATACCCACACCCTGCCATCGGATCGCTACATTATGTACCGAGATTCGTCACTACTCACAAAGTTTTGCCACTGTTCAATTGTGTAATGTTGACGCTCTTACACCAAGCGAGGCGTCGTTTGGCATTTTCCTGCGTGATGTGTGGCTTATGAGCAGCCACTCGACCATGGAATCCAAGGTTTCTCACTTCACGCCTAACCGTCATAGTACTTGGAGTGGGTAATGATGCAGTTTGGAATTCCTGTGTGATGGTCTGGATAGAAGTCTGCCTATTACTCTTTACCACCCTCTTCAAATGTCGGCGGTCTCTGTCAGTTAACAGACGAGTTCTGTCTGTACGCTTTTGTGCTGTACATGTCCCTTCACGTTTCCACTTCACTATCACATCAGAAACAGTGGGTCTAGGGATGTTTAGGAGTGTGGAAATCTCACGTACAGACTTCTGACACAAGTGACACCCAAATCACCTGACCATGTTCGAAGTCCGTGAACTCTACGTAGCGTCCCATTCTGCTGTTTCACGATTTCTAATGATTACTGAGGTCGCGGATAATGAGTACCAGGCAGTAGGTGGCAGCACAATGCACCTAAGATGAAAAACGTATGTTTCTGGGGGTGTCCAGATACTTTTGATCACATAGTGTACATCTCTTCTGAGACCCGTGATCACCTATGCAGCTGTTGTTTGTGGTGCTGCCAGTAAGACAATAATTATCACTGCCTTCAGATCATACAAAATAGAGCAATTCGTATTATTGCCAAAGCCCCATGGTTATCCGGAATCGACAGCTCACCGTGAGCTGGGAATCACTATACACCAATTCATCCACACAGTCTCCAAACGTTTCTTTGCTGACCTTCAGCGAGTCCAGGGAGCAGTAGGTTACAAACTCGGAGAAAGAAATCGTCAACCAACTCGGTTGAAGCGCAGACCACCACAAGATCTGCTTCTCAGTGATTCCAGCTCTGTCTCTGACACTCATTGATTTGTGCGTTCACTGCCTATTTTGATTTCTACTGAGTGCTATTTCTTTTCTTATATTTCCTGCATTGTTCACTTATTTTTTAGTTCGAGGAGCTATATAGGCCAACCTTATGTTCTGCCTTGGGTTAAATTTCCATTCTGTTCACAGATATCTGCAAAGTATTGGTGTTGAACGATGTATTTGTCTTATTAAAACAAGTTTATAATTCGCTGCGTATGTAAACTGTATGTGTTTGGAAGCGGCAACAAAGTGGGTAGACTTTTGTTGCAATCTGTTATGTTGCGAGAAGGCTAAGTCACAGACTGTTTATTCCTGCCGCTGTTGACGTGAAGCGTGCCTTTACCTAAATTCAGGTAAATTATTTCCTCGGAAATATTTCACGAAGTTATCCTAACCTTATTAAGTAAGCTTAGTAACGCGGTATTTTTTATTCTTACATTTCGTGCCACGCTTAAGTCGCAGTTGTGCTTTTATGTATTTTATGTGATTTGTTGTGTAACTTTGGGCGTCCTTGAGACTTTTTACTGTATGATACATATTATTTATATTAAATACAGAAGAATGTTAAAACACAACTCGTTTAATCGGTCAGTTTTTCCGACCCTAGGTTTACTTGAATGCATTTAGGACACCTTGAAACAATCCCGCGGTGTTAAAGATTCTTGGGTGCTGCGGTAGCACACTGTAAATGAATAAATGTTTTAAGTCTCGGTGATCTCGGTAGATGTGCAGATATCATGTGATCATATTTTGTTATTATATCAATATCCGGAAAGTCTTTGTATGTGTGTTAGGGTCTCTGAAATATGGAAGACATAGGTAGTACGGATCACAAAGGATAGTAAAGAAGTGAGAAAGAAAACTGTATGTAAACAGTTAACATGTTAATCAACTAATGAATGTGTTCAGAATTGCTGCAGCCAACCTCGATACATTATGTCATCGCCTGGTTATATTGTGTTGAACTCTTGGAAAGGGTTCAAACTCTGGTGTATGACGTATCAACGGATGTATCTCCTCTCCAAACTTTGTAGGTGAATGCTGGGGTGGTTCTCCTTCTACCACGAATTACCTGCCCATCATTTCCTTTGTGTATTTCTGGGTTTAGGAGCAGGCAAAGGCGATTGGTGCGTTGTGGGGGACGATAGAGTTTTCGCTGTGTAAGGATTTCCTCCTGGCGCTTGGATAGCCGGCTGGAACCCCTTCCTGGGGGCTCTTCGTTCCCGGGAGCCTCCATTGAAGATGGCGCAGGCAGGTTTCCGTCGGCGTCAGAATTGGTGTCGCTCTTCGTAAGGGGCCTCGTTCTTACTAGCGCGCATCGTCGTCTGAATCTGGCCGCTCTGTGGATCTTCTCTTCATCTATTCCTCTCAGGGGTCACGTAACACATAAAGGGCCTAAAATGGTCTACATGCTGCGCTGAGCGCCAATGGTTGGTGCCCTCCGTCTGACTAATCCCAATCCTTTCCGAACTTGGAAAAATGGTTTGGGCTGGGTGACGCTTGTTGAGGTAACGTGTTTCATAGAGCCAGCAAGCCTCTTTTGCATTCCCTCCAATTCCCTGTACATGAGAACATCTCGTTGTACTCTGCGTTTGTGTACACGGTCGCCATTGTTCATCCCCAATTGGCGATAACCACACAAACGAATACTGCAAGGTATGAAACTTCTAAACAGAATAATATCTCAAACACTACCGTTGGCTATAGGTATGGTGTACGTGACGTAACAGCTGATGAAGTACCATAGTATACACAGTAGCGGCTCGTGAGTATATATTTTGGGTCTTCACAAAATTTTAGTCAGATAGCCCTGAGAATGTGAAATAGGATCTTCTGCATAATACTTATGATTATGAACAAATTGATGTAACTGGAGTCGCTATTAACAACAATAATATTAATATTATTATTATTAATAATACTGCACAAGTTGTCTGAAAAAGAAAGGGCTGTTTTGTGGATGTTGATGTTGTGTACACAATTTTATACGGCGTTTTAGGGCAAGAGCGAAATAGTGTGTAAATTAAATTGTAATTGAGAGTATGGATAGTCTGGAATAAACAGGAGAAGTTTCCGCTCTCGTGCACGTTACCTGCTTCTACCGTAGGGTTACTATCTAGTGGAATAAACGTAAAAATGTAATGATAGTATGAAAATAGCGCACTAGAAGCTTCGTGCACGCCTTCAAGTATGCACGACGCGTATGTGTTTGACCCATAAGCTAATACGTCATACCAATTGCGCATGCGCAAAAACTTCTTAAAACTTGCACAAGCCAAGATGTGCTACCGACCCTGTTGCCACATTTCATCGATTTTGGAGGTAAAGGTAAAGCTACGTATCACGGAGGAGCACCCGAAACCGGGACAGAGGGCCACAAGTAGGCCAGTCGGCCCTTTTTGCTTCCAACGTGACCCCTGGGAGAGATCCGATGGGCGACCAGATCAGAATGCCGACGGGCGCCAGCATGGACGGGGTTCATAACGTTTCCAGATATAATGCAGCTGACGCCGCCCGAACCCTGCCCACAAGCCACCAACTTCTACGGTCCCCCGGAACGGAGCCCTACGCTGAGTAGAGACCTAATAAGCGATAGCGCAGTGACGCCAGGGAAGAAACCTTTACAGAGCGCAAGCCACCGCCCAGCCGCAGCCCGCCGAACACTCTCGCCTGGTACTACAAACCCTGAAACAGATGGCAAGGAAGATGATGGGTACAGGAAATGAGAGGGAGGAGAGTTGGTAGAAGATGAACCACCCCAGCATTCGCCTGGCGACTCGGGGAAACCAAGAAAAATCCATGGGCCAGAATAGGCGTCGCCGGGGATCGATCCCGGGAGCTTCCGAATGCGGACCACAGACGTGATCGCCTGAGCCATCCCACTCGGTGATTTTGGAAGATTGATTTAAAGGCCGTGGATCTTAAGTTACCACATATACGTTAATTTTAATATCATTCAAACAGTTTAACCAATAAACCCACAAGCTGTCAAAATTTAGGTGTTCACGTGCTCCTCTTGTGCTCTTATATAGCAGCCGTCAGTGGGTAAACAACTCTTAACTAATGAATGCTACGTCTGCTGCTTGTCACGGAGTCTACTGTTTGTTTACATACAGTCATACCTCTAGCACTAAACAAAGAGTTTCTAGACATGGGTTTATAAACAAAATATGATCGCACGGTACACATGTATCTACATAGAGCCTTGTAACGTATGTTTTTACACCTGTGTACTAGAGATCCCAGCACAAAACGGTTACCCTCGTTAAACCTAAGACAGTTATAACACAGTGAATAATTGGGCCTCACATTAATCAATAGAATTTGATGCACATTATCGATCTCTATTTACATATTTTAAAATCCTGGCAGCAATTAATGATGCATATATACACACAATTGTTTTGCAATTATTAAGACTAATAATCGTGTATTTCATCATCGGCAACATGAACATTATACTAGAAATAATTCTTTTGTTGTCACACACAAAGTAAGGTTGATTAAATCCAAGAAAAGGTGTAATAACATCGGCATTAATGTGCTTAACAGAATACCAAGAACTGCCCATTCAGCTAGCCTAGATAGATGTAAGGATGCTATAAAAGTTTGGCTTACTGTTAACCCATATTATAGTCGATGATTTTTTTCAAGCCAATACTAACATTGCATTTTGAAGTGTCCTGTTTTATATTTTTGTACTTATAGTTTCTGTTTTACAGATCCATTTTATCACTCTCATTGTACCATTGATTTATGTTAATAGCTGCTCTCTACAACATCAATAAATATTTAATATTGAGAAGTATACAAGTTGACGCATCATAATTACACAAAATAGGAGGTTAGATATGAGGAGAGTTGTAATGCTTAATGCCCAAGCCATGAAAATGAAGAAGAGGAATCCCGATAAATAACACTGCGTGTGTCTTAAATACAACGCATGCTTGGACAGCAAAACGGAATATTTCTCGATACTCGAGCACTGATTCTGATTTTTGAGCACCGATATTCAATATTCGATACTCACTTTATAAAAAACTGTAACGGTGATAGCTTGTTCACTCTACTATGTTCTCCTAGGTAGTTTTCCTTGTATAAACGCATGTAACCAATTTTGTATTGTATGCTAATTCCGAAATTGTTCCTGTTTGACATTCCAATTGGTAACAATTTCTTCTTGATAATGTCACATATGTACTTTTCATCCGGTAATAAGTAATTAGCCATATAACACTTGGAAACATAGTAAGTTTGTGGATTAAACCTGTCTACCACCCTCTACTATATGAACATGTTTAATTCAAAGGTATATATTAGACACAATTAAGAATTTGAAGAAAAAATCGAGGAAATATTACATGAAATGCAGAGATATAAAGGATTCAAAGATTTTTGTTTAAGAACAGAAGCATCTATGAAAGAACAAATATTTCCATGCGCTGTATTATCTCACGTCATAAGTTCTGATTGTTTCTGTTGAATTCACAAATTTTGGTCACCGGAGTAGGTAAATGTATTGGCTGTGAGTGAGTCACCAAGCCAAGCTATTGCAGAAACGTGATTTAGTGCGACAGTTAAATAAACTTCATTCACAACTCAGTTAACGCTGCATGTTCATGAGTAATTCTACTCCTCTCATTGTTTTGCATGTTTTCATTTAGACACAGGGGTTTATGGAATGTTACATTAATCGCAATCAAGATCTATTAAGAACTATAGTCCAGCAAGTTTTTGGGGACACGTGCGAGGCAATAACTTGAAGTCTCAATGCTTTCATTCCTTATCTGTATGAAAGCTTTCAATAACGCAAAACTTAAAATTTCAAACTACCGAAAAATATCCACGATTTATCTCATAATATTAGACGTACTTGTACCCCGAGTATCGAAACTATCGGGATATCGACGATATCGAGCTCCCATCCCTAGTTTTTACCAACTATTTATTGTTCAGCGAAAAATTTCACCCTAAACTTAAAGTAAATTATAATAATCAAATGCTTATAACTCCATTTACCAGTAAATCATATTATTAAAGCATACCGCGTTTGCAAGTGACCCTAGAGTTTACTTTTGTCAACAAACAAATGAACTACAATAAGCTCTATAGATACAACGACATCGTAAAAATAAAACAAACACATACACGCACTTCACGGTAATTATTTAGACAATATTAATTTTATTTTTACTTTCTCTACTACGTGTAGTAAGTAGGGGAAGTATTGTATTCCACCCAAAAATTCGATACCGAGATTTCACCGGAAATATATGTTTTGAGGCTCCCTGAATCCAAAAAAAGCATTTTTGGAAACATGTCCGTGTGTGTCTGTGTGTGTCTTTGAACAGCATAACTCAGAAACAAACAGCCGGATAAACACCAAACTTGGTATTTAGGTTCAGCATCTTCCAGAGATGCGACACGAAGGTTTTTCAAGAAAATCCCCCCATCCCAGACTACACTTTACATGGAAAATGTTTTGAAAATTTTAATTTTCTAAAAACTGGCTCTAACGATTTTGATTAAAATAACATATGTTTAAGATATTTTCATGACAAATAAAATGTATATCTTCAATTTTATGGTAATGTCTCCAAAAGTATTCTTCATTGTGAACGACTTTTGCATAACTGGTGAGCCATAAGAGATAGACAAACGTTTACTCCACAAAAAATGTAGATCGTATTAAAATACACAGTTTATGTCATATACGTTTTTTTTCTTGAGTGAACCATTTTCGAGGTATTGCTTGTTATTCCCTTAAATGTTTCAATACTTATTTTCTCAAATGGGAATTCGTTATTCATTTTTTTGTCTTGGATATGCAAAGAGTATTAATCTGTGGCAAAGAGAATGGTGCTGCACATAGCAACCAGCTATTAAGAGATATGTCTATGCTTAAAGGCTACTGAATTTTTATATTGCCGTTGCAAATACAAAACAAGGGGAACATATTAGGCCTTAGACGATAGTCAAATATTTTTGGAACTGGTCGCTATGTGTAAAATGTAATTCTCTTTGCATGTCAAAAGATCGTTTCTGTAAATGTTTATCTCGATTAACATGAAACATATGGAGAATAAGCGTTTGTAAAAATAGTTTGTACAAGAGTAGAGAAAGTCATGTGAGTGTAACACATCAGATTTTTATTTAAGTTTTATGATTTTGTTTCACTAAAAAGAAGCGTTTCAAATTAGTATATGTCATGTAGTTATAACATGATAAACAACCCATAATATTCTATTAAATGAACGTGTTATATTTGATTCCAGTAATATTAAAACTCGGTAGTTGGTAACAATGTTATAGCCAAATCCGTGTGATACAGACGGCCAAGCCATCGATTCGAGAAAGGAAACCTGTATGTTACAGTCGGGCAAGCTTTGACTAGCTACTCTTCGAGAAAATCTGCATTCTGTAAATTTTAGAACATTGCATTATTGTGTCTTCCCAGCAACAGGTGACTATAAATATATGCCAGAGAATAAATGTGAGTCGGTTACGAGATAGTTATGAGCGAGTTACGAGCAATTTGTAAGTCAGAGCTGCAAAACGAAGCTTGTAATGCATTTTGGGTAATAAATAAAGTTTTTTTATAAGTTAACTGGTTTTCTTATTTATCGCAATATTAACAGTTAACCTCTAAAAATTAATAGCTCTAAAAGTTTCAAAATGAAGTTAAGCTTTTGACTATTTTCTTGTTTCACTAGATGACCAATTTCTGTTTGATATACCAGAATAAACACAAACAAGTGATCCCCATTGTTGAAGTCAGGAAGAAGAAAGACACATCTATTACAAAAAAGAGTATACAGAGAGCGCTTCTGGCGACAGCTAAATAATTTGGTAATAACCATGTGAAACTCTTTGTCAGATAAAGGACCCAACCTGCTATATCTTTGACTAGGGACAAAGTAAACATCATTTATTCCTGTTTGCCATTCCTCTACCCTGCCAGTGACCTTATCCTTCCACAGTCAAAGAAAGATGTGGAAACAGGGGAAAAAATAAAAGGAGAAGGAAATTGGCTGCTGTCATTCTTTTAAAATGGCTATGCCCTGGAGAATACTGGGAGGATGACCGGCAATGAAGTCCACTCTGTTTCCAAGAGGAATACAAAAGACCTTTGGGGCTCACGTCAGGAAAGAATGATGTGTGTAATCTTAGGAGAAGTATTTATAAAGACAAGATAGTGTCCAAGTGAAATACTTCCGGTTTTCGGAGCAAGAAACAAACTCATCTGGTCGGGAACTGCAAGTGAGCTAAGAAACTTCTATACAGATAAAATTCCCGTTCGATTTATCAATTCTGATTTTTCTTTCCTTAGAAGTGGCTAATGATTGTTGCCATTTTCGTCGTCGTCATCATCATCATCATACGTAAGAGATTTGGACAAAAGATGAACCGAGCGGGGTGGCTCAGGCGGTAACGTCTGTGGCCCGCATTCGGGGGGGTCCCGGGTTCAAATCCCGTGGGCCGCCCAATCTGACAGATTTTTTCGTGGTTTCCCTCAGACGGAAATATCCATTGACCCAAAGTTCCACCCTAGGACTAAAACAATAGTAAAAATGAAAAATATGTGGTAATAGCGAATACTGTGCCATCTATCCACAGACAATGAAAGCAGGTAGACGGACGGCACCCTAATAGCATCTGCACGACACCAAGCAGAAGATCCAGTTGCTTCGTCACGTGTCTCTTTAGACACGTGGCGAACTAAGATGGCATGCTTACACGGATGAGACCTAGAAGGCTATCTGTCCGCCTTTCTATATGAAAGTAGCAGATAAACTGGACGGCACGAAGCAGAAGATCCGGTTGCTATGCACTAAGGTCTCTGTGGACACAACGAAGCGGGTGGTTACAGGGATGAGACCTAGAAGGCTAACTGTCCGCCTTTCTATATGGAAGCATTTAGACTGGACGGCACCCGAATGCCATCAGCAGGCACGAAGTAGAAGATACAGTTGCTACGCATTAAGGTCTCTGTGGACATGTGACGAAGCAAGATGGTATGGTTAAAGGGATGAGACCTAGAAGGCTAACTGTGCGCCACACATCGATCCACGAGCTATTTATTAACAGATCTGTCGCGATATGACCATGTAGTTAAAGCGACGTAAAATAAATAGATTAAACAACAGAAGCTAGCTGGTCTGGTTTTTCTTCAGAAATATTACATTCTTTTAAGCTGGTTCAAAATTTCCTGGAATGCAATTAAGAACGAGAACACAAACTTAAATACATGTATTATCTTGTATGCGTTCACAACTAACAGGAAGCTTTACTGCGTCCTGGAAACAGGAACGAAGACTTGATAGGTTTTAAAGTTTTTGTTGCCATTCTAGAGGACTGCATCAATAGTGCGCATGTTATACTCTTATGTAGAAATTCTTCATTTACTCCCCACTCCCTAGTCGCGAGTTGCGAAAATGAAACCCACAGATATTCCGGTAAAGATGCGTCCTTATTCCCTCAGATTCGTTGAGCGTTGGCTCATCTGCGAAAGTAGTCACTTGTAGTTCGTTTATATGCAAATCAACTGGCCATTGCGTCAAGAACAATAACAGTATAAACTACAAGCGACAGCAAGAACCGATAGAAATGGAATTAGAACATAAAGAACAAAAAGGTAACGTGGTGTCGTGCTTTCCCTAGAGGAATCGAAAATACTAATGTATCTGCCTTTACAAAAATGTTTACTCTGTGGAATTTTGACGATGGCTAAGCTGAATATAATTGGTCACTAACATAAGAAAAGAGAGTATAATTTAGAAACACACATACTTTACATAGATTATGAAAAGACGTTTGACAGAGTAAATAGGCCAAAATTATGGGAAGTAATGATTAAAAAGGGCTACCCGTCCCAACTAATAAGAGCCACCCGTAGTCTATATCGAAATACTACTATATGTATTGATAAAGGAAACGGACCTGGAAATCGAACGGTAGTAATCAATGGTGGTGTCAGGCAGGAGTGTCCATTGTCACCCACATTGTGTAATATATACCTTAATGATGCCATGGAATCTTGGCTGGGTGTTTTAGAAACTAATTTTAAAATTAATAATACACCTTTGAATTAGTTCTCTTTGCGGAAGACCAAGTGATTATGTCTAGTACAGAGGCTAGACTTCAGATAGCTATTCATAAACTATATACTCGTAATATAATTAAAGAGTACAATTTAAATATTTCAAGTGCAAAGACAAAAGTAATGGGTTTATAGGAAAAAAACCAGAAAAGATCAAAGGTAATAATCAACTCTCAAATCATTGAACAGGTGACCAAATTTAAATACTTGGGATCGGATATCCTATCAAGACGAATAAATACAGAAAAGGAGCTTCACGGATATCAATACACATGTGAACTATAAGAAGATGTTTAGGAAACAGAACCCTTAAGGAAACCGATTAAAATGTTATAAATCTGTAGCAAATACACAACTTCTTTATGGAACAGAAACATGGACCCCAACACAGAATCATAAAAATGCCTGGAAGCTTCAAAAATGCAATTTCTACGATCGGTGTTTGGAACATATAAGAAACGAAGATATTAGTCATATACTCCATATACAAAACATAACAGAAGAAATTCAAGATTGTCAAAAGAACTGGATGAAACATCTGGGAAGGATGGACGAATACCGCATCCAAAAAAGAGCTTTCAGTTACTCCCCAAAAGGGAGAAGAAATGTTGGTCCTCTTAGATTACGTTGGAACTAGCAATTCTTAGGGGACCGGGATGGGTCTATAGGCCCAAACCGTGCTGATGATGACTTACAAACAAATGACGTTCTAGTGCCCAAAATCGACTTTCCAGTTTGCTGTCGATATGTTTATCGATATGCATTCCTTTTTTGGATCGATCAGCAGTACAATGGTTTACAGATCAGCGGTAAAAGAAGATTACAGAACAAGAACACGCAGGGTAGGCTTACATAGCGCCCCATAACTACATTAGGTGGTAACACCAATATGACACGTAAGAGAAAGTTAATATTGGAGGTGTAAGATGCATCAATCACTGGAGTCAGTAGAATCAGAGGCAGCACCAAGTAGTAGAAGTCTCCCCTTCAAGCGTGTAGGGTAGCACGCACGGGCGCCGATGTTGTAGTGCACTGCTCCTGGAACGTCCTGCAGGTTGGAAAAGAAACTGCAGACGATTCTGCGAATGAAGTCGTGAAGAGGCAAGAGTCCCAGTTCGTGATGGATCTGCTGATTCCGAATAAACCATGGAGCATTAGTAGCAACGCGCATGAAGCGATTCTGAATAACCTGGAGACGACGTAGATGACATGTGTGAGCGCCTCCCCATACCCGGTAGGCATAAGTAATAAGCGGACGAACAACGGACTTGTAAAGTAACAAGGAACACTGTAATCCAAGACGAATGGCGATGAAACAAAGGCGAGAGTTTTGGAAGCCGCCCAGAGGCCGAGGATATGAGGCGATTGATGTGAGCGCGCCAGGTCAGTCGAGAGTCAGTTCTTTCTACAACGTTTAGCTTTGGCGATATTGTACAGTCTCAACTTAAATGGTTCACTCTGTATATGAACTTACGGGATGGTGTTCGGGAGAACCCAGGTTCAAACCCCGATGTGACCGACCATCCTGACTAAGGATTTTTCGTGGTTTTCCTATTCACTAAGCGAATATTGGGATGAATTCTGACGTACCACGAAATAGTTCCTTTTTATAAATTATACAACGGAGGGGAACACCTCGCGCACTGCGACCTGGTCATTACCCTCCCAGGAGGAAGGGATGAAGCGAAGGAACCAAAGGAGGCTACAGGCCACAGAGACGCGCGGAAATCCCTAACAGTTCCTGACACGAAAGCTCGTCCCACTGCTGGAATAGCCTACAGAGGGCAATGGACGACCCATCTACCAAGCAGCCCTCTGGTGTTCAAGGGGACTACTCCTTGCTTTGGGCAAGTATCCGCGCCATCTATTCGGCACCACCTTACGCCACGAAACCTACAAACACACCTGAAACATGAGGAAACTGAATGAAAGGGAAATAATGGAAAGGAAATAGTGGTAAATAAGAAATCACCCCAGCATCCGCCTACCGACATGAGAAACCACAAAAATTCCAGGGTCAGAGTGGACGGTCAACAAGA
The DNA here is from genome assembly GCA_030765065.1 of Deroplatys truncata. Lineage (NCBI taxonomy): Eukaryota > Metazoa > Arthropoda > Insecta > Mantodea > Mantidae > Deroplatys > Deroplatys truncata. Next base: position 48,818,799 of record CM060985.1, read on the forward strand.
ATCGAACCCGGAACCTCCCAAATGCCAGCCCTACAGGTTAACGTGGAGCCATCTCGTTTGGGTTGTTCCGTCTTAATTTATTTCCCAATTCATCTTTCAGTGTTGTAAAATAGGCGAGGTGGGTGGCATTGTGCCGCGTATGCGGTGGGTGTACTTTGAGGAGAGATGTGTTTCCAGTCTGCCATCGATACCTCTGACCTGCACCTGTCCTTGCAAAGTTCAGTGGCTCAGCACTGCAGAAGAATTTAACATGGTCGCGATATTACACAGGTACGGTTCAACAGTAGCGTTCGGTAATCAAGTATGACCCTCGTGGCGGACAGTTTATGAACATGTCTTCTTTATACATGCAAAGAATGCTGTATATCATTTCTCTTAATTACTGTCCCCAGAGGTACGATTCTAATTGGGCAAAAACATCTCGCTTGTTATTCCGTGTTCTGAAAAATGGTTCCTAACAATGTTTTATAAGCATACTTTCTCTTGTAAGTTTTTGTTATTTACAAAAGTTCGATGGGACGAGAAAATTTAAGAAGTTATACCGCTTTTTCGTTACTTTATGTGCGTATGTAAACCGGTTACTACGGGAAACTGATTAGCTCCAATTTGCATTGCAAGCATAAGAAGAGTCACAAGTTTGTGTAGCGTTAAGGTGAAATAATTCTTTAAAAATTCACACTGTAAGTGTTTGAAGTGTTTTTTACTTTCTCTACTACATATAGTAAGTAGGGGAAGTGTTGCATTCCACCCAAAAATTCGATTCCGAGATTTCACCGGAAATATATGTTTAGAGACCCCCTGAATCCAAAAAAAGCATTTTTACTTTCTCTACTACGTATAGTAAGTAGGGGAAGTATTGCATTCCACCCAAAAATTCGATACCGAGATTTCACCGGAAATACATGTTTTGAGACCTCCTGAATCCAAAAAAAGCATTTTTGGAAACATGTCCGTGTGTGTGTCTGTGTGTGTGTGTGTCTGTGTGTCTGTGAACAGCATAACTCAAAAACGAACAGTCGGATAAGCACCAAACTTGGTATTTAGGTTCAGTATCTTCCAGAGATGCGGCACGAAGGTTTTCAAGAAAATCCCCCCACCCCAGACTACCCTTTACATGGAAGATTTTTCGAAAATTTTAATTTTCTCAAAAATGGCTCTAACGATTTTGATTAAAATATCATATGTTTAAGATACTTTTATGACAAATAAAATGTATATCTTGAATTTCCTGGTAATGTCTCCAAAAGTATTCTTCATTGTGAACGACTTTTGCATAGCTGGTAAACCATAAGAGACAGGCAAAATTTTACTACACAAAAATGTAGATCGCGTTATAATACACAATTTATGTCATATACATTTTTGTGGTTGAGTGAACCATTTTCGAGATATTACTTGTTATTCCCTTAAATTTTTCAATAATTTTCTAAATGGGAATTCGTTATTCATTTTTTTGTCTTGGATATGCAAAGAGTATTAATCTGTGGGAAAGGGAATGGTGCTGCACCTAGCAACCAGCTATTAAGAGATATGTGTGTGCTTAAAGGCTACTGTATTTCCAAATTGCTCTTGTAAATATATATTCCCCTTAAACCTACAAGAAAATTAGCAATAAGATAGATTCTGCAAATGTTTATCTCGATTAACACGAAGTAGATGGAGAATAATCGTTTGCAAAAATAGTTTGTACAAGAGTAGAGAAAGTCATGTGAGTGTAACACATCAGATTTTTGTAAACATGTCCGTGTGTGTCTGTGTGTCTGTGAACAGCATAACTCAAAAACGAACAGTCGGATAAACACCAAACTTGGTATTTAGGTTCAGTATCTTCCAGAGATGCGACACGAAGGTTTTCAATAAAATCCCCCCACCCCAGATTACCCTTTACATCGAACATTTTTCGAAAATGTTAATTTTCTCAAAAATGGCTCTAACGATTTTGATTAAAATATCATATGTTTAAGATATTTTTATGACAAATAAAATGAATATCTTGAATTTTCTGGGAATGTCTCCAAAAGTATTCTTCATTGTGAACGAATTTTGCATAACTGGTAAACCATAAGACAGACAAAAGTTTACTACACAAAAAACGTAGATCGCGTTAAAATAAACAATTTATGTCATATACATTTTTTTGTTAAGTGAACCATTTTCGAGATATTTCTTGTTATTCCCTTAAATTTTCCAATACTTATACTCTTTCTCAAATTCGTTATTCATTTTTTTTGTCCTGGTAATGCAAAGAGAATGGAATACTCCTCATAGCAACCACCTCTTAAAATATTTGACTATCGATTAAAGGCTAGCAATTCCCCTTGCATCTAGAAGAAAATTAACAATAAGATTGACATCTCGATATCTCGATTAACATGAAGCATATGGAGAATAAGCGTTTGTAGAAATAGTTCGTACAAGAGTAGAGAAAGTCATGTGAGTGTAACACATCAGTTTTTTTTGTTATTGCCTGTCAACAAATCAAAACTTCTAGATTTCTGCAGTGATTTATAAAAAAAGAAAGCTATATGATAGATTCACATGACTTTCTCCACCCTCTATCGTTTATTGGTAGGTACACAAATTAGTCTTACTAAGCATTATTTTTCTATCTACTACATTTTAATTCACATAAGCCTTTGCAGAAATAGCTACAATACACATGTCGTTATATGTAGATATAAAGGGAACTTCGACAGTCAAATGTTTAAGAACTGGACGTTATATGCTGGCCTTTAAAATTCCATACTGTTTCATGCAGTCGCGAGAAACAACTAAATGTTGAAAGGGCTTTGACAAAGAAATGAGCAATTCGAACCTTTAATAAGAAACGGCTCATGCCACAAAAAACTTATTTTAAATAAATTATGTATTTCAAAGCGATATACTTGTTTTGTGTAGTACGTTTTCGTCTATCGCTTAACGTTTACCAGTTATACTAGATTATACAAAATTCCTTCCAAATAAAGGGCACTTTACAGGCTGTTCCCAGAAAATTCAAAATAAACATTTTATTTGCCATATACATATATTTCACATATAGAATTTTAATCAAAATCATTAGAGCCATTTTGTAGAAAATAAAATAAAAATCATTAGAGCCATTTTGTAGAAAATAAAATAAAATCGAAAAATCTTCCAAGTAAAGGGTAGTTTGGGAATGGGAGGATTTTCCTGAAAATGTTCGTGTCGCATGTTAGAAAAGTGCTGAACCTAAATATCAAGCTTTGTATTTATCGGGCTTTTCGTTTTTGAGTTATGCTGTTCACAAACACACTCACTATACACGGACCTTTTTTTAAAAAAGCTTTTTTTGGATTCAAGAGGCTTCAAAATATGTATTTCCGGTAAAATCTCGATATTGATTTTTTGGATGGAATGCAATAATTTCTCTGCCTGCTATGTACGTGGTAGAGAAACTAAAAAGGTAGGTAAAAGAAGAAACTTTTTAAGAATGGTTTGTAGAAGAGTGGATGAAGAAACTCAAGTGAATGCTACAGATCATATTTTTTTAATTTTGTTCCAAATCAGACTGAAGAACCCTGTTCTACGTCAGGTGCTTGAATAGACGCTATAAGATTACTAGCTGTCTCTTGTTCCCACTAGTTCTCTATAATGGAGTTTCCAACTGCAGTTTCCACCAGGAACACCATCCAGGTTTCTGTCAAACACATCCTGGCTGATATTCCCGGCAGTTGGACTTGCAGATAACATCCGGGAAGCACATCAACAGTTTATGCATTTTAAATAGGTTTCCAAGCATTTTACGGGTTCGTTTACGACTTGCAGCTTGGTCCAGTACCAGGAAGACGACGGCGATGGCAAGGTAAATGGTGCGGACGGTAGCCTATTGTTTCCCACTTGCACGTTTTGCCGCGATAAATCTCAGCTTTGGGGCAGAACTGGCTTAAGTCTACACCAAAGTTCGACACGGCTCACATCTGTGATATACTCCGAGTTTTGTTTATGTTTGACATAAACAAAACATAAACTCTAATTAAGAGCAATAAGAACTACATGAGAAATATTTAAGACTTTATCTATTACCTACCAAAAATTCGATACCGATGTTTCGCCGGAAATGCACGTTTTCAGGCTTTCAGAATCCAACAAAGCATTTTAGAAAAGGTCCATACGTATGTCTGTGAACAGTACAAGTCAGAAACACAATGTTGGGTAAATACCAAACTTGGAATTTAATTTTAGCATCTACCGAAGATGCTACGTGCAGATATTCCAGAAAAACTGCTCTCTCCAAATTACCCATTAAATGGTAATTTGTTTCTAGTATTTTATTTTCTAAAAATGCCTTTAGTAATTTTAAGTACCACATGTTTTTGATTTCGGTAAGTGAAAATGAAGTGTTTATTTTAGATTTTCTATTAATAGCTTGCAACTTCAGCTTGAATGAATTTTGTATAACTGGTAAACCGAAGAGTGACAACAGTTTACTACACACAAAAAAGTAGATCTCGCTAAAGCACACCATTTATGCTAAATACAACTTTAATTGTGTCATTAACTATTTTCAAGATATTCGTTGTTACTGGTTTGAATTTTCAAATATTTTATACCTTACTGAGATACTAAGCTACCATTTTTTGTAGTGTTTAACGACCGTTCTTCATACATACACATACACCTGCCTGCCTTCCGTTTCAAAGCAAGCATATAGCGGCCTGCATTGTAGGGTTTGACTATTGCAAAGGTCTGCTATATCCCCCTCGTACAACGAAATGTATAATGAATCTATTTTTGCAAACGTTTATTTCGATTACGTCAATAGAAGAATACATTTTTGCAAGAAGGTTTGCGGAAGGGTTGTAGAGAAGACCATGTGAGTGTAACAGATCAGTTGTTTTTTCAACTTCGCGTTCCATTACAAGTTTTGGAGAAAGTAATTAAGATTCAGCATAGCTAGAATCTAAAGCGGCTAACCTCAAAAAAGCTTTAAAAAAACTATGCGTTATATCACATAACTGTCTCTACCCATTACCCTTTATTTTTATATACTTTGACGACGAACCCCTCCGCGACACTTTTGACATTGTCTCCAATATCTGCTGATGAATCTACTGCCGGCTGCTACAGTAGTGAAAGATGAAATCTTTTTTTCAGGGTATGCCTGGTTGGGGTGGGGATAGAAACTCAGTTAAATTAGCTGAGAAGTTTAATTTAAGCTAATACCTGTAGCGGTATTTCTGTCTGATTACCCCTACACAAAAAGGAATTCTTAAATAGGTATAGTTTATGAATTATTAATGGTTAATTAACACGAAATTTGATAATTTTCTACAATTTTAAAGTAATTGGATTGAAAACTACATCAATCAAAAGCCCGTCAAAAAGTGTGTATATGTTTAAAGTTTCTTTAATATTGTAATAAAGGCGTAATTGCGTAGGAAAATCTGCAAGATTTAGGCGAAACGAGTGAGTACCTTCGCTTCAAAACGTTCATTGTATTTTTCCGAACGTGGGACCATAAAAATTCAACGTTTCCTTGTACTTCGAGGGGAAGAACCTAGTTTTAAGAGAAAGTAATCACTGTAGACACCGGACTTTTCTTACGTTTAAGCTTCGAATTTTCAACCGGAGAGCCATTAAAGATACAGGATAATTGTTAGAACCAATGAGAAGGTGGGAAGACGTGGTTGCGTGTACAAAAATCCGGAGGCTAGTAGTAAGTTTTTATATATGTAAACATCAGCATGGATTTCACACAATCTGTTATGATTCTTCGTTAAGTAAACACGAAAAGGACGCTAAATTTTGCTAAGTGCCGCGCAATTATCCAATTATTAAGTGATATAGGTGAAATATTTATATAGTGTGTAAACGCTATTCGTCGATATAATTATATCTAAGCGCATAGCCGAGTTAAAGTTTGTCAAGTGACTACTTCAAATTCGTGAGAATCTAAAGAACGGTGATAGAGCACCTAAATATTAAATAACTAGCCGGAGCAAATTTAATGGACCAAGAGACAATAGTGGGAAGACAGTGTTAAAAGGATCACATTGTCAGGGAATACCAGTGAATCTTGCAGGATTTCTTGCATAAAGGCGCGCCGGAGTGAGAAAAGCGAAAATAGCATTTCTTTCTCGACGATATCCTGAAGTCACCACTCCCGTATCCTACCCTGACATAATCACAGTAGGAATATTTAGATCGATTCGCCGACAGACGACCCTGAGGTACGACGACGACGTGCTTCCTGCTGACATCGGTGAAATTGATTCCTGAAGACCACCCTCTACGAAGTAGCGACAAGGACGACAACGGCGCAAGGTAAGAATCACCTACCTACGATGGGAAACCGCTACATACTGAGCTATTGAAGCGAGTTGCCGACGGTTTGACTATGAAGAATTAAACTGATTCTGAATCTTAGCACGAGAAACTGTAACAATTAAACTATTATATCTGATAACTTCTGACTTATCAAATTTAGGGTTTAAAATAACTGTTTCCCGTAATAAAAACTAGAATTGCAAGTTGCCGTGAGTCGCTAGAATGCTTAGCGGCAAAACCCTTAGCGGCTACCGCTAAGTGTGTGTGTATAGATCACCATAAACGCCTGTATGCCCCTAAGGCTGTAAATCAAAGAAAAGACAAACCCTAATTTCAGAAATACATGCTCTTTTATTAAGTCCCGCTTACTTTAGAATTACCCTACCAAAGTTCTTGATTACATGTTGCCAAATCTTAAACTAATTCGCATCTGAAACACAACTTTACTCTTTGACTTGCTAAAGTCTAAGAATTTTTTCTCTTTATAATTTCAACATGTTTTTGCTGTAGTGCACTTTTACTCTTTTATTTCTTAACGTACTGAGTTCTACTTACCTGAATCTTCAGCTAATAGGTTTCTTGTTGACTGAGTTCTCCCTAATTGCCCTAGCTACTCTGACTTCTAACTAATTCCTTTTCCCCATAACGTAATTTGCTTGGTGATTATTCTCTTATTCACTTACAGAACTGTAACCTTGCATCTTCCATGGCATATTGATTTGACATATGGTAATATTATTTATTGCAATTATTTATATATCTCCACATCGTGTCTTTATAAAATTATTATTAATCATACGAGTTAATAATTCCGATATCATCTACAAACTATTCTTACGAAAGCTTATTTTTCTATCTACGTCATTTTAATCAACATGCACCTTGTAGAAAAAGTTTTATTACACCTTTCGTGGTACCTACAAGGGGATACGGGAAACCGAATCGATGGTCAGACGTTTAAAATTGGGTCGTTATATCTGGTCTTGAAAATCCGTATCTTTTCCATGACATGAGAGAAGCAACTGAATAGCAATAGCACTTAAAATTTGACAAAAATGTTCCAAAATTCAAAACAATAATATTGGGAATAACTCATGCCAGAAAATGTTTGAAATAAAATGTGTGTTCTTAAAGCATCTGCAGCTTTGGTACAGTAAGTTTTTGTCCATTTCTTACGGACTACCCATTATACAAAGTATAAAAAATTTCTTCGAAATGAACAGAACTTCACAGGTTATTCTCAGAAAATTCAAGATATATCTACATTTTACTTTTCATGTAAATATTTTAAAGGTATGGTATTTTAATAAAAATCATTAGAGTCATTTTTACGAAAATAAGAAATATGGAAGTCTTTTACATGTAAAGGGTAGTTTGAGGTAGGGTACTTTTTGAAAATATTCGTGTTGCATCTTTGGAACATATGGAACATAAATATCAAGTTCGGCTTTTATCCGACGTTTGTTTTCAAGTTATGGTGTTCACACACACGGATGAAACATTTTCTAAAATGTTTCGTTTTATTCAGGGGGCCTCGAAACAAGTATTTCGATGAAAACTTGGTATCAATTTTTTTTTTTGGAATGGAATACTTCCTCTGCTTACTGGTAACGTAATGGAGAAAGTAAAAAGAGCATTTATATCCCCCTAGAGAGTAATATTTTTATATTTGTTAATATAAGTCGACTCTATAAAATCTAAAATTATAAACAAATTTTGGTTATGTATTATTTTAAGTACAGACGGGTATATTTGACGTAGCCCAGTACTGCTCTGATGCCCTGGGGACGCTGATTAGCGTAGCTGTGCGGTGCAGGCTCAATTTCCGGTGTGACGCGCTCAGTTGTTTGTCGAGTCCAGCAACACGAGCAAATTGCTGTTAAGAATCGCTATCACCACTCCACCCTAATCACCAGATTCCCATGCAAACTGCAAGTACGCACCTTATCAACGTTAACGTTCTCGTAAAACTCACCCTTCCCTTCCTAAAAATGTCTCTTTCGATGAAATAGCTGCGAAAAGAGAGAAAAGAAAAAAGGTAAATCACGTGTGGATCCCCTACCACCATCCCTTGGTTCAGATCTCACAACAATGTATACCAAACGCAAATTGTTGTTTTCCCTTGTCTCTTTGAATACGTTAGAGGAAATACTGTACTTTCGATATTGCGAATTCACCTGAAATAGGTGTTTCGAGGCCTTCTGTAGAAAGTCTTAACTTTCACTTGAGATTTGTTACTTTCTCTACGATGAACCTAGTAGGTTCTCCACTCAAAAATTGCATATCAAGATTTTAACCGAAATACATGTTTCGAGCGCTCGCGAATAAAAAGCAGCTTTGTAAAAAGGTCCATGTACGTGTGTATGTGTATCTGTGAACAGAATAACTCAAAAATAAAAAGTCCCATAAACACCAAATTTGATATTCAAGTTCAGTGTCTTCCAAAGATGCGACAAAAAGATTTTCAAGAAAATCCCCCTGCCCCAACTATCTTTTAATTAGAACATTTTTCGAAATTTTTTATTTTCTCAAAAATTCCCTAAAGGTTTTGATTAAAATACCATATATTTCAGACATTTACGTGACAAATGAAGTGTACATCTTGAATTTCCTGAGAATAGCCTGTGAAGTCCACTTTATTCTGAAGGAATTTTGTATAATTTTGTGTAACTGGCAAACTTAAGCGATAGACGAATATGTGCTACACAAAAAGTGAAAATCAACACCAAATTTATTTCAAATAATTTTTTTCACATAACCATTTCCGACATATCTATTATTAATGGTTCGAGTTGTTCAATACTTTGACATCCTTTTAAAATCCTGTCGACATTCAGTTGTTTCTCGTGATTAAAAATAAAATCTGAATATTTTAGCTTTGTAGTAAGTTTTGTTATGTAAGTAGCTGGATACCAGTTTCTTTTATGCTGGTTACCAGTATTAATATAGATGTATAGATTTTATAATTATTATTTATTTACACCTTTACTATCTATTATTCATTTTCCTTCCTTATGTTTTATATTTTATGCTTTCTTTGTTTGTAGTTAGGTAGTACCTATAGCCTTAATCTGTAAAATGAATGTATATTAGAATTGAAGAATTTAATGCAATAAATAGATAATTTGGATACATGTCCTGGTATAGTAACCTAGATGCCGGGGTTGGATAATCAGATTTTATTTTATTTTTTATTGGTTTCTCGCGATTGCATGAAATGTTTAGGCCAGCATGTAGCGTCCAGTTCTTAAGCATTTGACTATCGCTATTGCCTTCATATCCTAACTATTCTAACCAAATGTGTAATGTAGCTATTTCTGCTAAAGTATTATTTCTTTACTACATACAATTTATTTCAAATAACTTTTTTGTAGCACCAGCCATTTCCGAGATATTCATTATTATTGGTTTAATTTTTTCAATAACTTGTAATTTTTTTAAAGTGCTGTTGCTATTCAGTTTCTGACGAATGTCATGGAGAGAGTACGGATCTTCAGGGCCAGTGTATAGTGACCTGTTTTTAAGGATTTAATTATCGTTATTCCCTTTCTACCTACCGGTGCTTACATATAAATTCCATCACACAAGACTTTGCTATATTGTCGTGACCTCTAAACAATTCGCTCAATGGGGTAGAACACTCGCTAATAAGGTACCAGGAAGTTAACAAATTTAAATAAGGCGGGGCCACGACAAGGGACGCAGCTAATTGAATATGAAAAACATTATAGGATAACTACTAAAAGGATACCTACATGGTTCAGAATGGAAGAAAGGAGCTTTATAATATGGTAAATGAAATAGGCAAGGCCTGGATGGTATTATGTTGTATTACTGAAAGGGTTACATTACCTCCTTGACCACGCGTCGAGGACGCCATACATCCCGTGTATGGCGAGTACATAATCACACGACCTGTCCGGTGCGCTCCTACTCACTGACTGACTAGCCAAAACAACCCAAGCCACGCTTACCGCGTGGGTACGCTATCTATGCTCTACCCCCACCACTCTTACGTCATCCCCGATCCAAGCGACCAACGGACACATATGCACTAACAACGCCTGCATACGCCACATCTCCCCCCTGGCCACCCAGATCGACGCCCTCGTCGACACAAGGAGGATTTTGTTTATGGAGAAGAAAGAGGAAAAAAGTACAATACAGAAGAAAATATGGCATACAGAAGGTTATATAATTGAACAACAAGAAAGAATATCTGTGATTGAGATGCTGATTGGCATATTTGGAAGTCTCGAGTGTCTCTGATGATGTTTTTGTTTGACAGATCACCCACGTACGAGTACCCCGCACACGCACACTACACCATGCTGCCACTGTTACATGCACACTACACTGCACCTGGATGTTCCGACGTAACTGTTTGTGGGTGGGATTTCCACATCACCCACAACGGCGAATTTTCAGCTGCAGTCTTTCAGGTGCTGCAGGTCGCTGAAGATGTGGGGGGAGCAATCGCTAGCTTGAACTGCCCCCCAAAATAGTGGCTCCTTATGCCACTGCAATGTAGTGGATGAACGACAGCTCTCCTGTGGTGTCTCTGGAACCTCTGGCGTGACTATCCAGCGGGGGTACATTTTGACACTCGAGCTCCAGAATCAGCAAAGTCACTATAACAGAAATCACAGAAAGGTAGAAATGCTGCTCCAGAAGATCATCATACATAAAAAAGTAGTATGTCATTTACAATAAAAAGATTTAAAATGCCAAAAAGGTTTACAATCAATCAATTCTTTTAGTATGGGGCAAAGAGAAAAAAATGACTACACGTTGACATAAAAACTGAATTTTACAAGGGGTTACCATCCAAAATTTAACACAAACTGCTTTAGAATTCAAATACAGAAACACAAAAGGACCAGAATAGATAAATATTACATTACTGACATTCATTGCTTACATACAATAACACAACACAAATATAGAAACTTATTTGGGATCCCAATATTATTTTTTTAACCAGCTGGTACTACTAATGAAAAGAAAATAAGTGCACTTACAATACATGACAATGAAATGAAATCATTCATACTGACCAAGGCCCAAATTATACACAACACTCACTTAAATAACTAACCAAAACTACTGTGTGCATTACTACAGACTTCAAAAATAAATCCACAGTACATACATCAAACTACACCTCATTACATATTTTAAACTACACTACTCATGTTTTACTGTCAAATAGAAATCCATCTCATTATTATCCTCATCATTATTTCACTCATCATCATCATCATCATCATCAGTATTTCAACCATCATCGTCTGAGCTTTCAACTTTCTCGTAGACAGTAATTACTGAGTAAATAAAATATCTTCACTGACGTGTCTCATTCAACATGCTGCAAAGTCAAAAATACATAACATAGGCATAAACTTAGAGAAATCACATTAACATTTCAGGAATGACACAAATAACATGACATTATACTGTTGCATCCACATCCTCCGAATCAAAATTAAGCTGGAAAATAGATGGTATTAAAACTCGCTATATAAGATGGTACTAAACTTGTTGCATAAACACAAAAAAATTATTCTCATTGCATTTACTCTCGTGTGAATACGTCACACACGCTATACTGGGCACGTTACAGCAACACCAATAAGCAAAATCTCTCAAATCATCACATCAAATCGAATTTCCAGGTACATGTAGCAATCCTGAAAATCAAACATTTACACTTCAACTATCGGGGTTACTCTTTGGCACTTCCACCGAAGCTGACATCAACTCATCTCATCTCTCACATTACCACCATCGGGGTTACTCTTAGGCACTTCCACCGAGGCAAATATTTACTTATCTCTCACATAACCTCAAAAACATACACACACACTATTCATGCAACAATTTTCTGCAAATAAAAGATCGCAGCATCATAATGAAACCCAAACCAAATCGAATGCAACAGAACAAATCACATCTTTACCAAAAACAATACTGTCACAGAACATTCCTGAAAATCAAACAAAATTAAGTACACACTCACAGGTTGTTTCTCTTATGCTTTTTACCACAAAATGGTGCAACTTTCCAGTTTCATGTAATATATGCTTCATACCAACATTAAGGCAAACAATAAAAATAGCATTACAAACTCAAAATTTACAGTCTATAAGGACCCACAGGATCATAGTAAGGGTGAAGGCGTGATACATGAACACTCTGATGTTTGGTACGAGGAGCATGAGGTCGACCAACAAGGTAGGTAACAGGAGTGATCTGTCGGATAATTTCAAAAGGACCAAAATATCTATGTAACAACTTCGTACATTTACCTTTCTTTCTTATAGGAGTAAAAACTTTGACTAATTGACCTACGTTGTAAACCACATCTCTGTGTTTGGCATCAAATGCTTCTTTTTGTTTCACTTGTTGCTTTGTAATGTTAGCAACAGCAACCTCACGTGCCTTCTGAATCTCTTGTAAAGTCTGTTTCACAAAAAGGTCATTAGAAGTAGCTTGCAGCTGAACCTGATTAGGTAAAGAAGGCTGTCCACCATATATCAAGAAAAGTGGTGAGAGTTTAGTAGACTCCTGAACACTTGAGTTATAAGAAAAAATGACATAGGGCAAAATTGAGTCCCAGTTCTTTTGATTAGTGTCAACAAAATGGCTAAGCATATTCAAGAGGGTTTTATTAAATCTTTCAGTAAGTCCATTACAAGCTGGATGGTAAGCACTAGTAAAATTAGAAGACACTGATAGAGATCTCAACAATTCTTGTGTCACTTACTTAGAAAAACTGAGCCACGATCAGACAACAAGGCAGCAGGGGCTCCATGCCTACAGATGATGTTATGTAAAATAAACTTAGCAACTTGGGGAATTGTTGCTGAAGGAAGCGACGCAGACTCGACCCAGCGAGAAGCATACTCGGTCGCAACGGCGACATACTTGTGTCCAGAATTAGAGCGTGGGAGAGGCCCAAGCAAATCAATACCCCACCGCTCGCCTACAGAAGTAACAGGAATTGGTTGTAATAAACCTGCTGCCTTTTGATTCTTAGGTCCTTTTCTTGTTTGACAACTGGGACAGGTACGCAAAAATGTTCAATATCTTTCTTCATTCCAATCCAATAGTATCTGGAGTGAATTTTGGCAAATGTTTTTGAAAAGCCTAAATGACCTGAAAGAGGATCATCATGACACGAAGATAAAATTTCATGTTTCAGAGCTTCTGGAATAACCAGCAGATGGAGAGGGCCAGTAGACCCAGCATTTTTGCGATAAAGAACTCCTGATTTAAGAGTATAATTGAAATTTGTCTCTGAAGCTTAGCAGGGGCCGACGGAGGATCATGGAGAGCATTGATAAGCTCAAGTAACACAGTATCTTTTTTCTGTTGGTCAGCAACTTCAACTGAAGACAATAAACATGCGGGAAGTTCTTCAAGCTGTTCAAGGTCACTTTCTTTGGGTTGCAACACAGGAAATCTCGATAAAGCATCAGCATCATGATGTTTCTTACCAGATTTATAGGAAATAGTATAATCAAATTCTTGCAATTTCAAACTCCATCGTGCCAGACGCCCAGTCAAATCTTTTAAATTATTCAGATAACAGAGGGAATGATGATCAGACACAATATTAACCTTAGAGCCATAGACAAAACTGCGAAAGTGAGTAAGTCCAAACAAGATGGCCAACAATTCCAACTCAGGAACACTATAATTACGTTCACATTTGGATAATGTCCTCGAAGCATAGCCCACTGCCACGCTTACCGCGTGGGTACGCTATCTATGCTCTACCCCCACCACTCTTACGTCATCCCCGATCCAAGCGACCAACGGACACGTATGCACTAACAATGCCTGCATACGTCACAATATGATGCAGAGTTATTGGAACTTATGAATTGGTATTAAACAAAGTTTATGTTAAATGTGAAGCATAAACAAAATATTAAGTAAGTCCAGCCACTTGGGATTTTAGCAACAAATTTTAGGTACCGTTTGACTCCAAAGCAAATAAATTAAATTGCGTTATATTTATGGACGCTCTTAACTGCTATGGTTCTTAGTGTTCCATTCTATATTGGGCGTGAAATACCTGTAATTTTGCTCAGAGGTCTCTTTATCAGGCTTAAGGTTCTTTTACTGCTGTAAATATACCACATGGGACTACCGGCTTTACTTCTCTTCCGAAGGAAGCCATGCTAAGGATTTTTACGCCGGAAAAAAATCCATCGCCAGGTTTGAACCCACGACCTCGGGAACTACAAGCTAGTATGGTAACCACTACACCACGGAGGATGACGACTCCAAAGCAAAATTTACATACGCCACTTAAATATTCGGTCACTCTTAGTTATGGTTGTATTCATCCACTTAGACCGGTATAAAAAGTAGAGGTTCGCACCCCCATTACTATCAGTGACAAACCTGTGATGTATCCAACATGTATTACTTGTGCAAAAGAAAGCTATGAGAATTGTGTACACATTGTAAACCCTATTTTAAAAGGTATAATATTTTGACAGTTATAAAGTTCTGTCTCCATTTGGTTTTTATATAAGGTGCTTATTAAGTAAACTCTTAGGTTAAATTTTATCATTTAATCTTTAAAAATCTGATGTGTTACACTCACATGACTTTCTCTACTCTTGTACAATCTATTTTTACAAACGCCTATTCTCCATATGCTTTATGTTAATCGAGATATCGAGATGTCAATCTTATTGGTAATTTTCTTGTAGATGCAAGGGGAATATGGTAGCTTTTAAGCGATGGTCAAATATTTTAACGCTGGTTGCTATGCGGCGCATTCCATTCTCTTTGCAAGTCCAGGACATAAAAAATGAATAACGAATTTGAGAAAAAGTATAAGTATTGGAAAATTTAAGGGAATAACAAGCAATATCTCGAAAACGGTACACTCAACAAAAGAAATGTATATGACATAAGTTGTGTATTTTAACGAGATCTACATTTTTTGTGCAGTAAAATTTTGTCTATCTCTTATGGTTTACCAGTTATGCAAAAGTCGTTCACAATGAAGAATACTTTTGGAGACATTCCCAGAAAATTCGAGATATACATTTCATTTCTCATGACATTATCTTAAACATATGATATTTTAATCAAAATCGTTAGAGCCATTTTTGAGAAAATTAAAATTTTCGAAAAATGTTCCATGTAAAGGGTAGTCTGGGGTGGGGGGATTTTCTTGAAAACCTTCGTGTCGCATCTCTGGAAGATACTGAACCTAAATACCAAGTTTGGTGTTTATCCGACTGTTCGTTTTTGAGTTATGCTGTTCACAGACACACAGACACACACACAGACACACACACAGACACACACACACACACAGACACACACACGGACATGTTTCCAAAAATGCTTTTTTTGGATTCAAGAGGTCTCAAAACATGTATTTCCGGTGAAATCTCGGTATCGAATTTTTGGGTGGAATGCAATACTTCCCCTACTTACTATACGTAGTAGAGAAAGTAAAAATATGATGTGTTACACTCACATGACTTTCTCTACTCTTGTGCAAACTATTTTTATGAAAGTTTATTCTCCATATGCTTCATGTTAATCGAAATATAGAGATGTTAATCTTATTGTTAATTTTCTTGTAGGTGCAAGGGGAATATGGTAGTACGTATTTAAGCGATAGTCAAATCTTTTAACAGCTGGTTGCTATGTGGCGCATTCCATTCTCTTTGTATGTCCAGGACATAAAAAAAATTAATAACGAATTCCTATTTGAGAAAAGGCATTGGAAAATTTAAGGGAATGGTTCACTCAACAAAAAAAATGTATATGACATAAATTGTGGATTTTAACACGATCTACATTTTTTGTGCAGTAAAATTTTGCCTATCTCTTATGGTTTACCAGTTATGCAAAAGTCGTTTACAATGAAGAATACTTTTGGAGACATTTCCCAGAAAATTCGAGATATACATTTCATTTGTCATGAAAATATCTTAAACATATGATATTTTAATCAAAATCATTAAAGCCATTTTTGAGAAAATTGAAATTTTCGAAAAATGTTCCATGTAAAGGGTAGTCTGGGGTGGGGGGATTTTCTTGAAAACCTTCGTGTCGCATCTCTGGAAGAAACTGAAACTAAATACCAAGTTTGGTGTTTATTCGACTGTTCGTTTCTGAGTTATGCTGTTCACGGACACACACACGGACATGTTTCCAAAAATGCTTTTTTTGGATTCAGGGGGTCTCAAAACATATATTTCCGGTGAAATCTCGGTATCGAATTTTTGGGTGGAATACTTACTATACGTAGTAGAGAAAGTAAAAAGTGGGTTTTAGTTTCAGTTGCTTTCTTTGAACATTAAACATATTGTTGAAAATATGCGAAAGCACTCTGTTGCCAGTAAAATACCTCTAGAAAAGTTAATATCATTCTCCTAATGCAGTAACAACTTCGCAGCGACACCGCACTCCAACCTGCAACTGATCTGTCCTTAGCCGTCAAATGATCCTTATGATTCATCTATTGGGAAAGCGCACTCTTAACAAATATACCTGCATTTCCAAACATTTTATCTGCAGATTTATAAAAGATAGGGGGAAATGTTCGTAAAGTTTTTCAATGTACTTCTCTCTCTCTCTCTCTCTCTCTCTCTCTCTCTCTGGTTAAGAGATAAATCAGTTGTGTGCACTTAACTGCTTTTTAATAAGAGAATATGATCAAAAACCAAAGGAATGACTGTTAAGGGTAAGAATCTGTGTATCTGATTTCATTTTATTTTTGTTTTAGAGGCAAACTAAAACGGATGGCAATAATTAACTTAATTGTATTTTCACTTAAACATTTATCAGTCATTTAAGATTTGAATTGTCAGCTTAAATTCTTTCTTCGGCTACATATTTTGTAGTTTCTGTTAAAGTTATTTATTCTACTTGAGTTTTGAAACCCTCTCATATATAATTATTCTCATAAAGTTGAGAAAAAATGTTTCTTAATTGCAGAGTTTATAGAAACTGCAGAGCAGAGGGTAGCGCCAAATGGGAACGTTTGAGAACCACTGAATTGTATCGGGAAACAACCCACCAATTATCTTGAAAACATGCGTAGTTCTTAATGGCCTGATATTTATACAGAATTTCAACAAATTTGTTTAAATAGAAATTATAATTGAAATTTTTGCCAAAGACTTCCTCAAATTTTCCACAACAGATAGTGGAGAGGTAAATACGTTTTACGACGCCAGTGTTGTTTGTGTATGTCCTCGGGCTGTATCTATGTGGTGCTGTCCGCGAGATTAACCCAGCCTGGCCGGAAACAATGGGCGGTGACAGTGACTGATGGAGCCAGATCGCTCCGACTGGGGATCGAAGCTAGCCCCTCCACTAATTGCAGCCTGAGTAACGAGGCAGCGTCATGGTACCGACATGTCTGGGTAGATTGCGAGAGGGAGCCACTGTAGGGAATATGCCAGTTGACATTTTCCCGCCCTCGTTTTCATTCCTGGAGGTCAAATATGATGGGATACAGTTAAGAGAAATAATCTTGAGCACCCTCAAACGATGCAGTGCTTTCTTTGGAATATATTATTTAAAATGCTCCATCCTTATTTATGAATAATAGAAACTGTGTCTGCTTGTGTTCTGCATTAAGTACGGAAATTCTTCCCTTCTCTCCTCTCCTCCCTTGCTCTCCCTCCTCTCCTCTCTTGCCCTCTCTCCTATCTTCTCTTCTTTTTGTTTCTCCCTTATTCTCTATATCTTCCTCTCCTCTCTCTAAACTTTTTCATTTTCAACTTTCTCTCCCTCTCTTTCCACTCTTGAGCCCTCATTCTCTCTCTCTTCCCGACTCTCTCACTCTCTCCCTCCATTACTTTCAACCCCTCCTTCTCCTTCTCCTATAAATGTTGTCTACTATCAGCATTCACAGTTCGGCTTGCGTTATTCGTTATTTACTGTCGTGTTTCTGTCTTCCCTCCTTATTTTTCTTCATTATGGACACTATATTTTTAAAAGAGTTATAAATCTATAATTTATTTTAAAAATTGCCCGAGAACTTAGAATCTGTGGAACGAAAAGCAAGAATTCCTTGACAGGAAAGCTGGTTTAGCTTTAAAAGAAATGCTAAACTAACACATGCTATATTATCTATATCTAAATTTGCGTTAATTGAATTGGAGAATCTCGTAAGTAGAAAGTAATCGCATTTTTAAACTCTTTTCGTTCTCCATTGAGCACTTTACCACATTTGTGTAGCAATATCTATCACTGTTCTTTCCCATTACAGAAGTTGGTACCACAACAAAGCAGCAGGTAGTTCGCCTACTGTAGCTAAGCAGGTCCTATCAGTGAGTGAAGGCTGTGGTGTGGTTACGGGCGTGTTGCAGCTCTTCTGTCAAAATGGTAAGCCTTTGCATGTATTCTTATTCGATAATAAACAAACATATCGGTGGTTCAAGCTCGTAACACATAACTTAATTTTTGTAGGTACAAAGTCGTAATATCCACAGATGAGGGATGGCTCATGTTTTATCTGACACCAGAAAAGATACAGAATTAATTTGAAAGTTTAGCTATTAGTTAAATTATACTGTTTTCCCAAATTGTAATAGCTGTTTCAACGCAGTTTTACTTTCCCTACCACGTACATAATAGATTTAGAAGGTAATGTATTCCATCCAAAAATTCGATACAGAAATACCTGTTCTGAGGTTCCCTGAGTCCAAAACAATAACAGTTTTAGAAAAGTGTGTGTGCGTGTATTCGTGTGTGCCAGTGTATGAACACCATAACTCAAAAACAAAAAGTTAGTTAAACACCAAACTTGGTATTTAAGTTCAGCATCTTCCAAGGATGCGACACGAAGATATTTTAAAAAAAATTACCCTATCCCAAAATACCCTTTACGTGGTATACCCTCTCTCTCAAGAATTGCCCTAACGATTGTTATTAAAAGATCACATGTTTAAGATATTTGCATGATAAATATTTATATCTTAAATTTTCTGGGAGTAATCTGTGAGGTCCTCTTCACTCTGAATGACTTGTATAACTGATAAACCGCAAGAGGTAGACAAAATCTAACTACACGAAAAATGTAGATCTCGTTAAAGCATAGGATTTACGTCATATAAAATATCTTTTAGTGTTAACCATTTCCAAGATATTCTTTGTTATCGATTTGAATTTTCAAATACTACTTTTCTCAAGTGGAAAGTCGCTATTGGCTTTTTTTTCTCGTAGTAATGCAGGAAGTATGAAATTTCAAAGCCATCATATAGTGATCCGCTTTTTAAAAATCCTCACATCGCTTTATCTACTTAATCTACAGCGAAATGTGTACATCGGTAAGGAAGGTTTATCTAGATTAATAAAAGTGTATAGAATAACAAGATTTTGTAAGAATTTCTGTAGAGGACTCCGTAGAAACTCATGGAATATAATTTTTATATAATATTTACGTTTACATAGGTATTGTAATCGATTTATATTCATTTTCATTATTCAGCAAGATCTGTGTTTATGTGTAAAATTAGATACGAATTGAGATCGACTTGCATATCGTACTATTTCATCACAGTTTATTTTAAATATTTACGTAAGCAAACTATTACATACTTTGAATCAGCATGTTTATATTTTGACCCTAGCGTTACTGCCGTAGAGAAACGAGTTGAATTTGTTTCTCGATTGTTAAAGCTGTTTCAGTACGATTTAAATACGATGAGATTTTACATATCCACATTCGGTACGGAATTATCGGGTCCTGTTCCTAGTAAGATTGCTTCTGGGATTTACACCGAACTGAATCTCTGTTTACCTTACTGTAGTGAGTGACAAATTAGGGTGCAATCGATTTCAGTACAGGCTACAGTGTCCAAGAAATATTACATCTAGAATTTAAATGATTCTAGCAACCAATTTAACGGAGAGAAAATTCTCATTTTAATATACCTGCAGAAAGAAAACAAAGAAGGTTGCAATTAACGTGTTTTTGGCGTTTTCAATATTTCTCATTCTATTAGTTTCATAGTTTCTTGAAACTTGCCGAAGTTTTATTGCCTCTGATACTTACATATAATAAGTAGCAGTAATATTGAGTTCCATTCAAAAATCTGATATCGAGATTTCACTAGAAATAAACTTTGGGGTCCCTTGAATAAAAACACAATTTTAGAAAGAGTTGATCCACTTGTGTGCGCGCGTGTCCGTTCGTCTGTGTGTCTGTTTTTGTAAACCATAACTAAAAAATATGTGTTACATTTACATGGCTTTCGCTATCCTTTATATATGGGTATATACATTATTATTCTTACGAAAGCTTTTTTCCTAACTGCTTGATGTTAATTAAGATAAACCTTACGGTAGTAGCTACATTATAGATAGAAAGGGAACAGCAATAGTCAAATGTAACCAAAGTCAACAATTAATGTGTAGCTCTAAAGAAATAATGGTGCCCTATTCGACTATGCCGAATACGTTAAACTCACTTTTATCGCATTTTAAGGTAATTTAATCCATTTTACTGGGGTTTGTAAACGAAAGTTTGGCCCTCAGAAATTGCTTATGCCACAAAAAGATTATCTGAAATAAATTTTTCTAAAAGATCTACATTTCTTGTGCAGTGCGTTTTTGTCTATTGCTTAACGTTTACTAGTTATACAAATGCTACACAAAATTCCTTCCGAATGAACAGGACTTCATAGGATATTCCTAGAAAATTCAAGATATGTTTTATTTGTCATGTAAGCATTTTTAATGTATGGTATTTTAATCAAAATCGTAACCATTTTTTAGAAAATAAAAATTTCGAAAAATGTTCCGTGTAAAGGGTAGATCGGGATGGGGATTTCATCTTCGTGTCGCATCTTTGGAAGATAGTAAACTTAAATATAAGGTTTGGTGTTGATCCAACTTTTAGTTTTTGAGTTATGCTGTTCATAGACACACAAACACACACTAAGGCACACAGACCATTTTCTAAAAATGCATTTTTTTTATTCAGAGGACCTAAAAACATGTATTTCCGGTGAAATCTCGACATAGAATTTTTCCTCTGCTAGAGAAAGTAAAACTCAGATGTGATGCATTCTCTACTAACGACAAATTCACATACACATCGTTATTGTAGTGTTCATATAAAAGTGATTCTTCTATCCGTGTTACATTACAATATAATTTTTCCTTGGAATGATTTAAAATTAAGCAATACGCACTTAGATAGAACATATTAAGCCAGTTTTCAAGTGTATTCTGTTAGAAGCTCTTTCAATGGAAAGAAAGGCAGTCAGCTCTGGGTGTGGGGAGAAGCAAGAATCGCAAACTTCCAAGCATGTCTTTTAGATGACGCTCAGTATGAGAAATCTTTTATTTATTACAAATTCTTTATTTTAACAATTTCTACATTTTTACTTAGTGAGTTTCTGTCTATCTTTTAAGATTTGGTTGTAATTCAAAGTTCTACAAAATTGAAACAAATATATTTCCATAAAATAAGATATAAATTTTCACGCAAATATAGTATATATATGGTATTCCAATCAAAATAATTAAGAAATTTTTGAGAAAATAAAACATAACGAAACATGTTTCTATGTGGAGTTTAATCTGGAGTGGGAAGATTGTTTTAAAAATCTTCGTGTCGAATTCTTTAAAGATGCTGAACTTAAATAAGTTTGCATTAACAAATTATGCTGTTCACGCACACGTGCGCGCGGACCTTTTCCTAACAAACCTTTTTTATTCAGGAGGCCTCAAAACATATATCTGGTGAAATCTCTGTGTCTAATTTTTGGATGGAATACAATAATTCCGCTACTTGTAACAGCTAAGCACCAGAGAAAGTAAAAACCTAAGGTCCAAACTGGGTATTTTAAGTTCAGCATCTTCCAAGGAAGAATGGTTCTAAGAATTTTAATTAAAATGTCGAATTTTGATATGTGCATTAATACAAATAAAATGTGTGCCTATCTTGAATTTTCTACGTATAACGTGTGAACTCCGCTTCATTCGGAATGGAATTTGTATAATTGTAAACCTTAAGAGAGAAAGAAAATCTTAATAACCTTTCACTGAACTTCCTCATTAATGCCCCAGTTTTTCCGCTAAAACATATTTTTCCAATAGCGGTGACGTACTATAACAAAATACATTCTATCATATTCTTTGGCCAATATGTCCACACCATCTTAAGGTGATGTATCTAAAATTTGACCAAAAGTTGTGAAAAAAAATTAAAAATTAAGTTGCTTCATAATAAAGTAATGTGAATTTTAATATTTAAGAAAATATATCTTTACACTTGGCTCAATTAAACCACCACTTAGCTGAAGCTATAAATTGTCAGGCGCGTGCTTATTAATAGGCACGTCCAAACTTAAACCTTTTCTCGCAAACCCTTTTCAGCGTTTTTCCACAACCAAAATGTTCCACACTATGAAATTTTATTCTAGATTGTTTAATATTTATTTTTGTACTCCCTTCCAAAATTATAAAGGAAAATGATCATGTACTTTTTAAATATTAATACTCCAATTTTAATTACTAAATTATTGACTTTTGAAAAATCAAGAATTTTGGAGAGTACAAAAGGGAATAATTTTTATACAATAATTAAGCCTTAACATTAAAAAATCTGATATAACGAGTACTTTTGTAAGCTCACTCACTGTAAAACCTGAATTTTTATATGAATATTTTTAAAAATGCATCATGTACAGCATTTTTATTAGAACAATGAATTTACACAAAATTAACATTTAAGTAGGCATGCAAGCTAAATATTTTAACGTGGCGAAAACATTACTGTTATTGTGCGTAATAAGCAATAACTGACAAATCTCAACAAGATGTCTTGCATAATGTGGATTTTCCAAATTTCACAGATGTATTACCCTAATTGCTTTTTCTACGATGTCGATAATGGAAGTAGATTACATTAAGATCCCACATTTCGAGGCTCATAGCTTCTGTTCTGTAAATGTTGCAGTTTGTATATGTTGTTTGTTCCATTCAAAACTATACATAGAAGTCGTATAGTGCATCAATAATTAGACTTTACTAAATGTACATAAAATATTATTATAAAATGCATTAAAAGGTTGAAAAATCAATGCAATTTGCAAACAAATTATCTACTTCTTCAACGGATTACCCTCCTGTTTGTACGACTTATTAGCCAATGCCTTGGGTAAGTAGCCTGTCGAGGAGCAAACAAACTGTAGAGCATAGCATATCCAGGATGGGTGATCAGCCCAATGTCTGGTATGGCGGTGAAGAAGAAGGAGGAAATGAAATGTAGTGATGAAAGGGATGATTCATGGATTAAACAAGCCAACTCAGCATTTGCTTAGCGACCGAGGAAAACCGCGAAAAAAACTTTAGATGGATTGATCGGCCCCGGGGGTTTGAATCCGGGACCTCCCGAATGCGAGTTGCACGCGTTGCCGCGGTGCCACCTTGCTTTGCCAAAAGCCATAAAACTAAAAATATGAAAAACTCTAGAAAACCGCCAGAACCCGTAAACCGTAACATCTTGTGTTTTTTCTGCATTGTAAACATTGGATGTGTTTCATTTTCATGACTTTCTCTGCTCACTTTCTACAAACTACTCTTATGAAAGCTTAATTCTTCTATTTACTTCTAGATAATCGAGATAAATCTTAATTACACATTTCATTTTAGGTGTAAGAAGACTGCGTTGGTTTTAAAAAGCGGATCTCTATGTGGTGGCTTTGAAATTGCGTGCTCTTTGTATGACCAAGAGAAAAACGAATAGCGGCTTACCACTTGAAGAAACTATAAACTTTTGAAAATTCAGACCAATAACAAAGAATATCTCGAAAGTCGTTAATGCCACAGAAAAATTTAATTGACATAGTGTGCTTTAACGAGATCTGTATGTTCTGTGTGATAGGATTTTGTCGATCTCTTACGATTATACAACAGTCATTCTGAATAACTGGGGGCTTCCCAGCCTATTAGCAGAAAATTCAAGATACATATACATTTTATTTGTCTAAATAAAATTAACATTTGGTATTTAATCAAAATCATTAGAGCAATTTTTGAGAAAATAAAAAACAACATAGATTTTTCCATGTAGAGTAGTTTATAGTGGGGGATTTTCCTGAAAATCTTCATTTCGCATCTTTGGAAGATGCCGAACTTTTTTTTCTAGATATGCTGTTCACACACACACACACACACACACACACACACACACACACACACACACACACACACACACACGGACTGTTTTCTAGAAATGCTTTTTCTCGATTATGAGACCTGAAAGCGTGATTTACAGTGAAATCGCAATATCGAACTAAAGCCAATAAAATGAAAAATCTGGAAACTTGCACAATGTGTAAAATGTAATATCACGTATTCTTGCTTCACTTTAAAAATGAGAATTCCTTCCTCATTTAAAACAATCGACATATGATTGCGAGCATTATAGCAACACATGACTGGTAAAGTGATAAACTTTTCCTGTATTTGCACAGCCTTAGGAAGAAGCTTGTTTACGTGTTGCGGCAATCGATGGCCCTAGGTGTACACATCCAAATTGGATGAACATATTTCAAAACATAAATATGGGTATTTGTTAGTTGCAACTAGGAGTTATATGCGTTTTCACTTTATTTTCTTTGAGTGGAAGAACAGGATAAAGGAATGGAATAGTGATGTAGAGGAAATGGGGAACAAATTATACACGGATAATGCAATACAGAATTGTAAAGGGAGATATTAATTTTTCCGCATGTCTTGACACAGCTCGGGTTTCAAAAGGCTTACGGTCCGTTAGCATTTCACTGAGCAGTCGTGGGTTCGCATCCAGTTGATGACCGTCCTGATTCGTTCCGATTGATGGATGACCCATACCGTTCATTATGTGCCCCTACCCTAGCATACTTATAAATAGATTAAGATGATTTCTATTCTGAAAACGTTAACCGATTTGACATCAATGGGTCGGTGACATCATACTCATCTGATTTAGTGCGATATGCTAATGAACGAACATTTCCATTCAGGAGGTAGTGTATTCGACTCTTGGATAGTTTGTGTTTTAGTATCATATATTTCCATGTAAATATGGCGGGGTTGAGTAGCTTTGGTTGGTATATAAAATCACTGAGAGATAGATGGTTTGTTTTATGGGAGATTAAAAAATATAATTTGAGAGAGTAGTTTTGTTGCTTCACGTATGGAAAGCCTAGTTGAACGTGTTTTATTTTAACTTGTTTGTAACACGCTTTGGGCGTCAATTTAAAGTAGTTTGTATTGAAGGAGATGTATTATTTCAACTGTTGGGGATCCGAACTTGTAGTAGTTGCAACCACCCGTATAGTAAACAGTTTCCGGTAGCCTTCGCCCTAAATGTACTTTCAGGTGGCCTTTGCCCCAAGTTTAAAAAATATTAACTTTGTAATTTGACTGTTTCTTTAAGTATTAAATATTATTTATGTTTGCCTCGGCTGCGTCAGTATTATTGTTAGAGACATGTTTCTCTTAGCAGGGTTTTGGTGCGACAAGAATGTAGGCTTACACAGATTATAATTTTACTTCACTCTTTTTATTAGTGCTTGATGCGATTTAAATAACACTTCACTGACATAGAGATCTGTGAGATTCTTTAATTAATTACTTGCACTTTCTAACACGTAAACTATTTTTCGTCTCACACGAATACATATTAAATCTCTCAAGGATGTGTCTCGCGTCCGATTAGGAACACTGTTTGCACGCAACTGACTTCTAGATTTGCAAATTTTGCTATATTTCAGTTTCTGATTGGCTAATCCTCGTCCAATAGAATACCTTCATTTAACTAAAGCTTTTTCTGGTTGTTGATTGGCTATTTTATAAACTGTCACTAAAATTACATTATTGTTACTCCAAGAATCACAAGTAGTACTGTTAAACTTTCTTACTCATTATTGACTGAAGGTTACCTCATTGTTACCTCATTGTTAGCAACTTTTAACTTATTATTCTCACAGCTCCTACATTATTAAATTACGTAATATATTCACATAACATTATTATACATGGATAGAATAATATAAGCATATGCAATGACTGTTACATACATTTTACAAATTATTACATACACATATTGCTTCAAGGCGGGTTGTTATTGAATTTACATATTATATAATTAGACTGAAATTATTTAAGTGTTAAAAATACTGCCTCAAATTGCTGATAAATTTTAATCATAATATGGTATTATTAAGAAAGAGTTATATTTTTCTCAATAAACAAACTTACTATATAGAAGTAATCAATGTAGTTAGAGGGCATGCATATACATTCTGTAAAAATGTTAGTCTGATCTCCTAAAAAGATTCTGAAATAAGGTCATGAATTTAGCGGATTTAGCATTGGGGGATTAGGACTCCTAACCTCCTCTTAAAGGTTAGCACAATCTGGAATAAAAACATTATCGTACTTCATGTGCTCTTCAGGATGTGAGCGCGCGCGCGCGCACACACACACACACACACACACACACACACACATGGATGCGGAAAAACAATGTGCAGAAAGTTGTGCAGTAGAAAGGCAGTGCTATAATATAGGAACATGGGGCTGCGGTGTAACAATAAGAACGCTGCATGAACATAATTGAAATTTGACAATGTTATATTGTTGTAGGAGTTGTATTATAGTTCAAGTGTTGGGGAGCCGAACTTGTAGTAATTGCAACCGCGTGTACAGTACTTCCCGGTAGCCTTCGCCACAAATGTACTTTCAGGTGGTCTTTGCCCCAAGTTTAAAAAATATTAAGTTTGTAATTTGACTGTTTCTTTAAGTACTAAATGTTTATGTTTGCCTCGGCTGCGTCAATATTATAGCTAGACACACGTCTCTCTTAGCAGGACGTGATGCGACAAGAATGTACACTTACACACATTATAATTTTACTTCACTCCTTTTATTAATGCTTGATACGATTTAAATAACACTTCACTGATATAGAGGTCTGTGAGATTCTTTTTATTAATTAATTGCACTTTTTAACACGTAAAACTATTTTTCGTCTCATACGAATACATATTAAATCTCTCGAGGACGCATCTTGCATCCGGTTACAATCACTGTCTGCAGGCAACTGAACTGATTTCAACCGCCTAAACTTGTAAATTTCTGTATTTCAAGTCTCTGATTGGCTATTCCTAATCCAATGGAATACCTTCATTTAACTAAAGCTTTTTCTGGTTGTTGATTGGCTATTTTTATAAACTGTCTCAAACTTTACATTATTGTTGTTCCAATAATGACTAGTAGCATTATTAAACATTCTTACTAATTATTGCCTCAAAGTTACCCCATTGTTAGCAACTTTTAACCTATTATTCTCACAGCTCCTACATTATTAAATTACGTAATACATTCACATAACATTATTACACATGGATACAATAATATAAACATATAAAACGATTGTAATATACACTTTTTATATATTGTTACATACACATATTGCTTTAAGGCGGGCTGTTATTGAATTTACATATTATATAATTTGACTGAAATCATTTAAGTGTTAAAAAACATTGCCTCAAATTTGAGTTTGCGAAACTTCATTTGCCAGTCAAAATGAAATGTAACTCCCACGACAATTGTGTACGTACTGTTTCAACTAGCGAATGCTGTATACACTGAGAAGTAAATCATTACATACGCGTACTGTCCTGTACTGAACAAGGCGGTGTTACCGCACCATCCAGTAGACTTCACATCAGGTACACCTAGTGACAATGACTAGTACACTACAAGAGTGCGTTTTGTTTACATCTGACACGCTATAAACAAGTTTCACAATCGGAGACTCCAACATGGCGGATTTAATGGTGACCCATGTAGCGCAGTAAATCAGCTTCTGTGACCCCTTGATCCAATCCTCATATATATGAGGATTAGATATATTAATATATATTAAAGAAATTAAAGAAATAACCATACTAGACTCCTTTGCAACTGTAAAGGAGTATTGCAGAAGTTTTCTTAGTTTTTAATTACTCTACCACGTACTTAATAAGCAGAGAAGACATTGCATTCGCCTAAAAGATTCGATAACGAGACTTCATGGGGACCCCTTGTTTTAAGACACCTTGAATCCAAAAAAGCATTTTTAGAAAAAGGTATTATTTGGGAAGTTGGACCTTATTTACGTTCTTCTGTCATTGAAAATTGGGTCAACCGTATTCGCGCAACCCAACGAAGTCGCGGCGGTCACTTAACTGATGTTCTCTTCCACATGTAATGACATTATGTTCCAAAATAAAAAAATCTGATGTGTTACACTCACATAACTTTCTCTACTCTTGTACAACCTAATTTTACAAACGCCTATTCTCCATATGCTTCATGTTAATCGAGATATCGAGATGTCAATCTTATTGGTAATTTTCTTGTAGATGCAAGGAAAATATGGTAGCTTTTAAGCGATAGTCAAATATTTTAACGCTGGTTGCTATGTGGCGCATTCCATTCTCTTTGCATGTCCAGGACATAAAAAAAATGAATAACGAATTTGAGAAAAAGTATAAGTATTGGAAAATTTAAGGAAATAACAAGCAATATCTCGAAAACGGTTCACTCAACAAAAGAAATGTATATGACATAAGTTGTGTATTTTAACGCGATCTACATTTTTTGTGTAGTAAAATTTTGTCTATCTCTTATGGTTTACCAGTTATGCAAAAGTCGTTCACAATGAAGAATACTTTTGGAGACATTCCCAGAAAATTCGAGATATACATTTCATTTGTCATGACATTACCCTAAACATATGATATTTTCATCAAAATCGTTAGAGCCATTTTTGAGAAAATTAAAATTTTCGAAAAATGTTCCATGTAAAGGGTAGTCTGGGGTGGGGGGATTTTCTTGAAAACCTTCGTGTCGCATCTCTGGAAGATACTGAACCTAAATACCAAGTTTGGTGCTTATCCGATTGTTCGTTTTTGAGTTATGCTGTTCACAGACACACACACACACACACACACACAGACACACACACGGACATGTTTCCAAAAATGCTTTTTTTGGATTCAGGAGGTCTCAAAACGTGTATTTCCGGTGAAATCTCGGTATCGAATTTTTGGGTGGAATGCAATACTTCCCCTACTTACTATACGTAGTAGAGAAAGTAAAAAGAAATAAACCTCTATCATTTATAGAACGTCTTTTATTTAAGTTCAAAGATAGGACACTCTTGTTGAAAGACCCAATATTATCTCGATCAATATGGAGTAGAAAAATAAGCTTTTGTAAGGATAGTTTGTGGAAGCTATATAAAAATAAATACTAATGGGTAGAGAAAGTCGTATGAATATAGCGTATCAGACTTTTTAATGCGTAAACCGGCCAGATAAAAGGTAAAGGCACGAACGAAAGGTAACCGGGGAGACCACCTCACCCGTAACCCCTGGGAGGGAAGGATGAGGGGAGAGACACGAAGGTCGACCGGCTCCGGATGACGATGGTCGCAAGGATGACTGGCGTCCCTAACGTTTCCAAATCGAAAGCATCAGACGCCGCACAGGCTCACTCACAAAACACCTGAACCCTCGGCGTTCCCCCAAAGCGGATCCCATTGGGAGGCGAGACTTAAGGCTGGTTCACAACCAACGAGAACGGTAACCAGAACGGTAACCAGAACGGTAACCAGAACGGTAACCAGAACGAGAACGTTGAAATACATGTATTCAAATAGAAATGTTCACAACCGACGGGAAGCCTTCCCGGGCTCCGGGAACGGGAAAGAAGGGTTGCCCAACTTTTAACTTTCTCGTTCCCAGGCACGGCATATTAGATCCCTATTGTGCATATTAGATTCCTCACTCTAGAGGTTATTCTAAGCGGCCGTGACATGAAACAGCCACTAGTGCTCTCTATAGTCGCAAGCTGGAAACATGAAACTGGAAGGAATTAGTAGTGAATGTTCTTCCTAACCTCATCCCGACAACCGCAAATCTAATCAGCGTTGGTTCCTCTGGCGAAGGGATCATTTGTAGTTTATTTATATGCAACTCAAAACTGGCTATTACCTAAGAAACAATGGCAAAAGCTACAAAAACAGCTAAAACCGGTGGAAATGGAAAAAGAACAATAAACAATTTTAATGTATGCCATTAAATAAAGGAATGAAAGCTTGGCATAACTAGAGGGATCAGAAATGTAATGGATATGCATTTAGATAATGTTTACTCTATCGAATTTTGACGTTGGCTTGGCTAAATTGGAAGTAGGTGAAAAAATGTCATTGGTCAGTTAAAAACAAATGAAATCCCAATGCACAAAATCGACTTTCACTTTGTGATCGATATGCATTCCCGTTATCGTTACCG
Source organism: Deroplatys truncata (assembly GCA_030765065.1). Taxonomy (NCBI): domain Eukaryota; kingdom Metazoa; phylum Arthropoda; class Insecta; order Mantodea; family Mantidae; genus Deroplatys; species Deroplatys truncata. The sequence goes on from CM060985.1 coordinate 48,849,428, forward strand.
GCTGTTGTGAACCAATATCTTGTATGGTGTATTGCTTCCCGTTCTCGTTTCCGTTCCGGTTACCGTTCTCGGGCGGTTGTGAACCAGCCTTTAACTGAGCAGTACCGCAACAACGCCAGAGAAGAAATCTCTACAGATCGCACAGCCAAGCCGCAACCCGCCGGACACCGTCGCCTGGTCCTACAACTGTGAAACAGATAACAAGGAGGATGATGGGTACAGGAAATGAGAGGGAGAAGAGCCGTGATAGAATATAACCACCCAAGCATTCGCCTGCCAACTCGGGGAACCCACGAAAATCCCATGGATCAGAGTGGACGATCGCCAGGACTTCCCGAATACAAGTCTCACATGTTACCGCGGCGCCACATCACTCGGATGTATTGAAGCACAAGAAAGAGGCACAAGAACCATTAAACCGAAGCACCGAGAGAGAGTGAGAGTGAGAGTGAGAGTGTAGTAGTATATCTCCAAAACAAAAGTCGCATACATTCAAACTTGGCATTTAAGTTCGGTATCTTCCAAGTACAATTAAGAGGATTTTCAAGAAAATACCTCCAAAACCGTTAGAGCCAGTTTTGAGAAAATTAAAAATTTCGAACAATTATCCATGTAAAGGGTAGTTTGTGTAGATGATTTTCTTGACAATCTTCGTGTCGCATCTTTGGAAGATGTGAAATTTAAATATCTAGTTTGGTTTATTTCCGACTTTTCGTTTTTTCACAGAAAGACGGACGCGTTTCCACTTTTTCTTACCTAGAGTAAGTAAAGGAAGTATTGTATTTCGCCCAAAAGTAATACAGACATTTCACAGAAAATACATGTTTTGAGACTCCCTGAATAGAAGAAAAAAGCATTTTTATTCAGAAAAACGTCTGTCTGCCTTTGAACAACATAACTCGAGAACGAAAAGTCGGTTAAACGTCAAACTTTATATTTAAGTTTAGCATCCTCTAGGAATGCTACAGAAGATTTTAAATCTCCCCACCTCGAACTATCCTTTATATGGAAAAGTTTTCGAAATTGTTATTTTCTCAAAAATAGCTCTTAACGATTTTGACTAAAATACCATATGTTTAAGATATTTTCATGACAAATCAAATGTATATTCTGAAGTTCACTTCCTACTGAATGACTTTGCAAATGTAGAGCTCGTTAAAGCACACAACCTATGTATTGTAACTGTTTTGTGAAGTCAACCATATAATTTGTTGAATTTACAAATGCTTATTCTGTTTTCAAGTGGTAAATCTGTATTCTATTTTTCTCGTGGAAATGAAAGAGTATGAAATTTCAAAACCATCACATAGTCATTCATTTCTTTAAACATCTGACTATCTCTTTAGCCTACATACAATGAAATGGTAACTAATGCGTATCCCGATTAAGATAGAAGAATAATCTCTGTAAGAATAGTTCGTAGAAGAGTGAGTAGAGAAAGTCATTCAATGCCGTAAACTTTATAGAAACCTTGGAGTGAAGTACATAATTTTAGATATTAATTCTAAAATTTAATACATACTTTAAAAATATACATTTTCATTGCTATTTATGTTATTTTACTCACTGTAGCAAAGTCAAATTTTTCATATGAGCTGGGACAGAAGCTGACTACACAGAATCCACTTATATTTGTCTAGAATCTATTTTAAACCGTTCGGGAGACAAGTGAGAAGCGTTTACTCGAATGTCGCTCCGGTAACACGTGACGTGTTGAGCAGCCCCTACGCTAGAAGGGTCGCTGGGGGTGCTGCCATGTGACAGAAAGACAAATGGTGTGTACTGATAACAGAGAACAGGTTCATCAAAATGTTTTGTTTAACTGGAACAAAAACTGTTACACGGCGGTAATGAAAGTGAAAAACTGTGTGCCTGCAGTAGTGTCAACCTCACAGAGTCGTAAAACAGGATGGAAGAGTTGATGTTGATTGATTATACAGATGTTGACACTCTACCAGAAAGTGGACATCCAGTAAAGTGAAAAACTGTCACCCGGATCTGTCTCTGATTTTGTTGTTTGGCCCCTCCAACGTGACTGTAAACAGTATCAAGTCATTTAAACCGCCGAATGACATTTTGTTTTAATAGCAATTCTGCCTCACGAGAATGGAAATAAAAGCCGAAACAATTCGCAAACAAATCCCATTTCGAAAGATGAATGAGATTAAAATAGAACACGAGTGTGGTAAATACATTATCACAGAATCGAAGAATAGTTTGAAAAGACGGAAGTTGAGTCCGACACTCTGTTATACACTTTACTCACATGTATTATAGACGATTTTTTGCAAGATCATGTGTTTTATTACCTTGAATGAATTAATAATTTAAAAAATCTGATGTGATATATTCACATGACCTTCTCTACCCTCTATCGTTATTAATGGGTATACAAACTATTCTTACTAAAGTTATTATATCCACCTACTACATTTCATCCAAATAAAACTTTGCAGAAATTGCTACATCGCACATTTCGTTATAGATACAAAGAAAACAGCGATAGTCAAATGTTTAAGAACTGGACGCTATGCTGGCCTTAAAATTCCATACAGTTTCCATGCAGTCGCCAGAAACAACTGAATGTTGACAGGCTTTGAGAGAATGACCAAGAAATGAACAATTCGAGCCATTAATAACGGATATATCAGAAATGGCTTATGCCACAAAAAACGTATTTAAAATTAATTGTGTGTTTTAAAGATAACTAAATTTTTTGTGCAGTACGTTTGCCAGTTATACAAATTATACAAAATTTCTTCCTTATGAAGCGGACGTCACAGGTTATTCCCAGAAAATTCAAGATATACATTTTATTTGTCTATTCAATATCCTTAATACATTGTACTTTAATCAAAATTACTAAGTCATTTTAGAAAATAAAACAAATTGAAACATTTCCACATAAAGGGTATTTGGGGTGGGGAGAGTTTCTTCAAAATCTTCTTGTCGCATCCTTGGAAGATATTTAACCTAAATACCAAGTTTGATATTTATAGGTCTTTTCGTTTTTGAATTATGCTGCTCATAGACACACACACAGACATTTTTCTAAAAATACTTTATTCGGATTCAGTGGGCCTCACAGCATGTATTTCAGGTGAAATCTCGATATCGAATTTTTGGGTGGAATACAATTCTACTAGGTACGTAGCAGAGAAAGTAAAAACAGTTTTTAATTAACTTATCCATTGTCACCTCGGGTTTCCATTAACGCAATACTGTCAGTTCAACAGCTATATCTAATATGATGGCTTAGTAAGATAGATATCTTAATTTTGAAACTTTGAATCAATTTTTTGATGGTAGATGCCATGACTCAAAGCGGATTGTTGAAAATAATAATATTGTAACACAGCGGCTGTGGCCCAAACTAATCGGGAGGTTAGCGCCGATCAACCGGTCAGTTGGAGAGAAAAATATTGATAAGTAGACATAGTAGCGCCTTCGCACAGAGTAAACACCAGAAGCACTATCGACAGATTTCCGGATTCTTTTGGAAGGTTCTTTCTCCTCACCTCTCGAACATTCTAGAAGTCTCTGGAAAATTTCAGCCACTATATAAGCGAGCGTGCTCACGATTGAGCTAGTCACATAAATGAGTTAGTGAGTGGTTTCTGATGCGGTATAAAGTGCTAAATGTTCAGTGTGTTCTCCGAGTGATGTTGCGACGATAGTTGTGACGTACAGCGAGTGTTGTTATGTTGCTACTGTGAGAGATAAGAGAGATATTGTGTTTGCCTCGCCACTGGGTGAACCATTCGAAGAAGGGGCTACGTCGTGCGTATTTCATTAAGCAGTTACGTCTTGAATAAAGTGAAGTGACAGGAAAATTTGAACTAAATCACATTACTGAAGTGTAAGTGAAAATGGACAAAGTCACTATATGTATGTATAGTATTTCAAGAAGAATTTTAAGTCGGAGATGTGGATTTTTAAGACGCACATATTAAAGAGAGACGGAGAATTACACGTTTATCATTGACTACCGAAAAACTAAAATGGGATATGAAATGTTCATTCATCTTGAATTATAGTTTAGTTTGCAATGATGTTTTAAACAAAATTAAGCTTTTGAACTGTACCATTCAGTGCACTATGCTGTTACTGATTATTAAAAAGATGTACTTTAAAGCTTCAAATGTATTTACTTCCCGCACTAGTGAATATTGTATGCTATTACAGTACCAAGTTTATATATTGTATGGGTTTCCTTAAAACAAACTCATGTACTGCAATTCTAAATTTCCTTCTGGGTAAATATAATCTGGAAGACGTAGAAAACATACGATCCTACAAAATACCATTATCGTGGCCTCCCTTCGAACCATAGATATTTTACTGTCGATGCCTTTGCTCTACCGCTGAGCTACCGTGAATGGTACACCCGTGCGCAATTATATCATCTGATTGTAACTTTTTGTCACGGACCATCCTTAATCCTAAGGAAATGATCAATGGGTGTTGAGATTTTATAATTAAGAGCATTAAACAAAAGCTACTTGCCTAATAGTTAAAGTATTATGAACTGCATTTACTGATGATGAAAGAAATGATGCAGAGATTAAAGAAAGACTAAAGAAAGTAAAACTGCTGAATGCCATCTTATAAAAGAAACGAAACATAACAATTACAAATAAGTAATAAGAAAACTAAAGCTTTATATGGATCATAAATCTGGAAAATGTAAAATGCTTTCAACAGTAAATTGTTATTAATAGAAACAGGTTATTGGAGAAGATTAGCAAGTGTTTGAAGCGGAGAAAAAGTACGAAATTAAATAATTACGTAGACCGAGGGTGGAAGTAAGAGATAACATTATAGACGGTATATCAACAGGACAACTAACTAACATGGCACGGCATATGTTGAGAATAAGCGAAGGAAGACTACCAAAAGCGGATTACAGCAAGAAGATGGAAAAGAGGAAAAACAATGACAGTATTTCTGTTCCAAACCAATTATTATGATGATAATATCTATATTAATGTAATATACTAATAACTCGGCTACCACTGATAAATAATATATGTAATTATGTATTTAAAAGATGGTGTATACAATATATTATTGGAAATAAGGGTAACATATTTTGTGCAATGTATTTACGTGCATAAAAGTTGAAGCTGTAAGATGATAGGAAGGTAACAGTCGACAGTCATAAAATGTGAACTCTAGGAAAAGTAACAATAGTGTTAACCTTGGTTTGAGTGCACAATAGTGAGATGCATCGAGAAAATTCTTTAACAGTCAACAGCAGAGAACGCTGCTAACGTAACAATTCTGAATATAGTCACGTGTAAGTTAAAACCCAATAAGATACAGAAAAGCAGTGCTCTGCTAGTAGCTAAATAGCCAATGAGAGTGATATGGTAGGAGATTTAAAAATTTCAGTATAGGGCGCCAGGAGGAGCGTACCCAAACCAATTTAGTTGTGGTAGTGAACTCTTATGGTGCAGACGTGTAATGCCTTGTTAAAGTAGTGAAGGGAGAATAATTAAGTTCCACCAAAAATGTAACTTGATTAATATAAACACTATAGAGTGAAAATACCCCACATTAATAGTTCCTTGATATGAATATGTAATACAAGTAACTTAAATTATTCACGTTAGATAGCGAACTTAGAAAATTCAACGGTTGGCTGCACATTTTTTAAATTAAACATCTTAATAATTCTAAACTACCTTACAGTTTCACCCAACTTCAGGGTTTTTGTAGTGCTCATTGCAGGGATTTTATATTAATAAAAGTGAAAGGCGATTTTGCTAAATTGAACCGTCTCTTATTATTTGTGTGTTACTAGAACTAAACTTTACTTACCCGTACCATCCCTGATAAGAGTATTTACTCAATCAAGTAGAACTGATGCAAAAGGTATTATGGTAGTGAAAGGGAGAAGACAATTAAGAGAATAATGGTTATTTATAAATGTTTATAAAGTTTATAAATGGCTGGGAATTGACATTTGGCTGTCAGAAGATGCAAATAACATTGCAAGACAAGTGAATAATAATGATGATGATAATAATAATAATAATATATTAATAATAATAATAATAATAATAATAATAATGCAGTAGAACATCGATTGCTCGTGGGGACGGAGATATTCGGATAACTGATTTTTCATATAACACATCATTTATGAAAACAAATTGTGCCAGAGGAGCAATATGAAACAAAAAAATACTGATATTAAAACAGCTGTACATATATATTTTGTATCACATGTCTTACAAATAACACAGAAAACTGATTAGACTAGTTTGAAAATTAAAGTAGCCCTACAGTTTAGGAAAAGAAGTCAATTTCTTTGTTTATTTAGGAGGGGGATTCTTCAGAGCTCAGTCTCGATTTTTGCTGCTAAATCTCGCAAACGGTTTAAAGACAGCCATTGAACAATATCACATTCTTCTTGTTGTTCTAACCATTTCATCGCTGTTTCAAGGCTGTGAAAAGTTTCCTTACTAGATGGTATTTTTTCATCATGGCTGTCGTCGTAAGAGTCTTGGTCATCTATGACACTGACAATGATTTCATTGTCAGTCATTTGATAGCCAGAGTCATCAACACCGCATTCAGCCAGTCTTGAATGCTTTCCTGGTCGCATTCTTCATAGACTGAAGATTCTTTAATCAGCTCAACCAGTTCTGATATAAATAGGCTGTTTGGTGGCTCTTTAGGTACAGTGTTAGACTGATCTTATGGAAGGAGCTTATTGCAAGCTTTTGCTAGCGCAGTGTCCTTGACAGTAGACCGAGCTTCTGCTGTCAAGTACACGCATCCTTTAGGTCAATTTCTTTGTACAGTTTCTCCCCGATCAGAACCACATGGCGCACGCAAAAGTTTGAATTTGCCGACTGGAACTTTCGGCAAACTGATGTTTCGGTTGATCGATATTAATGGGATACTCGATGCTCTCCTGAGTAATAATAATGATAATTATATATACCAGGCGAGTCAGCTGCCCCTGGCATTCATATCTATGCAACCCGCAGTTTATGGACTAATATGAAAACATTCACCCTTTTACCAAACAAACATTTATTATAGCTCTGTTCTTCTATTGGATACTATATACAAACATCACTAAGGATTAAAGGCCTGAATGAGTCTAGGAGTAGCGAAAGGCTTTAAAAAGACGACTTTTCATGGATATAATGCTTGCAAGGGGATAGAGGTATGTTTTCCTGAAGAGCGGGAGACAACACGTGCGTTCTGGCCGAGTGGATTAGCTGCCGGTATGTGGTAAAGCAACGGTTAGCTTCGGAAGGTCGAATCTAATACAAACATCAAACTGTTTTGGTTATTTTTTTTCTTTCTCCTTGCGTTTATTTTCTGTGTTTTAGTATACTAATCTATTTATTTTTGATATTGGCTCTCCTGTGAGCCAAAGACACAAGAATTACAATCAGATAATTGTGTATCATGTTTACGATAATAATCTGTACTTATCTGGTGTTGTAAACCGTGTCGCATAGCTTTTATTCTTTTGGGCATATATCGACGATATTAAATCTAATAGATTTTGTTTCATGTTTAAACCTCGTGTTTCACTTCTTCTACTGACAAAGGATTTGTAAATGTGCTAAGTTTATGGTAAACAGAATAATAAATTGTTAAAGAGCGTGGATTTCATCAACGAAGTAAATGTTCAAAATGATGATCCCCTCATCAATGCACATTTATGTACGTTGCCGGAAAGATCTTGCATGTTGTAACATGCCCGGTGTAATCTGCCTGCATTCTTCACGTATGAGTGCCCGGAAATGATTTGGGCTTTGCGGTTCTTCTTCTTTACAGTAGAAAAAATATGGTGATTATTCTATTTTTTACACACTTATAATTTATCAAAAATCTTCTTTGTATCATAATATAAAATTATAGGCCAAAAGAGATAAAACAAAAGGTAATACATTTTTTTAACTTAACACGACGGATTTGAAGCCGCACTAAAGCGGCACAGTGGTAAAGCAACTATGGTAATACCATTCGGCCAACGTTACGTTGCGATTAGGGGTTCCTATACGAATTAATAATAGCAAAACTCAACCCCACCTCAAATCTTTACATGCTTTTTGCAACTTCATACAGCGTTTGGAGGTCATTTTGGTAACTTTAGCTCAAACAAACTGCATCAACCATTTCAATTACTGTGTAAACTGAAATATGCCATAGTTTGTGACAGAAGAGAAATTATCTACCTAATGGTTAGCATTTTTGACAAGGCTGTACAACGAACCTTTGTTGGCTGACGGCTTAAATCCAATTGGTCGCACTGCTAGATCTTTGTTTTCAAATAGTTTTGTCAACCTATGCATGTGATAAGTTGTTCCTTCAGGGGCGTTTTCAAAGGTGTGTATCAATGTATGCTAAAGAATAAAAGTTTGTAAAATCAGCTTAAAGCGCCACTGAAGCTCCCAGTGTCAGGGTGGGATGTTCTTGACATCGACATACATGACGATAGCATTCTGTCCCGTAAAACACTTATGTACTGAGTTATCTATCCCTCCTCTATAAAGTGTTATGCAAATCAGTCTTTAGAAGGAATTTAAGAAAGGCGTAAGTCTCACATGTTGCTTAGCATGTTGCATAAATTCAAAAATAAATAGGGGCAGCTGACTCACCTGGTATATTGGATTCAGGCGCCTCAAAACATGCATTATACAGTAACATTTTGACATCGAATTTTTGGTGGAATGCAATAGCTATGTTGTAGGTTGCATCCTTGAAAGCTGCTGGACTCATACGCAGAGTTAGAGATATTCATCTGACTTTTCGTTTTTCAGTTACGGATATGAGTACGCACGCAGGAACCTTTTCTCTAAAAGCACCTTTTTGGGGGTTTAAGAGGCGATGAAAGATCTATCCTATCAATGTTAAATCCGCTGAAGTAATGAACCATTATCTCAGAAACTATCTAATACACAAGACAATTTTTACAGGATGTAAATGTATGCCTTTTAAGTTCGCTGATGTACATTAATTTAATAACTTTATTTACAAGTATGAAGAAAGATAGTTTTATTTTATTAACTATACCATCTTTATATTATCAACAACTTTTTAAAAAAATAACTACATGTTATTAACACCAAAGCTTCAATATTTTCTGAGAAAACGGGTCATGTATACCAGAAAATGGACAAAACAAACTCGTATATACAGAGTGAGCCAAAAGATTCCTAACCGCCCGCGCGGTGTTTTTCCTGTCCGCGCTATCATAGAAACGATACAACATTTTTAAAACTACTTTTAAAGGCTTTACATACCAACTTTACGAAAGGAGATAATGAAACTGGCCACCGTCTTAGGCACCTCTTTAGGAAACTATCCATCACTCGCCGTAGTTCACGTTGAGAAATTTCCTGGCGGATATTTTGCTTTAATTCTTCCAGGGTGCGTGGGTTTGTCTTGCATACTTTGTTTTAAGTTACCCCGGAGGGGTATTTTATGAACAATATTACCGGCTGCGCGGTGTTTTTCCACTGGGCGTGTGGAAATAGGATAAAAACTTGATAACGTACTGCTGCTATAAACAAAGTCACGCTGTTGTGCAGTGTAAAGTGCAGTTTTGAGTTGACGGTGATGTGATGTATTTCAGTTATTTATTATTTTGTCCCGTATTCAGTCACAAAGTATGTTATGGCTCAGTATATGTTTACTACTGCACAGCCTGTATTTATTTATGATTCGTATGTGTTAACTCGGTCAGCTTGCCAAGCGAAAGTACGATTTGCAGAAAGATTTCCAGGGTGTAAAAGTTCCATGCCGTACAATCCATGAACTTTACATTAAATTTCAGGCCACTGGAAGTGTTCAGGCTAAGAAATCTAAAGACGGCGTTCGGGTCTTACCGAAGAAACATTAGACGACATCGGTCATCGTTTGGAAAATACCCCCCAAAAATTCCATGATGGATAGCTTCCTAAAGAGGTGATAAAAATGTATGGACAACGACGGTTGCCTGTTTTAGCATTTCCTTTCATAAAGTTTCTAAGTGAAGCCTTTAAAAGTAGTTTTAAAAATGTTGTATCGTTTCATCCGCGCCTTTCTATGATAGCAGCAGACGGCAACGAGCGCCGAGGACGCGGACAGGAAAAACACCGTGCAGGCGGTTCGGAGTCTTTTGGTTCACCCTATATTTGCAGAGTGTAGTGGTAACGCAAGGTGGTTGGTCTGGTGGCGGGTGTGTGATTTAAGAGGTTAGAATTTGGCGGGCGCTCAAGTTAGAGGATGGATTGTTGATTATGTATCAGACTGTTTTCTCAGGAAGTGTGGTTAGAAGATGAATAACACACTAAGTTTCTCCTTCACTGTTCTCTTTTATGTGATAGTACACACTAATACAATTTCCTTCTCGAATATCCCGTCACACAAGATTTGTCTTAGTGACCCCAGCTACAACTTTGAATCTAAACTAGCATACTTCTACTTCCTATTCCCCCTTATTAAGATAAATATTCCAATCAATTATTTTAGGCATTGTGAATTTAACACTCATTTCTGCGTGCATATTCTTATAATGGGTGACGCAACTTCCTCTGACACTAGCTTGACACAAGTAATGATGTGATACCCCTCTGACTCTGCTCTCCCGTCCTAGATAATTTTCTAGCCTACGCCCCTGTCCTATTTTCGTCCAACTCTCTTTCTGGACACGTGACTTTCATATCTTCTTATTGGTTATTTTTATAAATGTTTCTTCGTTTTCATTGGTTCTCACGAATTAGAAAATTCGTCTTTTCGCGTCACGTTATTTTAGCCTGATTGATTTTTCTGTGTGCATTACTGATTCTAGAGTTTCCCATCTATTGTACACCTAGCCAGCGGGGATTTTTACTTCCTTCACGAATTCTAAAGGGCCTAAATGTTTTCTAATGACTCCCTGCTGGTTGCTCGTGAAACATTACTAACTTCCACGGTTTCAGCTCGCATCTGTCCGCTAAGAAATACATGGTATTATACATTTTACCTTTACTCATTTTTATTTTTATTTAAATTCTCTTACTTATTATCTTCAGTTCATTTTCTTAATCTCTATGACTATTTTTTATTTCCTCTTTTCTAATCCTTCCTATTATATTTATTATTAGTGGTGGTGGTTCTTCTTCTTCTTCTTTTCGGGTGAATATTATTGCTTCAAGAGAAAGAACCCACATTATTTGAGCACACAGAAGCTGTCATACTATTAACAACAAATTAGTTGAGCAAAGTTTCCTCTAAAGGCTTACCACTTTACTCCAAATTGTGTAGGAGTTATATTTTTTCTGTGAAGTGGTGCGAATTCAAAGTAAAAATGCCAGATATGGTTCTACTTTTAAAAATATACTTAAGTATTATGCCGAAAAGGATCCAATACCAAATTATAGAGTAAATTTCAATTAATAACAATGCACAAAAAGTTGCAAATATCCTTTTTAGCGAATGTTCGTGCTTTAATCTCCCCTTAAGCGAATCGAAAACTGTATTTTCGGTAATATCTTGATATTGAATGTTTGGGTGAAATGCCACTGTATACAGTATGAAATTAGTGTAAGCTCACAGAACACATTTCATTAAGAGGCGTGTGTTTCAAACAGTAAGCTATAAAACTCACGGTGGGTGAGGCGAACGTTGCATGATGCGTCTAGTGCAAGCTATTAGAGTAGTAACCCGTCCCCAATAGACTTCGTATTGGGCCATTATAGCGCTCGCTCCTTTTATTGCCACAGGTGGCGTTTTCCCACCGTCTAGCTTTATAGTCCACGTGGAAAAAGCGAGGGAACGTGGCTTTTTTTCCCCTTTCTTCTTTGTGGCTCTTTTACACACGCTAACAGCGATTTCTTCAAATTTATTTGCCTCTCCTCGCACGTGCAAAGGCAATGGAGAAGTTACACATGTAACCACAGTTCCTAGAAGCACACTGCCATGGCGTAGAATAGGTTTTCGTTTTTAATTTGATGCCCTTTTATTTATACTGTCACCTAGATCATTTTGTTTTAGCCTACTTTATGACTGCCCGTGTTTTGTGATAGCTAGCCGATAATTATTCCGAAAATCAGCGGACTGTCGGATTTGCCATGTGTATACTGCTGTATGTTGATACTGACAAAATAATAATAATAATAATAATAATAATAATAATAATAATAATAATAATAATAATAATAATGGCTTAAATAGCACTTAGTTTCTCTACGTTAAATGCAATCTTAATTAATTTACGCAAAAAACGGAGGTCTAACGCAACAAAAAGTTTAAAAAATCTTATGTATTGTATTCATATGACTTTTCCTGCTCACTCTTCTATTAACTATTCCTACAAAAACTTATTCATCATTTAATTCTTGTTAATCGAGATAAATCTTCATTACACATTTCGTTTTAAGTATGAGAAAAACACAGTAAACTAAAGCGATAGTGAAATGTTTTCAAAGTCGGTCGCTATGTGATGCTTTTGAAATTCTGTTCTCTTTGCAGAACACGAAAAAGAAAGAAAGAACAGAAATTTGCAGTTAAGAAAAGTATAAGTATTTGAAAGTTCAAACCAATAACAAAGAATATTCTCGGAAATGAAACGCCACAAAACCACTCGGGGGCTATTAGAATAAACTTGACGTGTTCATCTATCAGTTAGTGCATGCCACGAAAAAGAGAGGAAGTTCTGGTGTTTTCATATTTCCAGGATAGCTAACAGCCTAACTTCAGCCCCTGCAGAGGCACTAAAAAAAAAGAAAATAAAGAAAAACTTCACAGATAGAATTTCTGAGGATCAGTAATATAAAATATTAAGCAAAAACCATTTAACTTCTTCTTTCTCTGTCTACCCTCCCCGTATGAAGGATTACACCCTCCAGGACTTACAAGCGCGTTTCTGGGATCAGAGGCCTGTCAAAGAACAGATACTTTTGATCAGATAGAATATTAAAGATGGGTGATCAGCCCAATACTTGGTATGGCAGCGAGGAAGGAGATGATATGAAACGATGGTGAAATGGATGAAAGGAAAGGTGATAATGGAGCATTTGGTGGAATAAATGGCCGGGAAAACCGGAGAACTCGGAGAAAACCTGCCCAGAAGCCCCTTTGTCCACCACAACTCCTTAACAAAGAAGTTAAATGTAAAGACTTAATTTTAATGTAAGACTTGTCTGTTTTTGTACTGTGTGCCTGGTAAATATTGTATATAGAACCCTAATCCTTTGACTGCGTTTTAAAGCAGCTTGGACTTCATTTTAAAGAAATTCATTATCACATTTTCATAATAGGATTATACGTTTAAACGCACGACGGAACTGCAACACGTTTCCAAACTGTTTTACATAAATGAGTTTTTCGCATGATATTTGTGGAGAAAATAAATTTTTTCACATGGGTGCACCACCCACGCTTTAACTGTGAAACATGATACTAATTTAATGAGTTACTGAGTGCATTAATGCGTCTTTCTGAAAGGTTAGCGCATATCTTTTAAAAATATGCCCTAAAATCCTCCGCCGGACTGATTTATCACGCGCTTGTAAAATATAGGGTAGTGAAAAACTGGGCCCGTAAATAAAATTCAAGAGAATGTCCGGGAACGGCTTTCTCGAATACTAAGAGAAGTGTCAAGTATATACAGATATGGAAAATAGGCATGATTCATGAGGGTAAGAAATGTTTGGAAACAAATTTAAAGTGTCGGTCGACACTTTATGCAGATACTACACACGAATTCGAAAGGAAAGGTGCGTCAAAGAAACACATTGAAGGCATTAAACTACCATTTTTCATAGGTATTCGACTGCATAAGAGTTCAACCCCCGCCCTCGGTGCTGCCGAAATTTTTTTTGAGGGGAGGCTAATGTTGGAAACCCCAAAGTTGGGAAAATATGGTTGCAGTGAATTAAGTATTGTTTATCTCTTAAGTCTAGCGTGTGCACCTAAAACATGTAATAAGATCATTTCTGCAAATCTTTATTCGTTTAACTCGAAACAGATAGAAGAATAAGCTTTTGTAATAATAGTTTGTAGAAGAGTGGGTATAGAAAACCATGTGAATGTAACACTTTATCTTCCATTCTACGTGTTTTAGACCTTAGACCTGTTCCTATATCAAGAAATGAACTCTGGTCATTGAGAAATCGACTTATATTCTTCCACTGTGTTGAATCTGTAGAGTGTGTTATATCTGATATTTTTTATTTTATCAGTTCACTGAATATCTACTTAATTTCTTATTTGTTCAGGTTTTTATTCACTAGTGTGCAAGGGAACGTAAGCGCTTCCAATAAAATCTTCATACTGTAATGTTTACGAATACTGCACTGTTGTCATAGCTTCAAAATCAGAAGAAGTAAAGTGCAACAATTAGAACCTGCGTAAACCAGTTATAGTGTAGCAACTTAGAAAAAACCCTTAGGAGGGGTAACTCACCCGGTCATGTATTCCCCTCTCTAATTACCTTGGGCGGGCATGCCTCTCCTATTCTATCTCTTGAGTTGCTGCTTAAGTTCCACAAGCCATAATTTTGCGTGTATTATTTTATTCTCACAAAATTGTTCATTACTTAATCATACCACTGTTGTAACTATCCAACTATAGAGTCAGGACTAAAGGCACAAGAGCATTGTAAGAAAAATACTGTGTTTGAAGATTGCTGTGACTGGCCACACAAAGAGCAAGGTGCAGCGGGTGTGAAAACAAAGTTTGCATATAACTAGCGATAGCATTTCACATACATGCGGTATTATCACGGGATATTTTCCATTTTTATGGTATTTCATAGCCGTCACTCCCCCATCCATCTCATCAAGGAAGAAAACTCCTCGCTGATTAATTTTCATAATACAAATTATTTCAATTGAAGTTTCACAAAGAAAACTGGCAGCTTTAATTTTTTTTACAGGGAAACCAATTGCACATCAGTATCATCTCGAAACCATGCCCTTTAACAAATCTCTTACAGAACTGGAATAAGGATTTTGGTTTTTTAGTTCTCATGATGTAAATAAGATGCTATTAAATTGTTCTACACTATAAAATTGCTGGGTTCACAACAGTAACGTGACACTTGTTTCTCGCGTATCAGTCCACTTCCTCTTTAAGACACCTCACTGTGTAACGTAGTAGCTAAAGAAAAAAGACAAGTAGAGTGGGGGCGATTTATCCCTCCTGAATACTCTCGCACTCCGTAGACCGAGAGATTTAACTAAGTTGTAATACTTTAGCACAGTTGCTGATACAGCTGTAACCAAAATCAAAGCTACTCATAATACCTTAGATATTTAAACTGATATATAAATGGAAACATTGGATAAAGCTACTTTTCAAATTACTTTTAGGATCAAGACATTTCTGGTGATCTACAAGAAATTGCAATACGGAAGAAATCCTAGTTGGTATCGAGATGACGACGATGATGATGATGATGATGAATGCGTTGAAGGGAGATGCAGGTGCTGTTATTTCAACATCAAAATTGGTTGAGAGGTTAATATTTTTAACAATTTGTTATAATGAGATCAACATGCAATGCCATTAGTTATTTTGCAGGACCTTTTGTTAAGTATAACTAAGAGGTACTAAGGAATTAAACCATAGGGAAATTAAGTCCGCTCCATCTCTTAGATGTACATTTGGGAAGCCGCAAAATGCCCTTTTTAATTTGCTGAAGTGTATACAGTCATATACAGTATCATCAGCACCGTTTTGGTGCTATTGATTACAGTGTTTGAAAAATGGGTTCCAACCCCATAGAAGTCTCGAAACCAAGTTTTCCCATTTTCTCCTTTGTAACGAGGGATGTTTTCTCGAGCTCCTCCTACTGGAGAGGTGGTTTCATCATTCTTATGACAAATGCCTACATGTCAACACCGAACCGCGTTTCAAATGGCGGGGTTATTGGGCGTATTGTTCCCAGCAGGTGTCTCACGAGGAGATGGCATACAGTAGGCTACGATTTATCAGCCGTCCTCGCCCACTGTGCTGGTTATTATGGATATTAATAGTGTAGTTGCCTCCTTATACACGATACTAATACCACTGTAGTGGATCCGAATATGCTTGCAGTTGATGCACCACGTTTTTATACCATTTCAGACAGAAAGTTACCATTCGCGACAGAAATGATAATTATATGCGTTTTTTTTGTATTTAGCAAGAAAGCCTTGTACAAAAGAGCGCCAAAGAAAATCTCACTGCACTTCACGTCTATGTTACATTATTTATCGTTTACTTGGCCTTGCGAAGCCACGGTGCAAGGGTGGCCAGTCCTTCTGCTAAATAGTTACACCAATAACCACAACAAATGTTACATAATGGCGTAGAAACGAAATACATGTTTACGCTCTCGATCGTATTGGCTAAAAGAGGAGTGAGTGCATTCAGTTTGTCATACAGACCTCTTTGCGTGATTGGTAGCCCATACCTTATCGACTAGTGCAGGACACGCATTTGAAAGGCTTAAAAGCTAAGGGGAAAACTTGATGAGCGCCCAGGTTAGCGAAATGTATAATGTGTAGTGTGAGAAGATTTTGAGGGTGCGAAGTAAATCTTGAATAGTGTTCATTAAATACATAGCAAGGCAGCACTTTATAACAAAATGTAAACAGACCTCTATTCTCACAGTGGTATCAATGCTTGTTGCTGCATAGAAGCAAACATAAATAAATAAAGCAGCATGTTTTCCCTCTAATTCAAACTATAATTGGTTGACATACCTTTACTAACATATTGCTGATCATAGAATACAACAGGATTATAGAAAAAAATATAATCCAATTTTATTGCTATAATATGTATGTCATATTCGGTAAACCATATACATATTTATCTCTAGTTTCTAAACCTGGTCAGTAAATTATAATAAAAGAGTAATTTGCTTTTGGTAAACGAATATCATCATCTGCGGATGTTTTACGGGAGTGCCCACTTTCTGACGAGAATGTAGACCGTCTTCCACAATTTCCTGGAATATTTTTATCCAGTAATTTATTATAAAAACACTTATGCACTGCCGTTGCAATTGCTGCAACAGTGCGACAAGCCTCCCACATACCCACGATACGTCCACGAGTAATTTTGCTAGTATACGACATGACTGCTTCTGAGACAATAAACCTGTTTTGGTTTCAATAACACCAGAAAAAGCAAAGGCATCGACATCCCCTCTTCCCCCCCCTTATTGCTGTGCTATCAAGCCACCACGCTCTGCGATATGTCAGGTAAAGGACACGCCTCAAAAGACCCCAGAAAACGATACAAAATCCGCCGAAGATCCTGTCGATTGAAAATGCATAGTACTGTCTACATAAAACATTAATTTTAAATGAAAAAGGATACTATATGGAAGACTCGAACCTAGGTACCTCTACAAGCACATCATCAGCATCAGAAGTAAGAGAGAAGGGGCGTATTTGATCAGGCGGGCCCTAGCCAAATACAACCAGTTATAAGGATCTAATTAAAAAGAATACTAAGGGGACTGATGACAGAGCGATTAAAGCATAGTAAAATTCTGGAATCTACTTACAATTTATTATAAAGGGATCCACAGAGATTTCAGGCTTACATTGTGTTAGTTATCCAATATTTTGTTGATATACCCTAGAAGTCAGGTTTGACAACCGAGACAGAAATTTTGCGATGTATGCATCACGCACTAACTTCTGGGGTTTTAGATACCAAAAGTAACGACATAGCTATGCCGGGCAAACAGAGTCAACTAAGGCAAACTCTGGCAACGAAGAGCCATCTTGGGCCTCGGCTTTATTCAAACAGCACGAGGAAGCGGTGATTAACGAAACTTTACCAAAAATTTCGAAATTGCATTGATTTATGAAACTATGTCATTGACAAATTATAGAAGAACTCTGTATATAATTTTGGGTATTTCACAAGCTAAACATGTAAACATTGATCAAGTTGCTATCATATCAAGAAGTAAACAATTCTACTTATGCAAGACTGTCATGGCATAATTTCGTAACGATAAATGTCTTTCAAAATATCGTTTCCCATTAGCAGGATGGCAAAGTGAATAAATTGTAAAATAATGATTTAATCCAGGCTTCCATTTCCTACAGGCGAATACTTTCTATGTTTTCCAAATCGGACTTGCTTTGTGGTTGTTGTTAATTGTTCATCTTAGGATTTGTAACATTCATTTTGGTATAGGCATGTCTCTTGGTTGTGGCCTATCATTCTTCTATTTGTTTTTTGTATGATGTTGACAATGGAGCTAGGTGGTATGTGTTTTACCACCATGAGTTTTCGAAGGTGCACAGCACACATTAACCTTATAGGATCGACTAGAAAATTGGTGTAGACTTGCGGGGCAGAATGGCCTCCTATGGGTAATGGGGCAGGCTGAATACTGCGTACTTCCGCATTTCGTAATGTTATAGACCCGATGCAGTATGCAGACTACATGAGAAGAGTGGGATGAAAGATTACTGGTTAAGACAATTTTCAACATATCTCTGGATACTGTTTATACGTTCTTTAGCCATAAAACGAGTAATCTTTCAATTATAGATTTACTATTCTCATTTGTTTGTTTTTCTCCTTTCTTTGTGTGAGTCACATTTCATTTAACTAGTATGTTGTCACACCTAAGGTGAACGACAAACAATTTCTCCAAAATATGGTTTAAGGACATCAAATTCCAAAATTCTACAGCTAAGGATTGGATTTATTAAATCTGTGACACGACAGCTCTGAGGCTACCAAACCGACTGTCTGCCTCACGCCCACATGCTTATGGCAGGGGTGAGCAGCAGCGTGCTTCCCAGGCGTAAATGTTGATTCTCTTTACCTACAGATCGCTACTTGCGATAGCTTCCCAAACGCATCATGACATGGACCGAAAAATCCGCACTCCCACGCGCATTCCTTGGCTGGGAACCGAACACTATGCTCCAACCCACTAAACCACGGCGGAGGAGGGAAAGGATTTACTAGTATTGCTAAATGTCAGGATGTAAACTACAGTTTTGCTCCGATTATAAAATAGCGTCTCAATATAAATTATTAATCCATATTATTGCAAAATTTAATCATTTATTAATGATGATAACTGCTAAAATACATTAATTTAAAACAAAAGTAGAAGGGACTATGTTTCCAATGTGTACTTCATCCCAGAGAGGTACTTCTGAAACAGCTTTTTCACGTGTGTGGAGCCTACATTTATCTACACATTAACTCATATTATACTAAATTGTCTAGTGTATTGCTTTTATTAAGAAGACTAAAAGTTTTGATTCCTCATAATTATAAATATCTGCTTAATTTGCTTTCTTCACAACGTGCTTTGTTATGGATTGATTCTGTTGGGCAATAGCCCACAGTTGAATAAAGTTTTACTTATGCAGAAGAATGCCATTAAATACAAATCATCTTACAAATTCATGTTATCAGGAACTTTGTAAACCTTCATTGAGCGTGGGAAAATATTGGCAGTCACGTGGCCATGTATCTTACACCTGGGAAGGTTTATTAAAGATAACTTGTACTTGCAACGAGGAATGAACTTCAGATCACACGATACAAATGTTCCTAAATTTCAACTCAGTAAAACTATGAATAACTTTGTAATAATGTAAAAGTTCCAAACAGGTTACCGATCCACCTATTTAAGCTAAACAAGACTACATTAAAACGTAGTGTGACTGGTTGGCTTATAAAAGCACAAATCAATGACTGATGAATATTTTAAAAAGAGTATTCCTAATTTGTAATAGATTTAGTTAGTACAGGGTGGAGAATTTTGGATTATCTAGTTCTAAAGAAACGTTGAAGCACTTGTAGTGAAGTATATGTATATTTTGCAATTTTACAATACAATTTACACCTTTAGAATTATATTTTACATGCTATTTATGGATAATGATGCGTTTCAAATGTCCTCCTTCCTTTGCAACACATTGCGTCAGACGGTCTGTAAAGCTTCGCATGACTAGTGCAATGAGCCCAGCAGTAATGTGTGATTGACAGGAATCGTCTCTGATTCTTGTCTTTATTTCGTTAACACATTCCAATCTTTTAGGTAGCCTCAGAGGAACTAATCCGGAGCAGTGAAATCTGGAGACCGTGCCGGTCAAGGAATGTCTCTAAAATGGGAAATGATGTGGCCGGGAAAGAATTCCCGCAGTGTTCGCATGCTGAGGCGGGACATATGAGCCGTGGCTCCATCTTGTTGTTACGAGAGACTTTTCAAAGCTTTGTGACGCAGGAATAATAAATTCTCTCACAATTATGGAGTAGCGTTCGGCATTCACAGTTCCTGGCGGTTTTCAAAAAAATAAGGGCCGACGATCGCCATTACTCCTATACCGCACTATACAATGGCCTTTTGAGCATACACTGAGGTCTCGAAAGTTACTTGAGGGTTCTGAGGCACCCAATACCTAAAGTTCCGTTTGTTCACATATCCTGTCAAGTGAAAGTTAGTCTATCAATCATAAATAGGGAATTAATGAATCCAGGATCGCATTTATCCTGGTTACAGCGCGTTACAGACCTATACTCTTAAGGCCTTGTCTCACTCCTTCAGGTGCTGAACGATTTGAACCTTGTACGGATGGGAGTGAAGGTAATCATGCAAGATCCTATGCAGGCTTTGTCGTGTTAATTGCAATACTTGTGAGTGATGCCTTGGTTAACGTTGAGGACCTTGAGATCAGCACTTACTCCTTCAATGTTTGCAGGTGTTCGTACCATTCTTCTCCGCGCGTGTGGTCGATTGTGAATACTCCCATCGTTATGCCATTGGGTTCACCACCCATGAATTATCTTACGCTAGGAAGTGATCCACGTTGTGTTGATCTGCAAGTTCCCTCCGGAACGCCCGCTGCACAACTGACTTGTAATAAACTGCTCTACTCAGAATATACGCTTCTGAATGGACTAGCTCTACATAGATTCTGAAATCAAAATGAATATTGTAAATCTAGCTAGCTTACTGTGTTCTCCTACTGCTTCTGCTTTTCAGTGATGACAACCTAAAGGTAGGCAATCGAAAATGCTCACCCTGTTTTATGATGATGCAATTATATTGATTTGTATCATAGGCAGATTTAAACATAAAGATACACACACATAGTAAATGAGCTGTAAAGCGGTCGACGGGGACGCACCTAAGATATACGCGACTCTGCAGTTTGCATAAATTTATATAAATCCAGGACAAGTGATTCCCTGTGTAAGAAGTGGGTATTACATGGTTTATAAACAGTTTCGCCAGCTGGGAAAGTTTGAGACGCTACAGATTACCTTTGTGCACTGGGTAGTACTACAAGCAGTCCAGTGTTTTTACTCTAGTATCTCTGGTGGAGATCCGGGGCTATAAGGAACTGTATGGTGATGGGCGCTACCCTCTAGCTGAAGGTGTTTATATGACAGAGCAGTTAAAGACAGCCGATGTTATCCACACGGTAGTTAAGATGGGAGCGACTGAATTAAAGCACAAGGCACGATTAGCCACAGCTTTATAACATTCCTCAGTAGCGCCATTGTTAACAATTCACTGCTCTTGTCCACTAGTCGCCTCCATATCTTCAGCTTCACTTAAGGGTTGTCCATGCCTGCCTTGATTCTCCATACAAACATTGTCCAGTTCTGGCAAATCTTAAGGAGAGAAGAATGCGATACTGGACTCTATTAACATTTTAATGCAATCGGTGCTAAAGGGTCATTTCCTTCTTTCTTCCAATCTACCTGTTAATTACTTTCCAAATTCACAAATTCTAGATGTAATTCCTTATCTTTCTCTAGCTAACCACTTCTTCATTGGAGCTTATTTATGAGTTTTTCTTTTTCCTTAACTTTGGAAACGGATTCTTGTTTAATATTCGACATCTACATTGAACTGGTTTATATTATTTTCTATGAAGTTTAAAACAGTTTAGTGTATACACACAAGAAAATTTTACGGTCATATAAAAAGTACGATGTGTAATATTCGAACGAATTCTTCTACATATTATAAATTCACATATCCCGTACATAGTACTCTATTATTCATATTCAAAGTGATTCTTCTTTCTAGGTAACTATAATGGCAATAAATGTTTGCCTGGGGGAAAAAAGAAAAGAAACAAAAAACCAAATTTGCATATTTTCAAACAAGTGCTGTCAGGTAAATTCCTTATATTTGAGAAAATGTAAAGATACAATATTCAATATTGCGCAAAAGCTGACGCCATGGAATATATATATAGTGCTTTTCCTTCAAACTGCGGCCACCGCACGACGGCTCGCGCGCCGGCCGTTACAGCTCGGACTACTGCCGAAATAGGTATAACATCCACCTCAGGCTCTCATATTTATTTTTATAATTATAATAATAACATTCACATACTTTATCATAAGAGATGTTGGAAATCTTGTCCTATCCACACATCTCTGGTATCTTCTCAGGAAATTTTCATTCACACTCGAGAGTTCAGTATCTGATATTGAGGGAGTATCTGGCCTGCTCTCTTTTAGTTCTTCCAATATATGGGATTTACTGCACAGACTTTGCTACCGTGCATACAACCGATGAGTAATTAAGTTTAATTCGGGACATTGTTTTGAACATACGGTATTTGGTAAAGGATTAAGGTCCTAAAGATCCACTTATTTAACTCTATGCTATTTTAATTTATGGACGAACTTGAAAAATAAAGTGTATGCAAAGCAACCCCATACATTGAAAGAAGTAAAAGAAAACATCAGGCGAAAAATTCACTCAATTGCGGATATTGAACTCTTGAATGTGAATGAAAATTTTCTGAGAAGATGCCAGAAGTATTCCAACATCTCTTCTAATAAGGTATGTGCCTATTACGTGAGACGATTGCGGGGATATTATAACTTTTCGGAGGGAGTCCGAGGTGCGGCGGCCGCAGTATGAAGAAAAAGCACTGTATATATAGGGGTGTTAAAAAAAGTATTCCACATTTTGAGAGGTGGTAGTTGGCCAAAATACAAGAAAAAATGTCCGGTAAACATGGGCTCTAAAATGCATGCCTTAAGAGCTATGAGCACTTGTTCATCTTCGCTACTGTGAAACATCCTTTCTACTGCAAGCTCTTTGCTATTACGTACTACGACCTACAGCAGACACTAAACAATGAGGACACATTACATACGACCTGCACTTGTGAACCATCGCTAAAGGAGTTGCTCAATATGGTGCCCATTCAAGTAAGACTTGCTTCTGTCTGACGTCTTAGGAAATCACGCACTGTCTGAAAGACTCCAGGTTGGTCACGGATGCTCTGGCAGACATTGATGACGCCTTCCTGTAGTGTTTGTACGTCATTGATGGGGAGTGCATAAACCGAAGGTTTAAAGATAAAACTACAATTTAAAATCGTTTCAAAAACTTATTAAAACACAAACTGCTTCCATTAAACTAATAAGAATACGTGTCACACTTATCCAAAACTGAGAATACGGTTTACAGTAACAACACTAACAGATGTTTAGTACATGCTGTAACCATGGTCAATAACAGAATAATGTCCTCATTTGTTTACTGCCTGCTGTAGGTCGTACGTAGGTAATAGCAAAGAGCATGCAATAAAAGAGACGTGATTTGGTTCACACTACCACCTCTGAAAACATGGGATACTTTTTTTAACACCCGGTATATACATATACCACTAGTTATGTATTTTAATGAGGTCTTTATTTTTCATGTAGTAAGTTATTGTCTATCCCTAATGGTTTCCTAGTTAAATTCAGTTAGAATGAAGACTTCACAGGTTATTTAGAGAAAATTTAGGAATTATATTTTATTCTGCACGTCAATGTGCCAAACATGCCTGATGTTACCTCTGATTTTTGTGATAAAATAAATAAAAACATTGCTTCTAAGTAAAGCATAGTTTGGCCTGGGATTAATTTCGTGAGAAGCTATGTGTTGCATCCTTGAAAGATGTTGCATTGACTTGAAGGTTTTGTTTTTAGTTACCCTGTTCGCAAACACGCGGACGCGATTCTTTTATTCCAAAAATGTTTTCTTTTGGAATTCAGGGGATCTCAAAACGTGCATTTCATGTAAA
This sequence comes from Deroplatys truncata, assembly GCA_030765065.1. Classification (NCBI taxonomy): domain Eukaryota; kingdom Metazoa; phylum Arthropoda; class Insecta; order Mantodea; family Mantidae; genus Deroplatys; species Deroplatys truncata. The sequence continues at coordinate 48,873,448 of CM060985.1, forward strand.
ATATTGATACGAAAGATTATCAACAATGCAATAACATTGAAGTAAACATAAACTTTAACATCACAAAATTATACTTGGAGTGGAAGCACAATTAGATAAAGTTCAATTGGATTATCCAAGAACTGCTGAACTATTCTGAAAACGTTTCTTGATCTGTAAGCCCGTATGAGATGAATGTTAAAACATGCCCCCTCCCAATTAGAGGACACCCCTGATTCACAAGGGCCTAGCGGCAAGTGAACGAGGGTTGGGACGATTGTTCCTCCACATTGCCTGCTGACCGCTCTCAGTCAGTGAAAGGATTTAATTATGTGGACTGCACTCTCGCCATTGTGCAGCTCCAGAACAATGTGGTGGGGTGAGTGAAACATTTGCATCTACATGTTGACATTATCTCCATCCTCCGCCTTGTCTTTTCCTTGTTTGCCAGCAGCTCTGTGGGGAAGCCGCGCTGATGACGGAATTTAGGACGGTCATTCGCCCAACTCCCCTTGCTCCTGCTTCCTTGCTTTTATTTTTTCCCTCTTTTTAGACGCCAGGCAATTCAGGACTTCAACGACCTGCGGTTGTCGAAATCGGCACCGGGATAATGAATAGAACGCGCTAAACTTCAGCATTTCTTTTTTGGTGTTACCGCATTTGACGCTTAAATATTTCTTTTTAATCATTTTGCCCATTTAGGGCGCGTAAAAGAACCTCAAGCCTGTTAAAGAGGCCTCTGAGTAAAATTTCAGGATATATAAATATATAAATAAAAGTATATAAATTTAATTTATAGAATGGGAAGCTAAGAATAAAAGTAGTTAAAGAGCGTCCATAAATAAAACTCAATCGCATTTCATTTCTTCTTCACCACCATACCAGACCTTGGTTTGAACACCCATTCTGGATATGCTAAGATCCAGGGTTTGCTTGCTCCTCGACAGGCTACTGACCCAAGGCATTGGGCTGATCACCCATCCTGCATATACTATGATCCAGAGTTTGCTTGCTCCTCGACAGGCTACTGACCCAAGGCATTGGGCTGATCACCCATCCTGCATATACTATGATCCAGAGTTTGCTTGCTCCTCGACAGGCTACTGACCCAGAACATTGGGCTGATCACCCATCCTGCATACACTATGATCCAGAGTTTGCTTGCTCCTCGACAGGCTACTGACCCAGAACATTGGGCTGATCACCCGTCCTGCATACACTATGATCCAGAGTTTGCTTGCTCCTCGACAGGCTACTGACCCAAGGCATTGGACTGATCACCCATCCTGCATATACTATGATCCAGAGTTTGCTTGCTCCTCGACAGGCTACTGACCCAGAACATTGGGCTGATCACCCATCCTGCATACACTATGATCCAGAGTTTGCTTGCTCCTCGACGGACTACTGACTCAAGACATTGGGCTGGTCACCCATCCTTTATATACTATAATCCAGAGTTTGCTTGCTCCTCGACAGGCTACTGACCCAAGGCATTGGGCTGATCACCCGTCCTGCATATACTATGATCCAGAGTTTGCTTGCTCCTCGACCGGTTACTGACCCAAGGCATTGGGCTGATCACCCGTCCTGCATATACTATGATCCAGAGTTTGCTTGCTCCTCGACCGGTTACTGACCCAAGTCACTGGCTTGTAAGTTCTTGGGGGCATAAGTCCTACAAAGAGGAGGGTAATCCGTTAAAGATCTTCCAAAGTTGCGATACAAAGATTTTCAAGAAAATTTCTCCATCCCAAACTATCCAATACATGAAATATTTTCAGAAATTCTTTATTTTCTCAAAACTAGCTCTTAGTGAATTTTATTAGAATGCCATATATTTCAGATATTTGCATGACAATTCGGAAGTAATTTTGTATAATTTTGTATAACAAAGCATACTACGCAAACAATATGTAGATCCCTTTAAAACATAAAACTTATTTCAAATAGCTTGTGGCATCAGCCATTTCCGAAATATCCGTAATTATTTTGACTTTTTTAAATACTTTGTTATGTTTGAAGTCCTGTCGATATTCAGTTGTTTCAAGCGATGTGATGGAAAGCGTATGGAATTTCAAGGCCAGCATATAGCGTCCCCTCTTTTAAACATCTCACTATCGATTCGGTTTCTCTGCGAATGTAAGGCACAAGATTTTTTGGAAACATTTAGTCTGTCATCAATATTGGCTTTATACCTCGTTTAAGCAATAAAGCGTTATACAAATGGTTCATGAAAGAATTTGACTGGTGAACAGAATGGAACAGAGAAAGAATCGGTACATGAAATTGACGGACAGATATGAACTGCAATGCGCATCGGGACTGGAGCAATCAAGCGAAGTGTTTGGTTGTCATCCATCATCTGGTGACATGTTGAGGCTCTAGTAATTGAGTAACCCCCACCCTCACGTACCGCCGCAGACTGTCATTTGTCCGTCCTCTCTTTATTAACATATAAGTAATGGGGCTAACAATACTTGTGGTGGTTCCTAACTAGATTTTAGAGAATTGACTTTCCAAATAACTCGTTAATGTCATGGACTTTGAAATACTTCACAATGAACTCGCTAGTGTCGACAAACTTGACAGTAATCCATGTGTATAAGTAAAGGATTATTTAGCAATTGCAAGCGTATTATTCCCGAAATATTGATATGGAAAATGTCCTTTTAAGTATTTGTCAAATAATTATTAAACGTATGTTTACTTTCTTCCGCTGCTTATTTTACATATATATACACGTTTTAAGGTGCCTAAATAAAAATAAAGATTTACAGAAAATGTCTCTCCCTTCCCTCTGTGTGTGTGTGTGTGTATGTGTGTGTAAACAGCATTACTCAAAAACGAAAACCTAAATAAATACCAAATTTGGTATTTGAGTTCATGGTTTTCCAAAGATGCGAAAGCCAGATTTTCAAGAAAATCCCCCACTCCAAACTAACCTTTATATGTAAAATTTGTCATTGTTTTATTTTTTAAAAATGGCTTTAACGATTTTTATTAAAATGCCACATGTTTGACATATTTTGTATGACAAATAACATTTATACGTATATAAAATTTTCTATGAATAGCCTGTGAAGTCCTCATTCTGAACAATCCGTAAGAAACAGGCAAAAGCTTATTACAAAATCTGATGTGTTACACACACATGACTTTCTCTACTCTGTTGTTGTTGTTCACCAATGGCACTGGGGATTAATTGATCTGCATCATTTTCCCTCTGGCTTCCCAATATAAAAACTATAAGTTATCACTTTTAAGGCTTTGCATTTGGCGAGATATTGTTTGTTCAGGATAACATCTTCTTCACAGAGAATGCACTTGGGTGTAGGTAGGCATCGTATCTTGTAGAGGTGTTCTGCGAGGCAATCGTGTCCAGTTGCCATCCTAAATAAGGCCACTGCAGCCTTCCTCGGCAGTTTTTGTATATCAACTCTATCTTTAATAGTCTTATAATCTTTATCCTTTAATTTATCTTCTTCATCAAGTCTCTGCAGTCTTTTGAAATGTTGTTTAATGTTATTTAATTGTTTATTTATTTCTATTTGTCCTCCAGGTTTTATTTGTTGTATTGCACCATTCTTTGCTAATTGATCCGCATGTTCATTGCCCAAAAGTCCAACATGAGCTGGGATCCATTGTAGAGTGACATGGTTTCTAGATTCAACTGTTTTAATTAGGCTTCTTATTCTTTAATATTTCTTGTTGTTTTATTATTGTAATTTAGTATTCTATCTATGGTTGATTTTGAGTCTGATAAGACGACTATATTTTGTACTTTCTCTACTCTTGTACAAACTATTTTTACAAACGCTTATTCTCCATATCCTTCATGTTAATCGAGATGTTAATCTTATTGCTAATTTTCTTGTAGGCGCAAGGGGAATCGCTAGGCTTTAAGCGATAGTCAAATATTTTAAGAGCTGGTTGCTATGTGGCGCATTCCTAAATACCAAGTTTGGTGTTTATCCGACAGTTCGTTTCTGAGTTATGCTGTTCACAGACACACACGGACATGTTTCCAAAAATGCTTTTATTGGATTCAGGGGTCTCAAAACATATATTTCCGGTGAAATCTTGGTATCGAATTTTTGGGTGGAATACAATACTTCCCCTACTTACTATACGTAGTAGAGAAAGTAAAAATTATATCAAATTATAAATGCTTGTAGCCTTAAAGATTTCAGAGATATTCTTTGTTATTGTTTTGAAGTTTCAAATACTTTCATATTCTTCAAGTGGTAAGTGGGTACTCGTTTTTTCTCATGTTCGTGCAAAGAGAATTATTTTTAAGGTCATCACGTAGTGATCCGCTCTATAAATGTCTGGCTAACTTTAAAAAATATTCTAGCAGCGAAATTAATGGAGGGAAAAATCCAAGTTTTTTGGACACGAAGATCAAATAGGAACACAGTTTACGTGTTTTGACAGTTTTTCAGATCGTTCACTTATCATTTATATAACGTTTTGAAACGTATGCCAAAATTGCAACTTTTTTTGTGCGCGGTGTTTTCAAAATTATCTTTCATGCATTGGGTAAAGCATTTTTTGTGCATAGTTTCACACAATTTCATCTACATGTGATTTAAACTGGTGAAGAAATAAATTCGTGAAGTCGTAAAAAGTGAGCCCAAAATGAGGAATTAAGACAAAAATTTTGAAAATTCCCAACTATAATGTTTTATTCCTCCGTCATATAAAATCCTATTCTCACCGAAAAATCAAGTCGTACACAAAAGAAAATTGCTCTGCTCAATGCATGTAAGATGATTTTGAAAATCAGGCACAAATGACTTGCAATTTTGGCATATTTTTCAAACATTTATAACTAATAAAACGAATGACCTGCAAAACCACCAAAACACGTAAACTGTATTACCATTTCATCTTTGTCTAAAAAATTAGATTTCAGCCTCCATTAATTTGACTACTGCAATTTTTTGAAGTACAGTCGAATACTTTCTTGAGTAACTGTACAAAGAAATGACTACGTTAACGAGAAGTGGATAGAAGAAAAAGCGTTTGCAAGAAGAGTGAGTAGAGAAGGTAATGTGAATATCACCTCAAATTTTTAAAGTCGAATATGATCTTACAAGCATAACATGTTATTCATAACCATCATAACCATCATGTGCTCGAAATTACCGAACCATTAGGCTTTCTTATCTATGCTAAAATCAGCGTAAGTGCTGAAAGGAACACTAATATTTAAGTGTGAATTTAAGTTTTGTTTCAACCTTCGTACCTACTTCTTCTGTAAGATTTATCCATATAAATAATCTAAAGACCTTTCAGTAATTATAGAGGAAAAACAAGTGACTTTTGGAAAGCCAAAATATAAAATAAATTTTAAGAGCAAAAATTCTAAAGGCTTCTTTTCAGTTTTTTTTTCTTCTTTCCCTAATACTTATATTAAGCAGAGAAAGTGTTACATTTCGTCCAAAATACTTAGCTGGACTTCACCGAAATACAGTTTTGAGGCTTCCTGGATCCAAAAAAACAGACATATTTTTTAGAAAAGGGTCTCTCTTTCTCTCTCTCTCTCTCTCTCTCTCTCTCTCTCTCTCTCTCTCTCTCTCTCTCTGTCTGTGTGTTGAACACCATGGTATTTTTATTAAAATCGTTAGAGCTATTTGAGAAAATAAAAGATCAAGAAGTATGTTCCATGTAAAGGGTAATTTAGATTAGTGGGATTTTATTGAAAATCTTTTTGTCGCAGTCTTGGTAGATACTGGATTTAAATATCAATTTTATTTTTCCGGCTTTTCATTTTTTTCACGCACACACACATACATGGACCTTTTTCTGAAGTAGATAGTATCTTTACGTTATTTGCCCCACGTTTAGGGCAAAGCGAAAGCCACGTATGGAAAGCCAATTTGAAGTAGGAGTTGTATTCTAGTTCAATTGTTGGGGAGCCGAACTTGAAGTAGTTGTAACCGCACGTATGGTTACAACTAATTCGTCCCCAAAAAATGTTTAAAAAAATATTAACTTTATAATTTTGACTGTTTCTTTAAATATTATATATTTATGTTTGCCTCGGCTGCGGAGTATTATATTTTGTTAGAGACATAAATGTTTAACAGGGCGTGATGCGGCTGAAGAATGTAGGCGTACATAGATTATAATTTTTAATTCACTCCTTTTTATTAATTCTTGACACGATTTTAATAACACTTCACTGATATAGAGAGCTGTGAGATTCTTTTGTTAATTACTTGCACTTTTTAACATTTAAACTATTTTCGTCACACACTGAATACGTATTAAATTTCTCGAGGACGCATCTCGCGTCCGATTAGGAACACTGTCAACAAGCAACGCGTCCAGTTATGAGCGCTGTCTACCAGCAACTGACTTGATTTCTACCGCCTAAATTTGTAAATTTCTGTATTTCAAGTCTCTGATTTGCTATTCCTAATCCAATAGAATACCTTCATTTAAGTAAAGCTTTTTCTGGTTGTTGATTGGCTATTTTATAAACTGTCACAAAAATTACATTATTGCTTCCAAGAATCACAAGTAGCATTAAACTTTCAAATTCATTATTGCCTCAAGGTTACCTGATTGTTAGCAACTTTTAACCTATTATTCTCACAGCTCCTACATTATTAAATTACGTAATACATTCACATAACATTATTACACATGTATACAATAATATACACTTTTTATGTATTGTTAAATATACATATTGCTTTAAGGCGGGCTGTTATTGAATTATATATTATATAATTTGACTGAAATCATTTAAGTGTTAAAAACACTGCCTCACTTCTAACACTAACGCGTCCTCAAAGCATGATTTTCGGTGAAATATCGATACGGAGCTTTTTTTAAAAATCCTTTTCTTACCAGTGTGTGGAAGTAACTATTCCAGTTTTACTTTTTGTCTGGAAAGCGTGCATCACTTACAGGAGATGGATTGTAGTGTCGTCAAGGTTATCTAATTCTTGAGCCGGATGACGCAACACTGATCTGGACGACTGCCACAGAAGCACGTGCCACACAGCAACAAAACAAACCCTAGCTGTCTCTCGTCTCCTCGCAGTTCTTCCAACCAACTCCCCTTTTGTGTTGTTCGTGTCCGATGTGATTAATTTCTCGGACGTCTGCCCGAATAATGAAATCTAAAAGCTACTGGAAGAACTCTCTCTGGTTTTGTTGCAGCATCCCCGAAAGAGAGCAATAAATCATAGTGGGATATCAGATGGACGTTTCCTAATTCGTTTCGTGTGGGGGCGGTCAAGGGATCAAGAAAATTTTTCTCCTAATTGATCAATCCTGTTACATTATCTATGGTAGGAATGTTTTTGCAATTTTTCATATCTGTCAGTCTAAAATTATTCTGCAGGAAGTGCTTAATCTCTCAGATGAAGACTTTATAGGAAGCAGATTATAATTTCTCTTTTAAATAAGGTAAAAAGAAATAGAAATGGGAGAAAATGGTTTCTTGAAAGACCATTGCATTCCATAGCATGACAGTATGCAGATAAATAATTGTTCACTTTGGGAGATTATGATAAATAACATTTTTAGATAGCTCATGCTAAAAGCAGCGGTTTTAACAACAAAGCGTTCGGCCTACAATATCGTTTTAGAACTAACAATGCCATAAAACATCTATAGGATTCATGACAAATCTGATCGACATTGATTGTCATACGCGGATGCATTTTAAACATAAAGTGTTAGCGACGTTAACATGGCGATTTTAAAATACTATATTGCGATAGAAGTGTGGTAAGTGCATCATTGGAGAATGTCGAAGAATATGAAAACACGAAGTCGAGTAGGTACGACTTCCTAGATTCTCCATTGGACTTAACGCATGCGTATTGCATACAGGTTTTCCTAGGATAGCAAATAATGGAACGAGTTGGTAGGTGCTTACGCGAAAATAACATTAATAATTTACTAACAGGGACGGGGTAGCGCAGTGGTTCCGCTTCCGGCTTTCGTATTGGGGGTCCGAGGTTCGACTCCCGGCTCTGGGGTAGCCATGCCGTCACCTCTGACTTGCTCATGTGAAGTATACCCAAGACCAACGTTGTTCGGAGTCTACGGTAAAAGCTGTAGATCCTCTCATTCCACCGCCATCCTCATTATGTCGGATGCAACACATTCCGCCCGCTAGGTGCCTCCACCTCAGAAATGGGTCCAGTCATCGCTTGGTACAGTGAGATGTCCTCCGAAGGTCATAGGCATATGGGGAGCGTTAGAAAGGACAACGATTTACTGACAGCTGTTGAGCACGGTGGTTTCAATAGCAAGGTCACCATCATTAACTTTGATGGCGAACTGGTGATCGATTATCCACGTTAGGTTGTTGACTTTAGAAAATCAATAACTTATGGCTCATACTTAGCTGCCACCTGAATTAAGTCGTAAACAAATATTAATAAACAAAAATGGAAGTAAAGATAAAAATAAGATTTAAATGCTAAAATTCAGCTATCAAACATTATATTGCATATCTGCAGTATATATTAAAGGTTAGAGGAGTTAATATAGTTCAAGCACATACGTGCAATAAAATAGACGAAACGCGGAAAATTAGAATTAAGTTGAGCTTTATTTACGGACGCTCTTTAACTGTTAGCATCCCATTCTATATTGTCAGTGAAAGACCGGAAATTTTGCTCAAAGCCCTCTTAATCAGGCTTGAGGTTCTTTTACGTGCCGTAAATCTACAATACGGGACCACCGGCTTTACTTCCCTTCTAAAGGAAGCCATGCTATGGATGACGAGGTAACTTAGGTTACCGGCATTGAATGCAGGAAATTCAATTTTCCACCATGACAGCCATGGCAGAAGTGGATCACTTCTTCTCTTCAGAGATTAGGCTTTAAGGTTGTTCCATCTTCACAGCGACTCCTTCCAACACTTTCTTGGTCTTCTCTGGTATTTATTATTATTATTATTATTATTATTATTATTATTATTATTATTATTATTATTTATTCTCCAAATTTAATAACCGTATTTTACCTGTAAGGTATGTTAGGGTTCTGGTTTACTAAAAAAACAAAACAAAAAGAAAAAAACACATGAACAGAAAGGAAGTAAATGAGTTAAATAAGGTTATAGTTGTAATGATTTGAAGATTTGGCCAATAAAATGTTCAAAAGCTGAAGTGTAACACCTTATAAAGAACGCATTATTCAACGGTGCTTGAAGATCCGTATAACAATATGATACAATGTTGAATAAGAATATATCTCTTTCTTGAATGAAGATCACATCTTTATATTAAATGTTCAACACTTTCTTCAGAGCTTTCGCATTTACATAGGTATCCATCTGGGGAGTCTATGTGAAATCTTTGAAAGTAACTTTTAAATTTACTATAACCGGTAGCAAACTTGGTCAAAATAAAAGTAGGTGTAAAACATTTACAGGTTACATGATCACTAATAGTAAGATGAATATTTTCTTCCAGCGATGGCAATTTTTGTTCAATTCTTGTATATTCAAACTGAAAATTCAACTTATAATACAATCTTTTGTTTCTTCCCGATATCGCCTCACATTCTTACCTATCCTTAAGTTTCGAGTGTTTGGGGCAACCCGTAAGTTGCAGCTACACTAACCTCTTGGGGATTAGAATGAAGACGAACGTGTGAATGGTACATCAGGGAAGCCTGCTGAATTAATCTAACCTAATTAGGGCGTAGTCACTATGGGAACCATTCTAATCGCCAACAAATTCCATTGATAGACCCGGGAATCGAACTGACCAGCCGGACATGCCAGCTACCAATCACTCTGTAATAGCAATTCAAAGTTCGCACTGTCTTGATGGTTTACTTCATAGCGTTAACAGTCATGAAATGGCATAAATCTAAAAAGTACTTTATGCCACTTTATTACCGTTGTTTTAACAATCAAGACCTTGTATTTAGTTACACTAGTAATTATATTTAACAGCGTGTGCAGTGTGTATAGAAACAATCTAATGGGATACATTCACATGTCTTTCTCTACCCTCTATCGTTTATTAGTGGATATATAAACTATTCTTACTAAAGCTTATTTTTCTCACTATTACGCTTTAATCCAAATAAACCTTTTCATAAATAATTACATTACACATTTCATTATAGATACAATGGGAACAGCGATAGTCAAATATTTAAGAACTGGACGCTATATGCTAGCCTTAGAATTCCATACTGTTTCCCCTCAATAGCAAGAAACAACTGAATGTTGACAAGAGTTATGAGAATACCAACGAATTTGAACCATTAATAACGGATATCTCAGAAATAGTTTAGGTATGCTACAAAAAAAATCATTTCAAATAAATTGTATGTTTTTTAAGAGATCTAAAAACTTGTGTAGTACGTTTATACAAGAGTATACAAAATTCCTCCCAAGTGAGAACTTCACAGGCTATTCCCAGAAAATTCAAGATATATATTTTATTTGTCATGTAAATATCTTTAATATATGGTATTTTAATCAAAATCGGTAGTCACTTTTTAAAAATACATTTTCGAAAAATTTTCCATGTAAAGCGTAGTTGGTGTAGGAGAATCTTGAAAATCTTCGTGTCGCATTCCTGGAAGATACTGAACTTAAATACGAAGTTTGGTACTTATCCGACTCTTTGTTTATGACTTACGCTGTTCACAGTCACACACAGACCTTTTTCTAAAAAATGCTCTTCTAGGATTCGGAGGCCTCAAAACGTGTATTTCTAGTGACATCTTGGTATCGAATTTTTGGTTGGAATACAGTACCTTCTCTACCTACTAGGAACGTCGTAGAGAAACTAAAAACACATGCAACATTTTATATGCCGGGTGGGTACGTTAAAATTAATATTTTTCAAGGGGAACTCATGACCGGAAATATATGGTTCGGATGCTGTGGGATGTTGAAGTTTCATCAGAATGTTGTTGGTTTCCTAATGTAGTTAGGCAACCCTTTCTCCCGCAGGTGCGAACTGTGCCTTAACTTTTCTGCGCACTCACTACATCCACCCATAGTCCAAGGTTCGCATCCTAATAGGGTAGTTTGTGTGATGTACCAGTGCAGTAACGTTGTTGACAGCATTATGGCATGCACCAGCACGCAAATATCGAAGTGACCGATATGCTACTTGCATAGGGCAGAGTTTATGGCAACGGCAGAGCCCCTGCGCGGTTTCCCAACAGAGGTGGATCTGTGCAATGGCCACTACGGTCACCTGATTTTGCACTTCTTGACTATTTTCTGTGGGATACCATGAATACTATGGTACATGCTACCCCTGCAACATCAAAGGAGGACCTTATCACACGCACGAATCCATGCTGCGATTGAAATACAGAGCACACAGCCGCACTTATTTAACTATGTGTGCTGTCTCTGTACCGCCGATGTACGCTGTGTATTCAAGTAGGAGGTCAACAGTTTAAACCCCTTTTGTAAATTACTGCATGGTGAGGTGGTTTTGTTGGAATTCTTAACGCTACGTCACAATGTACACATGGATAAGATTCTATGTCAGTTTATTGAATGACTTACAACCCACAACTTTGTATCCTGTAGTTTATATAACGGAATATCGACAGAAATAAATGCCGCGCATAGTTCTTCATTAAACGTTTGATTTGATGGAGGTAGCAGTTTATCCTCACATTTTGCAACACAACGCTTGAATGTTTTTGTGTTGACATGTCTTCGCACATTACTCGATCTATTATGCGCAGAAGAAATTGTTATATTTCACGGTTTGAAATAAAGGTTCTAATAATGATAATAATAATAATAATAATTAATAATAATAGAGAACAAATTTTCCCCATGCTCCAATATACAGTTTTGCAACGTTGTGGACTTTCGCACCCTTTCCTTTAGCGCTTTGTCTACGTGAACACTGCGGTAACACACTTGACTCAACTTTACAACCCTCTAGTTTATATAAACAGTAGACTACAGGACGCCTCTAAGCAAACTAACGAATCCGATGTGGCAGCCCTAATTTTGACTAACTGTGAAGATACTCCGAAATCAAATTGGGTAATAATTACTTCAATCCATAATACACAATAATAATTGGAATATATGAATTTCATTAAATACAACTGAGCAAGATGGCTCCGCGACAAAGTATGAAATTTGCATTATGGAGGGTCTGGGTTCGATTCCTGTCAATCACTTTGACTATAGGTTTTTCCGTGTTTCCCCGGATCTGTAGGCGAATGCTGGGATGTTTCCCTTTCTGCCACGAATTTTTTGCGCCCATTTCCTTCCATCTGATTCAGGATTGTAGGGGCAGGCGACGGTGGTTGGTGTGCGGCAGCACGGTGGAATTTGCGCCATGGAAAGTTTTCTCCCTGACACTTGGCGGAACTTCTGGGCTCCTCTTCCTTCCTGGGAGTATCGTGCTTATTTCTGCGATACCCAGGTAGCTGGTTTCTAAGGCAGAGCTATCCAGCGTCAGGATTGGTGTCATGTTGAAATTTTGGGGCCCCCGTCCCTGATAGAGCACATCGTCGGCCGGATCTCCGGATCTGGTCCCCTTTGGATCTCCGCTGCATCTCTTTCTCCAAAGGGTTCAAACTCGAGGAAGGGCGATGGATTTTTTTCGGGCATAAAAATCCATTGCATGGCTTCCTTCGAAGGGAGGTAAAACTGGTGGTCCCATGTCGTAAAAGAACCTCAAGCATGATACACAGGCCTCTGAGCACAATTTTCGGTCTTTCATGCCCAATATAGAACAGGACGCTAAAGCGTCTTGTACAGATCAAACTTTTGGTTTCAATTCAAGAGTTTACAAGAAAAATTGTCAAATGTTTTTCAATATTGGACAAGATTTGACAAGAACTGGCAACACTTGACAATGTCATAAATGTGTGTTTACACGTTACCTCTTTGTCAAACTTAACCTCTTCAGAACACATTGATAGCTCATCACGTGCAAAGCAAATTACTATTAGCGTCACTATATAACAATTTGCAATGCTATATTGCTCTCTAGTAATATTACATAGCAGTTTCAGTATTATAGCCCATAAACCCAGATTATGATTAAAGAATACATTGGAAATAACACGACTTGATAGATTAACTACACTATATAACATTACATTAATGCGTCATTGTAACTTCGGAAATCTGCCCGGCAATTTCCTCATATGCTCTCGCCTTCATCTTCTGGTAATCCACGAAGACCACGACGTAAATACACGGCTAGCTTTAGATTAGCCTAAACAGCTCGAATATGACATCCATTGTCCAGGTAGTCATTTTTGTTTAATTTTCGCTTCCAGTTCGTAATGCACTGTAAATAGACGCATTTCATTAGTCAAATCCATCAAATCATTGTCAAACCTTTGATCGTTTACAGCATGTCCTTATTTGCTTTCAACACTTTCAAAGGCTTTAAAAGTATTGGAAGCAATTTGACAAGAAAAGTGTGAAATTGTGACAACTCTTGGAAAGTCTTGTAAAGCATTGAATTTGACAAAAATTTGATCTTGTACAAGGATGACGCAGCCTCGCTACGTCCTCCAACAATAAAGCAACACCTTTGCCTCACGATTGCTGCGTTTCTCCTCCTAGTTGTTTTTTTATACTTTGCCACGACTGCTCGAGCATCAGATCTTAATCAATGGGTATGCGTGGATGTGTACAGAGAAACGCGAACGCTTTCTTGGAAAACTTTTATTTTCACCATTTAAAATAAAACTTAAGGTTTGCAGATCACGTTTAAATGCATACGATGCTACTGTGTCTTTACCAAGACGGAAGATTATTAACTACAGCTGAACGTTCTACCCTCTTGCATGTTCGCCGCCAATGTTCACAACTCGACGAGAATGTCGTCCCGCTTTCACCGATCGCTCAGGACAGAATGAATTTCACCGCCGCGCTACAAAGAGGAAAAACTCTCCTCAAACTTAGCGTCATGAAACCTCTAAACGACCTTCACATCCCGGCCAGTGCAACTGTGCCCATAAATTCCAAGAGAAACTGGCTTCAGCTATTTTACCCTTTATACCTGGGGCTGGTCCCTAATTAGCTTAACTGTGCCTGTCTGGTCTTTCTGTCGCTTTTAACAGTGAACAATTTTCACAATGCTTCTCCTTTATATACATACACTGAAATTAAATATATTATTATTTATTTTATATCACTATCCTTCCAGATTATTATGAAACGATACGTTGAAGCCATAATATCGATTATACATAGTCTACTTGTGAACCACCTAGAAAAGTGTGGAAACATATAACATATCTTTATAAGACTGTACAGAGTAGGTAGACGACGGGAAATGAACGTACCGTTAGGGGATTGGAATGTGGGCTGAACATGCCCATTGTAACGACACATGTGTGAGTTGGGGGGAAACAGCCAGGCAGAAAACTAGGGTTAAGAAACTTTCAGGAATGCGAACCGAAGGGTAAATGCATCACTTGTACTCTGGAATTCGATGTGAGCAGACGTGTGAAACACCACAGGGTATCATGTGGCTATAGTTTGATTTGGCGATGGCGTAGTTCGATATATTTGTGTGGTCGGACATTAAACATATTTGTGTGAACGGATCGGTTATGGGAATGATTTTAAGGAGGTCAGAATAAAACGTAATAAAACCATATAAATGTCATCGGTTAACACGACCCGAGATTAAGAGAACCTACTTGTATCCATGCTCTTCCGACATCTGACCGATACCTTTCCTTTTTCCCTCTACAAAAACACTGATACCGTACATAAAAGGAAAACACACAATAAAGTCCATCCCACTAAGGCGCTCAACGAAGACAACACCCAAAGAAGCCGACTCAATACGGCGCCCAACGATAAAGTCCATCCCAACATGGCACCCAACGTGTCAGGAGAACTGCCGATGACAACGATCGAGTAACAGCGAGCATCGAACCCCAGGCCAGCAGCAGCGGATGAACGTGCAGATCGCCGGAAGAAATCCCTACCATCCAGGTCAACAGATCTACCCGACATCCAGATCATCGCACCACGGGTCAACACAGTGCAAGTCAACGGAGCCAACTCAACGCAGCAAAAGTAACGTACACATATGCTTCTATAGTTTTCCCGAACTAAATCCATGCATGTAACAATTGAATAATAATAATAATAATAATAACAATAATAATATCACTAATTAATGTTACTTAGAAATAAAAAGGTTTTAAAAGAACTTTTAAGTGTAAAAGAGATGGAGAAAGACTTAATTGAAGCTGAAAACATGCAGGTAGAGCAGGTAGAAAGTAGGTCATTAGACAGTAGGGAAACAAATTTTCCGGGAAATATGCAGACAATAGAGGCTAGCACTATGACTGAAAACAACCTTGTTTTGGTTATACAGCAAATGTTCGTGAATTTAAGTGAAAGTTTACAAAATCAAAATAAAGCATTAACGGAAAAGCTAGATGAAAGTTTACAAAATCAAAACAAAGAATTGCAAAACCAAAATAAAGCATTAGAAGAGAGATTTGAAGTTTTGGAAGAAAAGTTAGGAAATAGATTAGAGCAGATGATAGGAGCCAGGTTTGAAGTACAGCAAAGAGAGATTAGGGATCAATTAGAGGAAATTAGATCTTATCAGAATGCTATGCAGGAAGATTTTTTGTTAAATAAAGCTGAGGTCAAAGAATCACAGAATGAGGTTGAGTAGCTCAAAGGGCAAATAGTAGAAATTAGAAGTAGTACCTTAGCAATGCAAGAGGGGTTGAATGCTGAATTTCAGCGCAGTTGCACAATAATGGAGAAGCGGCAGCGCACATTGGAAAATAATGTGGAGGCAGAAATGACAGCCGTAAAAAAGATTATTCAGGATCAAAAAGAGTCACAAGTAAATGATATAACCAAATTGAAAGACAAAATTGCGCAACTGTCTGATACTTAGCAGACAACAAACCTCAGAGTAGAAGCCTCACGTGAGCTAGCAGGACTACAAGACAAAGCACAACGGTTCGAAATGGAGCCGATAAATAATCCAAGCCAGAACATACGTTCCGCCAGCTCACCTGATGTTTCGGCAAACATGCAACCAACGGAGCATATGCATGGTGGTGCATTTTCTCCCATAACCACTTGTAATAACGATACGAATGCAACCCCAATATTGTGTTTGAATAATCATGTGTCCGTGCCATACCAATTGCTAAACGAAATTGCGATACCGACATTTGATGATAGACATGATAATGCCCGCCGTTACATTATGGATGTTGAGGCGTATTTTACATTAAAGGGTATCCCGGAACAGTACAAAATGCTTATAATTAGGAGAGGTTTACTGGGCCAATCTTTAGTTTGGTATAGACTAACGCTGGGTGATCACACGTCTTACGCTCAATTCCGACAGGCTTTTCTGAGCAAATATTGGAACAGCAGCATACAATATGCGGTGCGCACGCAGATCAACAATGGGAGATATCAACACCATCGAAGTGAAACCATGGTGGACTATTTTCTAAAACTAGCGTAACACAGAGCCAACTGCTTGAACCACCAATGAGAGAGGAGGAATTCATCTCCTTGATGGCCCACCATTTTAATGAGCACATTAGAAACCATTTAATTGTCGCTAAACCAACAACAATAGCAGAGGCACTAGAACTGCTAACAGTTTTTCAAAGCCATTCAGGCGAAATAAGGGGCACCAATATTTTCCACCAACGAACCAGTGAGGACAGATACATTGCTCAAAATTTCAATGGGGCGGGGGCACGTTCCAATGAAAATCACCGTAGGCCAGATCCTTATCACATCCGAAACAGATATCAAAATCAGGCTCCAAGAGATAACCAGCGACAACATAGAACGAGAAACGAGCCAGATTTTGAACGACAAAATCGCCAACAAAATGGCCGTTCTCACCATATAAATTACATAGACTTCAATCCCCACAGACGAGGCGGAAATAGGCCGCGCGGAAACTATGGCAATAATGGCTGGCGGCGCGCTTATTCAAATAGCCCCTCTAGAACGAACCCAGGACCCTGCGTGAGAGACGGAGGACGAATGTCGCCGAACTGGAACAGACAAGAATCACGCCCCATTGAACAGCATCAAGATGCACAAAACAGTGCCTCAGCCACAAATGTACTGAATAACCAAAATTTAAACTAATTAGGGGCCGTCTCAAGTCCTCTGATATGGCCGTGCAGGATACGTCAAATTCATTTACAGCAAAAGGGGAAGACAAAAATATGAATAGTGTTGGCATAGAGCATTATCAAAGAGGCTCTGCGACAGAAGGTGATAACCGGGAGGAATACTATGATAAAATTAGTGAAATAGTAGAGGCACCTAGAATTGCGATGAAAGTGAAAGATCAGGTCTATGAGGCGATTATTGACAGCGGCGCATCTTCTTCGGTATGTAGCCAGGAATTATACGATAACCTGATAGCAACGGGGTGGAAATTACAGACATTGCCAGTAAGAAACGTGTGTTGTGTTACGGCGATAGGTAGGAGCAAGCAAAGAATTAAATACCAGGTGATGATAACATTTAAGATTGAGGAGGTAGAAATTGAGTTTGTTTTTCTGGTAGTGCCACGGCTTATATTTCAACTTTTAATTGGAAATGATTTTCTAGATGCAATGCGAGCAAAAATAAATTATGAAAGCAAGGAGTTGAGTTTTTACATAAATAACCGCTTGGTTGTAACACCTTTCATACAAAAGACACAGCAGGTAAACGATCCCGAGACCCCCGGAGAGAAAGACTTGATGGGAGATCATTTTTTCGTCGAATATTTGCAGATTCAGGGAGGAGAAATATACCAGATCAATAACACTAGAAGTGATCTAAACAGAGCATCCGATGCCGATTGCGAGGAGTATAATCAGGATGAGGAATCATTTGAAGATATTAGTAATGCAAGTATTGTCCCGAATGAATCAGTAACTGTTAGTTATTACGACTTAGAGGTACGGGAAGAAACAGGTTTGTTCACCCCTGACAGAACTGCCCGGTTTCAGGTAGAAGAACACGCTGATGCGAATATCTCCCAAAAGATCCGAGAGAAGATAGGGATATAGAAATATTGACGGCGGAACAGAAGGAGAACCTATTGGAGGTGTTCTACCGAAATCGCGAAGTCTTCGTGGACAGAACCGGTTTATGTAACATTTATGAATATGAGTTCCAGATACGACAAATGGAGCCCATTAGACACAAATGTCGAGCTATCCCTTTTGATATAAGAGAAAGCGTCGAACTCACAATAAATAAAATGCTTCAAGATGGTATTATTGGGTTATCAAATTCCCCATATTTAAACCCCCTGTGCATAGTTAGAAAAAGAAATGGGACTGTTAGAATTACCATTGATGCACGTCGACTGAATAAATACATATCGCCTGACAATTTTAGGACCGAAAGTATAGACCAAATATTAGGCAAAATAGGTCACAAAAAATGGTTTTCTACATTGGATTTAAACAACTCTTATCTTCAGATAGAACTTAAGGAACATCTGAGAAAATATACCGCTTTCCTTTATTGTGGGCGTGTCTATGAATTTCACAGAACTCCATATGGCGTCGCGACCAGCTCTAGTGCATTTCTGAGAGCCATGCATGCAGTTTTCGGTGACACTACGAATGAATTTATGACGCAATACGTAGATGATTTTTTAATACATGATACTGATATTTCGGAGCATATGGAACATATTGATTCTATTTTACGTCTGATACAATGTGGCATGACGATAAATTTAGAAAAATCTGCATTTTTCGCCACTCAGGTGCGATTCGTTGGTTATATCATCTCTGATGGCGGCCTATCAGTTGATCCACAGAGGGTTGAAGCCGTACAGAAAATACCAGCCCCGAAAAATCTGAAGCAGCTCAGGAGGATTTTTGGCATGCTAAATTACCAAGTAAGATTTGTATACAATTTTGCGAAGGAGACTGCACCGTTACGGGCATTACTGAAGAAGGGAACAAGATGGCGGTGGACTGAACACGAGCAACGCGCATTTGAAGATATAAAACAACTGTTTGCGCGGGCGATTTTATTAGAAAGGCCAAACATGAACCAGCCATTTGAGATTTACTGCGACGCCTCAACTAT
The DNA here is from genome assembly GCA_030765065.1 of Deroplatys truncata. Classification (NCBI taxonomy): domain Eukaryota; kingdom Metazoa; phylum Arthropoda; class Insecta; order Mantodea; family Mantidae; genus Deroplatys; species Deroplatys truncata. Next base: position 48,892,490 of record CM060985.1, read on the forward strand.
TTCTTTCGGCGCTGTATTGACGCAACGAGACAATAATGGCGGCCTACACGTCATATCCACATGCTCCCGACCTTTGACACATGCAGAAGCAGTTGCACCCATCACGGAGCAGGAGATATCTGCAATTTATTATGCACTGCAGAAATTCAAAACATATATCTTTAACAAAAAGATTACTATATTCACAGATCACGTTAGCCTGTCCTTTATAAAGACATGTAAATTAACGAGTTCTAAAATATCACGATACATTTATGAAATAACCTCCTATGACGTGGAAATTAAGCACATTCCTGGAAGTGAGAACATTTTTAGTGACATTCTTTCCCGACTGAGCCCAGGCAAGAATTTACCTGAGTGCCAAACCGGTACACAAAGAGAGGTAACGGTCCTCAAACTGGATCTTAGCTTAAACAAGCAGCTAATAGCTGAAATGAAAAAGTATTATACAAGAACCACCCTCGTTCATTACGAATTAGAAAAAGATACCATAGAATGGAAAACTTATGGAATGGGCCATGCGTGATCACTCAGAAATTTAACGCTAAGGCATTTGAAATTACGGATATAAAAACAGGGAAAGCAAAGGGGCGATACAATATTGCTTTATTAAAACCTTTCAAAGAATTTAGAGTAGCGTCGTCGGATACATAAAGTAACTGCGGGTACATGGAGGTACTATCAATCACACACATAATAAAACAAAACGGACAGGATGGTTGTAAAAAAAATGCATTTACTTAAAAAAAATGTCAGTGTAATTAGATGGCACGCACAGTTGATTAGGGATAAATCATTCTTTGTAAACCAAATATCCAATCAAACACAGTTATTGGTGATGCACTCATTATGTATGTTATAGTATTAAACAAAAATGTTGGAAGACAAAGGCAATGAAATTTGTCGTATACGGCCCAGTCGGCCAGTGAAAGTTTGTGGCGAGTGTAGTGCTTGTGATAAACGAACAGTACTGCGTATGCTGCTATCAATTGTGAGCCCGTGATTGTGAAATAAAAAGAAGAAGAAGAAGAATAAACATACATTACATCACAACCAACATACAATTTCATAGGCATTAGCGCCTAAACAATGTCTATCTCGTCTACCTATAAATGTGTAAATTATGTACATATTCAAGATATCTGTTCCATGTTTGAAATGCTTGTAAATAATTGTTTTCATTCTAAGTTATCAGCGCTATAATTTTGTAATTAGTCAATACTGTGGTTATCTAAACTGTTATCATTTTAGTAGTAATTTTCTTTTCATATGTGCATTGTAATTTCAAGGATGTTGTGTATATATGTTTATTGTAGTTAAATGTTATTATCATACATTCTCAAAATCGATCCGACACACAAAGTACATATACTCTAAGTTACATTTGGATATAGTAACAAAGATACAAAAATTTAGGTATGGGGACTTCCGAGAAAATCCCTATCGTTTTCTTCGAAGCGACAGCGATTTCCTCTTGGGGGCATATTGAGACGATACGTTGAAGCCATAATATCGATTATACATAGTCTACTTGTGAACCACCTAGAAAAGTGTGGAAACATATAACATATCTTTATAAGACTGTACAGAGTAGGTAGACGACGGGAAATGAACGTACCGTTAGGGGATTGGAATGCGGGCTGAACATGCCCATTGTAACGACACATGTGTGAGTTGGGGGGAAACAGCCAGGCAGAAAGCTAGGGTTAAGAAACTTTCAGGAATGCGAACCGAAGGGTAAATGCATCACTTGTACTCTGGAATTCGATGTGAGCAGACGTGTGAAACACCACAGGGTATCATGTGGCTATAGTTTGATTTGGCGATGGCGTAGTTCGATATATTTGTGTGGTCGGACATTAAACATATTTGTGTGAACGGATCGGTTATGGGAATGATTTTAAGGAGGTCAGAATAAAACGTAATAAAACCATATAAATGTCATCGGTTAACACGACCCGAGATTAAGAGAACCTACTTGTATCCATGCTCTTCCGACATCTGACCGATACCTTTCCTTTTTCCCTCTACAAAAACACTGATACCGTACATAAAAGGAAAACACACAATAAAGTCCATCCCACTAAGGCGCCCAACGAAGACAACACCCAAAGAAGCTGACTCAATACGGCGCCCAACGATAAAGTCCATCCCAATTATGATAATTATTGACTTCATAATTTCGACTTCAAGGAGCATAATAACCATAGCAATTAAAGAGCGTCCACGAATAAAACTCAATTTAATTTTATTTTCCTTAAGGGGTAATATTGGAAGCACTAAGGGCCCGCTATGACCTACGTGAGGTAATGTCCTCCAGTTACTTAAGGTTCCTCCGCTTGACTACTCCTAACTCATAAATATACATCGGAAGAATTGCGAGGAAAATACCTAAATGTTATTAATCCCATGTCGATTATTACAGTCCTTATGCATTTGGAGTGGTAGCAATAAATGGTGATGGGTCGGTAACGTTCTGGACAGGCCCTTCTTAATACAAAGAGTGGCAAATAATTTAAAAGTCTGCTGCGTGATTCATCTGTTTTCCGGAGTTAAACCGTTAACAAATCAGAATGCACGATGTCTGGAATAATCAAAGATCAATTTGGAGGCGTGGGATATTTTAGAGGTGAGCTTAAACTCAAGAACCAAAGAGTTATCCACGAAAATAATACTTGCCCTCATTTGACATTTGGGTAAAACTGCAAGATAGAATAACGGCGACGAGGCGTTGGCAAGCTGAGTGTCAGCCCGAGAGAGTGATGTAAGGATACCTACCCTATGACCGCTTATTGGACGAGATGGGGTTATACAGTGACTGCTGGGAGTGGAGTAAAGGGATTGGCGAGAGGTAGCAAGGTTGTTATTGATAACCATTAAAATTTAGTCCACTTTCAGCCCATGTTTGATTAATAATAAATTGAGGCACTGACATGGGAAAGGTAGTAACTCCCAAAAATTTTAATTTTCAGGTATTTAATTGAGAAGGTAGTAAGCAGCAATGTCAATGGCCTAGCGAAAGTAGTATGTCTTTATGAAATAAAATGAAGTTGAAAATGTAGTTGCTAGAGAGCATTGGTTTGTATGTGCACAGCTTTTGGCACAAGTAGTAACTGCTTGCAGTGTCAGTGCTGACCGTACCGGAATGGAACATGTCTAAAGTGTTGCTAACAAGTAACAGTGATTGCAATACAGATACGTTTACAGTGAATATGGCTCCAATGCCTCTTCCATTTAGAATGGCAAGTTGAATTACTGATTCTTGCTTTACTGTTCCTTTAGTGTTTAACCCAACTCGTTTATACACCAAACAAAATCTTTCCCAGGCAACATGTAAGTGCCATTAAAAATGTCGTGTGTTCACTAAAGATCCTATAAGAACACTTCACACAGAGTTTTGGAATGACTGCTGATACGCAAGGTTCGTTTCTAACGGGTCTCATTTCCATAGTTTTTAACACAACTCGTATAAAAATCAGAACCTTCAGCTGAATCAGGTTATCAAGAGCTGATTTTGGATAATAAAAACGAGACAGTCATTTAATGATATCGAATGTGGAAGCATTTCTAAGAAATGACAGTCAGTAATGTCAGTCACTAACTTGCAGTGCCTGTAACACCTTGGAAGAAAACCAGTCATCATTGATGCCAAAAAGAGGGACTTGTCATCTATGTTGAACTTCCTGAATGCAAAGTATCATGCATATTATCAGAACATTTGTGCATAATGTAACATTAATTCTGAGTCTGGCTAAGCAGCGATTTCTATAGTGCATTTTCCAGAAAATATGACTTCCCAGACAGAATTTTCAAATTTCATACACAAATTGTGAGTGCACACCTTCAACTCCCAAGCAATTTCTATAATAATGTTGGTGAGAGAGTGTTCATAAATTTGTTTTTGCTTTCCCTGAAAAGTTTTTTTTGGCAATTACTACCTTTCTCATGTCAATACCTCAATTGTTGACGGGTTACTTTAAGTAAGTCATCTAACTTCTTGCAGGATAGCTAATACAGAACCTTGTTTAAATCTAGTACGTGAACACAAGGCACAGATTTCTGTTGAATATTACAGTGCAGAACAAAAATGAATGACGCCGCCCTGGTACTCGCACAGAAGCTGAAATGATAGGTGTACTTTGATACGGTTCACACTGCGGCATGCTCGCTTTCATCCCACTCTATTCAATTAAACCGTCGCACGAAAACCAATATGCGTCCATACAAAAGTAGCGATGCCTGAACATGGAAATACTCTCTGGGTGATTAACGCGCTGCTTTCAAATGAAAAGTGTCGCACATGGGTAATCCCTTTCAGCCACTATCCTATTATCGTGTTACGTTCTCAACTCGAACATGTCACGCATAATTAGAGCTCATTTATTACCACGGTAAAAACTCGCCCCGATAAACTCGCATCCCCTTACATTCAAACGTAATATCACTAAATTAATACCTTATTTCTTCATATAGTATATTAAAATAGGAACGTGATTATGTGCTACATTCACATGACACTCTACCGAATAGCATTTATGCTTACGAAGGCTTATTTTGCTATCTACTTCGACTTAATCGAGATCAACGTATGTAGAAAAATCTTCATTACACATTTCGTTGTAGATACGAGGATAGAGGCAACCGAATCGATAGTCAGATGTTTAAAAGTGCGTTCCTATATGCTGACCTTCAAGTTATGTAGTATTTGCACGACATTGCGAGAAACAACCGAATCGGCGTTGTAATCTGTTTCTTGGCTGCTTGTTGTCGTAAGCTTCATAGCTGACGAATTTCGGTTTCGGGGTAATTGAGGAAGTAAGATCGGGTAATATCAGGGATCTTTTACTTTCTCTGCCACGTACGTACTGGGTAGAGAAGGTATTGCACTCCAACCAAAAATTCAATATAGAGATTCTACTGTAAATACATGTTTTGAGGCATTTTTCTAAAAAGGTCCGTTTATGTGCGTATGTGTGTGTCTGTCTGTTTGTGAAGAACATAACTCAAAACCGAAAAGACGGATAAATATCAAATTTGTTTTTAAAGTTCAGTATCTTCCAAATATGCGATGTGAAGGTTTTAAGAAAATCCCCTCCCCAAACTACACTTTACATGGAACTTTTTCAAAATTAAAGATATTTATATGACAAATAAAACGTATATTTTGAATTTTCTGGGAAAAGCCTGTGGAGTTTTGTATAATCTTGCATAACTGGTAAACGTTAAGTGTAAGACGAAAACGTACGACACAAAAAATGTACATCTGTTTATAATTTATTTCAAAATCTTATTTTGTGGCAACAGCAATTTCCGAGATATGAATTATCAATAAGTTCCTATCGACACATCTTCCTTCATTAACCTCAATGGGTTTAGACAGCAAGATCTTGAAAACGTTAAATGTTCGTGGTAGCTAATGATATCTTCATTTTGGGGGGAGGGAGGGCGGACTTGGGAAACAGTTCCCACAATTGAGTTCATTTCTGGAACAATTCTAATGTTTCTAAATTTTGTTTCAAGAGGATTTTTCTCTGTATGCTATTAGTGAAACTATAGTCTGTTCAGAGGCTTTTGAGACAGTGGAAAGGGGAGATAAGGAATTCGCGAGTCGGCACGCTAGCAATAACAAAGAGCCGCAACACGAACCCGAACTTGCCGTGACTAACTGCTTTTCTACCTGCGCCCACCGCTGCCTCAAAAGACATTGAACAGGTAATACACAAAGCATTCATTATTGAAACAGTTTGATATACACATCCTAACGCAGGAAATTATTTTAGGAAGATCGACTTTATATTATAGATATTTGGAAATTTCTAAGTGAAAATTGCATTCACTGAGAGTTTAGCTCAGTTTTGCTGCTTCCGAAACAAGAGGATAGCATAAGTGCCCATCGGGAATTTTACAAACAAATATAAGAAACACGTATTCTGCATATTCAGCTCTATGCTTACATTGATTGTGTTGCCTTTCTGTTTTACACCGAGAACTAATTTTCTGTTGTAGTCCATTGGAAAATGAGGATGCAGTTGATTCTATTCCCCTTAAGCGTTTATATTAACTCCAAGTTTTCATAATTACTCTCAAATGGTCTTAGAGAAAAAAGTAATTATGAAAATTACGTGTATCTCCAGCTTTCTATTTTCATTTCATTGAGTACGCGTCCTGCTTACATAATTCGTAATGTTTCCAAACTCACAGAGATTTAATATTGCCATTACATATATGAAGACTGATGTTTGTTGAAGGTGGTATTATTTATAATGTTTGTGTATGTGTGTTTACTTCACGCGGTGAAGCCATCTTGTGACGTGATTCATTTGTTAGGTTTGTTAGCTCCATCTGGTGTTAGCAATTTGCGGCAGTATTAGTTTTTGTTTGAAAAAATGCTACTGTTATTTTATTTAATTTTGGTTCTCTGTCCTCCGGCTAGCTATGATCTTTTGGTCAAGCACTTCTCTTTATACAGGTTGTGTAAACGGAAGGGAGTCTCTTATCCAAAGATAACACTGATGAAGAAATTTGTTTTACACTTTTATTGTCGAACACATTAACTATCACATTTACACATTGATCTTGATACTCGCCAAACTGAAACTGTTATAACAACTTCTTACTGGTCACTTTTAATCCACGTACTTCAACCTTTTGTATAATTAACTTTACCATACTTGAGATTTTTCATAACTCTTATACGCGTAACTTGCGAATCGATAGCCGACGCGTAATATTTCTGCTGGACTGAAGGCGACGTGTATCATACAAATATTTTCGACGAACTGAAAGACTGAAGGCGTGTAGTGTACAAAGAATTTTGATGAACTGGCGGGGTCTACCTCTAACCTCCCTTTTATACTCCTACGTCCAGATATGCCTAAAGATTATAACTGAGCTGCAATTGGCTAATAAAACGCGCCAACATTAGCGTCTATTTTTATATCCAATGAAAATTATGAATACATATGCTCTAGGGAAATGTTCCAGCAAATTCTAAAAGAAAAACGCGCCAATATTACGTAACTTCCTCGTCTCCAATAATGATAAACAGCTCACCCCCTCGCTGCATTATTGCACGCTATTATTGTCAGTTTCAGTAAGGCAGTATAAACTTACTTCCCAACAATAATTACAATCAACAAACATTTCAAATCAATGTCACATAATAAAGCATATTCATACTATAATCACTCTTTACATTTAAATAATTTATGATACAAATTACTGCATCATTGTGCATGTCACAGCCCGTTACGCAGCCTCGCTTAAGATTTTCCCCTCATTGTGCAACTAACCGAATGAAATATACATGGAAATATTTTTCATAGTTTCAGATAATCTAAATGTCATGCCCCTTACCATTCTGAGATTACGTCAAAAATGTTTAAAATTTAATATGTTCTCTACCTCATAATTATACTCATTAGATTATTAGAGACAAAGAGCATTAAATTATAGAACCAGAATCGTCGGCTGTGTTTTAGGAGGTTGTTTAGTTTTCTTAGATTATAAACAAACATGTAATGAGATTGAAATCTTAAAGCCACGCTGCCTAGTATATGCTTGACACACCTGCACGATTGGTTATCCACGCATGTCCATATTAATGCGGTGCAGAATTCAGATTACTTTCCGGATACGAGCGCGTTACGTGTCAAACATACATTTCCCTGCTTATCTGTAATTATTCACAGTTCGGGGAGGGATAAAAAGCAGAAGAAAGCGAGCGTGACGTCACTGCACCCCCGCAGGCTCTCGATGCATTGTCCCCGATGTTCCACTGTTTGTGATAATTGAACGGCGCCGTGGATTCAACTAATGGACACAATCTGTGTCCAATTATTGCACGGACACCCCACTCCCATACCCGCATCGTGCAAACGTCTTTCCGACTTCACGTCACGTGTCGTCTGGGTCGACTGCAGCGCCAAAGTTTCCTGCTGCGCCTCGACGCGTTACTAAGCAGCTAATGGGCTGCCATTGTTGTGTACACAACGTGGTCTATTATTTGATTTCGTGAGAGGTTTTTGCTGGCCCCCTCACGGCCAATAGTTGAAGCTTATCGTGCTCAATTTGATGATTTTGGTTTTCAAGAATGTCTATAAATTGCATTCTTATTACTTTTTCTACTGCTTAGCTATAGTAAGTAGAGGAAGTATTGTATTACATAAAAAATTACATACCGAGATTTCACTGTAAATGCACGTTTCGAGGATCCTAAATAAAATTAAGATTTATAGAAAATGCCCGTGTGTGTCCGTAAACAGCATAACTTCAAAACTAGAAGACGATTAAGCACCAAACTTGGTATTTAAATTAAGTATCTTCTAGCGACAGCCTGTACCGTGGCGCTGTGGGCTACAGTGTGAAGCTCTGGCTCCCGGCCAGGAATGCGTCCGGGTTCAATCCCACCCATCGGGGTGGAGATTTAAAGTTGCGGGTACAGGGCCGGTGCCAACTCTGCATCGTGAGGAAACTAAGGAGCTGCGGTAGGTGTACGTATGAGGCCGGCAGTCGGGTTGACAGGTCTGGGAGGCCCTTCATGCTGTGCATCGCCACGGGATTATTATTATTATTATTATTATTATTATTATTAATATTATTATTATCATCATCATCTCTTATAGGGGTACGACACAGAGATTTTAAAGAAAATCTCCCACCCTAAATTACCTACTACATGGAAAATATTTTATTTTTGATTTTGGCTCTCGATTTTGATTAAAATTCCATATTATGTTTAAGATATTTCCAAGACAAATAGAATGCATATCTTGAATGTTCTGCCTGTGAAATCCTCCTCATTCTGAATTGAAATTTTAATCTCGTACTTTGTAAATCGTACGAGGTAGGCAAAAGTTTATTGCAAAAAAAAAAACACAATTTCAAACTCTTTTTTCCGTTAATGATTGTAGGGATATGCTTTATTGTTGATTTGAATTGTTGAGTACAGAGAGAGCCAAAAAACCACGAACCGACTGCCCGGTATTTCTCCTGTCCGCGTCCTCGGCGCTCGTTGACGTCTGCCGCTATCATAGAAAGGCGCGGATGAAACCATACAACATTTTAAAACTATTTTAAAAGGCTTTAAATACCAATTTATGAAAGGAGATGCTGAAACTAGCCACCGTCGTTGTCCATACACTTTTGCAATCTCTTTAGGAAACTATCCGTCACTCGCCGTAGTTCACGGTGAGAAATGCTGGCAATTTCCTTGCGGATATTTTGTTTTAATTCCTCCAGGTGTTTGGGTTCGTCTTGTACACTTTGTTTTAAGTTACCCCAGAGATAGAAATTGCAGGAGGTTAGGTCGAGGGACCGGGTGGGGGCACACATCTCTATTAATAATTCTGTCCTCAAACACACTATCAATTTTTCTCATCGAAATATTAGCCGTATGAGGTGTTGCAGAGTCTTGTTGATAAAAGACAAAACCACGCTCCCTGTCTGTTAATTTTCTAAAAACAGAGGGCAAAATTGTATTCACCTGTGTACGAGCTTCAACTATTGACTGGAAAAAAAAATTGATGGATAGTTTCCTAAAGAGGTGCAAAAAATACATGGACAACCACGGTGGCCAGTTTCAGCATCTCCTTTCATAAAGTTGGTAAGTAAAACTTTAAAAGTAGTTGTAAAAATGTTGTATGGTTTCATCCGCGCCTTTCTATGATAGCGGCAGACGGCAACGAGCGCCGAGGACGCGACAAGAAAAACATCGCTCAGCCGGTTCGTAGCTTTTTGGCTCTCTCTGCACTTTAACTTTATAATGTGGTAAGTCCCTATTCGCTTTCTTTTTCTTTCTTTCTTTCTTTCTTTCTTTTTATTCTCGTAGTCATGCAAAGAGAGCGAAATCTCAAATCCATTACATAGCGACCAACATTTAAAAGTTTTGACTATCGCTTAAGCCTACTGTATTCTCCTTTTACCTATAACAAAATGATGTGACGGAATGTCACTTTGCCCAAACCAGCGTCAGTACCAGATGGAACGAGGACTGGAACGTAGCTTAAGGGATGTCATGCAGAGGGTGACACTATTGGACGTGTAACTGATTCCAAGAGAGGCATTATTCTTGCCAATAAATAATCTAACCTGCATTGTAAGAGGAATAGAGCTAGACAGCTTTAAAGTTTACCTGGTAGACAGAAGTAGTCCGTTGTTTCATTTTCACGTTGTCTCGGAGACCGGCAAAAATTGCAAGTTTAAGAGAATACGTTTAAAGAAACGCCTGAAACAAAGTCCGACTAAGCACGTAACGAGGGCCGCCTGAGACCACCAAAAACGTCACGTCATATACAGCAGCCGCAGCTAATCAAGTGGTAGCCTCAGCGCTTACGTAAAACGTCAGTTTGAATTGCAGAATTTCTCCGCGTGTCCAACTTCCATGAAGTGATCGTTTCTCCTAAACAATCATACCCCAAACGCGGCTTACATAAGCATCCGGGAAACGACTCACAAAAATTCTGAAGCCAATTTCATGGATTAACTTATACAAACTTTGCCTTGAAACTATCGAAGTTTATAAAGTTAGATTTATCGCATTCTTATTCAATAAAACTGTAACCGTCAGAATATGTAATAAAACACTTCTGCAAATATTTATCTCGATTATCATGAAGTAGGTAGATGAATAAGTTTTTGTAAGAATAGTTTGTAGAAGGGTGGGTAGAGAATGTAACCATCAGATTTTTTGTACTAGTGCAAAATTTATTGACAGAAGTAGATCAAAGTAACCATGGAATTTAGCTTGGAAATGTCATACTAGAATTCAATGTCGTGTTTAAACTTTATTCATTTCTCGTTACGTAAAATCATTAAATACCAGAAATGCAAATTGCGTGGCTAGAAAGGCTATATAGCACAGTGGTGGAAGCAAGGGTGTTATAGGATGGGAAAATGTAGATGCTCCACATAGGATTTTTTGCAAAATAAGCCTGGGATTACCAAGAAGCTCGCCGAATGTAGTAGCACAAGCAGAAATAGGGAGGATGGGAGCTAAAGCCAAAATGGTAAAAAGGGCAATCAAATGTTGGTTCAGAATAAAGCTAATGGAGGAAAATGAGATACTAAAGCAATGCTTGGTTGTAGAAGAGAAAATGGGGAAAAAAGAAATTTGGATGCACAAGATACAGACAACAGTGGAAGAAATAGGAATGAAGGAAACATGGGCAGAAAGAAACAACAAAAGTAAGGGTTTCTGGAAAGAAATTAGAACAAGAGTGGAGGATATTGAAAATCAAGAAATTATAAGTAGTTTCAAGGAAAAACTATTATTAATAAATCATAAATATTTTAAAACGGAATGGGGAAAAGAAAGATACATCGAAATATGCTACAAAGAAGCCAGAATACCCATTTCAGAATACCCATGGGGTATGCATGGGTGAGGACAGATGTAATGAATTTAAGTGTCCTAACAAGGAGAAGAAGGTAGGAGAGATGTAGGTACTAAATGTAACGTATGATATGATAATTGGCATTATATTCTAGAATGCGAGTAGACGGATAAAGGAAGAGAGAATTTAATATTAGGGAAATGGAAAAAAAATTAGGTTAAAGTGGTTAAAAGAGACGTGAAGCAAATTGAAGAAGATGCGGAAAAGGGTAACAAGGCAAGAAAGTAAATAGTGGAAAATTACACTTCAGTATTATATATACAACAGAATATTAAATATAAGGAACTCCGTTGTATTGTAAACTATGTATAAATTACATGTAAGTTCAAAGTAGACAATAAATCATTCATTAATTCATAAACTCTTTGGTTGTAACAAAGTAGAAATCTTTTCTGCAAGGGTGCAACATTGTCTCAAAACGTTAAAGCCGAGGGGGTTGGAGATTGGCTACTGGTTTATGACAATAGTCTAGTTTTAACTGAAATAAGTTCTCTAATTGTTTTCATCAAGTTCTCTGTTTTGCTTCCAGGTTCTCCATTTTTTCACAGTAAATTGGAAACTTATTGTTTAACTATGTAAACGGAATAGTTTTTAAGTAATTTCGCAGAATTTTAAATCTATAGGAACAAATGATAATTAAGAAGCTATAGAATTAATGTTATTAAATTATATTGTATAAATTCTGAGGAAAATCTCTCCACTGTTGTTAAAATTTTTTTGTATAAGCAAAATATAAATAAACAGCAATGAAATTGGAATAAGTGTATGTGAATATACCCAAATTGAGGTAACTGAGATCTGCTCTATGTACTAAGCGTAAAAGTTACCTGCTTTTGGAGCCTTTATAGTCAAAATTATATGATCATCAAGTGGTTAAATTCAGAAGGATTGGAGAACCCATAATTAAAGAATATGGATCATCGATTTTTTGTCGATTTAACACTTTTAAAGTTTCTGTATTACATTATGGCTGTTCCTAGATTTCAAAACCATATTTTTAGTCATTTCTGATTGCATTTTACTCCTTTGCAAAATTATGAGCTTTGCAGAAGAGAATTTCTCTATCCTCTATCATTTATTAGTGGGTATACCGACTGTGCTTACAAAAGCTTATTTTTCTATCTACTTCATTTTAATCAAGATAAACCTTTTCGTAAATACCTGCATTATACATTTCGTTATAGATACAAAGGGAATAGCGATAGACAAACGTTTCAGAACTGGACGCTATATGCAAGAAACGATTGAAAATCGTCAGGACTTTAAAAGATAGTTATTGAAGAATTCGAACTATTAATACAGATACTTCGGAAATGGCTAATGCCACAAAACAGTTATTGGAAATAAATTGAGTGTTTTAAGGAGATCTACGATTCTTATGTAGTAAGTTTTCCTCTATTGCTTAAAGTGTACCAGTTATACACGATTATGCAAAATTCCTTCCGAATAAAGAGAACTACACAGGTATTCTCAGAAAATTTAAAATATGCATTTTATTTGTCATGTAAATATATTTAATGTATGATACTTTAATCAAAATCGTTGGACCCAATGTTTAGAAAATCAAAAGTTTTTAAAAATGTTGCATGTAAAGGGTAGTTGAGGGTGGAAGGATGTTCTTGAAAAATCTTTGTGACGCATCTTTGAAAACTACTAAACTTAAATACCAAGTTTAGTGTTTATCGGACTTTTCATTATTGAGTTATGTTATTCAAAGGCACACACACAGAGATGACCTTTTTCTAAAAATGCTTAGTTGGATTCAGGGGCCTCAAAACAGGTATTTACGGTAAAATTTCGGTATCGATTTTTTGGGTGAAATACAGTACCTTCCCTACCTACTGTGTACGTGGTAGAGAAAGTAAAAATTTGTTGGAAAAAATCTGATGTGATATATTAACATGACTTTCTCTATCCTCTATCGTTTATTAGTGGGTTTTCTTTCTCAAGCATATTTTTCTATCTGCTACATTTTAATCCAAATAAACCTCTGCAGAAATAGTTACGTTACACATTTCGTTATAGAAACAAAGGGAACACGATAGTAAAATGTTTAAGAACTGGACGCTATATGCTGGCCTTAAAATTACATACTGTTTCCATGCAATCGCGAGAAACAAATGAATGTTGAAAGGGCATTAAGAGGATGGCCAAGAAATGGACTTTTAATAACGGATAGCTCAGAAACAGCTTATACTACAAAAAAAGCGTATTTTAAATAAATTGTGTGCTTTCAAGAGACTGCATTTTTTGAGTGGGACGTTTTCGTCTATCGCTTAACGTTTACCAGTTAATCAAGATTATACAAAATTTCTTTCAAATGAAGTGGTCTTCATTGGCTACGGTCGGTATTCACAGAAAATTCAAGATATACATTTTATGTGTGATGTAAATATATTTTATGTATGGTATTTTAATCAAAATCCTTAGAGCCATTTTTTAGAAAACCAAAATTTTCGAAAAATCTTCCATGTAAAGGGAAGTCTAGGATGGGGTAAATCTCCATGTGGTGTCTTTGGAAGGTACTGAACCTAAATACCGAGTTCGGCATTGATCCGACTTTTCATTTTTGAATTATGCTATTCATAGACAGACACACACACACACGAACATGTTTCCAAAAATGCTTTATTTGGATCCAGGGCGCCTCAAAACATGTATTTCCGGTGAAATCTCGGATTCGAATTTTTGGGTGGAATGAAATACTTCCCCACTTACTATATGTAGTATAGAAAGTAAATAGAAGTTATATCTATATAAAATAAAAAAACTTCTGTCTGTATAGCGTCACTTGGGTAATGGATGAAGCCAGGACTGACAGCTCGGAGTAATGTTTATCGGCAGCAATTCCTATCAGGCCGTAAATGTCCCATCTCCGCTATATCAGCAGGAACCCAGGCCCTGTCAACAATGAAATCGTCCGTCATGTTTGCCAAATACTAATTATAATGGAACAAGCAGCCTTATGTTTATGCAAGGGGCGACTACAGCCATAAACACTTGGTGAGATGCACAAGGAAGATGCGTACTAATGTTTAACTTTACGGCATTAACGTTTAATTATTGTATAAGCCTATTTCGTGTTTGGCTTTCGTTTCTAGTGGGTCGTATAAACGCAGTCATTACCCAAGTTAATGATGATCAGGACAGTTCAGTGTGCCGCCACGGCACGGCAGCACCACCGTGGTTTATGTTCGGATTAATAGCGCCGAGCTTCGCCCCCCTTTCCTACAGCAGCGCTGCCTGGCGGAAGGTGAAAAAAAACGCTTAAGTGTCAATGATATTGCTTCCGTTTTTATTGCGGCCATTTCAGCCTCCTATCCCGCGGCGGGAAGAAAAAAACAGGCATCGTATTTTATCTCAGACCCATTTTCCCCTTTATTTTAGGTAGGAATCCTTTATTCCTCCCTTCCATTCTCTTCTGCTACGAAATGAAACATTGTTGTGTGCCAAATTGTTGGAATTCTTGCGTTCTCTAAGTAAATTCATTGCCGACATTTTGCGTATATCCGTAATTTTTTGAAGCTATTTTCAGGATTGAACTACTAGTTCATATACATAAGTAAAAAAATCTGAAGCGTTGCATTCGCATGACTTTCTCTACCCTCTAGTGCTTACTAGTGGGCATACAAATTATTCTTACGAAAGTTCATTTTCCTATCTTCATCATTTTAACCTTGAGAAAACTTTCCGGAGATACCTGCATTACACATTTCGTTGTATATATAAATGGAATAGCGATAGTCAAATGTTTAAGAACTGGACGCTATGTATTGGTCTTAAAATTCCATGCTCTTTGCGTACAATCTAAGAAACAATATCCATAGGACTTGAAAAGAATGGCAAAGTATTGAACAATTCAAACCATTAATAACGTGTTATCTCGGAAATATATGAAATAAAATGTGTATTTTAAAGAGATCTGCATCTTTTGTGTAGTACTTTTGGTCTATCGTTAACGTGTACTTGCTAGTTAGAGGTATAAGATTATACAAAATTTCCTCCGATAGAAGTGGACTTTACAGACTTTCCCAAAGAATTAAAGATATGCATTTTATTTGTGATACAAATAGTATTTTTAATATATGGCATTTTAATGAAAATCATTGATCCATTTTTTAGAAAATTAAAAATTCTGAAAATTATTCCATGAAAAGGTAGTCTGGTGTGGGGGGAATATCTTGATAAGTTTTCGTGTCATATCTTTGGAAGGCACTGAATCTGAATACCAGACACACGCATACAAACGCACTCAGTTTTCTAAAAATGTGCTTTTTATATTCAAGGTACCTCAAAACATGTATTTCCGTTGAAATCTCTGTATAGAACTTTTCGGTGGAATGAAATGCTTCTCTTCCTAAAATGTACGTGGTATAGAAAGTAAGCCTTATGCATTACGCTCACAGGGTTGTATTTGCCTGCTATAACAATGTACATATTATCATCCCTTGTAGCAAAAGTGGATTTTTATATCCACTTTTAGTATATTGCGATGCACGACTCGTAGGTGTATCATTTGAAAAATACGAGACGAAGTCAGGTATCTTCTACTTCCGAGATTGTTCAGTGCACTTAATGCATGTATATTGCACACTACATGTGCACACTAATGCTTTTCCTTCACACTGTGGCCACCACACGTCTGTTCGCGCGCCGGCCGCCACAGCTCGGACTTCCGGCGATCTCATAGTTATAATTACAAAGGTAATAAGGACGTGCCTTATTATAAGAGATGCTGGAAATGTTGTTCTCCTCTATCCACACATTTCTGCCATCTTTTCAGGAAATTTTCATTCACACTGGAGACTTCTATATCTCAAACTGGCTAAAATTCTTAATGTTTTCTTTCAGTTCTTACTGTATATGGGGATTTGTTGCATAACCTTATGCAACCTTCTCTATCACGTACGAGTAGGTAGAGAAGGTATTGCATTCTACCCAAAAATCCGATACCGAGATTTCAGCGGAAATACATGTTTTGAGGTCTCTGAGTTTAAATAAAGCATTTTTTAAACATTTCCATATATGCCCGTGTGTCTGTGAACAGCATAACTGAAAACGAAAATTCGATAAATACCATGCTTGGTATTTAAATACACGATGCGACACGAAGATTTTCAAGAAAATCCCCGGCCAATGGAATATGACAAATGACAAATAAAATGTATATCTTGAATATTTTGGGAATACCTGTACAGTCCACTTCATTCGGAAGCAATTTTGTATAATCTTGTATAACTGGTAAACGTTAGGTGAGCGACGAAAACGTACTATACAAGAAATTAAGATTTTTTTTAAAACACACAATTTATTTCAAATAAGTTTTTTTGTGGCATACTTCTGAGATATCCGTCTTTAATGGTTCCAATTCTTCATTACTTTGTCTTTCTCTTAAGCTACTGTCAACATTCAGTTGTTTCTCGGGATGGCATGGCAACTGTATGGAATTTTAAGGCCAGCGTATTCTTAAACACGTGGCTATCGCTGTTTTCTTTGTATCTATAACGAAATGTGTAATGTAGCTATTTCTGCAAAGGTTTATTTGGATTAAAATGTAGTAGATAGAAAAATAAGCTTGAGTAAGAATAATTTATATACTCACTAATAAACGATAGAGGGTAGAGAATGGCATGTGAATGTGTCACATCAGAATTCATTTTAATGTGATCATCAGAGTCGGGTAAATTTCTGCATTTGGATTTTGCGAAATAATGAAGTAATTGCCCCACGCTTAACATTCCTCTCTGATGAAGCATGGTTCTATTTATATGGCTATGTTACGTCGCAAAATAGTACGTATTGGAGCACAGAGAAACCCGAATTTACACACGAGATTCTCTTGCACGACACTAAAATCGGTGTGCAGTAAATGCATGCATCTATATTTTTTGAGCACCTGACCACGTTGAGTGTTAGTTTGGAGTTTTGCATACAGCTGATCAGTCATTAAATGTAATTCAGAAAGGTTTTGAAAATAGGGTAGTTAATAAAACGTTCCTTACGATTCCCTGATTTAATTGTATGTGATTTTTATTTATGGGGAGCTTAAAAAATAAGGTGTACAAAAACCCCACAAGTTGTAAGAACTAAAAAAAAGCATCAGGCGAGAAATTCACTCAGTTTCGAATATTGAACTCTCGAGTGTGAATGAAAATTTCCTGAGAGGATGCCAGAAATTTTGGATAGAGGAGGATAATATTTCCAACATTTCTTATGATAAGGTACGTGCTTATTATCATTGTAATTGTAACTGTTACTATGAGAACTTGAGGCGGTTGTGGGGATATTATAACGGTTTAGGCCGGAGTCCGAGCTGCGGCGGCCACAATGTGAAGGACAAACACTGTATTTTTTCGACGATAGTAAATAAGAGAAATGGTACTTACACGAAAATAGAATGTTGAACATTGGTTCCATTAGCTAGTATTATAATTAGCTGTAGTATTTATTATTATCAGTTGTATCATTAATATGATTATCATTAACCTTGGTGGTGACCTAGCGATCGATTATCCATGCTAGGTTGTTGACCTTAAAAAATTCAATAACATACTGCTGTTGGAATTAAATCTTAAATAAATATTAATAGACAAAAAGGAAGTAAAAACCTAAATAAGATGTAAATAGTAAAATTGAGTTATCAAGCATGATTATATTCCATATCTGCAATAACATATGTATAAAAAGTTGAAGGACTGGATACAGTTCATGCACAAACGTGTAGTAAAATGGTCAAAACCCACAGGTAGGTTAGGTTACCAGTAAT
The DNA here is from genome assembly GCA_030765065.1 of Deroplatys truncata. Classification (NCBI taxonomy): domain Eukaryota; kingdom Metazoa; phylum Arthropoda; class Insecta; order Mantodea; family Mantidae; genus Deroplatys; species Deroplatys truncata. The sequence continues at coordinate 48,910,649 of CM060985.1, forward strand.
GAATGCAGGAAATTCAAATTTCCACCATGACAGCAAGAACGGGAAATTGATAAAAAACGCTCTTGCAAAGAAATTTATTTACGATATACGATTGACTAGGAATAATTTCTAATTGAGAATTTTTGAGCTGCATTTCTTTGCTTCATGAAAACAACAAGTTGACACCACCCGGCCTGGGATATGAATGGAATGTATTTGAGGACATATACCGGTTAAGAAATTTGTTATCATGCTGAATGTGATGTCACTAAAACCCTTAAATTGGCTGTAGGATATCAATCTGCCTCTATCCATTGGATCTGGATGACACACATATGTAATTAGGTTTCTACTTACTTTATGCTTCCTCTACTACTTACCTATAATAGCTGAGAAAGTATTGTATTCCAACCAAAAACTTGATATATAAATTTCATTGGAAATACACATTTTTAGGCCCCTGAATAAAACAAAAAGACATTTCCGTGTATGACTCTCTCTCCCGCCCGTGTCTCATACTGTTAAAAGCATACTTCTTCTTCCTCCTCCTCTTCTTTGTACTGCTTTAGATATTTCTACCTGTTGCAATCTATAAATGTTGTTCATGCCATCCTTTAATACGCCTTCCTATACTTATCTTTTTTTATTTATGATTCATAAAATAATGTATATGGGTTACTCCTTTGTTTTGTCTTCGTTTGCTTTAACATTCAGGTTATATAGTTCTAATTCTCTAATTTCTTAATTTTCCTTAGGAGTTACATTTCACTATAATATACGAATTTTGGCACTGACATCACTTTATAAAACTTAATATTGTGTCCATTCTGGCTTTACTTTTTAATGAATTATTTAAAATGCCTCACAAATTAGTAAATATTGCTGTTTTTTTAATTTGATAAGTGTTATTTGTACATATTCCAAAACGTTTAACCGTTTAATCACATTATTTACTATAACAATTTTCAGTCTTGTACTATCTTTGCCTATAAATGCGAAAACTTTACCTTTAGTTGTTAAAATCACATATTGTATTTCATTGCTACTTTGCTTACTACTAATTGTTTTCAGAATTAGAGATTATAACTTGTACATCGGTGAGCATAAGTGCGAGAGCAAAATCATATTTTTAAAATTCCTAGAATAAAATTGAATATTATCCATTACCTAACACTTTCACCAATGCAAATATTTAAAAAAATCTGATGTGTTACACTCACATGACTTTCTCTACTATTGTACAAACTATTTTTTAAATGCTTATTCTCCATATGCTTCATGTTAATCGAGATATCGAGATGTCAATCTTATTGCTAATTTTCTTGTAGATGCAAGGGGAATTGCTAGGCTTTAAGCGATAGTCAAATATTTTAAGAGCTGGTTGCTATGTGGAGTATTCCATTCTCTTTGCATTACCAGAACAAAAAAAAGGAATAACGAATTCCCATTTGAGAAAAATTATAAGTTTAGGAAAATTTAAGGGAATAACAAGCAACATCTCGAAAATGGTTCACTCAACAAAACAAATGTATATGACATAAATTGTGTACTTTAACGCGATCTACATTTTTTGTGTAGTAAAATTTTGTCCATCTCTTAATGGTTTACCAGTTATGCAAAAGTCGTTCAAAATGAAGAATGCCTTTGGAGACACTCCCAGAAAATTCAAGATATACATTTTAGTTGTCATAAAAGTATCTTAAATATATGATATTTTAATCAAAATCGTTAGATCCATTTTTGAGAAAATTAAAATTTTCGAAAAATGTTGCATCTAAAGGGTGATCTGGTGTGGGGGATTTTCTTGAAAACCTTCGTGTCGCATCTCTGGAAGATACTGAACCTAAATACAAGTTTGGTGTTTACCCGACTGTTCGTTTCTGGGTCATGCTGTTCACAGACAAACAGACACACGGACATGTTTCCAAAAATACTTTTTCGGATTCAGGAGGCCTCAAAACATGTATTTCCTGTGAAATCTCGGTATCGAATTTTTGAGTGGAATGCAATACTTCCCCTACTTACTATACGTAGTAGAGAAAGTAATAATGGCGAGAAACTGTAGCCTTGTCTTACAACTAAATTTGTTTGCTGTGTTTTTGGCTTTTTATTCCATACATTTGAATGTTTTATTTTTGTAAATATTGCTTATTACTTCAATTAAGTGAAGTGGAATGCCTTTTTACTTTCTCTATTACGTATAGTAAGTAGGGGAAGTATTGTATTCCACCCAAAAATTCGATACCGAGATTTCACCGGAAATACATGTTTTGAGACCCCCTGAATCCAAAAAAAGCATTTTTGGAAACATGTCCGTGTGTGTCTGTGTGTGTGTGTGTCTGTCTGTCTGTGAACAGCATAACTCAGATATGGAACAGTCGGATATACACCAAACTTGGTATTTAGGTTCAGTATCTTCCAGAGATGCGACACGAAGGTTTTCAAGAAAATCCCCCACCCCAGAGTACCCTTTACATGGAAGATTATTCGAAAATTTTAATTTTCTCAAAAATGGCTCTAAGGATTTTGATTAAAATATCATAAGTTTAACATATTTTCATGACAAATAAAATGTACATCTTGAATTTTCTGGGAATGTCTCCAAAAGCATTCTTCATTTGTATAACTGGTAAACTATAAGAGATAGACAAAATTTTACTACACAAAAAATGTAGATCTGGTTAAAATATACAATTTATGTCATATACATTTTTTGTTGTTGAGTGAACCATTTTCGAGATATTCCTTGTTATTCCCTTAAATTTTACAATACTTGTTTTCTCAAATGGGAATTCGTTATTCATTTTTTTGTCTTGTATATGCAGAGAGTATCAATCTGTGGTAAAGGGAATGGTGCCGCACCTAGCAACCAGCTATTAAGAGATATGTATGTGCTTAAAGGCTACTGTGTTTCTATATTGCCCTTGTAAATATATATTCCCGTTACATCTACAAGAAAATTGGCAATAAGATAGTCTGCAAATGTTTATCTCGATTAACATGAAGTAGATGGAGAATAAGCGTTTGTGAAAATAGTTTGTACAAGAGTAGAGAAAGTCATGTGAGTGTAACACATCAGATTTTTTTAGAACTGGTCGCTATGTGTAAAATGTAATTCTCTTTGAATGTCAAAAGATAGTTTCTGCAAATGTTTATTTCGATTAATATGAAATAGATGGGAGAATAAGATTTTGTAAAAATAGTTTGTACAAGAGTAGAGAAAGTCATGTGAGTGTAACACATCAGATTTTTTGTTCATTTTCCACAATATTTCTCTATAAAATTTATGGAATGCTTTTACATAATCAATGAATATTATATGTGCTTCACTGTTGGATTCTCGATGTTTTTCTATTATCTCATGCAAGTTGTCAACATAGAACTTCACTATATATAAACTCTTCATTCTTCTATCAATATGAATTCTAATACTGATTTTAATCTCTCTGAAATTATTTTAATATACTTCATATGCTGTAATTAGAAGAAATCTACCAGGATAATTATCACATTTTGTTTTTTCCCGTATTGTAATTAATATGGGCTGAACTATAGTATTGTCCATTCCTCTGGTATAGTTTTGTGTAACCAATATAATTTTATTTTGCAGTGTGAATAGCTTAAATAAAAAATGAACGTCGGTTAAATACCAAACTTATTTAAGATGTACAGGAATATTTTCATCAAAATCCCCCATCACAAACTACCCTTTACACGGAAAATGTTTGGTTACTTTTTATTTTCTCTAAACTGGCAATAACGATTTTGATTAAAATACCATGTGTTTAAGATATTTGGGCGACAAATAAAATATACGAGGGTATGTCAATAAGTGTTCGCACATAATTTTTAAATTTATTATAACAACAATAGAAACTTGCAACTGCCTCATTTTTAACGTAGTCCTCTTTCTTCTCAATGCACATGGTCCATCGTTCACGAACATTCTGATGCTCTCAGAAGAAAAAAAAATCGGCTGAGGAGCAAGCTATGTATGCACAGCTTCCTTCACTTCTTGGTCCGTGCTGAATGGACGGCCTCTTAAGGCATTTTTAAGTCGACCAAAAAATATATGGTTTGCCACTTCATCTACAGCCAATCTTCGGCTCTCTGAATCAGGATACGGACTTGTTCAATGTTGACGTCAGTAGTGGATGTGGATGGGCGTCCTGCTCTCTTCTTGTCCTTCACAGTTGTCCGTCCAGTTTTTGAACCTTTCAATCCATTCGTACACATTTCCCTTGGATATAACTTTGCCCCTGTATTATGCAAAAGTCTCTGATGGATTTCGTCTCCTGGTACACTTTCAGACGACAAAAAACGGATAACTGCACGCTGTTCTTCTTTGGTGCAAACGGTGAGGGGTGCAGCAATGTTTATTATGCAACAATGCAACACTCGCTGGAGTGATAACGGTCAAACATTCCACAAGCGGAGACAAAGGAACAACATGTCGAGGTGCGCGCGCACAAACCGATACAGCCAACGTAAAAAAACTTAAAAATAGTGTGCGGACTTGCCCTCGTACTCTTGAATTTTCTGCGAATAGCTGTGAAGTCTCTTCACTATCAGTGAATTTTGCATAACTGATAAACCATAAGAGATAAACAAACATGTACATCTGTTTAAAACACAAAATTTGTCAGTTTTGTGGCATTAAAGTTTTCCGAAATGTTTTATTAATTTTTTGAATTTTCAAATTCTTTATACTTAGTGTGATACCGTAAGTATTTACGGGAAGATATAAATTGTTAAATAAAGAAATTATAGTAAGTAAAGAAATAATTGCAGTAAAGTTTTCGTGTGTTAAATTGCTGTATAACGTAATAAACTTGAGTTGAAAGGTTTATCAAGAGAGGGTCATTAACGTCATGTAAGAAAGTCACATAGCAGCCGAATAGAGAATAAATTAGCTTAAATATTCTGGGAATTCAGTTACGTTATAAGCTCAATACATTTACAGGGTACGCAGTCAGAATTCTGGAAAAGAGAAAAGCACTTACAATTCTGAGAATTTAGTTAGGCTCCTTGGTAACAAAGTTAACAGGCATACGTAGGATTTAAGTATTGGTTGCGTGTGAAAACTAACGTTGGTGGGGATTAATGAAGTAGACAGAACTAAAAGTAATAAAGGCGTGTAATTTTAGATCAGAGAGTGACTCAGGGATCAGAGACTTTTAAATCAGAGTGATACTGATCGATGTTGCACATTGTGCATAATTTGGTGAATACTTGTGTAACTTTTATCAAGTTCCTAGTGACGAGCTTGTGTGAGTGAGATTTCGCGGCTATTGCGAGAGGTCTCGCCGATAAAGAAATTTAGCGACTCACGGCAAGTTAGGCTTATAGTTTTTTTTGCTGAAACAGTTGTTTCCAACCGTAATTTTTATACTGCAGAACTTAGCAGGTATAATAATTCAGCTGTTACAATTTCGAATGCTACTGTTAGTAATTCAAATATTAGCTCACAATAAATTTCTCAGCCAATTTAAACAAGTTCTGCCCTTCACAATACATCCACGATAGCCTGAGAGAAAACACTTATAGCTCTACCACTGGAGCAGCCGGCAGCAATGAACAGCAGATATTGGAGACTACGAGAAGAGGTGGCAACTACATTACTGTACCAAACTGTGCAACGGCATCACACGTTCTATTTCAAGCGTTAGTCGCTATTCATCCTTTCCTCGTAGTCGGGTAAGCAAAGCATAGTTTGTGGAAGAATGGGTGCTGAAAGTCATATAAATGTAACCCATAAGAGGTCTTTTATGTAATTTGTTTCCGTAGTTACTATCGATTCCAAGTGCTACACTGCATTAATTGTGAGCATTATGAATATCTAATCTTTTTTTCTTTTTCCTCCCAATTTTTGTCTCTTCCGCAGGATAAAAGTTGATTGCTCTTCACTCATAAAGTGGCGTATCACCGCTAGGTAGCAGCACCGTGAGAAAGGCTTGATCATCGCCAGGCGCCACACAAGCTGTAATATTAATCTCTCTCCAAAACCCAAAACACTCTTCTCCCTCGGGTAATTGCGCCATTAACGAGTACAAGAACAATAAAACTGGTGTCAGTATACTGCATTAGAATTACAGCATCCCTTCGTAATGAAGTTTCATTTGTCAGCAGAAAGAGAAGCTACAAACACGCTAGTCCTTGTTTTAAATAATATTCCTGGGTAATGGACCACCCCCGCTCCCCCTTTCCTGCCGTTAAAATTAACAGCTCTGTCGCCTCCACTTATGCTGAGCCATGCACAAAATGCTGCTGTTGATGGGGAGTTTACTGTACCATTCGTATAAAATAGTTTAATGGTAATAAAGTTAGATACGCGGCGAAGAGTTAGTTCCTGCTACGTGGTCTGGGTTTTCCTTGCAAGGTGTCGCTACCCTAGCAGACGTCACATATGTCAAGTTTTAAACACACGCTCATCTGCCTGCCTTTTAGAAACTCTTAACTAATTAATTACTTTCTCTACGACTTACCTATAGTAAGAAGTGGAAGGATTCCAAAAATATGATTCCGGATTTCACTGTAAATTCATGTTTTGAGACCTGCTGAATAATTGTTTTCTTCAGAAAAAGGTCTGTGTGTGCGAATGCGAACAGCATAACTAAAAATGAAAACTTTGTTAAATACCAAAGGACGCAACACGAAGAATAATGCATACTTTAATACTGTATACAGCAGTAGATTTTTCATTAAATATTATCAGATGGATTTGGAATACAATTACTTTCCTCTTTTCGCTGCTTAAAATCGTTACCATCGATTATCCGAAAAAATGCATTGTCCAAAAGGGCTCTGCCCCCTTTAGTTCGTTAGGCAAGGTTCTAGCATATGTCTTGCTCACTCTATCTACATGCTATGCAACAAATAATATTTTGAAACTATTAAGGGTATTCTTAGCTGAAATTTGGCCAAAATTTTTAAAAAAAAAAGACTTCATGTCCAAAAATCTTTGAGTACATTTACATTTTATACTTCCATTACATATTATGTCTTTTGCTTTCAAGCCCATTAAGGCATCAATAAATGACAATTTAAATTCAGAGGAACACACAGTCTGTGTTTACTTCCACGCCTTTTACTTTACTTTTATTTTTCTTACACTTTTGAATATTAAAAATGACCTGCGTGATGTATTCCAATTTACAGTTCAACTCAGAGAGAATGACTTAAAAAAACTGCATATGGTTTTTGCTACACTTTTAAATTGCTCAAGATATGACAGAATTAATTCGACCACTGAGGATAAATTGTTCAAAAAATTATATTTATTTACTATTCCCTCTTCATGGATTGGACCATTAGCCTGTTCCGACCTCACACCACCTTTTCGTAGGTTGATTAACATTTATTTTTCCTTTAGGATGGTTTTCGAAGGTTAGTTATGGGATTCTATTGTTGTTATCCTTTGAACGAGGTTACTCCAATTTACCACATTTTGGGAAATTTTATCATTTAATGAAAATATATTTAATTCTGACATTTCTTCCTTACGATTTCTGTGCTTTAGGGGATATCCTTTACCTGTCTAAAGAACCTCATTTCAGATGATTGCGTTTTGTTTCTGTAGCTTATTTTATTCACCCAAGTCTCGCTTCCATACATCATAATTGGCACCGCCATTGCCTTTATACATTTTTCAGTGTTCGTCGAATTGTTCCACACATATATTAAAATCTATGAAGCTTTTTCTTCACTTCTTCGTCATCATTAAAAAATATCTCACAACCAAGATAAATGAATATTGACACTTGTTCCATTGGTTGATTGTCAATTACTATCTCAACTATATCTAATAAGATATTTTCCTTGCCGTAACTTTGGTTTTCGTTCTAGATGGCTGAAGATCGTAACCTTTTCAGATGGTATTTAACATTGTACACTAGTTTTAGAAGTATGTCTTTATCTTCCTGCAGAATAACTTGATCATCTACCAAAGGCATGGTATTTAGTACCTTTTATTACCCAATTTTATTTCAGGGTGAACATTTTAATCCCAGTGTCTTATTACTTCATCTATGTATATATTGAAGAGTGTTGGAGAGAGCCTGCAACCTTGACTACTCCTTGGTTATTTAATATCTCTTATGTTAATTTATATCCCTGTTCTAATAGTTTTTTTTCCTTTTATACGTATCTTCGACAATTTGGATCAGATGTTTTAGGTATCCATTTTTCTCCATTATACTCTGTATCCTGTTTTCTGTATCCTGTCAAAAGCCTTTCATAGTCAACAAAAGTCATTAGGTATTAAAGTTAAATTCTATTACCTAATATCGGTTTTAGACTAAATATATTATCTGTACAAGATCTGCCTTTTCTGAACCCACATTCTTCTTCTGATAAAAGAGTCCGTGCTGTTACCCTTAAGAAAGCTCCATTTCCTTACGCTACCCCACTTATAGGTCGTTTGCAAACTCATACTTACAAGCAAACACATCAGCTCGTTTGGAAGTTATATAAATAAGGCTAATTGTATATTGACACAATCACTTATTTTAAATTATATATATTAAGAACTTTTATTGATATGGTATAAGAATGAAGGAAATAACAGTGACAGACAGAAACAGTTCCGTACACGTGTCCCTGATTGAGTTATAACTTATGTATGAGTTTGCTATTTCTGTGAAGAAGGGGGAGAAATTACGTTCTGCTTGTGGTGATGAAGGGGTTGTCGGAAATCACTTTCTTCTCTTATAGCCTCTCGTCACGAACTTGGGAGTGGATTGGATGTCAACTCACAAATCTCGAGCACTTTTCATTTTAGTACTAAAGTACCTACCGTTATGGTTCCGCCGTCATAAAGAATTTATTGTGTTTCGATGATTTGTGTCTTGATGAGAATTGTGCGATATAGAGAAGGCTGTGGTTCTCTTTTTATGACTCCTCCTTCTGCAAACAATGAAAAAAGTTGCATAACGCACAGGGGATTTCGTAAGAGAAACCGTGTTGGTCGGAAGGGGGTTTTCCCCTTAGAAAGAATGGAAATAGATACTATAGCTTAAATAGGTGATTGTACGTTGTATACTAAATGAAATATTATAACACTTTTAAAATGAAATTATCAAACTAAAATATGTAATGCTATCATTAAGCTGTGATATCTTTGAATATTAAAGCATGCTTAAGGTTATGGCAGAGTTTTAGTTTCTCTACTAATTACCAGTAAGTAGAGGATGTGAGGTATTCCATCCAAAAGTTCGGTTAGAATTCTCCAAAAATACACGTTTTGAAGTCTCTTGTTTTTACTTTCTCTACTGCTTACCTATTGTAATAAGAGGAAGTATTGCATTCCACACTAAAATTCGATGTGAAGATTTCTGGAAATACAAGTTTTGAGGCACTCAAAATAAATTTAAAAAACATTTAGAAAAAGATCCGTTTGCGTGTGTGTGGGAGAGCATAACTCAAAAACGAAAAGTCGGTTAAATACCAAATTTGGTATTTAAGATATTGAAGTATCTTCCAAGGAATCCTGAGCCGTAACGCTGTGGACTAGAGCATGGTGCTCTGGTTCCCGGTCACCGAATGCGCCCGCGTTCGATCGAACCCATGGGGGTGCGGATTTTATCTCCCGGGTAAAGGACCGGTCCCCACTCAGCATCGTGAGGAAAGTGAGGAGCTGCGTGAGCCAACTTTCGACTGAGAGATGATGCTGGCCTCATCCCCTCCCCGTTTCTATTGGATGATCATCTCTGCCGTGCACACGTGGGCGTGAGGGCGGCAGTTGGGTTGGCAGGCCCAGGCTCTTCGCGGGCTGTAGCGTCACAGGATCTATTTTATCTACCAAGGAGGTAATGCGAGGATTTTCAAGAAAATCCCCCACTCCAAACTACCCTTTGTATGGAAAAATTTAAGTTGTTTTTTTTTATTGTATCAATCAATGCCTCTAACGAATTTGAAAGTATGTGTTTAAGACATTTGCGTAACAAATAAAAATGTATATCTTGAATTTTCTGTGAGTAGTAGTAGAGTGACTTTATGTAATTGGTAAACCGTAAATAATAGATAAAATCTTAACGCACAAAAATTGTAGATTTCGTTGAAGTACACAATTTATCTCAAGGTATATTGCGGCGTCAACCATTTCCGAGATATTCTTTGTTATTGGTTTGAATTTTAGAATACTTTTTTCAAGTAGTAAGTCGCTATATGTATCTGAAAGCTTATTTCGATTAACAAGAACTAGATAGAAGAAACAGCTTTTGTAAGAATAGTTTGTAGAAGAGTGAGCAGGGAAAGCCATGTGAATGCAACACCAATTTTTTCAGGCGGTAGCTCGCTATTCATAACCCCCCTGATCACTTAAGGAGAACAGAATTTCAAAGTCGTCAAATTATAGTCATCTGCTTTTAAAAGATCTGACTACCGCTTAGGCCTATTTGCGTCTATAACGATATATGTAATAAAACCATTTCCGCAAATGTTTATCTGGATTAACTTGAAGCAGATAGCAGAATAAGATTTTTTAAGAACAGTATGTAGAGGAATCACTAGAGAAATTTATACGACTGCAACGCATCCGAGTTGTTTTCTCTTATTAGAGACACATCATTTTGTATATGTACAAATTCTAGTGGCGATTTCATAGCTTTAAATGTGCAATGGGGTGGAGAATTGAAAGCTGACATGACGACTTGAAGCGCTGCGCCTTAGTCAAAGCGTCATGAATCTCTGTGTTGCCCTAGCGTGCGCCACCTGCCTTTGAATTCAATATCACCTCCCTCCCTATAAGATATATAATTATAATTTAGAGGGATGTAATCGGCACTTAGATTGCAAGTAGCTGTGTTAAATGTTGTCACTAGGGAGACAAAGAATTCGGCAGTGGGCGTTCCCGGGGATATTAACTGGGTCACGTGCAGGTCGTGATAGAGGGCAGTTTGCAGGGCTAATGGGGAAGTGTCACGAGAAAACATTCCAAACAGGTGTGTGTGTGAGTAGTTGGGCGGGCGTATCGCCCATTAGCTTACGTCACATATTACACTGGAACGTGATTTATTGTTTCAAGTCTCCCTTGCTGCTCTTCTGTTTGCTGATTATTGTGCCAGGGTGTATCTTATGGTTATATTTTACAAATGTACATACACAGGAAAAGAAAAGTAAAAGATTTTATGAGTAACACGCATGTTTTGGCCATTACTGCTTCACAGGTACACTCCCTCGCAAATCTTTTGTCTCATGACTTGGAGCGTAAACAAACTCTTCTTAGGCATCACGTTTGCGATGACATCATACATCAATTTCCTCCTATATACGTTGGGGTAGAGTGGAGTCGACTGGAATGCGCTCTAAGTTTATATAAACCTCCCCAATTAAATTTGGATTCCGAAGTCATTTTTGTGCAAAATGTTAGCTGTGCGGGTTTCTGCTTCCTCTTTTGCAGCAAGAGGGGCTAGAGTTTAACAGCGAAAGACACACTTCATGCTACATCGGACGAAATATTTTTGAAGGGGTATTAGTATTTATTACCATTACTATTCACACAAAAAGGCGCTTTATTCTATTCAATTTACATATATTCAATAAATAATTGCCTAGAAACGTTTACAAATTAGGTAATAATGGACTTTGCTGTGAATAAATTTGGAGACAGCAATCGATTATTTACATTACATTAGATTTTTGCTTGTCATGAGCTAAAAATTTCTGTTACATATCCTAGTTTATGGATTTGTTCGAAAAAAGGGACTTGCTCATTTTAAATGCAGGTAAATTTTAATCAAGGAACACGTAACATAAAACATCGATTATTTGTTCCATTTATTAAAGAGCCTCAAAACGTGTATTTCCAGAGAAGTTTCTATAACATTTTTGGTCGCATGCAGTAGTTCCTGTGCATAACCGGTACACAGGAGCCTGGGCCGATAGCCAAATGTTTAAAACCCGGTCGGTATATGCTGGTCTTGAAATTCCTTACTATTTCCACATCGTAACGATCGAATAGTAACGGAACTTCAAGTAATTGAAGAATTCAAACCAATTACAACGGATATCTTCGAAATGGCTGATGCCACAAATAAGGTATTTGAAATAAATTGCATATTTTAAAGAAATGTGGATATTTTGTATAGTAAGATATTGCGTCTCTTTTATGATTATTAGGCATACAAAAGCATATAAAGATGGTTTCGAATGAAGAGGACTTCATAGGCTATCCCAGAATATTCAAGATATACGTTTCATGTAAATATCTTAAATGCATGTTGTTTAATTAAAACTCTTAGTCAGTTTATTAAATAAAAAATAAAGAATCATGTTCCGAGCATAGGTAGTTTGGGTTGGGAAATTTTCTCGAAAACCTTCGTGTGGCATCTCTGTAAGTTGCTGTTAAATACTAAGTTTGGTGGATATTTATCCGACATTACGTTTTTGAGTAATGCTGTTCACAGACGTGCATTTCTGGTAAAATCTCTATACTGAATTTGTGGATGGTGCACTATATTTCTCTACTTATTACAGTAAGTATTAGAGTAAAACTTAAATATTAACTTTGTAATTAAACTGTTTCTTTAAATATTTAATATTTATGTTTGCCTCGGCTGCGTCAGTATTTATTTTAGAGACATGGATATCTTGGCAGGGTTGTGATGCGACAAGAATGTAGGCTTACACAGATTATAATTTTACTTCACACCTTTTATTAATACTTGATACGATTTAAATAACACTTCACTGATAGAGAGCTGTGAGATTATTTTTATTAATTAATTACACTTCTTAACACGTAAACTTATTTTTCGTCTCACACGAATACATATTATATTTCTTGAGGACGCTTTTTCCGTCTGGTTCGTAACGCTGTTTGCGGGCAACTGACTTCTAGATTTGTAAATTTTGCTATATTTCAGTTTTTGATTGGCTAATCCTACTCCAATAGAATACCTTCATTTAACTAAAGCTTTTTCTGGTTGTTGATTGGCTATTTTATAAACTGTCACAAAAATTACATTATTGTTGCTCCAATATGACTAGTAGCATTTTAACTTTCAAATTATTATTGCCTCAAGGTTACCTCATTGTTAGCAGCTTTTAACCTATTATTCTCACAGCTCCTACATTATTAAATTACGTAATATATTCACATAACATTATTACACATGGATACAATAATATAAACATATACAATGACTATAATATACACTTTTTATATATTGTTAAATACACATATTGCTTTAAGGCGGGCTGTTATTGAATTTATATTATATAATTAGACTGAAATCATTTAAGTGTTAAAAATACTGCCTCATATTTGAACTCTGGATATGCAGCAGAATGGAGCATATGAACGTGATAGACAAAAGGCTGGTATAAAAAGAGTGAATGAAGGGAGTATAATGTTGTTGACTGAGAAAAAGAAGATATATATTTGTAGAGCACTGAATGATAAGAAACTGCTGCTAAGAGATTAATTGGAATGCTGAATGGGAGAAGCATTCGAAGCAAAAGATACCAAATTATATACGTGCATAATTTGCGGAGATCTAGAAGAAGGCGGCTCGTTAAGTGGAGAGTCTGCCCTTGGGTAGAAAACTGGTAATTGGCATATTTTTTAATATAGTGCAGATAATACATGTCTTTATCCGCGACTATTTAATGACGACTATGAGGGCGACTCTGAAAAATTTTAGAAAGTCAAACAAGGATTATTTTTAAAAAATTAAATGATTTTGTTGTTTTTCAAAATACTCCCCCTTAACATCAATACACTTTTGCATTCATTGAAACCAAGCCTTAAAGCAATGTGTAGCGGTTCCTCCGTGGTAGGCCCCACGTCAGAGTGACACTATGCGCCGAGAATACCACTAAGTTGATGATGTACCGTTGGGAGATGATGGATGCTGTGTTACATACCTGGAGGTCGTCTTGATGCCCGTACTCTTCTGATGTATCATGACGTTCTCGTAGACTGGAATCAGATGATCGTCTACCTGTATTCTTGTGTGTGTATTAGTATGTTGTAATTATTATACTATAATTGTGCCACAGCTGCTGTATTTTGAGTCGGAGAACACCTGTGTCTTGTCAGGGTTAGGTATGGAGAATGTTAAAATATTTTGCACACACGTATTCTGTTAACTATTTCACTTGTATTTTATATAAACCACATGTAGATATTCACAAGTCAATATCACCTTTGTCAGGTTAAAATGTGTATAACTGATAGACTTTAAATACGTAGTTTTACAGTATATTTAGAGACGAGCTTATACAAGGCCTTCCTGCTCGAAGTCTGACAAGCTTCTGTTAGCGTTCCCTTCAACCGTTTTCTTAGCGTACGTATTTGAATTATAGGCTTGTATCAATGTACCTGATTGGTGCTACTATCCAATAACAGTTTGTTACATATATATGTGTGTGTGTGATTACAGACTTCCATTGTCTTAATTATAAATCCAAGGTTCGTTGCATGCTTACGTAGCTGCTACTGCATTTCTCATAATTTTATATTACTGGTTATATAGCTAACAATAGGCTTTCCCTTTTATATTGTATTTTATACGTTATAACATTATATACTTGTTCTCTACCATGTGTACATTAAGAATATATGTATTTTTAAAATCCTCTTAATTATTATACATACAATATTAGCAACAAAATACATAACGCGTAAAACTTAGAACCAAATATTAAAGAAAGGACTTATTAATGTGTTGATGCCGAGAAGCCGTGAATTAGATATCTTATTACATTAGTGAGTTATGGTATTAATTTGTCTGTGGCTAGTACTGTATGTTGCTTCAGATGATGCCACTCTTCCTTAGGCACTTCAGAAACCAGGATTTTATAGTGTTCCATGCTGCATCTGATGACGAAAAAATGATTCCACGAATCTTATCCTTTATTTTTGGAAACAAAAAGAAGTAACAAGGGGCTATGTCGTGAAGGGTCCATGGTGTTGACCTTTACTCAGTTGTCAGTTTTGCTGCATGCAATGATGTGCTGTCATTAGGTAACATTATTGTTCCCTTTGGGCGTTTTTCACGAACCTTATCAAAACTCTAAGGTAAACAGACATTTGTGTACCAATCGGGGGTAACGGTACATCTAGCTTCTAATGCTATAGTAGCAATGTGACCTGATTTAGGGAAAAATAACTAGGAACTTTTGTTCTTACCAGCACTGCGAATTTGTCGAACTTTTGTAGGCTTAGGTTCTGTTCGAAAGACCCGCTGAGTCGACTGACTTTTATTTCAGGATCATAACAGTAAATTCAGAATGCATCATCAGTAACCATAGTCCAAACCAAATTTGAAGTGACGCCTTGGAATTTTTCCAGAGTTTTTGTGTACCAATCAATGCGTAGTTGTTTATGTGGAAACCATCGACAACAAAGCTTTCTCACATCTAACTGTTAATGTAAAATAGTTTGGATTTGACACATACCAATACCCAATGTCGCCCGAATAAATTCATAAGATCTTCTTTGAACATTGCTCAAATAGCTCATCAGTTAGAGCAGTTCTTGGGCATGGTCCTTCATGAAATTTATCGCTAAGAAAAATCTGATTCTTCTGAATTCACTGTACCAATTATAAATTGTTGCCTTACATGGGGCTTCTTCGCCAAATTCATTTTTTCTAAGCCAATCTTCATGTTGTTTAGGTGTTAATGACGATTTAAAACCGTAAAACATCTGACGTGTTACGCTCACATGACTTTTTCTATTCTTGTACAAACTATTTTAACAAACTCTTATTTTCCATCTACTTCTATTAATGGAGATAAACATTTGCAGAAACGATCTTTTGACATGCAAAGAGCATTACATTTTACACATAGCGACCAGTTCTAAAAATATTTGACTATCGCTTAAGGCATACTATGTTCTCCTTGTTTTGTATTTGCAAGGGCAATATAGAAATACAGTAGCCTTTAAGCATAGACATATCTCTTAATAGCTGGTTGCTATGTGCAGCACCATTCTCTTTGCCACAGATTAATACTCTTTGCGTATTCAAGACAAAAACGTGAACAACGAATTCCCATTTGAGAAAATAAGTATTGAAAAATTTAAGAGAATAACCAGCAATATCTCGAAAATGGTTCACTCAATAAAAAAAATGTATATGACATAAATTGTGTATTTTAACGCGATCTACATTTTTGTGTAGTAAACTTTGTCTATCTCTTATGGTTTGCCAGTTATGCAAGAGTCGTTCACAATGAAGAATATTTTTGGAGACATACCCAAAAATTCAAGATATACATTTTATTTGTCATGAAAATATCTTAAACATATGATATTTTAATCAAAATCGTTAGAGCCATTTTTGAGAAAATTAAAATTTTCGAAAAATGTTCCATGTAAAGGGTAATCTGGGGTGGGGAATTTTCTTGAAAACCTTCGAGTCGCATCATAAGAGATAGACAAAAGTTTACAACACAAAAAATGTTAAAATACATAATTTATGTCGTATACATTTTTTGTTGTTGAGTGAGCCATTTTCGAGACATTGCTTGTTATTCCCTTAAATTTTCCAATACTTTTTCTCAAATGGGAATTCGTTATTCATTTTTTATGTCCTGGACATACAAAGAGAATGGAATATTCCACATAGCAAACAGCTCTTAAAAGATTTGACTATCGCTTAAAGCCTACCATATTCTCCTTTCATCTACAAGAAAATTAGCAATAAGATTACATCTCGATTAACGTGAAGCATATGGAGAATAAGCGTTTGTAAAAATAGTTTTACAAGAGTAGGGAAAATCATGTGAGTGTAACACATCAGATTTTTCATAAAGGATATTTATATCAGTTCAATTATATTGAGATATTAGTTGAAATATTATATTATTATCGAAGACAGATATTGCATTTTAGAACATGGTTCACCTATAAGTGTTGCTATGTCTATAAATAAGTGTTGTCCGTTTTGCCATATTATGTTGTACTTTTAATGTTAGCAATTCGATTTATTATTACTTCATATTCGAAAAAAGTAATAGACGATATGTCCAATGGTGTGGAAATTCAAGAGGCTTGGATAAAGTGGACGTGACGTGTTAATACCGAAGAAATCAAAACAGGATAATGAGTTGGCATATACCTCATTCTGTAAATGGTTAAAAGAAAACGGTGTAGATTAATAAAAAGAATGTGTTCGTTCTAAGAGATAGTAAATTGATTACTCCAAGAAGTTTGTGGTCGGAATTTTTGATGTTGAAAACCATGATAAAATTAAATTATGGATATGATGCTGGAACTTTCAATACGTTAGTGTTTGTATTGTGATGGTTTTACTCTCCGCACTAGTGCTTTTGGTCATTTCTTTCAGCATTGAGATTTCTTTTGTTCTCATAGCAATCACAATGAATGTGGGAATGTCAACTTGCACAGCAACAATATTGGTAAACACCACAAAATAGTTACATAGTGCAAAATATCTTATAACGTAGCTAAGGAATATACTCGAGATCTACAAAAGTTTGCACTATGTCAGAATGCACAGCGCGAAGATTTAGTAGCTTCGAAGCTATTAATTCTTGTTTGCGGAATTGCGTGATGAGCTTTTTCTTCACAATTTGTCATCGTGAAGATGAATGCACGTGCGTGCCTCTCCACTCGAAACCCGCTCGCATTTCATCTATCATCGAAAAGTATGGTCTTAAAAACGTTCCCGGAAATAAAATACGCTCTCAACTATCGTAAATTAGAGGGCATTACTTTCAGGGGAAAAAAGTTATGCTTCGTTACCCTTTTAGTAGTAAGGTATAATTGGAATGCAGCACCGTGTCACGTGGCTAGTGACACGCAAGGCTACGGAACAATACGCCAACCATTTGGGGGGTTGCATAGCGAATCGCATTCTTGTTCCTGATTCGAGCCTTAGATGTACTAGTTGTATATTATATCTGACAAAATACGTAGCTTCTAGGAGAGCGTTCCTGAATTACAACGTGGATATATTACAGCATTTCAACATAACAAACTGTTATTAACATCAGTTTGACTTATAAGATGACTGTCTTACCCGGTGTTGTACGGTTGCATTCTGTAAGAAACGAGTTAGAAATGAGGGAAGGTCTAGCCGGAGTGACATATCACGACAAACAAATGAGTGTTGCAAGAAAACTATCTTGGAAATGCTTAACGCTACAAAAGGCTTCGTGACATCAATTGTGTGTTTTAACCAGATCAACATTAATTTTACTTTCTCTCTTGCTAAGTAGGGGAAGTACTGTATTCCACCCAAAATTCAATTACGAGATTTCACCGTAAATACATGTTTTGAAGTCCCTAAATTAAAAAAAGCATATTTAGAAAAATTTCCGTGTGTGTGGTGTGTGTCTGTGAACAGCATAACTCAAAAACGAAATTTCGGATAAACACCAAACGTGGCATTTAGGTTCAGTACCTTCCAAACATGAAACATGGAGATTTTAAAAAAATACCCCCACCCCAGACTACCCTTTTGATTTTCTAAAAGGTTTCTCAAATGATTTTGATTAAAATACCATATATTAAAGATGTTTACATTAAAAATAAACGAATTATTGACTAATTACAATCTGAAAATATCAATCAAATAAACAAACTTTTAGCATTTGAAGGTAAAGCGTATACTAGAAACAAGATTGTAATAAATGACGAAATCGTCGAGCAATTTGCAATATTTAGATACCTGGGATGTGATTTAACTGCTGTATTAGATGAAAGAGATGTAACAATAAACTACAGAAATTTAATCTATGTGCGGCACAAAAAGAAGAGTACTAAGACAGACAAGGAAGGAGAGACAGATAAAATATTATAAAGCAATGGCAATTCCTGTACTTCTATATTCAAGTGAAACGTGGGTCCTAAACAGAAAGCAACAAAGAGAAATTGAATTGACAGAAATTAAATTTTTAAGATCTGTTTTGGGTACTCTTTTTTGGATCAAATACAGCCAGGAAATAAGGGATGAATTTAAAATATTTAAACCCATAGAAAGTATTAACCAAAACTGGAGACACCACGATCAAAGGATGAATGGGGGAAGATTACCAAAAATATTAACAGAATACAAACCTTTAGAGAAACGGAATATAGGAAGACCAAGACGTAGATGGAGAGACGAGTTTAATAAGGACGGAACGGATCTTGAACAAGGTCTTGAAGAAGAAGAAGAAGAAGAAGAAGAAGAAGAAGACATTGCAAATAAAATGCATATCTTGAATTTTCTGGAAATAGCCTGTGCGTCCACTTTAATTGGAAGAAATTTTGTGCAACTGGTAAATGTTAAGCGATAGACGAAAACGTACTATACAAATATTGTAGATCTCTTTAAAACACACAATTTATTTCAAATAAGTTTTTTTATTTTTTGGTGGCATAAGCCATTTCTGAGATATCGGTCATTAAAGGTTAGAAATGTTCATTTCTTCGCCATTCTAAGTCCTGTCAACATTCAGTTGTTTCTCACGATTGCATGGAAACAGTATGGAATGTTAAGGTCAGCATATAGCGTCCAGTTCTTAAACATTTGACTATCGCTGTTCTCTTTGTATCTATAACGAAATGTGTAATGTAGCTATTTCTGAATGGACTTATTTGAATTAAAATGTCGTAGACAGAAGAATAATATTAGTAAGAATAATTTGTATACCCAGTAATAAAATATACGGGGTAGAGAAAGCCATGAGAATGTATCACATCAGATTATTTGGATTAGTTTTCGCCTACTTTAATGGCTTACAAGTTTTAAAAAATTATACAAAACACATTAGCATAAAGAGGACTTCAAAGTCTATTCCAGAAAATCAAGACACATGTTCTTTTGCCAAGCAAATATCTATCGTTAGAACCATTTTTGAGATAACAAGTAACGAAAAATATTCCAGGTAAAGGATAGTTTAGGGCGGGGATGGATCGTCTTAAAGGTCTTTTTGTCGCATTTTTTTGACTTTTCGCTTTTTAAGTTATGCTCTCTTCTCCCCCTTCCCTCCTTCGCTCACATACACACGCGAGCCTCTTTTTTAAATGATTTTTGGGGTTCTGGGGATCTCAAAATACACATTGCTGGTGAAACCTTGAAACCGAATGAAAAATGCAATACTTCCTATTATATATTATAGGAAACAAACTTATTAGATAATATTACATCTAATTTTTAAAGTATAACTAGTATATGCTACGCATTTTTCTTATTTTCTTTCTTTTTTCGTTAACTATTCGTAAGTGTACAACATAGACTAATTACATGCATATTTAAAGTATATAATTATATTGGAAAAGGCATACATACAGTGCGGATCATTTGAAACCCACCGGCGTTCTGGCGGGCCTTACGGCATGTATTTACTGGGAAGAATCAGCCACTCCCTCAGTGGAAGAAAATGAATCACCACGCACACCATCATTCTAACGTCTTGTTGAAAACATGCAAGCTAAGTACAATAGTGCTTGTTTACAACTTGTTTACAATAGTGCAGTGCAATGCGGAGCAACGAATAATGCTATTTTTATCTGTGGGAGAATTTAAAACAAAGTGTGTATAAACAATTCACACACTCTTCAAGAATGAAATTAAGACAGTGTTCAGATATAGTTGCGGAAGCTGTTTTCAGAATCTTTTGGGCCGTTGTGATCTTTGCATCCAGAAAGATGAACTTAATTTCTAAATATGTTTGGATAAGAGGTAAGATCAACGCGTCATTTTCTTATTGCCTCCTACCGGAGCCATTCACTGCATATGGGTTTTCGTATCGTGCGAGAGCGCGTTCGCATCTTCCCAGCAAACGGGAGCGGTATGGGCCGCTAGAGCGCCGGCAGGTTTGAAATGGTCCGCGCTGTGTAGATATATTGTCACGATGCATGGAATGTAATTATTGTTATTTTATAATTGTTCAGCGCTTATAAGCTTTGTGCATTATAAGCCAGGGAATTAAAATTATTTCCATGTGGCAATGTAAGTTCAGAACCCATTGAATGCTATGCGCAGCGTCAGGTTTCATTCAACTCAGAAACTTTACACGAATTCTGCTGATTCGTATCAGGGAATTTGTCCAAGAAGTAATGTACTGCTTAGCTAGAGAAATCCTAGGCTTTTGGTCGCTTTATGAACTACCGGGGTGATGCCGCAGGAACCCACGACGGTCTGAATCCTGAAAATTATTACGTAAAGACATAGCATAAATCTACATGAACCTCACCATCCATCGTATAATATCTGCTTCGCTTAAGGTAAGCATGCTGTCTTGCTAAGTCTTTGTAACCCCCTTAGGTGGCCATGTACCGAACCATAGCTTTTATAATGGATTGTATATTTTATAGACTTCTGGGTCATTATGTAAATATTTAGGACCATGTCATACTGACACCTTCCCCTTTTACATGCAAGTTAGATGCTAGGCACCCTTAAGGACCTTCCCTCAGTCCGGGACTTCCTTCTTGAGCGAGTTGCTCTTCCCAGTGTTCGGAGACACGCGGGTCTCCTGTCACGTGTGAAATGGTCACCCCCACTTTAAGATCCCTCTAAGCTACCCCTCCTTTACCCATGACATTTTGCTGAAGGCACTAGCGAGCTTAGCTTCTAACAAACTCCCCAAACACATCTCCCAATCCTGCCGCGACATCTGGTGTAGTCGCCTGACCTTGAGCGCCAATCCTCTCCTTCAACCCCATATTTACCCCTTATATTTTAACCGTGACAAAAAATGTATATATAGTTATACATTAAGTAAATGACTTGAACCCTGGAAAGTAGATACATAGAAATAAACTCCGAGGATTCATTGGCATTCAAGGCTAAATTGTAACCAACATGAACGTATGTCAATATTATGTTCGACTGCATTACAAAAAATAGTGCATTTTTGAGTATCCTATGGAACATATTTAGGCATATACAAGGCAGAAGCATAAGATATCTATTGCTCTCTCTCATATGTGTGTGTGTTTTCAGTAACTCCTAAAGAAAGTTGGACAAATTAATAGTACTAATATTTTATAAAATTATATCTAAACATCCGCTCGTTACAGCTGAAAATACAATAATTAATAATGCATACACCAACAGCAGACTTAAATATGAGGAGTATGCATTCTTAAGGATCATACCCTTAAAATGAAAATATGTATTCTCACATTGCATTGAATTTGCTTGTAGCAAGAGTTTCCTAGTGAAGAAAATATAATCTAATAGGGTATTTTGGACATTAGGTTCATTTTTTCTCACAATAATAACTGCCTTTAATAACTTCTAATACTGGTCATATTTATAAATTTTAGTTGAAAAAAGAATTCTGATATGCTACATTTACATGATACTCTAGTCACTATCGTTTGTCTTTATATCGCTTAGACTATTCTTGCAAAATGTTATTTTTCTATCTGCTTCAGGTTAATTGAAATAAACGATAGCAAAAATAGTTTCATTACACATATCGTTGTGATTCAGCAGACTTAAACAATAGGCCTAATGTTTAAAAATCAGTTCGATATATGTTGGCCTTGGAATTCCATACTGTCTCCATAACATCCTGAGAAATAACTGAATGGTAACAATACTTCAGAAATGATGAAATATTGAAAACTTCAAACCAATAACAATGGATATCTAGCAATAAATTTTGTGACCTCTAAATCTTTGTTTACTAGGTTTTTGTATATCTGTTTTAGTCTAATAATTAAACAAAATTATGCAATATTAAGTGAAATAAGAGGAGTTTACAGGCTATTCTCAGGAAATTTAACGTATACATATTACTAGTCATTCAAATATCTTAAAAACATGGTATTTTGATCAAAATCGTTTGTAATTTTTGAGAAAAACTAACTTATGAAATCGTTACCATGTAAAGGGTAGTTTGGAGTTAGGAAATTTATTGAAAATCTTCGTGTCTATCCGTGGAAGACGCTGAATTTAAATACCAAGTTTGTATTTATCCAAGTTTTCGTTTTTGAGTTATTCTGTCCACAAGCACATACTCATAGGGACATTTTTCCAAAAATAATGTTTTCTTTAAGCCTCAAAGCTTGTGTTTCTAGAGAAATCTCATAGTTAAATTTTTGGGTGTAATGCAAACCACCTCTACCTGTTATAAGTAGGTGTTAAAGAAAATAAACAATATGTACAAACGTTTATACGTAGTAACGTATGTCTAAGAGTTTAAATTGCACTAACTAATATTTTTCTACACATAAAAAACTCTTAATTGTTTCGGGCAGAAGATGTAGAAGTGGATGTTTCGTTTGGTGAACAGTTTCCCATAATTGAGCTTTGCATTTCTCCCTGTAGAAGGCAGGAGAAACAAAGAAAACTGCGGTCAAATGAAGGACAAAGTTCTCCTTATAAGGAAATGCCCTTGTTTCCTGTTTTGTGTTGCCTACGCCCACGTTCGTTTCTCAGCTGGCAATCTGCACACATTTCAGGGGAAGAAACTTCCAAAGTCCGTTTAAGACGAGCGGAATGTACTGCGTGCAACATGCTGCGATCTGGCGGGATTACTGCGAACGACATGCGCCGGTCGCGTTAGCTGCATGCGAGCTGTATCCATGAGAATAGGCTTCGTCATGTTTGTTTCTCTTGACCACCTTTCTATTTTCTCTATCACGTACTTTAGGTAGAGGAAGTGTTGTATTCCATCCAAAAATTCCATGTCGAGATTTCATCGTAAATGCATGTTTTGAGCCGCATGAATCCAAAAACATTTTTAGAAAAAGCTACGCGCACGCGTCTGTATCTCTGAACAGAATAGGTAAATCAAAACGAAATTTCGGATAAATACTAAACTTGCTATTTAAAAAGTTGATGAACACACACACACACACACACACACACACACACACACTTTCCCTACCCATGACAAAGTTGCACATATCCGTTATATGCACGTTGCGTTATTCATAATGCATTTTCGCTTTGGAATGTTTTC
This sequence comes from Deroplatys truncata, assembly GCA_030765065.1. Lineage (NCBI taxonomy): Eukaryota > Metazoa > Arthropoda > Insecta > Mantodea > Mantidae > Deroplatys > Deroplatys truncata. The sequence goes on from CM060985.1 coordinate 48,934,508, forward strand.
AAATTACATACTTGATGCATAAACCATGGGGAAATGTCATTCAAATACTTAGCGGTGTTAACAGGACGATTCTTGCGAGAGAAACAAAAGACAAGAATCACAAACTTTCAAGCATGTCCACCAGGTGACATGGAATATTTTCAAAACGGCCTACACTATAACAAGTTCATTAAGCAAAATAATAAGCTCTGTCTCTTATGATTTCCCAGTTATACCAAATTCTGCCAGTATCAAAAGGCCTTTACAGGGTATTCGCAGAAAATTCAAGATAATTTATTAATTATGCAAATATACTAAACATATGGTGTTTTAATGCAACTCTTTAGTGCCATTTTGAGAAACATTTACCATGTAAAGCTAGTTTGGGGTGGAAGATTAAAAATCATGTCATGTCCTTGAAAAATATTGAACTTATATCAAGTTTTGTCTCCATTAAGCTTTTCTTTTTTGAGTTATGCTGTTCAAACACACAGACACGCGCGCACCGAGCTTTTTTAAAAATGCTTTTTATTCATTGGATCTCAAAACACATATTTCCAATAAAATCTTAATATTGAAATTGATAATGGAACATAACTTCTTCTACCTATTATATAAAGCAGTAGAGTAAATGAAAAGCACCCTTGCTGCATTTAAAGGTTTGTTTGAGTTGAGAAACATTGCTTTAAATCGTCTCCTTCCATCCTTAAAGCGAGCAGGGCTTCAGTATTAAATCTGATATTTACTGGTTTCTTTGAGCTATATTGTTCACAGACCGATAGACTAATTATACGTCTCTTCCTCTCTCTTCTTGTCTCACTTTCCTTCCTAGGGGTCTAATGACGTTCCCATATGCTATTAAACTTCCCCAGTTAATTTATTTTATTTAAGTATCTGACCTGAAATGGGTTTGTCATAAAGACACAGAATAATAATAAAATTAATAATAATAACATACAAAAATTCTTAACAGAAAAGATACATTAAAATAGGTTCATCAAGCAGAATATAAAAGTTGTACAATAGTTACCCATCATGATATAAGTTATAAATGTAATATAATTTAAATAGGGAATGGGATCCAATAAACACGAAGAGAGTTAAGAATTCCAACATCACATAAATGGTTTCAAAGAATGGCAATTGAATGTTCTATAATGCAGATTACAATGTTAGTCTGCAATCGCTTATTAATTTTCTTGCTGTCTCTCCATTTAACAAAAAATTTTGAAATGGTATCACGTGATCCGAAAAAAAGACCAGTCACTTTAATATGATTAAGAAAGTATGATATTTAGGGCTCATATATGGTTTACTTTTCTTTGTCAACTTTACCCAATTTCTTTGATTAGTGATACATGACAGCCCAGAAAATTAAAACTATTCAGTTGTTCAATATTTTTGTTATTTAACATTTTTTACATCTTACCGGCGAGGGTACTAAAACTAACATTACCTTAGTTTCATATTATTTATTAAAACTATATTTAAAACGGGGTCTCAGAAATGATTAAGTAGATGAAGTAGAAAATGAACTGCAGTTCAAACACAGTGAAAAGACGATTTTAATGAAGTGTTAGAAGTAAGCATATGCGTGTAATGGTACCTTTATATTTCACGCACTATTGAAAAATTTAATTCTAATTTTAAGAAACCTTCTTCTGTAAATCAAAGTGTAACAAACTAATTTTGTAGATGAATATTTTTAATAAATTGACTGAAGTTTGATGCATTTGTTCGCGACCTTGAAGTTTTGGAACTCCATATGGTAGCTTCTTAAATGCTAACATCCCCCCCTATTTTCTTAATTTTTTTCCATATGCATACAGTCACTAGTTAGTAACACGGATTAATAGATTATTGTTGTTTCTCTTGTCAGTCAGAAATTAAACTCCTGACGTTGTTGAAGACTACGATCCAAATATGCATATTTATAAATCTAAAATCACTTCAATATTTATTTTATTTTAATTTCAAGTACTGCAGCAAAAACGTTGTATTGTTTACATTCGTAGCTTTCTTTTCTTTCCCTTCTTTATTTTGCCATCGTCCACTTGAGAATGGAACAAAATGTGTAGTCGTAAAATTATTTAAAACTAAACATTATAGAAAGACTTCGTAACTTAAAACTCTACTCTCCTAACCTTAATTTTATTCTTGCATACCAACAACGTTGCTCGGAGTGTTGGTTCTCGGCAGCTTTTATCCATAACATAAAACAAACTGCTCAAGCTACTTAGTTGGGATTACAGAACGCTGCCATACCTTCAGGTTAGTTTATCACTAACATAAAACTCTCTACGTGAGACTTAACGTCAAAAAGGCGCTAGCGTATTGCGAATATTCCAGGATTATAACCATAATCCACCACACTTTCTACCCCCGCATGTGGTGCGATGACAGAAATGGTGCTTACTTTTGTCTACCATGTACCTAAGGTAGAGAAAGTAATGTGTTTTTTTTTAGAAAAAGGAAACCGCGTGTGTGTGTGTCTGTGTGTGTGTGTGTGTGTGTGTATGTGCGTCTGTGAACAACATAACTCAAAAACAAAATGTCAAATAAATGTCAAAATTACTATATAAGTTCAGTATGATACAAAGATGTGACAACGACTTTCGAGAAAATTTTCCCCTCCAGACTATCCTTTATATGGAAATTTTTTCGAATTATTTGATTATCTCAAAAATTCCTCTAACCAATTTTATTAAAATACCAAACATTTAAGGCAAATATATGTATATCTTAAATGTTCTGGGAAAGACTTGTGAAGATCTCTTCATTCAGAAGAAAATATGCATAATTTTGCTTAACTGGTAAATCTTAAGAGATAGACAAAAACGTACTACACAAAAAGCATGTAGAACTCTTGAAAACACAATTTTTTTAAATAACTTTTTTGTTATATCAGCCATTTCCTTCATACCTGTCATTATTGGTTTGAATTGTTCAGTGTTTTTGCCGTTTTTAAAGCACTGCCGTTAGTCAGTTGTTTCTCGCATTGTGATGAAAGAATATGGAATTTCAAAGCCAGAATATAGTAGTCCGCTTTGAAACATTTGTTATCGTTTCGATCTCCTCTATCCTTAAACGTGTAATGAAACTATTTCTGCAAAGTTTTATACTTGATGACTTGAAGTGGATAGAAATGTAAGCTTTTGTAAGAAAAGTGTAGAAGTTATATAAAAATAAACCACGGTGAGCAAAGAAAGTCATGTATATGTGACGCATTAGATATTTTGAAGGTGGAGTGGAGATCTAAAGAACATTTTCTTGTTATCAATTATAGTTTTAGATTGAGGGTTTTAGTAATTTAACATGCCGAACGGGATGGCTCAGGCGGTAACGTTTATGTCCCGCATTCGGGAGGTCCTGAGTTCAAATCCATGGGACCCGCCAATCTGACTGAAGGTTTTTTTTCACGGTTTTCCTCGGTCACTAAGCGAATTCTGGGTTGGATAACTTGATCCGTGAATTTTTCTATCATCCCTTACATCACTACGTTTTATTTCCTTCTTCCTTACCGCCATACCAGGCATTGGGCTGATCACCCGTCCTGGGAATGCTATGATCCAGAGTTTGCTTGCTCCTCGACAGGTTACTGGACCAAGAAATTGGCTTGTAAGTCCTACAGAGATGAGGGTAATTCATTAAAGAAGAAGAAATAATTTAATATATTATTGATTTTATACATTAAAACTTTCATATACTTCATTATCTTATGCAGAAAATGTTAAAATTTAAAAAGTTAAAAGTTAAACATGTTAAACTAATTTAATCTTTGATATTATTCGAGTTTCCTTTCGAAAATTAGTTACTAGAACCACAAAATTAATGTTGTAATAGAACATTAGATTAAACAGATCCAAACTAACTTGGTTAAACTGTGCATAAATTAGCAATTTCAGTACCGAGTGCCCTTAAAATGTAAAAATCGCAAATACGAAGTCATCATGGGAAACATGAACTATCGCCCGGAAAATTTCCAAAGTTATATCAGCAATTTCTGGCTAATTGAAGAAAACTACTTCGATCTATTGTCCCAACGCATGTAACTTCGTTTTTCGATCATAAGAGAACTCCACAGTGAAGCACGTTTTCTAAATCCCATAACTTAAAACTGTGTACTTTTCTTACAGAGTGCGTTCGTGGATTGGTTTGAACCGCAGAAGACTAAGCGACCGGTGAATCTGTTAACCGCCAAAAAGCTACAAGAATGGAATAGACATGTGGTACATTGTATCAACATTTTCGGAGGCTACTTTTCAGGTCAGAAAATGATGTGCTTTGAACTCTCTCCTTTTAATTTGACAGCAACATTTGATATAAACATTAATTTATTTCTACATATATTCATTATTCAGTTGTATCTAACGTAGCTATTTAAAAACTTGAAAACAATGCATGTTTTGTTACAAATCTACAACAATATTGCTCAATCTAGGATAGACAAATGGGGTTAGAATTTCCATAATTTATTTCAACGGACGATAACATAGTTGTCAGTAGTTTTGACTTGAATAAATAATAAATTGTTTTTATCTCATCATGTGGTTACAAGTCAGCGAAATAAAATGTCTTCCAACGGAAAGTACATCCTTATATTGGTTTCGATACTTAATACGAAGATGAGCGAAGGATTATGCCCCTACCTGCCTGCTCCGAAACCTTAGGTTTGTTGTACGGTTTCTCCATGTTTCTTCTATCATCACCTCCCTAAGCTCTAATAAGTCTCAGGAGTCCATAGATTATGTCTCTACCAGATACAATTTCATTTGGTCAACATTTCCAAATTGATTGCATATTTTCATTTCCAGTGTTTCACACTGGAATATTAAGAGCAAGGCCGTCACCTCCTCTACATCACATACCCTGGATATTGGGTCTTCTGAGAACCCCATTGTCTGCAGGTTGTTTTTAAAATTCCCATTACTAGTCATCAGATCTACTATGAGCCTCATCTGTTCCTACTTAATTTAAGGACTGCAGTATTTCTTCTAAGACATGGATGTTGCAATATTAGCTTTCCGTGTCTTTGTTTCTGGATATGTTTCAGTATTCTATGCGCTGTCTTTAAATCCAGTCTAATAGATTTGTCCTTACCAATAATTGGTAATACCAATACAGGTTCTGGTCCTATAAATGAAGTCTGCGCTCCTGTTTTAGCCAGCCTGTCTGTATTTTCATTTGCAATCATCCCAGTGTGGCCAGGAACCCAGCTTAGAATAAGTCTAATGCAATTCCCTAGCCTTTCTAGGGCTTCTCGACACTCCTTAACGATCTTTGATCTCTTGAGGGGTGTCGATAGTGGCCGCAGTGCCGACCATCTGTATAACTATATCCAGCTGCTGCAATTTCTGTAGCACCTGTACTTACTCCTCTCCATACAAGCCCTGATGGCATATAATTCTGCTTGGAATACTGTAGCTCAAAGCTCTCGAGGACACCACGTATCCAACTTGGGCTATCTTCCATCTGTTCCATCTTTTGTTTTTGGTTCGTCAGTGAACCACACAATGTCATTTGATTAGTCTCTCAGAGGGACGGCTTCATAAAATCTCCTGGCGTTTCTGCAACTGGATTTCTCCTCATGCTATCTAGTATTCAGGTATGAACATATTATATATTTACTAATTGGCTAAAATAATTTCTAATAATTCTCTTACTAATTTATAAAATTAATCTTTCACATAAGGCTACTTGAGTACCAACTTTGAGATATGATTTAAAAGATATGATTTTTTTATTGAAAACAATTTTCCCAAATGAGATTCTATTTATAAAGACTTAATGTTCATCGATAAACACTTCACGAGTTCCTCAGTTTCCTGGTCTCTTAATGGGAACTTTGCCATATAAGTACAATGATCAAAAGACTTTGCAGCCTGTGCATCAGAGGACGAGTATGCACCTGTAGTTTTGAATAAAGAAATAGAGCTAGCGCTCTGAGAAATGAAGAACGAGATCGCAACAGGGCAAGATGGCAGCCGTTGAGGAAAGATTGATTTTTACATTCTCTACTACGTATAGTAAGTAGGGGAAGTATTGCTTTCCACCCAAAAATTCGATACCGAGATTTCACCGGAAATATATGTTTTGAGACCCCCTGAATCCAAAAAAAAGCATGTTTGAAAACATGTCCGTGTGTCTGTGTGTGTGTGTCTGTGAACAGCATAACTCAGAAACGAACAGTCGGATAAACACCAAACTTAGTATTTAGGTTCAGTATCTTCCAGAGATGCGACACGAATGTTTTCAAGAAAATCCCCCCACCCCAGATTACTCATTACATGGAACATTTTTCGAAAATTTTAGTTTTCTGAAAAATTGCTCTAACGATTTTGATTAAAATATCATATATTTAAGATATTTTCACGACAAATAAAATGTATATCTTGAATTTCCTGGGAATGTCTCCAAAAGTATTCTTCATTGTGAAAGACTTTTGCATAACTGGTAAACCATAAGAGATAGACAAAATTGTACTACACAAACAATGTAGATCATGCTAAAATACACAATTTATGTCATATACATTTTTTTGTTGAGTGAACCATTTTCGAGATATTGCTTGTTTTTCCCTTAAATTTTTCAATAATTTTCTCAAATGGGAATTCGTTATTCATTTTTTTGTCTTGGATATGCAAAGAGTATTAATCTGTGGCAAAGGGAATGGTGCTGCACCTAGCAACCAGCTATTAAGAGATATGTCTATGCTTAAAGGCTACTGTATTTCTATATTACCCTTGCAAATACAAAACAAGGGGAACATAGTAGGCCTTAAGTGATAGTCAAATATTTTTAGAACTGGTCGCTATGTGTAAATTGTTATTCTCTTTGAATGTCAAAAGATCGTTTCTGCAAATGTTTATCTCGATTAATATGAAATAGATGGAGAATAAGAGTTTGTAAAAATAGTTTGTACAAGAGTAGAGAAAGTCATGTGAGTGTAACACATCAGATTTTTTTTTCCCTTTTGCCATGATATAGAAAAATGATAAATTGCAGCGAATGAACTAAGCCCTTGATAGTGAAGTTACCACCACCGAGAAAATGTAAAGGTTTCAGCACTGTTACACTAATGTCTTATTCGGTAACGATGCTACTCCATGTTCAATCGATGTTTGCGTTCTAGATGGAAGAAGAATATTTCTGCTCGCTCCAATAAGAGAAAACACAAAGATTTGTAGTGCTACGAACAAATGTAAGCGTTTTAGCGAAATGTAAAGAAAAATGTTCGGTAGTGTACAATATTTGTTTTACCTTGACGACGTACCCTGCCTGCGGTACTTTTGATGTCGTGGTCAATATGAATCTGCAGCCGGTTGCTATATCGGTGAGCTATGACATCTTTCTCTGGGGTATGTGTGGGTGGGTGGGTGTGAGGATAAACTATGCCAGTTAAGTTGATTAATAAAGCCAATGGAGGCTAATACATGAGGTATTTGAAACGAGTCGCCGACAGTTTGAGAATGAACAATTAAACAATTTATGAATTTTAGCACCAGAAACTGTAACTATCGCACTATTATACAATATTATTTATGAAGAAATGACACATTTATTTCTTTAATTGTTTCAAAACGAGTTACGCTAGCGACAACTTATTATACCTGAAATTCTGAGGAATTTTGGAAGATTATTTACCTCTATAACAAATGTTGAAAATGTCCTCCATCCTGCACAACTCAACACGTCGTTCCATGTTATTGGACACTCGTTGGAGGACTCTGTTGTCAATAGCTTGAATCTCCTGTGTAATGTGCTTCAGATCGTCCAATGTCTGGGGACGTGTGGCATAAACCCTGTCTTTTAAGTAACCCCATAGAAAGAAGTCCGGCGATGGCAAATCCGGAGATCTCGGTGGCTACAGGTTCTTGGAAATTATCTGGCCGTCAAAGAAACTTGCAATTAGTGCCATGCATTCATTTGATGTATGGCATGTAGCGCCGTCCTGCTGAAAATATCCTTGACTCAGCTCTACATCGTCTAGTTGCTCAGCAAACTCCATGAAAATCCGTCGGTACTCTGCAGTGTTCACACTGTTAAAAAAAATGGTCCCACTATTCTCCGTGCGGATAATGCGCAACAAACTCCGATTTTAACCGGGTGCATAGGTGCTTCATGAATAACATGTGGATTTTCGCTGGCCCAATAGCTTGAGTTAGAGTTCAAATGGCCGGATAAATGGAACTATTATTCATCTGTGAACCACATAATGCACAATATGGCACAATGAACGCCTGAAACCAACGACAATAATTTAGTCGTCTATCCTTATCTAGTCCTTGTAACTGAGGACAACCGTAATCCTATACGGCTTTAGGCCTGCACTTTTCACAGTTCTAACACATTGAGTAGCTGTACCCTATCTCTTGCGACAAACGTCTTAAAGATTTTTGGGCGACTGATCCAGTCGTGCTCTTACGTCAACAACCGTGGGAAGCCTAGATGAACGAGTTTTGCCTTTATCACTCACCAGAGATCCAGTTGTTTCCAATTTGTTTATTGTGTTTCTTTGGGGAGGATTCCGAACACCAAATTCTCTCTGGTATGCCCTTTGAGTAGCTGTAATTGAATTCGTAATCCAATATTGTTTTACAAGGAAGAGTTGTTCATTTAATGTGTACTCCATTTTCACGTTGACTAGAACAAAATCTCAAAACAGTTACGAATAAAACACGAACGTCTGCGCATCTAGTGACAGGCAATCGAAACTCCAGAACATTCTGCTTAATTTGGTGCTAAAATTGGGGCATTGAGTGAATTTTGAACAGAATAATTAAAGAAAGAAATGTGTCAGGTCTTCATAAATCACCCATTATCTGCTAACTTCTGAAGTATCAAGAAATTTACTGTTTCCTCAATAAAAACGAGAAGTGTACGTAGCCGTGAATCGCTGAAATGCTAAACGACGAAACCCTTTGGGGCTACCACCAAGTTTTGATGATTCGAGAGGGGTCTCTAGGCTCTTCGGACCACCGATAAAATCAATCAGGCTGGCCCCGTAGCTTAGTCGGTATTGCACTTGCCTACTGTGCGAGGGGTCCTCGGTTCTATTTCCGGCTGGGGTGGGAATTTTTCTGTAGCCAAGTTTAATCCCTATCCTCCACAGAGTCTGGAGATATAAATGAGAGTATCAATGTATGTGTGCGATATAAAGAACCCAAATGTACAAGAAACACAACGACAAACCAGTACGAGTTAACACCATTGTTCCAAAGGAAAGGCCGTCGTTAAGACTAATGTAGTTAAAGGCGGGGTATAAATGGAGCTGAAAAAGTCGCTCACAGTAAAACACTTCTGTGAAATGTAAAAGACCTAATTTTGGAAATGCACGCTCTTTTATTAACTTAAGTCTTGCCTACTTTGCGACTACCCCACCAAAGTTCCTACATTACACGTTGCCAAATCTTAAGCTATTTCTTCGCAACTGAACTTGCTATATTTTAAGAATTCTTTCCCTTTCTAATTTTTAGAACTGGTATACGTGCATTCATACAATCTCTGACTTCTTAACGTATTGTGTTCTAATTGCCTGAACCTTGTGCTAATGGGTTGGTTTGTTTGTTGACTGAGTTCGCCGGAACACCTAATTGCCTTAGCTACTCTGACTTCTAACTGCTTTGCCCGAACACGTAATCTGCCTGATAAAGCCTTCTTTTGCACTGACAAATTATAACTAGCTCTTCTTATATTATGCATTGATTTTAATGTATAGACGTTATCTATTGCAACTAGTTATCTATCTCCCTATCATGTCTTTATAAAAGTATTAATCGTACAAGTTAATAATTTCCAGTATCAGCCTAATATAAGCAGGTGCTGGAAAAAGTAAAAAGATGCGGTTTTAATGACCTCGTGTTCGTTTGATTACACATAAAAGTAGTTTCAACAAGAAAGAGTATTCAGGGTTGTTTCGCTCACACTTGGCTTTTCCCTTGCTGACGTTTACGTCCGCTAAACGTGCCTTGTTAGTTGTAATTAATTGTGTGCTAGTCTGAAGCTTGTTCAGTGCTGTATAATCCCCTTCTGCTTTATTGGCAGCGGAATGTCAAGCGCAAAAGAAAGAAAGGGTGTGGAAGATAATTTTTGAGCTTCTTCTTCCCTACTGCTGCAGCCAGATTATCCATAATGAGACATCACTTCAACCCCTCGCGCTTTTGTTTCTCTGACTTAAAGAAGGGTGACTGGGATTTGTGGGGCGAGCAAGGAAGAAAGGTAATTTACACACTCATTCGGCTCCGCGGTCGGCGTTTATATGTATATATTTTATAATAAAGGCACCACCAGTCACCCCAGAAAACAGCTCTCATGTTTTAATTACAAGGGTGCATGCAGGAAAAGGGTTGTTGCTTATAGTCTCTTCTATAGAAACTAATTTACTTTGGCGTTAATATTGATTTGCATATATAAAGAATTACCGTCAGGGGATGAGCTGAAATAATGGAAAGTGTGCTAATTTCAGGGATGAAGATCTTTGAGACCTGCTTAATGCTCTCTAGGAATCACCCTTTGGACTGGTTACTAGAACGCTATATAAGGGAAGAGTTCAATGAACCCTCATACATAGAGTGTAATAGAAATCAGGCACCACCATTAAAAACTGACAAAATTGGACACCGTTATTTGCCAATAATGGTTTTGCATGGTCGTCAGTTTCCTGTCTTCCCGATCATATTTACACAGAAGGAAATTTATAATTCCAATACATGAATTCGTTTTCAAGGAAACCCATCTACCGACGTCGGAATTATATGCACTAAAATCTCGAACATGTGCACTTAAAATGCATGATTTGTAGATCTAATCACATTCAGCGTTTCCAAGTATGTCCTCCTCGTAGCTGTAATTGCATTTACTGGAGTCTACGACGATCTCTTAAGTGTTCCAGAGTAAACTTATGACGTTTGTTGGTTGTATGAGATTGTGTGCTAAGAACGACCTCTCAACGTCCACAGATCTCGTAGGACAGTATTTGTAAGAACTGACAAGGTCTGGTAAATTTCCTCTGGAAGGCATTGTCGCCTTGAAGGTATTTGCTCACAGAGCACAAGATGTTAAAACCAGGATTTATTTGTAGAACACTACACAATTTTTCAACCAGCTCATTTTTCACTTTTTCAAGGATTAATAGGGCATCACAAAGGAGCAAGCCACATTTTTCTAATTCCTGAATTCCTTCGGGTAGAATTTTGAAATGAGCTTTGGTTACGTTTAAATCCCTCTGTAACGATTCACTTTTGAATATTTCTTATGGACGGTGAATGGAAGTGGCGTCACTTCGATCAAGGCCACAAACAAATTCCTTAACTGCACAAAAAGTATCTGAATAAAATAGAGCAGCGTTTATCCATGTACCCCAACGCATAAGAATTAGTTCTGATAGTAAATGTGATTCTCTGTGAGCGTTTACTCGCAAGAACATTCAGAAATACCTTCTTAGCACTTGAAATCAAAGTGTTCTTCAGAAAACTGTTCCCGTATTGTTTCTGCTACTCTGTTAAGTCCATGTACAATGCAAGTAGCATGTATTAGATCGGGATAAAAGTTTTAGAGTCGAAACAGCACTCAACATATAGGATGCAGAATCTGAGAGGAGGACACGAAACTTCTTGTAGTTGCCCCCTTATGACCACAACACTCTTATAGCGTCGTCCACAAAGCGTGCTACAGTGGAGTGATTAGTTTTTTATAAGACCTTACAATCGATCAAATAATACGTTCCCGGCTCTTTTTCACTTAGTTTGGCAACGATTAATCCCGCGACATGGCCATAAACGCCTGTAGTTTCATCGAGTATGTACAACCCATGTAAGGCACTCTTTCAAAGTATTTTAAATTTCTATAAAGTTTTAATGGCATCAGTCATCTAAGTAATGTTTTCGAAGTGTTGATTCATCTGGAATGGTACGGTTACAATATTTCTCAAAGAAATCCCGGAAATTTCGATTGTTCAATATATTCCACGGTGTTTTTGATGTGATTAGCACATGACAAAGCGCTGAAAAATTCATTTCTCTAATATGAAGTACGACTTTGCTTTGAGGTAGTCTGCTGTTTTGCTGCAATATGTTGCTTGGTAGTCGAATGTTGTGTTAATTGAAACTTTTTCTCGCGCGCAATTTGTTTGTTACACAGTTGGGAAAAAAATAACCTTACCGTCTTTGTGTAATCCGGTGATCCACAGTCCTTAACCACTGTACACTTCCTTTACTTTTATCTTTCGACATTTACAACACTTCCTAAAATGTGCTTCTCATAAAGAAAACCAATTTACTCACTCACTAGCTATTGTGGCTAGTGGCTACATTACGAAGACACATTTAACTCGCGCCTAATCTGTTGTGATTCCCCGGGTTTACGTCACTGTTATGGAATGCAGCTTCTCGCCAGAGGCTCAAGGGGCTTCTGGCTGGTAGGCAGAACTATGGAAGTATGTCACGACTCTATAAAAAATGTTAAAACTTAAAAATGGCGTTCCAGTCCTTAAAACACTTTGATATATGCATGGTGCATACCAAAATTGCAAAATATGCAACAACTCCAAAAATATGCTTTTATATGCACTATAAAATTGTATATACAGTAACAAGTGATGGTAAAACGAACTTAAAGTCTTCTTTACATATCATCTGTAAAAGGCAGGTCCGATGCTAGTAGTAACATACAGTATTGTGGCTTTATCAGTTTTTCAACTTTCATGATTCTAATGTTCTCAGTGTCACTTCACTAATATGAACTAGTTGAATTTCCCCGTCACTTCACTTACCTTCTTGACGCGTCCAATTCTTAAGGACGGTTCACTCGCTGGGATTTGAACACAAGACTTCCTCAATCTCTCCTGCAGCAGCAGCAGCACTCTCAGTTATTGTCACAATCTACTTGTAGAAGCGCACTTGATGTCGTACTCGCCAACACGCTCACTAACTGACACTTCTCGCCAGAATTCTCGGTTATATAGCCAGTGGAGTCTTCCACAAAAACATTCCAGAGCTATCTCGACCCACATTCTGGAGGCAGGGGGAAGAAACTTCAGGAAAACTCTCTCGCGGTGTTTACGCTGGCGAGCGCTACTTATCGTTATTTATTCCGATTGCCTGGCGCCGAACTTCCGACACTCTTGGGCCATAGCCGCTGCGTCACAATATACACTAGGGTGGGAAAGTAAACGTTTATATCGATTAACCTAAGGTCGTGTCCTTCACCTTGCCTATCTCAGAGCGTGGTGGCTTGATAACACAGCAATAAGGGGGGAAAGAGGGGAGGTTGATGCCTTTGGTTTTTCTGGTGTTATTGAAACCAAAACATGTTTATTGTCTCAGAACCAGTCATGTCGTATACTAGGTAAGTTACTCGTGGACGTATCGTGGGTATGTGGGAGGCTGGTCGCACTGTTACAGAAATTGCAACGGCAGTGCATAAAAGTGTTATAGTAAATTACTGGATAAAAATAGTCCAGGAAAGTGGGGAATACGTCTACATGCTCGTCAGAAAGTGGGCACTTCCATCGCAGATGATGATATTCGTTTATTAAATGCAAATTGTTCTGTTGTTATAATTGACTGATCATGTTTAGAAACTAGAGATAAATGTGTGTATGTATATGGTTTATCGAGTATGACATACATATTATGGCAATAAAATTGGGTTATATTTTTGTCTATAACCCTGTTGTATTCCTGTGATGAGCAAAATGTTAGTAAAGGTATATTAACCAATTATAGTTTGAATTAGAGGGAAAACATGCCGCTTTATTTATATGCAGCAACAAGCATTGTTATCACTGTGAGAATACAGTTCTCTTTGTTGTTTGTTATAAAGGGCTGGCTTGCTATGCATTTAATGAATACCATTTAAGCTTTAATTTGCACCCCCTGAAAATCTTATCACACTACACATTCTATATTTCGTTAACCTGGGCGTTCATCAAGTTTTCCCCTTTCAAAGGCGTGTCCTGCACTAGCCGATAAGGTATGGGCTACCAATCACGATAAGAGGTCTCTATGACAAACTGAATGCACTCACTCTACCTCTTTCTCTTCTAGCCAATACGATCGAAACCATAAACATATATTTCGTTTCTACGCCATTTTGTAACCTTTGTTGTGGTTATTGATGCAATTATTTAGCAGAAGGAGTGGCGCACCCTTGCATCGTAGGTTGAAGCAACCAATGAAATGGCCATGACTTCGCAAGGCCACGTATAACGATAAATGATGCGACATACGCGAGGTGCAGAGAGACTTTCTTTGGTGCTCTATGTACCTACAACGAAATGTGTAATTGAACTATTTCTACAAAGGTTTCTTCCGATTAAGTTAAAATAAATAGAGAAATAGGCTCTCGTATGACTATTTTGTACAAGAATATAAACGATAGTGATTATAAAATGCCATGTGAATGTATCACTTAATTTCTTTATTATAGTATAGATGTCGGCAATTTAAGTGGAAATTTGTTCTTGATATAGTTGTTTATCATTGCATATGCACTTAGATAATGAACTGGAGACAACTTGCGGAAAATAACTCTTTATCACGTAAACAGAGTCTGTCTCTTCTGCTGCTACAAGGAAGATAAATGGAAGGGCGCGGCGTCCTATTAGTTTGTGTATGACATACGACAAAAGACATCCCTCCTTAAAGGTCGCTTGCACATGTATCGGACCAATGCTGTGCTAACATTTGAAACACGACATTTGTAAAGGTTACATCAACACACCAGCAGTATAACCCTTTACGTCAATGGTTTTAGTCATATGACAAAACGAAAACAACTTCTCTAACTTGATTAGGTTTACCTGTCACAAAGGAAGGGCGCAGATACTCCAAGGCCATTCATCATAGATACACACTTTGTAGTCGTTGAATCCAAAAATAACACTTTTTTTTAGTAAACTCGGCGCGCACCTGAGTGTTTTATCTTCATGTGACCAGCATAACTTAAAAAAATCTGATGTGTTACACTCACATGACTTTCTTTACTCTTGTACAAACTATCCTGGGGTGGGGGGATTTTCTTGAAAACCTTCGTGTCGCATCCTTGGAAGATACTGAACCTAAATACCAAGTTTGGTGTTTATCCGACTGTTCGTTTCTGAGTTATGCTGTTCACAGACACACACACAGACAGACACACAGACACACACGGACATGTTTCCAAAAATGCTTTTTTTTTATTCAGGGGGTTTCAAAACATGTATTTTCGGTGAAATCTCGGTATCGAATTTTTGGGTGGAATACAATACTTCCCCTACTTACTATACGTAGTAGAGAAAGTAAAAAGGCCACTAACCATGTCCTTTGGTGTCTAAGCAGCAGAGAAAGTAAAAAGCTTCCATGTAATGCCGTTAACCAGCTGATTCATATTTAAAGTGATTTGATGTTAAACGTACACTGAGGTGCATAAAAGATGGCCAATAATATAATGCCACTGTTTAAGTCGGTACTGTCGAATTTAGCCCCACCCTCTGCCAGCGTGACCTGCTCTGTTCCTCGAGTATAATTCTAGTCACTGGATTGACAGGGTAATTTACTTCACCCAAAATATGACCGAACTGCCCAAGCTAATTGTCCATGTTCTCAGCAGCGGAGTACCGTTATGGCAATACTTCGTTGAATTTTGCCGCAAAAACAGAATATAGTATGATAAAAATGTAGTAATAAATACGAAAGTTAAGAAAGTTTTATTTTTTGTTCTTTTAATACACTGTTGTATTGTCATGCTATACTGTTGTTTTCTTTCTTTCTTAATGTCGGTTTTCTTAGTACGTTCGATGACAGCAATAAATTTAACCCTCGCCTCCATGTCTCTGATGATTGGATTGGACTGGATTGTGAAGCGGAGGGGATTCGATCCAAGAATGAGGATATTGTACCCACGGGGGGCTGGGAGGGAAAGAGGGGAGAGATGAGTTGAAGGGAGACGCTGGGCGGCCGGAAGCAGGAGTGACTGCACAGCAGTGGCAGGGTCCCTATAATTTCCAGATTGAGACGCACTGACAGTCGGGCAGGCAGACCAGGGACCCTGCCCACGCTTTTTGTTTGTTTGGAAAACAGGAATAAAGGTATAAGGAAAAACAAAGATAGAGGGGTATTTGGGAGGAAGAGGTAGTGAAAGGATGTGATGCTGTTGTGGCGCTTTTTATTGGGGGCATGTGGGGTCATGGTGGCTGGTACTGCCGAAGCAAACCTGCGGTTCGTGGGTAATTACTAATGTTGGCGGAGTCATCCGCAGTGGGGATTAGGTAACTGCCATGGCCGAAGACCTGACAGGGACCTTGTTTTAAGTTTTTGTTTGTGGGAACCGTGCCCGCGCCTGTTACCTCCAGGCAGTGGTTGTTGTGAGGTGGTGTTGGTGGTGCTGTGGTGTTCATGTGTTGTGTTGAGCTGGTTGTGTTAGAACGTGCTGCTCTATGAAGTTGCGTATTAGCAGGTAGTCCCCCAAGGGGCAGTATTGATGCCCCGATAACCGGCCGAGGGACAGAGAAAGTTCTCAGAGAGCATCCTTTTCGCTGCCAAGCCGCACCGAAACACCATCGCCGACACTTTCAACCCTGAAACAGCGAGGGACCCTGAAACAGATCAAATGGGGTGAAGGATGAATGAAATGAGAAATGGAGGGATAGGAAGTTCGGGAGATGAAAGAAACCACACCAGCATTTGCCTAACGATCCGGGAAAACCTCCGAAAGAAAGCATGGGTCAGAGTGGGCGTTCGCTGGGGATCAAATCCGGGACCTCCCGAATGCGGCACAGACTTTACCACCTGAGCCATCCCCCTTAGTGTGTTGCTGATGAAAGTTCTCGTATGAATGTCGTAGTATGAAATAACTCTTGACTCCTTCCTCTAAAAGGCCGAAATATGTTGTATTGGTTTATCTTTTTCTTGAGAACCAATTGTAGCAAAATTTTCTCATACTGTGGTACCAGAAAATCCCCTCATTTATTATCGATTATAACACATTCATTGGTTCGCTTTTGTGTCCCTGTATTGTTTTTCAGGCCAGTCACATAGAGAATAATTAACGGTTGAGTGCAGTAAAAATTGGTACCTGAAGATAGAAACCTTACGGAGGGAAAACAGTTGCAACCTGGGGCATGGGCCACTTTTTATACACGTGTCAGTGTACGTAATATCTTGATGACCCTTGGTCATTTAGGGATGAAAGTGCACGTGGCGCTAAATGCGTTCCCTTTGTTTATACTTTTCGAAATTGTCATTGTATCGAAAAGAATGGCAAGTGGTCCGGAAGTCGCAGCGTATTGTGATTGGATGGGGGTTCTAACCTCATCTGCAGACATTTGTATGCACTGTGAACAGTGGGCCTTGCAGATGTTGTTACCACATAAATAACGCGATAACACTCAGCAAAGGGAAGTGGCATACCGATTTACATACGAAAGGTAGCTTTTTAAAAAATTTCAACCCTCGCTCCACCCCAAACAACCCCCTTTTCACTCCACTTGCGGGCTGTTAGTCACTGTAAATGCGGCGTGTTTTAAAAGGGATGAGCACAGGAGGGTAGTTCCTGCAACCCCTTTGATCACAACTCACCAAATCAAATAACGCACCATTTCACACTTGCAGTAGCATTTTTTTGTTTGAGGAAACTTCGAAATTGTTTATAATTTATGGCTAGTGACTAACCACCTTGTAACTAGTGAATTAATTCCATTTCCCTCTCCGTGGTGTTGAAACTTTACTGAAACTACTTGTTAGAAAGCAACGCCTGTTTAGAGCATATTGTATTGAGAAAAGAACGAAATAAGTAACAAAGTTGTTTTCTCATTGTTATAAGGGTGGTAAGAGATTTAAAAAAATATCTAGGAACGTTTTGAAAACACCAGACGAATCAAGTCACATTGTTGGAGGATGCTGAAGTTAAATGCCAGTTTGGTACCTAGCAAACTACGCGTTTCTTTATTTGTGCTGTTCACACACACGAACACACGCTCGTGTGGTACAATTTTCTATAAATGCTTTTTTAAGTTTAGAGAGCCTCAAATCACGTATTTCCGATTGAATTTCGATATGGAATTTTTGTTTGGTAGCGAGTAAGGTGGAGCCGCTGTATAATGGGACTCTCACTCGGGAGATCCGGGTTCGATCCCCGTCGACCGCCCATTCCGACCCATGAATTTTTCGTGGTTTCCCCGGGTGCTGGTGTAGTTCATCTTCTACCACAACTTTCTTGCCCCTCATTTTCTGTACCCATAATCTCCCTTGTCATTTGTTTCAGGGTTGTAGGACCAGGCGACGGTGTTCGGCGGGTTGCGGGAGGACGGTGTGCGCTTTGTAGACGTTTCTTCTCTGTAACTGCCCCAGTTAGGATCCGCCTCCGAGTGCTTTCAGGCGAACGCCCCGTGGGGACCACCGGGAGTTACGGGCTTGTGGGTGGGCCCGACGTAATCGAATGCGTTCTATTTGGAAACGTTAGGGACCCGCCCATGCCTTCACTCTTATCAGGATCTGGTCGCCAGTAGTATATACCCCGCGGCAGGCAGACGGTCAAAGGTCGCCCTGGTGTCAAAGGTCAGAGGTTAAAAGTCATTGACGTCATGAAGGTCAGAAGGTTATCTGACCGAGATGACGTCATAGACCTTGACACCTCTGACCCCCGCCAGGGCGGAGCCGTCTACCTGCCGCGGGGCATATTTTTTTTCTTTTTTCTTTTTTCTTTTTTTCTTTTTTTCTTTTATTATAATGTATACAATATTAGGTTACAGTTTTTCAATTAGTTGTAAAACAAAAAAGGTGTGTAGAAATTATGTACAATACTGTATGATGGCTTTACATTTACAATTAGTGCAAAGGGTACAAGTCTTTGTTAATTACTGTTTTTTTACTCTATTGAATGCTTTTGATACAAAATAATTTTAATGAATGTAGTTACATCATCATTATAGTTTATGCTGTTTTTTGTGCTGCTACTGGCAGCGGCGACGGCTGCGGCGATGTTGTTGGTGCTGCTGTTGCTGGTAGTTGCGCTTGCCTCGGGGATGTTGTTGCTGTTGTTACTGGTATTGGCGCTTGCCTCGGGAATGTTGTTGCTGATGCTGTTGTTGGTAGTGGCGCCTGGCTCGGGGATGTTGCTGCTGCTGTTGCGGGTAGTGGCTTCGGTTGCGGGGATGTTGTTGCTGGGGATGTTGCTATTGGCTCCGGTTGTGGGGATATTATGTTTATCATCGTCGTCGTCAGAGTTAGATGTGCTGTTATTGCTGCTGCTGCTGTTAAATTCGAAATCGATTTCACTGTCATCGGTTTCGGAATCTTCGTCATCACTTTCGCCGAACACAATAGAGCGAAGTCTTTTATCTATGTTTTTGGTGACGCACTTAAACATCATGTGAAAGAAGTTGTTGCTTACATCTTTTTGTACTTTTGGCATGTACAGAGCGCTTGTCACAAAATTGCTGCATTTTTTTTCGTTACATTGTAGTATGTTGTATGAACCGTGTTGTGTGATGCATTGGTCTAAACTTGGAGTTTTGGAGTTACTTGCGGTAATTGTTAATCTTGCAGCGCTTTTTTCACATGCGTTGATTAAACAGCATTTAAATGCAATGTGGAACACCTCGACATTAGCTGAACAAGAAGATGGTGGTATTTCAAGTTTTATGATTACTGTTTTTTCTTTCGGAGTATGAGGAAGTATTTCCATGGACTGAAGTTTAAAACATTGGTTGACGTACTTTCCGTCGGCGTTTACAGCATCTGTCGTGTTAAAAACAACTTGAGTCCAAACATTATATCCTACGTCAATGGGGTCTGTAAGAAGATCCATGGTGTAGTGTTTGGTACTTCCGCTGACTGACTGATCTTCAGAGCTTGGTGCGTCGTCGTTAAATTTAATTCTCTTGGTCACAATGACGTCACGTAAAGTATGACGTCGCTTTAGTCGTCGTGTTGCGGCTATCGTTAAGTTGTCAGGCCCTATGCATTGCGCTGGTTCATGGTAACATTTAGCACACAGACATTGTATGCGATAATGTTTGCACATACTATGTGGGCAAAACATTTTAATTAGTAAAGAAGCAGTTAATTTGAGAAGTATATATATATGTGTTTACTACCTAAACAGCAAACTCTGACGATAATTAATTGTTATTTTTATTTTATTCTGTCGAAGCTGTAGAGGTGTCGCGTTTTATTACTGCCCAGCGACTCTTCTTCTTCGTTGTTATACAACAAGTAGTGGTTTTCTGAATTGATTGTTTTTTTGAAGTTGTGCAGCGGCAAGGCTTCGAACTAAGGAGGTAGGTGTAGCTCTCGATTTTTTATAACTGCAAAAATTATTCTTGCCTATTTAGTTTTTTAGGCAAAGAGAGAGATTCTAACAGGTACTTTTTACCTTCCACTAATTCGTTAACGACGAACGGTCTGGCTCCGGCATGGAAAGCACATCCCAAATTGTAGAGTACGGTGAAAATGTGTTCAAGGAGCTTACGATGGGCAGTAAAGAAGTAATATTTATATATGTTTTTCTACAACAACAACAACATTTGCCGATATTTAGTGTTTCTTAAATCATTCAAATCTTTCGAAGCTGTAAAGGTGCCGCGTTTTATTGTTACCAAGGGATTCCTCCCCGTTGTACAGTAGATAGTATTTTTCAGAATTTATTTTTTGAAGCTGTGTAGCTGTTAAGGCTTCAAATCTTTGAGGCAAGAGTAGTTCACGATTTTCAATAATCGCGAAAATTCTTCTCCCCCATTTGGTTTTTGTAGCAAAGAGAGATTCCAGTACGTATTTCTTACCTTCGACTAACTCGCTTGCTGTGATGGGTCTTGCACCGGCATGGGAAGCACACCCCAAATTGTTTAATACAGTGAATGTGTCCACAGAGGCCTCGATGGCTGCGGCGACGGAGTTGTTCCTGCAGTGAGCCATGGTAACGTGGCGATACTTGTAGAGCACAAGAAGAAGACAAACTGTGAGTAACGGAAGCGCTATACGCGGTATATATTAGGCGTGCTTACGTAACACGTGATGTGGACGTGCAAGGTTACCCATAAGCAAGCGACAACGATGTGGCGAGTGCGTCATCACGTGATGCTGGCGTGATATTCATGTTTCGCGTGCGTGATCATGTGAAGCTGCCAGCTGGTTGTGTAAGTAGAATTGTATTTCGTAATAGTCTTTAGGAGTGGTACATATGATATATTCCGTGTACTTAGAATAGCACATGTTCTCCACGTCATGTTTTACGCTTTGTAAGTATTTATCGTAAGCTATAATTAGATTGTTTACTTCATTAACCTCTTTTGATCGATGATAAAAAATATCGTTAACAATAGGATAGAGTTTAAGTAAAGTTTTCCATTCTTCTTCAATTAAAGATATGCTGACCGAGTCGTCTCCTTGATATTGTTTTACTATAATATTAGGAGTTCCAAATACGTATTTGACGTCTAATTTTAATTCTTCATTCAGGTTTACATCCCATTTTACTGCTTCTTTTCTAGGATTTTTATCGATAAGGGTAACACACGTGAATATATTTTTCCAATCTGTTAAATTGTTAAGAATAATTCCACGCTCTTCACCACATTTTGCAATAGTGATACACAGTTCGCAGGGAAGTTGTGCAGAAAATCCTACACAGAGAAACTTTTTTTGAGATCGGTCTAAAAAGTAGACGTTGCTTCTAATACCAATTAAAGATGACAACTGTTTTTCGTCCTCTTCTAATTTGATCTTCTTAGAGTCTGACTCGCTAACGCTAAAATGAAAAAAAAAAAGCTATGTCAGATGTAGGATTCGAACCCACGCTCTCCTTTCGGAGAATTAGATCTTAAGTCTAACGCCTTAGACCGCTCGGCCAATCTGACTATAAATAAAATACATACCTTATCTCCGTAGTTGACATGGCGAAAGGGAGAAGCACACTGTGAGACGGTCTTGCTGTCAGGTTGTTTTAAGTACTGTTAAGGTGCGTTCTAAAACAAATGATTGATGTACACGTCATAAGGAATGCAGTTTAATGATGATTCATGCTTTAACTCGTGAGGCAGACGTGAGTCGTTAGGCTTAGGATCACATGGATATGCATTTCTTTTATTCACGGTATGATCGTACCATTCGGCAAGATTTAACACATTTCTTTGAGCACAATTAAGAGTTTGTATTCTATGACAAGGATACATACAAGACGAAGAATTAAACATTACTAACGATTCGTCGTTTAATTTTAATTCTTCTATATTAATTACAGTTCTATTTGTAATTTTACGAAGAAATACCGTTCTTTGTTCTCCTTTAGTGAAAATGACAGTAAAAAGATCTACGTTGCGAGTGAGTATGGAAGAAAGTTGATCGTAGTCAACATCACCATTGTTCCAGTGTAAACCGTGAATTTTTGAACTAATTTTTTTATTAGTAGAAATAGTTTTATCAGATAACAAGCGTTCATCGTGGGGTGGTTTAAAGACCCAAGTCTGCACTTCACGACTCAAACCGCATATAGAAAGCTCTTTGATCACATATTCAAGTTCGTTATTTATTAAAAAGTTAAAATAAACAAAACCAGTTCCTGTAGACATGTTTCTTTATCTGATTTCAAATTAACACTGAAGTAGTAATAACTAGAGTACTTGCCTTATATTGATGATGTACAGGTTTGTAGTAGAACTTCCGCATTTGTTGAAAAAAGCATACATCTTTGTTACAATAGAGATGTGCAAGTTTGTAGAGGCACTGAAGTGGTACTAGTTCCGCATTTGTTGAGAAAGCATACATCTTTGTAAGTTTTTAAGATAAGATTGTCGTTGTATGTATAATCAGATATTCTAAATTTAGAGTAAAATTTTCGAAGGGG
Organism: Deroplatys truncata; assembly: GCA_030765065.1. NCBI lineage: Eukaryota > Metazoa > Arthropoda > Insecta > Mantodea > Mantidae > Deroplatys > Deroplatys truncata. The sequence goes on from CM060985.1 coordinate 48,957,305, forward strand.
TAAATTACAACATCTATGTATAGCATAAGCAATTACGTAATGCCCGCATGTAGAGCTAATAGAGCTTTGTAATCTTCGTTTACCACAATTCCAATTATTACCGCAATTACGATTTAGAAAATGTGTAAAATGGTGAGAAAGCGGAGGCATTCCGAAACTGTCAAAATATTCCCCTTTACCACATTTTGAAATAAAAATACCGATCCAATGTTTACCAGGCTTACTAATCGGATCTGTATTTGCTACTAATACAATTGGAAAATGTCTATGTATCCGTTTAGGTAATTGGTCACATGCAAAAACGCCTAAAAAATACGGTCTAGTACGTGTGTTGGTAGATAAATATTTTCTTATTTGTTCGGTGTTCATGTTACGTAAATTGATCTGTTTGCATCGAAATCTAGTACCCGTTGATATTCGGATAAAACAATCATGCAAGCTGCTTCGGTTAAAGCCGTTTTAAAACCTACGTTTATTGAAACATTACCATGATGTAATCCTGAAACATGGGTTTCGTTAGCACTTTTATCAGGCGTTAAATCGAACATAAGAAACGTGTATCCGTTTTGATAATCGTTTCTCGATATTGTATGTCCTTTGTCCTCAGGATTTAAATCCAAAGCTTTAGCGAGGGAATTAAAGCATTTAACATATTTTTTACTTGTAAAATCAGGAGTTAGAGGTTGCGCAGGAAACGGTTGTTCATTTACAAAAAGTTGAAAAAAATTAAAGTTTAAATGTAAAAAATTGTAAGGATTTTTTATAAAATTTCCGCTATATGCGGTATCTGACACAAATCCGACTGTGATTCTGCGAGGTGCTTTACCCACTAATATATCATGAAATTTTTTGCTTATTGTTCCTTTAGGAATGTTAAATGGTTGAACATCTACCTCGTCCAATATTAATTTACCGTTAAGTGTAGAAAGTAAGTTTTGATGAGCTAAAAGCATGGAAGCGGAAGGATATATACACGTTACGTTAAGTGTAGCACCCGTAATTATAGTTTTTCCTTTAATTTCTCCAACAGCTATAAGATGATATTCGGGAGTAGACGGAGTTAGTTTTATCGTCATGTCTACATTGTTGGGAATATATTTTTCTTGAGAAAATAGAGAACACGATAATCGACCCATTAATTCAAATTCTTGACTACCTTTAGTATGTTCGAAGCGCCATTTTAATCCTTCATTGCTATCGAAGGTATCAAAAGCACCTGCTGTATCCTTTTTCCAAAGCGACGTTTCAAGCCACGAATTTTGTGATTCTGATGAATAATTAAACAATTGCTCTATATACGTTTTATACGGGTATCCGGGTTGCGGTGGAGTAACAGTAACATTATTTAACATTACCTCTATTTGCTGGAACAGAGAATTTAAAGGGTTGTTAACCAGAGTGATTTTATCGGTATCTTTTAACTCTTTACCATCGTGGCTAACAATTTTACAACGTAAATATAATTCTATCTGTGAACCGTCGATGTACGCATCAGCATTACCTTTATAATGAAAGACGATGGGTGAATTGTACGAAATTACATTTTGAGGTTCTAATTCAATTACGGTATACCGATTTACGCTAGTTTGCACGGGAGGTTCGTCAAAAAAATTAAATGCCGAATTTACGTATACCTTAGACATTATGCAAATATATCACGTGTGTTTTTTGATTTTCTTTTTTTAGTTTTACGCTTTCTCTGTTTCTTTTTCTTAGTTATTTTAGATTTTTTAAACCCTTTCTTGCGTCTTGCACTTCTTCTTCTTAACTGTGTTGTTTTACGTCTTTTACGAACTTTTATTCCTGAACCGAGCATTGTATCCAAAGCCTGATCTGCTTTTCTCTTTAAATTCGATCCGCCTTCTTTTAATCTGTTATTAAGTGAAGACTTGAAAGGTTTTTGCGAAATCACATCCGATAAAACATTACCACCCACGTTTAATAGTTCTTTACCGACTGACTTTGCAGCGCTTTTAAAGTACGGAGACATGTATCTAAACAAACTACCTAAAGCACCAAAAAGTCCGCGTCCTTTTTGAAAGCGTCTACCTTTATACAATACAAAAGTATCACCATGTCCTGTCTGATTAAGAAAATATTTAATGAGCTCACGATGATCCATAAGGTCTAAACCAAAGTACTACAGCCGAAGAAAATCCGTCCATAAATGGTAATAATTCGCCTGTTCCCGTTCTTAAATCGATTTTTATAATTTGGAAATCGTGTTGAAGAACAGGAACCCAGTTTAAAGGTACAAACGATTTTTCCATTGCTAGATGTTTATGATCAACATCTATTTCAACAATGGTACTTTCGATAATTTGAGTAAACGTATCGCTTACCATTTGAGGTTCTATAATATTGCAGTATATAAACATTTCGTACGGAAATGATACGTAAGGATTCATTGGAAATGGGGCGCGTTTAATTTTAGTAACATCGGTTAGAGGCGCAAATCCTAGCTGTCTGCTTAAATCCTGAGAAAGATATAATTCGCGCATTATATTTTCGCTAACTGCTCTTTTATCTTTTGATTTTGCTGTCTCGTCATTAACCTCGATGTCATGTTCATTTAATTTAGAATCTGTAGTAGATGGTTGAATAGAATCGTTTTCGGTGTTATTTACAGCCGATTCCGAAACGTCTGCCTCATTACGCTTTTTGTTTTCTTTTTTCTTTTCTACAGCAGTCGAATTAACGTGGACGAAACCTGTGTCCTTATTGTATAAGAAAAGCTTGTTGATATGACTTTCCTTTTTAATTGTTTCGTTAATTACCGATAGAAGCATAACATTATCTGTTATAGTAGTTTCATTTAATTCATAACGAAAATCTATTTCCTGAGGAACCCCTTGTTCGGGTTTATAAAGCATTCGTCCTTTAATGTAATTACCACCTTTAGCAATGTTTAAAAAAGAGCCCGGATAACGAATTTTTGTAAGTGCCACTTCCCATTTACCTCGAAGAACTACCCTTTGCGGCAACATGTTCAAAAATTGAGAAGTGGTGTTGTTATCAAAAATAGTAGGAGAACCATTACTTGTTAAAGTAATAGAAAATGGTTCGGTACGTATCATTATAATGACGCTATTTTTGAATGTTTAATCCAGGAATTAAATTTATCAGGATAACCTTTCCACTTTACCAATACTTCTTTACTACGACCTTTACCTCTCATGCCTAAGATTTTATCAATCTTATAAAGTTTCGGAAGACGCACTTTTTGTAATTCTTCGGTGTAGAATATACCGTTTATTTCTTCTCCAGATAAATCTTTTAGTTTATAAACTATAGGTGTACTTTGAATTATTTGCTGTATTAGAAATATCTCATCAGTCCAATTGTGTTCGTAACCTTTATCAAAACGTAATTTGGCTTTAGAAATTCTAACATGATCACCGATTCTAAATTGTATTTTGGGTAAGGAAACTGTTTCAGTAAACCGATTTTTGTATAGGTTATTGTATACTTTTAAAATGTTTGAGGAATTTACCTGTATTGGTGCCATTTTGATTGATCTATGATAAGAGCTATTATATGCTTGTAACAGACTAGGTAGTATATCTATATACGTATATGTGTGTTTATATGTAAAGTATCGCCACATTTTAGTTTTTAAAGTTCTATTAAATCGTTCTATAACACTAGCTTTTACATTATTATTAGTTGTGTAATGAAGTATTCCTTTAGATTTTAAAAACGTCTGAAATGTTTTATTTGTAAATTCAGTTCCTTTATCGGTTTGAATTACTTTAGGAATGCGTTTATATCGTTCGAATATAATTGTAAATGCTTTAACAATTTCACCACCGCTTTTAGTTTTTAAAGGTAATGCCCATGCAAATTTGGAGAACACGTCTATAACAGTTAAAATATATACGTAACGTTTGTTGTATTTAGAAATAGTATCTAAAACATTTAAATCGCTTTCCCAAAGATCATCAATATTAGTTACATGATATATTTTTGTTGGAAAACGTTTTCTTATTGGTTTGTGAAGAGTGTAACTCTCCTGTGCTTGAAGATAATATTTAATTTTAGCTTTAGAAATCCCTGTAGCACGATGCAATTTTTGTATGGTTCCAAGTCCTGCATAATGATCAAATTTGGAATAATATTTGTTAAGTAGTGACGTTTCTGCTCGTGTTAAATTATTTTTCGCCATTTATGAGAACGTAACGTGTAACCGGGGGTTTGTTTTCGAATACGTGAAGGGTAAGGTGTGAACCTAACGTTTGTATCAGAGTCCTCGCTGTCGGAGGTTTTTCTATCTTTGTCTTCGTTTTTCATTACCACTTTACTTCTTTCTCTTTTTATGGGTTTTGTTAATCCAGGTTTCGATTTCCTTTTCTTTTTTTGAGGGGATTTTAATACAGATGTAGACTGAGGTTGCTCGAATTCTAATAACTTTTGTTGTTCTTCTTCTTCCTGCATAGCTTGAACATACGGTTGACGTAATTTAGACATTATATCGTGATAGTAAGTTAGTTTATGCCTAAGCAGACTCCATTTATCGTCAGCTGACAAGTTTAAATTTTTTATTTTATTAATATTTTCTATTAAATTAGATAATGTTTTATCTATAACGTGGATCTTTTTTTCGCTTTCCGGTTGTGAATGTAACAACATAATTTGCTTAGCGTATTTCATGATGACGGTATGAACTTAGACACAAGAGCACTACCTATCGCACTTAAAACAGGTATAATAAAAGCAGGTAAAAAACCACCTTTTTGTAGTATTATTCTCTTCTTTTTCTTTAATGAAGTCTTTCTATTAACTAATCTTCTCCAGGTAGCTTTACACCTTTTTAAACGATTTTTACATTTACTCGATATAGGTATAGTTCCTTTACTAACGTTTAACACGCATTCAGTTATTGCTTTAAGTAATTTGGAATCAGCAGCTTTTAATAATTTCGTACGTGATTTAGAATTTGCTTTACTTAATATAAACAAAGCTCCACATTGTTTTGCTATTGCGGGTGAAGATAATTTACAGACTTTCTTATAAGCTAATGGAGATAGTTTAGGAACCTGACGCATATCCATGATTCTTCGTAAATGAACTTTATGTATATTATCGACGGTATTTATTTACTTTGGTCTGAAACAAACAAGGCGTTCGTTAGGTAAAACACCTGTTCGATATCGTAAAATATCGGGAGTATGTTGTGTACAATCTAATACCAAATATCCGTGCGGGGTATTAGTGGCTTTGTTAAAAGCTTCCAAAAGAAATTTTGAATTTCTGGGTTCGAGTTGCTGAAACAATTTATCTATTTGTAACTTATCTCTGTTATTTTTAAAAACTATAATATAATTTGAATTTAAAGACATCGTTCTGAACTTTTTTCCTTGAGGAAAAATGTTTTGTAAAACGTATACGATTCCAAAATTTTTATGATGTGAGTCTTTCGTAAAAAAACTAGACACATCGTTATTGTCTGCTTCATACATTAGATCGTCTAAGATAAGTAAATCCCCATTTTTTACATTTTCTAAATCTGGAACACCTTCGTGGGTACGTACGTTAAATGTACAATTGTGAAATTCGCGACCAAATTTTGGTGGATAGTCACGTGGATGACACCATAAAGCTCTTTTTATCGGATTATCGTATAAACAATTAGCATGCTTTAATAAATTTTTTACAAATGTAGATTTACCGCAACGCGAAGGACCGGCTACCTGCATGGTACTTGGAAATTTAAATTTCACAGCTGCTGAATCCACGGTTTCCGTGGGTGTAAATTGTTCTTCATCATCGTAATTATAGTTTTTGACATCGGAAGTAACAGTACTTTCTTCATCATTATCGTTAATATCACCATCATCATTTTTCATTTCTACTGTTTCTCCCGAATCGACCTGTTCTATGGGCTTATAAACAACCACATCTCGTTTTTTCTTTGTATACGGTTTATATCGAGTGTCTTTCCATTCATTTTTATTTAAAGGCTTAGTGTCTGTTAGTAAACGAGAAGTTAAACGAATTTTATTTTCAATGTCATTTTGATTTTTTGTTTTGCTTTCTTGGCCTTCTACTTGATGTTGCTTATGATAAGGTGTATATCGTGAGTGTCTCCAATTGTCATTTTTAAACTTAGTTTTTAATTTATGGTTAAAAACATTGTCATCTACGTTTTCCGGCTCAACATTTAAATGTTCGTTGTCGGATAATAAGGGAATTTTATTTTTCTGCCTAGCTATTTGCTGCTGTTTACGGTATGGTGTGTAATGTGTGTGTCTTCGTTCGAAATTTTTGAGTTTTGTTTTCAAATCATGATTAAAGGTATTATCAGGTAACTGTACGTTCGTAGTCAAATTTTCAGAGTCAAATACATCATGCAAAGAAGTATCTAAATTTGTGCGCCTACCACAGTTTTGCTCCGAATTGTAATTCTTCTTCTTCTTTTTTAAAGACAATTTACGTGCACTTAAACAGTTTGATGCCGATTCTTTAAAGCGTTTATAATTAGGATTAAAAAGTGTTTCAGAGTTTAAACGTTTGAACGCATTTTCTTTTTTATTGCGTTTCAGGGAATTTAATATATTTATTTCTTCAGCTTTACGCTTTATAGGTTGAAAAAATGTTTCAATGTTCAAAGGCTCATATTTAGGTAATGTGCTTGGTCTTTTATTTGTTGTAGTATTAAAGCATTTAGATTCACGCTTTGCGGGTTGAAAAAAGTTTTCAATATCCAAGGGATGAAACTTTGTTAATTTAATTTCTTGGTCAAAATCATCGGTAGCCGGTCTTTTATTCGATTTGTTACTACCACGATCTAACTTTAAATATTTAGCATTATTTTTTAATACGTTTTTATTAGCCGAACGTTTATTTTTTACTTCGTTATTATTATCCCATCTCGGGTATTTTACATCGTATGAAATAAATTTATCGCTAGCTGGACGTTTTGGAACTCGTAATGTTTCGGTGTTAGATAAGTTGTTAACGTTGTAATGTAATACTTCTTGTTGAGGTAACGTATGCAACACCATTATGATTACTTAATCGGATTGCTCAATACACGGTCTTTTATACCCGTATGGCACTGTGTCAAAGTCTGAGGTTCTTCTACGTTTAGTAACCACCATACGAAAGGTTTTAGTTGTTGGTTCTGTGACCAACCTCCATAACGGTTTCCTAGTAATTTGCGTGTTATTAAGATTAATTGATAGAGTATTATTTTTTAATACTATATCACGCATTACTTGAGTATTTACTTTATTCAGATTAGCACAATTTAACGTTATTCCTTTAATTTTACACATTACTTTAGTATTTTCCCCATAACGTATCCTGTAACCGTAACTTTTAGGTCCTGTAAACACGAATTGGTCGATGTAAGCATTTTCGCCGTATTTTTCTAATTCGTTTGTCATGCAACCTAAAAACGGACCGGTAGCAGGCATCCATTGGTTAGGTTTCCACGTAGCGATAACAGAATCGGTGTCGAAATATAGCACACGTCTACCTAATTGTTTTAAATAACTATACAGTTCCAATCGAGCGTGTGCGGTGGTGTACGCAGCTATAACTACGTTAGTTGTCGGATTTAATTTTGGGCTTATCTTCACGTATTTCCATACTACGTACATAATTGTGTCTGTCGCCGGAAGATATGTTTGTACTTCCACACTAGGATTATTTAATAGCTCTATCAATCGCGAATATGTATTTACTAACTCACAAGTAGGTAGATTATCTCTTTGCCCATATTTACCCCAAAAAGAATTAAGCATAAGCTTAGCCATTTCTCGTTTTCCGGGATTCGAACATATTGTGTCGTAATTTAATTTAATTCCCTCTTTTAATTCAAAATCGTTAATGAATTGAAGTTTTTTATCCTCAGTATCGCAATAAGAGGGCCACCCAGAAGCTTCGGTTTTTATTTTTAAAAATTGGTTCACGTAATTCTCAAATAACCCTTTTTTCTTTGATTCCAAATTATACTGCACCATGTCATACTCCCATATTTCATATATTTCCAATATAACATAATTTTCTTGAAGGGCTATTTTTACCTCGTCAATCACCCACGTTCCTGAAATACTTCTTTCTTCATCGTTATGATCACAATCGTTCTGATTTTCTAATTGAGCGCATGTCATGCATAACGGAAACATTAGTTTACCGTTAATTCGCACAGGTAAAACGGCATGGTAAAGGTTTGCAAACGGTAATATTTTGCATTTGATTAATCCACCTTTTACATTATTTAAATCCGGAAAGTCTTTACAATATATTTTTGGATGTCCAACCGGATAAGGTTTAGTCTTATTTACAAATGGATATAAACTACAAACATCGTAGTAAAATATTTTTTCGTCTGTACCTGTAATTTCATAGTATAATTTAGTACAATTTGTACGTCCGCCAAAAAACGCATTTCTAGGTTCGAGGGGTTCTGAAATTTTAAATGCTTTTATAAACCGAGATAGAGCAACGTTCGACCGAATTAAATTATTAAAATCACATTCCCACATTTCAATTACTTTGTAACCTGCTTCTTTAATGCTTTTAATTACCCTTTCTGTAGATTCGAACCTAGAGTTCATTGTTTCGTTACCCGTATTATAAAGTACAGTTGATCTATTAACGAAACAAGTTTTACAACCGTGAAAATAGCACCCTTGGAACATGTATACATATTTATATTCATCATCTTCTCTATATCCGTCAACTTTATGATTTAAAATTTTCACTTCACGATCGTTAAGTGCATGTCGGATGGTAATATTTTCGGTTTGTTCTAACCAGCTCAACCATATTAAAGCTATGCGAGATTGTTTATCTGCTAAACGATAACCGCCAAGAGGAATAATGGAAATAGTATCTTTAGGCATAAAACGATGTCTATACACATTCATGCAGGCATTTGCTATAGTTACACATTCTCTGAAAGGGTCAATCTTATTTTCCTGCATAAATTCTTTTCTAAATTTTGACACACCGAAACACAACATTTGTACATCCATTTGACAATATGTAACAATTTCTTTTTTCATGTTAAATTCGTAATTAGAAGATACTTTTTCAGCGTACCATTTTTCGAATGTTTGTCTATCTTCTACAGTCATTTTGTCAGGACAAAAATATTGTTGATCGGGCATCACACCAACATAGTTCTGATTTTCGCTTGTGTTAAATAGGTAAGGGAAATATCCTTTAACTTCTTTTAACCCGAACGTTTTTGAAAATTTAGCAAGTGAAAACGGTATAAAGTTCAACGAATCTATAAATGTTATATTTTGATATTTCATTTTGTATATACGATTTCCATTCATGATCAACTCTGGAGTCCATTTTAAAGTATCTACCATATACTTAAGCAACAAGTGTCCATCGTACGACTTTAAATTGTGGGCAATAACTGTTAAGTTTTTAAACGTGGTACGTGGCAAAGTAATATATTGAAACAATTCATGCACTGGGTCATTTTGAAATAACCACTCTTTTATACCACAGTGTTCGCAGCTATACATTTTTTCACAAATGTCTATACAGTAATTACATGCCTGATATAAAACACATAAATTTGCTTCATGTTCATAGGTATTCTTTCGAGTGCCAAACGGTTTCTCTTGCATACACTCGAAATCGATGAATAAGAATAACACATTTTTACTTAATTGTTTACCACGATATGGATTGATATAACATTGATGAGTATCTTCAACATATCTTTTACAGACGGTACAATATGTCTCCTTACAGACATGAACAACCTTTCTACGTCTGAGGTTATATAAACGATTACATTTAGGACAAACTTTTTCAATGTCGCACACCGACTTCCCCGCAGGATAAAACACACCTTTTAATAAATGATTATCGAAACATGTTTGACCTTTAAAATCACGGTTACAGGATGAACAAGCAATGTAATTTTCAAATGAAGAATCGCACAGCAAATGACATTTGTAACAATCATAGTCACATCGATGCAGTTCCTTTTTATTTTTTGAAACGAAGTTACATCGTCTGCAATAATATTTACATTTAAATGCTCTATGTAAATCTACTATAGCATTAAAGTGATTATCGTGATATATTAAATCAATATATTTAATATCACTCTTATTATTATTTATTGTTGACTTATACAGGACTTTATTTCCAGAATGTCCATCAAAAACAGTAAAACAATAATTCTTTAAAGCAATTTCAAATGCTTTTGCATCATCTACACCAAAATTTATAGTTTTATTAACTAAGTCAGTCAATAGTAACGCGTTACGCTTTTGCACGCATTCAGTCTTTTTTACCGAATTATATTCAGGATCATTATTAACTTTAGCCAAACACACAGCTATCGCTCTAGGTAAACAAAGAGCATCGGTATTTTTAATAACAATGATACCTTTATTCTTATAACAAAGCTCACATTCGTTAAAACATTCTCCTTCTAATATACGTGTATACACACACGTAAATTTTAATGTGCCATTCAAGAAAAAATTTTGATTACTTTGCAAAGTAGTTTCAATAGAATTTAATATCACATCTATATTTACCTGATCAAAACGTCGCACACTAATATTAAAATCCCTGTTTGGATAAGCCGAATTAGATATAGACATTCCAAAATAACTTGGTTCGTTATTTAACAATTGCTCGTTTACAAATGTCAAGTACTGAGTAAATATCCAATGTATCCACTCCATTAGATCTATTTCTTCTTCGTCATCGGGGATAGGGTCAACTATTACTTCAGTTTCGGAATATCCGGAATAAAATCTATTTAAAGTTCTATTTCTTGTTCGTACGATAGTAAAAGTCATGATTAAACAAAACTTACCAAAGATGTATGCTTTCCTGCGGACGTTAAAGATGTATGCTTTTTTCTGCGGTCGGTGTAGATGTTAATTTTCGCTAACAATTTACAGCACTTTTATACCTTGTCACGTTGTATAAAGCAGTTCGATACTCCTACGTATTGCAACATACACATCTTGCTGAGCTATCGTCGGAACAGTTTACTGAAATGACGCAAATAAGTAATGTGTTACATCAGCCGTATCTGGTTAGATCCTGTTTAAACGCACAGTCATGCGGTGTTTGCACAATTGTCGAGAGAGTTTACTGGAATGACGCCAGTGAGCAACTTGTTACATCAGCCGCAACTGGTTATAACTTGTTTAAACGCACAGTCATGCTATGCTTGCAGAATTGCCGAGCCAGTTCACTGTAATGAGGCCGTTGTGTAAGTTGCTGCATCACCCACATCCGGTTATAACAGGTTCACACGCACAGTCATGCAAGTGTTATTACTAATAATGGCTGGCTTGACGCCAAACGCTACATACGTTATTAACATGTGTGGCATTATCCGCTAGCATGAATCTTCGAACTGAAGACCGCCATTAAAAGGTTATCACGGGTGACTGCATTGACGTATACATGAGTTAGCCTTATTCTAAAGGTTTTTACTAGCATATAAAAACACGAGCTATCATTCCCATGTTATAACGTCTTGTGATAGCCGCAGAAGTCACGTCTCTCTGTCTCTCTCACTCTCAGTACAACAACAACATCATCTTCAAAATGTTTTTTAATTTTGAAATGAAAAAGATGATCAGCGCTGCATGCATTGGCAGGTGTGCGAATACTCCGCTAAACCTGTCGACGAAGAGAACAACAGAAGCTCCTCTAGACTTGTCGACACAGGTAAAGCGGAGTAAAATGGACATGCTTCCGATTACCACGTCAATTCTACGTACTCTGGAGGTTTCGCTCAACAAACGAGAACCAGGTATGGAACTTGAATTTAAAGTAGTCCTACCTGACTCGTCAAAACAGCCTGACGAGTGCGTAGAGGAGGAACACCGCTCCGACGTAGAGGACCAACTTCATCGGTCCAACGAGCATGTCCAGCAGCGCCAATGCGAGGAGCAGGACCAGCAGCGTCAGTCCGAGGAAGACCAGCTTTACCGGACCGAGATGCAGAACCAGCAGCGCCAGTCCGAGGAAGAGGAGGGCCAGTTTCTCCGGACCGAGGAGCGGGACCAGCAGCGCCAGTCCGAGGAGGAGGAGCAGGGTCAGCTTCACCGGTCCAACGGTGAAAACCAGCAGGACCAGTCCGAGCAACAGCGGGAGACCGAGGAGTTGCAGCAGCCCACTCAATATCATCATCAACAACTACAGCAACCGGGGACGTCGCAGCAACAGGTAAATAACACTGTAACAACGCAGCGACGTCCCGTAACACATTTATGTATAACCAAAAATAGAATTAAACAATTGGTCAGTAATTTGCAACAGGTCTTGTCCGATGTGACTGACATGTTTAACATTAACGCGGACGAGACAAACACCGAAAATGACAGTACTATTTTCTTAAGCAACGACGGTTCAGTTCAAAATAATAATAATAATGATGATAATGACGATGGCAATGATGATGATGATGGAAATGATAATAATAATGACAGCATGGAAGGGTTTACTATGACAAATAATTTGGCATTTCAGTATGAACTTGTAGATAACGGTGCTTTTCATCCAATAAAAATTAAAACAGGAATTTTGATACAATGTCACATAAATACCTCTATCGAACCACGCAAGGTTTTAGCTGTGTCTACTGGACTCAAGATCCAGGTACCGAAAGGGTTCTACGCTAGAGTAGAAAATTATAAAACATTACTACGACGAAATGTGACTGTTTTTTCAAAATTAATATGCGACAATAAGACTCATTTATTGACGATTGAACTGTTAAATCATTCGGACATGTTGTGTGATGTGCCGATGTATACAGACATAGCACAACTTACATTTCATCCCTATAATGTACCAAAGACACATTACACATTATTCGACTTAGTTGACAATAACTGCACTGATTGTTGATTTTATTTTATGGAACATCCACCGCATTAGTGTTACAAGCCGCCCAGTATTATTTCATCAATCATTTCACAGTATTATTGTTAACCTAATATATAAATGTAATAAATAATAATAATAAAAAATAAATGTTTATACCTACGTTACTGCTTTATAGTTTGTTTTTTTGTCATCATCGTTGTAAGACGTCATCGTCATCTTCTCCATTTTCATTTTCTCCTACTTCCAAACTTGTTAATAATAGGTCATCGTTATCGTAATTAACAAACATTTCCTCTTCTCGCGCTTCTTCGGGTTTAAGTGCGCATGCGTTGGAGTTTGTTAAGTTAAATATTAAACCTTTTAACGCCGTGACATATTCATGCATCGTGTTTACAGTAACCTTTATTTTATTAACTATCAATTGGTGATGCGTCAAGTTGTGTTGTCTAATCTCTAAAGCCTTTTTCATAACTTCCACCGCTTCGCCCGCTTTTTGCAAATTTTCTTTAAGATGATCGTTATCTTCCAAAAGCTTATCTATTTCATCGTTTAAATCTGCAACCTTTTGATTACATTCACGTTCTAACTTCTGCTTAACTTTGTTTATAGAAGTTTTGCATTTTTCGGCCACTACTTTTCGTAATTTATTTATCGACACACGACCGGTTTCGGCCGCAGTAGTTGCGGTAGTACCAGTACCGCTACCGCATTCTGATTTAATATTTAACGTACCTTCAGCAGACCATGTAGCTCCACGCTTAACTCTACCTGATACGTGTTTACCACCTATATTTAAATCCCATTCACCACTCCCACATTTTCCGAATACGTAAACATAATTATCTGAAAAATACGAGTTCATATCGTCGATCATATTATACAATAACACTAATTCGGTTTGTTCCTTACTTAATTTCCAATTTATCCCTATACCTTGCGGTAAATTATAATTATGTGTTAATGTTTCACAATTCATTAGTTCAACTAAAATCGATTTATTCTCATTTGACAACATTGGAATAGGGGTAGTATAAAATTTACAACTACCATTATCGTGTGTTAACTTTTCTACGCATTCACATACTTCGTTCACCACGAAACCGTTTTCGCATTGCATATTACCTACATGTAAATTACCGTAAAATATTTGCCCACAACGATTACCATAAGAACACCTCGTGACAGGTTTCAAACACGCATGCACATTTTTTAAGCTCTCGATATTCAGCAAACTATCTTTAAACATGCACACGCTATTGTTTTTATAAATGCACGAGCAATTAGAAAGCAATTCATAGTCTTTCGGACAAATGGTAGCATTTTGCAAATGTCCCGTATTATCATTTACGGTAATTCCACACCTACCAAACGTCACGCAACTTGCTCCCGCACCTGTTACGGCGCCCGAAACAACTACAACAAAAGACACGATCACCACCTCAAACATGATGCTCACCTGTAAAAACATTAAAGTTCACGTGCAAAACGTATATATACCCACGTGAAAGTCACGTGACCCATATTGCACAATAAAGCATTACCGCATATCTATTAATAAATACAACGTCATCAGTATTGGCGCACAAAGCAAAAGTCGTCATTGAAGTAGCCAATCACATGCAAACAGCATTTATCTTATAGCGTCCTGACAACAGCGAATCGACTCAGTATAGCATCATAGCTGTGCCTATTAGCATCGCTGCACGCCCCGGCACGAGTAACACCGGTAAGTATCGCTGGCATCAGGTAGTAAACAAAACTAACCACACCTTATGCTTACCGTCGCACAAACACACACACACACAATAGTCTTTTTTTATTGTTTCTTACAAAGCAACAGCAATGAGCATGGAAGAAGCGGACAGGGTCATCTACAAGTACGTCGGCAACCAGCAACAACTCTCCAACCTCAACTCCGACGAACGACAGGTGCTGTCGTCACTTCCACTCACCTTGTTACATCATCCTCCTCTCGACGTGGACGTGGTGTGGAACAGTTTGAGCGACCAGTGTCAACAAACCTTTGCGCAATATCGCCGCTGCAACAAACATTTTAATCCACCTTCGTGGAGTACTCACGTGGATGGTCTCGCACCTTTTGTTAAAAATTGTCACTTTTGTGTATCACCTCTCTATGAACAATAAAAGCAAAAAAAAAATTATGCCCCGCGGCAGGTAGACGGCTCCGCCCTGGCGGGGGTCAGAGGTGTCAAGGTCTACGACGTCATCACGGTCAGATAACCTTCCGACCTTCATGACGTCAAGGTCTATGACGTCATCTCGGTCAGATAACCTTCTGACCTTCATGACGTCAATGACTTTTAACCTCTGACCTTTGACACCAGGGCGACCTTTGACCGTCTGCCTGCCGCGGGGTATATACTACTGTCGCCCTTTGGTTCTCTCCCCTCTTCCCTTCTTCCCAGGGGTCCGACAGAAGCTAAAAGGACTGTTAGACCTACTTCTGGCGCTCTGTCCCAGTTTTGGGAGTCCTGCGTTCCTCCGTACCTTTGTCTATCATAGGAGACTGAATGGGGAATTACAATATTTTTGTTTGTTTTTTTAATGTGTGTGTGGGAACAGAATAACTTAAAAACCAAATGTCGGTTAAATACCAAATTTAGTGTTTCTGCTAGATACTATTTAGAATTCTATATGGATATTTTGAAGAATACCCCTAACCCAAACGACTCTTTTCCCAGAATATATTTATTTGTTTTTATTTCCTTAAAGTTAATTCTAACGAATTTGATTAAACATCTATATTCGAGATTTTGCAATGAGAGATAAAACACATACCTTGAATTATCTGTAAATAGCCTGTGAAGCACTTTTATACAATTGGAAACCATAAAAGGTAGGCAAACTCTTACTGCAGAAAAACATAGAGCTCAATAAAATTCACCTACATCTTGTGTCGGATAATATTTTTCTCACCATTAGCCATTTTCGAAACGTTTCTTTTGTGTGTTCACATTTGGCTAAGTTGCAAGTGTGTTATTCGATGGAACATATTTTAAAATTTTCGATTCCTCATTTCTCGTTATCTTAGACTTTTTCGACAAGCATGTGGATTAGAATTGGGACATATCTTTCTTAAAAGACTAAAAAGCTAAGCAGTATTTAAATGCATTAGTTAATATAAAAAATAAACTGCTCATTTATCGAGGTAAGTAAGAATGTTTTTAAATTTAGAACAAATGTTTTGATTCAAAACTCCTAGAAAGTGTTTTATGGCACATATGAGTGATATCCTTTTTTAACGAGCCAAAAAGGGCCATATTTTAAACGTTATGAAGTTACAACACGAGTGTGTATAATTTGAAACTTGCGCGCAAACCAATTTATTTCCCTTTTGCACTAAAACCAACCTTCCAGCTTGCCAAGAAGCAGAGAAATATGTGTACACTGTTCCAGGCTAATGAATTCGAATTACTGCTCCGGAATTAGCAAGTTGTCTTCAGCTGTAGCGAGTAAAATAAACAACAGAATGAAGAATTCATTGCAAATGCTTTAAACTGCTGCTATTATTTTTTAGCTTCAAGGGCGTATTTACCCTAAGTTTTGGTTTTCCATGCTCTAAGTTTCAGCCACTATAAATTAGTGAATATATATTACATTCTCTAATACGTGTAGTAAGTGGGGGAGGTATTGCATTCCACTCAAAAATTCGATACCAAAATTTCTCCTGAAATACGTGTTTTGAGGTGCCCTGAGTCCAAATAAAGCATTTTTGAAAATATGTGTGTGTGTGTCTGTCAGTCTATGAACAGCATAACTCAAAAATGAAAAGTCGGATAAATACCAAACTTGGTATTTGAGTTTAGTATCTTCCAAGGATGGGACAAGAAGATTTTCAAGAAATTCTCCCATCCCGAACTACCCTTTACATGGAAAATGTTTTGAAATTTCTTATTTTCTTAAAAAATAACTATAACCATTTCGATTAAACTACTATATATTAAAGATACTTACATGACAAATAAAATGTAGATTTTGAATTTTCTGTGAATAGCCTATGAAGTCCTCTTCATTTGGAAGGAGTTTTATATAAACTTGTATAACTGGTAAACGTTAAGCGATAGACGAAAACGTACTGCACAATAAATCAATAAAGATCTCTTTAAAACACACAATTTATTTCAAATAAGTTTTTTGTGGCATAAGCCATTTCTGAGATATCCGTTATTAACGGTTCAAATTGTTCATCTTGGTCATTTAGTTGAAGTGCTGTCAACATTCAGTAGTTTCTCGCGATTGCACGGAAACAGAATGGAATTTTACGGCCAGCAGATAACGTAGCTATTTCCGCAAAGACTTATTTGGATTAAAATGTAGTAGATATAAAAATAAGCTTTAGTAAGAATAGTTTGTATACTCACTAATAAACAAACGATAGAGGTACAGAATGTTATGTGAATGAATCAAATCAACATATTTTTTTCCCTTGGTAATGCAAAGAGGGAATCTCTAAGTCGTGTGCATACGACCGACTTTTAAAACTTTTGGCTATGGTTTAAGCATACCGTATTCCCTTTATGCCCACAACAAAATTTATAATAAGAGCACTTCTGCAAATGTTCATCTCGATTAGCATGAAGAAAGTGGAAGAATAAGTTTTTGAATAGTAATTTGTAGAAGAGTGGATAGAGAAGGTCATGTGAATATAACACATCCGTAACTTCCTGTGATTTAAATGCTGTAAAGTTACAAAAGATTTGCAGTAAATTGAGAGCTCAGATAAGGACAATAAGACGAAATGATTGGAAAGATTCTCAGTGCACGATCATAGTGTTATATTCCCTTGGGCTAGTAAATTGGCAGAATGAGACCATCTCCCAGAGCGCTTTGAATGTATGGAGGCGGGAATTGAACCGCGGCCTCAGGGGGGTCATTTGACCATCGTCACATCCGCCTTTGTTGGAGGGTGTGAGTAATGAACCCCGCACGCAATACGCTTGGGATGAGGCGGTAATGCAATAATACACAATGCATCCATCAAATGTCCGGAGTTCGAACCCAAGGCCGGTAAACCAGCAATCAAAATCTCCTTGTTGCGCAGCTCCTGTGATTGCCATAAACTGGTAATATTGCCTGCATCTACTGAATTTGCATTTCAATATGCCGACCTGATTGCAAAGGCCCTTTTTCGACTCTCGGTGATTCACTTTGGATAGAGAGACCGACGTAACAACCTGGTGTAGCCGTATGCAGTTTCTTTATAGTAGTAACACCTCTCTGTGATGCGGCTAATAAAGAGGCTGCCACACCGTGCAACAGTGGCATATGTGTCTTACCGCAGTGTTCATTTTCAGGACCATCGCCTATGATCTGAAAGGTGAAGACTGATGCGGACTCGATGAGGAAAGTGGAAGCGGGATGTTTACTCGGATCGCAGCTCGATCAAAGTTGTCCTTTTAACTTTCCCGCTACGTACCTATAGTACCTGAGAGGAAGTATTGTATTCCACGTTAAAATTCGATACCGAGGTTTCACCGGAATATAAAAACACGTAGGAATATAATATTTTAATCGCCCATTCCCAAATGTTACCGCGGCAGGAGCAGGGAATAAGGAAAATGGGTTGTAAGGGACCGAAATGGGAAAGCCGCAAGCAATGTCCATGAACAGGTATAGAGGGTTGGTGCAGCTACTCTTGGCTTGAGATTTTCAACTGCACTGTTTGTCTGGTTGCCATGACAACCAACTCAAGCTTGGAATGTATGAATGCTTCAAGTTTACGGTGAAGCTAAAATCCTGGTGTTCTTTTTACTTTCTCTACTACGTAAAGTAGGGGAAGTATTGTATTCCACCCAAAAAATTCGATACCGAGATTTCACCGCAAATACATATTTTGAGGTGCACTGAATGCATATAATGCATTTTTGAAACATGTCCGTGTGTGTGTCTGTGAACAGTATAACTCAGAAACGAACATCGGATAAACACCAAACTTGATATTTAGGTTCAGTATCTTCCAGAGACGCGACACGAAAGTTTTCAAGAAAATCCCCCCACCCCAGATTACCCTTTACATGGAACATTTTTCGAAAATTTTAATTTTCTCAAAAACGGCTCTAACAATTTTGATTAAAATATCATATGTTTAAGATATTTTCATAACAACTGAAATGTATATCTAGAATTTTCTAGGAATGTCTCCAAAAGTATTCTTCATTGTGAACGACTTTTGCATAACTGGTAAACCATAAGAGATAGACAAACTTTTACTACACAAAAAATGTAGATCGCTTTAAAATACACAATTTATGTCATATACATTTATTCTGTTGGGTGAACCATTTTCGAGATATTGCTTGTTATTCCCTTAATTTTTACAATACTTTTTCTCAAATTCGTTATTCATTTTTTTGTCCTGGTAATGCCAAGAGAATGGAATACTCCACATAGCAACCAGCTCTTAAAATATTTGACTATAGCTTAAAGCCTAGCAATTCCCCTTGCATCTACAAGAAAATTAGCAATAAGATTAACATATCGATTAACATGAAGCATATGGAGAATAAGCGTTTGTAAAAATAGTTTGTACAAGAGTAGACAAAGTCATGTGAGTATAACACGTCAGATATTTTGGTAGGTTATTCGATGGTTACTGATTCTTTTGTAAAGTTGCAAAATTCCTTCCCTTGGGTAACAGAATGCCTGTCCTCTCAAATCACTTTTCAAACTTCAAGTACTCGCATCGATCCATCAGTGCCAGTTCAGTTCATGTGCGAAAACAGTCTGTACGTAGGGAATATTGTGGTTGTGTGTATGGGCTTGAAAGTTCGTTAGTGTGAATTAAAGTATCAACAATAAGTTTAAAAACACACAAAATATTGGCGATTTCAATGACTCCGCAAAATGACATAGTGTGTTGCGTGTTACAAAAAAAATTTTCGTGATGAACTGAGGACGATAAAAGAGTCGTGATAACGGGTAGACTTAAGCCAATTCTTAGTGTATCGGCACATAAGGTGGAACAGAAAGGTGCGAAGTGTTACATCAAATATTTTAGAAGCTCGCGATATAGTGAGTACGCCAACCAAAATTATAATATACAAGAAATAGGTAATTTACATTTTTGTTTTGTGTGAACAGAGCTACACCTATCGTTTAGATTAGTACAAGAGCAACATTTTTAGGAAAAGGTCCATGTGTCTATGAACAGCATAACTAAAAATCTGATGTGTTACACTCACATGTCATTCTCTACTCTTGCAAAAACTATTTTTACAAACGCTTATTCTCCATATGCTTCATGTTAATCGAGATGTTAATCTTATTGCTAATTTTCTTGTAGATGCAAGGGGAATATGATTGGCTTTAAGCGATAGTCAAATATTTAAGAACTGGTTGCTATGTGACGCATTCCTTTCTCTTTGCATGTCCAGGACAAAAAAGGAATAACGAATTTGAGAAAAAGTATAAGTATTGGAAAATTTAAGGGAATAACCAGCAATATCTCGAAAATGGTTCACTCAACAAGAAAAATGTATATGACATAAACTGTGTATTTTAACGCGATCTACATTTTTTGTGTAATAAAATTTTGTCTATCTCTTATGGTTTACCAGTTATGCTAAAGACGTTCACAATGAAGAATACTTTTGGAGACATTCCCAGTAAATTCGAGATATACATTTTATTTGTCATGAAAATATCTTAAATATATGATATTTTAATCAAAATCGTTAGAGCCATTTTTGAGAAAATTAAATTTTTTAAAAAATGTTACATGTAAAGGGTAATCTTGGGTGGGGGATTCTCTTGAAAACCTTCGTGTCCCATCTCTGGAAGATACTGAACCTAAATATTAAGTTTGGTGTTTATCCGACTGTTCGTTTCTGAGTTATGCTGTTCACAGACACACACACACACACACACACACACACACACACACACACACACACAGAGACATGTTTCCATAAATGCTTTTTTTGGATTCAGGGATCTCAAAACATGTATTTCCGGTGAAATCCTGGTATCGAATTTTTGGGTGGAATACAATACTTCCCCTACTTACTATACGTAGTAGAGAAAGTAAAAAACGAAAATCGGTGTCCAAGGATGCGACACTAAGACTTTCAGCAAAATTTCTCCCACTCCAAACTACATGCAAAATTTTCACTGTTTTTTATTTTTTCAAAAATGCCTCTGACGATATTGATTAACATACCATATATATAGGATACTTACATGGCGAATAAAATTTGTATCCCGAATTTTCTGGAAACAGCCAATGAAATACTCTTCATTCTGAATAACTTTTGTAAGATTTGTAAACCATAAGAGACAGACAAAATAATACTACACCGTAAAGTGGATCTTGTTAAAACATATAATTTGTTAGTTTTCTTAACCATTTTCAAGATATTCTTTGTTATGGTTTGAAGTTTCAAATACTTATACTTTTTGAAATGTTCTCCTTCTCTATCCTCATATTTCTGGCATCTTTTTTTAGGATATTTTCATTCACAGTGGAGATTTTAATATCCGATATTGAGTGAATTTCTCGCCTGTCTTTTTTAGTTCTTCCAATGTAGGGGTTTGTAGCGTACGTCTTATTTTTCATATGATTATCAGAGTCGGGTAAATTTCTATAAAAAAATAAAATATTTTGTTGTCGCTGTCAATTGCCAGGATCATAGCAGTGCCGCCAGTGTGCCGGAATTTGGTCCCGCAGGAGTTCTTTGTATGCTAGTAAATCTACTGATATGGGGCTGTCGCTTTTAAGTACACTTAAAAACCATCGGGCTGGGCCGGAGTTGGACCCGCGACCTTGAGGATCAAAAGGCCACTCCTAACCAACTGAGCTACCCAGACCCACAGGTAAATTTCTGTAATTGGATTTTGAAGATTGAATTTTTTGGAGTTTGTTACATGCTTAATATTCTTCTTTGACGAAGCCATTTATACACCTATGTTGTCGCAAAATAACGATATTGCAGTACAGAGAAACCCGATTTTACAACGAGATTCCCTTGCACGAATCGTAATTTGGTGTGCAGTAATTACGTACACAACAGTTAACACCAGTATTTTTAACTAACAATAAATGCAGATACAAGAATGGCTTACGCCATTTTTTAATAGTTGAGTGACACTGAATGTCAGTCTTGTTACCATGCATACATCTGATACGTCATTAAATTTAATTCAGAATTTTATTTGAAGATATGAAAATTAGTAAAGAATTATGGCCCTCACCCTGATTTAACTGTATGTGATTCTATCCTAATCATAAAACTTGAAAACTAAGGTGTATGCAACTGATTCCATACATTGAAAGAACTAAAAGAAAACATCGGATAATAAATTTACTCAATTTCGGAAATTGAACTCTCCATTGTGAATGAAAAGATGCCAGCAATATGCCGATAGAGAACAGCATTCCCAACATCATTCCCATCTCTTATGATAAGATATGTACTTATTAACTATAAATATGAGAACGTGAGGCGGTTGCGGGGATATTCTGTTTCGGTGGGAGTCCGAGCTGCGGCGGCCGGAGTACGAGCTGCCATGCGGTGGCCACCATAAAGGAAAAGCACTGTATTTATTGTACTAACTATGTACATGGTATGGTCTGTTAACTATAATTAGTTGGCTAGAACCATAACTAATTCAATATTCAAAAGCTAAACAGGTTGCATATATAACCTCTAACAACTCAAGTTTATCTAAATTACATTAAGGGAAGATTAAGAGCCTGTACCTTCGATGTTTAATCTGTTAAATTCATAATAATCCGTTATCTCAGAAACTATTAAAGATATCAGACTGAAATTTTACAGGAGATGCTTGCCTTCTGAGTTCATTATCTACTTATGCATAATAAGTTTTTTACTACGCAAGATGCGAGTTTTCTCATTTACACCGCCTTTTAATGTACATTTGTCAGAAAGTTTGTTTTTAAATAACCAACCATCCTGTTAACATCACCCGAGCGGGATGGCTCAGGCGGTAACGCTTGTGGCCCGCATTTGGGAGCCCGTGGACTGGATTCCATAGCCAACCTTCCTGACCTATGGATCTTTTCGGGGGTTTCCCCGAATGCTGGGTAGGCTTATTACATCCCCCGAATTTCCTGCCCCTCCACTTCATCTCAATTCTCATTTCACTTCACCATTCATCTCCTTGGTTTCTTTCAGGGTTGCAGTGTCGGCTGTGTTTCTCGGCGTGTGCAAGGCAGGGGAAAAGGATGCTCTGGGTAAACCTTCGTCCCCAAGACTGTGAGCGGTCTCCGGGTCCCGGCCCCCCAAGGGATGTGTAAGCCCACAGGGGTGCAGACGGCTACACCAGCCACCACCTGGGGAGTTCGAATCTGTAAGCTGTAGGAACCCTTCCCTCTGCCTGTCATGTCTCCCGGTCCGGCTGCCCTCTGTCTCCTCTACGTAGGTCGAGTCCCCTCCGCTTCTAGTCCTATCCTGTTCTAGTATCAAATTAGATCCACAACAGCACTTAGAGGCAGTTTTTAATATCCCAAAATTTAATTTAACTATCTTCAATAGTTTGAGAAAACGGGTAATTTATACCAGAAAACGTTATTCACAGAAAGAGATGTTCAAAACAAAAATTTAGAAAATAAACTCGCATGTATTTTCAAACAAAGAAACCAAATGACTTGAGTACACAGCACTTAACAGTAGTACGTATTTGTAAAGGAATACTTTCTTTAAACGAGGTGCTAAAGTTTATCACTCTACTCCAGTGTGCAAGATTAATGACAGAATTTACAAAATGGTAGATGCAATATCTGTTTAAAATAATATCTAAAATACAAGTGTTGCTAAAATAGAATGATAATATATATATATATATATTAAATTAAAAAGAACTATAAATGTATTTTTTGACAACTTTCGTATTTAGTTTCTGCTTAAATTAATTTTACATTTATTTCATATTTCTTTCAACTGAGCATACCTCCCACAAAAGCTCTTATTTATTAAGTATAGTACCGACATTATAAATGGAAAGTGTGAACATGTTTTTCACTTCCTTAAAATGCATAATACATAGTCTATAATACTGTCGAATATCACTAGTAAACTTCCACAGCCATTCAACATTACACAGCCATTATTCTCACAAAATTGAATTAACTTTAATCACTCCTCATTTATAACCTTCTCTTTGCTGTCCTTATCCATACTTCAGCAAATTCTTCTCTCACCATATCTTTCCAAACATTTAATACCTTGACTTCCAACTTTCCTACTCTCGCATTCAAACCTCCTGCTACAGTGCGGGCGTTTTAAGGCGAGGCCACAGATTGGTTATATGCGTAGCAGGTTGTACTGCAGTGCCATCGATACTTTTCCGGTGCGTAACTGGCGCCGCTTGATGTGTACAAGGTTATCTTTATCAGCTGTGTTTCATTCGCTGCTGTGTTCGTGCTGTAAAGAGAGTTATGCAATGTGCATCTCAAAGGTGAAAGCTTATTCACGGCCTCTCTGTTGTGTGTGATTTGCTTAAGAGTTTTAATGTCTTGTTATTAGCCCATTGTAATGCCTGTAGACAAATTCACATCCAAGCAATGAATTTTTTGTGTACGATACATACGTAAAAACCGAAACATGTAGACAGGGTTGTAGATAATTTCAGGAGAAATTTCCTGGTATTCAGTTCCAAGTAGAGAATCTTGAAAGGGGATACATTATACATATATAGAAATTGTACATATGAAAGGGGAACCATACATATAAGAATTGTACAGTAATAATTTAAGTCATTAACATGTTAAAATATTCAACATCTAACATTTGTACAGAGCTGATTGTAAGAAACGGCGAGCTAGCAAAAATTCCAGGAAAGCATAAAGAGCGTACTTTTCACCAAGCCAACAGGCAGGGTACCGGTAACGGTACGGAGAAATAGAAAGAGACGGAGATATGGAACTAGCTTCACAACGCTCCAAGATGGCGCTTAAGCGCACGGATCTGAAGCCACACGTTCTCATGCATGTTAAGGTAACGCGGTCTGAGGGCCAATAGGAAACGTCGTTAGATTTTAAACGCAGAGGTGAGCGTCACTAGGCTCCCGTATAAAAGGGCACGCAAGGCCTCAGAGCCCACGCACTCTTTCTCTCTCTCTCTCTCTCTCTTTCTCTCTCTCTCTAAATGATCTTCAAGAATTCACGTCGACACGAGGTGCTACAGATGCACGTGGGTGCACAAGGGTGGGAGTGCGTGTGCAGATAGCTAGGCTCCTGACTAAATTTAAAGTGGTGGGATTATAATAATGGGAAAAGCTAGCAGCCCATAATTATTTCAATTGTGAATTAAACTCCATTTATTAAGGGAAAATTGCAGTGTATTTCTTAAACTTGCCTCACCCACTATAACCTGAGAATTAATAATTAGATATAGTTAGGAATGGAATACGCAACAACCGACTAGCCAAGGAAGAACGCTTCAGAAGACCACATCAACCCAAGGATCGACGGTATCCCGCTACAAACTAGTTTATAGGAACAATCCCCTCATCATAAACGAACTTAAGGACTGTATAAAAACATAAATTATGAACACTACCCAAGAAGAACTTAGTGAATAAAAATTTCATTCGAAGATGCCAGGAATATCTTGACGCAGATGGACACTACTTCCAGCATCATTTATAACACGGTTAGTACTCATAGTGCATGTAACTATTGCTCATAAGTATCGCGGGAGTTACGGAACGAAAATCCGTATACGGAACGAGTATACATACGCACAATCAGTGGCCTCGCCATAAAACGATCGCACTGCAGTATAAATTCCATCAAGGAATATTCCTTTTGTATATTTAGTAATTCCTTTTCTTTTTGAGAAAGAGGTCTGCGTTGAGAAAGCTGGAATTCACGGACGGATTGCACATTATACCAACACAATCTCATATTAATATCTTTATAAAACAATTGGAATGTACATACAATATTTAACGTCTTATAAATAACCCCGTACAGCATTAACGGTGATAATAGTTTTAAACGTTGAACAATACAATTTTATACAAATTTGTTTCTCTTTTTAATTTTATAATTCAGTTTCTGTATAAACCAGAGAGCTTTTATTTTTCCATCAGAACTTTTACAAGTTAAGAAAGCAACATATCTTATCAAGTATAGGATGATTCAAAAATAGAGGACATAATTTCAGTTATGCATTCCCATATATAGACAATAAAAAAGTCCTTTACAACATGTGTCCGGAAAAACTTGTTTTCTGAGTTATGGCCTTCAAAACAGTGATATTCACCGCAGGTAGTTTTCTCTAATGAAGATGTTCAAAGTGTCCACCTCCTGCTTGAATACAACATCGACGTCTCATGACCGTACGAACACGAATCCAGAAGTATTGCGTATTTCCTCACAGCCTGCCACAATTCGATTCTGAAGATATTCCATGTCAGGCACCGGAGACGAACACATCAATGCTTTTAAATGGCCCCACAAGTAGAAATCAACAGGGTTTTAATCAGGTGGGTGTGGTAGCTAAGCAATTGGACTACCTCTACCTAACTATCGATCAGGAAAGCTTCGATCCAGGTACCGAGGAGCGGTACGACTGAAGTGTGCACGAGCGCCATCATGCAAGAAGTGGGCTTGCTGAACGAATGCTCAGTGGAGTGTCTTCATACACGTGAGGTATGGTGTTTTCCAGGGTATGCCTGCCCCACAAGTCTGTTTACAAGTACATGGGGTCCAACTAACCGATCACCAACTATACCAGCCCACATGTTGAGAGTGGAAAGTTGTAATGTCATCTCGTGCGAAATGTGCTTCATCTGTAAATAATAATAAGGAAGAAAGTTCGGATTTGTAGCACACTGCTGCACCAACCATTGCCAAAACATCAATCGAGCAGGGTAATCTGCTCTTGACAGGACCTGTACACGTCTCAAATGATATGACTACAACTGTTGCTCTCGCAACAGTCCCTAGACAGTCGTATGAGGTACGTTCACTTGCAACGCTAATCTTCGTGTACTGATAGAAGAAGTCGTATGCACAGCATCCAGAATCTCCTCCGCTACATCTGGAGTTATAGATTTTGGTCGTCCCCACCCCAAACCAGGAGATATAAACCTTCCATGAGCATACAGCGATGGAGACATTGTCTTCCGATCCGGACACTTTCGTTGAGGGTACCTCTCTTGGTACAAACGACGGACCAGCGCAGCATTGCATTGAAGTGCATTTCTGCTAGCTCCTAATTTGAGTACATGTCGCTCAGTCGAATGCCAAACACAACGCTCAATACACCCTTCGCCTCGGAATTAACTGTCACTGTGTCTTGTTAATATCCTCTTTAGTCACGGCAACTATCTGCGGGAAGAAAAACGGTTTTGAAGGCCAGAACTCGGAAACCAAGCTTTTTTGGACACATGTTGTGATGGACCTTTTTGTCTACATTATGGGAATGCACACCTGAAATTATGCCCTCTATTCTTAAATACCCTGTATATAACAGAGTTTAGTGGAAACAGTCCGTGATATCAGATGAGTCTCCTAAAGCTGTTTACGTGTGTGATAAAAATAACATTTTTGGTATAAGATTTCTAAATTCCATTAATTTAATTTAATATTATTAATTTCAATAATCTCAATTAAAGCAAAGTTTGTAAAGTTATTTGCGAAGTTGTGTTACAAGATAGGTGACGTTGGATTCAAAGCAACGGCTTGTTGGTTTTCTTTATTTTTCTTCAACAATAATAGCATGTATGAAATTCCAGATAGAATTAAAGCAAAAGCGAAATATGTTAGTTTTTTATTTGATTCCATATAAATCTCGTTCCATATGGGAAAAAGAATAGTGTGAATTGTATGCAAGTCAATGCACCTTTAATTTAAATGTGCCCAAAT
Source organism: Deroplatys truncata (assembly GCA_030765065.1). Lineage (NCBI taxonomy): Eukaryota > Metazoa > Arthropoda > Insecta > Mantodea > Mantidae > Deroplatys > Deroplatys truncata. The sequence continues at coordinate 48,984,999 of CM060985.1, forward strand.
AGTGTAGCCTATTAGTAGGTGTTGTCATACCAGACACATTATTGCGTCGCATTGTCGACAGTATTATTGGGGTGACATTATTTCTTTCGGCTGAACGAGTCTTCTCCTTTGGCGCGACCACGCCAGCTTTGTTGGAATCTCTGTGTGGACGCCGCCAACTCCGGCTAGCGTACCTAGCCAGGGTTGGAGATAGGGGGTTTAGATATATAGCGTTACTTCTTTGTGTTAGCTTCACTTTGTGAGTAAGTGTATAAGGAGTAGGTCGCGACAGCGTGGCATCTCCTCTGATACCTTTGTTCCCCTGTGTGTCATGTAGGGCCACCAAGAGATTTATCAGTAAATCAAAGGTAATGTGTGTGATGTGAAGTTCATGTATTTCGTTAAAATAAAACTCACGCCTTCATCTAAATGTGACACCAAGATCCTGGTCCTCTCGGCGTTTGTAGCTACGCTTCCCTATGTGCGTGTTATTAATCATTTTCTGGTAACCTTTTCGGGCTTCACCTCAACATGAAACAATAGGTTTTATATGTTTACTAAACTGGATTCCATTAACCGAAAGTGTTGATTTTTCATTAAACAAAACCAATAGGTAAAAGTTGCCTGGCAACTTTACGAAATAGGCTTTTAATATTTCGGATTTTTTTTCTTTCTTGCATTTTAATTCTATGTATGGATTGTACTTTCATGTTACACCATAAGATTTTTAATATCAACAATTTTAAACTCACAAATAGCTGTTTAATTGATCTTGTACCATTTATCAAGCCCCGCGTTGAACTTTAAAGCCAAAGTTTTCTCAACTTCTTTTTTTCAGCATGTTTCACCATTCAAAATGCTCTCTGGACACAGTTTATAACTATTAGCTTCAAATTTTCGGGAGGGCTTTAGGAATTATTGATTTAAAAATTGTTTTGCGCTAGTTAAAAATAATAAATAGTTCATTAGGAAATATTTTTCATAACTCGTATTTAGAAAGTTCAAAAACTCAATCACATGTATAGAAAAAATGCTTTTATGGTAAAATAATTAAAATTAAGAAATGGATGCATAAAAATCTCTGTGTTTGTATATACTATAGCAAAATTAAACGTTTGGAAGCGATCGATAAGCCGTGGGGTCCAAGCAGAATTCATATTACCCTTTCAAAAAGTCATTAATCCAGAATAAAAAAATAATGGTTTAACAACGGTTTGACAAAATGTTGTGTGAAATATATGTTTTATGTCTGAATGTATAGTAAAAGATCCAAGCAATCACAAGAAAACTATACATTTTTGGATTTTCATAGATATATTACCTTAGACTCGTTTTACGGACTGTTTTCAGTCCGTAAGGCAACTGCTTTTAGGATCGTGTCCAAAAAAGAGGCTTTCTGTAGGTGTTGCATACTTCTTCCGCTACTAAGAATTTAAGAATTATCAAAAATATCGACATACATCCGTTGCTATGACACGGCAGTTATTAAAAATTTCCTTCATCACCATTAATTTCTTCAGGGAGAGAAGTTTAGAGCATTGTATCAAACAAAGTGAGTAACGAAATGGATGAGAAAATACATTCGACATGTTAAAAAGGATAACTTTGGTAATCCAAAAGAGCCTAAAAGAGATTCTTTGAAGTCCAGTAACAAAAGATATATCAAATGTTCTCCTTATGTTTCGAAGTATTTCTAAACAGCCACTGAGAGTTACCAATATTAATTATAAAATTAATGTCTTAAGTCACTGTCAATGAGTACATATTAATGCTAGTAAAGCTTCACAAAGGGAGGTTAGTGTTTTCTGAAGACTGTAAAATGGCGAATAATAACAAATTGGACTAATATTTATTAATTCAGGTAAAGTAGTAAATCATAGCTTGAATTGATGTCCCATGATGCATCAGAAACTTCGAATTCTTCAGTAATACTGCTATTGGCTTTGGCGTTGGGTTCCTGCTCCAAAATGCTGTCTCTTTCTGCAAAACAAAATACAATATATAGGTAACAGCTGCAGAAGTGCAAAAAATCAGTCTAGTTCATTTAATGCATTCTTTATATTTTATAAACATTTGCAATACTTTAATTTTTAATTTAAGCACACCAGGAAGTGCAAAATGGCCAAATTTGACGTATTCTTTTTTAATTAAAACTAGCTTTGCCATGCTTCGTAGTTCATAATGCATATGTTTAAAAATCTCGGATTGCATAATAAAATGTACGGTAATGGCTTAATTTATTTATAAATAGGCCTATGGGGTCAAAACCTAGTACTCGGAGTGAGACTTCTAAATCGGAAGTTTTTAGGAAAATGTTTTCAACCAATTCTGCTTGCTCTACTTTAAATAAAAATGTATTTTAAATTCCATGCAAATATACAAAATGGTTTTTAAAAGATGGTATTTCAATTGCTTTTTGAGAAAATAAAAATACTGATATTTGTTATTAATACTAATAAAGAAAATTATCTTATAGAATTTGTACCACCTCTGTGGTTTCAAAAATATAAATATTATTTTGCAATAATATTTCCTCTATGGTCAAGTTAACAATATATTTTGGGTAACTTAAAAGTTAAAAAAACTATATAGCTAATTTAGTTTATAAATTCGCACAGTGTTCTACTGAAAATGTAAATAGTACTCGTTAACGGCTGCATCATAGGAAGTAATCCAAATGTAAAACTTCTGATGTGTTACTGTCACATAACTTTCTCTACTCTTGTACAAACTATTTTTACAAACGCTTATTCTCCATGTGCTTCATGTTAATAGAGATATCGAGATGTTAATCTTATTGCTAATTTTCTTGTAGATGCAAGGGGAATATGATAGGCTTTAAGTGATAGTCAAATATTTTAAGAGCTGGTTGCTATGTGGAGTATTCGCTTCTCTTTGCATTACCAGGACAAAAAAAGGAATAACGAACTTCCATTTGAGAAAAAGTATAAGTATTGGAAAATTTAAGGGAATAACAAGCAATATCTCGAAAATGGTTCACTCAACAAAAAAAAATGTATATGACATAAATTGTGTATTTTAATGCGATCTACATTTTTGGTGTAGTAACATTTTGTCTATCTCTTATGGTTTACCAGTTATGCAAACGTCGTTCACAATGAAGAATACTTTTGGAGACATTCCCAGAAAATTCGAGATATAAATTTCATTTGTCATGAAAGTATCTTAAATATATGATATTTTAATCAAAATCGTTAGAGCTATTTTTGAGAAAACTAAAATTTTCGAAAAATGTTCCATGTAAACGGTAGTCTGGGGTGGGGGATTTTCTTGAAAATCTTCGTGTCGCATCTCTGAAAGATACTGAACCTAAATACCAAGTTTAATGTTTATCCGACAGCTCGTTTTGAGTTATGCTGTTCACAGACACACACACGGAAATGTTTCCAAAAATGCATTTATTTGGATTCAGGGGGCCTCAAAACATATATTTCCGGTGAAGTCTCGGTATCGAATTTTTGGGTGGAATACAATACTTCCCCTACTTACTATACGTAGTAGAAAAAGTAAAAATGTGAGAATTAAAGTGGAGAAAAGGGTATTATAAAGAATTAAAAAGCAGTATGTAATTTTAACATAAACTTGCTCAAAAATGTAAAGATGTGGCTTTTTTATATTCTTGTCTATATTATACGAGAAACAACTCTCAAGATTTTAGAATCTGTTGGTATGTATGTATTCACTGCGGGGTGGCAGAGTTAAATATGCAAAATAACATTACAAAGAATAAGTGCAGAAACAATAAAACAATGAACAATAAACAATAATTTGACTAAAACTATTCTATCAAGAAAATATATTATTATAGCTACCAGTTTGTGGTTTTGTAACAAAATATCTAAACGTTTTGAAATCATTAATTACTTTACTATTTAGCTTCACTAATTATCTATCCAGTCAGAACGCCAATACGTTTACCACTAGTATTCACAAAAAGTTCATAAAATTTCAAATATACATTTAAGTAACCTTTATAACGAGTTATCTAACATTTATTTTATTCAGACTTTTCCTAAATTTCCTCGCGGACAGATGACAATCCTGCTGCTACACCCAATTTAATGGTTCTATTAACAAAGGAGAACTTTTCTACATCGGCTCTCTACCTTCTTCCCTTAATTTAAAAAAATGATCGTCTCTTTCGTAATATGTCGGATTCTCCAAGCTTTTACTAACATCCACGTAACGCCGAAAATTTTAAAGCTCCCATTTATTCTCTTCACCTTTTGTAGGCCCAAGATATTTACCTCTGTTTTATGAACTTCATTGCCCTTCGCTGTAAACAGCTTCACACGTGAAAGTATTCTACTTGATTTTCATCAAGTATTTGAAGAACTCAATTGAATTTATATTTCAAAAGCAATTAGATAGATTTTTATATTTTATTTGTTTAAAATCTTCCATTTTATTTTAAACCTAGTGTATGCATTATAAGTATTACTTTTGAAAATAAAAGTTCCTTTGAGAAAAAGTTTCAAGATCTACGTAGAGGATTATTTTTGAAAGTACAGTGAAAATATATTAACAAATAATATTTCCAAAACAATAAAATATGTAACCTGAAACTTTTTATGTCGCAATCTTCAAGAACAGGAGTTAAAAGTACAAACATTCAGAAGTATTGGCGTAAAATTGCGTTTTTAAAAGTTTCCCCATCATCCGCCTTAAATTCATGTTCCGGTATTTGAAAGACTCCGAGGGCAATAGTCCTAACGGGTAGTTGTAGTTAATGGCTCTTAAATTATTTTTATACATAAAAGGAAAGATTTTATTTTTGTTGAACATTTTGAGCAAATTTCACCTTTGTGTACTCTTAGATAATGCATATTCAGTTTTATAAATTTTACGTTTTTACTGATATTACTCTTAAAGAGACTCTCAAAAGCAGTCTTTGAGGCCCTCAAAAACGTTAACAGTCTACATGACTTAGGTATATAGAATTTGGCTCAAAAAAGTAGTATAGCTTTGGCATATTGTTCTTTTCTCGTCTATATTTAAATATTAATTTTAGAATATAAAACTCAATGCTTAAAAACTACAGCTTCATTGCTGACATTATTTTATGAAATAACACTACAATGACCAGTTATTATGTAAAAGAAACTTAATATTAAGCTTTAAAATCTGCAATGAATCCACCTGTATGCCTGACAACTCGGTCGATTTCAGCTAGTTAAAAGCATATGCTTGCCAAGGGTACTTTTTAAAACAAACTAAATGAGAAAAATTAAATATTTTAGTTGACATTTAAAAGCCAAAGTATGAAGTAACTAAATCTAAAAAAATCCGAAGCCAAAATGCTTCGACGAAAAAATCTTAGAAATGTCATTACTGCGATTGTTGCAGTATATATCTTCGAATAAACGAGTTCTGTTAGCTTAATAGCACTCATTGCAATATTCATATGTACCGGACTGAATTTTTTTTTCAAATTTAAGCCTGTTTTTTCAAATTATTTTTCAATATTTATGGCATTTCATATACCACAATTTCTGAAAATTTCTGTCAACTCAAGTTGCTGGTCCTTCTCCTGTTCGATATCCCCCTCAGAGGCTCACCTTATGTGAGTACGGGTTTTTGGCGCACCCGGGTGTTCCCGAGCCAATCATCGCCACATTCATCCCCTCACCCACATCCGGTCGACGTGGGTTCTTCTCGTGACCGGTGGACACAAGGTAGGCTCTCGTGCGTTCTTTGCATTCCATTCATACCGCACCTCACCATCGTTTCTTTCTTCTCTTTTACTTCTAGCATTTCGCACCACGTCCATTCATTTACTCATCTCTTTTTCTTCCTGGCCGGTCTACCTTGCATCCGAAACGCCCACACAGTTTTATTTCTTTTATCTTTTATTTTAATCCTCCGTGGACACAACCTGACGGATGCCCGCGCACTGGGTGCGCAGCTGGGTGAGTGGGTAATGGCGTCATCCCCACCACCCGGGGTCGTCATGTAGGGTATGTGTTCGTATCCGCTGTTCAACTGCAGTCCCGCGGGGGGCCATTGCATGAGCTGCTGACTTCCGACGGCCATTGGGTCCCTCTGTCTATGTTCTGGGAGGTGTGACCCTGGGGTGAGTCTGGTATAGATAGGCCACTCACCCAAGCCGGGGTAACGCCCGGGAAGTCAGAGCCCGAGGTCGGAGACGGTTGCAATGGTGGAGGATTTATTTCGCTATGGAGCACCCTTCCTCCATTAATACCAACAAGCGCCGAAAAGTTTATGTAACAGAAGTGATACCACCGACAACTGGTTGTTACTTGGTCATTTCACGAACCGAAGAAGGACAAAGTTTTGAGAAGGTGAACCCTTTCATCATTCAAAAGGGTATTGATGCTATTGCTGGTGCGGTTCAGTCCTGCACTCGTCTACGGAATGGTTCCTTATTAGCACAAACGAAATCCGATCAGCAAAGTAAGACCTTGTTGCGCGCCACGCTTCTCCACGGCTATCCCATCCGTGTGGAGAAGCACCGCACATTGAATTCCTGTCGAGGCGTCATTACCACCCATAGCATCGATGGTATATCGGACGAGGACCTGGTAGAACATCTCGCAGACCAGAAGGTGACAGCGGTCCATCGAGTGCAGGCCAAACGCGACGGCGTATTGGTACCCACTCGTACCCTGTTTTTAACATTTGATGGCGTCGATCTGCCCACGAGCATTTCCGTAGGGTACGAACGGATTTCTGTGAGGCCTTATATTCCTAGACCTCTGCGTTGTTTTAAATGCCAACGTTTTGGGCATACGCAAGTCTCATGTAAGAGTGCCGTTAACATCTGTGCAACATGTAGCCAGCCCTCACATGAAGGTACCTGTTCAACAGCCCCCGTCTGCGTTAATTGTAAAGGGTCTCATTCTGCGTCGTTTGCCGACTGTCCGCGGTACTTGGACGAGAAGGCGATCCAGGAGATCCGGGTAAAGGAAAAACTCTCCTTTGCTGAAGCCCGGAGGCGTTATCATGCGCGCCAACCTTCACTCCTGCGATCTGGCACATTTAGTTCTGTTGTTGCCTCGCCAGTACCACGAGTAGATGCCGAAACTCAGACCTGGACCATGACTGGATTAACCGCCACTACCATCCGGCCGTCCATTAAAGCTACTGTTACCAAGCCCTATAAACCTGGTCCAAAGTCAATGAAGTCGCAAGCCGTTGAAAAGAAACCCAAGCAGAAACTTCGTAGGGAAGATTTTCTGAAGGACCCTCCGCGTGCACGCGGTAAGAAAGGTTCACCGTCTCCTCCTCGGAGGTCGCTGTCCCGGGAAGGTCCTGGGACAAGCTGCGCTCAGCGGCACCCCTCACCCATCGCCACCCAGAACCGATTCACGGCGCTTGAATCGGTTTCTGGCACTGAGCGCGTGGGCCCTCCCTCCGAGGAAGCTATGGAGTCTGACCAACTCCATACCAAAAGCCCGAGCCCAAAGGTTAAACCAAAGGTAATTTTAAGCCGCCCTTCTAAGTAGACAGTTTATCCCTTTTTCTTAATGGCTATCCTGACCTGGAATGTACGTGGTGTACGATCACATAGGGCGGAATTGCAAATTTTATTGCGTTCCCATTCACCTATGGTCGTGTGTTTGCAGGAGACCAAGCTTCGCCCTCATGATCCTTTTGATCTCCTAGGATATACTCCGGTTCGCTATGACCTTGAACCGGAGGAGGGTTTTCCTGCTCATGGAGGTGTCATGTTGTTAGTGCGTAACGACGTTCATTTTATACCTGTCACACTTACATCCGACTTGCAAGCTGTTGCCGTTCGCCTTCACTTACCCGGCTTTTTGTTTTCTGTTTGCTCTGTGTATTCACCTCCATCGTCTCCCCTCGCTCCCGCGGACATTCGAGCTCTCCTGTCCGCTCTCCCAACACCATTTCTTCTGTTGGGAGATTTTAATGCCCATCACCTACTGTGGGGTTCGCCAAGGGCTTGTGCGAGGGGAACTCTTCTTTCCGACATTTTTTACCAGTTCAATCTTTCCATCCTCAATACAGGTGCACCTACTTTTATTTCTGATTCTTTTGGTACATTCTCTCACCTGGACCTTGCCATTTGCTCACTCCAGCTTGCTCGTCGTCTTCAGTGGAACGTCGTCACTGACACGTACTCCAGCGACCATTACCCTTGCATCGTTTCTCTTCTGTTACACCACGTACAGCATTCCAGAGTACCTACCTGGATATTCTCAAACGCCGACTGGAGCTTGTATTCCAGCCTCGTGCATTTTTACGATCAGCCCTTCGCCGACATTAACCAACTAGTGCAGCACCTTACGTCTACGCTTTTCTCTGCCGCCGAACGCGCAATTCCCCGTTCATCCTCTCACCTCGGCGGCCACCTGTTCCGTGGTGGAATGAGGATTGTCAGGACGCCGTTCGTGCCCGTAGGACTGCACTTAGGGTGTTTCGGCGACACCTACACTTGATAATTTGGTGACTTTTAAACAATCGCGCGCCAGGGCTCGTCGCATTATTCAGGATAGCAAGAAGGCGTCGTGGGCTCGTTTTGTCGAGTCTTTTAATTGCTTTACGCCTTCATCTGTTGTTTGGGATAAACTACGTCGCTTCTCAGGTAAAGTGTCGCATTGTACTGTTTCTGGCCTTCAGGTTCCCAATGCCATCATAGTAGATCCGGCTGCCATCGCTAACACCCTAGGATCTGCCTTTGAGGCGGTTTCCTGTTCAGACCATTATTCCGCCGGCTTTCGCTCTATTAAAGACCGGCTGGATTCCGCATCATATAATTTTCGGTCTGCTAATAATGCATGCTATAACGAACTATTCACAATGAGGGAGCTGGAGCACGCTCTTCATTGCTCTAGGCACTCCGCTCCTGGGCCGGACGGCATTCATGTCCTGATGTTAAAGAACCTTTCAGCCGACAGTAAACTCTTTCTCTTACAGGTCTATAACCGTATTTAGCAAGACGGCATTTTTCCTTCCGTTTGGCGCGAAGCCACCATTGTCCCTATACTTAAGCCTGGGAAGGATCGCAAATACCTTCCAGCTACCACCCTATCTCCCTCACCAGTTGCATTTGCAAGGTGATGGAGCGCATGATCAACGGGCGGTTGACATGGTGGCTTGAGTCTCAGAAACTTCTAGCGAACGCTCAGAGCGGATTTCGTCGCTATCGCTCTACCGTCGACCATCTGGTGTCCTTGTCGACGCATATTATGAATGGATTTCTGAGAAAGTGTCAAACCGTGGCTGTATTTTTTGACCTGGAGAAAGCTTATGACACTTGTTGGAGGGGTGACATTTTACGTACACTTCACGCATGGAATATCCGCGTTCGTCTTCCCATATTGCTTCGGGAGTTTATGACGGACCGCGTCTTTCGTGTACGTGTGGGCTCGGTTTTATCTAGTCGTTTTATTCAAGAGAACGGAGTACCGCAGGGCTCGGTACTTAGTGTCACACTTTTTGCAGTTGCTATTAACCCCATTGTTGATTGTATTCCACCTGGCATTTCATCGTCCCTTTTTGTTGATTTTGCCATTTATTGCAGTTCACGGCGGACCTGTCTACTCGAACGCCGTCTCCAGAGCTGTATCGACCGTCTCTACACCTGGAGTAACGCCAACGGCTTTAATTTCTCCGCCGAGAAATCCGTCTGCATCAACTTCTGGCGCCGGAAATATTTCCCTCCGCCCTCTCTCCATCTTGGGCCGGAGCTGCTTCCGTTTGCAGACGAGGTGAAATTTTTGGGGTTGATTTTTGATAGGAAGTTGTGTTGGACCTCGCACATTTCCTTTTTAAAAGCTAAGTGTGAGCGTTCTCTTAATGTTTTACGTGTTTTAAGTGGCACATCCTGGGGAACTGATCGGACCGTCCTTCTTCGCCTTTATCGCTCTTTGGTCCGATCCAAGCTTGATTACGGGGTATTGTTTATTCGTCGGCACGTCCATCTGTGTTACGTCGATTGAATGCCATTCACCATCGTGGCATAAGAGTCGCTACAGGGGCCTTTCCAACCAGCCCTGTTCTTAGCCTGTATGCTGATGCTGCATAGCCTCCGCTGTCCTTCCGGCGTGAGATGCTTTTGTGCAGCTATGCCTGTCGACTCTCAAGCTTGCCTGACCACCCGTTCTTCGAGTTATTTTTCGAAGAGTCACTTGATCGTCACTATTTCATTAGATCCTCTGCTTTGCTCCCTCCAGGAGTTCGCTTTCGACAGCTCCTTCGGCATTTTGACGTTTCGCCAGCGCCGGCCCTTCCACGGGGGGAAACGCGTTTTCCTCCATGGTCCCGCGCTGAGGCCCACTGTCACCTTGGGCTAACGTCGATGCCGAAGACTGAGACCCCTTCTTCAGTCTTTAGATCGGCTTTTTTAGAAGTACGGGCTCAATTCGGGGACTTCCATTTTATCTTTACTGATGGATCTAAGACTGAAGCTGGAGTTGGATGTGCCTTTGTTTTTGGTCACTGTATTTTTACGTTTCGTTTACCTAGACAATGTTCAATTTTTACCGCCGAAAGTTTTAGCATTTATCAATCTGTTTTATACATTCAGCGGCACGACTTACGGCACTGTTTTATTTGTACGGACTCTCTGAGTGCCCTTCAGAGTATTAATGCGCTGTACCATTACCACCCACTCGTACAGCGCATACATGACCTGCTCCACTCGCTTGGTGTCTCTGGCATCAGCGTCTCCTTCATGTGGATTCCAGGTCGTGTGGGCATCTCAGGCAATGAGTCTGCCGACGCCGCTGCGAAATCGGCGATTTTATTACCCAGATTTTTTACCTCTGTTGTTCCCTCGTCAGATTCGTGTGTTATTTTACGTCGCCGCATCCTCTCGCGCTGGCGCGATGAGTGGACGGCCCTCCGGGGGAACAAGTTGCGGGAGGTTAAGCCTCTCCCGTTAATCTGGGGTACCTCTTCTCGTTCTTCACGTCGGGAAGAGGTACTTTTAGCCCGTTTACGAATTGGACATTGCCGTTTTAGTCATAGTTACCTGCTCAGTGGTGATCCCGCTCCACTGTGTCAGCAGTGTGACGTGCCCTTAACGGTGCGTCACCTTTTAACTGAGTGTCAAGTTTTAGCTCCACTGCGCGTTCGCGTGGGTCTGCCTGTTGGCATAGCCAACGTTTTGGCAGACGACGCGCATGCTGTAGAATGTCTTTTACGTTTTATAAGTGACATTGGTTTTAATCGTCGCATTTGATGCGCTGAGCATCTTTTAGCTTTGTTATTTTATTCTGTATGTTTTAATAGGGACTGTACTCCCCAGTGGACATATGGCGCTATTGTCCCTCGCATTCTACAGTTCTTGATACGTTTTAATCTTTTATTGCCTATGCTTTTAGTGTGTTGGTTTTTCGGATATTTGTATTGTTATTATTGTTGTTATTATTGTTATTGTTATTTTTAGCTTTTTGACATCGTGGGTTTGTGTCCCGTTCTTTAATTATGCGGTTCTTTTACCCGTCTTTTATATTTTGACTTTATATTTTATACATTGTAAGGGCGCTGATGACCTTAGCAGTTTAGCGCCCTTAAACCGCATATCATCATCATCATCACCATCATCCTGTTCGATACAGATTTCCGTCATTGCTCCTGACGCACTCAGTCTTGAGCTTATTGTGATACCTGTATCATTTTAAAGCCATAGCTGATATGGTTTCAAATTCTTCTGGTGCTAATTTTCCTCCCCAAAGCCTCACAGGAACTTACAATTTGCTGGGTTGTTTAGTTTCTTTCTTGCACAATCTACAATCTAAGCTAACCCTAAAACATTCCCATTGTGTTAAGATGCTTTTTCACAGGAGCATGCCCTGTAAGAAATGCAATAATTATTCCCAGCTGAAGTCTATTACACTTAAGTTAGTTTCAGGTCTTTTCTTACATTGTTTTCTAATAAATACTTTTCCACGTTTGTTTCCTGGAGTTTTAAGCTACGTTATATGATGTTCTACTTTGAACCAGTTCTAAATATCCTCTCTTACTAAAATTTGAGATGTTCCTAGTGCTCGCTCTACCCAATAAATTGTGAAGCTGCAAGTCTTGAAAGTTCACCTTCTTCATTTTCTTCTATGCCACTATGACCCGGCACCCAGATGAGTTGAACTTCATTCTGTTCTGCCAAGCTTGTGAGTTTGTTTAAGCAGTTTAAAACCAGTCCTGATCTTGCCTTATGACTAAGAGATTTAAGTGCAGTTGTTGGTTTCCTTAATATTTTTTAACCGAACATTAATAAAAATAAAAAAAATTGTATTACATAAAGCAAAAACTATTGGTTTTAAAATGTCATATTAATATTTCATGAAACTCTATTCCGTTTTATTTCTAATCGTCTTTAAAACTTAATAGACTAAGAGGAGATTTAAAGTCCTAGCCTGCCGGTTTTAAATTTATTAACTTCGTTACCATTATCTCAGAAACGATTTAAGTTGTCATATTGGCATTTTTGCAGCATGTGAATGCATAACTTCTAACGTAACTAATGCACTTTTAAATAATAATAATATCCTTTATTAAGCAAGATATGATTTTTCTAAGTTGTGCAAATTTTAATTAAAATATATCAGCAATTGATTCTTTAAAAATATAACCAAATATCTTATTAAAACCAAAGCATATACACAACAGCATTAAATTATTTTTATTACCCTAAAACTTAATTTAGTTACATTCAATCGTAGCTCAGAAAACGAGTTATTCATGTAGCAAAATTTAAACCATAGAAAAGCTGTTAAAAAAATCTGATGTGTTACACTCACATGAATTTCTCTACTCTTGTACAAACTATTTTTACAAACGCTTATTCTCCATATATTTCATATTAACCGAGATAAACATTTGCAGAAACGATCTTTTGATATGCAAAGAGAATTACATTTTACACATAGCGACCAGTCCTTAAAGTATTTAACCATCGCTTAAGGCCTACTATGTTCCCCTTGTTTTGTATTTGCAAGGGCAATATAAGCATAGACATATATCTTAATAGCTGGTTGCTATGTGCAGCACCGTTCTCTTTGCCACAGATTAATACTCTTTGCATATCCAAGACAAAAAATGAATAACGAATTCCCATTTGAGAGAAAGTATAAGTATTGGAAAATTTAAGGGAATAACAAGCAATATCTTGAAAATGGTTCACTCAATAATATGACATAAGTTGTGTATTTTAACACGATCTACATTTTTGTGCAGTAAAATTTTGTCTATATCTTATGGTTTATCAGTTATGCAAAAGTCGTTCACAATGAAGAATACTTTAGGAGACATTCCCAGAAAATTCAAGAAATACATTTTATTTGTCATGTAAACATCTTAAACATATGATATTTTAATCAAAATTGTTAGAGCCATTTTTGAGAAAATAAAATTTTTCGAAAAATGTTCCATGTAAAGGGTAATCTGGGGTGGGGGGATTTTCTTGAAAACCTTCGTGTCGCATCTCTGGAAGATACTGAACCTAAACCTAAATACCAAGTTTGGTGTTTATCCGACTGTTCGTTTCTGAGTTATGCTGTTCACAGACACACACACAGACCACACGGACATGTTTCCAAAAATGCTTTTTTTTAGATTCAGGGGGTCTCAAAACATATATTTCCAGTGAAATCTCGGTATCGAATTTTTGGGTGGAATACAACACTTCCCCTACTTACTATATGTAGTAGAGAAAGTAATAAAACTGGAGAAAGAGTAAGGTAACATATAAATGCAGAGAAACAAAGCACGTGCCTTGGAACCTAAAAAGTTGTTATATATAACAGTAGCACTAATTGTTAGGCAGTTGCCTCCCGACTGCGAAAGGAGACGGTGCCTGTGTGTCAGCTTTCTTCCGAGTTCAACAATAGTGCACCGGATTGTTGTAACAATGTAGATCATTGTGATTATTAATCGTTCTACGAGTTTAAATATATATTTTGGTGAATTTTTATCATAAAATCGGTTAATTATACGCTAAAATAGTGTATACCAATTCGATTTTACTAATAGCAGTGCTAAAAGAAGAAGCAGAATTGGACTCCAGCTGTTTTTTTGCTGTTTTGACAACTTTTCTTCCTTGGCTGCTGACTACAGGAGTTCAAGATGGAAGGTAATACTCAACCCAACAGTTCTTCTAGGTTAGCTACAAGGTTTGCAGTTATTCATCAAAAACACAGACAGCCATTAACAAAGATCAAGCTATGGTGATAGAATCTAGTGATGCTATAATGCTAAAAGTTTACATTTTAGCAATTGGTAAACTAACAGATCCTGCTAACATACGCTTTGTATCTAGGATTTCAAACGGTAGAATTTGTATGTTTCTATCAGATAAGAAGCGGGCTTTAAGGTTCTCGCAAAAATAATTTCCAATCTGAACTGAGCAAACGCCGTGGAGATATGCGACCACCATAGCACAGGTGTTGGCTGGGTTATTGGCACCTTTAGGTTAGGTAATCAACCGTTGAATGTCATAGCACGGAAGTACCACTGAAGTAGGGGTAGTTCACAGCTTCCTTCGGAAGGGAAGTAAAGCCGGTGGTCCCGTGTCGTAGATTTACGGCACGTAAAAGAATCTCAAGCCTGATAAAGAGGCCAGAGCAAAATTACCGGTGTTTCACGCCCAATATGGAATGGAACGCTAAGGACCATAGTAGTTAAAGAGCGTCCATAAATAAAAAACTCAATTAAATTCAATGCAGACTTGTAAATGTTTGACATGTATAAAAATATTGTGGTGTAACATGGATTAAAATTTAGACCGGAAGAAAAAAATCACACTTATATTTAAAAATCTTTTAAATTATTTTGTCCCATAATTCGTCATACTCTATTTCAATTATGGCCATATTTTACATTCTCTACCACCTGCCTAGCAGGTAGAGAAAGTATTTGTATTCCACCCAACAATTTTATATAGAGATTTCATAGCAAATACATGGTTTGATGCCCTTAAATCCAAATAAAGCACTTTTAGAAAAAGGTAGGCGCCGGCGCGTGCTGTGTGAACAGCATAACTCAAAAATAAAAAGTCTGACCAACACCAAACTTTGTAATCAAGTTCAGTACCTTTCAAAGATGCAACACGAAGGTTTTCAAGAACATCCCCCACCTCAAACCACCCTTTACGCGGAACATTTTTCGCAGTGTTTGATCTAAAAATGGCCTCAACGATTTTGATTAGAATACCATATACTAATTATGTTTACATGAAAATAAAATGTACATCTTGAATTTTCTGTGAATAGCCCTTGAAGTCGTCTTTATTCAGAAGGAATTTTATATAAGCCTGTGTAACGATTAAACGTTAAGCGACAAACGAAAACGCACTACACAGAAATATAGATTTCTTTACAGCAATTTATTTCAATTAAGCCATTTTTTGTGACACAAGCCATTTCCATATATCCGTTATAAGTGGTTAGAATTTTTTGCATTATTATTAATCCAAGGACTCTTTATTGGCACAGCAGTATCTCCTTGATATGTGGGTTTCTACCCATAAATAAATACCATATACAATCTGATTCTGAAATATTGAGAAATAAATACTTCTAAGGGCATCAAGAGGAATGTAACATTAGAGTCTTCAGAAAACATTAGTGATTTTAGACAGCTTACTGCACATTTTGTTTCCAGGAAGGTTTTAAATCTAATTCTAAGTAATTGAAACATTTCTAGTTCATTTGTTAAATTCATCAATCCAAAATACGTCACCTGCGTTTTATTTTGATTCACCATAAAACCATTGATCAGAAACCAGTGTTTAGCCTTGATACCAATATAGTTTTGATTTAGGGTTTTAATAATGTATTATGTATATATATGATTGATAAAACGAAAATGTTTCTATGTGAAGGGCAATTTGGGGAGGAGGGATTTCCCTGAAAGTTCAAGTCGTATCCCTGAAGGATCCTGAATTCTAAATACTAAGTTTGGTATTTATCCGAGATTTCGTTTTTGAGTTATGCTGTTAAGAACACACACACATACAGCCATACACACAAACCATTTTCTTGTTTTCTTTTTAGACAAATGCATCGTTCAGCACTAGTGCTTTGCAGATATCAATGAACAGAAAATAAATAACATTAACACAACATAGAGGTTGGCTTATAAGGCTCCTCAAACTAGAAAATAAATGAATAAAGCAGAGTATAGACGATACAGAAAGTAATGTAAGAAATTCACAGCACTCAGAATAAAACAGTCAGTGAACACACAAATCAGTTAATGTCTGAGACAGAACTGCGATCACTGAGAAGCAGATCCTGTGGTGGTCCGCGCTTCAACCGAATTGGCCCACGAGTTCTTGTTCCGAGGTTGTATTCTACTACTCCCAGGACTTGCTGAAGTCTGGAAGAAAGGTTTACAGACGGTGCGGATGAACTGGTGTACAGTGGAATGCCCCAGCTGACGGTGAAGCTATCGATTATAGATGAATCATGGGTCTTTGGTGATAATACAAATTGTTCTATTTTCTGTGATCTGAAGGCGGTGAATGGGAGTTTTTCTGGTGGCACCCCAAACAGGAGATATATAGGTGAACCTGGTTGCAGAAGAGATGTATGTTACGTCGTGTCCTGTAGAGGCCAACACTGACCCCAAGCATTGTTTGAATTGTTTGTTCCCCAAGCATTGTCAGAATTGTTTGTTTCCTAGTATGGGTGATCTTTGTTAGCCCAGAGAAACGAGAGGAGTGGTGGAACTGAGAAACTGCTTTGTTTTTGAGTCAGTCTGGCAGCCAAGATGTAACTGAAAGGATGTGTACAAGTTCGAGCGAACCAAAGTTTGGAATGTTGCAACTGTTTAGTTTTTATTGTTAATATGTGCTAGTAGTCAAACAGTGTTATAGTAAATATTTAAAGCAGTACCACGTGTTGCACGTTATTATTTAATGAGCTAACTCTGAACACACGCAGTCCGCTAGGATAGCAAACCATTTGACGGTGCTATTCACACTACGAGAAACAATATATATAACATCAAAGAGCATTCAAGAGCCAAATATGACCGCCGGTGAATGAAGTTGTGAGAGTCTGGCTGAAGCTAAGGTGACCATGCGTTGTACTTGGGAATTCCACGTGTCAAGCAGTACACCGAGATACTTAACCGATGTTAGTAGGGTAACCAGGAGAGAGGCTCGTGGAGCAAAACGAGAGAGAAGATTCCTTTAAGGAGAAGATAAATTTTTTTTGGATTTAGGGGACCTCAAAACATGTGTTTCCAGTGAAATTTTTGTATCGAATTTTTGTGTGGAATATAATATTTCCTCTGCTTAGTATAGGTAAGAAGTATAGAAAGTAAAGAAACAACGAAAACATGTTTTACAGGATCTTCTTCTGAGATTAAGGTTCACAGATAGTATGTACACCCGTGGACAAAAAAATGAGTCCTGTCTTAAGCGCCAATTTTTTCTAAGTCCTACACTGCACAGCGCCTTGTATACACCATTCGCGATATAGTTGTAGCCGCTGCAGCAAGTTGGTGTACGGCATTATTAAACATGTTATCTTCCATGTGTCTTCTCTGTAGCGCTGTGGCAAAGCGTAGCGTACTTCTGTGGTTAAGACGCAGGCTCGCTTCTAGAACGTAGCAAACTTTTTTCTTCTAGTGTTTAATCAACACACAGTGACTACTTATTTCCGATGTACTCCATTTCATACACGACATTTGCTAAAGTTCATAATAGAATAGTTATTACAATGCAAAATACGTGACTTCACAATTTCATCATGGTCGCATATCGGTATCTTGTTGGGATATCAAGGGACTGTCTAGGTGTGTTGTGGCAGCTTGACGATACACTAAGCAGTGCGCAATGCACAGTAATACTTGAGAATATGTTGTTTCCCTCTGTGAGAATAATATATCCTGATAGAACTGTTGAAATCGTACAGGATTTCGGACACAAACTCAAGAAGCTTGGGATGTTGTAACTTTCCGTCCTCGTTACTAATGGGATTTTATTTCATTTATAAACCGAAACTTAAGGGCAATTATACGTCCTGAGGTTTATACACCCGATATTAATTTTGTTTATTTTTTTATCTGTTTTAGTTTTAGAAGATAATAGTTTATTTGCATCTATTTCTTTACTTATTCAAAACAAGAGTTTTAACAGAATTGTGTTTTTGTGTGCATACATATATCTAAAACTTAAAATGCTAAAGTTATAGCAATACAGTATTATGTTCTATACACCCAGTCCTAAAATTAACAATATTAAAAATAAAAATAACTAATGCGAGATTTGAACTGAGAAGCTTATGAGTACAAGCGGTACCTTCTTAACCTCTCGGACAACAAAATGTTTTTCTGTGCTCTTGTTTTAGTAGTTCATAGGCGTCACCACCGAGAAACACCATTCAAAGGTGACCGTTACGCTCACAAGCATAGACCATTCTATAGTTTCTGCATGTGCGTTGTGAATACAGCTATTACGAGGGTACACAAAGCCCCCGATCGTCGCATGAAATCTGGAGATTCCTTTTTTTTCATGGGTGTGCATAAACGCATTTATATATATATGTTGTATCAAGTCCAGTATCAAACAAATCTTACAAATCCATTCGATGATTGACATTAAAATGAAACATTCGTTTATAGAAAAGTGTCTACAGTGCGGTTCAAACCTCCTGACGTTTCGTGGGTACCAAGATGTGCAACCGCGAAGTTGCTAAACTTCGCTCCATTTTGCGGTTAAAGATTCTATGAAAACAAAAGACACAACTATAAATATCTGGCGAGTTATATTCACATAACTTTCTCTATCTACATCGTTTATTAGTAAGTATACAAGTTATTATTACGAAAGTTTATTTTCCTATCTACTTCATTTTAATCTAAATAAATCTTATAATAGCTACATTACACATTTAATTATAGATACAAAAAGAATAGAGATACAAATGTTTAAGAACTGGATGCTATACGCTAGCCTTAAAATTCCATACCATTTCCATCAATCGCGAGAAACAACTGAATGTTGAAAGGACTTAAAATAATGACAAAGTATTGAAAAAATCCAACCATTAATAACGTTACTTAAAATAAATTGTTTATTTTAAAGAGATCTACATATTTTCTGTAGTATGTTTTCGTCTATTGCTCAACGTTTCAGTTATACAAGATTATACATAATTCCATCCAAATGAACTGGACTTCACAGGCTGTCCCCAGAAAATTCAACATATATATTTTATTTGTCATCTAAATATCTTCAATATATGCTAGGTATATTAATGAAAGTCGTTAGAGCCATTTTTTAGAAAATCAGAAGTTTCGAAAAATGTTCTATTTAAAGGGTAGTTTTGGAGTGGGGATTTTCTTGAAAAACCCTCTGTCACATCTTTTGGAAATACTGAAATTAAAATGCCAAGGTTGGTATTTATTCGAATATTGTTTTGAGGTTATGCTGTTCACACACACAAACAAACGAGTCCTTTCTAATTTTTTTTAATTCAGGGACATCTAACATGTATTTCCTGTGAAATTTCGGTATCGAATTTTTGGATGGAATGCAATATCTTCTCTACCTGCTAGATAAGGGTAGAGAAGTTACCAAGTAGTCTGATTTGCGCCAGCAACGTATTTGTTACTGATATAAACCTACAACGATAAACCATCTGTTTAAACATCGAAAGATAACAATTAATTAATAAGGCATAAAATTCGAATCCCTGGCGATAAAAATATTATTCTGTTTAGTACTTGTATGAAGGACATCGTCTTTTATTCTAGCTACTTGTTGCTGCTCTATAATGTAAAATATGCATGCGCGCTGAGGTTGTAACATTCGCCTGATAAAAAGAAAAGATAGCGAACATAATTATAGAGAATGAAAACGAAAGTAATAAGCTAAATGAGAATAAGATGAGAAAGAAACAAAGCAAACTAAGACAAGTGTAATAAAACTTTAATTTATTAATTAAAGAGAAGAAATATTACATTCTATAAGCAGCAAGTATTGCGAAGAAGAAAATAAAATGTATTAAGAGGATTAACATTCAGTTGAGGATAGAAGGTATCAAGACAAAAGAGTGAAGGCAAAGTAAGATGTACGGCCTGGACGCACGGAACAATGAGGTAAAACCAGACATTTAAAAATCAGCTACGTGCAGAGAAAGTGTAAGCAGGCGAGAATAATGCGGTAGTCGCAGTCGCAAGAAGCATGTACATTCTAAAATATAACAATAAACATATATACAAATTTATCACGTGAGCCAATAAAATCAATCAAAAACCACGTGACTAGAAAATAAACTCCAGGAAACTAGAAAATGGGCATGAAATAGAAATAATTTGTCTAGGCCAGGAGCTCTGCTTCGAACGGGGGTAACATCGGTACTTTGTGTTCTATTGTTATCATGACGGGTCATAACTCCGTGTCTTAGCGTCGATGGGAAATATAAAAGGCTTATTAATTTGTAAAAATTAATAAGTCGATAAAATTTGAATATAGGGGACACGGTTAGAATATGGAGATCAAAATGAAACGAGTTTGAAACTAAGAAATAGAAATAGCTTTACGGAATTTTGTTTGGTTGCGTGACGTAATCAAATCTTGTGTGACGGGAACTAGGAAAAGAAATTATTTTTTAATGTGGAATAACATAAAGAGGGCAGTGATGGAGTTAAACGAACAGTTCTCATTTATCTCCTTTCTACACCTCCTGAGAGAAGAGTCCTCCTTTCCTAAAAATCGCCTACCCTGCCGGCGTTAGCCGACAAATACCACATTTTCATGTTATCTCCCTCACGCAATTAAAATCCAGCCGATAATCCCACATCAGCGCACATGATACTGCGTTTCGAGTTTTACAATCAGCAAGCTGTACTGTTCTTAAAGTACCGCCGCTATTAGTGGGCACGCCTCAAACGTCAGGAGGTTTGGACCCGATAATAGCATAATATTCACTACAAGTTCGAGCACTTACCATAAAATTGATTGTTGTACGCAGCTTAATTCTACAACCTCACCTTCTTGGCTGTATGGGACTCCAAAAAACACATCTATGCATCCATATAGGTGGTGGTGGTACTGCTGCTGTTCCTTCTCCTTTCCCTCCTTTTCTTCCTCCTCCCCCTCTTTTCCATCCTTTTCTTCCTCCTCTCCCTCTTTTCCATCCTTTTCTTCCTCCTCTCCCTCTTTTCCATCCTTTTCATCCTCCTTCCCCTCCTTTTCATCCTTTTCATCCTCCTTCCCCTCCTTTCCATCCTCCTCCACCTCCTTTTCTTCCTCCTCACCCTCCTCTTCTTCCTCCTCATCCTCCTTTTCTTCCTCTTCACCCTCTTCCTCCGGATTCTGAAAACATTTCAGGTTTTGCTTTATTTACCACTATTGTCTATTACAGAACGTAGCATTACATTCGATCTAAATGTTGATATCCAGATTTAAGTCAATGTATCTGTAAAGATCCAGGAATACAGAGTCTCCTTCTGATTATTTTCACTTGTTTGCCATATTTCAGAACGTAAAGCATATAATTCACTCGTTTAAACTAGCTATGTTAAACCGCTGTTAAAATATTAATATTTATGCATAATTAATTATTATTAATATAATTAATTATTGAGCTTTCGATATGGTAATGTGAAATATTCCTTGGACCATATGGTTAATGTATTGCTCCAAAAAATTTAATTTAGCAGTGGGCTGGAGCCTGGTGCTCTGGTTACCGCCACAGAATGCGCCCGAATGAAGCTGTGAACGGGATGCCGCGATGATGGTGCGGCAGCTTGCTACAGAAATGTAGTTGCCATCTTTTCTCGTCTCCAATACCTGCTGTTGATTCTGCTGCCGGCTGCTCCAGTGGTAGAGCTATGAGTACTTTCCCTCAGGATATGCGTGGATGTATTGTGAAGGACAACACCAGTTTAAATTGACTGAGGAATTTATTGGAGCTGGTAATTGAGTTATTAAAGTCAGTTGCCGACCATTCGAGATAAAGAAATATACTCTGTATTGAAGCGTTCGAAACTATAACAACTGAATTATTATACCCGCTAACTTCTGCAGTATCAAAGTTACGGTTGGAAAAAACTGCTTCCGCAATGAAACAGTCGATAAAATGTTAACCGGCAAGATCCCTCGCGATGGCCGCTACTCACTGGGCGCTTAAAATATACACGAGCAGTACGTACCGGTGAAGGTACCAGAGAGAGTAACTAATGTATGCACAACTGTGTGCACGAAGGTGTGCATCAATGCCGGTACCAGAGTCAAATTAACTCTCTGATCTAAAATTACGTGCCTTTATTACTTTTAGCTCCGCCTACTTCATTAATCCCCAGCAACGTTATATTTCACACGCAACCAATACTTAAATCTTACGCGTGCCTCTAACTTTGTCGCCATGCATGGGCTAGCTAAACTCTAGGAAATACTTTTCACTTCTCCTTTGCAGAATGTTGGCCTATGTGACTGTGTAAGCGTACTGAACTTATAATCTAATCCTTAAGCTAAAGTGCTCACTTCTTTGGCTGTCGCTAACGACTTTCGGTAACCTGACTTCCTAGTTACCTTCGCCTTTTGGACAAAATCTTTCAACTCCAGCTTATCACATTATACATTGGTTTAATATACGAAAATTATTTATTATAGTTGTTTATTTATCTTACCATCATTGATTTAGTTAAGGATTTATATTTTCCCGTCCATGATTGTGGTATCAAGAGTACTATCCCACACATGAGGATGCGGGTTTTAAGACCCGGGTATACGGCCGGTGCCACTCAGTATCGTGATGAAACTGAGGAGCTGTGATAGGCAGCGATTCCGGCCACGAAAACCAATATTACGGCTGGGGGATGCGTGATGCTGGCCACATCGTATATCGTATATCTCTACCATGTATACGTGGACGCGAGGACGGCGATCGGATCGGTGGGCCCAGGGCTGTGGCGCCACGTTGTTATTATTATTTATTATTATTATACAAACATAAAGAAACTTTTCTGCAGGTATTTCTTTATGCAAAGTACTTTAAGAGAAGAAAACTAGTTTGTATATGTTACTGAATTTTTCAACTTTTTCAATGTGAGTTATTGAAAACAACTTAGTTTCAACTGAACTATTCAATATTTTTAAATCCGCAACTCCTGGAGCTCACCAAAAAATTTACAACTAATAAGTTAAATAACTGTGGTCCAAGGAGTATTTTCAATAGTGAAAAATGTTGGAAAAAAATTCAGAAGAATGGATTTTAAAGTTCAATGCAGTGCGTTACCTAAATTCTACAGGAGCAATCAAATAGCCATTTGTGGCTTTAAAATAGTTTATATTAAAAAAATAGCTGTGAGGCATGCAAGTATAGGTTACAAGTATAATAAAAATGCAAACAAAAAATCGAAAATGTTCACATTATTACCAAATTTTACAGATACATTGTCTTAACAGGAAATACTTGTGTTGATGTCCCCGAACGTAAAAAAATAATTTTCTTCATGAAGGTTTTGTGGTGTGTGTCTGTCTGTGAACAACATTACTAATAAACGAAAAAACAATAGGTAAATACTCAAATACACCAATAAAAGCTCGTATTCAAGTTAGCCAAAATTTAAGGATTCTAAGAGAATGTTTAGGGAAGCAAACACATCCCTTAGAAGGTTAAGATATAGAAATTATTTGCTATGCCAAATTCCCAAGTACATCACATTTTAATTTAAAAAAATGATTAGAGATACCTCGAAGAAAACAGAAAATAAGAAGACTGCACTCAGTAACTCTAAAAGTTTATTGGACATGGGTTCAAGCATTTCAAGTTATACTACAATATGGAATTTTTGAGCCGAATAAAATAAACTTCCAGTGAACATCCATGACCAACTTGATAAATATAGAGCATGTTTCTGTTTACCTAGGCGTGCAAGTACATGCATGAAGGAGTACATTTGTTTTATTTCAAATATACACAGATTTAACTCTTAAAAATTGCACTGGCCCAACAAAGTTTTCGTCCCCTCGCAATACACAATGATGCCAACGAAAGAGAAAAAAAGTATGTTATGCGCTACATTCACATGACTTTCTCTTCAGCAAAGCATTCTACAAAGCTTGTTCTTCTATCTATTTTATGCTAATTGGAGCCTGGAACACCCGCCTATGGGGGAATAAAACATAAGAATAATCATCACAGGCGTAATGAATAGAATAAAATGATGTACGCGAGATAAAGAACTTAAACAAATAAAATACTAACGTAATAAATCAAGTATCAAGGGGAGAGAAAGGGACAATCAAATAAAACATTATCAAATAAGAAAAGAGAATACAATGTAGGAAAAAAGAGAATTAATATGAAGAAAATTAAATAAATTGTAAAACAGATAGAACAGGGTAATTCTGCAAGGTAAGTTGGGCTCAGAAAACGGGCAAAGTTAGCAAGCTGCAACGACAGGCACGAGAGGCCATTAAGAAACTTTCAACATACAAAAGAATGTTAGATGATAGGGGAAAACCCATGGCAGAAGATTTGAAAGTAGACAATACTCGGAAATCCCACCGAATCGTCAATACTACAGTAATGTTAGACGCTAGACAAGGCTATTATACCATATTTTTAGAGCCAAAAAGAGAAAGTAATCGAAATAGCAAATAAGAATTTAGAAAAACCACGTGCCTAGAAAAAGGGCCGTGCTCAAATAGAATAGGGGTGTGAAATAGAAGTTTTCTAAGAGTGGAGCACAGTTTCAGACAGGGGCAACTTCGTGTCGATCATTTGTAAGGGAAGATTGCATCACACGGTGTCATAAATGTTAGAGCAAATTCCAGTGTTAAATTAAAGTATTTAGTAACAAGGTAATTATGGGAAAGCGGAATTCAGGAAGGGAAGGCAGTTATAGCACGCAAAAATTTTAGGCGGATTCAGATATTAGGTCTTGTGTGAAGGAAAGTCATACAGCCATACGTGTTAATTATGTTCGTATGGATTTAAAAGCGTAAAGCGAAGGAGAACACGACTTTCATTTTTCTCGGGTTCACACTTCCCTGAGATATCCATACTCTACATTAAGGTTGGCGAAAATGACTTTCTCGAGTCATCAAATATGCAACACGCACCACTCCACTCAGCAGCATATGGAAAACAAATGAATAGGCTGCTAGAAAAGGAGTGGCGCCTGCGAGTCACATTTCCTCGCGAGTCCCGTATTTGCCACCACTGTTCTGCATGAGCCGGCCAAAGTCAACTTCTTTATAGTAATCCTCTCCCTCAACAGCTACCTACTTTCCATAACCGCTACATAATCCAAATAAACATGTGCAAAAATGCCTTTATTACGTATTTCCTTATAGGTAGAAGGAGATGGTATTATAGTCGTCTTAAGCGACAGTCAAATTTTTTAAGAGCTGCTATGTGATGGCTTTGAAATTCTGTTCACTTTACATGGTCACAAAAGTAAAACAAATAACCATTTTGTAGTTGGAAAAGTATAAAGAATTTAATTCAGACACATAATAAAAAATATTTCGGAAACGTTAAAGCTAAAAAATGTTATTTGACATAAATTGTGATTTATACCCGGAAATTTATATTTTTTGGGTAGTAATTTTTTAGTCTATCTCTTACAGTTATGAGAATGGATATTTTCTTAAGAATAATTTGTATACCCACTAATAAGCGATAGAGGCTAGAGAAAGTCATGTGAGTGTAACACATAAGATTTTTATTCAGAGCGCCTCAAAACGCGTATTTCCAGGGAAATCTCGTATCGCTAGTTTAGCTAATCAGTAGAGAAAATAAAAATGTTGTGTTAAATCGGATGACATTCTTTACCCACTTTCGTTTATTTTATATGCTTCTACAAACTATTCTTGAGCTTTAATCAAGTTTCACATGTTTCATCTTGGCCATTGCTATCATTGGCATCATCAGTGCAAAAGCTCTTCAAGTCTTTTCTGAGTGGATTTTACGGCATGTTTTCCTCCTTGTGGTCGGCTTGCGCTTAGGGAACGGTTTGCCACACTACCCGTTGCGAATGCAGATTTTTCCCACTCCAACGCTGTTGCTTTCCTTGGCGGCTAGACACCAAAGCGGTCACGAAATTTAATATTCCCTGTTTCCGGTGTCACCGGTATGACGTTTTTCATGAACCTCAACCGCTGTCGCAAACCTCTGTTTGATGGTATAAATGGTTTTTCGTTAGCCATGTTTGTGCAGTCCAGAAGCTGCACACTAGAGGGTTATCATGGCCACCAAGTTTCTCAAGATTACTAGCACAACACAAATAAAAGACGAAATAAATAGGGTGGAGGATTACGATCACCTTCTGACCTCACGGTAGAGACTAAACTTTGTTCATCAAACAGCGCACATTACGAGGGCGATACTGAAGACTTTTAGAATACCATGTTTATAAAACAACAAACGAAATTTGTTTATATTTGAAAGCTACCTTCCAATGTTTGCTGTTTGCTGTGTAGTTTGTTCCATTTACTCTAATAGTTTGCTAATGATATAATTTAAAGATTTTGTGCTTACCCAAAAATTGAGGCAGTATTTTTAACACTTAAATGATTTCAGTCTAATTATATAATGTATAAATTCAATAACAGCCCACCTTAAAGCAATATGTGTATGTAACAATATATAAAAAGTGTATATTACAGTCATCATATATGTTTATATTATTGTATACATGTGTAAAATGTTATGTGAATGTATTACGTAATTTAATGATATAGGAGCTGTGAGAATAATAGGTTAAAAGTTGCTAAAAATGAGGTAACCTTGAGGCAATAATGAGTGAGAAAGTGTAATAATGCTACTAGTCAATCTTGGAGCAACAATAAATAATGTAATTTTTGTGACAGTTTATAAAATAGCCAATCAACAACCAGAAAAAAGCTTAAGTTAAATGAAGGTATTCTATTGGACTAGGATTACCCAACCAGAAACTGAAATATAGCAAACTTTACAAATTTAGAAATTAGTTGCTTGTAGATAGCACTCATAACTGGACGCGTTGCTTGCAGACAGTGTTTCTAACCGGACGCGAGATGTTTCCTCGACAAATTTAATACGTATTCGTGTGAGACGAAAATAGTTTACGTGTTAAAAAGTATAATTAATTAATAAAAGAATCTCACAGCCCTCTATATCAGTGAAGTGTTATTTAAATCGTGTCAAGAATTAATAAAAAAGAGTGAATTAAAAATTATAATCTGTGTAAGCCAACATTCTTCAGCCGCACCACGCCTTGCAAAGAAATCCATGTCTCTAACAATAATACTGACGCAGCCGAGGCAAGCATAAATATATAATATTTAAAGAAACAACAAGAGCTACTTCAAATTGGCTCCCAAAGCGTGGGGCAAATAATAACGTAAAGACAAAATTCTTCTTCAAAATGAATTTGACTAAAGAATAGTTCTGTGCTAGGAATTTTTAAGTTTTTAAATCGTTATTAACGCCTAAAGAATGTGAAGATCGGCTTAGAAATGCATTTAGCAAAGAAGACCCAACTAAGGCGACAATTTATAACTGATACAGTGAATTCAAAGGAGATCGACTTTTTTCTTAGTGATGAATTTCGTAAAGGACGCCCAAGAACTGCTGTTACTGATGAAAACATTGCCGCTGTTCGACAAGATCGACGGACATCTCATGAATTTATTCGGGCGACATTGGGCATTGGTATGAGACAAATCCAAAACGTTTCACATCAACACTTAAGACGTGAGAAAATTTTGTTGTTGGTGAATTTCACATAAACTGACTCCCGATCATAAACAACAATGCATTGATTGGTGCAGAAAAGCCCTGGAAAAATTCTCAATGCGGCATTTTAAATTTGGTTTGGAATATCGTTACTGGTGATGGATCTTTGGTTTATTGTTATGATCCTGAAAACAAAAGTCAATCGGCTCAATGGTTCTCTCGAACAGAACCTAGCTCTACAAAAGTCCGATGAATTCGCAGTGATTGTAAGAACATGGTTGCTAATTCTTTTTCTAAAGTGGGCCATATTGCTACTTTAGCAGTAAAGGATAGACGTACCGTTACTGCCAATTGGTACACAAATGTTTGAAAAAGTTGGTGAAAAACGCTCAAAAGTAAAAAATAATGTTACACTGACAACGCATAGCATATAGCAAAACTAACAACTGAGTATCTGGATGCCCTAAAAGGTCAACATGAGGCAGTATTTTATATCACAACACTGTGAATGCCAAAGTGATTGTAGTGTAAATTAACATTATTGTATGACAATGATTTGGGATGTTTATTAATTATAAGCATTGTTAGCAAATAAGTTTACACGGCCTCACTGAAACTGACAATAGGAGAGGGTAACAATGTAACGAGGGGGTGAGTTGTTTATTAATTAGAAGAGACAAACAAATGACGTCAGATTAGCGCGTTTTTCTTTAGAAATGGAGGGAATTTCTTCCCTAGAGCATATGTGTTCGTAATTTTGATTGGATATAAAAATAGACGCTAATGTTGGCGCGTTTTATTAACCAATAGCAGCTCTGTTATAATGTTTAGGCATATTAGGGTAAGGGAGTATAAATTCCGTGCCAGAGACGGGTAACGCGCAGTTTGATAGAATAATTCACAAGGCAAACGTCGTTCAGTCCAACAGAAGGATTCGCGGGTAATACGTCGTTCAGTCCAACAGAATCATACAAACGTTATACGTCGCGCAATTCTACAGAATCTCTAGCGTTGTAAAGTTAGTTATAAATGTCAAATACGCGAATTAATAATGTGCAGCAAATAAGTGATTATAGTGATATTAGAAAATATAACAGTTTCAGTCGGGCGTGTATCAAGAGTCAATATGTGAAATTAATTAAAAGTGACGGCAATAAAAGTGTAAAAACAAATTCTTTTATCAGTGTTATCTTTAGTAACAAATCCTTTCCGTTTACACACCCTGTTCAAGAGATATGCATGCTCGACTGAGTAGTAATTATAGCTAGCCGGAGGACAAAGAACCCAAAATTTAAACTAGTATACAATAAAAGGCGCCCAGCAATAGATAACACGAAGTGACCACGACAAATTGGCTCCCATACGTGGTGCAGATAAACATGAAGCATCTTCCAACTAATCGACTTCAAACACCAAGTACCCTCCACCGTACAACTCTGACCTAGATCCTTGTTTTTTTTTTCTTTTTCAAAAATTAAATATAAAATGCGTGGAATCACTTTTTTGTCATCCGAAGAAGCAGTGCAACATTACAAAAACCTAGTTTCTCAAGTGCCTTAGCAAGAGTGGCATCATTGCTTTAAGAACTGATTTCATCCAATGCAAAAATGTATTGAAGTTAAAGGGGAGTATTTTGTAAAACAATGAAACCATTTAAATTACTTAAAACTAATCCTGGTTTGATTTTTTTCTAAACATTTTGAGTTTCGTCCTCCTATTAAGGATACCCATCTATGAAGTTTATAAAACCCACAGTTCCAGCCCGATTCATTGGAAATTTTAATACAGCAATCAAGGTTTAATGTATAATATGTAGGTACAAAATTTCATGCATATTTTAAATTAGTTCCGGATACATTAAGTTTTAATATTTGTTTACTTTTTTGAAAAAGTGCTCTACAAGACGCAATTATTTGTTGGAAAAAATTATAGTTAAACTCTTTAATATGCATTAATAAATTGTAGAGATGAACTTTTAATTATTCTGCTACTTTGGGAGAAAATAGAGATTTTGCTTAAACTTATACAATGAGTACTATTCTTTGATAACATCACAAGTAAGCATGTTAACATAAATTCATCTCATTACTTTTTATCCTGTTACTTATAAGGAGGTGTACAATTTTTCATTTATTTATATATTTCTAGATCGCCAAGTGTAAAGTAAATGATTAGAGCCCAAATGGAACTGGAAGAGTGTTGAGGAAGGGCATGATTATGGAAAGGGTTGTTAAATGGTTTAGGATATTGAATTTAGCAGAAAGTAACTTACCTGCCTTACTTTTAAAGGCATCTTCACTTCCTAGTAATTGCCTTGTAATCCCTGCCTCCAATTGCGACGGTCTTCCTATGATCCCTGGTTCTATTATGCCTCCTCTACAGGTAAATCGTGGACCTTTTCTTACGTCTCGGAGGGTGCCAATTAATCACTTTCTTGGGCTACCTCTCCAGTGACATACGCTGTACATGTCCATATCGCTGTAGATATTTACTCCCTAACCGATCTAACACTGTTTCTTCAATGTTTAACCTTTCCAAAATGGCGTTATTCCAAATGTTTTCAAGATGCGTAATGTATCCATCTCAATAGCTCTTGACTTGCCTTTCAGTTAGCGTCCAGGTTTCTGCGGCATAGAATCATATATACTCAACAATGACTTTGACAACCACCTGTTTTGTTTATTGTCGAATGTCTCCACTCAACAAACCCCTATTTAATTGTTTAACCGCTGAACGAGCCTGGATTATTCAACTGACCAGCTCTTCTCACTGCTGCCGATTTGTGGATGACTGACTCCGGATACCTAACTGGTCAGATGCTTTTATTATACCACCCGAATGACGGAAATCTTGGTTTTCCGCTCCTATTAACTTATTAATACAATGCCTGGAATATCCAGGGAAGTGCTTAAGGAATTCTGGAGGCACTACAGTATTCGAAATAACTTGAAAATATAGGTTAGGAGAGATTTGGAGAATAAGAGCAAATAATTATAACATTTTTGGAAAGGAACAAGGGGGACATTCGAGCGTATAGAAATTAAAATCTCTTCAGTGAGATAACTCAGCAAGATCTATAATATTTTATCTTTCAATGAAGAATACTTGACAAACAGAATTATATATTGACAAAGCATTGAACACGTGCTCTTATCCATGTGATAAGGTGTATGGAGATAAGAACTAGGAAAGGATGTACCACGGAGTCAGTGTCCTGTTTGTGGGGAGAATGGTGATATTGAATACACATATTTGAGTGTAAGGGGACTGCTCTGTGGAGAAAGGTGCTAATAAATCAGAAATGGTTTAAATTAGATAGAAAAATAGCTTTGATTTCAATCATCAGAAATAATAGTAAACACATAGGGCAGTTAAGCGAAGTGAAAGAAAAAAGAATTAAATTGGTCTGTTAGAAGACAGGTAGCATAAACATTACTGCATGACAGAGTTTAATATTTTTGTGCTTTTTTTTAAGAAACCATTACAAATTGTGTATAGAAATTCTAATATGTATATTGAATATGACTTACTAAGAGCCTTGGTTGGATACCTTGTCATATTAACATGCGTATTAGCTTAGTATAAATATAAAAGATTAATCTAACATTATATCTTCTTATATTTTGAAAATGACGTGATTGGAAATATTTTCTTCCTGATTGCAATGTAATAAATGTTGTAACCCAGAGATTTGCAGTTTGACAGATCACACGTTTATCATGAATTTTTATTATTATTATTATTATTATTATTATTATTATTATTATTATTATTATTAATGCTATAGGGGCAGCACTACCCTACACTGACATCTTTGAAGATCTATTGCCGTCCCCAGTCTTATTATCATCGATCCAGAAGTCTGACTTTACAATGAACTGAATTAGACTCTGGACCGTGATGATTGAAAACTTCTCCAATTTTGGAAGTTGACTCCCAAAATTGAGGGCTTTTTGGAGAGAAGTGCTGGGCCCTCGCATAATAGGTGTGCAAGCTGAATATCTGGCTGTTAACACCGTCTACAGGCAGGATTCACTTGCTGCCCCAGAGGTGTCCACTCCGTCCTGTAAAGAGGCCTATAACCAATGAGAGCTTTTCCCTGCTTAATTTTAGCAGTTCTCGGGACCTGCTCCTGTCCAGTCTCCGTATACGAGTTCTGGAGTACCAGAAATTGATAGATGAGTTGCAGTATTTCTCTTAGCAACCCGGCCCTGATGACAGCCTCAGTACTGGTTCAGATCCAATAAAAGGTTGCTCAGTTTTCTTCTAAGCAATTTCATCTGCTCTTTCGTTGTTTAGAAACCCCACATACCTGGTAAACAGCACCAAAGAAAATCTTCAGCGGATTTTGTATTGTTTTCTGAGTCTTTTGAGGCGTTTCCTCCACCTTACCTATCGCAGAGCATGGTGGCTTGATAACACAGCAATAAGGGGGAAAGGAGGGGAGGTTGATGCCTTTGCTTTTTCTGGTGTTATTGAAACCAAAACATGTTTGTCTCGGAACCAGTCATGCCGTATACTAGCGAAATTACTCGTGGACATATCATGAGTATGTGGGAGGCTGGTCGCACTGTTACAACAATTGCAACGGCAGTGCATAAAAGTGATTTTACAGTAAGTTACTGGATAAAAATATTTCAGTAAAGAGGGGAAGACGGTCTACATACTCGTTAGAAAGTGGGCACTCCCCGTAAAACATCCGCAGATGGTGATATCCATTTACTAAATGGAAATTACTCTTTTGCTATAACTGACTGATCGTGTTTAGAAACTAGAGATAAATGTGTATATGTATATGGTTTACCGAATATGACTTACATATTATGTCAATAAAATTGGATTATATTTTTGTCGATAATCCTATTGTATTCCTATGATCAGCAATATGTTAGTAAAGGTATATTATACAATTGTAGTTTGAATTAGGGGGAAAACATACTGCTTTATTTATTTATTATTTAGTTATGTTTGATTCTATGCACCAACAAGCATTGATACCACAGTGCGAACACACTTCTGTTTATTCTTGTTATAAAACATTGCTATGTATTTAATGAATACCACTCAAGCTTTAATTTGAAAATCTTCTCACACTGCACATTCTACATTTCGCTAACCTGAGCGCTCATCAAGTTTTCCTTTTAGCTTAACCCTTTCAAATGCGTGTCCTGCACTAGCGATAAGGTATGGGCTACCAATCACGATAAGATGACTGTATGACAAACTGAATGCACTCACTCTACCTTTTTCTGTTTTAGGCAATACGATCAAGAGCGTAAACATATATTTCGTTTCTTCGCCATTTTGTAACCTTTGTTGTGGTTATTGGTGCAACTATTTAGCAGAAGGACTGGCGCATCCTTGCACCGTGGCCTAAAGCAACCAATGAAATTGCCATAGCTTCGCAAGGCCACGTAAAACGATAAATAATGTGACATAGACGCGCGGTGCAGTGAGATTTTCTTTCGCGCTCTTTGTACCTACTTCAACTGAACTGAATTGTGAATAGATAGTGCCGTGAGGGACCCAAGGCATTCAAAGGCCAACTTGAACTTAATCAAGACCTCCATGATTATCCGAGAGTATAATAATCCGTCAATTTCCTTAACGTCTTCTTACGATCTCCCAAATACCAGTTAAAATTGCAAATATCAGGTAGATTCTCTGTCTGAAAGACCGCAGGAAATGAAATCAGATGAGACGAGGTTTAATGAGAGTGGAAGTTAACTAAATTCTGATTTTCGCTGCCTTTAACAAGATTTGTAAATGCTTGGGTTAGTTCTGGTGTGTAAGACTGTGCTTTAAATGCTTTCGTTCTACTTACTTGTTGTGCTGCAGATTCTTCCACACGGGGAACTGTAAAAATAAAGAAAAATGCAACTTAACGGTTTGGTTATTGTACCCGGACACATATAATTTTATATTCTTTATTCTTATGATCTCATAATGTCGACTCAGAAATGGCAATAGAAACGAACTTGATCCAAAACTATAGCAATGCCAGGCAAGAGGATAACTCAAGGGGAAATAATGTGCAACGAAAATAATCTCACATATTCAAGGAGAGAACTTAACCAAATTTGGACAAGTTGAAAACTGGGTTTCTCCATGTTCATTACTTAAACATTAACCATAATAAGATTATAGTAATAATTATACGCATATACACTAATTTTTTCTCGAAATTCTCCTTAAATATCTCTGCAGACGTTGGTTAGTCCTTTTTTTCGTTTACATAACCTTATGATTCTCAAGAAGCTTTGAAACTATTTTTATGAAAGCAGCTTACAAGACGTTTATAGCATATTGCTATAATTTGCTGTCACATATGGTAGTAACTAAATCTTCATATTTATAAGTTCATATAACAGCACTTTACAGCGTTTCTCTCCAAATAATATTTTGGTATTATTGGTGTACTTTTATCGAAAACTAGAAACCCACAATCTGAAATTTTAACACAGGTTAAATATTATTTCCTTTTATACAGTAGACAAAAAATAACGTTTTACAATTGATAATAGCAAACATTTTTAATTTTAATATATCTTATGTAAAAGTTTAGTTATTGATACTCTGTTTTTTAAAAGTAAAAATCTCAAAATTCTTAAATATTTTGCCCTTTGTAATCTAATTTTCCAACCAATAAATTGGAAATATGATATTTTTGTTCTACATACCTTTGAGAAAAGCCTCCCTAAAATTTAGAAATTTAACATAACTGGTACTAGCAGTACATACTCCGCTTAAGAGAGGTATACACTGAAATACTGCATGTAGCGTACTTATTTTTATGTGTTTCTTGTACAGAATAAATAAAAACGGAAAATAAATTAAATGCTAGTCTCATAAGCTTTATTGTTCTT
The DNA here is from genome assembly GCA_030765065.1 of Deroplatys truncata. Taxonomy (NCBI): domain Eukaryota; kingdom Metazoa; phylum Arthropoda; class Insecta; order Mantodea; family Mantidae; genus Deroplatys; species Deroplatys truncata. Next base: position 49,019,476 of record CM060985.1, read on the forward strand.
TGCACGAAGGCAAAAAGATAAAAGATATTTCTCCTTGAGGGAAAACTTACAAAACGATGTTTGAGGGTATAACGTAATTGTTTGTATAATTTCCATGCTCACCTTAACATCATCTCTTCATAACAATTGTCATTAAACCAGACAAACCAAGAAACGAAAATTTGTTTTAACATGCCGTGTGTAGGCTAAGGTTGGAAAGATAGAGCCAGATTGAAAAATTCAATTTTCTAGCTGGATTTTGAACTACAGATCTTCGGCTTTCCATGCGAATGCGCAAACAACTGAGGTAGCATACCAACATGCCGATACGACATTAAACTCCCCAGTCGATTTGCATTTTTGCCGGTATAACACAAGGCGTCCTTAAAATTCATTTTGAGATAACATACCCCAGGTGGCAACATACAGTATCAGGGTTCATTAGTTTCCATTTTTGCCGTCACCGCAGCTTCGGGAGGCATTTTACCAACCTTCTCAGCGGGCCTGGGGTGAGTCTGGAGCGTTCTACCTTCGTTTTTCGACAAGCAGTGGTGTGTGTTAACTGTAGCTTACGCGATGTATGCAATTTCGGAGGCGCCTCGGGGAAGAATTGTGAGTATATATGTGGGAAGCCAATCTGTCATTTGAGGACAATATTAGGGAAATTCCATACAGCATTCACGTGGACAGATTATTCTAATAATGTCTAGTAAATAGTTTCCTCTTTGAGAGTAAAAAGTATAATGTGTTTTAGTTTTACATTATGTTAGGATTAAACTCTTTTCGTTGCGATGTTGAACAAAACAGGGTTTCATTTAGTTACATATATAAACAGGTTATTATAAGCGATGACGAGTAAAGTTATTGCTCAAAGTTATATATTCATATGCGAATAATCCAAAATTGTGCTCGTAAAACAGGTCGCCACTGCATGCACGAAAAGACAAACAGATACACACACCTCCTCCTTGCTATATGTAGCGTACTTCACCTGTGAAGGCCAGTGGAATGCCGCCTGAAACTGCGGTAAGGGCATAACCACTATTACGCTAGTCAGTCATAAATAATTGTTCTTCACGGGACTTAAATGTAAAGGTGAAGACAAGGACGAACGGAGCCTCCGAAGCCGGGACAGAGTGGGCCACAACGGCCCTTTTTGATTCTACCGTGACCCTTGGGAAGGAAGGGTTAGGGGAGAGACCCAAAGGATGAACGAAAGGCGCAAGCATGAATGCCGTCCGGGCCAATCCATAAGCCTCTAACCCGGGGATCCTCCGAAACGCCGAAAACACCCGGAGGCGAGTTCTAAGTGAGCAATTCCGCAACGACGCCAGGGAAGAAATCTCTAGAGGCCGTACATCCATCGCCCAGCCGCGACCGCCAAACATTGCCTTGTCCTTCAACCCTGAAACAGATTGCAAGGAAGATGGTCGTAACAGGAAATGAGGGGCAGGAAAGACGTGGTAGAGGACGAACCACCTCAGCATTCAGCTGAATCAGAGTGAGCGGTCGCCGGGGATCGAACCCGAAACCTCCCAAATGCGAGTTGCACACGTTATCGCGGCACTACCTCCAAGGACTTTTTGAAAACTCCTTGTGGCTTACCAGGAAAAATGTGAGGCAGTAGGGGAATTTAATGTCTTACTGGCATGTGGCCAAGGTAGCTCAGTTGATTAAAGCATTCCGGTGTATTGTAGTGCGCCGACGGTCAAGTTCCATTAGGGACCTGGCTAATGAGGGTCATCAGGAAGGAACTCTCAATTAATGGGGTTTAAGGAAAAACTATTTGGTTAAGCAAGGGAGGAGAGGATTACAAATCTTCACAAAACATTAGTATAACTATATATTTACATTAAGTAACAATTTCATGCGTGTTACACATACTAACAGTTCCCGAGGTCTCGGTTCAAACCCGGTGGAGGGTGATGGATTTTTTCGGACGTAAAAATCCTCAGCATGGCTTCCTTCGGAAGGAAAATAAACCGGTGGTCCCGTGTCGTAGATTTACGGCACGTAAAAGAACCTCAAACTGGTAAAGAGGCCTCTGAGCAAAATATATGGGTCTTTCACGGCCAGTATTGAATACGACGTTAAGGACCATAGTAGTTAAACAGCGTCCATAAATAAAACACAATTTAATACATACCAACATATAAAAGTTACACCAGGGGAAAATTTGGGAAGATCGATTTAATTTGTTTTTAGCCAATATTAATCCTTATTCTTTAGGGACAGTTTGATATCAAACAATTGGCTATCCAAATAAATCTGAAAGAGCTTACTAGAATAGAATTTGTACGTTTTCGTAATCTCTACTTTTCTGTACCACATTTGCTAAAAATTGTTGCAACGTTTTTCATATTTAAATGGCATTTAATTTAAAACCAAACAAAAAATATCTTCTTAGAAATTGCATTTTAGACTTTTTTGACCCTTTAGATGCTTTTTGCGATACAACTTATCAGTGAGACATTTTGGTTTTTCTACACCCCAGCCCTTGATTTCCTCAAAAACGGCTCATCAGATTTTATATAGTAAAATGGCAAATAAAATGTATATCTTGAATTTTATAGGAACAACCCATAAAGCCATCGTTACTGTATGTAAATTTCAAAATTAAATTGAGTTTTATGGACCCTCTTTAACTGCTATGGTTGTTAGCGTGATATTCTAATTGGGCATGAAAAACCGGAATTTTGCTCAGAGGTCTCTTTGTTAGACTTGAGTTTCTTTTACGTGCCATAAATCTACTTCCTTTCCGAAGGAAGGCATGCTGTAGATTTTTACGCCCGAAAATATCCATCGCCCTCCGCGGGTTTAAACCCTCGCCTAAGTTTGCTGATCTTCTTTGATTCATTAAGGTTGTTTATTAAGGAAGTTAGGATTATTTTATTATTTGTATAATATTTACTAAAACGTATCAGCAAGTATTTCTTTAAAAAGCCAATCATGTCATTAGCATCAAAGATCGATAGCATCTATGGCCATGTGCACTAATGTCGATCAACGTTTGATCACGGTCCGCTCGACATTTGACCGCATTCATTGCGATTTTTCGGTGCATCGATAATGATCAAAGTAAAACGAGGTAGTTGATTATGGTCAAGTTTGACCGCGGGTTTTGGACCGATCAATTCCGTTGATTGCGGTTAAGTTGCACAAAATGGCTGCCCGTTTCGATATTCTTAAAGGTATTGAGGATGAGAATAGTTAAATCGGGACCAACGTCAAAACTGGTTCATTATAGACGACCCTCTTGAAGAGTAAGGCGACAGAAAATTTTAAGAACAATTGTGGCTATCAAAGTAGAGGCGGTAGCTAGTAAACATGACTGAGAGGTTAGAGTGTCCTAAGAACCGCAGTCACCGTTTCAACCATGAATATAGTTTTAACGAGATCACACGATATGGGGGTTTTAATATTGTGATTAGAGGATATTTCTAGAATTCACCGAACAACGTTGTTGGTATCACCAGTAATGTGTCAGATATAATTGCTTTTTATTTGTACACGATTTGTATCGCTCTCATGGAGGGCAGAATTAAGATCTGTGATGGAACAAATAAGATGAATTTCCGAATGTCCTGAGAAATATAGACCTGAATTCATTGAATCAGTATTTCTTAAACTTCGATCATAATCTTAATAACGTTAGCCAAGGCAATATAAACTACGTAGAATAGAAACACAGTTATTTCGTTCGTCAACCGACAATTTACGTCACATCATTATTATGAATTAAGGAAGTCTGTAGTATTATCAAAATGCTGGAGATAATGCAGTTTACAAATAACGCTTTTAATTTCACTAAAGTTTACACATCAGAACTCATGCTATTTTAACAAATAGCCATCTATTTACTTATTTGGTCATTACAACTCGCAGACTGTCATGTTTAAATGCATTACTAAATACATCCACGCTTGCCCTTTAAAGAACATTAGTCGAACGTTTTTATTTTCCATTTTATTAGAATATGAGACAGCTAGTTCCAACAGAACGTCTATCTTATACTGAGAAAAAATTTGGAGACCAATGTTTGTTTTCCATTTTCGTTTACCGCCAAAATAATGTCCAAACATGCAACATTCCAAAATGAAAATAAAAACGAAGCGATATATACAAGGAGACTGTAATTGCACTGCAATTGTATATAGAGTTGGATGCTTTGCTTTACGTAATTTGCGTAGAAATTGAAATCTATTTTTTTATTTATGGACGCCCTTTAACTGCTGTGATCCTTAGTGTCCCATTCTATATTGGGCGTGAAAGACCGGTGATTTTGCTCAGAGCCTCTTTATCAGGCTTGAGGTTCTTTTACGTGATTCTCATAGAATTATGAGTATTCATGAACCTAGAGCACGGTCAGTTGATAGCGGTTCGTTGATCGAGAATGAGAATGAACAATGATACACCATAACTACAATTTAACCGTGGTCAAAGTTTGATCAAGTTTCAGTGACCGTCGATCAAAAAGGAGTTGATCAAGAATGGTGCACAGGCCATTAGAGGTTGTTTTTGCCAACCTCAAACTTGTATTAGGTATCTGCAGTAGCTTCTGACTAAACGTTTATGCAAGAAAATGTCATCCAAAAAAAATACTGTTCAAAGCAAAACTAGAGAAAACAAACTCGCATTCATGTTATGTAAAGAAACAAACGACATGACTTGGGTACACAGAAACTGCCATACTTAAAGCTTTATCTCACTACCCCAAGTGCGCAGAGGTTATGATTTTTTTCTGTAAAGTGATGTAGAATTCCCAATACAACATGGTAGATGCATAAATACATTTTTGCAATATGAGTATTCTACCAGGAATTATAGAACGTAAATCAAACCAAAGAAGAAATTCCAATTAATAATATTGCACTAAGAGCTAAAAATGTCATTTTTGGCAATTTTTTCTACTTAGTTCCCCTTAAGTTTGTGTTTTAATAATGTTACTCACGTTCACTGGAGGCCCTCCTCTCTGAGCCAATGCCGTACTCTAATAGGAAAGACTCTCCTCTCAACCAGATTTTCTTTGCAATTTCAAGAAAGGATTCGACATTGCTTTCCTTGTGCTTCTTCCTCTCGTATAGTTCTCGGTAAGGAAGAACTGTCCAAAACAGTAACATTTAATTCACTCTCATTTCGATTACCAAAGATGGAAATCAATTAAATTATAGATTAACACTGATTTGTCACTTCATTATTAAGTTACACATATTTAGAGCTGTCCATCTAACAAGGTTTGGCCATTAATTTGTACCATTCGTGCCTTCGAACCAAATGAACTCGTGTATACCAGAATTTGAACGGTATCTCGCTCTTAGTCCATCCCGTTTGGTATACCAAAGAGCATGTGTATCATTCCTGTTCGATCGCCCAGTGTGACCAGACTCGAGGGGAAGGATCAATCTGTGTGCTTCAGTGGGGTTGTTGCCGCACAGTGCCTTATGCACAGTGATACTCTGGTATGGAGTGGAGCGATACAAGTGAAATTTTTTTCTTAAAATTAAATGAAGAGAATAATAATAATAATAATAACTTTTAGGACAACTTTCTTCGGTTTTATGTTTATACTATTTGAGATTTCGTACTACGTGCTATTTATAACATTAAGGCATCATCAATACGTAGCTCCTGGGAGCCGGCTTTATCCGCTCTGCTCCCGTTAGCGTCTGCCACAAAGAAAGCTGAGCAGCAGGCCGGTTTGTAAGCTCAGTGGCGTTTCCTGTAACTGCACGGAGGTAACTGTGATACAAATTGATTTGAAGTGTTACAATCATATTATTTTACGGAGCTATATCGGTCATAGGATAATACACTATTAAATTGTTGTGGTGGTGGTGTGGCGGCAGTATATAATACAATTAGCACTGTTCAATATGGCGAGACATTAATTTGAGCATTGCATCATAAGAGGGATTATACAAGCAAGAATAATAAATTATGCAATAAAACCATGATAATTCGTATGTTCAAAGGCAAAATAAACAAGATGCAAGCCTGAGAAGTATAAACAAATTCAGCAATAGCGATAAATTACATAAGGATAAAATGTACTGGACTTACATCCACAAATGTTGTATATTTTAGTTGTTCCAATAAAGCTGAACTTTCTTCCCCTTGGTATTTTTCATACTGATTCGAATGACAAAACGAATAACTTCAACTTTTTATATGGTGTAACATCTTGTTACAAAATAAACACTTTACACCATTATTTTGTGCTGTAATGAAATGTTTCCTCCCAAGCAAGGTTGAAACTAGTTTGTGTTGTTGGCCTATGCTTTCACGTACTGTCCATGGTAAATGCAAATTACCTGACAGAAGCACCACTGCGCTAAGAGAGGGTATAAATTTTCCCCTTTGCTCCTCTTTCAGTTGCTCAATCACGCGTTTTAATAACAGTTTGCAGTTTCTGGAGCTTAAAGAATAATGATTATTTAATTTATTATATTACACATAATTTATGTTATAACTACATGTTTATAGTGACCTTGAGTTGTTTTTTTCTGATATAAACAAAGCTTGCATAACATTTATACTAGAACAACTTTTAATTTGCGTTTTGCGTAAGTGCAATTACAGAATTGAACAAAACAAAATGGAATTTGTGTTTCATAATGTAGTAAACGAAGTTTTGAGTGTAAACGCTATGATATGAATGAGCAAATACTCGAACAGGTAAACGGCCATTTCCCACGAGAGGGCGTATGAACCGGAAGCTCGACCATAGTTTGATATGTTCGGATAGGTTTTCGAACGAGGTGAGCTCGAAGAAATGAGCGAGTCTGATGTACCATATTAAACGAACGAGTAAAAAGCATGTCCTTGACAGCTCTAGTATAGATATATTCCTTGACTGATATACCTATGCATTTATTTAGCGACTAAAAGGTTTTAAGACGACCATATTTGATATCTTATGTTTTTTATAAAAGTTTTACCTATAAAAATACAAACTGAACTTTTTTTATTCTTTTTTATTTAGAATTCATACGTTTTATTGTGGGCTTGAAGCAATTAAAACCTTCAAATAAGGATGCAAAGGTGAATGATTTTCTGGATTTGAAAAACGCATTTGACAAAGTAGATTGGAAGAATGTTTCGGAGGTTCTGAAGAATATTAGTGTAGACTGGAAAGAAAGATGGCTTCTAAGTAAGCTGTATATGAAATAAGTAATCAGTCATAATAGGATAAGATACTTCAGAGGGAAGTGGACTGCAAAGGAGGCGTGCTAAGGTACTCGTTTAGCATACTATATGGCAACAATACTTCAATTCAGATGTTTAGCAATGTTGTCTACATCTGTGCTGCTCACGAGAAATGGTTGACACAAGTGTCCCTCTCTCCGGCTGGTGGCCATTACTTTTATTGCCTGTCAATCGCCAAAAACAGCATTTCTCATATTTCGCACATTTCTTTCCCACGTTTAGTCACGTACGCCAAGTTTTCATATGCACACACTAGCGACCGATATCGCCTCCGAAAGGTCTTAATGATACTTTCTTGTTTGGGGGGGGCTGTTCCATTTATAAGCCGCCTTTAACATCTGGCTTTGCCTTTGGAACAATTGCTCGTCGACAATAATGTTCGCTCGTTTTACTACCGCGTTAGTCTTTAGGATTGTTTAAGTTGAGCTTACTTTACAAACGTTAAACTCCACACACACATTTACACTCTGACTTATACTTCCTGACTCTAGGGTGGACTGGGAATAATCCTGATTAAGAAAAATTTCCATCCTCCAGCTGGAAATCGAAACCGGGACGTCTGGATTTGGAAGCTATCATGCTAACCGCTAGACCACAGAGGCAGTATCAATGCTTGTTTTTATAGCGGTCAGTTTACCTACGTACTCTCATCGTTCCAAAAGGTTCAATACATTCTTCTTTCGTTATTGTCGCCCTCTTTAGGTATCTGTACTAGAATATAAGTGCATTTCTCAATACTTAGAATCAACTTTCGCCACATTTATTTCATCTACTTAGTTCGCGAGCGTTTATTGTTTATACGATATTACTTACCTTGTTTATATTGCCTGTTACATTTTCGTTTTCGTAAGTTTTGTTTCTTGTCAGTCGTTACATGTATTGCAATGCGAGGATGTTTCAGCTTAAGAAGCTAATGAATACTTCCGGAACGTTTTAAAACCTCTTAAGTTATGCATAGTTTGGAACTTTAATAGTGGAAACAATTTATTTACTGCTATTAAAAATGATACGTGTAGTAACTTATAAAGTCCTTCAATGTAATAACCAGCACTTTAAATAATCCGTTGCCAACGATGTGGAAGCCGTAGGGTCCCTGTTGCAGCGCCTGTTTTGTTGGTGTTTCTGATGGAGCGATCTAATGCCCGCAGAATTTTGGGAACATTCCTGAATCGAATTCCAGAAGTGGTTCCATCATCTTTGGGATAGATCATCTCAGGGGCTTAGGTCCTGTGAATATGTGGACGGAAAAGGACTTCCCAACCCCATCCTCGATACAGAACAGTTATAGGTTGTGCCGCGATCACTTGTGGTGATGAGGGAATTCTGTATACAATATCACCGCTTTCTTCGCAACGCTGGTCTGAGATGATGCTCCAAAAATGAGAGAATGTTGTGCAATAACATTTTCTCTTCCGGACGATATATGTTAGGATAACGCCAGCACAGTCGTACACAAGAAGCTCCATGACTCACATTTCTAACCCTCTTCGCCAAATGCTAAGTTCCCCACATGCCTCAACGAGACCTGCATGACATTGTGTTGGTGTACGACCACGAGCACATTCAAACTTCAACCAACTTCGCTGTTCCTAGTTGGTGAACATGTCGAAATCACAACACGCAACAGTTTAGATCGGTAGCTCATACAGATCTATCTCTGCTTGCCACAGCGCATGCACTTTGAATCGAAAGGGAGACCATTTATTGGGTGGTGGGTAAGACAGCCAAACACGTTGTAACGTGAGAATAAGAAAATAATTACTTCCTTCTCTTTTGCTTTCACAGCAGTGTTGCTACTATTAAAGATCCAACCCAGGTATTTAAATTAGGATTATATAGAATTTATATTTTACTAAATATTTCCTGTTTTATTTCAAAATCTGTAAAAGCTACAAAGTAACTTTGCATACTTACACCCCAATACCTCAAATAACAAACCCAATATGTTTCTAAATCGGTATTCAGGTAGAATTTTGGTCCATAAAAGCATGGTAAAAATCATTCCGTCTGTCGTGAGATATCATCAATTCACATATGCCGTTCCTGCACGCACCACAACTCTGACTATAGGCCATAGTCAAAGTTCATACTGTCATAGTAATCCGGTAAATCGTTTTTACGACCATGAATGGTCATAATGTGGATTTGAAACAAAGCGGTATGGACACAGCACCCTGGAACCACTATTAACACTTCACGACCGCTGCATCTTCACATTCATTTTCAACACACACACACACACACACACACACACACACACACACACACACACACACACACACACACACAGTGTGCAATACGGAACTTTTTCGAGAACATTTCGAAAAGTCTAGCCCCTGGTTTTACTTTGTCTCCCACGTACATACATAGTACATAGAGAAGGTATTGCATTCCACCCAAAAATTGGACAATAATTTCGACGAAAATAGATGTTTTGAGTCTCCTGAATCCAAAAAAAAAACATTTATTGAAATAGGTCCGTGTGCGTTTGTGTGTGTGTCTGAAGAGCATAACTCAAAAACGAAAAGTCGGATAAATATCAAACTCGGTATTTAGGTTCAGTATCTTTCAAAGATGCGACACGAACATTTTCAAGAAAAATCTCCCTATCTCAAACTACCCTTTACATGGAACATTTTTCGAAATTATGATTTTCTAAAAACTGGATTTAACGATTTTGATTAAAATACCGTGTATTAAAGATTTTACATGATAAATAAAATGTATATCTTGAATTTTCGGGAATAGCCTGCAAAGTTCTCTTCATTCCGAAGAAATTTGTTACAATCCTATATAACTGGTAAAGATTAAGCGATAGACAAAAACGTACTATACAAAAATTTAGATATGTTGAAAACACAAAATTTGTTTCAATACTTCTTTTTATGGTATCAGTCATTTCCGATATACCTTTTATTAATCGTTTGATTTGTTCAGTACTTTATCTTTTTATGTTCCGTCGATTTTCGGTTGTTTCTCGCGATTGCGTGGAAGCAGTGTGGAACTGTAAGGCCAGCGTATAGCGTCCAATTCTTGACTATCGCTGTTCCCTTTACATATATACAGAAATATGTAATGTAGCTATTTCTGTAAAGATTTATCTCGATTAAAATGAAGTAGATAGAAAAAAGAACTTCGATAAGAACAATATATATACACTAAAAACGATAATGTAACGATATGTCAATGTAACACATCAGATTTTTCAATAATGTCTCCACACTTTTACCATGCATATATTAACATAATTTCAATATTGGTGAATTGAACTAGCGGTGAAAAGAAATGCAAATTCGTTATAAAACTCCCTATCGTGTAACTTTTGCTAATATTTTATTCATGAACAATTCTTTTACTCTATGGATTGCAGCTTTACACCGTATAAAAAATATACGTCTAGAGGTTCCAAGAATCTGTTACTTTTGGAGAAATGTTTGAGTCACAATTCTCTTGTTTGTAACATCCTTGTTATTTTCTAGTCATTAAAGATTGCATAATCAGTCTGTCTACTCCAAGAACCCAAAACCAGTATTGTGTCGTTTGTAACATCAGACAACCAGTACCCGCTTTACGTGTTAGCGCAATACTGCAATAAATGCAAGTTTCGAATTATGATATCTCGCGACAGGCGAGAAAGCTAGCCGAATTACTTTTACCATATTTTTATCGACCAAATATCTACCTACCGTATTGGCCCGAAAATAAGCCGCCCTCGCATATAAGCCACACCATTAAAAATTCGATGGGAAAACGGGGAAAATCTTTTCGGATGAGAAAATAAGCCGCATCTGTATTGAGGCACGAAAAATGAGTATAAACGTTTATTTTCTTGTACTTACATGTACACTACCATTCAAAAGTTTTTAACGCTCCTTATATGCAGGATTTATTGATAAAGAAAAACAAAAAAGCATGTTATGCATATAATTGCAGTGATATATAACAGAACTAATACTACGTTCTAAATTTTATGTCCCCCTCTGTGGTGTATGGTTACCATGCTATCTTTTAGTTCCCGAGGTCGCGGGTTCAAACCCGGCGGAGGATGATGGATTTTTCGAGCGTAAAAATCCTTAGCATGGCTAAGGAAGGGAAGTAAAGCCGGTGATCCCGTGTCGTAGATTTACGGCACGTGAAAGAACCTCAAGCCTGATAGAGGTCTCTGAGCAAAATTTCGGGTCTTTCACGCCAAATATAGAATAGGACGCTAAGGACCACAGCAGTTAAAGAGCGTCCATAAATAAAATCCAATTTAATTTTTCTAGATTTTACTTTTTACAAAGTAACCTTTTCGTGCTTTGATCACTGTTTTGCACACTCTGCGCATCTTTGTTATCAAGTCTGTCAGGGTTTGTTCGGAAATGTCATTCTATACCGTTTGTAAATGGCTCCATCGTTCATTTAAATTACTCACGGGTCTCTTTCTGACCTCTCTGTCCAAATGATCCCACAGAAGTTCAAGCAGTCGGGGCTTTGAGGGGACCATCCATGTTCTTAAGTTCTCTCCTCTTTTCTAATCGTTTAAGACACTTTCTGCATCTCAAAGATGAATATTTTGGATCATTGTCTTGCTTGATCTGCTGCAATGTGAAACCCTTACCAATTAAAACATTCCAGATGGTTTTGCGTGGCGTTGGAGAAAGTGGTGATATTGTTCTTTTTCCATTATTTCCTCACCTGTCTTATTGCCTCCAAAACAACCCCAACCATCACCGAATTACCTCCATGCTTCACTGTATAGGATGTGCACTGAGGTGTCATGCACTCTCCTTCATACATTAGACAAACCCCGCGGCGTTTTATAACCAAAGTGTTCAAACTTTGATTCATTTGTAAACAACACATTCTCCCACTGATCAGCAGTCCACACTTCGTGTTCCTTTGCCCACTGTAGCCTCTGGTTTTATTGCGATCCCTCAGTAATGGTTTCTTTGCAGCAATACAACCCTTAACGTTTGCTTCCAGAAGTCCTGTCGAAACATCCAAGTCACAGGTTCATTCCTCAACTGGTTGATTTCTGCTGTCAGCATGGTGTTATTGAGCGATTATTTTTGCTACTTACTATAAGGGTTGATCAGAAACTAAGATTATAAAGCCTGCAGTGAAAGGCTTACATTTTATTTCATACAATCAATACAGACAACTGATAGTACATGCATTAGGTTATTTTTCGACAGCGTCCCATATCGGTTTAGGCGCTTGTCGCTTCTTGGGATGAGTTTGAATATTCTCTCCTGGTAATAATCCTATCCTTGTGTGTTCAACCACGTTGACGGGAAGTGTTTCATCTCCTCGTCTAAAGCGAATCTCTGCCTCCTTCAAATGTGGAAAAAGCTGAAAGTCACTTGTAGCGGTATCCGGGCTGTAGGGAGGGTAGTCGATGATGTCCCAGCGAAACTGCTTCAACAAGGTGGTCTTCTGGACTGTATGAGATGGAACCTATCGATAACAATCTTTCCGGTACTGCAGAATATCCTGAACAATGTGACGAATGCTTCCGAACGACATTCCCAATTCTACGGTCATATGTCGTAACGTAATCCTCATGTTGTCCTGAATCAGCTCCTCCACGCGAGCTGTGTTCAAATCTGTTGGTATGCTGGGTCGACCACTGCGATCCTCGTCACTGGCGTTTTCTCTACCGGCCGCAAACTTTCGACACCATTCTGTGACATGTTGACCAGACTTGACTGTCTCTCCGTAAACCTCTACGGACTGCCGGTGAATTTCAGACGCGGCTACATGTTTCGCCCACCGAAATAGAATAATGGTGCGGATTACTTCGCAAGATCAGTTTTCCAAAGGAGTTGCCATTAGTGTTTAACTACGACTGGCGCTGTAGGTGGCGGGTGGCTGAAATTGTGCACAGTTGCCAACCGCGTGTAGTAGAATTACCGAGGCTACTAATGTGTCTATATCGGACGAAACTCCGGAAATATCGGCTTGTAACCTTCGTTTCAGATCACCCCTCCTACTAAATATTTGTGTTCAGACTTGGAGGTCCCTTAGGCCTCCTCTTGCAATTACTATCCTTGTGACTATTACTATCAAAATATCTCTTCACAGTAAAATGGACTGTACTTGTTTCCCAGGGAACATGTTTTTTTTTCGCTATTTCACGCATGCTATGAGCTGCTTTGTGTAAAGTAACTATAGCAACAAGTTTTTTGTGTTGAAAGCTCATTGTTTTTACCCATTTTAACTTGTCAACTACACATACCACAATGTCAATCTTGGCTCTCTTATGGTCCTCGAAATTTCTTATCTCTGCCCAGATATAGTTTATCTTACAAAAACGAGGTCTGGTGCATTATAAAATGCTATGTTCAAAACAAACATTTAAGCTAAGTTTCCCTATCAGGGGTATCAAGCTTTGACTTAAAACTGAACTACTTCTTTTATGAAAGAAAAGTAGCTATATGGAATGGATTAACGTTTCTATGGGGTTCTATGTTAAACATGGAATAATACTTATTATCTGAAGAAACCAAGGATGTTTAAACATTTTTTAGCTATAGCATACGTAAACATTCTTCTTAGTTTAGCTTGGCACAAAACACATTACCATATTTTGCGTTATTGCCTGTCATCATCGACCTACTATTTTCTTTCCCTATATTTATCAGTTGGTGCGCCACGTTTTACAGCAGTGAGAGGGCTGAACCGTGCTACTGCACAATATCGCTACACGTTTGTAAATACGTGTACAAAAGAACAACTGATCAGTTAACGATGCCTGTCATCCAATACATAACCGGTGAAGCAACACGACCAGTCAGTGTACTGCAACCTTTGACCTTTTGCACAGAATATCGACATAAAAAACAGCTTGCAATATACGAATATCATTACAAGTTGCAATTAATGTTAGAATCAAATAATAATTCATTATAATTATTAATTGGTTTATTTTGAATATTACTAAAGCATAGATTTTGCAAGAGGATCATACTACGGTGAACTAATATTCAATCTTAAACATTTTAATAGGTATTAGGGATGGGACCTTCATACCATCGATTCCTCGATACCCTCGATAGTTGGTGATATCGAAGGATATCTTATACTTTGAGATAAACGTTTCATACTTTTAAATGTTTAAGTTTTGTGTTATTGAAAATTGTTACCTTTAACTTTATGCTAGATAATAAATGAAAGGAGCCGAGTCATGCACGTGACCCCAAGAGTTGCTGGACTATAGTTCTTGATAGACCTTGCCTGCGTTTCCTGTGGATGAATCAATGCAATATTCCATAGACCCTTGTGTCTAAACGAAAACATGTAAAACAGTGGGAGAAGGAGTAGAGGTGCTCATGTAACATGCAGCGTTAACTGAGTTGTGAATGGAGCCTGATTAAGCTGACGCACTAAACGACGTTTCTGCAATACCTGGCTTGGTGACTCACTACAAATCAGAACTCAAGACGTGAGATAATATAGTCCATTGGAATGATTTGTTGTTTTTAGTTGCTTGAGTTTATGAAAAATACATTCCCATTGTTTATATTTCAAAATTGCAGAATAAAAAAATTGCTAGTAGTTGTTTTTCTATGAGTATAAAATCCTTTTAAAGAAAGTCTTCAACATAAAATATATTACATAAAAAGGAAGGCAAAAAAAATATTATTAGTCTTGACTAACAATACAGAATATATAATCTGTGGTATTATTAAGATAAAAAGATGACTGGCAATTGGAGAATGTCAAACAGGTACAATTTCGGAATTAGCATGCAATACAAAATTGGTTACATGCATTTGTACACAGAAAACTGCTAATAAGATCATGATTCAGTGAAACACGCTATCCCCATTACAGTTTTTTATAAAGTGAATATCGACTATCGGGTATCGAGATATAGTGCTATCGTCCCATCACTAATACCTAGATATTATGAACAATAAACAAATCCACTTACCTTCATAACGGAAAAACTGCTGCTGCATGTAGGAAAGCGAATAAACACAATTAATTTGATGTAAACTCATTAGAACAAAGACATGCAATGCACACGATAGTTTACAGACATCGGGTTGTAACCCAAGTCTCTTTAATGAGCAATGATTTTTCTATCATATAAACAAGACTAAAGAAATTCCACATTATGCTGAAAATTACTTGTTTCCAGAATAAAAATTGTAAGGTAATTTTAAGTTCAAATATTGATACATATTTCCCACACTTCATTTTCTAATATATACAAATAAATGCCTAATGTTGAAATTTACAACAGAGTTATACTTCAGAGCAACATAAAAATTGAATTACAGAACAATATTTGTTGGGTAGTTTACTCTTTTACTCTGTATACTGGTTACCTATAGTGAGTAGAAAAATTCGATATCGAGATTTCACTGGAAATATATGTTTTGTGACACACTGAGTAAAAACATCTGATATAATACATTCACTTGACTTTCTCTAACCTCTATCTTTATTAGTGAATATACAAACTATTCTTACTAAAGCTTATTTTTCTATCTACTACATTTTAATCCATAGCTACATTACACATTTCGTTAGGATACAAAGGGAACAGTGATAGTCAAATGTTTAAGAACTGCACGCTATATGCTAGCCCTAAAATTCCATACTGTTTCCATGCAATCGCCATAAACAACTGAATGTTGAAAGGATTTTAAAAGAGTGGCCAAGCAATAGACAATTCGAGCCATTAGTAACGGATATCTCAGAAATGGCTTATGCCATAACAACTTATTTGAAATGAATTGTCTGTTTTAAAGAGATCTGCATCTTTTGTGTAGCACGTTTTCATCTATTGCTTAAAGTTTATGAGTTAAAACAATTATACAAAATTCCTTCCGAATGAAGAGAACTTCACCGGCTATTCTCAGAAATATACATTTTATTTTTCATGTAAATATATTTAATATGTGGTATCTTAATCAAAATCGTTCGCCATGTTTTAGAAAACCAAAAGTTTCTCAACATGTTCCATGCAAAGGGTAGTTTGAGGTGGGGGGATTTTCTTGAAAATTTTCGTGTTGCATCTTTGGAAGGTAGTGAACCTAAATACCAAGCTTGGTATTTATCCGTATTTTCGTTTTTTAGTTATGCTGTTCACATGCACACATGGACCTTTTTCTATAACTGCTTTTTTTTATTCAAGGATCCCTAAAACATCTATTTCCGGTGATAACTCGGTATCGAATTTTTGGGATCCAATATCTTCTAGAGAATTAATACTTAAAAAAGACAAGTATTTGTATACTCAAACCAACAATAAAGAATATCTCGGAAATGATAAATGCTACAAAAAAGTACCTATTTGGGATAAATGTATGTTTTAATGAGATCTACATTTACTACGCTTTTGTCTGTCTCTTATGGTTTACAAGTTACACAAACTTCATTAAAATGTAGAAGCTATTCCCCGAACATTCAAGACATAAGTCGTTTTATTAGTCTAGCAAATATCTTAAATATATGGTATTTTAATCTATATCATTATAGTCATTTGGAGAAAATATAAATTTAGCAAACATTTTCCATGTAAAATGTAGTTTGGGCCGGGGAAAATTTATTAGAAATCTTCTTGTCGCATCCTTGGAAGACACTGAATTAAAATATCACCTTTGGTATTGATACAACTTCTTAAGTTATACTGTTCATTGATACGCGGACAAACACACATACACTGTACGTTTTCTAAAACTTATATTTTCAATTCAGGGGACCTTAAAACATGTATTTACTCTATAATTTTGGATGATATGCAATACTGCCTCTACCTGCTAAATGCAGGTGCTAGAAATAGTAATATAGTCCATGAAATGGGGTAAGTATCGCTAATCTGCTCCCACCAAGGGTAATACGCATATAAATCGATACTAGACAATCAGTAGGTTTACCTCGTAGCAATTAGCCTGTGTGGCAATGATTCTTAACTAAATAAATTTACATTACACTATTTATGTGTTAATTTCAGGTAATCTGTATATTCATCTAGAAGGTTTGTTGAATATAATTTAGCAAATTGGCAGAATCATAATTTCCCTCCAAATGGAATCGAGCAGTGTCAACTTGGAAAGTAAATACGCTGTCTGCAAAACATGCAGTATGTAGTACCACATGTGCCGTATGTAAATGTTGACCATGCTCAGAAACTGGAGAATATATGTTAGTCGCTATTGAAACATCTTTATTAGAAATAATTACTAAAATTTATTGCTTAGTTTGTTAGGTTACAAAAATACATAGAAATCAATGTATCGTTTTCCTAAGTCATCTAAAATACATTCAGAATGAAGAGAATTTTGAAGGCTATTCATACAAAATTCAAGATACTAACTTTTTATCATGTAAATATCTTTAATAAACCGTTCTTAATCATTAGAGCCATTTTTGAGAAAATCAAAATTATCGATGCATTTTTCCATGTATAGGGTAGTTTGGGGTGGGAGGATTTTCTTAAAATTCTTTATGTTGCATCTTTGGAGCATACTGAACCTAAATACCAAATTTGGTATTTATCAAACTTTTCCTTTTAGAGTTACGCTGTTCACAGACACACAGACACACACACACACACACACACACGCAAACACACACGGGGCCTACTTATAAAAATTCTTTGTTCGGTTCAGGGGCCTCAAAACTGTATTCGCGATGAAATCTCGATATCCAATTTTTTCTACAATACTTCCCCTACTTATTTTAAGTCCATAACAGCGAAAGTAAAGAAGAAAAAGTAAGAAACTCACCTTTCTGAGAAGTACCCTTGACACTTTCTTTGTCACGAACACAGGATTCACCGTTAACCCTGGATAATATTCCATTATGTGACTTAGATTTCCTCTTGGATCTCTTCTTTAAACCTGTTCTTGAAAATTTAGGAAATGCTGATTTACTATTCAGGTGCATAATTAATAATTACTTAGGTATCAAATAATAAGAGGCTTTAGCTAAAGTTTTAGCGTATGTGGTGCATATAAGTTTTTAGTAAAACCTCTCTAAATTATATTACATAAAATAAATACTCGTAAATGCAATATAAGTACTGTCTAAATATAAAAGTTGAGGCAGTATTTTTAACACTAAAATAATATCATCTAATGATATTATATAAAATATAATAACAGCCCGCCATAAAACAATATGTGTATAATAATATATAAAATGTATGTAACAGTCATTGCATTATGTTTATTTTTATTATGTACATGTATAAAAATGTTATGTGAATGTATTACGTAATTTAACAATGTAGGAGCTGTGAGAATAGAAGCAAGATGCTTTCCGTAGCAAACAGAATTATAAAGTAAAAGCCGAAAGTTGCTAACAATGAGGTAACCTTGAGAAAACAATAAATTAGAAGGTTTAATAATGCTACTAATAATTCTTGGAGCAATAATGTAATATTTAAAACAGTTTATAAATAGCCAATCAACAACTAGAAAAGTTAAATAAAAGGATTCTATTGGAGTAGGATTAGCCAATCAGAGTCTTAAAATAGAGGAAATTTGCAAATTCAGGCGGCAGACGCTACAAGATTGCGTACCCGATTGGTACGATACGTGTTCAGTGTGAGACATAAAAGTTCATTGCTGTGGAAATAATATAAAGTTTAAGTGTAAAAAAGTAACTAACAATAATCTCACACCTCTACAGAAGGATACATCAGTGAAGTGTGATTTAATCGTGTGAAGGATTAATAAACAAAGTACAATACAATTATAATTTGCAAGCCTTGTTCTTTAGCCACACCAGCCCTGCTAAGAGATACGTGTTCTAAAAATTACTACTGACGCAGCCGAGGCATTAAAATTACAAAGTGATTTTTTGAACGTGGGGCGAAGGCCACCGGAAAAGTGAACGTGGGATGAAGGCCACCGGAAAAGTGAACGTGGGATGAAGGCCACCGGAAAGTGTGTACCATACGTGGGGCATCAACCCTCTCAAAGTCAGTCGTTTGTTGAATTATTCTCAGCCGCTGAATCCTACGATATGAACCATTGCAACGCCTCCTAGGAAAGCGTTGATCGTAACAATACGAGATGCAGATGTAAGTGGCAGTGCTTGCTCGTTTCTAAACAAGTTGGTGCCTGAAAATCCCGAAGAAATTTCAATCCGAGCCAGAAACATTAAATGGGAGCTGCTGCCAGCAAAATCTCAGAGCAGAAGAGAAGGAATATATTGCATTTAAAGACTGGTGCAAGGAAACCAGTGTTTCTTTAGTGAACGAAAATCTGATATTAACTTATTTACATGAAAAATTAAGACACTGAAAGCTTCCTAGCTATGGTCCAAATAATCAATGCTTAATGCTTCTTTTTAAGAAAAGGAAAGGTAAAGTTTATGTAACGTAAAAGACAATACTGGCATATATATACATTGTTTTATGATCAAGTATTCCGTTTAAAACCCTGTTAAAATTGATATGACTGGCCCCTGCCATATGGGTTTTATTACGCCGCCCCATGACGACTTTAGTGCACTAATGTACTATTTTTCAACGTGGTAACAGTCCGACAAGCCGCTGTTTTAGAGAGCGTGTGCTAAAAACCTATTTATTGTAATACGATGAAATTATAATTTCGGTCATTATACAGTTTTCAGCCTATCACGTAATTGAATTATAATATGTACGAGGCTATTTTAAAACTAAGTACCGATTCATTTTTAAGAAATGCCGGAAAATTACTTTCCAAATTCTTTATCATCTACTTTACACTACTTCTCCAAATAGTCGCCGCCGTTATTCAGGTACTTGTGTAACGAGGAACCAGTTTTTGTATGCCCTCGTCAAAGAATGATGCCGCCTGTGATGAAAGTCAAGTCTGCACTTCTTGTTTCACAACAGTCCGGATTTGGCACCAATTTGGTTTCCAATATAAGGTAGAGAGCATTTCTGTGTAATCTTTTTGGTGTGCAGTCACCGACGCTCACTTTACACGTTATCATTGGTCAGTACAAATAATAATAATAATAAACGAAAATATAGAAAATATATTAACTCTATCACTCCGAATAAGTTTCACAAAAATATATAATCAACCCATTAATATACGATTATTGCAATTTTCATTGATCATGCCTGTTTTTAACTTTAATTACAGTAGTTAAAAGTATTGATATTTGTAATAATATATGTATATAACATAAATAGAAGAAGAAATGAACCCACGTCTTTGAGAAGTACCCTCGGAATTTGTTGCTTTTGCACGTTTAGAGTCGTACTCCTCGCAAATGCAGCACAACATTCCATTACATGGCTTAGTTCTTCTCTTGGATCTCCTGCTTTCATCTGCTCCTGAAAAATAAGGAATGCTGGTTTACAATTCAGTTGTATAATCAAAGTTGTTTATTGTAATAATATTGAATTATAATTTCGGGCGACTAAGGTCAATTACAGCTTATTCATATCAAAAATAACATTAACGCTATGTTAAGTGATATTAGATTCACAAAACCCGGTAATGAGAACAGGAATGCATATCAATGATCATATCCATCACAAAAGGGAAATTCCGTTTTGCGCATTGGGATTTCATTTGTTTTTAACTGACCAATTATATTTTTTCTCCTACTTCCAATTCAGCCAACATAATGCCGGTTAACCAACGTCAAAATTCGATAGTGTAAACATTATCTAAATCTAGATCCGTTACATTTCCGATTCCTCTAGTCGTACAAAGCCTTCACTCTTTTATTTGATGGCGTACATTAAAGTTGTTTATTGCACCTTGTTAATTTATACCAGTTTTTGCTGTTCTTTGTATCTTTTGCTATTGTTTTTGAAGTAATAGCCAGCTTTTAAATGCATATAAACAAACTAAAGATGACCCTTTCACTAGAAGAACCAACGCTCAACAGATCTGCGAGTGTCAGGGTCTGAGGTCAGGACGCACATATGCTAGAACTTCTTCCAGTTTTATGTTTCCAGCTTGCGACTAGAGAGAACACTAGCGGTTGTTTCATGTCAAAGCCGCCTAGAGTAACCCCTACAGTGAAGAGACTACAGAGGTTTAAAAATTATTAGACTACGCAACGTTTTGGTTATTTAGTGTCCAAGGCTGTGCATCCAAGAATAATGAAACTTTAGAGTGATAAATGCTTATAGGATTTGCACCAATCAGAATTAGATGGCTTTCTATATGAAAAAGCAGAGTAAACCTACAGAATAAACATTTTTATCTCGTATAACTGGATAGATTCAGATATGTTTTCTTCTCAGAAATGTTGGCAAATTAATATCAAGTTTGACATAAAAAATAAATCTTAGATGACCGTTTTCAGCCAGTTTTCCCCTAAATATTATATGTTAAATTTCAAGGTCATATCTTGAAACTAAATGAACTAGATATTTGTTCTATAATGTCTACCTTTGTTTTGTGTAGATTTTTGAGGCCATGGTTGGAAAAAAACGTTTCGACAAGAAAAACTACTAAATTAATGGTGTTATTCGAGTATACAAATACTGCAATTAAAAGTAGATAATACACATTCATATATGGTGTAGATTTGATTTTAGACGTTCGTAAATTATTTTCAAACTCAGGGCTTACGATCAGTTTTTACTGTAAAAATGTATTTGAGTCTAATAATTTTCACACCTCTGTAATTTGCACAATATGGATCTAATACAACGTGCCCGGGAACGAGAACGAGAAAGTTAAAACTTGACCAAGTCTTCTTTCCCGTTTCTGGGAAAGCTGCCCGTCTATTATGCACGCTTCCTTTAAAATACAGGTATTTTAACTTTGTCGTTCTGTTCTGGTTACCCCCCGTAAGGAGGGGGGGGGTTCCGACCCCTTCAGCTGCCGTGATGCGATCGCTGCGGACCCTTAGCACTCTGGTACTTCTGACGTTACTAAAGTACGCCGGGCCGAACATTCGAGCCCCTCCCGAAAGGGAGTTGTTCGGATTGGGTTGAATTCGGCGGGGCAGTGGTTCCCGACATCCATGGGAGATTGGGTACGCTTGGCTGGTTTATCCGCCCAGGCGGGGTTGTGAGACCCTCGAGACTCTCCGGCACCAGCCATGAGGGATAGCTGGTAGACGGTTGCTAGAAACTGTCGGCCCCACCGAGGTTGTTCGGTAGTCTCCCCCAGTAGGGTTCGCCCTGCTGGCCTGACGCGCGTAAGTGGCGTATCCACTTCCGTCCCTGTTTGGAAGGGTGGGCAGGATGAGTCCTAGCCTAAACTCGACCAGATAGGGGCGGTATATATAATAGACACCGTCCTTAATGGAAAGGGCCCACGAGCAATCCTGAGTTATGCGAGGGTGTGGTCTCTGCGTAGGCGGACCCGGTCCCGTATTTATAGATGTTCTGGTTACCGTTCTCGGTTGTTGTGAACCAGCCTTTAAAGCAAGATTCTGGTAGTTGCTGACTTTGTTAAATAAAGTTTATCATTATCATCATAATGATTATTTAGACATGTTACTAATGGTCAATATTGTGACGCAGCGGCCTAGCCAAAGGTTATCGGGAATTTTGCGCCGAGCGGTCCGAGTAAACAACAACAACACCGCTTGCCAGCGTAAACACCAGGCGCGCTAATGGGAGATAACTAGAACTTTCTAGAAGTTTTATCTTCCCTCCTCCTCAAGAAAATGTGTCGAAATAGTTCTAGAAGGTTCGAGAACCTTCTGTGAAAGATTCCACAGGTTATATAAGCGAGCGCTCTCGCGAGCAGTCAATCAGTCGCGAATTGAAAGCAAGTCGAGTGCAACAGAGTGGAGTGAGTGCGAAGTCAGTGCGTGTCGAGTCACGAGGTGAGGAGTGGCGACAGTAAAGTGAGTCGCGTCAGCGAGTGTTACCGCTGAGCGACGGTTGTGGAGGCCTCGTCTTCGACTCCCCAGTGAAGTGAACCCTCCGGTGTGAAGAGGCTACGTCACAAAGGAAGTGAACTGACGAAGAATTGAACTACTTCACCTGAGTGAAGTGACATTGGTGAAGTGAACTCGCAGTGAAGCTGAACACGTAAGCACTTAGAACAATGACAGTGAGAACTGAGTGAGAACAGTGACGGTTGAAAAACTGGACATAGTCACAATATGCAAGAGCTTCAGGATGTTTCGCTAGGACTACGACAGACACTAATATATTTCTACTATCCTAAGCAAGCCACTACTGATTCCCGCTCCTTGTTTGCTTACAGATATCAGATATCCCATAATCCCCATCCTATTAAATTCATATTTGCCTATTGGTAATGAATAACTAAACCAAAACTCATATTTGAATTTTTCGAGAGCATGCTTATGATTTTACACATAAATTGGAGAAGAACTGAGATGCTAAACGCAAATGCATATTAAAGGAACATGTGTTACATTCACATGACTTCTTCTACCCAATCTTTTACAAACTATTCCCTCGAAAGCTTATTCTTATATCAGGTTAAAGTTAATCGAAATACTTTTATTACATTGTAGCTAAAAATAGATACAATAGACTGAAGCGACGATTGAATTATGCTATTTGCATCACCATGAGAAAAAAATTACATCATTTGAAAAAAGCACAATACACATACACAGGTTAATTTTTTAGTTCGATTTAGAAAGCCTTTTCCCAACAAAACATAATACAGAATTTGGGAAGGATAGACAATAATACTAATAACATAAAAGTCCCCCCTCTAGCTGGAATTAAACATTTTCAGCTTTAGATCATTGCAATAAAGAGTAATTCTGAAGGACATAGTTATATGAGTTTCTATACAGAGTCAGTCAACTCACGCGCGACGTATCGTAGTCGTGTGACGCAACACTTGTTTAGGATTCCTAAAAGGGGCGCGAAGAGAATGCAAGGGCAGGCATTGCGTCTTATAATCACGTAGGTAAACATTAAGCAATATTTTCCCATTGCCACGCATTCCTTCGCTAATAATAGTCTCGCCTTTTCCTTTGGCCTCATCTGCCCTACAAATCAGAGTTTCTTGCTGAGAGCCAGGAGTAAGAAGGGACTTGTACTCTGACGTCACAGCACATCAATTGGTTGACATTGACCTAATATCAAGCCATCCCTTTTTGAAATACAAATATCTATTGTTTTCAGTAGATATCTGCTGTTTAAATTGCAATATAATCTTCATGTTACACCAGCTATCTGTTGTGTGGGTAGGCATTTTTTTAAACTCGAATGACAAATTAATATCACTTATATCCCTCCCACTGTACTTTATGAAACTATTGTACAATGCTTCACAAAATTTTGCGGCAAATTCCTACCTTTAATCGCTTATAGGAGGAGTGTTTTTAAATTAAATACTGCTTTAATATTTTGCCGCTGCAGTCGCGATTTTGAGCATGCGTGATCACTTCCTCCATTCATTAAGAAGCCAGACGCAGCTGTGAGCGATCATCACTGTGTTTGCCTGTTGTTAGAGCGTTTCGAAATGTTCAAAACAATCGCTGGTTTATGGGGAAACAATGATGAGTGATTCCCAGCCACACACAGCCAAACAAACTCAAGATCTGATCCCAACATTTGGTTGGGAACATTTCAACTACCCACCTTACAGTCCGGATTTGGCACCAAATTTTCATTTGTCCTTGGTAGAAAATATTTCAACAGCGACGATGATGCGAAACAAGAAGTGCAGACTTGGCTTTCATTACAGGCGGCATCATTCTATGACAAAAGCATAGAAAAACTGGTTTCCCGAAACGACAAATGCCTGAATAACGGTGGTTGTGTGGAGAAGTAGTGTAAGGTAATGAATGGTAATGAAGTATTTGGAAAATAATTTCTGTTATTTTTTTTTAGAAAAAAAGTTATCGGTACTTGCTTTAAAAACGCGCCTCGTACTCAATCGTGTATCGGAATGGTCGAGCAACTTGTTAGATAATTACAGCAGATGAAAGTTATCGTTCCCGTAGTTATTTAATAACATACAAGTACACAGATTTCAATAATGCAGGAATCCCTAACATATACAACGAAATAGAGGTGCCGCTGGTGAACATGAATATTCCTCACTCCCAGGCCACCAAGCTAACCTCTTTGGAAAATACATAGAGTTTGCGACGATTGAGAAAAGCAATTAATCATTTGTCGCTTGTTAAGTGACAAACATCGGTTCACTGGTTTCTATTGTTAGCAATCATCGTCTTTATACAATTATTAAACTGGTTTGGCATTAGTATCACAGGCGTATCGTAGCGTTAAAACAGGTTCGATTCTCTTTTGTTTTGCTGTATCTTAATTGACAAATGGTGACAATCTACGTATATATTGCATGGAATGAAATATCTGCGGCATTGGTCTTATTTTACATGCATATTCTGTGGAGTAGCAACAATTATTTTCTGATCCATGGCATTCTCAACTAAATGGCAAGGCCTTCTTCGTAAACATGTTCTTTTATAACTCGTATTAAAGTGCAGTGACTTTGTAAATCTTTTTTATTCCTTCAGTAATTTCTTCTTCTTTAAAGGATTGCCATCGTCTTTGTTGGAGTTAAGGACTTATAAGCCAATGCCTTGAGCCAGTAGGCTGTCGAGGAGCAAGCAAACTCTGGATCATAGCATACCCTGGAAGGGTGATTACCCAAGCTAGTATGGCGGTGAAGGAGGAGGAACTGAAATGTAGTGATGAAATGGATGATAAAACTCGCGGATCAAATTATTCACCCAGCATTCGCCCAGCAACATAGAAAAACCGCAAGAAAGCTGGTTTAGTAATTTATAAAATTAAATTATATTGTGTTTTATAGCATCACGTCCGTCAGAACGATTGGGCGTTTCAGTGGTGAAACAATTATCAAAATTGTTGTGATTTTCGAGACTACATCATCCACACACACGCCCACACACCCATACCTCCACAAACACACACATATACAGTTTATTTATATAGATTTATTTGGGATAACAGATCTATTCAACATCTTTTTGTAGTGCTAATAGCTATATTTCATTTCTATTTCAGTATTTTGGATGAGCAGACAGACACAAAAGCTATTTAGGGTAGTTAAATTATATTCGAACCCACTCGCGGCCTCTCTCTACTGCGCGAGACAGGCGGCAGTCGCCGGGGATATTATGCCGGCAGAGGCCATGCATGCAATAAGTGAGATGTTTGATGACAGAATAATTATTGTTGATTTGTGGCCCCCTCGTTCTCCAGACCTAAGGAGCTGTGATTTTTATTTATGGGGCTCTTTAAAAGACAAAGTGTATCGTTCCAATCCTCGCACACTACAGGAACTTAGAGAAAACATTGTGCACGAAATCACAAGAATTCCTGCTGCTGAGCTTCGGAGAGTGAGCGAGAATATTTACACGGGATATGCTGCCTGTTTGAGAGGAAGGTCATTTCCAGCATCTATTATAAGGTAAGGGATTTAGTCCGCCACTGCCGGCGTAATTTCCCCGGCGACTGCTGGCTGTCTCGCGCAGTAGAGAGAGACCGCGAGTGGGTTCGAATATAATTTAATTACCCTATACATAGGAATTCATGTCAGATAAAAGCCCTACCTGAATCACCTGTTGGCACAGATTCCAATACGTTTGTCTCCATTTTAATATTTGAGATGTCTAGTTGCTTTAACACCACCTGTAAAAAATTAGGTATTTACAGTAAGACTATTACAATTAAAAATTTAGATAACAAAAGAATTACATAAATACATATTTTATCCCTCTTGATGTGTAAGGTTCTATACCTAATGCAGCACTTTTAAGCTACAGAAACAGACACTTGTCTTGTCAATACAGACTTCCGTCATTGCTCCGGACGCACATTCAGCCTTGGGCTTATTGTGCTACCTGTATCGTTTTAAAGCCAATTAATAATGCCTGAACCCTTTATCAAGGAATACAGTCTCATAATAGATATTGTCTAAAATTCTTCTGGTTCTAACAACATTTTTCCAAAAGCTGCATATCTCCTCTAAGCCAAGGCCTCACAGGAGCATACAATGTGCTGGGCTGTTTCGGTTTATTTGCTACACAATCTGCAATTTAAGTTACTCCCATCGTGTTAAGATGCTTTTCCACACCGCATGTGAGAAATGCAATAATTCTTCTCCTTCATCACACCAGTATTTGTTCACTGGAGGAAAGAAATAATAATTATTGCTGCGCCCCACAGATATTTTCAGTCAAAGAATTTTATACTGCGCATGCGCCGAGCTTGTCGCATAGGTTCACACGATAAACAGTAAAATACTCCATTATAATACACATGTTGATGAGGTGCAAGCGCATAAAGTGCTATAGTTTGTGAAAAAAGAAAAGAAAACAAAGAAACTAGAAATATGTAGAACAGTGGGAGCGAATTCTTCTGCGTTATTCTTTAGAAGCACTAAGTGGAATGACTGAGAGGTCAATAGCTTTAATGGGGACACAGGCACAGGCGCACATACATGGGTCTTTTTACTTTCTCTACTACGTATAGTAAGTAGGGGAAGTATTGTATCTCACCCAAAAATTTGATACCGAGATTTCACCGGAAATATATGTTTTGAGACCCCCTGAATCCAAAAAAGCATTTTTGGAAACATGTCCGTGTGTGTGTCTGTCTGTGTGTCTGTGAACAGCATAACTCAGAAACGAACAGTCGGATAAACACCAAACTTGGTATTTAGGTTCAGTATCTTCCAGAGATGCGACACGAAGGTTTTCAAGAAAATCCCCACCCTAGATTACCCTTTACATGGAACATTTTTCGAAAATTTTAATTTTCTCAAAAATGGCTCTAACGATTTTGATTAAAATATCATATGTTTAAGATATTTTCATGACAAATAAAATGCATATCTGGAATTTTCTGGGAATGTCTCCAAAAGTATTCTTCATTGTGAACGACTTTTGCATAACTGGTAAACCATAAGAGAGAGACAAAATTTTACTGCACAAAAATTGTAGATCGCGTTAAAATACACAATTTATGTCATGTACATTTTTTTTGTAGAGTAAACCATTTTCGAGATATTGCTTGTTATTCCCTTAAATTTTTCAATACTTATTTTCTCAAATGGGAATTCGTTATTCATTTTTTTTTTTTGTCTTGGATATGCAGAGTATTAATCTGTGGCAAAGAGAATGGTGCTGCACCTAGCAACCAGCTATTAAGATATGTGTGGATGCTTAAAGTCTACTGTATTTCTATATTGCCCTTGCAATTACAAAACAAGGGGAACATAGTACGCCTTAAGCGATAGTCAAATATTTTTAGAACTGGTGGCTATGTGTAAAATGTAATTCTCTTTACATGTCAAAAGATCGTTTCAGCAAATGTTTATTTCGATTAATATGAAATAGATGGAGAATAAGAGTTTGTAAAAATAGTTTGTACAAGAGTAGAGAAAGTCATATGAGAGTAACACATCAGATTTTTTTTAATGTTTTCTTCTGGGGACCTCAAAAGCTGTAATTTTGTGAAATTTCGATATCGAATTCTTGGATGGAATGCAATACTTCGTCTACTTACTGTAGGCTATGCTTCCAAATCAAAGAAAAAAAAAGTTTATAAAAATGGCGATTTAATAGCAGTGATTAGAAAGAACAATATTACATTATTAGCAAAAGTATTTTACCACTTACCTTTGCTTCCTTGAGATGAATTTCTGGAGGTATGTTCATTGTGAGCCGATGAGATTCTTCCGAGACAAGCTGTGTTATTTTAACAGACTTCATTTGGCTGGTATCTAAAGAAAAGGGAATATTTGTAGAATAAATTAAATGTAAGAAAAAATATACAGTGTTTTCCCTTATCACCGCACGGGTGCTGGCACGCTGGCTGCTGCTGCACGTACTCCCGCCCAAACAGTTATAATCTCCCCGCAACCACCTCATATTCTCATAGTTAACACTGAAAAACTTGCTTCCAAAATACGCCTCTCATTTTTTATCGTTTTCTTGTTTTTGTGTTATTAATCTGTTGCTGTATGAGATGCATGTACTTCACTCTTATTATATAATGAAAACCTCCCTTAAATCACAAAAACCACCCAAGACACACACAAAAAGCAATTAAATCCAAACCCCTCTTAAGTCATATTATTATTATTATTATTATTATTATTATTATTATTATTATTATTATTATTATTATTAATTATTCTCTTACTTCATTAGTTGCCACGAAATTCTAATCATTGTTGATTTTATTGTTGATTTGAAAGCGACTGAAAAGAAAGTCGTTAAATCAGCAATAATTAACAGTGGTGTTACAAAGATTGGAAGTGTGCTGCCTTTTTAATGGTATAAAATGGTTTATAAAGTCGTATTACAGTTAAAAACTCAAAAGATAAGAAAACGTACCAAACGTGAAGGAAACTGGGTAAAGGACAAAAATAAAACAGCTAAAAATAGAAAAGAAGCCCGGCGTCCACAAAGACTGAATTGCGAGCATGATGGTGGCGGAAGTAATGATGATATCCAATGCTTTTGTAATCAGATATACACACACACACAATTGAAAGACAGCAAGATAACTTATTGTTGCGGTTCATAAGACTTAGGAAGAACAGCAACAACGACCTAGGGTGCAGAATCCCAGAGATCGAGCATGACC
The DNA here is from genome assembly GCA_030765065.1 of Deroplatys truncata. Taxonomy (NCBI): domain Eukaryota; kingdom Metazoa; phylum Arthropoda; class Insecta; order Mantodea; family Mantidae; genus Deroplatys; species Deroplatys truncata. Next base: position 49,049,153 of record CM060985.1, read on the forward strand.
GAAAAGAAACGGGATATAAATTTCTGTTTTTTTTAGTTCCATTTTTGTGCCCCACCTTTCACTGCAATAGTCTTATCAGCGGCCTTTCCTTTTGAACGTATTGCCTATTGGCAATGGTGTTAACTCCTGTAACTCTTGTCGTTGAGTTTCTTTTAATCATTAGATCATTCACACTTCCAGACTCTGGGGAGGTTAAGGAATAATCTTGGCTAGAGAAAAATTTCCAACCGGGAATCGAACCCGGGGCTCCTCTCACAACAGGCAGATGCCCTACAGGGCCAGCCGGATCTGATAATCCCCCTCATGCTATACGCCTGCAAGGTTTGGGGCATGGCCGCAGACAGCTGGCTGCTATGGCTACAACGGGCGCAGAATAAGGGACTTCGGTCCATCTACTCTGTCGGCCGCTCCTTCCCCGTGAGCCTCATCTCTTCCATATGTGGAAGATGAAATTAGGCGCCCGCTACAACATTTTACGACAGTTTACCAAACCATCAGAGTATCCTGGTCAGATCACTTGGGGATTACAACCCTAGAACTCGCCGTCTTCGGCGTCATCGGGTTCCCCGCATGGCATGTGGGCACACCAGATAACCAAGGAGTTACAACAACAGCAGCTAAAGCTGAACTCCATAGTAATCCTACCCAAGAGATGATTGGACTCCAAATTCAATCCCAACCAAAGAAATTGATAAACACACACACACACACACACACACACACACACACACACACACACACACCAACTGCAGCTAAAGCTGAACTCCATAGTAATCCTACCAAAGAGATGATTGGACTCCAAATTCAATCCCAACCAAAGAAATTGATTAACACACACACATACACACACACACACACACACCAGGGTGCAGAAGGGCCGCTGCATCCTAACAGGCACCTCGAGGAGCTACATGCTTCCTCCCTTCTTTCATTGCTACCTAAACCTAACCCGTCATCCTTAACCATCATTTTTCTACTGAAAATAATCACCCTACGGTTAAACCCTGATGAGGGTGAGCACGCAGCAAAAATTCACTCGAGCTAAAACTTAGCCTGCCAGCAGCCAGTCGGAGTCGAGTCCTTTCAGTCGATAGCCAGCATCTTCTTCGACAGGTTGCACGGTCTCAGGAAATTTCTGCAGAAGGCTCAAGATATTAAACGTAAAGAAAACAGAGGTAGTTTACGAGTCAAACAAAAAGATGTTCACATTACTCAAAGCATAGTAAATCACATAAGACTGTAGCTTCACATTACTGAGAAAGCGAGAAAACTGTACGTTCTTATTTACCTATAACTTTGAATGTAAAGAAAATGCACCTATGTGGAACAGTTAACAAAATAACTCCGGATCAAAGTGTTCATTCACAAAGTATTACCTATATTCATGAATAAGTTCAATACTGGGTTTGACTCCCCTAAATCTAGTGTTTGTTCTTTCTGTGTGACAAAGAAAACAGAAAGTAGTAAAACTAATGACCAAAAAGCAAAGCAAAATCTCATGGTACAACACAGGCTGCACTGTATGATAGTGTCGCCCTCCGTTGTGTAGTGGTTACCATGCTAGCATCTAGTTCCCGAGGTCGCGGATTCAAACTCGGGGGAGGGCGATTGATTTTTTTCGGGCGTAAAAATCCTTAGCATGGCTTCCTTCGGAAGGGAAGTAAAGCCAGTGGTCCCGTGTCGTGGATTTACGGACGTAAAAGAACCTCAAGCCTGATAAAGAGGCCTCTGAGCAAAATTTCCGGTCTTTCGCGCTCAATATAGAATGGGACGCTAAGGACGACAGCAGTTAAAGAGCGTGCATAAGTAAAACTCGGTTTAATTTCTGTATGAGAGTGAATAAATGTTATCAAATATTGAAAACACACTACCCATCCCCTCTGAAGGTAGTGTACGGCATGCAACAGAACAAACCTATGCTCAAACTTAATGTGGGTGAGGTTTACTATTGCCAACAGATTTGGTAAATTAACCTTGCAATCGTGATTCATGATAGGACGCTTAATAAAGACAATATATTCGTTTGACTAAAAAGGATCTCCCAAGGGGATCTAATGAAGTAGCGTCTTGCTTGGCAAACTTTTCAGTTATTTGAAGGAAAAATTCAGCCCCGACAGTTCACCACTTTGAAATTGTTCATCGATTTATATCCGGGCAAAACAAACATAAGACAATGATGGCATTTTGATTATCATACATCCAGAGGAGCCCTTTGTTTAATGTTACTGAATTCGTGTTTTCGTGAGTCTTTTGCCATGTACAAAAGCAGTACAGAAAATACGAAACTATTAAAAGCCCAGCATACTACTACAGGATTTTTAATAAATATGGAGATGTGAAGAAATACGAAGAGGTTTGGAATTGCAAAGATTTCAAGAAGTTTTTGGACAATATATTCAAATTATTAATGCCCATAAAATTGTCACAGGTTCTGGAAATGTTATAAATGTAATGGACATTTATAACACACTGTCTTAGATCCTACTCAGCCGTTTTGAAGTGGAATCTTAAACAGGTCCCAAGCTTCAGAAATCTTTTCACCTTCCTAGTGTCAGCTGTGTCAGTAGTCAGAAGAAAGAAGACATAAAGAGACTGTTACAATTTCTAGACCTCAGCAAGAGCCACTCAGTACTCAATATCCGATAGTCAAGAGGAACAGATATTACATCAAAGTACTGAGAAACCATTCCTATAAGTAGGCTGTGGACTACCTCAAAATAAACATTTTTAGTGTTTAACTAATTAACGAACTTAGTTAACTATCTTATTGAGAATATAGGTTGCCAAGTCAAGTGTAATTAGCATGAAATTCTTTATTATTCTTGTCACTTATTGTTCCTTTTTTCTTAAGTGATTTCTGAAAGAAATAGATTAGAGATGCTACTTTGACCTTAACATTAAAACACTATTTTTTCATACTTTAATATGTTGTTATACAAAACAATCCTTAATGGATAAAGTTAAAAATTAGATATAAAATAGGATAATAAGTTTATAAACTTTTTGTTCCTCCTGTAAATAATAAAAAACGACTTAAGTAGGGACGTTGAAAATATTGTCCTTTCCTATCCACACATTTCTCACTGGGAAGTTCAATGTCCGAAACTCAGTAAATTTCTTGCATGGCGTTTTCTTTTAATTTCTTTACTGTATGGGGTTTGTTACACACACCTCATTTTTATGTGTGCACTATAGTCGAGTAAATTTCTGTAATTGGAATTTGCGAAATGATAAAGTAAGACCCACATCTAATATTCTTTCCTGACGAAGCATGGTTTCATTTATATGGCTATGTTTCGTTATAAAGAAATATGGCCCTTCTGAAACCCTGCTTTTTATCTATGGGGAACTTGAAAAATACGGTATGTGCAACAAACATCATACTGTAAGAACTAAAAGAAAACATAAAGCGAGAATTCACTCAATTTCGGATAATGAACTCTCGAGTGTTCATTACAGTGATCGGAACAAATAAAATCCATGCTGATGTTATAAAGAGAGAAAACTTGTGTGTGTGCGTGCGTGTGGTGATTTAGCAGCATCGAAAACAAATGACATAGCACCTATTTTCTGATTCTACTGATGTATGTACGAGGGCGGATTGATAAGTCAGTGGCTTTTTAAAGAAAATAACAATTTTTTCCAAAAAAGCAATCAAATTGTCTCCTTTCAATTCAACAGACGTTGTCCAAGGTATCTCCAATTTTTTAACCCTTCCAAAAAAATATAATTTTTCGAATTCTGCAAAATATGAGATTGTTTCTCCCATGCTGTGTACGTGAATTTCTTTTCAGCGAGCCAATTTTTCAGGTTTGCGAAGAGGAGCCAAATCTGGAGAATATGGCGGATGAGGTAGCCGTTCGTAGCCCAATTCCACAAATTTTGCGATGGCAATGGCTAACGTGTACGGTTGCAATATCCTGGTGAAAAAGAACCTTTTTCTTCAACAGATGGGGTCGTTTCCTTGTGAAACTGATCCAGCATTGTAACATAATATGAACCTGATCATTTTACCCTTTTCCAGGCAGTGGTTATCTATCACATCTTGTGAATCCCAAAAGACAGCTGCCGTGATTTTTGCTGCCGACGGAATGGTTTTCGCTTTCTTTGGAGAAGGTTCACCGAAGGAAATCCACTGCTTTGATTGTTGTTAGGTTTCAAGTTGATATAAATGGATCCAAGTTTCATCAACCATGATATAACGCCGCAAAAACTCATTTGGGTTGCGCTGAAACATCTTCAAACATCCCTGTGAAATCGTCTCACGATTCCGCTTGATCTTAACTGTGAGCAGTCGCGGCACCCATCTTGCTGACAGTTTCTCATACCCAAATATTCGTGCAGAATGTTATACACCCGTTCACTCGATATGTTTATGGTCTTGATTATCTCACGGATTTTCACTCGGCGGTCTTCCAACACAATATCGTGAACATTGTTCACAATTTCTTCTGTTTTGACCTTAACCGGCCGTCCTGTGCGCACGGCATCTCTTGTGTTGGAACGTCCACATCGAATTCTGTGAACCACTTGTGAACCATGCCATGTGATGGAGCAGAATCCCCATAATACTTGTTCAGCTTTTCTTCCGTTTCCTTCACCGTCTTACCACGCAAAAAGTATGCTTTATCAGAACATGAAATTCACTTTTCTCCATTTTCTACGAAGCAACACACATCTGCTCTCAATAATGTTCTAAGAAACAAATGACGACAAATTTCTGAGATTATACCCAGAATAGATGTAAGACTTGGGTACAAACAAGAAACCTGTAATTGGAACGCTATCTCTCGTCAAAGTCATGGACTTATCAATCCGCCCTTGTAATAAAGTTTCTGGATGAAAAAAATAAAACCTAATAATCTGGAAAGCGTTGCTGCATTTCACATCTGCATGTTGTAAGCAACTGCGTTACAGCGTAAGCTAAATAATTACATAGGCAGAAAATTGTGTCCAGCGTAATATTAAAATTGCTCAACAGATATACTTAATTTCCAAATGAGATTACTTGTCTTTACGGTTACTGACTGTGTGTCGTTTCTAAAATGTTTAAACTGTGGGCCTTGGAGTGAGGAATCTACATTATTCACCAGTTTCGCCCTGATTGCGTTGAATAGGTATTGAAGCTGGGATTTTCTGTATCATATGAAAACTGCGGAGCTTAGCTACGAGTCTAAAAAAGAAGATAAAAATGCTTTAAACTCCATCTATTGCTATTATCTAAACAAACACTGATTTATTGCATTCTCATAAGTTTCTCTTCTATAACTATTATTAGAAAAGTTTATTATTCTATCTACTTCTTTTTAATCGAGAGAAACGTTCTTTACATATTTACACGTTTCGTTGCAAGTACAAGAAGGATACACTAGGATGAAGTGATAGATCTTATTAAGCGGGTAGTCCTGATATTGCATGCTCTTTGCATGATCACGAGAAGAAACGAATAGTGGCTTACTACTTGGAAAAAGAAACTAAGTATTTGAAAATACAAACTAATAAAAACAATGACTTGGAAATGGTTAAGGCTACAAAAAAAATTAACTTTACATTGAGGCAATATTTTATATCATAACATGCTGTGAATGCCAAAGTGATTGTAATGTAAATTAATATTATTGTATGTACCGGATTTTAGATGTTTGTTAGCCATAAGTATTGTTAGGAAATACGTTTACACGGCCTCACTGAAACTGAAAATAGAAGTGGGTAACAATAAACCGAGGGGGTGAGTTGTTTATCACTAAGAAGAGATAAACAAATGACGTCAGGGTAGCGTGCCTTTTTTTTTAGAAATGGAGGGAATATCTTCCCCAGAGCATATATGTTAGTAGTAGTGATTGGCTGACCAAAACAGACGCTAAAGTGGGCGCAATTTGGTAACCAATAGGAGCTATATTATAATGTTTAGGCAACTCGAGGTGAAGGAGTATATATATTCTCGAGCCATAAGCAAGTATCGCACAGTTTTGAAGAATCTTTCACGAGGTGCACGTCACACAGTTCTGAAGAATCTCTCACGAGGTGCACGTCACACAGTTCTGAAGAAACTCTCACGAGGTGCACGTCGAAGAATTAGTTACAAAAATGTAAAGTACGCGAAGTAATTAGCGCGCGGCAACTAAAACTACTGTAGTTACATTCAGAAATATCACAGTTTCGGTCAGGCGTGTTTAAACATTAAATATGTGAATTATTAATTAAGTGTGACGGCAATAAAAGTGTAGAAACAATTTTTTTATCAGTGTTATCCTTTAGCAACAACTCCTTTCCGTTTACACGCCCTGCTTAGAGACACGTGCTCGACTGAGTTATAATAGCTAGCCGGAGGACAAAGAACCCAAATTAAAAAAATAATTAAACAATAAGCGTCCAATAAATAAGATAACACAAGCCATCGAGAACTGCGACAACATATATTGTGTCATTCAGAGAGCTATATTTTTGGTGTGGTACGCTTTTATCTATCTCCTACGGTTTACCAATTACACAAAAGAGCACTGTTCCCAGAAAATTCAGGATAAATATTTTATTTGTCATGCGCACGTCTCCCATATATGGCATTTTAATCAAAATCGTTACAGCCATTTTTAAGAAAATAAAAAAAAGAACATTTTCCATATGAAGTCTAGCTTGGAGTGGCGAGATTTTCTTGAAAGCCTTCGTGTCGGATCCTTAGAAGATGCTGAATTAAATACTAAGTTTTTCGTTTTTGATTTATGCACACACACATACATAGACCTTATTTCATAAATACTGTTTTGAATTCAGGTAGCATCAACACGTATGTTTCCGGTGAAATCTCGGTATTGAATTTTGGGTGGAGTGCAGTAGTTCTCTATTTACAATAATTAAGTAGTTGAATATACAAATGTAAAGTTTTTACCCCAGAAGAAGAACCTAAGCTTTAAAAAGTCCCAATAAATACCGTCATCTACACATACAGTATTTGAAGAAAAATGCCCCATCCGGTCAGACTAAAACTGAAGTATTACATTGACCAGTATAATGCGACAACAGTAAACCCGTTTTCCTTTCTATATGCCTGAAAATGGTTGTTTTTCTTAAGGGAAAGAAAAACAAAATAGCACTCGTAAAGCTACCTTCGTTTCGGTCACTAGAAATCGTGACATCTCGTAAAAACAGGACACGTGGCTTCCGTGCTGCACACAACTAGCTCTGGCTGAACCCCTTTTCTCGTTTCTTGAAACTGGAATTCTTAGTTATGATTTGGTAATGACTGTATACCGAATTATATTATTATGAATATTGAAGATAAATTGTTCTGAAAAACAAAAGAAGTACAAGATAGTCTTTACCAGTAAGGTCATTTCCGTATTCAGAACAATCTTGTGTTGTATTCCCAAGACTTTCCCTACTCACTTTTCTACAAACAATTCTTACGAAAGCGTGTTACTTTCTCTACCGTACGTAGTAGGTAGAGAAGGTATTGCATTTCGTCCAAGAATTCGATACCGAGATTTCACCAGAAATACATGCTCTGAGGCCCAAAAAAAAAAGCATTTTAGAAAATTGTCCATGTATGTCTGTGAACAGCATAAGTCAAAAACGAAAAGTTGGATAAGCACGAAACTTTGTATTTAAATTCAGTATCTTCCAGGTATGCGACACGAATATTTTCAAGAAAATACCAACTCAAACTAGCCTTTACATGGAAGTTTTTTCGAAAAGTTTTGTTTTCTAAAAAATGACTAACGATTTTGATTAAAATACCATATATTAAATATATTTACATGACAAATAAAATGTATATCTTCAATTTTCTGGGAATAGTCTATGAAGTCCTCTTCATTCGGAAGGAATGTTATATAATCTGTATAACTGGTAAACGTTAAGCCATAGAGAAAACGTACTACACAAAAAATGTAGATCTCTATAAAGCACACAAAAGTTTTTTTGTGACATAAACCATTTGTAACATATCCGTTATTAATGGTTCGAATTGTTTATTACTTGATCATTCAGTTGTTTCTCGCACTGTTATGGTAGTAAAGATAGGGAACATATTTCCATCCCATGTTTATGAGTTAGAAAAGAAGGCTTTTAATAGAATTACCTCTGGTTATTTGACAATTAATAATCCTTTTTATAATATTAATGAAATTTTAAATAGAAGCAGAATTTTAAATTTTTAAGATTTTTAAACCGTCCTATAATTTTAATTAGCAGCATGTTTATACTGCACATGCAATTATTACTATGTCTATTACATTAACAAGTATCCTCTGACAAGAGACTATTAATTTATATGGAAATGAATTAAGATTCATCGGAAAAAGTAAATCTGAAAATGTAGTATCACAACGAGCAAGATGATTCCGCGGTAACGTGTGAGGCTCGCATTCGAGAGGTCCCGGGTTCGATACCCGGTGACCACCCACTCTGACCATGGGGTTTTTGTTATTTTACCCCGATCGCCAAGGCGGATGCTGGAGTGATGTATTCTACCACGATTTCTGTTTTCCTCCACCTCCTCTCATTTCATCTCCATTTCACGTTTCAGGTCTGCTTTCAGCTCCTTTGCTGGCGGTGCCGGGCAGATGGCGTGGATGCATGCGTATTGGAAAGCTTTTCCCCGTGAACGCCAGAGTGAACTGTCCCACCTGTTAGGGTCACCCTTTAGGATCCCTCGTCTCTGTGGGACTGTCTACTAGCTGACCTAGGACCTCTTAAGGCTCCTTCACCTCATTCCTGCGGCCGGCGGTCTAGCCACAATAGATCAAAACGGTCGTAGTGTGCGAGGTATCCCCCCTCCGATAAAGGGCATCCTACATGCTACAGGTATGAGAAATTAAATCTTTAAGATCGACGCTAGGATATACTCTAGTAGGAAAGAACAGTAATACTGACCTACGACACGAACTCTTGATAGAATCAGTGCTCGATAAACTGAGGGAAAGTGAAATAATGTGAACATATAAGAAGAACGCCAGATACGATAATATCAGCTGTAGCAATGGAAATATCGATCAGAAGGAAGGCCGGACAAAGGAAAATCTCGAGCAACATGAGTGCCGGAATTCTTAAAAAAGAACCTTTACAAAGAACAACAATAACAATTTCCACTACCTTTACTTATACTAAGTAGAGGTTTAGTAATCCTACAAAAATTCAATATTGATATTTTACTGGTAATACTGGTTCCCTAAAAACAAACCAACCAAAAGAAAGCGATTGTAGAAAAAAAAAAACTGATGTGTTACATGACCTTCTTTACTCAATTTCATTTATTTTTATATAACTTTTGCAAACTATTCTTGCCAAATCTTTTTCTTATTGGTATGAATAGTTTCTTTGCACGTTTCATTAGGTAGGGTAAAGGGAAAATCGATACTTAGATATTTAAAAACGAGTCGATATATACTGGCCTTGAAATTCCATGCTTTTTACATAACATCGTGAGGAACAAGTGAAGATTGGCAATACTTCAAAAAACGGAATGACTATAGTAAAATTTAAAACAATACTAAAGGGCTGCTGATGCCACTAAAAGGTTTTTTTTTTAAATGACCCTTGTTTCAGTGAGATCTACACTTTGTGTAGTCGTTTTCGTCTGTCTCTGATGGTTTATCAGTTATAAACAATTATGGAAAATTCACTTGGAATGAAGAGGTGTTCACAGGCTATTCCCAAAAAGATCAAGACGTGTATCTTATTTACATGTAAATATCTTAAATATATGATATTTTAATCAAAATTGTTACAGCCATTTTTTGAGAAAATCAGGAATTTCTAAAAATTTGCATGTAAAGGACAGTTTAGTGTAGTGGGATTTTCTTGTAGATCTTCATGATGCGTATTTGGAAGATAAGGAACTTATATACCAAGTTTGATATTTATCCGACATTTTGTTTTAGTTATACTGTTCACACACACACACACACACACACACACACACACACACACACACACCTGAAATCTGGAGCCTCTGAAATTCTCATTCTGAATGACTTTAATACAATTGATGAACCATAAGAGATAAACAAAATCTTACTATATAAAAAATGCAGGCCTCAAAGCACATAATTTGTCAATTGTTTTGTGTAATTAAGCATTTCCGATATCTACCTTATTATTGATTTGAAATTATACTCTAATATAAGATACTTGAATAAATAATAAATATAATTAAAATTAAAGCAATTAAAAGAAATCAGTTTTAAAATACCTTCCTCATCTGGAAGTCGCTATTCGTTCTTTTTTCACGAGGTCATGCGAGTGCATGGAATTCCAAAGCCATCAGATAGCAACACGCTCTTTAAAAATCTGACAATCGCTTTATTACGAAATGTGTAGATGTGACATAAAAGTTTATCTGGATTAAGAAGTAGAGTAAATATCAATTAACAGTTTCAGGAAGAGTGAAGGTCATGCGAATGCAACACATCAGATGTTTAACCATGTTACAATATAATATATTTTACATATTCATACCTGTTTTACAAATGTTTAACTATCGACCCGCACGTTTTTACTGGAGCCTATATGGCACTCGACTGCACTTGTTTCCCTTCCTTTCCTCTGCATAGGACGTTTTATTGGCTTAGTAAATCAGCTCCCCCAGCGATACGCCTTTGGCCTTGTTCGCTTGCTTCAAGACTCTACGCCCTCTGTTTTATCTCTCTTTCGGTGTCTCGAAGCTGCGTCATAGGAGACCGTGTATTTCTACAGACACTAATCATAATGTCGCCATCTATGACGAAGCTTTTGATTTATTGCCTTCGTGAGTTTGGCATAATGATTCCAGTAAGAGTTTGAAAATTCACAAGTCTGCAACTTAGTATTTGTAATCTTCTTCCTTTTATACTTATACAGAAACAGTTCACAGGATACGTGCACCACATGAAATGTGCTTTCCCATCTCACGTATAAAGGGAAATGGGAGACAGTAATTCACTTAAACTTTGATTGAATTCCAAAATATAGATACGGGTATATAAGTTTGAACAGTACTATCAATAGACTGTATTTAGAAGTTAATGAAAGAAAAAAATACCAAGTCAAATTGAAATTGAAGAAAATCTTGGGCAAAGATACACCAAAACCAATTTTACTGCAACTACTGCTACTGCCACCACCACTTCTACCATAACCATGTCTACTACTGGTTTTAAACAACCAATTAGCACCACCACTTCTACCATAACCATATCTACTACTAATATTAAACCATCACCACCAACATTAGCACCACCGCTTCTACCATAACCGTGTCTACTACTAATATTAAACCGTCACCACCACCATTAGCACCATAATTTCTACCATAACCATGTCAACTACTGATATTAAACAACCAATTAGCACCATCACTTCTACCATAACCATGTTTATCACTATATTAAAACATCACCACCAACATTAGCACCACCGCTTCTACCATAACCATGTCTACTACTGATATTAAACCATCACAACCACCATTAGCACCATCATTTCTACCATAACCATGTCTACTACTGATATTAAACAACCAATTAGCACCATCACTTCTACCATAACCATGTTTATCACTATATTAAACCATCACCACCAACATTACTCCACCGCTTCTACCATAACCATGTCTACTACTGATATTAAATAACCAATTAGCACCACCACTTCTACCACAACCATGTCTACTACTGATATTAAACCATCTCAACCACCATTAGCACCATCATTTCTACCATAACCATGTCTACTACTGATATTAAACAACCAATTAGCACCACCACTTCTACCATAACAATGTCTATTACTGATATTAAACCATCACAACCACCATTAGCACCATCATTTCTACCATAACCATGTCTACTACTGATATTAAACAACCAATTAGCACCACCACTTCTACCATAACCATGTCTATTACTGATATTAAACAACCAATTACAGCCGCACTTCTACCAAAACTATGTGTATTACTGATATTAAACAACCAATTAGCACCACCACTTCTACCATAACCATGTCTACTACTGATATTAAACCATCACCACCAGCATTAGCACTACCACTTCTACCATAACCGTGTCTACTACTGATATTAAACCATCACCACCAGCATTAGCACTACCACTTCTACCATAACCATGTCTACTACTGATATTAAACCATCACCACCAGCATTAGCACTACCACTTCTACCATACCGTGTCTACTACTGATATTAAACCATCACCACCAGCATTAGCACCACCACTTCTACCATAACCATGTCTACTACTGATATTAAACCATCACCACCAGCATTAGCACTACCACTTCTACCATAACCGTGTCTACTACTGATATTAAACCATCACCACCAGCATTAGCACTACCACTTCTATCATAACCGTGGCTACTACTGATATTAAACCATCACCACCAGCATTAGCACTACCACTTCTACCATAACCATGTCTACTACTGATATGAAACCATCACCACCAGCATTAGCACTACCACTTCTACCATAACCGTGTCTACTACTGATATTAAACCATCACCACCAGCATTAGCACCACCACTTCTACCATAACCATGTCTACTACTGATATAAACCATCACCACCAGTATTAGCACTACCACTTCTACCATAACCGTGTCTACTACTGATATTAAACCATCACCACCAGCATTAGCACTACCACTTCTACCATAACCGTGTCTACTACTGATATGAAACCATCACCACCAGCATTAGCACTACCACTTCTACCATAACCATGTCTACTACTGATATTAAACCATCACCACCAGCATTAGCACTACCACTTCTACCATAACCATGTCTACTACTGATATTAAACCATCACCACCAGCATTAGCACTACCACTTTTACCATAACCATGTCTACTACTGATATTAAACTATCACCACCAGCATTAGCACCACCACTTCTACCATAACCATGTCTACTACTGATATTAAACCATCACCACTAGCAATAGCACTACCACTTCTACCATAGCATGTCTACTACTGATATTAAACCATCACCACCAACATTAGCACCACCACTTCTACCATAACCATGTTTATTATTGATATTAAACAACCACCACCATCACTACCAGTACTACCTCCACAACGTCTACCATAACATCGCCACTACTAATATTTAACCATCACATCAACTCCTACCAGCACCACCACCGGCTAATCATCGGTACTATTTATGTTAAGTCACCATTAACTGCTACAGCCACATCACTAACATTACCGCTTTTACGTTTATCATCTGTAGTACTAATATTAAACCACCACCACAACCACTATATACCATCTTCTATCAAAATCATCGACACTGCTGACTTAAACCACCACTATCATTACCATTAACTCTACTGGTACCACCACACCACTACCACTGTATGGCATTCCTATTATCAACACAAAATCAAACCATTACCACGATCCCACTACTACTACTACTACTACTACTACTACTACTACTACTACTACTACTACTACTACTACTACTACTACTACTACTACTACTACTACTACTACCAGGACCACGACCACGACCACAAAATATTACTGCTATTAATAGGTGCTCTATTACTACCACTAATCACCACCCAGAATTTCTGCTTCTACTACTCGCCTCACTCCATTACTACAGTTATACCTGCCACAAACATCAGTCATCGCCCACAAATACTAATACTGCAGTTATTCAACTCGCTCTCTCTCTGCCTCTCCCTGTGTGTGTGTGTGAACAGCATAACTCAAAAATGAAAAGCCGGTGTAAAACCAAAGTTGACATTTAAGTTTAGCATTTTTCATGGATGTAATACGAAGATTTTCCAGAAACTAAACTATCGTTTACGTGGTAAATTGTTTGAACACTTTGATTTTCTCAGAAAAGGCTCTAACAACTTTTATAAAATACGATACATCTAAAATATTTTAATGACAAATTAAATGTATGCTTTAAATTTTTTGGGAATAGTCTGTGAAGTCCCCTTCATTCTGAATGATTTTTTATAACTGGCAGACCGTAAGAGAAACACAAAATATTACTGCACCAAAAAAATTCAGATCTCTCACAAGTTATGCAAAAATACATTTTTTGTGCCGTTAACTATTTCCGAGATTTTCCTGGGTCTTAATTTGTATTTTAAAATACCTAATACTTTTCTCAAATGGGAAGTCGTTTTTCTTTTCTTTCTTTCTTTCTTTCTTTCTTCCTTCCTTCCTTCCTTTCTTCCTTGTTGTACAAAGAGTACGGAATTTCCAAGCCAACAGATAGAGACCCGCTCTTAAAGAATTTGAATGTCACTTAACCTACTGATTCCCCCTAAACCCGTTGTACCTATAAGGAAATATCTAGTAAGGCAATTTATGCAAATGTTTATCTCGATTGACAAGAAGTAGACGGAAGAATTAAGAGTTTGTAAAAAGAGTGAGTAGAGAAAGTCTTGTGAGTACAAAATATTCTTTTCTGTCTGTTTATTTGATAACTCGCATTAACTACGTGGCCGTGTCGCGACGGATCTGGTAAGAGATACCTCGTGGCTCGGTGTGTGGCGGACAGTTAGTCTTCTAGGTGTCAGCCATGTTCTATACCATCTTACTTCGTCACGTGTTCACAGAGTCCTTAGTGCCAGGCAAATGTACCTCTGCTTTTACAGGTGCCGGGCAGATGTTATTAGGATGCCGTCCAATCTACCTGCTTTCATTTCTGTGGATAGATGATAGAGCATTTGCTATTAACATCTATTTTCATTTTTACTATTGTTTTATACCTAATATATTAAATATCTAATCCAGTATTTACTTTGGAGACTGAGAAAAACTACGGGAAAAAGCCAGTCAGTTTGGTCCGCCCACGGGATCTGAACCCGGGTCTTCCCGAATGGGGGCCACAGATTACCGCTCGAGCTATCCCGCTTGGTTTTGGTTTTCTTGTAAATATTTTAAAGAGCTTTCTGAAAGGTTTTGATCAGCTCTTTACTCTAGGGCATGAAATTTAAAATATTTTTGTGAAAACTCCAGTGATCATTTATGTATCTATAAGTATTAAGATTATTATTTATATGATACTAGCTAGTTTACTACCCGACGTTGCACGGGTAGCTTTTAAAAAACTCTAATGATGATATAATTAATTTCATACCTCCCCCCCCGTTCTTTAAGAAACTACAACACAAAGTTAACAAACAGTTAACTAAACCTCTCAGGACACTATAAAGAACAAAATAGGAGTACTGAGAAAACACTATGGAAAAGCAGTGTTGAACAACAATAAATCAACAGTTTGTAATGGTGATTTTTGGAGAATTCAGCTGAGGGACTTCCTTATCAAATATCGGGCTGCCTATTTATTCAAAAATTCAGTTGGGAAGAAATAATAGCAGTTGACGTAACTTTGTTTATTCTCAGCAACCAACACAAATAAAATACTAAGAAAATACAAGAAAGAAAAACCAAAAGAAAATCAAGGAGGAGAAACCACAAATTACAAGCGAATATTCGAACATCGGAGTATAATCGCAGAATGAATGGATATGAACTTCGACGTATTTATTACTCTTATGTTAGCACTGTTTGAACAACATAGAGAGTTTTGTAGTTAATGTGATTATGTTGAATCCTTTTGTGTTATTTTATGTGAATTCACAATAAATAATCATATGAAGATAAATAATAAGAATCATAGGTATTTAGTCTGGTTTGATGCTGCTGCTGCTGCTGTTATCACAGTTAATACAGTTGAAAATGTTTAATTTCTCAACCAAACGATTGTAGCACCTTTTCACTTCCGCAAGCATAGCCACAAGTGGTATAGCAGTTGTAATGATTTATTTGACTGTTTTATTACTCCATGAACAGTGTCAGAGAGGAGATCAACGAATAATATGTGAACTTGCTGTTTCATTGTTATTTTGTGATGCCTGAAAGCCTAAGTAATTATTATTCTTATGTTGGCAATGGCCGACCTATTCTCGGTGAGAAAGATATAGATAGTCTTGCGAGCTTTTGTAGGCATCACATAAAATTAAATAATTAATCGTGTATAATGGGGCAGGATTTCAAATTCTAAGCTAGACAGTAATTTTTAGCTTGTGTCAAAGGTTTTCTGTGTCAAATTTGGTCGAAATTGGTGTAGCAGTGTAGAGGCCTACGAGAAACATACACACATACGCTGACTTTTATACAGATTAATACTTCATATCATATTTTATTTTTAATTTCCCTATTTTAAAAAGTCATATAATATTTGTAAAGCTGTCTGAATACCGTTATAACTCAAAAACGATGTGTCAGATAAATATGAATATATGCCAATCAGGCCACGTCTAAGAATGGCAAGCAAAGATTTTCAAGAAAATTTCCCCACACCAAACATCCCTTAACACGGAACGTTTTTCATTGTACTTTACTTTTACATAAATGGTTCAAGTGGTTTTTATCAAAACACTGTGTTTATAAAATATTGGCATAGAAAATAAAATGTACATTTGAATTCTTTGCGTATAGTCTATAAAGACCTATCCGTTACTATCATATTGAAATTTGTATAACTGGGGACCATATGAGATAGCCACTTAGTACAGGAATATTAAAAACTTCATTGAAATTAGAAATGGTGCTAAATATTATTTTTAATAACATTAGTAGTTTCCGAAATATCCATTTTTAAGCTTACATGTTTTATAGTGTGTCATTCAATAAAATATGAAACATGTTTGAGAATTTGTCAGAGTTATTTTTTTCTTCCCCGCATGATCGCAGTAGCTCAGAATGTGGTGTTCTAAACAGCAGAGTTAACTATTTGCATCGTGCATGTAAAATATATGTATACCATTTATCGTCGGGTGAATAAAAATCTAATGTGATACATTCACGTGACTTTCTCTACCCTTATCTTTATTAATGGGTATACAAGCTATTCTTACTGAAGCTTAGTTTTTTATCTCCTACATTTTAATCCAAATAAACCTTTACAGAAATAGCTACATTACACATTTCGTTATAGACACAAAGAGATCAGCGATAGCGAAATGTTTAGGAATGCTAGTCTTAAAATTCCATACGGTTTCAATAGAATCGCGAGAAATAACTGAATCTTAATAGGACTTAAAAACAATGGCTAAGTATTGAACAATTTGAACCATTAATAACAGATATCTCGGAAATGGCTGATGCCATAAAAATATTTTAAATACATTGTGTATTTTAAAGATATGTACATTTCTGGTGAGTACGTTTTCGTCTATCGCTTAACGTTTACCAGTTATACAAGATTATACAAAATTCATTCTGAATGAACAGTACTTCAAAGGCTATTCCCAGAGCATTCAACATATACGTTTTGTCTGGTAAATATATTTAATTATGGTATTTTTTTCAAAATCATTAGAATAATATTTTAGAAAAAAATCGAAAAATGTTCCATGTAAAGCGTAGTTTGGGGTAGGGGATTATCTTGAAAATCTTCCTGTCGTATCTCTGGAAGGTACTAAACTTAAATTCCAAGTTTGGTATTTGTCCAACTTGAATTATGTTGTTCATACACACGCACGCCCACGGGGCCTTTTCTAAAAATGCGTTTTTGGATTCAGGGTTCCTCAAAACATGTATTTCCGGCAAAATCTCGTTATGGAATTTTTTTTGGAACCCATACCTTTTCTCTTACTATGGACATAATATGGACGAAATAGGAGAACTTGATGGTGGCTCTTAAAATGTATGAGAGGGTAGGCGGAAATGGGAAAGGGATAGGAATCACATACACTACGTGATCAAAAGTATCCGGACACCTGGCTGAAAATGACGTACAAGTTCGTGGCGCCCTCCATCAGTAATGCTGGAAGTCAATATGGTGTTGGCCCACCCTTAGCCTTGATGATAGCGTTCACTCTCGCAGGCGTACTTTTAATCAGGTGCTGGAAGGTTTCTTGGGGAATGGCAGCCCATTCTTCACGGAGTGCGGAACTGAGGAGAGGTATCAATGTAGGTCGGTGAGGCCTGGCACGAAGTCGGCGTTCCAAAACATCCCAAAGGTGTTCTATAGGATTCAAGCCAGGACTCTGTGCAGGCCAGTCCATTACAGGGATGTTATTGTCGTGTAACCACTCCGCCACAGCCCGTGTAGTATGAACAGGTGCTCGATCGTGTTGAAAGATGCAATCGCCATTCCCGAATTGCTCTTCAACAGGGGGAAGCAAGAAGGTGCTTAAAATATCAATGTAGGTCTGCGATGCGATCGTGCCACGCAAAACAAGGGGTGCAAGCCCCCTCCAGGAAAAACACGACCACATCATAACACCATCACCTCCGAATTTCACTGTTGGCACTACCCACGCTGGCAGATGACGTTCACCGGGCATTCGCTATACCCACACCCTGCCATCGGATCGCCACATTGTGTACTGTGATTCGTCACTCCACACAACGTTTTGCCACTGTTCAATTGTATAATGTTGACGCTCCTTACACCAAGCGAGGCGTCGTTTGGCATTTTCCTGCGTGATGTGTGGCTTATGAGCAGCCGCTCGACCATGGAATCCAAGGTTTCTCACGCCTAACTGTCATAGTACTTGGAGTGGATCCTGATGCAGTTTGGAATTCCTGTGTTATGGTCTAGATAGATGTCTGCCTATTACTCTTTATGACCCTCTTCAAATGTCGGCAGTCTCTGTCAGTCAACAGACGAGGTCGGCCTGTACGAGTTTGTGCTGCACATGTCCCTTCACGTTTCCACTTCACTGTCACATCAGAAACAGCGGACCAAGGGATGTTTAGGAGTGTGGAAATCTCGCGTACAGACTTCTGATACAAGTGACACCCAATCACCTGACCACGTTCGAAGTCCGCGAGCTCCACGGAACGTCCCATTCTGCTGTTTCACGATGTCTAATGACTAATGAGGTGGCGGAGAATGAGCACCAGGCAGTAAGTGGCAGCACAATGCACCTAAGATGAAAAACGTATGTTTTTGGGGGTGTCCGGATACTTTTGATCACATAGTGTACTTTGCTACTAGTTGAAGTGAACCACTCTTGTTTGCATTGTAGGTATCATGTGTAAAGCAGTTGAAGTCATAGTGGAGAATCTTGAGGCCCGACAAATTTGGAGGATGTAGTGTTACTTTCTTAGCTGGAACATCGGTCTCATTCCCTGGTATGCCGGCATGAGAAGGTATCCATACTAGCAGAACTTTTTCCCCGAGGTTGGTATTCTATGATAAAGTAGCTGGATGTACAACACCAGGTGTTGCTCGCTGCTGAAGACTTCGAGAGCACTCGTCGAGTCCGTGAAGATAGTGTAGAAGAGATGAACACTCTCAAGGGCGTACTTCATGGCGGGGCGAATAGCTTCACTTCACAAAGAAACTGGATAAGAAGTGCGGTAGATTGTAGAGCAAGGTCTTCTGGAGTAGTACCACCGCACAGCCACAGTGATTTTCACATTTCGAACCGTCGGTGTAAATTTGTTGTGATGTAGAATGTGAGATACAACGAGCAGTGAATAAACGGAGATAGATAGTACTGTGTGGCCTTTGTTGTAAAGGGCCATAGACGTCACGCAAGTTGTGAAGTGCGCGGTATTATTAGATTTTTGCTGGCAAAAAGATCGTCAGCTGCGGACATCCATTATGAATTATGCCTCAAGTATGGACCGGACATGATGAGTGAGAAACAGGTTCGACACTGGTGTCGAGAATTTCGAAATGGCTGCACAAATGTGCACGATGAATAGCGGAGTGGTAGGCCCAGTATTCGAACCGACGACGTCGTGAGCAAGTGAAAGTGCTCGGCGTTTTGACGATTAGTGGTCTGGCTGATGAATTCCCAAATGTTGCTGGAACCTCACTTTACAGGATTGTCAATGCACAGCTTGGAAACCGAAACTTTATGCGATGTGGGTGCCAAAACTGTTTACCGGTCAGCACAAAGAGCAACGAATATGTAGTGCACAACAGTTTTTGGAGCGCTAGAGACAAGATGGAGATGGTTTGTTTTCCCACATTCTTGCGGGTGACGAGACACGGATAGTGTACACCAACGCAGAATCGAAACAACAGGCAATGCAGTGGCGCCGTTCCGGTTCACCCAAACAAAAAAGTGTAAGTAGTCGCCGTACACGAATCGCAAAATGATGACTACCGTGTTTTGGGACGAAAAGGGCGTTCTTTTGATTGATTTTTATGGACCGGGTCAACAATTACAACTGACGTGTTCTGTGCAATGCTTACCAAACTGAGACGTGCGATCCAAAATCGACGCCGCGGGAAACTGTCGTGTGGCATCATCCTCCTGCACGACAACGCACACCCGCCCGCACACCGCTGCCAAAACCAAAGAGAAGATTCAAGAGTTTCGCTGAGAACTCGTTGGCCACCCTCCGTACAGTCCCAAACTGGCACCAAGCCACTACTTCCCCCTTCTTGCATTTCAAACGGTGGCGGGGTGGACAACGATTTCAAACCGGCGATGAACTCAAGACGAGCGTTACCAAATGGTTCTGACCCAGGCAGTAGACTTCTATGCCGAGGAGTTAAAGAAGCTGGTGCAGCGTGATGCAAGTGTATACACGTGACAGCGATTATATGGAAAAGTAAAGTATATATGTTGGCACATATTACTGTCAATAAAAACCTTGTCTCATGAGCGATGTTGTTGTTAGGACCAAACGGACCTTAGTTTTGGAATACGCCTCGTAGTATCAGCAGAAGCAGTGTGTAGCGTGGTATGCTTATTGGGTGCAAAGATGCTGTTTGTTCCATTTCAGTGTTTAATGAGGGTACCGTCCATCGTTAGCATGGTGCGTATCCATTTGTGAGGTAGCTGGACTAGAAGTTACCGCTGTTGCAGATAAAGAGGGGAATTCCACCCAAACGGAATTAGCGTTGTGACGGTGGACTGTTGTGTTTCGTTTACTTTGCATTGGCTACCCAAGTGACCTTTCTGTTTGCAAAGAATGCAAGCAAGTAGGCGTGTTAGTTAACACGTAGACCCAGTAGATTGTATCGTTATGATAGATTTGGAAACTGTAGTCGGTAGTCGGTTCATTTCCTTAGGTTTAACGTAAAACTGTCGGCGAAAACTCAAAATGTGAGTAAAACCTGTAACACTCATTCCAGCTCTAACGTGTATAATTGCAGAATGCAGAATTGGGATGCCGGATACGCTTCTAGGGCACTATTGGGGATGATTGGACAGACATTCGACAGTACGACACTCTTGTTTTAGTCAATAAGAGTCGCAGATCAAGAACAACTTCATTGATAATAATCTTAGGAAGTTTCCTTGCCATTTCCTCAGCTATTCGTTTATGAGATAGATTCATGCATACACGGTAATTGGAAATTCATGAAACAAACCAGTTTGGCTATGGCGTAAACATAATGTTTAATGTGAATGCCATCATGAGCTGCAATAACGATTGCCTGATCTTTGCTAGGTCTGCTTTGTGCAATTGCTGAATAGTTAAGTACATTAGTGTTAGTATTCATTGCAGTTACCTGAGGTTAGAAGTCGAGCTTGAGGTTTCCAATTTGCCCGAGTCTTGTGAACTGGGCCAACACACACGCTAGACGTACTCCATTATTGAGAGTTCTCTTGTCAATAATAATACACTGTCGATACAAAATGCAGCAAGGTGAGTATACATAGACACGTCCACTTGCTACACAGGTACAGGCAGACTATACTCATCATCACTTGCATTTAATCGTCTTCTTCTACTGCACATACATTATCTCAACCTCTTCCGGCAACAAATTCCTTTTTAACCATCTCTTCTTGGTCTTCCTGGGTTTCATCTTCCTTGGGGTCGACACTTTAAGGTAGCTTTAGGTATCCTGCTCCTTGGCACCTTTCTGCATGTTGTTTCCAGTTTCCTCTGTATTTTATATTATAGTGTTGAGCTCTTCAATATTTAGCTGCTGTCTTATTTCATTATTTGGGTTTCTTCTCCATTATTGCATATCTTACTATTGATCTAAGAAATTTCATTTCTACAGATTTATTTTACCTTTGTGGTTGGTGTCTATATTTCTGAGCCATACGTAATAACACATATTGTCATTGCTTTATATACCTTCATTGTTGATTCTTTTCTAGCTTTATTTTTAGTGTTCATTTGAATGTTGCTGTTATTTAATTAAATTTATTTATTCCGTTGTTATCTGTTTCACTGTTAAATGTTGTCTCACATTCAAGGAAGATGAATTTTAATACTTATTCTATTTGTTTGTTTTCTAGGATTATTTTAGACCGAACTAGATTAATACCATTAAAGGCGAGTACTTTCGTTTTTGCAATTGAGATTTCCATACTGTGTTGTTTTTCTAAAATGTTTAATTGAAATATCATCTTTTGTAGTTGTTCCTCAGTTTTTGTTCATAAGACTCGATTATCTTCGAAGACCAGCCTTTTTACTGTCAATTTTCCAAGACATGTTGCTCCCTTTGTTTGTTCTTTCCATGATATTATCATATCGTCTATATGAATATTAAAAAAATATTGGGCAACCTTGTTGAACCCCTCGATCACTACTGGTTCTCACATATTTACTTTTATTTTTTATAAATAAAATTAAATATTCATATTTTTTACAACATGTATTATTTGGAATGGTATTCCCTTTTTTTCCAAGATTGCCCACAGTTCTACTTGCCACTTCATCAAATGGTTTTTTATAACCTATGAACAAAATATGCCTAAGTTATACCCCCTACGTTTATCAATTTTTTTAAGGGAGAAGACATCTGTGCAGCTTCGTCCCTTCCTAAATCCTGTTTGTTCTTCCAGTAACACTACTTCTATTATATTTATCAATCTATTGTTTATAATCTTTGCATATATTTTGTATCCTGCTGTAAGTAATGCAATCCCTCTATAGATTTCAAGTTCTTCCTATCACCTTTTTTAAATGTCGATATTATTCTACTCGTCTTCCACTTGTTAGGAATAATCCTCTGTTTCAAAATTTATTTTTGTATTTAATTCCTGTTGTTATTTTGTGGTTGTAGTGCAGTTTTCGTTCTTATTGTTGTGGGAGGTGTATGGTCAAGAATGTCTGCATGCGCTGCTTATGGTTCCGGAAATAGTTTCGGCTTAAACAGAAATGTTGATTAGTACTCATTCCCTCATAAAGATAAGAATCGAGGTGTGTAAAACAAATGGATTCTGCTATAAAACACAAAAACTTCGTGTCAACTAAAAATGCTAAAGTACGTGAAATTCATTTCAAAGAAAGTTATGTTAATGTCAGATAGTATAAAAATAAGAATAATGAAGAAAGAGAAATTCAAAAGCCCTAGATTGAAAGATAATGTGGTGCCTTCGAAATTTCAGAAAGATGATAGTTGAAGTTTATTTGTTACGTTATTTGCACCACGCTTTGGGCGTCAATTTGCAATAGAATTTATTGTAGTTCAACTGTTGGGGAGCCGAACTTGAAGTAGTTGCAACCGCACGCATGGTACCCGGTAGCCTTTGCCCCAATTTTTAAAAATATTAACTTTGTAATTTGACTGTATCTTTAAGTATTAAATATTTATGTTTGCCTCGGCTGCGTCAGTATTTTTATTAGAGGCACGTTTCTCTTAGCAGGATTGTGGTGGGACTAAGAATGTAGGCTTACACAGATTATAATTTTACTTCACTCCTTTTATTACTGCTTGATACGATTTATATAACACTTCACTGATAGAGAGCTGTGAGATTCTTTTATTAATTATTTGCACTTTTTAACACGTAAACTATTTTTGCGTCTCACAGGAATACATATTAAATCTCTTGAGGACACTTTTTACGTCTGGTTAGTTACGATGTCTGCAAGCAACTGACTTCTAAATTTGTAAATGTTTCTCCTTTTCAGTTTCTGATTGGCTAATCCTACTCCAATAGAATACCTTCATTTTACTAAAGCTTTTTCTGGTTACTGATTGGCTATTTTATAAACTGTCACTAAAATTACATTATTGCTGCTCCAATAATTACTAATAGCATTATTAAACTATCTTAATCATTATTGCCTCAAGGTTACCTCATTGTTAGCAACCTTTAACCTATTATTCTCACAGCTCCTACTTTATTAAATTACGTAATACATTCACATAACATTATTGAACATGTTTACAATAGTATAAACTATACAATTACTGTAATATACCCTTTTTATATATTGTTACATATACATATTGCTTTAAGGCAGGCTGTTATTGACTTTATATATTATATAATTAGACTGAAATCATTTACGTGTTAAAAATACTGCCTCATAGTGAACCTCCCAAAAATAACAAATCAAAAAGAAACTATAGAAATAAAAAATCGAAATTGAGTGTATACAACACACGCTGAGAAAAGAAGATAAAGCAGTGGAATGAATGACTTTGGATTGGAATCCCTAGGGTAGTAGTGGAATAGGAAAGGCCATGAAGCACTTGGAAGAGAACACCTATCTAAATTACTAAAGAATGGAAAACGTGGAATGAAGTAAAGAAGTTGGCAAGAAATGTGGTGCGATGGAAATACTTGTAAATGCCTTATGCTTCTCGTAAGAACATGCAGAAGATTGATCGACTGATGTAGGTAATTGAGGTAGATCAGAATGGGACAAAATTTTGAAAAAATATTCTGACGTTATACTTTCACATGACCTTCTCTACCCTCTATTTTTATTAGTGGGTATACAAACTATGCTTACTATAAGGCTTATTTTTCTATATACTAATTTTCACCCAAATAAACTTTGCAGAAATCGCTACATTACACATCTCCTTATAGATACAAAGAGAACAGCGATAGTCAAATGTTGAAGAACTGGACGCTATACCTGCCTTAAAATTCCATACTGTTTCCATAAACAACTGAACAGGAGTTTAGGAGAATGACTAAGTAATAACAATTCTCAGAAATGGCTTATGCCAAAAAAAACTTATATGAAATAAATTGTGTGTTTTAAAGAGATCTACAATATTATGTAGTGCGTTTTCATCTGTCGCTTAACGTTTACCAGTTATACAAGATTATACAAAATTCCTTCCGAATGTAGAAGACTTCACAGGCTATTCCCAGAAAATTCAAGATATACATTTTGTTTGCCATATAAATCTCTCTAATATATGCTATTTTAATCAAAATCGTTATTCGTTTTTTAGAAAATCAACATTTTCGAAAAATGTTCCATGTAAAGGGCAGTTGGGATTTTCTTGTTAATTTTCGGGTCCCATCCTTGGAAGATACTGAACTTAAATACCAAGTTTGGTACTTATCCGACTTTTCGTATTTGAGTTATGCTGTTCACAGGCACACATACGGACCTTTTACTAAAAATACCTTTTTGGATTCAGGGGCCTCAAAACAAGTATTTCCGGTGAAATCTCGTTATGGAATTGTTGCTTGGAACCGATACCTTTTCTACTACTATGGACATACATGGTAGAGAAAGTAAAAAGTATATAAAAATTACAAAATTTAGAAATTTTACCTGTAGGCATCCTCGTGTTGTCCTCTTGGAAACTATGAACACCTAGGAAACTAAGCTCAGATATCAGAACGGATACTATATCAGGAACGTGTATTAGGATCTTCCTCGGCGGTTTTTATTTCCAAGTTTCTCTGTTACAAAATCGTATCGTACGTGCTTGTTTCCGCAGTAGCATTCTGTGAGTTATTTATGTTTCCGTGTGAGGTCATCGATTCCTGTTAGATCAGCGATAAAGTCGGGGCTTACTGAATTAAAATGGAAAAAGAAAAGTGAAAGAGAATGCAGACCGTTGAGACAGTATTTTATATCACAACACTTTAAATGCAAGAGTGATTGTAGTGTAAATTAACATTATTGTATGACAATGATTTGAGATGTTTGTTACTTATAAGCATTGTTAGGAAATAAGTTTACACGGCCTCACTGAAACTGACAATAAGAGCGGATAACAATGAAACGAGGGGTGAGTTGTTTATCAATTAGAAGAGACAAACAAATGACGTCAGAGTACCGTGCTTTTCTTTAGAAATGGAGGGAATATCCTCCCTAGAGCATATGTGTTTGTAATTTTGATTGGATATAGAAATAGACGCTAATGTTGGCGCGCTTTATTAACCAATAGCAGCTCGATTATAATCTTTAGGCATATCGGGATGAGGGAGTATAAATTATGAAGCCAGAGACAAGTATCGCACAGTTTAAGAGAATCATTCACGCGTTACACGTCGCACAGTTCATCAGCATCATTACGGGTTACACGTCGCGCAATTCTACAGAATTTCTTGCGTCGTAAAGCTAGTTATAAAATGTGAAATACGCGAATTAATAATGTGCGGCAAATAAGTGATTATAGTTACATTCGAAAATATAACAGTTTCCGTCAGGGGTGTATCAAGATTAAAATGTGAAATCAATAAAATGTGACGGCAATAAAAGTGTAAAAACAAATTCTTTTATCAGTGTTATCTTTAGTAACAACTCCTTTCCGTTTACACACCCTGTTCAAGAGATTTGCTCGACTGAGTAATAATAGCTAGCCGGAGGACAATGAATCCAAAATTCAAAATGGTAAAACAATAACAGGCGCTCAGCAAATAAGATAACACGAACTAAACCGCGACACCGTAACATACCCCAATCGCTAATTCGTGTAATCGCAGACGTCTACGGCTCATTACGCCTAGATATTATAAAGGAAAGATACTTAAGTATTTCTTTGACCCTGACAGCATTTTATCGTCAAAGCAAAGACAGTCTAGAATTTGAGCTTAGCATTTTTCTCAAAACAATTACTTTTTTAATCCCTATACATTGGAACAAACATTTTATGTCGAAATTTCAATAATTTTTAAATGTATAAAAAAAACATTTTTGAAAACGAAGTGTTCTTACGAGAAATAGTTTCATGTGTTATTCACCTGACTTTCTCTATTCATTCTTCAACTAATTATTATTGCAAAAACTTATTCTTCTATCTACTTCATCTTAATGAGAGAATCATTTGAAAGAAAATTGTTTTATTACATATGTCATTGTAGGTACAAGTGGATTAGCGAAAAATAGTAAACTTTAGGGATACTAAAATCTTTTAAGAACGATTTGCAAGTAATGGCATTAAAATCCTGTTTTTCTTTGCGAGAAACAGAACACGAAACAAAAACGAATAGCTATTTTTCTGCTGAGAAAAAAAATAAATATACGAAAATTCAAAACAATTAGCAAAGAATACATCGGAAATGGTTAACTGCACAAAAAGGTTTATTTCACATAGATTATGCACTTAAACGGGATGTACATTTCCCTGTATAGTAAGATTTTGTCTATTTCTTACGGTTTTCTAGTTACACAAAAAGTCATTCAGAATGAAGAGGACTTCAAAGGCTATTCCCAGAAAAATCGAGATATACATTTCATTTGTCATGTAAATATCTTAAACATGTGGTATTTGAATCAAAATCGTTAGAAGTATTTTTGAGAAAATAAAACAAAAATGTCATGAAAAGGGCAATTTGGGTTGGGGGATTTGAAAATCTTGTGTCGCATCTCTGGAAGATAATACGAAGTTTGGGGTTTGTTGGACTTTTTGTTCATGAATTATGCTGTTCACAGACACGCGAGCGTGCGCGGGAGTCTTTTTCTAAAATGTTTGTTTGTGTTTAGGGGGTCTCAAAACATGTGTTTACGGAGTAAGTACGTAGTAGAAAAAGTAAACACTCAGAACATAGGGAAACTATATATCGAATAGTCGAATAAATATCGAACTGAGTATTAAAAAATCTGATGTTTTACACTCACATGATTTTCTCTACTCTTGTACAAACTATTTTTACAAAAGCTTATTCTCCATCTACTTCATGTTAATCGAGGTATCGGGATATTAATCTTATTGCTAATTTTCTTGTAGGTGCAAGGGAATTGGTAGGCTTTAATAATGTCACTGTGCCATTGGCGAGAGCTTATCTTATATTAATTTGGTAATATTTTACTTATTATTTTATGATACTCTGAATTTAGTTGGGATTTGATTTTACATCTTCTTAAAGATGCAGAAGCTTTGTTAAGCTGCATATATAACAGATTGGAAGCGGCCAACCCCTTCCGATGACAAAATCCCGTGGAGTTTACTATGTCGTCAACTTCCGCAGATCTAGGAGCAGAATTGCACGGAGTCTGTGGAACCTTGTTACTGCACACGTCATGTCAAATGTTCTAGAAAAATTCGAATGCGTTACGCTGATTGGTTGTTACAAGTCAAACTAGGGGGTGGCACTCCATATTTAGCATAACCGCCGCCATATTCAAAAACCCTTCCTGAGTAGCCTTCAGTTATATAAGGAGCTGCAGACCCCGATTTGAGAGCTCATGGTCTTTGCGCTTGCTCCTGCATCTCGACGCGGCGCTCCGGACCCTTCCACGTATTTACCCTGACACATTCTCGACACATCTCTCAAGGTAAGAACTTAGGTTCTCAACTTAATACTAATACCAGAGATAATGATTCAGGTTATATAACCTTGTTATTGTAAACCAAACACATGCCAACTGAGAATCTTAAGATGCTGCTCAATACATTAACATTGTTTAAGCCAAGTTGTTGCCATTGCTCTAGCATTTGTTTTCTAACCAACATCCTAAGTAGCTCGTCCCCCGTCACAACCCTTATGGCTGTGACAATATTATAAAACCTGCACCTTTCGCTGAAGATGGACAGGTGGACCTACTGAGAGAGGCAGTAACTCATGGAGCGAAAATAGCAGAAGAAAAGCAAGGTAATGAACTTGTTTTATCTGTACTGTATGTATTTTTGTTTTATGATACTGATTTTTGACAATACCTATATTATAATATTATTGGTGATGTAACGATAAAACTATTTCGCGATACTCGATACCAATTCTGATTTTTAAACACCGATACTCCGTACTCACTTTATAAAAAAAACTACAAAGCTTGTTCACTTAATTATATTCTTATAAATAGTTGCGAATGTAACCAATTTTGTACTGTGCGCTGATTCCGAAATGGTTCCTTTTGACATATTCAATTGGTAGCAATTTTTACTTTGTCTACTACGTATAGTAAGTAGGGGAAGTATTGTATTCCACCCAAAAATTCGATACCTAGATTTCACCGGAAATACATGTTTTGAGACCCCCTGAATAAAAAAAATCATTTTTGGAAACGTGTCTGCGTGTGTGTCTGAGAACAGCATAACACAGAAACGAACAGTCGGATAAACACCAAACTTGGCATTTAGGTTCAGTATCTTCCAGAAATGCGACACGAGGGTTTTCAAGAAAATCCCCCACCCCAGATTACCCTTTACATGGAAGATTTTTCGAAAATTTTAATTTTCTCAAAAATGGCTCTAACGACTTTAATTAAAATATCATATGTTTAAGATATTTTCATTAACAAATAAAATGTATATCTTGAATTTTCTGGGAATGTCTCCAAAAGTATTCTCCATTGTGAACGACTTTTGCATAACTGGTAAACCATAAGAGATAGACAAAATTTTACTACACAAAAAATGTAGATCGCGTTAAAATACACAATTTATGTCATATACATTTTTACTTTCTCTACTACGTATAGTAAGTAGGGGAAGTATTGTATTCCACCCAAAAATTCGACACCAATATTTCACCGGAAATACATGTTTTGAGAACCCCTGAATCCAAAAAAAGCATTTTTGGAAACATGTCCGTGTGTGTGTCTGTGCATGTGTGTGTGTCTGTGAACAGCATAACTCAGGAACGAACAGTCGGATAAACACCAAACTTGGTATTTAGGTTCAGTATCTTCCAGAAATGCGACACGAAGGTTTTCAAGAAAATCCCCCCACCCCAGACTACCCTTTACATGGAACATTTTTCGAAAATTTTAATTTTCTCAAAAATGGCTCTAACGATTTGGATTAAAATATCATATGTTTAAGATATTTTCATAACAAATAAAATGTATATCTTGAATTTTCTGGGAATGTCGCAAAAAGTATTCTTCATTGTGAACGCCTTGCATAACTGGTAAACCGTAAGAGATAGACAAAAGTTTACTACACAAAAACTGTAGATCGCATTAAATTACACAATTTATGTCATATACATTTTTTTTGTTGAGTGAACTGTTTTTGAGATATTGCTTGTTATTGCCTTAAATTATTCAATACTTATACTTTTTCACAAATTCATTATTCATTTATTTATCTTGTATATGCAAAGAGTATTAATCTGTGGCAAAGAGAATGGTGCTGCACCTAGCAACCAGCTATTAAGAGATATGTATATGCTTAAAGGCTAGGTATTTCTATATTGCCCTTGTAAATATATATTCCCCTTGCATCTACAAGAAAGTTAGCAATAAGATAGAGTCTGCAAATATTTATCTCGATTAACATGAAGTAGTTTGAGAATAAGCGTTTGTAAAAATAGTTTGTACAAGAGTAGAGAAAGTCATGTGAGTGTCATGTCATCAGATTTTTTTGCTGAGTGAACCATTTTCGAGATATAGCTTGTTATTCCCTTAAATTTTTCAATACTTATTTGCTAAAATCGGAATTCGTTTTTCATTTTTTTGTCTTGGATATGCAAAGAGTTATAATCTGTGGCAAAGGGAATGGTGTTGCACCTAGCAACCAGCTATTAAGAGATATGTATGTGCTTAGAGGCTACTGCTTTTCTATATTGCCCTTGTAAAGATATTTTCCCCTTACATCTACAAGAAAATTAGCAATAAGAGTCCGCAAATGTTTATCTCGATTAACATGAAGTAGATGGAGAATAAGCGTTTGTAAAAATAATTTGTACAAGAGTAGAGAAAGTCATGTGAGTGTAACACATCAGACTTTTTTATCTTGTATATGCAAAGAGTATTAATCTGTGGCAAAGGGAATGGTGCTGCACCTAGCAACCAGCTATTAAGAGATATGTATATGCTTAAAGGCTACTGTATTTCTACATTGCCCTTGTAAATATATTTTCCCCTTACATCTACAAGAAACTTAGCAATAAGATAGAGTCTGCAAATGTTTATCTCGATTAACATGAAGTAGATGCGAATAAGCGTTTGTTAAAATAGTTTGTACAAGAGTAGAGAAAGTCATGTGAGTGTAACACATCAGATTTTTTTGTCCTGGTAATTCAAAGAGAATGGAATACACCACATAGCAACTAGCTCTTAAAATATTTGACTATCGCTTAAAGCCTACCAATTCCCCTTGCATCTACAAGAAAATTAGCAATAAGACTAACATATCGATATCTCGATTAACATGAAGCATATGGAGAATAAGCGTTTGTAAAAATAGTTTGTACAAGAGTAGAGAAAGTTATGTGAGTGTAACACATCAGATTTTTATATTCATAATGCCACAGCTTATATATCCTATATTGTTAGTCATTGCTAATAATAATAATAATAATAATAATAATAATAATAATAATAATTCTTTCTATGTAACCATATTTGGTGCTGAAAACTTTCTTTTAAACGATTTGCTATCCATATCATGGAAATTAGTCCCGCAGTATACCTGTAAGTTATGCTCGTTTCTTGTGACCCGAGTTTGACAGCGTAAACACGAATTAACAGATGGAAGGAAAGAACAAATATTTCCATGCCCTGTTTATCACGTCTTAAGTTCTGATTTGTTTCTGCTGGATTCACAGGATTTCGTAGAGTAAGTAAACTCAGAGTGAGTCAGGCTATTGCAGAAACGTGCATCAATTAAGTCAGCTTCATCAACTCAGTTAACGCTGCATGTTACATCAGTACCTCTGTTCCTTCCCCCATTGTTTTGCATGTTTTCACTTAGACACAAGAGTTTATGGGATGTAGCATTGATTCACCCATAGGAAACACAGTCGAGGTCTATCAATAACTATAGTCCAGCAACTCTTTGGAGTTACGTGCGAGGCAATAACTTAAAGTCTCGACTCCTTTCATTCCTTATCTAGCATAAAGTTAAACGCAATAACATTCAATAATGCAAAACTTAAAAATATAAAAGTATCGACGGTTTGTCGAAAGTATTAGACGTATCGAGAGTTTCGAGGTATCGACGGTATCGAGGCCCCATTCCTAAATATTATGTTTCATCAGTATCTATCTTCGTATTTTTCTCTTGCTTCACGGAAGCTGTCTAAAATAAGAAGAGTGCGATGTTTTTCACAATTGTTGTAACTTGCCTACTTGACCCAATATAAACAGTAATTATAACTTTATGAACATTAAAATCATGGGAATACACGCAGAGGAACCACTATAGGTAGTGACTGAAACACATACACTCAGATGAATACTATAAATACTGAGTCATAATGTAGTATGCTAGAAACTGGAGTTGTATTGAACATGAAGTTTATAAAAGTAATACATTTTATTGGCAAATATAGAAATATTAAACAATTTTTTGTGTATTCTGTAATTGCAGGTGTAATCCTTAAGCCTAAAAGGAAATATAAGTGACTGGAAGAAACTTTCGGCAAAAAGATGAGGAACTCTGGGCAGGAATATGTGGATAGATTTGGAAAAACATTCCCTGAAAGGAAACTCCATTGACCATGCGGTGAGATGCGCCGGTTAAAATGCCCTGAATGTTTGAATGAATAAAACAGAAAAATAATTCACGAGTGATTCTGGAAAATAGGAGATGTAATTCGCTAGAGAGAAATTATTATCAGACATACATGAACCTAAGCATGCGTAATTTAATAGTAATAGATCTAAAAACTTAGCTTTTTTATTTTGAGATGTTTCTTGCAACTCTCGGTCACAAACATGTGACTAAGGTTGGAGAAGGACCAGTACAGATGGAACTTTAGAGGGTAATTATCGTGGAAAACACCAAAGCAGAATCAATAATATAGACAATGATATACTTCAGGGAGAGTCAAAAGACTACGAACCAGCTGCGCGTGTTTTTCCTGTCCGCATCCTCGGCGCTCTTTGCCGTCTGCCGTACCATAGAAAAGCGCGGATGAAACCATACAACATTTTTAAAACTACTTTTAAAAGCTTTACTTACAACTTTATGAAAATATGTTTGAGGGCAGAATTATAAGTAGAGACTTTTGGCCCCTCGGTCCCGCGACGTAACCCCCTGCGATTTCTATCTCTGGGGTAACTTAAAACAAAGTGTACAAGAAAAACTCACACACCTCGGAAGAATTTAAAAAAAATATCCGCCAGGAACGTGAACTATGGTGAGTGATGGATAGTTTCCTAAAGAGGTGCCAAAAATGTATGGACAATGACGGTGGCCAGTTTCAGCATTTCCCTTCATAAAGTTGGTAAATAAAGCCTGTAAAAGTAGGTTTAAAAATGTTGTATGGTATCATCTGCGCCTTTCTATAAAAGCGGCAGGCAGCAACGAACGCCGAGGACGCGGACAGGAAAAACACCGTTCAGCCGGTTCGTAGTTGTTTTGGCTCTCTCTGTAGAAAGAATAAAAGGGAACATTATGAGATTTGATACAGTATAGTCTCACTATTGTCGAAATGACAAAAAAAAGAGTATTTAGAAGGTAGTCTGAATATCAGTGTAATGTACAGGTTATATTAAAAAAGTCTGCCAGAAAGGGTTTTGCTCATGGAAAACAACATACATATGCTTCAGTTCTTCATTGTCTAAATTTATCATTTCATTTGCCTTAAAAAGATCAGTGTTGTGTGTGTGTGTACAGCTTATGATAACGGCAGTGAATCTGAAAAAATGGAATTGCAAAAGAATTTTGATTCGCATATCAACTAAAAAATAAGTCTAGAGCTGAAAATAAAAGATATATTGGGCTAGTCCAAAATAGTGCAAACAAAACAGTGTTGTTTTGACCTCCAGGCTATTCTTCCTCACCAGGGGGGCAATGCTCCTCTCTGTATTACATATATAAGAGAAAACTGTCATGTTATAACTTAACCATCTATGATATTGTCCAAAAAACAGGGCCCACTGAAATTGGTTTCTGCCATTTTCAATTTTTTGATACTTTATTATCCAGAGTGATGCAGGAAATTTCCTGTATTCAAACAACTGTGGGGGACAAAATAAAAATAAGTATTTTGTCTTACTGCTAATGTACTGTGCTCAAACCTTGCCATACTTTAGCAAAATCACACACAAAATGAAAACGATTCAACGCACACCACAACTGAACGAGAGAAGAAAATTCTTAGAAGTGATCCAATTACTTTACCAATGCAGTGGGTCCCAGTTATGAGAATAGGAAAAAGAACTGACAACCCTTAAAAAGTAGTGGAACTGAGTACTTTTGATATATTGATATTAGACGTTATGACTTAACCATCTATGATATTGTCCAAAAAGAAAGCTATTCTTTTTTCTGGCATGAGCGTTTTGCTAAGAGAGGGCCCACTGAAATTGGTTCCTGGCATTTTCAATTTTTTGATACTGTATTATCCAGAAAGATTCAGGAAATTACCCTGTATTCAGACAACTGTGGGGGACAAAATAAAAATAAGTGTTTTGTCTTACTGCTAATGTACTGTGTTCAAACCTTGCCATACTTAAGCAAAATCACACAAAATTTCTCACGTCAGGGCACACACAAAATGAAAACCATTCAACGCACGCCACAACTGAACGAGAGAAGAAAATTCTTATAAGTGATCCAATTACTTTACCAGTGCAGAGGGTCCCAGTTAATGAGAGTAACAAAAAAAACTGGCAATCCTTATAAAGTAGTTGAACTGAACACTTCTGAAATAGTTGGTATTAAAAGTCTATATGAACAGTTGCACTATAATTTTTCCAAAAACAGCATAAGACGCAGGAGTAGGAACTCCAATCAAGTTATTGTTCTTTGACAAGCATACTTTTGAACACCTGGTATAAATGCAGGTAAAAAGGAGGACATATTAGATTTTTGGGAAAGGGCTGTCATTCCATGTGTACATCATGAATGTAACATCTCTAAAAGTACCAGAAGAAAATGATCAATAACGTTTATGTTCAACAAAACTCTGTTCTCCTTTTTGAGTTCCCATATTGTTATATTTCATTGGATTGCTTGCCACATTGTTAACATAAGTACTTCAGCTGTTCTAAAACCTAATGTTTGCTTGCAAGTGTATCATGAATGTCTGTTAAGCATTTATAAATACCATTTGTCTTTGTGGAAACAGTTGTGTATGAAGGTTCTCGTTCTTTAATATTAGAACGAAAGGGTTGTTACTAATAAATACCTAGAAAATTATTTCTTTTTAAAAATATTTCATTAACCACAGTGACTAGTATTGCAAGAACTAATTATACACCAATTTCCATTAAAAATGAGTAAACATATTCTTGAGAGACAAAAACAGCCATTTTAATCTCTCCTGAAAATTGAAGGACTTTGAATAGTACCCTTTCGTTCTCAGTCTTAAAATTTCGTACTCTTTCCATGACATGGGAGAAACAACTGAAAATCAACAGGACTTTAAAAGAATAGCTTGAAGGAGTATTAGGAACTATTGTAACCACTAATAACGGGTATGTCGGAAATGGCTGATGCCAAGAAAAAATTTATTTTAAATAAATTGTGTGCTTTAAAGCTATCAACATTCTTTGTGTAGTGCGCTTTCGTCTATCGCTTAACGCTTACCAGTTATGCAAGATTATATAAGTTTCCTTCCAAATGAAGAGCAGTTACATTTTATTTGTCGTGTAAATATGTTTAATATAAGGTATTTTAATCAAAATCGTTAGCCATTTTTGGAAAGTAAAAAATTACGAAAAATGTTGCACGTAAAGGGTAGTTTGGGGTGGGGGATTTCCTTGAAAATCTTTGTGTCGCAGTTTTGAAAGGTACTGAACCTAAATACCAAGTTTGGTACTTATCCGAAGTTTCGTTTTTGAGTTATGCTGTTCACAGACAGACGGATAGACAGACAGACATAAGCACACGGGCGTTTTTCTAAAAATACTTTTTTTTTATTCAAGTAGCCTCAGAACATGTATTTCCAGTAAAATCTCGGTATCGAAGTTGTAGTGGAATATAGTACCTTCCCTACCTACTAGGTACGCGGTAGAAAAAGTAAAAAAACAGTTCCGAAGTTTTAAACCAAAGATGGCATAATCCATAAAACTTCTTAGCTAAATGTGAAATTTAGTATTTATTCGACGTTTGAGTTACGTTTACTGGTAGGTACACGCACACACACACGAACCATTGGTCTCAAAATGTACACTAAGTTGAATTCTAATATCAACACTTTGGGTAAGCATAAGTAAGTAAGTAAAACTACCTTGTGTGGTAACAAAATTAAGCACTTACCAACTTGTGAAAAAGCTGCACACATAAGGCTCACGACACACCAGCCCGGATATCTGGCACCCAGCAAAGCTTTAGTCTAGCGCCGTACACGTGCATTAATATGTTCTGTGTTTATTGTTGCACTCTGGCGGAGGTCAGTAGCAATACGCTCTGCCACTCGCCGAACAAATGTCTGTAAAAGACGACAGTATACGAGGGAAGATTGAAAAGTAATGCCTCCATGGCCACGTATTTGTTAACAGATTTCATAATTCTTATTGTATCTGAAAGCTGCCTGTTTCCTCTGTCAGAACTAGCAGGGTTTGCACGATCAAGCTCTGCTCTTGTTCCCGTTGGGTTAGAGTCTCAACACCTCTCTTGGGTTGCGTTCAGTGGCGTGCTTTATCGATAGGGAAGTAAACATACAACAGGTCAAATTATGTGAAAGTCTAATAATAGTGAAACAATATTTTACATTTATAGCATTTAAAGGTACATGCATGGAATTACATATATATTTGTTACTGTTTGTCAGAATATTTATCATATCTACGTAACACTTTCTCTGTTTATCCATTTGATTAATATAATTATTTTATACATATATGTATAGTAAGTTAATCTGAAAGAATAACATAGAAACGATGGTTCCGTGTTTAAATGATCAATACTTAACAAGGTATTTCAGAACAAAACCAAACAGAACAATTCAAGATATAACTTATCAAAAATAATTTATAAGCAGGTAATTTAGACCAATCTTTGAATAAAATAATATGAAACTGTAAGTTCAATTAAATGTTTTATTTTGTGTTGCTACATTTTCCGTTGATCAGCCTGTGAATATTTGCAGTGATATCTTATACTGCCTTGATTCGGAAAAGTGCGATCAGATTTTCATTAAACAGGTTAATTTACAACATTTTCTTAATTTCAAACCGGGGAAGAGCTGTTGTGATGCTTAACATGCACAAGGCTTTAGCTGCATTTTAGGTGAGGAAATCGTAAACGAGGAAAAGATTGGTAAAAATCAACCAAGTCCATCTTCATGTTGAACTTATCTTTCAGTTCCTTGTCACCTGTAGGTCAATTATTTTTAACTGTAAGATTGCAGGAACTGAATCAACGTTTACTGAGAATGGGGTAAGAAATATATGAAATTGTATTTCTAAATTTTTCTTGTCCTGAAATCATATTTCAAATTGCACCTGCAATGCAGGACTCTTTAAAGACATGCTAAAAACTTAGTTTTATTTATGAACACTCTTTAACTGCTGAGGTCCTTAGCGTCCCATTCTATATTGGGCGTGAAAGACCGAAAATTTTGCTCAGAGGCCTCTTTATCAGGCTTGAGGTTCTTTTACGTGCCGTAAATCTACGACATGGGGCCACTGGCTTTACTTCCGTTCCGAACGAAGCCATGCTAAGGATTTTTACGCCCGAAAATATCCATCGCCCTCCGGCGGGTATGAACCCACGACATCAGGAACTAGAGCATGGTACTCCTAGACCACGGAGGACGACTTAAAGTTATGCTGAATATCAACGTAAAGGGGAGAGGCAAACTTTGAAAAGTGGGAAGTATTGTTATTTTTGTTTCCCTTTCAAATGCAAGTCATATCAACAAGAAACCCAAGATCACATATCCATTTGAAATCCTTGAAACTCCATTGCATTGGGAAGCTGTCCATAACTGTGACGTTATCTATCGCTATCCAGCGACAGGCCCTTGGCTCAGCCTGCTGCCCTTTGCTTAAAAGTAGTTTACCTGCTGGTGCCTGCTCTACGTAATGCACTACACTTTTCTACATAGGTCCCATTCCATTCTGCACACGTGCTCCAATGCGTGACTAGTCGGGTAAACTCGTTGCAGAAGAATTCCGGTGGTTGTCGATACCAGGCTCTAATGGCAGCTTTCACCCCATCGTCAGAAGGAAAGTGATATCCCATAAGATGCTCTTTCATCTTCGGAAAGATATGAACATTGCCAGGTGCAAAGTCGGAGCTGTACGGTGGGTGTGGTAGAACCTCCGTAAAACGCAGGCTTTGCAAAGCCTCTTGTGTTTAGCGTCTCGTGTGCAGGCGGGCGTCGTGCTGCACAGGGTCCGAATATTCTGAACGCGGAGAATCTCTGTTTGGAGCTTCTTCAATGTTGGCACATAGCGTTGCTGGTTTATCGTGGTTCCTTGTTCCAAAATGCCAAGGAGCATTACACTTTGGAAATCCCAAAAATGGTCAGCATGATTTTTCCGCAGAGGAGTGGACCAACTTGAGTTTCTTGGATCGTGACGATGTGCTACAGCGGTACTCCATCGATTGGCTTTTGCTCTTGGGGTCCATAATCCATCCGCCATGGGAATGTACTAGAGAAAAACCTCACTCTCATACTATTGCCTGGTCAACAGATGTTGGCAAACTTGGTTCCTCTTGCTCAGCCTCCCCACACATCTTGTGAAACTCTGTACTCTTTCTTGGGAAATGTTCAATTCTGTGGCAATCTCCTGCTGTTTGTTTCGATGGTAACCGCAAATTATTTCGTAGAAACGATTTCAATGCTTGTTATTTCATGTTCACTCTGTCTATCAAATCCACTGTGAGCTTGATCAAGAACACTAGTGGTTGCCGGATTGGCTTTCTTCAACTTCTTAGCACACCGCCTCACTTTACTGGTGTCATCAGTAGCGGAGAATAGCAGCCTTCGAGCCATCTATTCTGTATGCCGCGCTTTCCCCGTGAGACTACTCCACGAAGCCTCGTATCTTCCATACTGGAGGATGAAATTAGGCGCCGGGCTAGAAAACTATACGACCAGTTGCCATTCTATCGGAGTGCCCTCGTTCGGTCTCTAGGGGACTATAACTCCAGAGAACGACGCTTCAGGCGTCACCGGGTTCCCCGCATGGCTTGCGGGCATCCCCGGTAACAAAGGAGTTACTCCAACCAGCAGCAAAAGCTGAATTCCTTATAGTCCTACCATGAGTTGCTTGGTAAATTCAAAATTTAACCCAAACAATTTCGATATCATCCACGAGTGGTGCACTAGGGCCGTTGCACCCTGACTTGCAGTCGTCGAGGAGCTCAATGCTACCTCCTATCACCCCCCACAACCTCGGTCTCAACCGCCATCCTGAAAAACCCTTTCCTACCTACCAGTGGTTAAACCCTAGCAAGGGTAGGTACACTACATAACACTTCTTCGGCCTGCCCTCAACCTGCCAACCTGACGAACGAACGAACGTCGCCGTAAACAGCTTTCAATCGGCGATGCATTTGGATATGCTCGCAATCCTCAGCTGTCAGAAACTCGATTATACCTCGCCTCTGCAATCCTATCTCCAACTTGATCGCCATCTTCTTCATCTTAGCACACGAAGGACACTGGGAACAAGCAAAACTATTGCAATGCGTAGAGGAGATACGCAGCTTTTAGATATAACGAGAACTTTGAAAACCGATTAACAAATAGAAGGGTTGTGTATGGAGGTTTTACTTTTCAATCTCCCTTCGTATTTGCCGTAGAAATGTTTTAAGGAGAGATTAAAGCCCTGACCTGTCAACATTAAATCCACTGAAGTCATGAGCCGTTATCTCAAAAATTATATATCACTCTGGAATTCTCACCACAGACAGATACATACCTTCTAAGTGCAGTGATTTACTTTTATACAGTAAGTGTGTTCTTAAGAAGAATAGGATTATTTTCTTAATCGTGCCATCTTTTGGTTAATATTTTTCGGTAGGGTCCGGATTTTTAATGATGAAAAAAGGATTAGAAAATTGCCTTTAAAATGACTTTTTTAAAAAAGACATAATTATAATGGATGACCTAGAAACTGAGATTTATTTAATTAATTTTGGTGCATAGAAAGTATTAAATTAGTTTATGCATTGCAAAGGTAGAAACAGACGACTGAAAAAGTCAATGCCATAGCCGGGATTTGAACCACAAATATTCCGGTTTCCGTCATGGTGCTCTATCCAATTGAGCTACCATGGCAACATGCCGGTAGCATGATCAAGCAACTGACTCGAATTTTTTCCTGTAAACCACCGAGAGATCTCAAATTGTTTTGAGATTACATATCCGAATGGTGACTTACAATGCCCTAAGTACTTAGTTTAACCTCTCATAGTTTTACATCTCAAAACAATTTCAGCTCTTCTTGCGGTTGACCGGGAAAAATGCGAGTCTGTTAATGCCGTACCGGCATGTTGCTGTGGTACTAGTTGGTTAGAGGAGCCGGACGGGAACCGGATATCCGTGGTTCAAATCCCGGCTATGACACTGAATTTTTCAGTCTTCTAATTCCACCTTTCCAATCTTGTCCTACACACGGCTGTAGAAAGAGCAATTCTGTTTTCTTGTAGAAAAACAATTAATTTCATTAATTTATATATTGTTATAACTAAACCTGCATGCTTGGGCAGCGAGGCAATGACGTCATCTTCATCGCAAACCACATATAGCGAGTTGTTTACAACTGAGAAGGCAATGACAGTACTAGTCAACCACGATATGAATGCATTTGCCTAACGTCATCAGGGCTTGGGATCAGAGGGCAGTTAGGGTCAAGACGATAGTGAAAGGTATAGTTGCACAACGACAGCAGTACTACATTTTGCAGGCCTCAGTTTTCCTGGTAAATGCAGCTCAGAACTGCGGATGTTTTCTTCACCTGATTGTTCTTCGGATGCCCTTCCCACTCCTCTTCCAATCGCACGTATTCATATCGTGGCCGACTAGTACACTGTCCGTAATGCGACAAGCATTGACGTATAGTAGTAGAGAATAACACCATAGCTTAGTAGTACACGGCAAAGGGGCCAGGAGTATTGAACGTAAGCGTCATCGCGCTCCATTCGCTTGGTATCTGTTTACTTGTACAGGGAAATACTAGTAACTCGGGTACAGTAAATAATAGAACACAAATGGAACACTCTGTGGCTGGGTGTATCTTGATATGAAAGGTTACGTGATTCATTATACGCAGGTACATAATTGGAAAACATAACCTTAATTATGATGGATGCATTACACCGTTGGATCTAAGTGCATCAACGGTGTTAGATGTGCGTATGTTCATGGAACTGAAGCCTATACATTCGGTTTTCACATCCATTTATAGTGCGGAGCTGTATGCCACATACCAAGCTATTTTTTATGTGCGCCGTCGAAAATTGGGAGACTGTCTCATTTTGAGTGATTCCCTTAGTGCACTTCAGAGCCTTCGTAAGCTGCACAACTCCACCCCATCGTTCAGCGAATCCAGGATGCCCTCCATGTTCTATATGCTTGAATACCCGGTCACGTTGGTTTCCGGGGAATGAACTTGCGGATTTGGCAGCTAAGGCGGTAACCACAGAACCCAGTGTTACAATATCTCGGGAAACGTCAAAAGACTTTAGACTTGTTGTGCAGAGGGCGGCGCTGTTGTGCTGGCGCGAGGAGTGGTTAGCTCTCCTCGGAAATAAGCTTAGAGTAGTGAAGTACATTCCGATAAACTGGGTATCTTCCTTTCGTTTATCTCGTCGTGAGGACGTAATTTTGGCTAGGTTGTGTATTGGCCACTGCAATTTTACGCATGGTTATCTTTTTAAGGGTGACCCTGCTCCTATTTGTTCGCTCTGTAGCGAAGGTCTGGCCGTCCGTCACGTGTTGCTGGAATGCATTGCTCTAGCACATCTTCGGAACTCTCTGCAACTGCCGGCCAGTCTTGTAGAGGTTTTGGCAGATGATAAGCAAGCGGTTGATAGGATTTTTAATTTTGTGTCCAAATGCGGATTTAGTCATGTTAATAGCAGGTGTTTCATACTTATTGGTTTAGTTTTATATATTCATATTTATTTCTGACCTGTGCTATGATTTTTATGTTCATGTTTATCTCTGGCCTTAGCCATGATATTTTGTACTGATCTTTATCTCTGGCATTAACATGATCCGTTTTACAAGAGCGCTAATGACCTAGCAGTTGAGCGCCCATCATGTTGAATGTGGTAACAAGTACAACACATTTTTCTCTTGTAACGGTTCGTGCTAGGTTCTAGGACTCGGCATTATGCAGAAGCAAACATAATAACTATTAAAATGCTCTTAATCAGGTTTTCCAATGGTATTATCCTGTGAAACAAAACCATGACTTTGTTTATTAGAAAACGTCATGCATGGTTTGTAGAGTTGTGTCAGAAGGCTTTGAAAGGATTTTCATGACGAGTTTGTAGCAGTATTAGAAAACCTCGTGGAATGAATAACTACTTCTAAATGTATTTAGAACATGGAGAATTGCACATTAATAAGTGATAATTGTGTCTTGACATAACAATATATAAAATAACTACGGCACCAATGGATTTATTACTATTAATAGCATAACAATAACCAAAAGTCTCTGTTTGAACATCACGAAAGACAACAGTAAATTAATGCCGAACTATATAGCGTTTTACCCCGCTACTTCGTTATGGGTATCTTACCTGCGTCGTTATATGTGTACTCTTCAGGACTCGAAATCGCCGATGTCAGTCAGAAAGCACTTGTCGTATCTCAGGGTCAACTGTCGGCGAATCGGCCTGAAATTCCCTACAGCTGTTGTCAGGGTAGGATTGCGGGAGCGTTGACACTAGGATATTGTCTTGAAAGAAACACTGTTTTCACTTTTCTCACTGTTTATGCTAGAAATCCTGTAAGATTCATTGATATTCCCTAACACGTGTGATTATTTTAGCACTGTCTTCCCATTATTGTCTCTTAGAACACTAAAGTTTGCTCCGGCTAGTTATTTAATATCTCGGTGCTCTATCGCCGTTCTTTAGTTTTGTGCGAACTTGAAGTAGTCACTTGCCTAACATTAACTCGTTAATGAGCTTGGATATAATTATATCGACAAATACCGTTAGCAGATTATATAAATATTTCACCTACATCACTTTATAATTGCAAAATTGCGCTGCACTTAGCAAATTTCGGAACTTAGTGTCCTTTTCTGATCCGGAGTGTTAAGTGTTACCTTACCGAAGAATCATGACAAACTGTGTCAAATCCACGCTCACGTTCACATATATCAGTCCCTGCTCGCCTCCAAATTTTGTACATGTCACTGCTTCTTCCTATATTCTCATTGGTTCTAAAACTTATTCTCTACGTTTATTGGTTCCCTAGTTGAAAATTCAAAGCCTAACTGTAACAAAAGTCCGTTGCCTTATAGCGTCTGTTTACTCTTAAAACTTGCCTCATCCCCACGAAGTACAAAAGAAGGTTTCGAATTTTATGGCCCTACGCTCGGAAAACATAATGGACAGTCTAAAACGAAGCTACTCTTATTTTCCCTAAATCTTACAGTTTTCTTAGGCAATTACGCCTTTAGTTATTTGACAACAGTATTGAAACTTATCAGATTGCTTTAAAATTAGGAAAATTATCAAATTATTAATCATTCCTAAATTATAATTATTACAGCGTTCCTT
Organism: Deroplatys truncata; assembly: GCA_030765065.1. Taxonomy (NCBI): domain Eukaryota; kingdom Metazoa; phylum Arthropoda; class Insecta; order Mantodea; family Mantidae; genus Deroplatys; species Deroplatys truncata. Next base: position 49,092,817 of record CM060985.1, read on the forward strand.
TTTGTGTATGCGTAATCAGGCGGAAATATCGCTACAATATCGTGTAAAATATTATTCTTTTTTGTGCTTGTTCAGGAAAACGTCGCCTTTTATCCTAGCTACGTGTTGTTTTTCTGAAATACGAAATAAGTATGCGGGGACATGATATTGCAATTAAGAGTTTTACCAGCGGCGAGGTGTACTGTCCGTATGAGGCAACGCCGCACTGCTGCTATTCGCTAGTAATTGTATTGAGATGACATACAATATTGTAAGTCGCCATTGGGATATGCCATCTCAATACAATTTGAGATCTCCTTGTGGTTTACCGGAAAAAGTGCGAATCAGTTGGAGAATTTCCGGCATGTTTCAATGGTAGCACAGTGGTTAGAGCAACCGGACGGAGACCGAGAGATCCGTGGTTCAAATCCCGGCGATGGCATTGATTTTTTCAGTCGTCTGATTCTACCTTTCCAACCTTGTACAACCTTCCAAGAACAATTAATTCTAGCTAATTAATATATTTATAATATTGGACGAGGTCAATCATGCTATCAAAAGCTTTTCGAAATTATTAGTGCTCTATATGGTGATATTTTATATTCTTTATAAGTCTCAGTTATCTATGTAACAATTACTATGCAATCTTTCCTTAATCCAATCTGAGCTTCTAGAGTCATTTTCTCGATATTACATTAAAGCGGGGTTTTACATAATAGGTATAACGAAAGACAGCCATTCAAAATTGACAAAAAGTAGTATTTTGGGGTGCTTTGGACTTTTAAGGTGTGTACCATAAGACTGTATACTCAAACTACTAATTTTAAGTATATAAGATATTTAAATTTTATATTCCTACCAATCATATTAATGTAGGTCATACCCCCTTTACACTTTGTATATCTATATTTTTGAATTCATCTTTTTGAACAGGAAACACACGAGAACCAAGGAAGACAGTGAAAACCCTGGAATTTTCTAAATAAGTGAGTAGCAGCTTTTTTAAATAAAATGTTTATATCTGTTTTTCTCAATTTAATGATAAGAGGTACACATTATCTGTGCAATAATGAAGCCACATACTGTTTATTATATCTCGGGAAACTATGAATGAAATTTTCTTAATTCTAAGCATTTTATTTTTAAAAATAATTAAATTCAATATCTTTATGAAAAAACTGAATTTCTTTTAAAAAAAGTATATTTAAAAACAAGAGTTTTTTAAAAAATGTACTCCTATTATTATAAATCAAGACTGAAAAACAATTTGTACTATAAATCTTAAAAATAACACGGGCAACTTTGGGAAGGTGCCTTACCTTAAAACACCTTCGAGTTTAGACAGACTCCCTTCTTATAAATTGAATATATCTTTGCCATTGTTTTTTTTCCTTTCTTTATTGCTTATGCCAATGTACAGAAATTCACCTGCACGCTCTACCTCATTTAACATCCGCTGATTTATATCTTATAAGAAACCTCTTCTCATAGGGAGAGGTTTGAAGTGAGAAGGATTTAGGACGTTAGATCAGAAGCTGCGTTGCCACATTAAAACATCGTTTCTTCCCGTACGTTAGCAAAGAATGTATAACAATCTAATTGGAGTTACAAAGTTGTGAAAGTTATTGTACTCGAGTACTACACTCGTTCCGTTTATAACTAGCCGTCTGAGAAACGGAGATCGAATCGGGTACTACCGTGAGCGCTCGGTACAACCAACATACGATTTTCCGAAAGCCAATTTCTCGATTCCATCATTCCGAATCCTTATTCTCGAAGCCGTTATCCCGAATTTCATTCCGTACTCATTTCTCGAATGACTGAAAGCCTTCCAAATCGAAACATTCGAAGCATTTCGAATCGAAACATTCAAACATATGAAACCTTCAAATGTCAAGGAACATGTATTGCCACGATACAACCAACTTTAAATAAAATAACAATTACAAATTTTGTAGTATTAGTATACAAGCAAATAAGCTTATACTAAACATGGAAAATGTAACAATAATAATTACTTCTGCACGATGGGGCCAAAAGCTCCTACTAGAGGGTTATGTATATTTAAAATGCAAGACTGCTGCTGGTGGGAAAATGTACTGGGACTGTCGTAAACTTCGTTCCAGAGAATGTTCTGCTCCGGCGATTACGTCTGGACCACCTAATAACTTGGAAGTGATAAAAGGGCCAACATCATCATCTCATACACACGCTCCAAACCAAGACATAACCCGAGCCGAACATTTTCCCATAATCTAGTGGAACACGCAACAGCTCATCCAGAGCTGTAACCGGCGCAGATAATCAGGAATCATTACCGAGAATAAATTCTGACGTTATTGTGTTCCTACCAGAACGAGAGAACCTAGCAAAGAGAATGAGAAGAGCAAGAACCCGCGACCAGCCAGCAAACCCTACTTCACTTCAGGAGCTATTAGGTTTGTCCCCACACGATTCAGAATCGATTCCGAATTATCTGAGTGTGCGCAGTAGCTAAGTGGCGTTCCAACACGACAGAGAATCAGTTCAGAACCAATTCTGAATTTCCAGTTTGCTGTTCCAACGTATTTGGGAACTAGTTCGGAACGAGTGAAATCGGTTCGTGATTAAGAATAGGAACTGAAAATTCCAGACATGCGCAGATTGTATGGTCTACAGCGCATACTCAGTTAATTCAGAATCGATTCTAATCGCTTGGATCAAACCCGACAGAGAGTACTGAAAAAGCGACATACTCTCTGTATTCAGTAGAAAATAAATTTGAATATGTAATTTATTCCTCCATTCGTGTTTATTTCTCAATACGGAATAGCAAAGGTGTTTGGTAAGCAGTTGCTCGCTGTTGAGTAGTATAGCGACATACTTGAGGAAAAGAACAAACGTCTAACAAAGCCAGGGAGCAAAACAGCGTTCAAAGAGTGATTTAGAAGGTGACAGTGATCTTTTTAATGATGCAGCGACTTCCGAAGAAGAGGATTATTTCCATTTAAACATTCCGTTATTTTGGGACCTTTACCCCTTTTTGGCACCTTTATACCATTTCCCCCCAACCATGCCCATAATCCCCTTTTTTCTTTTAAGTTTCATTCCAATTTATTCTTTAACCTTCAATTAACGTCTCCTCAGCTTGCTGCGTACGTGCGAATAGTAAGTCTACCTCTTTCAGTAAACGCCGCGCGGGAATTGAAAGCACACCCGCAACAATGGAAAATAATTGTGTGTTCGACGACAACCTCTTTCTCTCACTTTACTGCTATAAAGTAGCCCGCAATAATGCAATTGACAATGAGTGATTCTATCCCACCAGAATCAGTAGCCTGCTGTTCGTGAATGTGAGTTTGTTGCTGTGAGAGACGTCATCTGTTTACGTGGAGACGAAGCCTGGGCAGGCAAAGACGACAATAACCTCAACCGCGCAGTTCCGAGAATTATTAAGACTGGGCTATAATTCACAAAACAATTATACATAAAGAAATAAAAATTTCAGCCCAATTGAATGGATAGTTTAGAAAATAGCAATTTCAGTTGTGCATCCCCTTAAATAAACCAGCACCTTATTGTGCCTTTTTCACCTTATTTGAGCACCTTTTCCCTTCCTTTTTTCATCTGAAATTTGCAACTAAAAATCCTAACCCTGATCATAAGCATACATTGGTACCATGTAGTTTTGTATTATTTGCATTACGTTCGGAATAGAATTTATGTGGGGTGTCATTGTCTCAGAGTATTGGAGTTATAAATTATACATTGTGTTTAGAAGCTTCTGTAGCAGGAAACCTAATGTTAAATTGGAATTGTGTTAAATTACTTTTTCCGGGTTCTGGTTTAAATATAATATCTATATATTACAATTGTTATTCGCAATAACTCAGTATCAATGGCTTTAAGCCGATAAACGAACGCGATTTATTTTTGCTCGAATATTAGGACTGGAATCAGCATGAAAGAAACGCTTACGATGTACGTAAGCTGTACATCAGCGGAGTTTGATTTCATTCATCAACGCTGTAAACGTAGATATTTGATCGTCTTCTGATTGACCGTGCAATGAAGAAGGCTGTGACAGAACGCGAACGGTTCAAGTAGTGTTCCAACCACACAAAATTCCGAATTAGTTCTGTGAGCGTACCGGACTGGCGCATGTGCATTAGCATATGTTGGAATTAGTTCGGAACCCGTTCAGAACCGTATGTTGGAACAAACCTATTGTCGTCCTCCTTGGTGTAGTGGTTACCATGCTACCTCTAGTTCCCGAGGTAGCAGGTTCAAACCCGGCGGAGGGCATGGATTTTTTCGGGTGTAAAAATCCTTAGCATGGCTTCCTTTAGAAGGGAAGTAAAGACGGTGGTCCCGTGTCGTAGATTTACGACACGTAAAAGAACCTCAAGCCTGATAAAAGGCCTCTGAACAAAATTACCGGTCTTTTATACACAATATAGAATGGGACGCTAAGGACCACAATAGTTAAAGAGCGTCCACAAATAAACTCATTTTAATTTCAATTTTTAGGAGCTACAAACCATTCGTGAAACAAGTTCACAAAAACACTAAGTGGGGAACGATTTCTCCTAAATGATGGCAGAGTAAATGCATCCTTATATTCTCTACATTCTCGCTATATTCTCTACAACTGCTTTTAAAAAGTGGCATCTGGTTCTTGGATGGAACCTTTAAAGTCACTGTTTTCTGTTTTCATGCAACTGTTTTCTGTTCTGGACATAGTAAGAAGACCCTCAGAAACACCTAGGAATCCGGAAGCACAAATACCTGTACCGTTAGTGTTTTCATTAATGCCGTCTAAACAACAGTTCGTATGAAACTATCCCTGAGAAAGAAGTGCAAGAAGCTGGTACTATTCGAGCACAACTTACACCACAACTCGTATTAGGTTTGAGTTTGAATTAGCCACTATCAGTAGTGCAAGAACTGTAATGCTGCCGACTGCCAATATATATTATTGTTTTTTTCACCCTAGTCAGTGGGTGATATGAATAAAAATGAGTGTATATTATATGCTTCACTTTTTCAAGTAAATACTCGGGTAAGAATAAAACCTTTCCACTATCTAGTTCAGTGTCATACTCAAGTAATGGAAGCAGAGTAGAACATACTCAGGTATCCATCTTACAAGAGTATGTACTCTTATTTGGTATGAATAAAAGCTAGTATATCCTCAGTTTTATGAGTTCATTCTCCTCCCGTGCTCAGCATGGTTAGATACATACTCACTTCTCAGTACATATTACTTTTTTTGCTTAAAACCGTGGAAAAGCTACAAACATAGCCATGGGTATTAAAGAAATTTCAAAATCCTACATTGTTTTAGAAAACCATAACCTAGAAATAACATTGAAAGTCAACTTTATTAATTAACCTTATTGCGTAAAGTGTCAACTTCAAAATTCAGATACCTACACATAACTTTATAAGAAAACTGTTTCATAGTATATCTAAATAGTGTAGATATGCTGAGATTCTAAAAACAATCGGATGAGTTCAACCAGCACTTCATGAGTTATTACTTTCCAATCCACAATTGTTCCTTTCTTTTTGCTTATGACCATTTTATTTATTGGTTTTCTAACTTTGCCATGAAGATTCAAGGAGTTTCAAAATCCTGTATTGCTTCAGGAAACATAACCTAGAAGTACCATAGAAAGTCGGATTTGTTAATTAAGCTTACTATGTAAAATGCTAAACCCAAAATTTAGTTGCTTAAGAAGTCAAGTTACTTATAACAAAACTGTTTCGTAGAAAATAGAGAAAACATCCCAGGATTCTAGAAACAGTCCTATTTGAATCTGCATCCAGCACCTTATAATTATGACTTTAGAATCCGTGAATATTTTCTTTTTGCCTGATTTATTGATAATAGACTTTTACTTAATACATTTTATTTATTGTTTTCCAATTTAATTTACAGCTATGATTTTGTGTGTGTTGTTTGTTAATTTTGCTTTCTTCAAAGATTTAATATTTCTCTATGTATGTTTCTATGTAAAAAAGTTAGTAAAGGCCTGTACCTGTTGAGAGTGTTTGCAAAAACATGTAATATAAAGGTTCTCAAAACTATGTATCATGGCTTAATTTATTCGCACATTCAATATGGCATAGAAGTATGGGGTGACTGTAGTAATACCCTCATCCAGAGGGTTCTAGTACTCCAAAAGAAATGTACCAGAACAATATTCAAAATGGGAAAACGTGAGTCCTGTAAGGAAGTCTTCAAAAGAGAAAAAACTATTTACTGTAGTGTCTTTGTACATATATAAAGTAATCTGTCTCACTGAGCTGCACAAACCTAAACCAAATAGTGAAATACATGGTCACGACTCAAGGTGTAAATTGGACTTGCACCAAAATAGTTATAATTTAAAATCTATAAACAAAGATCCCTTTATATTTGGTTTATATATGCACAACCGACTACCAACTGAAGTAAAACGTGAAAGCAACAGCTTTAGATTCAAACAGAGTGTAAAAAAATCTTTTAAACAATCCTGTATATAATATTAATGATTTTCTTCTTTGTACTTAACAATGCTTGAAAGAGCCTGTATACAATATCCATACCTTCAAAAAAGTGTAAACAAACACACACATTTTCTAAACTGTAATTTAAATTTTTATCTTTGTACTTGACAATGCTCGAAACTTGTAATTGAGTCTATGGCCAATAAACTTATAACTCTAACATTTCTACTGAAACTTGTTATAAAATGCAGGATAATTCCTGAGCAGTTTTGATGAGACAGAACCAAATACAACAAAATCTACTCCTCTAATTCAGAATGTCAAACAACACAACACCACACAATCAACAAAGCTAGTATATGGTCAAAGAGAGTAGATAATACGAGTATATACTTACATTTAAGTGAACAAGATGGCTGTGGAGAAGAGTGAGGAAGTAGGCTTTTATCTTACGAAAACGAGAATGCTTTCATTGAGCTGAGTACATAATCACAGAAAGTGTTCATGCTCATGAGTACAAACTTTGGGTAAGTACTTACTTTTTATTCATGTGACCCAATCAGTCTACAGGAAAGTACAAGCTGAAGGGCTTCAAGAGCAATACAACAATTACAACGATCGTACTTTGAACAAATCTGATGTGTTACACTCACATAACTTTTTCTACTCTTGTATAAACTATTTTTAGAAACGCTTATTCTAAGTCTACTTCATGTTAATCGAGATAAGATAACATTTGCAGAAAGTTGTAATTTTCTTGTAGGTGCAAGGGGAATATGGTAGGCTTTAACCGATAGTCAAATGTTTTATGAGCTGGCTGCTATGTGGGGCTTTCCATTCTCTTTACATGTCCAGGACATAAAAAAAAGAATAACGAATTCCCTTTTGGGAAAAAGCTATAAGTATTGGAAAATTCAAACAAATAACAATGAATATCTCGGAAATGGTTCACTCCACAAAAAATGCAGAGGACATAAATTGTGTTTTAACGAGATCTGCATCTCTTGCGGTTTACCAATTGTACAAAAGCCATTCAGAAAGAAGAGGACTTTTGGAGACATTCCCAGAAAATTCAAGATATACATTTCATTTGTCATGAAAATATCTTAAATATATGATATTTTAATCAAAAGCGCTAAAGCCATTTTTGAGAAAATAAAAAAAAAATATTCGAAAAATGTTCCATGCAAAGGGTAGTCTGGGGTGGGGGGGATTTTCTTGAAAATCTTCGTTTCGCATCTTTGAAAGGTACTGAACCTATATACCAAGTCGGTATTTAGCGACTTTTCGTTTTTGAGTTTATGCTGTTCACAGACACACACACGGACCTTTTTCTAAAAATGACTTTTTCGGATTCAGGGGGCCTCAAAACATGTATTTCAGGTGAAATCTCGGTATAGAATTTTTGGGTGGAATGCAATACTTTCCCTACTGACTATACGTAGCAGAGAAAGAAAAAAAGAAATTCATATTTTACTATGCTAGCATTTGTTCCTGTGGATAAAGTATACAGTTATGTTTCGGACAACTACACGATGAAGTTTGTGATGAAGTCATTTCCGTGTTTGAGTATTTTGATACGACGTACTTCACTGGCAGACGAGCTGGGGTAGAAGGCGTCCCACACCACCCCTGTATCAGATTCCACTGTGGAACCAGTACGAATCTACACTGAATAATTACCATCGTACGAAGAACCTTTCTGAAGGTTTTCATAATCGTCTGCAAGTGGTGTTGGTGTTTGGCAAACACCACTCAAGTTTTTATACTGCTGTCACTGAGTTACAGAAAGAAGGCTGCCATACACGGACCATGGTTGCAGAATTTGTGCTGGGTACACGCGTAGGGGTACAACCGAAGAGGGAATGGCTACAGCTGCAGAGACGAATCAGACTGTCAAACTTACCAAGCCGACAGTACCTACAGTACCTTCGAACCCTTGCTCGGCTGGTCCCGTAGGGCAACTTACTTGCTGTGTGAGGGGTCGCGTGTTCGATTTCAACCGGGGGTGGGGTGGAAATTTTTCTCTAGCCAAGATTAATCTCTATTCTCCCCAGAGTCTGGAAGTATGCATGAGAGTGTGAATGTGTGTATGATCTAATGATAAAAAAGTGCAAGAAACCCAACGACAAGAGAATGCGAGTTAACACCATTGCCAGTAGGCAATAAGTTCCAAAGGAAATGCCGCCTATAGGACCAATGTAGTTAAAGGCGGGGTATTAAAAGGAACTAAGGATTGCAAAACATAAGAGTGTCAAGGAAATTGCAGGCAATTTAACCTTCACTGTATCATCATTTCAGAATAAATATACAGAAAAAACATGTTAGTTTACATTTATTTCTTTTCGGGAAAACGGAAATTAATGGAATCTGGAAAATGAATTTCAAGAAATCGATTTCGGTAACTTTGTAAGCCTGGAAAAAGGGCGTTCGGGAAATTGACCGGAAATCGCCTAGAAAGCCAGAATTGCGACGCCACTAAATTTCAGTTTTACACTTTCATTCAATTTCTTCTAAATTATAAAACATTTGAACCAGTTTTATAACTAAAACAGTTACACATATAAACTCTCTTATCTCCTAACACCCAATATGTATATAATATGTACCGTCTCAAGAAAATTGTCAAATTTATATTTTCATAACCGTTTAGAATCAAATTTATTACGTAACAAAATTAATGCATTTGGAATCCATTTAAATAGTTATCAAGAAATAGATAGGAGGATCCTTTGCTTCAAACCTGCCTCTCTTGACAACGAAGGCACGCGCATATATTGTGAATCATAACTGAGTGTTTACTGTATTGGCCCGAAAATAACCCGCCCTCGCCTTCGAGGGGGAAAAGGAGGAAAAATAATGTTTGGCACGAAAATAATCTGCATCTGGAGTGAGGCAAGATAAATAAGTATAAATGTTTGTCTTGTACTTACATGTACGTAACGCTTTCCCCAACAGTGCATCCATCACCTTGCCACCAAACACACTGCTATGTTTTGCGTTGCTCGCTTCATTACTCACACTCGCATTGTTTTCTTCATTCTCCTGCCACAATACGTCATCGTCGCGTATTCCAAGAAGCTCACGAAACAATGAAAGCAATGTTAGCCCCAAAACACTGGTAAAAGTTTGCATTGTTGCGTGATAAATGCCGTTGTTTCGGTTATCTCCATTCCTGCAAATGAGCGTAGATTTTAACAGCCAAGGCACATATGTAAAAAAGCCAAGTAGCCATTGAATTTTGAATTAAAAGTGCGGTTTATTTCTCGGCCCAGTACACTATATCGCCTGACCTGCATCGAAAGGGTAAACTTTTACGAAGAGGTGAAAAACGAATTGCGGTTTATGTACTCACAGGAAAGAATCCGCCTGTGCCAGACAGTAGTCTGTTCTGAGCACAGGTGTAAGTGTTCGATCCGAGAATTGTAGACGAGATTCTCCATGGACTTTGATGTTTATAAGAAAATGTAGACCAATTTGTAACTTACTATCATGTTCTCTATCATGTAAAGTTAAAAAGTCGCGATATGACCACGCTATTAAAGTAATTTAAAATAAATTAAATTTAAAAAATCTGATGTCTTACACTCACATGACTTTCTCTACTCTTGTACAATCTATTTTTACAAACGCCTATTCTCCATATACTTCATATTAATCGAGATATCGAGATGTCAATCTTATTTGTAATTTTCTTGTAGATGCAAGGGGAATATGGTAGCTTTTAAGCGATAGTCAAATATTTTATCGCTGGTTGCTATGTGACGCATTCCATTCTCTTTGCATGTCCAGGACATAAAAAAATGAATAACGAATTTGAGAAAAAGTATAAGTATTGGAAAATTTAAGGAAATTACAAGCAATATCTCGAAAACGGTTCACTCAACAAAAAAAATGTATATGACATAAGTTGTGTATTTTAACGCGATCTACATTTTTTGTGTAGTAAACGTTTGTCTATCTCTTATGGTTTACCAGTTATGCAAAAGTCGTTCATAATGAAGAATACTTTTGGAGACATTCCCAGAAATTTCGAGATATACATTTCATTTCTCATGACATTATCTTAAACATATGATATTTTCATCAAAATCGTTATAGCCATTTTTGAGAAAATTAAAATTTTCGAAAAATGTTCCATGTAAAGGGTAGTCTGGGGTGGGGGGATTTTCTTGAAAATCTTCGTGTCGCATCTCTGAAAGATACTGAACGTAAATACCAAGTTTGGTGTTTATCCAACTGTTGGTTTTTGAGTTATGCTGTTCACAGACACACACACACACACACACACACACACACAGACACACACACACAGACACACACACGGACATGTTTCCAAAAATGCTTTTTTTGGATTCAGGAGGTCTCAAAGCATGTATTTCCGGTGAAATCTCGGTATCGAATTTTTGGGTGGAATGCAATACTTCCCCTACTTACTATACGTAGTAGAGAAAGTAAAAATCTGATGTGTTACACTCACATGACTTTCTCTACTCTTGTACAAACTATTTATACAAACGCTTATTCTCCATCTACTTCATGTTAATCGAGATAAACATTTGCAAAGTCTATCTTATTGCTAATTTTCTTGTAGATGTAAGGATAATGTATATTTACAAGGGCAATTTGGAAATACGTAGCCTTTAAGCACATACATATCTCTTAATAGCTGGTTGCTAGGTGCAGCACCATTCCATTTCCCACAGATTAATACTCTTTGCATATCCAAGACAAAAAAATCTGATGTGCTACACTCACATGACTTTCTCTACTCTTGTACGAACTATTTTTACAAACGTTTATTCTCCATATGCTTCATGTTACTCGAGATATCGAGATGTGAATCTTATTGCTAATTTTCTTGTAGATGCAAGGGGAATATGGTAGGCTTTAAGCAATAGTCAAATCTTTTAAGCGCTGGTTGCTATGTAGCGCATTCTATTCTGTTTGCATATCCAGGACATAAAAAATTGAATAACGAATTTGAGAAAAAGTATAAGTATTGGAAAATTTAAGGAAATAACAAGCAATATCTCGAAAATGGTTCACTCAACTAAAAAAATGTATATGACATAAATTGTGTATTTTAACGCGATCTACATTTTTGTGTAGTAAAATTTTGTCTATCTCTTATGGTTTACCAGTTATGCAAAAGTCGTTCACAATAAAGAATACTTTTGGAGACATTCCCAGGAAATTCAAGATATACATTTTATTTGTCATAAAAATATCTTAAACATATGATATTTTAATCAAAATCGTTAGAGCCATTTTTGAGAAAATTAAAATGTTCGAAAAATCTTCCATGTAAAGGGTACTCTGGAGTGGGGGGATTTTCTTGAAAACCTTCGTGTCGCATCCTTGGAAGATACTGAACCCAAATACCAAGTTTGGTGTTTATCCGACTGTTCGTTTCTGAGTTATGCTGTTCACAGACACACACACACACACACACACAGACACACACACGGACATGTTTCCAAAAATGCTTTTTTTGGATTCAGGGGGTCTCAAAACATGTATTTCCGGTGAAATCTCGGTATCGAATTTTTGGGTGGAATACAATACTTCCCCTACTTACTATACGTAGTAGAGAAAGTAAAAAGGGGTTCTTCATAAATGTGTGAGTTGAGCATAACATAAAGTTTTATTTTTTGCATGCCTTCACATCTATATTTGTTTTATTTATGTTCCTGACGTTTATTACAGGTTTCCATGAGGTATGAAACCCATACCTATGGCACCGAAAACATTAACTAATCAAGTCAGAGGTCAAGTTGATAAGAAACAAGCTTTAAGGGGACAAGGTACTCCGAAATGATAAAAAAATCACACTTTTTTTAGGCACCAATAAAATCTATATTATTTCCAGTTTCAGAAAATATATACTTTTGGGGGAGTTAAGAGATTTTTAAGACATTTACATACCATTCAGTCTGCATTCCTTTAAAGCTGTCATGCAATGCCCCTTTTTAGAACCTTTTTGTATCTTTCGACAACGAATGACTATATCATGTCCAGCGAGCAGTTCAGCAATTAACAGAAGAGGCCAGCACCAAGAGAAGGCAGTCAAAAAAGTTGCAGCAATCCAGGAATGAAGGTGCAGATGATTAAGACCCTGGAATGTACTGAAGTGTGTAGAATTTTATTGCTCAAAGCAACATTTTTGGATGCTTATGTACCTTTTTCTCAGAAAGTATGAAAGGTAGAGAGCTGAAATTTTCAGTACATGTATAAAACACATAGTTAAATGTTCTGAACCACAATTATAATTTTTTAATTTATATTAGTGATATTAAGAAAGCAACAACTTGCAAATTTTCCACATGTTTGCCTTGCAATTGATTTTTTTTCAATTTCTAGTGAACTGATATACATAACTAAATAACTGAGGTTCAGAAGATAGCTTATTATACTAAGAACAAGCATTCAAAAGTGTGATTTTATATTGCAAGTAGTATTAGAGTATTTTTCTGCTGAATTAAATATTTTTATGGACTCGAGTACATAAGCTATCAATGTAAACAACCACTTGAAATAATTATCATGATTTATAGAATAATTCATAAAAGTTTCAGGAAACACCATTGAGAACTTTAAGAGCAGTAGTAATTTAACACACTTAAGGTGTAATTTCCATGTGTTTAGAGTACCTTGCCCCCTTAAATACAGGGCACAATAATAAATAACTCGTAACAACTGCACTACATCGCATCACGGTCAAGTAATACTGCAGAGCAGAGCAAAATTAACCTCTGTTAGTTTTATCTTGATTGCAGCAGAGATGGGTCTCCCTGTGCCTTAGGTCCATGAAAATCACTGGCAGTGTATTTCCTTAAGGAGAGGAGTAAAGGTTATGAAAACTCAAGTGTTAAAATGGCCGAACAACTTTATTTTTGTTACTTTCTACACAAATAATATTACATATTTGTCAACATTGAAAAAATTATTTTATTTATTCATGTAATTGCAAATGTTGCTTCATAAAAATATTATTTTAAAGACCACAAAGTACCAATTGAATACTCAGAATCTTGGTTTATCACCAGATGCAGCCTCTGATATATTATTACTGCTGTGTTGTAGTATTTCAATAGGCAACACAGTAAGTTTATATGTATTTTATCTAAACAAAATTTAAAATAAGTATTTAAAAATAAAACACGTGCTGTTTTCTAGAACTAATTCTTAAACCTTAATTTTATGTTAGTAATGTATATTTCAAACAAATATATGTGGAGGGAAAAAACAAGTATTTAAAAATAAAACACATGTGCTTTTTCTAGAACTAATTCTTAAAACTTAATTTTATGAAATTAATAAATATTTCAAACAAAGATATATGTAGAGGGAAGTTAAATGCAATCTGGTATAACAATTAAGGCATGTTTCACTATAAACATTTTCTTTCGATATTTAGAAAGTTCTAATAACTGAATTTAAAACTTAGAATATAGAACGCTAACAATTTATATCCCCTAGACTTCTATTGAAAGATTGGAAGTTAAAGCACCACTGGTTTTTATGCAAAACTAAATTCCACAATTTTATTTTGTGACAGTCTTTAAACTTTTATTAATTAGTAGCACCTAAAATTAGGTCGATACAAGAAATTATTTAACCCTCATGTACCACACAGGAGATATCTAGTTGTAATTTTTCTCGGCAAGCAATGTATGTCAAAGCGGTTCTAGTACTAACATGAATGCAATGAATAACATAATATGAATACAACAGCACAGTGTGATGTAAACTGGTTCGGTAACAGTATGTGGAGACTTAAACAACTAAGGAGAGATTAACCGCCCTATAATACCAATGTTGAATTAGGTCGGGGACTAGTAGTATTAGTCCCGGATGAGCCAATTGATTTAACGATAATCCTGCCGCTAGGGGCGCTGGTGTGTCGGTGCGTGCGACGGCGGCGGCGGTGTGTTTGAAAAGCGCCTTGAGCGGTAGGATTATCGTTAAATCGGTTGGCTCATCCGGGACGAGTTGAAAGAATTGAGGAAGTGACGTGGAGTGTTTTTGATTGGTTCGTTAATTTGGGGTGGGAGATGGAGGAAGGGAGATGGAGGAGTATGGAGGTCGCGTGATGGAGAGGAGCTGGGTGGCGAGGTGTTGTCTGTGCGGAGGTCGGTACTGAAAGAGGGGTAAAGATGGGGAGCGAGGGATAAAAAGTGTAACAGAAAGTGACGTGTGAAGTTGTGATTGGTGGGAGTAAGAAGTGATTTTATTGGTGGAAAGGAACAAATGAGAGTTGTTGATTGGTAGGAATAAGAGGGATTATGATTGGTGGAAAAGAAAAAGTTGTGGGAGTGGGGTATGTTGGAGGTGATGGGAAAGGTGAGTTTTGCTAGCAGCAAGATTTGCAAAAGCCTGTCTTGAACTGATCAGCAATTTTTGAACGTCGGATGGTAGTTTTCTTGAGTGGATAGAGAGATGGGGGCGATATGAGATGCGGTGGCGAAAATGGGGACTAGACAAGGTTGTTGAGACAAGAGGTTTAAGGACGAGGAAATTTGGAGGTTAGTGGTGAACACGGCGGTCGCAAGAGGTGGGGGTAAGGAGATGCAGTGGTGAGAATGGGAACTAAAAGAAGATGGGGGTAGCAAGAGTTTTAGAAGAGTAGATTTTGAGGTTAAAATAGTGGGAACTAAAAATGGCGGAAGGTCTACGACAAGGAGATGCGGTGAGAACTAAACAAGATGGCGGTCGCAAGAGGAGGGTAAGGAGATTTGAGGTTACAGTACGAAAACACGAAAGGATATATTCCTACGCCAAGCAGGTCCGAAAAATAATTATGCGTGTGGTACTTACCTGTTACCGGTGTGGATGCGTCACCAAAAGCGCGGCACGCGAGGCGGAAAAATAAAAGCAAACTGTTTTTGAAAATGCTTAACCAGCTTTAAGATCAACCAACATCACTACGCACTGATATACCTAGGTTTTTAAAGCGGTACAGACACCCCTTTGCAGAGGCGTAATTTAACTATACCAAAAACCTGGTACTGGACCATCGTGATGGTCGCTAGCGTACGTAGGAGCAGGGTTCTCAAGCCGGTCGAAAGCGGTCAAAAACGTGTACGACGTAGGTGTTCGCAGTAGCTGCTGTCGAGTCAACCGTCGAGGTGTGAATAAACGAGATCTGTTCTCGCCGGCAATTTGGTTCGGAGATGTGAGCAGCGGCGAGGTGTTGTCTGTGCGGAGGTCGGGACTGAAAGAGGGAAAAGATGGGGAGCGAGGGATAAAAAGTGTAACAGAAAGTGACGTGTGAAGTTGTGATTGGTGGGAATAAGAAGTGATTTTATTGGTGGAAAGGAGCAAATGAAAGTTGCTGATTGGTAAGAATAAGAGAGGTTATGATTGGTGGAAAGAAAAAGGAATGGGGGGTATGTTGGAGGTGATGGGAAAGGTAAGTTTTGCTAGCAACAAGATTTGCAAAAGCCTGTCGTGAACTGATCAGCAATTTTTGAACGTTGGATGGTAGTTTTCTTGAGTGGATAGAGAGATGGGGCGATATGAGATGCGGTGGCGAAAATGGGAACTAAACAAGGTGGTTGAGACAAGAGGTTTAAGGACGAGGAAATTTGGAGGTTAGTGGTGAACATGGCGGTCGCAAGAGGTGGGGGTAAGGAGACGCGGTGGTGAGAATGGGAACTAAAAGAAGATGGCGGTAGCAAGAGGTTAGAAGAGTAGATTTTGAGGTTAAAATAGCGGGAACTAAAAATGGCGGAGGGTCTGCGACAAGGAGATGCGGTGAGAACTAAACAAGATGGCGGACGCAAGAGGAGGGTAAGGAGGTTTGAGGTTACAGTACCAAAACACGAAAGGATATATTCCTACGCCAAGCAGGTCCGAAAAATAATTATGCGTGTGTTACTTACCTGTTACCGGTGTGGATGCGTCACCAAAAGCGCGGCACGCGAGGCGGAAAAATAAAAGCAAACTGTTTTTGAAAATGCTTAACCAGCTTTAAGATCAACCAACATCACTACGCACTGATATACCTAGGTTTTTTAAAGCGGTACAGACACCCTTTGCAGAGGCGTAATTTAACTATACCAAAACCTGGTACTGGACCATCGTGATGGTCGCTAGCGTACGTAGGAGCAGGGTTCTCAAGCCGGTCGAAAGCGGTCAAAAACGTGTACGACGTAGGTGTTGGCAGTAGCTGCTGCCGAGGCAACCGTCGAGGTGCGAATGAACGAGATCTGTTCTTGCAGGCAATCTGGTTGAGAGATGAGAGGCGCGGTGGTAAAAATGTGAACTAAATAAGATGGCGGAGGCACGAAGTTGAGGTTAAGGAGCGGCGAGGGTGTTGACTGTGCGGCGGTTGGGGTCTGAAAGAGGGGGAAAGATGGCGAACGAGGGATAAAAAGTATAACAGAAAGTGACGTGTGAAGTTGTCATTGGTGGGAATAAGAAGTGATGTTATTGGTGGAAAGGAACAAATGAAAGTTGCTGATTGGCGAGAATAAGAGAGATTATGATTGGTGGAAAGAAAAAAAGGTGTGGGAGTGGGGTATGTTGGAGGTGATGGAAAAGGCAAGTTTTGCTACCAACAACATTTGCAAAAGCCTATCCAGAACTCATCAGCAATTTTAAATAACTAGTGTTTCGGGGGTTTTCTCTGGTTGGTAGACGAATGCAAGCTGTTTCTACCATACTTATATTATTGGTCTTTTTCCTTTTTTTTTTTTAAAATGACTAGTTTTTTTTTTTTTTTTTTTTTGGGAGTTTTTCTGCGGATGGTAAACAAATGCAAGCTCTTTCTGCTTTTTCATAGGTTTTCCCTGGTTGGTAGGCGTTTTCTGTACTGGTTGACGAAGGCGTTTCTAATTTTGGAGGTTTTCTCAGGTTTTTAGCGGTTGTCCCTGCCCGGTAGGCAAATGATGAAGTTTTACCTTGTCGGCGCACGGATACTAGGCACGTACTGGCGCGCACACACACACACACACACACACAGAGAGACAGACAGACACACAGACAGGCACACACACACGGACATGTTTCCAAAAAATGCTTTTTTTTTTTTTTTTTTTTTTTGATTCAGGAGGTCTCAAAACGTGTATTTCCGGTGAAATCTCGGTATCGAATTTTTGGGCGGAATGCAATACTTCCCCTACTTACTATACGTAGTAGAGAAAGTAAAAAAGTATTGAAAAATTTAAGGAAATAACAAGCAATATCTCAAAAGTGTACTATCTTGTTTTCAAGGGTTTTCCAGATCGGTAAGCGTTAGAATACTCTTAGAGCTTTTTTCAGGTTTTTTAGCGGTTGTCCCTGGCCGGTAGGCAATTGATAGTTTTTCTATAACGTCGTCGTTTTGGCTTGTGGCGCACGGTTCCTAGGCACGTACTCGCGCGCGCGCACACACACACACACACACACACACACACACACACACACACACACTAAAATAGTAGCGTATAAAAAAAACTGATTTGTTACACTCACATAACTTTCTCTACTCTTGTACAATCTAATTGGTAGCTTTTAAGCGATAGTCAAATATTTTAACGCTGGTTGCTATGTGGCGAATTCCGTTCTGTTTGCATGTTCAGGACATAAAAAAATGAATAAACGAATTTGAGAAAAAGTATAAGTATTGGAAAATTTAAGGAAATAACAAGCAATATCTCGAAAACGGTTCACTCAACAAAAGAAACGTATATGACATAAGTTGTGTATTTTAACGCGATCTACATTTTTTGTGTAGTAAAATTTTGTCTATCTCTTATGGTTTACCAGTTATGCAAAAAAGTCGTTCACAATGAAGAATATTTTTGGAGACATTCCCAGAAAATTCGAGATATACATTTTATTTGACATGACAATATCTTAAACATATGATGTTTTAATCAAAATCGTTAGAGCCGTTTTTGAGAAAATTAAAATTTTCGAAAAATGTTCCATGTAAAGGGTAGTCTGGGGTGGGGGGATTTTCTTGAAAACCTTCGTGTCGCATCTCTGGAAGATACTGAACCTAAATACCAAGTTTGGTGTTTATCCGACTGTTCGTTTTTGAGTTATGCTGTTCACAGACACACAGACACACAGACACACAGACAGACACACACACGGACATGTTTCCAAAAATGCTTTTTTTTTTTTGGATTCAGAGATTCTCAAAACATGTATTTCCAGTGAAATCTCGGTAACGAATTTTTGGGTGGAATGCAATACTTCCCCTACTTACTATACGTAGTAGAGAAAGTAAAAATGAATAACGCATTTGAGAAAAAGTATAAGTATTGGAAAATTTAAGGAAATAACAAGCAATATCTCGAAAATGGTTCACTCAACTAAAAAAAAATGTATATGACATAAATTGTGTATTTTAACGCGATCTACATTTTTTGTGTAGTAAAATTTTGGCTATCTCTTATGGTTTACCAGTTATGCATACTGAACCTAAATACCAAGTTTGGTGTTTATCCGACTGTTCGTTTTTGAGTTATGCTGTTCACAGACACACAGACGCACAGACAGACAGACACACAGACACACAGACAGACACACACACGGACATGTTTCCAAAAATGCTTTT
This sequence comes from Deroplatys truncata, assembly GCA_030765065.1. Classification (NCBI taxonomy): domain Eukaryota; kingdom Metazoa; phylum Arthropoda; class Insecta; order Mantodea; family Mantidae; genus Deroplatys; species Deroplatys truncata. The sequence continues at coordinate 49,111,823 of CM060985.1, forward strand.
TTTTTCTGGATTCAGTGATTCTCAAAACATGTATTTCCAGTGAAATCTCGGTATCGAATTTTTGGGTGGAATGCAATACTTCCCCTACTTACTATACGTAGTAGAGAAAGTAAAAATGAATAACGCATTTGAGAAAAAGTATAAGTATTGGAAAATTTAAAGGAAATAACAAGCAATATCTCGAAAAACGGTTCACTCAACAAAATAAATGTATATGGCATAAGTTGTGTATTTTAACGCGATCTACATTTTTTGTGTAGCAAACTTTTGTCTATCTCTTACGGTTTATCAGTTATGAAAAAGTCGTTCACAATGAAGAATTCTTTTGGAGACATTCCCAGAAAATTCGAGATATACATTTCATTTCTCTCGACATTATCTTAAATATATGATATTTTCATCAAAATCGTTAGAGCCATTTTTTAATACAAAGAGAACGGGATTTCACAAGTGAAACAGTACTGTGATAACGATACCACTGAAACAAAAAAAAAAATCTGATGTGTAACACTCACATGACTTTCTCAACTCTTGTACAAAGTATTTTTACAAACGCTTATTCCCCATCTAGTTCATGTTAATCGAGATAAACATTTGCAAAATCTATTTTATTGCTAATTTTCTTGTATAAAAAAAAATCTGATGTGTAACACTCACATGACGTTCTCTACTCTTGTACAAAGTATTTTTACAAACGCTTATGCTCCATCTAGTTCATGTTAATCGAGATAAACATTTGCAAACTCTATTTTATTGCTAATTTTCTTGTAGATGTAGGGGAAAATATATTTACAAGGGGAATATAGAAAAACAGTAGCCTTTAAGCACATACATATCTCTTAATAGCTGGTTGCTATGTGCAACACCATTCTTTTTGCCACAGATTAATACTGTTTGCATATCAAAGACAAAAAAAAAATGAATAACGAAGTCCCATTTGAGAAAATAAATATTGGAAAATTAACAAACAATATCTCGAAAACGGTTCACTCAACAACAAAAATGTATATTACATAAGATGTGTATTTTAACGCGATCTACATTTTTTGTGTAGTAAAATTTTGTCTATCTCTTACGGTTTTTCAGTTATGAAAAAGACGTTCACAATGAAGAATACTTTTGGAGACATTCCCAGAAAATTCGAGATATACATTTCATTTCTCACGACATTATATTAAACATACGATATTTTTCATCAAAATCGTTAGAGCCATTTTTTTTAATACAAAGAGAACGGGATTTCACAAGTGAAACAGTACTGTGATAACGATACCAACAAAACTAATTATTATTCACCCACTGAAACACATAAAAAAAATCTGATGTGTAACACTCACATGACTTTTCTCATCTCTTGTACAAAGTATTTTTACAAACGCTTATTCCCCATCTAGTTCATGTTAATCGAGATAAACATTTGCAAACTCTGTTTTATTGCTAATTTTGTTGTAGATGTAGGGAAAATATATTTACAAGGGGAATATAGAAAAACAGTAGCCTTTAAGCACATACATATCTCTTAATAGCTGGTTGCTATGTGCAGTACCATTCTTTTTGCCACAGATTAATACTCTTTGCATATCAAAGACAAAAAAAAAATGAATAACGAATTCCCATTTGAGAAAATAACTATTGGAAAATTTAAGTAAATAACAAGCAATATCTCGAAAACGGTTCACTCAACAATAAAGATGTATATGACATAAGTTGTGTATTTTAACGCGATCTACATACTTTCGTACTCACCTATAAGATATAGAGGGTAGAGGTCGTACGAACGTAGCACTTTGAGAATCTATATTCAACAGTTGGTGTTACTCCTTAGAAAGGAAGTATCTGCTGATTTTTATTTAATTCTTTACATTTTACATAACACGTATGCACTGGCACAACACAAAAGCACTACACACAATACTCAGTTTTAATATTTGCACTAATAACATCAGGAATAACTGAAGTCTGCAAACAGTCATTTCCCATGTGCAGCCTTACGTACAGAAAACGTGTGTGGCTGATCTATGTGTAAAAAGAGCCTGAGAGCGGATGTACGTCAGCGGTAAAATCTTTTAAATGCATTTTTATTGGCGATGGTAGAAATCGTGCAGTGGTGGATCGTGAAAATTCATATAAATGGATGTATCACCTCATAATAAGCCTCTATATACCAAGAATATTGAGTTTTTAAAAAGTCAGCAACTGTACCTGTGTTTCTATACGTGAACGTCAGATGGCAGCTTCGATACGTGTCCACGGAGACCTTAGTGCTAGGCAACTGTACCTCTGTTTCTATACGTGAACGGCAGATTGCAGCTTCGATACGTGTCCACGGAGACCTTAGTGCTAGGCAACTGTACCTCTGTTTCTATACGTGAACGGCAGATTGCAGCTTCGATACGTGTCCACGGAGACCTTAGTGCTAGGCAACTGCACCTCTGTTTCTATACGTGAACGGCAGATTGCAGCTTCGATACGTGTCCACGGAGACCTTAGCGCTAGGCAACTGCACCTCTGTTTCTATACGTGAACGGCAGATTGCAGCTTCGATACGTGTCCACGGAGACCTTAGTGCTAGGCAACTGTACCTCTGTTTCTATACGTGAACGGCAGATTGCAGCTTCGATACGTGTCCACGGAGACCTTAGTGCTAGGCAACTGTACCTCTGTTTCTATACGTGAACGGCAGATTGCAGCTTCGATACGTGTCCACGGAGACCTTAGTGCTAGGCAACTGCACCTCTGTTTCTATACGTGAACGGCAGATTGCAGCTTCGATACGTATCCACGGAGACCTTAGTGCTAGGCAACTGCACCTCTGTTTCTATACGTGAACGGCAGATTGCAGCTTCAATACGTGTCCACGGAGACCTTAGTGCTAGGCAACTGTACCTCTGTTTCTATACGTGAACGGGAGATTGCAGCTTCGATACGTGTCCACGGAGACCTTAGTGCTAGGCAACTGCACCTCTGTTTCTATACGTGAACGTCAGATTGCAGCTTCGATACGTGTCCACGGAGACCTTAGTGCTAGGCAACTGCACCTCTGTTTCTATACGTGAACGGCAGATTGCAGCTTCGATACGTATCCACGGGGACCTTAGTGCTAGGGAACTGCACCTCTGTTTGTATACGTGAACGGCAGATTGCAGCTTCAATACGTGTACACGGAGACCTTAGTGCTAGGCAGCTGTACCTCTGTTTCTATACGTGAACGGCAGATTGCAGCTTCGATACGTGTCCACGGAGATCTTAGTGCTAGGCAGCTATACCTGTTTCTATACGTCAACGGCAGATTGCAGCTTCGATACGTGTTCACGGAGACCTTAGTGCTAGGCAACTGTACCTGTGTTTCTATACGTGTCCACGGAGACCTTAGTGCTAGACAACTGTACCTCTGTTTCTATACGTGAACGGCAGATTGCAGCTTCAATACGTGTCCACGGAGACCTTAGTGCTAGTGCTAGGCAACTATACCTCTGTTTCTATACGTGAACGGCAGATTGCAGGTTCGATACGTGTCCACGGAGATCTTAGTGCTAGGCAACTATACCTGTTTCTATACGTGAACGGCAGATTGCAGCTTCGATACGTGTCCACGGAGACCTTAGTGCTAGGCAACTGTACCTGTGTTTCTATACGTGAACGTCAGATGGCAGCTTCGATACGTGTCCACGGAGACCTTAGTGTTAGGCAACTGTACCTCTGTTTCTATACGTGAACGGCAGATTGCAGCTTCGATACGTGTCCACGGAGACCTTTCGCTTCAGGTGACAAAATAACACTAGGCACTTGTGTGCCGTGGTGTAAGCCGCAATCACGGTATTGGTAGCGTGGATCTCCTTGGGGCTCTCCTCGGAGTTACCTCAACACCACGTACATGACCTGGTTCGTCACGGGTACGCAGGTCTGCACTACCACTTCCTCGGCGTTGAGCAGGCCCAGGAGGCGATCGTACCGGTACACCAGCTAGCACGTGGACATGTTATCGCGCTGTGGTGTTGCGTGTGCGAGGTATGGAAACTCAAGGACGCAAAACATGCACGACCGAGGGTTAAAAAGCAGAACAAGTAGTGACGTGGAGCGTTGTGATTGGTGTAAATAAGACGATCTCTGATAGGTGGACAAATTGAAATAACGTGATGTGATAGGCGAAAATAAAATCAAAGGTGATTGGATGAAAAATGACGAGAAGGAATTAGCGGTGAATTTGTGAACTAAGATGGCGAAGATTTTTTTTTTTTTTAAAAAAAGGATAATATAAGTACGGCAACTGTAACGGTTTACGGCAAACGCGCGCCGCGCAATGCGTCACGCCGGGCATCTTGCTCAATATGATTTTTGTTTTATTGCCCGGGCGTGACGCATTGCGCGGCGCGCGTTTGCCGTAAACCGTTACAGTTGCCGTACTTATATTATCCTTTTTTTTAAAAAAAAAAAAAATCTTCGCCATCTTAGTTCACAAATTCACCGCTAATTCCTTCTCGTCATTTTTCATCCAATCACCTTTGATTTTATTTTCGCCTATCACATCACGTTATTTCAATTTGTCCACCTATCAGAGATCGTCTTATTTACACCAATCACAACGCTCCACGTCACTACTTGTTCTGCTTTTTAACCCTCGGTCGTGCATGTTTTGCGTCCTTGAGTTTCCATACCTCGCACACGCAACACCACAGCGCGATAACATGTCCACGTGCTAGCTGGTGTACCGGTACGATCGCCTCCTGGGCCTGCTCAACGCCGAGGAAGTGGTAGTGCAGACCTGCGTACCCGTGACGAACCAGGTCATGTACGTGGTGTTGAGGTAACTCCGAGGAGAGCCCCAAGGAGATCCACGCTACCAATACCGTGATTGCGGCTTACACCACGGCACACAAGTGCCTAGTGTTATTTTGTCACCTGAAGCGAAAGGTCTCCGTGGACACGTATCGAAGCTGCAATCTGCCGTTCACGTATAGAAACAGAGGTACAGTTGCCTAACACTAAGGTCTCCGTGGACACGTATCGAAGCTGCCATCTGACGTTCACGTATAGAAACACAGGTACAGTTGCCTAGCACTAAGGTCTCCGTGGACACGTATCGAAGCTGCAATCTGCCGTTCACGTATAGAAACAGGTATAGTTGCCTAGCACTAAGATCTCCGTGGACACGTATCGAACCTGCAATCTGCCGTTCACGTATAGAAACAGAGGTATAGTTGCCTAGCACTAGCACTAAGGTCTCCGTGGACACGTATTGAAGCTGCAATCTGCCGTTCACGTATAGAAACAGAGGTACAGTTGTCTAGCACTAACGTCTCCGTGGACACGTATAGAAACACAGGTACAGTTGCCTAGCACTAAGGTCTCCGTGAACACGTATCGAAGCTGCAATCTGCCGTTGACGTATAGAAACAGGTATAGCTGCCTAGCACTAAGATCTCCGTGGACACGTATCGAAGCTGCAATCTGCCGTTCACGTATAGAAACAGAGGTACAGCTGCCTAGCACTAAGGTCTCCGTGTACACGTATTGAAGCTGCAATCTGCCGTTCACGTATACAAACAGAGGTGCAGTTCCCTAGCACTAAGGTCCCCGTGGATACGTATCGAAGCTGCAATCTGCCGTTCACGTATAGAAACAGAGGTGCAGTTGCCTAGCACTAAGGTCTCCGTGGACACGTATCGAAGCTGCAATCTGACGTTCACGTATAGAAACAGAGGTGCAGTTGCCTAGCACTAAGGTCTCCGTGGACACGTATCGAAGCTGCAATCTCCCGTTCACGTATAGAAACAGAGGTACAGTTGCCTAGCACTAAGGTCTCCGTGGACACGTATTGAAGCTGCAATCTGCCGTTCACGTATAGAAACAGAGGTGCAGTTGCCTAGCACTAAGGTCTCCGTGGATACGTATCGAAGCTGCAATCTGCCGTTCACGTATAGAAACAGAGGTGCAGTTGCCTAGCACTAAGGTCTCCGTGGACACGTATCGAAGCTGCAATCTGCCGTTCACGTATAGAAACAGAGGTACAGTTGCCTAGCACTAAGGTCTCCGTGGACACGTATCGAAGCTGCAATCTGCCGTTCACGTATAGAAACAGAGGTACAGTTGCCTAGCACTAAGGTCTCCGTGGACACGTATCGAAGCTGCAATCTGCCGTTCACGTATAGAAACAGAGGTGCAGTTGCCTAGCGCTAAGGTCTCCGTGGACACGTATCGAAGCTGCAATCTGCCGTTCACGTATAGAAACAGAGGTGCAGTTGCCTAGCACTAAGGTCTCCGTGGACACGTATCGAAGCTGCAATCTGCCGTTCACGTATAGAAACAGAGGTACAGTTGCCTAGCACTAAGGTCTCCGTGGACACGTATCGAAGCTGCAATCTGCCGTTCACGTATAGAAACAGAGGTACAGTTGCCTAGCACTAAGGTCTCCGTGGACACGTATCGAAGCTGCCATCTGACGTTCACGTATAGAAACACAGGTACAGTTGCTGACTTTTTAAAAACTCAATATTCTTGGTATATAGAGGCTTATTATGAGGTGATACATCCATTTATATGAATTTTCACGATCCACCACTGCATGATTTCTACCATCGCCAATAAAAATGCATTTAAAAGATTTTACCGCTGACGTACATCCGCTCTCAGGCTCTTTTTACACATAGATCAGCCACACACGTTTTCTGTACGTAAGGCTGCACATGGGAAATGACTGTTTGCAGACTTCAGTTATTCCTGATGTTATTAGTGCAAATATTAAAACTGAGTATTGTGTGTAGTGCTTTTGTGTTGTGCCAGTGCATACGTGTTATGTAAAATGTAAAGAATTAAATAAAAATCAGCAGATACTTCCTTTCTAAGGAGTAACACCAACTGTTGAATATAGATTCTCAAAGTGCTACGTTCGTACGACCTCTACCCTCTATATCTTATAGGTGAGTACGAAAGTATGTAGATCGCGTTAAAATACACAACTTATGTCATATACATCTTTATTGTTGAGTGAACCGTTTTCGAGATATTGCTTGTTATTTACTTAAATTTTCCAATAGTTATTTTCTCAAATGGGAATTCGTTATTCATTTTTTTTTTGTCTTTGATATGCAAAGAGTATTAATCTGTGGCAAAAAGAATGGTACTGCACATAGCAACCAGCTATTAAGAGATATGTATGTGCTTAAAGGCTACTGTTTTTCTATATTCCCCTTGTAAATATATTTTCCCTACATCTACAACAAAATTAGCAATAAAACAGAGTTTGCAAATGTTTATCTCGATTAACATGAACTAGATGGGGAATAAGCGTTTGTAAAAATACTTTGTACAAGAGATGAGAAAAGTCATGTGAGTGTTACACATCAGATTTTTTTTATGTGTTTCAGTGGGTGAATAATAATTAGTTTTGTTGGTATCGTTATCACAGTACTGTTTCACTTGTGAAATCCCGTTCTCTTTGTATTAAAAAAAATGGCTCTAACGATTTTGATGAAAAATATCGTATGTTTAATATAATGTCGTGAGAAATGAAATGTATATCTCGAATTTTCTGGGAATGTCTCCAAAAGTATTCTTCATTGTGAACGTCTTTTTCATAACTGAAAAACCGTAAGAGATAGACAAAATTTTACTACACAAAAAATGTAGATCGCGTTAAAATACACATCTTATGTAATATACATTTTTGTTGTTGAGTGAACCGTTTTCGAGATATTGTTTGTTAATTTTCCAATATTTATTTTCTCAAATGGGACTTCGTTATTCATTTTTTTTTTGTCTTTGATATGCAAACAGTATTAATCTGTGGCAAAAAGAATGGTGTTGCACATAGCAACCAGCTATTAAGAGATATGTATGTGCTTAAAGGCTACTGTTTTTCTATATTCCCCTTGTAAATATATTTTCCCCTACATCTACAAGAAAATTAGCAATAAAATAGAGTTTGCAAATGTTTATCTCGATTAACATGAACTAGATGGAGCATAAGCGTTTGTAAAAATACTTTGTACAAGAGTAGAGAACGTCATGTGAGTGTTACACATCAGATTTTTTTTTATACAAGAAAATTAGCAATAAAATAGATTTTGCAAATGTTTATCTCGATTAACATGAACTAGATGGGGAATAAGCGTTTGTAAAAATACTTTGTACATGAGTTGAGAAAGTCATGTGAGTGTTACACATCAGATTTTTTTTTTGTTTCAGTGGTATCGTTATCACAGTACTGTTTCACTTGTGAAATCCCGTTCTCTTTGTATTAAAAAATGGCTCTAACGATTTTGATGAAAATATCATATATTTAAGATAATGTCGAGAGAAATGAAATGTATATCTCGAATTTTCTGGGAATGTCTCCAAAAGAATTCTTCATTGTGAACGACTTTTTCATAACTGATAAACCGTAAGAGATAGACAAAAGTTTGCTACACAAAAAATGTAGATCGCGTTAAAATACACAACTTATGCCATATACATTTATTTTGTTGAGTGAACCGTTTTTCGAGATATTGCTTGTTATTTCCTTTAAATTTTCCAATACTTATACTTTTTCTCAAATGCGTTATTCATTTTTACTTTCTCTACTACGTATAGTAAGTAGGGGAAGTATTGCATTCCACCCAAAAATTCGATACCGAGATTTCACTGGAAATACATGTTTTGAGAATCACTGAATCCAGAAAAAAAAAGCATTTTTGGAAACATGTCCGTGTGTGTGTCTGTCTGTGTGTCTGTGTGTCTGTCTGTCTGTGCGTCTGTGTGTCTGTGAACAGCATAACTCAAAAACGAACAGTCGGATAAACACCAAACTTGGTATTTAGGTTCAGTATGCATAACTGGTAAACCATAAGAGATAGCCAAAATTTTACTACACAAAAAATGTAGATCGCGTTAAAATACACAATTTATGTCATATACATTTTTTTTTAGTTGAGTGAACCATTTTCGAGATATTGCTTGTTATTTCCTTAAATTTTCCAATACTTATACTTTTTCTCAAATGCGTTATTCATTTTTACTTTCTCTACTACGTATAGTAAGTAGGGGAAGTATTGCATTCCACCCAAAAATTCGTTACCGAGATTTCACTGGAAATACATGTTTTGAGAATCTCTGAATCCAAAAAAAAAAAAAGCATTTTTGGAAACATGTCCGTGTGTGTGTCTGTCTGTGTGTCTGTGTGTCTGTGTGTCTGTGAACAGCATAACTCAAAAACGAACAGTCGGATAAACACCAAACTTGGTATTTAGGTTCAGTATCTTCCAGAGATGCGACACGAAGGTTTTCAAGAAAATCCCCCCACCCCAGACTACCCTTTACATGGAACATTTTTCGAAAATTTTAATTTTCTCAAAAACGGCTCTAACGATTTTGATTAAAACATCATATGTTTAAGATATTGTCATGTCAAATAAAATGTATATCTCGAATTTTCTGGGAATGTCTCCAAAAATATTCTTCATTGTGAACGACTTTTTTGCATAACTGGAAAACCATAAGAGATAGACAAAATTTTACTACACAAAAAATGTAGATCGCGTTAAAATACACAACTTATGTCATATACGTTTCTTTTGTTGAGTGAACCGTTTTCGAGATATTGCTTGTTATTTCCTTAAATTTTCCAATACTTATACTTTTTCTCAAATTCGTTTATTCATTTTTTTTATGTCCTGAACATGCAAACAGAACGGAATTCGCCACATAGCAACCAGCGTTAAAATATTTGACTATCGCTTAAAAGCTACCAATTAGATTGTACAAGAGTAGAGAAAGTTATGTGAGTGTAACAAATCAGTTTTTTTTATACGCTACTATTTTAGTGTGTGTGTGTGTGTGTGTGTGTGTGTGTGTGTGCGCGCGCGCGAGTACGTGCCTAGGAACCGTGCGCCACAAGCCAAAACGACGACGTTATAGAAAAACTATCAATTTTCTACCGGCCAGGGACAACCGCTAAAAAACCTGAAAAAAGCTCTAAGAGTATTCTAACGCTTACCGATCTGGAAAACCCTTGAAAACAAGATAGTACACTTTTGAGATATTGCTTGTTATTTCCTTAAATTTTTCAATACTTTTTTACTTTCTCTACTACGTATAGTAAGTAGGGGAAGTATTGCATTCCGCCCAAAAATTCGATACCGAGATTTCACCGGAAATACACGTTTTGAGACCTCCTGAATCAAAAAAAAAAAAAAAAAAAAAAAGCATTTTTGGAAACATGTCCGTGTGTGTGTGCCTGTCTGTGTGTCTGTCTGTCTCTCTGTGTGTGTGTGTGTGTGTGTGTGTGTGTGTGCGCGCCAGTACGTGCCTAGTATCCGTGCGCCGACAAGGTAAAACTTCATCATTTGCCTACCGGGCAGGGACAACCGCTAAAAACCTGAGAAAACCTCCAAAATTAGAAACGCCTTCGTCAACCAGTACAGAAAACGCCTACCAACCAGGGAAAACCTATGAAAAAGCAGAAAGAGCTTGCATTTGTTTACCATCCGCAGAAAACTCCCAAAAAAAAAAAAAAAAAAAAAAACTAGTCATTTTAAAAAAAAAAAAGGAAAAAGACCAATAATATAAGTATGGTAGAAACAGCTTGCATTCGTCTACCAACCAGAGAAAACCCCCGAAACACTAGTTATTTAAAATTGCTGATGAGTTCTGGATAGGCTTTTGCAAATGTTGTTGGTAGCAAAACTTGCCTTTTCCATCACCTCCAACATACCCCACTCCCACACCTTTTTTTCTTTCCACCAATCATAATCTCTCTTATTCTCGCCAATCAGCAACTTTCATTTGTTCCTTTCCACCAATAACATCACTTCTTATTCCCACCAATGACAACTTCACACGTCACTTTCTGTTATACTTTTTATCCCTCGTTCGCCATCTTTCCCCCTCTTTCAGACCCCAACCGCCGCACAGTCAACACCTCGCCGCTCCTTAACCTCAACTTCGTGCCTCCGCCATCTTATTTAGTTCACATTTTTACCACCGCGCCTCTCATCTCTCAACCAGATTGCCTGCAAGAACAGATCTCGTTCATTCGCACCTCGACGGTTGCCTCGGCAGCAGCTACTGCCAACACCTACGTCGTACACGTTTTTGACCGCTTTCGACCGGCTTGAGAACCCTGCTCCTACGTACGCTAGCGACCATCACGATGGTCCAGTACCAGGTTTTGGTATAGTTAAATTACGCCTCTGCAAAGGGTGTCTGTACCGCTTTAAAAACCTAGGTATATCAGTGCGTAGTGATGTTGGTTGATCTTAAAGCTGGTTAAGCATTTTCAAAAACAGTTTGCTTTTATTTTTCCGCCTCGCGTGCCGCGCTTTTGGTGACGCATCCACACCGGTAACAGGTAAGTAACACACGCATAATTATTTTTCGGACCTGCTTGGCGTAGGAATATATCCTTTCGTGTTTTGGTACTGTAACCTCAAACCTCCTTACCCTCCTCTTGCGTCCGCCATCTTGTTTAGTTCTCACCGCATCTCCTTGTCGCAGACCCTCCGCCATTTTTAGTTCCCGCTATTTTAACCTCAAAATCTACTCTTCTAACCTCTTGCTACCGCCATCTTCTTTTAGTTCCCATTCTCACCACCGCGTCTCCTTACCCCCACCTCTTGCGACCGCCATGTTCACCACTAACCTCCAAATTTCCTCGTCCTTAAACCTCTTGTCTCAACCACCTTGTTTAGTTCCCATTTTCGCCACCGCATCTCATATCGCCCCATCTCTCTATCCACTCAAGAAAACTACCATCCAACGTTCAAAAATTGCTGATCAGTTCACGACAGGCTTTTGCAAATCTTGTTGCTAGCAAAACTTACCTTTCCCATCACCTCCAACATACCCCATTCCTTTTTCTTTCCACCAATCATAACCTCTCTTATTCTTACCAATCAGCAACTTTCATTTGCTCCTTTCCACCAATAAAATCACTTCTTATTCCCACCAATCACAACTTCACACGTCACTTTCTGTTACACTTTTTATCCCTCGCTCCCCATCTTTTCCCTCTTTCAGTCCCGACCTCCGCACAGACAACACCTCGCCGCTGCTCACATCTCCGAACCAAATTGCCGGCGAGAACAGATCTCGTTTATTCACACCTCGACGGTTGACTCGACAGCAGCTACTGCGAACACCTACGTCGTACACGTTTTTGACCGCTTTCGACCGGCTTGAGAACCCTGCTCCTACGTACGCTAGCGACCATCACGATGGTCCAGTACCTGGTTTTTGGTATAGTTAAATTACGCCTCTGCAAAGGGTGTCTGTACCGCTTTAAAAACCTAGGTATATCAGTGCGTAGTGATGTTGGTTGATCTTAAAGCTGGTTAAGCATTTTCAAAAACAGTTTGCTTTTATTTTTCCGCCTCGCGTGCCGCGCTTTTGGTGACGCATCCACACCGGTAACAGGTAAGTACCACACGCATAATTATTTTTCGGACCTGCTTGGCGTAGGAATATATCCTTTCGTGTTTTCGTACTGTAACCTCAAATCTCCTTACCCTCCTCTTGCGACCGCCATCTTGTTTAGTTCTCACCGCATCTCCTTGTCGTAGACCTTCCGCCATTTTTAGTTCCCACTATTTTAACCTCAAAATCTACTCTTCTAAAACTCTTGCTACCCCCATCTTCTTTTAGTTCCCATTCTCACCACTGCATCTCCTTACCCCCACCTCTTGCGACCGCCGTGTTCACCACTAACCTCCAAATTTCCTCGTCCTTAAACCTCTTGTCTCAACAACCTTGTCTAGTCCCCATTTTCGCCACCGCATCTCATATCGCCCCCATCTCTCTATCCACTCAAGAAAACTACCATCCGACGTTCAAAAATTGCTGATCAGTTCAAGACAGGCTTTTGCAAATCTTGCTGCTAGCAAAACTCACCTTTCCCATCACCTCCAACATACCCCACTCCCACAACTTTTTCTTTTCCACCAATCATAATCCCTCTTATTCCTACCAATCAACAACTCTCATTTGTTCCTTTCCACCAATAAAATCACTTCTTACTCCCACCAATCACAACTTCACACGTCACTTTCTGTTACACTTTTTATCCCTCGCTCCCCATCTTTACCCCTCTTTCAGTACCGACCTCCGCACAGACAACACCTCGCCACCCAGCTCCTCTCCATCACGCGACCTCCATACTCCTCCATCTCCCTTCCTCCATCTCCCACCCCAAATTAACGAACCAATCAAAAACACTCCACGTCACTTCCTCAATTCTTTCAACTCGTCCCGGATGAGCCAACCGATTTAACGATAATCCTACCGCTCAAGGCGCTTTTCAAACACACCGCCGCCGCCGTCGCACGCACCGACACTAGCGACACCAGCGCCCCTAGCGGCAGGATTATCGTTAAATCAATTGGCTCATCCGGGACTAATACTACTGGGACTACTGAAGATATCATTTTTAAAATGTTTGCAGAATAAATTTTCAATATTTGTAAATAAACTGATCCATATTACGAAGACACGTAGGTGCATTTTATAACTGTTATGTTTTGAACATGTGTTTAAAATTTCACCCTTCTATCAGTTTTAGGTTTACAGAAAACGAGGCATTTGTTACAAACATGTATTTTTGTGAAAACATTTAAAGCGGAAAATATACAAAAAGTTTCTATTGCGTTACTACTGTGTATTGCATACTAATTAAAATCCACAGCCGTCACCCTCCACATCTTCCTGCTCCAAGTGATCCAAGTCATTTAATATGTTCTTTCCAATTTTCACAGCTAAACGTCCCACTACACTCACTCTGCCTATGTTTCCCGTATTAAATGTAGTAGTATTATCATTAATCTAACAAGCATGAAGCTTAATTTAAACTAAAAACAAGCTAAATACTAGCTTTCTAATGCCGACTATTCATAAGTTATGAATTATTTTCTGAAATGGTGCATAGGACTCGCTCATACTTATTTTATATGCTTAGAGCACTAATATACTTCAAAGTATATTAAAATTATTTAAATTGGCCAATAAACATAAATAATACATCAAAATAAGTAGAACATTTCAATTATTAATGACAGCACAAGCAAAAAATGCATCATTTTAAACAAAACCATCAGTTAATCTCCCTTAGTTAATAATTTTCTCTGAATTAATACTTTCTGCAATTAAGTAAATATTGTATAATGTTACGGAATCTATTTTATAAAGTCAAGTTATGTACTGATATGATAAGTGTGTCATGTGGCAACTTGCTAAAGCAAGCAGATCCATTTTCTTGTTCTCTTTTGTTCTTTGAGTACATAGTAATTATTCATGAAAGCTTTGGAATCATTTATTTGAGTATTACTAGTTACAAATATTTTCACACTACATTTCAAACAATTATCAGATGTTCTACTTTTTGTTTAATAGTACTAGTTCAAGGTTATGAGTTTCTGTACATAAATTCACCAAAATAACATTATCTAAGTTATCAGAAGTTGATGTGCAATAAATTATCATTAATATTGTGTTATTGCTTCAGTGTGATGAGAAAAAACTTTTGATCACTAAGTGCATCTACAATTTTCACACTTGCACAAATGGTATGGGACCTCAAAGTCACTTAGATTGTAGCAGGTAGGATTTTAAAAGTATCTACTTCACCATTAAAACTAGTTTAATTTATTGTCATTGAGAGTTTATGCATAGAAACTCGCAAGCATTTTGCCTGCTCCAGTTACTGTTTACAAGCACATAAATGTTTGCTCGTTTGTTTTGCTTTACTTCACTTCACTATGAGGCATTGTTTTCAAATACAGCAAGTTTTGGTCAACAGTCAAAATAAGCTATTTCTGACTAATGTTATACCACACATTACGACTATGGCAATAAAAATGGACTTAGTGATCTGGTTTGAATAGGTTGATCGATCAAGGACGCAACAGACCCTTCACACAGAGGTGGTGGAGACAGGTTTATGATCCTGAGGGATTGTGTTTGTAAAAGACTTCTGACTTCGCTAGATACAAAACGTTGCTGAGTGGGGACCCAATTTCCTTTTTCTTTTGTAATGCTGTGGTTAAGAGAACTGATCGGTGAAAATTGGGCAAAAATGATGAAAAATTACAATTTAGTCTTTTTAGTTTATTGTTATGCCCGATTATCTAGGATCATTTTCATGTACATAAATATTTTTGAGTAAAGATGTGAGAGTTACATGGCAATTAAAATAAACCTGAGCGGAGGGCGTGGTTGTGCATTTAAGGTTCTTTTTAAGTATATTTCTCGCATTTTCCCCCAAAATTATTAGAAAATTTTCTATAAAATTGGTTCCACATATATTAATCCGTTTCTAAATTATGCATTGTAGATACGAATGCACCCTATTAAATAAAAAATACTTAAACAAATTTAAGGCCACTTTTTATGAATAAATTTTCTCGTAATATTTTAGACATTTTAACTATCTCTCAGAAAATGTAAAAGTGCCCGCTTTTAGAATGCACCAAAAGTCCTTGAAACAATTTTTCGAGAAAAAAGCACATAATGTTGTAATGTTGTGCACGCCTTAATGGAAACACACAACAGAGAAATGGACGTTATTTTAGATTATTCCACGCTTAGGCTTAAAGTTGTAACATTTCACAATAGAAACAGTTTGCCTTCAGATCCAATTGGCTACGCAGTCCATATAAAAGAGCATATCAGAATATGAGACACATTTTAAATTGCATAAACTATGACAGATTTATGTCATAGATTTATGCCGAGTTAGCGTGGGTTTTAGTCAGTCGAGCCGAGTTACTGCTAGGGGCAAGTCGTAGTGTGTGCGCGCTGTCCATACGAGCAGTATGGCGTCCCCACCGACAGGCAAGGAAGCAAGGAGGTAATGTAATCCCTTTTCATCATTAAAGTCATTTGCCATCCATTTTCATTATATGTAAATTACTATAGTAGATAGTCCCTTCCCTCATCCACACCATGAAATAATACTATTGCTAAGAATATTTTGGTATATTTTCATAATTTCTCTCAGCCGCGTCACCCGTCTGACCTCGTATAATGTGAAATATTAACTTTAAGATCTTCGGTACCAGTCGCTCTACCCCCATTGAGCTAAAATAATAAAGAGGTCACGACAATATGTTGTGGTGACAAAGATTCTTCTTGGCTCACAACAAAGGTTTAAAACGCGAATGTAACAGTCGGGCTAAGAGTTTGCACCACAAAAGAAAAGACTGGCCTCTTCGACAAACTTTGGACCCAGGAACGAAGAACATAAATGAGCAATCCATTGGTTGAATCTAGTAACAACTTGCTGCCTCCATTACACATCAAACCGGGACTGATTAAAAATTTGGTAAAAACATTGGATCGTGATCGACCAGCATTCAGAAATTTGCACACAAGTCTAAGTACAGCTAAAATCAAAGAAGGCATATGGCCCAAAGTCAGACAACTCTTGTCTGATCAAAATTTTGATGGACTTCTAACAAGTAAAGAACATTTGCTTGGGAATCCTTTAGTGTGGTCGCCTCAAATGTCCTATGGAACCGTCTGCACCAAACTACTCGTATAGGGAAATGGATAATATGTTCCTGGCTCATCATCAAATGGGGTGCAGTATGTCATTGAAGAAACACTTTCTCCACTCTCATTTGGACTTTTTTTGGTCAAAAATTGTGTTACGGTTTATTGGATGAACATGAGAGCTCCTTCACAGGCAATTTCAACAATCGAAAAAGGATACCAGATAAATGCAGTACATATGTTAGCTGATTATTGCTGGTCGGTGATGAGAGATGCTCCCCAGGTCCAGTATAGCAAACAATCTAATAGTAGACGTCTGTATTTAAGGTAAGCCCAGCCGAAAATTATCATGCTTTGGAAAATAACTTGTTTTTATTTTGGTTTCTTTCTCAATTTACAAGAAAACTAGACCACATTTGACAGTTCCATTGCCATTTTCGTATTCAGTATGAGGAACTAATTGAATTATAGTAATTTCTTTCCCTTAAGAAAAACAAATGTTAAATTTTGTTGCCCACTGTACCTTTTTGATGAAAGAAAAACAAAACTTGAGCAAATATCACCTCCTTATTGTTAAACATTTGTGTTTAATTACAATTATTAGGACATTTTTGTTTATGGTATCTTCATTTATTCATAAATATGAATTTTCTGCGAATGTTTACGTTTTCATGAGTACTATAACCACACAGAACGTCATTAGGGTATCCATGCCCAGGGCAGGACAAAACCATACATTGTTGATATGTCTCTTCTGAAAGCAATAAAACGCACATTTTATGGCTCTGGAACAAAAAAAATAGAAAAATACTGTTCTCCTTGAAGTTTGGGCTCACAATCTTTTTCCTAATATTTCAATGTTTCGTTCGTCTACTTGATAATTCTTGTTTATTATTAATATGTACGCAATATTGATTTATGCTCAGCACTATTTAAGGCAGCAGCTCAAAATTAAAATAGAATTTAATTTGTTTCAAACTGCTGAATTTCAAAGTTTCATCTGTTAAATATTTTCTACTCTAGTAAGAATTAATTCCTTAAAATTATTTCGTTGCATTTTTGTAAGATGCGTCAGCATTTTTAAAACGAAACTAATATATTCAGTTTCAGTTTTCGCTGTTAAGGGCAACTAAGATGTGCATTTGAAAGCTCCTCTGTTGTTATGTGTACACAAAATGAGCTTACGCCAACCTGCATTCCAATCTAATGCCTGTTTTTCTTCGTAGATAGTTGATATTACTGTAATTTTACCGTGCTGTTTTGACTATGAAAATTGAAATATGCGTATTTGAATGGTATACTGCCTGTAGTTTTGGAACACAAAAACCGAGCAGTTTTTGGCTTTGGTCTGTGCAATGTATGTGGTTTTGGCCCGCAGCCGACGTGCCCTCGTGTGGTGAAACGTTAAGCAAAAATACTTGTGGTACATGAGGTTTACAGCCAAAAATATTCTCACTATATGTCAACCACTGATTTTAAACAGTCTAAGACATAGGAATGGCACATATTTAAGTGCAATATTAATTGACATTTATCAATTTATCTTTAATATCACCAAGAATATCACTTGCATTAGATGCATCTCTCTAGGAAAAGACAAATCAGTCATTATAATTTAAATCTAAACAGTCTCAACATTGATAGATTTATATGACTTGCTTGATTTTGGTAATAACAATTTTTTTTAAATCAAGCAAGCTGCACTTTTTAACAATCATAAAATGTAGTTCTTACACGTAAATTACATTATGAATATTTCTAAAATTACAAACTTTGAATTTATTTTTTCAAACATTTTACATGATCTACCTTTAGAACATTATCAAATACACCAGAAGCCTTACTTTAAAACAATAGTGAGAAAACATCATATAAAATACAAGGCACAGTTTATTAATACTTGAGCAGTGAAGGAGAAAAATTGATAAACCTCACTTTTAGTGAAAATTAAGTATAGTCAGTCAACTCAATTAGCTGCGACATATCACAGGGATGTGACGTAGCACCGTTTCGGGGATTCGTAGACAAGGGGTACAGAGGGAAGGCAAAGGTAAGCGTTGTATCTTACTACCACTTAGATACAAATTACAACCGTTCTCTTTATCTCGCTAAGCAGTAACTTCATTCTCCCCCTTGCCACATCTACCCTACTTTTAAGTTCCTAGCTGAAAGACGGAAGCAAGAAGAGTCTTGTTCGTCTACGTCACAGAGCATGCAGTTGACTGACACTGTTATAATGCATCATTATACTTCCTTTCGCTCAAGGCGTGTACAGTTTGTTTATTACGAGTTAATAAATGAAATAATTATCTTTAAAGAGTAACTATGTAGATTTTTAAAAAGTTAAAAACTATAAGAAACACAGTAACGTTTCTAGGGTCTGAAGCTTTTTAACTTCGAGTAAGGTTAGAATTGCGCATATTTTTGTGCATCAGTGAGAATTACTGAAAATTTTACTATGTTTTACCTTTAGCTAATGCAGTGTTCTAAGACTTTTTCCTCATTCGGTACGGCAGGTTTAATTTATAATTAACATGAAATCAATGATACAATATTGCAAATTTTGCTTGTCATACTCGGCTTCTAAACAACTATAGCATAAATTTTATACACTATATTCTTTGAACATTACCCATTTTACTCCATTAAAATATGACATTGTGCTGTGAAAACTTTATGCAGGAAGGAATCCTTGAAATTGCCGTTAAAATGTTGAATTCCGTGCCTATTTTTAACACTGAATTTTCATATTACATCATTAATGTCTGTGACCAAACATTGAAACCCCCTATATGATAATTTTAAGAACCATAAGTGCATATAGTAACCTCAATAGATCTTTTTTTCAGTTAAAAACTTCTCTGCCTGATGAAGCATTCAATTATTTAACTTGCAGATTTTACGACGAATAAGCAAAGGTATTTAAATACTTTTTGTTACGTTTGACTGAAAGTCTAACGTCTATTAACTTAAAAATTTTAAAGCATAATGTGGTACAAAATGGCTGCAATATTGCATCTAAAGAAGGAGCTATGTTCTAAAGTTTTAGAAACCTACATCAATCTTTCATAACATGGAGTGTTTTTTATAATCAGAACAATAGATTACCAACAATTTTAAACACCTCATAACAATTTTACTTGGTTTCTTAAATGTTTATGTATTCTGAACAACGTAAATTTCAACAACAGGCGAGATTCTTACAAACTCCTCCTCTTATAACAGTAGACTTTGAGCGAAATGATGCACTTTTAACCTACTTTCTAAATGATGTTTTGGGAATCTTTTAAATTTTCATTATGATTGGTTTCAAAATTTAAATACCCAAAATCAATCACACCTACACATATGAGTCTTAAATGCAATACTTTACAGGCTAATATATATTCATTCTTTAAAAGAAATTGTTTAAATTTGTTCGTCTGGTAGAAAAGAAATATCTTAACTGAACCAATTTTAAAGTAAACTTAAAATATTAAAAATCTTAAATCTTTGGCTTAATATCGGCGTGAAAATGAAAACTAACTTTTGTAACCTTTTCTTGCATATTACCCCACCTATTAGTTCAAAAATTAAATGGAGGTGTACCTTAATTTCAGATATCTATTTGCATATGTGGTAAACCTTTTCTGTTTATGAAACTAATTTAAGTAAACAGGTTTCTAATAAGTACCTGCCTCGCCTTAATTATTATAGAAACATTATCAATAACTGTTTAAGAATGAAGTACGCTCAATACTGCAAGAAAATTAAACAAATAACAAACAAAATTAATTACAGTTAAAAATTTAAAAACATTCTCTAAGAGTGATTAAAGTGGCTCTCTTTTTCCCCTTGACACTTCATTTCAAATACTTATACTAAGGAAACAATAGATAAATGCAAATTATCCTTATTTGATTACAATGGTTCTATAGAGATATTAACCTAAATAATATTACTCGTTTATTACAGAACCAGTAATACCTTAATCATAGCAACAGACTTAATTTAATAAAAAGAGAATATACATTTTATTTAGATTTAAAATTCACAAAATAACATATCTGCCCCAAAAATGACACAATGGGATTTCTTTGTGAATATAGCTGGCAGATGCGTAGCTTTGCGTGATGGAATCTGCACACCATTCTGCTTTAGTGTCATTTGGAAACTGCACAACCGAAATTGCTGCCTGCTTTTGGGCATTTTAATTTCATAAATTTATTATAGCTTATTTGGGTGGCATGGTTGAATATTTTGACTTCAAGTAGTATATTTTCTGTGATTTTTCATGAAGCCTCCATCAAACCTGAACTTGATAAAAACCCACCCCAATAAAAATAAAATACATATACTGGATCACACCAAAAAACGCCCCGTCACTTGCTCCAAAGTTATTTATTTATTATATTTTCGACAATAATATTTTTTACTCTTTTCTCTATCATGCTATTATATGTGGGAAGTTGAAATTCCTGTACTCCGTGCGTTTTACATTTTTATTACAAATGTTAATAAAATGCAAATTTTAGTCTTCTAACTATTCGTGTGCATATTTATTGTTGCAGACATGCAAAATAATCATGTTTGATAGTCGAATTTTACAATTTAAACCTAACCGTCATTACTTCCCTTTATGGTTAATATTTGCTTGCAATTTAATTCAATGAGAATTTCGGCGCATGCAGCCATGTTACCTTCAGTTGTTGACTGGCTTGATCAACATTAGTAGACGTTACACGAGGCTAGCGTGGTCGACCTTGATACAGCTTTTGAACAGCTGACAGTAGTTAATGTTATTTTCACGTACATAAATATTTCTATCGTTTATTGTCGCCTAAAAATAGTGTGCAGTACGCATGCGTTAAGTGCAATAATTAAGTAAGCATTACATTGAACCTTCCTTGAAATTCCTTATAATCAGAATTTCTTAAATATTTTAATTTAAAATTTCTAAATGTGTTACTTTTGGAAGTGCGCGTGTCATTTAAAATGGTATACAGTAGCTTAAAGCATGAAAAACTAAAAACCAGACCTGTTGAACAGTTTCTGAGTTATACATAAACTTATACTGTATCCTAGTAACGTACCACGTAAAGTGTGAATATTTACACCGTTAGCCCAACTTTTATATTTATATTGGAATGCATCTAACGCGCTTAGAATGCTCATTATCCGAATACAGAGCTGTGAAAATTACTAGACTCAAATAAATTTTTACTACAAAATGATTGAAGTTCTGAGTTCGAAAATAATTTACCAATGTTTAAAATCAAATCAAAACTCTTTGTGAAACCTATCAGCTATTTTTCATTAAAAATATTTATTTTAATCTAGTAATAACATTTTATTAGTAACTTTTCTTATTAAAAAAGAGCAATTATCCCAATAATGGCCTCAAAAATTTACATAGCTAAACAGATACACATCACAAAAGAAATATATATTATTTAATTTATAGATATGATCTTGAATTTTCCTAGAAAATACTGAGGGGAAGAACGATTGAAAACAGTCACCTAAAATCCATTTTTGGCAGACTTATTTCAATGGAATAAGAAATATTTCCCATCTATCCATTAGTACATGATAAAAACTTGACCGTAGTTTTGTTCCACTTTTTTATAAAGCTAGTAATCTAATTCTCTATGCATTTTGCAGGCTAAAGCTTCAATATCTTCGAGACAACCTGGAGTAATAAATAACCAAAACCTGGTTTGAATCTAATAACTTTCACACCTCTGTACCCTCCTGGGAAAACGGCGTGCAGTTTCCAGGTATGTTTAATGCGATCGTTGAAAGCTGGCGTTCAGATTAGAGTGTGCGGCTTCCGCCTAACCATTTGGATTTTCTCTATAGCTTTAATTTCGTATAATTTTGCATTACAATTAATTTTTATTAACCAAGGCATTCTTTTCATTTTTATCTTCGTCAACAGAAAGCAAAACAAGAAATAGTTCAGATATATCTGCCTTATTCTAGAAACCATTAGTATCATTTTTGTGTCATATTCAAGATACTTATTTTATACAAAACTATACATATCCAGATATAATCACAAAAATCATATTTAAATATTCCATAATACTTTAACATTTATTACACACCATCAAATTAATGCCTAAACAGTTCAAAAATTACTTTTGAACAGTATTCCATGGTATTTATGTAATGATGTGCATTTCTGTTAGCAAAAGACTACAAAGATACATAGTCACAAAAAACAGATGTATGCTGTTATAAAATTTAACTTATCCTATATTAATATCGACCAAAAATACTCTTATATTAAGAGAGCTACGAGATATCCAATCTTTAAGAAATAAAAAGATTCGTTGCTCCTTTGAAAGGCACTTTTTTAAGTTTTGTTGAACTAAAAATAGTTATATTTTCAAAAATTCAAAAAAGTAGAGTGCCATTTCACAAGTGTGCGCAGTTCATAAAAATGAGTTTATTTACGAATGCTGCTACTTCACATTCATTTTCATTAAGTGCGTTGTTCAAAAACATCAAAAATACTTCTCAATCACTATCTTGCATGGGTTAGGTTGCGTGTCTCTATGGTCTTGTCTCTGAATAATTTTGGAGATTTATGAACCTGATCTGCTGAAACGTATGCTCAAATTAAAGGAAGAAAACGAGAGAGGAAAAAAGAAAAGTGAAATAAAAAAGACAGAGAAACAAACAAAATACAGAGAGAAAGAAAGACAAACAGAGAAAGAAATAGAGAAAGAGCGAAAGAGAGAGAACCCAAAGCTATACTTTTATAAGTTACTTAAATACTGTCAACGAATCTGTTACATACACAGTTTCTGTCTCTAAACTTTCTAGCATTTAAAAACCCATTATCTCCATGACTCAGTATAGCTGATTTAGCCAGGAAGGAATTTTCTTGATATAATTAGCTCTCAATAACAATTGAAGGACATAGAGTACTGGAAAGTATACGGAATTTCTGAAACAGCCATTGGTTTAGGGAAATACTCTCAACCTTGTAGTGAAGTTGCGTAGGTAGGCGGTGACAGATCCCTTACTGCTCTGGCCAATGGCGGATTGGCTGACAAGTAATTTGAATGAAGATACGTTTAGCTGGTTATGCAAGATAATACATTTTATTTCAAACTGGTGATGCATACAGGCAGGCAAAATATGAAATTTCATATTCTAAATCATGCTCGCCACCACTGTGGGAACCAAGTATTTTTATATTTTGCAGAGTGAAAAATACACTTGTCTAAAAGTTTCATATTTTACAATACTTTGTTAACATCTTCACATTTCCTCATATTTGTGAAATGTAAGGGTTTTTTTATTATTTATTTCTTTCTTTCTTCTAAAATAATTTCCGTTAGCAATGAACCAGACTTTCGAGGTATTCTATTCGGGCAGTTTACTGTAAAACACATTTACAAAATCTTCAGCGCCCTTTCCAACAAGCTAGGTACAGTTGAGAAAATGTTGCTTTTATTTCCGTGAACTGTTGCTTTTCATAGTGGAATTTTGTAATTCGTATTAAGCAAGGACAAAGCAACCAGTAACTTTCTTTTAATTGTTTCTTAAGTTTAAGGGTTTCACAGTGATTAAAATCTATGAACTCCTTGTAATTTGTTGTATTCCATTTTATAGTGTATTACTAAATGTGGACAAGAATATACAAATCCTATTTGTTTAACTAGTGAATTGAACCTGATACAAGCCCTTATGTATAAGAAATGTTTGCTTTAAAATATATATTTCATTATATTTTGGAATTCTTTTCTTCATATTCATATTTTGATAAATTTTTCTTCATATTTTGCATGTCTCTAGTTGTAAATAGTGGTAGAAAAATTAGTATTATTAGATCTAGCTTATTATTGTTTAATATTATCCCTGGGACTGAACTCGGGCCGCCATGATGCGAGGAGAATGGTCTAACCACTCGGCCACGGCGCTGCCCAATGTTATTACCTGTGTTTAATTTGGTAAATAATCCGTTAAGAATACTAATTTGACAAGGTCCCTTGTATAAGAACCAATGAAAATACTTAATAATGACATACTATTCATAATAACTAAAAAGTAATTTTTTGTCACTTAACACCTTTGACAATTCCAGGCCCCAATTCCGTTTTTATCTGAATTTCTATTGTGATGAATTAATTCATAGTCAAGTGCATGGAATCGTGCCAATAGGTATAATACGCAGCGGTTTATGTTTCTAATGAAATGCTAAACCATCTTCACCACGCTCATTCCCCACCCTTTACTTAGTTCTAATACTTTACTAAATGCTTGTCTTGTCCTCCTTTCTCATTCTCTCCTAAACCTGAAACCGACCTGTGTTCGCAGATTAATGTTTGAGTGTTAGACTTTTGGCATCAAACCAATCCTCCAAAGACTAGTGTGGTTCGTCATGCCTTCCAGTCGCTCAGATGAAATGTTTTCGTACTCCTCCCCTTTCGCTGCTCACCTAGGCCTGACTTTTGTTCATAGGCTAATGCGTGTGTGCCTGACTTGAATTTAAACCAATAATAGATTGGCTCACCCAGGGCTGGTGTGGAACACAGTTGATAAGGAGCTTCTGCCAGCATTAAATAAAGAATAACCCTAAGGAAACAAGAAGCATCAATACATCTACGTGCACTCTACTGTGCTTCCTGCTAGCGTTCTGATAATTTCAATCTTTCTTTCTTTCCTTCCTGGTGATTGCCCAATTTTCACATTTTAATAATTTAAAGGCACTGAAACTGTTTTGTGTTTTATTGGGACACTTTTCTGGTTTTTTAATTTATTTTTATTTTCCACAGATATTTCAAATTTGTTTGGTTTTAAATTAATATATTCCTTTTGACAATATGAGAAGTTAAAATCACATAATTAAAACTGGTGACCATGTAATAATTTTATTATTGATTTCTATTTTACATCTTTTACGTAAAATGGCGTTGCGATATTATTTGGTTGTATTCTCCAACTATTTCGTCCAGGTTTTATTATTACTACTATTATGATTATTGTTATTACTCAGCGTATGGCACCAATATAATTTAAAAACAAAATTCAGGTTTAGTACCGCTTTGTGAGGCGGAAAATAATTTGTTATATAAATGAATCAAAATTTAAGTTTACTACTGAAACAAAAAGCATTGTTAACTGCAGTTCTTATTTTCATTTACGTTTTAATCTGCTGTTAAATAGCCATTTTGCACGGAAATATTTATTTTGTTTAGTTTTAGGTTAATATTTATCGATATTACTTTCACATTTTTGTCGGACATGTTTTATAAGAATGTGACACCAAAATCCTGTTTCCTCCATTTATATATATATATATATATATATATATATATATATATATATTGTTTTTTGCCGCAGTGATTGACGCTTTCATGGCCATAACCATTTAGAATGTATAAAAACGCAGTGATACGAGTATTATGAGTTCAATGTTAAAATAATTAATAATTTCCTATATCTATACCCAAAAATAAAAGCTCATTTGCATTTATTACGGTACCGATCCAGTTATTTGTATAGCATAAGGCAACTGTTGTTCCGTGATTCCTTCCCAACATTCCTTCTGTATATACGCTGATTCAAGAAATGGAGTGTACCCCCCAAAGACTATTTCCCCAGCATAGTTTTTTTTTCTTTGTCCTCTTCCCAGTCTCTAAAATGCATAGAAGATGTTTGAAAAACTCATCTAATTTGGCATGCTTCGTTGTTTCAATTTGGAATGTAATTTAACACATATATGCAATTTAAGATCATAGTAGATAGCTCAGAAACAAAGCAGGGTAAAAGTATTATGTATATAAAATGTGAGTTTATAGCTCTTTCTTGAGAACCTGTTTCCATGCAAGATCAGTGACTGAGCAAACTTTACCTCTCTGACTTATTGTTTAGGCCCATTGTAGCAGTAAGCCCAGCGAGAGCAGTGGGCATATCTGACAGTGGAAGTAAAGAGCTTTCTCTCTGTAAGATCTTGTACAGGATTGACAGTGGAGGTAGAGAACAAGCTTCCTCCAGCGCCGCGTAGACGACTAGCATTGAAGGTAGAAGACTTGCTTTCTTCAGAATCATATAGAGTATTCACAGTGGAGGTAAAGGACAGGCTTTCTTCAGGATCATAAAGAGAACTGTCAGCGGAGATGAAAGAATCATACAGAGAACTGACACTGGGGGAAGTGTGCATGCTTCTCGTAGAATCAATCTGGAAGTCAGATATCATGGCTCGTTCATAGGCCCGTAGAGCCCTCTGAGTGCAGGTTAAGCGTCTGCTTTCTCCAAGATGATGCAGAAATTCCGCAGCGATGATAGAGAGGAGCATTTCTCTAGTGCAATATGAAGCGGGTTCGGATGGCACTCTTTGTATAGGATCACTCCAAGTACTGACAGTGGAGGTGAAGGGTTTGCTTTCTCCAGGATCATACAAAGTACTCTCAGTGGGGTTAGAGTACATGCTTTCTTCATGACCACGTTGTGTGCTTACAGTGGGGGTAAAGGGCATTCTCTCTGCAGGGTTTTGTAGAGTATTGACAGTGGGAGTAGAAGATGTGCTTTCTGCAAGGTCAAGCGGAGTACTGTTAGTCCCTGAAGTAGAGGGTTTGGCCGCCCCAGATGATGCATCCTTCACGTGGCGACGCCTGCAAATTGTACTGGCTAAATACATTTATAAATTATAAGAAATAAACAACAACTAAGAATGATTTGTGCATTTACATACATTTACCGTGAAAAGTAGGATATTTCGGCACATTCTTTTTTAATACTTCCACTTAAGCGTCCAAGGTAGAGGAAGTACTGCATTCGAGAAAAGTATACGTTGAAGTTTCAACGAAAATAGAAGTTCAGATGCCCCTGTATATGCGTATGTGTGTGTGTGTGTGTGTGTGAGAGAGAGAGAGAGAGAGAGAGAGAGAGAGAGGGAGACAGAGACAGAGACTAGAGATCAATATAACTCAAAAACAAACAGTCGTATAAATACCAAATTTCATACTTCACTCTTGCACCTTTTTAAGGATGCGAGGTAATTTTCAGGAAGTCCCTCTACCCCAAAAATATTTTATACAGAAATTACGTTGCTGTCTTCTAGAAAATAACTCTGTGTGGTTTAAAATATCACATGCTTAAGGTGTTCGAATGAAAAATAAAATGCAGATCTTGACATTTTGTAAATAACATGATTTTCATGCAACTGAGAAATTACAAGCGTTAGAAAAGGAAACTCTAAATGTTAAACCATGCAATTTTGTTGTAAGTTTTTATCTATCTCTTACAGTTTACAAGATATACAAAAGTCATTTAGCATGAAGAGGACTTCACAGGCTATTCCCAGAAAATTCAAGATATACATTAAATATGTTTTAATCGAAATTGTTGTGAAGACCAAAAATAACAACAATTTTGCTATGTTACAAAGATTGTTCTCTGCAAGGTGTAACTTATGGGGTGAGGGTATTTTCTCGAAAATCTTCGCGACGCATTCTTGGAAGATTCTGAACTTAAATTACAAGTTTGGTATTTATCCATATTTTCATTTTCGATTTTGTTGTTTAAAAGACACACACTCACTCATACTTTTTTTCTAAAATTCTTTCTCTTGTTATCATGAAGCCTGAAAACGTGTATTTCTGGTGAAATCTCGAAACATGCACCGAATTTTTAGATAAATCTGTATATGTTTAACAGTTTAGATTATACTAAAAGAACAAGGATGGCTGGGATTTACTTACAAGAAGTTGATCCAAGGGTTTATGTACTCTGGGGTAGATTTAGGAGATGCCTTCTTTTCCTGTTCTACTGGAGGATAGATCTTCACGATTGCGCTGATATTTCCAGATTCGTGCCTCCTTGGTTGCACAATTGCCTTTGGGAAACGTGTAATACTTGAAGAGCCCTTGATCCAGTTGTAGTCCTTGCACGCGTCAGTGACATAGCGCATATCGCCGTCGACTTCGGAATATCCCTCTACCTCAGACTGAAGAACACATCTGCACAAAGGAGTTACAACAATTAGGGGGCTGTTAGAGAACAAATCTGTGAATTATTGTCATTGCTCTTCTGCAGAACGTGGAGGCGTGGCTGTATTATGGAAAATTGCTTGCCCTGCACTACACTGTTTGTGACCATCACTATTCTCTCTCCGTCTGCTGGCTAATCAGTTGACGCAAAGTATGTGCTGTATAGAGGTTGTTACGGTGAGGCCACGTGTTTCGTGTGTTAGTGCTGTTATAATGCAAAAAGTCCGTATATTAAGCACATATAATCTTCAAATATGATTCCTATATGGCAACAAAACTCTTGTAGAGAAGTGAGACGGCGATTTATAGACAGTTTCCCTGCTGTTCGTTGGCCTCACAGAGAAACGGTACGTAATCGTGTGAATAGATTTAAGGAAAAGGGATGTAATCTTGATAAGAAACCGAAAGTAAATCTCCGTGTTCTTACAGAGGAAAAAATCGATGACATCGGAGAAAAGTTAGAACGAAGTCCAAAGTAATTTCTGAGAAAGGATTCACAGGAATTTCGCAAAGCTCGACTGATAGTTTAAGTAGAGTTAATTTTTACAAATGGGTTTGGATAATGTTAATGATCGCTCTATTGACCCGCTTCGAAGCATGTCTTTATTTACAAGGACATAAAGAATTACATGAATGTTAATGCAAATTTACGTAAAGGTATGAGAGATGTGGCGGCACAAGGACATAATTTCCAGCATCCTCAATGACGAAGGTATGTGGTTACTGTAGTTATTTGAGAAATCTATGCGCTTGAACTTAAGGGGCCATGATAATTCGACTCCGCTGGCAAACAGCGTGCTTCCCGGTGCCAAAAGAATTACCATTAGGCCGGCCACACGTGCAAACGAACGGTCTGTAAATATTATTCATGCAAATAGTTATTACCAGGCATAGGAATTCCTAAGCATTAAAGCCAGGACGAGAGGAAATAAAGTTTAACTGTTACTGGACTTCACCCGAATCCCTCGTACAATCTGTTGGCGTTTTAGGACAGCACCGGTAAAGACTGCGTTTACCTGCCATCAGCGAGTACATTATTTGTATTGGTAATGGTTTCATTGTATATAACTTGAAGCTGGTTCCTTAAAAATTCCTATGCCTGGCTATTATTTTCTCTGCCACTTACCATGGTATAAAGATGAAGTATTACAGACCACAAATAATCGATAACTAAGGTTTATAAGAGTTGCGTTTTGAGGTCTCCTGAAACCCCCCAAAAAGAGAGGAAAAGCATATGGGGACGTGCTTGTGAATTTGTATTTACTACCAGCATACTTCAAGGATGAAAGGTAGAGTTAATATGAACTTTCTCCCACCCCTTTCTCAAACACGTCTTTATCTATTTTGATTAAAGGTAACATTTTTACTTTCTCTACCATGTACATAGTAGCTAGAGAAGGTATTGAATTCCACCCAAAAATTCTATACCAACAATTCACTGGAAATACATGTTTTGATCCCCCCTGAATACAAAAAAAATCATTTTTAGAAAAAGGTCAGTGTGTGATTGTGAGTCTGAGAACAGCATGACTCAAAAACGAAAAGTCGGATAAATGCTAAACTTTGTATTCAAGTTCAGTATCTTCCAAAGATACGACAGAAAGATTTTGAAGATAATCCCTCTTAACCAACTACCCTTTTCAGTGAACATTTTTCGAATCTTTTTTATTTTGTCAAAATG
Organism: Deroplatys truncata; assembly: GCA_030765065.1. Lineage (NCBI taxonomy): Eukaryota > Metazoa > Arthropoda > Insecta > Mantodea > Mantidae > Deroplatys > Deroplatys truncata. The sequence goes on from CM060985.1 coordinate 49,141,949, forward strand.
ACTCCAACAATTTTAATTAAAATACCATATATTTAAGATATTTACATAATAACTGGTAAACATTAAGCGATAGATGAAAACGCACCAGCAAAAAAGAAGATCTCTTTAAAACACATAATCTATTTTAGATAACCTTTTTTTTTTGCATAAGTCGTTTCCGAGATATCCTTTATTAGTTCGAATTCTTCAGTACTTCGCTATTCTTTTAAAGTATTGTCGACATGAAGTTATCTCTGACGAGTGAAGCATACAGCGTCCAGTTCTTATACATTTTACTACCGCTATTATTATTATTATTATTATTATTATTATTATTATTATTATTATTATTATTATTATTATTATTATTATTATTATTGCTCTTTATTTTACGTAACTTAAACTCCTTGCTCACATCGCGACGCATCTGTTAGTGGATAACTCTTAGAACGATGTGTTATGGACAGTTAGCCTACTGTCTCATCCCTGTAACCACCCGCTCCGTCACGTGTCACAGAGACCCTAGCGCATAGCTACCGGATCTTCTGCTTCGTGCCGAGCAGATGACATTATGCTGCCGTCCAGTCCAACTGCCGTTCTCTATTATCGCTATTCTCTTGAATTTATAACAAAATGTGTAATGTAGCTTATTCTGCAAAGGTTTGTCTCGATAAAGATGAAGTAGTTAGAAAAATAAGCTTTCATAAGAATAGTTTTATAGCCATTATTAGTAAATGTCGAGAAAGTAATGTGAACGTAGCATCAGAATGTTTTATTTATCGACGTGAACAAATATAATTTACTAGCTGTCTGCGCGACGTTGCATGAATAGTGTTGTAAACTTCAATGACGGTTTAATCAATTCATTTACCTCACCCCGTTCTTTAAAAAGTTTTTGAACAATGATCTAGAGGGGTTTTATGGTCAATACATAGTCGTAATTTGGTAGATCCCCGGCTACTACTAATACATTCTGGAAATTCTGTACAGGCTATACGTATACAGTTTTACGGTGGAACAATCAATCATCGGTCAGAATGGACGAATAATTTTTAAGATATTCGCCGCTATTTTAAACCTTTTACCTTCTCTTTGGTCCCATAGATATTTAATAGCATGAAAGCTACGTAGTTTTCAAATAATGCATACACTCTTAACATAAGCAACGAAATAGAGGCGAAGCTGGTGAATATATAGATTCCCCACTTACAGGTCAAGTTAAGTATTGCATAGTCTGTGACCACCGCGAAAAATATTATGCTTAATTATTAATTGTAAAATATGCGTCAAATGATTTTAATGTTAGCTGTACACATTTTTGTTGTATACACAATTATTTAATATATCCTGCTAGCGATGATGATTGTAAACACAAAGGTAATAACGCCGAACTTGTTATTAAAATATTTTGGCATTGGTGTATCAATTGTATCGTATTATTATGGTCAGATTCGATTCTCTTTTGTTTGCTATGTCCTAATTGATAAATTGTGACCATTTACATACATTGACACAGTTGAAATTCCATACTTTCTCATGACATCGCGAGGAACAACTGAATGGTAGCCACTTCAAAGAATGACAAAACTTCGAACTAGTAACAACGAATATCTCGGAAATGACTGTTGCAACAAAAGAATTATTTGAAATAAATTGTCTATTTTATGTGTCTACATTTTTTGTTTTGTAAAAACAACTGTTAGAGCTTGCCAATTAAACAAAATTCATCTCGAATGAAGAGAACTTCACTTGTCACTCTCAGAAAATTCAAGACATGCAGACCTTTTACTAAAACTGATATTTGGGGTGGGGGAAATCAGGGAACCTCAAAATATGTACTTTAGGTAAACCTCGAATTATAATGTTTGTGTGGAATGTAATACTAAAATAAAATAGACCAGGAAATTGGAGTGGGTGAGACAGATAATCAGCAGATAAATAATACACGAGAATTACGGAATAAAGTGAAATTAAGGATTGACGAAATCGAAAAGCAGAAATATGGAGTAGTCTAGGAGATAAGAGTACTTGGAAGTATTGTATGAAGTTTAAGGAAGGATGGGAGTAGGAAAGATACTGGATGTTGGTAATAAAAGGGGAATGGAAGGATTTGCACAGAGCAGGTACAGTGCATTCGTTTTATGCCAAGGCCACAACCGCCTTATATCCAAGACGGCAGTGGCCTCGGTATTATACCACTGCGCAGCGGCAGCAGCGCAGGACGTGTCAAGGGTACGTTTATCAGCTGTGAGCTGTCTAAGTCTGCCGTAGTGTGGTGTGTTTCGACAATACGTGTGTTGTGTGTGATTTCCTTAGGAATGCAATTCTCCTATTAGTCCACGGCAATGCTTGCCAACAAATTCACGCTTGAACAGTGTATTTTTATGTACGATACATACGTGACAACTGAATCACGTAGACAGGTGTGAAGACAATTTCGGCTGCAATTTCCTGGTTATCCAGTTCCAGGTAGAGACACTGTGAGATGTTTGTTCAATAAATTTAGAGCAATGAGTCGCTAAATGCCAAAAAAAGTAAAGTTTGTACCAACAATCCCCACTCCATAAATGAACTTAAGGACAATATAAAAGCAGAAAATATGAACATTATGCAAGAAGAACTTATGCGCGTGAATGGTAGTTTCATCCGGCGATGACAAAAATGTCTTCACGCAGATGGACACCACTTTCAACAACACGTATAACAAAGTTAGTACTCATTACATATATGTTACTAGCACTCGTAAGTAACGCGGGAGTTACGGAACGGAAAATCCCGCAGTGTAGTAGACAGTGTGCAGAGCAACCGCGGCCTTGGCATAAAACGAAGCCACTGTATAATATTAAGTGGGGTAAACGTGACAAAAGAAGTAGACCCATTATTTGAAAATATAGATAAAAATCTTCACTGTGTAGCAGATTGTCCAGAAACTGAAATATGGAGAGAGGAAGTATGGAATAAGAAATGGGATATGTTTAGACAGATAATTTGGCATTAAAAGTTGTTAGAATTAGTAGAAAGAAATTTTTGGAAATGCTATGTAGGGAAAGTAAGAGAAAAGTGGTGGAGTAAGGTGATTAGGATAAAGGAGAGAATTTAATGATAGATGAGAAGGAGGTGGAGGAGTAGGAAATCAATAACCAAGGATGGAAAGATTATTTTCTTGATAAAATGCACAGTTAGAGTGAATCAAGATCCATGTACACAACAGCCAGTGTGTTAGTTGAAGCGGATAAAAAGATAACAAGCACTCCAGAAAGAGTGAAACATATTGTAAAACTGTAATAGTGTAGAATAATAATTTATGCAACAAGTGGGTAATGTTGATTATTGGCACGAATGTGCACTATTTTTTCGGACTGTTTAAAATCTTCTAATCAACAGCTTTGGTGAGTAATCTTCCAAAATTAATTAACTTGAAATGATAAGTAGACAGGGGGAAGTAGATAAGGAGAGATGGCTGTAACGTTCTCTTATGCGAAATAAATAAATTTTGTTACGTTGGGGGAAAGCAAGATTCCAACGCTGTTTGTACAGTGATAACCTATAATGTTAAACTACTTTAATATATTGCAACGGATTCAATATATATTGTATTTTGCTAATTTCATAATTATGGGAAGGTAAAATGTTTCTTTGGCTTGTTAAATATCTACCATTTCTTGAATGAATAGACAAAGTCGTGTTAATAATATATCAAGTACTGTGTTACGCGAGAAGCTAGTCAGAATTACTATCTGATAGAAAGATTTATATTATTGGAAAACAGTTATAATGGGAGAAATAAAACACGGGAAAGGTATTCTCGTTTCTTGTTGCAACTTATTCCTACCTATACCATGTAGGGGAATTCCTTATACTGAACATCCGTCATATTTGTGCATATATATATATATATATATATATATATATATATATATATATATATATATACTATGTGATCAAAAGTATCCGGACACCCCCACAAACACATGTTTTTCATCTTAGGTGCATTGTGCTGCCACCTACTGCCTGGTACTCATTATCCGCGATCTCAGTAGTCATTAAAAATCCTGAAACACCAGAATGGGACGCTCCGTAGAACTCACGGACTTCGAACGTGGTCAGGTGATTGGGTGTCAATTGTGTCAGAAGTCTGTACGCGAGATTTCCACACCCCTAAACATCCCTAGGTCCACTGTTTCTGATGTGATAGTGAAGTGGAAACGTGAAGGGACATGTACAGCACAAAAGCGCACAGTCCGACCTAGTCTGTTGACTGACAGAAACCGCCGACATTTGAAGAGGATCGTAAAGAGTAATACGCACGCATCTATCCAGACCATCACACAGGAATTCCAAACTGCATCAAGATCCACTCCAAGTACTATGACAGGCGTGAGGTGAGAAACCTTGGATTCCATGGTCGAGCGGCTGCTCATAAGCCACACATCACGCAGGAAAATGTCAAACGACGGCTTGCTTGGTGTAAGGAGCGTCAACATTACACGATTAAACAGTGGCAAAACGTTGTGTGGAGTGACGAATCACGGTACGCCATGTGGCGATCCGATGGCAGGTTGGGGGTATGGCGAATGCCCGGTGAACGTCATCTGCCAGCGTGTGTAGTGCCAACAGTGAAATTCGGAGGTGGTGGTGTTATGGTGTGGTCGTGTTTTTTCTGAAGGGGGCTTGCACCCCTGGTTGTTTTGCGTGGCACGATCACAGCACAGTCCTACATTGATATTTTAAGCACCTTCTTGCTTCCCCCTGTTGAAGAACAATTCGGGAATGGCGATTGCATCTTTCAACACGATCGAGCACCTGTTCATACTGCACGGGCTGTGGTGGAGTGGTTACACGAAAATAACATCCCTGTAATGGACTGGCCTGCACAGAGTCCTGACTTGAATCCTATAGAACACCTTTGGGATGTTTTGGAACGCCGACTTCGTGCCAGGCCTCACCGACCTACATCGATACCTCTCCTCAGTTCTGCACTCTGTGAAGAATGGGCTGCCATTCCCCAAGAAACCTTCCAGCACCTGATTGAAAGTACGCCTGCGAGAGTGAACGCTGTCATCAAGGCTAAGGGTGGGCCAACACCATATTGACTTCCAGCATTACCGATGGAGGGCGCCACGAACTTGTATGTCATTTTCAGCTAAGTGTCCGGATACTTTTGATCACGTGGTGTATCACTAGGTTGTGGGTTAGGTAGTAATAAATAAAAGTTACATATTGTATTTGGAGTTACTGGAGGAGGGGGGAGGTGTTAGTTGAACAAACAATTCTATGGATTTTCACCAACTGGCACTTTAACCCACTCACCTGTACATGTACATTTTAGAGCATTCACATGTATGGAGCACTACACAGACCACATCTCCTCGATCGTAGCTGATGTAGCAGAGGAATGCATCCCTGTAGGCACAGAGGATTCTTGGCTGTGAAATCTGCAAAATGATCATGTCATCCTGTCGCACCAAGTTCTGATGTGTGACAAACAGATGATCATACATCGCTTCTGATGCCCCAATCCAGTTGCACATCCCGGTCCTTCCAGGAACAAAATTTAAAGCACAATATGCCACTTGATTAGGTCTGTTATTAGCTCTGAAAAAAATAGAAACGCTTAAATGAATGTGAGGATATTTACGGTAGTCGTGTGCACTACAGAAAAACAATTGTGTTCATTTTTCTATACTTTCATAACCTTCAAACTAACACAGCTTCAGCCTTATATTACAAAAGTTTTGAATCAATAATTTATTGCAATTTAATTTGCTCTTTCTACAGTACGAGTACATTGTTAAAGAATCCCTATGTCCCACATTTTGCTTTCTCTATAGTTTATCTATATCGAGATTTCATCGGAAATAAATACTTTGAGGACTCCTGAATCCAAAAGGTATTTTTATAAAAATTGCCGCGCGTGTCTGTGTGTGCGTGTGCTTGCGCGTGCGTGTGTGTGTCTGTTTGTGAACAGCATAACTACAAAAGGAAATGTTTGATAAATTCCAAATTTCGTATTTGTGTTCAACGCCCCCCAAAGATACGACCCGAAGATTTTCAAAAAGCTCCCCACCTTAAACTACTCTTTACATGTAAGAGTTTTGAAATTTTTGAATTTTCTTAAGACTAGTTTAATAATTTTGATTAAAATACTATATTTTTAAAAATATTTACATGAAGAATAAAATATATATCTTGAATTTTCTGGAGTAACCTGTGGAGCCGACTTTATTCGGAAGGAATGTTGTATAATTTTGGTAAACCATGAAAAATAGACAAAAACGTTTTACACAAAAGATTTAGGTCTCTTTAAAACACGCAATTTATTATTCAGGTAAGTCTTCTTGTGTTTTCAGCCATTTCTGAGATATCTGTTTTTATTTGTTTGAACTTTTCAATACGTACAGAAAGCCATTTAATGTAACACAGATTTTTTTTTAATTTTATTAATTGCTATCAAATTGGTGCAAAGAAAAATAGTAATCACTTTTTTCTTATGTTAAGGAGAGGGGAGGATTCCTCGAAATAAGTCTTAAGTGATGGCAAGACCAATCGGTTAACTTGGAGGAGAGGAGGAGGAGAATGAGACACAAGGAATTCTAAATATTAATATTATCACCCACGATAACAAAAACCAAAGATCAAATAGTTTATAAAAAATCTGATGTGTTACACTCACATGACTTTCTCTACTCTTGTACAATCTAATTTTACAAACGCCTATTCTCCATATCCTTCATGTTAATCGAGATATCGAGATGTCAATCTTATTGGTAATTTTCTTGTAGATGCAAGGGAAACATGGTAGCTTTTAAGCGAGTCAAATATTTTAACGCTGGTTGCTATGTGGCGCATTCCATTCTCTTTGCATGTCCAAGACATAAAAAAATCTGATGTGTTACACTCACATGACTTTCTCTACTCTTGTACAAACTATTTTTACAAACGCTTATTCTCCATGTGCTTCATGTTAATCGAGATATCGAGATGTCAATCTTATTGGTAATTTTCTTGTAGATGCAAGGGAAATATGGTAGCTTTTAAGCGACAGTCAAATATAACGCTGGTTGCTATGTGGCGCATTCCATTCTCTGTGCATGTCCAGGACATAAAAAAAATGAATAACGCATTTGAGAAAAAGTATAAGTATTGGAAAATTTAAGGAAATAACAAGCAATATCTCGAAAACGGTTCACTCAACAAAAGAAATGTATATGACATAAGTTGTGTATTTTAACGCGATCTACATTGTTTGTGTAGTAAAATTTTGTCTATCTCTTATGGTTTACCAGTTATGCAAAAGTCGTTCACTATGAAGAATACTTTTGGAGACATTCCCAGAAAATTCGAGATATACATTTCATTTCTCATGACATTATCTTAAACATATGATATTTTCATCAAAATCGTTAGATCCATTTTTGAGAAAATTAAAATTTTCGAAAAATCTTCCATGTAAAGGGTAGTCTGGGATGGGGGGATTTTCTTGAAAACCTTCGTGTCGCATCTCTGGAAGATACTGAACCTAAATACCAAGTTTGGTGCTTATCCGACTGTTCGTTTTTGAGTTATGCTGTTCACAGACACACAGACACACACACACACACACACACACACACACAGACACACACACACACACAGACGGACATGTTTCCAAAAATGCTTTTTTTGGATTCAGGAGGTCTCAAAACATGTATTTCCGGCGAAATCTCGGTATCGAATTTTTGGGTGGAATGCAATACTACTTCCCCTACTTACTATACGTAGTAGAGAAAGTAAAAACTAATAATGCTAACCGAGCGAGGTGGCACTCGCGACTCGCATTCGGGAGATCCGGTTCGATCCCCGGTTACCACCCACTCATGGGATTTTGGTGATTTCCCAGGATCGGAAGGCGAATGCTGGGGTGGTTCATCTTCTACCACGACTCTCCTCCCTCTCATTTCCTGTACCCATCATCTTCCTTGACATGTGTTTCAGGGTTGTAGGACCAGGCGACGGTGTCGGCGGGTTGCGGCTGGACGGTGGCTCAGTTAGAAGCGGCCTCTGGTTGCTCTCGGGCGATCCTTCGGGGACCCCAGGAAGTTAGGTGTCCGGACGGCGTCGCATGCGTTCAATCTGGAAACATTAGGGATCCCGTCCGCGGGTGTATCCTTCGTCATCCGGATCCGGTCGCCCTTCGGGCTCCCCTCATTCCTCCCTCCCAGGGGTCACAGTAGAAGCACAAGGGATCGGATGGCCTGTTCGCCAGTATCTTTACCTTTACCTCTAAAGGTAGCTGGAGTTGTCCAGTTGCTTCCACATGAACAGCAACACGACTCACGAGCACGTTGAGAGTGCCTCTATCAGGGTACATACGCTCGGCAGCTCGGTATAACGTCTGTGGCCCGCATTCGGGAGTTCCCAGGTTCGATCCCTGCCCACGCTGACCCATGGGCTTTTTCGGGGGTTTTCCCGGATCGTCAGGCGAATGCCGGAGTGGTTTCTTTCATCCCTCGAATTTTCTGTCCCTCCATTTCCTTCCATTAACAATTTCATTCACCCTTCACCCCATTTGGTCTATTTAAGGATTGTAAGCGTCGGCGATGGTGTTTCAGTGCAGAGTGCTAGGAAAAAACATGTTCTCTCTGAACTTTCTCCGTCACTCAGTCTTCGCTGATTGTGCAGGCATAAGGACCACCTCCTTGGGGCGGGGGGCAATAAATCCTGTGGGGCGAAGTCCCGGTCTGCCTCTCCAACTACCGGGGCATCTTAATCTGGACCCTGTCATTGCTGTGCCGTCACTTCTGGTTCCGGTCGCCAGGTGTCTTCCTTTACCTCATTCCTTCCTCCAGGAGGCGCCCCCTCGTGGTGCGTCGGTACAATATCACAATTCCTGGATCGGTGCCGAATCCCCTCGCTTCACAATTCACAAGGTATTTGTAACCGCTGTTAACTTGTATACGTCTTTACCAGCCACTAAAATTAAGAAAACAAAACACTGGATTTTAATTTACTTTTGTAAAGCCACCTTAGCTACCTTTGCCAACATTAATTTTAATTTTCTTTTTGTAACATTTCTCTATAAGAATTGTATTGCTACCTCATATCTGAGGGTTCGTGCGTGCTGCGTTTTCCTATGCTTTTCTCTTCGAAAGTGTATAATTTAAAAACAACTTTTCCTACGAAAGTTGCGTGTTTTGAAGAGCTCTGACTTACGATATCCTATTCGATCTATCCTTCCATTTGAAATATTAAAGTAATACGTCACTGATTCCATTTCTGGTTATGTCTGACTAATAAAATCAAGCTTAAGTACTTCACATGTACTTTAGCTATAAATATTACTGTTGCGAGTGGCCTGTTTCAGCACGTATGAATACATAGAGTGTAGTAGATACAAGGTAACATAATGTTGGTTACATAACCAAGATAGGTGGCATTTCTATAGCCTGACGGTATAATAGATCGGTAGAATGCCACGCTATCTTTAGGAGCAGTAAAATATGAAATGGCGTTTTCAGCAATAATAAAGGTAAATGCGACTGTAAAACGTATTACTTTCATTCTCGAAGAAACCGTTGTTGGATTTTGGTTATCCCTATCATGAAGTATCGACACGGGTAGCCGAGATTGTTAAGGCACGGATTTATTATCGGGAGGACTGCCTTTAAAATCACACCAGGACCGTCCAACCTGACTGTAGGCTTTTTCCAGGTTTTCTTCTACCTTTATACTTGTCATATACCGCGGAGGGATCCTAAACCTGGGCTTGAAACGTTTCCTTCCTGAATCTCCTTTCCCAGTTATAATTTCATTTCACGTATCATCAATGTCCACCGCTTGTAAAAAAATTGAAATTGAGTTTTATTTATGAACGCTCTTTAACTACTATGTTCCTTAGCGTTCCACCCTATATTGGGCGTGGAAGACCGGTAAATTTGCTCAGAGACCTCTTTATCAGGCTTGAGGTTCTTTTACGTGCCGTAAATCTACGACACGGGACCACAGGTTTTACTTCCCTTCCGAAGGAAGCCATGCTAAGGAGTTTTTGCGCCCGAAAAAATTCATCGCCCTCCGCCGGGTTTGAACCCGCGACCTCGGGAATTAGAGGCTAGCATGGTAACCACTACACCACGGAGGACTCCACTGCGTATGGCACTGTATGTAGTAAAGTATGAGTATGACAGAGGGGCAACAGGTACTTTGCAATGCAATCTTCAGATCTATTGCGCATCTCCAGACTTATTGTCTTTGATCCAGAAGTCTGACGTTCATAATGAACTGAATAACACTCTGGACTGTGATGGATGAAAGCTCCCCCAACGTTGGAAATTGACTCCCAAAAATAAGTGCTCTTTGGTGAGTAAGTGCTGACTACTCGCTCAATAGATGGGTAGCTGTCTCATATGCCTTTGACACGTCTACAGGCAGGGTTCACTTGCTGTCCCATTGTGTGCAGGTCCATAAGGGAACAGTTTGCTGTAAAGAGGCCGGTTGGCCATGAGAGCTTTTCTCTGCAAGCTAGTTCAGTCCAAACTCGGTATAAGAGCTTTGGAATACCAGAACCCTATAGATGGGTTGCAGTATTTGTTGCTGATAGCCACCCTAACCAGACCTGATGATAGCCCCAGTATTGGTTATGTAATAAGCAAGAGTATGTAGTGTTCAACTTTCTACCATGAAGTGTACGCGAATACTACAAGGGAACTTGTATTATAATTACACATCGGATTTGTATGCACTAAAGTATCTAAAATAGGCATGCATTTATACTGTCAAAATCTTTAAAATACGAGGTGCGTTCAAAATAAGACCGAATTTTTTTATTGTTCATTATGCAACATTTTAAGCATTTTACCCCTCAAAGTAGTCCCCTTTATTGGCAATACACTGTTCCCAACTTTTCTTCCATTTTTGGAAAGCCTGCTGGGATGGCGTGCAGGTCTCTTGTTGCATTGTCCTTAACCTCCTCTGTGGTTTGGAAACGATGTCCTTTCAACGTGATTTTAAGTTTCAGAAACAGCAAAAAGGCTGCTGGGGCTAGGTCCGGAGAATAGGGTGGATGGGGCACAACGGGAGCCTGGTATTTTGCCAGATAGCTGTGGACAAGGCGCGGCACGTGAGCCGGCGCGTGTCATGATGCAACGCCCAAGTCTGGTTTTTTACACAATTCGGCCTCTTCGTGCGCACAGCATCCCTCAAGCGCGCCCTTAATTCCCTAGTAGACTTCCTTGTTTACCATCTTACCACGTGGTACAAACTCCTGATGGAAAATCTCGACATGGTCATCAGCTGCTGTTGTGGGAGGTCGTCCAAGGTGCTCCTTACCGACCGACACTGCTTAAATCATTCAGAGCACTGCATGCGACTCATTGTAGCAACATTTCACACCCACACACACACACACACACACGCACACACTCGTTCTTCAAGCTCTTTCATGACACTTGTTACTAACCCGAAGAACAGCTTATGTAGGTGCTCACCTCAGCGGCTGTTGCTCGGCAACTAACGGTCATAGTGAAACAGGCAAATAATAACAATTTGCTGTCTAAACCTAACATTAGGTGCGCTCAGTAGCCGCAGCGCGCTCCCTGTACCGGTTGATGCGCTATTTAAAAAATTCTATCTTTTTTTGAACACACCTCGTATACTCTATAATTTCTAAAATATGCGCTAGACATACACTAAACTTGCTATACAATGTACAGTCGGGTGAAAAAAGAACGTGCCCATATAAGGAACCGCAGTTTAAATTAACACGCCTCTGCCGCGCCTTTCATCGGTTACACAGGTTAATGCTTTAATGCGGGACTCACTCAGAGGCTGGTATAAACAGCCTTTGGGAGGCATACTGTTTCAGCCATGTAGGTGACATATACCGGTTCTCCAACCCTTTCATTGCCCAGCTAGGCCTGCTAATGCTAGCGTATCAGACTTCAGCTAATAAAGGCGCGAAACTCATACTAGGAGATTCTACCAACATTCAAGAATGGAAAATACTAAAAGTAACCAAAAGCGTTGGTAGCTTTTTCTCACTCGACTGTACATTCCTCCCTAAACATTATTCCGGTCGTTATAAATTCATTTGCAGTATACAGTGACCATTTTCTCCAAATGCTCAGGTGTAATTTTATGATGTTTATCAGTTAACACAAGTCTTTATGCTGAAAAGGATGTTTCCACGTCTACAGTTGTTATTGGGCAAAATTTGAAAACACCTGCTAACTCTGGGGAAATTTCTTCGGGAAGCATTACGCTTTTACTTAGAAGATATTTAATCACAGAACAAAAAATGTTAATGCCAGGACTTCTCTCTAAAACACTGCACAATTTACCGCTTAATTTCCCTGCATAGTTTAAAGAAACACACTCATTGAGAAATGACATGGTGGTTTTCAAATACGTGTATTATATGCTCGATGCAAGCAAAAATGATGAAATATACAGCAACAGCTGAAATATGCAATTATATGCACTATAAAACTTAACATACAAGCACAGAAGAAGATGAAACATATTGCATAACTTAATTCCATATCACAAGTTTTCTAGCTACCAACTAAATATTTGCATACAAATCCGAAGTCTAATTACAATAGTTTACCTCTTGTAGGTGGTATTTCTGCACGGACACTTATCCACCGTCAGTTGTTTAAGCTCCGACGGATCACTGATGATATGACAAGGATACGTGCCCATCACAGGCACGGATTTCCAAATTAAGGGAATGTTGAGAGTTATCGGTGGCCTGAACACATCCCACATCATACCGTATACTATATCTGTCTTCTCCCTCGGCCAGGCATAGCGCCAGTCTACATCCGGGAGAACAATCGTGCAGCAACAAAGGTTTCGTTCAAGATTGACGATGCAGTTGGAAGGCCTGCAATAAAAACATAAGTACCTTAGATGCTTTCCTGTACTTGGTCTAAGTTTTATAACCTTGCCCCGCTGACATTCTTCTGCGCTCTGTTTCCTTCTCCTTTGCCCTGGGATGACAAACAAGCCCTTGCAATGCAAGGCCAGCCAATAAAAGCACTCTGTCATCATAGATGCACATGGGGGGCACAAATCAACACAAAGGCCAATACGAGGCGGAGTCCCCGAAGGTTCTGTGTTATCCCCCCACTCTTTAGTGTGTATGTGGCCGACCTCCTACAGAGCAGCACGTCAACATGGCACAGTTTGCTGATGACCTGCTCCTGTATTGTACAAGTAAAAACCCACGCAGAGCCTTATACCCCATTCAGAGAAATCTCCGCCCCGCTCCAAGAGTGGTGTAGGCGTTGGCGATTATCCATGAACCCTTCAAAAAGCCACGCCATTATCTTCATAAAGCGCCGCTTTCCCGCAATCCTCCCCGCATTCAACTACCTCAGGAGAAGGATAGAATTGGGAGTTAAGTTACATAGAGGTCTAACTTTTGAGGGACACATCAGGGACCTCGCGCATCGGGCCACTGGGGCTAGCTTCATTGTACCCCATGCTGAGGTTGACGATGCCTGTCCCTCTTAAGTTACACCTTTTTCGAGCGTTCATTATCCCGTCCTGCTTTATGCCTGCGAGATCTGGGGCATGGCCGCAGACTCCAGTCTGTTGCTTCTGCAACGGGTGCAGAATAGGGGCCTTCGGGCTACTTATTCTGTAAAGCGCTCCTTTCCCGTGAGACTGCGTCACGAAGCATCATTTCTTCCTTACGTGGAGGATGAACTTAGGCGCCGGGCCGCAAAACTTTACGACCAGTTGCCATATCATCAGAGCGCCCTCGTTAGGTCTCTAGGGGATTATAACCCCAGAACACGCCACTTGAGACGTCATCGGTTTCCCCGCATGGCATGCGGGCACATCCGGTAACAAGCTAAGGCTGAGCTCCTATACAATCCCTTCAAGAGTAGCTTGGACTTCAAAATTACTACCCCTACATTTTAAAAATGCAAAATTCCAACACCAGCGGTGCACAAGGGTCGTTGCACCACCACCGGCAACCGTTGAGGAAAAAGAATTGTTACCTCCTTTCTCTCTCCTACAAAAGTCTCAACCGCAACCCTGTAACCCCATATCCCATCACTACGTGATTAAGCTCTAATTAGGACAGGTACACGCCTAACACACCTTCGGGTTGCCCTCAGCCCGCCAATACGTCGTCGTCGTCGATGCACATGCTTTGATCCTGTGAGGCAGGTTTAAATCGAAGGATGCTATTTGTTGATAGGAATTTACATACATTCCAGATGCGTTAATTGTGTTACGTAATATTTTTTAGACAGCATGGCCTAAACCTAGATCTTTTTAACATAGCGCACACGAACTAAAAGCCTTACATTAATGCACTACTACGACAAAATTTGTATGCCACTCTAATGTGACCAACTTTAGTTTCAAGTCCAATCACATGGCAATTACCCTTTATATTTGCACATGTTTAATAATTCGACTTGGTTTGATTAGGTTTTATTTAAATGAAATGAAAGCAACATATGTATTAAATGAGTTAAAGCCATATTAGAATTACAAATTCAAAAGGATGGGCAATACTTAACACGTATAACCTTGTTATGAATACATTGTGTTAAAATTATAAATTAAGATTGTTGGAAAATACTATATAAAATTCATATGTTTGCAAAGAATGCTTATATTTTGAAAAATTAATTTAAAATTGTATTATTATAAATAACAAAGGGGAAAGAAATGAATAATGTATAAACGGAAAACATTGCATTCATAATATTTTAAGCAAACTATGAAATAAAAATGTCAAAAAAGAAACAAAATAATAGAAATATACTAAAGAATGAACTTGTATTGTAAATATGTTATTTATATCAATATGTGATGATTTCTGTAAGTTAAAAAATTTGTATATAATTTGTAATTTTTTCGTTATGCTTAGCAACCGGGCTAGTAAGTAAATAACGTTCAATTTTTGTATTACCTTAAGAAATTTTGCCAAAGGAGAAGACATCTTAAGCAATGCTCAATAGAAATAATTTAATTGCAAGGCATATTGTGTTATATTATATATGCAAATGAAATTATTATCAATAATGAATAATTTGTGAAACAATATAAAGAATCAACAAACAAGTTAGAAAGTTTTGAGTAAGTAAGATTGATGTAAAGAGGTAAATCTTATTCTACATTATTATTATTGTTATTATTATTATTTATTTATTTGAAATGTCTTACCTCAAAGCACGTAAATAAATCCTGGATGAGAGTAGATTGGTATTAACTGAGCTACATATGTTTTAAATCAGTTAAAATACACCTGAAAAACCTAGAAAATTAAAATAAGGTTTAACAAAATTCTAAGGCATAACACACGATACAAAAGTCCAGCAATTACTGAGCGAAGCTGATATTCCGGCAAGAATCACTTTTGCCACACTAGGCAGACACATAATACCAATTGATTTATTGGAGCGGTAACTTCAGATCGGGCAATTACAAGTTACATTATCCGGGACGACCATATCAACGAAGAGCATCTAGATTCAGATTCAGAGCCAAACCAGGAACCATTAACAAATCCCGTCCCAGTTTTCATTATGCTTTTAACATGATTAATTTCTCATGGCGGCCGCATTATCTGTTCACAATACAAATTGTCATACCTCAGTTTATCGCAAATAGTTGTGGAGTTAATCTATACCTTATCTTTTATCTTGTACAACCTATATAAAGATTAAATGGCGATAATTATGAACTCAGAACAAACTGAAATGCAAGAGACAGGTGAAATTACAGAAGCAGCAGAAAGGATAACACTAAAACAGTTACATTTAATCGCTTACACAGAAACTGTCATACTTAACAGTATTACTAATTTGTAGAGCAAACCTTTCCCTAAAAGATGGGTTAAAGTTTGCCTCTCTGCTCCAAAGAGTGTAGAAGTTATGATTTTTCCCCTGTGAAGTGGTACAGAATTCACACTACTAAATGGCAGATGCAGTACGATTTGCATAAATCTATTTAAAATATTAAGTATTTTGCTCCAATGATAAACTATACATCGGATTGTTAATACAACTACAATATTTCCACGTAAAACAATAATGTCTGCCCCGCCAGTGCTGGTGCCGGGGGTGCGGTTACTAGTTAGTTGGGGCTCTGTGTTATATGCACTTCTCTGTTTACATCGTGTATTAGCCTACATTGTGTATTTTACGTGTCACCTAGTGTTATTATTGTTCCTTGTTAATTATGCCACCATTCAGTGTTGAACAAACAGTGTTTATATAGGATAATTACGTGAAAACTGATTCTTGCAGAGAATCGATAAGGCGCTTTGCAAGAGAATACTCTGGTAATCGTGTCCAAACACAGAAACTGTTCGACTTGTTACAAAGTTCCGAGAGACAGGACCTGTGAACGACAGGAAACGGATTACGAGGTGAGTGTTCCTACTGAAGAACACTGCCTCAACAATCAACAAAACGTGTTGATTCAACAAATTGAGCTCAACATGTCGCCGATAAACGAGTATCTCCACTGACCAATAAGTCTTGCATTACATGTTGATTTAGCATGCTTGGCTAAACAAAGCTGTTTTCCACCTGCAGTGGAAAACCTGTTGAGTGCGGTATGTATTCGGTCTGCTCTGAAATTTGTGTCTTGTTTTGCAATTGCTAGTAAAATTATAGTCAGGAACAAATTGAAATCTTCTTTCCACATTCTTAGAAAATTCTTGAAGCCGAATTTGTCTTTAACTTTCAGTTCAGACAAGGTGTTATTTACATTGTTTCTATTGCTTAGAAAAGGATGTACACAAAACTTATAATAGCCGTATTATAATTGTCCCTTAAGACAGTTCAGTGGTAGCTCACGTCACTGCAGCTACCTGTGTGACAACCAATCACCGTCGATACTGCCCAACTCCGCCTATAACCTCCAGCATAACATAACACTTGTAATGTTGACGATTTATTTATACTGCTGCATGTGTAAAACGTATGTTTTGTGAAGTAAACCTAGAAGAAATGCATGCACGTATAAAGAATAGACAAGCGCTTGAGGTATTAAATAAATAGTCACGTGTTGTTAGAAATAATAATAATAATAATAATAATAATAATAATAAATAAAGTGAAATA
Source organism: Deroplatys truncata (assembly GCA_030765065.1). Lineage (NCBI taxonomy): Eukaryota > Metazoa > Arthropoda > Insecta > Mantodea > Mantidae > Deroplatys > Deroplatys truncata. The sequence goes on from CM060985.1 coordinate 49,159,003, forward strand.
CGCACAAATATGCAAGTATGAAAGAAATGTTTAGTTTTCAGCGCAAAGTTCTGTCACTGATTTTGAGCACTTGGTGCAATATAGCAAGTAGTATTTGCCGCGCTTTAGTACACAGAGTTTACAAATACATTTATGTGATTTATGCGTTACTACATGAAAATTAATTCCTTGTGGAGCGCATTCTATGCGTGGCTCATTACGACGTTTCTTATGCATTGATATAGTTATGTTATCAAATGTTTGTTCTGGTAACAGAAATGGTACTCACAAATAATATGTAGCCGCTATCTCACCTCGCAACACTTATAATTAAATATATAATTATGATACCGGTTAACATCCTTTTGGTAATAGTATTAGTAGTCTCACGGTATAAACATATATCTTCTTTCGTTAACAGTGTGAGGAAGAGGATTCATTTAATAATATACCATAATAAATTAACTGTTAAGCATTGTTAACTGAGCGCGTCAGGTAGCATTTCGCCCTCCCGTTCCTCTGCGTGCAAAGGTTTCAACTTAGCTCTCCCTCCACTTCGCTCACTACACGTGGTGCCGGAGCTGCTTCAAGGAACAAGGGCGATTATACTTGCACCTCTTTCACCAGACTAGAAATACTAAATCTTATAGTGATTAGTGATATAGCGCAACGTGTTTACACTGTGTCTCACTTGTTAATGCAGTGAACACGGAGTGTTGATGGGAATTGCAACTACACTTATCACTCAACATGTTTCGCATTACATGTCCTTAAAGTTGTTTATGTTTAGCGTTGACTGTTGGGTGTTGACTTTTGAGGCAGTGAAGACCCGATTTTAGGCACAACAGGGAAACGTCTCGAGCATTTGCCGAAAATAAAATCATCCGCCGTCTTGCTCAGGAGACAGGGGTGTGAGAATATCCTTTGCTTGAAAAGCAATCAAATTACTTAAATTAAAACCGTACAAAATTGCCGTGGTCCATGAATTGAAGCCCCACGATCATGAAGCTAGAGTGCACGGGAATTTCATATGCAGATGTCATCAATGTATTGCTGCCGAGGGACAACATTTTCAACATCGCCTATAACACAGGTTCTAGTTCTAGTTTGAAAAGGGGTGGGTTTTATGCCCAAGCACTGCGACCTTTAAGATCTATTGCGCATCCCCCCTTTCATCAGTTAAGTAGTCTGTTGCTGGATATGAACTTAACCAGACTGCTAACTGAGGCTTTCGATAGTTCATCTATCTTTGGAAAGTGCTTGCCAAAAATACTTGCTCTTTGATTCGCAAGAGCAGGGCAATCACATAGCAGATGAGTAACAGTCTCATCTCCTTCTAGGCATCTACTACAGATAGGGTTGTTAAACAATCCCATTCTGTATAGATTAAACTTTAGGGCACAGTGTCCTGTAATGAATCCTGTTGCCCATGCAAGTCTTCTTCTACTAAGACTGCGCAGGTACTTTGCCCTGCTGTTATCCAGGTCTGTAATAAACAACTTGGAATGTCTGCAACCTTCAATGGAGTTCCAGTAGTTCTTGTGTTCTGCTTGAGCCCAGCAATTAATAGCCTGTTTCACTGGTCTGTAGGACACTCCCAGTACAGGCTCCGAACCAAAAAATGGGATTTCACTGCCAATCTTGGCTGCTTCATCTGCTTTTCATTGCCTGGTATATCTGTATGTCCTGGCACCCACATAAGTTGAACCTTATTGTGTTCAGCCAGTGTCATTAAGGATTCCCGGCACTCTGAGACGAGTTTGATTTATTGATGGTGATTCAAGTGCTTTAAGAGCAGCTTGACTGTCTGAGAGGATAAGAACACTTCTATTCTTATATCTCCTTTTAATGCTTTCCATGACACTGGCTACGATTGCATAAACCTTAGCCTGGAAAACTGTAGCTAAAGTACCCAGACTATAAGAAATCTTGGTGCTATTACCGTAAAGCCCAGCCCTCGTTCCTGATTTGGTTCTAGAACCATCAGTATACCAGTCTTTCCCATTCACCCCGCTGTGGATAGGAGACCGTAAATTCCAATTCAAACTTGAATCTTGGTTCAAGAATGTCAGTCCTCATGTTGAGTATCTGTTGTGCATTCTTATCCCAAGGAAGCTTGAGATGATTAATATGTCCAGTATTAGACACAGGTTAGTGTTCCGCTATTATTATTGTTATTATTATTATTCGTAATCTACCGCGCTTTGCCGGCCATTAGTTGTATTAACAACCCTGTATCAATTAACGAGAAAATTCCAATTTTTAAGACTGGACAAAAAATAACTAAAAATGTAAATTGGGGACAATTTTGCCATATAGTCTTCACTTAAGTTGCGCCTCGCTTTCATATATACCACCACCTATAGTGTCTCCCCATAAGCTATTTGATTGACTTACTTGTAGCTGATGTAGTCAAAGAATGACGGATTTGCTGTGAATTGAGTTCCAGGTGTCAAGAAGTCGTAACAGACGAGCGGAGCCACGCGTTCAAAATCCGCGCAGCAGTGTCCATACATTCCCAACTTCATTCCATGGCCTTTCAGTAAATGATTTTCCAGGTCCTCATGTTTTCCCTTCCAGAAACACTGTAGGCCCTTATCGCCACCCCCACACATGCCACAAGCTGCATTCATTGTTTCTGCTGAATTTCTTCTCTTTTTGCTTGGAAGGCTTTCCTCGTCTGAACTTCTGTCTTCTTCAGAGGTGTCGTCCTTCCCACTGGAGCATAAACAAAACCCTGATGTGATACACTTACAAGACTTTATCTATTATACATTCACGTATAGTGTTATATGATGATGATACGATATCATTTAGAGAAACAAAAATCTGGAGAAGCCTTGAAAATAAAAAAAAAATCAAGATCGATTGGTGGAGAGAAGATGGTTGATATAAGTAGCAGGCAGGAAAGGGACATTTTAACATATATGGAACAATAGAGACGTTCCTAGGAGAATTAAGAGGGAGGGAAGTAGGAAAATATGTCACATGTGGGGAAAAAAGGAAAGGTAGAGCGCACAATACAATCAAAGTGGTTACTATCCAACACACGAAATTGGACAAAATGAACAAGAAATGGTAGCCATAAGAATGTTAACAGTTGAGGGAGAAACAAGTAGTAAGACTATGGGTGAGTTTTGAAGGAACAGCAAGGAAAAGTAGTTGAAGAAAGTAAACAAACAAATCTCATACGTTGCACTCACATGACTTTCTCTACTCTTGAAAAACAAGTTTTACAAACGCTTATTCTCCACCTACTTCATGTTAATCGAGATAAACATTTGCAGAAACTTATTGTTAATTTTCTTGTAGGTACAAGGGGAATATGGTAGGCTTTAAGCGACAGTCAAATCTTTTAAGAGCTGGTTGCTATGTGGAGCATTTCATTCTCTTTGCATATCCAGGACATAAAAAAACGAATAACAAATTACTATTTGAGGAAAAGTATATATAAGTATTGGAAAATTAAAACAAATAACAATGAAGATCTCGGAAATGGTTCACTCCCCCCCCCAAAAAAGGTATGTGACATAAATTATGTGTTTTAACGAGATCTATACTTTTTGTGTAGAAAAACTTTGTCTTATCTCTTTACGGTTTACCAGTTATGCAAAAGCCATTCAGAATGAAGAGGTCTTTTCGGGGACATTCCCAGAAAATTCGAGATATACATTTCGTTTGTCATGAAAACATTTTAAATATGCGATATTTTAATAAAACTCGTTAAAGCCATTTTTGAGAAGATCAAAAATTTTCCAAAAATGTTCCATGTAAAGGGTAATCTGGGGTGGGGGATTTTCTTGAAAATCTTTGTGTCGCATCTTTGAAAGGTACTGAAATTAATACCAAGTTTGGTATTTATGCAACTTTTCGTTTTTGAGCTATGCTGTTCACAGACAGACGTACACACACGGACCTATTTATAAAGATGACTTTTTTGATTCAGGGGACCTCAAAACATGTATTTCCGGTTAAATCTTGGTATAGAACTTTTGGATGGAATGCAATACTTGCCCTGCTTATTATAGGTAATAAAGTAAAAAAACAAGGAGAGAGGGGCAGGAAGGGCGAGGAAGGAGAATAAGATGAAGTAGTTATCAGAGAAGTGGGAAAGGAAGGAAAAGAGTAACTGCTAAGCGAAAGCCAAAGGGCCAGAATGTCAAGCGCGAGATAGTGTTAAAAGAAAGGAAACTCGGACTTTTGTGCTAAAATGTAAGTATAATTATTCTCGTTTCTATCGACAACGGTACTAGTGCGAGTTTAGAAAAAAGTCTAAATGTTTGACACTACTAAAAGTGCATTCAACATACACCCCCAAAATTACGACAAAAGCACTCAGTCTTACCAATAACTTGTTGCCACAAAAGTCAAGAAAGGTGTACGAGAAATTCTATTCACAATTCATGGATTGGAGAATATCAAAAGGTATGAATTCGTTCTCAGTCAATGTCAGGTGCTACAAGGTCATTGTATTGTAACCATAGATAAAGGAATAGCGATTGTAATACATCACTCAATCCAGAAACGAATACTTATGAAACCTATAAAGATACATGGTCGAGCATAAACAGTCGTATGAAACTTGACTATAATGGTGATTAAAACGCTCTCATGATAATGCTTCGCTTTGCTCGCTCGGTTAATTATAATACACGCGTTTTAATTACTAGCATTATAGTCTCGTTGCATAATATACTATTTTCACATGATCATCAGAGACGGGTAAATTTCTGTAATTGGATTTTACGAAATAATAGAGTAATTGACCCACTCTTAACATTATTTACAATAATTTTATAATACTGATATATTTTAAAGTATGTTAAAATTAAAATACCATACCAAATGAAAACTTAGTACACAAAAAATGTATATCTCTTTAAAACACACAGTTTATTTCAAATAACTTTTTGGTGGCATCAGCCCGTTTCTGAGATATCCGTTGTTAAAGATTCGAATTGTTCAATACTTGGTCATACATTTGGAGTCCTTTCAACATTCAGTTGTTTCTAGCGATTGCATGGAATCAGTATGGAATTTCAAGCCCATCATATAGGGTCCTTTTATAAACCTTTGATATGCTGTTCTCTTTGTGTCTATAAAGAAATGTGTAATGCAAAGGTTTATTTGGATTAGCACACAGTAGATAGAAAAATAAGCCTTATTAAGAACAGCTTGTATACTCACTAATAAACGGTAGAGGGTGTGTGTAATGTATCACGTCACATTTTTTTGAACAGCTGACCGACTTTGAATGTCGGTCAATAAGACTGCTACCGCGCAGACTATGAGTCATTGCATTTAATTCAGGAAACTTTTGTATATAGGGCAATTAGTAAAAGATTATGGTCTTCATGATTCCCTGATATAATGGTATGCGATTTTTACCTATGTAGGAACCAGAAATATTATCAAAAGCACCTCCACTCCGTGCAAGAACTAAAGGAAAGCATTATGCGAAAATTTCACTCAATTTCGGATATTAAGCTCTCGAGTGTGAAGGAAAATTTCCTGAGAAGATATAAATGTGGGATAGAGTAGGATAAAATTTCTAAGATATTTTATGATAAGGTGTGTGCTTATTATCATTGTAATTGTAACCCTATCATAACGGCGGAAGTGGGAGCTGCGTCGGCCGACGCGCGAGCTGTTGTGCGGTGGCCGCAGTCTGAAAGAAAATCATTGTACTACTACTTATTTAGTTCTTATTTATATGCTCATAAATTTTTCCTCTCCTCTTTTAACGGCTCATTTCCATTTTTATTCTTTAACTTTTTCTTAATATTGCGCTATTACAGTTTCTGTCTAAAATTTGATTTATGTCAATTTTCCTATTCATTCTTAACCATATAGTTTCTTTTCTCCAAATCTGTTTCCCTGCATTCAAATACTACGTATAGGATTGTGTATCATAATATTCGTATAAAAGGCTATTCTAGTAACCCAAATGACGTTACCTAAATAAATTTTAGCCTAGAAATAATTACAAATTAATAATAAATGCAGCTTCATTACATAATATTTCGTTGCTGGTACAAGGGGTTATGGAGGAAACTGAATCAATTGTCACTTGTTTAGAATCCGCATCGCTTTATACTGGCCTAGAAATTCTTTCCATGACATCACGTGAAGCAGCTGAATCGCGACAGCGCTTTAAAAATGAAGTATTAAAAGTTTTGAACAAATATAAACCTATATTACAAAAGAAATGATGCTAGAAAAGTTATTTGAAGTATGTCTTTTAAAGGTATCTACATTTTTGTGGAGCACATTTTTGTCTACCTTGTATGGTTACCACTCATATAAAATTATACACAATTCGTTCCGAATTCGTTCCCAGAAAATTCAAGACATACGTTTTATTAGTCATATAAGTATTTTATACATATGTTATTTTAATAAAAATAGTTATAGCCATTTTGAAGAAAACCAAAATTTCGAACAATATTCCTGTAAAGGGTAGTTTGAGGTGGGGGAACTCTTGAAAATCATCTTATCGTATCCTGTGGAGATGCTCAACTTAATACCAATTTTGTTATTTAACAGGCCTTTCGTTTTTGAGTTTGCTGTTCACAGACACAGACGCGCGCGCACACATTTTTGTAAAAATGCTTTCTGAGAGGGATTCAGGAGTCTCAAAACATGTGCACTCTGATGAAACCTCGGTATGAAATTTTTGGGTGGAATGCAATAGTTCTTCTAGTAGTAGAGAAAGTAAAACATTGTAACACACATACACCCCGTCGACAGTAGCGAGTGAGTTTTGTGAGCTGGAAGTAATAATCGAAAATTTTGACGAGTTTCTCTAAGCATTATCATTTGCTGGTTTATACATTATTCGCATTTATTTCGTGTTAGGGGTATTAGGTACTTACAGGAGTACTCAGAATATAGGAAGTTTTAAGTCGCTATATTTGTCAAACTACTACAGTTAATTATATGAAAATTCGCTACAATATAAAGCTAATTAAAATTATTCTAATGCATATAGTAGGAAGTGTATGTCTTCTCCTTCTGCCTTCATGCATTAGACATTTCTGCCTGTAGCAATTTACATACCCTGTTCGAGTCAACTTTTATTTTGTCTTTCAAAACTTTTTTTCTGCCTATTGTTTTATATTTCCTAAAATGAAATGTTAGTCTCTCTCTATTCATTGGAATAGGCAGGAGGGGATTCAGCAGAGATCCACGGATGAGGGTATTGTACCGATGTCCCACCAGGGGACGCTCCCAAAGTAATGATGTGAAAGGAGACACCGGGTGGCCGGAACCAGGAGTGACGGCACAGCAATGACAAGGTCCCTACATTTTCCAGATTTAGCGCCCCGGTAGTCGGACAGGCATACTGAAGACCCCGCCCGATACAGCGTCCAACCCCCTCCAAGGGGCGGTTCTTATACGCCGACAACCATCTGAAAGGCTGAGTGAGGCAGAAAGTTCATAGGGAGCATCTTTTTTCCCTACCACGCTGCACCGAAACACCATCGCCGGCACTTCCAACCGTGAAATAGATCAAACGGGTTGAAGGAGGAATGAAATGATTAATGGAACGAAATGGAGGGACAGGAAATTCTGGGGATGAAAGAAACCACTCCAGCATTCACCTCACGACCCGGGAAAATCCCCCAAAAACCCATGGGTCAGAGTGGGCGGTCCCCTGGAATCGAACTCGGGACCTTACGAATGCGGGCCACGGACTTACCGCCTGAGTCATCCCGCTTTATATTCTTTAATGTTTTTTTTTAATTCAGAATGCATATATCTAAATGTGTTCTAATATCTTCATTTATTTTTTGATCTGTTCTCTTATATCACTTCGTTTACTTCGAGCCTCCTTATGCTCTTCTCTGGCATAATCCATGCTTCACTCGCATACAGTAATTTTGGTACTGACATTACTTTATAAAACTTAAATATTATGTATTTTCTTTCTTTGTTTTTCAAATAGGCGGCGCCGTGGCCGAGTGGTTAGACCGCCCGCCTCCCACCGAGGTTCAATCCCAGGGACCTGCATGTGGGATTTGTGGTGGACGAAGCGGCGTCTGGGTGGTTTTCTCCGGGTTCTCCGGGTTCCCTCGCCATTCATTCCACCAACTGCTCCATTATCACCTTTCCTTTCATCCATTTCACCAACATTTCGTTTCATCTACTTCCTTCATCCCATACCGGGCATCGGGCTGATCACCCATCCTGGATGCTCTATCTGATCCATGAGTGTCTGCTCCTCGACGGGCCTCTGACCCCAGGCACCCGCTTGTAAGTCCTGGGGGGTGTAAGTCCTACATAAGGGGAGGGTAAACAGATAATGAATGTTTTCAAATATTTTTTTACAGGAAATCTATGCTAGTTTTTTTCAAAGGTTTCTGTTTCATTGGCTCTGCAACTAATTTAGTTATTTTTCATGCACTCATTCAGTGCGTTTTTCAGGAACTTTTGGAGATATCTTAATCAAATTTTTCTCTAAATTTTTAATAATAAATACTACATTTCCATGAAAAATTATGAATCGCTGTATTTTTGGATTTTTATCGTAAAATTGTTTTTATTGCATAAAGACACAATTTTCTGAACATTTCCATTTTTTTTCTTTAACTATATGCGACATATTGATCATATTTGTTATAAATTGTCAGATATATTGTTTACAACAACATATAAAAATTTGAGTGTAATACGCCAGTTTCCTAGTAACGACGCATCATCTAACGACATGCTTGACAATTTGCAATCCTTCCTCCTCCTCACCCCCTTTTCTATTCACCGCAATACCTTATTACCACGAATAAACATTTGATCGAGAGTAACGTATCGTGAATAGAGAATCAGTTTTGATATGAATGGTATAATACAAGGTGAGCCAAAAAACTACGAACCGGCTGCGCGGTATTTTTCCTGTCCGCGTGCTCGGTGCTCGTTGCCGTCTGCCGCTATCATAGAAAGGTGCGGATGAAACCATACAACAGTTTTAGAACTACTTTTAAAGGCTTTACTTACCAACTTTAAGAAAGGAGATGCTGAAACTGGCCACCGTCGTTGTCCATACATTTTTGGCACTTCTATAGGAAGCTATCCATCATGGATAGGCTTCTTTCAAGTGATATGTTGTTTGAACCTTTCTAAATTTTGTAGCAACTATAGCTACAATTCAACATGAATGATATCGTTAATTTTAGCGGTCCGCACATATTTTGCTACTAAACAGCATTAATGATTTATTTATACCCATCTACCCGACAAGTATAAAAACTCGTGCACCTACAATCGTATATGAAATACCATTTAATGCAACGCATGAAGCTTTACTGCCTGAGTGCTGGCTGATCTGTCATCTGTCACTTATACTCGAAGCGATAAGCAATACGCTGTAATGAAAAAATTGTGCTTGCAACTCTGTACAAGGATGACTCAAGTTGTAAACGAATATTCAGGTAACTTGTTCAGAATAAGCGATACCAATGCCGCGCAATCAGTGAATGATGTCACCCAGGCTCGGTAACCGTCTCGTTCTTTCAATAACGCGTTAAGTAATTGTCTTCGTTATTTTGGTAAACGTTATTGGGTAACTATGTAGTTACTTTGTAATCGTTACTTTGGTAACCATTACATTAAGATAACCATTACAATGTAGCCGTTACGTTATTTTCTGTCCATCCCTACTAATGACTACGTGGTAACTGAAGGACAGAAAGCCTGTCGTGATTGCGAGGTTTGGGGACTGGGGAAAGCTAGCCGGCATTGTCTCTGACGCACCGTGCGAGCGGTCAGGATTTATAACGAAGACTCAGCAATTACTCTATTCACTTACAAATTACATCAGCCTTGTGCGTAATGAAAATCAAATGAAAGAAGATAAAACTACTTAGAGTGGCTATTTGTCCTATCAGCGTAATTGTTAATTTAGACCAAGCGGCGATTAAAAGCCCTATCGTGCCAATGTTAAATCTGCTAAATTCATTACTCGTTATCTCCGAAACTATTTTTGAGATATCAGACTGAATATTTGCAGGGTGTAGTTGCATGTATTATTTCACGAGTTTCTTATACCCAATAAGTTTGTATATTAAGAAAGATTGGATTATTTTCTTAATAATAGAATATTTTTATTAAAATGTATAGCAATTATAGTTTTAAAAAATAACCAACCATGTTATTAACACCAAAGTACATTCACAAATTCGTTTTTATAATCCTAAAATTTAATTTAGCTATATTCAATAATTTCTGAGAAAACGGTTCATCTGTACCAGAAAATATCAATCACAGAAAAGGTTATTCAAAGCAAAAAATAGTGAAAACAAACTCGTACTTATGTATACAAAGAAACTACATGATTTTAACATACATATTTAATAGCACTACCAATTTATACAGCAAAACTTCTTCTAAAAGATGGCTGAAGCTTACCGCCCTACTTGAACGTATGCAGGAGCCATAATTTTTTTCTGTGGAGCAGTTCACTGTCGCCTTTGTGGCAGCGAGTCTGAAACTCTTGGACACGTTTCGGGCACCTGTTCTTACGGCGAGACTCCTCGAAACTCTAGACATCACACAATTAAATCGCTCATTGCCGAAGATAAACACCATCGTGTAGGCGAAGAAGTCCATGGCATTTCTCAAGAGGTATTCTGTCGGCGTATAGAAGTGCTTGCCATACCACCTGGATCTGCCTACATTATCGACCCAACAGTGGGACTGGAGCCTCATGAAAAACAGCTAGTCGAGGTACACAAGAAAAGTGTAGGATTTACGAGCCCACAGTGCCCTACTACCTGGAGAAATGCGCCCTCATCTATCGAAAGCCAGGGAACCTTCTCCGCAAAGGCTACATGCTGGAGAGAGTGCCAGTACAAGCAATTATTTTGGCAACACTAGCTGCTGCTTGTATCAGAACAAAACAAAGCTGTACTCGAGACAATCAATCATAACAGATGCTGGAAGTGTACTCTTTGTTGTTGAAGGCAGACTTCAACTCGTTCATACATATTGTCAAGGACTTTCACTAAATTTTCTTCCGTAATCAACTGCAGATCATTATATTCACTTTAAGTTCATCGATCGATTTTGGATTAGTTTAATGCATCGCAGATTTTGACGCACTCCAAAAGAAATTTCCATAAAACAAAGTCTTACACAGATCCAGCAAGAACATAAATGCAAGTACCTTATAATTTGTAAAGACTGTATAAGCGTAATACATGCCTTAAGGAACTTGGTAGAGATTTGGGTTCAAGAAATTGTTTTGTAGTTGATCAAGTTTTCCGTTTGTTAAAATCGTAGACCTGACTGTTCTTGGTGCATCGTGAACTGAGCCGGTCACAAGGAATTTATCAAATCTCACAGAGTATTCTGATTTAGACACTTGAAATTAGTAAAACGTTTAGTTTTACGTTTTCCGTAAACCGATCGCCTTCACGGAAAATGTGTTGCACCAAAACACCTCCCGCTCACTAATATACTTTACGCAATCGAAATATTCTTTCTAAAAGCACGGACACTACAATATAAATGACTACCCCAAGACAAAGTCGCCGCAACCTACCCTTCAATTTACCATTACCCTTGATGATGTGCCAATGACCTCGGCCTGTCTTCTGCTGCCAACTTAAAGTATGCTTTTCAGCAGCAGGAAAAAACTTGACAGATTGCGGAGAGAATTCCCTGGCACTCTGTAGGTCTATGGTCGTAGCAAGAGGCATGATCCTCAAGTTCTTCGTCCATTTCTGTAAGAGGTTTGGCCTAGGCAGCCACCTAATTAAGAATGCTTCACCCTTTGCCATTAAAGAATCCGTTTCAATTAAAAAAAATCATCTATACTGCACCCTTTAAGCTGCTTTTGAAGTTTGATTTTGTTAATTGTTAGTCTTTTACTTTCTCTACCACGTAAATAGTATGTAGAGAAGGTATTGGATTGCACCCAAAAATTCGATATGGAGATTTCACCGGAAATACATCTTTTAGATCCCCTGAATCCAAAAACGGTATTTTTAGAATAAGGCCCGTGTGTGTTTGTCTCTATCTGTGGATGTGTGAACATTAACTCAAAAAAATAAAAGTGGATAAATACCAAACTTGGTAGTTAGGTTCAGCACCTTCCAAAGATGCGACATGAAGATTTTCAAGAAAATTCTCCCAACACAAACTAGCATTTGCATTGAACATTTTTAGAAATGTTTGACTTTCTAAAATAATAACTATAACGATTTTGATTAAAACACCATATATTGAAGATGTTTACATGACAAATAAAATGTATAGCTCGAATTTTCTGTAAAGTTCCTCTTCATTCGGAAGAAGTTTTGTATAATCTTGTATAACTGGTAAACGTTAAGTGGTAGACGAAAACGTGCTGCACAAAAAGTTTAGATCTCTTTTAAACCCACAATTTATTTCAAATAAATTTTTTGTTGTCTCGGCCTTTTCCGATATATCGATTATTAATGGTTAGATTTTTCAATATTTTGTTATTTCTTTCAAGTTCCGTCGATTTTCAGTTGTTTCTTACGATTGCATAGAAACAGTATCAAATTTTAAGGCCAGTGTGTAGCGTCCAGTTTTTAAATATTTGAATATCGTTGTTCCCTGTGTACCCTAACGAAATGTGTTATATAACTATTTCTGTAAATGTTTATCTCGATTAGAATGAAGTAGATACAAAAATTAACTTTCGTAAGAATAATTTGTATACTACTAATAAACGATAAGGGGCGGAGAAAGTTATAAGAATGTAATAAATAAGATTTTTTTACAATTAGTGCTACTGTGGCTTATACCCTTTGATACTTTTTATTAGTTTTATATACTTATTTTTATACATATTTCCTTGTTTAATACATTTCCTTAATTTTTACTTTCTCTACTACGTATAGTAAGTAGGGAAGTATTGTATTCCACCCAAAAATTCGATACCGAGATTTCACCGAAAATACATGTTTTGAGACCAAAAAAAAGCATCTTTGGAAACATGTCCATGTGTGTGACTGTGTGTGTTGCTGTCTGTGAACAGCATAACTCAGAAACGAACAGTTGAATAAACACCAAACTTGGTATTTACGTTCAGTATCTTCCAGAGATGCGACACGAAGGTTTTCAAGAAAATCCCCCCACCCCAGATTACCCTTCACATGGAACATCTATCGAAATTTTTAATTTTCTCAAAAATGGTTCTAACGATTTTGATTAAAATATCATATGTTTAAGATATTTTCATGACAAATGAAATGTATATCTCGAATTTTCTAGGAATGTCTCCAAAAGTATCTTCATTGTGAACGACTTTTGCATAACTGGTAAACCATAAGAGATAACCAAAATTTTCCTACACTTAAAATGTAGATCGCGTTAAAATACACAATTTATGTCATATACATTTTTTTTGTGTTGAGTGAACCATTTTCGAAATATTGCTTGTTATTCCCTTAAATTTTACAATACTTTTTCTCAAATGGGAATTCGTTATTCATTTTTTTATGTCCTGGATATTCAAAGAGAATGGAATGCTCCACATATCAACCAGCTCTTAAAAGATTTGACTATCGCTTAAATACGAACTCGTACTACCATATTCCCCTTGCACCTACAAGAAAATTAGCAATAAGATTATCACCTCGATTAACATGAGCATATGGAGAATAAGCGTTTGTAAAAATAGTTTGTACAAGAGTAGAGAAAGTCACGTGAGTCTAACACATCAGATTTTTTTTGTTTCTTATGCTTTGTTTTATGGCAATCTCAGAATTAGAAAGCGGAAACGTTTTTCTTTCTAAATAATAATGCAAAATGGTAAATAAAGTAGAATTTTTAAGAATATATAACATTTTATATAAAATATATATAAAAAGATATATAAAATGTTAGAGCCAATTTCAATTAAAAAGACTACACAAAAAACTAAAAATATTTTTTGGCGATTTTCCCTTTTGGTGTTCCCTTAAAAGCTTTATTATATGCTAATGAAATTTTCCTTAGGGCACACACATAAGTATTACTTACCCTCCGTTAGATGGACCCGGTATGGCTGTCCTCGAAGTCTCTTCACAATCAGTTCCGAAAATCTCAACGATGATATTAGTTTTCCCTTGTGCGTCTCGTCTGCAATCCAACTGCTCAGGAGAGAAGCGAGTAACGTGTTTGTGTTTTCGGATGCTCCGAAACTTTTTCACTTTCGTAAATGCTGGGATGATGTCAGTTAATAGATCACTACAGTTGCTGTTATTAGACAGCAAAGTGCACCTGCAATAGAACACAGAATTTTTAATTTATTTGTGGGCAGCATTGGTATTTAATCCAGCTTAATTGTCCACGTAATTATTACCCGGTTATTATTTCAATGAATTTCTAAAGAAGGACGTACGGGGGCAGTCCCAGAAGTACCCGATCTGGCGTATAAATAGTGGTGGTTGTTTCAAACGAATGACTATGGTAGAAAGTACCACCCTTATAAAGCTTAAGTTTGACGATGCTATGTTGTTTAGTAATTGTTTAGCAATTATTAATAGTGAACTCTCTCAGCGAATTTGTAAATATGGATAAAACGGGCCATCGTTATGCGATAAATTAGTTTCATTTGAAAGGTCTTAGTCCAACTAATATTAACTCTGAACTAGATTCTACTCTGGGGGAGTCTGCTCCGTTCGTTTACAACAGTAAAATATTGGGCGGCAGAGTTTAAGTGAGGTCGTACGAGCCGCCAAGACGAACATAACAGTGGTCGACCAAATGAGGTGAAGAAATTGTGAAGAAAATCTACAAAATGGTACTGGATGACCGTCGACTGAAAGTGCGCGAGCTAGCAGACATCGTAGGCATTTCAAAAAGTGCTGTACATTGCATACTGATTGAAAATTTGGACATGGGAAAGCTATGCACAAGATGGGTGCCGCGATTAGTCACAATGGAACAAAACAGCGTCGTGAGGATGCTTCAATCGAGTGTTTAGCGACATTTCGCTGCAATAAAGCCGAGGTTTTGCGACGACTCATAACCATGGATGAAATATGGATCTATCACTACATACCTGAGACGAAGGAACATCAAAACAGTGGATTGAAAGGGGAGAATCGGCTCCAAAGAAGGCGAAGACAGTTCCATCTGCAGGTCATGGCGTCAGTTTTTGGGATGCGCGTGAAATAACTTTTATTGATTATCTTCAAAAAGGAAAAGCAACCAATGGCGAGTATTATGCAAACTTATTGCAGCGTTGGAATGATGAAATCAAGCAAAAACGGCCGCATTTAGCGAAAAAGAAAGTTCTGTTTCATCAAGACAATGCACCACTTCACACGTCCATGGCCAAAATCAATGAGTTAAAGTTCGAATTGCTTCCTCATGCACCCTATTTGCCAGACTTAGCCCCCTCTTGATTATTTTCTGTTTCCAAAGTTAAAGAAATGGCCTGGTGGTAGAAGATTTGCCAACAATGAAGAGGTGGAGTTTGCAATTGATGGCTATTTTGCACAACTCGACGGTTCTCACTATAAACAGGGTATCGCAGCTATTGAACATCGCTGGGAAAAGTATATCGAGCTGAAAGGAGAGTATGTAGAGAAATAAAGATGTTTTTTCCCAAAATTTTTGTTTTCTTTGTTAGGTCGGGTGCTTCTGGGACAGCCTTCGTAAGTAAGAAGGTACTGTTCATTGTCGTCACGCTTTTCATGATAATATACATTCATTAAATCCACTATCAAGCATTTAAGGGTGTAGGTATTAGCGTCAGAAGGGAGGAAGCTACAAGCCGTTGGTACACAGACCACAGAGACGCGCGGAAATCCCTAACAGTTGCTAGCTCGAAGACTCGTCCCACTAATGGAGCTGCCTAGAGAGGGCGATGAACATCCCGTCCCGTTCAACCAAGCAGTCCTCTAGTGTCCACGGGGAATACCCTTTCCTTGGAGCAAACATCCACGCCATCTGTCCGGCACCGCCACACAACGAAATCTTGAGACACACCTGAAGGATAAGAAGGAAGAGGAATGAAATGCAAATGGGGGAAAGGAAATGTGGGTAGATGAGAAACACCCTAGCATTTGCCTACCGACCAAAGAATATCATGAAAAACCCAAGGTGAGAGTGGGCGGTCAACGGAAGTTGAACCTGGGACCTCCCGAATGGAACCTCACACTTTACGGCGGAGCCATCTCAACTATCAAGCATGTACATACAATAGCATGAAAAACAAGTGTAAATGTTACATTGAATGAAATTTGTAACTATGCCGTAAGGACTGAAGATTAGCGTCAACGAAATATTTTGCGTTTTTGTGACACTCATCATCTAGGTGACTTTGACAACTGAAACATTTTGAGTATTTGTGAAATCCATCAATGTTGTGAATATGCCAATTCCAACTTTGAGAATGAATGGGAATAAAGAAGCGCGAAAGTAAATTTGATTTGTACTATTTATTCACAGACATTTTGTCCTAATCCATTCCTCCTAAACTGAACTGTCTAATAACTATTTTTTCCTAGTCCAGTTTTCCTAACATCCTTATGCATTGTTTTCTTCAGTAATGGAGAAGTCGAAAGTTGTTTGTAAAAGATTAGCTGCTAGGGTTGGGAATGTTGTGGTGGGTTCTGTTGGCAAAGGGAGGAGTAGATGAAGTGTGATGTCGTAATATGTAGATTATAGAAATACGACCTCATACACAGGTTGGACCATTTAGTTTGAGACTATAGAATATCTCCAAACTAAGTGTTGTAGAAAGAAATGTAACAAAAGTTGCTTGACACATGCCATGTATATGCCATTAGTTGTGTTTTGTTTGGAGGACGCTGTGATGGTCATTTTAAATTTACCCTAATTGTTGGTCCCCATTTAAAAATATTAACTTGACCTTTAAATGACCATCATAACATCCTCCAAACAAAATGCGAGTAGTGGCATTTACTTTCCTCCATAATATCAAGCAATTTTTATTAAAGACATTTCTTTCTACAACGCTTAGTTTTGGAGATATTGTAAAGTCTCGACCTAAGTGGTTCACCCTGCATACACACTAACCCTAACACTATCCTCAGGTTAAATCATAAAACCGCAGGAGCTCGATGTTTCGCTCCGGCTTGCTATTGCCTTACGGCTTCCGATTGCTTCCTACCTCTTTTTGCAAGCACGCGCAAGGTAGAGCTCACGCTCACCATTGTTATATTGAAGAAAAGTTTTGTTGACGAAAAGTCCAGTGTGCATTTTCCACTTGAGTAAAATAAAATACTGTTTACGAAATACCCATATTCAGACTGTCCATTGACCAAAATAATGTGAACGCATTGCCTATTGACGAAACGTCCTGAAAGCGGGCTGAAGCCTGCAAGGAATTGCGTTCCCCCACACCCCCTATACTCAAGAGTCAAGTTGTGTGTTTATGTAGGGACGGTCGAAGGGAGCGAGACCCCGAAAGAGGGGCAGAGCACCGCACGCAGCCAATACGGCCCCTTGTGGTTCTACCGTGACCCCAGGGAGGACAGGATGAGGAGAGGGACGCGAAGGGCGACCAGATCCGAATGAAGTGGGTGCTAGTATAGACAGGGTCCCTAATGTTTTCAGACTGAACACCACCCGAGCCCACCCATTGTGCCCAGATCCTCCGGGGGGTCCCTTATGTAGCGCCCGGCCGAAAGCACCCAAAGGCGTGTATGCAACCGAGCGGTCCCTGAACGACGTCAGAAGGAACCTCTACAAAGCGCGTAGCCACCGTCCAGCCGCAACCCGCCGATCACCGTCGCCTGGTCCTACAACCCTGAAACATATGACACGGAAGATGATGGATAGGTACAGGAAATGAGGGGCAGGAGAGTCATACTAGAAGATAAACCACCTCAGCCGACCCGAGGAAACCACGAAAAACGCATGTGTCAGAGTGGGCGGTGGCCGGCGATTGAACCCGAGACCTACGAATGCAAGTCGCACACGTTACTGCGCCGCTACCTCGCTCGGTTGTACGTAGGGTAATCTCAAAAACCACTCAACCGATTTTAATTATTATTTTACCATTGAAAAGCTAGGTTCTTCCTGTTGTCACAGGCTACATAATGTTTTCCAATTCTTTTTAAACTGGAGAGTTAGTGTTTTCTTTATCGTATTCTTGTCACGTTTTCAATCACGTTTTGTTGAATATGCATATCAGAAGCTTTTATTGCAAATATAGTATGTTTTAATGACTTCAAGTCCAAAGGAAAAAATAGGGATGTTTAAAGATTTTTGGGGGGTTGTACATAGTTCATATTTCCCTCATATTACACTGAAGTTTTATCAAGTAATTTTGACAAAACCGGGTAGATTTAAATTCTAGAAATTGACAAAAAAGATAAGCTACTCTTAGTTTCAAACCCTGTTTTCAATCCCTAACATATGAATCAACATTATTTGGCCTATCCAAATGAAACTGCGTACGCTTATACAATAGGACACAGCAAAAATTATAGGCTGCCTTACAACTCTAAAAAAACAATCCCTACCATATTCTCAAACCCTCATCTAGAAGTCCGCTCTGTATAAACTATATGGTCAAAATATTACACACTTATACAATAGGGTTTGGCAAGAATTGTAGGTTACGATATAGCTTCCAAAAACTACCTAATCTAATTTTGAATTATAGTACTCAAACTTTTTAAAATTACTCTTATTTTCAACCTCTTACAGATAAAACTACAGAGAGTTGTTCACAATCTATGTAACAAATTTAACACCCCTTTACCTTATGAAAAACCACGCCTCCACCAGCAGTGATGTTCTATCTGGCAGCCTTTAGATTGAGCTATCAATCTGCAGCACAGCTTTCATTGGAGCAAACTGCTACGAAATACAGGGATGTCTAGTTTATTCCATTCCTCCTGACAGCTTTCCAGAGACCATCCAAAGTTCGCGGCGGTCTGCTTCCAAGGGCTCTTTTCAGTAACCCAAATGCACAAAACTCCATCAGTGATGCATCAGATGACTTAACACGGATGTCGCTGAAAGGTATGGAATGTATTCCCATTTCTCTCTCTATGTTCTCTAAAAATTTGTAAGTCGAAGCAGACGTATGGCTTGATGCAACCAGACTTTATTTACATCTACACCATAGAGAGCAGGGATTTCTGTATAGAAAATTAGTATCAGGATGCTGGTCTGATAACATACCAAGTTGATTTTCGCATTTTATGTACACGACGAATGCTTAATTTGCCATTGTAACTGTACCTTGCTATTACCATAAAATCACTCGAAAAATTTTCCTTAGTTTCCTTATACCAACTTTAAATTTTTTTCTCCCCTTGATCGGTAATATACAGCCCAGGGTTTGTTGCAGTCACTTAGACAAATGACTCATCTAAAAAGGCAACAAACATCCACTTTTCATCAGCTAGGTATCGTTCATACAGCTTTCTGCTGTTAATGGCACGTTCTGCAATGTGTTTAGGCAACAGGTTATATCCCCGGCTGTTATGGCACTTTTGTAAATTCAAATCCTGATTGGTTATGGTGCTCACAGTAGTAACAGAGATCCCTAATTACAGTGCAATGGCCCTCTTGAGTTACAAGATTTGGTCCAGAGGCATAGGTCTTTGCCTTCCAAATTATCTCCGGGGTGCGACTGGTGGCTGGTCCTAGATTTCCCTGTTTCTTGCCCTTTGGAATAACTCCTGATGTGGCCTTAACTTTTTTGTTGAGTGCACATGAAATCACATGGACATGCTAAAACCACGGCTCTTGCACTGCTTAATAATCTTAGGATACAAGAATTTTGCATCGGAAAGGGCAATTATGTACCCTTATCAGAGTGGTTCTATTTTTGAAGCCATTTGATGCAGCAAGAGCTACAGCATATAACTGAGCAAACACAGTGATACACTCATACTGCTGAACTTTCATTCGGTTCCACATGTTTCAGTGCGGGGCTATTGTGCTCGTCTGATATTGTTACCATAGATCGTAAACAACCCTCCGATTTGTGTCAATCACGGTACAAATGTGTACACTCAGACTATAGGACTTACGAAAATTATAGAATACTATACAACTTCAAAAATCTACCCATACTCATATTTTTCAATCCCTTATGTACAAAGAGCGCCAAAGAAAATCCCACTGCACCTCGCGTATGTCACATTATTTATTGTTTTACGTGCTCTTGCGAAGCCATGGCCATTTCACCATGGCTTTAGGACGCAGCGCAAGATTGCGCTAGTCCTTCTGCTAAATAGTTGCACCAATAACCACAACAAAGGTTACAAAATGGTGCAGAAACGAAATATATGTTTACGCTCTTGATCGTATTGGCTAAAAGAGAAAGAGGTAGAGTGAATGCATTCAGTTTGTCATACAGACCTCTTATTGTGATTGGTAGCCCATATCTTATCGGCTAGTGCAGGACACGCATTTGAAAGGGGAAACTTGATGAGCGCCCAGGTTAGCGAAATGTAGAAGGTATAGTGTGAGAAGATTTTCAAATTAAAGCTTGAATGATATTCATTAAATACATAGCAATACTTTATAACAAAGAATAAGTTGGAGGATAGGGGCCTTAGGAAACCAGCAACTCGGTGAAGTATGTAAAGTGGAATATGTATACACTATGTATTTAAAGTAAATAAAGTATTAAACAAAGAATAAACAGAACTGTATTCTCACAGTGGTAGTAATGTTTGTTGCTGCGTGGAAGCAAATATAACTAAATAATAAATAAATAATTTCCCTCTAATTCTAACTATAATTGGTTAATATACCTTTTCTAACATATTGCTGATCATAGGAATACAACAGGATTATAATCAAAATTATAACCCAATTTTATTGCCATAATATATATGTCATATTCGGTAAAACATATACATATACATATTTATCTCTAGTTTCTAAACATGATCAGTCAATTATAACAAAAGAGTAATTTGCATTTAGTAGACGAATATCATTTCATCTGTAGATGTTTTACAGGGAGTGTCCCTTTCTGACGAGTATGTAGACCGTCTTCCCCACTTTACTGAAATATGTTTTCCAGTAATTTACTATAAAAACACTTTTATGCACTGTCGTTGCAATTGCTGTAACAGTGCGACCATCCTCCCACATACCCACGATACGTCCACGAGTAATTTCGCTAGTATACGGCATGTCTGGTTCTGAGACAAATATGTTTTGGTTTTAATAACACCAGAAAAAGTTAAGGCATTAACCTCGCCTTTTCCCCCCCTTATTGCTGTGTTATCGAGCTACCTCGCTCTGTGATAGGTGAGGTGAAGGACACGCCTCAAAAGACCCCAGAAAACGATATAAAATCCGGCAAAGATTTTCTTTGGTGCCTGTGTGTAGAAATTATCACTGTTTGATCGTTTTGGACAAAACTTTGGACAGTTAATGCTTGTTAAGTGAGTACAAATTAGACTACTTTAAAAACTCGCCCCTTATTTCAGTACCTTAATTACAGAATATACCGTGTAAGACAGTTATTACATATTTTTGTTTAAAAGTGCTAACTCAGAAAAAGGTACAATAATGGGTTTATTAGAACTCTTCTCCACATTAAGCGATATCCGGTTTAAGAGGTCCGAATTAACGACGTTTTTAGTAAAGTGTAAGTCATTGTAGCGCCCGAGACATTTTCCTCAGTGTGCGACCAGCCCGTCCACGTCGTAAACACAAAACTCCAGACGTGCTTATGTTCGGCTCCGATGTATTTCATGCTCGGCGGCCGAAACGAGACAGAACTCGCATTATCCAGACCATGTAAAACCAAGACAAGAAAATCAAAAGACAATATTAGAATGCGAGACAACTGGATGAAGAACCGCCTAAGGAAGGTTCTAACCTCTAGGAGGGCCCAGTTCTAAACATTAACTGATTCAGACATTTCTTCGTCGCAGAAAAGTAAGTATTAACGCTTCTATGAAAGCATGTTTACTACATAATTATCTTACCCCGCACTGCACTCTTAGACTTTATTGTTTACTAGCTGGCTGCCTGGGGTTGCACGGGGCGCTTTTTAAATTCGAATAACGATTTAATTAATTTCATTTACCTTTACCTTATGACATTACTATACAATGTTCTACAGGAAGAGCCAAAAGACTACGAACCGGCTGCGCGGTGTTTTTACTGTCCGCGTCCTCGGCGCTCTTTGCCGTCTGCCGCTATCAAAGAAAGGCACAGATGAAACCGTACAACATTTTTAAAAAATAGTTTTAAAGACTTTACTTAACAACTTTATGAAAGTGTGTTTGAGGACAGAATTATTAGTAAAGACTTGTGGCCCTCTCGGTCCCCCGACCTAACCCCCTGTAATTTCTATCTCTGGGCTAACTTAAAACGAAGTTACAAGACAAACCCACACACCCTGGAAGAATTGAAACAAAATATCCGCCAGGAAATTGCCAGCATTTCTCAGCGTGAACTACGGCGAGTGATGGATAGTTTCCTAAAGAGGTGCCAAAAATGTATGGACAACGACGGTGGCCAGTTTCAGCATCTCCTTTCATAATGTTGTATGAAAGGAGTATGTTGTTGTATTTCCTCTGTAGGTTGAAATTCTGTGTGCAATTCCAGTTCCTCTAATAAGCATTCATAGTAGTAGCGATATTCGGGGTCCTCAAGATACTGTATGAGGTTCAAAAAGTCCCCATTTCATAATCTGTCTTTCCCATGACCCATAATATGATTGCGCAGGCTAATGTGTTGATCATTATCATCCTAACTGTTTGCAGTTTAAGAGGGTACTTTGGTTACTTCAGGAATAAAGATTTTACAGCACTCTTCACACTGAATAAATTTACGTGAGTCATCTTGAGGTTTAAAAAAGCATGAGCTTTTTACTTTCTCTACTACGTATAGTAAGTAAGGGAAGTATTGTATTCCACCCAAAAATTCGATACCGAGATTTCACCGGAAATACATGTTTTGAGGTCCCCTGAATCCAAAAAAAATATTTTTGGAAACATGTCCGTGTGTGTGTGTGTGTGTGTGTGTGTCTCTGTCTGTGAACAGTACAGCTCAGAAACGAAGTCGGATAAACACCAAACTTGGTATTTAGGTTCAGTATCTTCCAGAGATGCGACACGAAGGTTTTCAAGAAAATTCCCCCACCCCAGATTACCCTTTACATGAAAGATTTTTCGAAAATTTTAATTTTCTCAAAAATGGCTCTAACGATTTTGATTAACATGTTATATGTTTAAGATATTTTCATGACAAATGAAATGTATATCTTGAATTTGCTGGGAATATCTCCAAAAGTATTCTTCATTGTGAACGACTTTTGGTAAACTGGTAAACCATAAGAGAAAGACAAAATTTTACTACACAAAAATTGTAGAGCGTGTTAAAACACACAATTTATGTCATATACATTTTTTTTGTTGAGTGAACCATTTTCGAGATATTGCTTGTTATTCCCTTAAATGTTTCAATACATATTTTCTCAAATGGGAATTCGTTACTCATTTTTTTGTCTTGGATATGCAAAGAGTAATCTTCAGGGATGCCAAGCGCTGTACTTGGCGAAACGTTGGTATCCACGATGCCTTCTAGACCACGGCCTACAAGCCCGGATAAAGATAGTTTCTGCAAATATTTATCTTGATTAATATGAAGTAGATGGAGAATAAGGGTTTGTAAAAATAGTTTGTACAAGAGTAGAGGAAGTCATGTGAGTGTAACACATCAGATCTTTTTGTAGAATCCCTAATATTTCACACTCGTATATAACTCGACCTGTTTGCTTTTTTGAGACAGCTATAATACCTATATGTAAAGCTGGCCTTGGAGAGGAAGAAGTTGTGTTTATATCAAAAACTCAATTTTTGGACTTGCCTGGTTTTTGGAATGAACTCAATTAATTAACATATCTCCTAACGATCTTGATTGTAACATACAGAGGAATTAAAGCAAAACTTGCTTACTCGAGCGTTATTATAGTGGGTTGGTAATGACATCATGCGTATAAGCTGATTCGATTCTGTTTCGTTTTGCTGTGTTTTAGTTGCCAAATCATGACCATCTATCTATCTCTATCTGTATTTACATAATTAATAAAATATATATCTTGAAGGGGTTTTGTATAACTTTATATAACTGGTAAACGTTAAGAGGTAGACACAAACATGCTGCACAAAAATGTAGATCTCTTTAAAGTATACAAATAATTTCAAAATACTTTTTTGTGGCTTCAGCCATTTCCGAAATGTCCGTTGTTATTGGTTTGAACTTTGCAATACTTTTGTCATTTTTAAACTGCTGTCTCTATTCGGTTGTTTCTCGCGATATCATGGAAAGATACAGAATTTCAAGGCCAGCATATAGTGACTCGCTTTTAAAGATAGGTTTCCTCTATTCCCATTATACCCGTAACGAAATATATAATGAAAATACTTCTGCAAAGCCGTATCTCGATTAACATGAAGTAGGAGGAAAAATAAATGTTCGTAAGAGTAGCTGAGTAAACGTAAACTATACTGGGTAGAGAAAATCATGTGAATGTAACACATAAGATATTTTTTGTCTCCTCCAAAGGACGTAGAATTTCAATGTCATGGCATTGCGATCCACTTTTTTAAAAACCTGACTATCACGTTACTCTACGGTATCCTTCTCATACCTTCAACGAAATGCGTAAATATGAAATGAAAATTTATCTCTCTTAAAATTTGATGGACGAATAAGCTTTTGTAAGAATAGTTGGTAGAAGTGTGAGTAAAGAAAGGCATGTGAATGCAACACAAGATTGTTTCTTTCTCTTCCTCTGACCCTATTTCAGCACCCTTGTTTTATAATTACTCATTTTTAAGTCTTACTATTCCTGGTTAGAGGGAAAAACCGCACGTTAAGGGCGGTAAATGATGTTTTAAGCTTCAAGTTATACGCCGTAACTAATATACCGGATGTTGGAACCATTAAGGCGAGACGTAAATCGGGACAGAAAAGAGGAAAACTGGTGGGACTATGTGCTTCGGTTCTTCGAACGTTGTTTTGAAGCTGTCGCCGCTCAAGCAAATACCGGCGACTTGGTGGTAAAGAATGAAACATCTGGAAGTCTCAGCAGCCTTTCACAAAGAAAAGACATGTTTATGCAAAATTACACAAAACTCCTTCCATAGGCTATTCCAGAAAAATAATATACAGAATGTTTCAAAACTAGAAGGCATAATTTCAAGTATCCATTTCCCATATGTAGACAATTAAAAAATTCCATTACAACATAGTCCGGAAATGCTTGGTTTCTGAGTTATTGCCTTCAAAATAGTGATATTCATCAGAAGGTATTTCCTTTTTTTTTTTTATTTTTTTATTTATGGACGCTCTTTAACTGCTGTGGTCTCCTTAGCGTCCCATTCTATATTGGGCGTGAAAGACCAGTTATTTTGCTCAGAGGCCTCTCTATCAGGCTTGAGGTTCTTTTCGTGCTGTAAATCTACGGCACGGGACCGCCGGCTTTACTTCCCTTCCGAAGGAAGCCATGCTAAGGATTTTTACGCCCGAAAAAATGCATCGCCCTCCGCCGGGTTTGAACCCGCGACCTTGGTAACCACTACACCACGGAGGACGACAAAAAGGTATTTCCCGCTGATAGTTTTATTTACAGAAGATGTTCAAAGTGTCCACATCCTGCTTGAATACAGGCCTCACATCGAGTCATGGCCGTGGAACGTGACCCCAAACTCCAAGAGTGTTGCGTATTTCCTCACAACCTGCCACAATTTGATTCTGAAGGGATTCCATGCCAGGCACCGAAGCCGAATACACCAACGCTTTTAAATGGCCGAACAAGTAGAAATCGACAGAGTTCCAAACAGGCAAGCGCGGTTGCCAACAATTGGGCCACTTCTACCTATCCATCGATCAGGAAACCTTCGATCCAAGTACCGGCGAGCGGTAAGACTGAAGTGTGCAGGAGCGCCGTCATGCAAGAAGTGAACTTGTTGACGAATGTTCAAGGGGGGGGGATTCATACACATGGTGTTTTCCAGGAACTTTGTGTATGCCGCCCCATAAGTCTGTTTTCAAGTACATGGGGTTCATCTAACCAATCACCAAAGATACCGGCCCAAATGTTGAGAGTGAATCGCACTTGATATTGAGATACAATAGTTGCATGTGGGTTTTTTATATACCCATACATGCTGATTGTGGAAATCTGTAATGTCATCTCGTGTGAACTGTGCTTCATCTGTAAACAGTGCTAAGGCAGGAAAACTCGGAAAGACACTGCTGCACGAACCACTGGCAGAACAGTCTTATGAGGAACATTCACTTGCAACGCTGACCTTCATGTACTGATAGAAGTATGTGTTCAGTGTGCACAGAATCCAGACTCTCCTCCTCTACATCTGCAGTTGTAGATCTTAGTCGTACTCTCCTCAAACGAGGAGATATAGACTTCCCATGAGTGCACAGACGGCGATGGAGACCTTCAATTGTCTTCCGATCTGGGCACCTGTCGTCCGCCTTACCGTACATGAAGTGTATTTCTGCCAAACAGAACACTCAATGTACCCTTCCCTTCGGAATGAACTGTCACGAGTGTCCTGTTAATATCAGAAATTAAGAAATGTTCCGGTGAATATCACTGTTTTGAAGACCATAACTCAGATGCTAAGTATTTCTGGACACATCTTGTAATGGACTTTTTTATTGTGTATATGTGGGGAATGCATACTCCAAATTATGCCCTCTATTTCTGAAACATTCTGTGTGCATTAATGTCGTGTAAACATCCTAAACTGCATTCACTCTTAGATTGATCCGCGCCAAAACAAACGCACGTGACCAGTGCACCGTGGTACAACACTGTAGCAATGCGTGCAGGAAAATAGTCCCATAATCTAAATTTTAGAATGAATGTATCCTTAAATGGTATAATACTCTATATAACTTCCTAAAAGTCTAATTAACGCTAATTTGTACCGTTAAACAGAGCTACAAGTCCCAACATGCAATTCATATAAGTATCTGACATACGGGTATGCCCAGAATATTGTTTGTAGTCAGAAACCAGGCGCTTCTGTTAGTATCATGCTGGACGGTGATTTGCTCTTGCGTTTTCGTCGACTTACGTAAAGCATAAGCGGACATATCATTGACTAGTGGTGAAAAAACAATAGAGTTGGAAGTTTATTGTTAGTTATGTGAGAAATATCTAACACTTCCCGTGAAGGAAGCGGTGAAATTAACTTCTGAGTTCACCAGTGTTTCGAGTACAAGTATAAACAGTGCTCATTTAAGAAAAATCTGAAACGGGAAGGTGGTTACACGCGAGAAAAACTTTAGAAATAACGATGCAAGAATGGGACAAGAATGTTAATCACGTAACAATATACAATTTCTTTTTTAAAAATAAGCCGCCAACAGTTGATAAAAGTGCCGCTTCCAGAGAGCGAATAAATTAAGATACCGCATACCTGTTACTTTCTTTTTCGCTCGTTTCTTTTAGAATTAACTATTATTATATGTGCAAACATTTATTTTGTTGCAACTAACAATCTTATCACCTTCAACCCTAACAGAGTATGCTAGTCATCGTTTAAGTTGTCGGACAATGTCCTCCATGCCTGTACTCTGTCACATGGTCGTGAAAATATGACGCGAATGGCGGAAGGATACATGATAACGCTGCACTGGTCACCTGGGTTTTGTTTTGGTGCGGATCAACCTAAGAGTGAATACAGAGTAAATAATGTATTTTAATCAAATTCATTAGAGCCACTTTCGAAGAGTACAAAAAATACGAAAACTTTTCCATGTAAATGGTAGTTTGGGGTGGAGGGATTATCTTGAAAATGTTCATGTCGCATTCTTGGAAGTTATTGAAGCACTGAGCTTCAATGTCAAGTAGGTATTTGTCGAACATTTCATTTTAGAGAGTTATGCTGTTCACAGGCTACACGCAGACACAAATACACTCTTGGGCACAAGTATTCACACACCCCTTCAAAAAATTCTAGCAGCCAAAGTAATGCGGGGAATATTCTTCTTCTTTTTTGCACAGAAAGTTCAAATGGTAATAGAGTTTACGTGTGTTTTAGATTTTCCAAATCGTCCAGTACTTTTAAAAAATATGCCAAAATTGCAACTTACTTGTACTTGGTCTTTACAAAATTATCTTTAATGCATTAAATAGATAAAAAAATGCATTTTTAAAAACAGATTCGTGTGCTTGTGGACAGCATAACTCAAAAACGAAAAGTTGGATAAGTGCCTAACGTGGTATTTAAGTTCAGTATCTTCAAAAGATGTGACACAAATATTTTCAAGAAAATACCCGCACGCCAACTATCCTTTACATCGAACATTTTTGAAAAATATTTATGTTCCCAAAAATAGCTCTAATGATTATAATTAAAATACCATATATTAAAGTTATTTACATGACAAATAAGATATGTATCTTGAATGCTCTGAAAATAGGTCGTGATTTCCTGTTAATTTGGAAGGAATTTTGTATAATTTGTAAAACTGGTAAACGTTAAGCGATAGACGAAAACGCACTGCACAAAACATGCATATCTCTTTAAAAAACAGAATTTATTTCAAATAATTTTTTGTGGCATCAACCGTTTTCGAGATGTCCTTTATTAATTTTTTGCATTGTTCAAAACTATTATTCTTTTATAATCCTGTCGACATTCAGTTGTTTCTTGTAATTGGATGGAAACAGTGGAATTTTGAGGCCAGCATATAGCGTCCAGTTCTTAAACATTTGCCTGTCGCTGTTCTCTTTGTATCTGTAACAAACTGTGTAATGTAGCTATTTCTGCAAAGGTTTATCTGGATTAAAATGTGGTATATAGTAAAATCAGCTTTTGTAAGAATGGTTTTATACCCATTAATAAATTAATAAAGTAGAGATAGGCATGTGAATGTAACTCATTTTGTTATTCACGGGTCTCAAAACTTATATTTCCGGGAAATGCCCAAATCAAATTTTTGGGTTGAATGCAAATGTCTTTTAGGGAAGTGGCAGAAAAAATAAAAAGGTTTTATATGTTTTATGATTTCTCAAATATATAAAATTTAATGAGAATGAAGAGGCGTCCACCAGTTTTTAGTACATTCTATTTGTCATCTGTATATCTTAAAGCTTATAATTTAGTTCCATACATTTGAGCCATTTTTTAAAGAATAAAAAATGTTCGAAGTTGTTCTATTTAGACGTTTGTTAAACTGCGAGATAGTCCCTAAAATTCTTCGAATTGAATCCAAGAAACATAAAGGACTAAATTACCAAATTTGATATTTCGCTGTAGTAAACCCCGCTTAACAGAAAGGGAGGAAAGAAAGATAAAAAATTATACACACAAAAATACGAGATACTGAAATTCGTAGTGGCAGCGTTGCTGTCACAATTGACAATGTTGTTTTGCCCCAGCCCTAAATTCCAATATAAGTACTTAGTATTGTAAGCAGTTAATCCTCATCCCCTAGAAATATTGTATCGTTGTAGCAAACTTTTATTGTTGCACACGCATTCAATATTGTTTTACTGTTGGTGTTGGTCAGTGTGGTTTTTTGCATTGATGATGTCAGCGAAAAGAAAGCGCGTTGTAATAAGCACAGCAACTCGAAGCCGTTAGCGACAGAGTGACAGCGGGCGAGGGATTCAAAGCATTGGAGCTAAGAAACACTACAAATTTGTATTCATATCTTAACAGGAAGTATTGAAGTAACAGCACTATCAGTAACACAATACTTTTTGTCTTGCGTTTTGTGGAACATAGCTGTGAATCAACACCAACAGATATAACGCTTATCAAACGCTGACCTGATATCCTTCCTTCTCGCAGGTAGTTGCGAGAAGGAAGTACAAAAAAGAAAATACTCTGATATGAATCGGGTCACTTACATAGCCTTCTCTACTCTTGTACAAACTATTTTTACAAACCCTTATTCTCCATATACTTCACGTTAATCGAGATAAACATTTGCAGAAACTATCATATTACTAATTTTCTTGTCGGTGCAAGGGGAATATGGTAGGCTTTAAGCGATAGTCAAATCTTTTAAGAGCTAATTGCTATATGGA
The DNA here is from genome assembly GCA_030765065.1 of Deroplatys truncata. Classification (NCBI taxonomy): domain Eukaryota; kingdom Metazoa; phylum Arthropoda; class Insecta; order Mantodea; family Mantidae; genus Deroplatys; species Deroplatys truncata. The sequence continues at coordinate 49,188,968 of CM060985.1, forward strand.
GCACTTCATTTTCTTTGGTTATCCAGAACAAACAAACAAACAAAAACAATAACGATTCCCGTTTTAGAAACTGTATAAGTATTGGAAAATTCGAACAAATAACAAGGAAGATCTCGGAAATGACTCACTGCACAAAAAAATGTATATAACATAAATTGTGTGTTTTAACGAAATCTACAATTTTTGTGTAGTAAAATTTTGTCTATCTCTTACGATTTACCAGTTATGCGAAAGTCATTCAGAAAGAAAAGGACTTTTGGGGACATTCCCAGAAAATTCAAGATATACATTTAATTTGCCATGGAAATATCTTAAGTCTATGATATTTTAATAAAAATCGTTAGGACCATTTTTGAGAAAATAAGAATTTTTTAAAAATGTTCCGTGTAAAGGTTAGTGGGGTGATTTTCTTGCAAATCTTCGTGTCGCATCTTTGAAAGATACTGAACCTAAATATCCAAGTTTGGTAATTATCTGACTTTTCGTTTTTCAGTTATGCTGTTCACAGACACAGAGACACACACACACACACACACACATACATGGACCCTTTTCTTAAAGTGCTTTTCTGTATTCAGGGGCCTCAAAACATATATTTCTGGTGAAATCTCGATGTAGAATTTTTGGGTGTAATGCAATACTTTCCCTACTTACTATACGTGGTAGAGAAAGAAAAAAGTACTGGTTTTATGAAATAAGCTTTGTAATTACTGTGATGCATTTTTAAATATTGTATACAGTAATATTTTAATAAACATTATTATATAAATTTGGAATACAATTATTTTCTTCCTCTCGCGGATTAAAATCGGTGTCATAGATTATCATCCGAAAAAAATGCGTTATTCGAAACGGCTCTGTTCCCCGGTTAAGTAAGGTTCTACTGTAGGTATTTGTTTTCGAGTTAAGATGTATACACACAGTAATTTGTGTGTATCTTCCTGTGAAAAGTTATCACCCTGATCATCACATCGTCAATAATTGTGGTAAGGCTTAGGCCTAAAGGCCTGTTCCAGTTTTTTTCCCATATGCGCATATAGTGAAGCAGTTTACATGGCAACCTAAAACCCGATTATACGCTTCTATTTGGTTTCCTCTGTCCCCATTGTACTTACAACGAAATGGTAATGAATCTATTTTTGCAGAGATTTAACTCATTAACTTAAAGTGGATAGGAATATATCCTTTCATAACAATAGTTTCTAGAAGCTATATAAAAATAAAATATAGTGGGTAGAGAAAGTCGTGTGAGTGTAATACTTAAGTTTATTTCAAAACAGTTGCGTGTTTTATAGGCTTAAAAATGTGTATTTGGCCTCCTTACATGCACCTTAAACGCATTTCTTGTGAATATTAATACTAATATTATAAAGAGTGTAAATTTTTGTGTTATGCAGGGTAACCTCAAGAACTACTCAGCTGATTTATATAATTCTTTCACTAGTGAATAGTCCTCTCTGACGTACATCTAATTTCAGTTGGTAATTGTTTTTTAAATTTTTGAATTATCTACATGCAGCTGTTTTTCTACTACCCTTCATAATTTTATTTCTTCATAAATCCCTGGCCTGTGCCACTTCATCTGTTAGTTTTCCAGATGTCATGCGTCTTCGGACCCATCCATCTGATACCGTAATTATTTCAGGAAGATATAAACTATTGAATAAAGAAATTATAGTAAGATAGACAAATAATTGCAATAAATAATTTCCGCATATTAAATCATTTTTTTAATATTTCCTTTTTTTCTAATCAAGGGGGCCCGTCGCATCAAGCCTGAAGAACCAGGTGATTTTTAATCAAAGTTTTCTTTCTTTAGCCTTTGATAATCTAATATCTCTCTACAAGGCAGCAAATGCTAGTTTTGGACCGCCCCGAGTATTTTATTTCCCCGATACTTCCAGAAAATTATTGGAAACAAAAATAGATTATTGAGGAGATTTGCTAGGAGGTCTAAAATTAGAAATGAGATTATAAAAGAAAATATGAATGCTCAAAACTCAACTTTATATTCTAATCAACAAAAACAATTAGAATGTTATGGGCATGCTAAAAGAATGGAGTATGAAAGAATAATGGAGTGGACGCCACCAGGAAGGAGGAGAAAAGAAAGACCGCATAGCTCATGGATTCAAGGAATTAGAGGGGCAGTGATGGATTGGGAAATTGAGGAAGATTTGTGGTCCAACAGGCAAGAATGGAGAAAAGTGTTAAGAGGATGTTAAAAAAATGTAGTCTTGGGTGCCGGAAGAATGTTTGTGCATTATAAAACCGGAAATGTATATATTAAATCAATGTATAATGTAATAATCTTGAGTTGAACAGATTTATGCAAGGAAAAAGGTCATTAGCGAGTAATGTTAAGCAAAGACATTGGCGTTAGCCGAGGCAGCGAACGCGTTAGTATAAAAGTTCTTGGAATTCAGTACGTTTGAACAGTCACATATACTAGAATTCTGCTAAAGAGAAACGGAAGGCACCAGACGCCTAAATTCAGCACAACAATGAACTTTAAACTTTATGAAAGCGACAAAACTGTATAACAATATGCAATACACCTATCTAGAGAATTTAATGTTTATGTACTATTACTGTTTAAAATATTGTATTGTCATTATAATCATGTTCTGTATTCTAAAGTAGTCGCGATATGACTTTAAAGTTGAAGTGACAATAAAGAATATATAATAATGGAAACGGAAGGCAATTTTCAGAGTCAGAGAGTACGCAACAAGGTAACAGACGCACACGTAGGTTTTTTAAGCGTTGACCAGCGCGAGAAGGGACGTTGGTAGGGGTAGTTCTAAGGTAGGCGCAGCTTGAGTTGATATTAAGGAGGTGCAATTCTAATCAGAACACATTCGTTCTTGCATACATTCGTGACATTCTCTCTTGAGAATTAGTCACTTAACGTGATGATTACTCGTGTTATTATAAACGCCCGGTGACGGGCTTGTAAGAGTAAGATTTAGCGGCAGCCGCAAGGGGTTTTGCCGGTAAGCATTTTAGCGACTCTCGGCAAGTTACGCTTCTAATTTTTACTTTCTCTACTACGTACAGTGAGTAGGAGAAGTATTCCACCCAAAAATTCGATACCGAGATTTCACCGGAAATACATGTTTTGAGAGCCCCTGAATCCAAAAAAAAGAATTTTTGGAAACATGAGCGTGTGTGTGTCTGTGTCTGTCTGTCTGTGAACAGCATAACTCGGAAACGAACAGTCGGATAGACACCAACCTTGGTATTTAGGTTCAGTATCTTCCAGAGATGCGACACGAAGTTTTCAAGAAAATCCCCCCACTCCAGATTACCCTTTACATGGAACATTTTTCGAAAATTTTAATTTTCTCAAAAATGGTGCTAACGATTTTGATTAAAATATCATATCTTTAAGATATTTTTATGACAAATGAAATGTATATCTCGAATTTTTGGGAATGTCTCCAAAAGTATTCCTCATTGTGAACGACTTTTACATAACTAGTACACCATAAGAGATAGACAAAATTTTACTGCACATAAAATGTAGATCGCGTTAAAATACACAATTTATGTCGTGCACATTTTTGTTGTTGAGTGAACCAGTTTCGAGATATTGCTTGTTATTCCCTTAAATACAGACAATGGAATGCGCCACATAGCAACCAGCGGTTAAAATATTTGACTACCAGTTCCCCTTGCACCTACAAGAAAATTAGCAATAAGATTAACATCTCGGTTAACATGAAGCATATGGAGAATAAGCGTTTGTGAAAATAGTTTGTACAAGAGTAGAGAAAGTGATGTGAGTGTAGCACATCAGAATTTTTCTTTATTGCGTAAACAGTTATTTCAAACCGTAAAATTGATATTGCATTAGCTAGCAGGTATAATAATTCAAATGTTATAGTTTCAAGTGCTACGATTGATAATCAGTTTCATTCTTTATCTTGAATCAGTCGGCAACTCGCTTCAATAGCCCAAGTATTACACCACAGTAAATTTCTCAGTCAATTTAACTGGTGTTATCCTTCACATTACACTCGTGCATATCCTGAGAAAGTACTCGTTGACAACCCTGAGCAGCCGGTAGCAGATACTGAAGTCAATGGTACGGCTTCAAAATACTCGACCAACAGCCATCTTCACATCCATTGTTCTTTTGGTCAACCTCGTCCTCTTGTTTCTTTCAGCTTCCCATTCTAGCACCGTTCTTATTATTGTATAGTTTTCCATTCTTTTCACACGGCCGACCATTTTAATCTTCTCTCTTCTATTGTTTCCAATACATTCTCTTTTACATCCATTATTTCCTGAATTTTTGTATTTCTAATTTTATCGCTTCTTGAGATTCGGGAAGCCCTCTTCCAAGCAACCATCTCTGTTGTCAATGAATATTTCTTGTTGCCTATTCATTGCCAACGCTTCCGCACCATAATGTAATATATTTTGTATTGTTGAATTATAATTGAGCTTTTTAGTTTATTTTGGATTTTTCTGCTCCATAATATCAATTCAACATTCCAGGTTTTTACTTCCTTCACTTCTTGTTTTTTCTATTTCTAATCTACTAATTGCGTCTGCTTCTACGATTGATCCCCAAAACTTAAATGTATTGTCTATTTTAATACCCTCTAATTTTTCACCTGTCTTCATTGTTTATGACAATAAATATTATACCTATTTTGTTAAAGTTAATGTTAAGTACCTACATTTTATCTTCTTCAATTAATTTTATCTTGTGCTATTACTACTATTATTATTATTATTATTATTATTATTATTATTATTATTATTATTTGTAGCTATTAAAAATGAATAAAGGTTAATAAAGCATTAATTCCGTGTTATTACTATTATTTTTCATAATTGATGTAGGGTGTAAAGGTATAAGTATTCAGCACAGAGGGGCCCACGGAACCGGGGCAGAGCACCTCACGCAAGCCAGTCGGCCCATTGCGCTTCCAACGTGACCTCCCGGAGGGAAGGATGATGGAAGAGACCCGAAGTGTGACCAGATCCGGATGCCGATTGGCGCAAGTTTGGACGGGGTCCCTAACGTTTCCAGATAGAACGTATCCGCCACCGGACGGTCCCTGCCCACAAGCCACCAAACTTTAGGTTCCCCCGGAGCGGAGTCCCACGCTGAGGAGAGACCTTACTAAGCGGTACTGCAGCGACGCCAGGGAAGAAACCCTTACAGAGCCGCAACCCGCCGAACACTTTCCCCTGGTCCTACAACCCTGATACAGATGATAAGGAAGATGATGAGTACAGGGGAGAGTCGTGGCAGAAGATGAACCACCCCAGCATTCGCTGGGGACCCGGAGAAACCACGAAAAACCCATGAGCCAGAGTGGGCAGTCGCCGAGGATCGATCGATCCCGGGATCTCCCGAATGCGGGCCACAGACATAACCGCCTGAACCATCCCGCTCGGTTGATGTAGGGTGTAATTTTGGTTCATTGGAATTTTAATCGTACTGCATTTTTTGGGCCATTGGAGTAAAGAAACGTTTATATATATATATATATATATATATATATATATATATTAAAGAGTTCTCGTGATAGCATCCTTGTAACAATCCCTTAGTGGTACAAAATTCCGTGGATACATAATTAAAATACTAAAAAGAATTTATCAACCCTATTTACTAGAATACAAACACATTGGAGCTATAAAGAACATGCTTACCAAGATGCGTTTGGCTTTTGTTGAGAACCTCGATTTAGCAACTAAGATACCGCAAAACATAACAGAGTTATATCTGCGTATAGCGGTACGAAATACGTGCGACAAACCGGCTTCTGGGCGTGGTTTCTCCGGTTTCCCCCTCCGTTTCATTCCACCGGTGCTCCATCTTCACCTCTCCTGTCATTCATCTCGCTCACTTTCATATCTTATTTACTTCCTCGCTTTCATCCCGGGCGTAGGGCTCATTACCCACCCTGGTTATTCACTCTCTCAGATCCAAAGACTCCCTCTGCTCCTCGACAGGCATCTGACCCCAGGTATTGACTTGTAAGTCCTACAGAAGAGGAGGGTAAACAGGTGTAGAGCTGTTCAAGTTCGTAAGAAGGGTTTGTTAAATAGTTTTGTAAAAAGAGAAAACTGTGTCCAGATAGCATTAGAAATCAATCAACCCATATTTCATAATTACTCTTCTCGAAGGACACGACTATGTGATTTCCAAAGCGGTTAACTTGTTGGCCTGGGAGTGCGGAATCTTCATATACACCAGCTCCACCTCTATTTCATTGTATAATGTTAGGGATTTCTGTATTATGCGCAAACTATGTTATGTAGCTTTTATGTTTTAAGTAACTATGGGACCAAAGAGAAGGTACAAAGGTTTGAAATTTCACATACTTAATTATTTCAACAATTACTTGATCATTCCAACCGATGATTGTTCCACCACCAAAGGACGCTTACAGGCTATTTCAAGAACTTCGAAGACTGTCGGGGGGAGCGTGAACATCTGCAATTTTTCATCCTTTATTAGGAATAGTGGAGCTGTATGAAATTACAGTTATAAGGGGCAAAGGGGAAGATTCACCATAACATTCTTCTAGATCGTTGTACAATAGTTTCATAAAGTACGGTGGAAGAGTTTCACAGAGAACGGCCTATACAATTAATCAAATCTTCATTCGAATTTGAAAAGCTATACATACAACTTTGGATACTAGTAACATTGGCAAACAGCAGATAATAAAATAACCTTTTTTCTTGACTGAATTGTAGAGTATAAGTGAAAATAAATACAGGGTTATTCAAAAAGTGGGAACAGAATTTAAATATTTATTTCTAATGAACGACAATAGATAGCAACACACACGACACATCATTGAAATATAGGAAAGTTCAAAGTTTTAAGCCTCACCTATTAGTTCCATTCAGTGCCTACAGCGGCGCTGTGTTTGTTTACGAGAAAATGTCAACGCCACAGGAAGTGAATCCATTGTTTCATTGCAGCATGCATTTCGTTGTAAGTTCAACGACGAGCTACCTCATCATAAAACATTTATAATTGATACAATAAATTCGTAGAAGATGGTTGCGTATGCAAACGGAAAAGCACTGGTCGTCCTCGCATAACAAATGGTGCTCATTTTGAACACATAAAATAAAATTTTGAACTTTTCTCTATTCAGTGATGTATTGCATGTGTCACCATCTATTGTCGTTCATTAGAAAAAAATATTTAAAGGCTGTTCCTTCTTTTTTAATAACCCTGTACTATAGTTAGATATAGCTTTATGAGTGTTAAATTTAAATAATTATTATACCTTTCTTGCTATTTTATTAGGCCTGTTTCCGTTGCTTCTGTAAGAAAATGTGTATTTCGTAATTCATAATAATTACTAAGTGATATCAAACCAAATTACCAATGAGCATTAGAAATCAATCAACGTATGTATTGTTCATTACCATATATTACATTCATATATACGTTATAATAAGACAGAAACATGTAAATAAATAATAATATTGCAACATCTTGAATATGTGAGTTAATAAGGGAATATTTCAAAGCTAAAAGAACACCAGTCGCGAATCGAAGGGACAGCGAGGTGATAGAAATCTATTGTAATGGCACATATACCCAAGGATTCTGAAAGTATAGTTCCCAAGGAACAGCGAAAAGGAAGAACTTTTAAGGATGACGCTCTGTTTAAAAATTCGAAGTAAAGTCACATGGTTTTGAGTAGAACCTATAAGAATTCAGAGTTCCGGAGTTAAAGTTTCGAAGATACAAGCCACGCGTAAGGGTAGCCAATAAGAAAATAGGAACGCTTTAGAATATTGAATACCACATAAGCTTGAGAATTGTGGTAGCGAGCACCAGTTGGATGTGAAGTTTTGTATGAGGAACCTGCGCATGTAAACATGAGAATTTCCCCCCAAAGTAATAGTGGCATGATAGCTAACCAGTTCTATTTAAAACGTCGTACGATAAATCTGCGCTAGTTATCATAATAATTTGGCTCCAATTAATTGGTTATGTGATAAAGTGTGATAGCAACGCCAGTTTTATTTGAAGTTTTATACGACGAATCTGCGCTAGAAAATATTAGCAATTTCAGGAAAAGCAATAATGCATGGTTCACAACCAACGAGAACGTTATACCGGAATGAGAGCGAAAAAGTTGAAATACATGTATACAAATGGGAGCGTTCACAATCGACGGGTAGCCTTCCCGGGTCCCGAGAACGGGAAAGAAGAGTGCTCAACTTATAACTTTCTCGTTCTCGTTCCCGGGCACGGTATATTGGATCCATAATTAGACTCTTCACTCTAGAGGGTTGTTCTAGGCGGCCGTGACATGAAACAGCCGCTAGTGCTGTCTATAATCGCAAGCCGGAAGCATGAAACTGGAAGAAATTGGTACTAAATGGGCTTACTAACCTCATTCCGACACCCGTAAATCCGATGAGCGTTAGTTCCTCTGGTGAAAGGGTTATTTGTAGTTTATATACAACTGAAAACTGGCTATTACCTATAAAACAATGGCAAAAGCTACAAAGAACAGTTAAAACCGGTGGAAATTAAGAAAGAACACTAAACAACTTTAATGTATGCCATTAAATAAAGGAATGAAGACTTCGCACAAGTAGAGGGATCGGAAATGTAATTGATATGCATTTAGATAATGTTTGCTCTATCGAATTTTGACGTTGGCTAACCCGCGTTATTTTGACTAAATTGGAAGTAGGTGAAAAAATATCATTGGCCAGTTAAAAACAAATGAAATCCCAATGCGCAAAATCGACTTTCACTTTGTGATCGATATGCATTCCCGTTCTGGTTACCGGGTTGTTGTGAACCAATATCTTGTATGGTGTATTGCTTCCCGTTCTCGTTTCCGTTCTCGGGTGGTTGTGAACCAGCCTTAACTCGCTCATTGCTAAACATAGTGGATTAAGGATAATTACAGAAAGTCCTCACACATTTATGATTGTACTCTCTTTAAGAAAAAGTGTTCATATAAAATTTCAATGGTGACTTTCTAAATTAAAGATTAACCACTTCAACATCCCTCTTCAGTATAATAATTTCCTAACCTTCAACCCTTCCACACGACCTGAACTTCCTAACAAGGCTGTGCCGGCAACATATGAGCCACCCAGGGACATATTAAGGAGACAAGGTACTCTGAAATGGTCAATAATCACATTTTTTGTTTTAGGCACCAATAAAATCTCTATTATTTCAAATTTCAGAAAATATATACTTTTGGGAGGTTAAGAGGTTTTTAAGACATTTAAATACAATTTAAATGCTAGTCTGCATTCCTTTAAGCTGTCATACAACTGTCTTAACTGTCTTAAGAGTATTTTTGTATCTTTCGACAACGAATGACTATATCATGCCCAGCGAGCAGTTCAGCAATTAACAAAAGAGGTCAGGAACAAGGGAAGGCAATCAAAAAAGTTGCAGTAATCCAGGAATGAAGGTGCAGATGATTATGACCCTGGAATGTACTGAAGTGTGTCAGAATTTTAACGTCAAACTTTAAATTCAGTTTTCTCAAAACAACATTTTTGGGTACTTATGTACCTTTTTCTCACAAAGTATAAAAGTACATGTATACAACATATAGTTAAACTTTCTGAACCACAATCATAATTTTATAATGTATATTAGTGATATTAAGAAATAAACAACATTGCAAATTTTCCAAATGTTTACTTTGCAATTTTTTTTCAATTTCTAGTGAACGGATATACATAACTAAATAATTGAGGTCAGAAGATGGCTTATATTAAGAACAAGCATGCAAAAGTGTGATTCTGTATTGCAAGTAGTATCAGAGAAAATATACATGAGTTCACAAGTTTTAAGAGTAAATAATTTTTACGGACTCAACTACATAAGCTATCAATTCAAACAACAACTTGAAATAATTGTCATGATTTATAGAGTGAGGCAGTATTTTTAACACTTGAATAATTTCAATTAAATTATATAATATGTAAATTCAATAACAGCCCGCCTTGATACAATATGTATGTAATGATTTTGTAAAACAATGTATGCAACGGTCATTGTAGATGCTTATATTATTGTAAACATGCTTAATAATGTTATGTGAATGCATTACGTAGTTTAATAGTGTAAGAGACGTGAGAATAATAAGTTTAACGTTGCTAACAATGAGGTAACCTTGAGGCAATAATGAGTTTGAGAGTTTAAATGCTACTAGTCATGATTAGAACAACGATAATGTAAATTTTGTGACAGTTTTTAAAATAGCCAATCAACAGCCAGAAAAAGCTTTAATCAGGGGCGGCTTCATAATATGCTAGCAGGTTTGCGCTACAACCAAAATCCTGGCTCTCCCTTTAATGTAAATAACGTATACGATTCATACATTTCGGTTATCATTCTGACATAATCTTGTGGAGTGGACTTCGGCAAGCGTTGTATTGTTTGCAGGTGCCAAGTAGTGCACTCCCGGCTGCAACCCACATTGGTATAATGGTGAGGTATAGGTAATGACGAATCAAGGGAGCGCGGAGGTATGTGGTGGGGAAGTGCGGGGCATAAGTTGCATGTTGTTGGTTAACCTAGTAGTCAGAGAGCATAGAATAGGATGATCAACAGGAACAATACTTTTCGTTTCGTGCCATACACAGAGCCATCTATTGAATTCACAGTAAATGTTTACCTCACGTCTGGTCTTCTATCTACTGAATTGCATGCATCTCTGATTATTACGTTGCCTGTATGCCACGTGGTTTTTGCCGTGTTGTGTGTATCGGGTTTAATGTATGAATCAAAGTGGTTTATTTAGTTAAATACAGGTAAACGCTGCTATAAGGAGAAACAATGAATTCCGTTCAGTCTGTTTTAACGCAACCGTTTTCAACGCTAAACTAGGAGGAAAAGAATGAAATTAAATGCATTGGCAGGCCCACACCATTCCTAAAAATTACTCGGGTAGTTCAAACAAAAACGAGAAGCTTTAACAGGAATTTTAACAGCGGTGTATATGAAAATATGATTGGATGTGTGGTTGTGATATTAAAAACACCCTGATTTGCTTTCCTTGCGTTTTGTTTGGTGGTGAAGATAGATGGACAAAGCATGGCGTGAATGATTTGCATCATCTTCATGACCGGGCCAAAAAACATGTAGCGTCAAAGTTGCACATGAAAAATACTGTCAGTCTTGTTATGTTTGGTAATGTAAATATAGCAAAACAGATGGACAGTGCATATCGGAGTGCAATTGAAGAACATAACCAGAAAGTGGCTCAAAATAGATATGTTTTAAACTTTATTATTAACTGCAGTAGGTTTTATGGGGCCTTTGAGTTGGCTCTTCGAGGACATGATGAGTCAGCGACTTCAAGTAGCCCTGGTATTTTTCGTGGAATGATAAATTTCAGTGCAGAGCTAGACTGTCTTCTGAAAAACCATTTAGAAAATGCTACAGTGTTTAAGAAAACGTCAAAAATGATTCAAAATGAGGTTTTGCAATGCATGCTTGAAGTCTGTCATGAGGAGGTATCGAAAGAAATAAAAGACTCGCCACTTTTATCTGTCATATCAGATGAAACCAGCGATGTAGCATCCAAGTATCAAATATTAATTGTCTATAGATATTTGGTAAATCATAAGCCAGTGGAAAGGTACTGGGGTTTTATGAATCCTATAGGGCACAAAGCCGATAACTTAGCTGCATGCATATTGCCAGAACTTGATCGACATCTGCTAGGCTGTGAACATAAATTGATTGCTCAAACATACGATGGGGCTAATGTTATGTCTGGGTTGAAAAATTGCGTTCAATCCATCATAAAACAGAAGTACAGGTCTGCAGAATACATTCATTGCCATGCGCATCAGTTATACTTAATTATGTTAAATGCAGCATCAGCGAATAGTAGTGTACGAATGTTCTTCAGAAATCTTCAAGGAATTTGTGCTTTTTTCTCTAACTCTCCTCAGAGAACATCAGTTTTAGAAGAAGTAGTGCAGAAGCGGCTGCCAAGATCAGTGCAAACGAGATGGAACTTTCAATCTAGATCTATCAACACAGTTTTCGAATACAGGGAGGAGTTAATAGAATGTATGAAAATCATAAGGAGATGCGAAAGAATCACCAATTCAAGTTCTGTTCTTCAAGCATCTGGTTTTATTGGAATTTTAAGTGATGCAGATTTCATATTTTGGTTGTCCTTCTTCCATAAAATTATGCCCCATGTCGATAGTTTCTACAAGCAACTTCAGAGTAGCGACTGTACTCCTGCAATGGTCCAGGATAGACTTAATTATTTTGCGGTGGAAATTCTCAAAATTAGAAGCGCCATAGGTTCCACTGCAGTTGATGAGAATGTGAAAAAGAAAAGAAAAATTATGGAACACACTGAAAGAAAACAAGAGACCATTGAAGTGTGTGATGTAATCATTACTGACATGAAAGACAGGTTCAGATTTGTTGCTCATATGGGAGCAGCAGTTCTCTTTCAGCCTGACAGATTTTCAGAATATAACACTTCGTTCCCGGAACAACATATTAAAGTTGCCCTTCAGACATATTCCTTTATTGAAAAAAGAAACTGATTACAGAACTTTCCACAAAGTATAATACTGAAGAATTTAAAAACATAACTGGGATTGTTCCACTAATGGAGTTTTTCAGGGACAATAATTTATGTTCCACTTTTAGTGAATCTGTTAAACTACTAAGTGTCATTCTAACAATCCCCATGACAACATGTGAGGCAGAAAGATGCTTCTCTACTCTGAAAAGGATTACAACATTTCTGCGTAACGCAATGTCTGAGGAGAGGTTATCTGCGTTGGCCATGCTTTCCATTGAAAGGGATTTCATCATGCAGATCAAGAACTTCAATGAGCTGTTCATTGGTAAGTTTTTTGGCAGGAAGGAGAGAAGGGCTGATTTTCTCTATAAATAGGTGAGTGCTATATGCTACACTGTTTATGAAATGTGCAGTGTTATATATTGTGAATTCCCATTTCTTGTGTGTTTGCGTAAATTAATCGGCCTATAGTGAGAAACTTATTCCGTATTTATTACTTAAAATATTTCAAATAGCAAGGATAATTTTGTGAACCACCAAAGTTCAGAGTCACCAGCCACCCCCGGCTTTAATTAAATGCAGGTATTCTATTGGACTAGGAATAGCCAATCAGAGATTTGAAATACAGAAGCTTTCGGATTTGGACGGTTGAAATATGTTCAGTTGCCTGCAAACCTTGATAGTGACCGGATGGAAGATTCGTTATCTAAAGAAATATTACGTAATCGTGTGAAACGAAAATTAAGTATACGCGTTAACAAAGAGCAAGTTTTAAATTAAAGAATCTCACAGCTCTTGATATCAGTGTAGTGCTATATAATTTGTGTCAAGGATTAATAAAAGAAGTGAATTTAAACTTAAAATCTGTGTAAGCCTACATTCTTGTCGCACCACGCCCTGATTAAGAGAAACGTGTCTCTAAAGTAAGACTGGCGTAGCCGAGGCAAACATAAACATAAATACTATCTATAGAAGCAGTTTAATAACAAAGTTAATAAATAATATTTTAAACTTGGAGCGTAACAACAAAAATACATCTTCAAATCAGCTTTTCATACGTAGCAGCATATTACGTACCAAACAATCCACTTCAAACTGACGTCTATATGTGGAGCTAAAGACAATATCTTCTTCAAATTAATTCCCAAAGCGTGGTGCAAAAACTCCAACAACGGTAAAACCTTCAACAATAATAAACCAGAACAGTTGAAGAACAATACTTCAAGTTGGCGCCCAACGTGGGCAGGAACAGACAAGAATTTGCAACATCTGAGAAGAAGAGATCAACGAACACCGTAGAACTATCAGAATCGACGAAACTACAATACTACATCTCAGAACTTCAGGAACATCATCAACAGCATCCAAGGACAGCAACAACTCTTCAGGAGTAAGGGGCACACGGTCAACAATTCAACAACAATCTACGTGGGAACACTGAGTATAAAGGTTTACTAACAGACAGAACAAAATCTCACGAAATTCCATTATACATTATAATAATTGTCAGTTTAGAAAATTTATTGTTATTAGGATAATTTCATGTTATTAAGAAGTGGAAAATTAAAATTAAGCAATTCAAAAACAAATATACAAAATAAAATGGAAACAGAAAACAATGAAAGTATGAAAGTAGGAGAGGTTAGGTCAGCCATTACAGATTGCAATGTAAATTTGCAATCAGAGCTAGAGGAAACAAATAGGTTAGATGCAGAAGAACAGTTATCTGTAAATTCACAGGTAGACATAGAAAGAGATAGCAGTAGTATGCAAGGTCAATCACCTTTACACGTGTTAGTGCAGGGAACAACAAAAGAAAGAGATACTATCCCTCGCACACCTAGCCAACAAATGCAAGAAAACTTATCACAACAAAATGTTATGTGCCTTCTAAAAGCAATAAATGACTTAATTAATAGGTTAACTGAAAGTAATACAGAACTGAGAAAAGAGTTAAAAGAAAATAGTACAGAGCTGAAAGTAGAACTAAGTAAAGAATTTAATAGTAAGCTAAATGAAACTAGTACAGAGGTGAGAGTAGACTTAAGTAGAGAATTTAATAATAAGTTAACTGAAACTAGTGCAGAGTTAAGTAATAACTTAACTGAAACAAATACAGAGCTATCTAGTATAATAAATGATCTATTTAACGAATAGAAAACTGCATAAAAGAAAGCAAAGCTGAAAGCAAGAGGTTAGAAATAAAACGATAACAGTCTTCAAAAGCACTTCAAAAATATATATATTTAAAAGTAAACAAAGGTTGTAAGCAGCTAGAACAGAAATTGTCAGGTCATATTGACAAAAATGTAACTGAAATGGAGTTAAAACTTACTGATACTAAACAGGGTATTTGTTCCAAGTTATATAAACAGGGTGAAGAATTGAAAACAATGATAGAAAACACAAATGCAGATCTTGTACAGGTACAAATAGATTTAACAGGGGAAATAAATAAAATGCATGAAATGGCAAAAACAAATGCAGATGCAATAAAAGAAGCAAATACAGGGCAAGGACAAGTGATAGATGAAATTAAAGATAAACAAAGGAGCTAAAGACAATATCTTCTTCAAATTAATTCCAAAAGCGTGGTGCAAAAACCCCAACAACATTAAAACCTTCAACAACAATAAATTACAACAGTTGAAGAACAATACTTCTTCAAGAGTAATTCATAAAATGTTCAGGAAAAACCATTGAAAACTTTAAGAGCAGTGGTAATTTAACACACTTAAGGTGTAATTTCCATGTGTTCGGACTACCTAGTCCCCTTAATTAATCACATTCACCATTACTAAACAAGAACACACTGAAGAAGAAGAAGAAGAAGAAGAAGAAGTTAACCTGCTGAATTTTAATATGAGGTGAGAACCCGTTAAATGTTTGCACAGCATCCGTCAGAATGTCTTTAATATTACGGTTATTTTTACACAGGATGTTGCTGTTATTCTGGGTGGCTTTACAATGCCACTCACCCTGCTAGACAGAAGTATAATGCTATATTTATCGGCTGTGGCTAACATACAGTCTGGCTTGGATTACAACCTAAGTGTATTAAGTCGCAAACGCTTTCATTGCTGTTAACGTATTTTTTGCCATATCGTGTTAAGGAGAAGAGCATACTATAACAGTTTGTAATATTCCTCTTATCAGTTAAAACTTTCGCTCTATCTACATTTTTATGAGTAATGAATACGCTATACATCTTTCAGTACTTGGAGGGAGTATATTAAAGATTAATGTTTCATTATACCTTTAAAACCCATATAGCCATTATACTAATTCACCGATGGTGCTCTACACTGCTGAAAAAAATTACAGGAACACGTTTAAATCAAAGCTCAAAAGAAAATATTGATACCATGTAAATATTGAGACTCAAATTTTAGTTTTGAAGTATTCTTTAAAACTAGGTATAGGTCCCATATATAATACAATAAAGCAATATAGAGAAAGATGGAGAAAACATTTGCAAAATGGAAACAGACATTAGACCGGAACAGGAGATATCTCTTAATCTATGAAGAGATGATGATAATTAAATTGAATGTAGTTCTATTTATGGACGCTCTTTAACTGCTATGGTTCTTAGCGTCCCATTCTATATTGGGCGTGAAAGACCGGAAATTTATATTAGGCTTGAGGTTCTTTTACATGCCTTAAATCTACGACACGGGACCACCGGTTTTACTTCCCTTCTAAAGGAAGCCATATTAAGGAACTTAACGCCCGAAAAAAAGTTCATCGCCCTCCGCCGGAATTGAACCCGCAACCTCGGGAATTAAAGATTAGCATGGTACCCCTAGACTACGGAGGAGGGGGATATGATGATTAAATTTAAATTTTGTACCCCTTTTGTTTAGTTTTATGGAATAACAATTTATAACCGTATACCTATAGGTTAGAATTTTAGAAACCTATGACGCTTTGAAGTACCCTTAATTACTCAGTATTTCTCCCCATTTCCCGCTCTGACTCTCTCTTCCTTGCTCTCTCCCTCATCCCTTCCTCTCCACAAGTTACATATATTATGATAATTTCAGAGCTGCTAATAAAAACCCCTTTTTTCTTGGGGTAAATACAAATCATAACATAGAACTTCTCAAAATTCAAACTCTGCGAGTATTTGATATCACAGAGCTTGGAGGATCCAGTGCACTTATGCAGAGGTATGGGAAACACATAGAACAATACTCTCATACCTGTACACATTAACTGACCCTTAAAAGTCATTTGAAGGTATTTTTCTGCACTTTTATTTGTACTACGTTTACTTTATTGTTATATGATGCTGTAATTTTCATGCTATAAACCTGAACTTTTTACAGCATGTTCTGAAAACCAGGCCATTTTGGTATAAAGAAATATTTCAGAATAAAAGAAACTAAAATGTCCTATGTAGATACTAAAATTAATATGTTCGAATTCCGTGAATTTTTTTTTTGCAGATCTTTCATACGAACAATATTCAAATTATGACACTGCTGCTAAATTAAAATGTTTACTCCTACATTTTAATTTTATTTTCAGCCATACAGCTTATGTTCTATCAGAATATAAACGTTTTGAGAATCTAAACATTCATTGAATCAAAAGATACTAATTAATACCAATAATGATAAGTTATTGTACATCAAAAATTGAGATTCTACTCTTAAGAACTGTGAAAATTTGAGCCATAAATTCCATTATTATTCCTTAAATTCTTGTTTGTTTGTTTACATTAAGGGGAGACTAAATGGCGAAAATTAGAGAAAAATGATACTTTTAATTTCTTCTTCTTCTTCGTTAGGCCATCAGGCTGTTACGATCTCACTAAGAAATTTTCCCTCCATCTTTTCTCGGGGCGGCCGAGTGATCCCTTTCTCCTAGGAATGTACTGCCTTATAGCTTTGGGGGTGCGTTCTGGACCCATTCCTATGCAGGTTTTGTCTCTAGTTGTTTAATTATTTTTGTGTTTGTAGCTTATTGATTGTAACTTTTAAAGTTGATTATATTTGTAAACATCGTAGTCACAACTTTATTTTAAATATACTTTTAAAAATGTTACTGCATCTGTCATTTTGTACTGTGAATTTTGCATGACTTCACAGAAAAAAATAAAACAATCGCAACTCCTACACACTTAGAAGTAGAGGAGTAAACTCGAGCCTATTTTAAGGGAAGCTTTGCTCTAAACGTTGGTACTGCTGTTAAGTACGGCAGCTTCTGTATGCTCAAGTATGTGGTTTCTTTCTTTGCAGACGTATGCGAGTTTATTTTCTTCCTTTTTGCTTTGAACAGCTTTTTCTGTGAATGACATTTTCTGGCATAAATGGCCCATTTCTTAGAAACTATTGAAAATAAGCCAAATTAAACTTTAGGATGATAAAAGTGACCTCTAAGTGCTGTTGAAGATCTACTTTGCTGCTAATAACATGGTTGGTTATTTCAAACAACTGCCAATAAATGTTGATCAAAAGATAGTATAATTAAGAAAATAAGCCTATCTAAATGTCTTAAGTCTTGCAGTCTTTATCTTATGTTTCATGCAGCAATCTTTAACATTTTTGACTATCAAGTGTTTTATTTTACTTTTATCATGCTATTTAATCAGGAATTGCACACGATGCAGAAATCATAGTTTTGAAGAAGTAATAAAAATGTTATCGCGTTATTTAAACAGTAAGACATAAATCTAACATATAGAAAGTTTTCACTCTTCTGGTTGTTTCAGAAAAATTGTTAAACTTTTAAATAACCTGCGTAACAATTTATCATTCAATTATCTGCCAGTTTTTACTTTCTGTACTACGTGTAGTGAGTAGGGGAAGTATTGCATTTCACCCAAAAATTCGATGCCGAGATTTCACCGAAAATACAGGTTTTGAGGTGACCCCTTGAACCCAAGAAATCACTTTTAGAAAAAGGTCCGTGTGTATGTGTCTGTGAATAGCATAACTCAAAAACGAAAAGTCGGATAAATACCAAACGTATTATTTAAGTTCAGTATCTTTCAAAGATGCGACACGAAGATTTTCAAGAAAATCTTTCCTCTACATGGAACATTTAAGGAAAGTTTTCATTTTCCCAAAAATGGCTCTAACAATTTTGATTATCATATATTTAAGATATTTTCATGACAAATAAAATTTATACCTTGAATTTTGTGGCAAACTTCCCAAAAGTCCTCTTCTTTCTGAATGTCTTTTGTAAACCGTAAGAGATAGACAAAATTCTCAACTCACAATTAATGTCATACAGCTTTTTTTTTAGTGAACCATTTCCGAGATATTCTTGTTATTTGTTTGAATTTTTCAGTAATTATACTCTTTCTCAAGTGGGGATTCGTTGTTTTTCCCCCTGAGGTTGTACACAGAACGAAATGCTCCACATAGCAACCAGCTCTTAAAATATTTGACTATCGCTTAAAGCCACCATATTCCTCTTGCACTTACAAGAAAATTAGCAATAAGATATTTTCTGCAAATGTTTATCTCGATTAACATGAAGTAGATGAAGAATAAGCGTTTGTAAAAATAATTTGCACAAGAGTAGAGAAAATCATGTGAGTGTACCACATCAGATTTTTTAAATTCGTTCTCTGTGAATTTCGGCTGAAAATTTGAACAAGATTAGTCACACACTATATCATTTGGATAGTTTTAATGCACAAAAGTGTAAGAAAAATCAGTCGAGTAAAAGAGATTGGAAGTAAATACAGACCATTAAACCGTGGGCCCTTGGAGATTTGAATGGTGTTGTGTTGAAGCTTTAAAAAGGCTGGGAGAGCAATTAAATTGAAGCTAAAGGCTCAAAATGCTTTTTGCACATAAAAGCTAATTTTTGAATTGTTTTAAAATGTTGACTCAATTTCAGCTGTAGGTATCCTTAATAAATAAACTTAATGAACAAAAGTAAGTCTTGTGTCACATTCTGTAAATACTTCATACTGTTTCAAAAATTTCTTATACACATCTTAACACTGCAATTCCGGACAAGACATGTTTGTTTTCTTTTATATGCAGTTCTTTGGAACATTTTGTAATGTGGGTTATCATGGTCATTATTAATACCTTATAATAACGACAATGATTGTTTATTTAACTATGCTAGCCAGAATTGCCAGCTCTAGTAACATGGTGTTAGATCGGGAGCATTTTTTAAGTTATATGGCGACAGAATTTCAAACGCGACTGTTTTGAAGATATTAGGAGTTATTAAGAGACAGTTCAAACAGAGTTAAACTTTTTCCTTGATGCATTTCTAACTGTAGAATTGAATTTGTAAGTATCAAACAAAATTATGGACTGTAATAATCAACTATATACGTTCTTTTTTAAATAAGTAAAATACACAAATAGTGTCGTAACTTTAATGTTATAAAATGTGAAAAATGTCCAACACAAAGGTGTCCTGCAAAGATGCGGTGGCACAAATCCGTTCAAGGGGACAAGGTACTCTGAAATGGTCAAAAATCACATTTTTGTTGTTTTTGTTTGTTTTTTTTTTTTTTTTTTAGGCACTAATAAAACCTCTTATTATTTCCAGTGCCAGAAAATATATGCTTTTTGGGGGTTAAGAGGTTTTTAAGACATTTAAATACAGTTTAAATGCTAGTCTGCATTCCTTAAAAGCTGTCATGCAACGCCCCTTTCTAGAACATTTTTGTATCTTTCAACAACGAACGACTACACCATGCTCAGTGAGCAGTTCAGCAATTAACAACCTTTTTCTCAGAAACTGTAAGAGGTAGAAAGCTGAAATTTTCAGTACATGTACACAACACATAGTTACACGTTCTGAATCGCTATCATAATTTTATAACGTATATTAGTGATATTAGGAAAGCAACAACATTGCAAATGTTTCACATTTTTACTTTTTTTACTTTGCAAATAATTTTTTTTAATTTCTAGTGAACTGATATACATAACTAAATAATTGAGGTTCAGAAGATAGCTGATTATACTAAGAACAAGCATACAAAAGTGTGATTCTGTATTGCAAGTGGCATCAGAGAAAAAGCTATATGAATTGATATGTTTTAAGAGTAAATTTTATTAATTTATGCTGAATGAAATAATGTTTACAGACTCAACCACATAAACTATTAATTCATACAACCACTTCAAATAATTGTCATGATTTATAAAATAATCCATAAAAATTTCGAAAAACCATTGAGAACTTTACGAGCAGTGGTAATTTCACACACTTAAGGTGTAATTTCCATGTGTTCAGACTACGCTGTCCCCTTAAAGGACTGGTAGGCTTTTCAATCTCAATTCTCTTCCTTCCACATTCTATTGCGGATGTAGAAAAGGATTTTAGTCAGCTAAGAAACAGGCTTAAGCACTATAACAGCAGTACTGTATTGCAGAAATACTGTTGTGTTTCAGGAAAAGCACGTTACTCGTACGAACTGCCAGAAAACATAGTAAGTTCGGTATAATAACAGCGTACAGACGGTCCGATGCAAAGCCAGTGCAACCTTCAATATTTGTGGAGGAGGGGCTGAAAGATGAACTACTTTTCTTCTGCTTACATAAGCGAAATTTTCTTTTAAAACTATTAAATATTATACAAATATATCTTAGAGATACCTAAACAGAAATATTATAATACAAATATGCCACATCCTAAAAATTTATGTTACTAAGAAGTCTCTTACGAGAAATAAAATTATAATTTTGACCTGATATTTTAACTTGGGTTCACATTACATACTCTTAAAATTGCCCTAGGGTTCTGTGGGTCTCTTTCAGTTTGGGTTCTACTTATTGATATTTGTTGCCTTAAAATTTGTAATTTTTGTGTTTGAAAAATAAAAAGATAAACGAAAATGAATCTCAGAATAAATCCTAGGGAAATTTTTACTTTCTCTACTGCTTATGTATACTAAGTACTGAAAGTATTGCATTCCACAAAAATTCTATACGTTGATTTTCAACTGAAATGCACCTCTGAATAAAACAAATAGTTTTTATTTTTTGGAAAAAGATTGGTAGGTGTGTATGTGTGTGTCTGTGAACAGCATAACTCAAAACCGAAAACTCTGTTAAATTCCATTTAAGTTTAGTATATTCCAAGGATGCGACTAAGATTTTCAAGAAAATCTCCCTTCACCCCAAACTACTCTTTATGTGGAAAAATTTTCGTTCTTTTTTATTTTCTCAAAAATAGCTCTAACGATTTTGATTAAAATAGCATATGCTTAAAATAGCTGCATGACAAATAAAATGCATATATTTAATTTTTTGCGAATAATCTATGAAGGCCTCTTCATTCTGAATGACTACTAATAAACTATAAGAGATACAACTTATGGTTTATCATACTACACAAAGAGAATATATCTTCTTAATGCACACAATTTGTATTAAATAATTATTTTATGGCGTTAACCATTTCCGAGGCATTCTTTGTTGTTGGTTTGAGTTTTCAAATACTTTTACTTTATTTTTCAGTGCTGAGTCGCTATTCGCTTGCAAGTCGTATGCCTCATGGTTGTGCAACGAGCATGTAATTTCAAAGCCACCACGTAGTGACGGTTTTTTAAACATTTGTCGTTACCTAATGTATTCTTCTAATACCTATAACGAAATTTATGTGAATGTGTACTATTAAGGAGTAGTGCAGAAAGGTATGTGGAATGCAACACTTTTTAAGAGATGTTTGATTAATTCTAGTTGGCACCACTGATGCTAGCAGCTATCAAGTTTATATCAGGAGTCAGTGTGGGTTTAACATGCTATCAAATCAACTGATAAACACATTTAATGCTGCTGTCCTGGGGCGGTATCGAACCCGCAACCTTGGACAGAGAAGAATCGCGTCACCGAGGACAACCATGTTACAGATGCTAGGGACGAGATTTACAAATATTTCTAAGACCAGCAAGATAATGAGACAAATATATAAATAATATTTTGAACCTGTTAGAAGTAGTGCTCGAGACGCTGCTAGCCGCTACAAAAGATCTTCGGTAGCACTGTGTTGATGAGTTATGTCATTCTACTTGCCAGGGTGACCCATGCCTACTGCCGCTGGTGGTGGGGGGATGCCAGGACTCATGCGGCAGTTCTAATACTTAACACTCCTCCCTCCTTGCGTGTAGGAGGAGAGAAACCAATAAACGTGCGACATCGTTAGAAAATCCTGGGAACTACAACAAACGTCAGTATTCCAAGCATTTGTTTCTTTAAAACCAAAATGTGGTTCTAGTTTTTCTCACATTGTGTTAGAAAAAAATCAGAAGATAAAACGTATTAGATACTCTAATAATTGTGCTGTTTTTAAGGGTACACGGAATGTTTTATTTTCATAATGTAAAACTATGCTTAATATAACCCATATTTTCTCAGGAACCACCCAAGCTACACGCATTATTACTTTATCTACTACGCTAATAGTGTGTTTCATTCACATGACTTTCTCTACCCTCTATCGTTTATTAGTAAGTAGGTAAACGAATTACTCTTAGGAAAGTTTATTCTCCTATCTACTTCATTTTAATCAGGATAAACCTTTTCGGAAATAGCTGCACTGTATATTTCGTTATAGATACAAAGTGAATAGTGATAGTCAAATGTTTAAGGGGACAAGGCAGTCTGAACACATGGCAATTACACCTTAAGTGTGTTAAATTACTACTGCTCTTAAGGTTCTCGCAGGTTTTTCCTGAAATTTTATGAATTATTTTGTAAATAATGGCAATCATTTCAAGTGGTTGTTTGAATTGATAGCTTGTGTAGCTGAGTCCGTAGAGATGATATCATTCAGCAGAAAAATAACATTTACTCTTAAAAGATGTGAATTCATGTACCTTTTTTCTCCGACGCTACTTCCAACACAGAAAATACACTTTTGCATGCTTGTTCTTAGTATAATCAGCTCTCTTGTAAAACTCAATTATTTAGTTATATAGATCAGTTCACTAGAAATTGAAAAATAATTGCTTACAAAGTAACAATGTGGAAAATTTGCAGTGTTGTTTTCTTTTAGGCTTTCTTAATATCACTAATATACATTATAAAGTTAGGATTGTGGTTCAGAAAGTTTAACTATATGTTGTATACATGTACTGAAAATTTCAGCTCTCTACCTCTTATAGTTTCTGAGGAAAAGGTACAAAGTATCCATAAATGTTGTTTTGAGAAAACTGAATTTAAAATTTGAACATTAAAATTCTTTACACTTCAGTACATTCCAGGGCCATTATCACCTGCACCTTCATTCCTGGATTGCTTCAGATTTTCGGATTCCCTTCTCGTGGTCCTGGTCTCTTTTTTGATTGCTGAACTGCTCCCTGGGCATGATATAGTCATTCGTTGTTAAAAGATGCAAATGTTCTAAAAGGGAGTGTTGCATGACAGCTTTAAAGGAATGCAGACTAGTATTTAAATGGTATTTAAATGTCTTAACAACCTCTTAACCCCCAAAAAGTATATAGTTTCTGAAACTGGACAGGGGAGTATGGGGAGCGTTAGAAACAACGACGACGTATTCCCCAAGGTCATGGGAGTATGGGAAGCGTTAGAAACTACGACGACATATCTCCAAGGTCATAGGCCACACGGGAAGTGTTAGAGACTACGACAACATATCCCCAAGGTCATAGGCCACACGGGAAGTGTTAGAAACTACGACAACATATCCCCAAGGTCATAGGCCACACGGGGAGCGTTAGAAACTACGACATATCCCCAAGGTCATAGGCCACACGGGAAGTGTTAGAAACTACGACATATCCCCAAGGTCATAGGCCACACGGGAAGTGTTAGAAACTACGACAACATATCCCCAAGGTCATAGGCCACACGGGAAGTGTTAGAAACTACGACATATCCCCAAGGTCATAGGCCACACGGGAAGTGTTAGAAACTACGACAACATATCCCCAAGGTCATAGGCCACACGGGAAGTGTTAGAAACTACGACATATCCCCAAGGTCATAGGCCACACGGGAAGTGTTAGAAACTACGACATATCCCCAAGGTCATAGGCCACACGGGAAGTGTTAGAAACTACGACAACATATCCCCAAGGTCATAGGCCACACGGGAAGCGTTAGAAATTACGACAACATATCCCCAAGGTCATAGGCCACACGGGAAGTGTTAGAAACTACGACGACATATCCCCAAGGTCATAGGCCACACGGGAAGCGTTAGAAACTACGACAACATATCCCCAAGGTCATAGGCCACACGGGAAGTGTTAGAAACTACGACATATCCCCAAGGTCATAGGCCACACGGGAAGTGTTAGAAACTACGACAACATATCCCCAAGGTCATAGGCCACACGGGAAGCGTTAGAAACTACGACAACATATCCCCAAGGTCATAGGCCACACGGGAAGTGTTAGAAACTACGACGACATATCCCCAAGGTCATAGGCCACACGGGAAGCGTTAGAAACTACGACAACATATCCCCAAGGTCATGGTCCACACGGGGAGCGTTAGAAACGACGACGACGTATCCCCCGAGGTCGTGGCCAATATGGGGAGCGTTAGAAACAACTACTACTACTTAATACCTCCTAGTTACCTTGACAATTGAGCACCTCAGTCCTCCGCATCCGTTTTCGGCGACTGTACCATTTCAGACACTTTTGACGCCCGCATATAAAGGAATTGCTGGCCTCACCTGTAGTAATAAGAAGTGGTGCAACTGCATGCATGCATGACTACACAGGCAAGATCGTCCTTGTGATAGGCAGCATATGTGATGAACATGTCACTGTATGTCATGACCACCTTGGGGTTCTCGGGTTCCAGCACCACTATGTTGTAGTGGTGTATCAAGGAGCTGTGGTGAATAAAGAAATGTATAATCTGGTCCTTCCATTGCCCGTTCCAATCGCATGTCACACCACTGTGAGGGACTTTCCTTAAAGGGCACGATATACACTCGTTTCCTCTTGTCGTTTGCTTTCCTTCTGCCGTATCCATGTTTCCTTAGTCCTCCTGTAACAGAAGAAAGTAATCCCATGTGACATTTATCCTGGCTACAAGAATAATCTAATGTGTTATATTCACAGAGCTTTAGCTACAAACTATTCTTGCAAGAGCTTATTCTCCTACCCACCTCTTGTTGATAGCACACGTACACATTTTGTTGTAGATTAGATTTACATTTATTTCCATTTATAGCATTACATACATTACATACATTTAAAATCTTGTGCTATATAGAAACTATTTTACCCATAGTTTAACCTCTAGGTTGTATGTAGTAGTAGTGGTGGTGGTGGTGGTGGTGGTGGTGGTGTATATTAAGAGCTTAGTATTACATTAATTCCATAACACAGTCGCACGAGTCATAAGACCGTACATGCTCTCTAGAAAAATACCTGGTCTGTCTGTATACGTGACTTACAGAATCGACCAGAAAACAACTATTTTTATAATAACCACACTATATACATACATATAAAATTGAAAAACACTCTGAATCACACACATAAACACGCACACAAATGCTCAATCACCACATATATTTAAAGAAAATTTACATAAACACCTTATCTCTTACTACACGTACTTCCATTAAGTATGTGCCCAAGCTTGGCCAGTTTTGGCTGTTTAGGATCAAGTCCCAGCATGCTGTCCTAGGAGCAAGTGCTAACAGAGAGGGGTAATGCATCAAACCGCTTAACATCAAATAGTTGGTACACGATCAGTGTAAAACGGCGAAGAAAGCAGCGGAATCTGCACTTGCCAAATACAGAAGAACATAGAATTTCTTTTACAAATCTAAGAAAGTCATATAGGGAAGTCCTAAAGCAGAGCAAAACAGCATGGCAGGACGCAAAGGCAGAAGAGGTAGTCAAGTAATCGAAAATGGGGAAATTGTTGACAGGTGGAAAGTTATTAGGCAAATTCGAAGGCGAAGGTCCATTGAGATCACTATCCCTGCTGGTGAATGGATAACGCACTTTAAAACAGTCAACGAAGGAGGGGAGTTTAGGATGCAATTAAATACTTTGGCCGCTGAACGGATGACTGGGGCTCCATTGTGCAAATACTTGACTATGAAATTAGCACAGCAGAGGTTGTTCGTGCAATGAAATGTTTAAAAAACGGGAAGGCAGCTGGTATAGAGGGCTTGTCAGCTGAGTTTTTCAAGAGTTCCCTAGAAGTTAATAGAATAGCACATTTTTATAGAAAAACCTTCAATAAAATATTTGAAGGCGCAGAATGTCCAGAAGCATGGAAAACCGCCATTATCCAACCTCTTTACAAGGGCAAAGGGAGTTACAGAATTCCAGGAAATTACAGGGGTATCTTGCTGCTCTCTATATTTGGAAACATTTACAGTAGAATCTTATATGAAAGAACTAAGTGTTGGGCTAAGACACAGCATAGAATTTTTAAATTTCAAGCAGGATTTAGGGAAGGTTTTTCGACTATTGACAATGTCTTTGTTCTGAAAACACTAATTGATGACAATTTGAGAAATAAAGGTGGTAAGGTATATACTGTATTTGTAGATTTTAATATGGCATTTGATACTATAGAACGTAGTATTAAAGGACACGTAAAGGACTTTCGGGGAAGATGATTACAGCACTCAGGGCAATGTATAGGGTCTTTCAACAAGAGTGTCCTATCTTTGAAGTTAAATAAAACACGTACTATAAATGATAGCGGTTTATTTCTTTTTTTTATTTTGGAACATAATTAATGTCATTACGTGTGGAAAAGAACATCAGTTAAGTGGCCGCTGCAACTTCGTTGGGTTGCGCGTATACTGTTGACCCAATTTTCAATGACAGAAGAACGTATATTACGTCCAACTTCACGAATAACACGCATGATGTTATTCATAAGATCATTTACTGTTTCTGGCTTGTTGACATAGACTCGAGATTCAACATAACCCCACAAGAAGTAATCCAACGGCGTTAAATTACATGACCTCGCGGGCAGTTAACATCACCACCACGGGACATAATGAAACCTCTGAACTTCTCCTTCAAAAGATCGATTGTTTCGAGAGCAGTATGACATCTGGCACCATCTTGCTGGAACCAGATGTTTCTGAGATCCATACCATCCAATTGAGGCCAAAAATAGTCCCTTATAACAGCCCGGCATCTTTCTCCATTGACAGTTAGAGCTTCTCCATCTTCATCTTGGAAAAAATATGGACCAATGATTCCACCATACCAAAATCCACACCACACAGTAGGGATGAAGTGGTCGTTCTTGAATCCATCGCTCCAATAGCGGCAATTTTGTTTGTTAACACAACTATCCATCCAAAAGTGGGCTTCATCGCTGAAAATGATTTTTCGACAAAAATCCGGGTCAGCTTCCAATTGCTCCATAGCCCAGTCAGCGAATACACGGTGCAACCTATGGTCGTCGGGCTTTAGTTCTTGAGTTAACATCATTTTTTAAGCGTGAAACTTCAAGTCCAGATACAGAATTCGCCAAGTTGTGGTCGGCGAAAGCCCCAATTCTTGCGCTCGACGAGCAATTGATTTGTTTCCATTCTCGCGTACACTCTCACGAACGGCGCCTGTGTATTCGTTGGAGCGCTTACGTCGATTACGTACAGGCGTTCTTTGATCGCTGACAGAACCACTTCTTTCAAATTTATCGTTCAAACACGTAATCGTTCTCTCGCAGGGACGATTATGCACACCATAAACTTCACGCAATACACGAAAAGTGTGGCGAACAGATGATTCATTTTGATAATAAATTTTCACAATTTCTACGCGTTACTGAATGCTGTAACGTTCCATGTTTATTTGTCAATAACAACTGTAACCACGTGAAAAAAATGACTGCTATAACTCGATAACAACGGCAGCTATCACATGTTAAAGATAGGACACTCTTGTTGAAAGACCCTTTATAAAGAAGTTAAGTTTGTTATCAAGACCGATCAGCACAATACATTAGAATGTATGTATGGGTAAACGTCATAGATACGAACGAACGTAGGGGCCCCGAAGCCGGGGCAGAGTACCGCAAGTAGGCCACACCGACCCTTTTTGCCCCTGGAAGTGGGAAACCCGAAGGACAGCCAGATCAAGAGAACAACCGGCGCAGGCGTGGACGGGATCCCTAACGTTTCCAGATCGAACACATCCGCTGCCGGGCACATCCATCGCCCAGCCGCACCCCGCCGAACACGGTCGGATGGTCCTACAACCCTGAAACAGATGATATGGAAGATAAAGAGTACGGGGAATTGGAGTCAGGAAAGTCGTAGTAGAACATTAGCCACCCCAGCATTCGCCTACCTACCCGAAGAAACCACGAAAAATATATGGGTCAGAATGAGCGGTCGGTGGCGAATGAACACAGGACCTCCCGAATGCATGTCGTACACGCTACTGCGACACCACCTCTCTCGGTTTAAAGTATGGTATAAAGCTACTATACCATCTCTACACCTTCCAAGCTATAGCCCTTCCTTATGCTCCTTGTCCACTAATCTCTTCATTTTCTAAAAACTTCCCCCCGTTTTAACTGCCCTTGGACTCGCCAGCATTTTAACGGCTACTATTTGTTTGCTTCAGTTATTCCATTTTTGTTCCATATATCATGAAGAATGTTTTTTTGTTTCAAATTTTTGTTATTTTTACGTTGTTATTTGCCCCACGTTTTTTGGAGCCAATCTGAAGTAGACGTAACCTCACGTATGGTAAGTCAGTTTGAAGTAGTTGTATTGTTATTCAACTGTTGGGGAGCCGAACTTGAAGTAGTTGCAACCGCACGTATGGTAAAAGGTTTCCGGTAGCCTTCGCCCCAAATGTTTAAAAAATATTAACTTTGTAATTTCACTGTTTCTTTAAATGTTATATATTTAAGTTTGCCTCGGCTGCGTCAGTATTGTTGTTAGAGTCATGGATTTCTTAGCAGGGAGGTGGTGCGACTGAAGAATGTAGGCTTACACAGATTATAATTTTTAACTCACTCCTTTTTATTATTTCTTGACACGATTTTAATAACAATTCACTGATACAGAGAGCTGTGAGATTCTTTTGTTAATTACTTGCACCTTTTAACACACAAACTATTTTCATCTCACACGAATACGTATAAAATTTCTCGAGGACGCATCTCGAGGACAACCAAAGCGTCCAGTTATGAGCACTGTCTACAAGCAACTGACTTGATTTCAACCGCCTAAAATTTGTAAATTTCTGTATTTCAAGTCTCTGATTGGCTAATCCTAGTCCAATAGAATACCTTCGATTAACTAAACTTTTCTGGTTGTTGATTGGCTATTTTATAAACTGTCACAAAATTTACGTTATTGTTGCTCCAATAATGACTGGTAGCATTTTTAACTTTCTTACTCTTTATTGCCTCAAGGTTACCTCAGTTAGCAACTTTTGACCTATTATTCTCGCAGCTCCTACATTATTAAATTACGTAATACATTCACATAACATTATTGAACATGTATACAATAACATAAACTATACAATGACTGTAATACACACTTTTTATATATTGTTACATATACATATTGCTTTAAGGCGGGCTGTTATTCATTTTTTTATATAATTTGACTGAAATCATTTAAGTGTTAAAAATACCCTCAATCATGATTATATCTTTTAACCTTTTTATATTCTATCAGACAATAGAAAATACTATTCTCATGTGTGCATCCAAGCACAATCTGTTCTTTCAGATTGATCGTATATGTTTACATACTTCTCCCTCCTAATTTCTTTTAACTGTTTTGTACAAAGTCAAAGAACTTTTATCCTCAAAACTAGTCTTGTTTATTTATGTCTTCCACTCTCATTCTAGTTCTTTTCCAAATCCACTGTTATTGTTCTATTTAACAGCCAAATATTCCCCATGCCAATTTCGTCTAAAACATTTTACTCAAAACCACCTCTCTCTTCATATTACATATATTTTGGAAGTTTATGCATACCTTTATTATATTGCTGCCATCTAAATATTAATACTTAATAGCTGCAAAGTAATTTTATGTAAAACAAAATAAGGGTGGTACAATAGTTCTCCAACTCGGGCCGGGCCTAATAATTTCAGCCCATGCAGACTTCTATCAGAAGGTCACTGGCCTCAGGTGGGGAGCGGTTAGCTCCGAGTTTGTCTAGTATTTTTGGCATCAGAATTAGAAACTACAAATTCTTACCTGGGTCTTCTCCATGAGAGTTTTACATTAAACAGACAAGTAACATCTAAATTCAATACTAAATCCTATAGCCATTTAAACTTAATTCATATTATGTGAAGGTAAATGAATGGTAGTATATAAGGAATTGTAATGGTTGTTTGTTATATCGGTAAGCTATGTTGCCAGAATGTTTAATTACGGTAAATACCGGGAATTTCCAATTATTAGTGTAATCAGGAATAAAGGTGAATTTAAAGAGCATGCATTCAGTATTGTGAATTATTTTGTGAGGATTTATATATGACTTGTACATTTCTGTTGGTAATTCAGAATAGAGACATTACATACTCTACATTTTCAAACATTCTATTTTGCTGAATCAGATGTATAGAGCAGTGATATTTTGTATATTGTACAGTAGAATTTCAGGAAATATAAAGTCACATTTTCAAGAGATCAAAAATTGTATTTGACCAATTCAAATTCCTTAATTCAAGTAATACTTTCAAGAATAGTCATGAATGTTGCTTAAATTTTACTCGCTTAAAAATTTTATTCAGGGTGTTAAAGAAAAAGTTTCGCATATTTTGAGAGGTGGTTTGAGAGTATTGACCAAAATAAGATGTCCAGTAAACATAGGTTCTAAAATCGTACCTATCCTTAAGAGCCATGAGCACTTATTGATATTCGCTACTGTGAAGCATTTCTTCTACTGTAAGCTCTTTGCCATTACCTACCACCTACAGAAGGCAGTAAAAAATGAGGACATGTTACTCTGTTACTGTGAAGCAGCATAGCTTCTAATGTAATCTGCTTGCAATTACATACGACCTGCACTTGTGAGCCATCGCTAAAGGAGGTGCTCAATATGGTGACCATTCATATTAAGTCATGCTTCTGTCTGACAAATTAGGAAATCCGCACTCTCACCACTCCAGGTTGGTCACGGATGCTCTGGCAAGCATTGATGACGCCTTCCTGTAGTATGTGTACATCATTCACGGGGGTTGCATATACTAAAGATTTTAAGATAAAACTACAATGTAAAGCATTTTACAAACTGATTTTATTAGAACTACTAAGAATATGCGTTCCACTTATCCAGAACTGTGATACGGTTTACAGTAACATCACTAACAGACGTTTACTGCCTTCTGTATCCATGGACAACAACAGAGTAATGTGTTCCCATTTGTTTACTAGCTGCTGTAGGTCATACATAATAGCAAAGAGCTTGCAGTAGAAGAGATGCTTCACAGTAGCAAAGTTGATCAAGTGCTCATAGCTCCTAAGCTGTGCATTTGAGAGCCCGTGTTTACTGGACCTTTTTTTTCTTGTTTTGGTCCACACTGCCATCTCTCAAAATATGGAATACCTTCTTTTTAACACCTGGTATGTGTCCGTAATGTTTACAAAGAGTTACAATAATTCATAACTGCAGCTAAAGTATACATACTGATAGAACGATCTTTTGGGTCTTATATTTTAGCAATTCTAATAGGCCATACCTTCCTTCGCATAAGATTGGACCTGGTGAGAGGTAGATTTAATAGTTATTTATTCCCGCTATGCCCAGCGAGGTGGCGCAGGCGCTAGCGCGCGTGACTCGCATTCGGGAGGTCTTGGGTTCGATTCCACGGTCGGCCTTCCCGACCTTTCGTCATGTGTTTCCCCGGGACGCTAGGCGAATGCTGGGAAGGTTAATTACATCCCCTGAATTTCATGTCCCTCCATTTCACCTCCTCTTTCATTTCACTTCGCCTTTCATCTGCTTGTTGCAAGTATCGGCGTTGCAAGGCAGGGGAAAAGGATGATCTATGTAACAATTGGCGGTTGCTGGGGCCACTTTCCTTTTTGGGAGTGTCTCGTCCACACCCGGGACCCCAGGTTGCGGTGGCTAAGTCAGAACTAGCCAGCATCAACATTGGAGTATGCTGGAATCGTTAGGTACCCCGTCCTTGCTAGAACACATCGCCATCCGGATCTGGTCGACCTTCAGCCCTTCCTCCCAGGGGTCACGTTTAAACATAAAGGGTCCACTATTGCTCACGTGAGTTGCCTGCTCCAGATATTGGAGGCCCCTTCATCTGAGTACCCTTATCCTTAACTTCAATTATCCCCGTCGCGCTGAAGGCTACATTTCGAAACATTTAAAAAGCATCCCCGTGACTAACGTCGTGAAATGAAAGTTGCAATGCCAAAAGGAGCAAAGCGTAAAAAACTATGCGAGATGGCGCGGCTTCCTTTGAGTTTCATTGACTTTCCTTGGTTATTCTTTTATTGAGAAATGAAGCATACTAACCAGAACATCGACACTTATTTTAGTAACGAATTGCGTAAAGGGTTTCAGAAATTCAGGCCAGAAAGACCATGGTTTAGATGGATATGAGAGAGCAGTTTTATATATAGACCATCAGCCCTAAATTGATTTTCTCAAAATGTCGCTAACGCTTTTGGTTAAAGCATCACATATTTTGCATATTTATATGACAAATAAAATTTACATCTTAAATTTTCTGGGAATAGTTTACAAAGTCTTCTTCATTTGGAAGAAATTTTGTATAATTTTGTATAAGTAAGGTGTAGACAAAATCTTACCGCAAAAAAGCATCTAAATATATTTAAAATATATAATTTATATCAAATAAAATGTTTTTGGTATCAGTAATTTAAAATATAAGCGTTGTTTTTAATTTTATTTTTCGTATAGAATTTCAAAGCCAGCATATTGGACCCGCTTTTATACACCTAACTATCGCTTCAGTTTTCTGTATCCTTCTTGTAACTACAACGAAATGTGTAAGCAAACTATGTCTCAAACGTTTTTATTTATTTATTTATTTTTGTAATTTAAAAACCTTTTAGACTTCTGTTGTAATATTACCCCAGAATATTATTCTATATTTTATCTGTTAATAAATAAAAGCATAGTATACCTGTTTAAGTGTTTCGTCATCCATGGTTTTTCTCACCTGTCTCATTATATATAAACCAGTATTTATCTTCTTTTTATATGAGTTATATATGGATTCCAATTTAGCTGTTTATCTGTTATAACTCCTAGACAATTTGTGTATTACATCTCTGGTATTTTTTCACCGTCTATTTTCAGTCGTATACTATTTCGATTACGTTTTTTTAATTCAAAATTTATCCAGGCTGTCTTTTTAGTATTTAGAATCATGTTCAGATTTGTATAGTATTATTTAATTTTTTTCGTTAACTCATTTGCTTTTAATTCTACCTCTGTACCTGACTTACCTTTAATTACTACTGTCATATCGTCTGCATATCCAATTGCTACATTTCGATTTTTTGTACTAATTCAAAAATATCGTTAAAATATATTAGAAACAAAAAAGGATTTAATTTCGAGCCTTGTGTACTACTTGCCTAACCATTTGGAATTTTTATTTAAATTTTTCTACAACACCAGCACTATTTCTATGGTTTATTTCAACGCCCTGTATTCTGTTTTTAAGATACGAACTAATCCGTTTTTGTGCCAATCCGCGAACCCCGTAATTTTCTAATTTGTTTATAATATAGTTATCATAAGAACAGTTATCACTATGATTAATATTACTTTTGATACCGTAATTATTGCGCAAATATAAATAATTAAGAAAAGAAATTATAGTAAGAGAAATAATTGCAATAAATAATTTCCGTAATTTAAATCAATGTTTCAGGTAATACACTCGAGTTGAAAGATATTTGTCCGAAAAGAAAAACAATCATTAGCGAGTCATGTAGGAGCCGAATAGAGAATACATTAGGTGGAGAGTTTCTGGGGACCTAGTTTGGAATTAAATTCAGTACGTTAGCAAGGTCACATAAGTAAAGAAAAGTAAAAGCTATTTCTGAGCTGTTAGCCAGACTCCCTGGTAACAAGGCACACGTAGGATTTTAATTATTGACCCGGGTGTCAAATAACATTTGTGGGAGTAGTTCTAATGTCGGCTGAGCTGAAGTAATAAAGCCGTGTAATTCTAAATCAGAGAGTTACTCTGGAATCGTTACCGGTACTTACTATCGTCATTTGTTTATGCACATAGCTGTGCACACATTCGTCACTCTGATACTTGTGTTGCTTGTAACACTCGTATGTTATTTTAAGCGCCAAGTGATGCTCTTGTGTGAGAAAAATTTAGCCCCTATCGCGAGGGATCTTTCCGAGCAACATTTTAACGATTGCGCGGCAAGTTAACTACTATTGCTTTTATTGCGGAAACAGTTATTTCAAGCCATAAAATTAATACTGCATGAGTTAGAAGGTATAATAATTCAGTTGTTATAGTTTCGAGTGCTAGATTCATAATCAGTTTCATTCTTTATGTTAAAACGGACGTCAACTCGCTTCAGTAGCTCAAGCATTAAATCGCATTAAACTTCTCAGTCAATTTAAACTGGTGTTATCCTTCACATTACACTCATACATACCCTGAGAAAATACTCACAGCTCTACCAGTGCAGCAGCTGGCGCCAAGACAACAGAAGAAGGGACGAAATGACATCAGAAGCAGGTAACGTATATACGGTTTCATCGTTTCTGTGTCACGAATTAAAAAGTGCATAGCGACGATATGACAGTGCATAGAGGAAGCTGTTACAGATCAGATATTTTCGTGTCAGTTTTATTTTTCCTGCTGATTAGAAAGGTATTCGCTGCGACAGCATACGCTGATGGTTTATCAACATCTCTATACTTCTCCTAGCACCGCCATTGTGGAATGTGGTAGCAGTGTTAGCTTATGGCAACTTCATTCGGGATCATAGTTATACTCGTCGCAGGAAATGCTGAGCGTGGGCAGAGTGAGATGCGAGGCCAGTAAAGAAAACAGCAGCTGCGCCATAAAAAGGAATTTGTTTACATAAAAATGGTCATTTCATTTTCCCACTGTAATTGCCAGTCATTCCCTGCACCGTTCTTTAGACATATGCAAGGAAAGTTTGCTTTTCAGACGATTGATTTCTGCTGACAAGAGAAAAATATAGTAATTTTTTTTTCTAAAATTGAAATATTTTGATGTAAAAAATGGCTTAAAGCAATATAGAGAAAGATACAGAAAAATTTGCAGAGAAGGGACAAAACTAGATATTCCAAATTTACATATGAACACCAACCTTATGGGAAAAGAGATATTGGGAGATGTAAGGGACATATACCCAATAGAATAGAGTATTGAAATAATAGGGATAACTAATAATGTAAAATAATATTGAAAAATAGCTTTACTGTAAAATAACTTGTACCTCAGAATGTAATTAATGTGAAAGCAAGCATGTAAGGTACAGTGTAATTAGTTACTACCAGGCGAGCGAGCAACAGGGGTAAAGTCCACATGCACACAGGATTTAGGCAAAGTCACAGAAAATAGAGAGAGAGGTCCGAGATTAGAGTGAGACAGAGATACTTTTCCAATTCCTTGAAGACAAGGGAGTTGGAAAAACAGAAAAAGAAACGAGAGTTGTAAAGTGAGACGGGAATAGTGGGTTTTACGAGAGAAGTCAAAGGAAAGCGTGACTCCTAAAATCGGAACATAGTACACTAGATAGCTAACCAATGAGAATAGCTGTTACATATAAAGGCGCGAATCCTAGCGTCATATTAAGGGAGAAGGCCCCAAGTTACGCACTCTCTGATTTGACTCGCACGATGTAAACACACGTGAGCCAGGCGCAAGATTGTGTGCGTGTTTGTGGGTGGGAAAATATTGTGTGACGCAGTACACATAAAGAATTCATACTAGTGGAAAGATTAAATGTACAGCTTTTGTATAATTTTGTGTCAAGAAAGCGAAAGTTGCTAGCCGCCTCAATGGGCATTATATTGCGAACAAATTAAGCTGTTTAAGGGAAAGTTCAGTTTGTTATTTTCCTTCTCTGCATAAATCCTAAAAAATATCAAGTTAGCTAAATAGGAAAGGAATTTCTCCTCAGTTCTATGATAAGCAGCTCGGAGAGAACTTCAAGGAACTTCGAGATTCAAGACACCTACATAAGATAGCACGTGGTACTCACGTGCGAGCACATCCCACGCTACAAAACCAATGAGAAGATGGAAAGAGACAGAAAGCCGGGACAGGAGATATCTCCTAACCCATGAAATAATATACGTCCAGGGGTTGCACGAATTTAGTTGTTTTTGGAGGAATGATTTCAGAGATAGCATTCTTGTGTAACATGCTTGTTCTTTCCTCGTCATTATAGACGTCATTACCAGTCTGTCCACTCCAAGAATCTAAAAGGAGCAATGTGATTATTCTGTAGGCTTTACGTGTCAACGCAATACTGGAAAAAAGGTAGGCTTCTCGCGACAGGTGAAAAAGCTAGCGGAATGACATTTACCATGTGTTTATCTACCGAAAATCTACTTACGAGGCGTGCGTTTAAAGTAAGAACCATTTTTTTAAACAACACAACACTATTTTACAAATACTTTATTATCATTCCTTACCTTACACCCTACACTGTTTATCCACATAGTCACCGCCATTATTTAGGCACTTGTCGTAACGGAAACCAGTTTTTGTGTGCCTTAGTAAAAGAATGATGCCGCCTGTGATGAAAGCCAAGCCTGTACTTCTTGTTTCACAACGTTATTGCCGTTGAAATGTTTTCCAGCAAGGAATTTCTTCAGATGAAGAAGCAGATGAAAATTGCTTGGTGCCAAATCCGGACTGTAGGGAGGGTTGTTGAATTGTTCGCAATCAAATGATACGATCAGATTTTAAGTGTGTTTGACTGTGTGTGGCCGGGCATTGTCACTCCTCATTGTTTCCCCATAAACCTCACGCAGTTGGCGATGAATGTTTGCTGACGTAACATTTCTCGCAATCAAAAAACGAAACATTGATCTGACTTCACAGTCGGCAGGTCTTTCGATCGTTTTGAACATTTCGAAATGCTCTAAAGAACAGGAAAACACAAACTGACGATCGCTCACAGCTGCGTCTGGCTTCCTAAGGAATGGAGGAAGTGATCGAGCAGACTCAAAATCGCGACTAAAGCGCTGCAGCAACAAAATATTAAAACGGTGCTTACTTTAAAAACACACCTCGTATATAACGATTTAGAAACAAATCGGGCTAATCCAGCGGGGGTGCTTCCCTCGCGAGTACGTGGTAGTGATAGTATAAATGCATGCATTTTATCTTATAAGTTAAGTGATGATTTGTATTCCTGATCAATATGAATAGTATTACAATTATTTAAAACGATGTGGATTTTATTTAATATCTCTACAACTTAGCTACAGGAAGTATAGCTTTCCATCCAAAACTTCGTTACCAACATTTTGCCAAAAATGTTTTGAGACTCTTTAAATACCCCAAAAAGGAGTGTGTATGAACAGCTTAACTCAAAAATGAAATTTCGGTTCAATACAAAACTTGATATTTAAATCCAGAATCTTCCAAGTACGATACACGAAGATTTAAAAAAGAATCCCAACCCAAACTATAGTTTACATGGAAAAGTTTACATGAGAAATAAAATCTGTACCTACCTATATTGAATTTTATGTGATTTTTCTTCGTTGTGTATAATTAATAAACCTAAAGAGGTACACAAAAACTTGCTTTACAAAATATGTATATCTTGCTAAAACACACAGTTTATATCAAACAAATTGTTCTTATTAAGTTAACCATATTTTATTTGTTTGAATTATACTAATACTTTTCACAAATGGGAAGTCGTTTGGCGAGGGGGAGTCTTGCAAAGAGCATGGAATTTGAAAGCCATCACATAGCGACATGCTCTTTAAAAATCTGACTAATGCTTTATATACTGTACCCTACAACGAAATTTGCATTAACGAGAAACTAACTGAAAGTCGTGTGAATACAACACATCAGTTCAGTTTTGTCTCCTATCAAACGCTGTAAAATTATGCGAATATTTATCAACTTGAGTAACCTTATTGCAGATAGCTAACTTTTATAGACTTCAGCCTTGAGTATCGTTATGGCGCATAGATAAAGTATACAGCTCTCAGCGTTCGTTGTACGATAAACACTAATAATAATGATTGTTTCATATCGCAGCTGCTCAAGCACACAATAACGAATGGCTTCACACTTATCAGCTGTAAAATGGGCATTAAACGTTATGTGGCTGTAAACTGTGTCAACAGGAAGGTTTAATGTAGGTTACTTTTGTACAGGCTCAAAGATTGTTATTCATTTGAGGGGCTAGAAATGTGTTTTTTTTTTCTTTCTTTCTCTACCACATACTTAAAGTAAGTAGAGTAAGTATTGTATTCCACCCAAAAAAGATGAGATTTCACAGATAGTACCTGTTTTGAGAGCCCGAACCTAGAAATAAAAAGTTCTTAGAGAAAGATTCATGTGTCTGTTAACAGCTTAACTGAAAAACGAAAAGTTAGTTAAATACCGAGCTTGCTATTTAAATTCAGCAATTTCCAAGATGCGACACGAAGATTTTAAAGAAAACTTTCCCACCCCAAACTACCCTTTACATGCCAAATTGTTCATTTTCTATTTTCTCAAAAGTGGCTCTAACGATTTTTATTCAAATACCATATGTTTAAGATACACTGATGTGCAAAACCTAAGGACGAGATGGATAAAGTAACATAACAAATGAACTACTTGGTGGAAGTAGATTAAGGTGCGAGAGCATGTTGCCAGAGGTCCCTCACACGTACACAGAAAGCTGGACGTCACATGGCGTGAGTGTAGCGATGACAATGCGCGACGGCATCGAACAACGCAGGTGGAGGATCTCATGG
The DNA here is from genome assembly GCA_030765065.1 of Deroplatys truncata. Lineage (NCBI taxonomy): Eukaryota > Metazoa > Arthropoda > Insecta > Mantodea > Mantidae > Deroplatys > Deroplatys truncata. Next base: position 49,228,380 of record CM060985.1, read on the forward strand.
AACGAGAGGATATTCAGCGAATGGACTGGCCTGCCCGTTCCCCCGATTTAAATCCCATAGAACACGTGTAGGATGACTTGGGGAGAGGCATTGCAGCACATCCAAATGCACCAACAACCATCCAACACAGGGGGGCCTCTTCCCGCTTCCCGCGCATTCACTGCTTGTCGAGCTGTCTGCTAGTGACGTCACGTGGAAGGTAGCAGGCATTGCTATTCCCATGTGGAAGCTCAGAGTTTACGATATAATTCAAATCCTGACATGCTTTCTGACATGATATGGTCACCTCAAGCAAATTTATTTGAAACAAAACTCTCATTCCGTAACATATAAAATAGAAAAATAATACAGAGGAAGAAACAAAACTATCCATATACTCTATCTAACAGCTTGTCTTGTTAAACAATACATTTTTTTTGCTTTAAATTTTTCAACATTTAAGTTATAATTGCAATGCATTTCTTGCAAAAGATAGCAAGTATTATTGCCTTTTAAACACGTAATAAGCGAATAGAGGGAGGGAGAGAGAGACAAGGGTGAAGAAAAACTATATTATATTAAAATAAAATAGAACCTTCAGGCTATGCATTATTTCTGCAATTTTACTTTCCCTCCTATTTACTTATAGTAAGTAGGGGAAGTATTGTATTCCACCCAAAATTTCGATACAGAGATTTCACTGGAAACACATGTTTTGAGACTCTTGAATCTAAAAACCACGTTTTTAAAAAAAGGTTGTGCGTGTGTGTGAACAGCATAACTCAAAACGAAAAGTCGGTTAAATACCAAACTTGGAATTTAACTCTAGCATCTTTCAAGGATGCGACATGATTTTTTTTAAGAAGATTCCCTATCACGAACTACTCTTTACATGGGAAATTATCCATTACTTTTCTGTTCTCAAAAATGACTAATACCATTTGATTAAAGTGCGTATGTTTACAACATTTGCATGACAAATAAAATGTATATTTCGAATTTCCTGTAATTAACCTGTGAAAACTTCATTTGAATGGCTTGTATAATTTGGTAAAGGTTAAAAGATTAAAAAATTACTTTAAAAATAAATAGATCTCGTTAAAGCACACACTTTATGCCAAATAAATAATGTTATGGCGTTAACCATGTACAAGGTATTCTGTGTTATTTGTCTGATGAGACGGTAATTTGTATCACAAATTACTTTAATGTAAATAATTATTTACATATGAATATGTATTTTTATGTAACATTGATTTCAGAGGTTTAATAATTGTAATTATTATTGGTAAATAATAATTTACGGCTCTACTGAAACTGTTAACAATAACACAATACTTTAGCAAGGGATTGAGTTGTTTATCGTTACCGGGAACCAGGAAGTTACGTAATGTTTCGCGCCTTTTCAGTAAAAAAAGCTTCCAGAATGTTCTATAAAAGTAATATGTATTAGTGGTTTTCATTGGATAGTAAAATAGACGCTAATGTTGGCGCGTTTTATTAGCCAATGGTAATTCATTTATAATCTTTAGGTGTATCTTGAGGTAAGCCTATAAATAGTGTAGATTCAAAGCGAGCGTCCTCCAGTTCGGCAAGATTCACGAAGCACTACACATCGTCTCCCGCAGTTATACAAAATTCTCCGTACATTACACGTTGGCCGCTCAGTTCACCAAGTTACGCGCAGTGAAAATCATTAAAGATCTAAAATATTACAAAGTCACTTATATACAAAAATTGAAGTACGTGAGTTAAAAGTGAGAAGTTATTATAAACAGTTTCAGTATGGCGATTATCTAGACAAATCTGTGAAAGTGTTAGTGCACGTGTTCGACAATAAAACAGTATAAAACACATTTCTTCATCAGTATCATTTATAGACAAAAGATTCCTTTCCGCTTCACAACCTGCAAGAATTAAATGCCTACCTAAATAGCTGGCCGGAAGACAATATACATAACCTTAAAACTAATTCATATAGATTGCTACGCCAGATGGAGTTAGCAGGCGACCGACGAATGACGTCACACAATATGGCTGCACGCGTGAGGTAAACAACATTACGTGAGAAACATTATCCACCACGTGGGGACACAAATACACACAAATACTACTTCAAATTGGCTCCCATACGTGGGGCAGTTAAAGTGAAGCAAATATACAATTCACACTAATTCTACTTCACTGAATGTTCAAATACTTAAACTTTTTTAAGTGGTAAGTCGCTATTCGGCTTTTTTCCCTCGTGGTCATGCAAAGAGCATGGAATTTCAAAGCCATCACATAACGACACGCTTTATAATTTGACTATTGGTTTAGCTTTCTAAATCCTTCTTACGCATACAACTAAATATGTAATTACAGTTCATCTCTCTTTAACAAGTTAGATAGAAGAATAAACTTCTTTATGAATATTTTGTAGAAGAGTGTGCAAAGAAAGTCATGTGAATGTAGAAAATCCGAGTTTTATAATTACAGTATATATTGTGCATATTTTCACACTTTAAACAGCTATAAATAATTTTAGTTATATATGTTACGCGTTTTCAGAGATGACCACAGAGATAAAAGTAAGCTATAGAAACTCCTTATTTGAGGTTGTAAAATAATGTAATTTTATCGCAGATTACACTTTCTAGTTGAATACCATCACAATGTTATATCATTGCAGTGATATTCCTCGGCATGGACCGAGTGTATATTTCCCTTAAAATGGCAAAGAAAAGGTTTTTCTTATTTCGGATTTTAAAAGAGCACTTGCATAGGCATGCAAAAGTGTCATCAGCCTTTTGTCCACGTTATACCTGAGTTTCCGCATGATTTGGTATTTAAGGTGGTATATTACCCTAAGGCAAAGCGAAAATTATTAGATTTCGCCTTCTGTTATCTTTCTGTTGAACTTCTTGAAAGTTTTGGAGACGTTGTGCCCAAGTACTTGTGCATTTGAAACAGCGCGAACAGGTGTCATAAAGCGTGCCAAATTACCCTATTAGGTGCATTTGATTGCACGTATTCACGCACTAATTTCTAAAATAGCATATTCCCTATTTTCTGGGGAAAAACCATTCTTAAATAACGCCTATATAATTATTTGGAGGAATCGCAGAACAACTCTTTAAATGATATTTTTCTGTAATGCGTTGTACTGACCAATCATGAGCAATAATTTTGTAACCCACAGCTGCAAACGTTGTTTGGTAAGCATTGTTGCTCACTAAATAAGAATGCTCTTTCCGATTACTTAGAAATTAGTTCTAGTTGTGGATGGATTTGGAAATACAAGTGTGGTGTGCATTCGTGTTCAAAATGAATGTTAAAAAAAAAGTTAACTGTGCTGTTGCGTAATGTTCTAATATAGGAACAAAAACCGCTGGAATTATGTATCATAGATTTCCTAAAATAATAAAGTAAGGCGCATGTGGGTGTCTCGCTGTAAACGGAGTGATAAATTCAACATTGATAATGCTCGAGTCTGCTCAGTATATTTTCGGCCTGAGGACTATGAATGGGACTTAAAAAATGAATTACTTGGTTTACCTCTACTGAAAAGTTTACGTGGTGTGCAGTGCCGTGTCTGTCTCCCGATGATATGATTCTATGTCTTTCATATTTCAAATGTGTTAAGAGTGATGAAAACACTTAGCGACATAATTTGCTCTAAATTCCCTGATTTAGACAAAACAATTGTTTATATATACGTCAGGACCTGCACATTTATTAGGATACGACATTTGAATACAAAATTAAAAGCTGCCACCGTGGAAAAAAGAAATACAAGGAAATGTCAGCAGTGGATGGCATCTATTTCTTCTACAACAGCAGCATGACCAACCACTTCTAAATTTAAATATACTTTTAAGATTAAACAAATAATTTGTTACTTTTTATTTTAGTAATAGTTTGGATGGTGGTGTTGATAAAATTGGTCTGTAAATAGTAGAATGAGTTGAGAAAAGTTTCCTATGCATTTTCAGTTAAAGTATCTTTCATAACATATGCCATTGGATTATGTTACACTTCCTTGATTACTGCTTAACCATTTACACAATGGGTATACCAATCCGTGCCTTAAATTGTACGTATTAAAACGGTTTAAACCGTTCTCTTTCAATTACTATCCAAAGAGCGCGCGTGCTCAACCTTCCAGATGACGTCACGGGCGCGCATCCAATGAGAGCGAAATGGCCGGAGTGGCCTACCTTCCCTATACTCAAGTTACCTTGCATCCAACAGTTGTCAACAGCGCTGGTGGAGGAATGGAACGCCCTACCACAAGAACTGCTTACCAACCTTGTAGCCAGCATGGGTGTACGATGCAGAGCATGCATTGCTGTCCGTGGTGATCATACACTCTTTTAAGCACCATGTATCTGTTTCTGTAAATCTAGAGACCCACCATACGTCGTATTGACTTTAGTGTGGCTTATGGTCTATGAATAAAAGTGACATTTCTGTTCGTCTCATTGCATATTTCGTTTAGTTGCCTACCGTAGCAGTTCCCTCTATGTATGATGTATGTTACTTGGCATGTCACAGCCTGCGAAGATTACTTTCGTCCTTAGGTTTTGCACACCAGTGTATTTTCATGACAAATAAAATGTTTATCTTGAACCTTCTGGGAATAGCCTGTGAAATCCTCTTCATTTTGATGACGTTTATATGATTTATTAACCGTAACAGACAAAATCGTACTAAATAAACTATCTAGATCTCATTTAAGCACACAATTTATACCTAAATACTTTTTCTTCTGGTGATCATGCAAAGAGAACGGAATGTTAAAGCCATCACAGAGCGACACCAACTTAAAAGATTCGACTATCACTTAAGCCTACTATAATTGCATAATCCCTTTGTACCTTTAAGGATATATGTAATAAAACCATTTCTGCAAATTTTTTCTCGATTAATGTGAAGCATACAGAAGAATACGTTTTTGTAGAGAAAGAATAGGTAGGGAAAGTCATATGCAAGTAAACGTGTACAAACCGTTTTGTCCTGTGTTTTCAATGTGGAAGGTGATCGTCCCGACCTTTTTATAGGGAGAGCCAAAAGAGTACGAACCGGCTGCGGGTGTTTTTCCTGTCCACATCCTTGGCGCTCGTTGCTGTCTGCCGCTATCATAGAAAGTCGCGGATGAAACCATACAACATTTTTAAAACTATTTTAAAGGTTTTACTTGCCAATTTTATGAAAGGAAATGCTGAAACTGGCCACCGTCGTTCTCCATACATTTTTGGCACCTCTTTAGGAAACTATCCATCACTCGCCGTAGTTCACGTTGAGAAATGGTGGCAATTTCCTGGCGGATATTTAATTCTTCCAGGCTGTGTGGGTTTGTCTTGTACACTTTATGTTTTAAGTTAGCCCAGGGATAGATATTGCAGGGGTTAGATCGGGGGACCGAGGGAGCCACAAATCTCTACTAATAATTCTGTCCTCAAACACACTTTCAATTTTTCTTATCAAAATATTGGACGTATGAGCTGTTCTTGTTCTTGTTGAAAAAAAGGCAAAATCATGCTCCTTGTCTGTTAATTCTCCAAAAAAAATAGTTTTTGGCTCTCTCTGTATTTTAGCTCTTTGTGAAATAGGCTGAACGTAAAGCGATGCTCCTACTTTCTCTGCCTTCAACCTTACCCTCCGTGGGCAAGGGAAAATATTTGTATTCCTCCCAAAAATGTCGAGATTACACCAAAAGTGTACGTTTTGAGGTCCCTTAAATACAAAACATACACTTTAAGAAAACCCTCCCTTTCATATGGAAGATTTTTTTCGAAATGTTGGAATTTCTCAAAAATGGCTATAACGGTTTTGATTAAAATAGCATATGTTTAACATACTTACATGAAAAATAAAATGTACATCTTGAATTTTGAGGCAGTATTTTTAACACTTAAATGATTTTAGTCAAATTATATAATATAAAATATAACAACAGCCCGCCTTAAAGCAATATGTGTATGTAACAATATATATAAAGTGTATATTACAGTCATTGTATATGTTTATGTTATTGTATACATGTAATAATGTTATCTGAATGTATTATGTAATATAATAATGTAGGAGCTGTGAGAATAATAGGTTAAAAGTTGCTAACAATGAGGTAACCTTGAGGCAATAATGAGCAAGAAAGTGTAATAATGCTACTAGTCATTCTTGGAGCAACAATAATGTAATTTTCGTGACAGTTTATAAAATAGCCAATCAACAACCAGAAAAAACTTTAGTTAAATGAAGGTATTCTATTGGATTAGGAATAGCCAATCAGAGACTTGAAATACAGAAATTTACAAATTTAGGCGGTAGAAATCAAGTCAGTTGCTTGTAGATAGCGCTCACAACTGGAAGCGTTGCTTGCAGACAGTGTTCCTAACCGGATGCGAGATGTGTCCTCGAGAAATTTAATACGTATTCAGTGTGAGAAAATAGTTTACGTGTTTAAAAAGTGCAAGTATGTAATAAAAGAGTCTTACAGCTCTCTATATCAGTGAAGTGTTATTTAAATCAGGTCAAGAATTAATAAAAAGGGGTGAATTAAAAATAATAATCTGTGTAAGCCTACATTCCTCAGCCGCACCGCAGAAATCCTTGTCTCTAACAATAATACTGACGCCGCCGAGGCAAACATAAATAATAATATTTAAAGAAAGAGTCAATTACAAAGTTAATATTTTTAAATTTGGGACGAAGGCTACCGGGTACCATACGTGCGGTTGCAACTACTTCAAGTTCGGCTCCCCAACAGTCGAAATATAATACATCCTACTTCAAACTGACTTTCCATACGTAGCAGCAACAAACCTTCTTCAAATAGGCTCCCAAAACATGGGGCAAATAACAATACATCAAACCATTCTACTTCAATTTTCTGGGAATAGCTTGTGAAGCTCTCTGCATTCGGAAGCAATTTTGTATAATTTTATATAACTGGTAAACCATAAGATACAGGCAAATCATACTACACAAAAAATGCAGACGTATTTACAACACATAATTTATTCGATATAACCTTTTTGTTGCATAAGCCTTTCCCAAATATCCGTTTTAAATACTTTATCATTTTGTTAAAGTACTGTCGCTATTCAGTTGCTTCACGCGAAGTCCTGGAAAGTGTATGAAATTTCTGGGCCAGCATATAGTAACCATATTACTTTCTCTACTACGTATAGTAAGTAGGGGAAGTATTGTATTCCATCCAAAAATTCGATACCCAGATTTCACCGGAAATGTATGTTTTGAGACCCCCTGAATCCAAAAAAAAGCATTTTTGGAAACATGTCCGTGTGTGTGTCTGTGAGTATGCCTGTCTGTGAACAGCATAACTCAGAAACGAACAGTCGGATAAACACCAAACTTGGTATTTAGGTTCAGTATCTTCCAGAGATGCGACATGAAGGTTTTCAAGAAAATCCTCCCACCCCAAATTACCCTTTACATGGAAGATTTTTCGAAAATTTTAATTTTCTCAAAAATGGCTCTAACGATTTGGATTAAAATATCATATGTTCAGGATATTTTCATGACAAATAAAATGTTTATCTTGAATTTTCTGGGAATGTCTCCAAAAGTATTCTTCATTGTGAACGACTTTTGCATAACTGGTAAACCATAAGAGATAGACAAAATTTTACTACACAAAAATGTAGATCGCGTTAAAATACACAATTTATGTTATATACATTTTTGTTGTTGAGTGAACCATTTTCGAGCTATTGCTTGTTATTCCCTTAAATTTTTCAATACTTATTTTCTCAAATGGGAATTCGTTATTCATTTTTTGTCTTGGATATGCAAAGAGTATCAATCTGTAGGAAAGGGAATGGTGCTGCACCTAGCAACCAGCTATTAAGAGATATGTATGTGCTTACAGGCTACTGTATTTCTATATTGACCTTGTATATATATATATATATATATATATATATATATATATATATATATATATATATACCCCTTACATCTACAAAAAAATTAGCAATAAGATAGACTCTGCAAATGTTTATCTCGATTAACATGAAGTAGATGGAGAATAAGCGTTTGTAAAAATATTTTGTACAAGAGTAGAGAAAGTCATGTGAGTGTAACACATCAGTTTTTTTTAAACCTCTCACTATTCACTCCTTCCTTATCCCCCTTGTACCTCCAATAAGATGTGTAATGAAACTATTTCTATAAATAGTAGACAGAAAGGTAAGCTTTCTTAAGAATAAATTGCAGAAGCTATATGGGTAGAGAAAAGCATGTGAATGTAACACTTTAGAGTTCTAGCAAAAATGCTATAAATGTACAGCAAATATCTCAGTTTAGGAATTGCATGTATCACCATCGTGGCAAAGAAGCAACGTATGAGTAGTTTTATTGTCAAGTCATGCAATCGTAAGGTAAGATTTGGAAAATATCTAGTGCTTCCATTATAGATGGTACAAATTCACTCACTCTCTATCCTTTATTCTACTGATTTAAAATATTATTATTGTCCTTATGGTGAATTATTAACCAGATTAAGGGATCGGTTATTTTTACTTTCCCTACCACGTACCTAGTGGGTAGAGAAGGTATTGCATTCCATCAAAAAACTCAATACCGAGATTTCACCGAAATGCAGGCCCTATGAATAACAAAATTACTAGAGAAAGGTCCGTGTGGCTCTAATGATTTTGATTAAAATATGAGGGCGGATTGATAAGTCAGAGATATTTTAAAAAAAATAATAATGTTTTCCAAAAAATCAATTATATTTTTCAACATAGTCTCCTTTCAATTCAATACACGTACACGTTGTCCAGCGTTTTTCCAATTTTGTTAACCGTTACAAAAATATGATTTTTCGAAGCCTGCAGAATATGAGATTGTTTCTGCCAAGATGTGTTCACTGGACGTGAATTTCTTCCCAGCGAGACAATTTTCAGGTTTGCGAAGAGGACGAAGTCGCTGGGAGCCAAATCTGGAGAATATGGTGGGTGAGGTAGCAGTTCGTAGCCCAGTTCCACAAATTTTGCGATGGCAGTGGTTGACTTGTGTGCGGGTGAATTATCCTGGTAAAACAGAACCTTTTTCTTCACGAAATAGGGTCGTTTCTTTAACAATTCCTTGTGAAACTGATCCAGCATTGCGGCATAATACGAACCTGTGATTCTTTTACCCTTTTCCAGGTAGTGGATGTCTATCACTCCTTGTGAATCCCAAAAGACAGCTGCCATGTGTTTTTCCTGGCGACGGAATGGTTTTCGCTTTCTTTGGAGCAGGTTCGCCTAAGGAAATCCACTGCTTTGATTATTTTTTGGTTTCAGGTTGATAAAAATGGATCCAAGTATCATTAACCGTGATATAACGCCACAAAAACTCATTTGGGTTGCGCTGGAAAATGTTCAAACATCCCTGTGAAATTGTCACACGATTCCACTTGTTCTCAACAGTGAGCAGTCACGGCACCCATCTTGCTGACAGCTTTCTCATACCCAAAAGTTCGTGCAGAATGTTATACACCCGTTCACTCGAGATGTTTACGGTCTTGGCTAACTCACGGATTTTCACTCGGCGGTCCTCCAACACAATATCGTGAACTTTGTTCGCCATTTCTTTTGTTGTGACCTCAACCGGCCGTCCTGTGCGCACGGCATTTCTTGTGCTCGAACGGCCACATCGAAATTCTGTGAACCACTTGTGAACCATGCCATGTGATGGAGTGAAGTCCCCATAATACTTGTTCAGCTTTTCCATCGTTTCCCTCACCGTCGTACCATGCAAAACGTAGTGCTTTATCAGATCACGAAATTCGCTTTTCTCCATTTTCTACGAAGCAACACACATCTGCTTATTTTAGACGCTCTCAACAATGTTCTAAGAAACAAATGACGAGTTTCTGCGTCGATGTAAGACTTTGGTGCAAACAAGAAACCTGTTACTAGAACTCTATCTCTCGTCAAAGTCATGGGCTTATCAATCCGCCTTCGTACATATTAAATATATTTATGAAGAATAAAGTTTAATCTTGAATTTTCTGGAAATAGCCTTTGAAGTCCTCTTCATTCGGAAAAACGTTTTGTATATGATTGCAAAACTGGTAAACGTTAAGCGATAGACGAAAACGGAATTCACAAAAAATGTAGATTTCTTTTAAACACAATTTATTTCAGATAACCCTTTTGTGGCATCAGCCATATCTGAGATATCCGTTATTAATGCTTCGAATTGTTCAATACTTGGCCATTCGTTTAAAGTCCTGTTGATTTTCAATTGTTTCTCGCTACGTCATGGAAGGAGTATGGAATTTTAAGGCCATCATATAGCATTCAGTTCTAAATCATTTGACTATCGCTATTTGCTTTGTATGTATAACAAAATATGTAAAGTAGCTATTTCCGGAAACGTTTATCTCGATTAAAACGAAGTTGATAGAAAAAAAATCTGATGTGTTGCACTCACATGACTTTCTCTACTCTTGTTCAAACTATTTTTACAAACGCTTATTCTCTATCTACTTCATGTTAATCGAGATAAACATTTGCAGAAACCATTTCATTGCTAATTTATTATAGGTGCAAAGAGAATATCAAGCGATAGTCAAATCTAAGAGCTGGTTGCTATGTGGAGCATTCCATTCTCTTTGTATGCCCAAGAATTAAAAAAAATCCTATGTGTTACTCTCATATGACTTTCTCTACTCTTGTACAAACTGTTTTTACAAACGCTTATTCTCCATATGCTTCATGTTAATCGAGGTATCGAGATATTAATCTTATTGCTAATTTTCTTGTAGATGCAAGGGGAATTGGTAGGTTTCAAGCGATAGCCAAATATTTTAAGAGCTGGTTGCTATGTGGAGTATTCCATTCTCTTTGCAATACCAGGACAAAAATGAATAACGAATTCCCATTTGAGAAAAAGTATAAGTATTGGAAAACTTAAGGGAATAACCAGCAATATCTCAAAAATGGTTCACTCAACAAAAACAAATATTTTATGTGTAGTAAAATGTTGTCTATCTCTTATGGTTTACCAGTTATACAAAAGTCGTTCACAATGAAGAATACTTTTGGAGACATTTCCCAGAAAATTCGAGATATACATTTCATTTGTCATGAAAATATCTTAAACATATGATATTTTATTCATAATCATTAGAGCCATTTTTAAGAAAATTAAAATTTTCGAAAAATGTTCCATGTAAAGGGTAATCTGGGGTGGGGGATTTTCTTGAAAACCTGCGTGTCGGATCTCTGTAAGATACTGAACCTAAATACCAAGTTTGGTGTTTATCTGACTGTTCGTTTCTGAGTTATGCTGTTCACAGGCAGACAAACACACACACACACACACACACACACACACACAAGAACGTGTTTCCAAAATTGATTTTTATGCATTCAATGCACCTCAAAACATGTATTTCATGTGAAACCTCGGTATCGAATTTTTGGGTGGAATGCAATTCTTCCCCTACTTACTATACGTAGTAGAGAAAGTAAAAAGCTTTCGTAAGATAATTTGTATACCCTCTAATAAACAATAAGGGTAGAAAGAGACATGTGAATATAACACATCAGATTTTTGTTTGTCTCGTATAATCTATTCATTTAAAACAATTGCGTTAAATTGACACTCATCCAAAGTCCTAAAGGTTAGCATAGATTAGGTGGAGAGTTTAATGCAGGAGTAAACAACGAACTTTTTGGCAACGAAGAATCGTGGGATATTTAAGAAACCACTCATGGTTATCTTAAAAAAGGATATTGAGTGACATTTCCTGAATCTGGTAAGGATTTTCAATTTTTCACATGTCTAAAGGTACCCAAAGGTTCTAGTCTATGTAGTTTAGTTCTTTCCTCTAAACATTATGGATATTTTCCCTTTCAATTCTAGTTGTAGCATTTAGCTAAACGTAAACTACACCATTCTTTCCCTAATCCTCATTCCATGGCCTCACTCATTGCATTTAGAGTAAATATATTGTGTGTGTTACATTCACATAGCTTTCTTTACCCTTTATCTTTATTAGTGGTTATACAAATTATTCTTACGAAAGTTTATTTTTCTATCTACTTCATTTTAATAGAGATAAACTTTTGCAGAAATAGCTGCATTACACATTTCGTTACAGATACAAAGGGAAGAGTCAAGTATTTATGAACTGGATGGTATATGCTGGTCTTAAAATTCCATGCTGTTTCCATGCAATCGTGAGAAACATCTGAATGTTGAAACGACTTTAAAGAATAGCCAAGAAATGAACAATTAATAACGTATATCTCGGAAATGGCTTATGCCACAAAAAAGCTTATTTGAAATAAATTGTGTTTTAAGAGACTTCTACATGTTTTGTGTAGTACGTTGTCGTCTATCACTTAACCTTTAACAGTTATACAAGATTATATAAAATTCGTTCCAAATGAAAAGGATTTCAAAGGCTATTGCAAGAGAATTCAAAATATACATTTTATTTATCATGTAAATATCTTTAATATTTGTTATTTTAATCAAAATCGTTAGAGCCAGTTTTTGGATCAAAATTTTCGAAAAATGTTCCATGTAAAGGGCAGTTGGGGTGGGAAGATTTTCTTGAAAATCCTTGAAAGATACTGAACTGAAATACCAAGTCTAAATTAAACTTAGAGGTAAGAATTTTCATTTACACTGAAAATTATTATTGTGCAATTCAATATAATTTGAAATTCATAAAATTGTTTTTGGTTGGATATTCTTTAGGGTGTAAATTAATTAAAATTTTGTTATCCGACTTTTTATTTTTTTAGTTATGCTGTTCACAGATTCCCACGCGGATATCTTTTAAAAAATGTTTTATTTGGATTCAGGGCGCCTCAAAACATGTATTTCCGGTGAAATCTCGCAGCAGATTTATGGATGGAATGCCTTTCCAAGTCCTTGGACTTACATGCTATTTGCAGAATATTAGGTTAGTGTACATAGTAGAGAAAATAAACACGCTTTTTTGGAATCATGGTGCCTCAAAACAAGTATTTCCGATATCGAATGCACATCTCGGTATCGAATTTTTTGATGGAATGGAATACCTTCTCTACCCACTATGTATGAGTATCAGGTCGTATTTAGAGGGGGTGTTTTTAGGGTTAAACCCCCCCCCCGAAACTTCTGACAGCTTTATTTATTTAAACTCATATCAAACAAATAAAGGAAAAGTCGTTAGATAACAGTAGGGCTACTGCTTGTAGCACATTTCAAAGAAAAAGGGAAACTTAATATCGTCACCTTTTGAAGCAGTCTTCATGTTTTGTGCTGTAAGGTAGAATATCTACATAACGTCTATTTACTATGGAGTAGGTACATGGTAACTGTGTGGGGTACTGTTAAGTTTAGACCTAGTTATGGAAAACCCTCCTCGAAATTGTTTTCTGGGTACGGGCATGACGAGTACGTGGTAGAGAACGTAAAGAGAGGCAGGGGTGATCAAATCAGCGCACAAGAAACAGAAAGATGCTGAAAACATCAGTGCAGAAGGCAAAGAAGTATGAAAGTGCAGACATAATTCTCTGCGTTCCTATATAAATTTAAAGCTTTAAAAAGCTTTTTCACTTCCATTTTGTTAACCCTTTCTTGTTCCAAGAAAACGCAATTTTTTGTGGTATTTACAAATTGATTTTAAAGAATAAAACGAAAATTGGTTATGTTATGTTAATTTACATTTTACTTTCTCTACTACATATTTACAGCAAGTAGGGGAAGTATTGTGTTTCATCCAAAAATTCTATATCGAGGTTTCACCGTAAACATGTTTTGAGGCCTCGTGAATCCAAAAATAGGCTTTTTGTAGAAAAATATCCGTGTGTGTCTGTGAACAGTATAACTCATGAACGAAACTACTATAAATACCAAGCTTGGTATTTAAGTTTAGTATCGTGCAAAGATGCGACACGAAGTTGTACCCCTTATATGGAACAATTTTTCGAAATGTTTGATTTTCTGAAAAATAGGTAACGGTTTTGATTAAAATACCATATGTTTAAGATACTTTCATGACAAATAAATTGTATATTGTGAATTTTCTAGAAACAGCCCCTTCATTCGGAAGGAATTTTGCATAATCTTGTATAACTGGTAAGTGTTAAGCGATAGACGACAATGTACTTCACAAGAAATGTAGATGTCTTTAAAACTCACAATTTATTTCTAATAACTTTTGGGGGCACAAACCGTTTACGAGATATCCGTTATTAGTTGTTCGAATTCTTTAAAACTTTGTCATTCTTTTAAAGTCTCTTCGATATTGCGTTGCTTCTCGCGATTGCACGGAAAGAGTGTGGCCAGCATGTAGCGTCCACTTCTGAAATCAGTTGACAGAGCACCTGCCTGCTGCTGTGCTAGGGGTCTCGGATTAAATTCCCGGCTGGGGAATCGGAAATTTTTTCTAGTCAAGATGATTTCTTATCCTCCTCAGATACTGGAAGTATGAATGAGAGTGTGAATGTGTGTATGATCTAATGTATAAAACCCAAAGAAATCCAATGGCAACTGATACAAGTTAACACCATTGCCGGTAGGCAATGTTCCAAAGGTAGAAGGCCGCCGGTATGACCATTGCAGTTAAAGGCGGACTGTAAATGGAACAATAAAACAAAATCAAATAGTTCTTAAACGCTATTCCCTTTGTAGCTGTAACGAAATGTGTAATGTACCTAATTCTGCAAATGTTTATCTCGATTAAAATACAGCAAATAAAAAAATATCCTTTCGTAAGAATAGCTTTTATACCCATTATGAAATACTACAGGTACAGAAGGTCATGTGAATGTAACACATCAGATTTTTTGGAAGTCTCCATTGAATACGTTCTGCACACCTATGCTGATTTGTAGGTGTTATTGAGTTCTGTTCACAATACCGCCAATCATCACTTATGGGTTTCAATCCACCTGGCAATACTTCACAACTAGCAATCCAAAAGATCTGGAAAAGATAAAAACGACGTTCTGGAATGGTGCATTATGTATCTCCAAGTACTCAACAGGCCTCGCATACGAGTTGACAGGACGCCATGCGTCTGCAATTGTTACTGCAGCCTAACTCAGGTTACTAAAAAATCAAAGATGGCTAATGCGCATGTCACGGCTGCCAACGTTCTAACTTTAGTCACTAGATATGTAACCACAGAAATCACCAGTCAACCTATTTACGTAAGACCCATATTTCGGTCTTCTACTAGTATCATTAATCATTGTCATACGAGGTTCAAAAAGTATCGCGAATTTTGCATTTTCGCGGGCTGCGTATATTCGATTTTTTATTGTTTTGTGGCGTTATGTTGGTACTCATGTCCCTCACTTATGTTGACAAGCTCGACCATTTTGAATGTTCAGTTAATTGTTGACAGCTATTTTGCTTGGACGTGTTTTGGCTCGTCTTCGATTTTTGCCTGTTCCAAAAAATGAACAAAGAATCTGTATCAAATTTTGTGTGAAAAGCAAACATAAGTGCGCGGATGCATTCCGAATGATAACTGTGGCATACGGTAAAGCTACCTTGAACCAAAGCAACGTTTATCGATGGTACAAAATGTTCTCAGAGATCGAGAAGATGTGAACGACGAAGAGCGTCCCGGACGCCCGAGCTCGTCAACAACAGACGAAAACATTGAAGAAGTGAAGAACATAGTATTGGCCAATCGTCGAATCACCGTTAGAGAAGTTGCTGAGGACCTAAACATATCGATTGGCTCGTGGCATTCGATTTTTACCAATGATTTGTGCTTGAGACGGGTCGCCGCAAAATTCGTACCAATTTGCTCAATTTCGACCAAATTGGCTTTTGCACCATGATAACGCCCCTGCTCACACATCGTTGCTTGTGAGCTAATTTTTTGCCAAAAACAACACACTTGTGATGTCGCAGCCACCGTACTCCCCAGATCTGGCCCCCTGTGACCTTTTTTTTTTTTTTGTTCCCAAAACTGAAGAGGCCCATAAAAGGACAACGCTATGCCACGATTGAGGAGATAAAGACGGCATCGAAGGAGGAGCTGAACAAGATCACAAAAAACGATTTTAAAGTGCTTCGAGGATTGGAAAAAACGTTGGCACAAGTGTATAATATCTGGTGGGGATTACTTTGAAGGGGACAAAATAGATATTCATGAATAAATAAATATTTTTTGGAAAAACACAAAATTTGCGATACTTTTTGAACAGATCTCGTATATCATATACAGGATGGACCATTGAAGTTGAGACTGTACAATATCTGTACAGAGCAAAGCGTTGTGGAAAGAAATGCCTTGAATAAAACTTGCTTGATATTACGGGGAAAGTAAATATCATTAGTCTCGTTTTATTTCGAGAAGGTTGTGATGGTCATTTTAGGATCAATTTAAATTGTTCTCGTAGGTTCTCATTTAAAAAAATTAAATTGACCCTAAAATGATCATCATAACGTCCTCCAAACAAAACACGACTAATGGCATTTACCTACTTTCCGCCATAATATCAAACAACTTTTATTAAAGACATTTCTTTCTGCAACGCTTAGTTTTGGAGATATTGTACAGTCTCAACTTAAATGGTCCAGCCTGTATACTGCTCTGTAATATTCTATTCTTTTATTTAGTCATCATCTTCCTTCTCCGCCATAATCACTGATTAACTAGAACCTGGATGCATCCTAAATGTTAAATTAAGCACTGAACCATGCTATAGATTTAACTTATATAACATGCTATGTTATTAAAATTTGAAAAGTACTGATTGTAATATTATGAAGAACAACTTCTAGTTACGTTTTAATGTGATTTCAGCGTACTTAGCTAAACCAAATAATTGTATTGCTTGGTTTTCTTGTACGCCGATCTTCCCCTAAAAATAAAATCCCCCCCAACAGACAACGATTACACAGACAATGCAAACACAATTCAAATTCCTCATTAACTGTAAAGGAAATATCTTATGGTTAATAATAACCTAATCTAAACCTAATAATAATTAAATGCTCATATAATTAACCTAATTAATATAATTATAGCTAATCGAATAGAAATATAATTTATTATTATTATTATTATTATTATTATTAAAGTATAATATACGAGGGGACATTGATAAGTCCATGATTTTGGTGAGAGATAGCGTTCTAATCACAGGTTTCTTGTTTGCACCCAAGTATAATCACAGAAATTCGTCATTTGTTTCTTAGATCATTGTGAGAGCGCCTAAAATAAGATGTGTGTTGTTTCGTAGAAAATGCAGAAAAGTGAATTTCGTTTTCTGATAAAGCACTACTTTTTGCATGAAAAGACGGTGAAGGAAACGGAAGAAAAGCTGAACAAGTATTACGGGGACTCTGCTCCCTCGCATGGCATGGTTTACAAGTGGTTCACAAAATTTCGATGTAGCCGTTCAAGCACAAGAGACGCCGTGCACAAGGACGGCCGATTGGTGTCACAACAGAAGAAATGGTGAACGAAGTTCAGATATTGTGTTGGAGGACCGCCGAGTGAAAATCCGCGAGATAGCCAAGACCGTAAACATCTCGAGTGGACGGGTGTATAACATTCTGCACGAATTCTTGGGTACGAGAAAGCTGTCAGCAAGATGGGTGCCGCGACTGCTCACAGTTAAATACAAGCGTAATAGTGTGACCATTTCACAGGGATGTTTGAACATGTTCCAGCGCAACTCAAATGAGTTTTGCGGCGTTATATCACGGATGATGAAACTTGGATGCATTACCATCAACATGAAACCAAACAACAATCAAAGCAGTGGATTTCCTTAGGCGTACCTGCTCCAAAGAAAGCGAAAACCATTCCGTCTGCAGGAAAAACCATGTCTTTTGGGACTCACAAGGGGTGATAGACATCCACTACCTGGAAAAGGGTAAAACGATCACAGGTTCATATTATGTCGCAATGCTGGATCAGTTTCACAAGGAATTGTTAAAGAAATGACCCCATTTGGTGAAGAAAAAGGTTCTCTTTCACCAGGATAATTCACCCGCACACAAGTCAGCCATTGTCATCGCAAAATTTGTGGAATTGGGCTACGAACTGCTACCTCACCCACCATATTCTCCAGATTGGGCTCCGAGCGACTTCTTCCTCTTCGCAAACCTGAAAAATTGTCTCGCTGGGAAGAAATTCACGCCCAGTGAACACATCATGGCAGAAACAACCTCATATTTTGCAGACTTCAAAAAATCATATTTTTTGGGAGGGTTAAAAATTGGAGAAACGTGTATTGAATTGAAAGGAGAGTATGTTGAGAAATAAAATTTGATTTTTGAAAAAAAAATGATTTTCTTTAAAACGTCACTGGCTTATCAATCCGCCCTCGTAATCTCCAAATGAGTTTTTCCAAGAAGGTGAAGTGTGGTATTCCACATAATGACATTAACTCCAATGGATATTGTAGAGGAATTGTTAATTTAAATTATTAATATGAATGAGGAGGTGAACGTCTCAGTCATTGTTGTCATAGTGATTTTATTTTGTTTTACAAAACTTTAAGCAAACATTCTCCTAAAATCTTGATGCTTAATTGGAAATAATAATATGAACAACTTTCGAGTTTTATGCCCTGTTTATTAAGCCACGTTTCCGGAACATGTCATTATTTTTAGGCATCCTGGTGAGGTTTTATCCAAACGTTTGCATACTTGTTTTTACCACTTCCTGACTATTTAATCTCTACTAACATTTGCCGGCCGGTTTCTTCTGAATACAATTATAGGTATAGGTTATACAACGGAGCGGACACCTCGCACACTGTGATCTTCATAGATCTATTGTGGTTACCACCCCCTCAGGAGGAAGGGATATAGTGAAGGAACCACAGGAGGATAAGGGCCGTAGGCAGACAGACCACAAAGACGCGCGGAATTCCCTAACAGTCCCAGGCTCGAAGACCTGTTCTGCTGCAGATTACCTACAGAGGACACTGAATGACCCGTCGACGAAGCAGCCCTCTAGTATCCACGGAGAGTACTCTTTCCTTTGAGCAAGCATCCGCACCATCTGTCCGGCACTGCCAAGAAACTTAGAAGCACGCCTGAAACATGAAGGAAACGGAATGAAAGGCAAATTATGGAAAGAAAATCATTGTACATGAGAAACCAGTCTAGCATTCGCCTACCGGCCAGGAAAAACCACGAAAAGCCCAAAAGTCACAGTGGGCGGTCGACGGGAATTAATCCAGGGCCTCCTGAATGCAAACCTCACACGTTACCATGGAGCCGTTTCGCTCGGTTGTTTGCAATTATATTCCAGAAGGTAACTTTTACCTTACGTTATGTTCAATAGCACGAAACAATAGAATGATTGTCACGCTCTTCCCCTCTCCAGCCCTCCTCACCTCTCCTTCCTCTCACTCTCTTTCTATCTCTTTTCCACGTAACTCTCTCTCTCTCACTTTCTCTGCAGCAACCATTAAACAACCATTACTGCAAATAAGCATTTAAATGCTGTTTTCGCGAGCTGTAACTAAGCACGTCTTGCGGAATTTCCTAAGCAAACCTATATCGTGAGCAACGTGGTGTGAAACAGATGAATCACACCACTGCAAGTCACCTTTGAGGAATGATATCTCTAATATTTGAGATCGTCTTTAAGGCTTACCAAGATACTTGAATCATGTGAGAGCATTTAATATGCGTACAGGTATCTCTTCGTGGTAGCTCAAGCGGTAAGAGCACCGGCATGTAGAGCTGAAGATCGTTCGAGTCCGGGTACTGGACTTTTCAAGTGTGATTCAGTTGCCACAGAAATGTAAGAATTTGTTCCACTTTAAAGTTGTTCAAGGTTTATATTTTTAAGAAAGACATTTAGTTTTTATTTTCTATAGAATTACATGGAATGCATAAAAAATTAATGCATAGTTTCGAAGGAAGGTCTCTAAAAGTAGATCATGTTATATATTACATTTTTTTTAAATTTTCATTGTGGGGTATCGTTGCAAAAGATTGCATCTGTTTTGGAATTTAATATCTCAATAAGTTTAAAGTTATTGAAATGAAATTTAAACACCTCTTTTTGTGCTTCAGATAAAACAAGGACTAGATTTTATTTAAATTAATTGATTATGGTGGCATTTACCATTTTCAGAAAGGGGTTTCCTGTAAGATAGTGCTGAGTCCTAATTTAATGACACGGTAAACAAGGCTGTTACGCCACGGACTTGTGAATGGGAGCTCTGCGGTTGAAATCCCTCCAGGACCATCCTTCTTGGTTTTTTTTTCGGATTTTCTTCAGTCCTCATAATGGTAAATGCCAAAGAGGTACCCTAAACTTAGTCCTGGAACATTTCTTTCCAAAATTTCCTTTTCCAATTATCATTTCATTTCATGTATCATGTATCTATTGTGGCGTATGAAGTAATTAAAGGCTTAAAATAACGATAATTTTATTGAATGTTAGGGTTTTATTTTGTACTCTTGACTATCTGCATATTCCTCACCGGTAATACGATACCGTTTTCTTAAGAATACTGTTCTTTTGTTTTCTATTCACTCGCACAACTTCATGCCTCAATAAAAGTCACGCTCGGTGGGAGATCTGTAAATCAATGGCTGAAGTACTGGTAATATGACCTCTTTTTATTATTGTTTCGTGTGTGTACTCTCCCTTTATCTTCTTTGGTCATATAGGAGGCTTTGTATAAAAATAAATGTAATTTCTTCTGGTTTCAATGTGAGAGGTTGCCTGATGACAACGCATACTTAACAACAAATCTAGAGGGTAATAAAAATAACAATTACAAATTTAAAAAACATAGTATAAGTGAGCTTACAACACAAAGAAACTTTTAAGAATGCAATAAATATAGTTAGAGCACACAGAAAGACAAATATTGTACTCATTTTAATATGCATACTAAGAAAGACCGAAAAGTGGAATTGGGGAGGAACGGAGCTGGAAGTAGTGAGGACAACTGGCTATCTAGGAGTAAGGCTCAATAGTGCAGGGGATTGGGGAGAACAGAAGAAAAAGTACTAGCAAAGGAGAAACAAGCAATACAGGTAATCAGAGCATTTGTGAACAAAATACCAGAAATGCAAATTACGTGGCTAGAAAGGATATATAGCACAGTGGTGGAAGCAAGGGTGTTATACGCAGCAGAGATATGGGGGCTGGGAAAAGGATGGGAAAATGTAGATACTATACATAGGAAGTTTTGCAAAATAAGCCTGGTATTACCAAGAAGATCACCGTAAGGAGTAGCACAAGCAGAACTAGTGTGGGTGGGAGCTAAAAGCAAAATGGTAAAAAGGGCAATCAAATACCTGTTCAGAATGAAACTACTAGAGGAAAATGAGATACTAAAGCAATGTTTGGTTGTACAGGAGAAAATGGGGAGAAAAGAAACTTGAATGCACAATATACAGACAACATTGGAAGAAATAGGAATGGAGGAAACATGGGCAGAAGGAAACAAAAGTAAGGGTTTCTGGTAAGAAATTAGAACAAGAGTGGAGGATATTGAAAAGCAAGAAATTATGAGTAGTTTCAAGAAAAAAAAGGCCATTAATAGATTATAAATATTGAAAAACGGAATGGGGAAAAGAAAGATAAGTCGAAGTATGCCACAAAGAGGCCAGAATGGGGTATGTATGGGGAGGACAGGTGTAATGAATTTAAGTGGTCTAACAGAGAGAAGAAGGGGGGGGAGATGTACTAGATGTAATGGATTACATGATAATTGGAATTATATTCTGAAATGCGAGGACACGGATAAAGGAAGACAGAATTTAATACTAGAGAAATGGAAACATTTACCAATAGAGCTAAACGTTAGGAAGATTTTTAATACGAGATCAAATTAATATATGGGGAAAGCAGGAAAATATTTAGGAAACATTAGGTTAAAGTGGTTAAAAGAGATGTAAAGCAGATTGGAGAAGATGCGGAAAAAGGGTAACAAGGAAAAAAAGCAAATAGTGGAAAAATATACTTCCCCATTATATATAACAGAATGTTAAATATAAGGGGAAGAGAAATAATAAGCAACTCCATTATATTGTAAACATTGTACACATTTCATGTAAGTACAAAGTAGACAATAAATCATTCATAAATGTGAGTGTGTCTGGTATTTTTCCCCTCCGTATAGGTTTCTAGACCGTTGCACCAATTTCCAAAACATGCACAGATAACCTTTGGCACAAGGCGAAATTAGTGTGTACCTTAGAATTTTAAATGACGCCCCATTTCACACGATTAGTTATTTAATTTCATGCGATGCCCACAAAACCCCGCAAGACTATATCTTTCACAACCATAATATCGTAATAGGTCGAACATTGCCAACATAAGAATAATTACTTAGGCTTTCACGGCGTCACAAAAATAACAAAGGAACAGCGAGTTTACGTATTATTCATTAATCTTCTCTCTCACATTGATCATGTAGTAATAACACATTCAAATAAATAACTACCGCAGCTAAGCCACCTCCGACTATTGATTGCTCAAATATAAAGGGACACATCGCTCGGTAAAAAAATTAATAAGATTTGGAACTTTATATATTGGACTGTGATAACAGCAACAGCATCAAACCAGACAAAATACCACTTCTTTTTACTTTCTCTACTACGTATAGTAAGTAGGGGAAGTATTGTATTCCACCCAAAAATTCGATACCGAGATTTCACCGGAAATATATGTTTTGAGACCCCTGAATCCAATAAAAGCATTTTTGGAAACATGTCCGTGTGTGTGTGTGTGTGTGTGTGTCTTTAAACAGCATAACTCAGAAAGGAACAGTCGGATAAACACTTGGTGTTTAGGTCTTCCAGAGATGCGACACGAAGGTTTTCAAGAAAATCCCCCACCCCAGATTACCCTTTACATGGAAGATTTTTCGAAAATTTTAATTTTCTCAAAAATGGCTCTAACGATTTTGATTAAAATATCATATGTTTAAGATATTATTATGACAAATAAAATGTATATCTCGAATTGTCTGAGAATGTCTCCAAAAGTATTCTTCATTGTGAACGACTTTTGCATAACTGGTAAACCATAAGAGATAGACAGAATTTTACTACACAAAGAATGTAGATCGCGTTAAAATACACAATTTATGTCATATACATTTTTTGTTGTTGAGTGAACCATTTTCGAGATATTGCTTGTTATTCCCTTAAATTTTCCAATGCTTATACTTTTTCTCAAATTTGTTATTCATTTTTTTTCTCCTGGTAATGCAAAGAGAATGGAATACTCCACATAGCAACCACCTCTTAAAACATTTGAATCACTTAAAGCCTAGCATATTCCCCTTGCATCTACAAGAAAATTAGCAATAAGATTAACATCTCGATTAACATGAAGCATATGGAGAATAAGCGCTTGTAAAAATAGTTTGTACAAGAGTAGAGAAAGTCATGCGAGTGTAACACATCAGAATTTTTATGTAAAGCAGTACTCTTTTATCTAAATTACATAAAAATTAAATGGCGTAAATTATGAATTCAGAGGAAACTGAAATGGAAGTGAAATTACAGATGCAGCAGAAAGAATAATACTAGAAGTACTTACCCCAAAATTCAGAAAGCAATATGATATAGCATTTAATCACTTCATTGCCTGGTGTAAGGCAAAACATGGTGAAAATAATTTCACTGAAAATGACTGCTAACGAATTAACAAAACATCAAAATATCTGACATCTCGCTTTTTAATGTCATTTCTCTTGTTTCAAGAATACTTTCTAAACGGTATTTCTGTTAGTTTCAGGAATCAATGTAATATTAATGCCGTGGCCGAGTGGTTAGACCGGCGGCCCGGGTTCAATCCCAGGGACCTGCATGTGGAATTTGTGGTGGACGAAGCGGCATCTGGGCGGGTTTTCTCCGGGTTCTCCGGTTTCCCCCGCCATTCATTCCACCAACTGCTCCATCATCACCTTTCCTTTCCTCCATTTCACCTACATTTCGTATCATCTACTTCCTTCATCCCATACCAGGCATCGGGCTGATCACCCATCCTGGATGCTCTGTCTGATCCATGAGTGTCTGCTCCTCGACGGGCTTCTGACCCCAGGCACCCGCCTGTAAGTCCTGGGGGTGTAAGTCCTACATAAGAGGAGGGTAAACAGATAATGAATGAATCAATATAATATTAATGATATTTTACAAATTCGGGCGCTTTCGCTTTTATAAATTCGCCGTAGGCCTTCGATTTGCAAACGTGCCTACTCGTAAAATAAAACCCTACTTTTACCCCTTGTATCATAATCTACTATGCTTTTATTTACCTATGGCTGGCTCAAAAATGTGTATATCCAGTGAAATCTGGATATCAAATCTTTGGATCGAATGTATACCTTTTCACCATAGGTGTGCCGCAGAGCCGTAAAAAGGAATTCAATATTTAAACATTATCTTCATACGATTATTTTTTATTTTCAACATAATCGCATTGACTACAAAAGTCTTTATGGTGTTCAAACATTGCTAACATAAGAATAATAAATAAATCGAAGTTCATATTCATTAATTCTGTAATCATACTCCGATTCGAATATTTACATATTGTAATTTGTAGTTTCTGATTTTTTGTAAGCAGCGGATTTCTTTCTCTATGGGAAGTTTGTGATGCTTTTATAAGCATAAAAAAACAATAAATTAGTAACATTTAAAATGACAGTGGGTGTGGATAACAATGGCAAACCAGTCAAAGTACTACTTCTTATTCTTCTTTTCTTTGTATACATATTCATTTTGGCTTATTTTATTTTATCTTTCGTGTGTTTTCTCAGTAGTTTAGTGTATGTTGGTTACTGAGAATGAACAAGGTTATTTTGATGTTACTTAAACTGATATTATTTCTTCCTAAGCGAGATTTTCTCTATAAATAAGGACCAGACATTCCGATTGTGACTGCGTAGAAGTCACTCAGTTGCTATGGCGACAAATCCTCATTACAAACTGAGGTATTTGTGGTTGTTCAGCGATGCTTTTGCATAGTGTTTTCTTAGAATTGGTTTTTGTTTTCGCAGAGTCCTGAGAGCTTTAATTAACTGTTTGTTTAAGTATCTTGAATAATATCTTTTAAATGCCTCTAACGAAACGCAAGGCTATTGGGTAAGTGCACCTTAGGCTAAATGTTGTAGGGATAAACTGGCAAACCATGGGTAAAGCCGGGTATTTCAGCTAGTAAATAAATAAATATCAATTATACAAGTTTGTTTTAAATTGATACAGAACCTTTTAATACTGTGGTAACTATACTCGGAATGCTTTTGTTCCGATACCGAATTCGCGGCAGAACTTGACCAACAGCCCAAGGACAGTGCCTCTGGCACCAATCATTAGACCAATATAATTTTGAGAAACAGCTGAAGGTGTTATTGCTCTCTGAATTGTAGGGTTTCTTAACGATATACTGGTACCAAAATGGCAAAAGATGTAAAATATTCTTTAAACGAAACTGTATCTTCAACATGTCTAGATTACACCCAATAAATATTACGTTACATATTCGTCTGCAAATTGGTGTAATCCATTGTTAAGTGAACAACAGTACCTCCAACAATTGTGTTCCCAAGTTTTAAATAACTTTTACTTCATATAACAATTGTTGTTCTTTGAGGTATACCTTTTTGCAGTAAATGTACATAAATCAATCAGGCTGAAACATTCAGGACATGCAATTTGTTTAAGAAACTCTGCATTGCTTTGTTATTAATCTTATACTTACAAGCAGATGCTTTTATTCTCTTTGTAATTATTATTAACATTTTTATTTTATTCAAAGCACAACAGAAATTCATATTTATAATAATATTAATATTTTAGAAGATAAATTCACAAGTTTATTGCATACAACAGCTAGCATACCAAATGTCAGACTTCTATTTTAATTTTAAATTAGAAACAAACAAAAAAAACGTAATAAATAATTTCTGTTTACAAAACTGTCCAATGTAGATCAATGCAGCTTACACAGCAATATATCATGGTAGGTGCAATTCAACCTAAAAATGTTATTAAAATTGGTTGATTAGGGAAGACCTTCCATTTGGTACCAGTATGTCTCGACGTTGGTTTTATCAGTGTTACTTTCTCTAGCATGTACCTAATAGGTAAAAAAAGTATTTATATTCTGCCCAAAAATTTGATATCGAGATTTCACCATAAGTACATGTTTTGAGACCTCCTAAAACCAAAAAAGGTATGTTTAGAAAAACGTTTGTGTGTCTGCTTTGTCTGTGAACAACATCAAATTCTTTTATTTTCTCATAGATAAATGTCTCTAATGTCATATATTTGAGACATTTACAGACAAATAAAATGTACATCTTGACCTCTTTATTCCGAAGAAATCCTGTATAATTTTGTATAATTGCTAAATGTTAAGAGATAAGACACACTATACAAAAAGTGTCGTCTCTAATGCTCCCCTTATATGATCTATGGCCTTAGGGGGTTAACTCACTCCATGACTGGCCCATTTCTGAGGTGGAGGTGCCCAGCGGGAGGAATCCGTTGCCTCTGATGGTCGGGTGTAGATGAGGATGGTGGTGGAATGAGAGGACCTACAGCTTTTACCATGGACTCCGAACAACGTGAATACTTCACATGAGCAAGTCAGAGGTGAAGGCGTGCATTCAATTTACCTTATCGTTCACACAAAAAATGTAGATCTCTTTAAAACATTCAATTTATATCAAACAACTTTTTTGTAGCATTAGACATTTCCGAGGTATCTGTTGTTACTGGTTTTAGTTTTTTAAATACCTACTTAGTTATTTTTTTAAAAGTGCTGTTACTACTCAGTTGTTTCTTGCGATGTCATTGGAAAAAGTGTGCAATTTGAAGGCCACCATATACGTTTGGCTAACGATTTCCTCTCCTATCCCTCTTGTATCTACAACGAAATGTGTAATGAAGCTATTTCTACAAAGCTTTATCTCTAAGGACGTAAAAAAGATAGGTTTTACTTAAGAATAGTTCATATAATCTATATTTAAAAAAATTCGGATGTTATACATTCACATGACATTATCTACGCTCTGCCGTTTATTAGTGGGTATATAAACTATTCTTAGTAAAGCTTATTTCTCTTTCCACTACATTTAAATTCAAATAAACCTTTGCAGAAATAGCTACATTACACATTTCGTTATAGATAAAAAGAACAGCGATAGTCAAATGTTTAAGAACTGGACGCTATATGCTACCCTTAACTTCCATACTGTTTCCATGATATCGCAAGAAACAACTGAATGTTGAAAGGACTTTAAAGAATGACCAAGAAATGAACAATTCGAATGATTAATAACGGTAATCTCAGAAGTGTTTTATGCCACAAAAACATTTGAAATAAGTTGTGTGTCTTAAAGAGATCTACATTCTGTGCGTTTTCGAGTATCTCATAACGTTTACCAATTATATAAGAAAGAAGAGGACTTCACAGGCTATTCCCAGAAAATTCAAAACATAGATTTTATTTGGTCATGCAAATATCTTTATTATGTGGTATTTTAATCAAAATCGTGCCATTGTTTTTAGAAAATCAAAACTTTTGAAACATTTTTCATCTAAAGGGTAGTTTGGGGTGGGAGGATTTTCTTGAAAATCTTCATGCCGCATCCACGGAAGACACTGAACTTAAATACCAGCTTGGTACTTATCTAATTTTGGTTTTTGAGTTCATAGCCACACAGACAGACACACACACAAACCTTTTTCTAAAAATTATTATTTTTTATTCAGGATGCCTCAAAGCATGCATTTCCGGTGAAATGTCGATATAGACTTTTTAGGCAAAATACATTTTCTCTAACTACTATGTACGTGGTAGAGAAGATAATAAACGATCATGGGTAGATAAAGTCATGTGAGTGTAACTCATCAGAGGGTTTTTTTTTCTTCCCCGTTTTGTTCACAGAGTAAAGCAATCTGATGTGTTACACTCACATGACTTTCTCTACTCTTGTACAAACTATTGTTACAAACGCTTATTCTCCATATGCTTCATGTTAATCGAGATGTTAATCTTATTGCTAATTTTCTTGTAGATGCAAGGGGAATTGCTAGGATTTAAGCGATAGTCAAATATTTTAAGAGCTGGTTGCTATGTGGAGCATTCCATTCTCTTTGTATGTCCAGGACAAAAAAATGAATAACGAATTCTCATTTGAGAAAAAGTATAAGTATTGGAAAATTTAAGGGAATAACAAGCAATATCTCGAAAATGGTTCACTCAACAACAAAAAATGTATATGACATAAATTGTGTATTTTAACGCGATCTACATTTTAGTAAAATGTTGTCTATCTCTTATGGTTTACCAGTTATGCAAAAGTCGTTCACAATGAAGAATACTTTTGGAGACTTTTGGGGGGATTTTCTTGAAAATCTTCGTGTCGCATCTCTGGAAGATTCTGAACCTAAATACCAAGTTTAGTGTTTATCCGACTGTTCGTTTCTGAGTTATGCTGTTCACAGACACACACACACACACGGACATGTTTCCAAAAATGCTTTATATGCATTCAGTGCACCTCAAAACATGTATTTCCTTTGAAATCTTGGTATCGAATTTTTGGGTGGAATGCAATACTACCCCTACTTACTATACGTAATATTTCTCCATACGAATAAACTACACAAGTTCCCTTGAAGTTATGCAGCTTTAATAGTTAGTATTTAATTAGCGGGAAAATATAAAGTTTATCTGAGCATTTCCAGAGTTATGGGTCACTATATTTTATTCACCTTTTATCGACCAATGGATAATTTATTGCAAGCCCGTAAATCACGTTAACATTACAACCCATTTACTGCCAATATTTTCAGTTTTATTACTTTTTAGTTAACTATAGTAGCATTGTTTTAATTGTATACGGAAAACAGTATCTTCTATTCAACAAAAGAAGATCTAAAATCTTATAGAATTTGTTTTTCTGTTATTAAAATATACAGATTGTTTCCGTGATGATACACACTTTCAGGGAAGACTAAGAAGAACAAATGCATGAATTTGAAATAAGGAAGCCCGGTCCGAAACAACTCCATCGCAAGTTATAGGCGAAAGTTGTTTTGGGACACCTATGAACGCGAAATTATGCAACTTACGAATATCTGTATTTTACTTCCCAGTACTACTTGCACAAGGCCGTGATACTACAACAGGTGTTCAAAATGGCGTCTTTTAGTTCCGATGCAGGCATGATAACGTCGGAGGAAGTTCTGTCGTATTTCATTCTGCGATTACCCTCCCCGTTAGTATGGCTTACACACACCCAGGAGTTACAAGTGGGTGCCTAGGGCCAGACGCCTGTCGAGGAGCGCAGAGTATGGATCAGAGAGAACAGTCAGGATGGGTGATCAGCCGAAGCCAGGTATGAGAGCGAGGAAGGAGATGATATGAAATGACAGTGAAATTGAATGAAAGGAAACGTGATGATGGAGCAATTGGCGGAGAAACCCGACCAGACGCCCCTTTGTTGACCACAATTCTCACATGCGCTTCCCTGGGATCGAACCCGGGCCGCCTTGGTGAGAGGTGAGCCGTCTAACCACTCTGCCACGGCGTCGAGCTAAAAATTACGAAAGATATAAATTTGGTACTAATCACAATAACATACATAGGCACCACAGTCGTGCGCTGGATTCTAGCAATTATGAGCTTACAGTAATTCTAAAACACAAATGTCATTCGGAAAGTCGAGTGTTCAAGTACCTTGTACCGGCCAATATGACTGTAGTTTTGTGGTTTCCCTCAGCTGCCTGGTAAATATCGGATTCAGTATTGAATATCTCGACCCAAAGTTCCACCTACGGAATAATGGAGTTCGAATTAAACATATACGGTACAAGAAGACGAGTACGCAGCAAATACCATCTGTACAGTATCATAATGACCACGAATATCAGCAGTCCCACGATCTAAAAGTCCCCATTCCACCAAAAACTAAATGGCTACAAAAATAGGTGGTGCACAAAGAGGATTAACCAAGGCCATCTGTATGGCATACACTGACTAAGGTGAACCAATAAACCTACAATGACCTCACCGAGCGAGGTGCCGCAGGCAGTAGCGCGTGTACTCGCATTCAGAGGTCGTGGGTTCGATTCCCGGGGAGACATTTTGCTCCATAGGTTCTTTTGGGGATTTCCCCGGGTTGCTAGGCGAATGCTTAATTACATCCCCAGAATTTCCTGTCCCTCCAGTTCACCTCCTTTTTCACTTCACATCGCCTTTGATCTGTTTGGTTTATTCGGGGTTGCAAGTGTCGGCGAGAGTCTCGGCATTGCATGTCAGGGAAAAAGGATGCTCTCTGTAATACTTCGTCCTCTGATTGGGGTGGTCTGCGAGTCCCGGGCGCCCCAGTGGGACGTGCAAGACTGTAGGGGCGAGAGAAGTCGGTTGTACTAGCTGCCATCTGGGGAGTTTCAACCTGGAAAATGTAGGGACCCTGCCATCTGCTCCTTAAATCTCCTTAGGTCGAGGTGCTAAGTTTCCCTCCGCTTTTGTGATATCTGCAGTAACCGTCACGATGCGACCAAGAAGTTAAAGCAACGTTAAAACATAATTAATATGGAATTTTGGAATTTTAAGTAAGGTGGTTGAAAAGGCATGTAAACTCAGTAATACAGAATAGCTAGTCAGTCATAGGTTGACGCAAGCTGGAAAATATATTAAAATATATTTCTTGGTTGAATGTAGGATTATTCTGTGTTGACTGTTAAAGACATTCAGTGTGTTATATTCATATGAGCTTTTCTACCCAGTATCGTTTATTTTTATGTAGCTTCTACAAGCTATTTTGCAAAAGTGTATTCTTCTACAGGGTTTAAGAGATACTGGAAATATATCGGTATTAGTGAGCACATACTGGAAACACTGGATGAAATATCCATGTAGGTAACATTGATTTATTTCAGGTTGAATTTTCAGGTGATTGGTTCTTGGGAAATATTGTTGATCAAATAAGTATATTTTAATTTTACTTTTTTCATTATTTTTAAAATAATTTATCTTATGTAAAAAATTACTCAAATATTTGGATAATTTTACCGTTAACATTTTTTACAGGCTATAGAACATTTCCAGAACTTTGAAGATTGTTGCGGGGAGGGAATGGGGGAGGCTAAGATTAGAAATACAAAATTTGCTCATATTTCATACCCATTTCTGTGAATATCAGTGAGTTTTTTAATAGTATGAGATGGAAATTTTATGAAATTACAGTTCTAAAGAGAATTCAGCGTACAAAACCTTCTAAATCAGTGTATAATAGTTTCATTAAGAAAACAGAGAGTAAATTTAATTAAATCATTACTCGAGATTTAGAAAGCCACCATGCAAAATCGGGTGTGACATCCAGAAACAAACACAGCTTTTTATTATGGCTGCGGAAACAAACAAAACCAGTAAAAGTGTTAAGTTAGCCACAACACGCATTTGTGCTGCAGTACTGGAATTTTGTCAAACCTTGTATTGGAAATATACTGGTATTTTAAACCTTCAAGGCAGAAGAAGCTTTATCTACTTCAAATTAATTGAGATAAACGTTTGCATAAATGCTTTCATTACAAATTTCCTTATACCTAGATACAAAGGTAATAACGACAGTCAAATGTTTAAAAAAACTTGTCGCTAAACGCTGACCTTGAAATACTATACTCCTTCCATGACAACGCAAGAAACAACTGAATGTTAACACCAGTTTAAAAGAATGACAAAAGCATTGAAAAATTCAAACCAATAATAACGGAATATGGCTGATGACACAAAAAAGTTATTTTAAATAAATTGTGTTTTGTTTACTACATTGTATAGTCCTATGTTTATGCCTATCCCCTTCCAAATGAAAAGGATTCCACAGCTATTCCCAAAAAGTTTAAGTATACAGTTTATTTGCCATGTAAATATCTATCATATATGGTAGCAGGGTTTAACTCCCGTTTCTACTGCACACGGCACCACCGGCGGTAGATACTGAATTACATGAAATTACTTCTCCGGCATTTTCCAATTCTGAGGACTGAGGAAAATCTGGGGAAAAAAACTGAATCAGGAAGGACGGTCAGGGGGAGATATCAACCGCGGACCTCCCTTTCGCAAGCCCATGTTTTACTACATTCATAACCCGTGTCGGTTTAAATATATGGTATTGTAATCAAAATCGTCAAAGGTAAAAAATATAAATAAATCCGCATAAATCGGGTGAAAAATCTTTGTGCTGCGTCTTTTTTTTTTTTTTTTTTTTTGCTTTTGTTTTTATTCGGGAGGTGTTTCACCTCGAAACATGTGTTTTCGGTGAAATTTCGACATCGATTTTTTTACTTTCTCTACTACGTATAGTAAGTAGGGAAAGTATTGCATTCCACCCAAAAATTCAATACCGAGATTTCACCGAAAATATATGTTTTGAGACCCCCTGAATCCAAAAAAAGCATTTTTGGAAACAAGTCCGTGTGTGTGTGTGTGTGTGTGTGTCTGTCTGTCTGTGAACAGCATAACTCAGAAACGAACTGTCGGATAAACACCAAACTTGGTATTTAGGTTCAGTATCTTCCAGAGATGCGACACGAAGGTTTTCAAGAAAATCCCCCACCCCAGATTACCCTTTACATGGAACATTTTCCGAAAATTTTAATCTTCTCAAAAATGGCTCTAACGATTTTGATTAAAATATCATATGTTTAAGATATTTTCATGACAAATGAAATTTATATCTTGAATTTTCTGGGAATGTCTCCAAAAGTATTCTTCATTGTGAACGACTTTTGCATAACTGGTAAACCATAAGAGATAGACAAAATTTTACAACATAAAAACGTAGATCGCGTAAAAATACACAATTTATGTCATATACATTTTTTTTTGTTGAGTGAACCATTTTCGAGATATTGCTTGTTATGCCCTTAAATTTTTCAATACTTATTTTCTCAAATGGGAATTCGTTATTCATTTTTTTTGTCTTGGATATGCAAAGAGTATTAATCTATGGCAATGAGAATGGTGCTGTACCTAGCAACCAGTTATTAAGATATATGTATGTGCTTAAAGTCTACTGAATTTCTATATTGCCCTTGCAAATACAAAACAAGGGGAACATAGTACGCCTTAAGCGATAGTCAAATATTTTTAGAACTGGTCGCTATGTGTAAAATGTAATTCTCTTTGCATGTCAAAAGATCGTTTCTGCAAATGTTTATCTCGATTAATATGAAATAGATGGAGAATAAGAGTTTGTAAAAATAGTTTGTACAAGAGTAGAGTAAGTCATGTGAGCGTAACACATCAGATTTTTTTTAGAGATATGCAGTAGTTCTTCTATTTTTTAGGTGCGTGGTACAGAAAATAAAACAAAAAAATTTGTTATTTGTTTGCGTGAAACATTATTTTCACAATCTGGAAAAGAAATCTTTTGATGCCTTGGTTTTTTTTCTACAACATTTCTAAACTTAATATTGCAGTATAAGCTTAGTTTACGTTTTCGAAAATTGTTAAAATAATGTATAAATGAGTAAATATAAAAGTGAATTTTCTTATGTAACTGAAACTGGCTTATGACATTACTCTAAGTATGTGTTATTTGATATAGAAAGGTAAAAATGATACAAACACATGAATAATAAACATAATACTCTATGTATAGTACTTGCATGTATTCTACAGGGAGATCCAAAAAACTACGAACCGGCTACGCGATGTTTTTTCTGTTCGCGTTCTCGGCGCTCGTTTCCGTCTGCCGCTATCATAGAAAGGCGTGGATGAAACCATACAACATTTTTAAAACTACTTTTAAAGGCTTTACTTACCAACTTTATGAACGAGATGCTGAAACTGGCCACCGTCGTTGTCCATACATTTTTGGCACCTCTTTATGAAATTATTCAACACTTGCCAATTTTTTTCGAGTCATCAGTTGACGCCCGTACTTATTTGAATACAATTTGGCCCCCTTTTTTAGAGAATTAACAGACAGGGAGCGTAATTTTGCATTTTTTTCAACAAGACATTGCAACAGCTTATACGGCCAATATTTCAATGAGAAAAATTGAAAGTGTGTTTGAAGACAGAAATATTAGTACAGATGTGTGGCCCCCTCGATACCCCGACCTTACACCCTGCGATTTCTATCTCTGGGGTAACTTAAAACAAAGTATATAAGACAAACCCACACACCCTGGAAGGATTAAAATAAAATATCCGCCAGGAAATTGCCAGCATTTCTCAACGTGAACTACGGCGAGTGATGGATAGTTTCCTAAGGAGGTGCCAAAAATGTATGGACAATGACGTTGGCAGTTTCAGCATCTCCTTTCACAAAGTTGGTAGGTAAAGGCTTTAAAATTAGTTTTAAAAATGTTGTGTGGTTTCATCCGCGCCTTTCTATGATAGCGGAAAACGCAACGAGCGCCGAGGACGCGACAGGAAAAACATCACGCAACCGGTTCGTAATTTTTTGGCTCTCTCTGTAGTACTGTAATTCATAATTCAGCTAAGAAAAAGAGGATTAAGACTGTGGTACTTTCGATAAATTTTTATTAGCTTCTTAAATTTTTATGTTATCATTTAAGCTTAGATATCGTTGTATAGCAACAACGCCTGCTGTTTTGTGCTGCGATAGCAAGGCTACAGTGTACATTGACCATAAAGATTGCCCGTAAAGTCCTAATACATTTTTATATTTCTGGTCTGCTATAAGACAATAAACGGTATATTAGGATAGAGTAGAATCTTATAAGCCTAATACAGTTCAATATGCCCATATTCATTACTATCAACACATTGTTCCTATCGCCTTGTACGGAACACACACCATAAGATCTGAGGGGTTATTAATAAGCATGCCGGTAGGGGCGTCATTTAGGGGGGGGGGCAATTGTTCCCCAAGTTATGAGAAATAATTAGGCTACTGATTATTGTTGCTCTACTAAAAGAAAAATCTGATGTGTTACACTCACATGACTTTCTCTACTCTTGTACAAACAATTTTTACAAACGCTTATTCTCCATATGCTTCATGTTAATCGAGATGTTAATCTTATTGCTAATTTTCTTGTAGATGCAAGGGGAATTGCTAGGCTATAAGCGATAGTCAAATATTTTAGGAGCTGGTTGTTATAAGGAGTATTCCATTCTCTTTGCATTGCCAGAACAACAAAAAAATGAATAACGAATTCCCATTTGAGAAAAAGTGTAAGTATTGCAAAATTTCAGGGAATCACAAGCAATATCTCGAAAATGATTCCCTCAACCAAAAATGTATATGACATAAATTGTGCATTTTAACGCGAACTAGATATTTTGTGTAGTAAAATTTTGTCTATCTCTTATGGTTTACCAGTTATGCAAACATCGTTCACAATGAAGAATACTTTTGGAGACATTCCTAGAAAATTTAAGATATACATTTTGTCATGAAAGTATATTAAATATATGATATTTTAATCAAGATCGTTAGAGCCATTTTTGAGAAAATTAAGATTTTCGAAAAATGTTCCATGTAAAGGGTAATCTGGGGAGGGGGAATTTTCTTGAAGACCTTCGTGTCGCATCTCTGGAGGATACTGAACCTAAATACCAAGTTTGGTGTTTATCCGACTTCGTTTCTGAGTTTTGCTGTTCACGGACACACACACACCGACATGTTTCCAAAAATACTTTGGAGGTCTCAAAACATATATTTCCGGTGAAATCTCGGTATCGAATTTTTGGATAGAATGCAGTACTTCCCTTACTTACTATACGTAGTAGAAAAAGTAAAAATTACGTCAATTGAATTTCACATTTATTAATCAAAAGATTTTCTTTTAGCCTAAATGTGTCGTTAAAAATTCACACGAAATTTCGAGAAACCTCTTCAGGCAATCTTGCCCCCCGAGCAGAAACTGAATAGACGCCCCTGCATGCTGCCCTTATTCACTGTTTCATCTCGTGCACAGGCACCCTGGCAGCTCTTGATGAAGCCCCATAAAAAGTCGACGGGAGGGAGGTCGGGAGAACGGAGAGTCCACCTCCGATCCACCGGTTAGGAAAGGTCTCATTCAGATAGTTCCGAACAATGTTTGCAATCGGGTGGTGTTAATAAATGACGGGCAAGGATACCATCCTGTCATAACTGTGGCTGTATCAGTAATTGTCTTGTGCTCATAATGAAGCTAGACATGTTGAACTGCATTAGGCTTTATAAAGTCCTATTTTATCCAAATATAATGTTTATTGTATTGTAGCAGACCAGGGAACGTTATGGGTACCCGTATACTTTGTACAATGGGGACCAGAAAAATGTATTGTATTATTGAGAGAACGCATGAGCTAAATTATAAATGGACAGCGCTCGGTACCTAAAAGAATTTAACTTACATGTGCGAAAATTCAGAAGTGAATAAACGTATGAACAAGATTCAACTGTAGTTGAATCGAAATTCGAAATGTAGTGTTCAAAGACACCACACTAAATGAAGGTGTACAATCTTTGCACCCTTATCTGGCGCACTGTAAGGGGCTTCTATTTCTTTACACCCCATGCTTGTTAGTCAGCAGTGGTATTAGCAGAACAAAACAGAACAATAAGTGTCTTACCTAGCGCCGATGGTCCGTAGTGAGAGTTCAGAAGACACTACTCTACCACAAAAACAAAAGTGCGCTATAAAATCAGTTAATAGAAAATAGAACACTCAATAGCAATACTGTATCAAGAAATCGCTTCCATGCCTGACAGCAGTAGCACATTGAATCAACACGTTCAGAGATCGACTGGTGCCACCGGCGTCCAAGTATTTGCTATCGACTGCGATCTATCGCTTAGTTTTGTCTTTCTTTAAGGCCAGGAGTCCTTAGTGGCACTTAAGTGCTTCTCCACAAATCAACATCCGCCATAGTAGGACAATGATATAAACATGCATTTATGGGGCGTGACTTACCTGGAGATAAGCGTGCTTTATCTACTGATAAACCGTTCTCGTGTGACATTCCGAGAGCAAAAGGAGGAGTTAGTGCCCCCCACCTGTGTGCAATAGCGTTGCATTGGGCAAAGTTCACAACTTCTAAGTTTTCACGGAACCTATGGAGGGGAAAGTGCACCTATTAGCTTTCCCTTGTCTGTCTGTACGCATGAAGTAACTCATGACTGCTATACTGTTTCGAAACGATACCGAACGAACGTCACAGTCCCAAAGCTCATACTTAGACAAGTCCGATATTTGATTTCGCAGCAGCTTCGAATTTCTTTTAGCTACGTTTTTATTCAGCGTTAAAAATAACATCATTTTTACTTTCTCTGTTACGTACTTACAGTAAGTAAATGAAGTACTGCATTCCACCCAAAAAATTCGATATCAAGATTTCACCGGAAATGCATGTTTTAGGCCCACTGAACCCTAAATGGTATTTTTAGACAAAACGTCCGTGTGTGTGTGTGTGTATGTGTATGTGTGTGTGTGTGCGTGCGCGCGGGCGCGGGCGCGCCTGAGTTTCTCCTAGATAATATACGAAGATTTTAAAGAAAAGCACCCGATCCAAAACTGCCCATTACATGGAAGAGTTTTCGGAATTTTCGTTTTCTCAAAAATGGCTAACGATTTTGACTAAAATGCCATATATTTAATACATTTATGACATATGTGTATTGAATGTATATTGAATTTTATGCGAATAACCTATGAAGTCCTCTTTATTCTGAAGAAATTTAGTATAATTTCCTATTACAGGTATAAGCAATATACCAATACATCCTACAACAAAAATGTAGACTTCTTTAAAACACAAAGTTTATTTCAAATAGATTTTTCCGTAACATTATTCATTTCCGGGATATCCGTTGTTATTGGTTTGAATATTTCATTTTCATTTTCTTAGCTTGGTTCTTTCTGGCAGTGTCTTTGAAATAGTGTGGATTTTCAAGGCCAGTTAGCTTTAAAACATCTGACTATGATTTAGTTTCGTCTATTCGCCTCCTATCTACAACGAAATACGAAATTATACTATTTCTGCAAAAGGTGCAGTTCGAATAATATAAAGTAGATAAAAAAAAGCCTTAGTAAGAATAGTCTGTAGAAGCCATATAAAAATAAACGATAGTGATAAAGTAATATGAATGTAACACATTACATACTTAACTATGCGGTTATGGGTATATGAATGATGAAGTCTTAATTTATTATAGGTGAGTGACTTCCAAATCATAGATAAATTCGCGAGTCACAAAGTGATACGAGAATTTATCTAGAAATTTTGGAAACTAACAGTATCATATGCTACGTCTATTTCACGAATAAAATAAAGTGATTTACCCAAAAATCATGATTATTACAATGCAGCTCAAAATATTATATATACCTGCAATGTAAACGGCGTTGTTCAAAAAGAAATTGAAATCGTATGGTCGCATTCGTTTGTTTGATCAGTGTACCCAGATCACTACTGCCATCTTGTGTGGAATTCTAGAAGTAGGCGAGCGATGTTTAGGGATGCAATAACCAAGTTATAGGTTATGATTTCGTTTAATGTAGCAAACATTATTTAAAGCACAATTATTGAATATACAATTGTAAAATCTGTAGGAATTGGAAGGAATCTGGTCATTATTTCTTAATTTGTGCACATTGTAGGATTGGTGTTCATTTAGCAGCAGTTCAAGTTTATGCTCTGTCCTGTTCGAAATATTACAACTGAATGGAGCTATGTTTATCACGTAAGGATGTGGTGGTAAAAAAAACTTCGATAAAGTTTGAGTGAATCAAGACCGTGATAGGGGGGAAAAGAAACAACATTCTTTCACACATGATTGGTCATTTTCTCCCATTTGGAGCCATTAATAAAACAGTCAGTAAAATACAATTTGATTGTTACCTTCTCTACCACACTTCTTTATTCTCTAAAAAAATGCCTGTAACGATTTTGAATAAAATGCCATGTATGAAATATATTTCCATGACAAATAAAATATACATCTTGAATTTTCTGGTAATAGCCTATGAAGTCCTCTTCATTCGGAAAGAATTTTGTATAATCTTTTATAACTGGTAAACGTTAAGCGATAGACGAAAATGTACTACACAAAAAATGTATATCTCTTTAAAACACACAATTTATATCAAATTTTTATGGCATAATCCATTTCTCAGATATCCGTTATTAATGGTCCAATTTTTTCATTTTTTAGTTATTCTTTAAAGTCCTTTCAACATTCAATTGTTTCTCGAGATTGCATGGAAACAGTATGGGATTTTAAGCTAGCGTATAGCATCCAGTTCTTAAACACTTGACTATCACTCTGTGTAATGTGGCTATGCCTGCAAAGGTTTATTTCGATTAAAATGTAATAGATAGAAAAATAAGCTTTAATAAGAATAGTTTTATATCCACCAATAAACGATAGAGCTAGAGAAAGTAGTGTGAATCAGATTTTTATGTTTTATCACGAAGAATTTCCCCTTGAAATGAACCTACTCTAATCGCTCTCTAGCCTGTGTAACAGTAGCATATTTGTAGGTGGGGATAATCCACAGGAAAACAAATGAGGCGCTTTTTTTTTTACATAAGCCTATTTATTACATACTTTATAGCAGGTATAATACAATAAAACTTACACTACAATCAGAATAATTAAATTAATTTTAAAAGAACTAAATATTTCAAATGCAACAGATATCAAACAAAAACTGTATAATTTAAAAGTGTTATTTAGATTATACGTAAAATTATTTCTAAAATGTTTTCATCTAATACATGTACTAGCAATTTAGGTTGCTTTGCACACTACATCACTTAGGTATCTAAAACATCTTATTTAATACTATTCTAGTATAACTGATTGAAATTATTGTGAACATAAAATCAATTAAATCTGAAATATTTTCGTTTGGTTAATGATTGGTCGGTTTTAGTAAGATGTATCTGTTCGGTATAAAATTACATTTTTGTAGTACATGTTTACTTATAAAAGATTTTAAATGTTTGCGTCCTGTGCACGAGACCAAAATATTTAAATATTATTACAAATCACTGCATTACGGTCATTTCATTTTGAAATAAAAGTAAAGCGCTTTCTTTAAGATCCTTAAAGAATTATCTCTAAGATATAAACATACAGAGGCACTTAAATTATGTATAATCATGATGTTTAGATTTTTCTTTTGACTATTAATACAAAGGTATACAGCACATAGTATTATAATTACCATTTTACTTAATAATTACTATAGGAATTATATTGAGAGTTACAATTAATATCAAGTTATTAAAACACTATAACGGAATCGTTATTCTGCATAACAAATGCTAAAATCTAACAACCATTAATATAAAATCTGTTTCTTACTTTAAAAAAGAGTGCTATAAATATTTGTAGTGCTTAAAGATACCCATCCCTGCAAGTAGGCCAAAATTCATAAACATCACTTCAGTGTTAATGAACACATCAAACACTTACTTAAATACTATGTACAGTACGTGGGGTTTAAGTTGAAAATGACCATTTTGACGCTCCCTGACCAGTCAGGAGGGGGGGGGTCTTGTCTTGCGATACAGATCTCTGCTATTGCTCCGAACTCGCTTCAGCCTTGGGCTTATTGTGCTACCTGTATCGTTTTAAAGCCAATTGTTTATGCCTGCACCCTTTACCAAGGAGTACACTCTCACAACACATACGGTTTCAAATTCTTCTGCCTCTAAAACATTTTTCTGAAAGCAATACATCAAGCCTTACACAGCATATAATGTGCTGGGCTGTTTCAGTTTCTTTCTTGCACAATCTGCACTCTAAGTTACCCTGAAACCCTCCCACCGTGTTAACACGCTTTTTCACAGGAGCATGTTCTGTGAAGAATGCAGTAATTGTTCTGAGCTGAAGTCTGTTACATTTAAGTAAACTTTCAGCCCTTTTCTTACGTGGTTTTCTAGTAAATAGTTTAACAAGTTTGTTTCCTAGAATTTTAAGCTAGGTTTTATGATGTTCTACTTTGCACCAGTTCTTAATAACCTCTCCTGCTAAACATCGAGATGTTCCTAGAGCCGACTCTGGCCCAATAAATTGTGTAGCTGCTCCTTGTCTTGCAAGTACATCAGCTTTTTCATTTCCCTATATGCCACTATGACCCGGCATCCAGATCAGTTGAACCTCATGCGTTAATGACGGTTATCAGTTGCACTTGTAATAGTGTTGTTATCAGTTGTTTTTTTGGCAGTGAAATATGCAAAATATCCTGATATATTTATCTGTCCTTGCTTCGCTGGCTTTCCTGTTGTTATAAGTGCGTGTTGGTTGTTCCCTTATAAATTTCATGTTTCAACCTAACCCAGATTTTAGATAGTAAGTTGCAATAGTAAAGGTTTTGAGATTAGGCACTTAAGGTTTATCAACTGTCATTTGGAATATAGTGCTATTTCCTTCTACTTTCTATGTTCAATTTAAAGCAAATGTACTATAGCTTTTATAGCGGTACCTTTTAAGGTATGCCATATAACAATTTATTTGCCTGCTTGTAAGCCAAGCTTCTTACAAATTGTAGTAAAAAACGTCAAATTTAATCTGCATTAAAGGAAACATATCATTCAAAAGAAGCCTCGGAAATCTTCAAATACTAAATTAATTGCGAAGAGCAGAAAATTACTAAAGAGGTCACTAAATACTTTTTAAACTCCATAAAGTCAGAAACTGTGTTTTACCGTTATCATCAGGCATAGGAATTCTTAAGCAGTTGGCTTCAATTTAGCTACACTCAAACCATTATTAATACAAAAAACTTATATAAAAGCGACCAAGGGTCACTGGCCCTTGGTAAACACGGTCGAGTGAGTGCTGTCGCAAACGCCAACAGACTGTACGAGGGATGGGGTGGTCTGTTATCTGCGACGTCACTGCGTAAAGTTCAGTAACAGTTCAACTTCGTCTTGGCTTTAATGCTTCGAAATGCCTATGCCTGGTTATAATTTCTAGGCTCTGTTTTGTCTCTCAAGATGTACTTTTGGGTATAAAACCATGAAATTTTGTACAAATTTCAAAAATAATAGGATACAAATAATAGGATAAAAAATAATGATATTCATTTTATTAACACGCTTAGTTGAATGTTATTAAATAATAATACTCGCAATGTGTAACTCTTAAGAGAAAAACTTAAGTCTGATGTTTATCATATATTCTTTTGCAAACTAGTAGGATCATTAAAAACGCGTTTCTACATTTTATTACTGAACTGTTAAAGCGTTTAATTATAAAATATTAATTTAAGAATAATTAGATCTTGTGGAGAAATTCTTCAAAACAGCAAATTAAATTAAATAATATTTCATTAAATAATTTTATATCAAGCATAAAATTTGTTTTACATATTATACATTAAATCCTGATTGCTGAGTTAAAATTTCAAACGAATTTGAGTGAAATTTTGGATTTTAGAAATTTGACAGGTGGGTATCCTTAAGTCATATAAATGCATTTTAATAAAACACATAGGGGCATGTGGTACATACGCCCATGTTCCATTTATTAATTCTGCATCTAACAACTAGTAACACTAAACTTAAATATTTCTTTGGTACTTTCTTTGGTATTTATATTGTTTAAGGCATTTGAATGCACTAAATAGAATACATATGGTCACGTGACACATCCTCCCATGCCAACCGGTGTTCTGTTGTTAATTCTACAGAAAATAATGTAAAATATCTAACAACTAGCAATACAAAACTGAAATATTTCTTTGGCACTTTAAAAAGATTACTGTATTTATATTGTTTAAGGCATTTGAATGCACTTAATAGAATACATAGGGGCACGTGACACATCCTTCCATGCCCATTGGTTTTCTGTTTGTTAATTCTACAGAAAATAATGCAAAATATCTAACAACTAGTAATACAAAACTGAAATATTTCTTGGGCACTTTAAAAAGATTACTGTATTTATATTGTTTAAGGCATTTGAATGCACTAAATAGAATACATATGGTCACGTAACACATCCTTCCATGCCCATTGGTTTTCTGTTTGTTCATTCTACAGAAAATAATACAAAATATCTAACAACTAGTAATACAAAACTGAAATATTTATTGGGCACTTTAAAAAG
The DNA here is from genome assembly GCA_030765065.1 of Deroplatys truncata. Classification (NCBI taxonomy): domain Eukaryota; kingdom Metazoa; phylum Arthropoda; class Insecta; order Mantodea; family Mantidae; genus Deroplatys; species Deroplatys truncata. The sequence continues at coordinate 49,271,369 of CM060985.1, forward strand.
ATTACTGTATTTTTATTGTTTAAGGCATTTGAATTCACTTAATAGAATACATATGGTCACGTAACACATCCTTCCATGCCCATTGGTTTTCTGTTTGTTCATTCTACAGAAAATAATACAAAATATCTAACAACTAGTAATACAAAACTGAAATATTTATTGGGCACTTTAAAAAGATTACTGTATTTTTATTGTTTAAGGCATTTGAATTCACTTAATAGAATACATAGGGTCACGTGACACATCCTTCCATGCCCACTGGCTTTCTGTTTGTTCATTCTACAGAAAATAATGCAAAATATCTAACAACTAGTAATACAAAACTGAAATATTTCTTAGGCACTTTAAAAAGATTACGGTATTTATATTGTTTAAGGCATTTGAATGCACTTAATAGAATACATAGGGTCACGTGACACATCCTTCCATGCCCACTGGTTTTCTGTTTGTTCATTCTACAGAAAATAATGTAAAACATCCAACAACTAGTAATACAAAACTGAAATATTTCTTAGGCACTTTAAAAAGATTACTGTATTTATATTGTTTAAGGCATTTGAATGCACTTAATAGAATACATAGGGTCACGTGACACATCCTCCCACGTCCACTGATGTTCTGTTTGTTAATTCTACAGGAAATAATGTTAAACATCTGAAAGCTATTAATAAGAAAACGTCAAAACACTTTCAAATCGTACCTTTATCTTGGAAAATAACACTACCGATATTCCCGATGCTTAAGTTAGGTATATTGAATTCATGAAAGAAATACAGTATAATTAGTTTTTGAAAACCACAATTTAATTACCAAGAAAAGCATAACCATGAAAAAAGGCCCTACCTGTTAAAACCTCGATGGGGTTTTACAACAAACACTAGGTTAAAACTTCACAACAAAACTCATTTGCAATTACGGTACTGGAGATATTTATAGCATCATCCACAAAATTTATACGTTTTTACTCTGTTTCCATGTATATGTCAACACTGCTCACTGTTGCTCTCTCGTTCCCATTGTTGCTTTATACTGTTGCGATTTTGCTCTGTTGTAGTGTAGCAACATGGAATCCAAGAAGAATGGAATAGTATCAAGGAATTGTTACAAAGAACATCAAAAGAACTACTAGGAACAAAAAAAATTATGCAGAAGAAAAAATGGGCTAAAAGTGTGGAATTATGAGATAGAACAATTAGTGAGAGATAAAAAAGAAGCGTACTTAAAATATTTAAACGATGGAAGTGATAAATTAATAGTGTAATATAACAGAACTAGGGCATTAGTAAAAAAATATACACTTAAATGAATAGAGACCACTTGGATAAATATATAGCAGATATGGAATGCAAAATCCATGGTCGAAAAGACAAAGTATTCATTAGGAACCTCAACTCGCAAGAAAAAGACTATTCAAATTTAGAAGTAATAAAAGATCAAGATTGTGAGCAATATTATAAAGATTTATGAACGGAAGAACAACTAATACAACAAATAGAAACAACAATAGAACCAAATATAGTGATAGATAACTTAGAATTAAAAGAAACAAGAAAATGCCTTAACATATAGCAGAATAAACAAAGCATGTGTCATTGATAAAATCAACACAGAACTATTAAAATACACTCCAGAGAACTTTAGGAAAGCTTACTGGATTTTTATAATAAATGTTGGATACAAGCAACAAATCCTGAAGAATGGAAAATGGCAAGGATCATTTCAAAATTTAAAAAATGTATAGAACAAGACCAGAAAATTGTAGAGGTATTACATTAGTGAACCTTACCTATAAAATTTATACAAAAATGATAAACAATAGGTTATCAAAAATAACAGATGTATTATTAACAGAACTGTCAGACCTCAGAAAAGGTAGAAGTTGTATAAATAACGTGTTCTCCCTTAAGCAAATAATCGAAAAACGTAGAGAGTTCAATTTAGAAACACATATTCTCTTTATAGATTATAAGAAAGCCTTTGACAAGGTATATAGAAAAAATTATGGGAAATATTATAAAATAAAGGAGTACCAATACACTTAATAAATTTAATTAGAAATTTATATGTGAAAACTAAAATTGTGATAGATAATCGAGAACCCATAATAATTCGAAAAGGTGTTAGACAAGGTTGCCTAATGTCAACTACTCTTTTTAATCTAAGACATTTGACGACATGATTAGTTCATGGAAGCAACAAACAGTAGGAGGGATTAATTTTGGGTCAAGAACAGTAAAAACAATGGTCTGCGCAGATGACCAGATATTAATAGCGAAAAGTGAAGATGAACTTCAAAGGATGACATACAAACTAAATTTAGTATCAAAAACATACAGCATGAAAATTTCAACTGAAAAAAATTAAGTTATGGCATTTAAAGGTACTCGCTCGGTCAGGTCTAAACTAATTATAGAAAATAAAAGCTTAGAACAAGTGTCAATATTTAATTTTCTAGGATGTGAAATAACATATGGGTCTGAAATAGACATTAATAAGAGTTAAATCAATTTAATTACATACGGGAACCATAAAGAGAACACTAAAAAATAAAATTAGAAAAGACTCAATAATAGGCTGTATAAAGCAATGGCCATCCCCACAGTAACTTATGGGTCTGAAACATGGAGAGTGACAGCAGAAAATAAAAGAAGAATACAGACAGCTGAAATGAGATTTCTCAGACCTATAGCAGATATACAAGACTGGATAAAAAACCAAACAACGAATAAGGCAAAAGTTAAAAATAGAATAATTAAATAAAGTTATAATAGAATGTAGAACTAACTGGAAACAATACTTAGAAAGAATGTCATTAAATAGGATACCCCAAGGAACATATAACTACAGACCCCAAGGATACAGAAACCCAGGACGACCAAGAAAGAGAAGACAACATTTTGAAGCCGGAACAGGCTAAAAAACGGCCTAAAACCGTGAAGTAGAGATAGCAACACTCAAATATACCATTGTTGCAATGTTAGACACTTCATTATAACGTTATAGTCGTTTCAATCTGACCAGGCGAATCAAGGACATTCGTCTCGCACCCCTCACTTCACTTGAGCACTCCCTCTACAACGCTTTTTCCCCTCTCTCAGCATAACAGTCCTCCCTTCTCAAATTTGTACTATAAGAATTTTCTAAACATTGTATTGTTTGTATTGTTTCTGTATTTATGTGTGTTTTACTTATGCACAATGACGCCAAATTTGAGTGACATTAGACGACAGTCCAAAGACATTGTGTATGAAGTATATAAGTTTTTTTGAAGATCTGGAAAACCGCCAAGAAAAGTTTGAGATTTGTTCAGAGATACGCAAAAAATAACTGAAGACGCACGCCAAGTATCTGTGAGAACAGTGCAGAGTATATGTCAGGAAGCCCAGAAAAGTGTAATTGAAATTGTAGAGGCCACAGGCCCCATACCTTTCCTCTCCAAGAAAAACATGTTACACGTCAAAAATCTGTAACAGAGTTAAATGATTTCCAGAACGTAATCCATCGCTCAGTACAGGAGTTTTATGGTCGTGGGAATATCATACACTTAAAAAGTTAAAGTGCTTTTAAAGACAAAATGGAACATGCAGGGGGTATTGCTTCCTTACACAACATTTTGAGAAAGGGTTGCCTTAGATATAAATGTAGCAACGGGCGACGATTTTGATGGAAAGAAAATATATTATTATAGCGACGTCCTCATTTTTAAGAACAATACTTAATTACCTAGAAGACCACTTGTCCTGTTATTTACACTGACGAAAGTTGGTAAATCAAAACCAGGCTAAAAGTTTTATCTGACAGTATTCCAAAAGAAAGATCCCATTAGGCAAAGGTTCACATCTAATAATCTGCCATGTCAGATTGGCCAAATACAGCTTCATAGAAGGGACAGCTTGTGTTTCAGTCAAGAAGTGGTTGTGATTATCATAGAGAGATGAGCAATTTAGTGTTTAGGAAATGGTTTACCGATCTCCTTCGAAGACAGGAAGAAGGATGTGTGATAAAATCTCCAATACAAATTCTAGAAAAGCTGAAATATTGTCATGGTTTCAAAACAAAACTAAATTCATAATCTATACACAATAGTTGAATAATAAACTAATTTTAAAATAGCTGACAAAGGTTATTCTTGTTAGTAGTTCATTGGTAGTGCATACCCCCACATATCACCTGTGATCCTTCACCGTGCTTGAGAGTAGATATAGTGGGGATAAGGCAACGCGACCTTGACTCTCCTGGTGGAAGTGAAAACACTATAAGTGTAGTTTTGCTTTGGCATGTGTTAAGTACGTACTCCCTAACATAGGTAGTGGAACTGAATTAACTTATAAGAAAAGTGTAATTGCTTCCGAGGGTTTTTCTACAAGCCACATAGCATCAAAGACAGATCTTAACCAGTATACTGCATCAAGATTGGTGACTAAATTTAAGAAAATTGAAAGGGTGAAAGGTAAATGCAGAAAAAGGTCTTCTACTGCTGCTAACGACAGGATTTTGAAACGAATTAGTCTGAGAAATCGACGTATGACTTGTGTGGAGATGAAAAGAGATTGGCAAAAAGCTTCTGGTGTCGTGGTTTCCCCTAGAATCATTAGAAATTTCACAGGTATTACCTGCTATAAAGCCTCGAAAGAAGCCCCTTTTGACATCAAAAATGAAAAAAGCACGCCTGGAATGGGACCAGGAACATATCCAATGGACCGAAGAAATGTGGAGTAAGGTTATCTTTTCCGATGAATCGAAATTTCACTTCAATGGAAATGATGGTGAAACATTTCTAACGGAATGTTTGGAACAACGGCGAAGTTGCAGAGAGTGTGGTGATTTGATGTTGCATATCTAGCCAAGGAGTGGGTGCGCTGCATTAGCATATATAAGGATTTTACAAGAGGAATTATTGGCAAAATCTGTATAACACTTTGCATCAGCAGAAAACTGCATCTTCTACGATGATTCCGCGCCATTCCAGAACTGGGAAGGTTAGTATACTTTAAAGAATTGTATTTGTTTGCATTCTTAAATTTCCTCTTTTCTTCTTAGTTTCTATCAAAATTTGGTAATTTCATTCCCTACGTTAAAAGATTTTTTGAAGCTCAGGGAATTTCCACCTTCACATGGCCAAGGAATAGCCCATCGATTACTGTTGGAAGATCATTGGCAATGCAGTGAGCCAGAAATAAAACAAGAAAGAACTAGTTGAACCGATACATAGGATGTAGTTCAATGAGATATCACCGGAAACATTTGATACTTTCAATGCCCAGACATGTGCTGCTGTAATTAAAACTTATGGAGCCAACACAGTAGTAATTCAAGGGGTTTAAGAGCAACAACAAATTATTGAACGTGAAATACGTGATCCAACTTTGTTTGGATAACTATTTCTGTAGTATTAACATTTATAGTTTCCTTTGTTTTACTGTTAACAACTCTTTATAACACAAATCCATGTAAATCAACATAAAATCTATATAAAACACCAAATATCTCCATTTCAAAAATAAACCTTTAAATTGGGCATATGTATCTTTCGTGCTATTTCATGTAAAATTGCCATAAAGATCAAATGTATAAATAATCATGAGTGATGCAGTATATATTTCCAGTACTGTAGCAGGTTCTTGTTTAGATGTTTCATATAAAGTATATCACATGTCCCAACAGCACCGTATTTCGCGTGTACAGATTTGCCTTCTTACGTTAAAAGAGTTGCAGAACTCAACGGAGCAATCCTAAGTAAAAACAGGTCAGTGAGGAACTGCTTATTAGTGTTAGCGACCTGTTCTACTCCTCTTACTCATCACCGAAGACGATGAGCAGATCGCGCTCAGACTTGTTTCAGTCCGTGATGATAGACAAGAACAGCGTAAAGAAACCGAAAAGGTGTTAGAATGTTTTGCACTTCAGTTACAGAGACTTTATTTTTGAGAGAATAAACTCACTTGTTAGATTTACAAACAACTAAAATGCTTTTATTTGACCTATCAGTATACGCCCATAGCTTTTTTTCTTTTTGTTTTGTTTACCTGTTCCTTTCTAACATTACGGATTGTACGTACTGTAGAGTTAAATCAAAACATTAAAGCGTCGTAACGAAAACCATGCAAATATGAGAGCACGTAGTGTTTCAATGCCATTTGTTCGCTTGCTAGTATTATAATTATTATTGTTATTATAGTTGGTAGTTATTGTTATTATTGATATTATTTTAGTTAGATTGTCGTTATGCACTGTACGCATAGTGGAGTAAATCAAAACATTAAAGCGCCAGTCAAGTGCGTACGCAGTTCATAGCTTTAGTCTAACGACATCATCGATTTGTTTAACTATACTGAGTACTGTTTTGTTTTACTCAGCCCTATTTCAAGGTTCTTATTCGAGTTATGGGTCTGCTGTTTATTGCACAAGACCACAGTATTGAATTCCTGCAAACTGAGCTGCAATATTTTCCCGATGAGGTTCCAGTACGACTGACTGTAGCACTGGTTCCAGCACAATGGTGCATCACCTCACTATTACGAATCTGCCAGGTTCCATTTGAATGAAAAGTGTCCTGGACGTTAGATCGGCCGAGGTGGTCCCTTATCTTGGCTACCGAAATCTTCTGATCTAACCTCTTTAGATTTTCCTTTTGGGATCATATAAATTTTATTGTGTTTCAAACACATCAATGGAGAGGTATTACATCAAAGGATGGTCGAAGCATGGGCATTTGTCACATCAGCGGTTCTCAGAAACGTTTATATGGATACACGGAGACGGTTGGAACATTGTATCAATCAAGAGGGGAAAAATTTCGAAAATCTATTCAGGGAGTACAGTCAGAGTAACCGTACCATTAGATGATCATAACAATAATTATAAAAATAAAGTATTTAAAGGTAATATTATAATAATAATAATAATAATAATAATAATAATAACCACAGACGAATAAATGGCAGTGAAACACTACATGCTCTCATATTTGCATGGTTTTCGTTACGACGATTTAATGCTTTGATTTAACTCTACAATACATCTAGTCCGTAATGTTATACAAGAACAGCGTAAACATAGTTAAAATAGTTATACGCATATACTGATTGGCAAATAAAGACATCTTAATTATTTGTCAATTTAAACAGTGAGCTTATTCCCTCAAAATTAAAGCCTCTGTACTGAAGTGCAAAACCTTCTAAGACCTTTTCGGTCTGTTTACACTGCTCTTGTCTATCATCACGGACTGGAACAAGCCTGGGAACAGCCTCTCAATAAGCGCGATGCGCCCATCGTCTTCGCTGATAAACAAGAAAAGATCGCTCATGTTAATGCGTCAGTTTCTCACTGACCTGTGTTTACTTAGAATTTCCATGTTGAGTTCTGTAACTTCTTTAACACACGAATTTATACCTGGTGCATGAATATAATAAGCATTGGTTTGTACAAGCAGAAAATCAAAGAGACATATAATATATCTAATAGCTATAAATATAAACATTTGCTTACATTAATTAAGAGAAGAAAGCAGTATTTTTCATTATTATTTCAGTTATTAAACTGGCTCCACACAAAAGGGCTGATGAAAGATAAAATTTAAAAATGTCGCCGTTTTAGAGTATTCTCAAGTTAAGAAACCTAATATGGCATAATGATTTTCTTTTCTTTTTCATCAACACAATTTTGCAATAATTTCAAATCAAGCAGACATATGCATTTGAATTTTTTTTCTTTCTTTTTTCTTTCTTTTCTGTTAACTATGGTCCATTAAAATGCGTTCTTGTGCACATGTGAAGTAGCAATAAGCAAAACAGTGATTAATATACCATTTTGTTAAAACTTGGTTTCAGTGGTGGTGGGAGGAGGGCACGAATTATAAACTATCTTCTTCTTCTTTTTGTTGGGTCAGTACTACTCAAATCATCCTCTGTTCCCTCTTCCACTGAAAAAGTTCGCTGCACAACCTCCTGCACCATTGGACTCATCAGAAGAGGAACTGCATTCTTCTTTACTGTAAAAGTAAGAACAGTTTTAAAAGCACTTAAACTAAAATACGTGGGGATACTGAAAGTTTTTGGACTGTCATGTTTCAAAAAACAAATGAAATTTGTTTATATTTGACAGCTACTTTCTAATATTTTGCGAGTTGACTGACGTGTAGTTTGTTCGATTTGTTCTAATAGATTGTTAATTGTCATCTTTAAACATTTTTTGTTTACCCAAAAATGAACTTGACTAGAGAACATTTCCGGGCTGATTTTATACGATTTTAAATCGTCATTAAAGCCTAAACAATTGAAGATCGGCCTAGAAATGTATTTGGCGAAGAAGAAGAATTCAAAAGAGATCGGTTTTTTTCTTACTGGCGAATTTCGTGAAGGTCGCCCAAGAACTGTTGTTACTGATGAAAATATTGCCGCCGTTCGAGAAATGCTTGAAGAAGATCGACGGAAATCTTATGAATTTATTCTAGCGAAATTGGGCGTTGGTAATAGCCAAATCCAAAACATTTTACATCCACAGTTAGACGTAAGAAAACTTTGTTGTCGATGGATTCCATAAAAGCTGACTCCCGATCAAAAACAACAACGCATTGATTGGTGTAGAAAAACTCTGGAAAAATTTCAAGGCAGAATTTCAAATTTGGTTTGCAATGTGGTTACTGGTGATGAATCTTGGTTTTATTGTTACGATCCTGAAAAGTCAATCCGCTCAATGGGTCTTTCAAACAGAATCTAAGCCTTCAAAATTCCGAGGAATTAGCAGTGCTGGTATGAAGATGGTTGCCAGTTGGTTCTTTTGTTTCTAAAGCGGTCCATATTGCTACTGCAGCATTAGAAGATAGGTGGTCTCCTTAGCTGCTTATCAAGCGGGAGACCCGGCTTCGATTTCCGGTTCCAACGTGGGAATTTTTTCCCGCCGGAGGACCTGATCCGGGTGCGCTCAGGTTCATTGGGTCCTGAGGGGCCAATTAAGGAGTTACTTGATTGAAAAGTAGTGGGTTCAAGTCAAGGAGACCTCATATACCAGCCGGGAGGGACACGGGAAGCTACAAGTCCCACCCTCCAGTACTGTACCCCATCCATGATGCTTGTTGAGGGCAGAGTGGAGGACGCAGTGGCCGGGAGGCACGCCCTAGCCCGGCAACGGGCTGTTGCACCGTGGAGTTTAGTTTAGTATTAGAAGATAGACGCACCGTTATTGTCGATTGGTACACGCATGTCTATTTACTCCACATTGTTTAAAAAAGTTCGTGATAAACGACCAAAAGGAAATTGTTACATTATGACAACGCATACAGCAAAGCTAACAACTGAGTATCTGGATGCCCTAAAGGTGAGCACCATGGACCATCCACCATACAGCCCTGACTTAGCATCTTGTAATTTCAGTTTTTTTTAATTGAAGATAAATGCGTGGAATCACCTTTTCTTCATCAGATGAAGCAGTAGAAGATTATAAAAACCTGAAGCGCCTGAGGAAGAATGTCATCATTGCTTTAGGAACTGGTTTCATCAAATGCAAAAATGTATGGATGTTAAAGGGGAATATTTTGAAAAAATTAAAATCATTTAATGTTTTTTAAAACTAAACCTTGTTTGATTTTCTAAACACCTTTCAGTGTCGTCTCCTTATGTTCAATCATTCACAGCAAAAGCTATTTAAAACAAAGATGGAGAAAACAAACTCACATATATTTTGCGAAGAAGGAAACCATATGGTTTGAGCATAGAGAAGCTATGGTTTTTAATAATAGCACACCAATTTTTAGAGCTAAACTTCCCCTAACGTTTACCATTATACTTCAAAGTGTATAGGAGTTATGTACTGTACTGTAAAGCGCTGCAGGTTTTACAGTACAAAATGACAGGTGCAGTACGATATATAGAAATATATTTTAAATATAAATATTATGCATCGATGATAAAATATATATATCATATTAAAGAGGGAACTGCAAAAATACTAAGATGTTATTCTATGGTAATTTTTGCCATTTAGTCTTGCCTTAAACAATTTTAACATGTCTAAATTTCACTTGTGCATTGCTCTAATTCTTCCATCAGAACTTTGTTATTAAATATACTGACCTTGAACAAGAACGACGAGTGTTGTCAGTCACTGGAGAAAAGATCTCTAACATAACACTAATGTTTCCTGAGGCAGATCTCCTTGCTTCCACTAAGCCTGAGTCGAAGTGAACCACACTTGGCGAATCTTGAATCTGCTGGAAGGTTTGAGTCGCCGTGTGGATAAACCTGACATCTGTGGCAACATCTGGTAGCCTCCTGTCTTCAGACATAAGTGTTACCCTGAAACAAAACCAAAATGTTTATCTATTTACCCTGGTAATGGTTAAGACGTGAGACCTTCTCTTCCACTTTATCAGGCAATACAATACAACATACTAAAACATAAACATACAAAGGTTTAACCAATATAATGTTAAAATGAAGAAAATATAAAAAGCATAATCATATTCTTTTGAGCGGAATATTCATATAGGTAAGCCAATTACTAAGTGATTTAATATTTAAATTTGAAATATCAGTTCCTAATATAATAATAAATGAATCTTCGACGTATGTATCATTATAATATAGCAGCAGATTACGTTAGACTATAAAAATGTGCCCTAGTTTTCCTGTTGAACTATATAACATTCCGGCAGGAAACTCCAAAGACGAGTAATAAATGCTATGGTGAATATGAGGAAGAGAAGGTTCTATGATGAGCAGATACAGCAAGAATGAAAGAGTAAGAGAGAGGGACAGTAGTCGAAAAGACACATCACTAACGTTTGTATTAATATTTTCTTAATTGAAATTGGCAGAAATTCATTACATACATGTGTAACTTGCATGTTCTAGTTTAAACTTCTCGTAGAATATACGAGGGAAGTCCAACAAGTAAGTTTCCCTATTTTATAAAAAACATTACACACAATTGATCATGTTGAATTAATTTTATTTATATTGTACAATCGTTCTGTTACTTTTCTACATAGCCAACATGTTTTTCCAAGCATTTTTGGGGGCGTGACAAGTTTTTCCAAGCCTGTGTTGTACCATGTCAGGTCCTATGCTCGCAACCAGGTGTTCACTGATTTGAATTCATCATCCGTGTTAAAAGTGCCTACGTTTGTGTTGGAGGAACATGTGAAAATCACTTGGGGCAAGCTCCGGTGAATACGGAGGATACGAGAAAACTTCCAAGTTGAATCTTGACCCAGGCGGAGCTCAGAAGATTCAACTGGGAAGTTTTCTTGCATCCTCCATATTCACCAGATCTTTTCCCAAGTGATTTTCACATGTTCCGCTGACTCAAAAGTCATCATAGAGGTAAGCACTTTAACGCCGTGACGAAAATCAATCAGAAGTGAACCAGAAGTCAGGTCCTCTACACGTAACCAGCTGTTTTCTCGTATCCTGCGTATTCACCGGAGCTTGCCCCAAGTGATTTTCACATGTTCCTCCAACTCATAGGTAACCACTTTTAACACCAATGATAAAGTTACATCAGTGAACAGCTGGTTGCGAGCACAGGACCCGACCTGGTACAACACTGACTTGGAAAAACTTGTGTTATGTCCCCAAAAATGCTTGGAAAAGTATGTTGACTATGTAGAAAAGTAACAAAAGGATTGTACAATATAAATAAAATTACTTCAAAATGATCAATTGTGTGTAATGTTTTTATAAAATTAGGGAAACTTACTTGTTGGACTCCCCTCGTACCACTAATGTGGAAAAAGCACTTTTTTTCTAAAACGGCTGAACATAGAACAAAATGCTGTTATACTTTCTGTTTGTGATACCTCTATGAAGTACATATTAGAAGAAATGTAATAAGTTATCACGTACCTGTATGGGTATCTGAGTCCACATGGACATGGATGGTAGATTTTGCAAACCAATGCTTCACCATCAAAGGCTACGTAACAGATGAAGACGTCTCCATACGCTGCCAACACTTTGCATTTCATTACTTGCAACATTATGGTGCAGTCTGAGTAATACTCTTGTGGGTGTCTCGTTTCCAGATGCCTTGGGTAAGACTTCCAAAGTCCCGCCCAGGGGCAAGGTCTTGTACCTGGCATACCATTCACCAAGCAACACACATTCATATTGTCTTTTTCTTCTCTTGTTATTTGGCTGCACATGAAACATAATTTAAGTTGCGATTAGAAGCCCTATACAGGCAATCCTAAATCTGCTAAACTCTTGACTAAAGCTCGAAATTTCAGGAAAAGTCCCTTCTTTTCGAGTGTCCGAAGACCAGGCACAACATAATATATGTTGATTTTGAATCACTCCAGACCAGAAAATGGTGAGTTTTATTTATCAGTTTTGCCTTTTTCGGCTTTTTAGTTTACTTTCTCTACTACATATAGTAAGTAGGGGAAGTATTGTATTTCACACAAAAATTCGATACCGAGATTTCACCGGAAATACATGTTTTGAGACCTCTAGAATCCAAAAAAAGCATTTTTAGAAACATGTCCGTGTGTGTGTGTCTGTGAACAGCATAGCTAAGAAACGATCAGTCGGATAAACACCAAACTTGGTATTTAGGTTCAGTATCTTCCAGAGATACGACACGAAGTTTTTCAAGAACCCCCCCTTCCCCAGATTACCCTTTACATGGAAATTTTTACGAAAATTTTCATTTTCTCAAAAATGGCTCTAAGGATTTTGATTAAAATATGTGTAAGATATTTTTATAACAAATGAAATGTATATCTCGAATTTTCTGGGAATGTTTACAAAAATATTCTTCATTGTGAACGACTTTTGCATAACTGGTAAACCATAAGAGATAGACAAAATTTTACTACACCAAAAATGTTAAAATACACAATTTATGTCATATACATGTTTTTGGTTTGGTGAACCATTTTCGAAATATTGTTTGTTATTCCCTTAAATTTTCCAATACTTATACTTTTTCTCAAATTCTTTATTCGTTTTTTTTTTTGTCCTGGTAATGCAAAGAGAATGGAATGCTCCATATAGTAACCAGTTCTTAAAAGATTTGACTATCACTTAAAGCCTAGCATATTCTCCTTGTACCTACAGGAAAATTAGCAATAAGATTAACATCTCGATATCTGGCGTAATATGAAGCATATGGAGAATAAGCGTTTGTAAAAATAGTTCGCACAAGAGTAGAGAAAGTCATGTGAGTGCAACACATCAGAATTTTTCTTTTTTGGCTTTCTTTATTTCATATTGGTCCCTGTTTTAGCGTTTATAGACCTTGTCGCTTTTTTCCTTCTCAATTCGAACAATTGAGAACTCCTAACCGTCGGAGGAGGGGGGAGGGTGGGTGAACCTCTTTGCACCCGTTTTAACGTCTTGTTATTGAAAAGACCGGCTATTTTTGGTGAGTTTCAGTGGTGGCTTGAAATGCACTTGACATTCTTTAAACAAATTTAATACAGCACGTGAACTCTGAACACCTGGATATTGTGCCTTTTAATGTCGCATTTCTCTTAGTGCCTCTATACCACATCTTAGAAGGCTAACCAAGCGATCGTCGCTTATCCTATTTCGATTGTGGCTTTTCATATTTTTACTTTTTCTACAACGTATGGTAAGTAGGGGAAGTATTGTATTCCACCCAAAAATTCGATACTGAGATTTCACCGGAAATACATGTTATGAGACCCCCTGAATCCAAAAAAAAGCATTTTTGGAAACATGTCCGTGCGTGTGTGTGTCTGTGAACAGCATACTCAGAAACGAACAGTCGGATAAACACCAAACTTGGTATTTAGGTTCAGTATCTTCCAGAGATGCGACACGAAGGTTTTCAAGAAAATCCCCCCACTCCAGATTACCCTTTACTTGCAACATTTTTCCAAAATTTTAATTTTCTCAAAAATGGCTCTAACGATTTTGATTAAAATATCATAAGTTTAAGATATGGGAATATCTCCAAAAGTATTCTTCATTGTGAACGACTTTTGCATAACTGCTAAACCATAAGATATTTACAACATTTTACTACAGAAAAACTGTAGATCGAATTAAAATACACAATTTATGTCATATACATTTTTTTTTGTTGGTGAACCATTTTCGAGATATTGCTTGTCGTTCCCTTAAATGTTCCAATACTTATACTTTTTCTCAAATTCGTTATTCATTTTTTGTCCTGGTAATGCAAAAAAGAATGGAATACGCCACATAGCAACCACCTCTTAAAATATTTGGATTTCGCCTAAAGCCTAGCAATTCCCCTTGCATCTACAAGAAAATTAGCAATAAGATTAACATCTCGATATCTCGATTAAGATGAAGCATATGGAGAATAAGCGTTTGTAAAAATAGTTTGTACAAGAGTAGAGAAAGTCATGTGTGTGTAACACATCAGATTTTTCTCCTATTTGTTCCACAATTCGATGTAAAGCCTTTAAGGTACTCCCTATGTTTGGAGCTTGACCAGTAGTTTCTTTCATATTGTTTAGTTTTTGAAATCTAGCTCGCCTACAAATAAAAAATATAGAATTACACAAATGCAATAAAATAAATGTTTCCAGTGCTATTTCAATATTTTAAATTTCATATCTGAAAGAACGCGAATTTCATAGTCAGAGTTACATCTTTGGAAATATCATTTGATATTTTATTGAGACTTGCTGCAAATATTTTGAGTAAATGAGACATTTTACCCAGTTGTTCTCTTGAACATAAAAATTTTGCACTTCATATGATTTGTGAAATACGAAGTTCAGTCCAAAAGTAACTCATAAAAAATTCACAAAGTTATTTATTCGCACAGAATCATCTGTAACACACATTTCATTGTTCCACATAACCTCCTTCTTTAAGCAAACACAGTTGCCAACGATCACCAATTTTTCGAAACATTTTATTTTTTGTAGGATATTTTGGGTATATGTTTTAGAAACTATATACAGCAGAACCTTGAAGAAAATGTCTTTCTCGGAGTGTTTTTAAGGATGTGAAACAGCCAGAAAACTCTTGGAGCAATGTCAGGTGAATAGGGAGGATGCTTGAGTGTTTCAATTCTATTCCGCAATAGGAATTCGGTGACAACCCGAGTCTTGTGTGGTGGAGCATTGTCTTGGTGGAGGATGAACTTTCTCACCAGTTCAGGTCGATTTTCTGCATATTGCAGGCAACAGCTGATTCTTCAAAATGTCGGCCCGAGCGCGGACACTCTTTCTGATTTGAACTTTGTCATCCACCTATTCACACTGCTATAATCCAATGCATCATCCCCACAAACTGATACAACTTCACGGACAACATTGACAAAGTTTCCACTTTTTGCACACAAAAGTTGATTATGGCACGCTGTTCTTCTCGTGAAAATTCTATAATAATCAGTATACAAACAGCCTCTTGGAAACCACCACTGGACCTTCATGCCCCACTCTCGGAATTGGACAGATGGTTTATTCGTGGCCTAAGGTCGTTGCCCTCTTCCCCATCGTGTCTGCTGCAGCAACAGTCGTACAGTCACAACAAAAATTTATGCGTTACTTTTGGACTGTTCCTCGTAAATATTTGGATATCCTTGAATATATGAATACAAAACGTGTACTCAGAAAGCTAATAAATTTCGTGAATGGTATCATAGTGCCATACCGACATCTAACAGACTAGCATATCTTTTGGACGTCAAGAAGGTGGGGATGTTTAGAGTTCAAAGATCGCTAACAGATGCGGGCTACGGTTTGGCCTGCCTGATTTATACATATTAATGCTGTGGCATATTATTAATTTTATTGTCATTACCAGACGCACTGTTATGCTGTATTGTTGCTACAAGACGTAGCAGTGTTGTGTTTCTTTAGTCATATTTCGGCTTAACGATTTTTCCCTTCGCTGCGGACCACGCCAAAGGCAAAGATCTTTCTGAAGTTGTCTGGTATGACGCCAAACTTGTCAGGTTTCGGCTAGACACGGTTGGTGGGAGTAAGGAAGCGTCACTCTAGTGGAAGTGTTCGTTGGAGTTAGACGTGTGCGTGGCCGGTCTACAGTTTAGTGGCATCTCCCCCCACCCGTTTTCCTTTGATCAATATGTAGAGTCGCCAGACATGTGAATAAATTCCAGGCATGTAAAAGTACCGCGTGTTATGTAATTTTTCAGTGTAGTATAAAACCCACACCTTCCCCTTAATCCCCACACCAAGGTCCCGTACTCTCGCTGCCAGCGAGTTGCGCCACCCCATGTGCGTGGTGGGGTGATATAAATTAATTCTTTTTTTCTGGTATCCTTTTGGCCTTAGCCCCAACATGTAACAATACATCAATCTAAAGAATATGGCTTAAGGAAGAAGCCTTTTATCCATACAGATTTTCGCACCAAATGTTTCATACCACCAGAATCTTCTATTTCTAAGCAAAACCTTTTAACCGTGCTTCAAAGAATAACAGTAGATGTTACATGACAAATTAATTGCATCAATTCCTCAGTGCAATATTTATGCATTAATTCATATCCTCAGTTCATAAATAACTTAATCCGATGGAAAATGATGTAATATGTTGATGCCTAGTGCAAAGCATTATATTCATTACTTAAATATATAATTCATACTAAAATTATTTAAAATATTAGCTAATTCGCATCACATTTTTTACTTCTTCCAGTTATGTCTCTTTAAGGTACTTTAGATCTTATTATAGGTCTTTTAGACAATTCATAGTCTTCAACTTCCGAGCCCTACTCAGGACGCGTTATCTCGGAAACAGTTTAAGATATCAGACGGAAGTTTTTACAGAAAGTAAATGAATGTCTTCTAAAATCAGTCAAGCGCATGGAATCATGTTGATATAACGCATGGTGGTTTGTGTTCGTAATGAAATACTAGCATTTTGTGGAAAAGAGTATCTTAGAGCCAAAATTGTAATTGGAACAGAAATCTTAGAACGAGTCCACCTCTTCAATTTTCTTGGTTGTAACATCTGTTATTTATATGCTAAAGATCCGGAGAAAAATTATGTAAGTGCCAACAAACTGTTGGTATAATAAAACGAAATGGTTGTATTCATTCCAAAGAGTCATCCTGTACAAGAATGATCATAAATCTCCCTTCAGATATTGCTGAGATTTCACCAGAATACACACTTTGAAGACCTCTGAATACAAAAAATAATCCTGATGTGTTGCACTCACATGGCTTTCTCCACTCTTGTACAAACTATTTTTACAGACGTTTATTCTCCATCTACTTCATATTAATCTAGATAAACATTTGCAAAAACTTTTTATCCCATAATGCGACACAAAAGTTTACAAGAAAATCCCCCACCCAAAATTACCCTTTACTTTGAATATTTTTCAAACATTTTGGTTTTCTCAAAAATGGTTCTAACGATTTTGATTAAAATACCACATGTTTAAAATATTTTAAACAAGTTGTTACTACATAAAAAAAATCTACATCTCGTTGAAACATACAATTTGTCATACTTTTTTTCGAGTGAACCATTTCCGAAATATTCCTTGTTATTTGTTTGAATTGTTCAATACCTATACTTGTTCTCAAATGGGAATTCGTTATTCATTTTTTTATGTCCTGGACATACAAAGAGAATGGAATGCTGCACATAGCAACCAGCTCTTAAATATTTGACTATCGCTTATAGCCTACCATATCCCCCTTGCATCTACAAGAAAATTAGCAATAAGAAATAGTTTGTACAAGAGTAGAGCAAGTCATGTGAGTGCAACACATCAGATTTGTAATAATCTGACTATCGCGATAGCCTATTGCATTCATCTTATACCTTCAAAGAAATGTGTAAATGATAATGAAAGCTTATCTGGAATAACAAGATATAAGAATAAGTTTGATGTAAAGGTAGTTTGGTGAAGAGTGAGTAGGGAAGGTAACGTGAATGCAATTCATCAGATCTTTTATTTGGTGTTTTGTGCTCTTTTGTTTTCAGATATTAAATCAGTATACTTACCTCCGCCGTAAAGAAGTTACTTGAAACTTGACCTCAGTAACTTTCTGTGCGCTCTTTCTTTCTTCAAGTGACTCGCTTAAGAAACGAGTTACGTATCGAGAGCCGATTATCATTTTGAGAGCATTATACCATTTCTGAGAACGGAGTTCGCCTGCTTCTAGATCTGGGACTTCAGTCGCAGATATCAGAATGCATCTGCAAAAAGTTTAACAGCACAGTTATAATATTAGTACACTACATTACATCCTTTGTCACTTACCACAAGGACACACTTTGAAAGATTGGTAACTGTACAACAAAACTGTATTCTCTCAAAGAACTGGCTAGGTGAAAGTAGATAGTGGGTGATATACCCGAGCGATGTGGTGTCGCGACACATCCCGTGTTCTGTTCCCAATGACCGCCTATTCTGGCCCATATGCATTTTCGAGGGTTTTCACAGGTCGTCAGGCGAATGCTAGACTGGTTTGTTTCAACCCCCGAATTTCCTGCCCCTCCATTTCCTTCCATTCATCATTTTATTCATCCTTTACTCTTTAAGGTCTATTTCAGGGTTGAAATTGTGGGCGATGGTGGTTCGGTGCGGCGCGACAGGGGGAAAGAACGCTCTCTGTGGGACTTCCTCCGTCCCTCGGTCTTCAGAAAGGATCTTCTGCGTGGGACGGGGTACCCTTTCGGGATATCCGACTATCCGGGCGTCTAAATCTGGAAACTGTAGGCATTGCTGTGCCGTCACTCTTGGTCCGGCTACCTGGTGTCTCCTCTCACCTGCTCTCCCCTCCCGGCGGGCTCCCTTGTTGGTATAGGCACAATATCCTTCCGGATTGGTTCCGAGTACCCTCCGATAATAAGGGTAGGTAATGGGTGTTACTCGCATAGGCTAGAAACTGTGGGTATGTTGACAGAATTCTGGGAACTAGTTGGATGCCAGTTGGAAGGTATGAACAGACAGAATTGATAGGCAATGCTGGAAAAAAAGCTTTATCAAATTTTATAAGGACTTCGGAAGTAATATTGGGAAAGAGATGTATATTGAGCGGTGTAATAGGGATCAAAGAGGTTTTACATGGTTTAAACTGGGGGTTTGGAGAGTAAAGGTTACAGGAATTAGCATTAGTCAGACGGAGGGACCTGGAGTTTCTGGAGTACGTAGGTCTTAGTGAGTCATTTGTGTCTTCAACGTGACGCCTGGGAGGAAGTATTGAAGAGGAAATCTGAAGGGAAACCATTCGGACGGCAGTGTGTGCTAGCAAGGGCAGGGTATGTAACGATTCCAACCTGACATTAATATTGACGCCGCCTAGCCCTGGCTTAGCCACCCACAACCTGGAGATCCCGGGTATAGACAAGACACTCCCAGGAAGGAAGGGGGCCGCAGAGACCCGCCGAGCGCCAGAGAGAAATCTTTTCAGTGAGCAAATTTCACAGTCCTGCCGCAACACACCTTCATCGCCTACTGCTACAATCCTGAAACATATGACAGGAAATCCGTGGTAGTAGGGAAATCACTCCAGCATTCGCCTACCGATCCGGGGAAACTATGAAATAGCCTATGGTTAGAGTCACCGTACCGACGGGAATCGAAACAGGGACCTCCCGAATGCGAGCTTTACATGTTAGCGTGGAGCCATCTGCTCAGTTACAGGAGAAAGACAAGCAGGAATGAAGAAGACATACACCACATTTTATGCGCAAAGGCAAGAGTTTATTCAAAATAATTTGTGGTTGAAAGCTGCAAAAACATATCGCGTCTCACGTTTAAAAGACAGTACAGGTTAATTGCGCGGTTGTCGTCATATGTACACAACACTTTGGTGCCCAGCCGCGATTGGTCTACCAATTTACTGTCATCTTGTGAGTGATATATCACCAAATGGTGAAACATCTACACTGCTATTTAAAGCTGTTCTAAGACATTTAATTTTCCCTGCACCTTATCTCCCCTCTTTTTATTTTTAGTGCTTTGAAATATAAGGAGTGATCAGAAACTAAGGTTACAAGTACGATACTCCTGGAGTTTGGTAGTGTGAAGTTTCAGCCACCCGCCAACTACAGCGCTAGTTGTAGGCAAATACAAATGTCAACTCGTTTGGAAAACTGGTCTCACGAAGAAATCCCTCTATTAACATGTAACTGTGGTTGAAATTCACCGATAGTTGGTAGAGGTTTAGGGAAAGGCTGTAATGTCTCATCAGCATGTCGCAGAATGGTGTCGAAAGTTTGCGGCCGGTAGAGAAAACAGATTTTAAATATTTATTTATAATGAACGACAATAGATAGCGACACATACGACACATCATTGAACAGAGGAAAGCTCAAAGTTTTAAACCCCCATATATTAGTTCCATTCAGTGCTTACAGCGGCGTTGTGTTTGTTTATGACAAAATGGTGAAGCCACAAGAAAAGTCGTTTTGTGTGCTGCAGTATGCAAAGAGTGATTGCATTATTTCACTGCAGCATGCATTTCGTTGTAAGTTCAACAACGAGCCGCCTCGACATACAAAATTTACAATTGATACAATAAATTCGTAGAAGATGGTTGCGTATGCAAACGGAAAAGCACTGGTCGTCCTCACATAACAAATGGTGCTCATTTTGAACACATAAAATAAAATGTTGAACTTTTCTCTATTCAGTAATGTATCACACGCGTCGACACCTATTGTCGTTCATTAGAAATAAATATTTAAAGTCTGTTCCTTCTGAGGGGGACTTCACATGTATTTGGTCTGACAGAGGCATTGTCCTGATCAATGGCGAGTGTTCATCGATGCTTCGAACACAAGTCTTAAAGCAGTACTTTTACATAATGGAAATGACTTTCCTCTCATTCCTGTGGTATATGCCACCAATGCAAAAGAAACATATACAAATATGAAAAACATTCTGATATAAGTAGACTACAGGAGATAACAATGGGAACTGTATGGTCATTTTAAAGTTATTGCCACTTTATTAGGGATGCAATCCGGCTACACCAAGTATTGTTGTTTCCTTTGTGAGTGGAACAGCCGTGATAGAGACGAACACTATTCTCAAAAAATTTGGCCCATGAGACAGTCATTAACTCCTGGAATGAAAAATGTATTGTATGAACCATTGGTAGACCGAAACAAAGCTTTGCTCCCAGCACTACATATAAAACATAAAAAATTGTGTAAAAGCTTTAGATGCAAATGCTTCTGCATTCACTTACGTCAAAAACTCTTCAAACTCGGTTTTGAAAAAGCAAATCAGATTTGTTTATCGTTCCAAAGATTAGAGAGCCTTTTAAAGACAATAAGCTTAAATTAGTGCTAAATGATAAGGAGAAAAGATTTAAGTATGTTTCGAATAGTTTTCTGGCAAACTTCAAAACTGAAAATCTTAAAGAACTTGTGGATGACCTAATGTACTCGTATGAGCAGCTGAATTATGTCACTAAAAATGCACTTTTTGAAATCACACTTAGATTTCTTTCCTCCAAATTTTGGTGATGTGAGCAATAAAGTTGCTGAGCGACTCCATCAGGGTATTTCAGTGATGAAGCAAAGATATAAATGGAAATTGAGTGCTGCCGTAGTGCTGACTATTGCTGGATGGTGAAAAAGGATGCTCCTGCAACACAGTACCAGAGACAGGCCAAAAAAGACGTTTTTAACGTAATTGAGCTTCTTCGTGTTTTCATATTTTTTGTAAGATATTGAGAAATATTTTTAACATTTAAATGATTTCAGTCTAATTATATAATAAACAAAATAATAACAGCCCGCCTTAAAGCAATATGTGTATGTAACAATATATAAAAAGTATATATTACAGCCATTGTATATGTTTATATTATTGTATACATGTTCAATAATGTTATCTGAATGTATTACGTAATTTAATAATGTGGGAGCTGTGAGAATAATAGGTTAAAAGTTGCTAACAAAGGGGTAACAATGAGGTAACCTTGAGGCAATAATGAGTAAGAATCTTTAATAATGCTACTAGCAATTATAGGAGCAACAATGATGTAATTTTTGAGACAGTTTATAAAATAGCTAATCAACAACAAAAAAAAGCTTTAGTTAAATGAAGGTAATCTATTGGATTAGGAATAACCAATCAGAGACTTGAAATACAGAAATTTACAAATTTAGGCGGTTGAAATCAAGTCAGTTGCTTGCAGACAGCGCTCATAACTGGACACGTTGCTAGCAGATACTGTTATTAATCAGATGCGAGATGCGTCCTCGAGAAGTATAATACGTATCGTGTGAGACGAAAAATAGTTTACGTGTTTAAAAAGTGCAAGTAATTAATAAAAGAATCTCACAGCTCTCTATATATCATTGAAGTGTTATTTAAATCCTGTCAAACCTTAATAAAAGAAGTGAAGTAAAATTATAATCTGTGTAAGCCTACATTCTTCAGCCGCACTACGCCTTGCAAAGAAATCCATGTCTCTAACAATAATACTGATGCAGCCGAGGCAAACACAAATATAAATATTTAAAGAAACAGTCAAATTACCAGGTTAATATTTTTAAAACATTTGGGGCAAAGGCCACCGGAAAGTACATTTGGGGCGAAGGCTACCGGAAAATTTTTACCATACGTGCGGTTGCAAATACTTCAAGTTCGGCTCCCAACAGTCGAAATACAATACTCGTCCTAAAGTTAACGTTTCTCAATAATATATTAAATATCATTATCTCAAAAACGGAGCTCATAAACAAGTGTTCATCATTTTCGTGTTCGACGACCATAAAAACACACAAACATTCGACTTTTGAAAATCTGTAGAACAATGTAGTAAGCTTTTGTAAGAATAGTTTGTAGAAGAGTGAGCAATGAAAGTCATGTAAATGTAACACGCAAATGTGTTTCAAAAATAATTGCATCGTGTGAAGAAATTATTCAAAACAGAAATTTTTTTAAAAAATCTCTTTTCCAAATGAATCCAACTGAAGTTGTGGACATTGCTCACCTATAACGGCAGGGTCGTCCATATGCTGCGCTCCACATCGTGCAAACCAGATCATCCTGGTCATAGGTACAGTAGCAGAGGTAGTCGCTCCCATGACACTGCAATAGTCCACAATGCATAGGCTGCAAGACTATCGAGTCACATTCACGAACATGCCCCTTGTGTTCCTCAATCAAGTGTTGCCACAAATTCAAGGAACTTCCAATCCACGGACATCCGTCGCTAGGGCGTGCCTCCTGAAGAGCACACATTGTCAACCTCTCTCTCTCCTCTTCTACAGGCTGCAGGGCATAGTTTCTACAAAAATCGTGCTTTGTTACTTTCGGATGAAGAATCTATTTCAAATAATTATTTAAATGCATATATGAAAATCCAAAAATCCACAATTTTCATCTGATTGCTTTGGCTTTTTACTTTCTCTACTACGTATAGTAAGTAGGGGAAGTATTGTATTCCACCCAAAAATTCGATACCGAGATTTCACCGGAAATACATGTTTTGAGACCCCCTGAATCCAAAAAAGGCATTTTTGGAAATATGTCCGTGTGTGTGTCTGTGTGTCTGTGAACGGCACAACTCAGAAACGAACAGTTGGATAAACACCAAACTTGGTATTTAGGTTCAGTATCTTCCAGAGATGCGACACAAAGGTTTTCAAGAAAACCCCCACCCCAGATTACCCTTTACATGGAACATCTTTTTGAAAATTTTAATTTTCTCAAAAATGGCTGTAACGATTTTGATTAAAATATCATATGTTTAAGATATTTTCATGACAAATGAAATGTATATCTCGGATTTTCTGGGAATGTCTCCAAAAGTATTCTTTATTGTGAACGACTTTTGCATAACTGGTAAACCATAAGAGATAGACAAAATTTTACTACACAAAAAATGTAGATCGCGTTAAAATACACAATTTATGTCATATACATTTTGTTTGTGAACCATTTTCGAGATATTGCTTGTTATTCCCTTAAATTTTCCAATACTTATACTTTTTCTCAAATTCGTTACCCATTTTTTTTTGTCCTGGACATACAAAGAGAATGGAATACTCCACATAGCAACCAGCTCTTAAAATATTTGACTGTCGCTTAAAGTCTACCATATTCCCCTTGCACCTACAAGAAAATTAGCAATAAGATTAACATCTCGATATCTCGATTAACATGAAGCATATGGAGAATAAGCGTTTGTAAAAATAGTTTGTACAAGAGTAGAGAAAGTCATGTGAGTGTAACACATAAGATTTTTTACCATATACTCAGAACATAAAACATAGCTGATCCAAAATTTTAATGAGCTTGGTCCAACTGTTGTTAAGATATTAATTTTATTCATTATTAATCAACTTTTAATATTTAATAAGAAATACTTCTTAGACCCGCGGTTTGTCGTATCGCTCCCAAATTTTTAATCTGAGCTTAGTATACAAACTTGAAGCGATTGTTGTGCAGGCATTTCTTAATTTTAGCTGTTTAAGAGAAACATTATTCAATATGTTATTGAATTGTTCACCCTTTGACTTTCTATACCATGTACATAGTAGTAGAGAAAGTTATGCATTCCATCCAAAAATACGATGCCGAAATTTCACCAGAAATACATGTTTTGAGATTTCCTAAATCTAAAAAAAAAGCATTTTTAGAAAAACGTCCGTCTGTGTTTCTGTCTCTGTTTGTGTCTGTGAATAGCATAACTCGAAAACGAAAAGTCGGAAAATACCAAAGTTGGTATTTAGGTTCAGTACCTTCCAAAAATGCGACACGAATATTTTTAAGAAAACCTCCCACCCCAGCTACTCTTTAATGAAGGATTGTTCAAACTTTATTATTTTCGAAAAAATAGCTCTAACGGGTTTGATTAAAATACTATATATTAAAAATATTTACATGACAAATAAAATTCTATCTTGAATTTTCTGGGAATAGCCTGTGAAGAATTTTATATAATCCTGTATAACCGGTAAACGTTAAGCGATAGACGAAAACGTGCAACACAAAAAATGTAGATTTCTTTAAAACACACACTATATTTCAAATGATTTTTTGTGGCAGCAGCTATTTACAAAATATCTGTTATTAATGGTTCCAATTTTTCAATACTTTTAAAGTCGATTTTCGGTTGTTTCTCGCAATGTCGTTGGAAAGGGATGAAATTTTAAGGCCAGTATATAGCGTCCAGAACATATGACTATTGCTGTTCAGTTGTATCTATAACGAAATGTACAATGTAGCAATTTTCGAAAAGATTTATCTGGATTAAAATGAAATAGGAAAATAAACCTTCGTAAGGATAACTTGTACACCCACTAAAAGTGACAGCGTAGAGAAAATCATGTGAATGTAACACATCAAATTTTTTAACTACTGCACTGCAATTTTTAAATCCGTGATTTCCAAAGCTATCCTGAAAATTTCAAGCCAATAAGTTATAAACTGGGTCCACGGAGTATTTTGAATAATGAAAATGCTGCTCAAAGAGAATTGAGAAAAATTGAGTTTAAAGGTTAATGCAATACTTTACTTAAATGATAAAAGGTCTATTAAACAGGCATGTGTTGCTTTAAATATTTTGATATTAAAAAACAATTGTGCAACATGAAAGTACAAGTTATAAGTACAATAAAAATGCTAAAAAACATAAAATCCAAAAACTTTCACATTTTTTACCAAATTTCACCAATTGAAATAGCTAGAATGAAACAGGCGGATATGAAAAGGGCTGATCCTGTAAACCACACTAATATATGATGTAGCACAATAAACTTAAAGGGAGAATTCTTTAAAGTGTGTGTGAATTATTTAAAGTCCAGTAGGTGTATATTTGTAGGAGAAAGAAGCTGGAAAATACAGGATGAAAGGGAGTACTTTCACTTCCGAGGTTCTGCAAAGCACTTGCCGCATGCGTATTACATATCACTTTTTTGAAGATAGTGAATAATATAAATATTTACGTGGAAATAAAATTAATTACTGTCAGCTGTTCAAAAGCACCGGCGGACCTTTTTCTAAAAATTGTTTTTTAATTCGGGGAGTCTTAAAACGTGTATTTCTGGTGAAATCTCGTCATCGAAATTTTGAGTGGAATACAACTTCCTTTACTTACTATAAGTAATTAATAAAGTAAAAATATTACTGTTTTAAAGTGACTAGATAATGCTGTATTAGATCAGACACTGTAAAATTTAGATACATCCAGGTGAACGAACGACCTTACAACTAAGTAAAAATAAGACACTGTAGGTACACTCGCTTCCATTTATGCCGTGGCCGCAGCTTCAGAAGGCATTTTACCAACATTCTCAGCGGGCGTGTACATAGCAGGGAGGGGTGTGTCTGGAGCGTTCTGCCTTTGTTATTCGACCAAGGAGTGGTGTGTGTTAACTGTAGCTCTCCGAT
The DNA here is from genome assembly GCA_030765065.1 of Deroplatys truncata. Classification (NCBI taxonomy): domain Eukaryota; kingdom Metazoa; phylum Arthropoda; class Insecta; order Mantodea; family Mantidae; genus Deroplatys; species Deroplatys truncata. Next base: position 49,297,658 of record CM060985.1, read on the forward strand.
ATATGCAAATATTTTGGAAGTGCATCGGCGAAGAATTGTGGGTATATATGTGGGAAGCTAATTTACCGTTTGAATACATTGATAGGTAAATTAAAAATTAAATTGAGTTTTTGTTTATGGGTGCGCTTTAACTTCTGTGGTACTGAGCGTCCCATTCTATATTAGGCGTGAAAGACCGGTAATGTTGCTCAGATGCCTCTTTATCAGGCTTGAGGTTATTTTATGTGTCGTAAATCTACGACAAGGGACCACCGGCTTTACTTCCCTTCCGATGGAAGCCATGCCAAGGGTTTTTATGCCCGAAAAAAATTCATCGCCGTACGCCGGGTTTGAACCCGCGACCTCGGGAAATAGAGGCTAGCATGGTAACCACTACACCACGGAGGACGACTCATTGCTAGGGTAAAACTATGCAAGATGCGCATGGATAGATTATTAAAATAACCCTCTTTGAGAGTAGTAAGTATAATGTACTTCAGTTTTACTTTGTTTTCATAATTTTTTTGTGGAAATGTTAACAAAACAAGTGATGAATAAAGCTATTGCTTAAAGTTATACCAGGTGAGTGAGCTGCGCCTATTTATTTTTTAATTTATGCTTCGTGCTAAGCGACATATGTGACTTACGCCTTTCTTGAATGCCTTCTAATGGCTAATTTGCATAACACTTTATAGAGGAGGGATAAATAACTCAGTACACAAGTGTTTTAGGGACAGAATGCAATCGTTATGTATGTCGATGCAAAAAATCCCTCTCTGACACTGGGAGCTAGGGTAGCACTTTTAGCCAATTTTACAAACTTTTATTCTTTAGCATACATTTATGCACCCCTTTGAAAACGCCCCCGAAAGAACAACCTATCACATGTATCGGTTGACAAAATCATTTGAAAACAAAATGGCAGTTTTACCAGTGCGACCAATTGGATTTAAGCCGTTAGTCAATGTTGCACAGCCTTGTCAAAAAATGCTACGTATTAGGTACATAACTTTGTTTTTTCACAAACTATGGCATATTTCAGTTCATACAGTACCTAACTATAATGACTGATGCAGTTTCTTTATTTGAGTTAAAACTATCAAAACCGAGCTCAAAACACTGTATGAAGCTGCAAAAGGCGTGTAAAGATTCGAGGTGGGGTCTAGTTCTACGATTACCAATTCGTCTAGGAATTTAAGATCGCAAGGTAGCATTAGCCGAATGGTATTATGGTTGCGTTCGTACTGTGCCACATCTGTTTGGTTCAAATCCTTCGTGTTGAGTTCAGACTTTCCATTACCTTTTGTTTTCTCTCTTTGGGCCTATAATTTGATATTATTATACAAATAACATTTTTGATAACATAAGTGTGTACAAAATAGAATAATCGTCATGTGTTCCACCGCAAAGCCCAAAGCTACTTGCACTCGTACGTGAAGAATGCAGGCAGATTACACGCGACAGATTATCGACATCCGCCCAAAAGAATAAAAGCTAATACGTAACGCGGTTTACAACACAGATACGGAAAGATTATTACGGTAAACATGATACACAATTATCCGATTGTTGTGTCTTTTGGCTCACAGGGGAGTAAATAACAAAAATAAATAAATTAATATACTAAAACAAAGAAAATAAACCCAAGGAGAAGAAAAAAGAACCAAAACAATAAGAAGTTTGTATTAGATTCGAACCTACGAAGCTAACCTTTGCTTCACCACATTCCGGCAGCTAATCCAATCGGCTAACTCATTCTGTCGCACTCTTTGGGAGAACATTCCTATACATCCTTGCAAGCAAGGATGTTTAAGCCTTTTGCAGCTCCGTGGTTCTCATAGGCCTTTAATCATAATGCTGGTTGCATATAGTAACGAAAAGAAGGGCAGAGCTACAGTAACCGTTTATTTGCTAAAAGGGTCAATGTTTTCACACTAGACTATAAATTGCGTGTTGCATAGATACGAATACCTAGGGGCAGCTGACTCACTGGTATATTCATATGCGAATGATCTAGAACTGTGCACGTAAAACAAGACGCCACTACTGTGCGAATACAATACACCTCCTTGCTATACATTCTCCACCTGTAAAGGCCAGTAGAATGCCACCTGAAGCTGCGTTGACGACATATATGGAAGCAAGTGTACTATTCCATCACTATTTACCTTAGTGCACCAGGCCGGATAATATTGTTAGGCGGGCAGATCTCGAAAAAGATGCTTGTTCTGTTACCTCCATACTTCCTTGGTCGTACTTCAGACTGTTTGAAACGCACGACGTTCGGAAGTCTCCGAACGATTCTGTGCTCCTGTGATTTGGTCAGTACAGGAAGCATATCACTGACCACATGGGGCAACTCCTGGGTCACAGAAATCAGGAAACATCTGCAACATCAAATCATACCCATACAATGGATTAATGCTAACAATCTCCAAAACATTATGCTATTTTAGCGAAGGTACTGCTTACTCAAATATCAGCTTCGGTCAACTCAGTGATTAACAGTAACACTGAAGGGGATTGTGAGGCGGAGGGGATGCGACACCGATCCAGGATATTGTACCTACGCCCCATGAGTTAGCACCCCCAGGAGGGAGGGATGAGGTGAAGGGTGATACCAGGCGGTCGGAACCAGAAAGATGGAACAGCAATGGCAGGGCCCCTATAGTTTCCAGATTGGGAAGCCCCAGAGCCCGACAGGCAGATGGGAATCCGCCCGACACGGGTCCAACGCCCTTCCAAAAGATAGTACTTATACCTCAGCAACCAGCAGAATGCTGAGGGACGGAGAAGGTTCACAGAGAGCATCCTTTTTCCCTGCCATGCTGCACCGAAACATCATCGCCGACACTTACAAGCCTGAAACAGACCAACGGGTGAAGGATGAATGAAATTATTAATGAAACGAAATGGAGGCAGGGGGTGACAGAAACCACTCCAGCATTCGCCTGACGAATCCCCTTAAAAAGTTAGAGTGGACGGTGACCGGGGATCGAACCCGGGACCTCCCGAATACGAGCCAACCACGTTACCGCTTGAGCTATCGTTTGGTGGCAATAACCTACCTTACACTTTTTTTCTGTAATAGGCAGTGGAAAATCCTAAATAAATGTAATCCTAAAATTATACTAAAATTGCGTAGCATACTGCAAACGTTACGCTACATGCCATCGAGAAACAAATTATGCTGCGGTTGGCAACGCTGAGTAAGGCCGCGATACTAGGCACTGAAGGTGTGAAACTGTGCTCTTACCTGTACAGATAGGGAATGCTAGAGATGCCAGCATGCAGCACGACACAGACAATATCCTTGTTGTCATGTGCGATGTAACACATGAAGATCTCGTTAAGAAAGTGGAGCACTTTGTACTTTGTTGGCTCTAGAAGGACGTTGTTCGTATGTTGCATGTTCTCCTCGTGAACCTTCATCATGTGCATGAACAGAAGTTCCCTGCATCCTACCCAAGCGCACACTTGGGCTCCAGGAACAAAGTTCATAGGACACGGTATTACTTTCTGCCTCAACCTTTCATCCCTGAAATGAAGAGGAAAGGAAACGTTGTAGAAGCAAGGAGAAGTGTAAAAAAATATATCTGATACGTTGTACTCACATGACTTTCACTACTCACTATCTTTTATTTTTATATACGAGGCGTATTCCAAAACTAAGGTTCGGTGAACAATATTTAACGGATGGTAGGTCTGAATGACATTTCGCGCCTGCAGCGCTGTCTATCACCTCCTGAGGAACCTACCACACTGTTAGTGTGACGCAGTAGGTGTTTTCCAGTCGGTGAGAGCAGATCGCAATGGACAGTTTTTGGAGCGCTATAGACAAGATGGAGATGGTTTGTTTTTTCCCACATAGCGTACACCAACGGCGAATCGAAACCTTTCCGGTTCACCCAAACAAAAAAGTGAAAGCAGTCGCCGTACATGAATCGCAAAATGATGGCTATCCTGTTTTGGGACGAAAAGGACGTCCTTTTTATTGATTTCATGGACTGTGTGACAACTACAGCTGATGTGTTCTGTGCAACGCTTACCAAACTGAGACGTGCGATCCAAAATCGACGCCGGGGGAAACTGTCTTCTGGTAGCATCGTCCTGCACGACAACGCACGGCCGCACACCGCTGCCAAAACCAAAGAGAAGATTCAAGAGTTTCGTTGGGAACTCTTTGACCACCCTCCGTACAGTCCCGACCTGGCACCAAGCGACTGTTTCCTCTTCTTTCATTTGAAACGGTGGCTGGGTGGACAACGATTTCAAACCAACGATGAACTGAAGATGACGTTACCAACTGGTTCAAGTTCCAGGCGGCAGACTTCTATGCCAAGGGGTTAAAGAAGCTGGTGCAACGTTACATCAAGTGTATAGATGTGAACGACAATTATATGGAAAAGTAAAGTATATATGTAGACACATATTACTGCCAATAAAAACCTTGTCTCGTGAGCGAAGTTGTTGTTATGACCAAAAGGACCTTAGTTTCGGAATATATCTCGTATATCTTCTACAAGCTATTGTTATGAAAGTTTATTACTTGCTCTACTCAGTATTTACTAGGCGTGTGTTTAAAGTAAATACCGATATTTTCTTTTAAATAACAGAACAATGTTTTCTAAATACTTTATCATCATTGATTGCCTTACACTTTACAGTATTTCTCCAAATATCACCGCCGTTATTCACGAGAAACCAATTTTTGTAAGCCTTCGTCAAAGAATGATGCCGTCTGTGATGAAATCCAAGTCTGTTGTTTCACAGCAGTCCGGATTTGGCACCAAGCGAGTTTCAACACTTTCTTCATCTGAAGAAATCCCTTGGTGGAAAACATTTCAACGACGATGACAGCATACAAAAACTGGTGCCTAAATAATGGCAGTGACTATATGGGGAGGTAGTGTAAGATAATGGATAATAATAAAGTATTTGCAAAATAATGTTGTATTATTTTTTAAAAATATATCGTCACTTTAAAATACACGCCTCGTATGTAGAAGATGACAATGGAGAAATTGTTAAGATAAATGGATCGCATGATGAGGGAAGCTGAGTTAACAATTAAGGCAGAAAACTTCGCTTAGCGTATAATAGTATTAATAATAATAATAATAATAATAATAATAGAGAGAGAGAAATTGTAGCGTGTGTGTGTGCACTGTCGCGTCGGACACATTATTGCTCTGTAGCGATGATATTGTTAAACTAGTCATTTTGATTGGGAGTTTGAATTCCGTCCGACGTGGAATTTCCCTCTCCCCCACCTCCTAGTCATTAGTGTGGATGAGTCTTGTGTGTGTCTTTAGGGCGAGTGAATGTAGCGTGCGTGCGTGCGTGGACCGTGTGTGTGTGGAGCATCTCCCTCCAATGTTTGTCCTTTAATCTTTTATGTATAATGTAGTAGCACCATATCAATTATACAATAATTGTTAATGTGTTAAATGTGAATTTATGTGCATTATGTTATGAATATCCCACGCCTGCTTTAAATTTGTGCAGCTAATTCCTGGTCTTCTTGTTTACCTCTGATATTATGCTCCCCAATGTTTATGCCGGGGTAACTAAATTTAATATCTAGCTGCAAAACCTTTTGGCCTCATCCCGGTATATAACTATATATTGCTGCACAGAGATTATGAAGGAAGATCATATTCAGGAAAATATGTTAAATATGAATATACAATACTTATACCATATGAATGGGCTAAAGCGAGGAACTCTGGTTCAATGCCCCCATGGGGGTGCGGATTTTATGCCCCGGTATAGGACCAGTGCCCACTCAGAATCGTGAGGAAAGCAAGGAGCTGCGATAGGCAGCGATCTCTGCTACGGAAGCCACCATTCTGACTGGAAGATCCGTGGTGCCGACCACATTGGCCATGATGCTGGCTGGGATTATTATTATACCATATGAAACCACGCTGAGAGGGAAAGAAAGGTCAAAGGGATGCACTGCAATGAAAGAACCGTTTTTGTTATTGAAGCTTCGTTTTGTTGTTGGTGTTTCCGGTTACGATTAGTGTCCAAGATTTGGGAAGAAGAAAGGTTGTTTTCCTGCTAAGACTGGACTTTGTGAATGAAAGTTCAATGCTCCTTTATAACTTTGAAGTGAATTCAGTGTCCAATTAAAGGGAAGTTATAGGTCACTTATTATGATAGTGAGCGCATTGAAAATGTAAATTTAGAGCGAAAATTATCTTGGAAGTTCAGTGAGAGGCATTATTACGACAGCTAATTTCTGCTTCGTGAGTGCAAGCAGGAATTCACTTCGCAAAAGAGTTGCGATGGGCCAAAAAGGCGAAAGTGTTTAGCTGTGTGTGGTGAATCGTTTGGGGATGCGCAGTACATTTGCGTGTGCAAAAATGTAAGAAGAGAGGTAACAGTGAATAAATAACAGTGAAAGGTGACAGTGCTCACTCCTGAGAAAGCCATGCTCATATACAAAGTGATTCATAATCAAGTTGTGAAATGGTTGCAGCCCCACGTATGGGAGCCAAACTTGAAGTAGTTTAATTGTTGTTGTTTTTGCAACAGGTTTAGGCACCAATTTGAAGCATGTGTTTTAGACCACGCACGTAATGGATGCCAATTTGTGGGAGATTGTTTCTAGGAATGTTCGCCCCACGTACGATACAAAATTCCCGGTGGCCTTCGCCCCACATTTAAAAATCAACTTTGTATTTTAATGTTTATTTAAATATTATATATGTATGCCTCGTCTGCGTCAGTAGTAATTTTCAGAACACGTATCTCTTAGCAGGGCTGGTATGGCTAAAGAACAAGGCTTACACAAATTATATGTCTCACACGGAAGATGTACCGTACCGATCTACTTGGTTACGCTTCCTTATAGCGTCTCCCTCCTGAATCTGTAAATTTCCTCTATTTCAAGTCTCTTATTGGCTAAGTCTACTCCAATAGAATACTTTTATTTAACTTAAAGGTTTTCTAGTTTTTGATTGGCTATTTATAAACTGTTTTAAATATTACATTATTGTTGTTCCAAGAATTACTAGTAGTCTTTATTAAACTTTATAATTTGACGGAGTAATCTGTATCACAAATTATGTAAATGTCAGAGTGATTGTAGTGTGAATATGCATTGTTGTGTGACATTGATTTGAGATGTTTGTTGATTGTAAGCATTGTCGAGAAGTGGGTTTATACGGCCTTACTGAAATTGACAATAATAGCATGCAATAATGTAGCGAGGGGGTGAGCTGTTTATCATTATTAGAGACGAGCAAATGACGTCAGAGTGGCGCGTTTTTCTTAGAATTTGCTGGAACATTTTCCCCAGAGCATATGTTTTCGTAATTTTCATTGGATATAAATATAGACGCTAATGTTGGCGCGTTTTATTAACCAATAGCAGCTCGGTTATAATCTTTAGGCATATTGGGGCGAGGAAGTATAAATTCAGTGTCAAGGTTAAGTTTCACGTAGTTCAAGGAAGGCTTCATGGAGTATGCATCGCACACAGTTCAAGGTTACGCGTCGCAAAGTTATGAAAAATCTCTCGTGTCGTAAAGTTAATTACACAAAAGTTTAAGTACGCGAATTAATAATGTCCAGTAAATAAGTTATTATAACAGTTTCAGTTTGGCGAGTGTCAAGATTAATAGGTGAAAGTGAATAATGTGTTACGACAATAAAAGTGTAAAACAAATTCTTTTATCAGTGTTATCTTTGGATAGAAACTCCTTTCCGTTTACACACCTGTATAAGATAAGTGCTTGACCGAGAAATCATAGCTAGCCGGAGGACAGTGAACCCAAAATTAAATACAATAACAGGCGCTCAGTAAAAGATAACACGAAGTGACCGCGACAAATTGTCTTTCATACGTGCGGCAGATAAATAGTAGCATCTCTCGAACACAAACAATAATACCGTCGCATATTTATTGTTATCTCAAGGTTACCTCATTGTTAGCAACTTTCTGTTTTTACTTTGTAATTCTGTTTGCTACGGAAAGCAGCTTGCTTCTATTCTCACAGCTCCTACATTGTTAAAACTACGTAATACATTCACATAACATCATTATATATGTATATAATAATATAAACATAATACAATGACTGTTACATTTTCTTTATATATTATATTATACACATATTGCTTTAAGGCGGGCTTTATTATATTTTATATTATATAATTAGACTGATATCATTTAAGTGTTAAGAATACTGCCTCAGTTGTTACACAGCTCCTGAATCATCCTGTACATAAAAACAGAAACATCCTATCCAAGACCTGAGCCCAATGAACACTCCACAACTTGTCCAGTTCATGTCACCCCGTAGCGTTCCTTACACCCCCAAGGGCATTCCTGTGATAATAAGTAGGATACGTACTTTGTTTTGGTAGGTGTTTGCACAGCTACAAGTACATCCATGTCCTTGTTAGCATCATTACTTCCAAGCTGTCTTGTACGCAGATCACTTGCAACAGCTACAGCCTTGTTCTCTTCGTTCGGTGCGTGCATCACGTTTCTGCCAATGTGGGGGAGGTCCTCACTCTTAGGAAGAAGAATACATCTGGAACAGTTCCAAGTTAATGTCCTCAATATACTCAAGACAAACATCAGGATACTTTTGCGTTCTTAGGAGCTTTATATTTCTCCTAAAATTTCATGCCAAGTATCTTCAATTTTGTTTCATCATCGTAGGTTATTTAAAAATCTGTGTTACATTCATATGACATTCTATAGCCATTACCGTTTATTATTTTCTCTACTCTCTACAGTAACTATTGCAGCTCCACCCAAAAATTCCACATCAAGATTTCACTGGAAATCTTTGAACAGCATGACTCAAAAACAAGAATCCCCCCACCCCACACTACCCTTTAAATAGAAAAAAGTTTCGTTATTTTTTACTTTCTCAAACTCCCTAACGATTTTGATTAAAATATTTTATATTTAAAAATTCGCATGAAAAATAAAATGTATAACTTGAATTTTCTCTGAATAGCCTCTGAAGTATTCTTCATTCTGTATGACTTTTGTATAACTGGTAAACCGGGCAGATAGACAAGATCTTACCCCACAAAAAATGTAGTTCCCTTTAAAAGACACAATATATGTCCTTTCTTTCTTACTTTCTTTCTTTCCTGGCCTTAACCATTTCGGGGTATTCTTTGTTATTGATATGAATAGATTTTTGTTTAATAATAGATTATTATTGCTATTGATATGAAAATTTTTTGAAAAATATGCCAAAATTGCAACTTTTTGTACGTGGCGTTTTCAAAATTATCTTTCCAGCATTGGGTAGAAAATTTTATTGTGCATACATCCGTGCACTTTCATCGACATGTGACTTAAACTGGTGGAGAAATAAATTTGTAAAGTCGAAAAAGTGAGCCGAAAATGAGGAATTAGGCAAAAACGTTGAAAATTCCTACTTTCACATCGTATTCATCCGTCTAGTAAAATAATATTTTCATCACAATGTCAAGTAATACACAAAAATATTTCCATGTAGGATAATTTTGAAACCACCACGATCAAAAGAATTGCAATTTTGGCATATTTAAATATCTATAAAACTGATGAAAACCGCCAAAACAGTTAACCGTATTACCATTTGATCTTTATGCCCAAACAAAATTAGATTTTTCTGTCCATTAATTTGGCATGGCAGAATTTTTTAAAGTGCAGACGAATAATTTTTGAAGGGGTTATCTAACTTCTACTTTCATACTACATAATTGGCTTTTTAACTTTCAGTTTTAAAACCTGTGCTTTATTACTGGAGCACCGCATTGAAATTTAACCTCCAGTTTTTTTTTAATTTCTTCCTTTCAGCATTTTTCACTATTCAAAACGCTCCTTGGTTCAAAGTGTATAACTTAGTAGCTTGACTTTTTAGGTTAGCTTCAGAAATTACGGATTCTAAATTATTGTGCACTATTTAATAATATTAAATAGTTAAATTTAAATTATTTTCCATAATTCACATTGAAACCTTGGAAAAATTCGATGGTGTGAACCAAAAAAATCTCTTAAGCTAGTTAAAGTTTAAACATACCTGCACAACAATTACTTTATGTTTGCATACTAAGCTCAAATTAAAGATTTAAGAGTACAATAACCTTAGGGTGCAAGGAACATTTCAAATTACAATATCCAAAAGTGATTAATTATGAATAAAAAATTAATATCGTAACAATGATTTGTCATATATCGTTAAAATTGTGTGTAGTTCATATGTTTTATGTATGCATAAGAAAACTATGATTTTTAGATTCTTAAAATTCCTTGCATTAATAAGAACTTATGTGTATATTTTCCCTTCATTTAATTTGCATGCTAATATTTTATGTTACATACCCTTCTTCAGGTGCCTCTGTTATTGAAGAGGGGTGAAAAAGTTTGATCCAAACACTTATTCTCTTGTTGAAATCTTTTCTCGGTTCTACATCACAATTTCTGAATCTTGCGACCCGTGGGTGCTTTCGAAGAAGCTTGAAATCCTTGAGTTCATTGAGTGCCAGACGTACATTGCTACTCAAATGAGGTAGTCTGTTGTTCTCAGAAATCAGAATACACCTGAAACAGATTTAAGGGCAGATTAAAATTATTATCCCACCAATGTTAAATTTGATAAATTCATGACCCATTATGTAAGAAACTGTTTAAGATGTCATAATAGAATGTTTATGGGACGTAGGTGTATAATTTCACTAATTTATTTTTGTGTTAAGCTGTTTTAGTAGGTAGGATATGACTATATTCTTAATTAAATCATCTTTTGATTAAAATATATCGGCAATTGTTACTTTCTCTACTATGTATAGTAAGTAGGGACAATACACTGTAAAATAAGAGCAGTGAAATACTGGCTGAGGCTGATGCAGGGGGATAACTCCACACTACGATCCAAATGTTAGAAATACCAGCGAGAAAACCTGTCTTCTAAGTTTTGGGCAGTTGATTTGGAAAGGGGCTTGAAGAGAACAGGCTAAGAGCTGAAACAAATTACAAAAACATATGGAAAAGTGTTAAAATAAGACTATGAGACATCAACCAACAGGAAATAGAATGGAATTGTAAAATTAAACCTTCTCTAAGTCTAGCAAATGAAATAAAATTGAACTGGGGTAAAGAGGCATATATACTTAATTTAGGAAGAAAGGAAAGCACAAATGGCATGATTTAGACTGGGGGGCTGGAGGGCACAGAAAATGACTGATGATTCTGGCAGGAGAATCTGCCCATTCTGTGATTTGGATGAGGACTGGGTACATATTTTGGCGGAATGTGCACAGTGGGAGAACCAGCGAACGATTAAACTGAAAGAAACATTTTTAAGTCCCTCAAGAAAGAGATTGGCAGGTTGGGATCTGCTGGCTGACCAGAGGAACTGGCAAAACATGGGCAAATTTTTGGCTAAAGTGCGCGAAGCTAGGTCAAATTTGTTCAGTTAGACTAAGGTAATTTATCTCATTTCCCTTTTTCGTGTTCCTTTTTGTTGTGTTTTCTTTCTCTGTTGTTTATTTTGTCACCCTATTGTATCTTAAATATGCATATACGGTCAATGACCCATGCACTAAATACTTGTGAAATAACTTCAATAATTTGAAACCAATAAAGATACCTTATCTATCTATCTATCTATCTATCTATCTATCTATCTATCTATCTATCTATCTATCTATCTATCTATCTAGTAGGAAAGTATTGCATTCCACCCAAAAATTCGATACCGAGATTTTACTGGAAATACACGTTTTGAGGCCTACTGAATCCAAATAAAGCATTTTTGGAAACATTTCCGTGTTTTTTATCTGTGAACACGATAATTCAAAAATAAAAAGTCGGATAAATACCAAATTTGGCATTTAGGTTCAGTGTTCCCAAAGATGCAACAAAATTTTCTAGAAAATCTCCCACCCCAAACTACTCTTTACATGAAACGTTTTCGAATATTTCTTTACTTTATAAAAAATATAAGCGATTTTTATTTAAATACCATGCATGAAGATATTTGCATGACAAACAAAATATATATCTTGAATTTTCTGGGAGTAGCCTATGAAGGCCTCTTCATTCGGAAGACATTTCGTATAATCTTGTATAACTGGTAAACGTTAAACGAAAAAAGAAAACGTACTGCACAAGAAATGTAGATGTTTTGAAACACAGTTTATTTGAAATAAGTTTTTTGTGCCGAAAGCCATTTCTGAGATATCGTTACTGATGCCTCGAAGTATTCAATACTTGAGCATTCTCTTTAACTCCTATCAAAATTCAGCTGTTTCTCGAGATTTCATGGAAGGAGTATGGAATTTTAAGGCAGTGTATACCGTGCAGTTTTTAAACATCTGACTATCGCTATTCCCAGCTATGTTAATAACACCAATATAGATCCACATGATGACTAACAGCTGTCTCAATAGTGTCTTAGAAAATTGGTTATTTATGCCATGAAATGTCATTCACAGAGAAAGGAAATACATAAATTTTGGATTATACTGATGATACATATGTAAGCGATGAATTGCCTGTCCACCAGACATGATCTACATACCGTCTGTGAAGCTTTACATGCAGACCTTAATGCTAATTTTTATCATCACATATTTAGAGGATTTTTAAAAAACTTGTAAACGACGCAGAGCAGAAAATAATGCCTCATTTAGAAAAGAGAAGAAGACATTAAAAAAGGAAAATTTCCTACAAAAGAAGCCATGAATGAATGGTCACGTAGGCACTTCACAAGATTTGATTACGTTAAGAAAGTGTCCTACAGAAATAAAATATCAAGGACTTGACGTAGTTATTTTAAAAATCTGATGTGTTACACTCACGTGACCTTCTCTACTCTTGTACAAACTATTTTTACAAACGCTTATTCTCCATGTGCTTCATATTAATCGAGATATCGATATGTTAATGTTATTGCTAATTTTCTTGTAGATGCAAGGGGAATTGTTAGGCTTTAAGCGATAGTCAAATTTTTTAAGAGGTGGTTGCTATGTGGATTATTCCATTCCCTTTGCATTAGCAGGACAAAAAAAAATGAATAACAAATTTGAGAAAAAGTATAAGTATTGGAAAATGTAAGGGAATAACAAGCAATATCTCGAAAATGGTTCACTCAACAACAAAAAATGTATATGACATAAATTGTGTATTTTAACGCGATCTACATTTTTTGTGTAGTAAAATTTTGTCTATCTCTATGGTTTACCAGTTATGCAAAAGTCGTTCACAATGAAGAATACTTTTGAAGACATTCCCAGAAAATTCAAGATATACATTTCATTTGTCATGAAAATATCTTAAACATATGATATTTTAATCAAAATCGTTAGAGACATTTTGGAGAAAATTAAAATTTTCGAAACATGTTTCATGTAAAGGGTATTCTGGGGTGGGAGGTTTTCTTGAAAACCTTCATGTCACATTCCTGGAAGATACTGAACCTAAATACCAAGTTTGGTGTTTATCCGACTGTTCGTTCCTGGCTTATGCTGTTAACAGACACACACACGTGGACATGTTTCCAAAAATGCTTTTTTTGGATTCAAGCGGTCTCAAAACATGTATTTCCGGTGAAATTTCGGTATCGAATTTTTGGGTGGAATACAATACTTCCCCTACTTACTATACGTAGTAGAGAAAGTAAAAATGATTTGAGATACCTTTTCCATGACATCCCAAGAAACAAGTGAATACCAACAGCACTTTAAAAATGACAAAGTATTGAAAAAATATCTAATGCTACAAAAAATGTATTTAAAGTAAATTGTGTGTTCTAAATGCATACATGTATATGCATTACGTTTTATTCTATCACTTAACGTTTACCAGTTATACAAAATTATATCAAATTCCTTATGAATGAGGACGACTTTACAGGCTATTTCCATGAAATTCACGATGAAACTTTTATTTTTCATGTAAATATCCAAAATGTGAGTATTTTAATCAAAACTGTTATAGTTGAAGAAATCCAAAGCTTCAATGTGAAGGGTAGTTTTAGGTTGCGAAATCTTCTTGAAAGTCTTTGTATCCCAACTTTGGAAGATATTAAAACCTAAATACCAATATTGATATTTATTAGACTTTAGTTTTAGATTGATGCTATTCACAAACACACACACACACACGGACCTTTATCTGTTTTGGGAGGATCTCAGAACTTGTATTTCCGGTGAAATTTCCATAAATATTTTTAGGAGGAATGCTATACTTCCTCTATTTACTATAGGTAAGTAGTAGAGAAAGTAAGAATGTTGTTTTGGAATTCAGAAAATCTCAAAACGTGTATTTCTAGTGAAATCCCTGTATCTAATTTTTCGATAGAAAGCAATACTTCCCATACTTACTATATACTTTAGCCCTATACTGTTTAACTTATATATTGACGATATCTTAGAAGAGTTGAATAATTTACCCACAGTAAATAATAGCGAAATTCCAGGATTACTTTTTGTAGATGATTTAGTGGTAGGTTCTATTTCAGTAGGAGGTCTAACAAAAGTGTTACATATCATATATTCATTTTGTAAGAAATGGGGTTTAAGAATAAATTTTAAAAAATCAAAAATGATGGTATTTAAAAAGAGCTATAAATGAAGAAGGAGGAAAAGTGGTATGTGGAAGGGGAAGAGTTGCAAATAGTAAACAAGTTTGATTATTTGGAAGTGACAATAAGTAGTAATGGGAGATGGAATGATCACAAGATAAGTGCCTTAGCTAAGGGAGGATTAGCAATGACTGCTATAAGAACATGCTTAAAGAAAATACCAGATATGCAAATTAAATGGTTGGAAAGGGTTTACAAAGCTGTAGTTGAAGCAAAAATGGTCTATGGATCAGGGATTTGGGGAAGTGACAAAGGATGGGAGATGATTGATAAAGTACATAGATCGTTCTGTAAATGTATGTTAGGTTTATCTATTTCATCAGCTAATGGAGCAGTAATGTTGGAGTTGGGAAGAGTAGGTAGCAAGGGCATGATAGTAGAAAGAATACTTAAATATTGACATAGATTTAAATCATTGGACGAGCATAATATCTTAAGGCAATGTTTAATAATACAAGAAAAATCCAGTGCTGGGATGAACCAGGCTCAAGGAATAAGGAGAATTTTACAGGAAATAGGAATGGGTAATTTATGGTATGAGAGAGAGAGGGGTTAGTTAAAGGTTTCTGGAAAGAAGTGAGGAACACAGTAGAACATATAGAGAAACAAGAATTATTTCAAAGTCTGGAAGGAAAGAAAAGTTTGGAACTATACAGACAATTAAAGGTGGACTGGGGAAGGGAGAAGTATGTGGATGTAGGTAATAGGTTAGTGAGAGAAGGATGGGCCTGGTCTAGATTAAGTGCACATAGGCTAAGGGGAGATAGGAAGGAGCGAATTTGAATAGGTGTCCCCTTTGTGGAGAGGCAGATAATGATTTGCGTTATATAATTGAATATGAAGAAACTAAGCTGTAGAGAGATCAGTTTTTACCTAAAGAATGGGAGAATGTATGGGGAGAGTAAGAGAAAAACGGTTCGAAAAATAAAGCAATATGAATTTGTTATGACCCACCATGCATAAATAACCACGGTATTAAAATGCATGATGGACCAAAGAAAGAAAAATAGCAACTCAAAGTAATGTATTAAAAATGGTAAGAATTTTGTATAGCATTATGGAAATAAATACACATACATATATACATACATACATACATACATACATACATACATACTATATACTTCGAGCTCAAACAAATGATAAAAACACATGAAAAGATATCAAAAGAAGACTAAGAGGCATAAACCAACAGGAAATAGAATTGGATTGTAAAATTAAACCTTCTCTAAGTCTAGCAAACTATAAAATTGAATTGGGATAAAGAGGCATATATACTTAACTTTGGAAGAAACGAAAGATCAGGAATGGCATGGGGAGCTGGAGGGCACAGAAAATGACTGACGATTCTGGCAGGAAAATCTGCCCATTCTGTGAATTGGATGAGGACTGGGTACATATTTTGGCGGAATGTGCACAGTGGGAGAACCAGCGAACAATTAAACTCAAAGAAAAATTCTTAAGTCCGTCAAGAAAGAAACTGGTATGTTGGGATCTACTGGGTGACCAGAGGAACTGGCAAAACATGGGCAATTTCTTGGCTAAAGTGCCCGAAGTTAGGTCAAATTTGTTCAGTTAGTCTAAGGTAATGTATCTCTATTTTCCTTTTTCTTGTCCTTTTTACTTTCTCTACTACGTATAGTAAGTAGGGGAAGTATTGTATTCCACCCAAAAATTCGATACCGAGTTTTCACCGTAAATACATGTTTTGAGACCCCCTGAATCCAAAAAAAGCATTTTTGGAAACATGTCTGTGAGTGTGTTTGTGTCTGTGAACAGCATAACTCAAACGAACAGTCGGATAAACACCATATTTGGTATTTAGGTTCAGTATCTTCCAGAGATGCGACACGAAAGTTTTCAAGAAAATCCCCGCACCCCAGATTACGCTTTACATGGAACAATTTTCGAAAATTTTGATTTTCTCAAAAATGCCTCTTAACGATCTTGATTAAAATATCATATGTTTAAGATATTTTCATAACAAATGAAATTTATATCTCGAATTTTCTGGGAATGTGTCCAAAAGTATTCTTCATTGTGAACGACTTTTGCATAACTGATAAACCATAAGAGATAGACAAAATTTTACTACACAAAAATGTAGATCGCGTTAAAATACACAGTTTATGTCATATACATTTTTGTTGTTGGGTGGACCATTTTCGAGATATTGCTTGTTATTCCCTTAAATTTTGCAATACTTACACTTTTTCTCAAATTCGTTATTCATTTTTTTTGTTCCTGGTAATGCAAAGAGAATGGAATACTCCGCATAGCATCCACCTCTTAAAATATTTGAATATCGCTTAAAGGCTAGCAATTCCCCTTGCATCTACAAGAAAATTAGCAATAAGATTAACACCTCGATTAACATGAAGCATATGGAGAATAAGCGTTTGTAAAAATAGTTTGTACAAGAGTAGAAAAAGTCATGTGAGTGTAACACATCAGAATTTTTGTTTTGTTTTCTTTTCCTATAGGTAAGTATTAGAGAAAGTAAAATGTAAGAAAACCCAAAAAGCTGTATATCTGCTGCCGTGCTCTCTGGTCAGAATTATTTAAATCATCACCTAACTCTCTCAAATTCACTCGCTTAACAAAACTCTCATGTATACATAGAAGATTTCTAAAGGAGATGACTGAATAATAATAATTGCTAAATTAAATTAAATTGAGTTTTATTTATGAACGCTCTTTAACTACTATAGCAACTATTGTTGTTTCGATCAGTTCCCTTTGGTTTTTCAGTTCTGGTTCTCGTTCTCAGGCAATCTTTCCCCGGGCCTAACACTCTGGTTATAATACTTCACAGAATTTTATTTGTCTCTTGGTTTTCTTTAAACCTAACTAATATGTATTAATGAGAATACATCTTACCGGTATGCATAATTTGTGCTGCAGGGGCAGGCATGTTCCACGACGCAGATCAGATCTCTGTGGTGAAATGTCGCATAGCAGACAAAGAAATCATTGAAGAAACGAAGCAACTTGTGCTTGGTGGGTTCCACGATTATCTCATTTGTGTGCAGGAAGTGTGGATGGTGTTCTGCAGCCAAATGCAGGCACATATTGCTCATTTTACCCTTCCAGGTGCAATCTTGAGCTCCAGGAGCAAAACTTGCGATGCAGGGAAATATTTGCTCTTCTATCTCCATATAAGCACTGCAGAAAAACACAAAACAACAACGGTATTATTAAACATACAAGTCGCTCACTGATTCTAACTAGACTTCAGGAGATGTGTCCTTTTACCCTGTTGGTAGGGGATCTAATGGGGAGTACGTATAACCTAAGTCCATTTTACACTAGCAGTGTCGTTAAATAATAGATATTGGGACAAATTAAATATATACCTTCAATTTTCTGCAATTTCTCAGTGTTTCATAGAGATTGAATTTTGTATAGTATGAAATGTCTTAAGGTAGTGAAAAATGTACTACAGGAAGAACCTAAAGTTCATTAAAATACTCGTATAAAGTTGGTGCCAGATAATATCTTCTCTTTTTTCGTAGCGTTTTAACCATTTCCGAGGACATCACACACACCGGAGTTTTTACCCTTACCAAGAGTTGACATTACATAAGTAGGTGGTGCACAGATATCTTAAGCACCTTCAGCAAATTAATAAATCCGTATGCCTACGTCCTCCTCTATTTTTCAGAGACGCTAGTAGGTAAATAAAGTGTTTCTGGACTTAGACTTATTGATAAAATATGAACACACAGTACCCATATACATTCGGCCGAGCCTTGTAACATTTATTTACATTCTATATACTGTACAATGTACTAGTCGGCCACGATATGAGTGCGCTTTCAGGTAAAGAAAGGTACGGACGAATGGAGGGGGGCCCCCGAAACCGGGACAGAACACCGCACGCAGACCAGTCGGCCCCCTTGTGTTTTTACCATGACCCTCAAGAGGGAGGGATAAAGGGAGAGAGATCCGAAAGGCGACTAGATCCGGATGACGACGGGCGCAAACACAGACGATGTCCCTAATGTTTCCGGATTGAACGCCTCCAACTCCACCCGAGCCGACTTTATAGGGCCCCCAAAAAATCTCCCGCCCGAAAGCACTCAGAGGTGGGTTCCAGCGTCATGATACTTCCACAGAACGCACACCACCGTCCAGCCGCAACCCCCAAACACCGTCGCCTGGTCCTATAACCCTGAAAAAGATGACAAAGATGGTGGGTAAGGTAATGCGGGGCAGGAGAGTCGTAGTAAAAGATGAACTACCCCAGCATTCGCCTGACGATCCGGGGAAACCACGAAAAACCCGTGGGTCAGATTTGGCGATCGCCAAGGATCGAACCGGAGACCTCCCGAATGCCAGTCACTGCGCTTGGAGGAGGGCGCCAGTGTTTGTGTTGACAATGCGAATGTCATCAAGACTACGGATCAGAGGGAAGTGATGGGCAAGGCGATAAGGGAATGTACAGTTGCACAATGTAAATAGTACTGCATGTGCAGGATTTATCCTCGCTAGTAAACGCAGCTAGGAGCTGCGGATGTTTTCTTTACCTGACTGTCCTTCCAGTGCCCCGCCCACTTGTTCCGTTACTATTTAGTCCCTCTTCCGACTACACGCACTCATATCGTGACCGACTAGTAGTTTTAAAGAATTGTTTCCAAGTTGTAACAACATAATTCTGGAACGCCTACTTACCCTACTTGCAGTTGTTCAGCACCCGCTGGCGGAAGAGGAACTAAGGCACCGTCAGCAACAGCTGCTTCAGTTGTCTCAAGGTTCTCTTCAGATGCACCTAGAGCCTTGAAATGGCAAGAATGGCACTAGTTTCAATGACTTCATTACAGACAAAGAACATAATGACCTTAATTTCAAAAAGTTCCAGTAATTAGTCATAAAACAGAAATCACTAATGATTAAATTACACATTTCATTCAAAAATAATTCATAGTGCTCTCAGTAACTTCATCAGCGTTTGTGATTTTTTGTCCCTTCAGATGAGTCTTCAGCCGCGGAAAGAGGAGTCAAGTGGTGACAGATCTGGGGAGCATGAAGAATGCTCCAAAACAGTGACATAGTGCCCGACAAGGTAATCTTTACCAGTGCTGATCGATGTGATGGTGCATTGTCGTGCACAAGAAACTATTCGTGATGTATCGTATGTGTCGCCATCTATTGCGGTTCATTAGAAATACATATTTAAACTATGCTCCTTCTTTTTAATAACTCTGTACTAAATAACCTTAGTTGTATTTTTGTCATGCAAGGCCCTCTGAAGTTTACCGGATTATTATAAACAGCAAATCTTTATTGCTAAATGTCTTTGCAACTATACAAAATGAAATGCTATTTTTAACACTTACATGGAAATAAACAATTAAAGGTTATGTAATATACTCGTAATCCGAAGTAGTTAGTTTTCTTTTATATACATTTTTAGCTCTGCTCTTGTATTATTCGTTAAAATAATGAGAACGCGTCTTCACTGAGTAAATTTTAATGAAGAACTTTAAAACATGCAATTCTTAAAAAACAATTATTAAAATTAAAATTTGATACAATTTCTTTGTTGTCACAAACAAAAGGTGTACTTTTGTTAGAGATGGAAGTAGAAGACGTTTATGTACATTCTCTTGAAGGCTCTGGATTCCGCAATTTGTTGATTACTCTCGAATGATGCTACGAGACTGCATCGATAGCTAGTTCAAAGAAGATATGTGCGGAGATATGCTTCATTGCGAATTTTAACATCGAAACCGGCAACTGAATCTGTGTTGCCAACACTGACCGGAAGCCTTAGATTATCAGCAGGAAGTCGTTCATCATCGGGACCAAGAGTTAAATAGTTAGTTAAATCTTACCTGAGCTTGAGATGCATTATCAGCTGGTTGATCACTGGCGTAAGGTGCGAATTCATTTACCAATTCGTAAAAATCAGCCACTTTTGGAGGGATATCCACTATAACCATCCTGAAGATAATAAAAAGAGTCATTAGCGTTAAATGCATATGACATTAGCTATCTTCTTTCATTTGTTTTAATACAGCTTCTAAGGGTTAAGGGGGAGATTCGAACGTCTCGAAGCCGGTGCAGCAGCTACCACATTTTTAGAAAAAGGTCCGTATATGTCTGATGTCATTGTCTATGAACAGAATAACTCAAAAACGAAAAGTCGGATAAATACCAAGCTTTGGTATTTAGGTTCAATATCTTTTACAAAGATGTGACACGAAGATTTTCTATAAACTCCTCCACTCTAACTACCCTCTACATGGAAAATTTTACAAAAGTTTTTATTTTTTTTAAAAATAGCTCTAACAATTCCAATTAAAATGCCATATATTAAAGATAAAAATATATATGGCCAATGTATTTTTGACAATTAATGTATTGTTCAATACTTATTCTTTTAAAGTCTCATCGATCGTCAGTTGTTTCTCGCCATTGCATGGAAACAGTATGGAATTTAAGGCCAGCGTAAGCGTTCAGTTCTTAAACATTTGACTATCGCTGTTCTCTTTGTAACTATAACGAAATGTGTAATGCAGTTATTTTTACAAAGGTTCATTTGGATTTAAATGTAGTAGATAGAAATATAAGCTTTAGTAAGAATAGTTTGTATCCCACTAATAAAGATAGAGGGGTAGAGAAACTAATGTGAGTGTATCACATCAGTTTTTCTCCTACCTGCCTCACGTTCATCAAGATAAATATTTTCAAATATAGCCACATTACACATTTGGTTTTAGGTACAAGAGTGATAGAAGAAACGAAATCGAGTCAAGTGTTTAAATTCGGCTGGTTATGGCTTTAAAATTCCATACGGTATCCATGATATCGCCAGAAGCAAGTGAGTGGGGTCAGGACTAAAAAATCTGATGTGTTACACTACATGACTTTCTTAACTATTTATACAAACGCTTATTCTCCATATGCTTCATGTTAATCGAGATGTCAATCTTATTGCTAATTTTGTATGTATGTATGTATGTATTTATTTATTCTGCAATTGGGTACTTCCCGGTGGCAGAATTAAACCGTACAAAATTTACATCACCATGACTAGCTTACAATAATAATAATAATAAACAAGACTAACAATACAAAATGATTAATTTTAAATATTAACAAAGCTTTTAAAACCCCTAATTACTGAACCATTCTTGTAGATGCAAGGGGAATATGGTAGGTTTTAAGCTATAGTCAAATATTTTAAGAGCTGGTTGCTATTCTCTTTGCATTAATAACGAATTTGAGAAAAAGTACAAGTATTGGAACATTTAAGGGAATAACAAGCAATATCTTGCAAATGGTTCACCCAACAAAACAAATGTATATGACATAAATTGTGTATTTTAACGCGATCTACATTTTTTGTGTCGTAAAATTTTGTCTATCTCTTATACCAGCTATGCAAAAGTCGTTCACAATGAAGAACACTTTTGGAGACATTCCCAGGAAATTCAACATATACATTTTATTTGTCATAAAAATATCTTAAACATATGATATTTTAATTAAAATCGTTAGAGCCACTTTTGAGAAAATTAAAATTTTCGAAAAATGTTCCATGTAAAGGGTAATCTGGGGTGGGGGATTTTCTTGAAAACCTTCGTGTCGCATCTCTGGAAGATACTGAACCTAAATACCAAGTTTGGTGTTTATCCCATTGTTCGTTTCTGAGTTATACTGTTCACAGACACACACAAACAGACACACACACGGACATGTTTCCAAAAATGCTTTTTTTGGATTCAGGGGGTCTCAAAACATATATTTCCGGTGAAATCTCGGTATCGAATTTTTGGGTGAAATACAATACTACCCCTACTTACTATATGTAGTAGAGAAACTAAAAAGAACTTACAAAGTATTGAACAAATGAAGCCAATATTAACGGACATCTCGAAAGTGGCTGAAGCCACAAAAAGTTATTTGAAATAAGTTGTGTGTTTTAAAGATGTCTGCGATTTTGAGAAGTATATTTTTGTCTATCTCTTTACGACATTTGCCGGTTATACAAAATTATACAAAATTTCTTCCGAATGAAGTGGACTTCACAGGCTATTCCCAGAAAATTCACGATATGCAATTATCTTAAACATATAACCGAGCCAGGTGGTTTTCCTGTCCCTCCATTTCATCTCCATTCTCATTTCACCTCACCTATCATCTCCTTGGTCTCTTTCAGGGTTGCAAGTGTCTGCGGGAGGTCTCGGTGACTGCATGGCAGGGGAAAAGACTGGTCTAAGGAAACCGTCCCCCGGACTGCAAGCGGTCTCCGGGTTCCGGGATCGCCAGGGGATGTGTAAGTCCACAGGGGCAAGGGGGGCACCGGGGAGGGGTACTAATCTGTAAATCGTAGAGACCCTGCCATCTGCCTGTCGTACCTCCCATCCTGACTCCCTTGTCTCCTCTCCTCCCGGGGGCGTCCCCTCAGGGGCCTAGGCACAAACGATCTGCGTAGGTCGAAATGTTAAGTCCCCTCCGCTTCTAGTACTATCCCTATCTTAAATATATATATTTACCAATATTTAGAGCCATTTTGGGAAAATAAAAGATTTCGAAAAATATTCCATATGAAAGGTAGTTTGGTGTGGGGGTTTTCTTGAAAATCTTCGTGTCGCATCTTTGGAAAATCCTGAATTTAAATACCAAGTTTGGTATTTATCTGACTTTTTGTTTTGAGTTATACTGTTCTCAGACAGATAGACACAACACACACACACACAAAGACATACATTGTCATACACGCGGACGTTTTCTAAAACATCTATTTTTGTATTCAGGGCGCCTCAAAACATGTATTTCAGTTGAAATCTTAATATCGAATCTTTGGGTGGAATGCAACACCTTCTCTACCTATGTGTACGTGGTAGAGAAAGTAACAGTACTTGAAAATATCTTCACAATAATAAGAGATGTTTCATTAAATCGATTTATTTTTGTAGTTTTGATATTTGTATTATCAATAATATTTTTAATTATTAGTCCTAATTTAATTAGAATCATAATATATCTCTACATGTATATATTCTTTATTACGAATCGTATGAAGAATAAATGAAGAGGAGGGGGAAGTAGTGCCAATCTGTTCAAATACCTACAAGTACTTATTAAACAACAGCTGACCGAGCGAGGGAGCCCCGCGGTAACGCGTGCTACTCGCATTCGGGGAATCCCGGGTTCTATTCCCGGCGACCGCCCGCTCTGACCTATGGGTTTTTTGGGGAGGTTTTCGGATCGTCAGGCGAATGCTGGGGTTGCTTTTTTCAGCCCCCGATTTTCCTGTCCCTCCATTTCGTTCCATTCATCGTTTCATTCACCTTTCAGCCCTTTCTATCTGATTCAGTGTTGGAAGTGTCTGCGATGATATTTTGGTGCTGCATGGCAGGGAAAAGAATGCTCTCTGTGGAAGTTTCTCTGTTCTTCGGCTTTCGGCTTGTTGCCGTGGTATGCGGACTGCCCCTTCGGAACGGGGTACCCTCTATGTGGAGCAGAAGTCCTCGGTATGCCTGTCCCACTGTCGGGGCGTCTCAATCTGGAAACTATAGGGACGATATTATTGCTGTGTCGTCGCTACTGGTTCCGGTCGCCCGGTAGTCCCTCCTCCCTCCCGGGGTGCCCCTTTGTGTGGCTTAGGTACAATATCTTCACTGGAGCACTGTTGAGTCCCCTCCGATGATAAATAAATTACTGATTATGATGTTTCTGCTATAATAATTAATCGTTACTTGAACATTTCTTGCGAATAATATAAATGCCATATTTTATAAAAATGATAATTTTGAAAAATACATCTGAAGTATCTTAACTATACATTTGCGCAAAACGTAATATCTCTGGAATCTGGTATATATATTATCATTAGTTTCTCAAACCACCTGTGCCTTCAGGATTATTAGGAAAACAGACAGGAGTAAAATCAGAAAGATAAATTTTACAGAATAGAAAGATAAATAGGTGTAGAGTGCAACATAAAATAATTTATAAGTATGAGCAGACTTCTTCTAAATTAATAAAAAGCTAAGTAAACACTTTGGATAGTCATTATTCTCTTTATTTTGGAATGCTTGTTATTTCAAAAATATTCTGTGTTAGTGGAAATGTGTTTCAAATATAAAGGAGTAGTTGAACTAAGTTGAACGTATGATACTAAATTCTGTTCTAATTAACTTTGTAAATAGTATTTTCCTCGATGAATGTAGATTTCTAATAATAAAGTATACATTTTCGGCTTGTTATCTTGAGGTGGGTTATCATGTAAAGCAGCATGCACAATCTTACCGTTTCTTTACATTACATTTATTGTCTCTGAAACGAGGTGTAGGGTAACATCCACCCGTCAGGTGTGTATTATATTACTAAAAATGTAATATAATACTGTAAAATAACATGTATCATAAAATGTGGACATATATAAGGAACATTGTAATTAGCTAGGAGGCGAGCTAGCAGCAGGGTAAAAGTCCACCAACGATGCACATTAATGAACACAGGATTAGTTAAAGTTGCGACGAGTATAGAGAAAGGTCCCAAGAGAGCTAAGGATAGAGATAGTGGGATAATTCCAGGAAAAGTTACGACTTCTAACGGAGCTGGTTAAGCAGTCAGAAAATAGAAAGAGAAATAAGAGTTGTGAGTGAGACACATATGGGCTTTCCCAAAGGAGTCAGACAGAACCTGGTTTCTAAAAATGGACGATTTCTTTCTCATAGCACGCCAAATAAATAACCAATCAAAATAGAGATTAGGTGAAAGGGCGCGAAAGTTAGTGACATAGCAGCAAGGAATAAAAAGGAGGTCCGCCCCACATTTCAGCATTCTTCCATGTGAACTCTTTTGTATCCATTCCTTCTCTCTCGTGTGAGGGGGGATTTTTGAATCTGAAGTTAAATGTGCAGATAATGCTTAGAATTATTTAAGCCATAATTTTTAAACATCTGAAAACTGTAGGCTTTCTTCTATTTTAGATTTTCTTTTTTTCTTTCTTTTTGTTTGTGTAAGCGCTCACAACCACAAAATTTATTGGAATGAGCCCTGTAGGAGGGTGAAAGAAGAGAGCTTATATATCCTGTACTGAGAAAAGTGGATTTTAGAAAAATAAAATTTTAGTGGTATAAAATTCATTTAAATGGCAGTGCAGGGGGTTTTAAATACTAAACTAATTAAAAATTAATTGTCAAACAATCTTTTGATATATGTTTAACTTACAGGACAAAACTTTGACTTAAAAATAGTCCTAGATACCTATGAATGAAACTGAGTACTTTCAACTTACTATAGAACCGAATATGGTTTTGCAATTATTGATAAAGCTGCATTTATTTCTTTGTCATTTCCGTAAATAAATATTGGCTTAGGAGAGAAGGAAGGAAATAATCTCAGTCCTCCCCTTTGCACTTTCATAATGTGAATTTTGTGTAGTACTTACTGTGCCGGGATTTCTTCCTCTCTGTTCTCTACTATTCGTCTTATAGCCTCTGCTAAGTCATCTCTTGAAGCAGATATGACTTCAATGTCATCCTGTAAATACATAGGGAAAAATATTATATTCATAAAGTACTAAGAATACGTGGAGCAATTTTATTCTTACAAAGGCAGCTAACAATCTCGGTTAAGCAAATTCAGCTTAAGAGGTCACTCACAATAAAACTTAGAAATAAGCATAGAAGCTAGTTTCATGTTATCTTAATCCACGCCTTCACATTGACTGGCATTAACATAAACATGACCGTAAACTTATAACGTACTATTCGGCTACGATACGAATGCGCTTGGAGGAGGGCGCCTAACGCCATCAAGGCTAGAGATCTGAGGCAGGGAGCGGCAAGGCGACAGGGGAATGTACAGTTGCACAATGAAAACTACTACATTTTTGCAGACCTCAGCCTCACTAGTAAATACAACGGACGTTTCTTTACCTGACTGCCCTTCCGAGGCCCCACCCAGTTGTCCCGTAACTGTTTAGATTTTCTTCACACCTCACGCACTCATATCGTGGCCGACTAGTAAACATAATAGTTTGCAAGCTCCAAGCTTTCATGTTTATGGTGTACGTCAAACATAAGAAACTAGCCAATAGGAGAACGATTCTCCATCACGTAACCATTCTGCCATCTCACTTCAGATTTTTAGCTGCCTTGTGTTGACTCGCTTTCTGTGTAATACCACGGGCCAGAAATCACGCGAATTCTATAAAAAATCCCAGCAAACAAATTGTGATGATAGGAGGTGCTTTTTTGTGAGTTAAAAGACCTTTAACCGGGTAGATGGCTCTTGTTCATTTTGATACGTCTTGTGACGCCGCGGCTATGGCCTGCGGTTATCGGGAGGTCGCACCGGGCAGTCGGAGGTAAATAACGATAAGTAGCGCTCGCCAGTGATTGAGTCAGTCAATTAGCTAGCGAGTTACCGTGTGCGTTTCTGGTGCGATATTCTAACTGATATTCATCTTCCTCACGGTGTTAAAGTGCTTACCTCCAAGATGACCTTTGAGTCAGGGGAACATGTGGAAATCACTTGGGAAAAGATCTGGTGAATGTGGAGGATGCGAGAAAACTTCCCAGTTGAATCTTCTGAGCTCCGCCTGGGTCAAGATTCAACTGGGAAGTTTTCTCGTATCCTCCGTATTCACCGGAGTTTGCCCCAAGTGATTTTCACATGTTCCTCCAACTCAAAGGTAAGCACTTTTAACACCGATGATAAAGTCAAATCAGTGAACAGCTGTTTGCGTGCACAGGACCGCCTGGTACAACACTGGCTTGGAAAAAACTAGTATGACGTCCCCAAAAATGCTTGGAAAACATGTTGACTATGTAGAAAAGTAACAGAAGGATTGTACAATATAAACAAAATTAATTCAACATGATCAACTGTGTGTAATGTTTTTTTAAAAAATAGGGAAATCCTCCTATAAAAAGCTTTGTACCTTAGGATGGTAATTATTAACATTTGGTCACTTCACGCGTGTTACTGATTGATCAGTTACAAATGGTCAAATACACTAAACTGATTAACATATAACAAACCTTATCAAGTGCAACATGTTAACATTTTGCATGTTATCCGAATTTCAATCGCAGGATTGACTTAACTTGTTAATATGCTCATTGTTTGTGATCGGGCGAGGTTCGGAAGTTTCCGTACTGTAACCAAGGTAACGGCATACTTCCGATTCCTGCACATTTTCTAAATGCTCTAACATCAGGAAAACACAAAGTGACGATCGCTCACAGCTGCGTCTGGCTTTCTAATGAATGGCGGAAGTATTGCGCATACTCAAAATCGCGACTGCAGCGCTGTGGCGGCAAAATATTAAAACGTACTTACTTTAAAAGCTCGTCTCGTATGTGTTAAATACATCAAAGCAATCAAGAAATCTGAATTTTTGGATTTCAGCGCTAAGGCCAACATTGACTTACCTGAGATATTGTTGCAGTCAACTCCCTACACCACATTCGTATGGCTGCATTACGGTATAAGGTGGCTCTCCAACCTCTGAAACATACGCTGTTGAAAAAACTTTCTTACAAAATATGGAAATAATGCCAAGTATAATATACACTACTTACTTATGCATGCTAAAATTAATTATAAGTGATGCATTTAACTATGGTTGCTTATACAGAGGTTTCGTTTGGACACTTGGCCGGCCTTATAGAAATTTTATTGGCACAGGGAAGTAAGCTGTTAGCGGCGGAGTCGGGTATTAATAGTCCCTTAACTTCAAGCACATAGCTTATTCAAATTATAATTACAATAACCATATACTCACAGAAGGTGTTTGAAATGATGTCCTTGTGCCGCCACACATCTGTCATACCTTTTAGGAACATCTGATCAGCACTCATTAATTATTCGATACAATGTAAATCAAAGCATGCTTTATCGTAAAACCAAATTGAACGCGGTCATTATAACGACCATTAACATTATCGAACACCCAATTGCAGAAATTAACTGTATCACTTTGTCGTGTGGTTGCAATTCCTGAACTACAGCTATCTTAAATTTTAATTTTAAACGTTTAATCATATTCCAGGCGAGATTTGTAAAATTTCTGATTCATTTGCAAGGTTTCTCAGAGATTTCTTTGAACTTCTTTCTAACTTTTCTCAGATGTCCTTGAGTTTTACCTCTATATGAACAAGGAGATTTAATTTTGGCTTCTTATAAAGAATAGATACTGCTTCCCTAAATCTATTCACAAAATTACTATTTCTCTGCAAGGACACGGACAGCAAAGAAGCTGTGTATAAATCGTAATCTTACTTCTCTACCAGAGTTTTTTGTCATACAGGAATCGTATATGGGACATTCCATGTGAAATCGAACGGCAAAAAACCTTACATGTTTTGTTTCCGTTCTAATTTTTCCTCTTAATAAGGGGATAAGGGGTGCTAAGGAAAGCATATTTATTAAATACTAGCATTTAAAACGCAACGATTGTCACAATATTGAACGATAAATATATCGTACTAATTCATTTTGTTGCATTTTACGTTCACATAGCTCCCGAACCCTTTATTTCAATATAGTGTACCAAATCTCATTTTGTAGGTTAAAGTCCGCATTTCCTTACAGCATATACCAATTATTTTCATAATATTCACAACAATCTATATACAATTTTTTATTATTTTAAGCGTCTCTGAATTTTATAAAATAAAATATTATATTGAGAATAATCGAGAGTGTCATTAAGATAAGTCGGCAGTGTTGGTAAAGTTGGTAAATGTGTAGTTATAACACACAGTGAATAAACGCAGCGATTGACGTAGTTGATGCGAGTGCTCTGTGAACCTGTGAGGAAATACTCAGAACCGCATGCCGCTTAGTAAACGTTCTCATTATTTAACCATGCAACTTGCTTGACCTTCAGCTCAAAACAAACGTCAACAGTGACCATGAGCGCGTAAAGTAATTTACTTCTTTAATTATTTTAGACGAAGCCTTGACAGTAGCTATTACAGTAAAACATATGTTTGATTGATTGTGTTTAAATTACGGAAACTTATATATATTCTTAATCCGTAATCGCCTACACTTGAAAAATAGACATTTCTTCACTTAAATAAAAATAAGAACATGTTTACTTACCAGTATGAAATTAAAGTTTAGGGAATCAACCTAATTAGATTTAAAGGTTTCAGAGTTATAATAGCTTGAAATTGGAAATGTTAGGAAGATACAATACATTTAAACAATTTTAATTGCAAAAAGAGTTTACACAAAGCATTGTACAAAAATTTCGTTTCCTTTAAGGTCTATTTCCCTTCTACTTCGGACGATTTGAAATGGAATGTCCCACATGAAGATTCCGTCTTAAAATATATGCAACTTTTGGCATTATAATAAATCTAACATACTATAACAGTGAAACACGTGTCTCATAATGCATCCACCTCTATGCAGCACAGATATATTATTCGACACAGATGAGGGGAAACAGAACCGTTTAGAAACAGCCCATTGTAGGGCAAGCAATTTCCTACAATACGGTCATTTGTCCAAACGAAGGCACTGAATTAAAATAACACAAAGTTATGCTCAGTTTCAACTCCTTCCATTTTTGTTCTCCACGGTAAAGTCTCATGTAAATTATACGACAGAGTTTTCAAGATATTAGATGTACCATTAAGTACATTTATCCAAATCCTAAATAAATTCGTGAGTCACAAAGTGACGGGAGAATTTGTTAATCAAGAGTAGCATTTACTAGGACTATTTCATGAATAAAATTAGGTAGGAAGATGATTTACAACGTTCAATGCATTACTTTAATCAAATACTAAAACTTATAATATCGAAATATCAAGAGATCAGACAAAAATAATGGAAACTGGGAGGAAAATACCAAAAAGGTCGAAAATAGTCATCGATGACAAAGTATTGGAACAAGTTTCCTCCTTCAATTATTTGGGATGAAATCAGTAATGAGAAGGATAAAGACGTAGATTTATGAGATTCCAAGCAATTATTAAAACAATACATATACATTAAAGAATAAAACAAGACACAAAACAAGGATTAATTTTTATAACACTATGGCATTCCCTACGTTACTTTATGGATGTGAAAGCTTGGTAGCTACTTAAAGGACAGTAAGTAGGATACAAAAACGTGAAATGAAATTTTTGAGAAAACAAAAGTATGTACAAGAGAATACAGAATTAGGAATAAGGAAATAAGAAAAGAATTAGGAGTAGAAGCTGTAAACTCAAAAATGAGTAGGTATAGAACAAGCTGGTTGTAACATATTAGGAGGATGGAAGATACCAGACTGCCAAAAATATCCTTCCAGTATCCCCCCAAAGGAAAGAGAGAAGTGGGAAAGCCGAGAAGGAGATGAAGGATACACGTGAAGACGGAACAGGCAGTTGCCTAATCCATGAAGTGAAGAAGAAGACATTATTAAAATACATAATAAAATATTTATATTTACATGAAATGTAAGCAACGTGTTTGGAAGTAAATCAGAATCACATGGTCGTTCTTCGTTTGTTTGATCCGTGCACGACTCTTTATATTTTATTACGTGCTGTCACCTGGCGTAGGAAGTTATAAGTAGCTATTCTATATTGTAACTATGCCATAAACAACTTTATCGATTATGACTTTCTTTATTGCAACAAACGTTATTTAAAACGCAATTATCAATTATCAAAATATGTGTATGAAGTAGAAGGAATTTGTTCATTGCTTGTTATGTTTAATGCAGATGACGAAGAATTAGCCATATTATTTCTTAATTTGTGTAGGATCTCTGATCTGTTCAGAATATTTAAAAAATCGTATACCTTCCATTGGCATGACTTTCCTACTCACTCATATATAAATTATTCTCACCATTACACCCTTAGACATTTCATTGTAGTTATAAGATGAATACAGTAGGCGAAAGGCATAGTCAGACTTTTAAAAACCGCGTGGCTATGTAATGGCTTTAAAAGTGCATGCTCTTTGTATAACCACGAGGAAAAAACACGAATAGTGGCTTATCAGTTTAAAAAGGCATTTTAATATTCAAACAAATAGCAAAGAATATTCCGAAAATGGTTAAAGCCATAAAACATTTTGTTTGACATAATTCGTGTCTTTAAGGAGATCTGCATTTATTGTAGTAAGTTTTTGTCTATTTTTTAGAGTTTACCAGTTATACTTGTACAAATTTGTTATTCAGAATTATGAGGACTTAACAGGCTATTCCTAGACAATTCAACACATGTATATTTTATTTGTTATATAAATATCTTAAACACACGGTGCTTTAATCAAAATATGTATAAAGAGTAGTTTAGAGTGAAGAAATTTTCTGAAATCTTCGTTTCACTTCCTTAAAATACACTGAACTTAAATACCACGTTTGATATTTTCGTTGTTGCATTATATTGTTCACATAAAGTCAGTCAGACACACATGCGCGCGCATGGAACTTTTTCTAAGAATTTTTTAAATCAAGGTAACCTCAAAACGTGTCTTTTCGGTGAAATATCGGTATCAAATTTTTGGGTGCTATGCAATACTTCCTCTTGTCTTGTACGATACAGATTTCTGCTATTGCTCCGGACGCACTTCAACCTTGGACCTATTGTGCTACCTGTATCGTTTTAAAGCCAACTCATTTTGCCTGCTCCCTTTAACAAAGAATAGTCTCATAACAGATATGGTTTCAAATTCTTCTAATTCTAAAAACATTTTCCCAAAAGCAATACATCTCATGTGAGCCAAAGCATCACAGGAGCATATTGGGTTGTTTCATTTCTTTCTCGCATAATCTGCAATCTAAGTTACCCTGAAACAGACCCATCGTGTTAAGGTGCTTTTTCACAGGAGAAATGCAATAATTGTTTTCAGCTGAAGTCTTACATTTAAGGAAGATTTCAGCTCTCTTTTTACATGGTTTTCTAATAAACAGTTTACCATGTTTGTTTCCTGGAGTCTTAAGTCTGGTTTTATGATGTTATACTTTGGACCGGTTCTTAATAGCCTCCCTTATAAACATCCAGATGTTTCTAGAGCCAGCTCTGGCCTAATAAATTGTGAAGCTGCTCCTTGTCTTCAAGTTCATCAGGTTTTTCATTTCCCTCTATGCCACTATGACCTGGCACCCAGATGACAGGTAAGTAGCAGGGGAAAGTTAGCAAGAGTAGCTATGTTTAGCACGTAAGTAGAATTGATAATGTGATTTCGATAAATTTTGAGTGAATCAGGCCCGAAATTGGTCATAAAATAACATTTTTTCAAACACTTTTGGGAATTATCTCCCATTTGGGGCATCAGTGAAATGGCTCTAGAAAACTATGATTTTTTGCTACCAGGGACAAAAGTATTTCTCTACAATACCTTAATATCTGTTTACTGCTAATAAATATAGGTAAAATGTAACATTTGTCATAACACATTTAGTTGTTCGTTGCACAACTCTGTCTGTGGAGTCTTGTGGCCTTTGGAAAATATATGTTATACGTATATGCATACCTTGCACTGAAAGAACGTATTATCGCCACATGAATCATCGTCTGGGAACCGCTACATTCCGGCTCTAATGATTAGGGACATTCCTTGTGACTCTTCCTCCTGGTATGAATCACTCCTATATGTAATCCATTTATACTCCATAATTTCTCTCTACGTTCCAAATCACAAACGTACACACAGTGTTATAATCAGGGCCCGGATTTTGATGACCTAAAAATGTTTGAAAAATATCTCTAAAATTTGTAAAATTACTTAATAATTACAAATTAATAATTTTAATTTTCTCAAAAATGGCTCTAACGATTTTGATTAAAATATTATATGTTTAAGATATTTTCATAACAAATGAAATGTATATCTCGAATTTTCTGGGAATGTCTCCAAAAGTATTCTTCATTGTGAACGACTTTTGCATAACTGGTAAACCATAAGAAATGGAAAACTTTTACTACACAAAAAATGTAGATCGTGTTAAAATATACAATTTATGTCATATACATTTTTGTTGTTGAGTGAACCATTTTCGAGATATTGCCTGTTATTCCCTTAAATTTCCCAATACTAACGCTTTTTCTCAAATGGGAATTCGTTATTCATTTTTATGTCCTGGACATACAAAGAAAATGGAATACTGCACATAGCAACCAGCTCTTAAAATATTTGACTGTCGCTTAAAGTCTACCATATTCCCCTTGCATCTACAACAAAATTAGCAATAAGATTAACATTTCAATTAACATGAAGCATATGGAGAATAAGCGCTTGTAAAAATAGTTTGTACAAGAGTAGAGAAGTCATATGAGTGTAACACATCAGATTTTTTAAAAAAGTATCGGTACTGACTTTAAAAACGCACCTCGTACTCAGTGTAAATCCAAGAAAATGACTAAATAATGACGTAAAGTCGACAAATTCTCTAAAAACTCAAAATGGAATAAAATGAACAAAAATGATCTAATAAATACTCGCATAGTGTCCTAAATATGGATTCCATATTATAGACATTGCCTAGGTTGGCATGTCTATGATGCAACAATGACAATCCCGGGCTATGATGCCGATATTTGAACGAAATTGCATAGCAACATTGCTATCGGGAATAATCTTAGAAACTGTTAACTTTTACGCACCTCTCCATATACGTTACCTATGGTTTTGCACCGATTTTAATATGAAATATGTCGACAAAGATCTTCAGGCTTGAAGCATATCATTTCCGTACTCACAATGTCTTACTTAAAAATTATAAACGTTCGGGAGACTCGTTATAAATTATTTGCATCAATTTGAAGCAACTTTTAAGTACATCGCTAACGTTTACTTTCTCTATAGTTACCTATAGTAAGTAGAGAAGTATTGCATTCTACCTAAACATTCTATATCTAGATTTCATCCTAAATACATGTTTTGAGGTCTGAATAAAAAGAAGCATTTTTAGAGAAAGGCCCGTGTGTTTGTCTGCAGTTCAGCAGCCTCAAAGAATACGACACTAAGATTTTAAAGAAAATCCTCCATCCCAAACTAATGAAGCAGTATTTTTAACACTTAAATAATTTCAGTCTAATTATATAATATGTAAATTCAATAACAGCCCGCCTTAAAGCAATATGTGTATGTAATAATTTGTAAAATGTATTTAAAAGTCATTGTATATGTTTATATTATTGCATACATGTGTAATAATGTTATGTGAATGTATAATTTAATAATGTAGGAGCTGTGAGAATAATATGTTAAAAGCTGGTAACAATGAGGTAACAATGGGGCAATAATGAATTTGAAAGTTTAAATGCTACTAGTCATCATTGGAGCAACAATAAGTAAATTTTGAGACAGTTTAATAAAATAGCCAATCAACAACCAGTAAAAAGCTTTAGTTAAATAAAAGTATTCTATTGGAATAGAAATAGCCAATCAGAGACCTGAAATACAGAAATTTACAAATTTAGGCGCTTGTAGACAGCGCTCATAACTGGACGCGTTGCTTGCAGACAGTGTTCCTAACCGGACGCGAGACACGTCCTCGAGAAAGTTAATACGTATTCAGTGTGAGATGAAAATAGTTTACGTGTTAAAAAGTGCAAGTAATTAATTAAAAAAAATCTCACAGCTCTCTCTATATCAGTGAAGTGTTATTTAAATAGTATCAAGCATTAATAAAAGGAGTGAAGTAAAAATTATAATCTGTGTAAGCCTACATTCTTCATCGCACCACAACCCTACAAAGAGAAACATGTCTCTAACAGCCGAGGCAAACGTAAATATATAATATTTAAAGAAACAGTCAAAATTACAAAGTTAATATTTTTTAAACATTTTGGGCAAAGGCCACCGGAAAGTACATTTAGGGAGAAGGCTACCGGAAACTTTTTATCATACGTGCGGTTGCAACTACTTCAAGTTCGGCTCCCCAACATAAGAACAAGATTTGAAGTAGGAGTAAATCGGCTTTCCATACGTGGGGCAGAAACTGTTTTCTTCAAAATTGGATTTTCATACGTGAAGCAACAACCTACTTCATCTGTTACTTTTAACATTTTTCAAACGAGTTATTATTTTCGAAAAGGCCTAAAGGTTTTCTTAAAATACCTATAATTAAAGTATTTGAATGAAAAATATAATGTATATCTTATTTTTTACAAATAGCTTTGGAAGTGTCTTCCTTCTTTATGACTTTTGTATATTTGGTAAACCGTGAGAGATAGACAAAATCTGTAGATCTCATTAAAGTTGACATTCGATCTCAAATATATGTTTTTAAGATATCCGTTGTACTTATTTGACTTCCCAAATTCTTATACCATTTTCAATGATAAGTTGCCATTTCTACATAGCAACAGGTTTTTTTTTAAATTCTATTGCTTTAGGCCACTAGTTTATGTATTAACAAGAACTAGACAGAATAATAAGTTTCTGTAAGAAGATTGAGTAGAGAAAGTCATGTTCATGCAACACATCAGAATTTTATTTTCAAAAATGTCTATTTCAATTGTAAAATTGCATTTTTCTTCGCATAGACCGATAGACAAAGCTTTGCTACACTATTAGCGAACGCACCCAAAGATATATTCGCACAAATATAGACATTGGTGTTTTAACAATTGCTTTGTATAGAGAAGAGAAGCGCCCTTTGTGTGGTAGGGCGGCAACCTGCAAAGAAGCCACGCACGCCGGCAGAGTAGTGTTAAACCCAACCTTGAGGACTGATCTAAAGGTTGCCGCGCGCCGCCAATTAAGGCGCACTAGACCGCTCCGACTTTATATCCCTAATACTTTCAGCTGTTCTTAAAAATGATTTTGTAAAACATTAATCAACTATAAAGATTTAAATCTTTAGGTATTTAATGTTGTTTACCTTTCATCCTGTTGCAAATCAGAATAAAATCTATCAAGTCCATAAAAGTACTATTTTAAGTGAAAGCTTTTTCATAAGTTATGTTACAAAAATTGTTTAATTTTAAATTACATTTCGATATCTGTATAAATTACTACATTTTAAATAAAAGTCTGAAGTAAATTAATTATTTTCACTCTGAGCTGTCCTGCTTATTACGTGTATACTTTCGTGTGTAGTTATAACAAAACCCTCCTTCTCTATTTCGTTCTAGTAAAGAGTATTGTATTCCAAAAAAACCGATGCAGAGATTTCACTGGAAATGCATGCTTTGAGGCCCCTGAATCCAAAAAACGGATGTTTTAAAAAAACATTCGTGTTTGTTTGGAGTGTGTGTATGCGTGTGTGTCTGTGAACAGCATAACTCGGAAATAAAAGTCAGTTTAATACCAAACTTGGTATTTAAGTTCAGTATCTTCCAAAGTTACGACCGAAGATTTTCAAGAAACTCTCCCCACCGCACACTATCCTTTATGGAACATCTTTCGCAATTTTCGAGGTTCTCAAAACTGGCTCTAACGATTATTATTAAAATACCACGTATTAAAGATATTTATTTACATGAAAAATAAAATGTCATCTTCGTTAAATACGGCGGTTTAGAGTTATTTCATTACAGCAAATGGAGATTAAACAGACGAACAGTGGAAAATAACGACGCCAAAGGTGCTCCACCTGTAGAAAATGCACCTAAAATATTCAGATTCGTACAAATCATGAGACTTCACCGTATGCAAAATTTTTAAAGCTTTCATAACAGGCAAGTCAAGCTCTGCTTGCGTGGGCGCGCGGCAACCTGCATAGCACTTGTTGCACGGCAGAGCAAGACCCAACACTGCTTTGCTGGTTGCCGCGCGCCCGCCCGCCAAGGGGCGCCACACGTCTCTTGCGTGTGAATAATTTTAAACCGCTTTTGAGAGTTCTTCCTGTAAATCATTGATAATTAAATATCAAAATATAAATTCTTGAGTATTTGAATAGAATTATTTTTCAGCGACGTAGTTTAAGGGGAGATTAAAAAGGCCATCCCGCCAACATTAAATCTGCTAAATTCATAACCCATTATCTCGGGAGCTATTTAAGATATTGAATGAAATGTTTTAAGGATGTTGATGCATGTCTCCTAAGTTCACTGATCTAATTGTATACATTAAGCTTGTATATTAGGAGAGATAGGATTTTTTTCAATTATTACCATGTTTCAATAAATTTCATCAGCAATTATTTTTAAATAACCAAGCATATTATAAACACTACAGTAAATCTTATAACAGGACTTAGATGTATTCAATTTATTTATATATTTAACAAAATACCTCAATACATTTACAGTAACAATAAATGTACTAGAAATAATTTCATATCATTTTGGCAATAACAATTTTACATTAGTTGTTGAATATAAACTATACTAACATACCTTTTATGGTTTCTATGTTCTTCTTAGTCTTTTGTTATTGTTTTATTATCTATAATATGTTAATAATTTTTATGAATTTCATGAATAATTTCAAGTGTTTATTTACTAAATCAATTGTACTTGAAGGCCAAGTCTCCCCTCTGTTATTTATTTGATTATGCATAATATTCCTTTCTTTTCGCAGTGTTTTACATTCGTAAATTAAGTGCTCCATAGTTTTCCTGCCCAGGTTGCCAGAACTATGTGGGTTTTCCACGGCGAAGATACGATTGGGAGATTGTTTTATTATATATCACTTAGCTATTCACTGAGAAAACGTAACATTTATATCAAAAAAGGCAATTTACAAAAAAAAACTGCACAAAGTAAAAATGGATAAAATAAACTTGTATATATTTGCAAAGAAGCTACATGTCTTGAGCGCACAGGGAGTGCTACACTTAACAGGGCATAAATTTGTAGAGCAAATGTTCACCTATAAGATTGAAGTTTACCTCTTTACTTCAAAGTGTGTAGTAATTATGACTTTACTGTGAAGGGATACAGAATTCACAGTACAAAATGGCCGACTCCCTAACTTAAAAATATATTTAAAATACAAGTTTTTTATTACAATAATGTCATATAAACAAAAGAATTAAAGGGAAAATTGCGCATTATAAATAATGTTATTTATGCATATTAGAATCTGTTTTAACATAAATTACTCATTTATGTCTGTATTTGTTACTTTTATACTTTCCACCATGGTAAGCTTTGTATGTAGCAGCCTTCAGATGAAGGAAGCAGAATTTCACAATAAATTATTTTTCTCACTGAACAGAAAACTAGAAATTTAACTTTTTTGCAATTTACGTCATTTAATTTCCCTTAAATTCCTGAAATAATGTTGCAGAGAGTACACTATTAAAATCCCATTTTCAATGTAGCTTAAAATTTGACAATATGTAACTTTACACAAACACTGCATAATTTCAAATTACACTTTGATATCCTTGTTATTCTGAATTATTCCATTTTAGAAATTACTTTTACTGCCTTAATCCAGTGACTTCAGTAATCGTTTCATGTCTTCCCCTCTCTATATAGGATAAAATACCTGCATGTAATTTAATAAGTGAAACCAAGACATTCACATTTTGGCCAAAGCAAACGGAGACGGCCGTTTCGCTTCTCTATAAAAATTGTAGTTGAGGTGATTTTGAAAGCATTAATTTGTTCTACATTCCTGTAATCTTACATGTTGAGAATTCTGACATTGTTGAATAAACAAAACATTTCTTCAAAATTAGTACCAAATTTTGGGATTTACACTTAATGAAAAAAGTATATCTAACTTACAGATTTGAATAATAATTAATTGCTAAACTAGTCAATTTTTCTCATAATATTTATTTTATTTTTATTCAGAAAGAAAACTCTCAGCTTTCCCAAAAGTAGTAGCTACCAAATAGACAAAGCTTAATAATTTTACAAATGATTATATAGAAACAATAATAGCACAAGAAGACATTACCACTGAAATAAATTTCAATTATGAATAAAAGAAAACAGAGGAAAATGCTATTTTAGAGGGGAAATTATTAAAAGTGTTACTCTTCTTTCTGTTAATCATGCGCTACAGAATGAAATTAATTTGAATATAGATGATTTTGGAGAATTT
This sequence comes from Deroplatys truncata, assembly GCA_030765065.1. Classification (NCBI taxonomy): domain Eukaryota; kingdom Metazoa; phylum Arthropoda; class Insecta; order Mantodea; family Mantidae; genus Deroplatys; species Deroplatys truncata. The sequence continues at coordinate 49,337,182 of CM060985.1, forward strand.
TGATTGAACCTTTAAGAATAAAAACTGCAATGTTGTACATAAAATTGGCCTCGAGACTGAACTTTATGCAAAACTCAGCAAAGTGCCTAGGTAGGATTTCTCCTTCCACAACCATCAAACCAATAACTTCAATGGATGATAAATTGTACTTCTCAAGATAGTAGGGGATGGTAGGCTCGTATATTGAGCTGTAATGTTCAACTCATTATTGACTTAATTTGATTAATTATATTACCTTACAGTTATTTCTGCTGTAGTCCACCTGAGATCAAAAAGGAAAACATTCTACAAAGTTTATGTTACTGTATCTCAAAACAAAATATCCCCATTCTAGATGGCTTCCGGAGTTATATAGTATAACTTTACAATATATGCTTTTTCAAAACAAATAATTCACAATTTATTCTCTTTTCTCTTTAATTTTATGAAAAATATGATGCATAGAATCTTTTTCTGCATGCTCTCATCCATTAGACTGCTTTTATTAGCTTTAGTTTAAGATAAGTTTTTAAAAAAGAATCATTGCATACTTTTATTTTTAAAAAACTTAAATCAAAACATATAGCAGTATAAATTAAATTGCTTCGGAAATTATGAACGAATTAATTTGTAATGATGGTAGAATTATTTAATTGTGTGAATTAAAAATATTATAAAAAGTATATTTTTCAAGTTCATAATGTTGGTTTTTCTTTTCTTATTGAATGGAAAATATATAATATTAAATTTTAAAAATATCCTAACAGCTATAATATACATACCTGAAAACAAAATTATATTAAAATTAAATACAAAATCTGTTAAAATGTATATTTGATTTCCTTTTTACATCTAGAAATATCCAAGACACAGTAGAAACGAAAAGAAAGCGTATCAGTAAAGAAAATATAAAATCTAGGTAACTTTCACATTCATTCAGGCTTTAGTAAAGTTAACATATATCTAATTTGTATTACTTACGCTAATATGTCCCAGACCCTATCGAAAGCCCCTCGGTAATCCATTTTTCTCACTCAACCAGGCACCTCTCAGTGAAACAAATTATTTGTCTTCCAGGTGTCAGCTGAAACAATAACCACACACCATTTGTTACATATATAGTCTTTACTTTCTACCAAATACTTAAACAAAGTGTTACTCTCGGTCCAAAAGTTTAAAAAGTAAACTTTACTTTAAATGCATTGTTAGAAACTTCTTGAATTCAAGAGAAAAGTATTCTCCATTTCTCGCTCTTCAGCTGGACACTTCTCTACTGAAATTTTCCGTAACCGATACTCGTACTCGAGCCCTCTGGTTATGACAAAGACACGCAACCCCAACCCCACGGAGGTGTTCAAGGTCAGTCAAAATAGAAAAAACCTAATGCGTTACATTCACAGGACTTTCTCTAGCCACTACTGTATATGTTTATATCTGTTCTATAAAGTTCTTACAAAAGCTTATTGTTCTATCTAATCCAAGTTAATTTATATAAAGGTTTGCAGAACATAGGAGGCAGAACACATAGTCAAAACTTAATATGCTTCGTTGAAATACTATACACTTTCCATGACATAGTAAGAAACAACTGAATGAATACAACACTTCAAAGATTGACAAAAGTACTGCAAAATTCCATCCAATAACAACTAATTATCTCTGAAATGGCCTCTGCCACAAAAGAATCAATTGAACTAAATTGTGTGTTTTAAATATACTGCCGCTTGTGAAAATTGCAACACCAAGAAGGAAACGCATGAATTCAATGATTTTAATACCAAGGTTAGGTACATGACAAGTAACAAATGATAAACTTTTCAAATCTATGCATGACCTTTGAGCCCTAATATGCAGTATTTTGTATGGCCTCCATGCGCTGCAATTAGAGCTGCTGAATAAGTTCCTGAGGGATTTCCCTCCACGCAGTTTGTATTCGAGCCCATAAATCCGTGACACTGGAGGACTGTGACCAGGTGCCGACCAACCATATCCCAAAAATGTCCAATAGGCGACATATCAGGCGAACGTGTAGGCCAGGGAAACAATGGTACCCGTCGCTCTTCGAAGAAGACTTTACATTCCTCGCAATATGTGACTGGACATTGTCCTGTTGAAATGTGGCCTATGGAGATGCCTGAAGCAGGGGGAGTACCTCAGGCTCTACAACCACCGTTAGGTACCGTTTGCTGTTCAAAGTGCCCTCAATTCGTAGAGGCGAGATCGGTTGTTGCAACCAACACACCTGGTGTTTGCCCACTCAACAATGCGGCCCTCCAGGTTGCGCTCACCACGGTACCGCCGGACACGTATGCGGCCGTCACTGCAGGATACGTTGAAGCGGGACTCGTCCGAAAAGACTACATTTTGCCACTCAGCACCCCAGTGATGGTGTTCACGTGCCCATTGCAGTCGGAGGAATTTGTGGTTTCTGGACAATGGAAGTCGACGTAATGGCATGCATGCAACCAGTTCAACCTGCAGAGACGGCGACGAACCGTTGATGCAGACAAGTTCACATCTGTGGTAGTGCTCCAGCGTCGAGCCAACACTGTGGATGAAGCTGTATGGTTCGTTATGCCCATGCGAACAAGATGGCGGTCATCCCGTGCTGTTATTATGTTCCGTGGTCCAGTACCCGCTCTTCGCTGCGTACGACTTTCATCTATCCACTGCTTCCACACACGCATCATTGTCGTAGAAGCATATCCTGTACGAGCTGTAATGTCACGGTAAGACAAACCCGCTTCCCGGAGACCGATCATTCTGCCCGTTCGAACTCACTCACATGCTAATATAGCTCCCTTTGACGTCGACGAGGTTCTGGCAGTCTCTTTATTGTTTCCACCTTTTTGACAGCTCTGCACTGACTACACTTGGCGCAATACTGACCTTGTCGGACCGACACGAGAGGGCACTGCTCGGCCTACGTGTACCCCATCTCTCTGCAAACCTAATCACTTATTGCTTGCACACTCTTCTACACCGCCACCAAGTTTGGAGTTATTCGGGAAATTATTTCTTGGTGTTGCAATTTTTACAAACTTCAGTGTAAGCGTACATTCTTTGAGCAGCTAGTTTTTGTCTAGTAGCATTTGGTATCAGTGTTTGAAAATTCAAAACCAGTAACAATTATTACCTCGGAAATTTATTTGACATAAATTGGTTTTAATTAGACTAAATGTTTGTGTAGTAACTTTTTGTCTATCACTTACGGTTTACAGGTTCTACGAAATTCATTCAGAATGAAGAGGACTTCACATGCTGTTCCTAAAAAATTCAAGATATACGTTTTATCACTCTCTACCGCGTGTGTAGTACATAGAGAAGGTAAAGTTGCGTGTGTGTCTATGACCAGCATAACTCAAAAACGAAAACCCGGATAAGTATCAAACTTGGCATTTAAGTTCAGTATCTTCCAAAGTTGCGACACGAAAATTTTCAAGGAAATCTCCCGACCCCCAACTACCCTTTACATGTAACATTTTTCGAAAATGTTTATTTGCTAAAAATGGTTTTAAGGTTTTGTTTAAAGTACCATGTATTAAACATACTTATATTACAAATAAAGTTTATATCTTTAATTTTCTGGGAATAGCCTGTGAAGTCCTCTTCATTCGGAAGGAATTTTGTATAATCTTGTATAACATAAAGTTAAACGATGGGCGAAAACGTAATACACAAAAATTTTAGATCTCTTTAAAACACACAATCTATTTGAAATAAGGTTTTTGTAGCATCAGCCATTTCCGAGATATCCGTTTTTAATTGTTTGATTTTTTCAACACTAAGTCATTCTTTTAAAGTCCTGTGGTTTTCTATTTTCCATTTAGGGATAGTTTGTGCTGAGGAATTTTCGAAAATCTTGGTGGCATATTGGAGGCTAATGAACTTAAATACCAAGTTTGACGTCTATCTGAGATTTAGTTTTCAATTATGTGACTCACAGACACAGGCGCACGTGCACACACACACGCACGCATACGCTGATATTTTGCTAAAAATGGCTAGTTTCTATTCAAGGAGCCTCAAAACATGTATTTTTGGTGAAAACTCGTTTTTTAATTTTTCGATATTTACTGTACAGGTATTGATATGTATAAACAGTTCTCCCGATTTTCCAGACTTCAAACAACCTTCCCTGTAATAAAGAAAATGTGGTTTGAATTTTTATGAAAATATCCTTAAAATTGTTTGCTTGATAGGGGGGATATTGTATTGTGAGCTATTTGCGTAACAATAAAAGAACTAATAGAAACGAGGAGTAAAGTGTATTAATTAGATGAGCCCTGGGCCAGTGAAGGCCACACAACTAGTAAAGTTTGATTTGACAGTACAGTCAAAACAAAAAAGCAGGCAGATTCTCCTCCATATATGTAAAGTATCTGGTTTGTGTAGGATAGGGAGTTAATTTTTGAAACCAAAATATATTGAGACTACCTAATCAAGGTTATAAACCTTAACCTCAAATGTGTTACACCCAGTTTTAATTACCTCCAACTTGCCTGAGGAAATAATTATGCTTTTTATTTTAAACTAGCTGCACCCCGCACCCGACGTTGCACGGGTAGCTTTTTAAACTGAATGGCAATTTAATTAATTTCATTTACGTGGCAGGTTAGGTAGTATGTGGATAGGAGAGACAGAAAGAGGGAGAGAGAGAGACAGAGAATGGCACTAACCATTCACAGACGATACTAAGGATTCCGCTTGCAAAAGTGTTCCCAATACTTGGTCGGTGGGGTAATTCGATCAGAAAATCTGGTGCGTTACATTTGCATGAATTTCTCTGCCCTCTGGTGCTTATTAGTGGGTATATAAATAATTCTTGCGAAACTTAATTTCCTATCTACTTCATTTTAATCCAGATAAAACTTTCGGAAATAATCGCATTTAATATCTCGTTTTAGATATAAATGGAGTAGCAATAGTCAAATGTTTAAGAACTGGATGCTACGTACTGGCTTTAAAATTCCTTGCTGTTTGCCTGCAATCGGAGTAACAACTAACATCGAAAGGACTTGAAAAGAATGACAAAGTATTGAACAATTCGCACCAGTAGTAACGGATATCTCAGAAAGGCTGATGCTACAAGTAAATTGTGTGATTTGAAGAGGTCTACATGTTTGTATAGTACGTTTTCGTCTATCGCTTGAAGTTCACCAGTTATACAAGATTATACAAAATTTCTTCCGAATGAGGTGGACTTCACAGACTCTCCCGGAAAATTCAAGCTATACATTTTATTCGTGAACATTAAATTAAATTTTGTCTTGTTTATGGACGCTCTTTAACTGCTCTAGTCCTTAACGTTCCATTCTATACAAGACGCGAAATACCGATAATTTTGCTCGAGGCTTCATTTTCAGGCTTAAGGTTCTTCTACGACACGGGACCATCGGCTTTACTTCCCTTCCGAAGGAAGCCATGCTAAGGATTTTTATGCCCGAGAAAATACATCGCCCTGCACCGGGTTTGAACCCGACATTTTATTTGTGGTGTAAATATCTTTAATATATCGTACTTTAATCAAAATCGTTAGAGCCATTTTCAGAAAATAAAAAAATGATTTCGAAAAATCTTACAAATCTACTGAACCCAAATAACAAGTTTGTGTTTATTCTATTTTCCGTTTTTAGTTATGTTTTTCACAGACACACACGGACATTTTCCTAAAAATGCTTCTTTTGGATTCAGGGTGTCTCAAAACATTCATATCCGGTAAAATCTCGGTATCGAGTTTTTGGGTGGAATGCAATACCTTTTCTAAGTACTGTGTACGTGGCAGAGAAAATAAAAAATTCCTGAGCTACTGACTTGTATACCGGACACATGATGTAGGCCGGTAATGGGTTATTTATTACGTCTTCTGCCTGCCTCACAGCCAGTCTGCCGCGGTGACTCATGGGCTATCTAAATATCACAGAAACAAGTCTGCAATTTAACATCTATCGCTTGCGTGGACTGTCCCAGAATTCAACAAAATACATTTCATATTTGTGCATGGGTCCTGGAGAAACGTTTAGATCTTAAAGGTTCTAAATAGCATCAATAACACAATATATTTTAAGAATTAGAACGTCATTTAATAAGTGAATGTGGTGATAAAAACGTAAAATTCTTAAAAATGCCTCAATCCAGGTAGGCTAAAAGCTTGCAGGCGGAATTTTAATTATTCTGTACTTCGTAATTCCCCATCACTCTATCTTTAATACACAAATGCAATGTGTTTGACATTACACCTGTTACTAAAAGTGTAAATAACAAGGTGGTTACAAAAATGCAAAGTCAAAATTCCAGTAGTCATTTTTACTTTCTCTACCACGTACATAGTAGGTAGAGAAGGTATTACATTCTACCAAAAAAATTGTATACCTAGATTTCACTGGAAATGCATCTTTTGAGGCCCCTAAATTTAAAACAAAAAGCATTTTAAACTTGGTATTTAAGTTCATCACCTTCCAAAGATACGACGCGAAGATTTTCTAAACAATTCTCCACTCCAAACTATACTTTACATGTAATATTTTTCGAAATTTTTTATTTCTAAAAAATTAACGTTTTTGGTTAAAATACAATATATTAACGATATTTATATAACAAATAAAATATATATCTTAAGTTTTCTGGGAACAGCCTGTGATGTCGACTTCATCCGGCGGGAGTTTTGTATAATCTTGTATGAGTGCTAAACGTAACGACAGACGAAAACGTACTTCACAGAAAATTAGGATCTCTTTAAAATATACAATTTATTTCAAATAAATTTTTTGTGGCGTAAACCAATTCTGAAATATCCTTTATTAAATGTTCGAATTCTTCAAAACTTGGTCATTCTCTTAAAGTCTTGTTAACATTCAGTTGTGTCTCACGATTGCTTGGAAACAGTATGGAATTTTAAGGCCAGCGTTGGCGTCCTGTTCTTAAACATTTGACTGTCGCTGTTCCCTTTGTAACTATAACGAAATTTATAATGTAGATATTTCCATAAATATTTATCTCGATTAAAAATGAAGTAGATACAAAATAAACATTCGTAAGAATAGTTTGTATACCTACTAATAAGTGATAGAGGGTAGAGAAAGTCATGTGAATATAACACATCAGATTTTTAATAGTGTTTAATGTCCGTTCTTACTGAATCGCTCCATAGGCGAACACTGGTGATACATGAAAGGAAATAATAATTTTGAAAGGAAAGTTGGGAAGAAATTGTTATAGGTTCAAGTTTAGAGTATTTGCCAGTTATGAAAATCTGGAAAAAGTACCAGTCAGAGAGGACGCTCCTGGTGGGATATGAACCACAGACTTCCCTTTCACAAGTCCATGCCTCATCGGGGCGGCCAAATCTGAGTGACATTCACAAATATTCATGTGGTGGGTTGATTCAGTTGGAAACTGTCTAGGACTAGTAATTCAGCGATACCAATTGAAAACGCTTTCCCTCGTTTCTGGTTATAAAAGTGAGGTTCTTGTTGTTGTTGATATTATTATCATTAGCATCATTATCAACACCTTATTCTTCAAATTATAGCCCCTAAAGGCTTACTTTGTCTGTTCAAGAAAATCCTCCCACAGCAAACTAGCCTGCATTGCGTTATTTTTATTTTCTCAAAGATGTCTAACCATTTTGATGAAAATATCATATATTTAAGATATTTGCCTGACAAATGAAGTGTATACTTTGAATTTTCTGCAAATAGCTTATGAAGTCCTTCATTCTAAATTACTTTAGTAGATATAATAGTCAAACCGTAAGACATAGATAAAATCTTACTGCACAAAAAATTTGGATCTCGTTAATACGCACAATGTATGTGAAATAAACATTTTTATGACGGTAATCGTCTCCGAGGTGTTGTTAGTGGTCTGAATATGCAAATATATCTTTTTTGTGCTGCTCAGTAATATTTAAAGTAAACGGAATCTCAAAACCATCACCGGCTTTAAAAATATTTGACTGTTGCTTAAGCCGATTTCCCCTTGTACCTACAACGAAATTTTTAATACAATTCAACACGTTCTTTTTGATTAGCCTGAAGCAGCAGGAAGAAGATTTTTCTCTGAATAGTTTAAGCAGAAAGTCTTATTAATGTAATAGATACAACTTTTAGATGTTAGAAAGTAACGAAGACTTGCAAAGGGTTGTTTTTGTGGGAATAATCACTCAAACCTGTTTCCGAATATATTTAGTTCTTGGAGTATATAACTTTCCCCGCCTGACATAAATAAGCGGAGTAATTAATATGTCACATGCGCAAAAGACAGACCGGCAATGGAGAACAAAATTTAACCTGTAATATTACTTTCTCTACTACGTATAGTAAGTAGGGGAAAATACTACATTCCACCCAAAAATCCGATACCGAGATTTAACCGGAAATGTATGTTTTGAGTCCCCTGAATCCAAAAACATCTGATGTGTTACACTCACATGACTTTCTCTACTCTTGTACAAACTATTTTTACAAACGCTTATTCTCCATATGTTTCATGTTAATCGAGATATCGAGATGTCAATCTTATTGCTAATTTTCTTGTAGATGCAAGGGGAATTGGTAGGCTTTAAGCGATAGTCAAATATTTTAAGAGCTGGTTGCTATGTGGAGTATTCCATTCTCTTTGCATTACCAAGACATAAAAATCTGATGTGTTACACTCACATGACTTTCTCTACTCTTGTACAAACTATTTATACAAACGCTTATTCTCCATCTACTTCCTGTTAATCGAGATAAACATTTGCAGAGTCTATCTTATTGCTAATTTTCTTGTAGATGTAAGGGGAATATATATTTACAAGGGCAATTTGGAAATACAGTAGCCTTTAAGCACATACATATCTCTTAATAGCTGGTTGCTAGATGCAGCACCATTCCCTTTCCCACAGATTAATACTCTTTGCATATCCAAGACAAAAAAATAAATAACGAATTGCCATTTGAGAAAATAAGCATTGAAAATTTTAGGGCAATAACAAGCAATATCTCGAAAATTGTTCACTCAACAAAAAAAAATGTATATGACATAAATTTTGTATTTTAACGCGATCTACATTTTTGTGTAGTAAAATTTTGTCTATCTCTTATGGTTTACCAGTTATGCAAAAGTCGTTCACAATAAAGAATACTTTTGGAGACATTCCCAGAAAATTCAAGATATACATTTTATTTGTCATGAAAATATCTCAAACATATGATATTTTAATCAAGATCATTAGAGCCATGTTTGAGAAAATTAAAATTTTCGAAAAAGCTTCCATGTAAAGGGTAATCTGGGGTGGGGGGAATTTTCTTGAAAATCTTCGTGTCGCATCTCTGGAAGATACTGAACCTAAATACCAAGTTTGATGCTTATCCGACTGTTCGTTTCTGAGTTATGCTGTTCACAGACAGACACACACACACAGACACACACAGACCAACAGACACACACGGACATGTTTCCAAAAATGCTTTTTTTGGATTCAGGGGTGTCAAAACATGTATTTCAGGTGAAATCTCGGTATCGAATTTTTGGGTGGAATACATTACTTCCCCTACTTACTATTCGTAGTGGAGAAAGTAAAAAATGAATAACGAATTTGAGAAAAAATATAAGTATTGGAAAATTTAATGGAATAACAAGCAATATCTCGAAAATGGTTCACTTAACAAAAAAAATGTGTATATCATAAATTGTATATTTTAACGCGATCTACATTTTTGTGTAGTAAAATTTTGTCTATCACTTATGGTTTACCAGTTATGCAAAAGTCGTTCACAATGAAGAATACTTTTGGAGACATTCCCAGAATATTCAAGATATACATTTCATTTGTCATGAAAATATCTTAAACATATAATATTTTAATCAAAATCGTTAGAGCCATTTTTGAGAAAATTAAAATTTTCGCATAATATTCCATGTAAAGGGTAATCTGTGGTGGGGGATTTTCTTGAAAACCTTCGTGTCGCATCTCTGGAAGATACTGAACCTAAATACCAAGTTTGATGCTTATCCGACTGTTCGTTTCTGAGTTACGCTGTACACAGACACACACACACACACACACACACACACACACACACACACACACACACACACACAGAGACATGTTCTCAAAAATCCTTTTTTTATTCAGGGTGTCTCAAAACATGTATTTCCGGTGAAATCTCGGTATCAAATTTTTGGGTGGAATACAATACCTCCCATACATACTATACGTAGTAGAGAAAGTAAAAAGCATTTTTTAGAAAAAAGGCCGTGTGTGTGTGTGTCTGTGAACAACATAACTCAAAAAGTCGGATACATATACATACCAAACTTGGTATTTAGATTCAGTATCTTTCAAAGATGTGATACAAGCATTTTCCAGAAAATCCCCCCATCTCAGACTACCCCTTACATGGACCATTTTTTGAAAATTTGTATTTTCTCAAAAATGGCTCTAACAATTTTGATTGAAGTATACTATGTTTAAGATATATTCATGGCAAATGAAATGTACATCATGAATTTTCTGGAAATGTCCCCAAAAGTTCTCCTCTTTCTGAACGACTTTTGCATAACTGGTAAACCGTAAGAGATAGACAAAATGTTACTACACAAAAAAAATGTAGATCTCGTTAAAAACAGTTTATAATATATACTTTTTTTGTCGAGTGAACCATTTGCGAGATATTCGTCATTTGTTTGAATTTTCCAATAATTATATTTTTTCTCAAATGGGAATTCGTTATTTATTTTTTATGTCTTGGACATACAAAGAGAATGGAATGCCCCACATAGCAAACAGCGCTTAAAATATTTGACTATCGCTTAAAGTCTACCATATTCCCCTTGTATCCACAGGAAAATTAGCAATAAGAATTTTAAGTGAGTGTGTGTGTGTGTGTGTGTGTGTGTGTGTGTGTGTGTCTGTGAACACCATAACTCCGAAATAAAAAGACGGTTAAATACCAAACCTAGTAGTTAAGCTCAAGATCTTCCAGGATGCGACACAAGATTTAAAAAAAAACTCCCTCCACCCCAATTTAACCTTTACATGGAACAATTTTCGTTATAACATTATGTTGAGTGGGCACCGGTCCTATATATGGTCAGACTCGAACCCAAGGTCACTCCAATGCTGAGAACCAGAGATTTTTAAAATAATTACGAAGTCCTGACGTTCACTGATAAGGCAAAACGACGTTATCAAAAAATGTTTTCTTGAGTTTAGAGGACTTCCAAACATGTATATATTAAAAAATGTCGATAAAATCTAATTTTAAGTGGAATACAATGCTTCTTCAGCGATAATAAGTATAAAATTATTTTTCACGTTCAATAGAACATTTTATTTATGCGGTTTTTCGTCGTTGATTACGCTCCCATACATTGTTACAATTGTTTTTCTAAAATTGCTTCAAAGTATGCATTAGCAAGTAAATGGAAATATAATTTTTGGTTTCAAAATAAGCTTCCTCTACCTTACATAAGTCATCGGAAAGCCTCATTAATGCGAGAAGTAAAATATTAATTACTCGAATGTCTGAAACTCGACGGTCAACTGAAGTCTTGTTATTTACTCACTGGTGCATATATTTCCTTCATAAAACTCGGTATTGTAATCAGGATATATCGTTGCGGAGATAATTAAAAATACGATATTTCTTGGCGTCAGCGAATGTAGGTCAGACCGTCTACCTTCTAATCTTTCATTTCTCATGGTTTAACTCGGTAAGGTGTTGCATCAGTGACTTTATCGTTTGTTTGTCGTTATGACGAGCTCATTACCTCACATGAAGATATAACACAGCTGCAGAAATAACCGATGCACGAGAAAATTTTTATTACTAAAGAAAGGCATGGCAATAAATGAGGCACATATAATCTTACAATAATGATCCATATGCATAAAGTTGTCTTAGTTTTATCTGGCGAGTTTCTAAGTTAAATCTTGTCTCTCTACAGATAAAAAAAATTCTTATGTGTTACACTCACTCTCTACTCTTGTACAAACTATTTTACAAACGCTTATTCCCCATATGCTTCATGTTAATCGAGATGTTAATCTTATTGCTAATTTTCTTGCAGGTACAAGGCGAATATGGTAGACTTTAAGCGATAGTCTAATCTTTTAAGAGCTGGTTGCTATGTGGCGCAATCCATTCTCTTTGTGTGTCCAGTACATAAAAAAATGAATAACGAATTCCCATTTGAGAAAAAGTATTGGAACATTTAAGGGAATAACAAGCAATATCTCGAAAATGGTTAACTTAAAAAAAATGTATATGACATAAATTGTGTATTTTAACGCGATCTACATGTTTAGTGTAGTAAAAGTTTGTCTATCTCTTATGGTTTATCAGTTATGCAAAAGTCGTTCACAATGAAGAATACTTTTGGAGACATTCCCAGAAAATTCAAGATATACATTTTATTTGTCATGAAAATATCTTAAACATATAATATTTTAATCAAAATCGTTAGAGCAATTTTTGAGAAAATTAAAATTTTCGAAAAATGTTCCATGTAAAGGGTAATCTGGGGTGGGGGGTTTCTTTAAAACCTTCGTGTCGCATCTCTGGAAGATACTGAATCTAAATACCAAGTTTGGTATCTATCCGACTGTTCGTTTCTGAGTTATGCTGTTCACAGTCAGACACACACACACACAGACATGTTTCCAAAAATGCTTTTTTTGGATTCAGGGGGTCTCAAAACATGTATTTCCGGTGAAATCTCGGTATCGAACTTTAGGGTGGAATACAATACCTCCCCTACTTACTATACGTAGTAGAGAAAGTAATATGTTACATTTGACCTTGATTCAGCTTTTGCTTAAAACAAGTGGGCACAATATTATAATAATCCTGGTCAAAATCTTATCACCCAGTATAAATGTCTTTAGAAATGAACATTTATATATCTATATATTCGCCTGTCTCTCTGTTCGGTCGGTCCGTCCAACCTTTCCGTAAGGGATGGTATTTAGTTTCTCTACCGAGTAGGTACATAGTAGTTTCACGAGGTATTGCATTTCACCCAAAAATTTCATATCGAGTTTTCACCGGAAATACATGTTTTGAAGCCCCTGAAACCAAAACAATGATGTTTATTTTCTCTACCATGTACCTAGTAGGTATGGAAGGTATTGCACTTCACCCAAAAATTCTATATCAAGATTTTATCGGAAATACACCTTTTGAGACTCCTGAATCCGAAAAAGCACTTTTAGGAAATGTCCGTGTGAGTGTGTGTGTGCGCGCGTGTGTGTGCGCGCGCGACACGATTTTCAAGAAAGTTCCCCCAGCCCCAAACTACCCATTACATGAAACATTTTCGAAATCTTTTATTTTCTAAAAGTTTGCTCTAATAAGTTTGATTAAAATACCATATATTAAAGACATTTATATTAAAAATAAAATGTATATCTTGAAGTGTTGGGGAATATACTTTAAAGTCCTCTTCAATCGGAAGTAATTTTGTAATCTTTTGTAACTGGTAAATGTTAAATGGTAGTCGAAATTATTCATCAAAAACTGTTTAAAATGCACAATTTACTTCAAATAAGCTGTTTTGTAGCATAAGCCCTTTCTGAGATATAAATTATTAAAGGTTAAAAGTTCCAGTAGTTCAATACTTGGCCATTCTCCTTAGCTCTTGTCAACATTCAGTCGTGAATTGCATGGAAACAGTATGGAATTTTAAGGCCAGCGTATAGCGTTCACTTCTAAAACATTTGACTATTATTGCTCCCCTTGTGTGAATAACGAAATATGTAACGCAGCTATTTGTGCAAAGATGTATTTGGATTAAAATGTAGTAGACAGACAAATAACTTTTAGTAATAATAGTTTGTATACCCACTATTAAACGATAGAGGATAGAGAAAGTCATGTGAATGTACCACATATTTTTACTTTCTCTACCACGTACATAGTATGTAGAGTTATAGTATTTCACCCAAAAATTCAATACCGAGATTTCCCCGGAAATACATGCTTTGAGAGCCCCTGTATTAAAAAAAAGCAATTTTAGAAAAAGGTCCGTGTGAGTTGTGTAGATGTCGTGAACAGCATAACTCAAAAACAAAAATTTGGATAAATTCCAAACCTGGTATTTTTGTTCAATACCTTCCTAGGGTGTGACACGAAGATCCACTCCAAACTACCGTTACATAGAACATTTTTCAATTTTTTTATTTTCTAAAACAATGACTAACGATTTCAATTAAAATGCCAGATATTAAATATATTTACATGACAATTAAAATTCATATCTTGAATTTTCTGGGAATAGCCTGTAAAGTCCTCTTCATTCCAAGCAATTCTGTGTAATGTTGTATGATTGGTAAACGTTAGATGAAAATGTACTTCACAAATAATGTAGACCTCTTTGAAACAAGCAATTTATTTCAAATAACTTTTTTGTGTCATCAGACGTTTCTGAATATCCGTTATTAATGCTTCGATGTTTTTAAATACCTTTGTCATTCTTAAGTCCCGTCGCTTTTCAGTTGTTTCTCGCGATTACATGGAAACTGTAGGGAATTTTAAGGCCAGCATATAGCGTCCAGTTCTTAAACATTTGACTATCGCTGTTCCCTTTGTATCTATAACGAAATATATAATGCAGCTATTTATGCAAAGGTTTGTATGACTTGAAGTGTAATAGATAGAAAAATAAGATTTGGTAAGAATAGTTTATAGATATATTCACTAATCTACGACAGAAGATAGAGAAAGTCGTATGAATGTACCAGAGTTTTACTTTCTTTACTATGTTTAGCAAGTAACGAATTGTGGTAAGGAAGTATTGTATTCCACCCAAAAATTCGATGTCGAGATTTCACTGGAAATATATGTTTTAAGCCCCTGAAACAAAAAAGGCATGTTTTCTTTCTCTACCGCGTACAGAGTAGATGAAGAAGATATCGCATTCCCCAAAGAATTTGACACCAAAATATATTGAGGCCCTCTGGATAAAAAAAACAGTTTTTAGAAAAACGTCTGCGGGTGCGTGAGTGGGAGTGGGGATGGGGGTAGGGTGAGAATGAGGGGATAGGGTGAGGGTGAAAGAGGGAGACTGTGAGGGTGGATGATAGTGAGAGGGTGTTGGAGTAAGAGTATTTGAGACTGTTTGAGTGTGAGAGTGGATCTGCGTGAGTGTGAGTCTGAGAGCGAGTGCGAGTGAGTGTGAGAGTGTGTGAGCGAGAGTGGATTAGTGTGTGAGAGTGAGTGTGCATGAGGGTGAGTGCTTGAGAGCGAGTGAGAGTGTGTGTGAAGGCGAGAGCGAGTGAGAGTGTGTGAGAGCAAGAGTATCTGGGTGTGAGAAGTGTGTGTTTGAGAGTGAGTTTGCGTGAGTGTGAGTGAGAGAGAGTGAGTATGAGTGTGAGTGGGAGAGCGAGTGTGAGAGTGAGAGTGAATGTTGTGGCAGAGGGTGAGTGTGAGTGGGCGAGCGAGTGAGAGTGAATGTGTGTGGCAGAGGTTGAGGGTGAGTGTATAGTGCTTGATATTCCAGCTAAGTGTAGAGAAAAAATAGTTAAATCAACTGCTGGTCCTGCATGAGGGTAAGAGTGAGTGTGCGTGTTTGACAGTGTGAAAAATAAATAGATAAAAAAAATAAGCTTTAGTAAGAATCCCACTAATACCCAGTAATAAAGATAGAGGGTAGAGAAGGTCATGTGAATGTATCACATCAGAGTTTTTTTCTATCTACTACATTTAAATCCAAATAAACCGTTGCAGAAATAGTTATATTACACATTTGTTATAGATACAAAGAGAACAGCGATAGTCAAATGTTTAAGAACTAGACGCTATACGCTGACCTTAAAATTCCATATTCTTTCTGTGCAATCGCGAGAAACAACTGAATGTTCACAGGAGTTTAAGAGAGTTTTTCCAAACTGAGTTCCTTACACTGTCATGCCACTCTCTTGGTTTCCTTCTTGAGGGCAAGATAACAGATCTTCAACGCGTCTAAGCGTAGCCAAGTATGATAAGACTTTCTTTTCCCTTATGATAATAAGAGCTTCTGTCATCCATTCTGCTTTCCGATTGCTTTTTCCTTCATTTCCAAGTAATTAGCTGTTTCATGTATCCATATTTTCAAATGATGATAGAGTTATTGAGCTGTCCAATCCTCCGTATTTCTTGAACCTTTTGTTTAAGACGTCTGTGATACAAATCCTGAATGCTTCTATCCTGTAGTACACTGTCTCCAAATTATATTAAATACAATAACTTAATTAATATAATTACTGTACAATACTCATTTGTTGGCATATTCTTAGAGCAGGGCGCTAATGACCTAAAAGTTGAGCGCCCTTAAACAAAACCAAACCAAATTCTTAGAGCTGCCTGAATCCTACGCTAGAACCGCCTCATAGAAAGCATTGACTGTAGCAATACGAGATGTGGATGTTTAAAGTATTTATTCTAAACGCTCGTTTCTAAACAACAAGCTTGTGATTGGAAATATTGGTGTAAATCCCCAGTAAATTTAAATTCGAGCCAACAAAATCTCGACAGCACTATGAGAAGGACTGGTTATATTGCATTTAGAGACTTGTGCAAGGTAAGCAGTATTTCTTTCCTGAACGAGAGAACTTCCATGTTCCGAAATAAACCTTTTATTTTTGTGAAGGGTTTCTCATAGTTATTAAAATGATATTAACTTATATTTGTTTTTAAATGATGAATTGTTGTATCAAAATGCTGTAAAGTTTGTGTTTATCATAAAAAACGATGTTAGCTTATATCTCTTGTTTTATAACCAAATTTGTTTTTAAAACCCTATTAATTACGCCGCAAAATACTATTTTTCGACGTGTTAACAGTCCGACAAACAGCTGTTTTTAGAGAGCATTTATTAAAAATGATTTAAACTTAAGTATGCATAGATCACATTTTAATATTCTTGAAAATAATATCCTAACAGATATACAGATGTATATAATATTACATAAATAATAATATATAAATAATGAAATAATATTATATACATATGTAATAACTTTAAACCTTATTTTAGTGCGTATTGGTAGCACTTTTGTAACATAAGTAATTCATGAAGCAGGATAGGTATATCTATCAACTCTATGTGCAGTTTGAAATGGAGGGAATATATAAGGACGTGTGTAGGTAGATAATGTATTGTGGTGAACCTAACCATTTCAAGTCTTGATCATGATACTTTAAACACGTTTTGAGGCTTCCAGAATCCAAAGAAAGAATTTCTGGAAAAAATTCTGTGTGTGCGTGCGTGTGTGTGGGAGAGAGAGCGAGAGACAGAGAGCAGTATAACCCAAAAACGAAACGTCGATTATATACCAAAATTGAGAGCACCCGGGTTACTTCCTTACAAGAACCTGAGCTTAGTTTAGAACCAAGTTTGGAATTTATCCGACATTTCGGCTGTGTTAGTGCTGCCCATTTTCTAACATTCCTTAATTGCTTTATATTTAGGGGATCTTAAACATCTATTCTTTGAAATATAAATTTTGGGGTGTTACAATAATTCGTTGATTGCCTCCGCGGTCGAGTCGTAGGCGAGCTGATTCCTCATTCGGAAGGTCCGGTTTCGATTACCGACTGGGGGGTGGGAATCATTTTATAATGAGGATTATTCCCTACCTTCCATAGAGTTTGGAAGTGTGGATGTAAGAATGAATGTGCGTGTGAAAATATGTTTAAAAATGACGAAAACCTACAGTAAACTAACTTGGAAAAAAAAAAGTTCAAAGAATAAAAACGCCATCAAATGTTTCAATCAAAAGCCCCAGAAATGAAAATAGCAGTTAAAAGCTGCTATAGAAATCAACCGAAAAATAACATACCTTCATCTATATACCTAGGCGATAAACTAACATCGTTAATGCTTTGTAGAATTGGTAAAAACGGATATTTATCCGTTTAATCTCCTCTTACGTAGGCCTTACACCCTCCAGGACTTACAGGCGGGTGCCTGGGGTCAGAGGCCCGTCAAGGAGAAGACACTCATGGATCAGACAGAATATCCAGGATAGGTGATCAGCTCGATGCCTGGTACGGGAGGAAGGAAGTAGATGAAACGAAATGATGGTGAAATGGATGAAAGGAAAGGTGATGATGGAGCACTTAGTGGAATAAATGGCGGTGGAAATCGGAGAACCCTGAGAAAATCGGCCCAGACGCCGCTTCGTCCAACCACAAATCCCAATGCAGGTCCCCGGGATTGAACCCGGGCCGCCTCGGTGAGAGGCGAGCGGTCTAACCACTCGGCCACGGCGTCGCCTTTGTATTGTAATAATCTAAATAAAAACAAACACTGAAACATGGTGTAATATGCTCTCATTATACGATATGAATGCTGAACAGTAACGCTGTAACATAATATGCTTTTGCATGCAGCAATATTTGATATAGCGCCTGGGAGTACGGCCACACCCCTCACATTTCAGCCAAGCGCGCTATCATCATTGCCAGGCGAATCATCCATTTGCTTTTAGTTTCTGCAAACGAGACACAGCGCGCGTTTGAACATTTACAACTAAAAATCAAGTATTAAACACGTTTTGTTTAACCATATTGCTAATACAATAGTTCAAGATGGCATCAACGTTTGAACGTAGTTCATATTAAGGTGAAATTTTTAAAACCCAGAATTTCTACTAGATTCATTTCAAATTTTAATAGAGCTAACAGTATTTAATACACAATATGTTGACCAAATTTCATATACATTTTAAAATTAATTCCACTGATTTAATTTTTGTATTATTCATTTTATTTTTTGAAAAATAGCTCCGTCAGATACAATTATTTTTTGAAAAACGTAATATTTGATTATTTAACTGTTTAATACTTTATGAAGAAATCAGAGCAATGAATTTATTATCCCACCAGTTTGTGAGAGAAAAAACGTTAAATATAACCTTAGTTTTTGCTTAAAAATTTATAAAATATGAAAATTTTTGTTTAATAACGTCACAATTAGACATATTAACTTCGTTCTATTCTTTTATTTTATCGTTAACAAGGAGCTATACAGAATTTCATGTATTTATACCAAAAAGTACATTGCGTGGGATAATTAGAAAAACAGAATTTGTGGACAAAGTTTTCTCACCTGAGAAAGGAGAGCCTAACTTTTTTTTAGTTCCATTTATATCCCGCCTTTAACTACACTGGTCTTATCGGCGGCCTTTCCTTTGGAACCTATTTCGAATTGGCAATGGTGTTAACTCGTACTCGTACATTTTGGGTTTTAATCACCATATCGCACACACACTCACACTCTCATTCTCATTCATACTTCCAGACTCTGGGGAGGATAGGAAATAATCTTGGCTAGAGAAAAATTCCCACCCCCTGCCGGGA
Source organism: Deroplatys truncata (assembly GCA_030765065.1). Lineage (NCBI taxonomy): Eukaryota > Metazoa > Arthropoda > Insecta > Mantodea > Mantidae > Deroplatys > Deroplatys truncata. Next base: position 49,356,489 of record CM060985.1, read on the forward strand.
ATCGAACTCGGGACCGCTCGCACAGCAGGCAGGTGCTCTACTGACTGAGCTACGGGGCCAGCCTTTTAAAATTATAGCGCTAAAATAACACTATTTATATATTTTTGTTTTAAAAAAGCATTTAGTACATATACAGGCCTTCCTTCATTTTTCTGCGCTCCCCTACAGTTAATTTAGTACTCATACATCCCTAAGGCTTCTCTTGAATGGTTTATTTACTATAATGTTGGCAAAAATTATATGTTTTACTACAATTTTATAAGAAGCTAGGCTTATAGGCTGACGTTTAAATCGCTATATGACGTACTTTAAAAGGTCGTATAAGCTGTATAGAACTACATTAGAAATTTTGTCGTGTTTTATAACACAAAAATCCATTTTTATGAATGTTGATAATTTTGTTTTCCTCAGATGAATATGATTAATGTTTCAGCATCCTTATTTGGTAAAAAAATAAGGCACAGAAAATACGAGGGCTGATCAAGGACTGAGAGTGATTTTCTCCTGTAACTTCCTAGATACTTTCCTGTTTGTACCATGAATATTTGAAAAGAGCGGATTTTATGTAAAGGGTCTTTCAACAAGAGTGTCCTATCTTTAACATGTGATAGCTGCCGTTGTTATTGGTTACAGCAGTAATTTTTTTCATGTGGTTAAAGTTGTTATTGACAAATAGCCATGGAACGTTACAGCATTCAGCAAAGCGTAGAAATTGTGAAAATTTATTATCAAAATGGATCACCTGTTCGCCAAACCTTCCGTGTATTGCGTGAAGTTTACGGTGTGCATAATCGTCCCTGCGAGAGAACGATTTGGCATTTGATCGATAAATTTGAAAGAAGTGGTTCTGTCAGCGATCAAAGAACGCCTGTACGTAATCGACGCAAGCGCTCCAACGAAAACATAGGCGCCGTTCGTGAGAGAGTACGCAAGAACGGAAACAAATCAATTGCTCGTCGAGCGCAAGAATTGGTGCTTTCGCCGACCACAACTTGGCGAATTCTGCATCTGGACTTGAAGTTTCACGCTTACAAAATAATGTTAACTCAAGAACTAAAGCCCGACTACCATAGGTTGTGCCGTGAATTCGCTGACTGGACTATGGAGCAATTGGAAGCTGACCCGGATTTTTGTCTAAAAATCATCTTCAGCGACGAAGCCCACTTTTGGATGGATAGTTGTGTTAACAAACAAAATTGCCGCTATTGGAGCAATCACAATCCAATGCATATTCAAGAACGATCACTTCATCCCCAAAAGGTTACTGTGTGGTGTGGATTTTGGTATGGCGGAATCATTGGTCCATGTTTTTTCCAAGATGAAGATGGAGAAGCTCTAACTGTCAATGGAGAAAAATACCGGGCTATTAAAAGGGAATATTTTTGGACTCAATTGGATGATATGGATCTCAGAAACCTCTAGTTCCAGCAAGATGGTGCCACATGTCATACTGCTCTCGAAACAATCATTCTTTTGAAGGAGAAGTTAATAGGTTTCATCATTTCCCGTGGTGGTGATGTTAACTGGCCCCCGAGGTCAGGTGATTTAACGCCGTTGGATTACTTCTTGTGGGGTTATGTTAAATCTCGAGTTTATGTCAACAAGGCAGAAACAGTAAATGATCTTATGAATAATATCACGCGTGTTATTCGTGAAGTTGGACATAATTTACGTTCTTCTGTCATTGAAAATTGGGTCAACTGTATACGCGCAACCCACGAAGTCGCGGCGGTCACTTAACTGATGTTCTCTTCCACACGTAATGCCATTAATTATGCTCCAAAATAAAAAAAGAAATAAACCTCTATCGTTTATAGAACGTGTTTTATTTAAGTTCAAAGGTAGGACACTCTTGTTGAAAGACCCTATATAATATCCATAGGTGGCTGCATTCTCGTATCGGTATGTAATTCTATTTTATAGACCCTTATTGCATTTCACATACCACACCGGAAGGATTTAACAGCATGCAGTTTCCCCTCACATTACTGTTACAGCAGCATACCACACGTTATTATTGGCTAAAGTGAAGAAGCTCATTGCAAGGAAACGACCAGAACTTCATCGGACAGGGTGGCGACTTCATCATGACAACGCGCGGCCTCACGTCGCAAATCAAGTCATGGAGTTTTTAGCTGTATGGAAGATACCTGTGTACCGCATCCGCCTTATAACCGCGATCTTGCAGCCTGTCATATTTTTCTTATTCCCATCATTAAATGCAAAGGTCCGGGGCATTCGATTTGAAAACTCTAAAGCAGTGCTCAAGAAAAATGAGGCGATTCTCAAGAATCTCGAAAAGAATGGCCTGCACCATGTGTTCGCTATAAAAAGTGCATAGAAGTAGGAGGCGATTCCTTTGAAAAAGATCGTATAAACATTGAAATGGAGTAATAAACATATGTGAAAAAATCTGATGTGTTACACTCACATGACTTTCTCTACTCTTGTACAAACTATTTTTACAAACGCTTATTCTCCATATGCTTCATGTTAATGGAGATATCGAGATGTCAATCTTATTGATAATTTTCTTGTAGATGCAAGGGGAATATGGTAGGTTTTAAGCGATAGTCAAATATTTTAACGCTGGTTGCTATGTGGTGAATTCCATTCTCTTTGCATGTCCAGGACATAAAAAAAAAATCTGATGTGTTACACTCACATGACTTTCTCTACTCTTGTACAATCATTTTTACAAACGCCTATTCTCCATATGCTTCATGTTAATCGAGATATCGAGATGTCAATCTTATTGGTAATATTCATGTAGATGCAAGGGGAATATGGTAGGTTTTAAGCGATAGTCAAATATTTTAACGCTGGTTGCTATGTGGCGCATTCCATTCTCTTTGCCTGTCCAGGACATAAAAAAATGAATAACGAATTTGAGAAAAAGTATAAGTATTGGAAAATTTAAGGAAATAACAAGCAATATCTCGAAAACGGTTCACTCAACAAAAGAAATGTATATAATATAAGTTGTGTATTTTAACGCGATCTACATTTTTTGTGTAGTAAAATTTTGTCTATCTCTTATGGTTTACCAGTTATGCAAAAGTCGTTCACAATGAAGAACACTTTTGGAGACATTCCCAGAAAATTCGAGATATACATTTCATTTGTCATGAAAATACCTTAAACATATGATATTTTAATTAAAATCGTTAGAGCCATTTTTGAGAAAATTAAAATTTTCGAAAAATGTTCCATGTAAAGGGTACTCTGGGGTGGGGGGATTTTCTTGAAAACCTTCGTGTCGCATCTCTGGAAGATACTGAACCTAAATACCAAGTTTGGTGTTTATCCGACTGTTCGTTTCTGAGTTATGCTGTTCACAGACACACAGACACACAGACACACACACACACACACACACACACACAGACACACACACGGACATGTTTCCAAAAATGCTTTTTTTGGATTCAGGGAGTCTCAAAACATGTATTTCCGGTGAAATCTCGGTATCGAATTTTTGGGTGGAATGCAATACTTCCCCTACTTACTATACGTAGTAGAGAAAGTAATTAGTCCCGTCTTTGTTGATCAGCCCTAGTACTTCCTACAGTTGCGTATTTGAGACGAATCGATTAAAACTTTCACCACGAATATTTCTGAAATGATGAGTATTACTCTTGAAATGTCTAACGCTAAAATGAAATGTTAACAATTGCTCATATTATGTGTAACCAAAACAAAGCAAAGCCGAAGTTAACTGATTAGCGACCCGGCTGCTCTCTTAAGTTTTTCAAAATGTTGAATCTCCCAACTTCAATCTACACACGGCCAGGCGAAAGAAAGAAATCTTGTGTTGCATGCACATCACTTTCTCTACTCATTCTTCTACAAACTATTCTTACTAAAGCGTGTTCTTCTATCTACTTTGTTAATACAGATAAACCTTCATATCACATTTACACATTTCGTGGTAGGTATGTATAAGAAGGATATAGCAGGCTAAAGCGAAGTTAGATATTTAAAAAGCGGATCGCTATGTGATGACCTTGAAATTCCGTACTGCTTCCTTGAGCGCTTGAAAAAAAAAGTAGTACGGAAAATAAAAATATTTGAAAATTCAAACCAATAACAAAGAAAATCTGGGAAATGATTAACGCAACAAAAAAGTTATTTGATGTAAAGATCACCATTTTTTGTGCAATGAGATTTTGTCTCTCTCTTTCGATTTACCAATTAAACAAAAGCAATTCAATACAAAGAGGACTTCACACAGTATTCCCAGAAAATTCAAGCTATGCTTTTTATTTATTATGCAAATTTTACTAAAGCTACTTTTGAGAAAATCAAAAATAACCAAAATCTTTCTATGTAAAAGATAATTTAGGACGGGGGATTTATTGAAAATCATGTCGAATTCTTAGGAAATGCTGAACTTACGCATCATATTTTTTATTTAACTGACTTTGATTTTCATTTTTGAGTTATGTTCACAGGCGCGCATACTCATTTTTCTTAAAAACAATTTTTTCTAGATCCAGCGAACCTCAAAACGTGTATTTCCGGTGAAATACGGTATGGAAGGTTTAGGTGAAATACAATGTTTCCTCTGCTCATTGTAAGTACATAGTAGAGAAAGAAATCAATACTAAGTTTGGTATTTATCCGACTATTCGTTTTTGAGTTATGCTGTTCACAGACACACACACGGACATGTTTCCAAAAATGCTTTTTTTTTATTCAGGGAGTCTCAAAACACATATTTTCGGTGAAATCTCGGTATCGAATTTTTGGGTGGAATACAATACTTCCCCTACTTACTATACGTAGTAGAGAAAGTAAAAATGTAGATTTCTTTAAAAAAAACAATTTATTTCAAATAGCTCTTTAGCGGCATCAGCCGTTTCCGAGATATTTGTTATTGTTTCGATTAATTCAATACTTTGTCATTTTTAACAAGTCCGGTCGATTTTCAGTTGTTTCTCGCGATTGCATGGAAACAGTATGAAATTTTAAGGCCAGCTTATAGCGTCCGGTTCTTAAACGTTTGACAGTTGGTGTTCCTTTTATATCTATAACGAAATGTGTAGTGCCGGTATTTCTGCAAAGGTTTATTTGGATTAAAATGTACTAGATAGAAAAATAAGATTGAGTAAGAAGGGCTTGTATACCCACTAATAAACAATAGAGGTTAGAAAAGTCATGTGAATGTATCACATCAGATTATTTATTTATTTTTATATCTTGTACCTTTTTATATGCCGTAACATGGTGAGCATAACCTTACAATTTAGTGATAATTATCATGATTTTGCAATAAGACAAATTTTTTATGTGTTTATGAAATGCTGTTCATATACTGGAAAGAACGAATTGTATAAAAACTGTAGGAAAATGTAGCCTTGAAGGGAAAGAATAGTACCTCCTATGTGTGCTACTTTCCTAATACCACTGTGCTGCAAAGGAGAGGTGGAACTGACTCAATTTAGCTGCCTGCTACTTTCCCAGCAAGGAAGGACAGACATTCTCTGAAAACATTAACTTGCTGTAAAGGTAAACACAGAAACATAAGTATCCGGAAACACGGATAATTATGACTAAGCATGCAGCTGGCAATCCACTTGGCGAGGGAGATACCGAAAGGCTCGTTTTGCTTTGAGTATGGATGACTAACTCGTTTGTACAGGAGCGAAAATCAGTATAGAGGCAGATGTACTTGTTTTAAAAATCTGATGTTACACTCACATGACTTTCTCTATTCTTGTACAACTATATTTACAAACGCTTATTCTCCATATGCTTCATGTTAATCGAGATATCGAAATGTTAATCTTATTGCTAATTTTCTTGTACAGGCAAGGTGAGTATGGTAGGCTTTAAGCGATAGTCAAATATTTTAAGAGCTGGTTGCTATGTGGAGTATTCCATTCTCTTTGCATTACCAGGACAAAAAAATGAATAACGCATTTCCATTTGAGAAAAAGTATTGGAAAACTTAAGGGAATAACCAGCAATATCTCGAAAATGGTTCAATCAACAAAAAAATGTATATGACATAAATTGTGTATTTTAACGCGATCTACATTTTTGTGTAGTAAAATTTTGTGTATCTCTTATGGTTTACCAGTTATGCAAAAATCGTTCACAATGAAGAATACTTTTGGAGACATTCCCAGAAAATTCGAGATATACATTTCATTTGTCATGAAAATATCTTAAAACATATGATATTTTAATCAAAATCGTCAGAGCCATTTTTGAGAAAATTAAACTTTTCGAAAAATGTTCCATGTAAAGGGTAATCTGGGGTGGGGGGATTTTTTTGAAAACCTTCGTGTCGCATCTCTGGAAGATACTGAACCTAAACACCAATTTTGGTGTTTATCCGACTGTTCGTTTCTGAGTTATGCTGTTCACAGACACACATACGGACATGTTTCCAAAAATGCTTCTTTTTGGATTCAGGGGGTCTCAAAACATGTATTTCCGGTGAAATCTCGGTATCGAATTTTTGGGTGGAATACAATACTTCCTCTACTTACTATACGTAGTAGAGAAAGTAAAAAGAAACGCCTTTACAGATTTAAATTATGATTTTTATTTGCTGCGCCGTTTGCTTAAAGTAGGTGGAAGTATTGTGTTCCACCCAGAAGATTATCTTGTGTTACATTCACATGCCTTTCTGTAAACTATTCTTACTAACGCTTATTCTGTATTTCTCTACCACATACCTATAGGTAGAGAAGGTATTTCATTCCACAAAAAAAATCGATAACGAGATTTCATTGGAAATGCATGTTTTGAGGCCCCGTGAATCCAAAAAAGCATTTTGACTTTCTCTGTTAGAAAAAGGTCCTTTTGTGTGTGTGTGTGTGTGTGTGTGTGTGTGTGTGTGTGTGTGTGTGTGTGTGGGTGTGGGTGTGCACAGCATAAGTCAAAAACGAAAAATCGCATAAATACCAAACTTGGTATTTAGGTTCAGTATCTTTCAAAGATGCGACATGAAGATTTTCAGATAAATCCCGCAACACCAGACTAACCTTTACAATGAACATTTACTCGAAATTTTTTATTTTCTCAACAATGACTGAACTTTTTGGGAATTTTTCCAAAAGTCGTCTTCAATCTGAATGGCTTTTGCATAGCTGGTAAACCATAAGAGATAGAAATATTTTACTACACAAAAAATGTAGATCTCGTTAAAACACAATCTTCACAAACTTTTTTTAATGTACCATTTCCGAGATATTCCTTGTTATTTGTTTGAATTTTCCAATACTTATACCTTTTCTTAAATGGGAATTGATTATTCGTTTTTTCCCTTTTTTGTGTTACTTTTTTGTTATGCCCTGGACATACAAAGAAAATGGACTACTCCACATATCAACCAGCTCTTAAAAGATTTGACTATCGCTTAAACCCAACCATATTCCCCTTACACCTACAAGAAATATAGCAATAAGATAGTTTCTGCAAATGTTTATCTCGATTAACATGAAGTAGATGGAGAATAAGCGCTTGTAAAAATATTTTGTACAAGAGTAGAGAAACTCATGTGAGTGTAACACATCAGAATTTTTTTTTACTTTCTCTACCACATATCTAGTAGGTAGAGAAGGTATTTCATTCCACCGAAAACATCGATAACGAGATTTCATTGGAAATCCCTGAATCCAAAAAAGCGTTTTTTAGAAAAAGGTCCATGTGAGTGTCTGTGAACAGGACAACTAAAACGAAAGGTCGGATAAATATCAGAACTCCTGCCCCTGACAATAAATATGAATTCAGTTGCGCTATGGAAGAGAAATTTTCATCATTTCTTTATGATTATAATGAAATTGCTTACAAGCGATTATGTTAAGCATATAAACATTGTAAATTCCATTTAGCGATTCTCTTTGTCCTGCTTGGCTTATCATTTCAGGCATTTTTGATCCGGTGTTAATATTTACATGACAACTTTAAAGATTTCTCCGATAATAGCTAAGGAAATGGAATACACAGAGTCCATAATTATTTATTAAGATGCATTTACAATAGTTCTTGATAACGCTCGTCCTCACAATTCTTAACTAGTTTCAAAATTGTACCTACTGTTAATAACTGTGTTCTTTCTGTCCTTGAGAACTCGCCTGTGAAGTAGACTACCTAACACTCCCATTAAATAGACTATAAACCTTGTCAGGTTCACCAGTTTTATGATAATAAAAATTCTGTGAAAGTTTTTCTGCAAAAAATTCGATATTGCAAATGCTTATACTTTTACTTATTTCGATTACATAATGCCTAATCCCCCCCCATCCTCTGTGCAGCTTTAAAAATTAAAAATGTTTATGCATTCGTGCTATCAGTATTATAAAGCTAACTTTTCCAAAATTTACTTCTCCTGCCATTTATTTGAGGCAGAGTAATTCAATACATAAATTAGAAATCTAGATTTCATTAGACGTATTAGCCCAATATATTAAAACATCTGATGTGTTACACTCACATGACTTTCTCTGCTGTTGTGCAAACTATTTTTACAAACGCTTGTTCTCCATCTACTTTATGTTAATCGATATCAAAATATGCAGAAACTACCCCATCACTGATTTTTTATGGTGCAAGGGGAATATGGTAGGCTTTAAGCGATAGTCAAATCTTTTAAGAGCCTGTTGCTATGTGGTGCATTCCGTTCTCTTTGCAAGTCCAGGATATAAAAAAACGAATAACGAATTCCCATTTGAGAAAAAGTATAATTATTGGAAAATTCAAACAAATAACAAGGAATATCTCGGAAATGGCTCGCTCAAAAAAATGTATATGACATAGATTGTGTGTTTTAGCGAGATCTACATTTTTGTGTATTAAACTTTTGTCTATCTTTTACTGTTTATCAGTTATGCAAAATTCACTTAAAATAAAGACGACTTTTGGGAACAAATTCAAGATATACATTTCATTTGCCATGAAAGTATCTTAAACATATGATATTCTAATAAAAATTGTATGAGCCATTTTTAAGAAAATCAAAATGTTCGTAAAATGTTCCTTGTCAAGGATAGTCTGGGGTGGGGGATCTTCTTGCAAATCTTCGTGTGGCATCTCTGAAAGATACTGAACCTAAATACCAAGTTTGATACTTATCCGGCTTTTGGTTTTTGAGTTATGCTCTTCACAGACACACACACGGAGTTTTTTCTAAAAATCTCGATATAGAATTTTTGGGTGGAATCCAATACTTACCCTACATACTGTAGAGTAGTAGAGAAAGTAAAAAGATGTATGTACGTCTCTATATATCTGTATACCTTAGTAATATATCAAATAAAATTGCAAAATGGTGTGAAGCAAATAGTTTGGCTATTAATAAAGATAAAACATTAGATTTAACTTTAAATCTAAAACATTCCAGTCTTGATAAGCAGTTAAATTTCTCAGCATTCATCTTCAAGCCAGCTTAGGATGGGAACATAATATTACTTATATTTCATATAAAATTAGTAAAGCTTTATTTGCCTTAAGAATTTTAAAGCTGTATTTTCGGTTGGAATCCTTATTAAATGTTTACCATGCAGAGGTATATAGTCTCTTTGTATATGGCAAGCTTTTGTGGGGTAATCATTCTTCAGCAGGGACTGTTAGAATCATGTGTGGAGTTCCACAGAGAACTCACTGCAAACCACATTTTGTAAAGTTTAATATTTTAACTTTGACATCAATATTTATTTTGGACTGTTTGCTCTACATGAAGAGAAAATTTCAGCAATTATGTATTGTATAGGAGTGTTCATAGCTACTCTACTAGAAATTGCTTCAACATTTATGTATATAACAAAATCTTTTCTACTATAGTCTAATCTTTTCCAAGATTAAAAACCGTTGTGAAACTGTTAAAAGAACTTTAGTTTTTACATTTTAAGAAAAAAAATAAAACCCACACTGCTATCTAACCCTTTTTACAGTCTCAATGAATTTTAAGACAGCAGAATGTTTTTTGGAGCATGCATGCATATAATTATAATGTTATTGTTTTAACGTTGCTGTACATTTTTTTTATTTTCTTGGCAAAAGAGAGATCTATGTATCTCTCTGCCTGTGCCTGTAAACAAAAATGTCTGATGCGATACATTCACATGACTTTCTTTACCCTCTATCATAGTCAATTTTTTAGAACTGGGCACTATATGGTGGCCTTAAAATGCCATACTGTTTCCATGTAATCTTGAGAAACAACTGAATGTTAACAGGACTTTCAGAGAATGACCAAGAAATGAACAATTCGAACCTTGAGTAACGGATGTCAGAAATTGGGTGGAATCCTATTTTAAATAAATTGTGTGTATTAAAGAATTATACATTTTCTGAGTAGCACGTTTTCGTCTATGGCTTGAAGTTTACCAGTTATGCAACATTAAATAAAACTCCTTCAGAATGGGCTATTCCCCGAAAATTCAAGATACATATTTTTTTAAATAAATGTCTTTCATGCATGGTATTTTAAACAAAATGGTTAGAGCCATTTTTAGAAAATAAAGAATTTCTAAAAATGTTCCATGTAAAGGGTAGTTGGGATGGGGGAATTTTTATTGAAAATCCTCATGTCGCATCTTTGAATATTATTGAATCTAAATTCCAAGTCAGGTGTTTATTCGACTTTTCGTTTTTGAGTTGTACTGTTCACAAACATACGGACACACAAGCGCGCGGAAGTTTTCCAAAAATGTTATATTGGGATTCAGGAAGCCTCATAACATGTATTTCCGGTGAAATCTCGGTATGGAATTTTTGGGTGGAATGCCATACTTCCCCTATTTACTACACATAGTAGAGAAAGCAATAAAAAGTCAAATACACAACAAATTTTATATTTAAGTACGATATATTCTGACTCTATTCAGTTTCTCAACTGTCACTGTTTCGTTTTTATGTAGTTCACCTTCATTGGAGTTCAGTTCACTAAGTGAACTAGTTCAATTGTCTATCACTTCACTTCCTTCGTGACGTGGCCTCTTCATGCCGGACGGTCCACTTCACTCGGGAGTCGAACTCAAGACCTCCACAGTAGCAGTCGCTGCACGTCACAACAATCGCCACCAACTCGCTCGGAGAATCGCTCTTGATGTCGCGTCACTTTTTCGTTTTTATGTAGTTCACCTTCATTGGGAGTACGCTTCACTAAGTGAACCAGTTCAATCGTCTATCGCTTCACTTACGTATCCTCTTCATGCCGGACGGTCCACTTCACTCGGGAGTCGAACACAAGACTTCCACAGTAGCAGTCGCTGCACGTCACAACAGTCGCCACCAACTCGCTCGGAGAATCGCTCTTGATGTCGCACGTCACTTTTTCGTTTTTATGTAGTTCACCTTCATTGGGAGTTCAGTTCACTAAGTGAACTAGTTCCGCCGTCTATCGCTTCACTTCCTTCGTGACGTATCCTCTTTATACCGGACGGTCCACTTCACTCGGGAGTCGAACACAAGACATCCACAGTAGCAGTCGCTACACGTTGCAACAGTCGTCACCAACTCGCTCGGAGAATCGCTCTTGATGTCGCACGTCACTTTTTCGTTTTCATGTAGTTCACCTCCATTGGGAGTTCGCTAAGTGAACTAGTTCAATCGTCTATCGCTTCACTTCCTTCGTGACATAACCTCTGCATGCCGGACGGTCCACTTCACTCGGGAGTCGAACACAAGACTTCCACAGTAGCAGTCGCTGCACGTCACAACAGTCGCCACCAACTCGCTCGGAGAATCGCTCTTGATGTCGCACGTCACTTTTTCGTTTTTATGTAGTTCACCTTCATTGGGAGTTCGCTGCACTAAGTGAACTAGTTCAGTCGTATATCGCTTCACTTCCGTCATGACGTAACCTTTTCATGCCGGACGGTCCACTTCACTCGGGAGTCGAACACAAGACCTCCACATTAGCAGTCGCTAAACGTCGCAACAATCGTCACCAACTCGCTCGGTAAATAGCTCTTGATGTCGCAGCAGAAACGCAGTTGCTAACTCACTCGCAACTGACTGGACTGCACGAGAACGCTCGTCTATAACTATATTATAGTTATAATTGTCTATATTATAGTCGGTGGAATCTTTCCCTAAGATTCTCGAACGTTCTAGAACTATTTCGACACACTTTCGGGTGGAGGGGGAGAAGCAGCTTCCAGAAGGTTCTAGTTATCTTCCGATAGCGCGTCCGGTGCTTACTCTGGCGAGCGGCAGTTAACTTGTTTCCTCCGACCGCTCGGTGCCGACCTCCCAATAAACTGGAGGCCATGGCCGCCACGTCATTATATATTAAGTAGCAAAAATAAGGATTTTCAGTTATTTTCCCTCATCTCAAATAAACATTTATATGCATATTTTACTTTCCCTACTACGTATATTAAGTAGGGGAAGTATTCAATACCCAATTTCACCGGAAATGCATGTTTTGAGGACCCTGAATCCAAAAAAGCCTCTGTAGAAAAAAATCTGTGTGTTGTGTGTGTGTGAGAGAGAGAGAGAGAGGGGGGGGAGAGGGAGAACAGCACAACTCAAAAACGAAAGTCGGATAAATATCAAACTTTGTAGTTGGATTCAGTACCTTCCAAGGATGCGACACGAAGATTTTCAAGAAAATTTCTCCACCCCAAACTACCCTTTAGATGGAACATTTTTGAAATATTTTATTTTTCAAAAAAATGGCTCTAATTATTTTGATTAAAATATAATACATTAAAGATATTTACATGACAAATAAAATGCGTATCTTGAATTTTCTCGGAATAGCCTGTGAAGTCCACTTCAGTTGGAAGAAATTTTCTGTAATCTTGTATAAGTGTTAAACGGTAAGCGATCTCTTTAAAACATACATTTTACTTCAATTTTTTTTGTGGCTTTAAAACCTTTCAGCATTCAGTTGCTTCTTGCGATTGTATAGAAATAGTATGGAATTTTAAGGCCAGTGTATATCGTCCGCTTCTTAAACATTTGACTGTCGCTATTCCCTTTGTATGTTTAATTTAGTTATTTCTGCAAAGGTTTGTTTGGAATAAAATGTAGCAGATAGAAAAATAAGCTTTAGTAAAAGTAGTTTGTGTACCCACTAATAAATTATAGAGGGTAGAGAAAGTCATATGTATGTATCACATCAGATTTTTATTGTTTTCTCTATTACGTAAGGTAAGTAGGGAAAGTGTTGCATTCCACCCTAAAATTCGATACCGAAATTTCACTGGAAATACATATTTTCAGGTGCCCTGAAGCTAAATACAACATTTTGGAAACATGTCCGCGTGTGTGTCTGTCTGTCTGTCTGTCTGTCCGTCCGTCCGTCCGTCCGTGAACAGCATAGCCCAAAACGAAAAGTGGAATAAATACCAAACTTGGTATTTGAGTTTAGTGTCTTCCAAGGATGCACACGAATATTTTCAAGAAAATCTCCCCACCCCAGACTACCCCTTACATAGAACATTTCTCGAAAATTTTTATTTTCTCAAAAATGGCTTTAACGATTTTGATTAAAATATTATATGTATGTTTAAGATATTTTCATGGCAAATGAAATGTATATCTTGAATTTTCTGAGAATGATCCAAAAAGTGCTCTTAATTCTGAATGACTTTTGCATATTAAAACACACAATTTATGTCGCCTACAATATTTTTTGTCGAGTGAACCATTTCCGAGATATTCCTTGTTATTTGTTTAAATTTTCCAATATTTATACTTTTTTTCAAATGGGATTTCGATATATATATATTTTTTATTATTGCTATTTTTTATTTATCTTTTTTTAATGTCCTGGACATGTAAAGAGAATGGAACGCCCCACATAGCAACCAGCTCTTAAAAATTTGACTCTCGCTTAAAGCCTACCATATTCCCCTTGCACCTACAAGAAAATTAGCAATACGTTAATTTCTGCAAATGTTTATCCCGATTAATATAAAGTAGATGGAGAATAAGCATTTATAAAAATATTCTGCACAAGAGTAGAGAAAGTCATGTGACTACAACATATCAGACTTTTTTATTTCCATATATATTTTTATTCTATTAAGAATGGATATTGCGATTTTCATTAAAATATTTCAACACAAAATGTACATCCTGAGTTTTATGTAGATGTCCTTTGCTATAATTTTACAGCGTAAATTGAATTCTTATAGCTAGGAAACCCTAACATATACTATTGCAAGAAAACTTTTAAAACATTAAAATCTACAGTATATGCCAAATAAAACGTCGGGTGGTCAGCGTTCGGTTACTCAGACCCGAGGTGTCGGATTCTATTGCCGGCTGGGGCGGAAGAATTTTAATTTAGAATCTTTCCCTGCCCTCTGAAGAGTCTGCACGTAGAATGTGGGAGTACATGTGAGTGTGTTTAATATTAAAAATTGATTATAAATCAACGTTAAAGACCATACATCAACGCGTTACTTTTCGTCAAAGTCCCCAGTATGATTATAAACTGCTATACAAATGAAACAACGGGAGAATGTTAACTGGTCTTTCTTCTGTTTTTTTTTTTTTTGTTAAGTCGATCACATTAATGATATAACAGTGAGAACTCTGTAAAGTCACAGCGAAATTTAAGTACATCATATTAATACAATAACAGTGGCAGGTTTGTAAAAATACAGTTAAAGTTAAGTAGATCATATTAATTACGTAACAGTTGCAGATTTAAGTCACAGTGAATGCTGAAGTAGATCACATTAATGATATAACAGTGAAACATTTGTAAAGTCACATTGAATGTTATGTAGATCACATTAATGAAGTAACCGTGAGAAGTTTTTAAGTCATAGTGAAAGTTAAGCAAATCACGTTAATCAATTAACAATGATAACTTTTTTTTATGAATAATAAAAGAATAATATCAGAGAAAATAATTTCGTCCTTAAATAACAGTCTTTTTTTTTTCTTATTTTTTTTTGAAACCTGTGTATTTTGTTGTATAGGAATATACAAACGGCTAAGAGGTCAATTAAATGTTTATAAAGCACCTTGCTATACACTGGCCTTTTTTTTGTTGGTACGACATCTTTTTTTTTTATTTTTTTTTTTTTATTTTACAATTATTTAAGCAAGGAAGAACAGGATCCTAACAAAAAGGGAAAAGGGTATTACTCTGCTAGTGGAGCTTAAATCTGAATATCCAAGGCTGGAATGGCCCTGTTCTGTGTTGCCGAATCATCTGCCATCTCTCAGCACGTAAAAATTGTCGTAGATGAGGCAGTACACAATCAGCTGGATCGTCCAACGTTTGTAGCCAAGTAAAGGTGCCCATAATCAGCCAGAGTAGGGAATTATACAACGGGGGGCTCACTTTAGGAAGGTTCAAATGCAAAATATCAGAGGGTTGAGGAATCCATCCGGTAGGTATCCAAGTACGACAATATCCTAAAACCCAAGTCCAGACCACCGTTTTGCCGGAACATTCCATCAGTCGATGAGGAAGGGAATCTGCGGCATTACAAAGTGGGCAGTTGTGGGAAATAGCCATCCGGTGGCGATAGAGTTTGTCTGCCGTTGGAAGGATTTCGTTTACCACCGCATACGTTACTGCCATCCAATCGAAGTTAATCTGTGGCAGGCTAAAACATCTCCAAATGCGTCTCCAGGGCAGTTTCTGTTCGTCATAAGCTCTTGCAAGCTGATAAACATATAGATGCTCTAACTGGTTTTGGCATTGGATCCACATGATAGGTGTTCATACTCATTGGGATGTTTTGGAGCTCAAACATAATGTACAACTTTTTAAAATGAGCTAGAAAATTTGTACAGCGCTAAGTACCTAATGTTTGAGTCAATCCAGATTTATATGTGCCTCTTATACCTTTTTTTCATTGAGTGTGGTGCCTTGATCTATATGAATATGTATGTATATACACACAGATATATATATATATATATATATATATATATATATATATTCTAAAGCGAATGGAGAATCTACCCAAGGTACGCTTTGTGCTTAGCAGGTTGCATAAAACACAAAAACACTAGGGACGAATGATTCCTTTGGTATGAGAGTGATAGCGAAAATTCTTAGAATGCCATGTTTCTAAAAGCAAATAAAATTTATTATATTTTACAGGCTACTTTAAATGTTTTTGCGAGTTGAGTGCCTTATAGTTTATTCGATTTGCTCTAACAGTTTGTTAATTATCATCATTTAAAGATTTTCTGTTCACCCAAAATGCATTTGAATAAAGAAATTTCCGGGATATAATTTTTTTTACGATTTTAAATCGTCATTAACACCTAAAAATGTGAAGATCGGCTTAGAAATGCATTTGGCGAAGAAGCCCCATCTAAGGCAACAATTTATTATTGGTATAGGAACTCGCTGTTCGAGCAATGCTTGAAAAAGATCGACGGACATTTTATGAATTTATTCGGGTGACGTTGAGCCTTGGTATGAGTCAAATCCAAACTATTTTACATCAACAGTTAGACGTGAGAAAACTTTGTTGTCGATGAATTCCACATAAACTGACTACCGATCAAAAACAACAGCACATTGATTGGTGCAGAAAAACTCTGCAAAAATTTCAAGGCAGCATTTCAAATTCAGCTTGGAATATCGTTACTGTGATGAATTTTGAATTTATTTTTATGATTCTGTATAGTAGTTTGTCTTTTATTTTCTAAAACGGGCCATATTGCTACTATAGCATTAGAAGCTATTGGTTCACAAATGTCTGTTTAACGCAAATGTTTGAAAAAGTTCGTGAAAAACGCCCAAAATGAAAAATAATGTTACATCATGACAACGCATCGTCGCATACAGCAAAACTAACAACTGAGTATCTGGATGCCCTAAAGGTCAACATAATGGACCCTACAGCCCTGACCTAACACATTGTGATTTCTTTTTGTTTCCAGAAATTAAATCAGTTTTTCATCACATGAAGCAGTGGAACATAAAAATCTGGTTTTTGAAGCGCCTCAGGAAGAGTGGCATCATTGCTTTAAGGACTGGTTTCATCGAATGCAAAAATGTATTGATGTTAAAGGGGAATATTTTGAAAAACAATAAAGTCATTTAAATTTTTTAAAACTAGACTTTGATTTTCTAAACATTTTCGGTGTCGCCCTTACACGCTTTAATGCTAGTTCATCATTTGAATGCCGACACATGTAGCCAGGCCATTACAGCACAGACTTCTGAACAGGAAGTCTGCAGTTCAAATCCCGCCAGGACCATCCTCCCTGAGTGAGGTTTTTTCCCAGGATTTCCTCAGTCCGCATAACTGGCAAATGCGGGGGAGATACCTTAAACTTAATCGTGGAACTTTTCCTTTCCAAAATTCATTTCCGAATTATAATTTAATTTCATGTATCATCAATGTCCACCGCCTGTGGTGCCATATGCAATAAGAACTGGTCATATGACCAAAGAGGTTAGCTTTGACTTGAGTATTGCCTTTGACCTGAGAAAAATTGGTGGTGTTAACTGCTCGCTTAAGGAACCCGGGCACTGAGATTTGGTCCCAAAAAATTACAAAATCGTCGAACTCCAGATTTTAACATAAGAACGCTAGGAAGTTTACACAACATATACCATTATACAGAATGCTCGGAAATTCCCGTTACAAACTTTTAGGTCTTGTAGAGGGGACTGAATACGTCATGTTTTGAATAGGAAGCCATGTCCGGAAACGTACTGTTTCTGTACTACAACCATTTGAAAGCAGGTGTTCAAAGTGACCACGTTTGCTTAAGTACCTTAGGCGTGACTCAGTACATCACTTTTCTTACAACTCAACTCATTGGATAACACTACTAAAGAAATAAACAGGAAACTTAATGAATGTTCACAAACACTTTGTTTACAGTTAAACTTAGGAATTGTTTTCGTCTTGCTATCACCGGATAGTTACCATTCTGATTCACTACAACCCTTTAGGAAATAATACCTAAGAAACAAAAAGCAAATTTAATCATGTTTCAAAATACCTTTGTTTACAGTTAAACTGAACAATTTGTATTTCACTTCGTCACAGCTGTTTGGCATTCTGATCCGCTACAACTCCGGTTCGATGTGACGACCACTAAACTTGTTGCACACCTGTACTTACGAATGATGTTCTGGTAAAGTCTCTCCATCACTCCTGGTACCTCTGTTGTGCAACGACCACAATTCGTGCCAAAATTTCTTCCTTTGATTCTACAGGATCTGACTTTACAGGGCTCAAATCAGGGTAGAGGTCAAATGACATCAACTGTTCGTCTGACGTAAACGCCGCTCGTCGTGACTAGCCGGTTGCATTCCAGGCAAACCGACTTGAAATTGTTGTAGCATAGATGTGGTACGTTCCAGACTTGGGTTCCTATTCAAAACATTAGCTATTCAGTCCCCGCTACAAGTGCTAAAAGTTTGTAACGGGAATTCCCGAACATTCTGTAGACTTTTGCATTCTGTCGTTTTCAAGTTGTATTAACAATGTTGAAGTGGTAAGTAAACGGGCATTTAAAGACATATAGTGGCTTCTTTTGAGTTTTTCTCCAAGATGCATTTTTCAAAATATAAATTGTGCTTTGCGCATGATGTTTCGTGACAAATTTTATCCAAAAACTTTATGGTTGCCTACCACAACAATATCCTGAACTCTAGCTATCATTAATTCTGTCAGCTAATGGATTAGACAAAAGCAATTCTTAATCGTGGAAAATTTGTGCGGTTATGTTTTAAAAAATGTGAAAATAAATAATAATTAATATCTTAATAAGTACCTAAACGAATGATTTAAAAAACCCATAGTAATTTCTATTCTTTTAGGCTTTAAAAGTAAAGGGGAAATAATATATTGCTTCACTTTTAAATTTTATGTTGCAAAGATTCTTCATAGTTCTATCAGTATTTTGCATTCATTTTTTTATAAAACACTTGCTTTGTACAGTTTTTCAACTATCACTCTTTTCTCATTTCATACTGTCACTGTTTTAAGTTCTTATCTTTCAAGTTCACTGGGAGTTCACTTCACTTATGTCGCTTCTCTTGGGTGAGCTAGTTCGATTCTCCAGCACTTCACTTCCTTCATGACGTAGCCTCATCACGCCGGACGGTTCACTTCCCTCGCTTCACGCCGGACGGTACACTTCACTTATGCTGCTTCACTTCGGTCAACTAGTTCAATTCTCCGGCACTTCACTTCCTTCATGACGTAGCCTCATCACGCCGGACGGTTCACTTTCCTCACTTCACGTCGGACGGTTCACTTCACTTATACCGCTTCACTTCGGTCAACTAGTTCAATTCTCAGGCACTTCACTTCCTTCATGACGTAGCCTCATCACGCCGGACGGTTCACTTCCCTCACTTCACGCCGGACGGTTCACTTCACTTATGCCGCTTCACTTCGGTGAACTAGTTCAATTCTCCGTCACTTCACTTCCTTCATGACGTAGCCTCTTCACACCGGACGGATCACTTCACTCGAGAGTCGAGCACAAGCCTTCCACAACCGTTGCTCCGCGGTAGCACTCGCTGCACATCACAGAAGCCTCCACCAACTCGCTCGGAGAATCGCTCTTGATGTCGCACTAGAAACACAGTCGCTAACTCGCTCGCACACACTGACTACTCAAATCTGTCGCACTCGATACGCACTGCCTGATAACCCGCGAGAGCGCTCGCTTATATAGCCAATGGAATCCTCCAAAGAAGGTTCTCGAAACTTCTAGAACTATTTTGACACACGTTAAATCTCCCAGTAAGTTCTAATTATTTCAGATATTGTGCCCGGTGTTTACACTGACAAGCGCGTTATTATTGTTTACTCGGACCGCTCGGCGCCAACCTCTCGATAACCTTGAGTCATAGTCGCTGCGGCACAATATTCAATACTTCCGAAACTAATTATTACATCCAACTAAAACTTCGCGCCTGAGCTATCTTTATCAAAAAAATCTGATGTGTTACACTCACATGACTTTCTCTACTCTTGTACAAACTATTTATACAAACGCTTATTCTCCATCTACTTCATGTTAATCGAGATAAACATTTGCAGACTCTATCTTATTGCTAGTTTTCTTGTAGATGTAAGGGGAATATATATTTACAAGGACAATTTGGAAATACAGTAGCCTTTAAGCGCACATCTCTTAATAGCTGGTTGCTAGGTGCAGCACCATTCCCTTTGTCACAGATTAATACTCTTTGCATATCCAAGACAAAAAAATTAATAACGAATTCCCATTTGAGAAAATAAGTATTGAAAAATTTAAGGAAATAACAAGTAATATCTCGAAAATGGTTTACTCAACAAAAAAATGTATATGACATAAATTGTGTATTTTAACGCGGTCTACATTTTTTGTGTAGTAAAATTTTGTCTATCTCTTATGGTTTACCAGTTATGCAAAAGTCGTTCACAATGAAGAATACTTTTGGAGACATTCCCAGGAAATTCAAGATATGCATTTTATTTGTCATAAAAATATCTTAAACATGTGATATTTTAATCAAAATCGTTAGAGCCATTTTCGAAAAATGTTCCATGTAAAGGGTAATCTGGGGTGGGGATTTTATTGAAAACCTCGTATCGCATCTCTGGAAGATACTGAACCTAAATACCAAGTTTGGTGTTTATTCGACTGTTCGTTTCTGAGTTATGCTGTTCACAGACACACACACACAGAGAGAGAGACACACAGACACACACACGCACATGTTTCCAAAAATGCTTTTTTTGGATTCAGGGGGTCTCAAAACATGTATTTCCGGTGAAATCTCGGTATCGAATTTTTGGGTGGAATACAATACTTCCCCTACTTACTATACGTAGTAGAGAAAGTAAAAAAAAACAGGCTACAAATGTTGAACCAAATAACACCACTTACAGAAATTGCTAACTTCAGTCTCAAGATCCCTTAATATTGGTTTTGACAGTTTTATACTATTAAACACACCCATGGTCACTCCCAAATTCATACTTCCAGACTTTGGAGGATAGCAAATGATTCTGGCTAAAGAATTATTCCCTGCCCCAACCGGGAATCAAACCCGGGACTCTTGGGTTGAGAAGCCAGAGAACTGACTACTCGATCACAGAGGCAGTCAACAACATCTGTGTTTTGTAAAATAAGCTGCATTTTGAAATCATTTGTAGTGCCTAACCATTCATCAGATTTAACTAAAATAGAATGTAAATATAAGCTTTTATATCGACAACTTGTAAAATAAATATGAAAACAAACGAAAAGCGATAGAGAAAGGAGAGTTATGGTGACACATCTAAGTTTTCTCTACCTGAAACTTAGGCTGTGAGAATATGATTACGACAACAACAAAATTCTGAACGCAGAGGCGTCTCAATTTAAGTTTTAAAATTATTTTCATACAAAAGGTAAACCTGGTGAATAGAATATTTTACAATAAACGAATATTATATTCTAGAAAAATCGCTCCATTGATTTGTTTGACTTACTGTCAACTCTTAAGCCGCTCGTACATAATCAAATTTTTGTCAAATTCAATGATTTACAAGACTTTTCAAGAGTTGTCACAACTTCACAACTTTTCTTGTCAAATTGCTTCCAGTACTTTTAAACTCTTTGAAAGGCTTGAAAGCAAATAAGGACATGCTCTGAACATCAAAGACTTCACAATGATTTGATGACTTTAGCAATGAAATGCGAGTATTCACATTGCGTCACGAAATCTGCAACATGGCTGAAAGCGAAAAATAAACAAAAATGGCTACCCGGCCAAGGTATGTCGTATGCGAACTGATTAGGTTATACATAAGCTGGCCATGTCTGTACATCGAGAGCTCCATGGATTACCACAAGATGGAGCAGATGAAGGCGATTATGAAGAAATAATTGCCAGCCAGATTTCCGAACTAAGTACACATTAATGCAATGTTTTATAGTGTGGTTAATCTATCGATTGGTGTTATTTTCATTGTATTCCACACTCGTAATGTGATTTCATCGGATATAATACGTGAAATTGCTATATAACATTAGTAAAGAACAATATTTCATTGCGAATTGTTATACTGTGACGCAAATACTAAATTGCTTTGCGCGTGATAAATTATCAATGTGTTTCAGTTTAGCGAAGAGACAACTTGTAAATACACATTTTTGACATTGTCAAGTCTTGCCAGGTCTTTTCCAATCTTTTCACATATTGAAAAATATTTCACAAATTTTCTTGTAAGCTCTTGAATTGAAACAAACGTTTGATCGTGTACAAGGAGCTTTAAAGACATCAGTGAATGAAATAAAGAAACTCCGCATTCCTATAAACTTCTACACAGGTTTATTTTAATGCAGTTATATAATCTCATATGTTACTATTTTAATTCTAATTGTATAGAAGTCGGAACAACTTAGATTTATTACATAACCTAAAACGTTCATTTCTACAAAAGGTGGTCTTATATTTTAGCCCAACTTTCAAAATACTTGCATTTTTTAAAAAATGTCTTGGATTTCTGTATCTCTCGTCGAATTTAACCTCTTAACAATTCATCTTGTAAAATCCATTTTAGAAATGTTGAAACAATATCTTTAAAGGGGAATGACGAAAAATAAACAAAGAAAACTATACTAATTTTTTCACTGTGATTTTTTAAATTCTAAATCACGTTTCGTTAATATAACACAAAACGAATATAAAAAGCACCTAATTTTAAAATATCAGCAATGGAATATTTATATGCACAACTTACATCAAAATCTATTAAGGGATGTTTACAGCATTTTTTAGACAGGATGGCATAACACAGAGCACAGGAGCTAAAAGCTTTAGATTATCCCACTAGTGCGATACTCTTCATTGCGATCAACTTTGGTTTCAAGTCCAATAATATAACCATCACCCTTTGTGTTTGCACATGTTTAATAACTCGACTTGTGTGATTAGGTTTTACTTTTCATTACGTCTTTTTACATGATTAATTTCTCATGGCGCTCGGATTATCGGTTCACAATACAAATCGTCATACTTCAATTTATCGCAATTCCTTGTAGAGTTAACATATACGTTATATTGGCAGCATACTTTGATCTAAAACAATTACTCTTTCATCTAAACTACATAAAGATTAAATTGTGGAAATTATGAATTCAGAAGAAACTGAAATGGAAATGAAATTACAGAAGCAGCAGAAAGTATTTCACAAAAAATCCAGACAGCAACATAATACCGCATTTAATCGCTTCATTGCCTGGTGTAAGGCAAAACATGGTGAAAATAATTTCACTGAAAATGACTGCTAACGAATCAACACAACAAAAAATCTGACATCTCGCATTTTTAACGTCATTTGTATTGTTTCAAGAACTTGTTCAAAATCTCATATCTGATAGTTTCAGGAATCGATATAATGTTATTGATATTTTACAAATTCGAATGCTGCCTAAAAAAAATAGTAGGCATATGCCACACGTGTTAAAAGGTTGTATTTTGCTCGTAGGATTGCGGATTGCTAAACTCAGCTTACGTCTTCATTTCTCAAACATTCCTACTCGCAAAACAAAACCCTACTTTTAACTCTTGTATCATAAGCTACTATTATATCACAACTAATTTAGTTTTTGCATAAATGTGCTCGAAAATTCACTCGTAGTTAATCTTGATATAAAAACGTAGTATGTATAGGTTAGTCCTTGAAACATAAATTGGAGTTAATAAAACATCTGTAATTTAAATTCAGAAAAAAAGCTATCCAAAAATTTAGCTATCATTATCAGAACTTGGGATTTTAATTTGAAAACACCTGACTGGAGAAACACATCACTTCTGTAGAACATAAATTTTCACTCTTAAATTTTGATACATCGAAAATTCCGTCCTAGTGGATGTTAATTTTGTCAGACTCCTCTGACTTCAAAAATAAAATCAGATTTACTAACATAAAATATCAAAAATTTCCTTAAGGGAATGCAGCATACTATTTTAAAAAGTTCTTAGCAAGTTTGCTTGCACGTGCCTTATATAAAATTTCAAAATTTTTAAACTTTATTTCTACCCGTTTATTAGTTTCTAGGATACTACGTTTCATGGATAAATTTTAAACTTTACTCTTTTAAGTTTATTTTCACAGCTAGAATTTTAAGTGTACTTTTTAGTATTGAATAGAATGTTCATTTAATTATTTGTAGTAGTTTAGTAAGACAGAATATAAATTTGTGAAAACAATTATAGTTGAATACTTTTACTTGCTGAATTACTTTATTGGTTTAATATAATTTACTCAAAAACTTTCGGAATACAGCTTTTCAAAATGTCTATGAAGTTCTTGGAATGTAAATTTTGGCTCACCAAAAATGAAGAATAAAATAATTTCTACAAAAACCAATTTATATAGCTTATTAAGTTAAATGTTGACCACAATATTAAAAATTAAAATTAATTTTGAAATTTTGGGAGTGAGTACTTCTTATACGCAAAGGATTTATCAAGAGTTTTGCCAAAAATTCCTAGTGTATTCGCTTAAAAATGCAGTGATATATCTACTAACCAGTGAAAGAAATAAAAGTTAACACTCACTGAATAAAGATGAATTCAATACAGGAAACACTGTTAAACGTTGTACTTAGTTAAAGGACTTCTACATAAACACAGCTGACACGAAGTGTTCTCCTACTGAAGTATCGATGTCAACTGCGTCGATTTAAGACGATCTTCTGAATTATAAGACCGAGAATTGCGTTGACCAATGAGGAATGCATACCACCTACCCCCAGCCAGCTGGTATTCCAAGAAGGCGATAACACTGTGCTAGACGTCTGTCTGAAGAAAATGACACTGAAAAAACAATACACAGGATTCACGGTTATTAGTGCAGGGCTCCAACCTGATCGCAAGTTAACAACGCACTCTTTGCATGTCAGTTTTACTTTGCCTAAAAATCCATACTTCCAGATATTGCTTATCTTATTATTTTCTTTACTACGTACATTAACACAGGTATAGGGTACCGAGCGGGATGGCATAGGAGGTAACGTATGTGGCCCACATTCTGGAGGTGCCGTGATCGATCCCCGGTGACCACCTGCTCTGACCCATGGGGTTTTTCTGGGGGTTTTCTCGGGTCGTCAGGCGAATGCTGGACTGGTTTCTTTCTCCTCCCGAATTTCCTGTCCCTCCATTTCGTTCCATTAATCCTTTTATTCAACCTTCATTCCGTTTGGACTATTTCAGGGTTAGAAATGTTGGTGATGGAGTTTCTGTCCAGCGTATGGGAAAAGGATGCTCTCTGTGAACTTTCTCTGGTAGGAACGTTCGACCTCATGTGGGGGGTTCCCCGGTCTGCCGGGGTGTTTATTCCCGGAAACTGTAGGGAACCTGTCACTGCTGTGCCGTCACTCCTGGTGCCGGCCGTCCAGTGTCTACCTTCATCTCATCCCTTCCTCCCTGCGCTCCCTCGTGGGGGCGTAGGTACAACATCCGGATTCGCTAGATCGTGCCGATCGGCTAGTCAACGGAGGGGAACACTGCAACATTGCGGCTACCATTCCTTAGCAGAAAAGGATGAGGTGAAGGAATCACAGGAGGCTACAGACGCGCTAGCAGACCCGTCCCACTTCTGGAGCAACCGAGAGTGGGCGATGAACGACCCACCAATCAAGCAGCCCTCTAGTGTCCATTCAGCAAGCATCCGCGTCATCTGTCCGGCACCACCATACGCCACGGAACCTAGAAGCACGCCTGAAAGATGAGAATGAAAATGAAAGGAAAATTATGGAAAGGAAGTCGTGATAGAGAACAAACCACCCCAGCATAAAGCTGCCGACCCCGGGAAAACCACGAAAAAAAACGGTCACGGTAGGCGGTCACCGAGAATCGAACTCGAGACCGCCCGAATGGGGGCCACTGAGCCATCCCGCTCGGTCATGTGAATGTAACACCAAGTTATTTGATACAGATGTTCAGTTCATGCCAGACAGCTCTCGTTAGTGTATTAGTATTATTTTAGTATATATTCATTTATTTACTTATGAATTCCACAACAAATTATGGACATTAGTCAAAAACACGGTATTAAAATACAATATTTATATTACGGTTAAAAATTAATTAATATAAAAAGGATTGTCCAGCTGTTTAAGCGAATAGGGTGATTATCCCTATACGACCGTTAAATAAATACCGAGTGTCCCAAATTGATGTATGCACACTTTGAGACGTTATTTCTCAGCAACGAAATGAAACAGAAATAAAATTTGTTTTGCTCTATTCCTTAAACTTCCTTAAGCACCTACATGTTCAACCTGTGGGGGCAAGATCCCCAGTTTGCTTGTCGGACTCCCGGAGATCTATATCTAGAAACTGTAGGGACCCTGTCACTGCTGTGCCGTCACTCCTGGTTCTGGCCATCCGGTGTCTCCTTGTACCATATTTATGTAAGAATAAACAAATGTGCATCCAATTTTCCTCGGTACGAATAGTTTTGTCCATGTGTGTATGTCAACGAAGTTGAATAGTACCGTAATGACCCACCAGAGAAAACGCCAATCGAAAATGGAGACGTCCTTGAATGGTGCAACCAAGATCAAAAAATCCTATGTGTTACATTCCCATTACCTTTTTCTACCATCTAGCACAATGGGTATACAAGTTATTCCTAGAAAGTTTACTTTTCTATCTACTTCATTTTAATCGAGAAAAACGTTTCCGGAAATAGCCACATTACACATTTCATTATAGATACGAAGGGAATAGCGATAGTGAAATATTTTAGAATTGGACGTTATATGCTGGCCTTAAAATTCCACTCTTTCCATGACATTGTGAGAAACGACTGCAAACCGACAGGACTTTAGCTAATGGCTAAGTATTGCACAATTCCAACCATTAATAACGAATATCTCAGAAATAGATGATGCCACAAAAAAAATTTCCTCCATCACTTACCGGTTATACAAGCTTATACGAAATTCTTACTGAATGAAGAGAACTTTATAGATTTTTCCAGAAAGTTTAAGTACATTTTATTTGTTGTGTAAATATCTTTAATGTGTGGTATTTTAGTCAAAATCGTTCGAGCCATTTTCTTGGAAAATCAAAAGCTTCAAAAATATATGTAAAGGGTAGCTGAGTGGGAAAATTTTCTTGAAAATCTTCGTGTCGCATCTATGGAAGATGCGACACACTTTGGAATCTAAATCAAGTTTGGTATTTATCTGATTGTTGGTTTTTGAGTTATGCTGTTCACAGACGCACGCGCGCAGACAATTTTCTTAAAATTTGATGTACTACATTCACATGACTTGCTCTACCTTCTATCGCTTATTAGCGGGTATACAAATTATTCTCACAAAGTTTATATTCCTATCTAAGGGTGATTCCTCACTGGAAATGGAGTACTTCGTTTTAAACGAGATAAAAATTTTGGCAAACAGCATTACACATTTCGCTAAAGATACAAAGACAACAGTGATAGTTTTAGAACTGGAGGCCACACACAGGCCTTAAAATTCCATACTCTTTTCATAACATCGCGAAGAACAACTGAAAATGACAGGATTTTAAAAGTATTGAACAATTTGAACCCTTAATAATGGATTTCCCGGACTTACCTGATGCCACAATGAAAAGTTATTGCGAACAAATTGTGTGTTTTAAAGAGATATACTTTTTTGTGTAGTAAGTTGTCGTATATCACTTAAGGTTTACCAGTTATACAGGGTGATTTATGAAGAACTGACACATTTATTTCTTTAATTGTTTCAAAACGAATTATGCCAGCAACAACTTATTATACCTGAAATGCAGATGAATTTTGAGAGATTATTTACCTCTATAGCAAATGTTGAAAATTATCCATCCTGCATAAGGCACAACTCAACACGTCGTTCCATTTTACAGGCTACTCGTTGGAGGACTCTGCTGTTAATAGCTTGAATCTCCTGTGTAATGTTGTGCTTCAGATCGTCCAATGTCTGGGGACGTGTGGCATAAACCCTGTCTTTTAAGTAACCCCATAGAAAGAAGTCCGGCGATGTCAAATCCGGAGATCTCGGTGGCCACGGTTCTTGGAATTATCTGGTCGTCAAAGAAACTTGCAATTAGTGCCATGCATTCATTTGATGTATGGCATGTAGCCCCGTCCTGCTGAAAATATCCTTGACTCAGCTCTAGTTGCTCAGCAAACTCCATGAAAATCCGTCGGTACTCTGCAGTGTTCACACTGCTTTAAAAAAAATTGGTCCCATTATTCTCTGTGCGGATATTGCGCACCAAACTCCGGTTTTAACCGGATGCATAGGTGCTTCATGAATAACATATGGATCGAAATTCCAGAACCTTCTGCTTAATTTCGTGCTAAAATTGGGGTATTGAGTGAATTTCGAACAGAATAATTAAAGAAAGAAATGTGTCAGTTCTTCCTAAATCACCCTGCACTGGACTATAAAAAACTCCTTCCGAATTAAGAGAACTTCAGAGGCTATTTCCAGAAAATTCAAAATATACATTTTGTCATGTAGGGATATTTAATATGTGTTATTTTATTTAAAATCGTTAGAGCCATTTTGGAGAAAATCGAATATTTCGAGAAACATTCCATATAAAGTATAGTTGATTGGGATATTTTCTTGAAAATCTCCGTGTCTCATCTTTGGAATGTAAAAAACTTAAATGCTAAGTTTTGTATTTGTCCCACTTTTCGTTTATGAGTCATGCTGTTCACAGATACAAGCACGGACCTTTTTCTAAAAATCAATTTTTAGATTCAGGGTGCCGGAAAACATATTTCCAATGAACTCTGGGTATCGAATCTTTGAACAGAATGTAATTCCGTCTCTACCTACTAGGTAGGTGGTAGAGAAAGTAAAAACGGAGCTGACTAACGACGCTGTTGATGATATGGTCATCAACTGAAGAGGTGTACAACACCGACATCATCCCGAAAATATCACATTCCGAAGGTGATCGAATACGCTATACACTGAACAACAAGAAGAGTCACATGCCGCTTGATCTACTCACCCTACAGTTTTGCGTTACCTCGCAGCGTCCAAGCGAGGCGAGAGTTTAGCCCAAAAAGACGAGTATTATAATCTTTTCAGTAAATAATCTTCACATTTGATATCGTAATTTGTTCATCTTTTATTTAAACAGCAGAAAGTATTTACTCCACATTTTAATGAATTATATTGTAATAAACAATTACTATAGTGTACGAGGCGTGTTTTTAAAGTAAGTACCGATAATTTCTTAAAAAATAACACAACATTATTTTCCAATACTTTATTACCATTCATTGCCTTACACTGCACCTCCGTTATTCAGGCACTTGTCGTAACGGAAAACAGTTTCTGTATGCCCTCGTCAAAGAATGATGCCGCCTGGGATTAAAGCAAATTCTGCACTTCTTGTTTCACAACATCATTGTCACCGAAATGTTTCCTAGCAAAGAATTTCTTCAGATGAAGAAACATATGAAAATCGCTTGATGCCAAATCCGCACTGTAGGAAGGGTGGTCGACTTGTTCCCTTGATTGTTGATCTTGAATTTGTTTAGCTGTGTATGGCCGAGCATTATCACTCATTACTGTTTCCCCATAAACCTCACACAATTAATGTTGAATGTTTGCTGGCATAACATCACTCGCATTCTAAAAACGAATCCTGATCTGAATTCACAGGTAACAACAGGAAAACACAAGACGATCGCGCATGCAGCGCTACAGCGGCAAAATATTAAAACGGTACTTACTTTAAAACATGCCTCGTATTAAGAAGTGTTTATTCATCTTTTATGACCTATTAGCACATTATATCCGTATTATCGGAGTTTTTCCATATCCGAGGTAGCCTCTACTTCCCGAGGTCGTGGGTTCAAACCCGGCGGAGAGCGATAGATTTTTTTCGGGCGTAAAAACCGTTATCATGGTTTCCTTCGGAAGGAAGTAAAGCCGGTGGTCCCGTGTCGTAGATTTACGGCACGTAAAAGAACCTCAAGCCTAATAAAGAGGTCTCTGAGCAGACTTTCCGGTGTTTCACCTCAATATAGAATGGGACACTAAGGACCATAATAGTTAAAGAGCGTCCATAAAAGAAAACTCAATTTCAATTTCCAATTACTTCAGATAAGCGCGAGTTTACTGTATTCTTACAATAGTTATCATTCAATCTACTTCTTGTTAATCCAGACAAACTTTCTTTACACATTTGCACATTTCGTTGGAATAAGAAGAATACAGTAGATTAAAGCGAGAGGTAAATTTTTAAACAGTGAATCGCTTTGAAATTCCATGTTCCTTGCATAATCACAAAAAAACAAATAGCGAATAACCGCTTTAAAAAAATCTGATGTGCTACACTCACATGACTTTCTCTACTCTTGTACAAACTATTTTTACAAACGCTTATTCTCCATATGCTTCATGTTAATTGAGATATCGAGATGTTAATCGTATTGCTAATTTTCTTGTAGTTGCAAGGGGAATATGGTAGTATTTAAGCGATAGTCAAATCTTTTAAGAGCTGGTCGCTATGTGGCGTATTCCATTCTCTTTGTGTGTCCAGGACAAAAAAATGAATAACGAATTCCCGTTTGAGAAAAAGTATTGGAAAATTTAAGGGAATAACAAGCAATATCTCTAAAATCTTTCACTCAACAACAACTAAAAAAATGTATATCACATAAATTGTGTATTTTAACGCGATGTACATTTTTTGTGCAGTAAAATTTTGTCTATCTCTTATGGTTTACCAGTTATGCAAAAGTCGTTCACAGTGAAGAATACTTTTGGAGACATTCCCAGAAAATTCGACATATACATTGCATTTGTCATGAAGACATCTTAAACATATGATATTTTAATCAAAATCGTTAGAGCCATTTTCGAAAAATGTTCCATGTAAAGGGTAATCTGGGGTGGGGATTTTATTGAAAACCTCGTATCGCATCTCTGGAAGATACTGAACCTAAATACCAAGTTTGGTGTTTATCCGACTGTTCGTTTCTGAGTTATGCTGTTCACAGACACACACACACACACACAGACACACACACACACACGGAAATGTTTCCAAAAACATTTTTTGGATTCAGGGGGTCACAAAACATATATTTCCGGTGAAATCTCGGTATTGAATTGTTGGGTGGAATACAATACTTCCCCTACTTACTGTACGTAGTAGAGAAAGTAAAAAAGTATAATTATTTGAAAATGCACAGAAATAACAAATAATATCTCGGAAATGGTTAACGTCAAAAACATTTGTTTATATAAATTGTATGCTTTAACGTGATCTAGGTTTCTTTTGTAGTAATATTTTGTCTATGTGATACTAGTTACGACTTACACAAAAGTCATTCAGAATGAAAAGTATTTCAGAGGCAATTCACAGATATTTTAAGGTCATGTAAATACCTTCAGAAGATCGTATTTTAATCAAAACGTTTAGAGCCATTTTTCAAAAATAGGAAAACGTTTGCATGTAAAGGGTAGTTTGGGGTGAAGGCTTTTCTTGAAAATCGTGTCGCATCCTAGTAAGTGTTAAACTTAAATATAAGGTTTGGTCTATAACCGACTTTTCGGTTTTTAGTTACGCTATTCATAGATACACAAACGAGCCCGTTGTTCTAAAGTACATTTTGGTACAAGGTGCCTCAAAACATGTAGTTCCGGTAAAATCTCGATATCGAGATGTTGGGTGGAATCCAGTACCTTCTTAGTGGTTATATAATGGCGATTCTGGATCACTTTGCATAATTCTCAAATCAATCATTCTCCGTTTACAGCTCGTTCTCCACCCTTGGGTACAGGAAATCATGGACAGGACAGTCGTGGTAGAAGATGGGTCAGAGTGGGCTATCGATACCGGGACCTCCGAATGCGAGTCGCACACGTTACCGCGGCGGCACCTCGCTCGGTAAGTAAAATTCCAGATCGTGACAACTCTGCTTGAATTCTTTTTTATTTTGTTTCCAAATGTTACAGTTATTAATAATACAGGATACTCCCAGGTTCTTTAGCGGAATACTTACAGCTCTAACAGCAGACAGTTTTGCATATGAAACGCGCAGACTTTTAACTTCCTGATAATTAACAGCACACTTGCTTTAACTTCGGATTTCTTAGTATTCAAAAATTAACTTTGGAGATTTTGATATCGGTTCTCAGCTTGCTGTTTTCATCAACAAATTGCTTCATTACGTCCCAATGAAGTATGAGGCACTTGCCCGATTCATATATTTCCCGCGGACTGGCAGTCCTTGGCTGGGTCACGTGGCATGCTGATATTCTCTCCACGCCGCCTTTCTTGAGCAAACACATTTCGTATTTATACATTCTGGATCGATCTTTGGGACCTATGTATTTCACGTATCTGCAACAAACACACATTATATCAGAATCTTGAGATATGTAATATATAATATAGGACAATGCTACATGTTTCTCTACCCGCTAGATTATCGTCATTACTCATTATACAGGATTATTAAAAATTATTGTCGGGGAGCAATTTACTTAGGAATACGAATCTATTGTATCTTGCACAGTAACTCATAATAGTAATTTACGATACGAATATCGTAACGTATCATATTACAGTATGAGATTGGAATACAGGCAAACGAGGTACAAGGTGAATGAAATAAACTTTGAAAAATGAGTTCTGATGAAGATATTACAAACGCAACTAATTCTGTAATAGATAGTTTAATTCCTAATAAATCCCGACTTCGGTATGAAGGGGAATATAAGATATTTGAACATTGGTGTTTGAAGAAAAATGTTTAAAGTATAACGGAAAATGTAATGCTGGCAGAGTTACACTACGAAAATCGTTGCATAATAGAAGCTTCATTACGAAGCTAGTTGCGTAATGAGGCACTATTACGAAACTAGTTAGGTAGTGAATAGGTTTACATCTTCTTTTTTTTTTAGTGTTGTAAAATCGATATTACGTAACTAAAGTAGCTAAAGAGTTTTTACATAGGTATATTACATGCATTACAAATGTTCAATATTCGAGCCCTTTGTCCCTCGACACACATCTAGTCTCAACTCTTCCAACACACGCCCCAACATCTCAACGGTGATATTTAGAAAGGCGGCTCAATTGCGTTGCTTCAGTTCCAGAAGGGACAAAGACTTGATCTTTAAGTATCCACACAAGTAGGAATCGATTTCTTAGGTCTACGGAAATAAGATTATCTTTTGCTATTCACTTCCGTTTCTGGCACAGCAGGACGCCCAGTGCTTCGCGTTTTACATAAACAACCCGTGTTCACAAATTAAGCGTACCATCTGCGAACAGAGTTGTCGGAAGGAGGGTCTTTCCGTATTTCGTACGAAAATGCCACTGGAATAGCAACGTACTGATGTTAATGGCTTCCAGGAATACAAATGCTTTCTCCTTACCGCTAACCGCTATTTTGTATTTCTGCTCTCCGACGGTAACTGAGGTAACTACAGCCGTGTAGGACAAAACTTCAAGAGTTTGTCTATCCACCGCTGCAACGATAATGATCGTATGTTTTCCATTGTCTCTAAAAACTCACGAAACGCTTACAATCATTTTGAATAATCCTGAATAACCAGACTTCCTACAAACGAGTCTCGCTCCCTCCTTCGCCAGCTTTTCTATGAGTAGTTTTGCCCAGTCTGTTTGCATTTGAGTTAACACAAGAAAATTCAGAGAATGTATTAGCAGTTTTGTTTAAGTAAGTACATTTTAAAATTCTAAAAAAGTCTAATGATTTTTATTAAAATACATTATGTTTAAGTATGATAAATAAAATGTATAAGTTAATTTTCTTGGAATAGCGTGTGAAATTCTTTTCATTGGAAAGGAATTTTTTTATAATTTTGTACAACGGGTAGACCATAAGAGACCGAAATTTAGACCTCTTTAAAATACACAACTTATTTCAAATATCTCTGCGTCTTCAGCCATTTCCGAGATATCCGTTAATTGTGGTTTGTATTTTTCAATACTGTCGTTTTCTTAAAGAGCTGTCGCTATTCATTGTTTCTCGCAATGAAATGGAAGAGCGTGAATTTCAAGGTCAGCATACTCGTATACCAACAACTATTACACATCAGTTTTCGCCATCCCCCTTATACCTACAACGAAATGTGCAATGAAAATATTTCTGCAAAGGTTATTTCAATATTAACATGAAAAATAAGCTTTCGTAAAAATAGCCTATATCTAGACTATACAAAATAGTATAATCTATATCTATACAAGAATAAAAGATAGTGGATACAAAAGTCATTTGAATGCAACACATCACATGATTTTATTTTATTTTTTCTTTCTTATCTACATCATGTTAGTCAAAATAAAGTTTGCAAAAACAGTTTCATTATACATTTCATTGTAAGCAAGAGGGGGAATACAGTAGGTTGAAGCTATAGTCAAATCTTCAGAAGCTGAAAAATCAGAATTATCCCAATTCCAAGGAAATCACATCCTAGCATGAACGATTTCTTAATTTAACAGGGAGCAAAAATGCTATATTTCGGAAACATTGGTGTTGGTATATATATATATATATATATATATATATATATATATATCTTAGAACATGCTAATATTATTAAATTCTAATTACTTTTGTGTTATACATTTGCATATTTGACTGCAATTAAATTAAATTTGTTGGAGCCTGGTGTGTACAAGGCTTCATCGTTATGGCGTTTGCACTCGAAATTAGAATGTATGTTGAAAATAAAGAAAGGAAGATTTAGATGTGCCGAAATCCGAATTTATAGCAATTTCTGTGTTTAAATTGACAATTTCACTTTCCATTTTCATGTTCACATGTAAATTTATGATTTCTATTTGTTAATGTTTGATTGATTTTTTTATATTTTGTAACGTAACGATTATTTTACTATGTTAAATTTAAACTAATGCCTTAATTTATCTAAATTAACGATTTTGACCAACAATAAAGGTTGTAGACTGACTGTGGTTTGTTGGTTAGCATGCTATCTCCCAAAACTAGACGTTCCGGTTTCGATTCCCGGCTGGAGGATGGAAATTTTACTTTAGCCAGGATTATTCCGCTCCTCCCTGGAGTCTGGAGGTATGAATGGGAGAGTAAATATTTGTTTAAATTTAATCTTACAAATAAAAACACAAAGGTAAACACAACAGTCAGACGAGTGAACCACATTGCCGATGAGCAATTGTTCCAAAGCCAAAAGCAGCCGATCTGACCTTAGATGTTAAATCGAGCAAAAAAATCCGATGTGTTACATTTACATGAGTTTTTCTACTCTCTATCTTTTATTAGAGGGTATACAAACTATTTTCCCTAAAGCCTGTTGCTTTCCCTACTACGTATAAAGTAGGGCAAGTATTGCATTCCACCCAAAAATTCGATATCGAATTTCACCGGAAATGCATGTTTTGAGGTGCCCTGAATCCAAATAAAGCATTTTTTGGAAACATGTCCATGTCTGTGTCTGTTTGTAAACAGCATACTTCAAAACCGAAAAGTCGGATAAATACCAAACTTGGTTTTTGAGTTTAGTATCTCCCAAGGATGCGACACGAATATTTTCAATAAAATCCCCTAACCCCAAGTACTCTTCACATGAAACAGTTTTTGAAATTTTTTATTTTCTAAAAAATTGCTAACAATTTTGGTTAACTTACCATTAATAAGATGTTTACATGACAAATAAAATGTATATCTTGAATTTTCTGGGAATAGCCTAGAAAGTCCTCCTCATTCGGAAGGAATTGTGTATAATCTTGTATAACTTGTAAACGTTAAGCAATATACGAAAACACAAAAAATGTAGATCTCTCAAAATCAACACAATTTACTTAAAATAAGTGTTTTTGGGCATAAGCCGTTTCTGAGATATCCGTCATTGTTCAATACTTGACATTCTTTTAAAGTCCCATCGATTTCCAGTTGTTTCTCGCGATTGCATGGAAACAGTGTGGAAATTTAAGGCCAGCATATAGCATCCAGTTCTTAAACATTTGACTATCGTTGTCCCCTTTGTATCTATAACGAAATGTGTAATGTAGCTGTTTCTGCAAAGGTTTATTTAGATTAAAATGAAGCGGATAGAAAAATAAGCTTTCGTAAGAATAGATTGTATACCCACTAATAAACGATAGAAGGTAGAGAAAGTCCTGTGAAATGTATCACATCAGAATTCTTTTTATCTATTCCGTTTTAATTCAAATAAACCTTTGCAGAAAGATTTATTCGGACATTTCAAACATTACACATTTTGTCATTGATACCAAAGGAACAGCAATAGTCATGTGTTTAAGAACTGGACGCTATATGCTGGCTTTAAAATGCCATACTGTTTCCACGCAATCTAGAGACGTTTTCCAGTTAAACAGAATTATACAAAATTCCTTCCAAATGAAGACGACTTTAAAGGCTATTCCCAGAACATTCAAGGATTTATTTACCATGTAAATATCTTTAATGCGCGGTATTTTAATCAAAATCGTTAGCCATTTTTTAGAAACTCCAAATTTTCGAAAAATGTTCCATGTAAAGGGTAATTGGAGTGGGGGGATTTTCTTGAAAATCTTGATGTCGCGTCTTGGGAAAGAACTGAACCTAAATGCCAAGTTTGATATTTATCCGACTTTTTTCATTTTTGAGTTATGCTGTTCACAGACACATACACGGACCTTTTTCTAAGAACGCTTTTTCTTTAATCTATTCAGAGGTCTCCAAAACATGCATTTTCCGGTGAAATTTCGGTATCAAATTTTGGGAATATTGGAATGCAATACCTTCTTTACCTACTAAGTAGGTAGAGGAAATGAAAAAGGTTGTTTATAACTTCGGACCTCAACTCGTGTACCTCTAATTTTTACTTTCTCTACTACGTATAGTAAGTAGGGGAAGTATTGTATTCCACCCAAAAATTCGATACCGAGATTTCACCAGAAATACATGTTTTGAGATCCCTGAATCCAAAAAAAGCATTTTTGGAAACATGTCCGTGTGTGTCTGTCTGTGTGTCTATCTGTGAACAGCATAACTCAGAAACGAACAGTTGGATAAACACCAAACTTGGTATTTAGGTTTAGTATCTTCCAGAGATGCGACACGAAGGTTTTCAAGAAAATCCCGCCACCCCAGAGTACCCTTTACATTGAATATTTTTCGAAAATTTTAATTTTCTCAAAAATGACTAACGATTTTGATTAAAATATCATATGTTTAAGATATTTTCATGACAAATAAAATGTATATCTTGAAGTTCCTGGGAATGTCTCCAAAAGTATTCTTCATTGTGAACGACTTTTGCATAACTGGTAAACCATAAGAGATAGACAAAATTTTACTGCACAAAAAATGTAGACCGCGTTAAAATACACAATTTATGTCATATACATTTTTTGTTGAGTAAACCATTTTCGAGATATTACTTGTTATTCCCTTAAATTTTTCAATACTTATTTTCTCAAATGGGAATTCGTTATTCATTTTTTTTGTCTTGGATATGCAAAGAGTATTAATCTGTGACAAAGGGAATGGTGCTGCACCTAGCAACCAGCTATTAAGAGATGTGTGCTTAAAGGCTACTGTATTTCCAAATTGTCCTTGTAAATATATATATTCCCCTTACATCTACAAGAAAACTAACAATAAGATAGACTCTGCAAATGTTTATCTCGATTAACATGAAGTAGATGGAGAATAAGCGTTTGTATAAATAGTTTGTACAAGAGTAGAGAAAGTCATGTGAGTGTAACACATCAGATTTTTGCTATACCACTCCTGAAAAGTAGCGCATTCTCCATCCTTCATCAGGGACATACTTAATCCTGACGTAGTCGAAAGAACTACATACATATATAGAAATAACTAAGTGAAAATACAGGTTTGGGCATGAATAACCTCCTGCCCCATGTCTCTTTGGAACCAAACTTTCTCCAAAAGAAATGCAATAATAATAAATTTGACGGTTAAAACTAAAAAAGTGTAACTGAAAGCGGAAGAAAAAGTGAATGCTTCAGAAGACTACACATGTTAAGTTCACTCAAATCGAATAACTGGGGAGCTGATCAGAATGTTCCGATAAGAATTTATAAGTGAGTATTACGTTATAAGATAGATTATGGGCAAATGTTTACAATTCAGCTTCTCAAACCACTCTCAGAATGTTAGATTCCATACAAACAAAAGCTCTCAGAAAAGCTATGTAGTCTTTTACTCTAGCCAAGGCAATAGTCTGCAGATGGAGTTAGCTTCCACAGGTTGTTCGCCTACCTATTCTTGCATTTTCCCCAACGAATATTTGAACAAATATCCACAGAACAAAATCAACCGAATACCACCAAGTTTACGAATCTACAGATATTGCAGACAATTAGAAATGACTACCCCCTCAGCGGTGACAAGGGGCACTCACAACTTGCCACCCTAGAAGTTGTCAAAGACCAGTATCAATCTACACCCACTTAGACGTCATAAAACTGAAACTACTGGCATTTAATACCATTGTCTATACACTGAAATTAATATAGCACACATAGTATTCACATAGGAATTTACACAGATGGGTCAAAATTTAGAGAAAGTAGTCGATGTGCCATAGTGGCAAGTAAAGAAACAAAATGCTTCAAACTGCCTGATGTTTTATATTCTCGTGTGAGTTACTAGCACTGAAACAGGCTCTGTTACTCGTCCAAAACATAAAATACAATTTCATCATTTCTTTTACTCGTGGCAAACGTGATACACCGGCTACGGCGCGAACTGAAATCAGCTGATACTTCTAGTCCAGTAAAGGCCCGATGAAATGAAATTACAGTTGTCTAATATATCCATATTCTAAACAAACAAATAAATTGCTCGTTATAACCATGGAAAGCGCAAGTTATATCATGAAGCTACTTAATATTAGCCATGTTTAAGACTACCGTTACTACGCAACAATGATTCGCGACGAAGCCACACTTTAACAACGAGACAAACTCTTCGACTACAACAATCTACATTCAGTTACTTTGACACATTCCAAAGGAACGGTTACCTGGGTACCTTCTCACCATGGTTTAGGAGGCAACGAAGAAGCTGATGCAGCCCAGAAAAATATGAGGTATTATAGGGTACACAACGGACTCCTCGCGCACTAGATCTAAGAGGAATCTATTGCAGCTACCACTCCCAGAAGGAAAACATAGTGAAGAAGCCACAAGAGGATACACGCCACAGAGACGCGCAAAAGTCCCTAATAGTCCCTGCCCGAAGGCCCATCCCACTACTGGAACTGCCCAAAAAGAGCAATGAACGACCCGACAACCAAGCAGCCCTCTAGCTCTTTCCTTGAAGCAAGCATCCGCGGCAACTGTTCGGCCCGCCACACACCACGAAACCTTGAAGCACACCTGGAACACGAGAAGGAAATGGAATTAAAGGGAAATGATGGAAAGAAAATCGTGGTAGATGAGAAACCACCCCAGCATTCGTTTACCGACCAGGGAAAACCACGAAACTCCCAAAGTCAGAGTGGATAGTCAACGGGGATCGAATCCGAGCCTCACACGTTACCGCGGAGCCATCTCACTCGGTAAGAAAAGTACACCTGCATCTTTTAACAGTCTAATCTCCATTCCTCACCCAGATCTCATTTCAACAATAACCAAGAAAGTAAAAGACCGTTGGATCAAGCTCTGGACTGACAGACGGTCAAATAAGCTTCAGGCAGTCATAACAAAACCAAAAGTACTGGACACTGCGGTTCGAAACAAAAGACCAGTCTAAGAATTGGATAGACACACCTACTTACTTTCAACCTCCTGAATGTGAAATATGTAAGTGCCTTCTAACAGTAAAACATATCATCATAGAATGTCTACAGTACACACCAGGGAGGAACATTACAAAACATCACATAATATATCCACAGCACTAAACAACAAAAAATATACTGCCGGAGTCAAGAACTACCTACTAAGCATTTCATTGCATGACCTAACGTGAATTTAAATTCACTAGTTTTACACGGTTGTAATTTGTTACTTATCCCCATTGTTATGTAGCTAAATATACTTGATTTTTATAATGTTGTATGCACAAGTTTTAAGTAGTTATGTATTGTACTGCAATGCCGTTGTACCGGGTGATTTATGAAGAACTGATCCATTTCTTTCTTTAATTATTCACCCAATGCCCCAATTCTAGCACGAAATTAAGCAGAATGCTCTGGAGTTTCGATTGCCTGTCACTAGATGCGCAGATGTTCATGTTTTATTGTAATTGTTAGTTTTATTGTCGGCAACTATTTTTAAGATTTTTTCTAGTCAACGTGAAAATGAAGTACACATTAAATGAACGACTCTTCCTTGTAGAGCAATACTGGATTACGAATTCAATTACAGCTACTCAAAGGGCATACCAGAGAGAATTTGGTGTTTGGAATCCTCCCCAAAGAAACACAATATTGGGACTGGTAAACAAATTAGAAACAACTGGATCTCTGGTGAGTGAAAAAAGCAAAACACGTTCATCTAGGCTTCCCAGGGTTGTTGTTGACGTAAGAGCACGACTAGAACAGTCACCCAAAAAATCATTGCGACGTCAGTCGCAGGAGACAGGGTTCAGCTACTCAATGTGTCAGAGAGCTGTGAAAAGTGCAGGCCCAAAGCCGTATAGGATTACGGTTGTCCATCAGTTACAGGAACCAGATAAGGATAGACGACTGAATTATTGTCGTTGGTTTCAGGCGTTTATCGTGCAAAATCCTGCCATGTTGTCCATCACATGGTTCACAGATGAGGCATGGTTCCATTTATCCGGCTATGTGAACTCAAAAACCTCACGCTATTGGGCCAGCGAAAATCCACATGTTATTCATGAAGCACCTATGCATCCAGTTAAAATTGGAGTTTGGTGCGCAGTATCCACACAGAAAAAAGTGGGACCAATTCTTTTTAAAAACAATGTGAACACTGCAGAGTACCGACGGATTTTCATGGAGTTTACTGAGCAACTAGACGATGTAGAGCTGAGTCAAGGATTTTTTCAGCAGGACGGCGCTACATGCCATACATCAAATGTATCCATGGCACTAATTGCAAGTTTCTTTGACGACCAGATAATTTCCAAGAACCTGTGGCCACCGAGATCTCCGTATTTGACATCGCCAGACTTCTTTCTATAGGCTTACTTAAAAGACAGAGTTTGTGCCACACGTCCCCAGACATTGGACGATCTGAAGCACATTACACAGGAGATTCAAGCTATTGACAACAGAATCCTCCAACGAGTGGCCAATGAGTGTTGAGTTGTGCCTTATGCAGGATGGAGGACATTTTCAACATTTGCTATAGAGGTAAATAATCTCTCAAAATTCCTCTGCATTTCAGGTATACTAAATTGTCGCTAGCATAACTCGTTTTGAAACAATTAAAGAAATAAATGTGTCAGTTCTTCGTAAATCACCCTGTATATTTAATGTGGTCGCATTGTAACCGCGCAGTTGTGCAACCTAAAATAAGTATATAAATTAAAAAAAAGATAGTCAACGGAAGTGCACTCAGGCTTGGTTTCAAATCCAATGACCGGCAGATAGTCGTGCCCAAACCTGTATATTTGTGACACACAAGTGTGCGCTTGTTACCCATAAAAGTCTCCGTCGATGTGACCAAAACGACGATAGAAAATCTCGTCCATGTAGAAGATAGCGA
Source organism: Deroplatys truncata (assembly GCA_030765065.1). Taxonomy (NCBI): domain Eukaryota; kingdom Metazoa; phylum Arthropoda; class Insecta; order Mantodea; family Mantidae; genus Deroplatys; species Deroplatys truncata. Next base: position 49,398,055 of record CM060985.1, read on the forward strand.
GGTCCCAGAGCCCGTTCTCTTTAACCCGGGTGAGGTTCTTGACTCCGGTCCCTTCGCTGTAGTCATTCTTGTGTTCCCGGCCAATGTGTTCCCTCATGAGGTGCAGAGGGCCATTCCAGGCACAGGGCACATCCCCCACCTCCACTATAGGACACTCGTAGGGGCCGTACTGACAGTCGCTCTGATGCTCCAGTATCTGTCCCACGGCGAACATCTCCGAGCAGCCGGCGAACTTACAGGGGTACATCACCTGCTGTGTGAGGTTCTCCAGGGCTATGTTTCTTGTTTCCAGGAACGCCTCTTGACATGTTGGGCAGCAATCCACCTGCAACATAGTATCAACGTTATTTAGTAGCGGGGGCCTTCTACGTACATGGCCAGAAAATGCTATTACTTTCTCTACCACGTGCCAAGTAGGTACAGAAAATATTGCATTCCACCAAAAGTTCGATATACAGATTTCACCGAAAACGTATGTTCGGGGGTCCCTGAATCCATAAAAAGTATTTTAGAAAAGGTCCGTGTGTGCGCGCGCGCTCGTGTGTATGTGTGTGTGTCAGATATGTGTGTATAAGTGCCATATAATTAAGATATTTACATGACAAATAAGATGCATATCTTTGAATTTTTCGGGAATAGATTCAAGCCCTCTACAATCAGAAGGAATTTCGTATAATTTTAACTCTTTAAACCGCAGAATTTGTTGAATTAACCTTTTTGTAGCATTAGCCATTTCCGAGAAATACGTTGTTGTTGAATTTTTCTATCACTTCGTAATTTTTTGAAGTCCTATCACTATTCAGCTGTTTCTTGGTAAGGGTATGGAATTTCTAAACTAGCATATAGCTAGCGTGCTACCACGTCTTACATCTGACTATCGATTCGGTTTCCCCTTTGTACCTTCAACGAAATGTGTAATTAATGGATTATTGCAAAGGTCGATTAACATGAAGTAAATAGGTAAAACAATCTGATGTGCTACACTTATCTGCATGACTTCCTCTACTCGCTCTTGTACAGACTGTTCTTACAAACGTTTATTCTTCTACGTATCTACTTCATGTTAAACATTTGCAGACATTGTCTTATTTCATAATTTCCTTGTAGGTACACCCGTGCACAAAAACTTCTTTTTTTCAAAGTGCTACACGGCACAGCGCCTTGTTTACACCATGTGCAATACAGCTGCGTAGCCGCTGCAGCAAGCTTTTTACGGCATTACTAAACATGCTACCTCCCATGCGTCTTCTTTGTGACGCTGTGGCAAAACGTACTGTTGTGGTTAAGACCGCAGGTTCGCTTCTGGCATGTAGCAAACACTTTTTTTTTTCTTTTGTTAATAATGTTTAATCAACAGATAGAGGCGACCTATTTTCGATACACGGCATTCGGTAAAGTTAATATTGAATAGTTATTATAGTGTTTTTTTAAGCATTTATTCTGCCTTAGTGCAGTATGCTGCACACGAAACCATGTGATGCGCAAAGGCATTAGGCCCGAATAGGTTACTTTTCAGTGAATTACACCCCGTTTGACAATGGCAGAACCCGCACACAAGGATATAAGCATAAGCAAGTCTCTCCTTGCATTAGTGAACACAGCTGTTACGAAGGTACGGAAAGTCCTCCGATCCGCACATGGAATAACAACCAATAACAGAATATTTCGGAAATGGTTAACATACAAAAAATATTTATTTGATATAAATTGTGTGCTTTAACAAGATCTACATTTTTTGTGTAGTGAGATTATGTCTGCCTCTTACGTTTAATCATGTACAAAAGTCATTCAGAATGAACAAGACTTCAGAGGTTATTCCCAGAAAATTCGAGATATACATTTCATTGTTCATGAATATATCTTAAACATGTAATATTTTAATCAAATTCGTTACAGCCATTTTGAGAAAATAATAACGAAACAAATTCCATTTAAACGGTCGTAAGGGATGGGGGATTATCCTGATAATCTTCATCTCCCATTCTTGGAAGAACCTGAATTTACACCAAGTTTGGTATGTAAGCGACTTTTAATTTTTAAGTCAAGCTGTTCACACACAGAAGCACACCTTAATTGTTTTTATTAAGGTACGGGCGAACGGAGGCATCAGCGTAACATGGATAGGTCATCGCAAGTAGGTCACAAGGGCCCTTTTTTACTTCTACCGTGATCCCTGGGGAGGGGGGGGGGAGACCCGAAGGGCGACCAAATGCCGACGGGTGCTGACGAGTGCAAGCGTGAACAGGGTTTCTAGCGTCTTCAGATTGAATGCATCCGACGCCACTAGAGCCCACCCACAGGTCCCTAACCTCCGGGGCCCCCCCAAAGGGGCGCTCGCCCGAAAGCACGCGGAAGCGGGTCCTAACTGAGCAGTCCCGCAACGACGGCAGGAAAGAAACCTCTGCAGAACACTAAGCCACCGCCCAGCCGCAACCCGCCGAGTACCGTCGCCTGGTCCTACAACCCTGAAACAGATGACAAGGAAGACTATGGGTACAGAGATTCGTGGTAGAAGATGAACTACACCAGCATTCCCCTGTCCACCCGGAGAAACCACGAAAAGCCCATGAGTCATGGTGGGTGGTCACCGGGGATCGAATCTGCGATCTCCAGAATGCGAGTTGCACACGTTACCGCGGCGCCACCTCGCTCGGTTTTTTCTCAGGGACTCTCAATACATGTATTTCCGGTGAAATTCTGACATCAATTTTTGGGTGAAATGTAAATACTTTTGCCTACTACCTAGGTGGTATGGTAAAGAAGTTTAAAATGTTGGAGGGAAGACAATTTGGAGAATTTTTAATACAGATGGAAAGTTTGGCACAATAAAGTTGTTTAAATTATTTAAAAAATCTGATGTGTTACACTCACATGACTTTCTCTACTCTTGTACAAACTATTTTTACAAACGCTTATTCTCCATCTACTTCATGTTAATCGAGATAAACATTTGCAGACTCCATCTTACTGCTAAGTTTCTTGTAGATGTAAGGGGAATATATATTTACAACGGCAATATAGAAATACAGTAGCCTTTAAGCACATACATATCTCTTAATAGCTGGTTGCTATGTGCAGCACCATTCTCTTTGCCACAGATTAATACTCTTTGCATATCCAAGACAAAAAAAAATGAATAACGAATTCCCATTTGAGAAAATAAGTATAAATATTGAAAAACTTAAGGGAATAACAAACAATATCTCGAAAATGGTTCACTCAACAACAAAAATGTATATGACATAAATTGTGTATTTTAACGCGATCTACATTTTTTGTGTAGTAAAATTTTGTCTATCTCTTATGGTTTACCAGTTATGCAAATGTCGTTCACACTGAGAAATACTTTTGAAGACATTCCCAGAAAATTCAAGATATACATTTCATTTTTCATGAAAATATCTTAAACATATGATATTTTAATCAAAATCGTTAGAGCCATTTTTGAGAAAATTAAAATTTTCGAAAAATGTTCCATGTAAAGGGTAATTTGGGATGGGAGGTTTTTCTTGAAAACCTTCGTGCCGCATCTCTGGAAGATACTGAACCTAAATACCAAGTTTGGTGTTTATCCGACTGTTCGTTTCTGAGTTATGCTATTCAGACAGACACAGACACAGATACACAGAAACACACACACGGACATGTTTCCAAAAATGCTTTTTTGGATTCAGGGGATCTCAAAACATGTATTTCCGGTGAAATCTCGGTATCGAATTTTTGAGTGGAATACAATACTTCTACTTACCATACGTAGTAGAGAAAGTAAAAATGAACAACGAATTCCGATTTGAGAAAATAAGTATTGAAAAATTTAAGGGAATAACAATGAATATCTCGAAAATGGTTCACTCAACAACAAAAATGTATATGACATAAATTGTGTATTTTAACGCGATCTACATCTTTTTTGTAGTAAAAGTTTGTCTATCTCTTATGGTTTATCAGTTATGCAAAAGTCGTTCACAATGAAGAACACTTTTGGAGACATTCCCAGAAAATTCAAGATTTGTCATGAAAATATCTTAAACATATGATATTTTAATCAAAATCGTTAGAGCCATTTTTGAGAAAATTAAAATTTTCGAAAAATGTTCCATGTAAAGGGTAATTTGGGATGGGAGGTTTTTCTTGAAAACCTTCGTGCCGCATCTCTGGAAGATACTGAACCTAAATACCAAGTTTCGTGTTTATCCAACTGTTCGTTTCTGAGTTATGCTGTTCACAGACAGACACACAGACACAGATACACAGAAACACACACACGGACATATTTCCAAAAATGTTTTTTTGGATCAGGGGATCTCAAAACATGTATTTCCGGTGAAATCTCGGTATCGAATTTTTTAGTGGAATACAATACTTCCCCTACTCACTATACATAGTAGAGAAAGTAAAAATTGGTTGACAGCAATATTGCAATTGCTTTAATTCATTTAAGTGTAAACAAAGAAATATTTGGAAATTCTTTTTTTTTTCAAAGCCCTGAACAATACCGGGTATTTCGCCTAGTTAAAGTCATATCTGTTTAACAGGGGCATGCACATAAAAACGGTTGGCAACATTGAGTTACGTAATTAGGGAGCACGTCTAGCAACACTGCAAATTGTTCCGATATCAGCGGACGTGCCGTCGCCTCAGCTGTCTTGTCGAAGATTGGAAACCGAGCGGAAAATGCAGTCACATGAAAACGACCTTTGGAACTACAGGGACACACATGAAAAGATGGCTTCACTACCAATGTCTTTCACTGGTCCCGTAGCTCCGTCTGTAGTCTAGTTTTCTGCGTGCGAGGGTCCAGGGTACTACTCGGGAAATCTATATTACTATTACAAAGACAGAAAATTTGCGGATGTGTGTGGATAGGGTAATCTCAAAAACCATTGAAACCGAGTTTGACAATTCTTTTACCATTGAAAATCCCTAACCTTTCTAACGGATATGGAACTATAAAACACCTTCTAATTTAATTTCCTAGATTACTGAAAGCTTAAAAAGGATTTACAAAGTCCTTGTACTTGAATACTGACACATGGGAGTTATAAAACAACATACTTGAGAAGAAGACGATAACTTTTAGTTGAGAATGCCATGGAGTAGAAAATAGCATGCATACGATAAGACAAATGCCGGTGACATTTCATCCCAAGCAATACATTGTGTAGATGGTTACAATTTAGCGACTAAGACAATCGAATCTGTTAATGCCAACATATTTTAATAAGCCTCAAGTAAGAAAGCTTTGCTTTATTTGTGTTGTATTGTAACCTCGTCCACTTTTGTACCCGCCACTTCACTCACTTCTCACTGTTACTGTTCCATCTAGCTCAACTTTCACTGGGACTTATTTAGTTCACATTATCACTTCAGTAATGTGAACTGTTCAATTTCTCCCTGTCACTTCACTTTATTCGTGACGTAACGAAAAGAGCACTACGTAGGTTCTTCTTCCTAGTGGTTCACTCGCAGGGGAGTCGAACACAAAACTTCTCCAATCTCCAACTGTCTATGTGAACAGTATTTTTCCCGCACCAGAAATAACTCGCTAACTCGCTTAGTAACTCGTTGACCAACTCAACTCACAAGGTACATCACGTGCGAACACTCGCTTATATAGCAGTTGGTTAGAGTTCCAGAACGTACTAGAAGGGGAAACATCCTGAGGATTCTGGTTATCTACGATAGCGCTTTCGCTGTTTAAGATGGCGGGAGCGCTACTTTTCTTTGTTTATCTCCGACTTCCCGGCGCGGACCTCCCGATAATCTTGAGGCATAGCCGCTGCGTCACAGTATGTTATAACCAGGCAGAGGAGTTTTAGTAAGTTAAATCATCAAGTTAGGAACGAAACGAAGGTTGGTGGCGAGGGAAGGTGGAGGCGATTACGACCTTGCAGTGTTTTCTGTAAACAAGTATGAACAGTTGAAGGCACTACACCCTGCTTCGAAATCAGGTTGATCAGGATCGGAAGAAAACATTGTAGATATCTCTAGCTGTTGGTAGTGTGTAATAAAGTTACCTCATTATTTAATTAAGTTATTAATATACAGAAATCTAAGACACAGTGGCATTTCTGTTACATCGTAAGCTTTACAATGTACAAGAATGAATTGTCGAAATACATTGGACATAAATCGCATGCGATCAGCACGCACACAGTTATACTTTGGAAAAACTACGTTCTGTATCACCCGACGTAGTAGGAGCAAATAAAACACCTGCCTTAGTAGCGTGTCCCTCGTTTTACACATTTCTGTGTACCTTGAATTCTTCTCAAGAATACGTTTATGCTTCTTTGTTACCCTTTCTTTAAAGTTACAGTTTTATACCTTACTCGGTGTTTCTGAAATGTGTTCTATTGCTTCAAGATTTTCTGGCGTTTCTACTGTTTGTGTTTGCAAATAAATATGTTGTTATAGTTGAATATTACTGAGATGAGTCTGAATATATAGAAAATCTTGACACAAACCGGGTGAAGCTATTTCCTTCACTGAAGGTGTAGCAGCATCTTTCTCTTGTCAAATACATGAACTACACTAATAATTTTATTGTAATAGTGAGTATAATATAACTATAGCCTGTAGCCATGTCCCCCAGCAAGTTACAAGTAGTTGTGGAGCCAAGAGAATTCAGGTTCCGTTCCTCTTAAATGTATTGATTCTTGAGGGTGCCTTGCGAAATATCTTTTTCACGTTGGCTATAAAAGTATAGTTCCAGTCTCCATCCAGTTGCTTCTTGTGGTTTCCCGGTGAAAAATGCGAGTCTGTTACGGAATTTAATGTCCTACCGGCATGTTGCCATGGTACCTCAGTTGCTTAGAGCAACAGACGGAAACCGGAACATCCGTGGTTCAAATCCCGACTATAGCATTGAATTTTTCACTTAGATTCTACCTTTCAATATCTATGCCTGTTAATAACCAATTCACCCCTAAACAAGATTTCAGGAATGCTGCTGGGCAAAAACCTGAGCACTAGTGTCAAGAAATACACTTATGACAAGTTAACTTACAATCAGCACAGCTATGTAGCACCGATATGTGCCGCAAAGTTAACTGCATTTAAAAATTACTGCAATTTTAAAAAAGCACAATAATTATTAAAATCTGTGTTGATGTTATGAAGATAGAACTTACTTCGATTCATTTGGTATTTTTCTTTGAGGCGTGCTTTTAAAGTATCATTTTAATATTTTAGCATGTACGATCTCTTCCTACATTCATTAGGAATCCAGAGCGATGCCAGCTGTGGTCTTCACTTAGTGATTTCCTGTTGTTGGAGCGTTTCGAAATGTTCAAAACAATCGACTGACCCCCGACTGTAAAGTCAGATCAGTGGTTCGTTTTATGAATGCGAGAAATGTTACGCCAGCAAACATTCATCGCCAATTATGTGAGGTTTATGGGGAAACAATAATGAGTGACGGAAAGGTGGGTTAGACAGTTTAACGAAAATATGCATCAAAATATGCATGATGATTCGTGGAGCGACGGACCGCCTCTGATCACAGATGATTTCATGCAAGCCGTGTCGTCCTCCGTGGACTAGTGGTACCATGCTAGCCTCTAGTTCCCGCGGTCGCGGGTTCAGTCGTAAAAATCCTTGGCATGGCCTTCCTTCGGAAGGGAAGTAAAGCCAGTGGTCCCGTGTCGTAGATTTAGCGCACCTAAAAGAACCTCAAGCCTAATAGAGAGGCCTCTGAGCAAAATTTCCGGTCTTTCATGCCCGATATAGAATGGGACGCTAAGGACCATAGCAGTTAAAGAGCGTCAGTAAATAAAATAAAATAAAAACTCGTGTAGGCCGTGGAAGAAAACATTGGCAGCAAGCGATTTTCAACTGTTTCTTCATCTGAATAAATTCCTTAGTGGAAAACATTTCAACGATGATGATGTGAAACAAGAAGTGCAGACTTGACTTTCATCACAGGCGGCATCATTCTTTGACAAGGGCATACAAAAACTGGTTTCTCGTTACACAAGTGCCTGAATAACGGCGGTGACTATTTGGAGAAGTAGTGTAAGGTGTAAGGTAATAAATGATGACGTGTATTTGGAAAACGGTGTTCTGTTAATTTTTAAAATTTTATCTGTACCCATTTTAAAAACACGTCTCGTATAATTCAAGTGTAAGTTAATAATGCTAGCCCAGAGCACTGAATTGAGAGCTAGAAGCAGCCTGTGTTTACTTTAAATCACTCACTTCTGGGAGCAGGAAGGTACATTACCTTCATTACCTAACATAGATAGTTAATATGACATAAATTATACAAGTGAATACCTTTTTCTTACACTCGAAGCAGGTGTTATGGCCCCTACCGCAGAGTGTTATGGGGGGTACCATATACATCTCACACATTGGACATATAAGCTCTCCGAGCAGGCCACGTCCCAGATCCTGTAGTTCATCTCCCGCTGGACTATCTCGACTGCTCTTACCTGCAACAGTTTTTACATTCTACATCATTGTAAACTACCTATATTATCCACTTTCTCTAACAATGATACATTTAAATATAACACTTATATTTTCAATTTCTCTGCTAGTTACCTATAGTAAATAGAGGTAATATTGTATTTCATCCACAAATTCGATACCGAGATTTCACCGGAAATACACGTTTTGAGACTCCCTGAATCAAAAATAAAGTGTGTGTGTGTTTGTATCTGTGTATGTGAACAGCGTAAGTCAAAAACGAAAATTCGGTTAAATACAAAACTTGGTATTTACCGAGTGGGATGATTCAGGCAGTTTCGTCTGTGGCCCGCATTCGAGAGGTCATGGGTTCGATTCCCGTGGCCTACCTTCCTGACCATGGGTGTTTTTTCGGGGGGTTATCCCAGGTCGCCAGGCGAATGCTGGGAAGGATTCTCACATCCCCCGAATTTTTTGTCCCTCCATTTTCATCTCCATTCACATTTCACTTCATCTTCCATCCGTTGGTGTCTTTCAAGGCTGGAAGTGTCGGCGATGGTGTTTCAGTGCAGTGTGTCAGGGGGGAAGAAGGCTCTTTGTGACTCTCTCCGTCCCTCGGCCTTCCGCTCGCTACCGGGGTATCCGAACCAACTTGAGGGGCATTGGACCCCCTCTGTGCGGGGTGGGGTCCCCAATCTGCCTGTCCGTCTACCGGGGACTCTCTATTTGAAAACTTGGGGACCCTGCCATTCCTGTGCTGTCACTCCTGGTTCCGGCCGCCCGGTGTCACCTATCGCCTCACTCTTCCTCCCGGGGACGCTCCCTTGTGGGGCGTAGGTATAAAATCCCCTATGTGAGTCAGTGCCGAGTCCCGCAGCCAATCCAATCCAAACTTGGTATTTAAGTTCAGCATCTTTCAAAGATGCGACACGAAGATTTTCAAGAAATTCCCCCACTCCAAATTACGCCTTACATGGAACAGTTATTTTCGATATTTTTTTTACTTTCTTAAACATGGCTCTAATAGCTTTGATTAAAATATCATATATTCAAGATATTTACATGATAAATGAATGTATATTTCGAATTCTCTGTAAATTATATTGAGTTTTATTTATGGACGCTCTTTAACTACTATGGTTCTTAGCGTCCCATTCTATGTTGGGCGTGAAAGACCGTTAATTTTGCTCAGACACCTCTTTATCAGGCTTGAGGTTCTTTTACGTGCCGTAAATCTACGACACGGGACCACCAGCTTTACTTCCTTTCTGAAGGAAACCATGCTAAGGATTTTTACGCCCGAAAACCACTACACCACGGATCACGTCTCGAATTCTCTGCGAAGTCCTATACCCGAAACTTAAAACCTGTCCCCAAGGGCGGGATCGAACCGGGCGCATTCCGTAAATGGCAGCCAGTAATCCACAATTTAACCGCAGCGTCACGGCGCAGGACAATTTTATACTAAAGTCGGGCATTTTTAAACGTTGATGCAGTAATTTGTATCACAAATTACTTAAATGTAAATAATGATTGTAATATGAATATGCATTTTTATGTGACATTGATTTGAGATGTTTATTGATTGTAATTATTGTTGGGAAGTAAGTTTATACTGCCTTACTGAAACTGACAATAATAGCGTGCAATAATGCAGCGAGGGGGTGAGCTGTTTATCATTATTGGAAACGAGGAAGTTACGTAATATTGGCGCGTTTTTCTTTTAAAATCTTCTGGAACATTTCCCTAGAGCATATGTATTCATAATTTTCATTGGATATAAAAATAGACGCTAATGTTGGCGCGTTTTATTAGCCAATTGCAGTTCAGTTATAATCTTTAGGCATATCTGGGTGAAGGAGTATAAAAAGAGTAGGTTAGAGGTAGACCCCGTCAGTTCATCAAAATTCTTTGTACACTACACGTCGCATTCCCGTCAGTTCGTCGAAAGTATTTGTACGGCACACTTCGGATATCAATTTGCAGGTTACGCGTAACAGAGTTATGAAAAATCTCAAGTGTTATAAAGTTAATTATACAAAACGTTGAAGTACGCGAATTAAGAATTATCAGTAATGAAGTTATTATAACAGTTTCAGTTTGGCGAGTGTCAAGATCAATGTGTAAATGTGATAGTTAACGTGTTCGACAATAAAAGTGTAAAACAAATTTCTTCATCAGTGTTATCTTTGGATAAAAGATTCCTTTCCGTTTACACAACCTGTATATAGAGAAGTGCTTGACCAAAAGGATAATAGCTAGCGGGAGGACAAAGAACCAAAATTAAATAAAATAACAGTAGCATTTTTTTAAAACAAAAAACTAATACTGCCGCAAATTGCTAACACCAGATGGAGCTAGCAAACCTAACAAATGAATGACGTCACAAGATGGCTTCAACGCGTGAAGTAAACACAAATACACAAAGATTATAAGAAATACACTCGCAACGTACAAGTCGAAGATCTTTGTAGAATTCGCACCCCCCCCAAAAAAAGCCCTTCACATGGAAAATGCTCATTAAAAGGACAAAAAGCTGGTGAATGTGAACCGATTTATTACGTACCAGACTTTGATGACTCCTTGATTGTGCGAGTCGAATCTAACGCAGCCTTCTTTTTCTCTGCAAAAGAGAAATAAATTAATTGTAACAGCCTACTATATCGGTTAAATGAAGCAGAAATATCCGCTATTTATAAAATTTGTAACGTGAAAATATTTCGTTAACTACTTGTACTATAATCCTGTAAAAAATAAATATTTAAATACATAAATAAGTAAAATTTAAAGACTTTTATACCCATTACGAATTCATATATATCCCTACAGATTATAATATCTAATCCATACTATACAGGGTGAGTTAGAATAACATCAAATAATTTTAAGGAGCTTTAAGCTCCTTGTTATCGAGCTAAAGGCCATTAATTTTTTTAAACACCGCGTCGGTTTAGATGAAATTCCGCCGAACAGATCGCACCTTATCTTTTGCTGTAAGACATTGGGAGAGCTTTGAAATAAGAGTAGCCTGTATCTTTAAAATTAAACAATGCAAAACTCTTTTAAATTGATTTAGTAACTTGTGAATCTTTATTTAATTATATGGCACTACTTGTCCTCTGAAGCAGGTCAAAACTTGTTTTAGCCGATCTGCAGCTGCGAATACAGGTTATTGTGAATAGTATATACAAATAATACTATTGTTGGTCAAATTTTCTCCACCATTATACAAACTACATCAGAAAAGTTAAAACAGTGTTAAATGATGCAAACATATGTTTTTAAAATGTTTCAAACATAAACTAAGAACAAAACAAGTGAAGAAGCGCTTATAAAAGACGCCAACCTGGGACTTAGAGCATAGTTGATAGCGTCGTTGTAATGATTGCCGAGCTCTTTAAAAAAATCTGATGTGTTACACTCACATGACTTTCTCTACTCTTGTACAATCTAATTTTACAAACGCCTATTCTCCATATGCTTCATGTTAATCGAGATATCGAGATGTCAATCTTATTGGTAATTTTCTTGTAGATGCAAGGGAAATATGGTAGCTTTTAAGCGATAGTCAAATATTTTAACGCTGGTTGCTATGTGGCGCATTCCATTCTCTTTGCATGTCCAGGACATAAAAAAATGAATAACGAATTTGAGAAAAAATAACAAGCAATATCTGGAAAACGGTTCACTCAACAAAAGAAATGTATATGACATAAGTTGTGTATTTTAACACGATCTACATTTTTTGTGTAGTAAAATTTTGTCTATCTCTTGTGGTTTACCAGTTATGCAAAAGTCGTTCACAATGAGGAATACTTTTGGAGACATTCCCAGAAAATTCGAGATATACATTTCATTTCTCATGACATTATCTTAAACATATGATATTTTCACCAAAATCGTTAGAGCCATTTTTGAGAAAATTAAAATTTTCGAAAAATCTTCCATGTAAAGGGTAGTCTGGGGTGGGGGGATTTTCTTGAAAACCTTCGTGTCGCATCTCTGGAAGATACTGAACCTAAATACCAAGTTTGGTGCTTATCCAACTGTTCGTTTTTGAGTTATGCTGTTCACAGACACACAGACACACACACACAGACACACACACAGACACACACACACAGACACACACACACAGACACACACACGGACATGTTTCCAAAAATGCTTTTTTTGGATTCAGGACGTCTCAAAACATGTATTTCCGGTGAAATCTCGGTATCGAATTTTTGGGTGGAATGCAATACTTCCCCTACTTACTATACGTAGTAGAGAAAGTAAAAATACCTCACATATTGCGAATAGCAGCAACGACTTTGGTCATCAGCTCCTTTTCACTATTAGCCAGTGTCCCGTACACAATACTCTGAACATCGCCACAAGGAAAACATCCAAAAGGGTTAGATCTGGTGAGCGTGCTGGCCATGATTTCCGTGCTTCTCTACCTTTCCAGCGATCAGAATACGTTACGCTTAGGATATCCCTTGAGTATTACCGGAATAATGCGTAGGTGCCCCATTGCCTTAGAACCACACTAACTGGCGTATTCCTAAAGGAACATCTTCCAGAAGTTCTGGCAAAGTATGTTGTAAAACTTGCAGGTAAACGTGGTCCGTCAAACGCGGAGGGGGCGCTATGAGTGTCATCCACAATCCCAGCCCAAATGTTCATTGCAAACTGGTGTTGGTAACTTGTAACTACAATAGCTGTATGGTTTTCCTGTGTCAAATGTGACTGTTATGTGTATTAAACATGTCCTCTCGTCCTTCTCGTCCGTCCACAATATAGTTGTAGGAAATCTTGATTGATCAATGCATTCATGAACAAACCATTGGACAAGCTGCAGTTGGGGCGCAAAGTCATTTGGACCCAGTGTGTCCTCCTCCGTAATGTAGTGGTTACCATGCTAGCCTCTAGTTCGCGAGGTCGTGGGTTCAAACCCGGCAGAGGGCGATGGATTTTTTCGGGCGTAAAAATCCTTAGCATGGCTTCCTTCGGAAGGGAAGTAAAGCCGGTGATCTCGTGTAGTACATTTATGGCACTCAAAAGAACCTCAAGCCTGATAAAGACGGCTCTGAACAAAATTACCGGTCTTTTATGCCCAATACAGAGTGGAACGCTAAGGACCACAGCAGTTAAAGAGCGTCCATAAATAAAACTCAATTTAATTTTAGTGCACAAGAATGGAGATTGGACAATTATTCAAATAATGCCTAGTAAATGTCTGTTCTTTGAGAGTATAAAGTATAATGCATTTAGTTTTGCATTATGTTGCCATTAAAAACATTTTTTCGAGGAGATATTGTACAAAAGATGGGTTTATTTAGTTATATATTTAAACATGGTTATTATAAGTGATAACGAGTAAAGCTATTGCTCAAAGCTGTATATTTATATGTGAATAATCTAGAATGGTGCACGTAAAACAGGTCGCCACTACATACGCAAACGGTAAACAGATACACACACCTCCTAAGACCTGTTATACATACTCCACCTGTGAAGGCCAGTAGAATGCCTCCCAAAGCTGTGGTGGCGGCATAAATGGAAGCGAAGGTACTCTAGTGACCCCATTTCCATTTGAAATTTTTGAAATTATACGTCATTGACAGTACTTCCAGTTATGGCTGACTGATGAAATATTGCTCAATGAAAGTAAACGCTCATAATTATGTGCTTTATTTATAACTATTTTTGTGTCTAACATTTTAATGGCGTATTTTTCCAAATACATTACAGTTACGGGTGGTCTGGGTCGCCCGTATACGTACCAAAGCTCCAAGATTAGTTCCCTATTGATATACATAATTTCTAGTTTAGAAAACAATAAAGTCAAACTTTTACATACCACGCGATGATTTCGAGCTGGCTGTGTCGTTCTCACCAGTGGACCATGAAATAGAGCGCTGAAAAATAAAATAATAATTTCATTAAAATAAACACCATAAGTGCATTCATTGGGTTTACATTCCGGTATTTTTGATTCTAGTGTTGGATTAATCTGGTAGGTTTATATCACTTGTGAGATACCGATAAACATGCAATATAAAAAATAATCCCCACGTTTTTCTTAAAAAAGCAAGTAGATAAATATGTGGCAGAGGAAATTAAACCCAAAAGTGACAAAATCCAAAAATTAGAACCAGCTGTAAATCAATGAACACATTGTTGATGAACACGTTTAACCAAAGTAAGCGCTGCCGATAAATGAGCTTAGATCTTAAAAACGTCATTTAAAGAAGCAAGAAAGCTAACATACTCAAACCTTTTAAAAAAGAAACATTACCCTAATTATATGCTCGCCATAATATTACGTACACTTTTCTAAGCTCTTAAGACGACCTTTAATACTTCAAAATGCAGGCACAATATGAGGATTAGATACTTTTAGGAAGTCGTAAACATCAATGTTTTTCAACACTACATATGAGGTGACATAACAAATACCATTTGATTTTTTAATAGTAAAGTTTTGTTCTGACATCTTGCATCAAATATCACAATAATTTTACACTATCTCTGAAAACACATAAAAGAATGTACAAAATAAAAATGTAAACAAAACAAATATGAGAAAACAAACTTTTAAGGAGTAATGGAAAACATAACTTGTAATGATTGTAATTAGAATATTAATTTGTATATAAAATCTTTTGCATACAGTTTAGCCAATCATTTACCATAGTAAACATTAATAATCTCGCAGAGTTTGCTATCCGCGCGAGCATAACTCCTTGTTTTCTTACTATTCACTGAAACTCAATCATCATCATCGTCTGTCGTCCTCCGTCGTGTAGTGGTTACCATGGTAGCCCCTAGTTCCCGAGGTCGCAGGTTCAAACCCGGCGGAGATCGATGGATTTTTTCGGGCGTAAAAATCCTTAGCACGGCTTCCTTCGGAAGGGAAGTAAAGCCTGTGGTCCCATGTCGTAAATTTACGGCACGTAAAAGAACCTCAAGCCTGATAAAGAGGCCTCTGATCAGAATTAACGGTCTTTCACGTCCAATATGGAATGAGACGCTAAAGACCACAGCAGTTAAAGAGCGTCTACAAATAAAACTCAATTTTTATCATTATCATTTACTGTCTCTGCACCAGTATCAAAAATCACATACAAAATCAGGATCCAAATTGTAGATATTGTCATTAAGTTTACTTTCTTTGGTTCTACAGCGTTTCGAACCCTAGATCAACACAATTCATATACTCCATATACGCGGATGCCATAACTAACTGTATGCAAAAAATTAAAGAAACACAAAAACAGTAATATTACCTGGGAAAGGGATATTTTCTATCCGAGTTCTAAAATACAGCACTTTTAATTCAAACGTCACGGGCCTGAAAACAAACCCCAGGTACGGGAGTGACACATCACTCAGAGAAGTGTTGAAATTAGGTGAATCTAGATTAACAGAACGCTGACGCCTCACAGAGTAGGATATTGTTACGCAGCGGCTATGACCCAAAGTATCACGAGGTCCCGCCGGGCAGTTGGAGAGATAGGGAGAGGAAGTAAACGCGGGAGCGATCTCACTCAGCTAAACATCAGAAATAGTATAGAGAAGCAACCTGAATCCTCTAGAAGTTTCTCTTCCATCTGCTTCTAGAACGTTCTGGAACTATGTGGAAGATTCCAGGAGCCATATAAGCGAGGGGTTTCGCGTGACCGAGTTAGGAAGCGAGTTATTGAGCGCGTTTCTGGTGTGACATTAAATGCGTTCTCCTAGTGAGGTTGCGAAGACTGCTGCCACGTCATGAGTGTTGCTGCTGCGAGGGATTACTAGAGGTCTTGTGTTTCTTTTCCCAGTGGATGAGCCGTCCGGAAGAAGAGGCTACGCCGTGCGTATTTCATTACGCCACTACGTTGTAAACAAACTGAAGTGACAGTGGAAATTAAGTGAAGTCATGGAGAAAATTGAACTCTACCTTAATGAAGTGACAGTAAGAACTAAGTGAAGTCATAGGCTGAATTAGTCAAAACAGTGAAGTAAGAGTGAAGACTGGACAGTCGCAATATTTAAGCTGATCGAATTGATGTCAGAGGGACTGACCGCCACGACACCCGAAATAGAACGTCTCCACGCCGGTCGTGGTCACAACGAGTACTTTTATAACTTATGAATAAGAGGCTACTTCAACCCAGCCAGATATCAAATGTCACAATATATATATATATATATATATATATATATATATATATATATAAGCTGAGGTACGTACAAACTAGGTGCAAGGGGGCAGGATCGTTTCTTGAAATTCGTTCCCAGCCATGGGATGCTATAATACGCGCCTCTAAGAAAATAACCCCGAGGTCGCGGCTTCAAACCCGGTGGACGATGGATTTTTTGGGATGTAAAAATCCTTAGCATGGCTTCCTTCGGAAGAGAAGTAAAGCTGGTGGTCCCGTGTTGTAGATTTACGGCGCGTAAAAGAACCTCAAGCCTGATAAAGATGCCTCTGAGCAAAATTTCCATTCTTGGAAGGCCCAATATAGAATGAGGCGCTAAGAACCATAGTAGTTAAAGAGTGTCCATAAATAAAACTCAATTTAATGTTTGCTGCATGATGCCTTTGAGATTCCAAGTTTTTGCTTGACCACGAAAAAATACAAATAGCGTTACCCGTTGACAAAAATATATTCTTATTTCTCTGTTTACCCTCCCCGTTTGGACTTACAAGCGGGTGCTTGGAGTCAGACGCCTGTCGGGGAGCACAGACTATGGATCAGAGAGAACAGCCAGGATGGCTGGTCAGCCAGAAGCCTGGTATGAGAGCGAGGAAGGAGAGGATATGAAATGACGGTGCGATGAATGAAAAGTGATGATGCAGCAGTCGGCCACGGCTCCGCCTGACAAAAATATAAGTATTTAAAAATCCAAAGCAATAACAAAGAATATCTCGAAAATGGTTAATACCACAAAAAAATCAATTGACATTATTTGTGTGCTTTAATGAAATCTACGTTTTTGTGGAATAAGATTTTGTTTAAATCTTACACTTTACGAATTATACAAAAGTCATTCAGAATAAAGAGGACTTCACAGGCTATTCCCAGGAAATTCAAGATGCACAATGTGTTATGCAAATATCTAAACATGCAGCCTTTAATCGGATCGTTATAGTCAGTTTTGAGGAAATACAAAATAACGAAACTTTTTCCGTGTAAAGGCTAGTTTAGGGTGGGAGAACTTTCTTGAAAAACTTTGTGTCGCATCCTTGGAACTTAAATACAAAGTTTGATATTTAACCAAGTTTTCGTTACAGAGTCACGCTGCTCTCATACATACACACACATACATGGAACTTTTTTTCAAAAAGGCTTTTTCTATTTACTCAGAGGACCTCCGCTAAAATCTCTATATCTAATATCTGGGTGAAATGCAATATTACTTCTGGTTACTATTATAGGTATGCAGTAGAGAAGTTAAAATCTGATGTGATGCATCACATAACCTTCTCTACCCTACAAAACCGCACGCACATGTACCTTTACTACCATTCATTAAAAGGTGACGATGGGCGCAAGCATCTAACGTTTCCAGTTCGAACGTATCCGACGCCACCCAGACCCACCCACAAAACTCCTAATTCTCGGCGGTTCCCCCTGATGTAGCCCACTCGGAGGTGGATCCTAACTGAACAGTCCCGCAACGACGCCAGTGAAGAAACCACTAAAAAGCGCACATCCACCGCCCAGCCGCAACCTGCCGACCACCGTCGCCTAGTCCTACAATCCTGGAACAGATGATAATGAAGAAGATCATGGGATCAGGAATTGAGGGGCAGTAAAGTCATGGTAGAGAAGGAACCACCCCAAAATTCGTCTACCAACTCGGAGAAACCACGAAAAACCCATGGCTTAGAGTGAACAGTCGCTGTGGTTCAAACTCGGGACCTCCCGAATGCGAGTCGCACACGTTACTCCTATTACTTTAGTCTGGCATACCTTCAATCTGTGTACTTATTTCCTTTTCACGTCTTATGTATATAAGGCACAAATTATTTAGACATTTATTGTGATTCATTCTAAGTGGATGACTTCAAATTAAGTAATAAGTATGCACTTAGTTGAATACGGCGTGCGGAAATAACGTTCAAATGTTTATCGACAGCACAGAGGAATAAATTCAGAATTCATAGCAGAGATCGCTTGGAAGCAAATAAAAAAAAATCTGATGTGTTACACTCACATAACTTTCTCTACTCTTGTACAACCTAATTTTACAAACGCCTATTCTCCATATGCTTCATGTTAATCGAGATATCGAGATGTCAATCTTATTGGTAATTTTCTTGTAGATGCAAGGGGAATATGGTAGGTTATAAGCGATAGTCAAATATTTTAACGCTGGTTGCTATGTGGCGCATTCCATTCTCTTTGCATGTCCAGGACATAAAAAATGAATAACGAATTTGAGAAAAAGTATAAGTATTGGAAAATTTAAGGAAATAACAAGCAATATCTCGAAAACGGTTCACTCAACAAAAGAAATGTATATGACATAAGTTGTGTATTTTAACGCGATCTACATTTTTTGTGTAGTAAAATTTTGTCTATCTCTTATGGTTTACCAGTTATGCAAAAGTCGTTCACAATGAAGAATACTTTTGGAGACATTCCCAGAAAATTCGAGATATACATTTTATTTGTCATGACATTACCCTAAACATATGATATTTTCATCAAAATCGTTAGAGCCATTTTTGAGAAAATTAAACTTTTCGAAAAATCTTCCATGTAAAGGGTAGTCTGGGGTGGGGGGATTTTATTGAAAACCTTCGTGTCGCATCTCTGGAAGATACTGAACCTAAATACCAAGTTTGGTGCTTATCCGATTGTTCGTTTTTGAGTTATGCTGTTCACAGACACACAGACACACACACACACAGACACACACACAGACACACACACGGACATGTTTCCAAAAATGCTTTTTTTGGATTCAGGAGGTCTCAAAACGTGTATTTCCGGTGAAATCTCGGTATCGAATTTTTGGGTGGAATGCAATACTTCCCCTACTTACTATACGTAGTAGAGAAAGTAATAAATATCTTCCATTAGATGTCGCCCTCACGTTTCGAATATACAGCATGAAATATTTTGAAAACCGCTAATTTTACTCACATTGTATGTTTTAATGAGCTCTACGTTTCTCCTAAGATAAAATTTGTTCGTTCTTTATAGTTTCTTATTTATACAAATTATACAAAAGCCATACAGCATAAAGATAATTTCATAGCTTATTCACAAAAAATTCAAGATATACGAGTACTTTTTATTATTTATGTAAATATTTACCCAGCGGGGTAGCCTGTGGCTCGCAATCGGGAGGTCCCGAGTTCGATCTCCGGCGACGTCCAATCTGACGGGCTTTTCAGGGTCGTCAGTAGTTTCTTTTAGCCCCCGAATTCCCTGTCTCTCCATTTCGTTCCATTCGTCATTTCATTCATGCCGTTGGTCTCTTTCAGGGGTCGGAAGTGTCGGCGACGGTATTTCGGTGCAGCGTTGGAGGGGAAAAGGATGCTCTGTGTAAACTCTCTCCGTCCCTCGGCTTTTGGCTGGCTGCCGGGGTATCGGAACACCCTTGAAGGGCGTTGGATCCCCTCTGTGTGGGGTGGGGACCCGGTCTGCCTGTCCGTCTGCTTCTGGAAACTTAAGGACCCTGTCATTGCTGTACCGTCGCTCCTAGATCCGGCCGACCGGTGTCTCTTCTCGCCACATCCCCGAATCGGTGCCGAGTCCCCTCCGTAACAGATGATAAAGGATGTAAATATTTTAAATCTATGGTATTTTGATGAAAATTGTTAGAACCGTTTTGAGAAAACTGAAAAAAGCGTCATTTCTTCATGTAAAGGATAGTTTAGAGTGGAGCTTTTATCTTTCTAATCTTCGTCTGGCATGCTTAAACAGTATCCACCGCAGAAACAAAATTTGATATATCACGATTTTTAGTTTTTGAGTTACATAAACTGTTCACTGATAGAGATACACACTCTTATTCTAAAATTATTTTTTGGGTTCGGTGGCCCTCAAAACATACATTCCCCGTGGAATCTCAATGTCGAACTTCAAATACTTCCTCTAGCTGCTATAGGTGCATAGTGATATGGAGTGTAAAAACTGATTTCTTGAAACATTTTGGTCAATGTACCTTTAATACGCAAAATTACCTCCATTTTTAAAACAATCTGATGTGTAGCATTCACATGGCTATCTCTACCCATTGTCCTGCAAACTATTCTTAAATATGCTTATTTTTCTTGATAACTACGAGAAAAAACCAATAGCAACTTTCCACTTGAATAAAGTAAAAATATTTGCAAATTCAAACCAATAACAAAGAATATCCCGGAAATGGTTAACACCACAACAAATTTTATTTTGAACAAACTGTATGCTTTAACGAGATCTAGACGCTATGTGTAGTAAGATTTTGATTTCTTACGGTTTACCAGTTAAACAAAAGTCATTTAGATTCAAGAGAATTCCACAGACTATTCGTAGAAAAGTCGGTTAAATACCAAACTTGGTACTTAAGCTCAGCATCATCCAAGGATTCGACACGAAAAATTTCAAGAAAATACCTCCCATCCCAAAATACCCTTTGTATGGAAAATTACCCAATTTTATTTTTTTTTTTTTTTTTTTTTTTTTTTTTTTTTTTTACTTTTCTAAAAAATGGCTGTAATGATTTTGATTAAAATACCATATGTGTAAGATGTTTATGAGAAATGAAACGTATATCTTGCATTTATTGGCAATAGCTTTTGAAACCCTCTTCATTCAGAATGAACTTTTGCATAACTGATAAACCGTAAAAGATAGACGAAATCTTAATACACATAAAAATGAGATCTCGTTAGAGCACACAGTTTGTCTTTTTTGGGAGGAGGGTAGGTGGATTTAACCATTTCCGAGATATTCCTTATTATTGATTTGAATTTTCAAATATAGTTTCCTCAAATGGAAAGTCGTTATTCGTTTTTCTTTTCCCATCACTTGGTCATGTAAAGAGAACGGAATTTCAAAGACATACCATAGCGACCAGTTAAAACATTTGACTATTCCGCTATTCCCACTGTACATACAAAGAACAACGTAATAAAACCATTTCTACAAATGTTTATCTCAATTAATATGAAGTACATAGAAAAAATTTGTTTTGTAATAATAGTTTGTTAAAGAATATGTTGAGAAAGGCATATGATTGTAACACATCAGATTTTTAAAACTATATTTCAAATATAAGTTTTGGGCTTATAATTGTAAAATATATAGGAAATTAAAGAAACAATCCCAATTAATAAAACTGCACAATAGTGCTAAAATGTCATTTTTGGTACGTTTGCCATTGTATGCATCGGACTTCCCATTTTGTCAGATGACAAATACACAGACAAGCAGATATATGTCCACAAACATTATTTCCAATAAACTCTCCCCATCAATTTTTTTGGGGGGTTGTCCTCCGTGGTCATGCTAGTCTCTAGTTCCCGAGGTCGCGGGTTCAAACCGGAGGAGGGCAATAGATTTTTTTCGGGCGTAAAAATCCTTAACATGGCTTCCTCTGGAAGGGAAGTAAAGCCGGTGGTCATGTGTCGTAGATTTATGGCACGTAAAAGATCCTCAAGCCTGATAAAGAGCCCTCTAAGCAATATTTCCTGTCTTTCACGCCCAGTATAGAATGGGATGCTAAGAACCATAGCAGTTAAAGAGCGTCCATAAATAAAACTCAATTTAATTTTATTTATCGATTATTTTGGATTGAAGGTAAGCAAAAGCAGGGTAACCACATCACCCGATTTAGCCCGTACCACCTGGTTTTTAACGTTTCATTTTTTCAATCCCCAGTTAAAAATCCAGAAAACGGGATAAATACCCGATTCCCGTACTTACGTGCGTATTTATTTTTAGTAAAGACTGTTTCGGATAGGTGATGTAATTCTCTTGAGAAGTCATTCAGATGACAGATGCACCAAAAAATTGAAAAATGTTCAGTTTTTCTTATCAATCCAGACCATAATGCAGCCGTGCAAAAGATGTTTTTTCTTATTAAATGTTCACTGGCCAGATAGGAGAAATAGCTTAATAACAGAATGGGTACTTCTACTTGGTTGCAAATGCACAATCCAGCTGATCGCATGCTGCCGCATCTACGACAACTTTTACGTCCTGAGAGATGGAAGATGATTCAGAAACACAGAACAGAGCCATTCAAGCTTTGGATATTTCATATATAAGATTATAATAGCATAGCAATACAATTTTCAATTTTTGTCAATGTCCTGGCCTGTCCAGTGTCATCTCCTTGCATGAATTTATAATGTAAAAAAATAATAAATGAATTACAAAAGAATATTTAAAAAAGAAAAAACAATGTAGTATGCAATAAAAAAATTTTAAACAAATTTAAAACAAATGTTTACCAATTACACAAGGAAAATCAGTAGGCAGTTGTTGATACGCACTGCGGAATTCTTCTGGTGTTGCCCTACTTCTGTATAGTTTAAAAAAAATCTTGTTTCTTTTCTAGACTTATGGCAGATTATTGTGATACTTTTTAGTTCAATCTTTTCACTGACTTTCCTTAAAAGACCCCCTCCCCTAGTTTTGACCGATTTCTAAGCACATGAATGATCACAGTGATAAAATAAGTATGACAATGACAAATGCAGAATTTGACCATCAGCCAATCCACTTTTTTCTCCTCACTGTCGATTGTTTCCTTTAAAATTGTATATATAATAGTTGTTTTATTTAAAATAATATATACATTTTATTTTTCTGGGCAAGAATGACTCTTGTTTCGTTTTATTTAAAGTATTGTATCTATGGTGATTAATTATTCACTTTGAAATTAGTTCACTGCTTGAGTTTTATTTTATTTCTTATATTGTAAACAAAACAGAATGTGTAAAAAATTTGCTGACTGCTTCATATCCAGTTGAACCTCAGCTATACTTATACCTTTTTCGCAGATGTGTTAAATTTTTATGCACCGAACTTTGTCCATTAATATTTAGCTCAATTATCTATACGTTTTCTCATTAAAACGTAACATTTTTCTGGTCCCCATGTATGGTATATATGAGTTTACGTACTCTCATATATACGCTATGTTTGTGCTAAGATTACTACGTAAGGTTTCTGTATACCCTTGCTGTCGCAGCACAAACGGTAGACATGCTGGACGAGGCATCAATATTTTCGGAACACATTGTTGCTGCGCACGTGTTAACAATACGGTCGCGAAGGTCATCCTTTCCCTGGTGGTGATGAAGAAGCAGACCTAAATAATTGAATTACTCCCAGTGTGCATGAGACAAATCAAATTCTAGAAATTACACGAGTTTTATTACCGCAAAACCTAAACAATGACAGCATTTCTGTGATTAGTGCACATAATCGACTTAAAAAATCAAAGAGAAATTGATAATTTGTTTGAAAGCAGTGTAAAGCAACAGTACTGTGATTGTTTTTTTAGTTTGAAATATGAATAATAATAATAATAATAATAATAATAATAATAATAATAATGGCATGCGTGTAAATGGTCTAAATAGTGTATTATTTTTATTTAAGTGTTTATTTCCGTTACTGCTTTCTTGTGTTAAATAATTAGTTTGAGTAATAATTTAATAAAACAGTTCCAATTACATAAGAAAATTCACTTTTACGTTTTCTCATTTATACATTATTTTAGCTTTCTCCCAGTTGTGTTCAATTCTATGACAGTATTAAATGCAGAAATGAGTTTCTCAGGAAGTTAGGAGGGAGAGAAATATTTTTTGTTTCATGCTATCTGTAATTTCATGCTTTTCCATGTCCAAACCAGTACGGAAATTGAACGTTTCGTACTCCACTAACCTTTTAGTACTCCCTTCAACTGTTTAATCAACAACTAATGAAACAAAGTATTGTACGTAACTGCAGGAAAGTATTTTCTTCCTTCCTTCTTTCCAAGGACTCGTTTCTATATTCCATCTAAACTTCCTAAATGTCCTGAAAAATCTTAGTTTCCTATGTAATTACGTAAATAATATTTCCTCAAAAGCAAACATAAAGAATCCTTATAGTGGTAGGTAGAATATAGTTATCAGTACAATAAAGAATGTATTAAGCACCCACCCCCTCCCACATTTTTCAATTTGGTAACTCTAAGCAAACGGGAAATTAAAATTCTAACACATAATTTGTTTTCACATATGACGCTCGAAAAAATAAGAATCAAGAGATACATTCAGATGAGACAAATCACGAACTATGAGGGAAAGAATAAAAATTCTTGGTAGGTCTGAGAAGAGAATGGTGAGGCGATTATGCTGCCCTCTACGGCAGTCGCAGTCGGAACATTTTGTCCTTCATCTATATTTAGCCTTTATAGCCTGCCCGGGTAAGCTAACGCATATCCCGGCGTTGCAACCATCGATGCATCAGTGGCGTGCATTCTGGTAAAGCAAATATGACAGGCCGAAATTGAGATACATATCCAATAAGCATTATTCAGCCGCGGAACTGTTCGAAGTCCTATGCAAAAATTTCTTATGTGATAAATTCACATGACCTTTTCTACCCTCTATCTTTATTAATGGGTATACAAGCTATTCTTACTAAGGCTTATTTTTCTATCTACTTCATTTTAATCCAAATAAACCTTTGCAAAAATAACTACATTACACATTTCGTTATAGATACAAAGGCAACAGCGATAGTCAAATGTTTAAGAACTGGACCCTATATGCTGGCCTTAAAGTTCCATACTGTTTCCATGCAATCGTGAAAAACAACTGAAAATCGATAGGACTTTAACAAGGTGTGAGCAATTCGAACTTTTAATAATAGATATCTCAGAAACGGCTTATGCCACAAAAACTTATTTGAAATAAGTGCTCTACTTTAAAGAAATCTACATTTTTTGTGTGATACGTTTTCATCTATCACTTAACGTTTATCAGTTATACAGGATTATATAAAATTCCTTCCGAATGTAGTGGACTTCACATTCAAGATTCAAGAAAATTCAAGAAATACATTTTATTTGTAAAATAAATATATTTAATATACGGTGTTTTAATCAAAATCGTTAGAGGTATTTTTAGAAAATAAAAAATTTCGAATAATGTTCTATGTAAAGGGTAGTTTGGGTGAAGGGATTTTCTTGAAAAACTTCGTGTCGCAACTTTGGAAAGTACTGAACCCAAGTGCCAGGTTTGGTATTTGTCTGACTTTTCATTTTCGAGTATGCTGTTCACAGACATGCACACAGAGACACACACGGATCTTTTTCTAAAAATGCTTTTGGGTTCAAGGGCCTCAAAACAGTATTTCCGGCGAAATCTCGGTATCGAATTTTTGGGTGGAATGCAATACTTCTCTAACTACTATGTACGTGATAAGTAAAAATCTGAGTGATAGATCCACATGACCTTTCTCTATACTCCATCTTTATTAATGAATTTACAAACTATTCCTACTAAGCTTATTTTTCTATTTACTACATTTCAATCGAGACAAACCTTTGCAGAAATAGCTACATTACACATTTCGTTATAAATCCAAAGGGAACAGTGATAGTCAAATGTTTAAGAATGGACGTTATACGCTAGCCTTAATACTGCTTCCATGACATCGTGAGAAAGAACTGAAAGTCGACAGGACTTTAAGAGAATGACCACGTAATGAACAATTCGAAAGATTAATAACGGATATCTCAGAAATGGCTTATGCCACAGTAAAGCGTATTTGAAATAAATTGTGTGTTTTAAACAAAATCTACATTTTTTTTTTTTTTGTAGTACGTTTTCGTCTATCGCTTAAAGTTTGCCACTTATACAAGATAAACAAAATTTCTTGCGAATGAAGACTTCACAGGCTATTCCCAGGCTATTTGTCAGGTAACTAATTTTAATATGGCATTTTAATCAAACTCGATAGAGCCATTTTTTAGAAAATCAAAATTTTCCAAAAATCTTCCATGTAAAGGGTAGTTGGTGGTGGGGGATTTTCTTTAAAATCTTTTTCTTTTGTGTATTCCTACTTGATTTTGCGGTGTAAATAGGATTTTATTTGACGAAGAAATAAAATGTCAAAGTTGGGAATTCTCAACGTTTTTACCTTAATTCCTCATTTTTTGTTCACTTTTTACGACTTCACGAATTTATTTCTCCATCTTTTACGTCACATGTCGATGAAAGTGTGTGGGTATATGCACAAAAAATACTCTACCCAATGCATGAAAGATAATTTTGAGAACTTCAATACAAAAAAGTTGAAATTTTGGAATATTTTTCAAACTTTATAAAACTGATAAAATGAACGACCTGAAAAACCGCCAAAAACACACAAGCTGTATTACCATTTTATCTTTATGTTCAAACAAATTAGATTTTTCCCTTCATTAATTGAACTTTTTAAAATGCAGACTAATACTTTCTTAAGGCTGGGTATACTTTCACAAAAGCTAGTCCGATGCTATGAGGCGTTTGACACAGTTTTCTGATTCATACACACAGCACTTTGATTTCAATTTTTCTGAATATACAAGAAATGTGACATAGGGCTCCTGTGTTTAGAAATATTTTTGTCTAATTGATTATTAAACCTGCTGTTTATATTAAGTAAGCTGATTATCCGTCATTTTTGGTTAACTGTTGGCCCCACCCCCTCCTAAACGACAATGGGGTTTCTACTGTACATTTTATTTGTCATGTAAACATCTTAAACGTATTGCATTTTAACGAAAATCTTTAGAGCCATTTTTGAGTTAGTAAAAGATAACGACGATTTTTCCATATAAAGAATGGTATGTGGTGGGGAATTTTCTTGAAATTCTTTGTGTCGTATCCTTGGAAAATACTGAAACCAAGTTTTCGTTGTTATGCTGTTTACACACAAGCGAGCGCAGCTTAGGTGACCTCAAAACATGTATTTCCAGTGAAATCTCGTTATCGAATTTTTGGATGGACTGCCATAATGCTCTGCTTACTATACCGGGTGAACAACAGGTATGGAATATTGGTCATAACTTTTAAATGGATCAATAAAGTGCTGACGTTTTTTATTACTTTCTCTATTACGTATAGTAAGTAGGGGAAGTATTGTATTCCACCCAAAAATTCGATACCGAGATTTCACCGGAAATACATGTTTTGAGAACCCCTGAATCCAAAAAAGTATTTTTGGAAACATGTCCGTGTGTGTGTCTGTGAACAGCATAACTCAGAAACGAACAGTCGGAAAACACCAAACTTGGTATTTAGGTTCAGTATGTTCCTGAGATGCGACACGAAGGTTTTCAAGAAAATCCCCCACCCCAGATTACCCTTTACATGGAACATTTTTCGAAAATTTTAATTTTCTCAAAAATGGCTCTAACGATTTTGATTAAAATATCATATGTTTAAGATATTTTCATGACAAATAAAATGTATATCTTGAAATTTCTGGGAATGTCTCCAAAAGTATTCTTCATTGTGAACGACTTTTCCATAACTGGTAAACCATAAGAGATAGACAAAATTTTACTAGACAAAAAATGTAAATCGCGTTAAAATACACAATTTATGTTATATACATTTTTATGTTGAGTGAACCATTTTCGAGATATTGCTTGTTTTCTCTTACATTTTTCAATACTTATTTTCTCAAATGGGAATTCGTTATTCATTTTTTTGTCTTGGATATGCAAAGAGTATTAATCTGTGACAAAGGGAATTGTGCTGCACCTAGCAACCAGTTATTAAGAGATATGTATGTGCTTAAATGCTACTGTATTTCTATATTGCCCTTGTAAATATATATTCCCCTTACATCTACAAGAAAATTAGCAATAAGATAGAGTCTGCAAATGTTTATCTCGATTAACATGAAGTAGATGGAGAATAAGCGTTTGTAAAAATAGTTTGTACAAGAGTACAGAAAGTCATGTGAGTGTAACACATCAGATGTTTCTCATGGGCGGTAAAGGCCTTCCAGACAGCACAGGGGCAGCGGCGCAGTGGGCTCCAAGTGGGTGTGAAAGGGTTGAACTTCAGAATTTTAAATGGACCTAAGGTATAAATTTGAGATATTCTGATAGTGTTTAATAAATCAAGTAGACCGCTCGCCTCTCACCGCGGCGGTCCAGGTTCAATCCCAGGGACCCGCATGTGGTATTTGTGATGGACAAAGCGGCGTCTGGGCGATTTTCTCCGGGTTCTCCGGTTTCCCCCACAACTGCTCATCATCACCTTTCCTTTCATCCATTTCACCATAATTTCGTTTCATCTACTTCCTTCCTCCCATACCAGGCATCGGGCTGATCACCCATCTTGGATATTCTGTCTGATCCATGAGTGTCTGCTCCTCGACGGGCCTCTGACCCCAGGCACCCGCCTGTAAGTTCTACAGACAAGAAGAAGAAGAAAAAGAAACTTTCGTTTAAAACATTTCTTTAAATGAAAACTTGCGAATTTATAGGGTATTGTGTGTTTTCTAACAGCAAAAAAATAACAAATTCAGAATTTAAAGAAATAATTTTAATGAAGGAAATACTTGGTGTCTCGATACAAGTTTATTTAAAATTGCTGACTATCCAAGGAGAAGTAAAGTTTCACCTTTTAGATTGGTCACAGGTCATGATTATCTGTCAAAACACCTGCATAGAATTGGAATTACTTCTTCCCCGTTTTTCCCTTGTGTCCTCTACAAAAAGAGATGTATCAGAACCACCTTCATTTATGTCCAGCTCTTTCAAACAAAGTCACAATAAGCTGGGAAATACTGGAGAGCAAGAAATCTAATGATTGAATTGCCAAATGCTCGGCATTAGTAAAAAATAACTATTTCATTGCTTCCAGGCAACCTTTATTATATGCCTGCCATAAAGGGTCAGTTAAAGACGATTTTTGACCATTATAAGCACCTCTTTATAATGCTAAGATTTAATTTTCTCACACAGTAAAATGAATTAGCTGTCTTTGCCGGAACTGCGAAGGTGCATTCTGTAAGTAAAGGGTTGAAAATAAGTTAGGGGTGGTTATTTTAAAGTTGTCAGCAAGCTGTCATGTTCACTCGTATCTAAAGCGTAAGCGTTCATGGTTTTATCCAAATAAGTCATTTCTTAGCGTTTGTATACAACGCGTTGAAAATACGAGGAAGTTTAGCTTTTTTGAAATTGCAAAGTATCCTGTAATTTTCGCCAAGTCGTCTATTTAAAGTACACAGATTTATGTTCTAGTTTCTAAACAGTATAATTTTGAATATAAGGGGTTGAAAATAAAGGTTAATGTTGGTGCTTAAAAATTTCTTGGTACTATATAAAATACGTTTCGGTTAATTTTTGGAAGTTGTAAAGTAACCTATGATTTTTTCCAGATTCTATAGTAAAATTATACAATGCAATACTTAAATGATTTCAGTCTAATTATATATATATGTATATATTCAATAACAGACCACCTTAAAGCGATATGTGTATGTAATAATATATAAAAAGTGTACATTATAGTCATTGTATATGATTATATTATTGTATACATGTGTAATAATGTTATGTGAATGTATTACATAATTTAATAATGTAGGAGCTGTGAGAATAATAGGTTAAAAGTTGCTAACAATGAGGTAACAATGAGGTAAGCTTGAGGCAATAATAAGTGAGAAAGTTTAACAATACTACTTGTAATTCTTGGAAGCAATAATGTAATTTTTGTGACAGGTTGTAAAATAGCCAATCAACAACCAGAAAAGGCTTTAGTTAAATGAAGGTATTCTATTGGACTAGGATTAGCCAATCAGAGACTTGAAATACAGAAATTTACAAATTTAGGCGGTAGAAATCAAGTCAGTTGGTTGTAGACAGTGTTCCTGACGCGAGATGTGTCCTCGAGAAATTTAATTCGTATTTGTGTGAGGCGAAAATAGTTTACGTGTTAAAAAGTGCAAGTAATTAAAAAAAGAATCTCACAGCTCCTTATATCAGTGAAGTGTTATTTAAATTGTGTCAAGCATTAATAAATGTAGTGAAGTAAAAATTATAATCTTTGTAAGCCTACATTCTTCAGTCGCACCACTCCCTGTTAAGACATTCATGTCTCTAAAAAAATATAAATACTGACGCAGCTGAGGCAAACATAAATATATAATATTTAACGAAACAGTTAAAAAATTACAAAGTTGATATTTTTTTAAACATTTGGGGCAAAGGCCATCGGAAGGCGAAGGCTACCGGAAACTTTTTACAATACCTGCGGTTGCAACTACTTCAAGTTCGGCTCCCCAACATTTGAAATATCAATACAACTACATTCTCAAATTTGCTCCCAAAACGTGAGGCAAATAACGTAAAGACAATAAATTCTCAGGAGTTGAAGGTAGCTTATAATTTTCGTTTGATCCTATAGGATAAGCGTACAAAGTACTGTCTAGATAGACCAAAACGTGTTGAATTGTACTTTAGGGGTTGAAAATAGAGATAGTATTGTAAATAAGGATTTCGGAAGTTTTTTTAAATATTTATAGCAGCTTAAATTTTTTTTCAAGGTTCTAAATCCTTAGCGTACCAATATTTGTTAAATCATACAAAAATACTCTTGATAACGAAGTTCAGTGGAATTAGAGGGAAATTTGATGATAAGGACTCGGTAAGCAGCTCCCTCACTCCAATAACTCAATGTTAAGAGATATAAAGCCTCCCTATTTACCCCTTTGAGCTGGAAGTCAATAATGTGTTAAGTTTGCAACAAAATGCCCCGCACTCCAAAAAAACAAAAAAAAAAACACCTCTGATATTAATACTCAACAAAACAGGATTGAAGTTGGTTGGCTTGAACTTGGAAACAGCACTAACTACACCGGGCTTAAAATGTTTGTAAGTATTTTATAGCCTATATCCGTCCGCAGGAACAGTACCTTTCAATTGTGAAATAAGTATCAAAATCGGGGTTGTAGTTTTCGAGTTTGGCGTATTATATGCGCGCGCGTACACACACACACACGCACACACACACACACACACACACACACACACACGCACGCACATACATTGGTATATGGAGATATGAGTGCGTAAAGTGCATTATTACAGAATTGAGGAGTAGTTTGAAAAGACGGAGCGTGGCTTAGTAAGATACTATAATTTAAGAGGTTTTGAGCCAATTGTTTTAGCAATTGCTCAGATTGTTCATCCACTTTTAATACCCGTTAATTATTACTTTCCCTACTACGTATAGTAAGTAGGGGAAGTATTGTATTCCACCCAAAAATTCGATACCGAGATTTCACCGGAAATACATGTTTTGAGACCCCCTGAATCCAAAAAAAAGCATTTTTAGAAACATGTCCGTGTGTGTGTCTGTGAACAGCATAACTCAGAAACGAACAGTCGGATAAACACCAAACTTGGTATTTAGGTTCACCATCTTCCAGAGATGCGACACCAAGATTTTCAAGAAAACCCCCCCACACCAGATTACCCTTTACATGGAACATTTTTTGAAAATTTTAATTTTCTCAAAAACGGCTCTAACGATCTTGGTTAAAATTTCATATGTTTAAGATATTTTCATGACAAATGAAATGTATATCTCGAATTTTCTAGAAATGTCTCCAAAAGTATTCTCCATTGTGAACGACTTTTGCATAACTGGTAAACCATAAAAGATAGACAAAATTTTACTACACAAAAAAATGTAGATCGCGTTAAATTACACAATTTATGTCATATACATTTTTTTTTGTTGAGTGAACCATTTTCGAGATATTGCTTTTTATTCCCTTAAATTTTTCAATACTTAATACTTTTTCTCAAATGGAAATTCGTCATTCATTTTTTTTTGTCCTGGTAATGCAAAGAGAATGGAATACTCCACATAGCAACCAGCTCTTAAAATATTTGACTATCGCTTAAAGCCTACCAATTCCCCTTGCATCCACAAGAAAATTAGCAATAAGATTAATATCTCGATTAACATGAAGCATATGGAGAATAAGCGTTTGTAAAAATAGTTTGTACAAGAGTAGAAAAAGTCATGTGAGTGTAACGCATCCGATTTTTTTAATGAAGTTCGAAATAACATAAGATATTGTGTTAGGAGTGTGTCATTCACTGTAGCGTGTTGTTACTGATTATTAAGGTGTAAAGTAAAGCTTTAAGTGTATTTTACTTTCCGCCCTAGTGCACATTGTATGTATTACAGCCACCAAATTTATATTGATAGATATAGGTTTTCTTGGGAAAGAATTCATGTGTTGGAATTCTAGATTTCCTTCTGTGTAAATGTCCTCTGAAGACAGAAGACACGACCGTGCAAAAAATAATGTGATATAGTACAGAGGTAATTACTAAAGTCCACCTATATAATAGGTTGTTCTTATTAAATTCTCGACTTGGAACATCGGTCCCATGTTACGTTATTGGTTGCTAATGCAACAAGTGGTCTGTGGCAGTACTTACAACGGATTTGCGCTCTGGCTGACGTCGATTGTCTCTGTGGGAGTATTCCTGGTCCTCATCCTTTCTACTTTCACTAGCTGTCGATTCTGCAACATTACAACACATTATCAATGTTCATGTCTATATTAATATTACGTATAAAGAGAGAACGGCTGTGTGTGGGGATCACGATTTAGCAAATAAGAGACAATAAAACAAAAGAGAACCGAATCTGCTTTTAACGCTACGACATATATACGATACCACTGCCAAAATGCTTGAATAACCCTCGTGTAAGAAAGTTTGCTTTCCTTCCTTTGTACGTATGGTGTTAACTTCATTAGCAGTATATGCTAAATAGTTGTACAAAGACAGAAAATTACCAGCATTAGAAATTAGTGAATGTATATGTT
Source organism: Deroplatys truncata (assembly GCA_030765065.1). Taxonomy (NCBI): domain Eukaryota; kingdom Metazoa; phylum Arthropoda; class Insecta; order Mantodea; family Mantidae; genus Deroplatys; species Deroplatys truncata. The sequence continues at coordinate 49,431,297 of CM060985.1, forward strand.
TTAATTAACAACTCAGAACATTGCTTTTCTCGATGCTCGCAGATTGTATGTCGCTTCCAAGGAGGTTAACTTGGTGTAGAATCTACATATTCACCAGCTTCAAATCTATCTCGTTCTATATGTTAAGCATTTCTGCATTGTACAAAAACTTCATACTTTAAGTGTATTAAATACTACGGAACCAAAGAAAAGGTACAGTCGGGTCAAAAAAAATGTGTCGATATGAGTAACCACAGTTTAAGTTGGTAATCAATAATCAACACGCCTCTTCCGCGCCTTCCATCCCTCATGCAGTTACAGAGGTTAATGCTTGAATGCCGAACCAATAAGAGCCGGACTCGCTCAGGAGCTAGTAAGAACAGGCTTTGGGAGGCATATTGTTTGAAACATTCAGGTGACATATACCGGTACTTCACCCCCTTTCATTGCCCAGCTAGGCCTGACCTTTCTTCATAGGATAATGCTAGCGTATCGGACTTCAGCTAAGGCAGGCGCGAAACTCAAATGGGCAGATTCTGCCAATATTCAAGAATGGAAAACATTTAAAGTAACCCAAAGCATCGGCAGTCTTGTTTTATTATTATTATTATTTATTTTTTGCATTCGATATTTTACATTTCAGCTGCTGTAATTGTCTAATAAGTTACTCGACCATTCCTATCGATGTTGTTCCACAGCCAAAGGGTACTTATTGGGCTATGCACCATTTCCATAAGTTGGAAAACGAGTGGAGGTTAAGGAACACAGATGTTCCTTTTGCATGAATATCGAGCTCTAGAAAATTACAATTATCTAGGAGAAATAAAAATATTCTAGAGCATAATACAATAATTTCATAAAGAACGGAAGAAAGTAATTTTTTTTAGTTCCATTTATACTCCTCCTTTAACTACATTGGTCTTTGGAACCTTATTGCCTATTGTGTTAACTCGTGTAAAGTCTTTGAGTTTCCTGCAACCTTTTATTTTTAGATCATACACACTGTCATTCATACTTTCAGACTCTGGGAGGATAGGGATTAACCTTGGCTAGAGAAAAATTCGCACCCCCCAGCCGGGAATCGAACCCGGAACTCCTCGCACAGCAGGCAGTTGCTCTAACGAGTGAGCTACTGGGCCAGCCGAAGGTAAATTAAATTAATTGATCATTCGAGTTTAGAGAGCTATCCATGAAGCGTAGGGCAGACAGCTGGTCCAACCGCGATACAAATTATCCTCGCTGATATCGAAGCATGCCTAACACCATCTACATACAAGTAATACCTCGAGTGCTGGTAGTTTTTTCGGTAATTTAATTGACATTAACGTACGCTTTGTTCGAGACCGAAGCTTGAGAAATAATTATGTAATGACAATAAGCATCAGTTTGAAAGTTCAGTGCAAGAGAGGGATTCTCTAAGATAATCACAATGCGAGAACGATATCATTTTGTTTTCCTTCCTTGTACCTCTAGTATAATCACTAAAGTGGCTACCTGTTTCATCCCGTATTATGCGACCTTGAATCTTGTACCAATTCTTTTATATTTTGAATTCGAAGATCACTAAACCTCGTCATTATTACTGTTTGTACCAAGCGTCCTTAGTGAACACGAAAATCTATGAGAATAGACTTGCTAGACCCCTGGTCTAATCGAAGCAGAGATTATAGGAATAAAAGAATCAATGTAGGAGAAAAAAATACTATAATGTATTAATGCTTTAAAGCTATCGGTTAGGTACGATTCTGATTGGCGAATAAGGCAACAGTGAGAGCGATTTTGGGTGAAAGGCGCTCGGGTGTAATTATAACAAATAATCTATCAAGAGGTAGTGTTATTCCGAAAAAATCACGAGCGAGTGCAAGTAGTGAGTAGTTTTGACTAAGGAATAGCACAGTCCACCGTTAGATTTGGTTTGACTATTCCAGGGAATAATGCAGGAGGAGAAGCTAAATAGAAATCTAAAACTAACTACTTACGGAATAAATTAAATAACATTAGTTGTATTTTTGCCATGCATGGCCCTCTGAAGCTTACCGGATTTTATAAATAGCAAATCTTTACTGTTAAATGACTTTGGAGCTATAAAAATGAAATTTTATTTTAACACCTGCATGGCAATAAGCAATTAAGGTCATGTAATACAGGTATTTCGGTGGGATGACCCACTTTCTAATTAGATATAGTCTTCGACTAAATAACACAAAATAAACGCACTGAAGTGTAAATGAGAGACTATCTCTGGGAGAAATAACGACAGTTACAAGATGTGCTGGAAGTGTCCCCCCTCCTCCTTTCCTTTCACCATGTTTTCAGATACCTACACGTCTGAACATGTCTACGTCGATATTCTTTATTTCGGCTGTGATGTTTTTCCGAGATCCTGGATGGTTCGTGGTCTGTTTCTGTACACTCTTTCCTTGAGATGGCCCCACAAAAATGTCTGCTGACGTCAAGTCTGATGATCTTGGAGGCCACAAATCATTAGAGATAACACGGTTCTCGAAGAAGCTGCTGATGTGTGCCATGGATTCATTAAAGGTGTGGCATGTGTAGCCATCCTGTTGAAAGTATCCCATATCGTTTAGCTGCTCCACGAATACCGTGAAAATGTTCTTATACACATCCGTATTTACAGTTTCGTCAAAGAAAATTGGTCCAATGACCCTGTGACCGGATATTGGACACCACACTCCGACTTTTTCTGGATGAAGTGATGTCTCATAGCACACATAAGGATTTTCTGATGACCACATCCTTGTGTTTTGAGAATTTACGTAGCTTGTGAGATGAAACCAAGCTTCATCGGTAAACCACGTCATTTTCAATAGGTCTTGGTTTCTTTCCACAAAATGAGGAACCAATTGCAGTATCGCACACGCTTGTGTACTGCTGTCACTTTGTATGGCCAGAGTTTTGTATGCTTTGCTGCCCTTTGGCACATCGTTACCGAGTAGCCAGTCTCTTGTGACAGACGGCGTAAAGACTTTTGTGGGGAGCGAAGCAATCGCTCACGAACATCTCCAGAGCGTTGTGGCACTAATGACGGCGGATGGTGCTTGCCTTTTTCACTGACTAATGAACCAGTTCGTTCCAGCTTCTCCACTAACCTTAGAATTGTCTTTCGATCAGGACCATCATGAACACCGTCCTCACGTCCGTAAGCTATTTGTGTGGTGCTAACAGAATTGGTGAGCCAATAATTTTTTCAATAAATACACGCTGTTGAATTGTGTACTCCATTTTAAAGGTTATGTGACAACAGGGAACACCATATGTATCGAAATCGAGGCAATCTGCCATCTGCTGGCATCAACTGAAACTCCTGACTTTGTGCATCATTGCAATGTACCTACAATTTAAGTCATGTAAGGACGCAGATTTATACTTAATTAAAAATCTGATGTGTTACACTCACATGACTTTCTCTACTCTTGTACAAACTATTTTTACAAACGCTTATTCTCCATGTGCTTCATGTTAATCGAGATATCGAGATGTCAATCTTATTGCTAATTTTCTTGTAGATGCAAGGGGAATATGGTAGCTTTTAAGCGATGGTCAAATATTTTAACGCTGGTTGCTATGCGGCGCATTCCATTCTCTTTGCAAGTCCAGGACATAAAAAAATGAATAACGAATTTGAGAAAAAGTATAAGTATTGGAAAATTTAAGGGAATAACAAGCAATATCTCGAAAACGGTTCACTCAACAAAAGAAATGTATATGACATAAGTTGTGTATTTTAACGAGATCTACATTTTTTGTGTAGTAAAATTTTGTCTATCTCTTATGGTTTACCAGTTATGCAAAAGTCGTTCACAATGAAGAATACTTTTGGAGACATTCCCAGAAAATTCGAGATATACATTTCATTTCTCATGACATTATCTTAAACATATGATATTTTAATCAAAATCGTTAGAGCCATTTTTGAGAAAATTAAAATTTTCGAAAAATGTTCCATGTAAAGGGTAGTCTGGGGTGGGGGGATTTTCTTGAAAACCTTCGTGTCGCATCTCTAGAAGATACTGAACCTAAATACCAAGTTTGGTGCTTATCCGACTGTTCGTTTTTGAGTTATGCTGTTCACAGACACACACACAGACACACACACAGACACACACACGGACATGTTTCCAAAAATGCTTTTTTTGGATTCAGGAGGTCTCAAAACATGTATATCCGGTGAAATCTCGGTATCGAATTTTTGGGTGGAATGCAATACTTCCCCTACTTACTATACGTAGTAGAGAAAGTAAAAAGTAGGACATCCCACTGAAACACGTATAAACCGTAATTAGTTTTTAGACTTATTTTTAGCTTATGCTCTTGCATTATTCGTTAAAATGATGAGATTGCAGCTTCTTTGAACAAAACTAATGGGGGGGCTTAAAAACGTACAATTATTAAAAGCACAATTATTTAAATTAAAAGTTGAGCAATTTCTTTCTTGTCACAAACAACAGATGTGCTGTTATTAGATATGGAAGTGGGAGATGATGTACATACTCTTGTAATCCCTGGATTCCGCAGTTTGATTATTCTTGGATGATGCTGTTCCTTAATGTGGTACTGTATTGATAGTTTGGTCAAAGAAATTATGTGCAGAGATATGTTTCATTGCCAATTTTAACACTGGAGCCGGCAACTGAGTTTGTGTTGGCACACTGACCGGAAGCCTTAGTTTATCAGCAGGAAGCCGTAAATTATGAGGAAGCAGTTGATTATCGGAGCCATGATATAAATAGATCAATCTTCCATACCTCTAAATATTTAAATTTGACATTTCAATTCCAGGTGCCTTTGTATTACAATTGTTTTACATCTCAGTTTGTGCTAGACTTGGACAGAAAGACCAGAGCGAGTTTTCCAGATTTATAAAAGTCTGATCTGTTACTATCTCATGACTTTCTCTACCACCATAATTTACTTTCATATCCATTCTGTAAATTATTCGTAAGAAAGTTATGTTTTTCTGTTCTAGTTAATCACAATATATGCTTTCCAAACTGCTTTTAATTCACACCTGTATAACTATATAGAGGCAAACAGGGCGCCAATACGATAGTTCAAATATTTAAAAGGAAACTCGCTATATATAAGCTATAACTTCATATTTTTAATGCTCTTTGCATAGCCTGATGAAAAACAAAAGAACAGACAACATTCCAACAGTGTGCATCCTGAAATACAGGAAAATTCCAGCCAAAGACATCAAATATTTTGTAAACAGCTAAAATTACAATGAATAATTTAACGCTAATTGTACATTTTAAAATCCCGTACAGGTTTTCTCAAGTACATTTTTGTCTATCTCTTATAGTTTCATATTACACAAAGGGGCTCTCTACAGGCTATTCACAGAAAGCTCGAATTTTATTAATAGATAATGCAAATATGTCAAATATACATTTTAATAAACATCGTTAGAATTGTTTTTGAGACAGTAAAAAGTTACGAAAACCCTTCCTTCTAAAGAGCAGTTTGGATGGTTGTATTTTCTTGAAAATCTGAATTTAAATAGCAAGTAAGATATTTATTCCTTTTCCAAGGAGTCACAAAACTTATATTCCGGTAAAAGCTCGAAAATGGAATACTTTGTGTGAATGAAATGCGATGCTTCCTCTGAAGGATAAGTGATAAAGCTAAAGCAAGTAAACTACGTATGCTTTGAGACTTCAAGTGTAATCTACACTACCCCCTGGTATTTAATATTCATAAATTATATTATTTCAATTTTCAATCTTGCACAATCAAGGGTATGAATTGGTAGTATTCGTTTTTCTTTGTACAGAAAATGTGTGAACATTCCATTACTGGAGTCTTAGACCAAGTAGAAATCAAATCATTGTTTGGATCCCATGTGCAGTGTGCATATCGTGTCAACAAAATCCTTGTGTTACATTTACATAAACTTCTCCAGCCACTCTTCTACAAATTATTCTTACAAAAACTTATTCTTCTATCAGCTTTCTGTTAAGGGTTTGGAATGCAAGAACAGTTTAATTAGCATTTCGTTACAGTTACAAGAGGAATATAGCCAGTGAAGCTGTAGTTAAACCATTAAAAAGCGGGTAGCGACTCAGCCCATGAAAAACGTATACGTACTTAAAAATCCAAAGAAATAACAAAGAATATCTCGTAAGTCCTTATTGCCACGAAAACTTACCCGATATAATTTGTTAGTTTTAATGATAATCTAAAATTTTTGTGTATTACGCTTTGCCTGTCTCTTATGTTTACCAATAATACAAAACTCATTTTGATTGAAGAGAACTTCACAGCCAATTTGCAGAAACTTCAAGTTTTACACTTTATTACTAACGCAAATATGTTGAACATACGGCGTTTTAATCAACATCGCCTGAGCCATTTTTCAGAAATTCAGAAATAACGAAAAATATTTCCATGTAAAGGGTACTTTATAGTAGATGGATTTTCTTGAAGATCTTCGTGTCGAATCCTTGGAAGATGCTGAACTTAAATAACAAGGTCCGCATATATCATATATGCGACACGTTTTTGTTTTACCCTCTTGATAGATACACACACATACTAATGGACCATAATTTTTTCAAGAACTTCAAAACGCATATTTTCGGTGAAATTTCATTGCAATTTTTGCGTAGAATGCAATATGCCGCTGGGAAAGTCCACTAACTTAAGTCCAAGAAAAATAAATAAACCAATGTAAAAATCTTACCAAAAGAATTATGAAAGGCCTGGTGCATTCTAGTTTTAACCCGGCGGAAGGCCATGGATTCTTCGGGCGTAAAAATCCTTAACATGGCTTCCTCCGGAAGGGAAGTAAAGACGGTAGTCCCGTGTCGTAGATTTACGGCACGTAAAAGAACCTCAAGCCCAACAAAGAGGCCTCTGAGCAACATTTCCGGTCTCCCGGTGGGACGCTAAGAACCACAGTAGTTAAAATAATAAAACTCAATGTATTTAATACATTGACAATTAGTCGCTGTGAATTCTGGGACCCAAAATACTCATTCCCTGAGGTTGCCGAGGTATTGGTCCTGCTTATAGCTTATCCATCATCGACTATTATTTAACTATCTTCACCTTGCTTGCCATTTTCCTCAGTCATTTGGCTTTTTCTTTGCCCCAAAACTTTCCTATTTCCTTTATATTTTTCCTAGATCTCACATTCATAAACTTTTTCCCTTGAGTTTCTGTTGATAAATTTGACAAGTCCTTTTTACCTGTCTTCTCTCTGAGCATTTTAGTTTCCTAAAATGATGTGCCAATTATTATCTTTCAAGTTATACAGAGTAGAACATTTAAGTTGAGACTGTACAATACCTCCAAAACTAATCGTTGTAGAAAGAAATGTCTTCTATAAAAGTTGCTCGATATTATGGGGGAAGGTAAATATCATTCGTCGTGTTTTATGCGGAGGATATTATGGTGCTCATTGTAGGGTCAATTTGATTTGACCCTAATTGAGGTTCCCATTTTAAAACAATTAAATTGACACTAAAATGACTATCATAACGTCCTCCAAACAGAATACGACTAATGGAATTTAATTTTCCCCATAATTATAGAAGACATTTCTTTCTACAACGCTTAGTTTTGGAGATATTGTACAGTCGTAACTTAAATGGTCCGCCCTGTATAGAGGGCATTTCTCTAAATCACTCCCTATTCTTAGACCTTTCAATTTCACCACCCCTGTTCTAGCTCATGCAAAGCCTTCTCTAGTTGTTTTGTCGCATTTATCAACATAATTTTCCCTACTCCAAACCACTTTTATTTCTCTGTATGTTCACAATGAACTTTTCAAATTGAAACTTGCAAATACTTCTTGTCCTTCAATATCTTCCAGTCTTAACCAGATTTATTTCCAGAAGCCATTTTGTAACACCTCCCTCGCTCTCCCCATAAATGGAGAGAACCAAAACCAATTTTCATCATAGCTTCCTTTATCTTATTGGGCCAAGTATATTTTTTATGGCGATACAAACACACCGCGCGCGGACTTTTTTCTAAAAATGCTCCTTTTCTGTTCAGGGGCCTCAAAACACGTATTTCCGGCGAAATCTTGGTATGGAAGTTTTGGTTGGAATGCAATTCCTTCTCTAACTATACAGGGTGAATCACCTAAAACTTGCACCGCAAATATTTCGGAAATGTAAAGTGCTACTGATGTGAAGTTTTCACAGCATTGATTGGTAGTCGGGGGCTCGTACATTTAGCGTATAAACAGATTTTAATAATACTGATAAAGTGTGTTGTTTGAGCAAACATACAATTTTTAAATGGAACAATGCCTAGTTACATCAACAGAATAAAGGTAGGGTAAATTAGAATGTCAGTGGCGTTTGTTGCAAGATTCTAGTGCAAGTGGTTTACGAGAAATCGTATTTTGAAACTTTTACGTACCGACACTTGTACAACCTATGGTACATAGTCCTTCAAAGGTTGTGTTCACAATGAGCACCGGCAGCTTCAATACACCCTTCCAGTCTGCTATGGAAAGAGTGATGCACACGTTCTAGCATTTCAGCGGAAAATTCAGAGCAGGCAGCAGTAATACGTCGTTTCACATCGTCTGGTGTAGTTGGTACATCCTGGTAGACAGTGTCTTTCAGCCTTCCCCACAGAAAAAAGTCTAAAGGGGTCAGATTCGGTGAACGGGCCGGCCAAGGTACAGGTCCTCTTCGTTCAATCCAACGATTTGGAAGCAATCCGTTAAGACAAGCTGTAGTACTTCGTGCACTATGGGCTGGACAGCCATCGTGTTGGTACCACAGGTTCCTCCTAGTCTGCAAAGGAACGTCTTCTAGCATCCGTGGCAGATGGTCTGTCAGGAGGCTGCGATACTTGTGCGAGTACATTGTTCTTTCTATGAACAAAGGGCCTATGAGCTGATGGTTCACTATCCCACATCACACATTTAAACTCCATGGACGCTGACGTTCCACCTGACGAAGCCAACGGGGATTGTCAACAGACCAATAGTGCATGTTTCTGCGGTTTACCTGACCATGATTAGTAAATGTTGCCTCATCACTAAACAAGATACATGATAAATCTGGAGTATCATGTCTTAATGCCCATGTACAAAAGTTACCACGATTCTCAAAATCGCTTCCATGCAGCTCTTGATGGACAGAGATGCGATAAGGATGGAACCTATGTCAATGGAGAATGCGCAGTACACTTGCCTGACTTATGTCACTTCCACGTGCGATTGTGCGGGAACTAATTTGCGGATCTACAACAACGGCAGCCAAAACATTAATTTCTACCTCTTCTTCAGTCACTTTTTTGTTTCCGTTACGTTTTCTAGGTGTTACAGTACCACTTTCACGTAATTGGTTGAAGAGTTTGATAAATAATTGCCGAGATGGTTGACGTCTATTGGGATACGTTTCCGCAAACACCGTACAGCAACGAACTGCATTCTTCCTACACTCTCCATACACCATGAGCATGTCGGCTTTTTCTGCATTAGTAAAACCCATCTTCCACTCACGACTTACTGCTTGAACTGTCACAAACTAGCTGACCAGAAAGTCGCAATGCAATCTTCTTCTTCATCTGTTTAGCCTCCTCTTATGTAGGACTTGCACCCCCCAGGACCTATAGGCGGGTGCCTGGGGTCAGAGGCCCGTCGAGGAGCAGACACCTATGGATCATACAGAATATCCAGGATGGGTGATCAGCCCGATGCCTGGTATGGGAGGAAGTAGATGAAACGAAATGATGGTGAAATCGATGAAAGGAAAGGTGATTATGGAGCAGTTGGTGGAATGAATGGCGGGGAAACCGGAGAACCCGGAGAAAACCCGCCCAGACGCCGCTTTGTCCACCACAAATCCCACATGCGGGTCCCTGGGATTGAAGCCGGGCCGCCTCGGTGAGAGGCGAGCGGTGCAATGTAATCAATGAACAGAAAACACAATGCAAACAAACATAACAACATCGTACCTAGCAACTAAGCAGGTTGAATGGGACAAACCATTGTCGGGGTGGAAACTTTTCAAAATACGATTTCTCGTAAATCACTTGCAATAGAATCCTGCAACAACTGACATTCTAATTTGTCCTACCTCTATTCTGTTGATGTAACTAGGCATTGTTCCATTTAAAAAAATTGTATGTTTGCTCAAAAAATAAACTTTCTCAGTATTATTAAAATCTGTTTATAGGCTAAATGTACGAGCCCCTGACTACCAATCAATGCTGTAAAAACTGCACATCAATAGCACTTTTCATTTCCGAAATATTTGCGGTGCAAGTTTTAGGTGATTCAGCCTGTATATGTGGTAGAGAAAGTAATAAAATGAAATCCACAATACGCCGTCCTGGTACCTTGTTTCTTATATCAGGACGTGTATTCCAATTTTTTTATTTATTTAACACTTCTTTCATTTTATACATTGTACAGATTTGTACTTATAATCCAACAAATAAAAAGAAATTAAATAAAGTTAATAAAATAAAAATAAAAAAGTAGAAATCCAAAATGTTTGGGTATAATTGGAATTTAAATTATGAAATAGATTCAACTACGTTACTGGGAGCGAGCAACATAAAATAACTGACATCCAGCTAGTCCTAATTCCTAGTAAATTAACTTCTGGTAAATAATTTTGACTTCGCTCATTAGTTTACAGCTCGGCCAGCAGTGGACGCTTGGTGATTATCGCAATTCATGGAGTTCATCCTGAAGGGCCGCCAACTTTTGTGCAAAAAAAATACAGTGTGCTATCAATTACTATAATAGAAAGAGTAGGGCAGACGGCGAAATAACAGGTACACCAGAAACTGGGCATTTGGTACCTCTAACATCATTATTCTCGCTGATTACAATAATGGGTTTTGGTTGGCAGTTTCCTCGCCGCATTCGCAGTATTAACAAAATGAAGTAACTTTTTTATGTATCACGGAGGTTTTACTATTTAAGAAAGTGTCTTAAAGTATCCGGGAACGTGGGTTAGAGCTCTTCTAAGTGTTAACATCTCTTAAAACCACCGCATTTTCCTTTCGAAGATACTTCTTTTTGGGGAGGGGCCACCGAGAATCATAGGGTGCATCATATCGCCTTTGAGATTTATTCTTCTACCAAAACAAAAATAATTAGCTGACATCAACCGGCTGCGCCAAATTGCAGCGCTGTTTAATCGAATATTGCCTATATCTAGAGAAAATGTGCTAATAACTTGATTAGTTCCTGAGAAAATGGGTCATGAACTTCATAGTGGCGAGACAGGTGATTTTAATGTCCTATAATAAAATATAGTCTATATTAATATTTTTTCACGTTAAGAGGTTCAGTATTTTAGGTACAATGTATTGATGTGATACTCAGTTTCTTTAAAACTAGTAACGATTCGAAAAAATTGCATTTGTAAACAACAGAACGCGATGCTACCAACATGTTACTTTACTTGTGACATAGGTGCAACGATGGCTTTTCTTAAACTTATGTATATTGCCAATTATTAGCCCCAGTACTGGTATTAAATAAGTCGATTTATTAAAATTATTGACTTTACGAAATTGTAGCATTTTAAAGAAAGTTGTATGTACTATCAAAATACTTTTGATATTCCTTTGTTGGAGCATCCTGTTTCCACACCTATAAAGGAAAATAACCTCCTTTTTTCAATAATCGCTACCATACAGTTTAAAATTTGTGTATACTTTGAATAAATTATCAATAACGTTGTACTGCAAGACAAAAATCAGTCACTGCGTTCGAGAAAGAATGTTAAGAATTGCTAAAAGGAGCGCGAATGTTTTCTGGTTTAATGAGCTGATTGCGTAGCTATCTGCGAATATGAAAGTATCATTTTATATAACATGCATATGTAAGCAAATAAGAGACGACTAAAGACAATAATTGCTACTATAGCTTAAAATAGCATGCGGTGAAACATAACCTAACTACTAGTTATCGTATTTAAGCCTCAAAAGATATTAGTTTAAAGTGAAATCATTAAGTTATTACCAACCTAAATTGTAGCTTTCCAACATTTTGCATTATGTAGAAAATGCAACGTTATCTGTAGAAACACCATAAAATTTTGATGAGCCGAACTTCATGAACGTCGTATTAATCTTTGGAACGTCGTAAATACTTCATGCTTCGTTTCCATGACAGCTGATATTTTGATGTTTCACGTTTTGAGAGGGATTGAAGACTAGATGTTCCCAACCCAGAGGTCCCGGGTTCGATTCCCGGTCGGGGCGGGGAATTTTTCTTTAATCAGATCATTCCCAATCCCCCATATAGTCTGGAGATATGAATATGAGTATGTTTCATGTTAAAAAAATGATAAAACTAACGTTAAGAAACCCTACAGTTCAACGAGCAATAACACCATCAGTTGTTTCTTAAGTCAGAGCCCCTATATGACCAAAGATGTTAAAGTGGGCTTTACAAATGAAACAATAACAAAAAAAGTACATGCATGGAGTAATAAATGTTCAAAAGTTGAGGAAACAGACAAATAAGGATCGTATTTGGAAGTTCTTAATTTTGATGTATTGCTTATTTAATGTTTATATTTAAATCTTAAACGCTATTTAAATGAGGGCGGCGCCGTGGCCGAATGGTTACACCACTCGCCTCTCACCAAAGCGGCTCGGGAACTGCGTGTGGGATTTCTGGGACAATGCGGCATCTGGCGGGTTTTCTCCGGGTTCTCCGGTTTCCCCCGCCATTCATCATTCCGTCGGTGCTCCATTTTCACATTTCCTGTCATTCATCTTTCGTATCTCATCTATCATCTTCATCTCATCCCGGGTGTCGGGCTGATCCCCCACCAGGTTGTCACTCTCTGATCTTCAGATCCCCGACAGGCATTGGCTTGTAAGTCTTGGGGGGCGGTAATCAGATATTGCTTTACTTTTGCTTATTTAAACGTCTAGTAATTATGGCGTCACTTAGACGCGTATTACGTAAAATGAATTAATACAAAAGAATAAGACAAACGCGTTTGTTCGGTTATGTACGAAAACTGCGGATTTTTATTAAAAGGTCTGGATTTCCTACTGAAGAATTACTAGTGTAATTCATTCCCACTTGCCATTATATTCTGGTATGGGCATAGAGTATACGACGGAAGGAACCACAGGAGACTACAGGCCACAGAGACGTACCGAAGTCCCTAACAGTTCCTGGATCGAAGACCCGTCCCACTATTAGTCCGGCGATGAACGATACGTCGAACCAGGCAGCCCTCTAGTGTCCTCGTGGAATACCCTTTCCTTGCTGCAAGCATCCGCGCCATTTGTCCCGAACCGCTTCACGCTACGAAACCTAGAAACATACCTGACACAAGAGAAGGAAAAACAAGGAAATCTAAATAATCGAAAGGAAATTGTGGTAGATGAGAAACCACACCAATATTCGCCTATCGACCACGAAAATTCCAAGGTCAGAGTAGGCGGTCGACGGGAATCTATCCCTGGACCTCCCTCATGCGTTATCTCGCTCGGTGATATACAAAGTACCTGCAGTGAAGAATAAATTCAGAGCTAATGACTTTGTCAGAATAAAATTATGACAAATTAATAACAATGTGTAATAAAACGTAACAATCTCAGCCATTAACATTACCTACCTTATGCACCTTTGGCAATAGCTATGAACTACAATTCAGCATTTCAAACCAATATTAACGAAGATCTCGGAAATGGCTAATGCAACAAAAACGTTGTTGGAAATACGTTGTGTATTTTAAAGACATCTAATTTTTGTGTAGTACTTTTTGTCTATCTCCTAAAGTTTACCAGCTATATAACACTATACAAAATTCCTTCTGAATACAGAGGACTTCAAAGGCTATTCACAGAAAATTCAAGATATACATTTTATTTGTCATGTAAATATCTTAAACATATGCTATTTTAATCAAAATTGCTAAGAGCCATTTTTGAGAAAATCAGAAAATTCGAAAAATATTCCATGTAAAGGATAGTTTGAGGTGGGAAGGTTTTCCTAAAAATCTTCATGTTGCATCTTGAATTGAATTGAGTTTTATTTATGGACGCTCTTTAACTACTATGGTACTTAGCGTCCCATTCTATATTGGGCGTGAAAGACCGATAATTTTGCTCAGAGGCCTCTTTATCAGACTTGAGGTTATTTTACGTGCCGTAAATCTACGACTGGGACCACCGCCTTCACTTCCCTCCCGAAGGAAGCCGTGCCAAGGATTTTTACGCCCGAAAAAATCCATCGCACTCCGCAGGGTTTGAACCCGCGATCTTGGGAACTAGAGGCTAGCACGGCACCACTAGTCCATGGAGGACGACATGTCGCATCTTTGGAAGGTAATTGGTATCTATCCGACTTTAATTTTTGCGTTCTGCTGTTCAGACACATACAATACATGAACTTTTTTCTAAAAATGCATTTTTTTATTCAGGAAGCCTTAAAACATATATTTGCAGTGAAATATCGATATAAAATTTTTGTTTGGAATGCAATACCTCCTCCACCTGCTAGGTATATGGTAAACAAAAAATAAAAACTTAATAATGCATGCTTTGCCTTAAGGTGCCTGAGACACTGCATAGATGAAAATAAGTCTCTTGTTTCATAGTTTTCATTATTCCTTGGGTCAGTCAGTTTTATCACTCTATGTGTGAATTTAGGGCACGCAATAAATACTAATAGAGTCTTTACAATACAGAAAAGGCACACAAGAATTATTACTTTCTCTACTACGTATAGTAAGTAGGGGAAGTATTGCATTCCACCCAAAAATTCGATACCGAGATTTCACCGGAAATACATGTTTTGAGACACCCTGAATCCAAAAAAATCTGATGTGTTACACTCACATGACTTTCTCTACTCTTGTACAATCTATTTTTACAAACGCCTATTCTCCATATGCTTCATGTTAATCGAGATATCGAGATGTCAATCTTATTGGTAATTTTCTTGTAGACGCAAGGGGAATATGGTAGCTTTTAAGCGATAGTCAAATATTTTAACGCTGGTTGCTATGTGGCGCCATTCCATTCTCTTTGCATGTCCAGGACATAAAAAAATCTGATGTGTTACACTCACATGACTTTCTCTACTCTTGTACAATCCAATTTTACAAACGCCTATTCTCCATATGCTTCATGTTAATCGAGATATCGAGATGTCAATCTTATTGGTAATTTTCTTGTAGATGCAAGGGAAATATGGTAGCTTTTAAGCGATAGTCAAATATTTTAACGCTGGTTGCTATGTGGCGCATTCCATTCTCTTTGCATGTCAGGACATAAAAAACCTGATGTGTTACACTCACATGACTTTCTCTACTCTTGTACAAACTATTTTTACAAACGCTTATTCTCCATATGCTTCATGTTAATGGAGATATCGAGATGTCAATCTTATTGATAATTTTCTTGTAGATGCAAGGGGAATATGGTAGGCTTTGAGCGATAATCAAATATTTTAACGCTGGTTGCTATGTGGCGCATTCCATTCTTTTTGCATGTCCAGGACAAAAAAATCTGATGTGTTACACTCACATGACTTTCTCTAGTCTTGTACAATCTATTTTTACAAACGCCTATTCTCCATATGCTTCATGTTAATCGAGATGTCAATCTTATTGGTAATTTTCTTGTAGATGCAAGGGGAATATGGTAGCTTTTAAGCGATAGTCAAATATTTTAACGCTGGTTGCTATGTGGCGCATTCCATTCTCTTTGCATGTCCAGGACATAAAAAAATGAATAACGAATTTGAGAAAAAGTATAAGTATTGGAAAATTTAAGGAAATAACAAGCAATATCTCGAAAACGGTTCACTCAACAAAAGAAATGTATATGACATAAGTTGTGTATTTTAATGCCATCTACATTTTTGTGTAGTAAAATTTTGTCTATCTCTTATGGTTTACCAGTTATGCAAATGTGGTTCACAATGAAGAATACTTTTGGAGACATTCCCAGAAAATTCGAGATATACATTTCATTTCTCATGACATTATCTTAAACATATGATATTTTCATCAAAATCGTTAGAGCCATTTTTGAGAAAATTAAAATTTTCGAAATATGTTCCATGTAAAGGGTAGTCTGGGGTGGGGGATTTTCTTGAAAACCTTCGTGTCGCATCTCTGGAAGATACTGAACCTAAATACCAAGTTTGGTGCTTATCCGACTGTTCGTTTTTGAGTTATGCTGTTCACAGACACACACACACACAGACACACACACACACAGACACACACACACAGACACACACACGGACATGTTTTCAAAAATGCTTTTTTTGGATTCAGGAGGTCTCAAAACATGTATTTCCGGTGAAATCTCGGTATCGAAATTTTGGGTGGAATACAATACTTCCCCTACTTACTATACGTAGTAGAGAAAGTAAAAAATCTGATGTGTTACACTCACATGACTTTCTCTACTCTTGTACAAACTATTTTTACAAACGCTTATTCTCCATATGCTTCATGTTAATGGAGATATCGAGATGTCAATCTTATTGATAATTTTCGTGTAGATGCAAGGGGAATATGGTAGGTTTTACGCGATAGTCAAATATTTTAACGCTGGTTGCTATGTGGCGCATTCCAATCTCTTTGCATGTCCAGGACATAAAAAAAATCTGATGTGTTACACTCACATGACTTTCTCTACTCTTGTACAATCTATTTTTACAAACGCCTATTCTCCATATGCTTCATATTAATCGAGATGTCAATCTTATTTGTAATTTTCTTGTAGATGCAAGGGGAATATGGTAGCTTTTAAGCGATAGTCAAATATTTTATCGCTGATTGCTATGTGGCGCATTCCATTCTCTTTGCATGTCCAGGACATAAAAAATGAATAACGAATTTGAGAAAAAGTATAAGTATTGGAAAATTGAAGGAAATAACAAGCAATATCTCGAAAACGGTTCACTCAACAAAAAAAATCTGATGTGTTACACTCACATGACTTTCTCTACTCTTGTACAATCTAATTTTACAAACGCTTATTCTCCATATGCTTCATGTTAATCGAGATATCAAGATGTCAATCTTATTGGTAATTTTCTTGTAGATGCAAGGGGAATATGGTAGCTTTTAAGCGATAGTCAAATATTTTAACGCTGGTTGCTATGTGGCGCATTCCATTCTCTTTGCATGTCAGGACATAAAAAAATCTGATGTGTTACACTCACATAACTTTCTCTACTCTTGTACAATCTATTTTTACAAACGCCTATTCTCCATATGCTTCATGTTAATCGAGATATCGAGATGTCAATCTTATTGGTAATTTTCTTGTAGATGCAAGGGGAATATGGTAGCTTTTAAGCGATAGTCAAATATTTTAACGCTGGTTGCTATGTGGCGCATTCATTCTCTTTGCATGTCCACAACATAAAAAAAATCTGATGTGTTACACTCACATGACTTTCTCTACTCTTGTACAATCTATTTTTACAAACGCCTATTCTCCATATGCTTTATGTTAATCGAGATATCGAGATGCCAATCATATTGCTAATTTTCTTGTAGATGCAAGGGGAATATAGTAGCTTTTAAGCGATGGTCAAATATTTTATCGCTGGTTGCTATGCGCGCATTCCATTCTCTTTGCAAGTCCAGGACATAAAAAAATGAATAACCAATTTGAGAAAAAGTATAAGTATTGGAAAATTTAAGGGAATAACAAGCAATATCTTGAAAACGGTTCACTCAACAAAAGAAATGTATATGACATAAGTTGTGTATTTTAACGAGATCTACATTTTTTGTGTAGTAACATTTTGTCTATCTCTTATGGTTTACCACTTATGCAAAAGTCGTTCACAATGAAGAATACTTTTGGAGACATTCCCAGAAAATTTGAGATGTACATTTCATTTCTCATGACATTATCTTAAACATATGATATTTTAATCAAAATCGTTAGAGCCATTTTTGAGAAAATTAAAATTTTCGAAAAATGTTCCATGTAAAGGGTAGTCTGGGGTGGGGGGATTTTCTTGAAAACCTTCGTATCGCATCTCTGGAAGATACTGAACCTAAATACCAAGTTTGGTGTTTATCCGACTGTTCGTTTTTGAGTTATGCTGTTCACAGACACACACACAGACACACACACACACAGACACACACACAGACACACACACACACACAGACACACACACGGACATGTTTCCAAAAATGCTTTTTTTGGATTCAGGAGGTCTCAAAACATGTATTTCCGGTGAAATCTCGGTATCGAATTTTTGGGTGGAATGCAATACTTCCCCTACTTACTATACGTAGTAGAGAAAGTAAAAATGAATAACGAATTTGAGAAAAAGTATAAGTATTGGAAAATTTAAGGAAATAACAAGCAATATCTCGAAAACGGTTCACTCAACAAAAGAAGTGTATATGACATAAGTTGTGTATTTCAACGCGATCTACATTTTCTGTGTAGTAAAATTTTGTCTATCTCTTATGGTTTACCAGTTATGCAAAAGTCGTTCACAATGAAGAATACTTTTGGATACATTCCCAGAAAATTCGAGATATACATTTCATTTCTCATGACATTATCTTAAACATATGATATTTTAATCAAAATCGTTAGAGCCATTTTTGAGAAAATTAAAATTTTCGAAAAATGTTCCATGTAAAGGGTAGTCTGGGGTGGGGGATTTTCTTGAAAACCTTCGTGTCGCATCTCTGGAAGATACTGAACCTAAATACCAAGTTTGGTGCTTATCCGACTGTTCGTTTTTGAGTTATGCTGTTCACAGACACACACACACACACAGACACACACACACAGACACACACACAGACACACACACGGACATGTTTCCAAAAATGCTTTTTTTGGATTCAGGAGGTCTCAAAACATGTATTTCCGGTGAAATCTCGGTATCGAATTTTTGGGTGGAATGCAATACTTCCCCTACTTACTATACGTAGTAGAGAAAGTAAAAAAAATCTGATGTGTTACACTCACATGACTTTCTCTACTCTTGTACAATCTAATTTTACAAACGCTTATTCTCCATATGCTTCATGTTAATCGAGATATCGAGATGTCAATCTTATTGGTAATTTTCTTATAGATGCAAGGGAAATATGGTAGCTTTTAAGCGATAGTCAAATATTTTAACGCTGGTTGCTATGTGGCGCATTCCATTCTCTTTGCATGTCCAGGACATAAAAAAAATGAATAACGAATGTGAGAAAAAGTATAAGTATTGTAAAATTTAAGGAAATAACAAGCAATATCTCTAAAACGGTTCACTCAACAAAAGAAATGTATATGACATAAGTTGTGTATTTTAACGCAATCTACATTTTTTGTGTAGTAAAATTTTGTCTATCTCTTATGGTTTACCAGTTATGCAAAAGTCGTTCACAATGAAGAATACTTTTGGAGACATTCCCAGAAAATTCGAGATATACATTTCATTTGTCATGACATTATCTTAAACATATGATATTTTCATCAAAATCGTTAGAGCCATTTTTGAGAAAATTAAAATTTTCAAAAAATCTTCCATGTAAAGGGTAGTCTGGGGTGGGGGAATTTTCTTGAAAACCTTCGTGTCGCATCTCTGGAAGATACTGAACCTAAATACCAAGTTTGGTGCTTATCCGACTGTTCGTTTTTGAGTTATGCTGTTCACAGACACACACACAGACACACACACAGACACACACACAGACACACACACACAGACACACACACACACAGACACACACACGGACATGTTTCCAAAAATGCTTTTTTTGGATTCAGGAGGTCTCAAAACATGTATTTCCGGTGAAATCTCGGTATCGAATTTTTGGGTGGAATGCAATACTTCCCCTACTTACTATACGTAGTAGAGAAAGTAATGAATAACGTATTTGAGAAAAAGTATAAGTATTGGAAAATTTAAGGAAATAACAAGCAATATCTCGAAAACGGTTCACTCAACAAAAGAAATGTATATGACATAAGTTGTGTATTTTAACGCGATCTACATTTTTCGTGTAGTAAAATTTTGTCTATCTCTTATGGTTTACCGGTTATGGAAAAGTCGTTCACAATGAAGAATACTTTTGGAGACATTCCCAGAAAATTCGAGATATACATTTTATTTGTCATGACAATATCTTAAACATATGATATTTTAATCAAAATCGTTAGAGCCGTTTTTGAGAAAATTAAAATTTTCGAAAAATGTTCCATGTAAAGGGTAGTCTGGGGTGGGGGGATTTTCTTGAAAACCTTAGTGTCGCATCTCTGAAAGATACTGAACCTAAATACCAAGTTTGGCGTTTATCCGACTCTTCGTTTTTGAGTTATGCTGTTCACAGACACACAGACAGACACACAGACACACAGACACACAGACAGACACACACACGGACATGTTTCCAAAAATGCTTTTTTTGGATTCAGGGAGTCTCAAAACATGTATTTCCGGTGAAACCTCGGTATCGAATTTTTGGGTGGAATGCAATACTTCCCCTACTTACTATACGTAGTAGAGAAAGTAAAAATGTGTATGATATAAGTTGTGTATTTTAACGCGATCTACATTTTTTGTGTAGTAAAATTTTGTCTATCTCTTATGGTTTACCAGTTATGCAAAAGTCGTTCATAATGAAGAATACTTTTGGAGACATTCCCAGAAATTTCGAGATATACATTTCATTTCTCATGACATTATCTTAAACATATGATATTTTCATCAAAATCGTTAGAGCCATTTTTGAGAAAATTAAAATTTTCGAAAAATGTTCCATGTAAAGGGTAGTCTGGGGTGGGGGGATTTTCTTGAAAAGCTTCGTGTCGCATCTCTGGAAGATACTGAACGTAAATACCAAGTTTGGTGTTTATCCGACTGTTAGTTTTTGAGTTATGCTGTTCACAGACACACACACACAGACACACACACACACACACACACGGACATGTTTCCAAAAATGCTTTTTTGGATTCAGGAGGTCTCAAAACATGTATTTCCGGTGAAATCTCGGTATCGAATTTTTGGGTGGAATGCAATACTTCCCCTACTTACTATACGTAGTAGAGAAAGTAAAAATGAATAACGAATTTGAGAAAAAGTATAAGTATTGGAAAATTTAAGGGAATAACAAGCAATATCTCGCAAACGGTTCACTTAACAAAAGAAATGTATATGACATAAATTGTGTATTTTAACGCGATCTACATTTTTCGTGTAGTAAACTTTTGTCTATCTCTTATAGTTTACCAGTTATGAAAAAGTCGTTCATAATGAAGAATACTTTTGGAGACATTCCCAGAAAATTCGAGATATACATTTTATTTGCCATGACAATATCTTAAACATATGATATTTTAATCAAAATCGTTAGAGCCGTTTTTGAGAAAATTAAAATTTTCGAAAAATGTTCCATGTAAAGGGTAGTCTGGGGTGGGGGGATTTTCTTGAAAACCTTCGTGTCGCATCTCTGGAAGATATTGAACCTAAATGCCAAGTTTGGTGTTTATCCGACTGTTCGTTTTTGAGTTATGCTGTTCACAGACACACACACACACAGACACACACACGGACATGTTTCCAAAAATGCTTTTTTACTTTCTCTACTACGTATAGTAAGTAGGGGAAGTATTGCATTCCACCCAAAAATTCGATACCGAGATTTCACCGGAAATACATGTTTTGAGACCTCCTGAATCCAAAAAAATCTGATGTGTTACACTCACATGACTTTCTCTACTCTTGTACAATCTAATTTTACAAACGCCTATTCTCCATATGCTTCATGTTAATCGAGATATCGAGATGTCAATCTTATTGGTAATTTTCTTGTAGATGCAAGGGGAATATGGTAGCTTTTAAGCGATAGTCAAATATTTTAACGCTGGTTGCTATGTGGCGCATTTCATTCTCTTTGCATGTCCAGGACATAAAAAAAATGAATAACGAATTTGAGAAAAAGTATAAGTATTGAAAAATTTAAGAAAATCACAAGCAATATCTCGAAAACGGTTCACTCAACAAAAAAAATGTATATGACATAAGTTGTGTATTTTAACGTGATCTACATTTTTTGTTAAGTAAAATTCTGTCTATCTCTTACGGTTTACCAGTTATGCAAAAGTCGTTCACAATAAAGAATACTTTTGGAGACATTCCCAGAAAATTCGAGATATACATTTCATTTCTCATGACATTATCTTAAACATATGATATTTTCATCAAAATCGTTAGAGCCATTTTTGAGAAAATTAAAATTTTCGAAAAATGTTCCATGTAAAGGGTAGTCTGGGGTGGGGGGATTTTCTTGAAAACCTTCGTGTCGCATCTCTGGAAGATACTGAACCTAAATACCAAGTTTGGTGTTTATCCGACTGTTCGTTTTTGAGTTATGCTGTTCACAGACACACAGACACACACACAGACACACACACACACACACACAGACACACACACGGACATGTTTCCAAAAATGCTTTTTTTGGATTCAGTGGGTCTCAAAACATGTATTTCCAGTGAAATCTCGGTATCGAATTTTTGGGTGGAATGCAATACTTCCCCTACTTACTATACGTAGTAGAGAAAGTAAAAAGCATTTTTGGAAACATGTCCGTGTGTCTGTCTGTGAACAGCATAACTCAGAAACGAACAGTCGGATAAACACCAAACTTGGTATTTAGGTTCAGTATCTTCCAAGGATGCGACACGAAGGTTTTCAAGAAAATTCCCCCATCCCAGACTACCCTTTACATGGAACATGTTTCGAAAATTTTAATTTTCTCAAAAATGGTTCTAACGATTTTGATTAAAATATCATATGTTTAAGATATTTTTATGAGGAATAAAATGTATATCTCGAATTTTCTGGGAATGTCTCCAAAAGTGTTCTTCATTGTGAACGACTTTTGCATAAGTGGTAAACCATAAGAGATAGACAAAATTTTACTACACAAAAAATGTAGATCGCGTTAAAATACACTATTTATGTCATACATTTTTGTTGTTGAGTGAACCATTTTCGAGATATTGCTTGTTATTGCCTTAAATATTCCAATACTTATACTTTTTCTCAAATTCGTTATTCATTTTTTTTCATCCTGGTAATACAAAGAGAATGGAATACTCCACATAGCAACCAGCTCTGAAACGCAATAAGATTGACATCTCGATATTTCGATTAAGGTGAAGCATATGGAGAATAAGCGTTTGTAAAAATAGGTTGTACAAGAGTAGAGAAAGTCATGTGAGTGTAACACATCAGATTTTTTTTAAAATGGGTCCAAGGGATACTTTATGTAATATTTTATACATCAAATATTATTACATGCATACATATCTTAAAATGTACTCGTATTTTGTTTTTTATAAATGTGAGATGTGTAATCGTTTTATCCATCAGAGAGGTGCAATCCATACTGATAACTTTAAAAAATTTAAAGAATCAAATTTTATTGTCCTGTTATATTTATTGTCCTTTCTCTTAAATTTGCTTTTAAGAGAGTTTGAATTGTACCTTCTTAACAATGTCATTTTAGTCCTGACAAGTATTTCAATGATTAAATTATGTTTGTGATCATTGTATTCAACTAAATGAATTGTTATGCTTGAACACCACATGAAAGTTTTTGTGTACTTTCTATGACACCTCACATTAGAACAATCATCTTTTATTATTATTTCCAGAAAATGCAAGGTGTGTTTTATGCATCATTCCAATATTCCAGATACATGTTTTGTTAAAAATTTTAGAGCCATTTTTAACAAATTAAATGTTTCTATGATTATAATTGGATTAATATAGCAGGGATTTACTGCAAAAAGTTTGATTGCTTCTTTAAAAGATGCCTGATTAATAGAACAGGAATTTTATGCTCTAGTTCAATATGCATGTTTATGCATTGAAAAGTTCCTATGTTCATACATTCCTATGCCCATACAGATGAGTATTATGGCATCATATTGACATAAAATAAGAATTTAAGGGAATTTTATGTAATCTCTATGTGAACAAAACTGTTCTGGAAACAATTTGAATTATTTATGTTTAATATTGAAGATTTAGCATCTACCCCTGTAATCTAGCTTTGTCACTTACCTTCACTTTTGGTATGATCCCACAAAAAAGGGGCTTCACCATACACAAGCACCACACCACTTAATTCAATGATTGAAGTTACAACTGAAGAATGATTGCGAACCTGCAGAAA
Source organism: Deroplatys truncata (assembly GCA_030765065.1). Lineage (NCBI taxonomy): Eukaryota > Metazoa > Arthropoda > Insecta > Mantodea > Mantidae > Deroplatys > Deroplatys truncata. Next base: position 49,455,435 of record CM060985.1, read on the forward strand.
TATTTTCAGAATTGAATTTCTAAAACCATTAAAAGTTGAATATTTTGAACTGCTTTCCTTTGTGTAAATTAGTAGTTTACATTTTTATAAATCTTGAAGAGATAATAAGGAATTAAAATTAAAGTAAAGTTAATATGATGTATAATTGCCACACTTGCAATCAATTCTAGGAAATTCTTAACAGCCACCTTCATAGCGCTAGATAAGGCGGGGATTCACTGATGTGATGCAAGCTATTGACTGGGTTATATGCGAGCTACCATCAGTGTTGCCAAGTTTCAAGATTGACTCAGACATATATTATTTTATTTTATTTATTGTATTTGTAATTCTGGGGTGGGGAGAATCTGAATTAAGCAGAAAAATAGACCAGAGCTATAGAATGTTCTGTAAAGAGCTATTGCGGTTACCAAGATCAGCACCAGGGGAAGTAGCGTTAGTGGAATTAGGAAGAACAAGAAGAAAGGGAGTGATACTGGAAAGGATATTGAAATTTTGGTTTAGATGCCTGAAAAAGGATGAAGGGGAAATTTTAAGGATATGCACTGAACAACAAAAGAGTACTAAAAATAACAATGGCTGGCGGACAGGGGTAGAAAAAATTATGGAGAAGATATGAATGGGAGATATTTGGAGAGCAGGAGAAAGAAATAACAACAGCTCTGGATAACAGTAAGAAACAGAGTGGAGAACATAGAAAGACAAGAGATTTGGGGAAGCTTAGAGAATAAAAAATCACTAGGGTTCTATAGATTAGTAAAAAGGAAATGGGGAAGAGAAGGGTATGTGGATTATTGTAATAGGGCTGAAAAAGAAGCATTTGCATGGATGAGAACATGATCAATGTACCTGAGAGGGCTAAGAGGCAGCAAAAGCAGAATTTATGAACTATGTGGAGGTAGTGATAGCACAGAGCATTATATGACAGAAAGCAAAGGATTAGTAGAATGGAGACAAAAAGTATGGGAGTATAAATGGGAAAAAATGGATGGAAAAATAGTAGCAATTAAAATGTTAACAAGAAAAGAAAAATAAGAATATGGGGGAGTTCTTAAAGAAAGTAAAGGAGAAATGGATTAGAAAAGTAAGAGAGATAAGAAAGGTAGAAAGGCAAACTGAGGGGGGAGAGCATGGATCATAGGTGATTAAGGGTAGCAAGGGCAGCTCAGCTGAGCCATAAGGCCAGAGTGGCAGGCAAAATGAGCAGTATAGGTAGAACATAGCTGGCAAGAAAATTTGTACATAGGTTAAGTTAGTTTACAAGTGGAATATTGTAAAAAGGATTGTGTAAAAAAAAATGTACAAATAAAGTTTATTCTATTCATAACAAATATTTGTAATTCAAATATGAAGATGAAATTAATAAAATAAAAATATGTTTATAAAATATACATGTAAAACAAGCAAATATGCAGCATAATTTGCAAAATTTTGAAATATTATGCTTATTAATAAAACAGGTAAAGTACGCATTATATACAACATAATAGTAGATTATGATACAAGTGTTAAAAGTAGGGCTTTATTTTGCGAGTAGGAATGTTTGCAAAACAAAGGCCATAGGCTTAATTTCACAATCATCCTACAAGCATATTAAAACCACTTTTAACACGTGTGGCATATATGTACTATTTTTTTAGACTGCTCAAATTTGTAAAATATCAATAAAATAATGTTATACTGATTCCTGAAACTAAGCGAAATCACATTCTGAATGAGATCAACTCATGTGTATAGCAAGATTCTTGAAACAAGAGAAAGTATGTTAAAACCGAGATCAACTCTCGTGTGCAGTGAAATGTCAGATAGTTTGTTGATTTGCTAGCAGTCATTTTCAGTGAAATTATTTTCTACCTGTTTTGCCTTACATCAGGCAATGAAGCGATTAAATGCTGTATCAAATTGCTTTCTGGAGTTTTTGAGTAAGCAGTTCTAGTGTTCGTCTTTCTGCTACTTCTGTAATTTCACCTGCTCTTCCATTTCAGTTTCTTCTGAATTCATTATTGCCGCCATTTAATCTTTATGTAGGTTAATCAGATAAAAGAATTACGTTTCAGATCAAGGAAAGCTGCCAACATAACGTATAAGTTAACTCCACAATGAATTGTGATAAATTGAAGAACGACAATTTGTATTGTGGACAGATAATGCAACTACCATTAGAAATTAATCAAGTAAAAAGACAATAATTTCATATTCAAAACAAGTTGAATCATTAAACATGTGCAAATACAAAGGGTAATTCCATGTAATTAGATATGACACCAAAGTTTGTCTCAATGGAGTGGTTTACTAGTGCGATAATATAAAACTTTTAGTTCGAGTACGCTGTGTTAAAAATTCTACTTTTAGACCATGCTGTCTAAAAAAAAAAATCTTTAAATTCTTAACTCTCATATTAAACAAGCATACTTTCTGACAGCAGAGAAAAAATATGCACTTGCATTAAAATGTTGTCCCTACTGATTAAGTATGCAGTTTGATTTGCATTTTGGGGTTTGCAAAAAAAAAGTATCAAAATTAATGATATCTATTTCTAAAAGTACTTTTCTTCTTTTTTGGGATTCAGCGGACATCAAACTGTTATTTCTGGTGAAATCACTATACTGAATTTTTGGAGAGATTGCGATACTATCTTCACTTTGTGTGTGTATCTAAGCAGAAGGAAAGTAATAAAAGGGGCTAATGCGAAAGCTTTATTAAATCAAAAGATGAAAACACATATTATTAACTCTTAAAGTAAAATTCATGAACATGCACATAGCCTTTTGATATGCTCGTGTGTGGTACAAAAGTATAAAAATAAGTTTTAAAGTCAGTTTACATCTGTCCCAGCATTCACACAAAAATAAATTCATGTGAGCATCACCATGTCTCACATGTGAACATAAAATAGTGAAACTGATCTAACCTTTGGTATGAAAGAATCAATAAACTATTGCACTATTAATTACCAAAAATACATACATTATGAACCTGAAAGGCACAGGAAGTAACAATTTCCAAGTTTCAAAATATGCCACAGTTCTCTATTTGCATCAAAGATGTTGTAGTTGCCTTAAGCAAACCATTGCTGTTACTCCAAAACCTCAAGCGACTGAATGTAAAATACGATGTGTAAGAATATTATTACAAAAGTTACTGAATACCTTGTCTATTAAAAGAACTTTACTACTGCAGTCATAAAACTTTATGCTTAAAGAGTCTTTAAGATTTCTTTATTATCTACCATTCACATTTTCTATGTGAACTATTGTATTTATTTCCAAAACATATTAACAAGTTTACTTTTGTTTTCATGAATAAAAATACCTCATAATGGTTTTTTGTTTTATAAATGTTGGTCTGCTTGAGTTAGATGGTTTTGGAGTAACCACCATGAAACATACTTATTTTCAATCAATTATTTTCCTCTGCGAGTAGGCTTCTTGGGTTTAACTGTAGGTTTAACTTTAGGTATGGCTCCCAAACGCTTATACTTCTCAGTATCATCATTCTGCTGTTGAACAAAGGTCTGCAACATAATGGTGGTTTTCAGTCGTTTCCTCTTGTCCAGGTATTTCTGCAGCATATCTGTCCCTATCATCAGGCAACTCCTTGACTTGAAGATATCATTCTCCAAATCTGCATATCGGTGCACTTCATTCTTCATGGTGAAAGTTGCTTTTTGATCTGTACCAATAAGAGATATTTCATAAACATAGGTGTAAGAGGATGGAGGTCCCACATGCTTCACATAGCCGTAGAAATTGTCTTTCGTGTAGACAAAGGAGCAGAAGAACACCGAACCTGCTGACACCAGAAGTTGGTCCCAGCAGCTTTTGGGTCTTACATCCAGAAGTGTGTTGACAAGAGGTTGTCCAAGCGGAGGGTCACTGAAGACATTGTCATGCCTAATTACAAAGTGAACCAGCAATTCATCCAGGACACCTTTGAAGGAGCATGCCATGGGACACATGAAGGGACCAAATGGACATTCTGAGTGGTGAACGTCAAGTTCATCCATTGGATATGCTCCATTGCAGCCTGGGTATTTACAGGGGTAAGAGAGTTCTCTGGCCATCTTCTCTAGAGCCCTGTTTCTCATCGTGATAGGCAAAGAACAGCAAGGACATTTTGTGATCCTGGAATTGCAGCAGCCACACACATTATGACTGTTTTCGCACTGGTAAATATCAGTCGTCATGTATTCCAAACAGATAGGACACTCCATCTCCCTCAAAATTCTCTTCATCCTGTCTTTTTCTGACATCATTTAACACTGCTTCCTGAAAATGAAAGAAAATTTCAATTAAAACTGAAGCAAATACAATGCAAGGTATTATTCTCTGTTAGAGATAAATCTATGGAGTCATACAATGTCCCTACTGATTTGCTATCACATTACCCCCCAAAAATCACAGCTTCGTTTGCATTTTCCCGTTAAGTTACTGTATTTGCTTTCTCTTCACCGAATATGCACACAAAACAAACACTTTTAGGTTTTACTTTATTTCTTTAGTTTTTCTTTTCTGCTGAAAGTGTCTTTAACATTTCAATTTAGCCCTCAGCTCATTTCTCTGCATTTTCAGTTATTGAAAGATGATTACTTCAAATTGTCATATTAAAGGTGTTCTACCAATATAGAACTTTGCAAAAAAATATCATAAAATTGTGAAAATATTGCCCTATAAAAGGATTTTTACTTTCTCTACTAGGTATGAACAGAAAGTAGAGGAAGTATTGTATTTCACCCAAAAATTTGATGTCGAGATTCATTGGAAATGTATGTCTGAACAACACAACTCAAAAATCTCCGATAAATACCAAAGTTCAGGAACTTCCATGGAAGTTTCTTCTTCCACCACCCCAATCACCCTTTACATGTAACCGTTTTTGTTATTTTTTATTTTCTCAAAAATGGCTCTAAAGCTTTGATTAAAATTCCATATATTAAGGATGTCTAGATGACAAATAAAATGTATAACTTGAATTTTCTGGGAATAGTCCGTGAAGTCCTGTTCATTGGGAATTAATTTTTGTATGACTTGTAAATCTTACAGGATAAACAAAAAGTGTAGATCTCGTTTTAACATACAATTTATGCTAATGATATTTATCATTCCTGAGACACTCTTTGTTTGATTTTACAAATACTTACACTTGTTTCAAGTGATAGGTGCTATTTTGTTTCCTCGTGCTCACGCAAAAAGGATGGAATTCGAAGTTAACACCTGTTTTTTAAAACTCTGACTCACTTTAACCTACTGTAGGTAACCTTCTTATACCTACAAAGAAATGGGTAACTATAGTTTTTTTTCGATTAACAAGAAGTAGATAAAGAATTGCCTTCTGTAAGAATAGTTTGTAGAGGAGTGAGTAGAGAAAGTCATATGGTACGTGATTTAAAAACATTAATTTGTCAAATATATAAAATTTGTGTGGGACTCAAAATATACGGAAAACTTTTTAAAAACCTGATGTTTCCATTCATATAACTTCAACTCATTCTTTCACAAACTATTCCTGCAAAAAAATAATTCGAGATAAACTTTCATTGAACACTTAGATAATTCATACTAGGTATAAGGACACAGTAGATAAAGTGAGTCTGCTTTTTAAAAAGCGTGTATCTTTGAAATTCCATCCTCAAAATATTTTAATTAAATTTTATTTATGGACGCTCTTTAACTTTGTTTCTTAGCGTCCCATTCTAAATTGGGCGTGAAAGACCGGAAACTTTGCTCAGAGGCCTCTTTATCAGGCTTGAGGTTCTTTTACGTGTCGTAAATCTACGACACGGGACCACCGGCTTTACTTCCCTTCCGAAGGAAGCCATGCTATGATTTTTACGCCCAAAAAAATCGATCGCCCTCCGCCAGGTTTGAACCCGCGACCTCTGAAACTAGAGGCTAGCATGGTATCCCTAGACCACGGTTCTGAACGGCTATTCACAGAAAATTCAAGATATAGATACATTTTGTCATGAAAATATCATAAACATATAGCATTTAATCAAAAAACTTAGAGCCAAAAATAAGGACATTTTCCATATAAAGGGTAGTTTGGTTAAGGGGAATTTTCTTGGAAATCTTTGTGTCGCATCTTTGAAACATACAGAATTTAAATACCAAGTTTAGCATTCCTCGCACTCGTTGTTTTAGTTATGCTGTTCATAAACGCAAACCTTTTTTCTAAAAATGCTTCTTCCGGGCTCAAGGGGCCTCAAAACACGCATTTTTTATGACATTTCAATAGCAATTTTAGGGTGGAATACAATACTTCCTCTACTTACTGTTAAGTACGTAAGAGAGAAAGTTATTATATTGTCTATATGAATTAGAAAATAGACAATACATGCTGAACATTTCTTCCATAGTACATCAGAAATACTAAAAGTCTGTTACATTCATGCGGCTTTCTCTACCCACTATCGTTTACTTTTATATAACTTCTACAAACTACTCTTACGAGGGCTAATTTTTCTATCTATTCCCTTATAATCGAGATAAACCTTTATAGATGTACGAGGGCGGATCGAAAAGTAACGCACAACATTTTTTTCTGCCTTGGTATTCCAGCTGGAATGTTGCAATTTCATACAGATAGAGTTTGAAGTTTTCACTACAAAGGGTATTTTTTGTTTCATGTGCAGCTCTAGCGAGAGAAGCGTGAACTACGTAACAAAGATTAGTGTGCATGTTACTGTCGTCCACTTGTGAAGAGCAGAGAGGTGTAATTCGATATTTGTGGGCCAAAGGGCATAAACCGAGTGATATTCCATGATATGTACGGGGATGATAGTATGGACCGTAGGTGGTGTGCATTCTTCCTAGAGGGCCGTGTGAATCTGGGAGGCCGGTAAAAGCTGCAACCCCGCAGAATGTCAAGAGGCAATTTTGAACGACTGGCGTGTGCAACTGCGAACCTTATCGCAACAGTTCAACATTTCCTATGGTGCAGTGTAAGATATTGTTCATGACACGTTGAAATTTCGTAAAGGGTGCCTAAGAACCTAACAGACAACGGATGGTGAGCTTGGATCACCTAACAAGGTACCCCGCATGACTTTCTGAAAGGAATCGTCACTGGTGATGAATCATGGGCATACCACTACTCGTCCGAAACCAAGCAGGCAACTATGGAGTGGAAACATGCTGGTTCCCCAGTGAAGAAAAAATTCAAAGTGACTCATTCTGCTAGGTAAGTGCTTGTGATGGTGTTCTGGGATATGCATGATGTATTGGTGGAGTTTGCTGAACACGGGACCACTGTGAATGCTGCAGCCTACATGAAAACTTTGGTGAAGTTGCGTCGTGAAAAAGTCACAACATGAATGCTGACGATGTCCAAATTCTTCATGACAATGCTCGCCCCCATGTTACTGTTGCTGCCACCAAATTAGATTGGGAGATGCTCCAGCATCCACCGTACAGTCCGGACCTTGCATCGGAATTTCATCTGTTAGGTCCTGAAGAAGTTCCTGGTCGGCCAATGCTTTGCGACAGATGCAGAAGTGAAATCAGCAGTCCGCATATGGCTATTCTTCAAGGAAACGGACTTCTACGAACAGGACATATTGAAACTAGTATCACGATGCGAGAAATGTGTTGAGAAACTTGGTGACTATATCGAAAAGTAGGTAAAAGGTGTAAGCTCGTTTGTGATTTTTTTTTTTTTTTTTTTACTATTAAACCTTTTGTAAAAAAAAATATTGTGCGTTACTTTTCGATCCGCCCTGTAGCTCCAATACACATATCGTTGAAGAGCAAGAAGGATAAAGGAAGCCCAATCGACAGTCGGATGTTAAAACCGGGTCGCTATATGCTGACCCGGTTTTTAACATATACTCTTTCCATGGCATTGCGAGGAAAAACTAAACAGCAACAACACTTTTAAAAGATCTGATGTGTTGTATTTGCATGATTTCTGCGCCCACCGTTGTTCAGTTTTATCTCTCACTTGCATTTTATTGTTGTAAAACTTATTTCTCTGTCTACTTTGCGTTAATCGAGAAAACCGCTTGCAGAAATGGTTTTATTACGTACTTCATTCTAGGCACAAGACGCAATAGTCATATGCTTTAAAATTATTCGATAAACGCTGGACTAGAAATTCCAATTCTTTCCTTGGCATCGCGGCAAACAACTGAATAGCGACAGCACTTCAAAAAATTTATAAAATATTGAAAATTCAAGCCAAAAACAATGGATATCTCGGAAATGGCTGATGCCACAAAAAAGCGATATTTGATATAAATTGCGTGTTTAAAGAGATCTACGTTTTCTGTGGAGTGGGTTTTTGTCCATCTCTTATGCTTTTCTAATTGTACAGAATTATACAAAATTCCTTACGAATGAAGAGGCTACTCGCAATAATTCAATATATAGATTTTGTATTTGTAATTAAATAAATACATGGTACCTATTTTAATCAAAATAGAGCAACTTTTTGAGAAAATAAACATAACAAGGAACTTTCCATATAAAAGTAGTTTGGAATGAGGGATTTTCTTGAAAATATTCATATCGTACGTATCCTTGGAAAGTGCTGAACTTTTCGGTTTTTAGTTAAACAGTTCAGAAGAACACGGGCAGAGAAAATACTCTGATATTTCCCTAAACTTATTCAGCTGACCTCAAGATGTATATTTCCGGCGAAATTTCTATATATAAATTTTGGAGTGGAATACAGTGGTACCTGTAGATTCGCAGAGAAATGGTTTCAAATTATTTAACAAAAAATGTATATGTAGTATGTATGTGTACTGAGGTGGTTTGGGGTTGGTTGGAAAATTCGCCTTGCATTCTTAATAGGACTTAGACATGAAATTTGGTACTTATTTTACTTTTTGAATTACTCAAACACAAACGGAAAGTTTTCTAAAAAAAAAATTATATTTGTTACTTTCGCGTGACTTTTTCTACCAATTGTAATTTATTTTTATACAGATTATACAAACAATTCTAGTAAAACGTTTCTATCTATCTACTTCAGGTTAATTGTATGTTAAACATTTCGCAGAAATATTTCATTACACATTTCGTTGTAAGTAAATGTGGGATGCACGAGACCGAAGCGACAAACAAATTGTTCGCTAAATGCTAACTTTGAAATGTACTCTTTGCATTCCATCGCATCGCGAGAAACAACTGAATGTGTTACACTCACATGACTTTCTCTATTCTTGTACAAACTATTTTTACAAACGCTTATTCTCCATATGCTTCATGTTAATCGAGATATCGAGATGCTAATCTTATTGCTAATTTTCTTGTAGATGCAAGGGGAATTGCTAGGCTTTAAGCGATAGTCAAATATTTTAAGAGCTGGTTGCTATGTGGAGTATTCCATTCTCTTTGCATTAACAGGACAAAAAATAATCTGATGTGTTACACTCACACGACTTTCTTTACTCTTGTACAAACTATTTTTACAAACGCTTATTCTCCATCTACTTCATGTTAATCGAGATAAACATTTGCACACTCTTTCTTATTGCTAATTTTCTTATAGATGTAAGGGGAATATATATTTACAAGGGCAATATAGAAATACAGTAGCCTTTAAGCTCATACATATCTCTTAATAGCTGGTTGCTAGGTGCAGCACTATTCCCTTTTCCACAGATTAATATTCTTTGCATATCCAAGACAAAAAACTGAATAACGAATTCCCATTTGAGAAAATAAGTATTGAAAAATTTAAGGGAATAACAAGCAATATCTCGAAAATGGTTCACTCAAAAACAAAAATGTATATGACATAAATTGTGTATTTTAACACGATCTACATTTTTTGTGTAGTAAACTTTTGTCTATCTCTTATGGTTTACCAGTTTACCAAAAGTCGTTTTGGAGACATTCCCAGAAAATTCAAGATATACATTTTATTTGCCATAAAAATATCTTAAACATATGATATTTTAATCAAAATCGTTAGAGCCATTTTTGAGAAAATTAAAATTTTCGAAAAATGTTCCAAGTAAAGGGTACTCTGTGGTGGGGGGATTTTCTTGAAAACCTTCGTGTCGCATCTCTGGAAGATACTGAACCTAAATACCAAGGTTGGTGTTTATCCGACTGTTCGTTTCTGAGTTATGCTGTTCACAGGCAGGCAGACACACAGACACACACACGGACATGTTTCCAAAAATGCTTTTTTTGGATTCAGGGATCTCAAAACATGTATTTAAGGTGAAATCTCGGTATCGAATTTTTGGGTGGAATACAATACTTCCCCTACTTACTATACGTAGTAGAGAAAGTAAAAAAATCTGAAGTGTTACACTCACATGACTTTCTCTACTCTTGTACAAACTATTTTTACAAACGCTTATTCTCCATCTACTTCATGTTAATCCAGATAAACATTTGCAGACTCTTATCTTATTGCTAATTTTCTTGTGGATGTAAGGGGAAAATATATTTACAAGGGCAATATAGAAAAACAGTAGACTTTAAGCACATACATATCCTTTAATAGCTGGTTGCTAGGAGCAGCACCATTCCCTTTGCCACAGATTAATACTCTTTGCATATCCAAGACAAAAAAATGAATAACGAATTCCCATTTGAGAAAATTATTGAAAAATTTAAGGAAATAACAAGCAATATCTCGAAAATGGTTCACTCAACAAAAAAAATGTATATGACATAAATTGTGTATTTTAACGCGACCTACATTTTTTGTCTATCTCTCATGATTTACCAGTTATGCAAAAGTCGTTCACAATAAAGAATACTTTTGGAGACATTCACAGGAAATTCAAGATATACATTTTATTTGTCATAAAAATATCTTAAACATATGATATTTTATTCAAAATTGTTAGAGCCATTTTTGAGAAAATTAAAATTTTCGAAAAATCTTCCATGTAAAGGGTACTCTGGGGTGGGGGAATTTTCTTGAAAAGCTTCGTGTCGCATCCTTGGAAGATACTGAACCTAAATACCAAGTTTGGTGTTTATCCGACTGTTCGTTTCTGAGTTATGCTGTTCACAGACAGACACACACACACACGGACATGTTTCCAAAAATGCTTTTTTTTTTATTCAGGGGGTCTCAAAACATGTATTTCCGGTGAAATCTCGGTATCGAATTTTTGGGTGGAATACAATACTTCCCCTACTTACTATACGTAGTAGAGAAAGTAATGAATAACGAATTCCCATTTGAGAAAAAGTATTGGAAAATTTAAGGGAATAATAACAAGCAATATCTCGAAAATGGTTCGCTCAACAACAAAAATGTATATGACATAAATTGTGTATTTTAACGCGATCTACATCTTTTGTGTAGTAAAATTTTGTTTATCTCTTATGGTTTACCAGTTATGCAAAAGTCGTTCACAATGAAGAATGCTTTTGGAGACATTCCCAGAAAATTCGAGATATACATTTCATATGTCATGAAAATATCTTAAACATATATTGTAATCAAAATCATTAGCCATTTTTGAGAAAATTAAAATTTTCGAAAAATGTTCCTTTTAAAGGATAATCTGGGGTGGGAGGAATAATTCGCGTCGCATCTCTGGAAGATACTGAACCTGAATACCAGTTTGGGGTTTATCCGACTGTTCGTTTCTGAGTTATGCTGTTCACACACACACACACACACACACACACACACACACACACACACATGGACATGTTTCCAAAAATGCTCTTTTTGGATTCAGTGGGTCTCAAAACATATATTTCCGGTGAAATCTCTGTATCGAATTTTTGGGTGGAATACAATACTTCCCCTACTTACTATACGTAGTAGAGAAAGTAAAAATGCCAAAGCATGAAAAATACTAACGAATACATTTGAAGTGGTAGTGTAATAAGAATTTCCCTATCTCTTATGGTTCACCTGTTCCCAGAAAATCCAAGGAATACATTTTCTCATCCAAACTACTTAAATATTTTATTCAAAATATATTTTTCATTTTGGAAAAAAAAAGCTCGAAAATCTTTCCATGTAAAGGACAGCTTGGGATTGGGGAATTTTCTTGAAAATCTTCGTGTCGCATTCTTAAACATCATGCTGGGTGTTTAGTCAACGTTTCGCTTTTTAGTTATGCTGTTCATCGACAGACATACACATACACACACACACAGATATTTTTCGAAAGGTGCTTTATTTTTATATTATTATTATTATCATTATCATTATCATTATTATTATTATTATTATTATTATTATTCAGTGAGTCTTAAAAATGCATTTTCGGTGAAATCTCGGTATTGAATTTTCTGATGAAATGCAAAACTTCCTCTGCTTACTGTACATAGTAAAAATACGTTCACTATAGGTACTTGCATACTATTCTCCGTGCACAGAAGGAAATTCATTTTGCGCGTCAAGTTGGTTTGCGTGGTTGCTTGACGTCATACAATATGGCGTAGATGTACACAGTACGAGTATGATTACCCAAAGGAAATTTTCATAATTATATTGTTATGTGGGCTGTGGTAGATGTGCAGCGATTCCTTCAACAGTTTTGGTAAGTAAGCAATGATTTAGAATGGGTCTAATTTTCATTTCATTTACAGGAGCTCTTAATTCCAAGAAACACATGCGATCGTATTTACGTCCACATGTTGGCCACTTTTAATCAAAAGAGCTCCGAATTTAACAAAAACAAAGTTCTTCAGGGACCAATTTGTAAATATAAACAAGAAATACATGTATTTATTATGTTTATTCACTCATCCTAAGCAATTCAGATCCGAGATATTTGTATAGCGATCGCGAGTCTATTGACAGATACGAACAATATCGACATCTTACACTTACATCTACACAGCGAGAAGATAGTCTCACTGAATGTGGTTTACGTTCGATACCTGACTTTGGCTGCGATTTTACGTTTCGTAAAAGCAATGTTTTATAAAGGTTACGCATGGTATGTTTCGCTTTGCACCTCATATACAACATACCTACCTGACCAAATTTCCTATCCTATTTCACCACGCAAGTCTGCACTGAGACCGTTTCATTGTGCACTGTCTGAAGTGGTGAGTGAACGTCTGTGTCAACACGCATAGAGGTCAAAGTTTGTTCTCTGCTCGACTCACCTCGCGGAATGTTATATGATTCATTACTCTTTGCTGTTGTGTTGGTTTATGCTACTAAATCCCACTGGCAACTAATCGTTCTGCTTACTATTATGTCAACCTCGGGGTAATAAATGACTGCATTTTGTTTTCAAATTGATTATCTTTCATTCCAATTAATGCAATATTAAATTCAACTAATTTATAAAAATATAGTTGCATTTAGAATTAATAACTTTACACACACGCACACACACAGTGTATCAATAAAACGTTGGGAACATGTAAGCTATAATAATGCAAGCGAATTCCAACTGAATCAAAATATGATTTAAAACGTCACGTATCGTAGAAACTGATATTAAACTGATACCATTCTGGTTACCATTGTTGACAGCCAAGGTAACAGGATATATTGCATTTCTACTTAAAATTTATTATTTTTCATTCCAATTAATGTACCATTTAATTCGAGCTAAATTATTAAAACACAGTTACATTTTGGAGTTAATTTTACTCTCTCTCTCTCTCTCTCTCTCTCTCTCTCACACACACACACACACACACACACATACACACGAGGTACATGAAGAGTAAACACGAGGTTTTTTACACGAACCCACAAAATAAAGGAAGTTTCTACACACAAACGTAAAATACATGAGAGTTTTACGTTAATGTACAGCAAGACCGCTCCAGGAGTTTTGCCGCCCCCCCTCTCATAGCGCTTTCATACACCTAATTTATATCCTCAATGTGAGTCCTCCATAATCCTTCTCACAGAGTGTATATATATATATATATATATGCAGGGGTAATCTTCTTCTTTAAAGGATTACCCTCCTCTTTGTAGGACTTAAACCCCAAGGACTCACAAGCCAATACCTTAGGTCAGTAGCATGTTGAGGAGCAAACAAACTCTGGATCATAGCATATCCAGGATGGGTGATCGGCCCGATGGCTAGTATGGTGCTGAAGAACGAAATAAAATGTAGCGATGATCGGAAAATTCGCGGATCAAGTTATCCAATTCAGCATTCGCCTGGCGACCAAGGAAAACCGGAAAAAAAACCTTCGCTGAGGTTGGTCGGCCCCGGGGGTTTGAATTTGGGACCTCCCGAAGGCAAGTCGCACATGTTACCGTTGCGGCAATTGCTCGGTGCAGAGGTAATCAATAAATAAAAAAGAACTAGATTATTCTGAGTGAAAAATAAAACCCGCAAAGTCAGAATAAAAATGTTAATATTTACCAATTCATTATGAGATTGAAAGACAAACAACACACTTGACAGTCGACTGTACTAGTTAATGATCCACTACACATCTGGACCTGGGCTTGTTTTCATTTACGTATGAGTGACAGAAGTTAAGTTCCCCTTATGTCATTGTAATGTTAAATGCCAGTGAGCACACTAACATTTGCAGTAGTGGTAGTATTTATTTCTCATATCTTGAATTACAAATAACATGAATTTATTATACTACAGAGGGAACCGGCTGCGCGGTGTTCTTCCTGTTCGCGTCCTCCGTGCTCGTTGCCGTCTGCCGCTATCATAGAAAGGCGCGGATGAAACCATACAACATTTTTAAAACTACTTTTAAAGCCTTTACTTACTAACTTTATGAAAGGAGATGCTGAAACTGGCCACCGTCGTTGTCCATACATTTTTGTACCTTCTAAAGATGAGACACGAAGATTTTCAAGAAAATTCCCCCATCCAAACTATTCTTGACATGAAACATTTTTAGAAATGTTTTATTTTCTAAAAAAATGACTAATGATTTTGGTTCAAATACCATTAATTGTCCAAGAATAGGCTTTGAAGTCCTCTCCATTCGGAAGCAATTTTATATAATCCTGTATAACTAGTAAACGTTAAGCGATAGAAGAAAACATACTGCACAAGAAATATACATCTCTTTAAACACACAATTTATTTCAGATAACTTTTTTGTGGCACGAACCGTTTCCGAGATATCCGTTATTAACGGTTCAAATTGTCATTATTTAAAATCCGTATTCAGTTGTTCTCTCGATTGCGGGGAAACAGTATGGAATTTTAAGGCTAGCATAGCGTTCAGTTTTTAAACATTTGACTCCCTGTTCCCTTTGTGTCTATAACGAAATGTGTAATGTAGCTATTTCTGCGGGTTTATTTAGATTAAAATGAAGTAGATTGAAAGTAAGAATAATTTGTAAACCCACTAATAAGCTAGAGGGTAGCGAAAGTCATGTGAATGTAGGTAACACATCAGATTTTTTGTTACTTTCTCTACTACGTACAGTAAGTAGGGGAAGTATTGTATTCCACCCAAAAATTCGAGTACCGAGATTTCACCGGAAATACATGTTTTGAGACACCCTGAATCCAAAAAAAGCATTTTTGGAAACATGTCCGTGTGTGTGTGTGTCTGTCTGTGAACAGCATAACTCAGAAACGAACAGTCGGATAAACACCAAACTTGGTATTTAGGTTCAGTATCTTCCAGAGATGCGACACGAAGGTTTTCAAGAATATCCCCCCACCCCAGACTACCCTTTACATGGAAGCTTTTTCGAAAAGTTTAATTTTCTCAAAAATGGCTCTAACGATTTTGATTAAAATAGCATATGTTTAAGATATTTTCATGACAAATAAAATGTATATCTTGAATTTTCTGGGAATGTCTCCAAAAGTATTCTTCATTGTGAACGACTTTTGCATAACTGGTAAACCATAAGAGATAGACAAAATTTTACTACACAAAAAATGTAGGTCGCGTTAAAATACACAATTTATGTCATATACATTTTTTTTTGTTGAGTGAACCATTTTCGAGATATTGCTTGTTATTCCCTTAAATTTTTCAATACTTATTTTCTAAAATGGGAATTCGTTATTCATTTTTACTTTCTCTACTACGTATAGTAAGTAGGGGAAGTATTGCATTCCACCCAAAAATTCGATACCGAGATTTCACCGGAAATACATGTTTTGAGACCTCCTGAATCCAAAAAAAGCATTTTTGGAAACATGTCCGTGTGTGTGTCTGTGTGTGTGTGTGTGTCTGTGTGTGTGTGTCTGTGTGTCTGTGAACAGCATAACTCAAAAACGAACAGTCGGATAAGCACCAAACTTGGTATTTAGGTTCAGTATCTTCCAGAGATGCGACACGAAGGTTTTCAAGAAAATCCCCCCACCCCAGACTACCCTTTACATGGAAGATTTTTCAAAAATTTTAATTTTTTCAAAAGTGGCTCTAACGATTTTGATGAAAATATCATATGTTTAAGATAATGTCATGAGAAATGAAATGTATATCTCGAATTTTCTGGGAATGTCTCCAAAAGTATTCTTCATTGTGAACGACTTTTGCATAACTGGTAAACCATAAGAGATAGACAAAATTTTACTACACAAAAAATGTAGATTGCGTTAAAATACACAACTTATGTCATATTCATTTCTTTTGTTGAGTGAACCGTTTTCGAGATATTGCTTGTTATTTCCTTAAATTTTCCAATACTTATACTTTTTCTCAAATTCGTTATTCATTTTTTTATGTCCTGGACATGCAAAGAGAATGGAATGCGCCACATAGCAACCAGCGTTAAAATATTTGACTATCGCTTAAAAGCTACGATATTTCCCTTGCATCTACAAGAAAATTACCAATAAGATTGACATCTCGATATCTCGATTAACATGAAGCATATGGAGAATAGGCGTTTGTAAAATTAGATTGTACAAGAGTAGAGAAAGTCATGTGAGTGTAACGCATCAGATTTTTTTGTCTTTGATATGCAAAGAGTATTAATCTGTGGCAAAGGGAATGGTGCTGCACCTAGCAACCAGCTACTACGAGATATGTATGTGCTTAAAGGCTACTGTATTTCTATATTGCCCTTGTAAATATATATTCCCCTTACATCTACAAGAAAATTAGCAATAAGATAGAGTCTGCAAATGTTTATCTCGATTAACATGAAGCATATGGAGAATAAGCGTTTGTAAAAATAGTTTGTACAAGAGTAGAGAAAGTCATGTGAGTGTAACACATCAGATTTTTTTGTCTTGGATATGCAAAGAGTTATAATCTATGGCAAAGGGAATGGTGCTGCACCTAGCAACCAGTTATTAAGAGATATGTATGTGCTTAAAGACTACTGTATTTCTATATTGCCCTTGTAAATATATATTCCCCTTACATCTACAAGAAAATTAGCAATAAGATAGAGTCTGCAAATGTTTATCTGGATTAACATGAAGTAGATGGAGAATAAGCGTTTGTAAAAATAGTTTGTACAAGAGTAGAGAAAGTCATGTGAGTGTAACACATCAGATTTTTTACAGTGAAATGTAAAATACATTAAGGTTTTACGTAATACGCGCAAATATCTAGCAATTAAATAATCGGAACATATAATCTCAAGTGAACTAGAACCGAATTAAAATATCGCGTATCATAGAAACTAATATTACATTGATATAATTCTGGTCACCAGTGTTGAAAACCACGGAAGAAGAAATTAAACATTTCGACTTCAAATTGGTTATTTTTTATTCCAATTAATGCAACATTAAATTCCAATTAAGGCATAGTTAAGTTTTGGGATTAACTACACCCACGCCGTGTACCGTAGAAACTAATATTAAATTGATCTCGTTTTTTAATATCATGTAGCATCCTAATAATCGAAATATTTAGTGAGCATAGTAATGTGCAGAACAATTTGAATCCATTCTTTCAAAATCTGATTTAAAGTATATTCATATTAATATAAGTCTAAATTTTAAAAGTCGGTAGTAAATCATGGAATTGTTAGAAGCAAGCATTAAGGCAGGAGGGGCAAATAACTCTTGATGTAAAATGACTATCGCTAAGTAACAGCTGAACATCACCCTAATTATGCTTTGCATTCGGTATCTAAACATACAGTTATGCATTCCTTTAAATTTCAAATGCTTTCTTTCTGTAATGGAAATAATACTCTAGTGTTGGAAATATTATGTTCATTTCAAGAAATAACCCCTAATGCGTTACGCCTTGCATATAAACTGGTCTAAATTATATACCGATCTATCCAAATTGTTAATTCCGTCGACAAATGTTACGTATCAAATTTTAGCTGGGTGCACCGTGTAGCCTAAGGTTCCTAAATTTTTAAAAGCCTTTCCATATAAACTACCGTTTACTAACGAATTCAACCAAATTGGTAAGATACTTTATTCAAAACCTTATACGAGGGGTCCCAGAAGTACCCGATCTAACAAACAAAACACAAAAATTTTGGGAAAAAACATCTGTTATTTCTCTACATAGCCTTTCAGCTCGATACACTTTTCCCAGCGATGTTCAATAGCTTCGATAACCTGTTTATAGTGAGAACCGTCGAGTTCTGCAAAGTAGACATCAACTGCACATTCCACCTCTTCATTGTTGGCAAATCTTTTATCACCAAGCCATTTCTTCAACTTTAGAAACAGAAAATAATCAGAGGGGGCTAACTCTGGCGAATGGGGTGCATGAAGAAGCAATTCGAACTTTAATTCATTGATTTTAGCCATGGCGATAATGGATGTGTGAACTAGTGCATTGTCCTGATGAAACAGAACTTTCTTTCTCGCCAAATGCGACCGGTTTTGCTTGATTTCATCATTCAAACGCTGCAATAAGTTTGCATAATACTCGCCATAGATTGCTTTTCCTTTTTGAAGATAATCAATGAAAATTATCCCACGCGCATCCGAAAAAACCGATGCCATGACCTTGTCTGCAGATGGAACTGTCTTCGCCTTCTTTGGAGCCGATTCTTCCCTTTCAATCCACTGTTTTGATTATTCCTTCGTCTCAGGTGTGAAGTGATGGACCCATGTTTCATTCATATTTATGAATCGACGCAAAAACTCGGCTTTATTGCAGCGAATCATCGCCAAACACTCGACTGAAACATCCTCACAACGCTGCTGTTATTCCATTGTAAGTAAACGCGGCACCCATCTTACGCACAGCTTTCTCGTGTCTAAATTTTCAGTCAGTATGTGACGTACAGCACTTTTTGAAATGCCTACGATGTCTGCTAGTTCGCGCACTTTCATTGGACGGTCATCCAATACCATTTTGTGGATTTTCTTCATAATTTCTGGCGTGGTCACCTCATTTGGTCGACCACTGCGATGTTCGTCTTGGCAGCTCGTACGGCCTCGCTTAAACTCTGCCACCAAATACTTTACTGTTGTAAACTAAGGACTAAGACCTTTCAAATGAAAGCATTGTATCACATAACGATGACCAGTTTTATCCATGTTTACAAATTCGCTGAGAGAGTTCACTATTAATGGCTGCCAAACAATTATTATACAATGTAGCATTGTCAAACTTCAGTTTTATAAGGGTGGTACTTTCTAGCATAGTCATTTGTTTGAAACAACTGCTATATATACGCCAGGTCGGGCACTTCTGGGCCTGGCCTTGTAATTAGGGACACTTCTCTGCGGAATCATAACGGGAGAATAAAATCCTAATTGCAGCGAATATATACCTATATTTTGAGGTCCAGTGACCCCATTCTCCCCAAAAGAAGCATTTTCAGAAAAACGTCCGTAAGTGTAAAAATAAAATAAAACAAAAATGAAATGTCGGATGAATAGCGAACTTAGTATTTACGCTCAGCAACTTGCAAGAATGCGTAGGAAAGATTTTCAAGAAAATCCACCCACTCCAAACTACCCTTTATATGGAATTGTTGATCCTTATTTTTATTTTCTCAAAATACCTTAAAACGATTTTGATTGAAATGCTATATATTTAGGATATCATGGCATGGAGAATAAAGTGTTCATCTTGAATTTTCTGCCAAAAGCCTGTGCAGTCATGTTAATCCTGAATGAATTTTGTATCAATTTGAATAAGTGCTAAACCATAATACACAAAGTTTGCAACAAATCTCGTTATTAAAACCCCATGGTTTACAGTTAACTGGAAAGTTGGGGAATGTCAGCGAAGTAATAAAAGGTCAGTAAAAGTCAGGGAAACTGCTTCAAATATGCCGAAAAGTCATGTAATTAAGAAAAAATATCGGAAAATTTCACATGGATTCTCTTATGTCTTTTGCAAACAGGAGAAAGTCACATACGGATTCACTGGAAGTGTTGTAATTGAACTAGTTTTCCAGATTTCTTTATATTTTGAGTTTGCATACATTTATGAATGTAGGACACAATGAAAATAATTGTCCTTTTATTGTTCTTAATTTGTACTGTTATGTAATCAGGGCCGGCTCCAGAGTTTTGCCGCCCTGTACGATAATTACAAGTGCCTTTCACGCTTTCAGATATAACCTAATTTTTACTTTCTCTAATACGTATAGTAAGTAGGGGAAGTATTGTATTCCACCCAAAAATTCGATACCGAGATTTCACCGGAAATACATGTTTTGAGATCCCCTGAATCCAAAAAAAAGCATTTTTGGAAACATGTCCGTGTGTGTGTCTGTGTGTCTGTCTGTGTCTGACTGTGAACAGCATAACTCAGAAACGAACAGTCGGATAAACACCAAACTTGGTATTTAGGTTCAGTATCTTCCAGAGATGCGACACGAAGGTTTTCAAGAATATCCCCCCACCCCAGATTACCCTTTACATGGAACATTTTTCGAAAATCTTAATTTTCTCAAAAATGGCTCCAGCGATTTCGATTAAAATATCATATGTTTAAGATATTTTCATGACAAATAAAATGTATATCTTGAATTTTCTGGGAATGTCTCCAAAATTATTCTTCATTGTGAACGACTTTTGCATAACTGGTAAACCATAAGAGATAGACAAAATTTTACTGCACAAAAAATGTAGACCGCGTTAAAATACACAATTTATGTCATATGCATTTTTTTTTTTTTTTTTTTTTGAGTGAACCGTTTTCGATATATTGCTTGTTATTCCCTTAAATTGTTCAATACTTTTCTCAAATGGGAATTCGTTATTCATTTTTTTTTGTCTTGGATATGCAAAGAGTATTAATCTGTTGCAAAGGGAATGGTGCTGCACATAGCAACCAGCTATTAAGAGATATGTATGTGCTTAAAGGCTACTGTATTTCTATATTGCACTTGTAAATATATATTCCCCTTACATCTACAAGAAAATTAGCAATAAGATAGAGTCTGCAAATGTTTATCTGGAATAACATGAAGTAGATGGAGAATAAGCGTTTGTAAAAATAGTTTGTACAAGAGTAGAGAAAGTCATGTGAGTGTAACACATCAGATTTTTTTTAAATATGACAGAACCTTATTTTCCAAATACTTTATTGTCATTCATTACCTTACACCACTTGTCACTGCCGTTATTTAGGCACTTATCGTAACGGGAATTCAGTTTTCGTATGCTTTCGTCAAAGAATGATGCCGCCTGTGGTGAAAGTCAAGCCTGCACTTCTTGTTTCACAACATCGTCGTCGTTAAAATGTTTTCCGTTAAGAAATTTCTTCAGATGAAAATCGCTTGATGCTAAATCCGGACTGTAAGAAGGGTGGTCGAATTGTTCCCCATGAGATGATGTGATCAGATCTTGAGTTTGTTTGGCTGTAGATGACCGGGCATTGTCACTCATTATTGTTTCCCCTAAACCACGTGCAATTGGCAATGAATGTTTGCTGGCGTGACATTTCGATTGTTTTGAACATTTCGAAACGCTTTAACAACAGGAAAACAAAACACAGCTCACAGCTATATCTGGCTTCCCAATGAATGGAGGAAATGATCGCGCATGCTCAAAATCGTGACTGCAGCGGCAAAATATTAAAACGGTACTTACTTTTAAAACACGCCTCGTAATCATCTTTATTATAGGGTGCACAAAGGACTGCGAGCTATGGAAGATCTATTACGTCTACCAACCCTCTTCCCCGGAGGAAGGGATAAAGCTCGAATGGCTTGAAACACTCCTGTTTATAAACATGATGTTTATTGTTGAACACATGCCGCGCACGGGATGTTTTGACGATAATCAATGAGGCTCGCACCCAAAGTGACAAACTGGCGCTTCATTTGTCACCAATTTCATAACAAAAAATCTCCAGAAAGTCGTTACATGGTTTGCAATTTCGTCCTATTTTCAAATATCTTGCTCATATTTTAAGATTTTGCCGCCCTGAACCGGCCATGTACGTAATGTATCAATTGTAAGGCAAAATAAGTAGAGCTTGGACTACTATGGAGGCCAATTAAAAACAAAAATCAGTGAAACAAAATTTCATCATTTAAATTAGTTAATTCCCTTAAAGTTAAAAAAGCATCACCTTCCGATTTCATTATATTTAATGATATTTGGAACAATTATACAGTACTACATTAAAAAGCTGCATTGTTACGGAAATCAATACATATAAAATGGTGTGAACCATTCACTCACAATTTGAGTAAAAAGAATTAAATTATGGACGCCCTTTAACTACTATGGTCCTTAGCGTCCCATTCTATATTGGGCGTGAAAGACCGGAAATTTTACTCAGAGGTCTCTTTATCAGGTTTGAGGTTCTTTTACGTGCCGTAAATCTACGACACGGGACCACCGGCTTTACTTCCCTTCCGAAGGAAGCCATGCTAAGGATTTTTACGCTCGAAACCTTCCGTCGGGTTTGAAGCCGCTACCTCGGGAACTAGAGGCTACCAAGGTACCCCTAGACCACGGAGAACGACATAATTTGTGTCAAATAAACTTTATGAAATAGAGTTTTCTGAAATATTCGTTGTTACTGATTTCTTTTCTAATACTTCATATTTTGTTTTAAGTGCTAAGTCGCAATGTTTTGTTTCTCATGTCTTGGAAAGAGTATGGGGAATTTGCCGCACCGTATGTTTTCAAGTTAACATTGCATTTTCCGTTACTTTAAACCAGGATATTACTGGTTTAAACTCATAAATTGTATTTTATATTTAAATTAATAGAACAGCTCGTAATGTGATACACAGAAATTTCCGGCCGATTATTTTGGATGATCACGTTGGTAAAGAGAAAACCACGGCCGTAAGTAATGTGCGAATTGTGGCCACCCACAGTCTTCATATACGGAAGCTATGTGGTCTGACGAATAAGAAACACTTCAGAGCGTAAGGAAACAGATCACATTATCTCAACCGAGGTATAACAAGCTAAACAACAACCTAAGTCAGCAGTAATATCCTCTTTCATTCATTTATCACTCCTTCAGATTGTTGATATTAGAGGTTGCTGCGGCAATAAACTGTGGAGGATTTATTATGGATGTGATTCTACAATGTTCGGTTGAGCGATTTCGATATTTTCCTTCTGTTTTCCTCATAATTTGAATATCATACCGTCAGCAATTTTACATAGCTTTTAACCTTACTGTTTTTACGTTTTTGTGCAGACTTTATAAAATTTGCAGGTTTTTACAGGAGTCCGAATTGCGATTATTTTGAACAGAAGGGATACATGTTTCATGACATAAAAAATCTGATGTGTTACACTCGCATGACTTTCTCTACTCTTGTACAAACTATTTTTACAAACGCCTATTCTCCATATGCTTCATGTTAATCGAGATATCGAGATGTCAATCTTATTGGTAATTTTCTTGTAGATGCAAGGAAAATATGGTAGCTTTTAAGCTATAGTCAAATATTTTAACGCTGGTTGCTATGTGACGCATTCCATTCTCTTTGCATGTCCAGGACATAAAAAAAATGAATAACGCATTTGAGAAAAAGTATAAGTATTGGAAAATTTAAGGAAATAACAAGCAATATCTCGAAAACGGTTCTCAACAAAAGAAATGTATATGACATAAGTTGTGTATTTTAACGCGATCTACATTTTTTGTGTAGTAAAATTTTGTCTATCTCTTATGGTTTACCAGTTATGCAAAAGTCGTTCACAATGAAGAATACTTTTGGAGACATTCCCAGAAAATTCGAGATATACATTTCATTTCTCATGACATTACCCTAAACATATGATATTTTAATCAAAATCGTTAGAGCCATTTTTGAGAAAATTAAACTTTTCGAAAAATGTTCCATGTAAAGGGTAGTCTGGGGTGGGGGATTTTCTTGAAAACCTTCGTGTCGCATCTCTGGAAGATACTGAACCTAAATACCAAGTTTGGTGCTTATCCGACTGTTCGTTTTTGAGTTATGCTGTTTGAAGTAGTAAATATTGTTTTTACATCACGCGTATTTGCGAGAGAACTTGCTTTATGTAATGTCTTTTTGTTGTCGAGCCCCACGTTGTGGAGCCAATTTGAAGTAGTATTAGTGTGAATTGTATATTTGCTTCACTTTAACTGCCCCACGTATGGGAGCCAATTTGAAGTAGTATTTGTGTGTTTTTGTGTCCCCACGTGGTGGATAATGTTTCTCACGTAATGTTGTTTACCTCACGCGTGCAGCCATATTGTGTGACGTCATTCGTCGGTCGCCTGCTAACTCCATCTGGCGTAGCAATCTATATGAATTAGTTTTAAGGTTATGTATATTGTCTTCCGGCCAGCTATTTAGGTAGGCATTTAATTCTTGCAGGGTGTGAAGCGGAAAAGGAATCTTTTATCCAAAAATTACTAGTGAAGAAATGTGTTTTATACTGTTTTATTGTCGAACACGTGCACTAACACTTTCACAAATTTATCTTGATAATCGCCATACTGAAACTGTTTATAATAACTTCTCACTTTTAACTCACGTACTTCAATTTTTGTATATAAGTGACTTTGTAATATTTTAGATCTTTAATGATTTTCACTGCGTGTAATTTGGCGAACTGAAGGACCGCTAGGCGACATGTAGTCACGTAGTGTACACGAATCTTTGATGAACTGAGCGGGAGACGATGTGTAATGCTTCGTGAATCTTGCCGAACTGGGGGACGATGTGTAGTGTGTCGTGAATCTTGCCGAACTGGGGAACGCTTGACTTCGAGCATGGCTATTTATAGGCTTGCCCCAAGATACACCTAAAGATTATAAATGAATTACCATTGGCTAATAAAACGCGCCAACATTAGCGTCTATTTTACTATCCAATGAAAACCACTAATACATATTACTTTTATAGAACATTCTGGAAGCATTTTTTTACTGAAAAGGCGCGAAACATTACGTAACTTCCTGGTTCCCGGTAACGATAAACAACTCAAACCCTTCATTGCAGTATTGTTATTGTTAACAGTTTCAGTAGAGCCGAAAATTATTATTTACCATTAATAATTACAATTATTAAACCTCTGAAATCAATGTTACATAAAAATACATATTCATATGTAAATAATTATTTACATTAAAGTAATTTGTGATACAAATTACCGTCTCATATGCCCCACTAGAAATATAATTATAAATATTTATAACCTGTTTAGAAATTTTATAATTTTGTTTTTAGTCTCCTAAATCTTGTAACACACGCTATCACTTTCACTTAACACTTCACACGCATTTATCACACGACATATGTTTTATCTCGCCACTACTTACTGGCTTTGGTTTAATTAATTTAGATATCAATCTGACACAAATTTTTTTTTATAGCAAATATTTTACCCTAAATTATTTAACTTGTGTTACAAAAAATGGTTTACTTTCTTATATTGTTACCAAAAATCTATCATTCAAGAATTTTTGTAATTTTAAACATTTACCAAAAATATTTACCCTGTACACAAATATTTACATCTCTTAAATCTAGACAATGTTTCACATGTTCTATTTACTACATAAGTATTTGTTTCAATTACTTTTAATTATATTTACCAATTTTTTTGTTATTTTGTACTTTGCAAATATATTTACATCTCTTAAATCTTGACAATGTTTCACCTTTTCTGTTTGCTACATAAATATTTGTTTTGAATTATTTTTACCATTTTTTTTTTTGTTATTTTGAATTTTATTTTAATAATACTCTTTGAATTGTATTTAATTTAATATCATATTAAATTTCAATCTTTGCATTCTTAATTTTTAAATCTTGGAATTGTATTTACGTACTTTTAATTTAGTATCATATTAAATTTCAATCTTTGCATTTTTAATTTTTAAATCTTGGAATTGTATTTACGTACTTTTAATTTAATATCATCTTAAGTTTCAATCTTTGCATTCTTAATTTTCAAATGTTGTTACAGTTACTAAAATGTATTTATTTATTTATATTTTTTTTTTTTTTTATAACTTATTTCTCTTTTCACATGACATATATATAATTAACCCTCTTACGTTCCAATACATTTCTTTGCAAGTCGTCTTTAACTATCCATCATTTACTTTACATCTCGTTGCTATTTACCCTCCTGGATCAAATTGTGTGTGGCTAAACATTACTCGTAGCCATAACCTAACCTTCAAATTGTTGTTCATGAATAACCTCTTGTATTCATTTGAAATTTCCTCACATGATAACATCTGAAAACAATCTACAGTTTCCTGAACAATAAATCCTTTAACAACTGTCATTTTCAATTCTTCTACTATCTCTTTACTTTGAAAGTACTCTGACAAATCTGTACTAAACTGTACTGGACTGGAGTTTTCATTTTGAACATCTTGGTACAATTTATTTCTTTGCATTACCGATTCATTCTGTATTTCTGATATTTCCCCACTGAAATTAACTTGCGCCTCATTTACATCTACATTCATAACCTCATTTATCTCTCTTAGCTCACTTGAAATACTACTCATTTGACTTCCTAACTCTGTACATTCTACATTAACCTCACTTTTAGTATTAACCTCACTTTCTTTGTTACATATTTCCCTGCTCATGTCTAGCATTTTCTTTGAAATTTCTCCTATCTCACTTACTATTACTTCCTCATTTTTATCTCTCATTTCTGGCCTACTACTATCTAACTTCATAACTTTCTTTTCAATTTCTTCATTGCTTTGATCTACTGTTTGCTCTACTTTTTCATTACTCCTACCAATATTTTCAATTGATTTCCTGTTTTGTTCTAAGCTTTTACCAATATTTTCCCTTAATTCCCTATGACTCTTTTGCATATCTTCCCTGTTTTGATCTATTTTCTTTTCTAATTTCTCATTATTCTTACAAATTTCTTCCCTTAATTGATCTGTAATACTCTTGCCAATATCTTCCCTCAATTCTTTCTTATTCTGATCTAACTTCTTATCAATATCTTCCCTTAATTTCTCTATATTCTCATTATTCTTTTGCATATCTTCCCTCAATTCCCTACTCATATTTCTCAGCATTTCCATCATTATCATACTAGTATCAAGATTAACATTTCCTGCTATCCTATTCTCACTTTCTACACTAACATTTTCATCTTCAAACCCCAAAAAATCTGGGCTATTCCCTGTACTTTGTATTGGATCACAGCTAACTGTTACACTATCTCCCTCCATAATTATTTCTTCTGTATTATTGGTAGCCATTGTTTTTATTATCCTACCGCTCCTAAGTCTCATTTAATTACCTTTTTGATGCTGTCTGATGCTGCAGTTTTGATGTCCAGCGTTCTGCCCCATTCTCCTAGGTTTGTATGTCGCTTCTGCGTTGTATCGTGATGAATCTACGTCGTTTCGATGTTTTCTTGTAGCTGAATTACCCTTCTGTCTCGGAATCTGCGTCTTGTAGGTCGTTTCACTGCTGCTTTCGCCTGTTTCTGGTTATTCTTGTTCCTTTCCTAGTCGTCTAGCCTTCCTTTCCTAGTTGTCGCTCCACGTTGATGCGCCAATTTGAGAGAGGACAAATTGTATATATGTTTTAGAGGACCTCGTTGTGGATGTTTCTCACGTAATGTTGTTTACCTCACGCGTGCAGCCATATTGTGTGACGTCATTCGTCGGTCGCCTGCTAACTCCATCTGGCGTAGCAATCTATATGAATTAGTTTTAAGGTTATGTATATTGTCTTCCGGCCAGCTATTTAGGTAGGCATTTAATTCTTGCAGGGTGTGAAGCGGAAAAGGAATCTTTTATCCAAAAATTACTAGTGAAGAAATGTGTTTTATACTGTTTTATTGTCGAACACGTGCACTAACACTTTCACAAATTTATCTTGATAATCGCCATACTGAAACTGTTTATAATAACTTCTCACTTTTAACTCACGTACTTCAATTTTTGTATATAAGTGACTTTGTAATATTTTAGATCTTTAATGATTTTCACTGCGTGTAATTTGGCGAACTGAAGGACCGCTAGGCGACATGTAGTCACGTAGTGTACACGAATCTTTGATGAACTGAGCGGGAGACGATGTGTAATGCTTCGTGAATCTTGCCGAACTGGGGGACGATGTGTAGTGTGTCGTGAATCTTGCCGAACTGGGGAACGCTTGACTTCGAGCATGGCTATTTATAGGCTTGCCCCAAGATACACCTAAAGATTATAAATGAATTACCATTGGCTAATAAAACGCGCCAACATTAGCGTCTATTTTACTATCCAATGAAAACCACTAATACATATTACTTTTATAGAACATTCTGGAAGCATTTTTTTACTGAAAAGGCGCGAAACATTACGTAACTTCCTGGTTCCCGGTAACGATAAACAACTCAAACCCTTCATTGCAGTATTGTTATTGTTAACAGTTTCAGTAGAGCCGAAAATTATTATTTACCATTAATAATTACAATTATTAAACCTCTGAAATCAATGTTACATAAAAATACATATTCATATGTAAATAATTATTTACATTAAAGTAATTTGTGATACAAATTACCGTCTCATGTTCACAGACACACACACACACACACACACACACACACACACAGACACACACACACGGACATGTTTCCAAAAATGCTTTTTTTGGATTCAGGAGGTCTCAAAACGTGTATTTCCGGTGAAATCTCGGTATCGAATTTTTGGGTGGAATGCAATACTTCCCCTACTTACTATACGTAGTAGAGAAAGTAAAAATTAAGTGCCTCTCTTTGTCCCAAAACGTTTTATACATTTTTTTCGCAGGTATAGTGCAGTGAATGCTTAAATGTGAAAAATCTGAGTAGTACACAAGTATTTAATCATCCAACAGATTACTTGACATCAAAAATAGGTATTAGTAATATCCTGGCAAACGAGGAAGTAGCTAATAGAATTTCTCTGGAAAAGTGTAACCAAATGGAGATCCTTTCAAAAACAAAATAGTAGGTATATATTTAAAAACAAATTCACTTTTACTGTAAATGAACCTGAAGTCAGCCATAGCATTTAAAGAGAACGTAGTTGACCTCGTAAAGAATTTTCAGAATGTAGCGTTAGAAGAAAGCAAATGAAAGCTAACACTGCGCAGAAGAGAAAAACAGGTGGACTGAGAAACACTGAAAAACGATCCGCTGGTTCTATACTTCCCAAAGAGAGCTTTCAACACTCAAACCTCTTGCATATTCACCCGAATAAGCTCTTTCTCTATTAATAAATGTTGTCCTCCGTGGTGTAATGGTTGCCATGTTAGCCTCTAGTTGCCTGGCGGAGGGCAATGGATTTTTTCGGGCGTAAAAATCCTTAGCAAGGCTTCCTTCGGAAGGGAAATAAGGCGGTGGTCCCGTGTCGTAGATTTATGGCACGTAACAGAACCTCAAGCCTGATAAAGAGGCCCCTGAGCAACTTTACCGGTCTTTCACGCCCAATATAGAATGGGACGCTAAGGGCCACAGTAGTTAAAGAGCGTCCAAAAATAAAACTCAATTTAATATTTTCTAATAATAAATGCAAAGTTAAGCATAATCAGGATCCATTATTGAGATCTGAAGCAAAGAACCATAATGCAAACATTTATCCATCTTGGCATATAGTTATTGGAGCAAAGAAAAGGCGTTATCCCAAAACGGAATTAAAGAAAATTCAGCAGCAGCGAAGCATCAAGGTATATTAGACGTTACGTCAAAGCATACTTGTGATCTGCAAGAGGAGGAATTGAAACCCATCCCTAGTGAAGTAAATAGTTACAACTATATTCACTCTTAGGTTGATCCGCGGCAAAACAAACCCACGTGGTCAGTGCACAGTGTTGCAACACGGTAGCAATCCGTCCAGGAAAGTAGTCCCATGCTAATCTCTGAATTTTAGAATGAATTTATCCTTAAATAGTATAATATTCTATACAAATCCCTAAGGTTTTATTTAACGCTGATTTATACCGTAAAACAGAACTACAAGTCCCATGACGCAATTCGTATGAGTCACCTGGCATCCGGGTAGGCGCAGAATATTGTTTACAGCCAGAAACGAGCAGTTGTGTTTAGTATCATGGCGGACAGTGAATTCGCTCTTGTGTCTTCGTCGAATTACGTAAGCATTAGCCGCGCAAACCATTGACTAGTGGTGAAAAAACAATAGTGTTGAATCTTTATTATAAGTTATGTGAGAAATATCCAACACTTTCCGCGAAAGAAATGGTGAAATTAACTCCGAGTTCACCGGTGTTTCGGGTTCAAGTATAAACAGTGCTTGTGCAGAAAAATCTGAAACGAGAAAAGTAGTTACACCCGGAATAAAAAAGAAAAAGGAAGCATATGAAATACGCGATGCAAGAATATAGTGATCTTGATAAGAATGCAATTCGCGTAACAGTGCACAATTGCTTTTTTAAAATGAGCCGCCAACGGTTAATAAAGTGCCGCTTCCGGAGAGCGAATAAATTAAGTTATCGCATACCTGTTACTTTATTTTTCGCTCATTTGTTTTAGAATTAACTATTATTATATGTGCAAACGTTTGTTTTGTTACAACTATCAATCTTATATCTTTAACCCTAAACAGAATATGCTAGTCACCGCACATGGCCTCAAAGTTGACGCAGTAATCTGTATCACAAATTATGTAAATGTCAGAGTGATTGTAGTGTGAATATGTATTGTTGTGTGACATTGATTTGAGATGTTTGATGATTGTACGCATTGTCGAGAAGTGGGTTTATACGGCCTTACTGAAACTGACAATAATAGCGTGCAATAATGTAGCGAGGGGGTGAGCTGTTTATCATTATTAGAGACGAGCAAATGACGTCAGAGTGGCGCGTTTTTCTTAGAATTTGCTGGAACATTTTTTCCCAGAGCATATATTTTCGTAATTTTCATTGGATATAAATATAGACGCTAATGTTGGCGCGTTTTATTAACCAATAGCAGCTCGGTTATCTTTAGGCATATTGGGGCGAGGAAGTATAAATTCAGTGTCAGGGTCAAGTTTCACGTAGTCCAACAGAAGCATTCGCGTATAAGACATCGATTAGTTCAACAGAAGCAGTCATGGTGAACACATCGCACATTTTATCGATTTTCAAGTTACGCGTAGCAAAGTTATGAAAAATCTCTCGTGTCGTAAGTTGAAGTACGCGAATTAATAATGGGCAGTAAAGAAGTTATTATAACAGTTTCAGTTTGGCGAGTGTCAAGATAAATATGTGAAAGTGAATAATGTGTTACGACAATAAAAGTGTAAAACAAATTCTTTCATCAGTGTTATCTTTGGATAAAAACTCCTTTCCGTTTACACACCTGTATAAGATAAGTGTTTGACCGAGAAATCATAGCTAGCCGGAGGACAGTGAACCCAAAATTAAATACAATAACAGGCGCTCAGTAAAAGATAACACGAAGTGACCGCGACAAATTGTCTTTCATACGTGCGGCAGATAAACAGTAGCATTTTCAATTACAAACATTTTCTGTCTCTTATGGTTTACCAGTTATGCAAAAGTCGTTCACAGTGGAGAATACTTTTGGAGACATTCCCAGAAAATTCGAGATATACATTTCATTTGTCATGCCAATATCTTAAACATATGATATTTTAATCAAAATCGTTAGAGCCATTTTTGAGAAAATTAAAATTTTCGAAAAATCTTCCATGTAAAGGGTAGTCTGGGGTGGGGAGATTTTCTTGAAAACCTTCGTGTCGCATCTCTGGAAGATACTGAACCTAAATACCAAGTTTGGTGTTTATCTGACTGTTCGTTTCTGAGTTATACTGTTCACAGACACACACCTGGACATGTTTCCAAAAATGCTTTGTTTGGATTCAGGGGATCTCAATACATGTATTTTTCGGTGAAATCTCGGTATCGAATTTTTGGGTGGAATGCAATACTTCGCCTACTTACTATACGTAGTAGAGAAAGTAAAAATCTTATGATATTCGTCATAAAATTACAAGGATCATGATAAGAAGCAATTTCCCAAAGTGGTTTCCTAAACATACGAACCTCGTACAGTTTACTGTTTCTTGCATATACACTCGACATTCGTCTGTTCTTTTTTATTTCTTTTGTTTTATTTTCTCTACCACTACATAGTAGGTAGAGAAAGTATTTATTGCATTCCATCCAAAAATTTCTATACCTAGATTTCACCGGAAATACATGTTTTGATGCCGTTCGAATCCAAACTAAACATTTTTAGAAAAAGGTGCGCGCGCGTGTGAATATGTGTGAACTCAAAAATGAAAAGTCGCTTAAAAACCAAATTTGGTGTTTAAGTTTAGCATTTTCCAAGGATGCGACATGAAGATTTTCAAGAAAACTCCCCCTCCGCCACACTACCCTTTACATATTTCGAAAATTTATTTTTGAATAATGGCTCTCACAATTTTTATTAAAATGTCATATATTAAAGATATTTATTTACATGACAAAATGTATAGCATGAATTTTCTGAGAATAGCCTGTGAAATCCTCTTCATTCTGAATGACTTCTGTATAACTTGTAAACATTAAGAGATAGACAAAACTTACTACAAAAAACATGCAGATCTCGTTAAAACGCACAATAAATGTTTGTGGCATAACCTTTCCGAAATATTCTTTATCATTGTTTCGAATTTTCAGATACTTCATAATAAACCGGAAAATCGCTATTCGTTTCTTTCTCAAGGCCATGTAAAGAGAGTGGAATTTCTAAGTCGATCAGTCATCAACTCATCACATAGCAATGTATTTGACCATCGCTTAAGCTCGCGGTGATGTCCTTACAACTACTGCGAAATATGTAATAAAACTATTTCTGCAAACGTTCATCTCGATTAACAGAAGAGTACAATGTGAATTAACTATTTCAAAACATTTCTTACGAACATTTATTGAGTAACAGGGAGTAGGTGGAAAAATAAAATCAAGCTTCGTATTAATAACTTATAGACTATCTAAGAAAATGAAATAAAGTCGTGAGATTGTTACAACGAATTTATTATTATATTATTATTATTATTATTATTATTATTATTAAAGTTCCTAGTTGACAGAAGTGAGAAAATGAATTAAGCATGTTCAACGTGTTTATAATAATTTTTAAAGCAACTCATGTATTATTTCCCTGAAAATTAACTGAAAGTTAGCCCCAAGCTGTGTTATGTCCATGTGTCATATTTTCTCTTTGTTTCAATTTACCTAACCTTTAACTCCTATGGTCTATCACGGGCTTTGACTTAAGAAACAACTCTTTGACTAAATAAATTAAATCTGTAATACTCAGTCCAGGGATTTAGTTGCCTATATCACTACACGTATTCTATTTTTTCTATTTATTTCCCTTATTCTATGTATACATTATTGCTGTACGGATTTAACTCTTTTAACATAAAATTAAGGTAGGTTAAAACAAAATAAATTTAGAATTAAACTACAACTATTATAAACAAAGCAGTATGCTTTGATTTTCGCCAGTCCACTCAAGGCCATTTTCCCCGCTTTGCAACCGTCCTCCCACTACTTAATTCCCCTCTAGCATTAGCAGTAGTATTGTTGAGACAGTAAAATATTGTTGAAACTCTAGTCACAAGCATTGAAGAAGGGAGGAAAAGGAGGGGAAACTAGAACGAGAGAGATATATAATTAAGATTTACCATGCGTGAACTTGAACTGGACAGAGTGAAACAATTATAATAGATTGCCATTATTGTTGGAATCCATATTACCTAACTAAAAATGTCTAAGATAATCTTACTGGTAGCCAGCGGCAAAAGTATTCGTATCTAACACTAATATCCCAATCTGCGTGTAATTATATTCTTTTAAGCTATGTATCAAATTGTGGTTTCAGTACCTTAATACAGTAAAACTCCGCTTAACCTAAACGGCGAAAAAAGTAAGAAAAAGAGAGTAAACAAAAAAATGTGAGAAGCTCAAAGTCGCAGTGGCAGCGTTGCTATCACAGAACAGCAAACTATTAGAAGTGCAACTCCCGTGTTAAACGTTGGAAACACGAGGGCGATCGCAGCGTGAGTAGTGATCTGGTGTTGAACTAAACTATGAAAAATCGTGCTCTCGGATGATGACGTCACTCGTAGCTACTACAGCTGTATTTTTCATACCTGCCTAGCTGTCTGCTCAGCTGATCATATGTTCCAATATTGTATCGCTACTGACGACGTACAAAGTTAATTACGTGAGCTTCAATAATCGTGATTGCACTTGGAGTTATTCATATTTCTTTTTAAAGGAGTCGATTAAAGCTCACATAAAATAACTTGTCACTGTCATCTGTAGCAATACAATATTAGAACACAATTATGATCAGTTGAACACTCACAGCTAGGCTAGTATGAAAAACACAACTGTTTATTCCTGTGTAACTTATTAAATTATCCAATAGTCGGCACATACATTGCTTTTTATATAATATTATTGGGGTTAATAGTGGTTGCTGAATGTTTCTATGTCATAATACATAATGGTCACATTTAAATTTTTGAGAGTGAATGAGATCCAGCACCTTGCAATAATTTCTTCTGCATGCTTCATAGTAAAATCTTTTGCACTTAAACTGCCTCCATGGTTTGTTTGAACTTCCAACCAACAGTAGGATGTGGAATTTGACAGGAAAATTGGAAGAATAACACAGGTTTGACACTTGTTATTTTATTCTACTCTAGATAGCGCAATACAATTTGACATGAATAACTTAATTCCATTTCCCACAAAGAAACTTCTGCACACATTATATGCAATAGTGTAGCTATTGTTTGTCATTCACTAAATTGCTATTAGCAGTGCAATAAAGGTCATTAGCAAGTTTCACCACACCATTTAACACTATTAATGTCATTGTCACTCTCTGTGCTCTGACTTGAAGCACCATCACTGGACACAAATAGCCACAACTTAACTCCAACTTTCCATTGTGTATATCCTAGAATTAAATAGAACACACATGTTTAAACTACCCTTAAAAGTAGGTTTCTGAAAAGAGAAATTACTTACATTAAGGAAAAATTTGTGGTTACAAACACCTTGTATTACACACTATCCACTGTAAACCAGAGTTCTCTCTGATGTAAACAAAGCATATGCTTCCTCTTGTCTTCAAACTAAGCACTACGCTTATGCCAATGTAAATAATTCCTTAAACGTATTGTGTCATGAAACATTGGAGTAGGAAAGGTATAGAACTACACATTTTATTGTGATTATCGTAAGAACTCATTGTGAAAGGTTATGGATATATAGTAACTGTTAAGAGATTACAAAATATGATTTTCTTAATTCTACCTGCTATTGCATTAACAATCAAAGAGTATCTTTTTGTTAATTATCAACTGTATGGATGACTGCTATTCTCTTGCCTATATGAGAAATACAGCAATGAATTCTCAGCATTGCTATCTGAGTACCAAATAAACTCTTTGCATAACACAGGAAATATGATAAGCAAACAGTCATTCATAATACGCTAGCACTCATATGCTCAGCTCAAGTCAAATCTTCGACTTTATCAGTTAGTGTTTGAGTTGCCATGACAAAGGAAGAAGTGCGTAGTGTGAATAAGCTGTTTTAACACAAAACTGGGAAACCGTTAAAAAGTGGCAAAAAAGTTTGGTTGATAAAGTGCTAAATGAGAAGGAAACAACACTTTTTATTGTAAAACCACCACCACTTTGTGTTACTTGAACAAAATAAAATTCAGTATATGCAAAGGATCCATGGATCTTTTCATTGAAGGTTCAATGAATCAGATCTTTTGAAGGATCCTTCGAACTGTTATTTATAGTGAAATTTTAAATACTTTTCATTAAAAAAATTACTAACCTTCTGTGAATTCAGAAAACTAAGCTTATATATATAAATAAACAAACCTAATGCTAACCTTCCATAAATTCAGAAACCTAAGCTTATATAAAAAAAACCTAACCTCCCATAGTAACTTGGATGCAATGTGCTGTATATGAAAAGTGTTTAAAATACGTAGTGTGTTAAAATGTTCACTATAAATAACAGATCAAAGGATCATTCAGAAGATCCAATTCATCGAAGAGATTCATGAAACCTTCACTGAAAAGAGCCATGGGTTGTTTGCATATACACAATAGTGGATGAGTATATACAATCAGACAAAAAATTCAATGCCATGCCTGGGATTCAAACCAGCAATCTTTAACTTGCCATACCACTGCTCTGCCATCTAAGACTTTCTCTACTCACAGTAAGCTATTTTCATAAGTATTCTACAAATGATTCATCATATATCATGATCAACTTCATGTTTATCATGTGTGTTAACTTAAAAGGCTTCAATACATTTAAAAAATATTAAATGCCCATTACTTCAAAACCTTTGATTTTTGCACAAAAACAACACGATCATTTAAATGCCTATACATTGCTTATAATATCCTGCAACTTAATTACTACTGCACAATGTATCTTTAAGGGAAGGATTTTGTATCATTAAAATTGCTACAAAGTTTAAATGGTAGAAAACAGACACGAAAGATTGGAACCACTTTGGAATTTCAAAGCCTCAGAACACATACTGAAGCCGCTAATTTCACTCAAAACAAACACTTCAGTTATTCTTGGAAACAAATGCTTTTGAGCATCTGTAATAACAGATTACAAGGACATTAATTGTCAAAAAAGCTACCAGAATTTCTATTTTCATACACCATGCCCAGTTCAAAAAAGGACATAGTGGCAGTTAGATAAAAATGCCCAAAAGAGGGTGAATTACTAAAATATATGTGAATGATATCAAATATCTTTCTTCCTTCTGTATTAGAAAATTTCATTTGGGCACTGTCTTAAAAGAATTATAGTATCATTGGCATGCTATCCTTGACAGTTAGTGTGTCAGTCCACCAATAATCCTACATTTTTTAATTATACAAGAGTATCACTCGCATGATCTGCATCTATGTGTTTGAATATTAGCACAGTAACATGCTAATTAATTTGCATTAAAGGTTGATTTTACCTTACCTACTTTTGGCTGTGATCTCCACCCATCAATTATGAAGTGCAAACACGAAAATTAATCGTATATTCCACTGTCTGGATGACTCACAATATCTGAAAATTAAATCAGGACAATATAAAATTCAGCAACACTAAGAAGATCTTAAAAACTTAACCTTTCATCTAGCACTCTCATGCTGGAAACTTAATAACATACCTTCAGATTCTATGTCACCAATCGGGACTCGAACCACAACACTGGAAGGAATGTAAATCGTAGGCGTATCCCCTCTGTCTGAACGGCTCAATGTATCTGAAAATTAATTCGTTATATAAAAATGTTGCAACATACAGTAACCTATCAGTTTTCTACCTCATTCTACGAATATCACTGAAGTTAATAGAAAATACCAATATTACAACAAATATACATTCAATCAGAAATAGCGTAAATGTATGATTACCGTCTCGGCTTTGTTCCTGATGAAAAAACTTCGGGCGAAAACTTCCAGCTATAAAAATCCAAGATGGTCCCTTTCGTCGTGCCTCTGCCATTTAGTTCGTTACGAACGTCCAAACTTGAAACAGCCAATCAGAAAATTCGCCTTTCCCGCAAAAGTACAACTAGTGACACACCGTGTCCATGTGGGGAGTTAGTGCCTGTGTTTCCACTTAGCCAATCCCACAATCACCCCTGTGGTTGCTATGCTAATTGACAATGCTCTTTAGGCCCAACCCAAATTCCAACAAAGGTAATTAGTACTGTATGCAGTTAATCCTCACCCCCTTCCCCACATTCCGAGAAATTATAACAAGTATTAACTGCTTGCACACGCATTCAATGCGGAGACCCATTGTTATTTTACAGTTGGTGTTGGCAGTGTGGTTTATTTATGTTTACGATGATGGTGAAAAGAAAGTGTGTTAATAAACATTGAACAGAAACTGGAACCCATTATTGACAGCGGACGAAGGCTTTAAAGCCTTAGAGGAAAGAAACACCACAAATCCGTATTCAAATCGTAACAGGAAATGTTGAATTACGGCACTATCAGTAACACAAAAATGTTTGTTTTGGGGTTCCTTACGTTTTGCGGAACAAAGCAGTTAATATGCACCAGAATATATAATGCTTATCAAACGGCGGCGTTTGAAAGTTAAGAAAAAAATACTAATTTAATGAAATAAGTCCTTGTAAATACATAATGCGTATTTTAATATTGTATAGAATAGAGGTGTTTATTAAACATTATACCTACACTTTGAATACAATTATTTTTTTTCTTTCGCCACTGAAAATCTTTACCATCGATTATCCCAACAAGTGTTGAGAGAAACAATTCCGTCCACTTCGATTAGGTTAATCGAAGTTCTGCTGTAACTCATTTATGTATGTTGAGTATACTCCATTGCAAACTAATCCTTGACTTTAGGTTCTTTAACATCGGGCATATAATCATTTCTGATTTGAAATACACATACTTTCAGATTCTGCGGAGGGTAGGAAAAGATTCTAATTAACGGACACTGGAACTGATTTTTCAAACTTTTTTTTTTTTAATTTTAAAGCTATTCACTTGAAAATTGGTACACTTAATATGAGAATATAAAGAAATGACTGTGCATAAGCTCAAAGCTCTAGCTCAAATAATTTATCATATAAAACAATTAAATATTTTTAAAAACGCAAATTTTCTAAAACTGCCTCGCACAATCAGATTTGTCAGAGAAGTACGATGGTGCGAGTTCTAATACTTTAATACAGTGAAAATAAACGTAAGCATTTATTGAGGTTGCTGTTATTAGTTCTAGAGAAATAAACTTTTGTTTTTACAAAATTGCTGTGTCAAAATGTTTCTTGTTTTACAGTATAAATTAATTTTGTTTTAAGTTCTGTTTATACTCCTGTATTTAACTGTAATGGTCTTATCGGCGGTCTTTCCTTAGGAACATATTGCCTATAGGTAAGCTCGTATTCCCTTCCCTTGGATTTTATCACACTCTCATTCATACTTCCAGTCTCTGAGGAGGATAGTGAATAATCTTGGCTAGAGTAAAATTCCCAGCCGGGAATCGCAACCGGGACCTCTGGCACAGCAGGCAGGTGCTCTAAGGGCTGAGCTAATTAATATTTTTATGAGCCAATGAATAAAACAATCATAAAATGCATGCTTGAATCTTAATATAGTACGTTTTTCATTATGTATGCAAATTTGCACACAAATCAGGGCAAAATTAAAACGTAAATAATATATTTCATGCGCAAAAATTAAAGCATAAAAGGGTCCAATGGAGTTAAAATGCAGCGCACGGGTGATTTAAAGAAGTCGCTGGGCTTTTGAAAATGGCAGGTAATGATCGAAACCGGGATATACGTCATTGTACTTGTAAACATCAGCTATTTTATCATAGTTAATTTATCTACCACGCCCACTAATGTGACGGCCCTTGAGACAGTAATCCCAGGTCGGTGTGTATGACGACGCACATTTATTACATCAGAATAACAAATACCTCCTGTTAGCGCTAGACCTACCTTTTCAAGTTGCTTGTTTTCAGCAGCTGTGGAGTCTTGATCCGCCGCACGTTGACACTTGATAATGTAGTATTATGGTACAACACGATGATAACAACTTAGATTACTACTGCCCGCGTGACCAGCAGGCAGCTTTATTTGTCGTCACTGCTCTACACATACCGGCAGTTCCTAGCAGGGCTGCAAACTTAGCGAGTTTCTTGCGAGTTCTGCCAATTCATTTCTTGCAAAAGATAACCGAAGACATTATCTGTAACCTGGTGGTGTCTGGGTTTAATAGGATGTATATGAAGCAGTTAATTAAGTTATGAAGGTCACAAGCGCTTTCAAGTGAAACTACACTCTGTATGTCATCGCCCCCACCATAGTTCCATCTGCTGCTATGGCAAGAAGGGGAATTCTACAGCTTGTTGGCAGAGAAGTCACGTGACCACGTGCTGACTCTTCTGCTCGGTAAATTACTACAGGCAACGAGGTAAATAATGCCTTTATTGTATGGACAATTCGTCAATGAACGAAATATTATTAGAGAACCACACACTATGCCTGATTCTTATTGACGCGCTCTATTGGTTGAAAAACGTATTTTCTGCTATTTCCTCAGGAAATAAAGCGCTTCTTCTTCTTCTTCTTCTTCTTATTTAGAGGCGTCCTTAAGACGCTATATCCTCTTTGACGTCTAATTACCCTATCCGTAATAATAGTTGACTATTCCCAAAAACTGAAATGGCTAAGTAATCCTAACTTATAATTTTATTTTACATTTACGAATATGGGTAATGATTTTTTTAAAAACCTTAATTGGGTCATATTGTATTATATTAGTGATTTTAATGGGCCCAGAAAAACCTAATTTGTACATCTCTAATAACAATTTATTGTTTTGTTGTTCATTAAAAGAACATCCAAATAAAATGTGTACTAAATTACCAAGATTGCCACATAAGCATTTATTATTAACAGTTTTGCCTAATTTACATTGAAAATCTGGTGTATAAGCTACGTGTAATCTTATTTTGGACATAACCTTAAGGTCTTCTTTCTTGATGTTGATATTACTGAACCACAGTTTATTAATATAACATTTCATAGAAGAATCCAAGTTATGAGAATAATTATCACACCATTTATTAAGGAGAAAGATTTTTGCATCCTTTAAAGGAAGTGGTTCTGATGAAAAATCTTCATATCTTGCTATTTTTGCCAAAGAGTCTGCTTTTTCATTACCAATAATATTTTTATGGCCTGGGATCCATATCAATTTGATTATTATTTTATCAAGTAGATAAAAGACTAATATTTTTCTTAATAGAGAAATTTTGGAGTTCCAGGAAAGATGATTTGCTATCTGTGAATATAATATTAAATTTATATCTGTGTTTTCTGATGATTTGAATAGCTATCTTGATGGCCAACATTTCAGCCGAATAAATGGACCATTTATCATTTAATTTAATCAGAACTGATTCATTTAAATTATAATGATATACAGCTGCTCCCACTCCTTCTGATACTTTTTTGGAACCATCTGTGAAGAATAAATTCCATGTCTTCTTAGGGAATTTCTGAAGAAAATATAAAAAATGTTGATTGTGATATGACTCTATATTGGAGAAAGTACTGGTATCAATATCCAAATTGTTGAAGAGAATCTTCCAGTCAACACAGTATCGAGGATGACGAGGAGTGATTGCCAGGTTTGATAATGAATTATATTCTGTCCAGACATCCAATTGTAATCCAAATTCGTGATTTTCTAATTTCTTCACATGAATTGAGTTACTAATTTGAGACAACAGAAGGAAAAGTTTATCTTCAGAACAATTGAATAATTTGGAGAGAAATTTATAATTTGAGATACGTTGAGTATCTTGATAATTTTTAAATCCAATTTCTTTTAATGTGAGATGTGTAGATGGATTACCTCTGATACCTAAAATTATTTTAGCAACATCATAAACTGCCGAGTTAAGTTTTCGAAGAGAACTTTTTAATGGATTATGGGTTATTAAACAACCATATTGTATTGTTATTAGTTGATAAGGTTATTGAACAAAATTATCATAGCTTGAGGATGAGCTCCCCAAGAGGAGCCAGAAATATACTGGAAAATATGAGATATACTTTTTATTTTATTAACTATATAATTAAAATGGTTTTTCCAATTCAATTTATGATACAAGATAATACCTAAGAATTTTACACATTGATTTGGTTGGAGTATTTCATTTCGTACTTTCAGATGCAAATTGGGCACAAATCTTCCTTTTTTAAATATTATCCATTTACTCTTTTGAGGATTGATGTTAAGTCCCAATTCTTCTAACTGAAGGATACAATTGTTAACCAAATTCTCAAACTCTTCATTATTATTTTTAAGTTTTTTTAAAATCGAGAAGCTGATATATAAAAATATCATCTGCATAAAATAATAAATTTGTTGATGCTGATTTCATAAGAAATAATTGATAGATGTATAAATTATATAAAATTGGACTGAGAGGAGATCCTTGTGTAAGTCCTTCTGATGTTAAGAGTTGTAAAGCATTATGGAATCTAGGATGAAGTGAATCTTTCTATCTTTTCGTAAACTATATATAAGAGTTATGATCTTCTTAGGTAAGTTTAATTTCTGCAAATTTAGGATTAAAACATTTAAATTTACTGTATCATAAGCATGAGAAACATCCAAACTGAGTTCTTGTAGTGCCTTTTTCTTAGATAATGCTTGAGGAATTTCAAATATACTCAGACTGTGAGATGTTCCATATCCTAGACGAAAACCATATTGATTTCTTGGCCAACCTCCATATCTCTCCAAGAAAAATTGAATCGTTTGCGCCAGCAGCTTTTCTAAAATTTTACGAAAAACACAAGATAATGCTATAGGTGTATAATTTTCTTCACTATTTTTATTCTTCCCTGGTTTTTCAATTGGAATAATGTAAAAATGCTGCCATATCTTATGAGTGATACCACTATGAAGAATAAAAATTATATCCATGAAGTAATAAATAGAGATAATTTGTAGGAAAGTTCTGAACCATTTTATATTTAATTTCATCTGGGCCTGGCATAGAATCCTT
This sequence comes from Deroplatys truncata, assembly GCA_030765065.1. Taxonomy (NCBI): domain Eukaryota; kingdom Metazoa; phylum Arthropoda; class Insecta; order Mantodea; family Mantidae; genus Deroplatys; species Deroplatys truncata. Next base: position 49,498,227 of record CM060985.1, read on the forward strand.
TTGTACTTTAATAACTCCTTGAAGTTGAATGAAAGTAAAGTTATTAGTTAACTCTCTGTTTAATTTTTCCAATGGTAAATTGGCTGGTTCATAATCTGAAATAATCTGAGGAATATTACAAGAAACTGAAGCAGGCGACAGTAGATGTAGAAATTTATTTTATAAGCGATGATTGTCTGATATTGGAGAAAATTGCTGGAATTTTTTATGAGTGAAGCTTCGTACCATATTCCAAATTTGTGAAACTGTTTTCTTCGCTAACGTAATAGAATTACAGCAGTATTCTTTCCATCCATTAAATTTCGACTGTTTAATGATATTTTTTGTTTTAGGATATTGTTGTCTCATTAAGAGAAAATTCTCCATTGTTTTATGTTTCAAGAAATTATAACATCTAAGCTTTCACTCTTCAATATGTTTCTGGCAATTAGAATTCCACCATATAGGTTTATTTCTCTTTTTGGGTATAAAATTTGTTATAGGATGAAATTTGTTAATTTATTCATCTATTACTTCATGAATGAAGGAAAAAACAAATTTACTTGGGATGCAGAAGGAACGGTAATATTTTTCCAGCATAAATATCTTAAAATTTTTCCAATTTATATTAATATTTCTTGAAAGCCGGTTACTTTTCAAAATGTTAAGTGATGTAGTTCCCAACATAATTGAGATCATAAAATTATCACTTCCTAATGTTTCATGAATTACTTTCCATTGAATTAAATTTATAAGAGAAGCTGATGCAGATGTTAAATCAGGAGAGGTATCTTGTTGACCCATTCTACCCATTCTTATAGGTGTCCAATCATTCAATAAAAATATATTATGCGAAGCTAAATATTCAACAAATGGCAGATTGAATATTCCATTAATCCTATCCAGCTGAGGAATATAGAGTTTAAAGTTGCCAAATAACAAAAGATCCTTATGAGATTGAGGTTGAAGATAATTCCAGTAGGGAATCGAGAAGTTTGTATTGGGTTTTTTGTATATGAAAATTATTTTAATATTACCTAATACCATTGATATTCCTTGAATTGAATAATCTTCATTGTCTAAAATTTCATATGAATTAACAATAATTGATTTTTTAATTCCTGCTAGTATTCTTCCACCAATTGTAGGTCTGTCTGAACGTATGATTTTATAATTAGCAATACGAATATTATGCCATTCTTTTAACCATGTTTCTGAGATAAAGAAAAAGGTCCAGATCTTGATTTATTATGTACGCTAAAAGGTCATCTTTTTTATTATTTTTAAGACTTTGACCATTCCAATATATGATGTTTAATTGGTTAATATTAATCGACTTAGATTTGTTCAAGAAGTCCATATTCTTACATTAATGAAATATCATTTTTCTTTTTAATTTTTCCTTTAGTTGATGAAGTCTTGTTGGAATTACTATGGGAGCAGCATGGATCTGAATGATTTATCTTCTGAAAGATACTTTCATTAGTATTAACAGAAATTAAATTTTCAGATGATTTAAAGACTGTTTTCTGAGAATTTGAGTTATTGACAGCAGTAACTGAAGCATATGTCACTGAGGAGGATGGAGATCTACCATTAGGACAAATTAGAGATGATTGCAAATTAATGTTTTGACTTTGTTCACTTATCTTTACATTGTCTAGGGATTTCCTCTTCTTTGGAGTTTCTTTTGTCAATCTAGGAAATTTAGTGGGAAGCTGAGAAGTACTGTTAACAGATATTTCTTGAGAAGAAGAAAGACGTTGAATGGCAACTGAACTAAGCAAAATAAGGTTATTATCATTAGTGCTTGTCCTTTTGGTGAAATCTGTATAAGAAGATTTATTTTTGATGGTGTTGATAGCTTCATATCTAGACACCCTGTGCTCATATACTACTTTTATGATTTCCTGCTCAAAATTATACACTGGACAATCACGACTATTGGCCTTATGGTTTCCCTTACGTAGTACACAGTAAAAATCAGAAGCTAAACAATCAGAAAGAGTATGCTCTTCTCCACAGGCTACACATTTTGTAGGATTTCTACAAAATTTAAACACATGACCATATTGTTGACATTTTTTACATTGAATAGGAGATTCTTTAAAATTGGTCTACTTTGCAGCTCACTCCATAAATAAATACCGTTTGTGGCAACAACTGAGATCTAAAAGTCATAAGAACTGATTGAGTAGGGAACTACTGTATGTCTCCATTGGGATTTGCACTTTTCCTTTGAAATCTGTATGGATGGACAATTTCTATATCACCATTTGTTTTAGCCACTTGTTTTATCTCATCTATCGACAGATCTGTATCAATACCTTTAACAATGCCTTTGGTTAGTATATTGTATTTAGGGATAAAAGATTTTACAGAGTATTTCAAATCAAATTCAGATAACAGGAAATTATTAGCCTCTTGGAATATATTAAAATGGATTTCAATTCTATTTTTCCCTACTGTGACAATAGATTTAAATTTCATTTCATTTTCATAGAGTATTTTTCCATATTTCATTGGATGCATCGTGTTAACATTTTTATGAACTCCTACTAAATTCACAACAAAAGGGCCATAATCCTTTATAATTATACAGCAATTTCCTATTATCTGACATATTTACATTAGTTACCATCTCATTTACATCACATCCTGAATTATTTGTTTGATTTTTTAAATTCGGTACCTCTGGGCCATATTGAATCTCCATTCGAATCCCCCAAAGGGGAAGATAGAAATTTCAAATATTTAAGAAATAAACCCGAGGCCGAAACGAATTAATGGAAAATATTATAGACTGAATAATAAATTACGAACTATCTAATTAATTATTGTTTTAACTGCCTAAATAATTAGGATTACTTGGCTTTACTCCCGATATTTGAAAGATCACACTAAACACCGCTCAAAAATTCCCGCTCTCTTCGACATGAAGCGCTTCAAGCGGCAATAATTTAATCTAACTCAAGGTGTGCCAATTGTCTTTAGTTACTACTCGGAGTATTCAGCTATATCGCTGGATTTGTGGCGCGATTAACGTATTTACATTCAAGTAGCCTGTATTCAATACAGTGTTGCCAACTTAGCTATTTTATGGCTAAATGTAGCATTTTTACAGTAGCGTTTAGCCACATAAATTATTAAATGCTTATAGCCTGAAATCTAGCCTAAGTAGCATAATTTCATCTACGCTTTAGCTATGCAAAAGGTTAAGGTGAATTATGTTCCTATCATGATCTTGGCATCTCATCAAAATATGTACTAATCATAAGATTGATTTTCTGGAGTATGCGCTCAAAATGTATGATTCTTGACACACATGATTCTTGGTCAGTTTTTACATATTTTACCTAAAGAATTTTAGTAAATTTCATATTTCAATATTAGATATATTTAACGTGCAGTGCTGGTGCTTACTAAAAATATACCTTATTCCATTACAATTTTAGGCGATACTGCATTACTTTGGTCTTCATTGAAGACGTCGGTAAGCTGCATTATGTTGGTCTTCAAAGCCAACATTTGAAATCCCAACATAGCTGAAAACTTTGGTGTTCTGTGCTGAAAACACGATTTAGGGCCCTCAGCCTCAAGGCGTAACCGAGGGATTGAGGGCCCTCAGCCTCAAAGCGTAGCCGAGGAATGTTTTTTAGGAGAGGAGTGTAGCGTAGCCGAGGGATCTGCGCGTCTAAAACTCAATGATTCACGCCAGCAATTCCATCCAAAAATCGCGGAAAACGACTATATAAGAACCGTTACCTTTGTTAACGTTTTCAGTGAATACCAAAGTAATGCAGCAAATCCCTACTTTATAATAAATAAATTATTCTTTCATAATATTTAAATATTATGGAATTATCTAATCAGTTATGGTATTTAGAATGTCTTAATGGGATTTTAACTTCTGCAAAGAAAATATGGGTGGTTTTGAACGCCAATTATATCTAAGCTTTTTTTATTAAATAAAGCCTTTTTAAGGATACCAGCTAGCCGTTATTTGCGAGGAAGTGTTGGCAACACTGATTCAATATACACAACAGGGTTGGTTGCAGTGCTTAAAATGGATCTATATGAACCGGTTACGCAACCGAAAGCTAGGGAACGAACCGGTGTGGTTTATAGACTTGTTAAAATTTCATTCGTCTTATTACTTTACTGGTCATCCAGATCATTATAGGACTTAGTTTAAGCTTCAAGTGTAAAAATTGCTGCTTGTTTATTTTTTCAACAATGGATCTATAGCAGCGCTGTTCGTTTGTCCCTGCAACAAGACTCCGTCCTTCCTCCCCACACCGTCTGCCCAGAACGCGAGCATTTGTCATTCTGTCCTTGTCTAGCCGCTAACGCAATAATGATGTTTAGAATAAGAATGATATATTTACAATTAATAATTAGTAATTTGATAAAATTAAGATATTTGAATCATACATTTAACATCCACAGCTCAACAGAATGTTTCATCTTCTAAGTAATTATTATTTTTATTGAGTTTATTTGAAAACGTGTAAGCAACGATAACAAATGTAATTATAATATCTGTTGCATGCACTTCAAACGGCCCCTGGCCAGTTAAAATCGTTTATAAGTTTCGTGAGAGGTGTGTGTTTGACCAATCTCTGAACAATATAGTAGTAAGACATGTCTTTCCTTATAATTTATTTATTTACTGTGGCCATTTGGCCTTCTCTTCCGCTCAACCACAGAATAAATCTGAATACAATATTCCGATCACATTGATGGTACACAGATAACATCTAAAGGAACATAAAACAGGAATAACACAAATATTAGAGGAACAGTAAAGTTAAGTTATTAAAAAATATAAACCAAGTTAATAATAACGAATATCTTAAAAATATGGCATACATACACTATATATACATTGAAAATGATATTTCTTCTAAGCTAACAATTGTTTCTAACTAAAATCTGCAACCTATGATGAAAAGCATAAAGTATGACATCTTGTAGAAGTGAATTCCAGAGCCTAGCAACCTTCACAGTAAAAGATGATGAGTATAGAGATGTTTGATGAAGTGGCCTTGAAGGTATGGGACGATTTTCCGAGCGTGTATGAAGGTTGTGAGGCGAGGACAAAGTTTTAAAGCGAGAAGACAAACTAAAGGTGGTCAGCAGTCAATCAAAACTTATTTTAATATACCCAGTTATATTAAAAAACAACGTTGCTCAGACAGGGTTATTGATATGTGCAACTTCGAGCTCGTGATGCCGTGGACCAGTGCTGTCCAACTTTATGTGCTCGGGCACACGCACCGTCGCCGCCATAACAACCACTATATTATCATAATAATATTTGTTATTATTAATAGTATTATTGCTCCAACTACAAACATGTAATGTAAAAGAATTTCAAAGAATTATAATTAAAATTACTTAGATTTACAATTTTCGTAATTAATGTGCAGTTTGGCACGGCATGTTCACTGTAAGTTCAGAAAAATCTGGTGTGTAGCTGGAACAAGATGCTGTTATTGCGTCATGTAGATGTGAGTCTGTCAGGCTGAATCGGTATTTATTCTTGAATGATGCGCATAAATGAAAATGTATCGAGCCCAACAAGAATAACATTTCAAGCAACACTGCCCTGAGATATTTATTCCTGTCCACCAGAGTCCAGAAGTTTCCAGAAATTTCTTGTATTTGCTAAATATGATTTCAAAGATTCTAGAAGATTTAAAATTTCTATTTCTAATTCTTCAGGATTACAATTTCCGAAGATCTCGCATATCCTACCTCCAAGTTCAGTAATGTCAACCGAAGTGAAGATTATTATTATTATTATTTATTATTATTATTATTATTATCTTCTTGAAGATTTAAAATTTGCATTTTTAATAATTCAGGATTACAATTTCCAAAGATCTCACATATCCTACCTCCAAGTTCAGTAATGTCAACCGAAGTGAATATAATAATAATAATAATAATAATAATAATAATAATTATTATTATTATTATTATTATTATTATTATTATTATTATTATTATTATATCTTCTTGAAGATTTAAAACTTCCATTTCTAATTCTTCAAGATTACAATTTCCGAAGATCTCATATTCCACCATCAGTGTCGTCCTCCGTGGTGTAGTGGTTATCAGTCTCTAATTCCCAAGGTCGCGGGTTCAAACCCGGCGGAGGGCGATGGATTTTTTTCGGGTGTATAAAAATCCTTAGCATGGCTTCCTTCGGAAGGTCAGTAAAGCCGGTGGTCCCGTGTCGTAGATTTACGGCACATAAAAGAACCTCAAGCCTGATAAAGAGGCCTCTGAGCAAAATTCCCGGTCTTTCACCCCAATATGGGACGCTAAGGACCACAGCAGTTAAAGAGCGTCCATAAATAAAAGCTCAATTTAATTTTTTCCAAGTTCAGTAATGTCAACTGAAGTGAAAATTATTGTTGTTATTATTATTATATCTTCTTGAAGATTTAAAAGCTTCGCGGCCTGGATTCGGGCTTAAAAATAAAGACGAAAACATATAATTGATCACATGTTTTTGGTCCGTGATGTCGAGGACTCCCGGAAAACACAAATTATTATCGCAGCATTCACAAATCCAATGAAGTAATAATACCAGTAATAACACCGGTCAGCACCAAAATCCCTTTGGATAAAAAACATCATTCTGATGGTTTTCACGACGGTGAATGTGAATTTGAAAACCAAATTGCTCTACCACGTTCATTTTTAAAAGAGCCATAAATTTATGTAAGTTAAATTGAGATTTTGTCTGTACATTTGAAAATTTGGCCTGTTGTCTTGTTTTTACCTCAGATTGGTTAAGTGATGACGAATGATAACATCGTATCTAAATGTAAACAAATAATTCTGTAAATGCAAAAAGAGACTACTACTGGTGGATGTCATGCAAGATCTATCAACATAAATAGTTAAATAACACTCACAATACTGGAGGCAATGATGAGTAGCTGAGCTGAATCGTTTCGTTAGGAATGTTCGGGTTAAAATTTAATATGTCTGTACACTTGAACACACTGCATAAATTTAGTAACACACATGTGCACGTAATAATCACTGACTTTCGCCTATTTCTATTTTAAACCCTAATTGTAATTTATCACCATATTAACAATAACACTATTTACAAGTGCAGAATCCTTCCACTTTAATGGAAAACTTATTTTGTTTTCCTTTTTACTTTCTCTACTACGTATAGTAAGTAGGGGTAGTATTGTATTCCACCCAAAAATTCGATACCGAGATTTCACCGGAAATACATGTTTTGAGACCCCCTGAATAAAAAAAAAAGCATTTTTGGAAACATGTCCGTCTGTGTGTCTGTCTATGTGTGTGTCTGTCTGTGAACAGCATAACTCAGAAACGAACACTCGGATAAACACCAAACTTGGTATTTAGGTTCGGTATCTTCCAGAGATGCGACACGAAGGTTTCAAGAAAATCCCCCCGCCGCAAATTACCCTTTACATGGAACATTTTTCGAAAATTTTAATTTTCTCAAAAATGGCTCTAACGATTTCGATTAAAATATCATATGTTTAAGATATTTTTATGACAAATAAAATGTATATCTTGAATTTCCTGGGAATGTCTCCAAAACTATTCTTCATTGTGAACGACTTTTGCATAACTGGTAAACCATAAGAGATAGACAAAATTTACTACACAAAAAATGTAGATCGCGCTAAAATACACAAGTTATGTCATATACATTTTTTTTTTGTTGAGTGAACCATTTACGAGATATTACTTGTTATTCCCTTAAATTTTTCAATACTTATTTTCTCAAATGGGAATTCGTTATTCATTTTTTTTTTTTGTCTCGGATATGCAAAGAGTAGTAATCTGTGGGAAAGGGAATGGTGCTGCACCTAGCAACCAGCTATTAAGAGATATGTATGTGCTTAAAGGCTACTGTATTTCTATATTGCACTTGTAAATATATATTCCCCTTACATCTACAAGAAAATTAGCAATAAGATAGAGTCTACAAATTTTTATCTCGATTAACATGAAGCACATGGAGAATAAGCGTTTGTAAAAATAGTTTGTACAAGAGTAGAGAAAGTCATGTGAGAGTAACACATCAGATTTTTCTTTTATATAGTTCTTCAGGTGTCTCTTACACAAGAGTCCAACAGCAGTTAACTAACATGTTTTCGTTCTATTTCAGCTACATCTTGGTGAAATCTTTCAACGTGTTCATCAGACACATTTCCCACATTTGCGGGGAAAAGTCCAAATGAGAACTTAAATGCAGCCTCAGAGACTAATTGCCGCTAATGTCACAAAGTGAGGTAAGTTGACATTTGAAGTAGATATTGTCTTTACGTTGCTGCTGCTACGTATGGAAAGCCAGTTTGAAGGTGTTATCTTTGCGTTATTTGCACCACGCTTTGGGCGTAAATTTGAAGGTGTATTGAAGGAGTTGCAACCGCACGTATAGTAAACAGTTTCCGGTAGCCTTCTCTCCAAATGTACTTTCAGGTGGCCTTTGTCCCAAGTTTTAAAAAAAATATATTAACTTTGTAATTAAACTGTTTCTTTAAATATTTAATATTTTATGTTTGCCTCGGCTGCGTCAGTATTTACTTTAGAGACATGGATATCTTGGCAGGGTTGTGATACAACAAGAATGTAGGCTTACACAGATTATAAGTTTACTTTACTCCTTTTATTAATACTTGATACGATTTAAATAACACTTCACTGATTTAGAGAGAGGGCTGTGACATTCTTTTTATTAATTAATTACACTTTTTAACACGTAAACTTATTTTTCGTCTCACACGAATACGCATTAAATCTCTCGAAGACGCACAAGCAACGCATCCAGTTACTATCACTGTCTGCAGGCAACTGACTAGATTTCAACCGTCTAAACATGTAAATTTCTGTATTTCAAGTCTCATTGGCTAATCCTACTCCAATAAAATACCTTCATTTAACTAAAGCTTTTTCTCGTTGTTGATTGGCTATTTTATAAACTGTCACTAAAATTACATTATTGCTTCTCCAAGAATCACAAGTAATACTGTTAAACTTTCTTACTCATTATTGACTCAAGGTTACCTTATTGTTAGCAACTTTTAACTTATTATTCTCACAGCTCCTACATTATTAAATTAGGTAATATATTCACATAACATTATTACACATGGATACAATAATATAAGCATATGCAATGACTGTTACATACATTTTACAAATTATTACGTACACATATTGCTTCAAGGCTGCCTGTTTATAATTTATATATTATATAATTAGATTGAAATTATTTAAAGTGTTAAAAATACTGCCTCAAATTCTACAATTTCTTCATACATTTTAGATTTAAAATTTCCCAGAAAGTTGCAATATATGTTTTCAAATGCATTCCAGGCTCTTCTCTCGGTTAAATTCAATTTATCTTTGAATATGGGGTCCTTAAATAGTTGCTTTATTTGAGGTCCAACGAAAATGACTTCTTTTATTTTGCCTCGTTAATTCGTGGAAACTTTTTCTTTAGGTAAGCGAATCCTGAACCTTCTTTAACAATTGCCTTCGGAAATTGTTGTATTAAACCAAGCTTAATGTGTAGAGGAGGTAATATAATTTTCGCCCTGTTCATAACGCCTCATGTGTCACATTCTTTTGGCCTTGAGTGTCTTCTTCTTGTGGTGGTGTTTGTCCCTCCAGCGACTATCCCGTCACACATGAAGCAGTTGAATGTTGTATATCCTTGTTGTAGCCCCGTCAGCAATGCTAGAACTTTAAGGTAAGCATACTAAACAGTGAGCCAAAAAACTACGAACCAGCTGCACGGTATTTTTCCTGTCCGTGTCCTCGAAGCTCGTTGCCGTCTGCCGCTATCATAGACGGCGCGGATGAAATCATACAGCATTTTTAAAACTACTTTTAAAGGCTTTACTTACCAACTTTATGAAAGGAGATGCTGAAACTGGCCACTGTCGTTGTCCATACATTTTTGGCACCTCTTTAGGAAACTATCCATCACTTGCCGTAGTTCACATTGAGAAATTTCCTGGCGGATATTTTGTTTTAATTCTTCCAGGGTGTATGCGTTTGTCTTGTACACTTAGTTTTAAGTTACCCCATAGATAGAAATCGCAGGGGGTTAGGTCCGAGGGGCCCATAAATCACTACTAATAATACTGTCCTCAAACGCACTTTCAGTTGTTCTCATCGAAATATTGGCCGTATAAGCGTGCAGTGTCTTGTTGAAAATAGGCAAAATCACGCTCGCTGGCTGTTAATTCTCTAAAAAAAGGGGGGGGGCAAAATTGTATCCACATCTCCTTTCATAAATTGGTACGTAAAGCCTTTAAAAGTAGTTTTAAAAATGTTGTGTGGTTTCATCCGCGTCTTTCTATGATAGCGGCAGAACGCAATGAGCGCCGAGAACGCGGAAAGGAAAAACACCGCGCAGCTGGTTCGTAGTTTTTTGGCTCTCTCTGTAGTTGCTTTATTTGAGGTCCAACGAAAATGCCTTCCATTATTTTGCCTCGTTAAATTGTGGAAACTTTTCCTTCAGGTAAGCTAATCCTGAACCTTCTTTAACCATTGCCTTCGGAAATTGTTTTATTAAATGAAGCTTAATTTGAAGAGGAGGTAATATAATTTGTTGCCCCGTCGAATAACGCTTCATGTGCCACATTCTTTTGACCTAGAATGTTTCCTTCTCGGGGTGGCCATTTTTTCACAATATAGTGTTTGTCCCTCCAGCAACTGTTCCCTCACACATGATGCAGTTGTATTTTGTATATCCCTCTTGTAGCCCCGGCATCAACACTACAACTTGCACATATGCTCCATTGATGGTCTTCTATGTAGTTTATTTTATGTAAACGATGTTGCATATTTGCATATATTTCTTTCATGTTAGCTGAATGTGCTGACGGATGAGGTGTTGACGGATGTATACTACCATTATTTAGGACAACCGTCTTCAAACTGGTCCTAGATGGGTCAATGAAGAGACGTCACTGTTCAGGATCATAATCAACTGAACTCCTTCCATTAAACCATTAACGTTACACCAAGAGAGCCCTCCATCGACAAATATTTTGAACGCGTTGCCTGTCTCTTCCTATAAAAAGACAGGTTCATATCATCCTGTAGAAGATTCCACTGCTGAAGCCGAAATGCTAGTAGTTGAGCTTTGGTTTTTGGAGAGGTTTCAGTCTCAAACAAGGTAATTTAATTCAGTATGAGAGGTGTGAAAAAAATTGAGTTTTATTTGTGGACGCTCTTTAACTGCTGTGGCCCTTAGCGTCCCATTCTATATTGGACGTGAAAGACCGGTAATTTTGCTCAGAGGCCTCTATATCAGATTTGAGCTTCTTTCAGGTGCCGTAAATCTACGACACGGGACCACCGGCTTTATAGCTGGCGCAAAACTTCTGGAATCGTGACCGTGATTGCCACCCCAGCTGCCGAGCCTAGGAATGGTTTATATTTAGCTTAATCAACGAAAGCGATATATAATACCTTTGCTTACTCACAGTGCGTAACACATACAGTCTGTATAGAAAGTGTTTGCATCTGGTTGTAACTTCAAAGAGAGCAGTACCTAAATAGTGCTTATTTTATATTTATAACCATGACTCCTACCATTTCAAAGTTAAGTGGTAAGGCATTACGATGTCAAAGTAGGGAAATAATTGCAAATGTCCTCGACTTTATGGAGCAAGAAACAGAGATGAAGGAAGAAAATATATGCTCACCCGAGTTCCACAAGAGTGAAAGAAAAGCAAAGCAACTGGTGTTTCACCGAGTTCCGTTTTCAGGGTTCTCAAAGATAAGAAAAAACATATGGATGAAAGAGTACCATTTGACAGACCTGGAATGAAAGATAAGGTCCCTAAAGGTATTACAGAAATAGACGATTTCGACAAATGCGTCATTCGGCGCACATTCACAATTTCTATATGGAAGAAAAAACTGTGCCAACAATAAGCAGATTGCTCATCAAGCTGAAAGACAGCATACATTTTCAAGTGGTGCTACAAACCTCAGAAAAATTATAAAAGATTTAGGGTTCAAATGGAAGAAACCGAAATCAAATAGAAGAGTTCTAATAGAAAAGAAGAAGGAGGAATAAAAACGTTGATATGATAGCTTAGTGGGTTAGAGCAACGGCACGGAAAGCCTAAGATCCGTGGTTCAAATCCCGGTTATGGCATTGAATTTTTCAGTCTGAGTCTACCTTTCCAAATCACTATAATTTTATAAGTACTTATATCAGTGTGTTCTTATATAAGTTTAAATTTTGAAGATGGCGCTACAAATCTCAGAAAAATTATAAAAGATTTAGGGTTCAAGTGGAAGAAAACGAAATCAAATAAAAGAGTTCTAATAGAAAGGTACGACATACGATCTCAGCTGGAAGAGTACCTTACTCAGAGGTGCAAATTAGAGGGTCAAACTATACTGTATGAAGATGAGTCATACATACACAGCAGTCATCAACATCTTAAAGTTGGAGTGACGATAGCGAATTAGGTTTGCAGGCACCCGTTGCCAAAGGGGAAATACTTATTATCGTTCATGCTGTTGGAATGATCGGCTTCGTTCCAAATGCCCTTCTTTTACAAGTCGCAACAAAAAAAACAGGAGATTTTCATCAAGAAATGAACACAGAAAAGTACATGAAGTGAATCAACGCCATGTTGAGACCTAATATGCCTGCTGGGTCTGTTCTGGTCATAGACAATGCTTCATAATGCGTCAACACTCAATTGACAAACCACCTACCTCAAATTCATTGAAAGAAGAAATGAGAGCTTGGTTACTTAGACATAATATAGCTTTAGATGAAAGCATGAGTAAAACAAAGCTATATAACTTAATTAAAACCAACAAACAGCTTCAGACGTCATACATACTTGACCAGATAGTAATACATCGCCATAATGTACTTAAGACTGTCATCGCATCACCCAGATCTAAACCCAATCGAATTAATCTGGGCTGATATAAAAAAATGGGTGGCATGCAGAAATATCACTTTTAAATTAAAATATGTGGAGCAGTTATAACGCCAGCAATTTGCTGAAATTGGAAGGCCAGAATGGGAAAATGTATGTCGACATGTTGAATAAATTAAGAATCATTATTTCGAAAAATACGCAATTGCAGAAAATCAAATAGAAAGAATTCTCATCCAAGATAATGGTGCAGAAAGTGGTGACAGCAGCGATGACGGCAATAATGTGAGTGATTCCGCAGAAGAGGAAGGGTTGTTGGGTGTGGAAGAATTGGAGGCGATGATTGACAGCGTTTTTTATATTAAGCGCTTCTTACAGCGTGGATTTTAATATACTGTATATAACTAAGTTTATCAGCGCAAAGCAGTGCATAACCGGTGTGGATATTTGACGATGACTGTCCCACGCACTCCTGCAGTATGCAGTCGACCGGTCACCAGTGTTGCCGACACCTCCTCGCAAATAATGGCTAGATGGTGTCTTTAAAAAGGCATTATGTTACAAAAAAAAAAGGCTAGATATAATTGACATCTAAAATTACTCACATTTTGTTTGCATAAGTTAAAGCCTATTAAGACATTCTAAATATCATAACTGATAAGACAATTCCATAATATTTAAATACTATGAAACAATTTATTTAATATAAAATTGTAATGGATTAAGATGTATTTTTGCTAAACACCAACACCGTGGGATAGATATAGCTGATATATGAGATTTATTGAAATTCCTTAAGTAAAATATACAAAGCTCACCAACTGTGTGTGTAAAAAATCATACAGTTCGGGCGTATACTCCAGAAAGTCGACTTCGCAGCCTATCTGCAGCAGTTGAAGTGGATGGCCCAGCTGTGGATCCTGTATCTGTAGCGTTAGCTGGGTTTTTACCGATGTTTTGTAGCACATCTTTTGGAAGGTCGTAGTCCTTGCGACACTTTTTGTTTCTTCGCAAACCTACACGTATTGTTAGGATTGAATCAAGTGTTTTATGTTCATTTTATTTCTTTTCTTTGGTTTCACTTCGTTCATTTGGCTAAATAATCGCTCAACTTCGGCATTGGACCAAGGAAGTGAAAGAAGCATAATAGCAAATTTAGATAACTCGGCAAATGGGTTTAGCCCACTTGCGTCTTTATATTTTGATACTTCATTCCAAAACGAGATTGTATCGTTACTCTCAGACCATTTGACTGTAGTCAGATTCACCCACTGTAATTGAATTTTTGAGATGTCATTTGCTGGTAATAAAAGCATTTCTGCAAGCCGGATTAAAGGCTCTTTTATCACTTTTAAAGCATTTTCTACTGATATGGATGCAATCATCTTGAGCGTTTCAACATTCTGAGGAAGCCTGTGTTGCAGCTCTTTTAATAGTTTGATAAGAAACTTCAAACAACGATCTCGGAGCTGTCGATCCTGCTCAGAAGACAATTTCAGAATTTTCATCTTGGTTTCAAATTCATAGCCGAGATAGGCATTTACGTCAACATAGTCATCAACGCTGTCTTTCAAAGGATCTAAGGGGCAGGTTGGTAAAACCAATTTTCTAGCAGTTGAATATGTAAGATTAGTTAAATCATTTAACAGTTTTGTGGGATCTGCTCTATTCGATTCAAATGATTTATTTACGGCCTGAACTTCACAAAGAACTGGTTTCTAAAAATAGTAAATAAGCATGCAAGGTTTCATCAGCATACATGTTGTACAGTAATTCTGCAGTGTAACATCGTTCTTTATGGCGAGCCATTTCAAAGAAAATTTTCAGTTCTAACCATTGATCCATGATTCTGCAGACAGTTGTTTCAATGGACAGCCAGCGAGTATCACAAGCTCTGACAATTTTAAGAGGATCGTGACCATCGTTGATAGTCTGATATATAAGTCTATACTCCTGCTGTCGGAGTGAAGAGTGACTAAACCAAGTATACGTTTCTTTAATAAGAAACTCCAAATTCCTAGGAAATGCTTCAGCAGCAGCTGAAACAGCTAACTGCAGGGAATGACAAACACAAGATATGAGTACCAAAGTAGGAACACTTTGTTTTAATTTCTTGTAAACTCCACTATTTATACCAACCATAACAGATGCGTTATCAGTGCCTAAACCAACAAGTTTATTTAAACTGAGTCCTTTACTTGCAACACTGTCCTTAACTGCAGAAACAATCCCATCCGCATTAGAAGCTGAAAGTTCCAATGTTGAGAAATAAGTGGAGATTACTTCCCCATGCTGTTCACTGAATAACTTATAGCAATTCCCAAAAGTTTTGTGACGGTCACATCTGTAGAATCATCAATTAACAAACTGTAATAACCACGACTAATATCTTGCAACAAATCATTTTTAAAATGTGGGGCTAACACATTTGAATTGACATTTGCACACTTTGTGCTATGTAGTCTCATGTTGACTGCTGCACTACTTTCAGCAAAATTATGTTTGCACAATTCAGATAAATGATCAATTGACAGTATTGAAGTATGGGCTGCCACAAATAAACTAAGAGCTGCCTCACAAGCAGCCGTCTTATTTACATTCTTCACCACAAACGAATCTAGCGAGCGAGATGATGAGAACGACTGTAATGTAATGACATGTTTTTTACTACCACCATGCTGAGTTAAGTCATATCTTTTAGTCTTCACACCACACTTGCAAAACCTACATCGCGCTTTTGAGGCATCCGAGGAACCTCCAAAATCCAGTCTTTGAACTCATTGTCCAAGAGCCACTGTTTTCGAAAACGCTGTTGGTACTGAGGCGCCATGATAATTAAAACTCACTAATCCCCCCCACCAAAAGAACAACAAAATGCAACAGACTTAAACACCTCTTATTACACTATTAAACACAGTTAATGTTCAAAAGCTGTTTCTTCACTGAAGTAAGTAGTGTTCGGCAGGTATACATATCTACAAGTTTACGTCTTTTCCCCTCTCCTTTTCTCGCAGAGCAAACGAAAATATAAACATGCATTGGAACCATCGAGTTCAGTTTTAAATTACATGGGGGAATAACCACGGTGAATAATCGCAAGTCAACAAGTTCATGTTACAACGGCGTATTATCTAGATGCTAATATTTAGTTATGATTAGTAAATATTTTCTTGGCATGATAGACATGATATGAATATCATACAGCTACGAGGTATCGAGGATTCACCCTAACCATTTTTCCTTTGCATAGCTAAAGCGCAGATAAAATTTTGCTATTTAGGCTAGATTTGGGCTATGGGGTTTGTTAAACAAGCTAGATTTCAGGCTATAAGCATTTTACGATTTTGTATGGCTAAACGCTACTATGAAAATGCTAGATTTAGCCATAAAATGGCTAAGTTGGCAACACTGCCGGTCACCACCTGATTTGGTAAGCAACTCGCATCATAGCTCTCATTAAGATTTTCACGTGTCTAGAACTGTTGCGCCGATTATAACTCATTGGCTCTTGCCAACAACTTGAACTTGACAACACTGGACAACACCGTGTAGTAGTTTATAACCTCCTAACATGCTTATCGTATCCACACGGCGAGCGTAAATATGATACGGACGCAGGAAAGTGTTGATGTTACACATTCCTCTCGCTTGCCTTCTTTGGTCTATCATTATAAATATTCCACAACAGAGAGTGCAGTTATACCTCTGACCGTCTTCACTTATCACGTCTACTAAATTAATTTATCTAAAGACTGAGGTGTTTATTCCTCGCTCGATACACAGACGTATCTGTTTATGGGACGTGATAATACGCTTCCTGTCTGTTATTAGACAGACTGCGGAGGGTCGCGCTTTCCATTTCCTATTGCAAGATCAAGGTATTCATCCAGGCACCATTATGAAGGTTTTACAATTCTATCCAACGATTAAATTATTGGTGGCAGTTATCATTTTTACATTAAAACGAAACTCATAAAGAGAAATTACTAATCAAATTTATCAATAATGCACTTTTTTCCAATTTCAGAGGTACCTTTCCCAAAATGGTACGTGTTAGAAAAATTTGTCTAACATATTTGGATTCAGTGAAAACAAAAAATTAAATTGAGTTTTATTTATGGACGCTTTTTAACTGCTGTGGTCGTTAGCGTCCCATTCTATATTGGGCATGAAAGACCGGGAATTTTGCTCAGAGGCCTCTTTATCGGACTTTAGGTCCTTTTACGTGCCGTAAATCTACGACATGGGACCACCGGCCCCTTCCGAAGGAAGCCATGCTAAGGAGTTTTTACGCCCGAAAAAATCCATCGCCCTCCGCCGGGTTTTGAACCCGCGACCTCGGGAATGGATTCAGCGATGTCGAATACTCTTTTAAGTAAATATAGTTTTTTTGGCCCACCATTGTAATAAATAAATCCTCGCCTTGGCCAATTGCGAATAATGTTACTTTAGCACGCCAGCTGCATGCTCCGCCTCCTTCCGTCCACATCCTGGGTAGAGTGCAGTAATGCCGTCGGCATGTGGTCACTAAGTATAGCATAAACATGCCGCTTACTGCATGCAGATTTCAGGACCTCGGCCGCCACTATTTCTGTAAAGTGGGTCCTCAATTGGTGTCAAGGACCTGAAAAATTGACTTCTATTTATGGACGTTCGTTAAGTACTATGATCCTTAGAGACCCTTTTACATTGGGCGTGAAAGACCTGAAATTTCGCTCAGAGACCTCTTTAGCAGGCTTGAGGATCTTTTACGTGCCGTAAATCTACGACACGGGACCACAGGCTTTACTTCCCTTTCTAAGGAAGCCATGCTAAGGATTTTTACGGCCGAAAAAAATCCATCGCGATCCGCTGGGTTTGAACCCGCGACCTCGGGAACTAGAGCCTATCGTGGTACCCCTAGACCACGGAGGACGATACAAGGAGTGCATCCTTTACAGAGCCCCCAACAGGTGAAGAAATTCCCAAGCCAGCACCCGAAATCGAACCCAGGCAGTAGCGCGTCATGGAATAATAATAATAATAATAATAATAATAATAATAATAATAATAATAATAATAATATTAATAATTATAAAATAATTTTATTTAACACAAAATTAAGCAATCGGGCCAGGCCGGGTGGCACAATATAACCTATGCAAGGGCTCGGGCTCGATTCTGGCCGGGTCGGCCTAAGAATTTCAAAATCCCCCTCCTCAAGCCATCCTTTATCTACAGAGTGAGCCAAAAGACTACGAACCGCCTGCACGGTGTTTTTCCTGTCCACGTCCTCGGCGCTCGTTGCCGTCTGCCGCTATCATAGAAAGGCGCGGATGAAACCATACAACATTTTTAAAACTTCTTTTAAAGGCTTTACTTACCAACATTATGAAAGGAAATGCTGAAACTGGCCACTGTCGCTGTCCATACATTTTGGCACCTCTTTAGGAAACTATCCATCATGCAACTTTTGGGTGGAATTTTCCAAACGATCACCGATGTCATCTACTGTTCTTCGGTAAGAACCGAACGCCGCCTTAGATTTCTTAGCCTGAACGCTTCCTGTGGCCAGAAATTTACTGTAAATTTCATGGATTGCTGTACGGCCTGAAACTTTTTCACCTGGAAATCTTTCTGCAAATCGTACTTTCACTTGGCGAGCTGATCGAGTTAACACATACGAATCATAAATAAATACACGCTGTGCAGTAGAAAACATATACTGAGCCATAATATACTTTGTGACTAAGTACAGGACCAAATAATAAATATCTCGTAGTAACCGAACTACATCACATCACCGTCAACTCAAAACTGCACTTCACACTGCACAACAGCGTGACTTTGTTTATAGCAGCAGTGCGTTATCGTGTTTTTATCATATTTCCACACGCCCAGTGGAAAAACACCGCATAACCGGTAATATTGTTCATAAAACACCCCTCCTGGTAACTTAAAACATAAAGTGTACAAGACAAACCCACACACCCTGGAAGAATTAAAACAAAATATCCTCCAGGAAATTTCTCAGCGTGAACTACGGCGAGTGATGGATAGTTTCCTAAAGACATATGTCTTCCAAAAATGAATGGACAACGACGGTGGCCAGTTTCAGCATCTCCTTTCGTAAAGCTGGTAAGTAAAGTCTATAAAAGTAGTTTTAAAAATGTTGTGTGGTTTCGTCTGCGCCTTTCTATGATAGCGGCAGACGGCAACGAGCGCCGAGGACGCGGACAGGAAAAACGCAACCCGCAGGCGGTTCGGAGTCTTTTGGCTCACTCAGTATATGAAAACACTTTTCGATATATTTGATTTTCTCAAAAATTACTTAAAGATTTTGATTAAATTGCCATATGTTTAAGGTAGTTACATGAAAAATGAAATGTATATCTTTAATTTTATGGGAATAGTCTGGGAAGCCCTCTTCATTTGGAAGGAATATTATACAACGGATAAGCCATAAGAGATAGAATAAAAAGCTTATCTACTGCACAAAAATGCAAATCTCTATAAAAAATACAATTTCAAATCACTTTTTTGTGGCATCAGCCATTTCCGAGATATTTGTCATTATTGGTTCGAATTTTACAATAACTTTAACATCTTTTTTTTAAAGTGCTGGCTCGATTCAGTTGTTTCTCACGATGTCATGGAAGGATTATGTAATTTCAAGGTCAGCTTATAGTGACACTTGACCAACAGTCTTGCATGTACAATGAATGAAAAGTGTAATAAAATTATTTCTGCAAGGATTTACCTGGATTAACATAGCAATATAAGCTTTTGTTAAGAATAGTTTGTAATAGTATCATATAGACGATAGTGGGTAGAGGAAGTCGTGTGAATGTAGCACATAAGATTTTTTCTTTTCAGTTGGACTACTTCCCTTTTCAATCACTTGTTATTCTAAATCCCACTCCTTTTTGAAGAATTCTAATTTAATTTTACATTGGGCAAATTTCTGTTTCCAACTGGAAGCATTGCTTGTGAGACAATTTTTAGTCTGTATTAGGAGTTATAAATTTTGTAATAAAATGGCCTCACCTACTATAAACGGCATATCAAAAGTATGAAGCGTGGTTCAGATCGGAATTGAAGTATTAATTTAACGACTGTACAGCGCCCATTTTTATATTGTATGGAAGTGTTTCTTAATTTGTGTGTTTTAGATGCGCAATTGTGTTTTTCGCCGATTTTAATACTCGATCCCTGTGATAGGGGCTTCCCTAATTATGTGTTGCTTCTTTTGTAGTTAAAAGTTATAAAATACGCTAGAAAACTGGGACTATTGAGTAATCTGTGTCCTTAAATTGTTTAACGCTAATTGGAGCTTTCACCTGTCTAAATACAGAATCATATGAAAATTTTCGGAATTAAGCTCAAAATGATGCCACAGATTTTTTAAATTCTTCATATTTTTACTTTCTCGCTAAGTACATAGTAGGTAAAAATATTGCATTCCACTAAAAAATTCAATACCAAGGTTTTACCGAAAATACGTGTTTTCAGGACCCCTGGACCCAAAAAGAAAAAAAGCATTTTTAGAAAATGATCCGTGGATGCGTTTATTTGTTTGTGAACAACATAAGTCAAAAACAAAAAGCCGGATCAATACCAAACTTGGTATTTAAGCTTAGTACCTTCCAAAGATGCGACACGAGGATTTTAAAGAAAATCCCCCACCCCAAACTACCCTTTACATGAAACATTTTTCGAAATGTTTTGTTTTATAAAGAACGCCTCTAACGTTTTTGATTAAAATACCATATATTAAAGATATTTACAGGACAAATAAGTTGTATATATTGAATTTTCTGCCCCCCAAAAAAGGACTTTAAATAAATTGTGCGTTTTGAAAAGATTTACATTTTTTGTGTGGAACGTTTACGTCTATCGCTTAACGTTCCGAATGAAGAGGACTTCAAAGGCCATTTCCCGAAAATTCAAGGTATACATTTTATTTGTGACATTCAAGTCCGAAAATCCAAGTCTAAAACTTGGAAGATGTAAATTTGCCTCATTTCTTCCATCTCGTGAATTACCAGTGTCGGAACAGAATCACAGTGTCTGCTGCTGTAAACATCATGAGAATTTGGAAATGTCGATTACTGTACTGAAGAAACTGTGTTCTCCTTGCTTGATGTAAATTAAATAGTTATTGATTCAGTACGCAGCGAATATCACCTGTTTCGGGAACTCTGAAAAATGTAAACGGCTTTGTTAGGAATCTTCTAGATAGAGACATAGGTGATGGTATTCCTTCTGATTACTATCAATGGGAACAAAACAATAACAAAAATCTGATGTGTTACACTCGCATGACTTTCTCTACTCTTGTACAAACTATTTTTTACAAACGCCTATTCTCCATAGATGGTAGATAGAAGTTCACGAAGAAGGCAGTAGGTATCTGATGATGGTAGATAAGACTGAAGAGAACATAGGTATCTGAAGATGGTAGATAGAAGTTGGAGAAGACAGTAGTATCTGAAGATGGTAGATAAAAGTTGAAGACAACATAGGTATCTGAAGATTGTAGATAAGAGTTGAAGAGAACATTGATATCTGAAGACAGAGATAAAAGTTGGAGAGAACATAGGTATTTGGAGATGGTAGATAAGAGTTGAAGAGAACATAGGTATCTGAAGATGGTAAATAAAAGTTGAAGAGTACGTAGGTATCTGAAGATGGTAGATAAAAGTTGGAGAGAACATAGATATCTGAAGGTGGTAGATAAAAGTTGGAGAGAACATAGATATCTAAAGGTGGTAGATAAAAGTTGAAGAGAACATAGGTATCTGAAGATGGTAAATAAAAGTTGAAGAGTACGTAGGTATCTGAAGATGGTAGATAAAAGTTGGAGAGAACATGGATATCTGAAGGTGGTAGATAAAAGTTGGAGAGAACATAGATATCTAAAGGTGGTAGATAAAAGTTGGAGAGAACAAAGGTATCTGAAGGTGGTAGATAAAACTTGGAGAGAACAAAGGTATCTGAAGGTGGTAGATAAAACTTGGAGAGAACATAGGTATCTGAAGATGGTAGATAAAAGATGGAGAGAACATTGATATCTGAAGACAGAGATAAAAGTTGGAGAGAACATAGGTATTTGGAGATGGTAGATAAGAGTTGAAGAGAACATAGGTATCTGAAGATGGTAAATAAAAGTTGAAGAGTACGTAGGTATCTGAAGATGGTAGATAAAAGTTGGAGAGAACATAGATATCTGAAGGTGGTAGATAAAAGTTGGAGAGAACATAGATATCTAAAGGTGGTAGATAAAAGTTGAAGAGAACATAGGTATCTGAAGATGGTAAATAAAAGTTGAAGAGTACGTAGGTATCTGAAGATGGTAGATAAAAGTTGGAGAGAACATGGATATCTGAAGGTGGTAGATAAAAGTTGGAGAGAACATAGATATCTAAAGGTGGTAGATAAAAGTTGGAGAGAACAAAGGTATCTGAAGGTGGTAGATAAAACTTGGAGAGAACAAAGGTATCTGAAGGTGGTAGATAAAACTTGGAGAGAACATAGGTATCTGAAGATGGTAGATAAAAGATGGAGAGAACATAGGTATCTGAAGATGGTAGATAAAAGTTGGAGAGAACATAGATATCTGAAGATGGTAGATAAAAGTTGGGGAGAACATAGGAATCTGAAGATGGTAGATAAAAGTTGGAGAGAACATAGGTATCTGAAGATGGTAGATAAAAGTTGGAGAGAACATAGGTATCTGAAGATGGTAGATAAAAGTTGGAGAGAACATAGGTATCTGAAGAAGGTAGATAAAAGTTGAAGAGTACGTAGGTATCTGAAGATGGTAGATAAAAGTTGGAGAGAACATAGGTATCTGAAGAAGGTAGATAAAACTTATATATAGGACAGAATTGCAAATGATGCTTAAATTATAGCACTTTCTTAGCGATTTTTTGTTATGAAATAGGTGACAAATTAAGGACTGGGTTGGTCGATTTGGATGTGACCGTCATTTAAGATTCTCCTCAAAGCATCAGGTGTTCGTCAGTAAGCATTACGCTTATAAATATGTGTATTTCAAACCACTGAGATATTCAAAGATGATGATTAACCAGTGCAGTTCGACCGTCAAATGCGTTTTCATTTTGTGTATGCTTTTTATTTTAATTTCTGATGAAGGGATAAGATATTGAACATTTTTATTGTGTTACTTTAAGCGTTTTCTGTTTCGCTCAGAACAAACTTTTCTCGTCACATTTGTCTCTTGCTGAGTTTTATTTATTGATAACCCATGCAAATATGTATATAATACATATGTTATGTGAGAATAATTAGTCATGGAGGACTGACATAACGGATAAAACTTAGGTTATGTCTGAAAGCGTGAGGATTGAGCACTTGCAATTATCGCATGGGGCGACAAAATTCCTGGAGCCAGCCTGCTATATTATGTTGGCCTTGAAATTCCATACTGTTTCGATGACATCGCGAGAATGTCTGGCGATAGTACTGTAAAAAAAAGGACAAAAGTATTAAAAGGTTCAAACTAATAACAACGGATGTAGGAAATGGCTGTCACAAAGTTGAGATAAATTCCGTATTTTAAAGTAACCTACTTTTTTGTGTGATGTTTGTTTATCTTTTATGGTTTGCCTGCGATTCAACATTATACGAAGTTCCTTCCAAATGAAGGCGACTTCACACACTATTTCCAGAAAATTCACGGTATACATTTTATTTGTCATGCAAAAAGTTTTAATATATGGTATTTTAATGGACATCGTTTAGAAAATAACAAATTTCGCAAAATGTTTTAACTAAAGGTTGGTTTGGGGTGGGGGATTTTCTTGAAAATCCTTGTCACATCTTTAAAAGATACTAACCAAATACCAGGTTTGGTATTTATCCGACATTTTGTTTTTGAGTTACGGTGTTCACAGACACTCCCGGACGTTTTTCTAAAAATGCTTTCTTTGGATTCAGGGTGGCTCAAAACATGTATTTCCCTTGAAATCTCGGTATCCAATGTTTGGGTGTTAATTTTTTTCAGAAAATACTTGTACTATATGGAGCAATTTTTTAAAACAATAAAAAAAATTGTAACAAATTTATCTGGAACTAATGTAAAATATGCCTTGAATTCCGAGAAACAATGAAGTAACGACAGCTCTTAAAATGACAAAAGTATTTTAAAGTTTAAAATAACGGAGTTCAATATAATGGATATCTCGTAAATTGCTACAAAAAAAGTAATTTGAAACAAATTGTAGTGTTTAAAAGATCTGATTTTCTGTATGTGGGTGTGTTTCTCGGGGGGGGCACGTTATTGTCTGTCTTAACGTTTACCACTTGTACCAAATTCCACCGAATGAAGAGCACCTCGCAGCCTATTTCAGATGATACATGATATGCATTTTATTTGCCATGTAAATATCTTAAATATTTTAATAAAATAGCTGAAGGCATTTTTGAGAAACAAAAATCCATATAATGGGCAGTTCGGGGTGAGGCGATTTTCTTGAAAATCTTCATGTTGCATCTTTGGAAGATGCTGAACTTAAATAGTAAGTTTGGTACTTATGCTAGTTTCGTTTTTGAGTTACCCTGTCCATACACACGCGCGTACGTAGGTACGTTTGCTTTTTATTCAGATAAATCAAAACATGTAATTCCGGTGAAATCCTGACGTCGAAGGTAAAAAGGCGTAAGTTTTTCTGAATTTACATCACGATAAATGTACAGTTATGTTGCATAATGCCAACATAAGTCTCCCATAATAGCCATGTATGCAAAATCACAGAAATATAAATGCATCTGTAAACTGAAGGGATCCTAATGTACGTATCAGCGGAAAGTTTGTTTATTGCTTGTGGTAATTTGATTTATTTAAATAAGATTCTTATTGCAGTTTTACTTCTTTGTTGCAGACGATCTCAGCTGAAGAAAAGTAGGTCACCAGCTGCACTGAATGCTACTCAACTACCAGAATGTCCTTATTCCAAGAATCTTCATGGACCAATCGTTAATATTACAATTAACTTGTTATTGAAATAAAGGTTCTTGCTGTGTGTTTGTTTCATTTTCCAACAACGTCCCCAATTATAGCGAAGAAGGAAATAAATGTTTATATTTAGTGGTCAGAATAGAAAACTTAGAGTTGCTTGGAGAATGTGAGAATCAGTTTCATTAAACAAACTTGTTTTTATTTCCTTCTTCAAGATGACCTCAGAGTGTAATTACATTTCACATGTCAGCAAGAACACCATTACAGCTGCAGCAGAAGAAAAAGTAGTCATGTTCTAAGCTTCAAATTGCTTCCCTTAATGCTACAGCACACTTTGTGATGAGAGTGCCTAAGTTAATTCAGTTACGTTCAACAGCTGACATATTTCCTTTCGCCATGAGACCTTAAGGGTATCCATCTGTGAAAAACAGCTAAAAATCTACCGAAATTCATAAATATGAGTTTTTGTGTTATTAAACACTACAAACCTTCTATGTAATTTTTATAACTAAATGGCCTTTCAGAGCATGACATAAGGCGATTTAAAAGTGTGCCTGTAAGCCTAGCTTCCTATAAACGTGTAGTAAAGAAAGTTTTGCCAACATAAAACTGAACCAGGCTCAGGAATCTTTAATTATTAAGTTGGTTGCAGAAGAGCAGAAAAAATTGAAGGCGGCTTGGATATGCATTAAATGCTTTTTAAACAGCATAAAGGCGGAAACGTGTTATATTGCCGTTGTAATGTTAAAACTCTACTTTCTCAAGCTTTCAGTTGTCGTCATAATCTCGTCTTCAAATTGTTCCACAACATTATATAGAAAATTGTGCTCTTAATGCCGTTACATTTTTTGTTAAACTTTTTGTGTACAAAATTGTACACAATTAATTTATTATATTTAACATTTATCTACTTTCTCAAACTAGCAGGATAATTAAAAGATACCCACAATTTAGCTTCGCACAACTAAAAATTTTAATAATACAAATTAATTTTTTCATAAAATAATACATAGGGAGCAATTTTCCACAAAGAAAAAAATCAATATCTTACTTAGTCGGCTGAACCTCCTCCTATGTAGGGCTTACACCCCCTAGGACTTACAACCGTGCCTAGGATCAGAGGCCCTTGGCCAGGTATGAGAATGAGGGAAGAAGATGATATAAAATGAAGCCGAAATGCATTAAAGGAAAAGTGATGATGGAGCAATTGGTGGAATAAAGGGCGGGGAAACCGTAGAAAAGCCGCTTAGCACGCCCAAATCCCACATGCGGGTCCCTGAGATCGAATCTGGACCACCTAAGTGGTAGGCGAGCGGTTTAACTACTCGGCCAGGCGCTGCCAGAATTAATATAAGTGGAACTTAATAAGTGCATGAAATTTGGCGACATATTAAGTATTAAACGCTGCTCGCTCAATGAATCGACCAAAAGTTTTGGATTATTGAAATTTCACACATGGTTAATCGTAACTATCCTGCAGTATTCTAACTAAAGTTGACTAAATTACATGCCTATAGTTTGGAGGGCTGGTAGTCACTTCCACCGTCTCTAAAATAACATCTTTCTTTAGAGATATCTACCAGACAATAACTTGTGTAAACAACCTAGGGAAACTACCATTAAATATCTGAAGTGAGTAAACCAAACAGGATAAACAAATCGCGGCCTCAGTAACTAAATAGGCAAAACTCTGCCAAGAAGATTGAGCGAGATGGCTCTGTGGTAACGTGTGGGGCTCGATGCGGGAGGTCCCGGGTTTGATCCGCACTCTGACCATGGGTTATTTTGTAATTTCTCCGGGTCGGTAGGCCAATGCAGGGGTGATTCACCTTCTAAAACGAATTTCCTGCTTTTATTTCCTTTAATCTGGTTGTACGACCAGACAACGACGGTTGGTTGCGGCAGGATGGTGGAATTTCTGGATAGATTTCTCCTTAGCATTTGATGATTGCTGGTCCCCCCCCCCTTCCTGGGAGCTGTCTAGATCGTCATGGGTCACAGAGTGCATCTTGGCTTAGGCAGAGTCACCTGGCGTCGGATTGTCACCATTTCAGACAACGCGTCCTTGTTAGCGCATATTGTCGTACGTACTCGCCCTTCATCTCTCCCCCCCCCCCAGAGGTCACGTCGGAAATAAAAAGGGTCCACTGTGGCCCACTTGCTCTGCTGTGAGGAGGTCCCTCTTCTGCCTTCTCCTAACTCTGCTAAGAAGTATCCGGCACCGGATACGACATAGTAACATAAGCAATTTGGAGACTCCGGCAGGCTGAGAAGCAACTGCGCACTCTCTTGTGGGGCCATGATAGGTTATTGTAGGATGTCGTAATCGTAGATTAAATTTGCCTTGGCTGCTTATCTAGTTGGTTTAGCGTTCATGTTTTTAAAATATAAATGGAACATGATATAATGTGCGTTGCTTATCTTGGTATTAATTGTCCTATACCTTGTTTATTAACGAATTTTGTTAATGTGGGATTCCACCATAGCCGAACTATTGCCAAGTGAAACGACAACATTAAAATTTGTGTTTGTGTACGTGATCTGCAGTTTCCTAATTTGAGTGTGCTTGTCTAGGGTAGATAGTAACGCGAGAGGCTACAAATCAAGAGGTCTAGGGTTCAATCCTCGTCAGAGCTAGGAAGGATTATATTGCAAATAAAATTTACCAAGTCCAAAATAAGTTACCTGCTCAGACATTGAAAACAATTCTGTAAAGGAGGAGTAACTAAAGTTCTGCTGAAATCTAATCACCAAAGAGAACACCTATGACAGGTAGGCAGCAGCTAGATAAAGATACAACGGCGTCTGTGAATGATACACCAATAAGCAAGACCAGAGGCATGAGAAATGTTAAAGTGAAGTTGAAAACTGTTGGTCTAAATGTGAAAATTAGGATAGGATTGAGAAGGCAAGACAGATTTTCTTCTAAGGAGAGTACCTGGAGGATAGCATACGTTAAGTATCACGCTGCACTCTGGAGGTTAGGCTAAAAGGCTGAGTTACCTAACATGTTTCCACCTTTCTCTTGGAGAATTATGAAGGTTAGGCGAAGGGCCGAGTTAAGCTAACACGCTGCCGGCTTTCTCTTAGAGATGTATAAGGGTTAGGCGAAGGGCTGAGTTTGGCTCATAGGTTGCCACCATTCTCTTAGGGAAATATGAAGGTTAGGCAAAGGGCCGAGTTAAGCTAACACGCTGCCAGCTTTCTCTTAGAGAAGTATAAAGGTTAGGCAAAGGGCTGAGTTTGGCTCATAGGTTGCCACCATTCTCTTGGAGAAATATGAAGGTTAGGCAAAGGGCCGAGTTAAGCTAACGCGCTGCCACCCTTTTCTTAGCGAAATATGAAGGTTTGGCAAAATCCTAAGTTAGGCTCATAGGCTGCCAGCTTTCTCTTAGAGAAATATGAACGTTAGGCAAAATGCAAAGTTAGACTCGTATGCTGCCACCCTTCTCTTAGCGAAATATGAAGGTTAGGCAAAATGCTAAGTTAGGCTAATAGGCTGCCAGCTTTCTCTTAGAGAAATATGAAGGTTAGGCAAAGGGCCGAGTTAAGCTAACACGCTATCACCTTTCTCTTAGCGAAATATGAAGGTTTACGCAAAGGGCCGAATTAAGCTAACACGCTATCACCTTTCTCTTAGAGAAGTTAAATGTTAGGCGAAGGACTGAGTTTGGCTCATAGGCTGCCGCCCTTCTGTAGGACAAATATGAAAGTTAGGCTCATAGGCTGCCACCTTTCTCTTAGAGGAATGAGGTTAGGCTAGGAGCTGATTTAAGCTAAAACGCTGCCACCTTTCTCTTATAAAAATAAGGTTAACCTAAAAGCCTGAGTTAGGCTCACAGGTTGCCACCTTTCTCTTGGACAAGAATGAAGGTTAGCATAAAGGATGAGCTGGGCTACCAAGTTGCCAGCTTTCTGTTGGAAAATATGTAGGTTAGCCTAAAATGTAGATATTATGCTAACAAGCTGCCACTTTGCCCTAGGAAGGTTAGGCTTAAAGGGTGAGCTAGGGTAATAGGCTGCCGCTTTTTTCTTGCGCAAATATGAAGGTTAGGCTTAAAGGCTGAGCTAGTCTAATAGGCCGCCGCTTTTTTTTCTTGTGCAAATATGAAGGTTAGGCTAAAAGGCTGAGCTAGGCTAAAGGGCTGCGGCTTTTCTCTTGCGCAAATATGAAGGTTAGGCTAAAGGGCTGCGGCTTATCTCTTGCACAAATATGAAGGTTATGCTAAAGGGCTGATCTAGGCTAATAGGCTGAGGCTTTTCTCTTGCGCAAATATGAAGGTTAGGCTAAAAGGCTGCGGCTTTTCTCTTGCGCAAATACGAAGGTTAGGCTCACAGCCTGAGCTAGGCTAATAGGCTGCCGCTTTTTTCTTGCACAAATATTAGGGTTAGCCTAAAAGCCTGAGCTAGGCTAATAGGCTGCGACTTTTCTCTTGCGCAAATATGGAGGTTAGGCTAACAGCCTGAGCTAGGCTAATAGGCTGTCGCTTTTTTCTTGCACAAATATTAAGGTTAGCCTAAAAGCCTGATCTAGGCTAATAGGCTGCCGCTTTTTTCTTGCACAAATATTTACGTTAGCCTAAAAGCCTGAGCTAGGCTAATAGGCTGCCGCTTTTTTCTTGCATAAATATTAAGGTTAGCCTGAGCTAGGCTAATAGGCTGCGACTTTTCTCTTGCGCAAATATAGAGGTTAGGCTAAAAGCCTGAGCTAGGCTAATAGGCTGCCGCTTTTTTCTTGCACAAATATTAAGGTTAGCCTAAAAGCCTGAGCTAGGCTAATAGGCTGCCGCTTTTTTCTTGCACAAATATTAAGGTTAGCCTAAAATCCTGAGCTAGGCTAATAGGCTGCGGCTTCTCTCTTGCGCAAATATGAAGGTTAGGCTAACAGCCTGAGCTAGGCTAATAGGCTGCTGCTTTTTTTCGTGCACAAATATTAAGGTTAGCCTGAGGTAGGCTAATAGGCTGCGACTTTTCTCTTGCGCAAATATGGAGGTTAGGCTAAAAGCCTGAGCTAGGCTAATAGGCTGCGGCTTTTCTCTTGCGCAAATATGAAGGTTAGGCTAACAGCCTGAGCTAGGCTAATAGGCTGCTGCTTTTTTTCTTGCACAAATATTAAGGTTAGCCTAAAAGCCTGATCTAGGCTAATAGGCTGCCGCTTTTTTCTTGCACAAATATTTAGGTTAGCCTAAAAGCCTGAGCTAGGCTAATAGGCTGCCGCTTTTTTCTTGCATAAATATTAAGGTTAGCCTGAGCTAGGCTAATAGGCTGGGACTTTTCTCTTGCGCAAATATAGAGGTTAGGCTAAAAGCCTGAGCTAGGCTAATAGGCTGCCGCTTTTTTCTTGCACAAATATTAAGGTTAGCCTAAAAGCCTGAGCTAGGCTAATAGGCTGCCGCTTTTTTCTTGCACAAATATTAAGGTTAGCCTAAAAGCCTGATCTAGGCTAATAGGCTGCCGCTTTTTTCTTGCACAAATATGAAGGTTAGGGTAATAGCTTGCGGGTTATCACTTGCACAAATATTAAGATTAGGCTAAAAGGCTGAGCTAGGCTAAAAGGCTGCGGCTTTTCTCTTGCGCGCATATGAAGGTTAGGCTAAAAGGCTGAGCTAGGCTAATAGGCTGCCGCTTTTTCGCTTGCGCAAACATGAATGTTAGCCTAAAAGGCTGAGCTAGGCTAATAGGCTGCCGCCTTTCTTTTGCGCAAATAAGAAGGTTAGCCTAAAAGACTGAGCTAGGCTAATAGGCTGCCTTTTTGGCTAACCTTTATATTTCTGCTAGAGAGGGGTGGCATCATATTTGTGCAAGGGTAAAGTGGCAGTTTGTTAGCCCTATATAAACATTTTAGGCAAACGTACATATTTTTCAGCAGAAGGGTGGCAACTTGTTAGCCTAGCACATCCTTTATGCTAATATTCATTCTTGCCCAAGAGAAAGGTGGCCGGCTGTGAGCCTAACTCAGGCTTTTAGGTTAACCTTCTTATTTTTATAAGAGAAAGGTGGCAGCATATTAGCTTAAATCAGCTCCTAGCCTAACCTTCTCATTCCTCTAAGAGAAATGCGGCAGCCTATGAGCCTAACTTTCATATTTCTCCTACAGAAGGGTGGAAGCCTATGAGCCAAACTCAGCCCTTCGCCTAACCTTTATACTTCTCTAAGAGAAAGGTATTAGCGTGTTAGCTTAATTCGGCAATTTCCTTAACCTTCATATTTCTCTAAGAGAAAGCTTGCAGCCTATGAGCCTAACTTGGCAGTTTGCCTAACCTTCATATTTCGCTAAGAGAAGGGTGGCAACCTATAAGCCTAAATTTGCATTTTGCCTAACCTTCATATTTCTCTAAGAGAAGGGTGGCAACCTATAAGCCTAAATTTGCCTTTTGCCTAACCTTCATATTTCTCCAAGAGAAATGTGGCAGCTTATGAGCCAAACTCAGCCCTTCGCCTAACCTTTATACCTCTCTAAGAGAAAGGTATTAGCGTGCTAGCTTAACTCGGCAATTTGCTTAACCTTCATATTTGTCTAAGAGAAAGCTGGCAGCCTATGAGCCTAACTTAGCATTTTGCCTAACCTTCATATTTCTCTAACATAAGGGTGGCAGCCTATGAGCCAAACTCAGTCCTTCGCCTAACCTTTATACTTATCTAAGAGAAAGGTATTAACGTGTTAGCTTAACTCGGCAATTTGCTTAACCTTTATATTTCTCCAAGAGAATGGTGGCAACCTATGAGCCAAACTCAGCCCTTTGCCTAACCTTTATACTTCTCTAAGAGAAAGCTGGCAGCGTGTTAGCTTAACTCGGCCCTTTGCCTAACCTTCATATTTCCCTAAGAGAATGGTGGCAACCTATGAGCCAAACTCAGCCCTTCGCCTAACCCTTATACTTCTCTAAGAGAAAGCCGGCAGCGTGTTAGCTTAACTCGGCCCTTCGCCTAACCTTCATAATTCTCCAAGAGAAAGGTGGAAACATGTTAGGTAACTCAGCCTTTTAGCCTAACCTCCAGAGTGCAGCGTGATACTTAACGTATGCTATCCTCCAGGTACTCTCCTTAGAAGAAAATCTGTCTTGCCTTCTCAATCCTATCCTAATTTTCACATTTAGACCAACAGTTTTCAACTTCACTTTAACATTTCTCATGCCTCTGGTCTTGCTTATTGGTGTATCATTCACAGACGCCGTTGTATCTTTATCTAGCTGCTGCCTACCTGTCATAGGTGTTCTCTTTGGTGATTAGATTTCAGCAGAACTTTAATTACTCCTCCTTTACAGAATTGTTTTCAATGTCTGAGCAGGTAACTTATTTTGGACTTGGTAAATTTTATTTGCAATATAATCCTTCCTAGCTCTGACGAGGATTGAACCCTAGACCTCTTGATTTGTAGCCTCTCGCGTTACTATCTACCCTAGACAAGCACACTCAAATTAGGAAACTGCAGATCACGTACACAAACACAAATTTTAATGTTGTCGTTTCACTTGGCAATAGTTCGGCTATGGTGGAATCCCACATTAACAAAATTCGTTAATAAACAAGGTATAGGACAATTAATACCAAGATAAGCAACGCACATTATATCATGTTCCATTTATATTTTAAAAACATGAACGCTAAACCAACTAGATAAGCAGCCAAGGCAAATTCAATCTACGATTACGACATCCTACAATAACCTATCATGGCCCCACAAGAGAGTGCGCAGTTGCTTCTCAGCCTGCCGGAGTCTCCAAATTGCTTATGTTACTATGTCGTATCCGGTGCCGGATACTTCTTAGCAGAGTTAGGAGAAGGCAGAAGAGGGACCTCCTCACAGCAGAGCAAGTGGGCCACAGTGGACCCTTTTTATTTCCGACGTGACCTCTGGGGGGGGGAGAGATGAAGGGCGAGTACGTACGACAATATGCGCTAACAAGGACGCAACCTGCCGCAACCAACCGTCGTTGTCTGGTCGTACAACCAGATTAAAGGAAATAAAAGCAGGAAATTCGTTTTAGAAGGTGAATCACCCCTGCATTGGCCTACCGACCCGGAGAAATTACAAAATAACCCATGGTCAGAGTGCGGATCAAACCCGGGACCTCCCGCATCGAGCCCCACACGTTACCACAGAGCCATCTCGCTCAATCTTCTTGGCAGAGTTTTGCCTATTTAGTTACTGAGGCCGCGATTTGTTTATCCTGTTTGGTTTACTCACTTCAGATCTTTAATGTTAGTTTCCCTAGGTTGTTTATACAATATATTGTCTGGTAGATAACTCTAAAGAAAGATGTTATTTTAGAGACGGTGGAAGTGAATACCAGCCCTCCAAACTATAGGCATGTAATTTAGTCAACTTTGGTTAGAATACTGCAGGATAGTTACGATTAACCATGTGTGAAATTTCAATAATCCAAAACTTTTGGTCGATTCATTGAGCGAGCAGCGTTTAATACTTAATATGTCGCCAAATTTCATGCACTTATTAAGTTCCACTTATATTAATTCTGGCAGCGCCTGGCCGAGTAGTTAAACCGCTCGCCTACCACTTAGGTGGTCCAGATTCGATCTCAGGGACCCGCATGTGGGATTTGGGCGTGCTAAGCGGCTTTTCTACGGTTTCCCCGCCCTTTATTCCACCAATTGCTCCATCATCACTTTTCCTTTAATGCATTTCGGCTTCATTTTATATCATCTTCTTCCCTCATTCTCATACCTGGCCAAGGGCCTCTGACCCTAGGCACGGTTGTAAGTCCTAGGGGGTGTAAGCCCTACATAGGAGGAGGTTCAGCCGACTAAGTAAGATATTGATTTTTTTCTTTGTGGAAAATTGCTCCCTATGTATTATTTTATGAAAAAATTAATTTGTATTATTAAAATTTTTAGTTGTGCGAAGCTAAATTGTGGGTATCTTTTAATTATCCTGCTAGTTTGAGAAAGTAGATAAATGTTAAATATAATAAATTAATTGTGTACAATTTTGTACACAAAAAGTTTAACAAAAATGTAACGGCATTAAGAGCACAATTTTCTATATAATGTTGTGGAACAATTTGAAGACGAGATTATGACGACAACTGAAAGCTTGAGAAAGTAGAGTTTTAACATTACAACGGCAATATAACACGTTTCCGCCTTTATGCTGTTTAAAAAGCATTTAATGCATATCCAAGCCGCCTTCAATTTTTTCTGCTCTTCTGCAACCAACTTAATAATTAAAGATTCCTGAGCCTGGTTCAGTTTTATGTTAGCAAAACTTTCTTTACTACACGTTTATAGGAAGCTAGGCTTACAGGCACACTTTTAAATCGCCTTATGTCATGCTCTGAAAGGCCATTTAGTTATAAAAATTACATAGAAGGTTTGTAGTGTTTAATAACACAAAAACTCATATTTATGAATTTCGGTAGATTTTTAGCGTTTTTCACAGATGGATACCCATAAGGTCTCATGGCGAAAGGAAATATGTCAGCTGTTGAACGTAACTGAATTAACTTAGGCACTCTCATCACAAAGTGTGCTGTAGCATTAAGGGAAGCAATTTGAAGCTTAGAACATGACTACTTTTTCTTCTGCTGCAGCTGTAATGGTGTTCTTGCTGACATGTGAAATGTAATTACACTCTGAGGTCATCTTGAAGAAGGAAATAAAAACAAGTTTGTTTAATGAAACTGATTCTCACATTCTCCAAGCAACTTTTAAGTTTTCTATTCTGACCACTAAATATAAACATTTATTTCCTTCTTCGCTATAATTGGGGACGTTGTTGGAAATGAAACAAACACACAGCAAGAACCTTTATTTCAATAACAAGTTAATTGTAATATTAACGATTGGTCCATGAAGATTCTTGGAATAAGGACATTCTGGTAGTTGAGTAGCATTCAGTGCAGCTGGTGACCTACTTTTCTTCAGCTGAGATCGTCTGCAACAAAGAAGTAAAACTGCAATAAGAATCTTATTTAAATAAATCAAATTACCACAAGCAATAAACAAACTTTCCGCTGATACGTACATTAGGATCCCTTCAGTTTACAGATGCATTTATATTTCTGTGATTTTGCATACTTGGCTATTATGGGAGACTTATGTTGGCATTATGCAACATAACTGTACATTTATCGTGATGTAAATTCAGAAAAACTTACGCCTTTTTACCTTCCTCATTTTTATAAATAATATTCAAAGATAATTATCATCTCAATAACGGCTTCAATGTTATATAAATTCCTAAAATAATAGTGAAATTAATTCTTGTGTAGCTTGATTATAGTTATTTTCTAATAATCCATTATATCTTCATGTTATAGTAATCCCTGAAGCTAAGAGTACGGTTGTATTAAGAAAGGGGACTTGTAAAGCATTAAAGTGGATAATTCCTGAAAGTGGTCAAGAAGATCGTAATTCAATAGTTGGAGCAAGTCTTCTATGATAAAAGGTTCAGGAGAATGATATAAAAAATCTGATGTGTTACACTCACATGACTTTCTCTACTCTTGTACAAACTATTTTTACAAACGAGTATTCTCCATATGCTTCATGTTAATCGAGATGTTAATCTTATTGCTAATTTTCTTGTAGATGCAAGGGAATACGGTAGGTTATAAGCGATAGTCAAATATTTTAAGCGTTGGTTGCTATGTGCGCATTCCATTCTCTTTGCATGTCCAGGACATAAAAAAAAATCTGATGTGTTACACTCACATTACTTTCTCTACTCCTGTACAAACTATTTTTACAAACGCTTATTCTCCATCTACTTCATGTTAATCGAGATAAACATTTGCAGACTCTATCTTATTGCTAATTTTCTTGTAGATGTAAGGGGAATATATATTTACAAGGGCAGTATCGAAATACAGTAGCCTCTAAGCACATACATATCTCTTAATAGCTGGTTGCTAGGTGCAGCACTATTCCCTTTTCCACAGATTAATACTCTTTGCATATCCAAGACAAAAAAATCTGATGTGTTACACTCACATGACTTTCTCTACTCTTGTACAATCTAATTTTACAAACGCCTATTCTCCATATGCTTCAAGTTAATCGAGATATCGAGATGTCAATCTTATTGGTAATTTTCTTGTAGATGCAAGGGAAATAACGTGGCTTTTAAGCGATAGTCAAATATTTTAACGCTGGTTGCTATGTTGCGCATTCCATTCTCTTTGCATGTCCAGGACTAAAAAAAATCTGATGTGTTACACTCACATGACTTACTCTACTCTTGTACAATCTGATTTTACAAACGCCTATTCTCCATATCCTTCATGTTAATCGAGATATCGAGTTGTTAATCTTATTGGTAATTTTCTTGTAGATGCAAGGGGAATATGGTAGGTTTTAAGCGATAGTCAAATATTTTAACGCTGGTTGCTATGTGGCTCATTCTATTCTCTTTGCATGTCCAGGACATAAAAAAAATGAATAACGAATTTGAGAAAAAGTATAAGTATTGGAAAATTTAAGGAAATAACAAGCAATATCTCGAAAACGGTTCACTCTACAAAAGAAATCTATATGACATAAGTTGTGTATTTTAACGCGATCTACATTTTTCGTGTAGTAACATTTTGTCTAACTCTTATGGTTTACCAGTTATGCAAAAGTCGTTCACAATGAAGAATACTTTTGGAGACATTCCCAGAAAATTCGAGATATACATTTCATTTCTCATGACATTATCTTAAACATATGATATTTTCATCAAAATCGTTAGAGCCATTTTTGAGAAAATTAATATTTTCGAAAAATCTTCCATGTAAAGAGTAGTCTGGGGTGGGGGGATTTTCTTGAAAACCTTCGTGTCGCATCTCTGGAAGATACTGAACCTAAATACCATTTTTGGTGCTTATCCGACTGTTCGTTTTTGAGTTATGCTGTTCACAGACACACAGATACACACACAGACACACACACACACACACACACACACACACACACACACACACACACACACAGACACACACACGGACATGTTTCCAAAAATGCTTTTTTTGGATTCAGGAGGTCTCAAAACATGTATTTCCGGTGAAATCTCGGTATCGAATTTTTGGGTGGAATGCAATACTTCCCCTACTTACTATACGTAGTAGAGAACGTAAAAATGAATAAGAATTCCCATTTGAGAAAATAAGTATTGAAAAATTTAAGGGAATAACAAGCAATATCTCGAAAATGGTTCACTCAACAACAAAAATGTATATAAAATAAACTGTGTATTTTAACGCGATCTACATCTGTTGTGTAGTAAAATTTTGTCTATCTCTTATGGTTTACCAGTTTACCAAAAGTCGTCCACAATGAAGAATACTTTTGGAGACATTCCCAGAAAATTTAATATATATATTTTATTTGTCATGAAATTATCTTAAACATATGATGTTTTAATCAAAATCGTTAGAGCCATTTTTGAGAAAATTAAAATTTTCGAAAAATGTTCCATGTAAAGGGTACTCTGGGGTGGGGGGATTTTCTTGAAAAGCTTCGTGTCGCATCTCTGGAAGATACTGAACATAAATACCAAGTTTGGTGTTTATGCGACTGTTGGCTTCTGAGCTTTGTTGTTCACAGACAGACAGACCGACACACACACGGACATGTTTCCAAAAATGCTTTTTTTTTGGATTCAGGGGATCTCAAAAGATGTATTTCCGGTGAAATCTCGGTATCGAATTTTTGGGTGGAATACAATACTTCCCCTACTTACTATACGTAGTAGAGAAAGTAAAAATGAATAACAAATTTGAGAAAAAGTATAAGTATTGGAAAATTTAAGGGAATAACAAGCAATGCCTCGAAAATGGTTCACTCAAAAAAAATGTATATGACATAAATTGTATATTTTAACGCGATCTACATTTTTCGTGTAGTAAACTAAGCTATGCTGTTCACAGACACACACACACACACACACACACACACACACACACACGGACGTGTTTCCAAAAATGCTTTTTTTTGGATTCAGGGGGTCCCAAAACATGTATTTCCGGTGAAATCTCGGTATCGAATTTTTGGGTGGCCGAGTGGTTAGACCGCTCGCCTCCCACCGAGGCAGCCCGGGTTCAATCCCAGGGACCTGCATGTGGGATTTGTGGTGGACGAAGCGGCGTCTGAGCGGGTTTTCTCCGGGTTCTCCGGTTTCCCCCGCCATTCATTCCACCACCTGCTCCATCATCACCTTTCCTTTCATCCATTTCACCAACATTTCGTTTCATCTACTTCCTTCATCCCATACCAGGTATCGGGCTGATCACCCATCCTGGATGCTCTGTCTGATCCATGAGTGTCTGCTCCTCGACGGGCCTCTGACACCAGGCACCCGCTTGTAAGTCCTGGGGGGTGTAAGTCCTACATAAGAGGAGGGTAAACAGATAATGAATGAATACAATACTTCCCCTACTTACTATGCGTACTAGAGAAAGTAAAAATTCTGAAATAATAAATATATACCTTATCATAGTCCAATTATTACTTCTTTTATATGACCCTTGAATTATAGTTAAAATTAAATTAATATTCCTAAAAATATTAATTTTTCATTAGATTCACATGAACATTTAAGAAATCCTAATATTGCAATTATAATTCTAAGAGCTGCTATAATAGGCCAAGGACTATAAGTAACTAAATGATAATGGTGATTTGTATGTATTGACATTAATTTACGAGGGCAGTTCCAGAAGTTCCCGATCTGAAGTATAGATATCTGTTGTTGTTTCAAACAAATGACTATGGTAGAAGGACCAACCTTATAAAGCTTAAGTTTGATGATGCTACGTTGTTTAGTAATTGTTTGTGAGCCATCAATAGTGAACACTCTCAGCAAATTTGTAAACATGAATAAAACTGGTCACCGCTATGTGGTACAATACTTTCATTAAGTTAATTCCGTTACGTCCATATTAAACCTGAGCTAGATTCTACTCTGGGGGAGTCTACTCCTTCATTTGAAAGCAAAATATTGCGTGGCAGAGTTTAAGCGAGGCCGTACGAGCTGCCAAGACGAACATCGCAGTGGTCGACAAAATGAGGTGACCACGCCAGAAATTGTGAAGAAAATCCACAAAATGGTACTGGATGACCATCGACTGAAAGTGCGTGAGCTAGCAGACATCGTAGGCATTTCAAAAAGTGCTGTACATTGCATACTGACTGAAAATTTGGACATGAGAAAGCTGTGCACAATATGGGTACCGCGTTTACTCACAATGGAACAAAAGCAGCATCGTGAGGATGTTTCAGTCGAGTGTTTGGCGATGTTTCGCCGCAATAAAGCGAGTTTTTGCGTCGATTCATAACCATGGATGAAACATGGGTCCAGCACTTCACACCTGAGACGAAGGAACAGTCAAAACAGTGGATTGAAAGGAGTGAATCACATCTGAGCTTTATTATAGGGTATATACAATGGATTGGGACACTTTACCCACTACGACCTACGAAAGTCTATTGCGACTACCACCCCCCAGGAGAAAGGAATAAAGCTATAGTGGCTTTAAACACTCCTGTTTATAAACTTGATGCATATAGTTGAGCACCTGCTTGGGATGTTTTGAAGATAAGGTCGCATCCAAAGTGACCAAATCTGGCGCTTCCCTTGTCACCAAATTCATTACAAAACTTCTCCACAAAGTCGCATGCATGATTTGTAAGTCCGTCCTATTTTCAAATACCTTGATCTGGACGGTGGCAAGGCACGACCCCTCCTTAAGCCGGCCCTGTATGGTGTAATCGTTACAGCAGCCCTCTTCCTCCACCACCGTTGCTTCCTACTTCCTGTGTTATTATCCATGCTTTAATCAGTCACGTGACTTGAGAATTCAGAGCATTACATCACCGAGGCGTCGGGTACAAATACGCAATCCATTGGACAAGAGTGATTACGCAGTTGCTGAAGCGAAGGTGAAAAGCTTTCAGACCATCACGTAAGTGGGAAACAGCAGAAGGTGTAACACGGAAGATATCCTGCTTTTGCTGGTACAGTAGTTGAATTGGAGGTAAGAGATATCGCAGTTTTTCATTTACACTCAAATTAGCTAGAAACTGTAATCTTTCAATATCTAATTTTAAAACGTGAATACCAGCACAACTTTTAACACATTACGTGTTACATTCAGATGACCTTCTCTACCCACTGTCGTTTATTTGTACATAACTATTACAAAGTGTTCCGAAGAAAGCTTATATTACTTTCTCTACTACGTATAATTAGGGGGAGTATTGTATTCCATCCAGAAACTTCCAATTCCACCGGAAATATATTTTGTGGCCACCTGAATAAAAAAAAAACAACATTTTTAGAAAAAGGTCTGCCATTGTGCCTGAACAGCAGAACTCAAAAACGAAAAATCGGATAAGTACCCAACCTGGTATTTAAGTTCAGTATCTTTCAACGTAGATTTTTAAGAAAGTTTCCCCACCCCAACTACCTTAACATCAAACATTTTTCGAAAATTTTGATTTTCTAAAAAACGCCTCTTAGTGATTTTCGGTAAAATACCAAATATTAAAGATACATATTTTATTGTATTTACATAACAAATAAAATGCATATCTTGAATTTTCAGGGAATAGCATTTAGTATCCTCTTCATTCGGAAGGAATTTTGTATAACCTTGTATAAGTAGCAAACGTCAAACGATAGAAAAAAAACGCACTTCACAAGAAATGTACATCTTTTTAAAACACAAATTTATTTTAAATAACTATTTTGTGGCATCACCCATTTACGAAATATCTGGGATGTGTCTTAAACTTATGGTATTTTATTCAAAATCGTTAGAGCCATTTTTGAGAAAATTAAAAGTTTCGAAAAATGTTCCATTTAAAAGGTAATCTGGGGTGGGGTATTTTCATGAAAACCTTCGTGTCACTCTCTGGAAGATGCTGAACCTAAATACCAAGTTTGGTGTTTATCTGACTGTTCGTCTCTGAGTTATGCTGTTCACAGACACACACGCACACGGAAATATTTCCAAAAATGCTTTATATGCATTCAGTGCACCGCAAAACATGTATTTCCTGTGAAATCTCGGTATCGAATTTTTGGGTGGAATGCAATACTTCCCCTACTTACTATACGTAGTAGAGAAAGTAAAAAGTTGACTCACGGCGTGACGTCACCATAGGTGCTTATGAGCAAGAGTTCGAGTATCGGATTATAACTTGAATCTAAACAACAGCACATTGCAACGACATCGTAGCCAGAGTAGAAATAATTGCGTATTTAATAGCTGACATGTTACATTCACATGACTTTCTGTACCCTCTGTGGTTTTTTTAGTGGGTTTGCAAATTATTCTTCCAAAATTTATTTTTCTATCTACTTGAGAAAACCTTTGCAGAAATAGCTACATTACACATTTCGTTATAGATACAAAGGGAACAGCGATAGTCAAATGTTTAAGAACTGGACGCTATATGGTGGCCTTAAAATTCCATACTTTTTCCATGCAATCGCGAGAAACAACTGAAAATTGACAGGAATTAAAAATCATGGATGTATTGAAAAAATATTAATAATTAATAATGGATATCTGGAAATGTCTTATGCCACAATAAAGGTTATTTGATATAAATTGTGTGATTGAATTCGTCTATCGCTTAACGTTTAACAAGTTATACGAGATTATACAGAGTGAGCCAAAAGATTCCGAACCGCCTGCGCGGTGTTTTTCCTGTCCGCTTCCTCGATGCTCGTTGCCGTCTGTTGCTATCATAAAAAGGCGCAGATGAAACCTTACAACATTTTTAAAACTACTTTTAAAGGCTTTACTTACCAACTTTATGAAAGGAGATGCTGAAACTGGCCACCGTCTTTGTCCATACATTTTTGCCACC
The DNA here is from genome assembly GCA_030765065.1 of Deroplatys truncata. NCBI lineage: Eukaryota > Metazoa > Arthropoda > Insecta > Mantodea > Mantidae > Deroplatys > Deroplatys truncata. The sequence continues at coordinate 49,539,924 of CM060985.1, forward strand.
TCTTTAGGAAACTATCCATCACTCGCCGTAGTTCACGTTGAGAAATTTCCTGGCGGATATTTTGTTTTAATTCTTCCAGGAGGTGTGGGTTGCCTTGTACACTTTATGTTTTAAGTTACCCCAGAGGGGTATTTTATGAATGTTTTTCCACTGGACGTGTGGAAAAACACGGTATGATAAAAATATGATAACGCGCTGCTGCTATAAACGAAGTCTCGCGGTTGTGGTTTTGCTGTGCAGTGTGAAGTGCAGTTTTGAGTTGACGGTGATGTGATGTAGTTCAGTTATTACGAGATATTTATTATTTTGCCCTGTACTTAGTCACAAAGTATATTATGGCTCAGTATATGTTTTCTACTGCAGAGCGTGTGTTTATTTATGATTCGTATGTGTTAACTCGGTCAGCTCGGCAAGTGAAAGTGCGATTTGCAGAAAGATTTCCAGGTGTAAAAGTTCCAGGCCGTACAACAATCCATGAACTTTACAGTAAATTTCAGGCCACAGGAAGTGTTCAGGCTAAGAAATCTAAAAGACGGCGTTCGGTTCTTACCGAAGAAACATTAAACGACATCGGTCATCGTTTGGAAAATTCCCTCCATAATTTCCATGATGGATAGTTCCCTAAAGAGGTGCCAAAAATGTATGGACAACGATGGTAAATTTCGTAAATTTGGTAAGTAAAGCCTTTAAAAGTAGTTTTAAAAATGTTGTGTGGTTTCATTCGCGCCTATGATAGCGGCAGACTAAAACGAGCGCCCAGGACGCGGACAGGAAAAATACTGCGCAGGCGGTTCGGAGTCTTTTGGGTCACCCTGTAGTTCCTGAATTTGTAAACACTAGGTGCTGCAAATTAAAATGGAACCCATAGTGGAGAATAGTATTTTCAATTGCCAAACATCGAGGTCGTAGACTATTTCCTTGAACTGGTACCTCGCTGAACATTTTTATACAACATAAATTTTATTGTACATTTTCGGGTGTCCATTTCGCTACCAACTACTTGAAATCTGGTTGGTAACTAGCTAAGGCAGTTCACTTACGTTCATCACTTAACACAGCTGGATGCTTAGATTAATGAATTAAGTGTTGATTGCAATGACCTACATGAAAGGGTTGTCCCAAAATGGAGATAGGACTAGTTACGGAGGGGGCTTAACACCTAGGCCTACTAGATCTTTTGTGCTTAAGCCCCTGTCTGTGTGCCTTCGAGAGGGAGGGTTGAGGTGAGAGGAAACAGAGCGGCCGAAACAGAAGGCACGACAGGGCAGAGGGCAGGGTCCTTACCTTTGACAGATTGAAACTCCAGGAATGACAGCTGTTGCAACCGCCTCTGCTCCTCCATGCGGGCTTACACATCTCCTGAGGGGACTCGGAGACTGCCCCCATTCCGTAGGACGAAGGGTCACACAGAGCATTCTTTTCCCCTGCCATGCAATGCCGAGACTCCCGCCGACACTTTCAACCCTGAAACAGACCAAGCATATAACAGGTGAAGTGAAATGAGGGTTAAATGGAGGGACAGGAAATTCGGGGGATGTAATGAATCTTCCCCGCATTCGCCTAGCGACCGGAGAAACCCCCGAAAAAAAACGGTGGGTCAGGATGGTCGGCCTCGGGAATCGAACCTACGACCTTCGAATGCGGCCCACAGATGTTATCACTTAGCTATCCCGATTGGTTAAAATGGGGATAAATTCCTTACCATATTCTTTTGATTTTGGACTTTTGGTCAAGTACTTTCCAATGAATGGTTGATGCTACAATAGTTTAGTCCATCCTCTTTAATGTCCAGCAGCTCCAACTTTGCAGTTGCAGAATTAACAGAGCTGTGTTTTTTGATGTTCAAAAGAATCGGATGTGTTACACTCACATGACTTTCTCTACTCTTGTACAAACTATTTTTACAAAGCTTATTCTCTATCTACTTCATGTTAATCGAGATTACCTTCCATCGAGATTCCATTTTCTTTACGTGTCCAGGACACTTAAAAAAATGAAATTAAATTAAAAAATAATAACGAATTCCCATTTCAGAAAACGTATAAGTGTTGGAAAATTCAAACAAATAACAACGAATACCTCGGAAATAATTCCTCGAAAAGAAAAAAAAAAGGTAATTGACATAAATTGTGTGTTTTAACTAGATCCAAAATTTTTTCTGCAATGAAATTTTGTCTATCTCATAAGGTTTACCAGTTGAAAAAGTCTTTAAGAATGAAGATGACTTTTGGGGACATTCCCAGAAAATTCAAGATATACATTTAATTTGCCATGAAAATATGATATTATAACCGAAATCGTTTGAGCCATTTTTGAGAAAATCAAATTTTTCAAAAAATGTTCCATGTAAAGGGTAGTCTGGGGAATTTTCTTGAAAATCTTCGTGTCGCATCTTTGGAAGATATTAAACTCAAATACAAAGGTATTGATACGACTTTTAGTTTTTGAGTTAAGCTCTTCACAGACAGACAGACAGACAGACAGACAGACAGGCGCCTTTTCGTTTTTGAGTTAAGCTCTTCACAGACAGACAGGCGCGTGCGCGCGCGCAAACGCACATACCACACACACGAACAGGTTTCCAAAAATGCTTTACTCGGATTCAGGGCACCTCAAAACATGTATTTCAGTTGAAATCTCGGTATCGAATTTTTGGTTGGAATGCATTACTTCCCCTACCTACTATACGCAGCAGAGAAAGTAAAAATATATGCATGGTTCATATACTTTGAAACTCATTTGTATGCAAAAGATAAAACCTTTATCTTAAACAATACAATGACATTACATCCTTTGGAGGGGGCTTTTTGTTATTGTTTAACGCCCTTTAACCGTTAGGTCATATCGGTGGATGAAGGAAATTATGCTCAAATAAGCCTAGAGTCATTAGACCTTAAAGTTACCTGACATTCGTCTTTTCAGGATAAGGGAAAACTTCGGGGGGGGGGACTTATCCAGGTAACTCATCCTAACCCAGATTCGAACTCGGAACATCCTGATTTAGAGGCAGACACGCTATGCCCACATCACAGAGGTGGGTGACATTAAATACTGTAGTTTATGCGAGGTTTAATAGAAATAGAGGTTGTTTTTAAAGGATTTATTTGAATGAATAATATTTCCTGTAATAAGTCTGCATCCTTTGGTGTTGAAAGTCATTTTCCCTCCCTAGTGATAGCAAAACGAAGCAGCTATGCCTGCGTCAACAAGTGTTGAAACTATTCACATATCCAGTATTATGTGGACTTTAGAGGACATATGTACTTTTTTCAATTAATTTTTAATCTCTATTGCGCAAATAAAGACTTTCGCGAAAAAAAATGAGAAATTCCTAAAAATTCGCGAAAAAAAAGTATACTTCAATCCCCTACGTTTATTGTAAAACATACAGATAATTCTAATCGAAGCTATAAAAGCATTTTTCGCGTTTATTATGTACTTTCTCTATTACATACCAATTGTAAGTAGGGGAAGTATTGCATTCCCCCAAAAATTCGATACCGAGATTGCACCGGAAATATATGTAATGAAATCCCTGAATCCAAAAAAAAGAAAAAAGAACTTTTAGAAAAAGAGACTTTTTAGAAAAGTGTCTGTGTGAACGGCATAACTTAAAAACGAAAGGTCGGATAAATACCAAAATCGGTATTAAGGTTCAATATTTTTCAAAGATGCGACACGAAGATTTTTAAGAAAATTCCCCTATCCCAGACTACCCTTTACATGGAACATTTTTTGAAAATTTTTGTTTTCTCAAAAATGACTCAAGATTTTGATTAAAATATCATATATTTATGATATTTTCATGACAAAACGTATATCTTGAATTTTCTGAGAATGTTCCCAAAAGTCCTCTTCTTTCTGAATGGATTTTCCATAACTGGTAAATTGTAACAGATACACAAAATTTTTCTACACAAAAAAATGTAGATTTCGTTAAAACACACAATTTAGTCATATGAATTTCTTTTTTGTTTTGTTTTTAATTGAGTGAACAATTTCCGAGATATTCCTTTGTTATTTGTTTGAATTTCCAACACTTAAACGTTTTCTAAAATGGGAATTCGTTTTTCCTTTTTTATGTCCTGGACATGTAAAGAGAATGGAATGCTACACATAACAACCACATCTTAAAATATTTTGACTATCGCTTAAAGCCTACCATATTCCCCTTGCACCTACAAGAAAATTAGCAATAAGAATTTTAAGTGAATGTTTCTGCAAATGTTTATCTCGATTAACCTGAAGTAAATAGACAATAAGCGGTTGTAAAAATAGTTTGTACAAGACCATGGTAAACCATGTGAGTGTAAAACCAGATTTTTTTTTTCACGAAGTTCGACTTGTACATATTAACATGAAAATGGGAATATATAAAAATAAAACGCGAATTTTAAAAACTTACGCCCCTGAGAATCGGCCATAGTTGTCCTTGAAACAGGTAACCATTTTCAATTATGTCAACGAGAAAGGAATTTAAAAAACGAAACAAATGAAGTTTAAGCATTCTGATGAACTAATCTCTTTTACTTCTTCTCCAAATCATTTAATTTACATATACAATTTTTTTTGAAAGTTTATAGTCCCTATAATATTAGTCATATCGCGACTTTACAACTTTTTCTAAAATATTTACCAATAATACAATGAAATTATTTAACATACTGGCAGTTTTAAACCATTACAATGAATTAGTATATAAAATTGTGACACTATGATTAAATTGATTCAACATTACATACTTTTATATAAGTTTATGTTCTTAAAAAGTTCAACTATCTTAGGTTACATCGAATAGTTGAGTGCTGTTTATAAATCATTGGTATCTGTTAGTGTTGTCTCCAGACTCCATTGATCGAATATGGACATTCCACGATTATGTATTTCGTCATTCACAGTATCTTACACCGGTGGTCTTTTGAAAGAAGATAACTGCGTGAACTGAACAAATCATCTTAAAGTCGTTCTGAAAGATTCTTAGTTTACTATGGAAGCTGAGCACAGTCTGCTAAATCTGAAATAAGCTTATTTTGAGCTAAATTTTGAAGAACATCTATGAAAAATCCGTCCATTTCTGAGTGTCGTCATGTTAAGGGAAAGATTTGCGTCTCTCTTTAAGCAATGTTTTGATAGTAATAAAGGGAAAACCTTATTCGGAACATTAGGTTTTGACAGTCACCTTACTAAGCAATACCACTATACACTTATCAAGTCACTCATTGTTACTGTTTTCTTTATGGAAGTGTTTTGTGTGTGTGTTTTGGCGGATGTAGTTAACAGCCCACATAATTACTTTCATTACTGTTACTATTTAATATTCTTGCCAGATATGTTACAGGATTCGATAGTCGTAATGTATGTTTTGAGGTCCCCCGAATAAAAATAGCATTTTTAGATAAAAGGACCGTGTCTGTGTGTCTGTTGACAACTAAATTGAAAGCGAATTGTCGGATCAACACCAAACTTGGTATTTGAGTTCAGTACCTTCCAAAGATCCGACACGAAAATTGTCAAGAAAATCCCTCCACACCAAACAATCCTTTACATGGAACAGTTTTCGAAACGCCTACATAAATTAGTTATTTCCTTGTCAGGACTTTTATGGAGCCGCAGAGAGCGGCGAAAGAGCTGCGCTGTGGCAAGTTGGTAACCCCTAACGTTGACTCACTTTGCCGACAAACCCTGAACGTCGGCGAAATGTTATTAGGAAATGTTTATACAATATACTATTTATAGCTGGCTGCCTGACGTTGCACGGTTACTCGAATGTAATTTATTTACAGCAAGATTTTTTCGTCGTGAGAAGCTTATCTGCATGTGCAGTAATTGGGCAGGTACATTTATCTTATGGTAGGGATCAGTGTTGCCAACTTTACCATTATATGGCTAAACCTAGCATTTTCACAGTAGCGTTTAGCCATATAAAATCGTAAAATGCTTATAACCCGAAATCTAGCAGTGTTGCTAACACTTCCTCGCAAATAATGCTAGATGGTATCTTTAAAAAGGCATTATTTAACAAAAACAACTGATGTGTTACACTCACATGACTTTCTCTACTCTTGTACAAACTATTTTTACAAACGCTTATTCTCCATATGCTTCATGTTAATTGAGATATCGAGATGTCAATCTTATTGCTAATTTTCTTGTAGATGCAAGGGGAATATGGTAGCTTATAAGCGATAGTCAAATATTTTAAGCGCTGGTTGCTATGTGGCGCATTCCATTCTCTTTGCATGTCCAGGACATAAAAAAAATGAATAACGAATTTGAGAAAAAGTATAAGTATTGGAAAATTTAAGGGAATAACAAGCAATATCTCGAAAATGGTTTACTCAACAACAAAAACGTATATGACATAAATTGTGTATTTTAACGCGATCTACATTTTTGTGAAGTAACATTTTGTCTATCTCTTATGGTTTACCAGTTATACAAAAGTCGTTTACAATGAAGAATACTTTTGGAGACATTCCCAGAAAATTCGAGATATACATTTCATTTATCATTAAAATATATTAAACATATGATATTTTAATCAAAATCGTTAGAGCCATTTTTGAGAAAATTAAAATTTTCGAAAAATGTTCCATGTAAAGGGTAGTCTGGGGTGGGGGGATTTTCTTAAAAACCTTCGTGTCGCATGTCTGGAAGATACTGAACCTAAATACCAAGTTTGGTGTTTATCCGACTGTTCGTTTTTGAGTTATGCTGTTCACAGACACACACACACACAGACACACACACACACACGGACATGTTTCCTAAAATGCTTTTTTTGGATTCAGAGGGTCTCAAAACATGTATTTCCGGTGAAATCTCGGTATCGAATTTTTGGGTGGAATGCAATACTTCCCCTACTTACTATACGTAGTAGAGAAAGTAAAAATTGAATTCAGGGGGTCTCAAAACATGTATTTCCGGTGAAATCTCGGTATCGAATTTTTGGGTGGAATAAATACTTCCCCTACTTACTATACGTAGTAGACAAAGTAAAAAGGCTAGATATAATTGACGTCTAAAACTATCCATATTTTGTTTGCAGAAGTTAAGCTCCATTAAGGCATTCTAAATATCATAATATTAGATAATTCCATAATATTTGAATACTGTAAGAGAATAATTTATGTAATATAAAATTGTAAAAGAATAAGGTGTATTTTTGCTAAGCACCGACACCGTACGTTAAATATATCTGATACTGAGATATGAAATATACTGAAATTCTGTAGGTAAAACATATAAAAGCTGACCAACTGTGTGTGTCAAAAATCATAGATTTTATGCACATACTCCAGAAAGTCGGCCTTATGATTAGTACACATTTTGATGAACATGCCACGACTCATGATTCGTAGGAACATAATAGTGGGAATTCACCTTAACCATTTACTCCTTTTGCATAGCTAAAGCGCAGATGAAATTATGGTATTTAGGCTAGATTTTGCCAAAGATTTTGTTAAATAGGCTAGATTCCAGGCTAGAAGCATTTTACAGTTTTATAAGGCTAAATGCTACTGTAACAATGAATAGACTCAGCCATAAAATAGCTAAGCTGGTAACACTGTCGGCCTGGTATACATATCTTCAAGTTTACGTCCTTTCCCCTCTCCTTTTCACGCAGAGCGAACGAAAATATAAACATACTTTGAAACCATCGAGTTAGTGCAACACAGTTCAGTTTTAAATTACTTGGGGGAATAACCACTGTGAATAATCGCAAGTCAAGTTCATGTTACAACGTATTATCTAGATGCTAATATTTACCTTACGATTAGTAAATATTTTGATGTCCTGCTAGGAATATAATACAGCTACAAGGTATAATCGGCGCAACAGTTTTAGACACGTGAAAATCTTAATGAGAGCTATGATGCGAGTTGCTTACCACATCAGGTGGTGACCGGTCGACTGCATACTACAGGAGTGCGTGGGACAGTCATCGTCAAATATCCTCATCGGTTATGCATTGCGTTGCGCAGATAAACTTAGTATTAATCGGCGCAACAGTTCTAGACACGTGAAAATCTTAATGAGAGCTATGATGCGAGTTGCTTACCACATCAGGTGGTGACCGATCGACTGCATGCTGCAGGAGTGCGTGGGAGTCATCGTCAAATATCCACAACGGTTATGCACTGTGTTGCGCTGATAAACTTAGTTATATACAGTATATTAAAATCCACGCTGTAAAAAGCGCTTAATATAAAAAACGCTGTCAATCATTGCCTCCAATTCTTCCACATCTAACAACCCTTCCTCTTCTGCGGAATCACTCACATTATTGCCGTCATCACTGCTGTCACTACTTTCTGCACCATTATCCTGCACCTAATTCGATTGGGTTTAGATCTGGGCGATACGATGACAGTCTAAGTACATTATGGCCATGTTGTATTACTATCTGGTCAAGTATGTATGACGTCTGAAGCTGTTTGTTGGCTTTAATTAAGTTATATAGCTTTGTTTTACTCATTCTTTCATCTAAAGCTATATTATGTCTAAGTAATCAAGCTCTCATTTCTTCTTTCAAGGAAGTTGAGGTAGGTGGTTTGTGAATTTGAGTGTTGACGCATTGTGAAGCATTGTCGATGACCAGAACAGACCCAGCAGGCATATTAGGTATCAACATGGCGTTGATTCACTTCATGTAATTTTCTGTATTCATTTCTTGATGAAAATCTCCTGTTGTTTGTTGCGACTTATAAAAGAAGGGCATTTGGAACGAAGCCGATCTTTCCAACAGCACGAACGATAATAAGTATTTGCCCTTTGGCAACAGGTGCCTGCAAACCTAATTCGCTATCGTAACTCCAACTTTTAGATGCTGTATGACTGCTCTGTATGTATGACTCATCTTCATACATTATAGTATTTTTCTGAAATTTGTAGCACCACCTTGAAAATTGATGCTGATATACGTACACACTGATAAGAGTACATATAACATTATAGAATTTTTTTATTTTTTATATCTTTTAAATATTTTATTGTTGATTTTTTTTATTATTTTTGTTCCGTATATGGTTGCGAGTCAACTAAAAATTTTAATACCCGTAGGAACAAGGGTTATAGTTAAAAATAACATTTGACTTGCACTCAAAAAGTATTGAAATATCAATTTTCCTTATTATAGTCATTTGGAAAGGTAGAATCAGACTGAAAAATTCAATGCCATAGCCGGGATTTGAAACACGGATCTTAGGCTTTCCGTGCCGTTGCTCTAACCGACTAAGTATCATGGCAACATTTACTTTTTATTTTTATTTTTTTTATTTTATTTTATTTATTTATTTTGCTTTCCTGGTAGAACTCTTCTATTTGATTTCGGTTTCTTCCATTTGAACCCTATATCTTTAATAATTTTTCTGAGATTTGTAGCACCACCTTGAAAGTTTCTGCTGTGTTTCAGCTGGATGAGCAATCTGCTTATTGTTAGCACAGTTTTTTCTTCCACATAGGAATTGTGAATCGTGCGCCGAATGACGCATTCGAAATATACGTTTAGGGACCTTATGTTTCTTCCCATGTGTGTCAAATGGTACTCTTTCATCCATATGTTTTTTTCTCTTATCTTTGAGAACTCTGGAAACGGAACTCGGTGAAACGCCAGTTGCTTTGACTACTCTTTCATTCACTCTCATAAGGCTTTTGTGGAACTCGGATATAATTTCTTCCTTCATCTCTGCTTCTTGCTTCATGAAGTCGATGACATTTGCAATTATTTCCCTACTTTGACTATGTAACACCTTACCACTTAACTTTGAAAACATAGGAGCCATGGTTATAAATATAACAAATATAAAATAAGTACTATTTAGATACTGCAGCTCTCTTTAAAATTACAACTAGATGCAGACACTTTCTATGCAGACTGTATGTGTTACGCACTGTGAGTAAGCAAAGGTATTATATTGCTTTCGTTGATAAAGCTAAACATAAACCATTCCTAGGCTCGGCAGCTGGGGTGGCAATCAAGGTCACGATTCCAGAAGTTTTGCGCGAGTAATATATACAGTGTATTAAAATCCACGCTGTAAAAAGCGCTTAATATAAAAAAACGCTGTCAATCATTGCCTCCAATTCTTCCACATCTAACAACCCTTCCTCTTCTGCGGAATCACTCACATTATTGCCGTCATCACTGCTGTCACTACTTTCTGCACCATTATCCTGGATGAGAATTATTTCTATTTGATTTCCTGCAATTCCGTATTTTTCGAAATAATGATTCTTAATTTATTCAGCATGTCGCCATACATTTTCCCATTCTGGCCTTCCAATTTCAGGAAATTGCTGGCGTTATAACTGCTCCACATATTTTAATTTAAAAGTGATATTTCTGCATGCCACCCATTTTTTGATATCAGCCCAGATTAATTCAATTGGGTTTAGATCTGGGCGATACGATGACAGTCTTAAGTACATTATGGCGATGTTGTATTACTATCTGGTCAAGTATGCATGACTTCTGAAGCTGTTTGTTGGTTTTAATTAAGTTATATAGCTTTGTTTTACTCATGCTTTCATCTAAAGCTTTATTATGTCTAAGTAACCAAGGTCTCATTTCTTCTTTCAAGGAAGTTGAGGTAGGTGGTTTGTGAATTTGAGTGTTGACGCATTGTGAAGCATTGTCGATGACCAGAACAGACCCAGCAGGCATATTAGGTATCAACATGGCGTTAATTCACTTCATGTAATTTTCTGTATTCATTTCTTGATGAAAATCTCCTGTTGTTTGTTGCGACTTGTAAAAGAAGGGCATTTGGAACGAAGCCGATCTTTCCAACAGCATGAACGATAATAAGTATTTGCCCTTTGGCAACAGGTGCCTGCAAACCTAATTCGCTATCGTCACTACAACTTTTAGATGCTGTATGACTGCTGTGTATGTATGACTCATCTTCATACACTATAGTATTTTTCTGAAATTTGTAGCACCACCTTGAAAATTGATGCTGATATAAGTACACATTGATATAAGTACATATAAAATTAGTCATTTGGAAAGATAGAATCAGACTGAAAAATTAAATGCCATAGCCGGGATTTGAACTACAGATCTTAAGCTTTCCGTGCCGTTGCTCTAACAGACTAAGCTATCATGGCAACATTTACTTTTTATTTTTTTATTTTATTATTATTTTATTTTATTTATTTATTTTGTTTTTCTGTTAGAACTCTTCTATTTGATTTCGGTTTCTTCCACTTGAACCCTAAATCTTTAATAATTTTTCTGAGATTTGTAGCACCACCTTGAAAGTTTCTGCTGTGTTTCAGCTGGATGAGCAATCTGCTTATTATTAGCACAGTTTTTTCTTCCACACAGAAATTGTGAATCGTGCGCCGAATGACGCATTCGAAATCTTCTATTTCTGTAATACGTTTAGGGACCCCAGGCGTGTCAAATGGCATTGTTTCATCCATATGTTTTTTTTTCTTATCTTTGAGAACTCTGGAAACGGAACTCGGTGAAACACCAGTTGCTTTGACTACTCTTTCTTTCACTCTCTTAAGGCTTTTGTGGAACTCGGGTAAACATATATTTTCTTCCTTCATCTCTGCTTCTTGCTTCATGAAGTCGAGGACATTTGCAATTATTTCCCTGCTTTGACTGTGTAACACCTTAGCACTCAACTTTGAAAACGTAGGAGCCATGGTTATAAATATAACAAATATAAAGTAAGTACTATTTAGATACTGGTCTCTTTAAAATCACAACCAGATGCAGACACTTTCTATGCAGACTGTATGTGTTACGCACTGTTAGTAAGCAAAGGTATTATATTGCTTTCGTTGATAAAGCTAAACATAAACCATTCCTAGGCTCGGCAGCTGGGCTGGCAATCAAGGTCAAGATTCCAGAAGTTTTGCGCGAGTAATAACGGGGATTCGCCCTAACTATTTTTCTTTTGCATAGCTAAAGCGCTGATAAAATTTTGTTATTTATGCTAGATTTTGGCCAAGGGGTTTGTTAAATACACTAGATTTCAGGCTATAAGCATTTTACGATTTTATATGGTTAAACGCTACTGTGAAAATGCTAGGTTTAGCCATAAAATGGCTAAGTTGGCAACACTGAAATCTAGCCTATTTAACAAACCCCTTTGGCCAAAATCTAGCCTAAACAGCATAATTTCATCTGCGCTTTAGCTATGCAAAAGGAATAAATGGTTACGGTGAATCCCCACTACCGTGTAGTTGTATTATGTCCCTTTCATGAGTAATGACATGTCATTAAAATGTGTACTAATCATAATGTCGACTTTCTGAAGTATGCGCCCAAAATGTATGATTTTTACTTTCTCTACTACGTATAGTAAGTAGGGGAAGTATTGCATTCCACCCAAAAATTCGATACCGAGATTTCACCGGAAATAGACGTTTTGAGACCTCCTGAATCCAAAAAAAGCATTTTTGGAAACATGTCCGTGTGTGTGTTTGTGTGTGTGTGTGTCTGTGAACAGCATAACTCAAAAACGAACAGTCGGATAAGCACCAAACTTGGTATTTAGGTTCAGTATCTTCCAGAGATGCGACACGAAGGTTTTCAAGAAAATCCCCCACCCCAGACTACCCTTTACATGGAACATTTTTCGAAAAGTTTAATTTTCTCAAAAATGGCTCTAACGATTTTGATTAAAATATCATATGTTTAGGGTAATGTCATGAGAAATGAAATGTATATCTCGAATTTTCTGGGAATGTCTCCAAAAGTATTCTTCATTGTGAACGACTTTTGCATAACTGGTAAACCATAAGAGATGGACAAAATTTTACTACACAAAAAATGTAGATCGCGTTAAAATACACAACTTATGTCATATACATTTCTTTTGTTGAGTGAACCGTTTTCGAGATATTGCTTGTTATTTCCTTAAATTTTCCAATACTTATACTTTTTCTCAAATGCGTTATTCATTTTTTTTATGTCCTGGACATGCAAAGAGAATGGAATGCGTCACATAGCAACCAGCGTTAAAATATTTGACTATCGCTTAAAAGCTACCATATTTTCCTTGCATCTACAAGAAAATTACCAATAAGATTGACATCTCGATATCTCGATTAACATGAAGCATATGGAGAATAGGCGTTTGTAAAATTAGGTTGTACAAGAGTAGAGAAAGTTATGTGAGTGTAACACATCAGATTTTTTACACATAGAATTGGCCAGTTTTTTTTACATATTTTGCCTAGAGTTTCAGTAAACCTCATATTTCAATATCAGTTATATTTAATGTTCGGTGTTGGTGCTTAGCAAAAATATACCTTATTCCATTTCAATTTTATATTAAATAAATTATCCTTTTACAATATTTAAATATTATGGAATTATCTTATCAATTATAATATTTTGAATGTCTTTATGGGGTTTAACGTCTGCAAACAAAATATGGAAATTATATCTAGCCATTTTTACTTTCTCTACTACGTATAGTAAGTAGGGGAAGTATTGCATTCCACCCAAAAATTCGATACCGAGATTTCACCGGAAATACATGTTTTGAGACCTCGTGAATCCAAAAAAAGCATTTTTGGAAACATGTCCGTGTGTGTGTCTGTGTGTGTGTGTGTCTGTGTGTGTGTCTGTGTGTGTGTGAACAGCATAACTCAAAAACGAACAGTCGGATAAACACCAAACTTGGTATTTAGGTTCAGTATCTTCCAGAGATGCGACACGAAGGTTTTCAAGAAAATCCCCCCACCCCAGACTACCCTTTACATGGAACATTTTTCGAAAATTTTAATTTTCTCAAAAATGGCTCTAACGATTTTGTTTAAAATATCATATGTTTAAGATAATGCCATGAGAAATGAAATGTATATCTCGAATTTTCTGGGAATGTCTCCAAAAGTATTCTTCATTGTGAACGACTTTTGCATAACTGGTAAACCATAAGAGATAGACAAAATTTTACTACACAAAAAATGTTGATCTCGTTAAAATACACAACTTATGTTATATACATTTCTTTTGTTGAGTGAACCGTTTTCGAGATATTGCTTGTTATTCCCTTAAATTTTCCAATACTTATACTTTTTCTCAAATTCGTTATTCATTTTTTTATGTCCTGGACTTGCAAAGAGAATGGAATTCGACACATAGCAACCAGCGTTAAAATATTTGACCATCGCTTAAAAGCTACCATATTCCCCTTGCATCTACAAGAAAATTAGCAATAAGATTGACATCTCGATATCTCGATTAACATAAAGCATATGGAGAATAGGCGTTTGTAAAAATAGATTGTACAAGAGTAGAGAAAGTCATGTGAGTGTAACACATCAGATTTTTTGTTAAATAATGCCTTTTTAAATATACCATCTAGCCATTATTTCCGAGGAAGTGTTGGCAACACTGGGAGGGATGTTGGTTCAGTTGTAACAAAGCAGCAGCAGCCGCGTACACAACATGAGACGAGGAAACACCATGATTTCGAATAGGTGTTTATTTCATGCAAGGTGAATATTGCCAGCCGTTCTACCCCACCCTAGATTACCTTCTCTGCATTTCTGCCTTGTCACGACGAAAAAATCGACGTGCACCTCGATGGGCGGTGTGAAGGAAGGTCAAAGGGCCCGCAATACCTGTGATATGAGAACGTATTGAATACGATGCTTTCTGTATACAGTCGGTTAAGATATGTGGCTGACAGCATGTGTTTTATTTAAGGGACAGTGTTGCCAAAACATTGTTTCCCCGGCTTACCAACATCCAAAAATTCGCCAAAATAAGGAAAACAAGACATGCTTCGTGTTTTCATGTGAAATAAAAATAAAATGAAACTTAGAATCAGACGACTGAATAATTTAATGCCATCGCCGGGATTTGAACCACGGATCTCCTGGTTTCCGTCCGGTTTCTCTAATCACTGAGCTACCATGGCAACTTGCCGATGCGACATTAAATTCCCCAACTGATTCGCATTTTTCTCGGTAAATCACGAGGAGATCTCAAATTGTATTGGGATGACATACCCCAATGGCGACTTACAATGCTGCAAGTACTTTAAGTCCCGGGCTATTAGGGTATGTCATGTCAATACAACTTGAGATCTCCTTGTGGTTTATCCGAAAAAATGCGAATCAGTTGGGGAATTTAATGTCGTACCGGCATGTTGCCACGGTATCTCAGTAATTAGTGCAACCGGAAGGAAACCGGAAGATCCGTGGTTCAAATCCAGGCGATGGCATTGAATTTTTCAGTCGTCTGATTCTACCTTTCGAACCAACTTTATGAATGGAGATGCTGAAACTGGCCATGGATAGTGAATGGATAGTTTCCTAAAGAGCTGCCAAAAATGTATGGACAACGACGGTTGCCAGTTTCAGCATTTCCTTTCATAAACTTGGTAAGTAAAGCCTTTAAAAGTAGTTTTAAAAATGTTGTATGGTTTCATCCGCACCTGTCTATGATAGCGGCAGACGGCAACGAGCGCCGAGGACGCGGACAGGAAAAACACCGCGCAGGCGGTTCGTGGTTTTTTTAGCTCACCATGTACTTTATCGCATGTGCCCGGTCTAGCAGTATACACATATTACTCAGTATACAGATGGGGAATAACCGCGGCGTCTGCAAGTTTATGCTACGATAACCTGCTACTTGGGAAAAATAGCTTTGCGTTTGTTTACCCATGGTCAAAGGAGGAACTACGCGTATTGTGAGAGATGGCTTACCAGCCGCTACACGTTAACAGCGACACCAAACCCAGCGAAGTTATACAGCAAATAAAAAATTATTCAGACAACCTGCAATTCTAAGTTATTTTCTCAATAACATAATTTATAATCAGAAATCATTCAAATGATTTATAATGCATAACAAGCTATTCACAATTGATAAAAATACAAAATAACATTTACTTTCTATCATCTTTAAGACCACAAATATAAAAACAAACAATTACATATTTCTATGCAAAATAAATATTGGACACCTGAAGAAAAATAGTCTATCTTGTGCACCACACTAGAATTTTTTAATACCTTCTTAGATTTCCTCTGCGTTTTATGACCTCTCCCAGACGATTGGCCATGCTGCTTACAAGTTTAGCAGTATATGCAGCTAAACGTTTGGCCCACTCTTCACTGAGTCTCCCTTTTCAAATGCTCCTTTGAAGATATTGGCTGACCGCGGACTCCGGTATCCAATTCATCCCATAAATTCTCAATTGGATTTAAGTCCGGTGATTGTAGAGGTGGATGAAGGATACGTGGACAGCTGTAGAGAGCCATTCTTGCACAACCCTAGAAGTATGTTTGGGGTCATTATCTTCATAGAACTTAAAAGTAGCACCGACACCAACTTTCTCTGCACTCCTGCGTAGGTTCTCCTTCAGAAGCTTCAAGTATTTCATTTTATCCATTTTTCCCTCGATGAAAACCAATTCTCCAACTCCAGATGCCGCCATACAACCCAGACCATTAGACTCCCACCACCATGTTTTACTAGGTCCAAGATTATTTTTTTCCATTGCCGTATTAGGTTTCCACCAGACCATTGTTCTTCCATCTGATCCGAAAACGTTAAATTTGCTTTCATCTGCAAAAATAACGTTCTCCCACCAGTTTTCTTCATTATGACTGAATTCCTTTGCATATTTTAGATTTTTCCTTCTGTTTATTTCTTCCCCCATTTACATAGTGCTTCTTTCTGGGCGCAACAACGTAAAAAATAAAGACAAAATAAACCTTCTTCAAAAACCAGCTGCGTATGCTCGATAGACAAGAATTGGCGACAACAGCTGAAAAGAAGAGATCCGAAGCTACAGGGTAAATCAATGGCTAATGCAAATGTGAACGTATACTTCATGTTCGAACTAACGATTATACCAAAAAAAGAAGACAATTTGAAGTAATGTATTATTTTTACGTTGCTATTTGCCCCACGTTTTGGGCGCCTATTTGAAGAAGATAGTTGCTTAGTTTTGTTATTTACCCACGTTTTGAGAGGTAATTTGAAGAAGGTTTGTTGCTGCTACGTATGGAAAGTCAGTTTGAAGATGTATTATATTTCGACTGTTGGGAAGCCGAACTTTAGTTGCAATCGCACGTATAATACCCACTTTCCAGTAGTCTTCGCCCCAAATGTACGTTCCGGTGACCTTTGCTCCACAAATGTTTAAAAAATATTAACTTTGTAATTTGACTGTTTCTTTTAAATATTATATATTTATGTTTGCCTCGGCTGCGTCAGTATTATTGTTAGAGACATGAATTTCTAAGCAGGGGATGGTGCGACTGAAGAATGTAGGCTTACACAGATTTCAAGTTTTTCTTCACTCCATTTATTAATGCTTGACACGATTTAAATAACACTTCACTGATATAAAGAACTGTGAGATTCTTTTGTTAATTACATGCACTTTTTAAACACGTAAACTATTTTCGTTTCACACGAATATGTATAAAATTTCTCGAGGACGCATCTCGCGTCTGATTAGTAACACTGTCAACAACCAACGTATCCAGTTATGAGCACTGTCTACAAGCAACTGACTTGATTTCAACGGCCTAAATATGTAAATTTCTATATTTCAAGTCTCTGATTGGTTATTCCTAATCCATCCTTCATTTAACTAAAGCTTTTTCTGGTTGTTGATTGACTATTTTATAAAGTGTCATAAAAATTACATTATTGTTGCACCAATAATGACTAGTAGCATTATTACACTTTCTTACTCATTATTGCCTCAAGGTTACCTCATTGTTAGCAACCTTTAACCTATTATTCTCACAGCTCCTACATTATTAAATTACGTAATACATCCACATAACATTATTACACATGTATACAATAATATAAACATATACAATGACTGTAACATACACTTTTTATATATTGTTACATACACATATTGCTTTAAGGCGGGCTGTTATTGAATTTATATATTATATAATTAGACTGAAATCATTTAAGTGTTAAAAATACTGCCTCAATGTGAGTAAAGGACGAAGAAAGGACTTGTACAAAAGAGAACCACGTGTTATTTGGAAAGAAAACTTGTGGTTGAGAATAGGACAATTTGAGTAATCTGGAGTAAGCGATTTAATGTTGAAATAACGTGACAGTTCTATGTCAGTTGACGATCAAAATGTAGACCAAGATACTTAATAGTGTCATCTGCGTTCCCAGGACGTGGAAATAGTTTGTGAAGTAATAGGAGGGGGAACAATGGGACGACGCAATGTAAAAATTATGGTTTCATATTCCTTGTGGCTCAAAGAAATCATTCAGCTGTCAATCCGTGATACTAGAAAATTCAGAGACGGCTGTAATCTATCTGCAGCAATATCTAGTTCGTAGTGGGTGTGTGGCGATATCGTTAACATACATAGCAATGTTGACGTGGTAAGCGGTGTGTCATAGGTGAAGACACAGCAGGTGCTAAAATGGAACCTTGAGGCACTTCAGACACGATGGATGTGTATCCAATGGCCGCATATAGGATAGAGCAGGACCAATCTACGAGGTGAGAGAAAGCTTTAAATTACATGATAAAGATAACCAGGTAATCCAGTGCTTCGAAGTTTATAGAGCAGACCGGGGTGCAAAACTCGATCAAAAGCTTGTGTAAAGCTCAGAAATGCTGCGACTGTGTGTTGTTTAAGCCCAAAACCGCGATAAATCGCCCTATTAATCGCAGAAGTTGATGGTTTATAGAGTGGTGTCTGAGAGAACCAAATTATTGTGGTGATATCACTGCATTGTCTGTTAGAAATTTCCTTAATAGTTTGTGGATGACTTTTTTTAAAAAGTTTGAAAAGTGTAGGCAGTAGACAAATAGGGCGATAACTAGAGGGTAAGAAAGGCAGTAGTCCAGGTTTAGGAAGAACGATAACCACAGTATGTTTCCGTCATGACGGAAAATAGCCGAGGCGAAAAGCAGAATTAAATATAGAGGCCAAGGCTTAGTGGTAAGGTGTTTTAAAACAATATTTGGAATAAGCTTGTGTCCTTGAGCTTTTTTAGTGGGTAGTTTATGAAGAAGCCCCCAAAGTTTTTGGTCCGAAGTGCAGTTGCCGGAGTATAAGAACCGCCCCGAAGGGTGCTTTGGACCCCATATGGGACAAGGTCTCCGGTCTGCCTGTCCGTCTTCCGCGACCTTTATATCCGGAAACTGTAGGGAGCGTGTCATTGCTGTGACGTCACTACTGGTTTCGGCCGCCCGGTCTCTCTCTCTTCCGGGGACGCCACCTCGTGGAGGCGTAGGTACAATATCCGGATTCACTGGATTGGTGCCGAATCCCCTCAGGTTCATAGTCCAATCCATTCCAATCCAACTACTCTTACAATGCATTCGTAATGATGTACAAGGACTTTAGGACATTATTCCGTATCCCGGTAGGAGGTATGAAATGTTGTGAAACTTACGTAATTGTGTTTTTACTTTCTCTACTACGTATAGTAAGTAGGGGAAGTATTGCATTCCACCCAAAAATTCGATACCGAGATTTCACCGGAAATACATGTTTTGAGACCTCCTGAATCCAAAAAAAGCATTTTTGGAAACATGTCTGTGTGTGTGTGTGTCTGTGTGTGTGTGTGTGTCTGTGTGTGTGTGTGTCTGTGAACAGCATAACTCAAAAACGAACAGTCGGATAAACACCAAACTTGGTATTTAGGTTCAGTATCTTCCAGAGATGCGACACGAAGGTTTTCAAGAAAATCCCCCCACCCCAGACTACCCTTTACATGGAACATTTTTCGAAAATTTTAATTTTCTCAAAAATGGCTCTAACGATTTTGATGAAAATATCAGATGTTTAAGATAATGTCATGAGAAATGAAATGTATATCTCGAATTTTCTGGGAATGTCTCCAAAAGTATTCTTCATTGTGAACGACTTTTGCATAACTGGTAAACCATAAGAGATAGACAAAATTTTACTACACAAACAATGTAGATCTCGTTAAAATACACAACTTATGTCATATACATTTCTTTTGTTTAGTGAACCGTTTTCGAGATATTGCTTGTTATTCCCTTAAATTTTCCAATACTTATACTTTTTCTCAAATTCGTTATTCATTTTTACTTTCTCTACTACGTATAGTAAGTAGGGGAAGTATTGCATTCCACCCAAAAATTCGATACCGAGATTTCACCGGAAATACATGTTTTGAGACCTCCTGAATCCAAAAAAAGCATTTTTGGAAACATGTCCGTGTGTGTGTCTGTGTGTGTGTGTGTCTGTGTGTGTGTGTGTCTGTGTGTGTGTCTGTGAACAGCATAACTCAAAAACGAACAGTCGGATAAGCACCAAACTTGGTATTTAGGTTCAGTATCTTCCAGAGATGCGACACGAAGGTTTTCAAGAAAATCCCCCCACCCCAGACTACCCTTTACATGGAAGATTTTTCGAAAATTTTAATTTTCTCAAAAATGGCTCTAACGATTTTGATGAAAATATCATATGTTTAAGATAATATCATGAGAAATGAAATGTATATCTCGAATTTTCTGGGAATGTCTCCAAAAGTATTCTTCATTGTGAACGACTTTTGCATAACTGGTAAACCATAAGAGATAGACAAAATTTTACTACACAAAAAATGTAGATCGCGTTAAAATACACAACTTATGTCAAATACATTTCTTTTGTTGAGTGAACCGTTTTCGAGATATTGCTTGTTATTTCCTTAAATTTTACAATACTTATACTTTTTCTCACATTCGTTATTCATTTTTTTTGTCCTGGACATGCAAAGAGAATGGAATGCGCCACATAGCAACCAGCGTTAAAATATTTGACTATCGCTTAAAAGCTACCATATTTCCCTTGCATCTACAAGAAAATTACCAATAAGATTGACATCTCGATATCTCGATTAATATGAAGCATATGGAGAATAGGCGTTTGTAAAATTAGATTGTACAAGAGTAGAGAAAGTCATGTGAGTGTAACACATCAGATTTTTTTATGTCCTGGACTTGCAAAGAGAATGGAATGCGCCGCATAGCAACCAGCGTTAAAATATTTGACCATCGCTTAAAAGCTACCATATTCCCCTTGCATCTACAAGAAAATTAGCAATAAGATTGACATCTCGATATCTCGATTAACATAAAACATATGGAGAATAGGCGTTTGTAAAAATAGATTGTACAAGAGTAGAGAAAGTCATGTGAGTGTAACACATCAGATTTTTTGATATGTAGACTCGATTGTGTAGTGTGCTGACTTCTTAAACTACGCTAGGGGCTGTATTGGGCCCTTCTTGTAAGGTCATCTTGTAAGGAGTTACTGCCAGCGTTAAAAAAATGTAGCTAACGGAATGTCGCAAAGCAATGTAATACTAGCAAACGTGAGATGAAAAGACAAAGGGCATATTGTGTAAGGTTTGCGGGAATACCAGATTACAAAACAGTGAGGGTATACATGGCGTGCAACGAATTCTCGACTTTTTTTACTTTATCACGTACGCAGTACATAGAGCACGTATTGCATTCCAGCCAAACGTTCGATACCGAGATTTCACCGGAAATACATGTTTTGAGGCCCCGAATCCAATGAAAGCATTTTTAGAAAAAGATTCGGGAGTGTGTATGTGAACAGCACAACTCAAAAACGAGAAGTCGGATAAATACCAAACCTAAACCTGGTAATTAGGATATATCTTTTAAAGATATGACTAGAAGATTTTCGAGAAATTCCCTCGCCCAAAACTATCCTTTCCTTGAAAGATTTTTCGAAATTTTTTATTTTCTAAAAAATTATTCTAACGATTTTAATTAAAATGCCATATACTAAAGCATTTTACGTGACAAATAAAATGTATATCTAAATTTTCTGGGAATAGCCTATGAAGTCCTCTTCATTCGGAAGGAATTTTGTATAATCTAGTGTAATTGCTAAACTTCAAGCGATAGGCGAAAACGTACTACACAAAAAATGTTGATCTCTTTAAAACACACAATTTATTTCAAATAACTTTTTTTTTGTGGCATCAGCCATTTGCGAAATATCCATTACTAATGGTTTTATTTCTTCAATGCTCTATTAAGTCCCGTGGATTTTCAGACCTTAAATACATTAAGCAATAAGTGCATTAAAATTCATTTCTTGTATTACTACCCGTAAAGAAATTAAGTGCATGCTTTCCATCTTCATTGCAAGAGTGCTCCTCCCCTCACCCCCCCCAAAAAGAACTTAAAAACTTGAGAAAACTGAACAAAACTCACTGTATACTTCATACGAGGGCGGATTGATAAGTCAGTGGCTTTTTAAAGAAAACAACAATTTTTTTCCAAAAAATCAACTTTATTTCTCAACATAGTCTCCTTTCAATTCAATGCACGTCCAACGTTTCTCCAATTTTTTTAACCCTTCCAAAAAATATGATCTTTCGAAGTCTGCAAAATATGAGGTTGTTTCTGCCATGATGTATTCACTGGACGTGAATTTCTTCCCAGCGAGCCAATTTTTCAGGTTTGCGAAGAGGAAACGCTCGGAGCCAAATCTGGAGAATATGGTGGGTGAGGTAGCAGTTCATAGCCCAATTCCACAAATTTTGCTGTGACAATGGCTGACTTGTGTGCGGGTGCATTATCCTGGTGAAAGAGAACATTTTTCTTCACCAAATGGGATCGTTTCTTTAATAATTCCTTGTGAGACTGATCCAGCATTGCGGCATAATATGAACCTGTGATCGTTTTACCCTTTTCCAGGTAGTGGATATCTGTTATCCCTTGTGAATCCCAAAAAACAGCTGCCATGATTTTTCCTGCTGACGGAATAGTTTTCGCTTTCTTTGGGGCAGGTTCGCCGAAGGAAATCCACTGCTTTGATTGTTTGGTTTCAGTTTGATAGTAATGGATCCAAGTTTCATTAACCGTGATATAACGCCGCAAAAATTCATTTGGGTTGCGCTGGAACATGTTCAAACATCCCTGCGAAATGGTTGACGATTCCGCTTGTTCTGAACTGTGAGCAGTCGCGGCACCCATCTTGCTGACAGCTTTCTCATACCCAAAAATTCGTGCAGAATGTTATACACCCGTTCACTCGAGATGTTTGCGCTCTTGGCTCTCTCACGGATTTTCACTCGGCGGTGTTCATTTCTTCTGTTGTGGCCTTTAGCGGCTGTCCTGTGCGCACGGCATCTCTTGTGCTCGAACGATCACATCGAAATTCTGTAAACCACTTGTAAACCATGCCATGTGATGGAGCAGAGTCCCCATAATACTTGTTCAGCTTTTCTACCGTTTCCTTCACCGTCTTACCAGTCTAAAGGTAGTGCTTTATCAGAACACGAAATTCACTTTTCTCCATTTTCTACGAAGCAACACACATCTGCTTATTTTAGAACTCTCAATAATGTTCTAAGAAACAAATGACGACGAATTTGTGCGATTATACCCAGAGTAGATGTAAGACTTGAGTGCAAACAAGTAACCTGTGATTAGAACGCTATTTCTCGTCAAAGTCTTGAACTTATAAGTCCGCCCTCATAAATGCCCTTAAAACGTTAAGGAATTAGGCATTGCTGATTATAATGTGCATCTGCAACATGTCAGGTCTTTCTAAATTACTTTTATCTTTTAGTAAAATAATGAAATTAGAATGTGTTTTATAGCCTCAAGTCCGACAGAACGAACTGAACTTTTCAGTGATGAAAGAATTGTCAAATACGGCTGAGTAGTTTTTAAGATTACCTACATACACAAACAATCCCACACACAAATGTTCCCTCGTTATAATATCCATATAGATAACATAAATTTCTGTAGCATTCTTGTCATCTGCGGATTGCAGTTGATATGATTTGTGTAACTCACTAGAATATTTTGTTAATAAAACAGTATCACCTTCTGAAATGGTGTACTGTTCTTTTTAGCTATGGCATACGCGCTGACAGAGAAGGACGAGTTTGCATTGTCTAATATAGTGCTGAAGAAGTATGTGCCATCAACATGGTCTGAGATGGTTCCTGAAACGGCAGTCGAGATGGTGAACCTGTCAAACTATGAACAGGGGTATAAAACAGTTGTGAGAGAGGTAAGATGTTTTGCACTTTGCTTCAAAAAGCATTATATTTTTAACTCTATTATGAACTAATGTATGTAATAATGATTAAGGGAGACTAAATAGAGATAATTCACCAAAATTAATACTTCTAAGTTTTAATACAGTGTTATAAACTAGAATATCCTCTTAAATTTGATATAGGTACAGCGTGGAAGGTAAATTATTACATTCCTTTTAATATGTACTTCACCGAGGTAATACAAACAAAAGGTGTAATAGCATTTTGTTCTGTGATCAGTAGTTTTTTCTTCATATTAGATGGTTTATTCCACGGGAATGTATGAAGAGAATAGCTTGTTATAAGTTAGAGTGACCTATTTCTGACCTAGTTTCCGTAGTAATTATGTAACATGATACAAGGGTTTGAAACAATAATTTTCCGAACACCGTTTTGCAGACGTCATGTGGTCGGAGATATAGGCAACGTTGCTAGTTCAAGGTAGGTCAGTGTGAGAATCGGTCCCCGGACGTAACCAAAACAGCATACCGAACTAGGAAGTTGGGGGTGGAGTAACGGGTTTGTTTTCCACACGAGCCTTAATACAAACACGACGAAAGGGTGATGTAATGTTTTGGCGAAATGACAAGTACAACTTGTGGCTGTTGGTCCACACTAATTGTATGGAAGTTAATGCCTTCATTGTCCAATAATCGTTTCGCGGTTGCTAACTGAAAAGCACACCAAGTTTATGTCAGGTCCATTAGAAATTGAGTCATTTATAGACTAACATCCTACTACGAATTGAAACTCTTACGTTTAGTGATTTGGATTCCATGGTCGAGCGGCTGCTCATAAGCTACACATCACGCAGGAAACTGCCAAACGACGCCTCGCTTGTTGCAAGGAGCGTCCACATTACACAATTGAACAGTGGCAAAACGTTGTGTGGAGTGACGAATCACGGTACACAATGCGGCGATCCGATAGCAGGGTATGGGTATGGTGAATGTCCGGTGAACATCATCTGCCGGCGCGTGTAGTGCCAGTGAAATTCGGAGGTGGTGGTGTTATGGTGTGGTCGTGTTTCTTCTAGAGGAGGCTTGCACCCCTTGCTGTTTTGCGCAGCACGTTCACAGCGTAGACCTACATTGATATTTTAAGCACCTTCTTGCTTTCCACTGTTGAAGATCAATTCGGGGATGCCGATTGCATCTTTCAACACGATCGAATACCTGTTTATACTGCACGGGCTGTGGCGGAGTGGTTACACGACAATAACATCCCTGTAATGGACTGGCCTGCACAGAGTCCTGACTTGAATCCTATTAGAACATCTTTGGGATGTTTTGGAACGCCGACTTCGTGCCAGGCCTCACCGACCTACATCGATACCTCTCCTCAGTTCCGCACTCCGTGAAGAATGGGTTGCCATTCCCCAAGAAACCTTCTAGCACCTGATTGAAAGTATGCCTGCGAGACTGGACGCTGTCAACAAGGCTAAGGGTGGGCGAACACCATATTGACTCAGCATTACCGATGGAGGGCGCCACGAACTTGTACGTCATTTTCAGCCAGGTGTCCGGATACTTTTTATCACGTAGTGCGCACGCACGCGCGCGCGCGCGCGCGCACACACACACACACACACACACACAGCATTTTGGAAAAGAGTCCTTGGAGTTTCAGAAGGCACATCAAATTCGGGGGTAATGAAGAAGGTGGGATACCAGCGAGAAAACCTGTCTCTTAATTTATGGGCAGCTGATTTGGAAAGGGGTTTGAGAAGAATAGGAATGGGGTCAGTATGGCAAAGAGCTGAAACAAATGACAAAAACATATGGAAAGGAGTCAAAAAAAGACTAAGAAACATCAACCAACAAATAGAATCGGATTGTAAAATTAAACCTTCTCTAAGTCTAGCAAATGAAATAAAATTGAATTGGGGTAAAGAGGCATATATACTTAACTTAGGAAGAAAGGAAAGATCATGGCATGGTATAAACTGGTGGGCTGGAGGGCACAAAAAATGACTGACGATTCTGGCAGGAGAATCTGCCCATTCAATTGGCATGTTGGGAACTACTGGTTGACCAGCAGAACTGGCGAAACATGGGCAATTTGTTGGCTAAAGTGCGCGAAGTTAGGTCAAATTTGTTCAGTTAGACAAAGGTAATTTATCTCTATTTTCGTTTTTCTTGTTCTTTTTGATTTCTTTTCTTTTTCTGTTGTTTATTTGTCACCATACTTGTATCTTAAACAAGCATGTACGGTCAATGACCCATGCACTAAATACTTGTGTAATAACTTCAATAATTTTAAACCAATAAAGATACCTTATCTATCTACATACATACATACATACATACATACATACATACATACATACATACATACATACATACAGGGTGGACCATTTAAGTGAACACTGTACAATATTTCCAAAACTAGAAGAAATGTTGAAGATGTAGAAAGAAATGTCTTTATTAAAAGTTGCTTGATATTAGGGGGAAAATAAATGATATTATCGTGTTTGGTTTGGAGGACGTTATGATGGTCATTTTAGGTTCAATTTAATTTTTTTTAAATGAGAACCTATAATTGGGGTCAGTTTAAATTGACCCTAAAATGACCATCACAAACGCCTACAAATAAAACACGACTAATGAATTTACTTTCCCCATAATATCAAGGAACGTTTGTTCAAGTCATTTCTTTCTACCACGCTTAGTTTTGGAGATATTGTACAGTCTCAATTTAAATGGTCCATCATACTCGTATACATATATGGCAATAACTGTGTGCTGTTATCAGATCCTTTATTTGCTGTGTAGTAAGATTTTGCCTCTCTAACGGTATAGAAAGTCATTTAGTCTGAAGAGGGCTACAAAATCTATTTCCAGATAATTCAAGATATGCATTTCATTTGTTATGAAGATATCTTAATCCTATAGTATTTGACGCAGCGGCAATGGCCCAAGGTTATCGGAGTTTTCAAGTCCTGCAAAACAGGAAGGGTCAACCGAGAAAGAAGAAGAAGAAAAAGATCTGCGATCAGTTTTCTAAGTAAGGTGCGATGCTGAATGCAATTCATTTTGTATGTCGTGAGAAATCCACTTTTAGGAATCGCGTAGCATCCATTTTTCGAGTCCATAACTACAGGAGAGCCAAAAGACTACGAACCGGCTGCGCGGTGTTTTTCCTGTCCGTGTTCCCGGCGCTCGTTGCCGTCTGCAGCTATCATTTAAGGTGCGGATGAATCTGTACAACATTTTTAGAACTAGTTTTAAAGACTTTACTTAACAACTTTATGAGTGTGTTTGAGGACAGAATTATTAGTACAGATTTGTGGCCCCCTCTGTCCCCCTACCTAACCCCCTGCGATTTCCATCTCTGGGGTAACTTAAAACAAAGTGTACACGACAAAACACACACACCCTGGAAGAATTAAAACAAAATATCCGCCAGGAAATTGCCAGCATTTCTCAACGTGAACTACGGCGAGTGATGAGTTTCCTAAAGAGGTGCCAAAATGTATGGACAACGACGGTGGCCAGTTTCAGCATTTCCTTTCATAAAGTTGCAAGCAAAGCGTTTAAAAGTAGTTCTAAAATGATGTTTTCATCCGCGCCTTTCTGTGATAGCGGCAGACGGTAGCGAGCGCTGAGGACACGAACAGGAAAAACACCGCGTAGCCGGTTCGTAGTGTTTTGGCCCTCTCTGTATATTCACACCTAAATAGTAGCACGCTTTTAAAAGTATTTTACTTAACTGTATAGGAAAGTGAATTTTTACTTTCTCTACTACGTATAGTAAGTAGGGGAAGTATTGTATTCCACCCAAAAATTCGATACCGAGATTTCACCGGAAATATATGTTTTGAGACCCCCTGAATCCAAAAAATGCATTTTTGGAAACATGTCCGTCTATATGGCTGTGAACAGCATAACTCAGAAACGAACAGTCGGATAAACACCAAACTTGGTATTTAGGTTCAGTATCTTCCAGAGATGCGACACGAAGGTTTTCAAGAAAATCCCCCCACCCCAGATTACCATTTACATGGAACATTTTTGGAAAATTTTAATTTTCTCAAAAACGACTCTAACGATTTTGATTAAAATATCACATGTTAAAGATATTTTCATGACAAATAAAATGTATATCTTGAATTTTCTGGGAATGTCTCCAAAAGTATTCTTCATTGTGAACGACTTTTGCATAACTGGTAAACCATAAGAGATAGACAAAATTTTACTACACAAAAAATGTAGATCGCGTTAAAATACACAATTTATGTCCAATACATTTTTTTTGTTGAGTGATTCGAGATATTGCTTGTTATTCCCTTAAATTTTTCAATACTTATTCCCCTTACATCTACAAGAAAATTAGCAATAAGATAGTCTGCAAATGTTTATCTCGATTAACATGAAGTAGATGGAGAATAAGCGTTTGTAAAAGAGTAGAGAAAGTCATGTGAGTGTAACACATCAGATATTTTTTTTAGGTTAAGTAGCATGTTTATATCCAAACAAGACCTAAAAAAGCTTTACTGCAGTTATGTACAATTTTTTGTTTAACTATCTCGAAATACTTTATATATTGGTTAAATATTGTACTCCAGATTAAATGGGACACGACGCAATCATATGTTTCTTATGCTCAATATATATTGGTTAAATATTGTACTCCAGATTAAATTGGACACGACGCAATCATATGTTTCTTATGCTCAATGCAGGGCGAATTTATTCATATGTTACTATTGGACTATGGAAAGCAACCGAACGGAAATGTTCAATTTTACGTATTGGTTTGGAGACCGGAAAACGTGAAATTCCAGATAGTATAAAGCAAAAGAGTTTTCTTATTAAGGTTTGTTATGCAACAAGTTAAAAAGAACTGCTCAATAATAAGCGTGATATTTTAATTTTTACTTTCTATGTCATGCACATGGAAGTAGAGAAGGTATTAACATTATGTTTTTTCAGACTTGAAATTATTGAACCATTTATTTAATTTTTAGGCAGTTAAAAATATCTGTACTACTTTACTTTAGCAATTACTCGAAATGTTTTATTAATAACCGACTTTATTGCATGACGTTAAGGTCGCTGGTTCATTGTTACAGATCCAATCGACACTGTCAACTACTGTGACCAAGGTGGAGCGAATACAGAACCCGTATCTCTGGGGAGCATATTTGCTGAGGAAGGAACAGACTCCCTCAGTGCGGGAGTTAACTCTCTTCCATGCAACGGCTCAGAACAACGTGAGATCAATTGCCACTAACAATTTCGACTGGAGGCGGACTGTGCGCTCCAAGTTTGGTAAAGGGGTAAGTAGTAAATTTTACAACTTAATCCAAATTTGAAACGTGTTGACAATTTTCTTGAAACTCATGTGTATAAAATCTAAACTTCGTACAGTAGACTCGCTATTATCCGCGGTAACTGGGATCGAAACTATCTCCGATACGCAAAAAGTCTTATAATACGGAGATATTTGGTCGTAAATTAAAAAATGCCTTAAAACTGTAAACACAATAATTATTTATTACAGCACAATTCCTTAAAATTTACATTGAACACTTTCCACAATTTAATTCACACATAAACAGATTACGATATTACAGGAATGTTTTTAAAGTATGGTCCGTTATGCAATAAAATAGGAACTTGGCTAACTAATTTTTAATCCGTTGTATACACCTTAAGCTTTCTTTCCACAGTTTTCACAATCAATTAAATTCTTGTTCTAGTGTAGAATAAATTTTAGTGGCTCCTCCTCATAGAAGTTCGCCACCAGTCCATAAAACAATCGTACAGTTTCTGAGATGCATGTTTCTGTACCTAAGACTCCATGACGAAAGAAATCGCGTTATTGGTATAGTTAGTTTCAGGAGAGGGATTCAAACTAGTGGTCTGGAAGTCAAGATGTTTTATCAGAGAGTAACTGCAGGAAAACAATTGTGAATCTGTAAGTTAAGGTGATGTTAGCAAAAACAAACGACTCATTACTTACGTCCTTCAAGAAGCTTTCGTACATTAGGGTGAGGTGAGAAACCTTGGATTCCATGGTCGAGCGGCTGCTCATAAGCCACACATCACGCAGGAAAATGCCAAACGACGCCTCGCTTGGTCTAAGGAGCGTCAACATTACACGATTGAACAGTGGCAAAACGTTGTGTGGAGTGACGAATCACGGTACACAATGTGGCGATCCGATTGCAGGGTGTGGGTAGCGCGAATGCCCGGTGAACGTCACCTGCCAGCGTGTGTAGTGCCAACAGTGAAATTCGGAGGTGGTTGTGTTATGGTGTGGGCGTGTTTTTTCTGGAGGGGGCTCGCACCCATTGTTGTGTTGCGTGACACGATCACAGCGCAGACCTACATTGATATTTTAAGCACCTTCTTGCCTCCCACTGTTGAAGAGCAATTCGGGGATGACGATTGCATCTTTCAACACGATCGAGCACCTGTTCATACTGCACGTGATGTGGCGGAGTGGTTACACGACAATAACATCCCTGTAATGGACTGGTCTGCACAGAGTCCTGACTTGAATCGTATAGAACACCTTTGGGATGTTTTGGAACGTCGACTTCGTGCCAGGTCTCACCAACCTACATCGATACCTCTCCTCAGTTCCGCACTCCGTGAAGAATGGGCTGCCATTCCCCAAGAAACCTTCCAGCACCTGATTGAAAGTATACCTGCGAGAGTGAACGCTGTCATCAAGGCTAAGGGTGGGCCAACACCATATTGACTTCCAGCATTACCGATGGAGGGCGCCACGAACTTTTAGGTCATTTTCAGCCAGGTGTCCGGATACTTTTGATCACGCAGTGTATGTCCCCTAGGAGATTATCACAGCTGATTTTCAATATAGAAACATTTAACTCCAGAAATAGCTAGACGTTTCCTAAATGAACTGGCAGTGGAAATCTGTGAAGACACTCTAAAAAAAAACCTATCTTATGATAAGACAAATGTCCGAAAAAATTGAAAGCTGGTAAAGTATAGTGTAAGGTGTAAAGAAATAAACTATCAAAAATATTTAGTATTTCGCATTTTGTTGCAAAACGAACCTTACTTTTCAAATATCCCTTGTAAATATAAGCCTTTCTTAGTTCTTTGGGCTAGCTTCTTGTCTCTCTCGGATTTTAGCACTGCACTGATATAAAAATATGTGCAATCCCCTCAAGAAACTACAGGTGAGCCAAAAAACTACGAACCGCCCGCGCGACATCGGTCATGATGGATAGTTTCCTAAAGAGGTGCCAAAAATGTATGGACAACGACGGTAGCCCGTTTCAGCATCTACTTTCATAAAGTTGCTAAGTAAGGCCTTTAAAAGTAGTTTTAAAAATGTTGTATAGTTTCATCCGCGCCTTTCTATGATAGCGGCATACGACAACGAGCGCCGAGTACGCGGACAGGAAAAACACCGCGCAGCCGGTTCGTAGTTTTTTGGCTCTCCTTGTATATTACAGTCAATTTGAGAAAAACATCTGCTGTGTTGCATTTACACGACTTTCTCAACTCACTCTTCTTCTTGCAGAAACCGTATTATTCGATCCATGTCTTGTTAATCCAGATGAACCTTCAATTCATATTTACACATGTAGGATATAGTTGTAAGATATAGTAGATAAAGTGTTAAGTCATAGTTTTAAAGAGCGTGTCGCTATGTGGTAGCTTTGGAATAGGGTTGCCAGATATCTGAAAACAAATTAAGGAACAGGTGCGCATTTCTTACCCCCACGTGCAACTGAAACACTTACGGCAATATTTACAAAATGCTTTGCACTTATCCCAAGTGTATGTGTTCACTTCACAAGTTTTTAACAGGCACCCTTCATTGTTGACGGATATCAATCAAAAGGGAAAAGTAAGCCTCACAGTAGTTGTTAATTATTAGGCTCGCCAACCCCCCAAAATATCGCCAAATTTCTAGACGAGCCAATTGTAAGTGGGTTAGTACCAACAATACCAACTTATATAACACTAAAACTTACTGGGAATAACTTTTTGCACTATAAAGAAATATAGCAAATTGTTTTTTACCAACCCCAGACTGAAAACATTAGCGATTTCAAGACATTTAACACAAATCCGGGACTGTCCCGTAAAATTCAGGATGTCTGGCAACCCTACTTTAAAATTACATGCTCTTTGATGACCACGAGAAAAATTGACATACCTATCGGTTGGGAAAAGCATAAACATTTGAAAAGTCAAACCAATAACAAGGAATATCTCGGAAATGGTTAAAATCACACACGCAAAGGATTTATTTAACATAAATCTTATCCTGTGCCAAAGTCATTCTTCAAAGTGCCTGATGTGATCTTATACAATTTTTCTAGATTAAACGCTTAGTGCAGTTAACACCTCTTTGGCCTGTTTCAGGTCAGCTTCTCACCATCAGCTGCCTATGCTGATAAGTACTGCAACCAGAATACAGGTACCCAACGAGCGCTGATACTATCCAGAGTGCTTGTTGGTGAAACCTGTAGTGGTTCACAAGATGGTGTGCTTCCAATCGAAGGCTTTGATACCACAACAGGAAACGGAGGACAGGTGTATGTCAAGTATAATGATAATGAATTCTACCCTGAATATGTGGCCTATTATGTCAACAATAACCCTTATGTAGGTCGTCGACGTGGATTTCATTGGTGGTTGTGAGGACTCCATATGTAATCGAAGAGCATTATTTACTTACATAAGACTTAGCAAAAAGTAATTCTTAAATGGTACAGGTGTCCCATAATGATCCTAAGTTTTTTTTAAAAAAATACAGAGAGAGCCAGAAAACTACGAACCGACTGCGCGGTGTTTTTCTTGTTCGCATCCTCGGCGCTCGTTGCCGTAAGTAAAGCCTTTAAAAGTAGTATTAAAAATGTTGTATGGTTTCATCCGCGCCTTTCTATGATATGGACAGACGGCAACGAGCACCGAGGACGCGGACAAGTAAAACACCCCGCTGCGGTTCGTAGTTTTTTGGCTCTCCCTGTATTACACATCGTTTACTTGACAAGAGCTAATGTTACTACGTCAATATGAAGCCAAACACCGCCATTAATCATGAAACAAAACATGAGGCAGATATCCTCTACAACTTCGTTAGCTTCACTCTTTTGGCAACATTTTCAGCGACCTTTAGAGCAAAGCTGAATATCACCCATGACAGTCTAATTTCTGCATTGAGTTGAGGATGGTTCGTCGATTGTCCACAATATTTTAAATACTCCTACAGAAAATAATCGCGATTTCGGTTGCCAATTCTGGACGCCGTTGCTAGAGATGAGACTTTCTTTCAGCACATATTGTTCCGATAGCAGTGTGACAGGTCGCACCATCGTTTTGGAACCACGTGTCTTCCACGTTGAATTCTTCCAATCGCGTCCATAATGATTGTGTTATAACAATCACCATTCATTGTCACTGATTTTTCTGTCTCGTCTTCAAAAATGTATGATCCAGTAAGTCCGCCAGCTGATAATCCACACGAAACAGTGACTTGTTCTAAACACAGCGACTTCTCACGGACCATTCGGTGATTCTCCGTGCCCCGAATCCGCGAATTCCGTTTAGTCACATGGTCATTAAGCTGGGTTTGTGCCTCACCACTGAAGATTATTTTCCTATAAAAATCACTATCCAATTCTGGAATTCTCAGTATCCAATCGGTAAATGTTTGAAGTTGCTATGATCGGTCGGCTTTAGCTCTTGTGTTAGTTGGATGTTAAGAAAAGATGCATATGCAAATCTTTTGTTAAAATTCGCTGCAAACGTCTTGTCGGAATGGTTATTCGTCCAAAACGGCAGCGAATCCACTCCATTGGGCTCATAACATCGTTTGTCTGACGAGGGCAACCCGATAGACGAGAAAGGACGTCCAGGTGATTTGTTGATCTCACCTGTCTCTCCACTGGAGACATATAAGATTCATTTCGTCTACCAAAAATTACACTCCTCGAATGGTCTCTACGTAACATTCACCATACTTGAAATGTAGTTTCAGAATCTGGACGCGTTGCTCCTTGGTGTATCAATCTTCCTCTTCTTCTAACGCTACTCATTTACTGTCGTCCAGCTCCTTAACGTCTATATTCAGTAATATTTTATTATTCAATACATTAAACTCTTCTTCTGTTTAATTGCTCAGTATATATCGCTTTCATTACACATTAATCAATTGATTTATATTTAATATCACAAAAACAGTATTTTTTTTATTCCTCTTCTCCTTTTCCCTATTTATTTTATCACTTCTTGTTCTAACTCGAGTGTTGCTCTTCTAATAAAAGCATGTCATAGGTTCCTTGTTGAAGATTTCTTGTTTTACTGGGTTGTAATAATGCTTCTTATACAGGGTGAGCCAAAGACTCCGAACCGCCTGCGCGGTGTTATTCCCGTCCGCGTCCTCTGCGCTCGCTGTCGTCTGCCGCTATCATAGAAAGGCGCGGATGAAACCATACAACATTTTTAAAACTACTTTTAAAGGCTTTACTTACCAACTTTATGAAAGGAGATGCAGAAAATGGCCACCCTCGTTGTCCATAAGTTTTTGGCACCTCTTTAGGAAACGATCCATCACTCTCCAATTTTTTTCGAGTCAACAGTTGACGCCCGTACATACGTAAATACAATTTCGCCCCCCCTTTTTTTTAGAGAATTAACAGCCAAGAGAGCATGATTTTGCCTTTTTTCAACAAGACTCTGCAACAGCTTATACGGCCAATATTTCGATGAGAAGAATTGAAAGTGTGTTTGAGCACAGAATTATTAGTGTAGATTTTATGCCCCCCTCGGTCCCCCGAGATAATCCCCTGTGATTTCTATCTCTGGGGTAACTTAAAGTATACAAGACAAACCCACTCACCCTGGAAGCATTAAAACAAAATATCCGCAAGGAAATTGCCAACATTTCTCAACATGAACTACGGCGAGTGATGGATAGTTTCCTAAAGAGGTGCCAAAAATGTATGGACAACGACGGTGGCCAGTTTCAGCATCTCCTTTCATAAAGTTGGTAAGTAAAGCCATTAAAAGTAGTTTTATAACTGCTGTATGGCTTCATCCGCGCTTTTCTATGATAGCCACAGATGGCAGCGAGTGCCGAGGGGGACGCGGAGAGGAAAAACACCGCGCATCCGGTTCGTAGATTTTGGCTCATCCTGTACTTATTATTACCAGATAAAAAACAAATGCATATGTTATGTGGTAGTTGTAAATAGTGGTAGAATACTGTAACACACACATGTTTAGTCGTTTGAGTCATGTGAAACATACTAACTTATACTGTCAAGATTATAGAATAAAGAAGATTTGCTAGTGTTTGTTTAAAAAAAATTAAGAAGAAGAAGGAAAACAGTTTTCAGCATGACATATATTTACTGGAAAATGATAATAACAATTAGCTTTGACTAACAGTTGGGAATATAACCTGTGACATTATCAAGATAACAGAAAAATTGCTGCCAAATGGTCAATGTCCTACAGGAACAATTTCGGATTTAGCATATACAGGGTGAGCCAAAACACTCCGAACCGCCTGCGCGGTGTTTTTCCTGTCCGCGTTCTTGGCGCTCGTTGCCGTTTGCCGCTATCATAGAAAGACGCGGATGAAACTATACAACATTTTTAAAACAATTTTTAAAAGCTTTACTTACCAACTTTATGAAAGGAGATGCTGAAACTGGCTAACGTCGTCGTCCATACATTTTTGGCATCTCTTTAGGAAACTATCCATCATGACCGATGTCGTCTAATGTTTCTTTGGTAAGAACCGAACGCCGTCTTTTAGATTCCTTAGCCTGAACACTTCCTGTAGCCTGAAATTTACTGTAAAGTTCATGGGTTGTTGTACGGCCGGGAACTTTTACACCTGGAAATCTTTGTGCAAATCATACTTTCACTTGGCGAGCTGACCGAGTTAACACATACGAATCATAAATAAATACATGCTGTGCAGTAGAAATCAC
This sequence comes from Deroplatys truncata, assembly GCA_030765065.1. NCBI lineage: Eukaryota > Metazoa > Arthropoda > Insecta > Mantodea > Mantidae > Deroplatys > Deroplatys truncata. Next base: position 49,575,899 of record CM060985.1, read on the forward strand.
ATAATATACTTTGTGACTAAGCACATGACAAAATAATAAATAGCTCGTAATAACTGAACTACATCACATCACCGTCAACTCAATACTGCACTTCACACTGCACAGCAGCGTGACCTTGTTTATAGCTGCAGTGCGTTATCATGTTTTTATCATATTTCCACACGCCCAGTGGAAAAACTTCGCGCAGATGGTAATATTGTTCATAACATACACCTCCGGCGTAACGTAAAACATAAAGTGTACAAGACAAACCCACACACCCTGGAAGAATTAAAACAAAATATCCGCCACGAAATTTCTCAACGTGAACTACGGCGATAGTTTCCTAAAGACATGCCAAAAATGTATGGACAACGACGGTGGCCAATTTCAGCATCTCCTTTCATAAAGTTGGTAAGTAAAGCCATTAAAAGTAGTTTTAAAACTGTTGTATGGTTTCATCCGCGCCTTTCTATGAAAGCAGCAGACAGCAACGAGCGCTGAGGACGCGGACAGGAAAAACACCGCGCAGGCGGTTCGGAGTCTTTCGGCTCACTCTGTAGTACAAAATTGGCTACATGCCACTATACACAGAAAACTACTAAGGACATAATTCAGTGTACAAACGACTGCGTTTACAGTTTTTTTTATAATGCGGGTAATGATGCTCTAAACTCGATGTCGTATCTAGAAATAGCAGTATCGCCCAATCACTAATTTTTTCACTTCCAAATTATTAATTACGAGGGCTGATCAATAAAGAATGAGGCTGATTTTTTTTCTTCACAGATATTTATTACTCCATTTCAATGTTGACATTATCTTTTTCAAAGTAGTCCCCTCCTACTTGAATGCACTTTTTATAGCGTCGAACACATGGTGCAGGCCATTCTTTGTCAGGTCTTTGAGAATCGCCTCACTTTTCTTCAGCACTGCTTCAGTGCTCTCAAATCGAATGCCCCTGACCTTTGCCTTTAGTGATGGGAATAAAAAGAAATTACAGGAGCAAGATCGGGGCTATAAGGTGGATGCGGCACACAGCTAATGTTGAATTTAGCCAAAAATTCCTGGAGTTGATTTACGACGTGAGGCCGCGCGTTGTCGTGATGAAGTCGCCACCCATTCCGATGAAGTTCTGGACGTTTCCTTGCAATGTGATTCTTCATTGTAGCCAATACTGTACGCTACTGTAACAGTAGTGTGAGGGGGAACAACAATCACAGTAGCTGTGCTGATGTTGACTTCAGTCAGCAGAAGCCGAAACACCAGGCCCACCTTGCTTAGCACAGAGGACTGACTCGCCCTTCTTTGAAGTCCTTGAACCACCTAAACACCGTTGCACAAGGTAGTGCATCTTCACGTATGCTTGCTTCAGGTTTTCGAAAGTTTCAGAAACTGTATGATTTAAACGAAAACAAAATTTTATTGCGCTGTATTGCTTCTCTCTTGTCACCTCCATTTTGTGGTATGCGAAATTCAAGTAGGGTCAACAATAAACAACCAACCTACCGATGCGAGAGTGCTGCTGTCTATGGGCATTATATATGAAACCCCGCTCTTTTCAAATATTCATGGTAGAGAGAGGAAACTATCAAGGAAGCTACAGGAAAAAATCAGTCTCAGTCTTTATTGATCAGCCCTCGTACTTCACCGTACGTCATTAGGAACACTTCTCTTGCATGTATCACTCAATTTTAACTGATAGTGATAACAATACACAGTGTTGGCAACTTTCGTTAGCCAAAAGTCACCACATTCCTAATTAAAAGTCACTACATCAAATTAAAAGCCGTAGGAATTTGAAAGTAAAGAACTGTTAAAGGAAAATCTCAGAGTTCTTTTAAAGGGATCTGATCCAGCCAAAACTTTGTAGCAGTAAAGTCCACGTGCTAAAATAATGCTTTGATATTATATAAGACCTAAGTTACGCAACTAATTCTCTGTTTCGATTATTCTGGAAGGAATTCAATAGCATTCAGCTGCAAATCAAAAATGAGCCCGTTCAAAACATTCAGAGGGTTACTCGTAGATAGCAGGCACACTTTTTGGACAATATTTGGGAGTTTTTGCTTCAGTTCATTCAATAGTTAAGTTCCACACACAGTTTCTTTCTTATTCTTCAATGACGCCTTTGGACTGCATTACTTTCCTAGTAGCGTCCATTACGTATTAATCTATTGGGTTATTTAAAAAATTAGGACATATGCCTAGCTACATACATACTCTTTTTTTTTAAAAAACAAAATTTTCATTTTCTAAAATGTAGACTTCCAAATACTTTTTTGGGGGAGGAAAATTAAGAGATTCGCCAATTTAATAAGCCCAAGTAAATAATATTTTCTTCGTTACTTTTACATCTAAATATCGTGTGTTAAGTGGGTCTTAAGCTTCCACAACTGCAACATTCATAATTAGCATGTCCAGTTTTCTTTAAAAACCAAAAATTTTTGCAATATGGAATCTTGATTCTTGCTATAGTACAGAGTGAGCTAAAATACTCCGAACCGCCTGTGCGGTGTTTTTCCTGTCCGCGCCCTCAGGGCTCGTTGCCGTCTGCCGCTATCATAGAAAGGCGCGGATGAAACCATACAACATTTTTAAAACTACTTTTAAAGGCTTTACTTACCAACTTTACGAAAGGAGTTGCTGAACCTGGCCACAGTCGTCCATACATTTTTGGCACCTCTTTAGGAAAGTATCCATCACTCGCCGTAGTTCACGTTGAGAAATTTCCTGGCAGATATTTTGTTTCAAGTCACCCCGGATGGTTATTTTATGAACAATATTGCCGGCTGCGCGGTGTTTTTCCACTGGGCGTGTGGAAATATGATAAAAACATGATTACGCACTGCTGCTACAAACAAAGTATATATTATACAGACAACGTGTATTTATTTATGATTCGTATGTGTTAACTCGGTCAGCTCGCCAAGTGTAAGTACGATTTGCAGAAAGATTTCCAGGTGTAAAAGCTCCAGGCCGTACAAGAAATCAAGAACTTTACAGTAAATTTCAGGCCACAGGAAATGTTCAGGCTAAGAAATGTTCGATTCTTACCGAAGAAACATTAGACGACATCGGTCATCGTTTGGAAAATTTCTCCCAAAATTCTATGATGGATAGTTTCCTAAAGACGCGCCAAAAATGTATGAGCGCCGAGAGCGCGTACAGAAAAAACACCGTGCAGGTGGTTCGGAGTCTTTTGGCTCACCCTGTAGATCCCTCATATGTATTAAATTTTAATTTGTTGAACCAAGGTAAGTAATCCTTTTGGGTTTCCATAATTTTGTATAAAGGTTCTTGATAACTGCTATGTAGCTAACTTTATTAGGAAGATAAGTGTTGTAATTTGGTCCTTAATGTCTTGCCCATTTTGCTAATTAATCAGTTATTTCGTTTTATACCATTTTGACCTGGAAGCCATACGAATTTAATTTTAATCACATTTTGGTGAGCTTTATATAAAAGGTATCTTATTTCAATTTCAAATAGTCAATATCTTTTATCTTTCTTTGCCTATAAATTTTCATATGGGAGCTTTTGAATCGGTAATCTGTATCTGAATCTTTAAACTTGTTGTTAAAAATGAAGCTTATGAAGTTATATGTTCTGCTGAATAAATTGGCAGAATTTTTAAAATTAATATCCCAAATAAGTCAGCTCTAGTTATTCCGGCCAAAATATATTCAAGCATAGGATTAACGATCTGTTGGTTGACGAAAATGATTGAGATTGATTAAAGTATCCAGCAAATGTGTAGGGTCATTATTTTCATCGTTGTTCGCTGAACCTCAAAAGAGAAAAGCATACAATTTATTGCCTAACTCCAAATGAACTAAAATGTCATTTCTCTAACTGTTCTTAGAGAAAACTATTTCTCATCACATGGGAAAGTTGCTTTATCAAATGCAACGTTACTGTCAGGAGAAAGATCGCATCTATAGGTATTTATTTAATGTTGCATCAATTAAAAAAAGAAAAAAGAAATACATATATTATTACAGTGCCTATCTTAATTTTACATTTAACAATGAAATTATCCTTAGCAAATATACCGAGGCATAAATTAATTCCTGCCAGAATTGTCTCTTAATGGTTACTAAAATCGTCAGGAATGTCACTAGTCGTTTAATGATTTAAGAAAGACTACAGAGCTAGGGACCTGTCGCCAAGTTTGGCATCACCGAATACACAAAAATGACAGTCTTAATCCAACACAGTCTGTTAAATTTCAGGTCCGGCAACCAAACAAAACCAGAGGCGCTCAATTTAAAAATTGCGTTCATTATGGGACATCCTTTATTATTATTTTAAGCAGTTTAAAACAAATGTCCTTATTAGCGCACATTTTAGTAATAAGTGACACTATTTAATTATCATTTTGCACATCTGAAATAACTTCTGAAGAAATAAATATTTCAGGAGAACAAGGAAAATGTTTATAATAACAAATAAATTATTTAACATTTTACTGAATTTGTTCTATTCATTGTCTTTTAATGCTGCAAAAGTTTTATACTGAACAGATTACAATAAATCATTAAACTCTTTATTGAATTTACTCATTTTATTGCCTGTTAATATCGCAGTCATGGGTCTAAGTGACATACTCTTCTAGGGCAGTGAAGTAACACAATTTCACACAATGCATTGGAAGGGATGAAAATGTTTGGAATATTTACGTATCTTTGAAGAGTCGCTCACCGAGAAGTCCAAATGCAAGCATCGTAACGTTTCCCTCCTCTAGGAGAAACAGTCTTTCTAGAGTAGAGTGATGTATTTATTGGTCTTCAAAGCTTTACATACTGAGATTCGTACCTCGTACGGGTCAGAAATACTATACCTGCTCATATAAGGCCATGTATTTCACCGCGTATTTCTTACACTGAACTTTAAAGTAAATGATATTTTATAAGAATTGGTGGGGGGGGGGGACAGAAACCAACAGTAAATATAAGGCATAGTCGGACCCAGGGAAGGGCTGAGAGCTACTACACTACCCCTTTATGAAAGAAAATATTATGTTTGTTATACATGGTTTTGGTGTTGTTTTGCGTTGGTAAAATCAAAGTCAACACCTTTATTACTTTCTCTACTAAGTATAGTAAGAAGGGGAAGTATTGCATTCCACACAAAAATTCGATACAGAGATTTCACGCCGGAGATACATGTTTTGAGGACCCTACATACAAAAATTCTGATGTGTTGTACTCACATGACTTTCTCTACTCTTGTACGAACTATTTTTAAAAACGCTTATTCTCCATCTTCTTCATGTTAATCGAGATGCTAATCTTATTTTCTTGTAGGTGCAAGCGGAATTGGTAGGTTTTAAGCGATAGTCAAATATTTTAAAAGCTGGTTGCAATGCCAGCACTCCAGCTACTTTGCATGTCCAGGACATAATAATAACAGTAATAACAAAAAACTAATAAGTAATTCCCATTTGAGAATAAGTATTGGAAAATTCAAACAAATAACAAGGAATATTTCGGAAACGGGTCACTCAGAAAAAAAAAAAATGCATATGACATAAATTGTGTGTTTAAACGAGATCTCATTTTTTGTGTAGTAAAATTGTGTGTATCTCTTACAGTTTACCAGTTATGCGAAAGTCATTCGGAATGAAGAGGACTTTTGGGAACATTCCCAGAAAATTCAAAATATACATTTCATTTTTCATAAAATATCTTAAGTATATGATATTTTAATTGAAATCGTTAGAGCCGTTTTTGAGAAAATCAAAATTTTCGAAAAATGTTCCATGTAAATGGTAGTCTGGTGTGGGGGGAATTTTCTTGAAAGCCTTCGAGTCCCATCCTTGGAACATACTAAACTCAAATATTAAATTTGGTATTTATGTTAGTTTTCATTTTTGAGTTATGCTGTTCACAGACACGGACATGTTTCCAAAAAAAATGCTTTATTTGGATGAAGGACACCTCAAAACATGTATTTTCGGTGAAATCTCCGTGCCCTCATTGAACAGCATTTTATTTTAGTCGATTACAAAAAACCGTCAAAGAATAATAATTCAATTTATTAGACTACAAAAATCAGCAAGTTGCATCATTTCACCCGTGCCCAGTAGCCTTGCTCTCGTGCGAATGCAGGCGGAAGAAACCGAATTACATCGGCCGAACTGGAGCCGAATGACAAAGCGAAGAATGGTATTGCACGTACATGGAGATTTCATTGAAAATACACTATCTGCGGTATTCTGTGTAAAAAAAAATCTGATGTGTTACACGCACATGACTTTCTCCACTCTTGTACAAACAATTTTTACAAACGCTTATTCTCCATAAGCTTTATGTTAATCGAGATGTTAATCTTATTGCTAATTTTCTTGTAGATGCAAGAGGAATCGCTAGGCTTTAAGCGATAGTCAAATATTTTAAGAGCTGGTTGCTATGTGGAGTATTCCATTCTCTTTGCATGTCCAGGACAAAAAAAAAATGAATAACGAATTTGAGAAAATGTATAATTATTGGAAAATTTCAGGGATTAACAAGCAATATCTCGAAAATGGTTCACTCAACAAAAAATGTATATGACATAAATTGTATATTTTAATGCCATCTACATTTTTTGTGTAGTAAACTTTTGTCTATCTCTTTTACCAGTTATGCAAAAGTCGTTCACATTGAAAAATACTTTTGGAGACATTCCCAGAAAATTCGAGATATACATTTCATTTGTCATGAAAATATCTTAAACATATGATATTTTAATTAAAATCGTTAGAGCCATTTTTGAGAAAATTAAAATTTTCGAAAAATGTTCCATGTAAAGGGTAATCTGGGGTGGGGGTATTTTCTAGAAAACCTTCGTGTCGCATCTCTGGAAGATACTGAACCTAAATACCAAGTTTGGTGTTTATCCGACAGTTCGTTTCTGAGTTATGCTGTTCACAGACACGCGCGCGCGCGCACGCACACACACACACACACACACACTCACGGACATGTTTCCAAAAATGCTTTTTTTTTTTTGGATTCAGGGGGTCTCAAAACATATATTTCCGTTGAAATCTCGGTATCGAATTTTTGGGTGGAATACAATACTTCCCCTACTTACTATACGTGGTAGAGAATGTAAAAATATGATCCGTTAGATTCACATGATTTCTCTACTCTCTACCATTTATTAATGAGTATAACAACTCTTAGAAAAGATGTTTTTCTATCTACTTAATTTTAATCCAGAAAAACCTTTGCAGAAGTAGCTATATTACACATTTCCTTGTAGATAAACAGAGACAGCGATAGTCAAATGATTAAAAACTGAACGCTATGTGCTGGCCTTAAAATTCAATGCTGTTTGCAAACAATCGCGAGAAACAACTGAAAAACGACTTAGGTACTTACCCGAATTTTCGTCTTTGAGATATCTGTTCACAGATACACGTGGAGGTTTTCTAAAATTTTGATGTTAGATTTACATGACTTTCTCTACCTTCTAGCGCTTATTAGTAGGTATACAAGATTCTTCCGAAAGTTTATTTTCCTATCTACTTCGTTTTAATCGAGATAAACCTTCCTAGAAATAGCTGCATTACACATTTCGTTATAGAGACAAAGGGAACAGCGATAGTCAAATGTTTTAGAGCTGGCTGCTATATGCTGGCCTTAAAATTCCATATTGTTTCCATGCAATCCCGAGAAGTAACTGAAAATCGACAATGACTTGAAAAGAATGGCACTAATAACGGATATCTCGGAAATGGCTTATACCACAAAATAAAAGCAATTGCAAATAAATCGTGTGTTTGAAAGGCTTTTTTTTTTAAGTACGTTTTTGTCTTAGTTTAACGTTTACCAGTTATACAGGATTATACCAAATGAAGTGGACTTCACAGCCTACTCCCAGAAAATCAAAATACACATGTTATTTGTCATGTAAGTATTTTTAATGTAGAATATTAAATCAAAATTTGTAGAGTTATTTTTAACATAATAAAATTTCTAAAAGTGCAGCATGTATGGGATAGTTGGCGCGGGGGTGGTGGTTTCTTGAAAATCTTTTGTGTCGCATCTTTGGAAGGTACTGAACCTAAATAGCAACTTTGATATTTATCCAACTGTACACAGACACACACACACCCCCACACGAATATTTTTGCAAAAAAGTTTTTTTGAGCTCAATGTGCCTCAAAACATGTATTTCCAATTAAATCTCGGTATCGAATATTTAGATGGAATGCAATACCTTCTGTACTTTGACGCAGTAATTTGTGTCACAAATTATGTAAATGTAAAGAGTGATTATAGTGTGAATATGCATTATTGTGTGACATTGATTTGAGATGTTTGTTGATTGTAATTATTGTTGAGAAGTGGGTTTATACGGCCTTACTGAAACTGACAATAATAGCGTGCAGTAATGTAGCGAGGGGGTGAGCTGTTTATCATTATTAGAGACGAGCAAATGACGTAATAATGGCGCGTTTTTTTTAGAATTTGCGGGAACATTTTCCCTAGAGCATATGTTTTCGTAATTTTTATTGGATATAAAAATAGACGCTAATGTAGGCGCGTTTTATTAACCAATAGCAGCTCAGTTATAATCTTTAGGCATATCGGGGTGTGGGAGTATAAAAAGGGCTAAGTCAGAGGTAGATCCCTCCAGTCCATCGGAAACATTTGTACATTACACGTCGGCTCCAGTCCATCGGAAACATTTGTACATTACACGTCAGCTCTAGTCCATCGGAAACATTTGTACATTACACGTCGGCTCCAGTCCATCGGAAACATTTGTGCATTACACGTCGCTGAGTTCAACAGAAACAGTCATGGTGAATACATAGCATAGTTTATCGATTTGCAGGTTACGCGTAGCAAAGTTATAAAAAATCTCGTGTTGTAAGTTAATTACACAAAAAGTTTAAGTCCGCGAATTAATAATGGGCAGTAAAGAAGTTATTATAACAGTTTCAGTTTGGCAGTGTCAAGATTAATATGTGAAAGTGAATAATGTGTTAAGACAATAAAAGTGTAAAACAAATTCTTTCATCAGTGTTATCTTTGGATAAAAACTCCTTTCCGTTTACACACCTGTATAAGATAAGTGCTCGACCGAAAAATCATAGCTAGCCGGAGGACAGTGAACCCAAAAATTGAACACAATAATAGGCGCTCAGTAAAAGATAACACGAAGTGACCGCGACAAATTGTCTTTTATACATGCGGCAAATAAACAGTAGCATTCTTTCAAACTTAACAAAGAATAACGTCGCAAATTGGCTACCACAACGTGGAGCTAACAAACTTAACAAAGAATACCGCCCCAACTTACTAGATAGATGCATAAGGTATCTTTATTGTTTTCAAATTATTGAAGTTATTACACAAGTATTTAGTGCATGGGTCGTTGACCGTACATGTATACTTAAGATACAAGGTATGGTGACAAAATAAACAACAGAAAAAGAAGCAAAACAAGAAAAAGGAAAATAGAGATAAATTATCTTTGACTAACTGAACAAATTTGACCCAGCTTCCCGCACTTTAGCCAAGAAAATGCCCATGTTTTGCCAGTTGCTCTGGTAAGCCATTAGATCCCTGCATGCCATTCTTCTCCTAGAAGGACTTCAGAACTTTACTTTGAGTTTAATTGTTCGCTGGTCCTCCCACTGTACCCAGTCCTCATTCAAATCACAGAATGGACAGATTCTGCTGTCAGAATCGTCAGTCATTTTCTGTGCCCCCCAGCCTAAACCATGCCATTCCTGATCTTTCCTTTCTTCCTAAGTTAAGTATATATGCCTCTCCTGCAATTCAATTTTATTTCATTTGCTAGACTTAGAGAAGGTTTAATTTTACAATCCGATTCTATTTCCTGTTGGTTGATGTCTCTTAGTCTTCTTTTGACTCCTTTCCATATGTTTTTGTCATTGGTTTCAGCTCTTTGCCATACTGAACCCATTCCTATTCTCCTCAAACCCCTTTCCAGATCTGCTGCCCAAAACTTAGGAGACAGGTTTTCTCGCTGGTATTTATAACATTTGGATCGTAGTGTGGAGTTATCCCCCTGCATCAGCCTCAGCCAGTACTTCACCGCTCTTATTTTACAGTGTATTGTGTCTTCATAACATCCCAGCTCCCTCAGTACCCCCGAATTTGATGTGCCTTGTGAAACTTCGAGAACTCTTTTCCAAAATGCTACCTGTGTTTTATTTAGATTATCTGCTCTTTCCCATCCCCAAATTACACTTCCGTATAACAAAATCGGCCTTATCTAAGAGTTTATGATGTCTTTTCTAATATATCTACGGGTACATCGGTATCCACGAGAGATAAGTAATAATTCATTTAACTCCCTCGTCCTTTATAGTTAGATACTGATAGATGTTTGTTCCATTTTCCTCTCATATTAAACATTACTCCTACTATGTGGTAGAGCTAGTAAAAAACTTACTAGGTAGTGGTTGTAGGTATAAATGCAGTAGAGGAAACTGAATCCATAGTCAGCCGTTTAAAAGGGTCTAAAGTAGGTATATGCCGGATTTAAAATTCTATTCTCTTTCCGTGACATCACGAGAAACAAGCGAAAAAATAAAACTTAAAAAAAAACAGAAAGCATTGATCAATTCACACCAATAATAATGGATATCTCGCAAATGGATATGCCACAAAAAAGAAGTTAGGTGAGAAAAATTGTGTGGCTTAATAAGGGCAAACTACAAATAGAAATGTGGCATTAAGAACGCCAACGATGAACAAGTATAACAGGGCGGTCGACGTAATGTGACATCAGTTTTACATCATAACGCGTTGTCGGTGTGTTTTGAAACAATGAGTAAAACATGTACGGGCCTCATCAAAAGCCGGCCGACGCAATTAGATTCTCTGCGCCGACATGAGCACTGAAACGCGGTCTTTCTAAGGTCAAGTGAGTCATCGCTCGCTTCCAGATGCCTGCCTTGTCCAATGTCCATGCTTTAAGCGGTCACGTGATTTGGGAATTCACCTCATTACGTCATACAGGCGACAGGGGCACAGCACAATGCGCAAACGCCAGATGCGATTCGCAATTGCTCAAGCTAGGGTGGACGCTTTCGGAAATCGCGATTGCTTAAAAGTGCCAAGCAGCTGTTGTGTAACTCGAACGATATCCCGCAGTCTTTTGCTGGTACAATATTTGAGTTGGAGGTAAGCGATGTCGTGGTTTTTCGTTTACATTCCAATTAGTTATGTAGTATAATTGTTCAATCACATTATTCCCTATCCGGGTAGGAGCTATGAATTTTTACAAAACTTACGGAATCTGTGTGGTTTTTTGTTTTATTTTTTTTTTATTACTATCTATACTACGTATAGCAAGTAGGGGAAGTATTACATTCCACCCAAAAATTCGATACCAAGATTTTACCGGAAATATATGTTTTGCGGCCCCCTGAATCCAAAAAAAAAAAGCATTTTTGGAAACATGTCCGTCTATATGGCTGTGAACAGCATAACTCAGAAACGAACAGTCGGATAAACACCAAACTTGGTATTTAGGTTCAGTATCTTCCAGAGATGCGACACGAAGGTTTTCAAGAAAATCCTCCCACCTCAGATTACCCTTTACATGCAACATTTTTCGAAAATTTTAATTTTCTCAAAAATGGCTCTAACGATTTTGATTAAAATATCATATGTTTAAGATATTTTCATGACAAATAAAATGTATATCTTGAGTTTTCTGGGAATGTCTCCAAAAGTATTCTTCATTATGAACGACTTTTGCATAACTGCTAAACCGTAAAGATACACAAAATTTCACTACACAAAAAATGTACATCGCATTAAAATACACAATTTATGTCATACATTTTTTGTTGTTGAGTGAATCATTTTCGAGATATTGCTTGTTATTCCCTAAAATTTTTCGATACTTATTTTCTCAAATGGGTATTCGTTATTCATTTTTTTTATGTCCTGGACATACAAAGAGAACGGAATACTCCACATATCAACCAGCTCTTAAAATATTTGCTCGCTTAAAACCCACTATATTCTCCTTGCATCTACAACAAAATTAGCAATAAGATTAACATCTCGATTAACATGAATCATATGGGAAATAAGCGTTTGTAAAAATACTTTGTACAAGGGTAGAGAAAGTCATATGAGTGTAACACATCAGATTTTTTTTATCTGTACACATTATTGTGTACTGTGCTGGCTTCTTAAAAATACGCAGGAGTGTTAATTTATTCATAATATTGGGTCCTTGGCGATCGCATAGCGACGACTGACATGTTAGTGCCGAGATGACAAAAAAAAATCTGATGTGTTACACTCGTATGACTTTCTCTGCGCTTGTACAAACTATTTTTACAAACGCTTATTCTCCATCTACTTCATGTTAATCAAGATAAACATTTGAAGACTCTATCTTATTGCTAATTTTCTTGTAGATGTAAGGGGAATATATATTTACAAGGGCAATATAGAAATACAATAGCCTTTAAGCACATACATATCTCTTAATAGCTGGTTGCTAGGTGCAGCACCATTCCCTTTGCCACAGATTAATACTCTTTGATATCCAAGACAAAAAAATCTGATGTGTTACACTCACATGACTTTCTCTACTCCTGTACAATCTATTTTTACAAACGCCTATTCTCCATATGCTTCATGTTAATCGAGATATCGAGATGTCAATCTTATTGGTAATTTTCTTGTAGATGCAAGGGGAATATGGTAGCTTTTAAGCGATAGTCAAATATTTTAACGCTGGTTGCTATGTGGCGCATTCCATTCTCTTTAAATGTCCAGGACATAAAAAAATGAATAACGAATTTGAGAAAAAGTATAAGTATTGGAAAATTTAAGGAAATAACAAGCAATATCTCGAAAACGGTTCACTCAACAAAAGAAATGTATATGACTTACGTTGTGTATTTTAACGCGATCTACATTTTTTGTGTAGTACAATTTTGTCTATCTCTTATGGTTTACCAGTTATGCAAAAGTCGTTCACAATGAAGAATACTTTTGGAGACATTCCCAGAAAATTCGAGATATACATTTCATTTCTCATGACATTATCTTAAACATATGTTATTTTAATCAAAATCGTTACTGCCATTTTTGAGAAAATTAAAATTTTCGAAAAATGTTCTATGTAAAGGGTAGTCTGGGGTGGGGGGATTTTCTTGAAAACCTTCGTGTGGCATCTCTGGAAGATACTGAACCTAAATACCAAGTTTGGTGTTTATCTGACTGTTCGTTTTTGAGTTATGCTGTTCACAGACACACACACACACGGACATGTTTCCAAAAATTCTTTTTTTGGATTCAGGAGGTCTCAAAACATGCATTTCCGGTGAAATCTCGGTATCGAATTTTTGGGTGGAATGCAATACTTCCCCTACTTACTATACGTAGTAGAGAAAGTAAAAATCAATAACGAATTCCCATTTATGAAAATAAGTATTGAAAAATTTAAGGGAATAACAAGCAATATCTCGAAAATGGTTCACTCAACAAAAAAATGTGTATAACATAAATTGTGTATTTTAACGCGATCTACATTTTTTGTGTAGTAAAATTTTGTCTATTTCTTATGGTTTACCAGTTATGCAAAAGTCGTTCACAATGAAGAATGCTTTTGGAGACATTCCCAGAAAATTCAAGATATACATTTTATTTGTCATGAAAATATATTAAACATATGATATTTTAATCAAAATCGTTAGAGCCATTTTTGAGAAAATTAAAATTTTCGAAAAATGTTCCATGTAAAGGGTAATTTGCGGTGGGGTGATTTTCTTGAAAACCTTCGTGTCGCATCTCTGGAAGATACTGAACCTAAATACCAAGTTTGGTATTTATCCGACTGTTCGTTTCATACTTATGCTGTTCACAGACACACACACAGAGACACACAGACACACACACGGACAAGTTTCCAAAAATACTTTTTTTTGGATTCAGGGGTCTCAAAACATGTATTTCCGGTGAAATCTCGGTATCGAATTTTTGGGTGGAATACAATACTTCCCCTACCAACTATACGTAGTAGAGAAAGTAAAAATCTGATGTGTTACACTCACATGACTTTCTTTACTCTTGTACAAACTATTTTTACAAACGCTTATTCTCCATCTACTTCATGTTAATCGAGATAAACATTTGCAGACTATCTTATTGCTAATTTTCTTGTAAACGTAAGGGGAATATATATTTACAAGGGCAATTTGGAAATACAGCAGTCTTTAAGCACATACATATCTCTTTATAGCCTTTAAGCACACACATATCTCTTAATAGCTAGTTGCTAGGTGCAGCACCATTCCCTTTGCCACAGATTAATACGCTTTGCATATCCAAGACAAAAAATGAATAACGAATTCCCATTTGAGAAAATAAGTATTGAAAAATTTAAAGGAATAACAAGGAATATCTCGAAAATGGTTCACTCAACAAAAAAATGTATATGACATAAATTCCGTATTTTAACGCGATCTACATTTTTTGTGCAGTAAAATTTTGTCTATCTCTTATGGTTTACCAGTTATGCAAAAGTCGTTCACAATGAAGAATACTTTTGGAGACATTCCCAGAAAATTCGAGATATACATTTTATTTGCCATAAAAATATCTTAAACATGATATTTTAATCAAAATCGTTAGAACCCATTTTTGAGAAAATTAAAATTTTCGAAAAATCTTCCATGTAAAGGGTACTCTGGGGTGGGGGATTTTCTTGAAAACCTTCGTGTCGCATCCTTGGAAGATACTGAACCCAAATACCAAGTTTGGTGTTTATCCGAGTGTTCGTTTCTGAGTTATGCTGTTCACAGACACACACACAGACAGACAGACACACAGACACACACACGGACATGTTTCCAAAAATGCTTTTTTGGATTCAGGGGGTCTCAAAACATGTATTTCCGGTGAAATCTCGGTATCGAAATTTTGGGTGGAATACAATACTTCTCCTACTTACTATACGTAGTAGAGAAAGTAAAAATTTTCTTGAAACAAATTGTGTGATTTAACGCTTATTATATATACAACGTTGTACAAAATTCCTTAAAATGAGTAGAACTTCACAGACTATTCCCAGAAAATCCAAGGTAAACATTTTATTTGTCATACAAATATATTTAAAATAATTCATTTTAATAAAAACCGTCAGAACCATCTTTGGCTTGTTCAAAAGTTTCGAAAAATCTATAGTTTGGGGTGAAGCGATTTTCTTGTAAATGTTCCTGTCGCATCTTTGGAAGGTATTGAACTTATATACCATGTTTACTACTGATCTGATTTTTCGTTTTTTAATTACGCTGTTCACACACACGCACGCACGCACCCACCCTTTTCTAAAAATGCTTTTATAGGATTTAAAGGGCCTATCAAAATATGTATTTCCGTGAAATATCGCTATATAATTTTTGGTAGACTGCACTACTTTCCCTACCTACCCAGTACACGATAAAGAAAGCAATAACTAATCGATAATAAGTAAATAACATTTACTTATTAGTTATGTAATAACATTTTTTTTATTTGGTTAAAACATATGAATAATGTTAAATGTACACGAAACAATGTTTCCTGAGTCCGAAAATGTAAATTTTATTGTACATGTTTTTGCATATTTTCGATTTTTCAAAACAAATTAATAAAATAAAAGAAAATAAAGTCTGAGACAATAAACGGCGAGCGGTAGGTATCACATTTTCAAAGAGTTTCCGATTGTTAACGCGCGAGGATTATATCAAAGAACTGCCGATGAAACTTATTCAGTGGGACACAATACAGATGCAGTTTGGGTTTGTTTGTGCATGTAGAGTAATTGCGTTAACCACCAGCGTTCTCTAGTTATAGCAAATAAAATGCCATCAGTGAAATCGATTTATCTACTCAACTAAGTATATTTGTACGAGAAAACGAAGGTGTGCTTACTACAAATGGACTAGTTTTATTTTGTGTTGCGTGTGAAATGCGAATAAGTGCAGACACTCGTTTCCAAGTGACGCAACATTTAAAAACAGCAAAACATTTTAAAAATGTTTCACTAAAAAAAAGTGCTAAACAGTCAATGCTAAAAGCCAATACGGGTATCCCAAATGAAGTAACTTGTTCAACTTCAGGCCGCCAGTTGTCAACCTATGGACCTATGTGAAGCTTTCGCTTGTGCAGACATTCCGATTTATAAATTAGAACATCCTAAATTACGTGCATTCTTAGAAACGCATATAAAACAGACTATACCACATGAGTCTACTCCTCGCAAACATTGTGTTCCATTACTTTATGAAAAAAGAAACAATGCAAGAAATTGGTGACTCTATTAAGGATAATCTAATCTGGGTTTGCATAGTGAAACTCCAGATGCGTGTGACCGATCTATATGTAATGTGATTGTCGGTACGCTCGGTGAAAATGGACTGTCAAAGGCTTATCTTCTAACAGTGGAAGAAATAGCAACAACAAATCATTCAACAATTGCGAAAATATTCAATAATGCAATGTTGCTATTATGCCCAGAGGGAATTCGGTATGAAAATGTAGTTTTGTTTTTATCTGACGCAGCCCCATATATGGTTAAGGCAGAAGGGGGGTTAAAACTGCTTTATAGTAGACTGATTCATGCAACATACTTGGCGCATGCAATGCATCGCCTGAGTGAAACTGTGCGCTTAAATTTTCCTACTGTTAATAGTTTAATATCAAGCGTAAAAAAGGTTTTCCTTAAATCTCCGAGTAGAATCAGTTTGTTTAAACAGTTGGCTCCAGGAATTCCACTTCCTCCAGAACCGATCATTACGATCAGGCTGCCATATATTATTGTAACAATTCTGACATTATCGAGAACATACTTCAAGAACTAAATGAAAACGAAGCAGAAAGCATTGTTGAAGCGAAGGGTCCTGTATGTAGGGATGGGATAAAGGAGGAATTAATTTACATTAAGTCACATTTCAACTGCATTTCTACAGCCATCAAAGCGCTCGCACGAAATGACTACCACCTGTCACAAACTTAACTTTAATAGAAAGTCTCTACTAAAGCTAAAAATCTGCGCCAGGTCAAATTGCAAAAAAGGTAGTTGAAAAATTTGAATATGTACTGCAAAAAAATCCAGGGTACCATACATTACAACATATTGCAAATATCATTTCTGGTAAAACGGAGAGCAAATTGTTGGACATTGAAGAAACATTGTCGCTGGAAGAAATTGTAAAGTTTAAATATGCACCTATAACGTCTGTTGTTGCCGAACGTTGTTTTTCTCAGTACAAATCAATTCTCAGAAGCAACAGAGAATCGTTTCTGTTTTCAAACCTTAAAATGGTTACTGTAATACAATGCAATGGGAAGAACTAAGTTCACTTGAGCAGAAGCTGTTCCAGTCCACAAATTCGGTGAGTTTTACATTAATTTATTATTTTGGTGGATTATAATGTTAACTTGTATTTTCCAATATAACGAATATTAAATGAACTAACAACGTCGATTTTTAAAAATTATT
Source organism: Deroplatys truncata (assembly GCA_030765065.1). NCBI lineage: Eukaryota > Metazoa > Arthropoda > Insecta > Mantodea > Mantidae > Deroplatys > Deroplatys truncata. Next base: position 49,593,362 of record CM060985.1, read on the forward strand.
ATTTCACCATTTTTGTGAGATTTTGGATAGCACATATTTTCTAGGTTGTTAATGCATATATCGCTGTTTTAAACCGCATAATGACATACATATTTTACGTTTTTCAATGCATAACTATCCGAGCCCTAATAATAAGACACATAATAGCGGAAACTGAAGATAACTACTCTGTATTCACTCTTAGGTTGATCCGCGTCAAAACAAACCCAGGTGACCAGTGCACCGCTATAATGTATCCTTCCGCCATTCGCACTAGAAATGCTGTCACAGTTTCAGACCATGTGGCCAGTAGAAGCGGCATGTAGTGCAAAAAAGAAGTCTTTATTTCGGCAACTGAAACGGTGACTAGCATATTCTGTTAAGGTTTAAAGATGATAAGATTGATAGTTGCAACAAAATAAACGTTTGCACATATAATAATAGTTAATTCTAAAATAAATGAGCGAAAAATAAAGTAAGAGGTATGCGATAACTTTATTTATTCGCTCTCTGGAAGCGGCACTTTATTAACTGTTGGCGGCTCATTTTAAAAAAGAAGTTGTGCACTGTTACGCGAATTGCATTCTTCTCAAAATCACTACATTCTTGCGTCGTGTATTTCATATGCTTCCCCCCCCCCGGGTGTAACCACTCTTGCCGTTTCAGATTTTTCTGCACAAGCACTGTTTATACTTGTACTCGAAACACCTGAACTTTCACAATTTCTTTCGCGGAAAGTGCTGGATATTTCTCACATAACTTATAATAAAGATTCAACATTATTGTTTTTTCACCACTAGTTAATGGTTTGCGCGGCTAATGCTTTACGTAATTCGACGAAAACTCAAGAGCAAATTCACCGTTCTCCATGATACTAAACACAACTGCTGGTTTCTGGCTGTAAACAATATTCTGCGCCCACCCGGATGCCAGGTGACTCATACGAATTGCATTATCGGACTGTGTTTTACGGTATAAATCAGCGTTAAATAAAGCCTTAGGTATTTGTTTAGAATATTATACTATTTAAGGATAAATTCATTCTAAAATTCAGAGATTAGCATGGGACTACTTTCCTGGGCGCATTGCTACCGTGTTGCACCACGGTGCACTGACCACGTGGGTTTGTTTAGCCGCGGATCAACCTAAGAGTACAACGACGTGACAGCGGTGTCCTTCATAACTCTCTATTGTTGGATTCACATGATTTTCTCTACCCACAATTATTTATTTTTATATTCCTTCTATGAATTATTCTTACTAAAGCTTATTCCGCTATCTACTTCATGTTAATTGGCACAAATGTTTTATTACACATTTAGTCATATGTACAAGAGGGATGCAGGAAACCGAAGCCACAGTCAAATATTTAAAAAGCGGATCGGTATACCGGTCTACCATTTCCTTACTTTTTCAACGACATCGTGAGAAACGACTGAACAGTGACAGCACTTAAAGAAATCTGGTGTTACGCTCACATGACTTTCTCTACTCTTGTACAAACTATTTTTACAAACGCTTATTCTCCATCTACTTCATGTTAATCGAGATAAACATCTTATTACTAATTTTCTTGTAGGTGCAAGGGGAATATGGTAGCGTTTAAGCGATAGTCAAATCTTTTAAGAGCCGGTTATGAGGAGCATTCCGTTCTCTTTGCATATCCAGAACATAAAAAAAACCAATAACGAGTTCCCATTTGAGAAAAAGTATAAGTATTGGAAAATTCAAATAAGTAACAAGGAATATCTCGGAAATGGTTACTCGACAAAGAAAACGTATATCACATAAATTGTGGTTTTAACGAGATCTACATTTTTTGTATAGTTAAATTCAGTCTATCTCTTACGGTTTACCGGTTATGCGAAATTCATTCAGAATGAAGGGGACTTTTGGGGGCATTTCCAGAAAATTCGATAAATACATTTCATTTGCCATGAAAAAATCTTTAAAATATGATATTTTAATCAAAATCGTTAGTCATTTTTGAGAAAATCAAAATTTTCAAAAAATGTTTCATGTAAAGGATAGCCTAGGGTGGGGGGGTTTCTTGAAAATCTTCGTGTCGCATCCTTGGAAGATACTAAACTGAAATACCAATTTTGGTATTTATCTGACTTTTCGTTTTTGAGTTAAGCTGCTCTCAGACGGACAAACACGCGGACTTGTTTCCAAAAATGCTTTATTTGTATTCAGGGTGCCTCAAAACATGTATTTCCGGTGAAATCTTGATATCGATATTTTTGGGTGGAATGCAATAATTGCATTCCCTTACTTACTATTCGTAGTAGAGAAAGTAAAAATGATACTTTTGTTCTATGTAGCTTTTATACTTGCACGAACTTTTAAATTTTTCCCGAGGTCGCGGGTTCACACTTGGCGGAGGGCGATGGACTTTTTTTCGGGCGTAAACATCCTTACATGGCTTCCTTCGGAAGGGAGGTAAAGCCGGTGGTCCCGTGTAGTAGATTTACGGGACGTAACAGAACCTCAAGCCTGATAAAGAGGCCTCTGAGCAAAATTTCTGGTCTTTCACGCCCAATATATAATGGGACGCCAAGGACCACAGCAGTTAAAAGAGCGTGCATAAATAAAACACAATTTAACGAACTTTTAAAACAGAATTTAAATGTTTACCTTTAAGCCTAGTTTCCAATAACTTAGTAGTGAAACGGTAAGTGGTTTCCTATTTTAAAGTAAACAAATCATTCAAGACAGACCTCAGCTTCAAATACAAAATTGATTGCAGAGTAACAGAAAAAGACGAAGGAAAGCCTGTATATCTATAAACTGCTTTTTAAACAGCAGAAAGTCAGAAATGTGTTATTTTAGCTCTATTATGTTTAAACTCTTTTATCGCTACATTCTCATTTCAAATTGTTCCACACGATGTACCTACTTCTTGGAATGCATGAATAAAACGTTGTATACCCACTTAATAAATAACATGATCGAAAATGATGACATAATTTTCTTGTTAACATGTTTAGTAGTGATGTTATGAAACAATAATATCCACTCACACTAGGGTAAATTTTTAAGCAATAAACATGTCTCATGTTTAACATTTTATTTTTTCACAAACTAGTAGGATAATTAAAATTTCATGTCTAAAGTTTATCAATTTAGCATTAAATAATTTAATTATAAAATATATTTTTTAAAAAACAATCATTGCATCGTGTGGAGCAATTTTTCAAAACCGAAAGAACAGTAATAACAAAATCAATAACTCGGAAACTAATTTAAGAATAACGTATAGACGAGCGCAAAAAAACGTGCCGTTGCGTTTGGTTACTTTTAGTGTTTTCCATTCTTGAATTTTGACAGAATCTCATTATTTGTGTTCCGCGTCCGCCTTAAGTGAGACATCCTCTAATTTGTTTTAGCTGAAGTGAATATGCTAGCATTACCCTATAAAGAAAGGTCAGGTCTGGCTGGGCGATGAAAGGGGTAGAGAATTGGTATATGCCTCCCAAAGACTGTCCATATTAGTCCCTGAATTAGTCCGGTTCTTATTGGTTCGAAACTTAACTGACTGAGGGATGGAAGGGGCAACAGAGGTGTGTTAACTATTGATTGCCAACTTAAACCGTGGTTCCTCATATCAACACTTCTTTTTTCACACGACTATACATAATATACATTAAATCCTTATTGCTGTATTAAAAATTCAAATGAACTGAACTGAAATTTTGGATCTTGGAAATTTCACAGGTTGTGAACTTTAAGGATATGTAAGCTTATTACTACAGAATGAGCCAAAAGACTCCGAACCCCCTGCGCGGTGTTTTTCCTGTCCGCGTTCTCGGCGCTCGTTTTAGTCTGCCGCTATCATAGAAAGGCACGGATGAAACCACACAACATTTTTAAAACTATTTTTAAAAGCTTTACTTAGCAACTTTATGAAAGGAGATGCTGAAACTTGCCACCGTCGTTGACCATACATTTTTGGCACCTCTTTAGGAAACTATCCATCATGGAATTCTTGGGAGGAATTTTCCAAACGATGACCGATGTCGTCTAATGTTTCTTCGGTAAGAATCGAATGCCGTCTTTTTTTGATTTCTTAACCTGAAGACTTCCTATGGCCTGAAATTTACTGTAAAATTCATGGATTGTTGTACGGCCCGGAAACTTTTACGCCTGGAAATCTTTCTGCAAATCTTACTTTCACTTGGCGAGCTGACCGAGTTAACTAATCATAAATAAATACACGCTCTGCAGTAGAAAACATATACTGAGCCATAATATACTTTGTGACTAAGTACAGGACAAAATAATAAATAACTCGTAATAACTGAACTACATCACATCACCGTCAACTCAAAAAACTACACTGCACAGCAAAACCACAACAGCGTGAGTTTGTTTATAGCAGCAGTGCGTTATCATGTTTTTACCATATTTCCACACGTCCAGTGGAAAAACACCGGGCAGCCGGTAATATTGTTCATAAAATACCCCTACGGGGTAACTTAAAACATAAAGTGTACAAGACAAACCCACACATCCTCAAGAATTAAAACAAAATATCCGCCAGGAAATTTCTCAACGTGAACTACGGTGAGTGATGGATAGTTTCCTAAAGAGGTGCCAAAAATGTATGGACAACGACGGTGGCCAGTTTCAGCATCTCCTTTCATAAAGTTGGTAAGTAAAGTCTTTAAAAGTAGTTTTAAAAATGTTGTATGGTTTCATCCGCGCCTTTCTATGATAGGCAGACGGTAACGAGTGCCGAGGACGCCGACAGGAGAAACACTGCGCAGGCGGTTCGGAGTCTTTTGGCTCACACTGTATGTTGGAAATAAAATCTTAATCTTAACTCGGATAGCGCTGTGGATACTGGTTTTGCAACCACGGTGCTGCAAATTAAAATGATACCTATAGTAGAGCCGAATAGCATTTTTAATTGCCAAAACATTTAGGTCCTAGACCATGATTCTTTGAATTGGTACATCACTGAACATTTTTATACAACATAAACTACATATATTGTACTTTTTTTTGGTGTCCAGTTGAGCTCCCAACTCCTTGAAATCCGGTAGCTGATTTTTACGGCAGTTCAAAAACGTTCACTTGAACGGTCATTTCTTAAAACAGTTAAGTGCTTAGATGTAATGAATTTAACTGTTGAATACTATGGTTAACACGAATAGGCTTCCCAAAATGGAGGTAAGTCCCTTTGCACAGATTTAATACTCAACCATTTTAATCCATTATGTTTTTAATGTGCAGTAGCTCCAACTTTGCAGCTGCAGAATCAACAGAGCACTGTTTTTATTATTAACAATAAACGCCAAAAATGCATTGCAGCTTGTATTATCTATACGTTTCACAATAAACATAGATGATGCAAGTCTGTAATTTTTTCGCGAATTTTTACAAATTACACGTTTTCTCGCGAAAATTGCCATGTTTTAAAAATCAATTTAAAAAATTATATATACCTTCTAAAGTCCATGTAACGCTAGATATGTGAATATTTTAACAATTGGACACCTGTTGATAGAGGTATGTATCTGCTTCGTTTGACTGACATAGGGGAAATTAAAAAAAACTGATGTGTTAACTCACATGACTTTCTCTACTCTTGTACAAGCTATTTTTACAAACGCTTATTCTCCATATGCTTCATGTTAATCGAGATATCAATCTTATTGCTAATTCTCTTGTAGATGCAAGGGGAATTGGTAGGCTTTAAGCGATAGTCAAATATTTTAAGCGCTGGTTGTTATGTGGAGCATTCCATTCTCTTTGCATGTCCAGGACATAAAAAAATGAATAGCGAATTTGAGAAAAAGTATAAGTATTGGGAAATTTAAGGAAATAACAAGCAATATCTCGAAAATGGTTCACTCAACAAAAAAAAATGTATATGACATAAATTGTGTGTTTTAAGGCGATCTACATTTTTTGTGCAGTAAAACTTTGTCTATCTCTTATGGTTTACCAGTTATGCAAAAGTCGTTTACAATGTAGAACACTTTTGGACACATTCCCAGAAAATTCGAGATATACATTTCATTTGTCATGAAAATATCTTAAACATATGATATTTTAATCAAAATCGTTAGAGCCATTTTTGAGAAAATTAAAATTTTCGAGAAATGTTCCATGTAAAGGGTAGTCTGGGGTGGGGGGATTTTCTTGAAAACCTTCGTGTCGCATATCTGGAAGATACTGAAGCTAAATACCAAGTTTGGTGTTTATCCGACTGTTCGTTTCTGAGGTATGCTGTTCACAAACACACACACACACACGGACATGTTTCCAAAAATGCTTTTTTTGGATTCAGGGGGTCTAAAAACATGTATTTACGGTGAAATCTCGGTATAGAATTTTTGGGTGGAATACAATACTTCCCATACTTAGTATACGTAGTAGAGAAAGTAAAAATGCTATTCATTCGGATTTTCCTACCATTCACATAAATCCTTCCCCCCCGAAAAAAATCATGTGATGCATTCACATAACTTTCTCTACTCTCTATCGTTTAATAGTGGGTATACAAATTATTCTTATTCAAGCTTATTTTTCTATCTTCTGCGTTTTAATCCAAGTAAACCTTTGCAGAAGTAGCTACATCACACATTCAGTTATAGATACAAAAAGAACAGCGATAGTCAAACGTTTAAGAACTGGACGCTATATGCTGGCCTTAAAATTCCATAATGTTTCCATGCAGTCACGAGAAACAGCTGAATGTTGAAAGGACTTTAAGAGAATGGCCAACAAATGAACAATTCGAACCTTTAATAACGGATATCTCAGAAACGGCTTATGCCACAAAAAACTTATTTGAAATAAACTGTATGTTTTGAAGAGCTCTACATTTTATGTGGAGTACATTTTCGTCTATCGCTTAACGTTTACCAGTTACACAAGCTTATACAAAATTCCTTCCGAATGAAGAGGACTTCATAAGCAATTCCCTAAAAATTCAAGATATACGTGTTATTTGCCATGTAATATCTTTAATATCATTTTAATCAAAATTGTTAGCCATTTTTTAAAAAATAAACAAATTTCTAAAAATCTTCCACGTAAAGGGTAGTTTGGGGTGGGGGGATTTTGTTGAAATTCTTCGTGTCGCATCTTTGGAAGATATTGAACCTAAATAATAAGTTACGTATTTACAGACTTTTTGTTTTCGAGTTATGCTGTTCACAGACACGCACGGACATGTTTCCAAAAGTGGTTTATTTGGATTAAGGGCACCTCAAAACATGTATTTCCGGTGAAAGCTCGGTATCGAATTTTTGGATGGAATGCAATACTTCCCCTACTTACTATACGTAGGAGAGAAAGTAAAAATCTCCATCTCTGTTAAACCTCGCCTGGTTGTACTAATAATTCACTTCTGTTTATAAATCGTATTTAGTGTCGCCCACGTCTGTGGTGTGAGCATGGCGTGTCTGCCTCGCATTCAAGAGGTCCCGAGTTCGAATCTGGGTCAGCGTGAGTTATCCGGATAAGGGTTATTTTTTCCGGAGTATTCCCTTATTCTGAAAAGACGAATGTCGGGTAACTTTAAGGTCTGTGCACCCCCAGGCTTGTTTGAACATCATTTCACCCATTTCGTTCATCGTTCGATATGGCCTAACCGGTTTAAGGTCGCTAAACAAAAAAACAAAAAATTAAGACATATATAAAGTATTTCCTGTCATTATATTGAATTGTGTAAGATAAGTTGTCCTTTACGTACAAGTGAATTTCAAAATTCACTATACGACCACCTACATACAGGAAGAGTCAAAAAAAAAAAAAAAACTACGAATCGGCGGCTGCGCGGTGTTTTTACTGTCCGTACCAACTTCATGAAAGGAGATGCTGAAACTGGCCACCGTCGTTGTCAATACATTTTTGGCACCAATTGAAGCCCTGCCTGAATACAATTTTGAGCCCTGGTTTTAGAGAATTAACAGCCAGGGAGCGTGATTTTGCTTTTTTTCAACAAGACTCTGCAACAGCTCATACGGCCAATATTTCTATGAGAACAATGGAAAGTGTGTTTGAGGACAGAATTATTAGTAGAGATTTGCGGCCCCCTTGTTCCCCCGACCTAACCTGCTGCGATTTATATCTCTGGGGTAACTTAAAACATAAAGTGTACAAGACCAATCTACACACCCTGGAGGAATTAAAACGAAATATCCGCCAGCATTTCTCAACGTGAACGATGGCGAGTGATGGATAGTTTCCTAAAGAGGTGTCAAAAATGTATGGACAACGACGGTGGCCGGTTTCAGCATCTCCTTTCATAAAGTTGGTAAGTAAAGCCTTTAAAAGTAGTTTAAAAAATGTAGGTTTCATCCGCGGCTTTATATGATAGCGGCAGACGGCGAGTACCGAGGACGCGGACAGTAAAATCACCGCGCAGCCAGTTCGTAGTCTTTTGGCTCTCTATGTATATAATGCTTGGAATGAAATATCCACGGCGTTTGTCTTATTTTACATGCATATTATGCGCAGTAACAACTGTTTTCTGTTCCATGGCATTCTCAACTAAACGTCAAGGCCTCCTTTGCGGTCATTTTCTTTTATAACTCCAATGTATATGTATTCAAATACAAGGACTTTTAAGCCCCATTTTAATCTCTAAATAATTTATGAAAGAAATTAGAAGGTGTTGTAGAGCCCCAAGTCCAACAGAACGAATTGAGCTTTTCAGTGGCGAAAGAATTATGAAAATCGTTTTTTTTTTTTTTTTTTTTTAATTTCTCTACTACGTATAGTAAGTAGGGGAAGTATTGTATTCCACCCAAAAATTCGATACCGAGATATCACCGGAAGTACACGTTTTGAGGCCCCTGAATCCAAAAAAGCATTTTTGGAAACATGTCCGTGTGTGTGTCTCTGAACAGCATAACTCAGAAACGAATAGTCGGATAAACACCAAACTTGGTATTTAGGTTACGTATCTTCTAGAGATGCGACACGAAGGTTTTCAAGAAACCCCCCCACCCCAGATTACCCTTTACATGGAACATTTTTCGAAAATTTTAATTTTCTCAAAAATGGCTCTAACGATTTTGATTAAAACATCCTATGTTTAAGATATTTTCATGACAAATGAAATGTATATCTCGAATTTTCTGGGAATGTCTCCAAAAGTGCTCTACATTGTGACCGACTTTTGCATAACTGGTAAACCATAAGAGATAGACAAAATTTTACTGCACAAAAAATGAAGGTCGCGTTAAAATACACAATTTATGTCATATACGTTTTTGTTGTTGAGTGAACCATTTTCGAGATATTGCTTGTTATTCCCTTAAATTTTCAAATATTTATACTTTCGTTTTTCATTTTTACTTTCTCTACGACGTATAGTAAGTAGGGGAAGTATTGCATTCCACCCAAAAATTCGATACCGAGATTTCACCGGAAATACACGTTTTGAGACCTCCTGAATCCAAAAAAAGCATTTTTAGAAACATGTCCGTGTGTGTGTCTGTGTGTGTGTGTGTGTGTGTGTCTGTGTGTGTGTCTGTGTGTCTGTGAACAGCATAACTCAAAAACGAACAATCGGCTAAGCACCAAACTTGGTATTTAGGTTCAGTATCTTCCAGAGATGCGACACGAAGGTTTTCAAGAAAATCCCCCCACCCCAGACTACCCTTTACATGGAACATTTTTCGAAAATTTTAATTTTCTCAAAAACGGCTCTAACGATTTTGATTAAAATATCATATGTTTAAGATATTGTCATGACAAATAAAATGTATATCTCGAATTTTCTGGGAATGTCTCCAAAAGTATTCTTCATTATGAACGACTTTTTCATAACTGGTAAACCATAAGAGATAGACAAAATTTTACTACACGAAAAATGTAGATCGCGTTAAAATACACAATTTATGTCATATACATTTCTTTTGTTGTGTGAACCGTTTGCGAGATATTGCTTGTTATTCCCTTAAATTTTCCAATACTTATACTTTTTCTCAAATTCGTTATTCATTTTTTTATGTTCTGGACATGCAAAGAGAATGGAATGCCCCACATAGCAACCAGCGTTAAAATATTTGACTATCGCTTAAAAGCTACCATATTCCCCTTGCATCTACAAGAAAATTATCAATAAGATTGACATCTCGATATCTCGATTAACATGAAGCATATGGAGAATAGGCGTTTGTAAAATTAGGTTGTACAAGATTAGAGAAAGTTATGTGAGTGTAACACATCAGATTTGTTTTTGTCCTGGTATTGCAAAGAGAATGGAATGCTCCACATAGCAACCAGCGCTTAAAATATTTGACTATCGCTTAAAACCTACCATATTCCCCTTGCATCTACAAGAAAATTAGCAATAAGATTAACATCTCGATTAACATGAAGCATATGGAGAATAAGCGTTTGTAAAAATTGTTTGTACAAGAGTAGAGAAAGTCATGTGAGTGTAACACATCAGATTTTTTTTTAAATGTTAGATAGCCAATGCACACACGCAAATGTTCCCTTTTTATCATACTAATATAGATAATATAAATTTCTGTGTTAGCGTTCTTCTCACGTGCTGTCGATAGTAATTTACTTATTGGGAAATTTGAAGCAACAAGTCACTATAAGCTATTTAAAATCAGCTTAGTTTGCATTATTTCATAGTAGAACATTTTATGGTGTCATTATTTGGGGAAATTTAGTAAAGTTATTGATATTTTAAAATTGGAGAAGAAAGCACTCCGAATTATTACTGGGTCTGCATATAACTCTCACTGTAAACCCTGTTTATCAGCGAAAGTATATTAACATTAATTTATATATGACTAATAAAAATCATGCCCATGGGTTTTTCATAGTTTCCCTGGGTCGCCAGGCGAATACTGAGGTGGTTTATCTTCTACTGCTACTCTCCTTCCTCTCATTTCCTGTACCCATCATATTCCTTGTCATCCGTTTCAGGATTGTAGGACCAGGCGACGGTGTTTTGCAGGTTGCGGCTGGGCGATGGCTTGTGCTCTGCAAAGCTTTCTTCCCTGGCGGCGCTGCACTACCGCTCAGTTAGGTTTCTCCTCAACGTGAGGCTCCGCTCCGGGGGACCCTGGAAGTTGGTGGCTTGAGGGGAGGGACCGTGCGTTCTATTTGAAAACGTTATGGACCCCGTCCATACTTGCGCCCGTCGCCATCTGGATCTGGTCGCCCTTCTGGTATCACCCTTCAACCTTCCCTCCCAGGGGTCACGTTGGAAGCACAGTGGGCCGACTGGCCTGCGTGCGGTACTCTGCCCCGGTTCCGGGAGCTCGTCCGTGACACGTACCTGTACCTTTACTTAATAAAATTGAAAACTGAAGTTATACGTCCACTACAAAGTCACATAATTATCCAACTTAGTTCCCCCATAGAGGGTAAAACAGATCATTGGTTCCATTCAGAGGGTATGGCATTATTTAATAAACTATCCCATGCAGCCGTGAATCCAGATTCAAAACTATTATTCATAACCGGCTAATTTCAAATCCTTTTTATTTTATTAACGAATATTTCGATTCAAATATTATTGTACATTTTTTAATTTCTTATGTATCAAACTTTGTATGTTGACGATGTGTATAATCTCTCACTCGAGGTTCAAATGAATAAACTTGATTGATTGTAACATGGCCAATATGATTTGTGTAACTTATTGGAATACTTTGGCAATAAAACAACATCACCTTCTGAAATGTCGTACTCTTCCTTTTAGCTATGGCATACGCGCTGACAGAGGCTGAAGAGTTTACCCTGTGTAACATAGTGCTGAAGAAGCATGTGCCATCAACATGGTCTCATATGTTTCCTGAAACAGCAGTCGAGTTCGTGAGGCTGTCAAGTCTTGACCATGAGTATAGAACGGTTCTGGGAAAGGTAAGACCTTTGCACTTTGCTTCAAACAAAACAAACACTGCATTCTTAACGCTATCATAAACTGATGTATGGAATAATGATTAGGGGTAGCTAAAATTTCCAAAAACATTTCTAAGTTTTAAAACAGTCTTATAAACTGGAATTTCCTTTTAAATTTTATAAGTATTTCATCGCTGCAGACAATATTTATATCTAGTGATGGGACGATACCACTATTTCTGGATACCGATACTGATTTTTGAGCATCGATATTCGATACTCACTTTATAAAAATCTGATGTGTTACACTCACATGACTTTCTCCACTCTTGTACAAACTATTTTTACAAACTCTTATTCTCCATTATTTCATATTAATCGAGATAAACATTTGCAGAAACGATCTTTTGACATGCAAAGAGAATTACATTTTACACATAGCGACCAGTTCTAAAAATATTTGACTATCGCTTAAGGCGTACTATGTTCCCCTTGTTTTGTATTTGCAAGGGCAATATAGATATACAGTAGCCTTTAAGCATAGACATATCTCTTAATAGCAGGTTGCTATGAGCAGCACCATTCTCTTTGCCACAGATCAATACTCTTGCATATCCAAGACAAAAAAATGAATAACAAATTCCCATTTGAGAAAAAGTATAAGTATTGAAAAAATTAAGGGAATAACAAGCAATATCTCGAAAATGGTTCACTCAAAAAAATGTATATGACCATAAATTGTTTATTTTAACGCGGTCTACATTTTTTGTGTAGTAAAATTTTGTCTATCTCTTATGGTTTACCAGTTAGCAAAAGTCGTTCACAATGAAGAATACTTTTGGAGACATTCCCAGAAAATTCGAGATCGAGGTCATGAAAATACCTTAAACATATGATATTTTAATCAAAATCGTTAGAGCCATTTATGAGAAAATTAAAATTTTCGAAAAATGTTCCATGTAAAGGGCAGTGTGGGGTGGGGGATTTTCTTGAAAACCTTCGTGTCGCATCTCTGGAAGATACTGAACCTAAATACCTAGTTTGGTGTTTATCCGACTGTTCGTTTCTGAGTTATTCTGTTCACAGACAGACGCACAGACACACACACGGACATGTTTCCAAAAATGTTTTTTTTTTGGATTCAGGGGGTCTCAAAACATATATTTCCGGTGAAATTTCGGTATAGAATTTTTGGGTGGAATACAATACTTCCCCTACTTACTATACGTAGTAGAGAAAGTAAAAAACTGTAAAGCGATGGCTTGTTCACTGAATTCTTATTAGTAGTAGTTTTCTGTGTATAAACGTGTGTAACCAATTTTGTGTTGTATGCTGATTCCGAAATTTGACATTCTCCAATTGGCAGGAATTTTTTATTCCAATAAAGCCACAGCTTTTACAGGACGTATCATAATTAATAGCGCAAACTGAAACGGTTGAAAGTATACGATGATGGAAGCAAAAAGTTCCAGTAAAGATGGGTCCGCAAACAAGCCGTATTGCGAATGTGTGGTTATAAGCCGCCCCTGAAGTGACGATGTTCCTCTTGAGCAACGTCGAAATATTTGGTACATGCATGATGGAGCATCGGCACATCTTGCTGCTACTGTAAGAAGTCATCTAACGTGGAGATATGGTCCAAGATGGATAGGTGGAGGGGGGCCTCTACCTTGGCCTCCACGATCACCTAATCTTCATCCTTTGGGTTTTTCTTTATGGTGTCACCTCAAAAGTGTAGCGTAGAGCACTCCCGTTGATACCGTTGAAGTGCTGGAGCAAAGAATTGTACGTGTTTTCAAGAATTCCGAGATTACCCGGGGGTGTTTAAAAGAATTCGAAACTCACTGCAGGGACGAGTGCAGTATTGCATCCAGATGCAAGGACGACACTTTGAACACCTTCTTTAACAGGGAAAAGTGTACAGTATTAATAACATGTAACATACTAAAGTAGAATTATATTCCTTGTTAAACTTTGAGTGAATTTTAAGGCAACTTAGGAAGGCAGTTATTAGATGAAAAGTCTACTTTTCAAATTCATTCACACTAATTAGGACGAAGACAGTGGTGCCTTGTAATCCCACATTTGCAATTATCTTGCACATGGCTTGTTTGCGGATCCATGTTTAATGGAATGTTTTTACTTCTACTATCGTATGCTTTCAAGCGTTTCAGTTTGCGTTATTATGATACATCCTGTATATCCTACATTGTTAGTCAGGTTAATAATAATTATAACCATAATTTCTTTGCTTACCTTTTTATGTAACTATATTTTGTGCTGAAAAAAATTCTTTTAAACGATTCTTTATCCATATTATGGAAGTTAGACGTACAGCATACCTGTTAACTACGCTCGTGACCCGAATTTAACTGCGTAAACACAAACTAACAGGTGGAAAGAAAGAAATATTCTCATGTGCAACTTATCTCACGTCTAAGTTCTGATTTGTTTCTGCTGGATTCACAGATTTTGGTCACCGGAGTAGGTAAATGTATTGGCTGAAACTGAATCATCAAGCCAGGCTATTGCAGAAACATGATTTAGTGCATATACTAAATCAGCTTCATTCACAACTCAGTTTACGCTGCACTACATGAGTACCCCTACTCCTTCCCCCATTGTTTTGCACGTTTTCATATAGACTCAGTCAAGAGTCTATGACGTATTGATTCACCCACAGGAAACGCAGTCAAAGTCTATCAAGAACTGTAGTCTAGCAACGTGCCTTATTTTTTAAACCCCGACATCTACATAAATGTGTACTTTTGAGATATCGGATTTTGATAGAACACTGTAGTCGCGTTTTGCGAAAACTCTCGTTTTTCTACCACTTCTGAGTAAAACAGAAATCGGAATATGAAAGAACCACTATAACCATTATAAAGGCAGCTACTTAAACTACACTAAACAATATATATTACAGTTTTGTCAAAACCTGCAGTTATCAGCTTTTGAAAAAAACATTCTTCAAATGTTTGTGTGGTCCGGATCGAACCGCGGGAGTGGAGCTAAGGGGAACAATGTAAAGTGCGTGTGAATAAAGTTATTTAGCCATAAACGGCATCTTTATTGGTAATCGGAACAACGACCTGAGATAAGAGATCCATCATTACACCCACGCCTACTCTGTACCTCTTTCTTTCCTTCCCACCGTGAGGACATAGCCGCCGCAGATTTAATGGCCCCCCCTCAAATCGGCGCCTATGCTTGGTGAGGTTAAGAACGCTAGTTTATTCTTACAGATCCAATTGACACTGCCGACAATTACTGTGACCAAGGTGGAGCGAATACAGAATCCGTATCTCTGGGGAGCATATTTGCTGAGGAAGGAACAGACTCCCTCAGTGCGGGAGTTTACTCTCTTCCATGCAACGGCTCAGAACAACGTGAGATCCATTGCCACTAACAATTTCGACTGGAGGCGGACTGTGCGCTCCAAGTTTGGTAAAGGGGTAAGTAGTACATTTTACAGCTTATAGGATAATCAATGTGTTGAAAATTTTCTTGAAATTCATGTGTATAAAATCTGTACTGCGTACAGTAGATAAACTATTATCCGCGCTGAGACCGAGATACCTTGAATACTGAAATCTCGGATAATACGAAGATACTTGATCGTAAAAGACGAAAAATAGTTCAGCATAATTCCTTAAACTTAACACTGAATACTTTATACAGCTGTATTAAAGGATAAACAGATTACAGTGTTAAATGATAAGATTACTTTTGAAAAAGCCTTTCTTAGTTCTTTGGGCTAACCTCTTGCCTCTCTTGGACATTATCACCGCAATGATGCAAAAATAATTATGCTAGTTTTGCAACTGCTGTTCCGCGCGGACCTTTTACTAAAACCGTCTCTCTTTTTTTCTTCTTTCTTTCTTTCTTTCTTTTTTTTTTTGGGGGGGGGATTCAGGGGGCCTCTAAACTTATATTTCCGGTGAAATCTCGGTATCGAATACAATGCATCCCCTGCTTACTACAGGAGATCCAAAAAACTACAAACCGGCTGCGCGGTGTTTCTCCTGTCCGCGTCCTAGGCGTTCGTTGCCGTCTGCCGCTAACATAGGCGCGAATGAAACCATACAACATTTTTAAAACTACTTTTAAAGGCTTACTTATCAACTTTATGAAAGGAGATGCTGAAACTGCCCACCGTATCCATACATTTTTGGCGACTCTTTAGGAAACTATTCATCACTCGCCGTAGTTCACGTTGAGAGATGCTGGCAATTTCCTGACGGATATTCTGTTTTAATTTTTCCAGGGTGTGTGGACTTGTCTTGTACACTTCATGTTTTAAGTTACCCCAGAGATAGAAATCGCAGGGGGTTAGGTCGGGGGACCGAGGGGCCCACAAATCTACTATTAATTCTGTCCTCAAACACAATTTCAATTGTTCTCATCGAAATATTTTCCGTATGAGCTGTTGCAGAGTCTTGTTGAAAAAAAGGCAAAATCACGTTCCCTGTCTGTTTATTCTCTAAAAACCGGGGACAAAATTGTATTCGCGTATGCACGGGCTTCAACTATTGACTCAAAAAAATTGGACCTTCATAAAGTTGGTAAGTAAAGCCTTTAAAAGTACTTTTAAAAATGTTTATGGTTTCATCCGCGCCTTACTATGATAGCGGCAGACGGCAACGAGCGCCGAGGACGCGGACAGGAATAACACCGCGCAGCCGCTTTGTAGTTTTTTGGCTCTCTCTGTACATGTAGTAGAGAAAGTAAAAAGAAGGACCTAAAAGAATGGGAGAAAGTGAAGGCTACTTTCCTCAAGCGAGTAATTGGGGTGTCGAAATATACCCCATCGAGATTAGTATACAGTCTGACGAAAGATCCCTTTCTGATGGAAGATCTTTACTACGAACTACTAATTCCTGCAAGAGAGGCCTATAGAAAGCTGATGGCAGAAAATCTGGGGAAAAGAAGCGAGGTCGAGCAGGACTTCTTGCAACAAGTGCCATGGCAAACAGGAGTTGGAACAGGACCGAATCAAAACATGCGGAACGTTGTTGTAATGCTGGCTATGCATGGTTCCTACCATAAGATATGCTAAAAAATCTATTTTCACGCGGTGTGTCTGAAAAGTGTGTTTGAAAATTCTGTGAACTAAAATGTGATAAACACCACGTGCAACAAACGTCCAAAAGCAGTGACAGAGAACTTTAACGCTGAAAACTACACTTGTGTTCATTCTGCGCGCTTGTGCGCACTTCAGTTTACTATCATTATTATTATTATTATTATTATTATTATTATTATTATTATTACTTATAAAATTCACTAACTTCCACTACTCTCTTCATGAAGTGTGAACTATAGAGATTATTTATTTATATTTGCTCTCTTCATTTACTAAGGGAAAAACTTATTATCACTTTTTAAGTAATTTCCCTCTTGAATACGTTTTACACTCCTACGCTGGCTTGCAATTATTATTGATTGTGTTATTGTTAAACAGGTCATTATTGCGTTTCCCTTTAAATAAGTCTAGCCATATTAGGTTAGTACTGTGTTTTCGTCCACGTGAAAAGCAAGAAACAACGTAGTCATCGCATTAATGAACAAAGCGATGGGTTAATACAGGAGAGCCAAAAAACTTCGAACGGCTGCGCGTATTTTTCCTGTCCGCGTCCTCGGTGCTCGTTGCCGTCTACCGCTATCATTGAAAGGCGGGATGAAACCATACAACATTTTTAAAAGTATTTTTAAAGACTTTACTTATCAACTATATGAAAGGAGATGTCGAAATTGGCCACCGTCGTTGCTCATTTTTTTTCGAGTCAACAGTTGACGCCCGTACATATGTGAATACAATTTGCCCCCCCCCCCTGTTTAGAGAATTAACAACCAGTGAACGAGATTTTGCCTTATTTCAACAAAACTCTGCAACAGCTTATACGGCCAATATTTCGATGAGAACAATTGAAAGTGCGTTTGAGGACAGAATTACGTATTAGTAGAGATTTGTGGCCCCCTCGGTCCCCCGACCTAACCCCCTGCGATTTCTATCTCTGGGTAACTTAAAACAAAGACAAACCCACACACCCTGGAAGAATTAAAACAAAATATCCGCGAGGAAACTGCCAGCATTTCTCAACGTAAACTACGGCGAATGATGGATAGTTTCCTAAAGAGGTGCCAAAAATGTATGGACAACGACGGTGGCCAGTTCCAGCATCTCATTTCATAAGGTTGGTAGGTAAAGCCTTTAAAAGTAGCTTAAAAATGTTGTATGGTTTCAACCACGCCTTTCTGTGATAGTGGCAGACGGCAACGAGCGCCAGGGACGCGGGCAGGAACAACACCGCGCAGCAGGTTCGTAGTTTTTTGGCTCTCCCTGTAGGTAGAGAAGTTATTGCATTCCACCCAAAAATTCGATACCGATATTTCACTGGAAATACATGTTTTGAGGCCCCCTGAATAACAAACATTTTTAGAAAAAGTTTCGGTGTGTGTATCAAACTTTGTATTTAAGTCCAGGATCTTCCAAAGATGCGACATGAGGATTTTCAACAAAGCCTCTCCACCCCCAACTACAGTTTACATGGAACATTTTTCGAAAGTTTTTATTTTCTAAAAAAGGCTCTAACGATTTTGATTAAAATACCATATATGAAAGATTTAATCACAAATAAAATGATATCCTGAGTTTTCGGGGAATAGCCTATGAAGTCCTCTTCATTTGGAAGAAAGTTTGTGTAACCTTGTATAATTGGTAAAGGTTAAGCGATAGACGAAAACGTACTACACAAAAAATGTATATCCCTTTAACACACAATTTATTTCAAATAAGTTTTTTTTATGGCATAAGCCATTTCTGAGGTATCTGTTATTAAAGGTTCGAATTGTTCATTTCTTGCTCATCCTCGAACTCCTGTCAACATTGAGTTGTTTCTGACGATTGCAAGGAAACTGTATGGCATTTTAAAGCCAGCGTATAGCGTCCAGTTTTTAACAGTTGACTGTCGCTGTTCTCTTAACCGTATTCAATGAAACAGGGCAGGTGTTGACATCCAGAGTTTGTCCGCAGGGGGGGGTGTGTTATGCCTTCTACTGTGAGATCTGGTTATCGACGAACTGCTGATTACGTTGAACAAACAAGGTTCCTAAGGATATGCTGACAATATTGTTATATTTATGCAGGGGAAATTTGCCCCAGGTGTATCTCAGCTTATGTTCAAAACTCTTGAAATATTTAGAGGGAGGTGCAGTGGAAGAAATTCGTGGGTTAACCAGTCAAAAACCACTCTTGTTCTTTTAAAAAAAAGGTCTCGAACTCCCATATTCTTTAATAACCAACCTAAATTGGTTCCAGTGTTAAGTATCTGGGTTTAATCCTAGATAATAAACTGATCTGGTATCTACATTTGCAGAAAATGATAATAAAGGAAAACTGGCACTTATAGTGGCCAGAAGAACCTCTGGAAAATCATGAGGTCTTAAAACTACGGGTGATGCACTGATTGTACAAAGCAGTGGTATGACCCATAACTTATGGCTGCGTAACATGGTGATCAAAAGTGTGTCAGAAACCGGCAGCAAAACAAAATGTGCAGAGGTTAGCATGCCTGTATATTACAGTGGGCACTGCAATTAAACCCTTCTCAACCTGCCACCTTTAGATATTTATATCAAAGGAAGAGCAAGGACTGCAAGCATACAGACTCAAATAAATGTAAACTGGTGCAACCGTAAGCCCTTAGGGCACACCAGAATTAAAATATAATAAAAAACGTAACCTTTGAGATGGGTATTGATTATGTGCTTCCTAAATTATCCTTTGAGGAACCATTCGATATTTTCTTTGAATGGAATCAGGATAAAAGACACTGTCACACTAAAGAACTGATTTGGTATACAGACGGTTCAAAGATGGATCAGGAGCTGGAATTTTTGGGGAATCTCCTAGATGTGATATTTCTATCCCTCTAGGAAGAAATACCACAATATTCAGGCTGAAGTTTTATGTAATTGAAACTTATGCTAGGGAGAATCTCCGAAGGCGCCTTAAAAATAGCACCATAAGGATTTTCTCTGACAGCCAGGCCGCTCTTAAACCAATTGCAAGTAGCCAGATAACATCTAAGCTGGTTTGGAACTGCCTACAAAACCTACATTGCCAAAACACAACAAGGTAATACTTGGTTGGGTACCAGGGCATAAAGGGATTATAGGCAATGAAAAAGCTGACACCTTAGCAAAGAAAGGTTCAGCTAAAGAATTTATTGGCCCTGATGCAGTATTTGGTGTATCCTTAGCCACTGTAAAGAGAACCATTGCAGAGTGGGTTTTAAACAACCATTAGTAACAATGGGCACGAGTTACTAAAGGAATGTTATTAAAACCAACTTTAGCTCTTACTTCGGAATGTCCCGGGTTCAAATCCCGCGGGTCGACAATCTGAGTGAATTTTTTCGTGGTTTCCTTCAGCCGTCAAGGTAAATACCGATTGAATATTTAATATCATGATCCATCTTAAGTTTAAAACAATAGTATAAATGAAAACTAGGTGGTAATAGCGAATGCCATCTGCATGACACGAAGCAGAAGATCCGGTTGCTATGCACCAGGGTCTCTGAACACGTGACGAAGTGTGATTGCATGGTTACAGGGATGAGACTTAGAAGGCTAACTGCTATTCTATATGAAAGCAGTTAGACTGGACGGCACTCTAATGTCATCTGCTCGGCATTAGATCCAGCTGCTATGCACTGTGGACACGTGAAGAAGCGAAAAACTACAGGGATGAGACCTAGAAGGCTAACTGTCCGCCACACATCGATCTAAGAGTTATCCACTAACAGATCCGTCGCGATATGACACTGTAGTTAAAGCGACGTAAAATAAATAGAGTAATAAATTAATAAACATATCCTAAATCTTAGTAGGGCACAAATGAGGCTGATAACAGGCATTTTACAGGCCACTGTAGATTAAGGAAACACCTACATACAATGGGTATCTATAAAGAAAACCCAATTTTTAGGTTGTGCGGTGAAGAGGAGAAACTGCCTCTCACATAATCTTCGACTGCAAGGTGTTAGCCAGACGAAGAAATACACTGCCGTTTGTGAAAATTGCAACACCAAGAAGGAAACGCATGAATTCAATGAGTTTAATACCACAGGTTAGGTACATGACAAGAAACAAATGGTAAGCTTTTCAAATCTATACATAACCTTTGATCCCTAATATTCAGTACTTGGTGTGACCTCCATGCGCTGCAATCAGAGCTGCTATACACGTGACAATCAAAAGAGGTTCTGAATAAGTTACTGAGGGATTTTTCCCCCACGCAGTTTGTATTCGGGCCCACAAATCCGTGACACGTTACTGGAGACCGTGACGCACCAGGTACCGATCAACCACATCCCAGACATGTTCGATGGGCGACATGTCAGGCGAACGTGCAGGCCAGGGAAGCAATTGTACCCGTCGCTCTTCGAAGAAGGCTTGTACATTCCTCGCAATATGTGGCCGGGAATTGTCCTGTTGAAATGTGGCCTGTGGAATTGCCTAAAGCAGGGGAGTACCTCAGGCTCTACAACCACCGTTAGATACCGGTTGCTGTTCAAAGTGCCCTCAATTCGTAGGAGGCGAGATCGGTTGTTGTAACCAATGGCGCCCCAAACCATCACACCTGGTGTTTGTCCGCTATGCCGCCTGCTCTCCAGGTTGCGCTCACCACGGTACCGCCGGACACGTATGCGGCCATTACTGTAGGACACGTTGGGGGGGTACTCGTCCGAAAAGACTACATTTTGCCACTCAGCACCCCAGTGACGGTGTTCACATGCCCATTGCAGTCGGAGAAGTTTGTGGTTTCTGGACAATGGAAGCCGATGTAATGGCATGCATGCAATCAGTTCAACCTTCAGCAGACGGCGACGAACCGTTGATGCAAAACTGTGGATGAAGCTGTACGGTCCGTTATGGCTAAGTAGACAAGATGACGATCATCCCGTGTTGTGGTCATATTCCGTGGTCCAGTGCCCGCTCTTCGCTGCGTACGACCTTCATCTATCCACTACTTCCACACACGCATTACTGTCGCAGCAGCATGCCCTGTCACGGTCTGACAAATCCACCTCCCGGATACCGATCATTCTGCCCCTTTCGAACTCACTCACATGCCGATATGGCTCCCTTTGACGTCGACGAGGCATACTGGCACTCACTTTATTGTTTCCACCTTGTTTGACAGCTCTGCACTGACTACACTGGGCGCAACACTGACCTTGTCGGACCGACACGAGAGGGCCCTGCTCGGCCAATGCGTACCCCATCTCTTTGCAAACCTAATCACGAATTGCTTGCACACTCTTCTACACTTCCACCAAGTTTGGAGTTATTCGGGAAATTCTTTCTTGGTGCTCCAATTTTCACAAACGGCAGTGTACATACTTGGGAGTGACTAGTTCAGAGCACCTTCCAGGTAAGAGTCTACATAAAAATATACAACTTCTTATTAAAAGTACTAGTCTATTTAACTAGAAACAGTAAAGATGGAGAATAATACAATAGATCTTCGGGTTTCAGTGTTACGGCACATAACCCTATTCTCAACTTTACGTCAATCCAATCCAATCACCGTTCTCTTAGTGTGCTAACGAAATGTGTAATGTATCTATTTTTGCAAACGTTTATCTGGATTAAAATGAAATAGATAGTAAGATAAACTTTCGTAAGATTAATTTGTATACCTAATTTGTAGAGAAGGTTATGTGAATGTAACGCATCAGATTTTTTATATAATCTGTTATATGCTATTCATTGAATAGTCTTAATAAATGCAACTCGAGTTAAAGAACTTCGTTAGATAAATTCGTAACCTCTCCTGGTTTATTTGTGAGAACGAGGTGTGAGGTCCAGAAATTCATTCATTCTCTCTCTCCCTCTCTCTCTCTCTCTCTCTCTCTCACACACACACACAGTGAATATATATATATATATATATATATATATATATATATATATATATTGTGGCATGTGCACAGATTATAGTAATAGTAATACGTCCTCTGGTTACCCAAGTCGAAGGTTGGCAGTTTATCTGAGGAGGGGCGATTGAGGGGAAACAGTCTCATTGGTGGGGATGGCGTTAGTGACGCCAAGTTAGCGTGGGTTTTCAAGTAGTCTGTGACGAGTCTTCGCGTGAGCTAGACGGATAACTGTACCATGGCGTCCTCGCCCGGCAGACACATGGGGTAAGCACATATTATAATAAATCTACTAGTTGTTCATTTCCTTGCCGTTTTAATTATGGTAGAATAGAATCCTTGCCTCTCCCTTCAGCCAGGAATTATGTTAGTGTAAGAATATTTTTGAGATAACTTTAGCTACGTCCCTTGTCGATACCTCGAGTTTTAAAGTTCTTTGTTTGTTCAACGATCCCTCTCACAAGTTAAATAATAATTAAATAGTGAGGTATTCGACAAATTGGCGGAGGCGCCGAGCAATTGGTTTGATTTGTTTTGAGATTTTAAGTCAAAATTTTTTTTCCCTCCAAATTTAACGGTTTGTCCTCCACGTGGTCGTGAAAAATGTAAAGTTCTTTCTGGCTAAAGGGTAAGGATTTTTA
The DNA here is from genome assembly GCA_030765065.1 of Deroplatys truncata. NCBI lineage: Eukaryota > Metazoa > Arthropoda > Insecta > Mantodea > Mantidae > Deroplatys > Deroplatys truncata. The sequence continues at coordinate 49,616,760 of CM060985.1, forward strand.
TACTTTTATTTGTGATTCTCTTCTTCTAAATTTTGTTTCCATCCTTTCTGAAAGTCTGGTGTCGAAATTTCACTTTTGAGTTCATTTTTGCATTTTTTCCCATTGTCTGCCGGGTGACGCTAAAACTTCTGACTCCATTTTCCCCTTGTTTTGGCTTCATTTCCTTTAAACTATATCACTGTGTTCCGTTCTTTGTGCTGGTTATTTTAAAAAAAAAATGTTTTTGTGAAACTTGGGTTGTGAAACGAGCGAGATAGTTGTTTCAAAATGCGCTCGTCACGTGTTGGCTATCTGTTTGCACAGCTTGTTTTTTGTGCTTATTAGCAGTGGTTTGGAAATGTATAACTTTATATTCCAGTGATTGTGATTTCTAGCTATTTACTGCACTTTTCTGGGTCATTCTTCGTGTAACTTTTATGTACGCACGTGTGTTGTGTAATTCCCGCGTGGTCGTGCATTTCAGCAATAATTTTAGCTTGTGAAACCAGTATTCCTCAGCACGTGTTTTGGCGCGTTTATTTGCGTGTGCATATCAGATTATATACATTTGATTTAAGAAAAAAAGAGAAGTTTTGTGTGCTAGTTTAAATTACAAGTCTGTATTCTGCTCCTTTTTGGGAATATTAGCGGTGGTCACAGTAAGTGTGACGTAGTTTTTTTAGTTCCAGTTCGAGGTTTCTCACTGAAGCTATCATTTTGTTTTCTTCCATGTGTTCATTCTGATTCAAAATCTTGGTATTGTGTCCAAGTGGCTTGTGTAGCCGTGTGTTAGTATAATTTTCTGATATTTCGCCGCGGGCGCCTTAATTGTGTTCTTTCTGCAACTGTTTTATTTGGTTATGTTCTGATCTTGCTACTTACATTCATGTGATGCTATAAGTGTTTAGTTTGGTGTAATCTGTATTGCTTGGTCCTACTGTTTGTTTATTGGTTGCGTTATCTTTTGTGCTGCAATCATGCCTAAGCGACGTACTGCACAGAAATCTGATATAGTAATTGCTCCAGTGTTGGTACGCCTGTTGCAAAGAAATCAGCTGTCTGCAGCCCGGTCATTGACCCCTCTCACGTGAAGAATCCCAGTAGGATGTCGGCGTATAAGTTACTTTAGCATTTTGAAATGTTCGCTACTACTGCTAATGGCCGCTCTGAGAAAATCATAATGATGATAATTTTGCTTTACCGTTGCCAAGTTTGGTTTAATTCCGCAATGCATATTTTTAAGGGAAAATCTTTCGCAGTTACTCATGTAAGTAAAAGTTTCAGGAGCTACCAACCTTGCCAGTATCTGCACCTAATTAGGTTTGATGTGCTTCTGATATGGACCAGTACGATGTGGATGTTGATGAACCAGCTGTACGTGTGTTACCAGATTTTGGACAATTTGCACGGGAATTTTGTGGTAAACGAGTAAGAGAAAAGAAAAAAATCACCCGTAAGTATGTAATCATTGTGAGTGTTAAAGTTTGGATGAATGAAACAGTTTTACGACTCACACAGGTATGCTAAATTTATTGTTTCACTGACTGATGCTTAATTAAGCTTTGTTTTTCAGGAATATGTGATATGAATGTCTCTGCTAAATTAAAAGTGTGTTATTCTTGTGGGTGTAATTTAAATTTTGAATTATGTTTTGGGAACTGCAAATCATTTGTTTTGTTGTATTATGCTGCAGGAATGTGTTTCAGGTGTACTATATGCTTAATTGAGCTTTCATTTTCAGGAATGTTATGTGACAATATTGTTTTGAGTAATGATGTGATGTTGTTTTGTTGCATTCGATTTGATTTGATATATGATTTGATTTTGACTCGATTTGATTTTGGGTTTCATAATGATGCTGTGATCTTTATTTGCAGAAAATTGTTGCATGAATAGTGTTTGTATGTATGTGTGTATTTGAGGTTATGTGATATAGGTGAGATTTGCCTCGGTGGGAGTGCCAAAGAGTAACCCCGATGGCGTAGTGTGAGGTTATGTGAGAAATAAGAGTTGAGATTTGCCTCGGTGGAAGTGCCAAAGAGTAACCCCGACGGTGTTGATGTGAGATGAGGAGAGATGAGATGAGACGAGATGTCAGCTTCGGTGGAAGTGCCACAGTGTAACCCCGACAGTTGTTGTCTGATTTCAGAGATTTTGCTTATTGGTGTTGCTGTAACGTGCCCAGTATAGCGTGTGTGATGAATTCACACGAGAGATTATATAGATGGAAGTGAATGTAATGAAAATAATTTTTTTTTCTCTGTTTATGCAACAAGTTTATTACCATCTTAGCTAGCAAATGTTAATACCACCTGTTTTCCAGCTTAAATTTTCATTTTGAGGATGTAGATGCAACATTATAATGTCATGTTATTTGTGTAATTCCTGAATTGTTAATGTGATTTCTTGAAGGTTATGCCTATGTCAAATGTTTTGAATTTACAGCATGTTAAATGAGACACGTAAGTGCAGATGTTTTGTTTTGGAGAGAAAATTGAAAGATGATGATGCTTGAAGTAATGATCGAGATTGCACTATTACTGCTGATGATGTTGATGATTATGATTGCGTTAATGCTCATACTACGATGAGAAAGATAATGATGTGGACGAGCAGTTGTATTGGTGATAAGAGTAGGACACTAGTAGTTGAAAGCATGTCACGTGGCGTAGTTTAGAAATGTATTGTGGATGTAGCTTGTAGTGATGTATACACTAGTTTGAGTAGATAGTTAAGTCAGTGTTGTGTGTAATTTGGGGCCATGGTCAGTGTGAATGAGTTCATTTCATCGTCATGTGTGACTGTCTTGTAAGTGCACTTACTTTCTTTTGTTTGTGATACCAGCTGGTTATTGAGATGTAATATTGGGATCCCAAAACAAGGTTATATTTCATTTCTGTCATGTTCATGTATTTTGATTCTGTTTTACTGTTATTTGGATTGTAAAGCATTGTAAGTTACACTTTGGATTGCAACTCTATAAAATTTCTTTCTTATGCCAATTTGTACTAATTTTTTTCTCTTTCTTTACCCCATGTCATAAGAATTCTTTTTAGTGTACATTTTTCAAACTTTAAAATCTTTAATTGTAAATGACATAACCTTCTTTTGTGTGTGATTCTTTGTGGGAGCATGCTGTTTATTGTGTGGTGGTTTTGTTTTAGTATTTTGCTGTGGCAGAGAGCGAGAAGGTGCATCAGCATCCCCAGGGCACACCAGAAGTCAAGAAACACCACAGGGAAGCTGTCGGGCAGCCACTACACTGCCGTGGCATAAGGAGCCACCATGTCGGGGGGCAGTCCAAGCCAGCGACTGCCCACCCTGTTGTCATCACCAGAGACCTGCGGTGCTAATTCTACACCAGGACAAATCGTCGTTGTGGGCACTGTCTAAATCCACCCACAAACAGTTACGGCAGACCATCACCATTTTGCGCAGTGTAGTGTGCCTGTGAACTAAGGCAGCGTGGTGTGTGCGTGTGCGGGATGCTACAGCTAAGTGCATTAACAATACTAAGTCGACAGCACTTACGTCGCTCGCCTCTCGTCATCGCCCAGCAATATTGTGTCGTCGGCTGGGTGCTTACCACACATATATATTACTGTTATATTTTACTTCACACATTTGTATGTCATTTTATTTTTGGTATGTCTTTGCTTTGTTTTTTCCTGTTTATTGTATTCATTTTCTTTCTGTCGACGAGGACGTCGACTTCGGTGGCCAGGGGGAGATGTGGCATGTGCACAGATTATAGTAATAGTAATACGTCCTCTGGTTACCCAAGTCGAAGGTTGGCAGTTTATCTGAGGAGGGGCGATTGAGGGGAAACAGTCTCATTGGTGGGGATGGCGTTAGTGACGCCAAGTTAGCGTGGGTTTTCAAGTAGTCTGTGACGAGTCTTCGCGTGAGCTAGACGGATAACTGTACCATGGCGTCCTCGCCCGGCAGACACATGGGGTAAGCACATATTATAATAAATCTACTAGTTGTTCATTTCCTTGCCGTTTTAATTATGGTAGAATAGAATCCTTGCCTCTCCCTTCAGCCAGGAATTATGTTAGTGTAAGAATATTTTTGAGATAACTTTAGCTACGTCCCTTGTCGATACCTCGAGTTTTAAAGTTCTTTGTTTGTTCAACGATCCCTCTCACAAGCGAGTTGCCCTCCTCTGTAGTTAAATAATAATTAAATAGTGAGGTATTCGACAATATATATATATATATATATATATATATTCACTTATAAAAAAGCAATAACACTACTACACTACCGCCTGTCTGCCATAAATATATATATACAGGGAGAGCCAAAAAAACTACGAACCGGCTGCACGGTGTTTTTCCCGTCCGCGTCCTCGGCGCTCGTTGCCGTCTGCCGCTATCACAGAAAGGCGCAGATGAAACCATACGACATTCCACCGTCGTTGCCCATACGTTTTTGGCACCTCTTTAGGAAACCATCTATCCATCACTCGCCGTAGTTGACGCTGAGAAATGCTGGCAATTTCCTGGCGGATATTTTGTTTCATTCTTCCAGGGTGTATGGGTTTATCAAAGGGTGTATGGGTTAGACAAAGACGGTGGCCAGTTTCAGCAGCTCCTTTCATAAAGTTGGTAAGTAAAGCCTGTGAAAGTAGTTTTAAAAATGATAGCGGCAGACAGCAACGAGAATCGTTGACGCGGACAGAAAAAACAGCGTGCAGCCGGTTCGTAGTTTTTTTGGCTCTCTCAGTATTACAGCCATATTTGATACAAAAATCTAATGTGTTGCATTTACACGACTTTCTCTACTCGCTCTTCTTTAGACTTGTAGGATACAGTAGATAAAGGGATAGTCACCTTTTTAAAGGACGTCGCTCAGTGATGTCTTTAAAATTCCATGCGCTTTGTATGACCACAAGGAAAAGAAAGTTGAGAAAAATATAAGTATTTGAAAAGTCAAGTCAATAACAAGGAATATCTTGGAAATGGCTGTAAATCACAAAAAAAAAAGGTTTTATTTGACATAAGTTTTATCCCTTGTCAAGTTGTTCCTCAGAGTTGCTGTTGTATTCTTATATAATTTTTCTAGATTAAACGCTTAGTGCAGTTAGCACCTCTTTGGCCTGTTTCAGGTGAGCTTCTCACCATCAGCTGCCTATGCTGATAAGTACTGCAACCAGAATACTGGAACCCAACGAGCGCTGATACTATCCAGAGTGCTTGTTGGTGCAACCTGTTGTGGTTCACAAGATGGCAAGCTTCCATACACAGGCTGTGATACAACAACAGGAAACGGAGGACAGGTGTATGTCAAGTATAATGACAATGAATTCTACCCTGAATATGTGGCCTATTATGTCAACAATAACCCTTATGTAGGTCGTCGACGTGGATTTCATGTGTGGTTGTGAGGACTCTATATACAATCGAACGTGCATTATTCACTTACATAGGCTAATATTGGTACGACGAAACGGGCGGTTTTCACTATGCACAGGATACACACCCATGTAGATTTTCATTTTTATTACTTCTGTAGCATAATATCACATAATAAACACTGCTGGAGGTTATCGTTTAATAGTTCTTGACATTTTTACAACAAATTTTCGTCCATATTAACCACGCATAGTATGCATCCCACTCGAGGCATAATGGGAGCGTTGCTTGCGTTGTTATTCTGCTGCCAACGTTTGAAATCCCAAGATAGTTGAGGTACGCAGTGCTATCAACATCAGACAGCGTTGCCAACATTCAAAACGAAAAACAAGATTACAAAAAAACGAAGCTGATCGTTGCCACTTATTGAGTGCCTTAAGCCGCAAGGCGGAGCCTAACACTGAAAGCCCTAAGCCTTAAAGAATAGTCGAGAATATATTTTTAAAGTAGAGAAGTGGAGCAACGACAGGGTGTAGCCGTAGAACCTGCGCGACTGGAACTCGAATGATCCGCGTTAACGAATATTATCTTTTATTCTGGTGGATACAGGGCAGCTGCTGTATTTACTGGAATGAACATACTTGAAGTTGTGCTCCGCTAAATAACCTACAAAATGCTCCTTTTTCCGTCCAAAACAGGCAATAGAGTACTTCACACTTCACCATTTGCTTTCTACGCTATTCCCATTCTTCCCTTTTCTTGAGATTTTCCATGTGGGTATAGCCGCATCTACAGTTGACACAAATTCTATAGAATGTTTCACTTGGAGATGCACAACTCCCTCCACATCCAGGGTATCGTTTGCCTTCCAGCAGTCGTTCATGATTATCGTTCCCGGCAATATCCAATCCATTATTAACTGCAGCAGGGTTTCTCGATTCCTTTGTTCCACTGTGACTAGAAACAAAACGGCTTCATACCATCAAACACCCATTACCTTCCACAAGGCGCCCCTATTGTACCTCCACTAACCAAATTTTGATTCATCAATTTCCACAATTTATTTCTGCCCCCCAATTTGTCTTTCTTTGTTTCTCATACAGTTTATGCACACCTCGCGCTTGAACATGTACCAATCCACCACTGTAGAACTACTGCATTTTAATTCTTCCATTATAGCTAATTGACCGGTTGGGGTGCAACGACCAGTAAGGACAGAAAAACAACACTTTATGAATGGTCATTTTACTGTCCCCCACGAACGCATTCACCCTGACTTCTTGAATTTACACACATTCCGATCTCCCCTGCTGTCCACAGTAAAAATGGTAATCTGTGTTCCATTTCCTCACAAAAGCCTGGTTTTAATAGCTTTCGCAGAAATGACCTTCGTAGTACACTGTGTTGCAGTAACAACTCCACTAATTCATCCTCCCCCCATAAACCTGGGATAAAAGTCAACATTTGGCGCTCAAATCGTTGCATGCCATGTTGTTCCTCACTGCTTACGTTTCGGGTATTCCCGAAATTTTTACCCCTTTTCTTTGTTGTCACGCCAATTTTGCTGCATTTTCATAAGTGGCACAACCATTTCGCCACATTTCTTCCTGTTAATTTGGCAACGTTCACCACATCATGTCGCCATTTTTGCCTATATAAGGACAGCCACTAAAAAGGGCGGGGGTTGTGCCAGTGACACCGATCAAGCAAGAACTACTTAGTAAAACAACTCTACACACACCAAGAAACACTCTGGATATTAAATAACTCCCATTTCGTAATGTAGTTAGCCAGAAATTCACCCGTTTCGTCATATCAAACAAGAACCCTTACATAAGCTTGGCAAAAAGTAATTTTTAACGGTACAGGTTGTCTCATAACGAACGTCATTTTTGTTGTAATAATAATAGGGGCTAATATGAAGCACAAACATCGCCATTAATCATGAAACAAAACATGAGGCAGATATCTTCCACAGCTTCGTTAGCTTCACTCTTTTTGGCAAAATTTTCAGTGTCCTTTAGAGCAAAGCTGAATATCACCCATGGCAGTCTAATTTCTGCATTGAGTTGAGGATGGTTCGTGGATTGTTCACAATATTTTAAATACTCCTACAGAAATTAGTCACGATCTCGGGTGCCGATTCTGGGTGCCGTTGCTAGAGATGAGACTTTCTTTCAGCACATATTGTTTTGATAGCAGTGTGACAGGTCGCACCATCGTTTTGGAACCACGTGTTTTCCACGTTGAATTCTTCCAATCGCGTCCATAAAGATTGTGTTATCACCATTCATTGTCACTGCTTTTTCTGTCTATTCTTCAAAAATGTATGGTCCAGTAAGTCCGCCAGCTGATAATCCACACGAAACAGTGACTTGTTCTGAACAGAGCGACTTCTCACGGACCATTCAGTGATTCTCCGTGCCCCAAATCCGCGAATTGCATTTAGTTGCATGACCATTAAGCTAGAAGATTATTTTCGTACAAAAATCACTATCCAATTCTTGAATTCTCAGTATCCAATCAGATGTTCGACGTTGCAAATGGTTCGTTGGCTTTAACTCCTGTGTTAGTTGAATCTTAAAAGGATGCATATTAAATCTTTTGTTAAAATTCACTGCAAACTGTTTGTCGGACTGGTTATTTGTTGAGAATGGCGATCCACTTCATTTGGATCGTAAAACGTTTGTATGAAATGGGCAACCTGAGGACATCCAGGCAATTTGTTGTTCTCTGGATTCTATATCTTCAGATTTCCTCGCCAGTCTCTGCACTGTTGGCACGTTAAACTCATTTCGTAAACCAAAAATTACGCAAAGTCTTCGAAGGGTCTCTACATAAGATTCACCGTATTTAAGATGTAGTTTCAGAACCTGTATCGCTCTTTGTGTACTTATTTATTGACGTCCTGAGATAACTAAGATCTATTTAACGTCTACATACAATATTATGTAATTATTCAATGCATTAAATTCTTCTTATGTTTAATTGTTCAGTATCTATTGATTTTATTACATATAAATCACTTGATTTGTATTTAATATCATTGAAACAGTATTTTTCTTCTTTTTTCTCATGTATTTTACCACTTCTTGATCTAAGCTAGGTGATGTTCTTTTATTGAAAGTATGCAGTATTTTCTTGTTGAAGATGTCTTTTATTTCAATTGCTTCATTATAATACTTCTTATACCATGCTTTCACTTTATATAATTTCACTTTAACTTCAATAATTACACGACGTTTAAGAATTAACACTTCATTTCTACGTTTATTACTACTGATAGCTTTCCTTGATGCAAACAATCTTGTAGTTTTATGAAAGACAATTCATTTTTCCAAGCTTTAACAACCTATTCTCAGTATTACAAATTTTGCATATGCCATTGTGAACATCACTCTCGTGTATCGCTCTATTTTAGCTGATAATAATACACACAGTGCTGCCAATTAGTGTTAGCCAAAAGTCGCTAAATCAAGTTTAAAGCTATAGGAATTTGGAAAGTAAAGAATTACTAATACAAAACCTGGGAGTTCTTTTAAAGGGATTTGGTCCAACAAAAACTTCCTAGCAGTACTTCCACTGTGCTAATAACAACGCTTAAACATTTTATAAGATGTAAGTTAACGCCACTAATTGCCTGTTTCGCTTATTCTGAAGGGAATTCAATTGCACTCGGCTGCAAATCAACAGTGGTCTCTATGAAAACATTCAGACGATTGACGGTTACTCATAGATAGTAGGCACACTTTGTACTACTTATTTGCAAATCTTTAGTTCACTCAATAGTTTACAAGTTGCACGCACAATTAGACCAGACAGTTTATTAAATTAATAGCCCAAATAAGGCCAGATAACTGTCAGCTTTAGTTGTTGCAGCCAAAATAGATTGGAGCACAGGATTAACCACCTATTTGCTTACAAAAATTATTGAGATTGATTAAATTATCCAGCAAGCGTACAGAGTCATTATTTTCATCCTCAAACTCTTTCGCTGTTCGCTGAACTCCGAGAGAATGTAAAGAAGATCATCAAATATAATTTATTGCCTAATTCCAAATACAGTAAAAAGTAATTTCTCTATAGATCGAATTAACTGTTCAATGAAAGAGTTGTTTTATCAAATGCGATATCACTGCCTCGCAAAGGATCACATCTATAGCATTTAATTAATTTTGCATAGATACAAAAAATAAATACATATAGTTTTACAGTACATACCTTAATTTTATATTTAAAAATGAATTTATTTTTAGCAAATATATCATGCCATAAATTAAAATCCGCCAGAAATGTCTCTAAATGGCTGCTAAAATCGCAAGAAAAGTCGCTATTAGTTATTTTTTTTAATTTTGTGGCTAAATAATTTAAGAAAGACTCCAGATCTAGCGACTTGTCGCCGCATTTGGCATCACTGAATACACACAAATGACAATCGCTACTGACAGTCGTTAATCGCAATACAAACAAATGACAGTCTGTTAAATTTCAGGTCCGGCAACCAAACAAACCCACAGAGGCGCTCAATTTAAAAATTGCGTTCATTATGGGACATCCTTTATTATTGTTTTAAGCTAGCGGACACTTCAGTAATAAGTGACACTGTTTAACTATCATTGTGCACATCTAAAATAAATTCTGATAAAATAAATGTTTCAGGAGATCAATTTGTTTATAATAACAGATGAAGTGTAATAGGTTATTCAACATTTTACTGAATTTGTTCTATTCATTGTCTTTTAATGTTATAGAAGTTTTATATTGAGGCAAAGAACCTATTACAATAAATCATTAAACTCTTTGTTGAATTTACTCATTTTTATTGCCTGTTAATATTGCAGTCGTGCATCAAAAGACTGTTTCAGATTTAAAACTATTTTAAAGTGACATTTGCTTCTGGGTAGTGAAGTAATACAGTTTCACACAATGTATGGAAGGGATGGATATGTTTGAAATATTTATGCATCTTTGAAGAGTCTTTCACCGACATGTTCAAATACAAGAATTGCAAACGTTTCCTTTCTCTAGAAGAAACAGTCTTTGTAAAGTAGAGTGATGTATTTATTGGTCTTCAACATTTTACATACTGTGATGCAGTAATTTGTATCACAAATTATTTAAATGTAAAGAATGATTATAGTATGAATATGCATTTTTGTGTGACATTGATTTGAGATGTTTTGTTGAGAAGTAAGTTTATACGGCCTTACTGAAACTGACAATAATAGCGTGCAATAATGCAGCGAGGGGGTGAGCTGTTTATCATTATTAGAGACAAGGAAGTTACGGAATGTTGGCGCGTTTTTCTGTAGAAATTGCTGGAACATTATACCTAGAGCATATGTATTCATAATTTTCATTGGATATAAAAATAGACGCTAATGTTGGCGCGTTTTATTAGCCAATTGCAGCTCAGTTATAATCTTTAGGCATATCGGGGTGTAGGAGTATAAAAAGGGCTAGGTTAGTGATAGACCCCGTCAGTTCGTCGAAAATATTTGTATGATACACGTCGCCTTCAGTCCGTCAGTTCAGCAGAAAATATTTGTAAAGTACACGTAGGCTATCGATTCACAAGTTACGCGTAGCAGAGTTATGAAAAATCTAAAGTGTTGTAAAGTTAATTATACAAAAAAGTTGAAGTACGTGAATTAAGAATGATCAGTAAATAAGTTATTATAACAGTTTCAGTTTGGCGAGTGTCTAGATCAATGTGTAAATGTGATAGTGAAAGTGTTCGACGATAAAAGTGTAAAAGAAATTCTTTCATCAGTGTTATCTTTGGATAAAAGATTCCTTTCCGTTTATACAACCTGTATAAAGAGATGTGCTCGACCAAAAAGATCATAGCTAGCCGGAGGACAGTAAACCAAAATTAAATAAAATAACAGTAGCATTCTTTCAAACAAACACTAATACTACCGCAAATTCCTAACAACAGATGGAGCTACAAACTTAACAAAGAATCACGTCACAAAATGGCTTCACCACGTTGAGTAAACACACATACACAAACATTATAAGTAATACCGTCGCAAATTGGCTCCAAAACGTGGGACTTAACAAATTAAATAATATTACAAGTATACCACTTCAACTGAGACTATACATCGCACGGTTCAGACCGTGCCTGCTTATATAACACACTGTAGTCCACGTATTTCACCGCATATTTGCCACACTGAACTTTAAAGTTAATGATATGTTATATGAACTGGGGGGAGGGGAAACAGAGAAACCAACAACAAATATAAGGCATAGTCCGAACCCAGGTAAGAACGGAGAGGGGTTACAGCCCCCTCCCCTTAATGAAAGAAAATATGTGGTGCTTTTAACACTTGGTTTTGGTGTTACCTGCATTGGTAAAGTCAAAATCAACACTTTTGTTTCTATTCTATTTGTTTAAATCATATGGGCATCTATTCGTTCAGTCCTCTTTAATCTGAATGGTTTTGTATAATTAGTAAACCACAAGCGATAGAAAAAAATTCGGATGTGTTACACTCACATGACTTTCTCTACTCTTGTGCAAACTATTTTTACAAACGCTTATTCTCCATATGCTTCATGTTAATCGAGATGTTAATCTTATTGCTAACTTTCTTGTAGGTGCAAGGGGAATTGATAGACTTTAAGCGATAGTCAAATATTTTAAGAGCTGGTTGCTATGTGGAGCATTTCATTCTCTTTGTATGTCCAGGACATAAACAAAATCGGAATTCGTTAAAGTATTGGAAAATTTAAGGGAATAACAAGCAATATCTCGAAAATGGTTCACTCAACAAAAAAAAATGTATATGACATAAATTGTGTATTTTAACCCGATCTACATCTTTTGTGCTGTAAAATTTTGTCTATCTCTTATGGTTTACCAGTTATGAAAAAGTCGTTCATAACGAAGAATACTTTTGGAGACATTCCCAGAAAATTCGAGATATACATTTTATTTGTCATGACAATATCTTAAACATATGATATTTTAATCAAAATCGTTAGAGCCATTTTTGAGAAAATTAAAATTTTCGAAAAATGTTCCATATAAAGGGTAATCTGGGGTGGGGGGATTTTCTTGAAAACCTTCGTGTCGCATCTCTGGAAGATACTGAACCTAAATACCAAGTTTGGTGTTTATCCAACTGTTCGTTTTTGAGTTATGCTGTTCACAGACACACACACGGACATGTTTCCAAAAATGTTTTTTTTTGGATTCAGGGGGTCTCAAAACATGTATTTCCGGTGAAATCTCGGTATCGAATTTTTGGGTGGAATACAATACCTCCCCTACTTACTATACGTAGTAGAGAAGATAAAAATTGTACACATAAACTGTAAATCTCGTTAAAACATAATTTATTTTCAAACTTGTTTTTCTCGTTAATCATTTCCGAGATATTCTTTGTCACTGGTTTGAATTTTCCAATACTTAATACTTCTCTTAATAGAAAATCGCTAATTTTTGGGGTGTTTGTGTGTGTTCATGCAAAGAGACGGAATTTCAAAGGCACCACATAGTGACCGGCTTTGAAAAGATTTGGTTATTATCGCTTTAGCCAGGGCCGCCAGCTCCAGGGACCTTTGAGTCAGGGGAACATGTGAAAATCAGTTGGGAAAAGATCTGATGAATATGGAGGATGGGATAAAACGTATCCTCCGTATTCACCGGAGCTTGCCCCAAGTGATTTTCACAATTTCCTCCAACTCAAAGGTAAGCACTTTTAACACCGATGATGAAGTCAAATCAGTGAACAGCTGGTTGCGTGCACAGGACCCGGCCTGGTACAACACTGGCTTGGAAAAACTTGTGTCACGTCCCCAAAAATGCTTGTAAAAATATGTTGACTATGTAGAAAAGTAACAGAATGATTTTACAATATAAATAAAATTAATTCAACATGATCAATTGTGTGTAACGATTTTGTAAAATAGGGAAGCTAACTTATTGGACGACCCTCGTAATTCGAAACACTGGCCTGAGCTTGTTTTCATTTATGAGTAACAGAAGTAACCCCCCCCCCTTTCATTGTAATGTTACATGCCATATCATGCGAGTGCGCCACCCTACCACTTGTACTTTAGTGTTACCGTTAGTGTGCCCTTATCTATTTGGGCCGTGAGGTATGGGCATTGTCCATAACAGTAGCATGGATTGTTAAGGAGTAACTGATTCTTAAACCATCTGTAGAAACGGCTATGGTAATCCCCTGTTGAATTGAAGAGCAGTAGGTCGCCATAAAAATGAGATATTCCAGTAAGTGCAATAATAAGTTCCTTCATAGAGTTTCAATTGCGTCATCAGTCCAGTCCCTCTGATTCGGTATGGTGGGATTTAACCATGTTTCAGCCAGCCATACCATTTCCCTCAAATTCTCATTTTGTATTTATCTTAAAAATAATGATCTTTGGGTTACAATATCGGATTCTTGAGTATTATTTTTATCTTGTTTATTGCGTTACAATCAAATCCGAGATCATGGAGGACCTTGTTCAAAGAGCAAAGGCTTCCCTGAAACCGCTCTGCTTCTCTAAGTGAAGAAATAAGTTAGCGCGTGTAGAATACACAGAGGGTACCAAAAATGCATACACACTTTGATAGGAGATATCTATTTAATATATTTCAAAGTTGGGCCGAAAAACAACAGTAATGTGTAGTATGATTTTCTGCAAACAGATGTGGCTCACACGCGTTATGTCAGTGTTGCTACGCGACAGATAAATCAACAACGAACAAATGAAGCCAAGATTGTCGTATGATGTTCTGTAAATAGATGTGACTGACATTACGTTATGCTAGCATTGCTACAACAAAATGCAACCAAGATTATCGTTTGAACAGCGGAAAGCAATTTTGAAATGGAATTGAAAAACCGAGAATGTTGTGTGTACAGAACAGAAACGCCAACGCCTGTAACAATTGCAAGCATTCAAGACAAATTTGAGGCTCGTGTATCGATGTTCACAAGGGCAGATCTGCGAGACCTCGCACAACAGTCCCGCGTCCTTGGTTATGGTTTGCGAACGGTTTGAGCACTCACCGCAGAAGTCTACAAAGCAATCTTCCAGGGCACTGGATTGGACGAAGAGGTCCGATTGAGTTTCCACCACATTCTCCGAATCTAACTTCTTTGACCTTCTACCTATGGCGGAATCTTAAGGATGTTGCCTACCGTAGAAAGCCTGCAACCTGGCACCACTTTGGGAAGAAATTGAAACGGTATATTGCTGAGGACACTTTCGCAAACGTTGCTCGATCGTGCTCGTCATTTCAACGTACTCAGAAGTGCATCGACGCCGATGGTGGGCATTTTGAGCAACTGTTGTTATTGTAAAAGTCTAAGTCAGTTGTTTCTTTGCTTGAAGTGTATATAAACATTTTTCTGGCACCCACTGTATATGCTTTCTTATTGCATTTAATTCAAGGTTGTCCAACTGAGCTTCTGTAATTACTAACAAAGTAGGCTAAGAACACAAATAGCTGAACGCACACACAAGTTGGACTTCCGGGATACCACTAAGGTATCCTGAGAGGTTCATTAGTCACCAATGTGAGCAAATAAGCTAAAAGCATGCGGCATGAAACACTCCTGTTTACTGTTTATATCCATTGTTGAACACTTGCTGCGCACGGAATGTTTTGGCGATAATCACCAATAATGGTTGCGTTTAAGGTGACAATCTCTGGAGTTTCATTTGTCACCCATTTCATAATAAAAAATCTGATATGTTACACTCACATGACTTTCTGTACTGTTGTACAAACTATTTTTACAAACAAGGGGAATTGGTAGGCTTTAAGTGATAGTCGTATCTTTTAAGAGCTGGTTGCTACGTGGAGTAATCCATTTTCTTTGCATTACCAGGACAAAAAAAATCTGATGTGTTACACTCACATGACTTTCTCTACTCTTGTACAATCTATTTTTACAAACGCCTATTCTCCATATGCTTAATGTTAATCGAGATATCGAGATGTCAATCTTATTGGTAATTTTCTTGTAGATGCAAGGGAAATATGGTAGCTTTTAAGCGATAGTCAAATATTTTAACGCTGGTTGCTATGTGGCGAATTCCATTCTCTTTGCATGTCCAGGACATAAAAAAATGAATAACGAATTTGAGTAGAAGTATAAGTATTGGAAAATTTAAGGAAATAACAAGAAATATCTCGAAAACGGTTCACTCAACAAAAGAAATGTATATGGCATAAGTTGTGTATTTTAATGCGATCTACATTTTTTGTGTAGTAAAATTTTGTCTATCTCTTATGGTTTACCAGTTATGCAAAAATGTTCACAATGAAGAATACTTTTGGAGACATTCCCAGAAAATTCGAGATATACATTTCATTTCTCATGACATTATCTTAAACATATGCTAGTTTAATCAAAATCGTTAGAGCCATTTTTGAGAAAATTAAAATTTTCGAAAAATGTTCCATGTAAAGGGTAGTCTGGGGTGGGGGGATTTTCACCTTCGTGTCGCATCTCTGGAAGATACTGAACCTAAATACCAAGTTTGGTGTTTATCCGATTCTTCGTTTTTGAGTTATGCTGTTCACAGACACACAGACAGACACACACACACGGACATGTTTCCAAAAATGCTTTTTTTGGATTCAGTGAGTCTCAAAACATGTATTTCCGGTGAAATCTCGGTATCGAAATTTTGGGTGGAATACAATACTTCCCCTACTTACTATACGTAGTAGAGAAAGTAAAAATGAATAACGAATTCCCATTTGATAAAAAGTATAAGTATTGTAAGATTTAAGGGAGTAACAAGCAATATCTCGGAAATAGTTCACTCAACAACAAAAATGTATATGACATAAATTGTGAATTTTAACGCGATCTACATTTTTTTTGTACTAAAATGTTGTCAATCTCTTATGATTTACCAGTCATGCTAAAGTCGTTCACAATGAAAACTTTTGGAGACATTCCCAGAAAATTCGAGATATACAATTCATTTGCCATAAAAATGTCTTAAACTTATGGTATTTTATTCAAAATCTATAGAGCCATTTTTGAGAAAATTAAAATTTTCGAAAAATGTTCCATGTAAAGGGTAATCTGGGGTGGGGGATTTTCTTGAAAACCTTCGTGTCGCATCTCTGGAAGATACTGAACCTTATATGCATTCAGTGCACCTCAAAACATGTATTTCCTGTGAAATCTCAGTGTCGAATATTTGGGTGGAATGCAGTACTTCCCCTACTTACTATATGTAGTAGAGAAAGTAAACATCTCCAGAAAGCCCTTAGGTTCTGAGCATAGTTTATAATTTCGCCTTACTTTAAAATATCTTGTTCAAGTTTTACGATTTAAAGATGTATAATACTCTCCAAAAAAGGAACCCAACAAAAACTCATCAACAACCTAAAAATTAAAAATTGAGATTTATTTATGGACGCCATTTCACTGCTGTGCTCCTTAGCGTCCCCATTCTATATTGGGCGTGAAAGACCGGTAACTTTGCTCAGAGGCCTCTTTATCAGCCTTGAGGTTCTTTTACATGCCGTAAATCTACACGGGACCACCGGCTTTACTTCCCTTCCGAAGGAAGCCATGCTAAGGATTTTTACGCCCGAAAAAAAAATCCATGGTCCTCCGCCGGGTTTGAACCCGCGACCTCGGCATCAACAACCTGTACCACCAGAGACATTTGAAAGTTTAACACATAGAAAAAGTAGAAATCTGTCAGTCAATAAATAAATCAGTAGGGAAAATCTACAGGGAGAGCCAAAAGCCTACGAACCGGCTGCGAGGTGTTTTTCCTGTCCGCGTCCCCGGGGCTCGTTGCCAGCTGCCGCTATCATAGAAAGGCACAGCTGAAACCATACATTTTTAAAACTACTTTTAAAGGCTTTACTTAACAACTTTATGAAAGTGTGTTTGAGGACAGCATTATTAGTAGAGTTGTGTGGCCCCCTTGGTCCCCCGACCTAACCCTCTGCAATTTCTATCTCTGGGGTAATTTAGAACATAAAGTTTACAAGACAAACCCACACACCCTGGAATAATTAAAACAAAATATCCGCCAGGAAATTGCCAGCATTTCTCAACGTGAACTACGTCGAATGATGGATAGTTTCCTAAAGACAACGACGGTGACCAGTTTCAGCATTTCCTTTCATAAAGTTGGTAAATAAAGCCTTTAAAAGTAGTTTTAAAAATGTTCTATGGTTTCATCCGCGCCTTTCTATGATAGCGCAAACAGCAGCGAGCGCAGAGGACGCGGACAGAAAAAACACCGCGCAGCCAGTTCGTAGTTTTTTGGCTATCTCAGTACAAGATAGACAGGAATCACTCAGTAATAAACCAAGAAAAAGAAGCTGTCCCGACTTCAGATTGGAGCTGTGACTGCCTGGCTGAACACTTGAATAAGGTAGATATACTTCAATCAAATGGATGCTTCATCTGCAATACCGGTGCCACAATGAATTCAACCCACCATCTAATGTGCCCTGGTCAAGATCTATATTTTCAAAGCCAAGGTAATATTTGTAAATGTTATTGGGATGCCAGAAATGGTATGCAGCATCAATATACCAATAGGTACAGAGTGAGGCAAAAGACTTCGAACCGCCTGCGCGATGTTTTTCTTTGTCCGCGTCCTTGGCGCTCGTTGCCGTCTGCTGCTATCATAGAAAGGCGCGGATAAACCATAAATTTTTAAAACTACTTTTAAAGGCTTTACTTGCCAAATTTATGAAAAATGCTAAAATTGGCACTGTCGTCCATATATTTTTGGCACCTCTTTAGGAAACTATCCATCATGGAATTTTTTAGAGGTATTTTCCAAACGTTGACTGATGTCGCCTAATGTTTCTTCGGTAAGAACCGAACGCCGTCTTAGATTTCTTAGTCTGAACGCTTCCTGTGGCCTTGAAATTTACTGTAATGTTCATGGATTGTTGTACGGCCTGGAACTTTTACACCTGTAAATCTTTCTGCAAATCGTACTTTCACTTGGCGAGCTGACCGAGTTAACACATACGAATCATAAATAAATACACGCTTTGCAGTAGAAAACATATACTGAACCATAATATACTTTGTGACTAAGTATAGGATAAAATAATAAATAACTCGTAATAACTGAACTACAACACATCGACACTACAACTCAAAACTGCACTTACACTGCTAAGCAAAACCACAACAGCGTGACTTTGCTTATAGCAGCAGTGCATTATCATGTTTTTATCATATTTTCACAGTAGAAAAACACCGCGCAGCTGGTAAGTTGTTCATAAAATACCTCTCCGGGGTAACTTAAAACATAAAGTGTACAAGACAAACCCCCACACCCTGGAAGAAATAAAATATGTGCCAGGAAATTTCTCAACGTGGACTACGGCGAGTGATGGATACTTTCCTAAAGAGGTGCCAAAAATGTATGGACAAGGACGGTGGCCAGTTTCAGCATCTCCTTTCGTAAAGTTGGTAAGTAAAGCCTTTAAAAGTAGTTTTAAAAATGTTGTATAGTTTCATCCGCGCCTTTCTATGATAGCGGCAGACGGCAACGAGCCCCGAGGACGCGGACAGGAGGAATACCGCGCAGGCGGTTCGGAGTCCTTCGGCTCACTCTGTAGTATATGTAAAATTTAACACCATGAAATCATATTGCGACTTTTATAATACCAATTTGAACCTGAGTGTTGTTCTGACCGAACTGTGTTACTTTATTTATCCATTTAATATACCTACATTTATGACTTTTAAATTTTAAAATTATTAAGTAATAAACTGCCAGATATGTAAAGGATTAAACGCCAATAAAACCATTTGAAGACTACATGGGAAAAACAATCAAAGTAACATTTCTCATTGTGAGTAAATTTAAAACAAAAAGAAAAACGCTCTTACAAAGAAAGTATTATGCATATGAAATTATAATAAACACTGATTGTATAATGAGTTATTATTATAAAAGCATTGCTATTTGTATCGTCCTGTGAAAGCAGGTAACAAGGAAACATTATTTCCACATATTTGTATGAAAGAGCAATCAAAGGCCACATTTTTTTTTAAAATTCAAAGTTTTCGCATGTTTCCGCCGGTTTGTTTACTTTCTCGTACATATAGTAGGTAGGGGAAGTATTGCATTCCACCCAAAAATTCGATACCGTGATTTTACGGAAATGCATGTTTTGAGGTGCCCTGAATTCGCAGAAAATTCGAGATATACATTTTATTTGTCATGAAAATATCTTAAACATATGATATTTTAATCAAAATCGTTAGAGTTGTTTATGAGAAAATTAAAAGTTCCGAAAAATGTTCCATGTAAAGAGTAATCTGGGGTGGAGGTATTTTCTTGAAAACCTTCGTGTCGCATCTCTGGAAGATACTGAACCTAAATACCAAGTTTGGTGCTTATCCGACTGTTCGTTTTTGAGTTATGCTGTTCACAGACACACAGACAGACACACAGCCACACAGACAGACACACACACGGACATGTTTCCAAAAATGCTTTTTTTGGATTCAGGAGGTCTCAAAACATGTATTTCCGGTGAAATCTCGGTATCGAATTTTTGGATGGAATGCAATACTTCCCCTACTTACTATACGTACTAGAGAAAGTAAAAATAATCTGATGTGTTACACTCACAAGACTTTCGCTACTCTTGTACAAACTATTTTTACAAACGCTTATTCTCCATATGCTTCATGTTAATTGAGATAATTTTCTTGTAGATGCAAGGGGAATCGGTAGGCTTTAAGCGATAGTCAAATATTTTAAGAGCTTGTTGCTACGTGGAGTAATCCATTTTCTTTGCATTACCAGGACAAAAAAAAGTGAATAACGAATTCCCATTTGAGAAAAAGTATAAGTATTGGAAAATTTAAGGGAATAACAATCAATATCTCGAAAATGTTCACTCAACAACAAAAAATGTATATGACATAAATTATGTGTTTTAACGCGATCTTCATTTTTTGTGCAGTAAAATTTTGTCTGTCTCTTATGGTTTACCAGTTATGCAAAAATCGTTCACAATGAAGAATACTTTTGTAGACATTCCCAGAAAATTCGAGATATACATTTCATTTGTCATGGAAATATCTTAAATGATATTTTAATCAAAATCGTTAGAGCCATTTTTGAGAAAATTAAAATTTTCGAAAAATGTTCCATGTAAAGGGTAATCTGGGGTCGGGGGATTTTCTTGAAAACCTTCGTGTCGCATCCCTGGAAGATACTGAACCTAAACACCAAGTTTGGTGTTTATCCGACTGTTCGTTTCTGAGCTATGCTGATCACAGACACACACACGGACATGTTTCCATAAAATCCTTTTTTCGGATTCAGGCCTCAAAACATGTATTTCCTGTGAAATCTCGGTATCGAATTTTTGAGTGGAATACAATACTTCCACTAATTACTATACGTAGTAGAGAAAGTAAAAATAGAATACCGAATTCCCATATGAGAAAAAGTATAAGCATTGAAAAATTCAACAAATAACAAGGAATATCTCAAAAATAGTTCCCTCGACCAAAAAAAAAAAAAATGTACATGAAATAAATTCTATATTTTAACGAGATCTACATTTGTTGTGTAGTAAAATTTTGTCTATGTCTTAGAGTTTACCAGTTATACAAAAGTCATTATAATGAAGAGGGCGTTTGGGGACATTCCCAGAAAATTCATCATATACATTTCAGTAGGATATATAGGAGAGAGCTGGGCCACTTTTTTGCGTTTATATGGGAAAGGATAGGGAAAACGAGGCGGATGGGGTGGTTCAAGGAGGAAAATGCGTTTATATGGGGGAGATAGGGAATACGAGGACTGACACTAGGCTAGACAGTGGTAGGAGGGGGAGTGCGCTTTATATGAGACAGATAGGGAATACGTGGAGAGGTGCTAGGTTAGACAGAGGCTGAGTAATGTATGGTTTATATGAGCGGTATAGGAAAACGATGAGAGGTGTTAGACTAGACAGGGCTTGAAACGTAGTGCATGGTTTATATGAGAGATATAGGAAAACGAGGAAAGGTGTTAGGCTAGACAGGGCTTGAAACGTAGTGCATGGTTTATATGAGAGATATAGGAAAACGAGGAAAGGTGTTAGGCTAGACAGAAGTCGAGGAGTAGAGTATGGTTTATATCAGAAGTATAGGAAAACGAGGAGAGGTATTAGGTTAGGAGAATTGAGTTTGTGTTTATAAGGAGAGACGAGAAAACGGAGAGAGATCCTATGCTAGGATAGACAGGTGTTAAAGTTAGGGTAGATAGGAAACCAAGGAGTGATACTCAGCTAGAGGGGGGCAGGAGGGAATGAGCTTTTGAGAGGTAGGGGATACGGGGAGTGGTGTTAGGCTAGACAGGGCTTGAAACGTAGGGCATGGTTTATATGTATGAGAAGTATAGGAACAGGAAGAGGGGTGCTAGGCTAGACAGAGGTTGAGGAGTAGAGTATAGTTTATATGAGAGGTATAGGAAAACGAGGAGAGGAGTTAGACTAAACAGAGGTCGAGGAGCAGAGTATGGTTTATGTGAGAGTCATGGGTAAACGAGAGAGGCGGTAGGCTAGACAGAGCTAGAGGAGTAGAGTATGGTTTATATGAGAGGTATAGGAACAGGAGGAGAGGTGTTAGGCTAGACATGTAGTGTAGCAGTAGGAATATGGACTTATATACAGGAGAGATAGGGAATAGGAGGTGCTAGACTTGAAAGCGACTTTAGACGTGAACTTAGTGGAAAACTGTTTCATGTCAATGTTAGACCGCTAATTCTAGACATGCCCATCACGTAACCTATTCAGGGAAAAGGTGACTCGTTCAGGGGAAAAAGGTGACTGCTCAGGGAAAAAGGTGACCCACAAAGGGAAAAAGTCGACCAGTAAAGGGAAAAACGTGACCAGCAAAGGGAAAAGGGTAACCAGTAAAGGGAAAAATGTGACCAGCAAAGGGAAAAAGGTGAGCAACAAAGGGAAAAAGGTGAGCACCAAAGGGAAAAAGGTGAGCTATAAAGGGAAAAAGGTGCCCTGCAACGGGAAAAGCTAACCCACCCACACTAACAGGTAAGTAATTCAGCTAGTATTGCAAGAGGCTGACTGTATCATAGCAGTGTATGATTTCACAGGTAATTCAGCTAGTATCGTGAGCATTTAACCTAATTCAGCTAGTATCACAGGAGACTAGATTCCAGAGGCTAACTGCATCATGGCTCTGCACGATTTCACAGGTAATTCAGCTAGTATCGTAGGTATTTAGGCTAATTCAGCTAGTATCACAAGAGGATAGATTCTAGGTTGGGTATAGCTTAGTGTCGTATTTCACAGGTAATTCAGGTAGTATCACGGGTGCTAGTGCTAATTTAGAGCAGGAATTCGTATCAGAGCTAGTTAAGGTAATTTCACATGATTCGGGTAGTATCACAGGTATTTAAATCATTTTCACAGCCAATTCAGCTAGTATCTTGAGCATTTAAGCTAATTCAGCTAGTATCACAGGAGGCTAGATTCCAGAGGCTAACTGCATCATAGCTATGCATGATTTCACAGCTAATTCAGCTAGTATCGTAGGTATTTAGGCTAATTCAGCTAGTATCACAGGAGGTTAGATTCCAGGGTTGGGTATACCATATTTCACAGGTAATTCAGAGGGTATCGTAGGTATTTAGGATAATTCAAGTAACATAGGTGTTTAGAGTAATTAAGCAAGCATTACAGGAGGGTAGGTTCCAGGGGTTGGTTATAGCCTAGTTTCGTATTTTACAGATAGTTCAGGTAATATTGTAAGTATTTGGGTAATCAGCATAGTTTCACAGATGCTCGTGATAATTTCGATCAGAGATTTGTATCACAGCTATTTAAGGTAAATGCAGGTGATTCAGGTTGTATCAATGGTATTTGTGTCATTTTAACAGGTAATTCAGATAGTGTCTAGGTATTTGGGCGATTCAAGCATCATAGGTGTTTAGAGTAACTCAGCTAGTATCACAGGAGGCTAGATTCAATGATCAGGGTTTCGTATCAGAGCTATTTAATGTAATTTCACTTGATTCGACTAGTATCACAGGTATTTAAGTCATTTTAACGGGCAATTCAACCAGTATCACAGGTACTCATGGTAATATAGAGAGTAATTCGATTATAAAACTTTTCTCATCCAACGTTACAACAATTTATATACTTTTTTCTAAATCTTACAAACTTATTATATGTTAAACAGTTATTGTACGATGCGGAGAGGGATAAACTGCATATTGGTTCACAAATTGAAAAGCTTTACGTCAACATACCTTTATTTTAGTTCGTTATAGATGTCTCTCCCCTTTTATCTAGGCTTGAGACTAGCACTAGGATTGCTCCTAATGGCAGGGTTACCACCTTCCCTTCCATCTTCTTCTTCCTTGATCAGGCGTCAGCTATCTGCATATACAGCACACAGATACCTTCTTTTTTAAGATTGTAGACTCACTAGAAAATCTTTATCTTTAACTTACATTCTTTTAAGCACTGTTTGTAATGGCGTAATGCCCATACGCATATGTTGTTATCCCGTCCTCAGCAATAATTCTTTTATCATCAAACGGAGTCAATGCAATTTTATTCACTTGTACTGTAGCAAGGGCATGCTTTCGTGATAGGATCAGATTCATAGGTGTTCTGATGATTTCACTGGTTTTAAGACAGTCTGTATAGCTGTCAAACGAAATGTACTGCTTAATAGCGCTACGTTTTATACCTTTAATCTTTTTTATCATTGACCCTTGAATATCTAAGGCATACATCTTAGGACGTAGTCCAACAAAGCGTAGGATGATTTTGCTATTAGCCTCATCTTTAAATTTTCCCAATACCTTCTTGTTCTGAGTAGAGTAACATATATGGTTGGCAGGGTAATCAGCTGTATCGAGATGCTCAAGAAAACGTAGCTTGTCCTGGTACACATCTTCAGTTGTTACACGATGAATGAACGAATCAGTGTCCATATACATAAGCTTCAGGTTTTCAGCTCCATAATAAGGCAACAAAACGTCGTAATGATAGTTATACATTAATGTCTTGGAGATGTCCAACACACTCATACCAATGTATATAGGCTTGTTGAATACAATCTGACGAGAGCCCATATGTACAGCAGCTAGATTATCAGCATATATCGTCCTGTCGATAAACGTAGGCTTGGCGATCAGCTTCTCTAGAGTTTTTTCATTGGTCACCAGTCGTATATCCATACGGTTACGCAGGTTCTCCATAGTTTTTCCAAACATAGCGTTGTTAAAGAGCTTGTAGAGATCCTTCTCGAAATCATTTGCAGCTTGTTGTCGTAGCCTGTTGTTAAATTCCACATAAGGTTTCAACCACTGAGACTGTCGGAATTGTAGCACACGATGGATTTTTGTTAGTCGTAGTCCATGACTAAGAGCTTGCTTCAAAGCCATGTAATGCACTACATACTTCTTTCGAGGTCCAAGATGAGGTATCAGTTTCTTTGTAGATGATTCCAATGGTTTCATACACTCTGGCAGGAAAGGTAGATCGTTGTGTAGATCGTGAAGTTCTGCAGAATACTCGATGTCGACTTCTAATATGTACCCATGAGGATCATCTTCTTGTAGTGTTTCTAAGTTGATTTCTTCAGGTGACACCCACTGAAATCCACCAAAAGGAAGGGCGTGACACATTGCCCACCCATATTGGTTATTTGCGTCCTCGTATGTGATAAATTGGGTTGGTCTCGTCGGATCAAACTTCTCCATATAAGTGTTATTAGCCTCAGCATACCGATGAGAAACTTGGCATAAACCTCCTCTTATACCTGATTCCACCATGAGTAGTTGATCATAATCTTGTAACAGCTCTAACTTAATCCCAGTATACAGTAACATGGCGTCCCATGTAAGACCTGGAGAGGTAAAATAATGAGCAGGATCAACTTTGTGTGTTTTAAGGGTTTGCTCTCTGAACGTCTCAAAGACGTCAGCTAGAAGAAGTACATCCGAAGTTAAGTAGAGATCGCTGTACTCTCCCAGGTTTCTCACATTAAACAGCTCCCATACATTTCTAGCATGATCGTAGTCAGCATCAGTAATTATAAGCATAAGCAGGTAGTTATGAGACGAGTTTAAACGTGTTTGATGCTGCTAGACATCCTGTCTCTGGGTGTGACGTCATAAACATCCTGTCTCTAGACTTGAGGTTATATGGCTGGGGGGTTAGTACACGTTGAGCGATCATATACAGGTGGTTATGGAGCGAGTTTATGATTGATCTAAAAGGTTCGTGCTCCCTCTATAAATATGGTGATCTAGGTCATTGGACTTCATTGTGCTAATTAGTCTTGAGGTGTTAACATAGTGTTCTCTCCAAGAATAATCAGCTTTCTAAAGTGGTGTCAAGGTGAAGAGGTCTACATTTCATTGATCAGTGATTAATACGTTATTACATCAAGAATAAAGATGAATAACTCAGCGTATAAGGATATTATTCCAAGCGCTACTGGATATGCATGCGGAAAATGTGGGAAGAAGTTCCTCCGAGGTTATGACAAGAGAAGACACGAGATGAGCTGCAAGAAGCTCTTCAAATGTAAACATTGTAATGTAACCTTCAAAGATGATTATAAGGGGCAGCGACACGAAGATATATGTGAAATAAGCAGCCCTCAGAAGAAAAGAAGATTGGAGCCAACTAAACATCAGTTACTGTCAACAATGGAGGACTGTGATATGAAAGAATACGAAACTTCATTCGAAGGACGATTGAAATCGTATTTTATACGATGCGAATCAGCTAAGGACCTGAATATGTATCTGCAAGAGGCAAAACAACGTATAATCCAGGCTGTGCATAAAGAGCTTAGCATTCATAAGAGTGTTAAAATTAATCTGCTGGCTGAGTGTCGATTTGTTAACAGTATTGGAGAAACCTGTGACAAAACATTTAAAACACGGAATCAAGCTGTTTTCCTGGAAACTGATCTGGAGTCAACGATGGAAGTGAAATTCAAGAAATTGGTGACTGAAATGGAGGAGTCTCAGCTTAAGGGTAGCAGCTGGGCTTTGCTTGCTGTGGAAGGAGTTCGACTTCGTATCAACAAGTACAACCCGTTACGAGGAAGTAGCTACATACCACTACCGTCATCTGTCGAAGCAAGAAAAGCGTGTATAAATATCCAGAACTTTAGTGATGAGAAATGTTTCATGTACTCTATACTGGCCAAATTCGTGAGCATCAAGCCTCAACGCGTCAGCAAATACAAACAACTTCAAGATAAGTACGACTTCAGCTGTGTTTCCTACCCTACTCCACTTTCTCAAATACCTAAATTTGAGAAGTTTAACAAGATATCCATTAACGTTTTCGGGCTGGATGAGAAGCATGAAGTGTATCCAATAAAGGTTGCTGACATTGAACTACCTGAACATCGCGACCTGCTACTATTGAATGACAGCAGTGGAAAACATCACTACGTGTATATAAAGAATTTTGAGAAACTCGTTCGACGCCAGAAAACTAACCATAATGGACGGGTTTATACTTGTAAGCGCTGCTTTACACATTTTGATGATCGATATGGACGAAGTGGACAGGAAAAACTGCAAGAACATGTAGCCTTCTGTATTCAACATGGTGTTGCGAGGGTAGTTATGCCTACCAAGGAGAAATCAATTGTTCAGTTTAAAAATGTTGAGAGGATGCTGAAAGTACCTTATGTCATCTATGCTGATTTTGAGAGTATTCTCACTCCATGCCATACGTGTATACCCAATCCTGAAACTTCCTATACAACCCCTTATCAAGAGCACACACCAATGAGCTTCTGTGTTTACGTGAAGCCTACATCCAGTGTTGAACATCTCGAAACTGGTCTTCCTAAGCAACCCTATGTGTATCGTGGTGCTGATGCTGCTCAGAAGTTTATGCTGTACCTTACATCTCTTGCAGAAATGATTGGTAATATATACAAATCTGCTAAGCCTCTGAAACTTACGGATCAACAGCAAAAGGATTTTGAGTCTTCTACGACATGCTACTTGTGTGGAAAACCCTTTACAGAAGAGAACTATAAAGTACGCGACCATGATCACATCAGCGGTGAATATCGTGGAAGTCTTCATAATGAATGTAATTTAGCCTGCAAAACACCTAAATATATACCAGTCTTCATGCATAACCTTAGCGGATATGACTCTCATTTCATTGTTAAGGAGCTGGGTTGTACAAGTGAACGTGTGGAGGTAATTCCTAACTCTGAAGAAAGCTATATCTCATTCACCAAGTATGTAGGAGATATAAAGCTTCGATTTGTGGATAGCTTCCGATTCCTCAGTACAAGCTTGGATAAGTTGGTAAACAATCTAACCTCGTATCCTGAAACGCTAAAGTACTTTGGAGAAGACAAATTGAAGTTGATGACCCGTAAGGGTGTATTTCCATATGATTTTGTTACGTCATGGGATGCCCTGAACGAGACCTGCTTGCCTCCTAAGGACTCCTTCTACAATAGATTAAATGAAGAAGAAATTACTGATGCTGACTACGATCATGCTAGAAATGTATGGGAGCTGTTTAATGTGAGAAACCTGGGAGAGTACAGCGATCTCTACTTAACTTCGGATGTACTTCTTCTAGCTGACGTCTTTGAGACGTTCAGAGAGCAAACCCTTAAAACACACAAAGTTGATCCTGCTCATTATTTTACCTCTCCAGGTCTTACATGGGACGCCATGTTACTGTATACTGGGATTAAGTTAGAGCTGTTACAAGATTATGATCAACTACTCATGGTGGAATCAGGTATAAGAGGAGGTTTATGCCAAGTTTCTCATCGGTATGCTGAGGCTAATAACACTTATATGGAGAAGTTTGATCCGACGAGACCAACCCAATTTATCACATACGAGGACGCAAATAACCAATATGGGTGGGCAATGTGTCACGCCCTTCCTTTTGGTGGATTTCAGTGGGTGTCACCTGAAGAAATCAACTTAGAAACACTACAAGAAGATGATCCTCATGGGTACATATTAGAAGTCGACATCGAGTATCCTGCAGAACTTCACGATCTACACAACGATCTACCTTTCCTGCCAGAGTGTATGAAACCATTGGAATCATCTACAAAGAAACTGATACCTCATCTTGGACCTCGAAAGAAGTATGTAGTGCAATACATGGCTTTGAAGCAAGCTCTTAGTCATGGACTACGACTAACAAAAATCCATCGTGTGCTACAATTCCGACAGTCTCAGTGGTTGAAACCTTATGTGGAATTTAACAACAGGCTACGACAACAAGCTGCAAATGATTTCGAGAAGGATCTCTACAAGCTCTTTAACAACGCTATGTTTGGAAAAACTATGGAGAACCTGCGTAACCGTATGGATATACGACTGGTGACCAATGAAAAAACTCTAGAGAAGCTGATCGCCAAGCCTACGTTTATCGACAGGACGATATATGCTGATAATCTAGCTGCTGTACATATGGGCTCTCGTCAGATTGTATTCAACAAGCCTATATACATTGGTATGAGTGTGTTGGACATCTCCAAGACATTAATGTATAACTATCATTACGACGTTTTGTTGCCTTATTATGGAGCTGAAAACCTGAAGCTTATGTATATGGACACTGATTCGTTCATTCATCGTGTAACAACTGAAGATGTGTACCAGGACAAGCTACGTTTTCTTGAGCATCTCGATACAGCTGATTACCCTGCCAACCATATATGTTACTCTACTCAGAACAAGAAGGTATTGGGAAAATTTAAAGATGAGGCTAATAGCAAAATCATCCTACGCTTTGTTGGACTACGTCCTAAGATGTATGCCTTAGATATTCAAGGGTCAATGATAAAAAAGATTAAAGGTATAAAACGTAGCGCTATTAAGCAGTACATTTCGTTTGACAGCTATACAGACTGTCTTAAAACCAGTGAAATCATCAGAACACCTATGAATCTGATCCTATCACGAAAGCATGCTCTTGCTACAGTACAAGTGAATAAAATTGCATTGACTCCGTTTGATGATAAAAGAATTATTGCTGAGGACGGGATAACAACATATGCGTATGGGCATTACGCCATTACAAACAGTGCTTAAAAGAATGTAAGTTAAAGATAAAGATTTTCTAGTGAGTCTACAATCTTAAAAAAGAAGGTATCTGTGTGCTGTATATGCAGATAGCTGACGCCTGATCAAGGAAGAAGAAGATGGAAGGGAAGGTGGTAACCCTGCCATTAGGAGCAATCCTAGTGCTAGTCTCAAGCCTAGATAAAAGGGGAGAGACATCTATAACGAACTAAAATAAAGGTATGTTGACGTAAAGCTTTTCAATTTGTGAACCAATATGCAGTTTATCCCTCTCCGCATCGTACAATAACTGTTTAACATATAATAAGTTTGTAAGATTTAGAAAAAAGTATATAAATTGTTGTAACGTTGGATGAGAAAAGTTTTATAATCGAATTACTCTCTATATTACCATGAGTACCTGTGATACTGGTTGAATTGCCCGTTAAAATGACTTAAATACCTGTGATACTAGTCGAATCAAGTGAAATTACATTAAATAGCTCTGATACGAAACCCTGATCATTGAATCTAGCCTCCTGTGATACTAGCTGAGTTACTCTAAACACCTATGATGCTTGAATCGCCCAAATACCTAGACACTATCTGAATTACCTGTTAAAATGACACAAATACCATTGATACAACCTGAATCACCTGCATTTACCTTAAATAGCTGTGATACAAATCTCTGATCGAAATTATCACGAGCATCTGTGAAACTATGCTGATTACCCAAATACTTACAATATTACCTGAACTATCTGTAAAATACGAAACTAGGCTATAACCAACCCCTGGAACCTACCCTCCTGTAATGCTTGCTTAATTACTCTAAACACCTATGTTACTTGAATTATCCTAAATACCTACGATACCCTCTGAATTACCTGTGAAATATGGTATACCCAACCCTGGAATCTAACCTCCTGTGATACTAGCTGAATTAGCCTAAATACCTACGATACTAGCTGAATTAGCTGTGAAATCATGCATAGCTATGATGCAGTTAGCCTCTGGAATCTAGCCTCCTGTGATACTAGCTGAATTAGCTTAAATGCTCAAGATACTAGCTGAATTGGCTGTGAAAATGATTTAAATACCTGTGATACTACCCGAATCATGTGAAATTACCTTAACTAGCTCTGATACGAATTCCTGCTCTAAATTAGCACTAGCACCCGTGATACTACCTGAATTACCTGTGAAATACGACACTAAGCTATACCCAACCTAGAATCTATCCTCTTGTGATACTAGCTGAATTAGCCTAAATACCTACGATACTAGCTGAATTACCTGTGAAATCGTGCAGAGCCATGATGCAGTTAGCCTCTGGAATCTAGTCTCCTGTGATACTAGCTGAATTAGGTTAAATGCTCACGATACTAGCTGAATTACCTGTGAAATCATACACTGCTATGATACAGTCAGCCTCTTGCAATACTAGCTGAATTACTTACCTGTTAGTGTGGGTGGGTTAGCTTTTCCCGTTGCAGGGCACCTTTTTCCCTTTATAGCTCACCTTTTTCCCTTTGGTGCTCACCTTTTTCCCTTTGTTGCTCACCTTTTTCCCTTTGCTGGTCACATTTTTCCCTTTACTGGTTACCCTTTTCCCTTTGCTGGTCACGTTTTTCCCTTTACTGGTCGACTTTTTCCCTTTGTGGGTCACCTTTTTCCCTGAGCAGTCACCTTTTTCCCCTGAACGAGTCACCTTTTCCCTGAATAGGTTACGTGATGGGCATGTCTAGAATTAGCGGTCTAACATTGACATGAAACAGTTTTCCACTAAGTTCACGTCTAAAGTCGCTTTCAAGTCTAGCACCTCCTATTCCCTATCTCTCCTGTATATAAGTCCATATTCCTACTGCTACACTACATGTCTAGCCTAACACCTCTCCTCCTGTTCCTATACCTCTCATATAAACCATACTCTACTCCTCTAGCTCTGTCTAGCCTACCGCCTCTCTCGTTTACCCATGACTCTCACATAAACCATACTCTGCTCCTCGACCTCTGTTTAGTCTAACTCCTCTCCTCGTTTTCCTATACCTCTCATATAAACTATACTCTACTCCTCAACCTCTGTCTAGCCTAGCACCCCTCTTCCTGTTCCTATACTTCTCATACATATAAACCATGCCCTACGTTTCAAGCCCTGTCTAGCCTAACACCACTCCCCGTATCCCCTACCTCTCAAAAGCTCATTCCCTCCTGCCCCCCTCTAGCTGAGTATCACTCCTTGGTTTCCTATCTACCCTAACTTTAACACCTGTCTATCCTAGCATAGGATCTCTCTCCGTTTTCTCGTCTCTCCTTATAAACACAAACTCAATTCTCCT
The DNA here is from genome assembly GCA_030765065.1 of Deroplatys truncata. Lineage (NCBI taxonomy): Eukaryota > Metazoa > Arthropoda > Insecta > Mantodea > Mantidae > Deroplatys > Deroplatys truncata. Next base: position 49,648,486 of record CM060985.1, read on the forward strand.
AACCTAATACCTCTCCTCGTTTTCCTATACTTCTGATATAAACCATACTCTACTCCTCGACTTCTGTCTAGCCTAACACCTTTCCTCGTTTTCCTATATCTCTCATATAAACCATGCACTACGTTTCAAGCCCTGTCTAGCCTAACACCTTTCCTCGTTTTCCTATATCTCTCATATAAACCATGCACTACGTTTCAAGCCCTGTCTAGTCTAACACCTCTCATCGTTTTCCTATACCGCTCATATAAACCATACATTACTCAGCCTCTGTCTAACCTAGCACCTCTCCACGTATTCCCTATCTGTCTCATATAAAGCGCACTCCCCCTCCTACCACTGTCTAGCCTAGTGTCAGTCCTCGTATTCCCTATCTCCCCCATATAAACGCATTTTCCTCCTTGAACCACCCCATCCAGCCTCGTTTTCCCTATCCTTTCCCATATAAACGCAAAAAAGTGGCCCAGCTCTCTCCTATATATCCTACTGAAATGTATATGATGAATTTTCTGGGAATGTCCCCAAACGCCCTCTTCATTATAATGACTTTTGTATAACTGGTAAACTGTAAGACATAGACAAAATTTTACTACACAACAAATGTAGATCTCGTTAAAATATAGAATTTATTTCATGTACATTTTTTTTTTTTTTGGTCGAGGGAACTATTTTTGAGATATTCCTTGTTATTTGTTGAATTTTTCAATGCTTATACTTTTTCTCATATGGGAATTCGGTATTCTATTTTTACTTTCTCTACTACGTATAGTAATTAGTGGAAGTATTGTATTCCACTCAAAAATTCGATACCGAGATTTCACAGGAAATACATGTTTTGAGGCCTGAATCCGAAAAAAGGATTTTATGGAAACATGTCCGTGTGTGTGTCTGTGATCAGCATAGCTCAGAAACGAACAGTCGGATAAACACCAAACTTGGTGTTTAGGTTCAGTATCTTCCAGAGATGCGACACGAAGGTTTTCAAGAAAATCCCCCGACCCCAGATTACCCTTTACATGGAACATTTTTCGAAAATTTTAATTTTCTCAAAAATGGCTCTAACGATTTTGATTAAAATATCATTTAAGATATTTCCATGACAAATGAAATGTATATCTCGAATTTTCTGGGAATGTCTACAAAAGTATTCTTCATTGTGAACGATTTTTGCATAACTGGTAAACCATAAGAGACAGACAAAATTTTACTGCACAAAAAATGAAGATCGCGTTAAAACACATAATTTATGTCATATACATTTTTTGTTGTTGAGTGAACATTTTCGAGATATTGATTGTTATTCCCTTAAATTTTCCAATACTTATACTTTTTCTCAAATGGGAATTCGTTATTCACTTTTTTTTGTCCTGGTAATGCAAAGAAAATGGATTACTCCACGTAGCAACAAGCTCTTAAAATATTTGACTATCGCTTAAAGCCTACCAATTCCCCTTGCATCTACAAGAAAATTATCTCAATTAACATGAACCATATGGAGAATAAGCGTTTGTAAAAATAGTTTGTACAAGAGTAGCGAAAGTCTTGTGAGTGTAACACATCAGATTATTTTTACTTTCTCTAGTACGTATAGTAAGTAGGGGAAGTATTGCATTCCACCCAAAAATTCGATACCGAGATTTCACCGGAAATATATGTTTTGAGACCTCCTGAATCCAAAAAAAGCATTTTTGGAAACATGTCCGTGTGTGTGTCTGTTTGTGTGGCTGTGTGTCTGTGTGTCTGTCTGTGTGTCTGTGAACAGCATAACTCAAAAACGAACAGTCGGATAAGCACCAAACTTGGTATTTAGGTTCAGTATCTTCCAGAGATGCGACACGAAGGTTTTCAAGAAAATCCCCCACCCCAGACTACCCTTTACATGGAACATTTTTCGAAAAGTTTAATTTTCTCAAAAATGGCTCTAACGATTTTGATTAAAATATCATATGTTTAGGGTAATGTCATGAGAAATGAAATGTATATCTCGAATTTTCTGGGAATGTCTCCAAACGTATTCTTCATTGTGAACGACTTTTGCATAACTGGTAAACCATAAGAGATAGAAAAAATTTTACTACACAAAAAATGTAGATCGCGTTAAAATACACAACTCATGTCATATACATTTCTTTTGTTGAGTGAACCGTTTTCGAGATATTGCTTGTTATTTCCTTAAATTTTCCAATACTTATACTTTTTCTCAAAATCGTTATTCATTTTTACTTTCTCTACTACGTATAGTAAGTAGGGGAAGTATTGTATTCCACCCAAAATTTCGATACCGAGATTTCACCGGAAATACATGTTTTGAGACTCGCTGAATCCAAAAAAAGCATTTTTGGAAACATGTCCGTGTGTGTGTCTGTCTGTGTGTCTGTGTGTGTCTGTGTGTCTGTCTGTGTGTCTGTGAACAGCATAACTCAAAAACGAAGAGTCGGATAAACACCAAACTTGGTATTTAGATTCAGTATCTTTCAGAGATGCGACACGAAGGTTTTCAAGAAAATCCCCCCACCCCAGACTACGCTTTACATGGAACATTTTTCGAAAATTTTAATTTTCTCAAAAACGGCTCTAACGATTTTGATTAAAATATCATATGTTTAAGATATTGGCATGACAAATAAAATGTATATCTCGAATTTTCTGGGAATGTCTCCAAAAGTATTCTTCGTTATGAACGACTTTTTATAACTGGTAAACCATAAGAGATAGACAAAATTTTACTACACGAATAATGTAGATCGCGTTAAAATACACAATTTATGTCATATACATTTCTTTTGTTGAGTGAACCGTTTGCGAGATATTGCTTGTTATTCCCTTAAATTTTCCAATACTTATACTTTTTCTCAAATTCGTTATTCATTTCTTTTATGTCCTGGACATGCAAAGAGAATGGAATGCGCCACATAGCAACCAGCGTTAAAATATTTGACTATCGCTTAAAACCTACCATATTCCCTTGCATCTACAAGAAAATTATCAATAAGATTGACATCTCGATATCTCCATTAACATGAAGCATATGGAGAATAAGCGTTTGTAAAAATAGTTTGTACAAGAGTTGAGAAAGTCATGTGAGTGTAACACATCAGATTTTTTTATGTCCTGGACATGCAAAGAGAATGGAATGCGCCACATAGCAACCAGCGTTAAAATATTTGACTATCGCTTATAAGCTACCATATTTCCCTTGCATCTACAAGAAAATTACCAATAAGATTGACATCTCGATTAACATGAAGCATATGGAGAATAGGCGTTTGTAAAAATAGTGTGTACAAGAGTAGAGAAAGTCATGTGAGTGTAACACATCAGATTTTTTATAATGTCCTGAACATGCAAAGAGAATTGACTGCTGGAATACTCCACATAGCAACCAGCTCTTAAAAGATTTGACTATCGCTTAAAGCCTACCATATTCCCCTTGCACCAACTACAAAACTAGTAATAACTAGTTTCTGCAAATGTTTTTCTCGTTTAACATGAAGTAGGTGGAGAATAAGAGTTTGTAAAATTACCTTTTACAAGAGTAGGCAAAGTCATGTGAGTGCAACATTTTTTTTATTACACTAGTATTTTCGTCACTATTCATTTTTTACATCAAACTTCACAGAACCACACAATATTGGATTGCCTCTCAAATTAACACACTCCAACTATGTCTCGCAAATAATACATTGCCGTACCTTTTCCATCAAAATTCAGGTTTACAAACATTGAAAACAAGAATAGTAGTTATATTCTAAGATTTCTTGTTTATGACTCGGTAGACTCTGATTTAACGTACCACCATGGGACTTTGATTGATTTTCCATTGTATAGTTGATTTTTAAGCCAATTTTACATGGACTTTCCATGAATTGACATTTAGGACAGTAGTACACTATGCCAAGAATGATAATATACCCATAACTCATTTTTTGTGAAAAGTGGACATTGATTGCTTTCTGATGTGGTCTTCATTTCTAACAACAGGGCGTCCTCCGTTGTGTAGTGGTTACTTCTAGTTCCCAGGTCGCGGGTTCAAAGGTTCGGAGTTTCTCGACCTTCGCGGCTTCGGGGGGCGATGGATTTTTTTCGGTCGTAAAATCCTTAGCATGGCTTCTTCCGGAAAGGAAGTAGAGCCGGTGGTCCCGTGTCGTAGGTTTACGGCGCGTAAAAGACCCTCTAGCCTGGTATAGGCCTCTGAGCAAAATTACCGGTCTTTCACGCCCAATGTAGAATGGGACGCTAAGGACCACAGTAGTTAAAGAGCGTCCGTAAATAAAACTCATTTTAATTTTTAAACAACAGTTTTAAGATTTTGCCACCCTGGGCGGTGGCACGGCTCGATTACCTCCCCTCCCCCTTGAGCCGGCTTTGGCTTTAGCTTGGTGTATTCTGCTTAAACTTACAATGAAATTTGTAAATGAGAAATGAAGGTTTATCGGTATTAACAAGAAGTAGTTAGAAGAATAAGCTTTGTAACAATAGTTTGCATCTGATTTTTATGTGTTAAAATGCGATTAGGCCCATTTGGCAGTTGTATTTTTGCAATTATACAGCTTTCATTGAAATAACAATGTGCATCAGAAAAGTGGATTTACAATGAAAGGAAGTCAAATTTTGTATTCTTCAGCATGTGTCAGAGCCAGGAATCCTTTAGGGAGGGGCTAACATATTTGAACACGTACATTACCAATGAACTATTTTACAGCCAGTAATAGAGAATTTTACCTTTGTAGACTTTCAAACGCCGCATAAGAAATCCGCGGATCATATTTTGATAAAAACATTAATTTGAATTACGTATTTAATGCGTATTTAAACATGTAAGGATGCTTATTTAATAAACACATCGTATAAATGTAACACTAGAGTACAAATGATAGAGTGGCTCACTCGTATAATGCTGCATGTAAAATTACAATGAAATAAGGGGAATTGATTAACCACTGTTTCTCATAAAGGAAAACAAGCCCAGGCCCAAATATGTTTTGGATTATTAACCAGAGCAACCGACCGTCAAGTGTGGTTTTAGTCGTTTAATCTCATAATGAAGGGGTAAATCCGAAATATTGAATATTTTTATTGTGTGATTTTGCGTATTTTATCTTTCACTCACAACAATCTCGTTGTATATACTGAGGCTTTCAGGGCCGGCGTCATAACTAATAAATGATTTACAACTATCCGGGCTTGTAGGCCGTGGTCTAGAAGGCATCGTAGATACCGACGTTTCGCCAAGTACAGCGCTTGGTATCTTCAGGGTAAAGTGATTCAGTGTCTGCGGTGGTCGGAGTTGTAATTCATTTATTAGTAACAATCTCGTTGTTTCACCACACACTATATCTCTTCTTGGGTTTTATTTATTGATTATCCCTGCAAATGTATACTTTGCATGAGAATAGGTAGTAGTCGTGGAGGACAGACATTGCGGATAAAAATTAATCGTGTCAGGAAGCATGAGGGGGGCGGAGCAATATCCGCACAGAGAATAGTGAGATCAATTGTTTTTTTAAAACAATGTGAACACTGCAGAGTACCGACGGCTTTTCATGGAGTTTGCTGAGCAACTAGAACCGGGTCAAGGATATTTTCAGCAGGACGGCGCTACATGCCATACATCAAATGAATCCATCGCACTAATTGCAAGTTTCTTTGACGACCGGATAATTTCCAAGAACCTGTGGCCACCGAGATCTCCGGATTTGACATCGCCGGATTTCTTTCTATGGGGTTACTTACAAGACAGGGTTTATGCCACACGTCCCCAGACATTGTACGATCTGGGCACAACATTACACAGGATATTCAAGCTATTGACAACAGAGTCCTGCAACGAGTGGCCAGTAACATGGAACGACGTGTTGAGTTGTGCCTTTTGCAGGATGGAGGACATTCTCAACATTTGCTATAGAGGTAAATAATCTCCCAAAATTCCTCTGTATTTAGGTATAATAAGTTGTCGCTAGCTTAACTCGGTTTGAAACAATCAAAGGAATAAATGTGTCAGTTCTTCATAAATAATCCTGTACATTAAACCCTGACTGATGTATTAGAATTCCAAATGAATCGACCGAGATTGTGGATTTTAGAAATTTCACATATTGGGTATTCTAAAACTAGAGTCGGTGTTGCAGCATAGTTGGAGTACCTAACGCGTCCATTAAGGTTCATTCTACACATTTAACGTAGCTAAAGAAATCAGAATTGAGTAATGCTTTCTTTCCTTCATTACACTGCTTCCTGAACAACCGTAGCAAACTAGCCCTTGCAGAAAGCCACCCGAAGTTGCCCGACGAAGTTCGAGCGAATGCCGAAAATGAACGAAAGGGAACGATCTTCCAGCAAGGGAGAAGGTAGTCCATTCCGGCACATTTTGCTCCCATTGGCTGTGGTCAAATACGTAACGTGGAACGTTGGCGCGCGCATTTCGACTGGCAATTGAAAGTGAATACATAAAGCCATGCGCTTCAAAGCATGAATTTGTACATACATAGTACAAATCGGTTTAAGTTCAGTACCTTCCAAAGATGCAACACAAAGATTTTCAAGAAAATTCCCCACCCAAAATAACCATTATACTCCTCCCCATTCCTGGCATGTCTTTTGTGATATTGTCATCTTGCTACAGTGCCAGTCTCTATAGACATAGCAGGTTTGATATTGGACTTTAAATACTTAAGCTACCATGTAAATATTATTGCTGGATAGAAAGTAGTAGGAATACCGGTAGCACACAGTGATTGTATAATTGTTAGTCAATGGGATAGATGGATCTGTTGCATCCCAGTTTTATATGTTATAATGTGTTATGTATATGCAAACTCCACCATTTTCTAAATGTTTTCTTATACAGGGTGAAAGGTATTGCTTGAACTGTAATAAAATGGCTAATAGACACAGGCACAAGGAACATCACTATGTTTCATTTTTGTAGGTTTAATGACAAAAATTGTATTGGACATATTTGCACTAATCATTATATAGAATCCATGATTAACGTACAGTTCAAGCAGTACCTTCCACCCTGTATACTGTCTTCCCAAATAATACCCATGCAGTAATAATGAGAATTTCTCGTTTCAAATGATGTCTTTCTCAAACATGTCTTCAAGGTAATAGAAATTACATGAGAAATTGAAATTTAAGCATAACATAAGTATAAAGTTATAATTTCGAGCTTATTCAAAGTGAATTAATCATCATAATAGTATCAACCTCATGTAAGCACTTTATGTAGGGCAGATTGCAAGTGATGGTGATTATTTGCTATTGTTGTCCTACTGTAATGCGTGTCGAGAAGTTTACTGTTGAAATGGTGATGGTTTACAAATTTTTCTCTCTTAGATAATGCATGATGGGGAAGGGAGCATCCCCCCCCCAAAGGCTGTTCTTGGCTTTGGGTATATTCCTACTTACTCTGTATACTTCATAATTGTATGATGTGTTCAATTTCCCTGAGCATTGTTCACAGTGGAGCCAAATGAACAAACACAAACAAACATCACTGTATGGGCTCAATTTGTTTTTTTCCCATATGACCTGTCAATAAATTTAAAGTTCCCATGTGCTGTAGGACCTCCACTGTGTTATACCAAATGTTATATATAGAACCTTTCCCAGGAAAAGGAATCAAAGTGTATTTTCTATTCAATAACTGTAAGTTTTATTAACTAGAACTGGCTTTGTGTATGCATAAGTGACTAAGTGCAATTACCTATAAGATCATTCCAATAGATTGTAATAACAGACATTCAAGGGGTTAGAATTTAATGGACATTTTAATTGGGTAGGCCATTCAAATGTATATTAATGTAGGCACATGTTCCTTAAAATACCATACAAATGTATTATACAGTATTATTAAATATGAATGCAATGTCTCTAAATAATAACAATGTCTCTTTGTGTTTAGCCATATCACACCCATCCTTCATAATTGTCAATCACTTTAACATGTAGTTTAGTGTGCCAGTATTAATTGTTTTTTCATATGTTGACTGCAGAAAGAATGTAACAGCACATGCTGGTTTATAAATTTGGGTGGCTGGATGAGACTCGTTCATTACTATTGCTCTCTGTCCTCCATAGTATTTTTAATTTTAATGTCCCTTTTAACTTCACAGGTTTACAGAGATTCGAGACTGGTTGGAGGGGGGATGACAATGATGAAGATGGTGCAATTGATGGAATTATGGTGGGGAAAACCAGACAACATTCATTCTAAGTGCCATTTTATCTACCACAAAATCACACCTCTGATCCCTAGGATTGAATCCAGGCTTTTTTGTGAGAGGCCATAGTACTGCCCAATTAGAAGTATGAATGAGACAACATTTAAAACAGAGATAGCATTACTCAATACTATCAAGTAATGAAACCAAGAAGTTGTTTTACAAGGCAGCTCCCACTATGACTTCACAAATGAGAGAATAACTATTTCAGCAGATATTTTGCCATGCAATATATATTATACATTTATATAATTTAAGTTGGGTGTTTTGTCATAAATATGGTAGCTGACATTTCGATATGTAGAAATCATTCAGCAATAATGTGGTAATACACAAGTTTTATGTAACAATTTGTGCTTCCAAGGCCAGCGCTTAACCGAGTTACCCAGATTGACAAAAAATTCCCAAAGATATACAGTACATATGGAGAATTTTCTGTTTATGAAATGCTTTAAGTTATTTTGCAATGAAAAGAGCATTATGTCCTAATTTATTTATTTGGTATAATAGCAGGAAATAGTGTTTGAGCACAACACTAATACACATCCATCCAAAATCAAACTATGGATCCCAAACTATTATCATTACATCACATTCAAAATTGAAATAGGTATCAGACATAACCTTTGAGCACGAGTTCTGTTGTTCGTTTTACGATATTAGTGTGCAATCCATAAAAATAAACTTTTCGAAATACAGTCCCTAATTCGAACACATTTTAACACCTTAAGATACTAAGTTATAGTTTATATTTAAGGTTAGCTTGTTTTCGCTATATATATTTCAATTCTTCATTAAAACCAACTAAACTTTCGATTCATAACCTGTCTTCTACCTTACTAGGTTTTCAGGTCATGTTCCAGTTTTAAACATCGAATGCGCGTTATTTGGTACTCAATATTAAATAAGGTATCACTATAAACTCCTACATTTACACAATTGCACGTTGATACGAAAATTCTGCTTTATTTTTATATTTTCGGCATTGCTATTTTATCAGCTGACTTCCATCTTAGTTTAGTTTCAAGCCTCAGCAATCAGCATGGCAGAGGTCGCGACATTCGCTTTGGAAGCGTGGTGTTCGTACACCTTCGGGTGGCTTTCTGCAAGCGCTTGTCCGTAGCAACAGTGCAGTGTCACCAACACTTCCTTGCAAATAGTGCCTAGATGTATCTTTAAAAAGGCATTAAAAATCTGATGTGTTACACTCACATGACTTTCTCTACTCTTGTACAAACTATTTTTACGAAAGCTTATTCTCCATATGCTTCATGTTAATCGAGATATCGAGATGTCAATCTTATTGCTAATTTTCTTGTAGACGCAAGGGGAATTGGTAGGCTTTAAGCGATAGTCAAATATTTTAAGAGCTGGATGCTATCTGCAGTATTCCATTCGCCTTGCATTACCAGGACAAAAAAATCTGATATGTTACACTCACATGACTTTCTCTACTCTTGTTCAAACTATTTTTACAAACGCTTATTCTCCATATGCTTCATGTTAATCGAGATATCGAGATGTCAATCTTATTGCTAATTTTCTTGTAGATGCAAGGGGAATATGGTAGGTTTTAAGCGATAGTCAAATATTTTAAGAGCTGGTTGCTATGTGGCGCATTCCATTCTCTTTGCATGTCCAGGACAAAAAAATGAATAACGAATTCGAGAAAAAGTATAAGTATTGGAAAATTTAAGGGAATAACAAGCAATATCTCGCAAATGGTTCACTCAACAACAAAAATGTATATGACATAAATTGTGAATTTTAACGCGATCTACATTTTTTTTGTAGTAAAATTTTGTCAATCTCTTATGGTTTACCAGTCATGCAAAAGTCGTTCACAATGATTACTTTTGGAGACATTCCCAGAAAATTCGAGATATACAATTCATTTGCCATAAAAATGTCTTAAACTATGGTATTTTATTCACAATCGATAGGGCCATTTTTGAGAAAATTAAAATTTTCGAAAAATGTTCCATGTAAAGTGTAGTTTGGGGTGGGGGGATTTTCTTGAAAACCTTCGTGTCGCATCTCTGGAAGATACTGAACCTAAATACCAAGTTTGGTGTTTATCCGACTGTTCGTTTCTGAGTTATGGTGTTCAGACACACAGACAGACACACACACACACGGACATGTTTCCAAAAATGCTTTTTTTTGGATTCAAGGGTGTCAAAACATGTATTTTCGGTGAAATCTCGGTATCGAATTTTTGGGTGGAATACAATACTTCCCCTACTTACTATACGTAGTAGAGAAAGTAAAAAAAAAAGGTATAATGGATTTCCATTTGAGAAAAAGTATAAGTATTGGAAAATTTAAAGGAATAACAAGCAATATCTCGAAAGTGGTTCACTAAACAAGAAAAATGTATATGACATAGATTGTGTATTTTAACGCGATCTACATTTTTTGTGCAGTAAAATTTTGTCTATCTCTTATGGTTTACCAGGTATGCAAAAGTCGTTCACAATGAAGAATACTTTTGGAGATATTCCCAGAAAATTTGAGATATACATTTCATTTGTTATGAAAATATTTTAATGATATTTTAATCAAAATCGTTAGAACCTTTTTGAGAAAATTAAAATTTTCGAAAAATGTTCCATGTAAAGGATAATCTGGGGTGGGGGGATTTTCTTGAAAACCTTCATGTCGCATCTCTGGAGGATACGGAACCTAAATACCAAGTTTGGTGTTTATCCGACTGTTCGTTTCTGAGTTATGGTGTTCACAGACAGACACACACACTTGGACATGTTTCCAAAAATGCTTTATATGCATTCAGTGCACCTCATAACAATTTCCGGTGAAATCTCGGTATCGAATTTTTGGGTGGAATACAATACTTCCCCTACTTACTATACGTAGTAGAGAAAGTAAAAAGGCTAGATATAATTGGCGTCTAAAACTACCCATATTTTGTTTGCAGAAGTTAAGCCCCATTATGACCTTCTAAATATCATAGCTGATTAGATCATTCTATAATATTTAGATATTGTAAAAGAATAATTTAATATAAAATTGTAATGGAATAAGGTGTATTTTTGCTAAACACCAACACCGTACGTTAAATATATCTGATACTGAAATTTGAAATATATTGAAATTCTTTAGGTAAAATATGTAAAAGCTGACCAATACGGTGTGTCAAAAATCATACGTTTCGGGCGCATACTCCAGAAGGTCATACACATATTGATGAAATGCCATGACTAATGATAGGAACTTTCTGCAGCTACACAGGTAGTGGGGATTCACCCTAAGCATTTATTCCTTTTGCATAGTTAAGGTGCAGATGAAATGACGCTATTTAGGCTAGATTTTAGCTAAAGGGTTTGTTAAATAGGTTAGATTTCTGGCTACAAGCATCTTACAATTTTATATGGCTAAACGCTGCTGTGAAAATGCTAGATTTAGCCATAAAATAGTCAATATGGCAACACTGTAACTATGATCACGTGATAAGGGAATTCACAGCAATACAAGCCGAGCAGAGTCAGCACAGCTCTTCGGTGGCAATGCGACGCATGCGTGCACCGTGCAGCAGATAATGCAGTGTGCAAGTGTACTATTAATTTGTGTGTGCCAATCGTACTGTGAGGAGCAAGGACCGAAGTAATCAAAGTGGAAACGTGTGCTTGCTTTGGAACATCTCTGACTGCGGTAAGTCATTTGCACCCTAAGGTTCTTATGATTATGTCCTTAGAATGTTAATGAATAGTATTTAATAGGGCTAAATTGTCATACTGTTGCCCTCGTTTGTGTCACTTTTGCCCGCATTAGGTCTTTCTTTTGCCCACCTAAATTAGGAATAAGGAAGTGAAAAAGCAATGAAATTACTTACCTTAGGAGTGATTTTAGAACATGATGTGGTCTCTCCAATATCTAGTACGCACCTACCCACCCATTTTAAGTGTTTTATTTATATAGGCAAATAGCGTTAGGAAGGAAACAAACGTAGCCATTTTTCCATGCAAAGTGGGTACTGCCAACCTAAATAATCAGTGAAATGCACTGAATATGCGATGTGCTGTTGTTTTGTGAACGTGAATCATTGGAGTTTTAGACGCGCAGATCCCTGGGCTACGCTCTGTCGTCGCTTCGCGCAACTTGCTGCACTCCTCTCCTTCTAAAAAACATCCCTCGGCTACGCTTTGAGGCTGAGGACCCTCAATCTCTCGGCTACGCTTTGAGGCTGAGTATCTTACCGGCTTCGGTGGCATTATTCATATGTTGGCAGCATTACGTTAGAGCAGCGTAAGACCTAATGCGGGCAAAAGTGACACAAACGAGGGAAACAGTATGACAATTTACCCTTTAATAGATTACTGCAAGGCATGAATAGAAACAAAATTAACATTACAGACACCGTATAAATTCTACACCCAAAAATGCCCGTGCCAGTTTTACCCAAGATAAGATTTCGTAAGTAAAAAGCCTATATTTTGACCATAATCCAATACCGAAGTACTATCGGTGAGTATTTTAGCCAATTTCGTGAAATTTACGTATGATTAAAACATAAAAATAAATAAAAGTAATGGACTGGCCCCGTAGTGCTAGTAGCCGCGTGCTAGTTCCAGGGATCTAGGATTGGATTCTAGGCGCGGTGGAATTTCTCTTTAGCCAATATTTCTCTTCATCCTCGGAGTCTGGAAGTATGAATGTGTATATGATCTAATGTATAAAACCCATAGAAAAACCAGAAATCCACCCATAGAAAAACCAGAAATCCAATTACAACTATATACGAGTTAACAAAACTGCCGTTAGGCAATCCGGCATTGTATCAACATGATCTACTTAGCAACTGAAAATAACCATAATGCTGGGAGGGGAAAAAAGCAAGTAGTTATGTTTGGGGTACAGAAGTTACGTTTATTTATCCAACATTTCCTTTTTACTTTCTCTACTACGTATAGTAAGTAGGGGAAGTATTGTATTCCACCCAAAAATTCGATATCGAGATTTCACCGGAAATACATGTTTTGAGACCCCCTGGATCAAAAAAATGCATTTTTGGAAACATGTCCGTGTGTGTGTGTGTGTGTGTGTGTGCGCGTGCGCGTGCGCGTGCGCGTGCGCGTGTGCGTGTGTCTGTGAACAGCATAACTCAGAAACTAACAGTCGGATAAACACCAAACTTGGTATTTAGGTTCAGTATCTTCCAGAGATGCGACACGAAGGATTTCAAGAAAATCCCCCCACCCCAGATTACCTTTTACATGGAACATTTTTCGAACATTTTAATTTTCTCAAAAATGGCTCTAACGATTTTGATTAAAATATCATTTAAGATATTTCCATGACAAACGAAATGTATATCTCGAATTTTCTGGGAATGTCTCCAAAAGTATTCTTCATTGTGAACGACTTTTGCATAACTGGTAAACCATAAGAGATAGATAAAAGTTTGCTACACACAAAATGTAAATCGCGTTAAAATACACAATTTATGTCATATACATTTTTTTTATTGAGTGAACCATTTTCGAGATATTGCTTGTTATTCCCTTAAATCTTACAATACTTATACATTTTTCTCAAATGGGAATTCGTTATTCATTTTTTATGTCCTGGACATGCAAAGAGAATGGAATGCGCCACATAGCAACCAGCGTTAAAATATTTGACTATCGCTTAAAACCTACCATATTTCCCTTGCATCTACAAGAAAATTAGCAATAAGATTAACATCTCGATTAACATGAAGCATATGGAGAATAAGCGTTTGTAAAAATAGTTTGTACAAGAGTATAGAAAGTCATGTGAGTGTAACACCTCAGATTTTTAGTTACTCAGTTGACAGACACGAACGTTTTTCTAATCTTTTTATTCAGGGGGCCTCAAAACATGCATTTCCGGTGAATTCGGTATCGATTTTCTCTATTAGGTATATGTTAGAGAAGGATACTTTTTTTAGATTCAGGGGCCTCAAAACAGGCATTTCCGCTGAAATCTCGATACCCAAAGAATGCAATACCTTCTCTACCACGTACCTAGTAGGTAGAGAAGGCAATTGCACTCCACCCAAAATTTGGATATCGCAATTTCACCGGAAATCATGACACAGATAACTCAAACATAACTCAAAAACAAAAATTTGGATAAATACCAAACTTGGTATTTAGATGCGACACGAAGATTTTTAGGAAAATCCCCTCACTACAAACTACTCCTTAACGTGGAACATTTTTCGAAAAATTTGTTTTTCTAAAATGCTTTTTGATCAAAATTAGTATGTGAAGATATTTATGTTAATAAAATGTATATCTTGAATTTTCTGGGAATAGCTTAGGAAGTGCTTGTCATTCGAAACGAATTTTCTATAATCTTGATACGAAAACGTATTGCATAAAAAAAATGTAGATCTATATCCGTTATCGAAGATTCGAATTATTCATTTCTTGGCCATAAAGTCCATTCAACATTCAGTTGTTTCTCGCGATTGCATGGAAAGAGTATGGAATTTTAAGTTCAGCATATAACGTCCAGTTTTTGAATAGCTGACTATCGCTGTTCCCTTTGAATAACGAAATGTAGTAGCTGTTTCTGCAAAGGCATATTTGGATTAAAATGTAATACAATATAGAAAACTAAACTTTAGTAAAAAAATATGTTGTATACACAATAATAAACGCATCTGTAAATGTATCACTCAGATTTTCTTTTTTTATATGTGCTACTAATAACATTGTCAATCCAATATATTTTCGTTACATTCAAAGTTCAATTGCACAGTCCGATGCGGGCAAGAATGACTCGTTTCGGCAAACGTGTTTCTTTGTAGTTCTCAAAAGGCATCACAAATCGTAGCAGTTATTTGCGCTCAAGTTAACCATGTTATCAGTGGAGTCTTCATTGTCGTCAAAACTGAAAATGGATTTCGTTGACTACTTCTACATCAAATGGTTAAATATGTGCTTAGTTCTCAATCGAACTTGTGATAAAAGTGCAAGGAACAACATTTATTTACGAAGCCATCTACATTTCAGAAATAAACAGCACGTTTCTTTATTGAAACAGGAGCTAAGTACGAGTTATAGTTACAGGGGCAGCCTACATTATATAATAGAAATTTAGAAAGAAATGTTAATGTCTGTGGTTTTAGGGAACATACATTTCTTAACAGACACTTATCTTTCCATACTTTGTAGCAGAAGTGACCTGATAATTTATAATGTAGTAATCCCAATTTGATTATCTGTGAACTTCTTTTTTCTAGCAAAGAAATAAAATATTTGATTTTACATATAATTACTAATTGCATATTTAGCCAATTTTTGTTACATATGTATGAAATTCATATTATGCAAAATCCGGACCCTATTTATTACCATTACGCTTCATTATTTGGCAGTGGCGCGTGTTTTAATTTGTTGTTGAAGTACCCCCAAACCCTCGTCATTATTTCGAAGTTTGTATACCTTTTTTTTTTGAAGCCATGTTGCACAACTTGCTACTTTTTTGTTGTGTACTTCAAACAATGCGTGCAGAATGCAACAATATATGAACAAAACAACACAAGACACGTGTACAATGCAACAATACGCCTCACCAAACACATCAACAATATCCATGTTGCAACAATATCCTTTGCTTTGGAAGCATGCCTGTGTTGTCCATTTCACTTTACCCAGGGAACACCACATGGAGGCGGACTACGTTGTTACCCAATTAGCAAAGAAAGGTGCAATACAACAAATAAAACCTGTAGGACAAATATAAATAAATAAGCAATTAAATGACATTAAACAACATTTTAAAAGACAGCAGAGCCTTGATGAAGGAGATAAATTAAAAGATAAAGATTATAAGAATATTATAAAGTGATATACTTTATATTGAGCAGCCAGAGGGAAAATGATGCAGATAAAATAATCCCTAGTGCCATTGGTGAACAACATCATTTGCGGATATCTAGGCGTGTTAAATAAATGGGTCAAAATAGGTAGAAGTGAAAAAGCTTTTAAAACTGGAGGTGTTTTTTTTATCTTTTTCTTTCAAATTTGATGTAAGCACTTATCACCACATTCTCAGAAAAATAGTAAAGTTTCCAGTTCCTAGCTATTTTTTAAAAGGTAGCAGTAAGCTGTCAAAGTTTTATTTGTGTCAAATGAACCCAACGGCTGTACAGTGTTAATACTTACGTGCGAAACATGTTACCTTTACAGGATTCATATACTCTGGTAAATAATGTGTATTTAAAACCAGTACGAATTCTTCGTATTATATATGTACCTACCTAAGCGTTTTACACCAATGTGCATCTAAAACAAAAGATCCTTTTTTTATTACTTCATAAAACGGCTCTAACGTTTGGAATTAAAATACCACATGTTTAAGTTATAAAATGTGTGTCATGAATTTTCTGCGAGTAACCTGTAAAGTCATCCTTCAGAATGAGTTTTATAAAACTGATAGGTCATGAATGACCGATGAAAACTTATTGTCACAAACCTTAGATCTCATTGAAACTTGGAATTTGTAAAATTTTGTTTGTGACAACCATTTCCGAGATATTCGTTGCAATTCATGGTTTTTTTTTTAAATTCCTCGGCCTACATTTTTAAAGAGTTATGTCATTAGTTTATTTCTGCTGATGTCAAGTAGCGAGTATGGAATTTCAAAGCCAGCATAATTATAGTCACACGCTTTTTAAGACCAAACTATGCAACGGATTGTTTAAATGAAGCTATATCTGCAAACGTTTACCTCAATATGAAGTAGATAGACTAGAAGTCATGTGTAGATATAAAAATATAAGTTACTGAAATTTTTATGATACTTTTTGGTGATTCTTTTATCGGGCAGAAGTTTGTTATTGAACACTGTGGAAATTTCGCGATTTTTTACTTAATAGCTCAATGATATACTTTTAGCTATGGTACATAAGATTAAACCTGGTTATATTTTGCATTTACACAACCTAAAATCTGGAAGATGTAGAAACAGACAGGAAAAGATTGGGAAAAGTAGGAAAAACTAAATACTTTAAGAGCGTTCGTTTTGCAACTTCGAAAGTTTTGGTTCGTTAGGACAGAAATTGCCCAAAATATTGCCTAAGCATGCGATTCCTTAGGTTTTTACTAATTCCAAACAGATACCTCCGGTTCATGTATTCGAAAAATACGACACAATTTGTTCGTCACTCGTTGGCAGGGACGTGTTTTATTGGTGAGAATTTTTTAAAGAATTCGCATTTCACTTTTAAATGTTCGCATTTTCATGTTAATACAGCAGAATTTCACGATAATTTTGCGAAACAAATTAAAACCAAATAAATGCTTGGTTCGTATAATAACCGACTTTGAAATTCATTTGGACAAAAAAAAAAAAAAAAAGATTCACTTCACTTACACAGCGCAAATATTGTACAGTGTGTCCATAAAACTACTGTCATCTTTGAACTGATATTGCATCGCTTTGGATAGTCGTATTTTGGTGAAGTTGATGACATTCGAAAGAAAAACTCAAATATTTTTATGCATGCGAACAATGGACGGGATCGTTGGAATCAAACCAGAAACTAAATTCACTCACGTATGTGATTAGTTGACATGGGTTCATTGTTGGATATTTATCAGGCAGGTTACATGTAAATGTTTGCTTTTAAAATTGCTTTTTTATTTATTTATTTTTTCAAAAGGGGCGGCCCCACACCCGCCGCCCCTGGTGGCGATCATCCGCAGGAGCTACATCGCCTCCCCATGCAACATGCAATCTAACAGGGGAGAGGTATAGGTGAAGTGCATGCGTGGTGGCCGGGTTCCTCTGAAGCAAACCGGAAAGTACAGACGGACATGATGACTTGCCATGTTGCAAGTGAGCGGTGATTGCCCGGGTTCTGCACATACCGAAGTCTGTGCAGAACCCTGGGGAAATGAGTAGTGGTGTTGGGTTTCTGGGTAGTTTGACAGACGGACTTTTGAGATGTGCTGCGTTAGCAGGGACGGACTGACTGACACTATTTAGGGGTATGGACTGTAGTGTGTGGTAGATGGTGGGGGAGGGAATGATTGTATTACCTGAAGTGTAGGTGCGGACCCGTGGTACTATTGGTTGTGGTGCTGAGCTGGTTCGAGGCTAGATGATTCGTTCCATTGATCTATTGCAGAGTTCTGAGCATAAAATTTAAATGTTAATGTTGCGAGTTATGAATTGTTCGAGAGTGTGCATTTTAAGTTCTTCGTGTAATTTAGAAGCAGGAGCGAAAGGAGGGGCTTTGGCAGATATGCGAAGGATTTTATACTGAAAAGTTGTGAGAGTTTTGATGTGTGATGCGGCTGCGTATCCCCAAACCGGAGCAGCATATGTAATAATTGGTCGAATGAGAGTTTTATAAAGTATAGTACCTAATTTGGGGCTTATCCCAGTTTAATAAGGGATACAGTTTGCGTAATTGTGCCTGAGCTTTGTTTCTTGTGTTTTTGATATGGGCTTTCCAGGTTAAACCCTGATCCATGGTGACACCAAGGTAGGTAACCCGGTCTGTCCAATTAATATCCTCTCCAAATAGTTGGAGGGGATGGGGTGTATGTGAGGGTATCGGTGTAGTCTGCGTTTAGTGAAAATATGGCTTTGGATTTTTTGCTATTGACCTTGATGCGCCACTTTTCAAACCACGGTTGTATGGTGTTGAGTGCGGTTTGTAGTCGGTTGTGTATAGTGTTGATTCGGTTGGCGAGAGTTGTAATGGAAGTGTCGTCAGCATATAAATGCAGAGAGGTGTTAGGAGTGTTAGGTATATCGTTGATGTAAATGTTAAATAAAGTAGGTCCGATCAGGCTACCTTGCGGTACGCCTGCAAGAATTGGGCGTAGAGTAGATTTAATGTGATTAACAGATGAATAAAAGAATCAGTTGTTGAAATAGTTGGCTATAAGTTTAATAATTGAATCGGCTATTGTGATGTTGACGAGTTTGCGGAGTAGGCCGGCATGCCATACTCTATCAAAAGCGCGCTCAATGTCTAGTAACACGGCACCGGTGGATCTATTGGTGTTGAACCCGTGAGTAATGCTTTCGGTTTTTCGGAGAAGTTGTAAAGTAGTGGAATGTTTGGCTCGAAAGCCAAACTGTTCATTGATAAGTATATTGTGTTTGATAAGAAACGCGTTTAGTAGCTTAAGAATGATCTTCTCGAAAACTTTGCTAGTAGTATTTAATAAGCTAATTGGCCTGTAGTTGTTAGGATTGGTGGTGTCTTTTTGTCGTTTGGGAAAATGTAGTACTTTAGCTATTTTCCAGTTATCTGGGTATAATCCGTTGTTTAATGAGTAGTTGTATATTTCGGCAAGTCGTTGTATAGTGGGAGGTGTTTTAATGCAATGTTGGGGATGTCATCTGGTCCGGGAGCCTTCTTGTCTGGGAGATGTTCTATGATCCATTTAACTTCTGCGGTACAGGTTTTGCGTATTTGATTGTGAGTAGGTGCGGTGCGTATGTTGCGAGTGAGGAAGTTGGTTTCAAGTGTGAATTGTGGGTTGGAAGGCATAATATGTGGGGTAAGTGTATTCTGAAAGGCGTCAGCAAGTGCTTCGGCCTTGCTATTATCGGAAGTGGCTATGCGTTGATTAACATGCAGAGGAGGTATGTTGTGTTTGTCACGAGTAAGTCACCGTGAAATTCGCCAGACGGATGAGTGATTTGGGTCAAGGTTGGGTAAAATGGTGTTCCATTGTTGGGATGATGATCGACTGTGTTTTGGCGTAGAAGTGAGTTGATGTGTTGTAGTTCTTCGCGATCGCGAGGGTGTCGGGATTGTTGCCATCTCCGGCGTGTTTTGTTACGCTCGGAAATGAGTGCTTTGATGTCAGGAGGTAGGTGTTGTTTCAGTAGGGATGGTAAAGATAAAGGTATTGCAACTGTAATGGCATGTATGGCATTTTCAATGGATTTGGTGGCTCGGTTGAGGTCTGCGATGTTGTTGATAGGTGTATGTGTAAGCTCGTGGCGAATGGTGTGTGAGTAGACGTCCCAGTTAGCTTTGTTATAATTTCTTCGAGGAAGTGGCATTTGAGATGTTAGGGTGGCTTCAATATGTATAGCTACGGAAGATGGTCAGATGAGAGTTCGTTTATTGTTGTAAGTGTAATGCGATAATTTAGTCCACGGATTAAGGCTATGTCGAGAATGTCTGGGTGCATGTGAAGTGTATTGAGAACAAATGTAGGGTCAGGTGGAACATTCCTGTTCAAGAATTTTAAGGAGTTATGGCGAACCCACAAGAACGTAGTTGATGTGTTTTGGAATATCATAGCACGCAGAGTCTGGTGCAGGTTCAGCGTGCCTTTAGGCGAAGGTTTCAACATCAAGCTCCTACACACGTCAATTTTGAAGTGGTACCGTGATTTTATGGATCGTGGCTGCACATGTCATCAAAGGAAATGCCATTCAGGGAGACCATCTGCCAATACGGGAATTGTGGAACAAGTGCAGGAGGCATATGTACGTAGTCCTAAGAAGTCTGCCAGCAGTTAAACCTCCCTAAATCCACCGTAACTAAAATCCTGCGTATGCGACTGAAGTTTCACCCCTACAAACTGCAGTTACTGCATAAGTTGAAACCTGATGACCCTGCAAAACAATTAGATGTATCTAAACGTTTATTGGTAATAAGGAGGATAATGAAAATCTGTCAGAAAAAATTATTTTCAGTGATGAGGCAACATTCCACGTTAGTGGAAAAGTGAACAGGCATAATGTTAGGATGTGGGAGAATCCACATGCCATTTTGGAAGTTGAAAGAGATTCCCTTAAAGTGAACGTCTTGTGCCGTATCGAAACGTGAAATCTATGGCCAATTTTTCTTTCGAGAGGCCACTGTTAACGGTCCAACTTATCTTGACATGCTCACTGAATGGTTATTCCCACAATTGGAAGAATTATTTTCCAACAAAATGGACCACCTTCTCATTGGCATTTACATTCGGGAACATCTGAATGAGTGGCTTTCAGGAAGATGGATTGGACGTACCCGAAATGATGATAATCTTTTACAAGTGACCGCCGAGGTCGCCTGACTTGACGGTCTGTGACTTCTTTTTATGGAGTTACATAAAGGATTGTCTATGTACCCCCATTGCCTCAAAACATGCAAGAAGTGCAACTTCGTGTCACTGCTGCCATCCAGTCCATTTCAAAAGATATGTTGGAGCATGTGTGGCGTGAATGGAGATATCGCCTTGATGTCTGCAGCGTCACTCATGGGGGCCACATTCAATGTCTATGAGCTATAGTAAAAATATTTGAGTTTTTCTTTCGAATGTCACCAACTTCACACAAATACGACTATCCAAAGCGACGCAATACCAGTTCAAAGTATGACAGTATTTTTATGGACACACTGTATTATCAGTAAAATTGAATTATTGATACCACCAATAGCTTATGCGAGGTTTAGTAGAGATTCAAGTGGTCTTGAAAGGATATTGATGTTTGGTAGGGAATATTAAATTCAAATATTATTTATTCCGTTTATTCCATGTCACCAAATTGCAACATCGGTACAAGTTACAATGTTTTGAGGCCCTGAAGATCTCAATAAGCACTAAATTATAGTGCTAAAAGAATCTTTCAATGTCCGCATTTGATGACAGATGTATTACAAACTGGTTACCATTAGCTTTAAATGTCACCGAAGCATGCAATACGCCAGTTTCATTATTATCCTGATACAAATTTCGGACATGTTTGCAGAATTCAATATATCAAATTGCATATTTTCACTCTGAAATTCCGATAATTGCTGAAACATAATCAGAGCGAAATTGATATCAGATTTAGCAATTAATTTTGATTACTTTTATATCAACCTGTAAGTTACGTAATTAATTGTTAAAATATGCCTATTTTCATTTTTATCGTGCAAATAAAGGCTTTTACATGTTACATCCCCAACAGCCTGCCAGTCGCCCTAAATCCAACACAACAAAAAACTTAAAACTTTATGAAAGTGACAAAATTGCATAACAATGTATATAGCACACCTAACCAGAGAATTTAATGTTGTATGTACTACTGTTTAAAAAATATAGTATTTTCATTGTAACATTGTCCTATATTGAAGTTGTAAAACATTTTTCACTTTTATCGTTAATAAAAAATTACGGTCTTGCGTATTGGTAATTTTTACTTTCTCTACCGCTTACCTGGTAAGTGGAGGAAGTAGTATTTTCCATCCAAAAATTCGATACTGAGACTTCGCCGGATATACATGTTTTGAGGGCTCCTGAAACAAATTAAGTCATTTTTAGAAAAAAAGTCCGTAAGAGAGAGAGAGAGAGAGAGAGATAGAATACCCCATATACACAATCATACTTAATTTTCTCGCATTTAACATTTTGGAGCACATTACCCAATTGAAACCATTATAACATGAATTATTTCTTAACACGTACAAAAATAATTAACCCCTTTTCCCCCAATTGTTATTTTATATGCCTTTTTATGGTCATATTGGGGCTTTGACTGGAGAAACATTCATGGTGTTGCTGAAATGTAGGAATTCTCAACGTTGGTTTAAACAGACACCCCAGATTCATATTTCCAGATTCTGTGGAGAATAGGAATGACTGGCTGGAGAAAGATAACCCGTCCCGGGAATCGAACCCGGGACGCGTTGATTGAAAAGCCAGAGCGCTGACCACTCGACGGCAGAGGCAGTAAATAACTTTACGTTTAATATGCAGGATAAGTTTGAAAATAAATGAGTATTGGAAGTCATGTGGTTGTTATGACGACAAAGCTTTTTAAGCAAAAGGCGTGTTATGCATTTGCCATTCGCTTAAGAAAGAAATGTCTGCTAGAGAGAAATATAAACAACTATGTCTCGCCAGGAATACTTCTATTTCAGATCTAAGGGGTTGTTGGGTTTTCCCAGCGTTATCTTAAATTTAAATCTCAAAATATGCTACTTTAAATTGTTTTACTTATTTGAATAAGAGGCGAGTGTTAAGCATTTAAACCCGAGTGAAAGACTAGCAGTCTTTTCCCCTACTGATCAAAATTGTGCTATTGATTCTCACACGGATCGCCTGGTTCTATCGATTCTACAACAGCTTGTTGGTGGAATACGACATACACTTTGTTAATTGAGTTGATAGATCTGCTGTAAAATAAATCGCGTTTAATCTCTCAGCTAGTGTCAATAGTAAAAAATAAAAAACAAAAAAAAACAGTAAACTTCAAAATATGACTAATTTTAGTAAGTTGAATATACCTAGGTTGAAATAAGCTAACTTGGCAACCTTGACTGATAATCATCCCATACCAAGCTGTATTAACGATCGACTACCCAGTAAGGCGATGATGTCATTTGTTAACCATTTCTTGTGCAGCTGAAGATAAGCGACTCGGTTTCTCGATACGTAATGTTTATACTATGTATGCATAACTACGATATCAGGTGCGTTCGTTCTTGAGCAGTTTATCTTGTGCTGCAGTGAAGGAGGTCTCATGCCTATTCTGATGTGTTACTTTCTCACGACTTTCTGTAGTTACTATCCTTAATTTTTATATACCTTCTACAAACGATTCGAGATAAACCGCGAAATTCCATACTCTTTCCATGATATCGCGAAAAACAATTGATTAGCGACAATATCTTAATGACAAACGTATTAAAAATTCAAAACAATAACAACGGGTAACTAGGAAATGGCTGATGCTACAAAAAAATTATTTGAAACCAATTGTGTGGTGTTTAGAGATCCACTGCATTTGTATAGTAAGTGTTTATTATGTAAATATAAACATATGATATTTTAGTCGAAATCGTTACAGCCCTTTTTTAAGAAGTCGAAAATTTGCAAAAAATTATCCGTGTAAAGGGTAGGTTGGGATTTTCGTAAAAATCTTCGTGTCATCTTTGGAGGATACTGAATCTAAACACTAAGTTCCATACTTATCGGATATTTCGTTTTTATTCGTTCTCTCTCTCTCTCTCTCACACACACACACACACACACACACACACACACACCGACTAGAAACTCCAATTAGTAAACAAACCATTTAATTGGTCGGTTTAAACCAGCGTTGTGTGTGGCAGTGTAGTGTGTGGTAACACTGCTTAATAACCGAAGAACAAAAAGATAAAATTAAACATTATTTTATTTATATTTTGCATCCTAGTTGTAAATTCTGTCAGATTCTTGCCAAACAAGTTCAAATAAACAAAGTTAGAGATCGTATTCTGTATTTATTTAATCCTAATCATCAAACCATCCAGAACAGCAAGTTCCAAGTCGAAGCAGCATTGTTAAGGAAGGTTAAATATCTAAATTTGGCTTTCGAGATATTTCCTTTGCTGTATTCTTACATTTTATGTGAGGCGCATCATCAAATGAACCGTTTGAAAATGTACCATGTTTTTACATATAGGTAGATACCTGAGGTAGAAACAGAATTGCATTGGGCAATGAAACAGAGAATTTGATTGTAATTTGAAATTTAGGATAGTTACTGAATTGATACAAAATATTCTTTTTTAGCAATGGCCTATGCCGTAGTAAAGCACGAGGAATTTGGATTGTCTAAAGCAGTGCTTGAGAAATATACTCCGACAACATGGAGTGGTGCTAAATCTCCTGGAGAAGAAGTCCAGTTGATAGAATTGTCGGCCAGTAGTCGGGAATACGTAGATGTTTTAAACAAGGTATGTATAACATTCCCTTCATTACTCAGGAGAGTTTATCATGTGTCACTCAGCTGGTAGAAGTCTTGTCATCTAGCTGACCTGGAATTCATCCGCAGGATAACAACCTTCTAGCAGGTGACTCCGAGCAGCACGTATTTCTCCTTCACTTTAGTAGTGCCTTTTCTGACTATATTTGAGAAGTACAAATTCCGCAAAAGTTGTGAAACATAAAATGTTTTAAGGGGAGATCAGAAGCTAATCTTGTCAATGCTTAATTTACTAAATTCAATAACCATTATCACAAACAATTCAAGATATCAGACTCGATGTTTTTACAAGTTGTAGATGCATGCCTTCTAAGTTCGCTGATCTACCTTTGTTTAATAATACAGAGTGAGCCAAAAGTCTCCGAACCGCCTGCGCGGTGTTTTTCCTGTCCGCATCCTCGGCGCTCGTTGCCGCCTGTCGCTATCGTAGAAAGGCGCAAGAAACCATACAACAATTTTAAAACTACTTTTAAAGACTTTACTTACCAACTTTACGAAAGGAGATCTGAAACTGGCCAACGTCGTTGTCCATACATTTTTGGCACCTTTTTAGGCAACTATCCATCATGGAATTTTTGGTTTCCAAACGATGACCGATGTCGTCTAATGTTTCTTCGATAAGAACCGAACGCCGTCTTTTAGATTTCTTAGCCTAAACACTTCCTGTGGCCTGAAATTTACTGTACAGTTCAGCCTGGAACATTTACACCTGTAAATCTTTCTGCAAACCGTACTTTCACTTGGCGAGCTGACCGAGTTAACACATACGAATCATAAATAAATACACACTGTGTAACAGAAAACATATCTGAACCATAATATTCTTTGGGACTAAATACAGGACAAAATAATTAATAACTCGTTATAACTGAACTACATCACATTGCTGTCAACTCAAAACAGCACTTCACACTGCACATCAAAACCTACAACAGCGTGACTTCGTTTATAGCAGCAGTGCGTTATCATGTTTTTATCATATTTCCACACGCCCAGTGGAAAAACACCGCGCAGCCGGTAATATTGTTCATAAAATACCCCTCCGGGGTAACTTAAAACATAAAGTGTACAAGATAAATCCACACATCCTGGAAGAACTTAAACAAAATATCCACCAGGAAATTTCGCAGCGTGAACTACGGCGAGTGATGGATAGTTTACTAGAGGTGGCAAAAATGTATGGACAACGACGGTGGCCAGTTTCAGCATCTCCTTTCGTACAATTGGCAAGTAAAACCTTTAAAAGTAGTTTTAAAAATGTTGTATGGTTTCATCCGCGCCTTTCTATGAAAGCGGCAGACGGCAACGAGCGCCGAGGACGCGGACAGGAAAAACACCGCGCAGGCTGTTCGGAGTCTTTTGGTTCACTCTGTAGTTGGGGTGGGGGATTTTCTTGAAAATCTTCGTGTCGCATCTTTGAAAGGTACTGAACCTAAATACCAACTGTGGTATTTATCTAACTTTTTGTTTTTTGAGTTATGCTGTTCACAGACACGGACATTTTTCTAAAAATAACTTTTTTATTCACGGGGCCTCAAAACATGTATTTCCGGTGAAATCTCGGTATCGAATTTTTGGGTGGAATACAATACCTTTTCTACCTACTAGGTACGTGGTAGAGAAAGTAAAAATTGAATGTGATACATTCCCATGACTTTGCCTACCCTCCATCTTTATTAGTGGATATACAAAACTATTCTTACTAAACATTTTTCTATCTATTACATTCAATCCAAATAAAGCTTTGCAGAAATATCTACATTACACATTTCGCTATAGATACAAAGAGAACAGCGATAGTCATATGTTTAAGAACTGGACGCTATAATATATGCAGGCCTTATAATTCCATACTGTTTCCAGTAATCGTTAAAAACAACTGAATGTTCAAAGGACTTTAAAGAATAACCAAGTAATAAACAATTCGAACCTTTAATAACGGATATCTCAGAAATGGCTTATGCACAAAAAACTTATTTGAAGTAAATTGTGTGTTTTAAAGAAATCTACATTTTTTGAGGAGTGCGTGTGGAGTGGACTTCAGCTATTCCCAGAAACTTCAAGATATACATTTTATTTGTCGTGTAAATAGCTTTAATATATTGTATCTTAATCAAAATCGTTAGCCATTTTATAGAAAATAAAAATTTCGAAAAATGTTCCACGTAAAAGTTGGTTTGGAGTGGGAGAATTTTCTAGAAAATCTTCGTGTCGCATCCTTGGAAGGCACTGAACCTAAATACCAAGTTTGATAATTATCCGAATTTTCTTTTTCGAATTTATCTTGTTCGCACACGCACACCTCCACACACACACACACACACACACACGCACGCACACACACACACACACACACGGACCTTTTTCTAAAAATGCATTTTTTTTAATTCAGTTGGCCTCAAAACATGTATTTGCGGTGAAATCTCGATATCGAATTTTTGGGTGGAATGCAATACATCCTCTATTTACTATACGTAGTAGAGAAAGTAAAAATCGGAGTGTAGTGGGCTGTGTCAGCAATTCAGATTGTGGGTTCCCATATTTTTTTGAAACAGCAAACATTGATGTGTATATGCGAATGTTTGAGGAATTTTTCGCGTCACAACAGCTTCGCAACAATGAGCAGTCAGTACCGGGCCGGTTTATCGTGCGCCACCCCGTATAAACACCATTGTTGTCGCTGCTGATATTGGGTGGTATAAATAAAAGCAAGCAGTCAGTACTCGGACCGGTTTATCGTGCGCCACCCCGTATAAACACCATTGTTGTCGCTGCTGATATTGGGTGGTATAAATAAAAGCAAGCAGTCAGTACTCGGACCGGTTTATCGTGCGCCACCCCGTATAAACACCATTGTTGTCGCTGCTGATATTGGGTGGTATAAATAAAAGCAAGCAGTCAGTACCGGGCCGGTTTATCGTGCGCCACCCCGTATAAACACCATTGTTGTCGCTGCTGATATTGGGTGATATAAATAAAAGCAAGCATTAGCTCATTTCTCACTAATTCCAAGCAATTGCTCGGTTTCGTATAAATAAAAAATTTATGCTCAACCTTCTCGTGAGCAAAAGCTTGCTGACCTTGATCTCTGAGCTATTGCTCGCGATATGGTATAAATAAAAACAAGTCCTGCTCGCTGTTAGTAAGCTTTTGCTTGCTATTTCTTGAGGTACCTCCGTAGGTACCTCAGCTTGCTCAACTGTATTTTAGTACCATGGCGGAGTTCATGATAGGAACATGATAGTTCCAGATAGGGAAATAAAAATCACACGACTTTCTCTACCACTCTTTTACAAACAATTCTTACAAAACCTTACTCTTGTTATCTACTTCTTGTTGATCGAGACAAACTTTCATTACACATTTCATTATAGGAATAAGAATGCAGTAAATTAAAGCGATAGTCAAATCTTTTAAATATGGGCCGCTATTTGATGGATTTAAAATTCCGTTCTTTTCAGATGATCGCGGAAGAAAGAAAGAAAAGAATTATGATGTTCTACATTCTCACATGGCTTTCTCTAATCATTCTTCTACAAACTATACTTACAAAAGCTTATTATTCCAGCTTCCTCCTGTTAATCCAGATAAACCTTCAATTTACATTTACAATTTCGTTATATGATGCAGAAAGCAAAGTGAGTCAGCTTTTTAAAGAGCGTGTGGGTATATGAGGGCTCTTTGCATGACCACGAGAGAATATTGAAAACTGACTTCCCATTTGAGAAAATGATAATTAGGTATTTGAAAATTCAAACCAATAACAAGTAATATCTCGGGAATGGTTAACTTAAAAAAAAAGAACGTAAACAAGAAATGCTTTGACATAAATTGTGTGCTTTAAACGAGAGCAGTTTTTTTTTCATAGTAAGATTTTGCCTATCTTATGGTTTACCAATTGTGCAGAAGTTACTCAGAATGAAGAGGATTTCAGAGGATATTCCCAGAAAATTCAATATATGCATTTGACATGAAAATATTTTAAACATGTGGTATTTAATCAAGATCATTAGAAGTCATTTTTGAGAAAATAAAGCTTTTGGGAAACGTTTCCATGTAAAGGGTAGTTTGGGGTGGGAGGACATTCTTGAAAAATCTTCCTGACGCATGTTTGGAAGGTGCTGAAATTTAAATATCAACTTGTTATTTAACGACTTTTCCTTTCTGAGTTTGCTGTTTAGACACAGGAGCGTAGTACGATTCTGTAGGATCTATTTTAGTAGGATCTCTTATAGTTTAGCACTTACATAAAAGTCATTCAGAATGAAGAGCACTTCACAGGCTATTCCAAGAAAATTCGAGATATACATAATTATATTCGTCATGCAAATATCTTAAAATATACCGCAGTTTAATCAAAATTGTTGGAGCCATTTTTTAAGAAAAGAGATAGTTTTGATGCTGAGGAATTTTCTTGAAAATATTATCACATCCTTGGAGGATACTAAGCTTGAACTATTTTTTTTATTTATGCTGTTCACACACCTTTTGCTAAATATGTTTTTTTTATTCAAGCATTCTCAAAACGTTTATCTCTGATGAAATCGCGGTATCGAATTTTCGTAGAATGCAATACTTCCTCTACTTGCTATACCTAACTGATAGAGAAATTAAAAATTGTTTCAAGACACAAGGACTCCGATGTGTGCAGATATAAACAGTTATTTAAAACAGAAAATGTATAAGGTTGCACAAGATTTTCTTCCAGAGGAAAACGAAATACGAGGTGGACCTTCTAACAATGCTGAAAAGATCCTGACGTGTTTTCATCTAAACAGAATGTGAGTGAGGTCATAGCGATCCGCTCTCATTACCGGAAGACTGGTAATATAATCAAAGCGATATACAAATGAACGCATACGTACAGCAGAATGTTCGCACAAATCAAAACCGGATTATAACTAAAAGGATTTCATATAAAACCAAACTTAAATTTAACTTTCCACGAAATGAAACTCTTTCATCCAGTTTAACTTTAATTCATGATAACATCTTATAAATTCTTGGAATTACGTAGTGATATTTTATATAGATGCAGAGGATATCAATATAAAGGTGCAAAAGCAGAAGTACAAATAATTTACTTTCAATACATCAGTTGGTGACATCTTTGTAACACTATTAAATAAGAAAATGGGGAGTGGATTTAAAAAGGGGATGAACGTTATCTGTTGAAAGTTGGGTAAATCTCAATGTCTATTTAATTTGCGAAATCCTTGATTACAATTGTTATTTAAAACCTGTACCTCTATTAGGTTTCATAAATGAGAGTATGATTAGAATAAATGAGTAAATGGATATTTAAGTGCAGTAAAGATTTAAATCGCCTCCTGACAAAGAATGGGCGTGTTTGTTTACTCAGCTGATGTGTCCTGGTGAAGGTCACCGAGCAAAAGCTTGGTAGGTGATGGCTCAACCAAGAGGGGAAATTTTTATTTATACCAAACCACGACCTGATGCTCGATTCTCAACTTGCTTGCGCGCTGCAGCTCACAAGCTTTTGCTTGTTTTTATTTATATCACAATGGGTGATATAAATAAAAAAAAGCAAAAGCTTGTGAGCTTTAGCTCCAAGGAAGTTGAGAAGCGAGCAACAGGTCGTGGTTTGGTATAAATAAAAATTTCCCCTCTTCGTTGAGCTATTGCTATCAGCTACGAAACTTTTGCTCAGTGACCTTCACCACGACACATCATCTGAGTAAACAAACACGCCCATTCTTTGTCAGGAGGCGATTTAAATCTTTACTGCACCTAAATGTACATATACTCATTCATGTTAATCATACTCTCATTTATGAAATCTAATAGACATCAAATTTTAAATAGCACAATTATAATTAAAGATTTCGCAAATGAAACAGGCATTTGAGATTCACCCAACTTTTAACAGATAACGCTCATTCCCTTTCTAAATTCAATCCCTCATTTCCTCATTTGATAGTATTACAAACGTGTCACCAACTGATATATTGAAAGTAGATTATTTGTACTTCTGTTTTTGCACCTTTATATTGATATCCTCTGCATCTATATAAAATTATCACTACGTAATTCCAAGAATTTATAAGATGTTATCATGAATTAAAGTTAAACTGTATTAAAGAGTTTCATTTGAAAGTTAAATTTAAGTTTGGTTTTAATTGAAATTCTTTAGTTATAATCCGGTTTTGATTTGTGCGAACATTCTGCTCTATGTAAGTGTTTATTTGTATATCGCTTTGATTATATTACCGTCTGTATATCACTTTGATTATATTACCAGTCTTCCGGTAATAAGAGCGGCTTGCTATGACCTCACTCACATTCTGTTTAGCATTATAGTACCCAGATGAAAACACGTCAGGATCTTTTCAGCATTGTTAGAAGGTCCACCTCGTGTTTTTCATTTGCCTCTGGAAGAAAATGTTGCGCAACCTTTTACATTTTGTCTTTTAAATAACTGTTTATATCAGCACACATCCGAGTCCTTGCGTGTTGAAATTTTTTTTAATTTCACTATCACTTACGTATAGCAAGAAGAGGAAGTATTGCACTCTACGCAAAAATTCGAGACTGAGATTTCATCAGAGATACACGTTTTGAGAGTGCCTGAATTAAAAAGAATCGTCTTTAGCAAATGTGTGTGTGAACAGCATAAATAAAAAAAACTAGTTCAAACTTACTATCCTCCAAAATGTGATAAGGTATTCAAGAAAATTCCTCTACCCCAAAACTATCCATTTACTCAAAAATGGCTCCAACAATTTTGATTAAAATCGCTATTGTTTAAGATATTTGCCTGGCAAATGTAATTAGGTATATCTCGAATTTTCAGGGAATAGCCAGTGAAGTGCTCTTCATTCTGAATGGCTTTTATGTAACGCTTAACTATAAGAGATTCTACTACAAGAATCCTACTACGCAGCTGTGTCTGAACAGCAAACTCAGAAAGGCAAAGTCGTTAAACAACAAGTTTGGTATTTTAAGTTCAGCACCTTCCAAATATGCGTCAGGAAGGTTTTCAAGAAAGTTCCAACCCCCAAACTGCCCCTAGCATGGAAACTTTTTCCAAAAGCTTTATTTTCTCAAAAATGACTCTTAACGATTTTGATTAAACACGACATGTTTAAAATGTTTTCATGTCAAATGCATATACTCCATTTCCTGGGAATATCCTAAGTCCTCTCATTTCTCAGTAACTTTTGCACAGTTGGTAAACCATAAGATAGACAAATCTATGTACAAAAAATCTTACTACAAAAAGAAAATTGTTCTCGTTAAGCACACAATTTATATCAAAGCATTTCTTTTTACTTTCTCTACTACGTATAGTAAGTAGGCGAAGTATTGTATTCCACCCAAAAATTCGATACCGAGATTTCACCGGAAATATGTTTTGAGACCCCCTGAATCCAAAAATAAAAGCATTTTTGGAAACATGTCCATGTGTGTGTGTGTGTGTGTGTGTGTGTGTGTGTGTGTCTGTCTGTCTGTCTGTGTCTGTGTCTGTGAACAGCATAACTCAGAAACGAACAGACGGATAAACACCAAACTTGGTATTTGGGTTCAGTGTCTTCCAGAGATGCGACACGAAGGTTTTCAAGAAAATCCTCCCACCCCAGATTACCCTTTACATGGAAAATTTTTCGAAAATTTTAATTTTCTCAAAAATGGCTCTAACGATTTTGATTAAAATATCATATGTTTAAGATATTTTCATGACAAATAAAATGTATATCTTGAATTTTCTGGAAATGTCTCCAAAAGTATTCTTCACTGTGAACGACTTTTGGTAAACTGGTAAACCATAAGAAATAGACAAAATTTTACTACACAAAAAATGTAGATCCCGTTAAAATACACAATTTATGTCATATACATTTTTTTGTTGAGTGAACCATTTTCGAGATATTGCTTGTTATTCTTAAATCTTTCAATACTTTTTTCTCAAATGGGAATTCGTTATTCATTTTTTGTCTTGAATATGCAAAGAGTATTAATCTGTGGCAAAGAGAATGGTGCTGCACCTAGCAACCAGCTATTAAGAGATATGTATGTGCTTAAAGGCTACTGTATTTCTACATCGCCCTTGCAAATACAAAACAAGGGGAACATTGTAGGCCTTAAGCGACAGTCAAATATTTTTAGAACTGGTCGCTATGTATAAAATGTAATTCTCTTTACATGTCAAAAGATCGTTTCTGCAAATGTTTATCTCGATTAATATGAAATAGATGGAGAATAAGAGTTTGTAAAAATAGTTTGTACAAGAGTAGAGAAAGTCATGTGAGTGTAACACATCAGATTTTTTTACTTTCTTTTTTTAACTTAATCATTCCTGAGATATTCCTTGTTATTGGTTTAAACTTTCAAATAATTACTTATAATTCTCTCAAATGGGAAGTCGGTGTTCGATATTTTCTCGTGGTCATCATGAAAAGAGCGTCGAATTTCAAAGCCCTCATATACTCAGGCGCTCTTTAAAAAGCTGACTCACTTTGCCTACTGTATCGTATAACAAAATTGTAAGTGTAAATTGAACGTTTAATTGGATTAACAAGAAGAAGCAATAATAAGCTCTTGTAAGTGTAGTTTGTAGAAGAATGATTAGAGAAAGCCATGTGAATGTAGAATATCAGGATTTTTTCTTTTTTCCGCGATCATTTGAAAAGAACGGAATTTCAAATCCATCAAATAGCGACCCACATTGAAAATATTTGACTATCCCTTTAGTTTACTGCATTCTTCTATTCCTACAATGATAGTTTATCTCGATTAGCAAGAAGTAGCTACCAAGAATAAGGTTTTGTAAGAATTGTTTGTAAAAAGAGTGATAGAGAAAGTCGTGTGATTTTATTTTCCTCTCTGGAACCATGATCATGAACTCCACCAATGTATTAAAATGCAGTTGAGCAAGCTGAGGTACCTACGGATGTACCTCAAGAAATAGTAAGCCAAGCTTACTAAAGGCGAGCAGGACTTGTTTTTATTTATACCATATCGCGAGCAATAGCTCAGCGATCAAGGTCAGCAAGCTTTTGCTCGCGAGGAGGTTGAGCAGAAAAGTTTTATTTATACGAAACCTAGCAAATGCTTGGAATTAGTGAGAAATGAGCTAATGCTTGCTTTTATTTATACCACCCAATGTATTACATTCAGATAACCTTCTCTATCCTCTATCGCTTATTGGTGGACAAACAAACTATTCTTACTAAAGATTATTTTTCTATTTATGTCGTTTTAATCTAAATAAACCTTTGCAGAAATAGCTACATTACACATTTCGTTGTAGATACTAGGCTGATCAATAAAGACTGAGACTAATTTTTTTTCACAGATATTTATTACTCCATTTCAATGTTCACATCTTTTTCAAAGTAGTCCTCTCCTACTTGAATACACTTTTTATAGCGTCTCTGCCAGTCCTCCCACACATGGTACAGGTCATTCTTTGTCAGGTCTTTG
Organism: Deroplatys truncata; assembly: GCA_030765065.1. Lineage (NCBI taxonomy): Eukaryota > Metazoa > Arthropoda > Insecta > Mantodea > Mantidae > Deroplatys > Deroplatys truncata. The sequence goes on from CM060985.1 coordinate 49,682,850, forward strand.
AGAATCGCCTGACTTTTCTTCAGCACTGCTTCAGTGCTCTCAAATAGAATGGCCCGGAAATTTGCCTTTTGTGATGGGAATAAAAAGAAATCACAGGGGACAAGATTGGGGCTATAAGGCAGATGCGGCATACAGGTAATGTTGAATTTAGCCAAAAATTCCTGAACTTGATTTGCAACCTGAGGCCGCACGTTGTTGTGATAAGTTCTGGATGGTTCCTCGCAATGTGCTTCCTCGGTGTAGCCAATACTGACGTGTAGTACGCTGCTGTAACAGTGATGTGAGTGGGAACAACAATCACAGCAGCTGTGTTGATGTTGACTTCAGTCATAGCAGAAGCCGAAGCACAGAGGACTCGCTCTACTTTGAAGTCTTTGAACCACCTAAACACTGCTGCACGAGGTAGTACATCTTCACCGTATGCTTGCTTCAGCTTTTCCAAAGTTTCAGAGGCTGTATGATTTAAACGAAAACAAAATTTTATTGCTCCTCTTGTGTCACCTTCATTTTGTGGTATGCGAAATTCAACTAGGGTCAACAATATACAGCATTACTACCAACCTACCGATACGAGAGTGCTGCCGCCTATGGACATTATACATGAAACCCCGCTCTTTTCAAATATTCATGGTAGAGACAGGAAACTCTCAAGAAAGCTACAGGAAAAAATCAATCTCAGTCTTTATTGATCAGCCCTCGTACAAAGAAAACAGCGATAGTCAAATGTTTAAGAACTGGATGCTATATGCCGGCCTTAAAATTCCATACGCTGTCCATGAGAGTTGCGGGAAACAACTAAATGTTGAAATGAAGATCTAGATTTCTTGTTTAGTACGTTTTCGTCTCCCGCTTAACGTTTACTGGTTACACAAGAGTAGATATAGTATGTATGTTCTGGCACAGTAGAGAGATGCCGACAAGCGATAAAGTTCTTTGTTCTACGCCGACAAGCCCGCCCCCTCCCTTTGTGTTCTAACATGCCGCCAGGTCTCGTGTCGTTAGGCCCCGCCCCCTCTCGCTTTGTGTGCTTACCTAATGCCGACAGTGTCTGTGCTAACAGGTCCTACCCCCCCTCCCCAATGCGTTCTACTGTGGCGTCATGACTTGAGGGAATTGTTTTCTCGAGTCCTGCCGCCCCTCGGCAAATTAATTAGGTAATGTTCGTCAAACATTTTTTTTATGACTACTAAGGTCTGCACATTGCATCCTCGAGCAATTAAGTTTTTTGAATAATGAATTGTTGACTGGAGCTTGAGTATAAGTAGTCTGCTCACGGGGACAGTCTGTCATGTAATGAGAACACGCAGCCTTCTTCTATCCGGGGAAAGCGCTTGTCCATTAGCTGAACATGTTAGACGCTTTCACAACATTAATAGGCTTTTAAGTTTACATTCTGGATCTGTTTACATACATTAGCGAACGACCTACTTCCGCCTGGCGGTAACGGTGACCTCTATTAGCTGCCAACTTTAGACGCTTTCACCCCATTAGCGAACAATGTCAGTAATTGTTTTCCTAAGTGCTCTGCCCAACACTCAACACTTTAGATTTTAGCGATGGAAATGATATAAAAAGCAGCAGCTTCTCCAACGAGTTCCAAGTTGACCAGGATGGCCGGGTTCGAATTACAAATTCAGCTTCTAATAACTCAGAGACTAATTACGATAAAGACATCAAATAAAGTTTATTACATTAATGTCATTAGATAGTTTCTTGTGAATGTATATTTGGGTACATGGTGTCCAGGGTTCGAATACCGATAAAATGTAATTTAATTATAAATTTAATAACTCATAAACTAATTAAGATAAAGACGCCAAATAAACTTTATTGCCTTTATGTTATTAGGTAGTATCTTGTGGAGGTGTAATTAGATACCTGACGTTCTGGGTTCGAGCCTAATGTTTAAATCGTCATTATCTCAGAAACTAAGAGAGGTAGAGGAATTGACCAAAGCATGATTGATAGCTCCTATGATGGGTAATTAATACTGTATATAATTTTCAATCAGTTGTCCTTATTTCGAATCCCGATCTTTCAATCACTTACTTATTTTTTTCTATACTCTAGAATATGTCACTTAGATTGATGCTGTAACTGCATACAGCACCTTTAAACATATCAAACTAATATTGTAAATAATTTTGTTTTTGGTGTCCAGGGTTCGAATACCGATAAAATGTAATTTAATTATAAATTTAATAACTTCTAAACTAATTAAGATAAAGATGCCAAATAAACTTTATTGCCTTTATGTTATTAGCTAGTATCTTGTGGAGGTGTAATTAGATACCTGACGTTCTGGGTTCGAGCCTAATTTTAAATCGTCATTATCTCAGAAACTAAGAGAGGTAGAGGAGTTGACCAAAGCATGATTGATAGCTCCTATGATGGGCAATTAATACTGTATATAATTTTCAATCAGTTGTCCTTACTTCGAATCCCGATCTTTCAATCACTTACTTATTTTTTCTCTATACTCTAGAATATATCACTTAGATTGATGCTGTAAATGCATACAGCACCCTTAAACATATCAAACTAATATTGTAAATAATTTTGTTTCTGGTGTCCAGGGTTCGAATACCGATAAAATGTAATTTAATTATAAATTTAATAACTCCTAAACTAATTAAGATAAAGACACCAAATAAACTTTATTGCGTTTATGTTATTAGGTAGTATCTTGTGAATGTGTAATTAGATACCTGAAGTTCTGGGTTCGAGCCTAATTTTAAATCGTCATTATCTCAGAAACTAAGAGAGGTAGAGGAGTTGACCAAAGCATGATTGATAGCTCCTATGATGGGCAATTAATACTGTATATAATTTTCAATCAGTTATCCTTACTTCGAATCCCGATCTTTCAATCACTTACTTATTTTTTCTATACTCTAGAATATATCACTTAGATTGATGCTGTAAATGTATACAACACCTTTAAACATATCAAACTAACATTGTAAATAATTTTGTTTCTGGTGTCCAGGGTTCGAATACCGATAAAATGTAATTTAATTATAAATTTAATAACTCCTAAACTAATTAAGATAGAGACGCCAAATAAACTTTATTGCGTTTATGTTACTAGGTAGTATCTTGTGGATGTGTAATTAGATACCTGACGTTCTGGGTTCGAGCCTAATGTTTAAATCATCATTATCTCAGAAACTAAGAGAGGTAGAGGAATTGACCAAAGCATGATTGATAGTTCCTATGAGGGGCAATTAATACTGTATATAATTTTCAATCAGCTGTCCTTACTTCGAATCCCGATCTTTCAATCACTTACTTATTTTTCTCTATACTCTAGAATATATCACTTAGATTGATGCTGTAAATGCATACAGCACCCTTAAACATATCAAACTAATATTGTAAATAATATTGGTTCTGGTGTCCAGGGTTCGAATACCGATAAAATGTAATTTAATTATAAATTTAATAACTCCTAAACTAATTAAGATAAAGACACCAAATAAACTTTTATAGGGGAAAGGATGCTCTCCTGAAACATTAGGTCTCTAGATAGAAGTATTTATAGTGGAGAGATAGGGAATACCAGGGCTGATGCTAGGCTAGTCAGATGCTAAAGGAGGGAGGGATATGCTTTATACGAGAGAGATAGGGAACACACGGAAAGATGCTATACTAAACAGGACTTGAAGGGTAGAATATGAGCGATATAGCAAACCGAGGAGAGGTATTAGGATAGGAGTTTTGAATGATGGAGTAGGCGTTTATATGCGAGAGATAGGGAATACGAGGGTCGATGCTAGGCTAGACGGTGTTGAATGAGGGAATGTATCTTATATGAGAGAGGTAGGGCAATATGAGGAGAAGTGCTAGGCTAGTCGGGAAGGTCTGAATGAGAGAGTATACGTCTATATGGGAAAATATAGGGAAAACGAAGGTAGGTGCTAGGTTGAGAGAGTCTTCAAGGAGGAAAATGCATTTATATGAGAGCGGTAGGGTATACGAGGAGAGGTGCTAGTCTAGACATGGTTTGAGGATTAGAGTATACGTTTATATGGGAGAAATATGGAAAACGGGAGAGATACAAGGATAGACAGAGATTGAAGGAGGAGGAATGTAGGTTTATACTGTAATATAGAGAGTAATTCGATTATAAAACTTTTCTCATCCAGCCTTACAACACTTTTGTATACTTAATTTCTAAACCTTACAAACTTTATATTTGTTAAACAGTAGTGCGCGAGACGGAGAGGGACAAACAGTATATCGGTTTACAGTGAAGTATACGTCCTAACCTATTCCCACCTTGTTTGTTCTGGATCTTCTCATTGTCTATCATCTAACGTAACCACGTAACAAGACGTAACACAGGAAATCATACATATGGCACATTAAAAAAAAATAAAGGTATATATAATGAAACATAAACAAGTAGACAGAGGGTCATCGATACATAGAAAACCAGGAGTTGTATGTACTGAGACCATAGATTAGTATAGGCAAACAACAAAGAAGTGAATTTATAGTGTAAATAGCCTAATATTTTCAAATATTATTATAGTCTAAAAGTATATAACTTAATTATGTATCGAGTATTGAGAAATAAACGTTATTCATTATTCACTAATCTCAGATCACTGCAATTGTATTGAATCAATTCACAATTGCTAATGCCATTCAACTTTCATTCGTCTCTGATACATAAAGAAATTGCAAAATGGAGAAGGACGAAAGTAATAAAAAGACTCAGGCAGCAAATTTTAAGAAAGAAGAGAAAGATATATGACCGACATTGTTTTGGAACACAAATTAGTGTTGAAAATAAAATGACTGATAGCTCTGCTAAGCGTAAGGAAGAGACATGGAAATAAATTGCAAATGAATACAATTCTAGGTTAGAAAAAAGAAGATAAACAACATTCATGTAAACCAATTTTTAAAAATCAGTTTAACTGAATACATGTAAAAAAACATATCACTTTACAAAAAGTAATGCAGACAACATTTATTTTTTATAAACATTATTCTATTACATTCCTTTACAAAAAACCATACATATTTCCTAAAGGCAAAGGTGATAGTCTAGACATTCTAAACACTCAGTTATATAATCATATACATCACGCAGAAAGAGACCTGCATTATCAGTAAAAAAACTAAACATCTCAACAATGTCTGAATGATGTATTTTATAAGTACAAGTTTTTTGATATTTCAAAGTTCCTGTTAGCCATGGCAGTAATTGATTAACACAATTTCTCGATCCTGTCATGCTATAACTTTAGATGCTTTCAGCTTACTTATAATTTCCTCAATCTCTTGTGTGTGACTATTATTACCAGCATCCCTCGACGCAATTAGTAACCTCAATATATTTACTAGTCTATTTGGATTTTCAAGCGTTGATATCACTGAATCATCATCATATGAAGATTTCATATTCTCGCAACTTCCGATGTATCCAGATTTTTCACCAACAGTAGTCTCCAGTGAAGGACAGAGGCTTGATCCGGTATAACATTCCCCTCTATACATCTTCGGATCTTCAAGTGCAGGTGAGAGAGTCGATTCAGTATAACATGTTGCTCTATGAAACTTAAATCTTGACAAAGAACGATTCTTAAAAATCCGCCCGCATACACAGCATCTAATAACGCGTTTTCCTTCATGTGTAATGTATGAAAAATCGAGTTTCTCATTCGTCAGTTGCACAGATTTTCTCGGGCAGTAGCTCATGCTAAAACTAAAAGAAATTAAATGAATACGTGAATGCTAACGCTCGAAGGAATTAAAAGCGAATGAATGAATTCATAACACGCACCTATGTATATAACCAGGATGAGGACGACGGAGGGAATTGCGATCAATGCATAGCAGGGAGAAAGGATACTCTCTTGAAACATTAGTCATCTAGACAACTATTGTTCACGGAGCCTGTAGACGTCAGGTTGAATGGGACAGACCTCAGGTTCAAATCTTTAAGGGTACGGACCCCTGGCTTTTGCCTGGCATGTATACTAAACCATCCTAACAGCGAAACATTACATTACAACGACACGTAACCAGAACATGACGAGTGCGAGCATGGAAAAAGGATGCTCTCTGGGAACATTAGTGGAAAAGGATGCTCTCTGGAAACAGTCGCCATCCGCACAACGGATTGTCCCTAACATTTCCAGATTTCGGAACGTTCAACATCGTGACGCGCTCCTGTCATCTACATTTCGACGAAATTTTACCTCCTGAATTAGTTTGGTGCTCTGTATAGAACCTCAGAATATGCATTACGCTGCGTGTCCCTAGCGTTTCCAGCTCCTGAATCGTTCCAGCTAGTGGAATGCCTCTACCATCTTCATGTCAACGATCTGTTACTCTGAATTTAAGTTTGGTGATCTGTATAGACCTGTACAACATGCATTACGCTATGTAACAGACTCATCACGCTATGTAACAACACGATCACGCTATGTAACAACATGTTCACGCTATGTAACAACATGATCACGCTATGTAACAACATGATCACGCCATGTAACAACATGATCAAGCCATGTAACAACATGATCACGCTATGTAACAACATGATCACGCTATGTAACAACATGACCACGCTATGTAACAAAACGATCACGCTATGTAACAACACGATCACGCTATGTAACAACATGATCACGCTATGTAACAACCTGAGCACGCTATGTAACAACCTGAGTACGCTATGTAAGAACATGATCACGCCATGTAACAACATGATCACGGTATGTAACAACCTGATCACGCTATGTAACAACATGATCACGCTATGTAACAACATGATCACGCTATGTAACAACATGATCACGCTATGTAACAACATGATCACGCTATGTAACAACATGATCACGCTATGTAACAACATGAACACGCTATGTAACAACATGAACACGCTATGTAACAATACGATCACGCTATGTAACAACATGAACACGCTATGTAACAACATGTTCACGCTATGTAACAAACTGATCACGCTATGTAACAACATGATCACGCTATGTAACAACATGATCACACTATGTAACAACATGATTACGTTATGTAACAACCTGATGTCGCTATGTAACAACATGATCACGCCAACCTGATCACGCTATGAAACAACATGTTCACGCTATGTAACATGTTCACGCTATGTAACAACATGATTACGCTATGTAACAACCTGATCACGCTATGTAACAACATGATTACGCTATGTAACAACTGATCACGCTATGTAACAACACGATCACGCTATGTAACAACACGATCACGCTATGTAACAACTGATCACGCTATGTAACAATATCATCACGCTATGTAACATCATGAACACGCTATGTAACAATACGATCATGCTATGTAACAACCTGATCACGCTATGTAACAACACGATCACGCTATGTAACAAAACGATCACGCTATGTAACAACACGATCACGCTATGTAACAACACGATCACGCTATGTAACAACTGATCACGCTATGTAACAACATGATCACGCTATGTAACAACCTGAGTACGCCATGTAACATGATCACGCCATGTAAAAACTGATCACGCTATGTAACAACATGCTCAAGCTATGTAACAACTGATCACGCTATGTAACAACATGATCACGCTATGTAACAAAACGATCACGCTATGTAACAACACGATCACGCTATGTAACAAAACGATCACGCTATGTAACAACACGATCACGCTATGTAACAAAACGATCACGCTATGTAACAACACGATCACGCTATGTAACAACACGATCACGCTATGTAACAACTGATCACGCTAGGTAACAACATGATCACGCTATGTAACAACCTGAGTATGCTATGTAACAACATGATCACGCCATGTAACAACTGATCACGCTATGTAACAACATGCTCAAGCTATGTAACAACTGATCACGCTATGTAACAACATGATCACGCTATGTAACAACATGAGCACGCTATGTAACAACATGATCACGTTATGTAACAACTGATCACGCTATGTAACAACCTGATTACGCTATGTAACAAGATGATCACGCTATGTAACAACATGTTCACGCTATGTAACAACATGATCACGCTATGTAACAACATGTTCAAGCTATGTAACAAAATGATCACGCTATGTAACAACATGATGACGCTATGTAACAACCTGATCACGCTATGTAACGTGTTCACGCTATGTAACAACTGATCACGCTATGTAACAACATGATCACGGTATGTAACAACCTGAGCACGCTATGTAACAACATGATCACGCTATGTAACAACATGTTCACGCTATGTAACAACACGATCACGCTATGTGACAACACGATCACGCTATGTAACAACATCGACACGTTATGTAACAACATAGACACGCTATGTAACAACATGAACACGCTATGTAACAATACGATCAAGCTATGTAACAACCTGAGCACGCTATGTAACAACATGATCACGCTATGTAACAACATGAACACTCTATGTAACAACCTGAGCATGCTATGTAACAACATGATCACGCTATGTAACAACCTGATCACGCTATGTAACAACACGATCACGCTATGTATCAACCTGATCACGCTATGTAACAACATGATCACGCTATGTAACAACGTGATCACGCTATGTAACAGCATGATCACGCTATGTAAATAGGGTGGACCATTTAAGTTGAGGCTATACAATATATCCAAAACTAAGCGTTGTAGAAAGAAATGTCTTTAATAAAACTTGATTGATATTATGACGAAAGTAAATGCCGCTAGTCGTATTTCGTTTGGAGGACGCAGTGAGGGTCATTTCAGGGTCTTTTTAAATGGGACCCTAATTGTAGGTTCCCATTTAAAAAAATAAATTGACCCAAAATGACCCTCATAACGGCCTCCAAACGAAACACGACTAGCGGCATTTACTTTCGTCATAATATCAATCAAGTTTTATTAAAGACATTTCTTTCTACAACGCTTAGTTTTGGATATATTGTATAGCCTCAACTTAAATGGTCCACCCTATTTACATAGCGTGATCATGTTGTTACATAGCGTGATCATGTTGTTACATAGCGTGATCATGTTGTTACATAGCGTGATCACGTTGTTACATAGCGTGATCGTGTTGTTACATAGCGTGATCGTGTTGTTACATAGCGTGATCAGGTTGTTACATAGCGTGATCATGTTGTTACATAGCATGCTCAGGTTGTTACATAGAGTGTTCATGTTGTTACATAGCGTGATCATGTTGTTACATAGCGTGCTCAGGTTACATAGCTTGATCGTATTGTTACATAGCGTGTTCATGTTGTTACATAGCGTGTCCATGTTGTTACATAACGTGTCCATGTTGTTACATAGCGTGATCGTGTTGTCACATAGCGTGATCGTGTTGTTACATAGCGTGAACATGTTGTTACATAGCGTGATCATGTTGTTACATAGCGTGCTCAGGTTGTTACATACCGTGATCATGTTGTTACATAGCGTGATCAGTTGTTACATAGCGTGAACACGTTACATAGCGTGATCAGGTTGTTACATAGCGTCATCATGTTGTTACATAGCGTGATCATGTTGTTACATAGCTTGAACATGTTGTTACATAGCGTGATCATGTTGTTACATAGCGTGAACATGTTGTTACATAGCGTGATCATGTTGTTACATAGCGTAATCAGGTTGTTACATAGCGTGATCAGTTGTTACATAACGTGATCATGTTGTTACATAGCGTGCTCATGTTGTTACATAGCGTGATCATGTTGTTACATAGCGTGATCAGTTGTTACATAGCTTGAGCATGTTGTTACATAGCGTGATCAGTTGTTACATGGCGTGATCATGTTGTTACATAGCATACTCAGGTTGTTACATAGCGTGATCATGTTGTTACCTAGCGTGATCAGTTGTTACATAGCGTGATCGTGTTGTTACATAGCGTGATCGTGTTGTTACATAGCGTGATCGTTTTGTTACATAGCGTGATCGTGTTGTTACATAGCGTGATCGTTTTGTTACATAGCGTGATCATGTTGTTACATAGCGTGATCAGTTGTTACATAGCTTGAGCATGTTGTTACATAGCGTGATCAGTTTTTACATGGCGTGATCATGTTGTTACATGGCGTACTCAGGTTGTTACATAGCGTGATCATGTTGTTACATAGCGTGATCAGTTGTTACATAGCGTGATCGTGTTGTTACATAGCGTGATCGTGTTGTTACATAGCGTGATCGTTTTGTTACATAGCGTGATCGTGTTGTTACATAGCGTGAACATGTTGTTACATAGCATGATCAGGTTGTTACATAGCGTGATCATGTTGTTACATAGCGTGATCAGGTTGTTCCATAGCGTGTTCATGTTGTTACATAGCGTGATCATGTTGTTACATAGCGTGATCAGGTTGTTACATAGCGTGTTCATGTTGTTACATAGCGTGATCATGTTGTTACATAGCGTGCTCAGGTTGTTACATAGCATGATCGTATTGTTACATAGCGTGTTCATGATGTTACATAGCGTGATCATATTGTTACATAGCGTGATCAGTTGTTACATAGCGTGATCGTGTTGTTACATAGCGTGATCGTGTTGTTACATAGCGTGATCAGTTGTTACATAGCGTAATCATGTTGTTACATAGCGTGATCAGGTTGTTACATAGCGTGATCAGGTTGTTACATAGCGTGATCATGTTGTTACATAGCGTGAACATGTTGTTACATAGCGTGATCAGGTTGTTACATAGCGTGATCGTGTTGTTACGTAGCGTGATCGTGTTGTTACATAGCGTGAACATGTTGTTACATAGCGTGATCAGGTTGTTACATAGCGTGATCAGGTTGTTACATAGCGTGATCATGTTGTTACATAGCGTGATCAGTTGTTACATAGCGTAATCATGTTGTTACATACCGTGAACATGTTACATAGCGTGAACATGTTGTTACATAGCGTGATCGTTTTGTTACATAGCGTGAACATGTTACATAGCGTGATCAGGTTGTTACATAGCGTGATCATGTTGTTACATAGCGTGATCAGGTTGTTACATAGCGTGATCAGGTTGTTACATAGCGTGATCATGTTGTTACATAGCGTGAACATGTTACATAACGTAATCATGTTGTTACATAGCGTGATCATGTTGTTACATAGCGTGATCAGTTTGTTACATAGCGTGAACATGTTGTTACATAGCGTGTTCATGTTGTTACATAGCGTGATCGTATTGTTACATAGCGTGTTCATGTTGTTACATAGCGTGTTCATGTTGTTACATAGCGTGATCATGTTACATAGCGTGATCATGTTGTTACATAGCGTGATCATGTTGTTACATAGCGTGATCATGTTGTTACATAGCGTGATCATGTTGTTACATAGCGTGATCAGGTTGTTACATACCGTGATCATGTTGTTACATGGCGTGATCATGTTCTTACATAGCGTACTCAGGTTGTTACATAGCGTGCTCAGGTTGTTACATAGCGTGATCATGTTGTTACATAGCGTGATCGTGTTGTTACATAGCGTGATCGTTTTGTTACATAGCGTGGTCATGTTGTTACATAGCGTGATCATGTTGTTACATAGCGTGGTCATGTTGTTACATGGCTTGATCATGTTGTTACATAGCGTGATCATGTTGTTACATAGCGTGATCATGTTGTTACATAGCGTGAACAAGTTGTTACATAGCGTGATCGTGTTGTTACATAGCGTGATGAGTCTGTTACATAGCGTAATGCATGTTGTACAGGTCTATACAGATCACCAAACTTAAATTCAGAGTAACGGATCGTTGACATGAAGATGGTAGAGGCATTCCACTAGCTGGAACGATTCAGGAGCTGGAAACGCTAGGGACACGCAGCGTAATGCATATCTGAGGTTCTATACAGAGCACCAAACTATTTCAGGAGGTAAAATTTCGTCGAAATGTAGATGACAGGAGCGCGTCACGATGTTGAACGTTCCGAAATCTGGAAATGTTAGGGACAATCCGTTGTGCGGATGGCGACTGTTTCCAGAGAGCATCCTTTTCCACTAATGTTCCCAGAGAGCATCCTTTTTCCATGCTCGCACTCGTCATGTTCTGGTTACGTGTCGTTGTAATGTAATGTTTCGCTGTTAGGATGGTTTAGTATACATGCCAGGCAAAAGCCAGGGGTCCGTACCCTTAAAGATTTGAACCTGAGGTCTGTCCCATTCAACCTGACGTCTACAGGCTCCGTGAACAATAGTTGTCTAGATGACTAATGTTTCAAGAGAGTATCCTTTCTCCCTGCTATGCATTGATCGCAATTCCCTCCATCGTCCTCATCCTGGATATATACATAGGTGCGTGTTATGAATTCATTCATTCGCTTTTAATTCCTTCGAGCGTTAACATTCACGTATTCATTTAATTTCTTTTAGTTTTAGCATGAGCTACTGCCCGAGAAAATCTGTGCAACTGACGAATGAGAAACTCGATTTTTCATACATTACACATGAAGGAAAACGTGTTATTAGATGCTGTGTATGCGGGCGGATTTTTAAGAATCGTTCTTTGTCAAGATTTAAGTTTCATAGAGCAACATGTTATACTGAATCGACTCTCTCACCTGCACTTGAAGATCCGAAGATGTATAGAGGGGAATGTTATACCGGATCAAGCCTCTGTCCTTCACTGGAGACTACTGTTGGTGAAAAATCTGGATACATCGGAAGTTGCGAGAATATGAAATCTTCATATGATGATGATTCAGTGATATCAACGCTTGAAAATCCAAATAGACTAGTAAATATATTGAGGTTACTAATTGCGTCGAGGGATGCTGGTAATAATAGTCACACACAAGAGATTGAGGAAATTATAAGTAAGCTGAAAGCATCTAAAGTTATAGCATGACAGGATCGAGAAATTGTGTTAATCAATTACTGCCATGGCTAACAGGAACTTTGAAATATCAAAAAACTTGTACTTATAAAATACATCATTCAGACATTGTTGAGATGTTTAGTTTTTTTACTGATAATGCAGGTCTCTTTCTGCGTGATGTATATGATTATATAACTGAGTGTTTAGAATGTCTAGACTATCACCTTTGCCTTTAGGAAATATGTATGGTTTTTTGTAAAGGAATGTAATAGAATAATGTTTATAAAAAATAAATGTTGTCTGCATTACTTTTTGTAAAGTGATATGTTTTTTTACATGTATTCAGTTAAACTGATTTTTAAAAATTGGTTTACATGAATGTTGTTTATCTTCTTTTTTCTAACCTAGAATTGTATTCATTTGCAATTTATTTCCATGTCTCTTCCTTACGCTTAGCAGAGCTATCAGTCATTTTATTTTCAACACTAATTTGTGTTCCAAAACAATGTCGGTCATATATCTTTCTCTTCTTTCTTAAAATTTGCTGCCTGAGTCTTTTTATTACTTTCGTCCTTCTCCATTTTGCAATTTCTTTATGTATCAGAGACGAATGAAAGTTGAATGGCATTAGCAATTGTGAATTGATTCAATACAATTGCAGTGATCTGAGATTAGTGAATAATGAATAACGTTTATTTCTCAATACTCGATACATAATTAAGTTATATACTTTTAGACTATAATAATATTTGAAAATATTAGGCTATTTACACTATAAATTCACTTCTTTGTTGTTTGCCTATACTAATCTATGGTCTCAGTACATACAACTCCTGGTTTTCTATGTATCGATGACCCTCTGTCTACTTGTTTATGTTTCATTATATATACCTTTATTTTTTTTTTAATGTGCCATATGTATGATTTCCTGTGTTACGTCTTGTTACGTGGTTACGTTAGATGATAGACAATGAGAAGATCCAGAACAAACAAGGTGGGAATAGGTTAGGACGTATACTTCACTGTAAACCGATATACTGTTTGTCCCTCTCCGTCTCGCGCACTACTGTTTAACAAATATAAAGTTTGTAAGGTTTAGAAATTAAGTATATAAAAGTGTTGTAAGGCTGGATGAGAAAAGTTTTATAATCGAATTACTCTCTATATTACAGTATAAACCTACATTCCTCCTCCTTCAATCTCTGTCTATCCTTGTATCTCTCCCGTTTTCCATATTTCTCCCATATAAACGTATACTCTAATCCTCAAACCATGTCTAGACTAGCACCTCTCCTCGTATACCCTACCGCTCTCATATAAATGCATTTTCCTCCTTGAAGACTCTCTCAACCTAGCACCTACCTTCGTTTTCCCTATATTTTCCCATATAGACGTATACTCTCTCATTCAGACCTTCCCGACTAGCCTAGCACTTCTCCTCATATTGCCCTACCTCTCTTATATAAGATACATTCCCTCATTCAACACCGTCTAGCCTAGCATCGACCCTCGTATTCCCTATCTCTCGCATATAAACGCCTACTCCATCATTCAAAACTCCTATCCTAATACCTCTCCTCGGTTTGCTATATCGCTCATATTCTACCCTTCAAGTCCTGTTTAGTATAGCATCTTTCCTTGTGTTCCCTATCTCTCTCGTATAAAGCATATCCCTCCCTCCTTTAGCATCTGACTAGCCTAGCATCAGCCCTGGTATTCCCTATCTCTCCACTATAAATACTTCTATCTAGAGACCTAATGTTTCAGGAGAGCATCCTTTCCCCTATAAAAGTTTATTTGGTGTCTTTATCTTAATTAGTTTAGGAGTTATTAAATTTATAATTAAATTACATTTTATCGGTATTCGAACCCTGGACACCAGAACCAATATTATTTACAATATTAGTTTGATATGTTTAAGGGTGCTGTATGCATTTACAGCATCAATCTAAGTGATATATTCTAGAGTATAGAGAAAAATAAGTAAGTGATTGAAAGATCGGGATTCGAAGTAAGGACAGCTGATTGAAAATTATATACAGTATTAATTGCCCCTCATAGGAACTATCAATCATGCTTTGGTCAATTCCTCTACCTCTCTTAGTTTCTGAGATAATGATGATTTAAACATTAGGCTCGAACCCAGAACGTCAGGTATCTAATTACACATCCACAAGATACTACCTAGTAACATAAACGCAATAAAGTTTATTTGGCGTCTCTATCTTAATTAGTTTAGGAGTTATTAAATTTATAATTAAATTACATTTTATCGGTATTCGAACCCTGGACACCAGAAACAAAATTATTTACAATGTTAGTTTGATATGTTTAAAGGTGTTGTATACATTTACAGCATCAATCTAAGTGATATATTCTAGAGTATAGAAAAAATAAGTAAGTGATTGAAAGATCGGGATTCGAAGTAAGGATAACTGATTGAAAATTATATACAGTATTAATTGCCCATCATAGGAGCTATCAATCATGCTTTGGTCAACTCCTCTACCTCTCTTAGTTTCTGAGATAATGACGATTTAAAATTAGGCTCGAACCCAGAACTTCAGGTATCTAATTACACATTCACAAGATACTACCTAATAACATAAACGCAATAAAGTTTATTTGGTGTCTTTATCTTAATTAGTTTAGGAGTTATTAAATTTATAATTAAATTACATTTTATCGGTATTCGAACCCTGGACACCAGAAACAAAATTATTTACAATATTAGTTTGATATGTTTAAGGGTGCTGTATGCATTTACAGCATCAATCTAAGTGATATATTCTAGAGTATAGAGAAAAAATAAGTAAGTGATTGAAAGATCGGGATTCGAAGTAAGGACAACTGATTGAAAATTATATACAGTATTAATTGCCCATCATAGGAGCTATCAATCATGCTTTGGTCAACTCCTCTACCTCTCTTAGTTTCTGAGATAATGACGATTTAAAATTAGGCTCGAACCCAGAACGTCAGGTATCTAATTACACCTCCAAAAGATACTAGCTAATAACATAAAGGCAATAAAGTTTATTTGGCATCTTTATCTTAATTAGTTTAGAAGTTATTAAATTTATAATTAAATTACATTTTATCGGTATTCGAACCCTGGACACCAAAAACAAAATTATTTACAATATTAGTTTGATATGTTTAAAGGTGCTGTATGCAGTTACAGCATCAATCTAAGTGACATATTCTAGAGTATAGAAAAAAATAAGTAAGTGATTGAAAGATCGGGATTCGAAATAAGGACAACTGATTGAAAATTATATACAGTATTAATTACCCATCATAGGAGCTATCAATCATGCTTTGGTCAATTCCTCTACCTCTCTTAGTTTCTGAGATAATGACGATTTAAACATTAGGCTCGAACACAGAACGTCAGGTATCTAATTACACCTCCACAAGATACTACCTAATAACATAAAGGCAATAAAGTTTATTTGGCGTCTTTATCTTAATTAGTTTAGGAGTTATTAAATTTATAATTAAATTACATTTTATCGGTATTCGAACCCTGGACACCATGTACCCAAATATACATTCACAAGAAACTATCTAATGGCATTAATGTAATAAACTTTATTTGATGTCTTTATCGTAATTAGTCTCTGAGTTATTAGAAGCTGAATTTGTAATTCGAACCCGGCCATCCTGGTCAACTTGGAACTCGTTGGAGAAGCTGCTGCTTTTTATATCATTTCCATCGCTAAAATCTAAAGTGTTGAGTGTTGGGCAGAGCACTTAGGAAAACAATTACTGACATTGTTCGCTAATGGGGTGAAAGCGTCTAAAGTTGGCAGCTAATAGAGGTCACCGTTACCGCCAGGCGGAAGTAGGTCGTTCGCTAATGTATGTAAACAGATCCAGAATGTAAACTTAAAAGCCTATTAATGTTGTGAAAGCGTCTAACATGTTCAGCTAATGGACAAGCGCTTTCCCCGGATAGAAGAATTGACAGACTGTCCCCGTGAGCAGACTACTTATACTCAAGCTCCAGTCAACAATTCATTATTCAAAAAACTTAATTGCTCGAGGATGCAATGTGCAGACCTTAGTAGTCATAAAAAAAATGTTTGACGAACATTACCTAATTAATTTGCCGAGGGGCGGCAGGACTCGAGAAAACAATTCCCTCAAGTCATGACGCCACAGTAGAACGCATTGGGGAGGGGGGGTAGGACCTGTTAGCACAGACACTGTCGGCATTAGGTAAGCACACAAAGCGAGAGGGGGCGGGGCCTAACGACACGAGACCTGGCGGCATGTTAGCACACAAAGGGAGGGGGCGGGCTTGTCGGCGTAGAACAAAGAACTTTATCGCTTGTCGGCATCTCTACTGTGCCAGAACATACATACTATATCTACTCACAAGATCATACAAAATTCCTTTCGAATGAAGAGGACTTATATGGGTATTCCCAGAAAATTCAAAATATAGATTTTGTCATGGCAATATTAATATGTAGTATTATAATCAAAATCGTTAGAGCAATTTTTTTTTCGAAAAATGTTCCATGTTAAGAGTAGTTTGGGGTGGGAAATTTTCTTGAAAATCTTAGTGACGCATCGTTAGAAGGTACTGAACCTAAATATAAGTTTCGTGTTATACGACTTTTTCGTTTTTAAGTTTCGCTACTCACAGACACGCACACGGATTGTGTTATATAAAATTTTTTCAGGAGCCCTCAAAACATGTATTTCCGGTGAAATTTCGGTATGGATTTATTTGTTGGAATGCAATACCTTCTCTAGCCATTATGCATCTGGTAGAGAAAGTAAAAATGACAAAGTGCTAATTGTTACTAATGAATAAATTAAGGTGAGCATATGCTCTTTTTTAAAGGGACAAAGGGAGATCAAAATATACTTTTGATTTTGTGGCAGTGACTTAGTCTACCATCCCACGAGCCGTTAGGAAGGAGTATATCGATATATTCCGAGACTCAAAACACATCTGGAGGCAACCCAATGGCAACCGATACTTTGATACAGATATTTTTGCGACCGAGTGATTTATTTAGCAGTCTTCCCCAACTTGTGATATTGCTTTCAAACAAAATAATAAATACGAAATTTAATGAAAATGTTATAAATTAGGATAAAAAGTGTTTTTCTGGCAAATACTCGTATATCTCACATTACCTTTTAACAGACGAAAAATAACAATTGAACATTTTCTGCTTATCAGTTAAAATTGCTAAGAGTAATTCAAACTTAACAGCACCACTCGAAAGTTTGATATACCTAAACATTTGGATTATTAAACACATGGTATACTTTTAAAGTTATGGGAAATAAAACCAAAATGAAAAGGTTATAAAACACGAAAGCTTATTATTCTATTAAGAAAACTTTACGTGTAAGCTGCAGAAGAAATGCTGTACAATATAAGAGCAGTCCCAGAAGTATCCGACCTGATGTATATATATATATATATATATATATATATATATATATATAGCGGTTGTTGTTTCAGACAAATGACTATGGTAGAAAGTACCACCCTTATAAAGTTTAAGTTTGAAGTTTGACGATGTTATGCTGTTTAGTAATTGTTTGGCAGCCATTAATAGTGAACTCTCAGCGAATTTGTAAACATGGATAAAACTGGCCATCATTATGTGATACAGCACTTTCATTTGAAAGGTCATAGTCCAACTAATATTAAAGCTGAGCTAGATTCTACTCTGGGAGAGTGTGCCCCTTCGTTTACAACAGTAAAATATTGGGTGACTGAGTTTAAGCGAGGCCGTACGAGCTCTCAAGACGAACATCGCAGTGATCGACCAAATGGGATGACCACGCCAGAAATTGTGAAGAAAATCCACAAAATGGTATTGGATGACCGTCGACTGAAAGTGCACGAGGTAGCAGACATCGTAGGCATTTCAAAAAGTGCTGTACATCGCAACTAACTTAAAATTCGGGCATGAGAAAGCTGTGCGCAAGATGGGTGCCGCGTTTACTCACAATGGAACAAAAACAGCGTCGTGAGAATGCTTCAGTCGAGTGTTTGGCAATGTCTCACTGCAATAAAACCGAATTTTTGCATCGATTCATATCCATGGATGAAACTTTGGTCCACCACTTCACACCTGAGTCGTCCTCCGTGGTGTAGTGGTTACTATGCTAGCCTCTAGTTCCCGAGTTCGCGGTTTCAAACCCGGCGGAGGACGATGGATTTTTTCGGGCGTAAAAATCCTTAGCATGGCTTCCTTTGGAAGGGAAGTAAAGTCGGTGGTCCCGTGTCGTAGATTTACGGCACGTAAAAGAACCTCAAGCCTGATAAAGCGGCCTCTGAGCAAAATTTACGGTCTTTCACGCCCAATATAGATTGGGACACTAAGCACCATAGTAGTTAAAGAGCGTCCATAAATAAAACTCAATTTTATTTCACTTCACACCTGTGACGAAGGAACAGTCAAAACAGTGGATTGAAAGGGTTGAATCGGCTCCTAAGAAGGCGAAGACAATTCCATCTGCAGGCAAGGTCATGTCGTCAGATTTTTGGGATTTTCATTGATTATCTTCAAAAAGGAAAAGCAATCCATGGCGAGTATTATTGCAGCGCCAGAATGATGAAAGCAAGCAAAAACGGCCGCATTTAGCGAAAAAGAAAGTTCTGTTTCATCAAGACGATGCACCAGTTCACCTATCCATTATCGCTATGGCCAAAATCAATGAGTTAAGGTTTAAATTGCTTCTTCATGCACCCTATTCGCCAGGCTTAACCCCCTCTGATTATTTTCTGTTTCCAAAGTTGAAGAAAAGGCTTGGTGGTAAAAGATTTGCCAACAATGAAGAGGTGGAGTTTGCGTTGATGGCTAGTTTGCAGAACTCGACAGTTCTCACTATAAACGGGTTATCGAAAGTTATTGAACGTGCTGGGACAAGTGTATCGAGCTGAAAGAAGACTATGTCGAGAAATAAAGTTGTTTTTTCCCAAACTTGTTTCCCAAAGGTGTTTTCTTTGTTAGGTCGGGTACTTCTAGGACAGCTCTCCTATTATTGTTTTCGAGGACGTAAGCAAACACGACGAGGTGTAAGAGGTCTGCACGGGCCGTCCCGTTCACTTGAAGTTACAAACCGACGCCGTCCTATGGCTTCAGGTCTCCGAAGAAGCCAGAATGGTTACGATGCAGCACAGATTTCCTCCGTCGTGCCCGTAGCGTTGATATTAATTTCAGTGTTCTCAAACTTATAAAGACAAACTGAATAATTTTGAAGCTCATAGAAAGATATGCGAACGATTATTTACTTGTTCAATAAATGGTGGAAAGAGAGCTAAGCGGCAATAAGTAGTAATGCAAACATTAATTTTGTAAATAGTCTAATTTAAGCGAACCAAGGCGCAACAGCTTCTACTACCGGAGAAAACACATAGGTTGCAGACAGAACTATTTCGTGTCCATAGTTAAAAGTACCTGACTACAGCTATTATACTATTAGAAGTACAAGGTCTGGAAAAACAGAAGCAATGGGATATTTTTACTTCCATGAGTGAGCAGCACTGCCAAAGACAAACTTGACAAGACTTCAGAAGAAGAAGAAACCGGATATTGAAGAATCTGCCACATCTGTGGAATTGCCATTACGAGTGAACACAAACTTTGTCCCGCTGGTTTCTGTGGATGTGAAACAAGCTTTAGCATCTAGAATGATATTCTATCACCTAATCGAAACAGACTTATTTTTCAAAATGTAGAGATGATTATTTTCTTGGAAGTACAACAGCTTCATGTTTTTTCCTTCTGATGAGTGATGATTTGATGTATTTGTTTGTAACTCAAACTAGAATACGAGAAAGAAAATGTGTTGAATTAGTTGAACAAATCAGCATCTTTTTGTACCCTTTTTCTTCAACTCTTCCCTTCCTTTTTACTTTCTCTACTACGTATAGTAAGTAGGGGAAGTATAGCATTCCACCCAAAAATTCGATACCGAGATTTCACCGGAAATACATGTTTTGAGACCCCCTGAATCCAAAAAAAGCATTTTTGGAAACATGTCCGTGTGTGTCTGTCTGTCTGTGAACAGCATAACTCAGAAACGAACAGTCGGATAAACACAATCTTGGTATTTAGGTTCAGTATCTTCCAGAGATGCGACACGAAGGTATTCAAGAAAATCCCCCCACCCCAGATTACCCTTTACATGGAACATTTTTCGAAAATTTTAATTTTCTCAAAAATGGCTCTATCGATTTTGATTAAAATGTCATATATTTAAGATAATTTCATGACAAATAAAACGTATAACTTGAATTTTCTGGGAATGTCTCCAAAAGTATTGTTCATTGTGAACGACTTTTGCATAACTGGTAAACCAAAAGAGATAGACAAAAGTTTACTACACAAAAAAAGTAGATCGCGATAAAATACACAATTTATGTCATATACATTGTTTTCGCTAAGTGAACCATTTTCGAGATATTGCTTGTTTCATCTGAAATTTGCTCCAAAAATCCTAACCCTGATAATTACACAGAGTTTTTGTACCTTTGTTTTAAGTTATTTTGAGCTCAATTTTGAAATTGTAAAAGCACCTAAGAATAGTTACATGTATTCTCATCCTTGACAACTGCTGAATATTTTGACTTATTTATGGAGTAGTTGTTTGTAGTCCAACTGTTGGAGAGCCAAACTTGAAGTTTTTGCTTTCCCATGTATGGGAGTCAAATTGAAGCTGTTTTAGACCACGCACGTAATGGATGCCAATTTGCGGGAGATTGTTTCTAGGAGTGTTCGCCCCACGCAAGGTACAAAGTTTCCGGTGGCCTTCGCCCCACGTTTAAGAATCAACTTTTTATTTTAAAGTTTATTATATGTGTATGTATACCTCGGCTGCGTCATTAGTAATTTATAAAGCACGTATCTCTTAGCAGGGCTGGTACGGCTAAAGAACAAGGCTTACACAAATTATAATTGTATTGTACTTTTTTAATTAATCCTTCACACGATTAAATAACACTTCATTGATTTATCCTGCTACAGAGCTGTGAGAGTTTTGTTAATTGTACTTTTTAACATGTAAACTTTATATTATTCTGACCGCAATGAAGTTTTATGTCTCACAATGAACCTGTACCGAGCGAACTGCTTGGTTACCTTCCTTGTAGCGTCTCCCGCCTGAATTTGCACATTTCCTCTATTTCAAGTCTCTGATTGGCTAAGCCTACTCCAATAAAATACTTTTATTTAACTTAAGCTTTTTCTAGTTTTTTATTGGCTATTTATAAACTGTTTTAAATATTACATTATTGTTCCAAGAATTATTATTAGCGTTTATTAAACTTTCTAATTTATTGTCACAAGCTTACCTCATTGTTAGCAACTTTCGACTTTTACTTTGTAATTCAGTTTGCTAGGAAAGCAGCTTGCTTCTATTCTCACAGCTCCTACATTGTTAAACTACGTAATACATTCACATAACATTATTATACATGTACAAAATAATATAAACATAATACAATGACTGTCACATACACTTTATATATTATTATATGCACATATTGCTTTTAGGCGGGCTGTTATTAAATTTTATATTATATAATTAGACTGATATCATTTAAGTATTAAAGATACTGCCTCAATTAATAGTGGATTCTCTTCTCATTTAAATATCGATTCTCTTAACATTTGTGTAACTACTTTGACATTATCGAGCAAAGCTCGTTCGTCCAGGTGGTTTTATAAAAGAAGTATTACATATGAACTTTTAAAAATGCAACAAAAATTCAGTATTAACGAGTCCATCATGTATGAGTCCTGGATTAGACCAAAAAACTTATGGCAAGCCTGCACATACAGGACTAAATTGTTTGGCCTAAAAGAAAAACGTTTAACAGAGGTTCATTTCTTTCAGATCAAAGCCACAATGCCAACAATATCAGTAAGGAAAGTACAGCGTGTGCAGAACCCATACCTCTGGGGAGCCTACTTGCTGAAGAAAGCTGAGAATGCTTATCTGCAAGAGAAGAAACTATTCCATGCAACAGCTCAATTCAACATAACTTCCATTGTCAGCAACAACTACGATTGGAGAAGAACTGTACGCTCCAAGTTTGGTAAAGGGGTAAGTAGAACCTTAAGCAGTAGGAATGTACTGTATAGATCACAGCGGCTACTTACAGCAATTACTGAAAAATAAACACTTATCAATAATGTGTTCATTTGAGGGAAGATTTCTACTGTAAGGGATATGCCGCACACTCAGCACCAGCCTCAGTGGTGTTGTGTTGTAGCACATATTTAGATAAATGCTTGATCATGGACCAATCTTAGTTCAGTGAATAACCTCATAGGAAGTTTAGAGATAAGATCTATACCACTCCCATTCTTTATATCTTTCCTGAGTTCATTAAAGGTCCAGACAAAGCCTTACTCTACATGATTTCCTAAGACTTCTAAATTGTAATGCCGATAAGGGAAGGGAGAAGAAAGCTATGGGGTCTTATGAATAAATGCACTTTCTCTAAGTTCATACACATGATCAGGCAGCGAAACTCGGTGCCCAGTGAAACAGGTTAGACGTTATGTGACACTAAAACGTGTGTTTATAACCTTGTTCCACTGAGATGTATTCTTCTGCTTTCCCCTGATGTTTTTGACGCCATAGCTATGGCCTTCAGACTTCGAAATCTGCAGTAAACTCATAATTCTCAGGAACGTAAATAAAAACATTAAAATAAATAAAGGTGTGAGGGCATGCATAAATAAAAGTTTAAAATGAATCTCAACTCTCACATTTATGGAGATTCCAGTAGTGGAATAATTACCTCCATCTCGGAATCTGATTCTGCAGTGTCGGATTATATCAGATGTTCCTACAAATCGAACACTATGAGGCAGTATTTTGAACACTTGAATAATTTCAATTAAATTATACAATATGTAAATTCAATAACAGCCCGCCTTGAAGCAATATGTATATAATAATTTGTAAAAAAAAATGCATGTAACAGTCATTGCAAATGCTTATATTATTGTAAACATGTTTAAATAATGTTATGTGAATGCATTATGTAATTTAATAATGTAAGAGCTGTGAGAATAATAAGTTTAAAGTTGCTAACAATGAGTTAACAATAAGGTAACCTTGAGGCAATAATGAGTTTGAGAGTTTAAATGTTACTAGTCATGATTAGAGCAACGATAATGTAAACTTTGTAACAGTTTTTTAAAATAGCCAATGAGAGACTTGAAATACAGAAGCTTACGGGTTTTGACGGTTGAAATATGTTCAGTTGCCTACAGACCTTGATAGTGACCGGATGGAAGATGTGTTCTCTTAAGAAATATTACGTATTCGTGTGAATCGTAAAATATGTATACGCATTAACAAAGTGCAAGTATTAAAGAATCTCACAGCTCTTAATATCAGTGTAGTGCTATTTAATTTGTGTCAAGGATTAATAAAAAGAAGTTAATTTAAACTTAAAATCTGTGTAAGCCTACATTCTTGTTGCACTACGCCCTGTCTAAGAGATACGTGACTCTAAAACAATACTGATGCAGCCGAGGCAAACATAAACATAAATACTATCTATAGAAGCTGTTTTCAAAGTTAATATTTTTTTTTTATACTTGGAGCGTAACAAACAAAAATACAACTTCAAATAGGCTTCTCATACGTAGCAGCATATTATGTAACAAACAATTTTCTTCAAATTTGACGTCCATACGTGGAGATAAATAAATAAATTAACTCCAAGACAATATCTGCTTCAAGTTGGTGCCCAACATGGGGCTAATAAATTACGTAAACAATTTAACAATTTCAAGTTGGCTCCTATACGGGGGAAATTAAAATAATAACAGTAAACAAAAACAACTACTTCAAGTTGGTGCTCAACTGCGTGGAGCAAGAACAGACAAGAATTTGTGACGACATCTGAAAAGAAGAGATCAACGAACAACGTAGAGCTACCAGAATTGACGAAACTACAAGATTTCATCTCAGAACTTCCAAGATTATCAACAGCTTTCAAGGACAGCAACAATTCTTTCAGGAGTACGGGGCACACGGTAACATTTCAACAACAATCTATGTGGGAACATGGAGTATAAAGGTTTAATAACAGACACAATAAAAGGTCAGAAAATTCCATTATACATTATAATAATTGTCAAGTTTAGAAAATATATTGTTATTAGGAAAATTTCATGTTATTAAGAAGTGGAAAATTAAAATTAAGCAATTCAGAAACAAATATAAAAAATAAAATGGAAACAGAAAACAATGAAAATATATGTAATATGATGGATGAAATGATAACTGAAATGAGAGGAGAGAGAAAAAAATTTAATAATAAGTTAACTGTAACTAATACAAAACTGAGAATAGGATTAAGTAATAAGGTAACTGAAACTAGTACAGACACATGCAATAAATTAACTGAAACTAGTACAGAGTGAGAAAGGAAACTAATAATAAATAAATGAAACTAGTACAGAGCTGAAAACAGAGTTAAATAAACCATAAGAAACTAGTCAGGAAACTGAAGAAATAGAAAATACAAATGCAGATATTGTGCAAATACAAATAGATCTTACAGTACCAAAGGTAAATGCAAATGTAACTAATTCTGTAAATGCTAATCAAATGCATGACAATAATGCAAGTGTAGAAAGAAGTATATCACCTTTGTTAACTAACAGCACAAGAGACGCTACTGCTTTTTCCATAGCATCAGCCTCTCAAACATAAAACAATAATGTTGACACACATATGCATGTACCAAACCAGATGTCAAACTATTATTCTGTGCTAAATGAATTACCATTACCTAATTTTAATGCTTCCTCAAGTCCAGTACAATATTAATGATATTTTAAATTGAAAAATGTGCCTGAAGCATTAAAAATGATCCTTGTTAGAAAATGTTTGGATAACAAAACTTTAAAATGGTTACATATGGTAGCAGATACTGAAATGAATTTTGAAACATTCAGAATTTTATTCATGAATAAGTTTTGGAATACCACTGTGCAACATAAGATTAGGGCAAGGCTAAAAAGTCTGCGACATAAGACGAAAAAGAAAATAAAAGTATGTAGGTTATGTGTGGCACAAGAGAAAAACAAAATAAAGTATCTGGAACATAAAAGGGGAAAGCAATGTAATTTAAAAATGTAAAGTACTATTTAAAATAATATTTTTTTTACTAAATGTAGCAAATTGTCAATAACAAAGGAGAGTTTAGATAAAGAGAAGTATTAAAAAAAAATCCATTGTTAGTAAGAAAAACTAAATAGCAACCACATTTATATTGTATAAGTTAGAAATTGTAAGAAATATAAAAATGTTTAAGAAATAAATTGTAAAGATAGGGTAACAAGCGTTAATATGTCTAATTAAATTATATGTAAAATGTATAGCACATAAAATGCTTAATAGTGGTTGTAATAGTGAATAAACAAACTTCACTAAGGTCATTGATCTTACACCAGGTCATTGACCTTAAAAAGTGTCTAACATGTAGCAGGAAAAATAAAATATGAAGTATTCTGCTATATACAAGTGTAGTGAAAAACCAGCGAGTGTTAAAAAAAAAAGTGACAGTGAAAAATTGGAAGTGGGCAATTTGAGGCAGTATTTTGCACCCTTGAATAATTTCAATTAAATTATATAATATGTAAATTCAATAACAGCCCACCTTGAAGCAATATGTATGTAATAATTTGTAAAATGTATGTAACAGTCATTGCAAATGCTTATATTATTGTAAACATGTTTAATAATGTTATGTGAATGCATTATGTAATATAATAATGTAAGAGCTCTGAGAATAATAAGTTTAAAGTTCCTAACAATGAGGTAACAATAAGGTAACCTTGAGGCAATAATGAGCTTAAAGAGTTTAAATGTTAGTAGTCATGATTAGAGCAACGATAATGTAAACTTTGTGACAGTTTTTTAAAATAGCCAATCAGAGACTTGAAATACAGAAGCTTACAGGTTTTGACAGTTGAAATATGTTCAGGTGCCTGCAGACCTTGGTAGTGACCGGATGGAAGATGTGTTCTCTAAAGAAATATTACGTATTCGTGTGAATCGTAAAATATGTATACGCATTAACACAGTGCAAGTATTAAAGAATTTCACAGCTCTTAATATCAGTGTAGTGCTATTTAATTTGTGTCAAGGATTAATAAAAAGAAGTTAATTTAAACTTAAAATCTGTGTAAGCCTACATTCTTGTCGCACCACGCCCTCTCTAAGAGATACGTGATTCTAAAACAATACTGACGCAGCCGAGGCAAACATAAACATAAATACTATCTATAGATGCTGTTTTATAGCAAAGTTAATAATTTTTTTTAAACTTGGAACGTAACAAACAAAAATACATCTTTAAATAGGCTTCTCATACGTAGCAGCATATTACGTAACAAACAATCTTCTTCAAAATTGACGTCCATATGTGGAGATAAATAAATAAACAAACTCCAAGACAATATCTACTTCAAGTTGGCGCCCAGCGTGGGGCTAATAAATTACGTAAACAATTTAACAACTTCAAGTTGGATCCCATACGTGGGACAGTTAAAATAATAACAGTAAACAAAAACAACTACTTAAACTTACACCTGTAAGTACTCATTTTTCTCACTGGGAAAGACGGATTCTTCTCTGTTGCTTTAATTACAAGCACCACAATTCGTTTTTCGCCGCTTCGTAGTGTCACTTGTTCGATGCTTAAGTGAAAGAAAAAGCAGTAGATTCTGCCATTATTCAGTAATTACACGCAAAGAAGAAAAGGCACTACTCTCGCACTCAGTACACCATTAAATGGCGATGTATGACAAGTACTGTGCAGTGCAAGGTCAGGCGATCATCGTCTCATCGTGGATTAGGAGATTTCTCCTGTTCCGATTCGTGTCTCTTTTCCCGGGGCGTGGTTTTAAAGTAAGTACCGATATCCTGTTTAAAAAGATAATCATTCATTACCTACACTACTTCTCCGCATTCTCACCGCCGTTATTCAGACACTTGTAATCCCGTTAACCAGCATTTGTATGCCTTCGTCAAAGAATGATGCCGCCTGCGATGAAAGCCAAGTCTGCACTTTTTGTTTCATATCATCCTCGTTAAAATATTTAGGGAATTTCTTCAAATGAAGAAACATGAAAATCGCTTGGTGCCAAAACGGGACTGTAGGGAGGGAGGTCGAAATGTTCCCAACCAAATGATGCGATCAGATCTCGAGTTCATTTGGCTGTGTGTGGCCGGACATTAAAAGGCGTAACATTTCTCCCATTCAAAATACGAACCACTGATCTAACTTTACAGTCAGCAGGTCTTTCGATACTTTTGAAAATTTTGAAACGCTCTAACAGAAGGAAAACACAAAGTGAGGATCGCTCACAGCTGCGTCTGGCTTCTTAATGAATGGAGTAAGTGATCGTGCATGCTTAAAATCGCGACTACAGCGCTGCAGCGGTACTTTCAAAACACCATCGTATCTTCCCATCGGTCTTCCAGTTGTCCTTCATGATATAGTTCCCGAGGTTGCGAGTTCAAACCCGGTGGAGAAAGATGGATATTTTCGGGCGCAAAAATCTTTAGCATGGCTTCCTTCGGAAGCGAAGTAAAGCCGTTGGTCCCATGTCGTAGATTTACGACACGCAAAAGAATCTCAAGCCTGATAGAGGCCTCTCAGCAAAATTTCTGGTCTTTCACGCCCAATGGAATGGGACGCTAAGAACCATAGTAGGTTTAAACCGAAAGATCACCCCACTTTTTTGTGGAATAGAATCTATATGTATTAACTGTTACGTAATGTATTTGATTCATACTGTTATAAGAATCTAAATTTGACAATTTTCTTCGAATATATTAAGATAAATGAAAATGCTAAATAAGGAACTAGTTGGTATCGCACAACTTGTCCCACGACAGCAGATGACTAGTGTACGTGGCGGTTGAGTTACGGGGCCAAAGTTACGTGGAGTAGGGTTTAGCTACAGATTTGTTTATTATGTGTAAGTAGTTCTGGTCATCGGTGGAGAGGGAGCGGTTAGTAGAATACTCCATTGCTTTCTTTTATCCACGAGGTTATGACGTAAGGCACTGTACTCGTCCACTGCAACACAACAGTAAAGAATGTTGCGTTGTCTTCTTAGGTATAACAGAGGCACATTACTTCAATAGGGCACGACCCACGTTTCGTATTTTCCACCGTACAGGTACCTTGAAATCATCCTTCCCCCCTCCCTGTCCCAGCCAGAACCAAGTTTCGTAGCCTGATTATGAACACTTTCTGTGTTTAGATACTCGACTGAATGAGACCTTATGTTTTCTAAGAATATAAACCGATTATGTGAGTACATACTCATCTCTCCAGCCGTCTTGATCTTTAACCCTCCGTCAGTCCCTAGGGACCTGAGAGACCCCTGGCATTATATGAATGTTATAATTTTCGAACGAACGCACCTATGCAATTGCCTGACTAGGACATCTAACATTACACCTTGCGCGATTATTTGCTGCAGCGATAACCTTATCTGTTTATTTGTTTGGCTGGAGGAATGAATAATCAGCAGTTACGTGTCGCACAGGTCAACCAGGCCCCGCGCGCCTGCTCTCGTTACGTATTGTTGACAGATTTGTTTCTCGTTAGCTTTTGTGCAATATTGCTTTACTATTGCAAGGAGCTATTACTGCTTCGTCATGAATACGAGTAAAAGGTACGATCTACAAAATCCGAATGATTTGGAAGAAGTACATCGCCTACTTTGCGATGATGATGCCTTGCCCGTGGATGACAACTTATATGAATAAGATGACTCTGATTCAGAAGATAAACTCGAAACGAGATCTTTAGATTCAGAAACTGACCATGAAGATGAAGAGGAAGACGATGAAAGCAGCTTGTGTGATAACATGTATTTTATAGGTAACATCATATGCGTATCATAATAATTCCTCTTCTTCTTATTATTATTGACAATACATTCTGTTGTTATTCACAGGAAGAGATGGAACAAAATGAAAAAACACCTTTGAAAATAACACAGACAAAGGCTCACAATATATTGACCAAACTTCCTGGTGTGGTAGGAGCTGCCAAAAATGCGAAAACGGAAATTGTTTGTTGGAACCTTTTTGTTACCGAAGATATAGTTAGTTGATTTGATTGTTGAAAGCTCAAATACTTACATTAGCAGTGTGCAGCACAAATTTGATTGTGAAAGAGACAGCAGACATACAGATGTAATAGAAATAAAAGCTTTCCTAGGCTTATTTTCCTGGCAGGAAGTTTTCGTGGTGGACGCCAGAATATTCACGAGTTTTGGAGAACCGAACTTGGAATTCCTCTATTCCGAATGGCTATGTCCGAAAAACAATTCAGTTTTCTAATACGCTGTATTCGCTTTGATGACAAAAGCTCAAGACTGGAGCGACGAAGATTGGATAAATTGGCTGTTTGAGAAATGTTTACATTGTTTCTGAACAACTGTCAGAACGATTATGCTCTTGGACAAAATGTCACTGTCGACGAACAGTTGCCGGCGTTTCGTGGTCGATGTGCTTTTAGACAATATATACCATCCAAGCCAAACAAGTATGGCATAAAGATATTCTGTTTGAGTGATGCAAAACTGTTTTATACAACTAACATGGAGATTTATTGTGGACAGCAGCCGGACGGACCATATTTGCAAACTAACTCGGCAGAGGCTGTAGTGCTGAGAATAACTGAACCAATCTCTGGCACTGGACGAAAGGTTACTGCAGATAATTGGTTTACCAGTGTATCGCTGGTGAATGAATTGCGCAAAAGACAACTTTCTTTCGTCGGTACAGTGCGAAAGAACAAAAAAGAGTTACCCACTAATTTTACTTCTCCAAAAGATCGCAGACAGTACGAAAGCATATTTGGCTTCACAAAAAATGAAACACTTGTTTCATATGTTCCAAAAAAGGGTAAAACAGTAGTTTTGCTCTCAAGTCTACATGTTTCATCCACAGTTATCAGAAGGTGCTGAGAAAAAGCCTGAAATAATCCTGCACTACAACGACACTAAATGTGGAGTTGATGCAGTAGATAAATTGTGTGCTACATACAATGTAGCCAGAACAACGAGAAGGTGGCCCATGGTAATTTTTGACCATATCTTGAACATTGGAGGTATTAATTCTAGGGTTATCTTCCTTGGAAACCAAAATAAATATTTCACAAGGCAGGAGTATTTGAAATCACTATCCTTAGCTTTACTGTTGCAACAGCTACAAAGGAGAGCAACAGC
Organism: Deroplatys truncata; assembly: GCA_030765065.1. NCBI lineage: Eukaryota > Metazoa > Arthropoda > Insecta > Mantodea > Mantidae > Deroplatys > Deroplatys truncata. The sequence continues at coordinate 49,713,981 of CM060985.1, forward strand.
ATCAAATCTATCCGATTATTTGAAAGAACTTTTGACAAAATATAAACCTGAAGAATCCGGCGTAGTAGAATTGTCAAATACACCACTATGCACATTGAAAAGGAAACGATGTGAACCCAGCAACAAAGACAAAATGAACTGCAAAACTAAATATGCATGTGGGAAATGCAACACCCCCCTGTGTTTGAGCAAACATGCTAAAATTATTTGCGATAGTTGCCTTGTCGGGGAAAATACGGGTGAAATAGTAGATGATTTTGAGTAACTGAACTTTTGAAATTACAAGTTGTATGTATACCTGGAAATGGCAATGTATTTCTTTATACTTACTGTAATACAATTTATAACGTATATGTACTCATATTTTAGCTTGTATTTTTATGTTGTAAGATAATATCTATTAATGAAAGCCTTGTACGCTTAATCTAAATAAAGGGAAAAAAAGAAATTAAACGAAAGAAAAAAAAATACAAACAATAACAACAAAAATATAGCGCGGGTCTACTAGGCCCCGCGCGACTAATGGCGTTCTACCAAAGCGCGGGCCTGACGGAGGGTTAAATGTATATACTAGAGATGGGACCTCGAAATCATCGATACCTCGATATTCGGTGGTATCGAAGGTATCGGTGGAATCGAAGTGTGTCTGATACTTTAAGATAAACCTTCGATACGTTTAAATTTTTGTTATGCATTATTGAAAGTTGTATTGTCTAACTTTATGAGAGCTAAATTGCCTCGCACGTGTCCCCAATGAGTTGTTGGACTATACTTTTGATAGACCCCTTGACTGTTTTTCCCGTATACCCTTGTGTCTAAATGAAAACATGCAAAACACTGGTGGAAGGAGTAGAGGCACTGATGTAACACGCAGCGTTAATTAAATTGTGAATGGAGTTGATCTGGCTGATGCACGTTTCTGCAATAGCCTGGATTGGCGACTCCCTCTCAGCCAATACATTTACCTACTCCGGTGAGCAAAATCTGTGAATCCAGCAGAAACAAATCAGACTTAAGACGTGAGATAATACAGTGCATGGAAATATCTGTTCTGTCCTTCCAGCTGTTTGTGTTTGCGCAACTTTAATGCAACTATTTCCGAAAAGATTTATCTGAATTAAAATGAAGGATATGGAAAAACTTTGTAAGAATAGTGTGTATACCGACTAATAAGTGCTAGAGGGAGAGAAAGTCATGTGAATGCAACGCATAAGATTTTTCATTCAACGGACTGTAACTGGGATGACCTGTTGATCTGCTGCAGCAGTTCTTAATCCCGCAATTAGACGAGAACTCTTAACGATTACCTGTTCAAACAAGATGGTGCACCACCCCATTATCCAATGAAGTAAGGCGTTACTTGATTGGACATGTGCCTCAGCGGTGGAGTGGCCGTGCTATTGCTAAGGAGTAATGACCTAACAGCAATTGGCCACTCAGGTCACCTGATCGTACCCATGAGATATATATATATATATATTTATTTATTTCTGTGGGAGTATGTGAAGGATGCAGTCGTATGCCACCACTACCACGAAATCTATCAGAGCCTCCTCGACGGCGTATTGTTAATGCCATCGAATCAATAGATGTGAATGATCGAGTATGGCAAAAACTTGACTATCGCCTGATCATAATATGCCGTATTGACACACGGTGTCGGTTTTGAATGTTTCTGATCTTTTTAATGTCAGTAAACTTTTCAGAGTTTTTCTATCCAATATTGCCTCATAAGCTTTTTGTATCATAAATGGGTCTTCATTAATACGTAAACCAGTTACATTCATTTATACTTACTCTGTACTGGTTTTTACAACTTCCTCTACTACTCACCTAAAGTGGAAGTATTGTGTATTGTACTTTCACCGGAAGTACAGGTTTTGAGGCACCTGAGTCCTAAAAACATTTTTACAAAAAAAGTTCGTGTTTGAATAGCATAACTCAAAAACGAAAAATCGGATAAATACTAAACTTTATATCACTCTTCCAAAGATGCGGCAAGAAGATTTATCCCCGACCCAAATCACTCTTTGCATGAACAATTTTTGTTTTTTTTCTAAAAAATGGCTCGACGATTTTGATTTAGATACCAAATGTGTAAGATATTTACCTGAAAAATAAAATGTATTAGCTGAATTTTCTGGGAATAACCTGTAAAGTCCTCTTCATTCGGAAGGAATCTTGTAAAACTGGTAAACGTTAAATGATAGACGAAAATGTACTACACAAAAAATGTAAATCTCTACACACGATTTAATTTCAAATTATTTTAGTTTTGTTGCACAAGCCATTTTCGATATATCCATTATTAATGGTTTGAGTTTTTTTGTTTTGTTTGTTTGTTTGTTTGTTCCATTTATGTCATAACGGCGCCCTTGACTTTGGAACAATTGGCCATTGGCAATGATTTTCATTTATTAACTATTCTGTTAATCTTTGGGCTTTCTTTCTAAACATTAAATTCACACATTTACAGTCTAATTTATACTTCCAGTCTCTAGGGAAGATGGTGGATAATCAAGGCTAAAGAAAAATCCCACCGTAGGAATCGAACCCGGGACCTCTGAATTTGGAGGTTAGCGTGTTCACTACCAGAATGGTTCGAATTGTTCAATACTTTGTAATTATTTAAACTCCTATCAACATTCAGTTGTTTCTCGCGATTGCATGGAAACAGCATGGAATTTTAAGGCAGCGTATAGCGTCCAGTTTTTAAACATCTCTTTGTATCTAGAGAGAGGGAGCCAAAAAACTACGAACCGGCTGCGCGATGTTTATCCCGTCCGCGTCCTCTGCGCTCGTTGCCGTCTGCCGCTATCATAGAAAGGCGCGGATGAAACCATACAACATTTTTAAAACTGTTTTAAAGGCCTTACTTACCAACTTCATGAAAGGAGATGCTGAAACTGGCCACTGTCGTCCATACATTTTTGGCACCAATTTTTTTCGAGTTAATAGTTGAAGCCCGTGCATACGTGAATACAATTTTACCCCCTGTTTTTAGAGAATCAACAGACAGAGAGCGTGATTTTGCCTTTTTTTCATGCAACAGCTGATACACCCAATATTTCGATGAGAACAATTGAAAGTGTGTTTGAGGATAGAATTATTAGTAGAGATTTGTGGCCCCTTCGGTGCCCCGACCTAACCCCATGAGATTTCTATCTCTGGGGTAACTTAAACCAAAGTGTACAAGACAAACCCACAAACCCCTTAAGAATTAAAACAAAATATCCACCAGGAAATTGCCAGCATTTCTCAACGGAACTACGGCGAGTGATGGATAGTTTCCTAAAGAGGTGCCAAAAATGTATGGACGACGACGGTGGTCAGTTTTAGCATCTCCTTTCATAAAGTTGGTAAGTAAAGCCTTTAAAAGTAGTTTTAAAAATGTATGGTTTCATCCGCGCCTTTCTATGATAGCGGCAGACGGCAACGAGCGCCGAGGACACGGACAGGAAAAACACCGTGCAGGCGGTTCGTAGCTTTTTGGCTCTCCCTGTACCTGGATTATAATGAAGCAGATGGAAAAACAAACTTTCGTTAGAATAGCTTGTAAACCCACTAACAAACCATAAAGAATGAAGAAAGTATTGTGAAAGTAACATCGGATATTCTTTTCTCGTGGAGCATGGAATTTCAAAGCTATCACATAGCGATCCTATTTTTAAAAATCTGACTATCGCTTTAGCTTACAGTAGTATATCTACAGTGAAATGTGTAATGAATGTTCATCTGTAGTAACAAGTAGAAGATAGAAGAGTACACTTTTGTAAGAATAGTTTGCAAAAGAGTGAGCAGAGAAAGTAATTTGACTGCAACACATCAGATTTTTTATTCATATTACCCTTTCATTAAGCGTTCACTTGTTTCAGGTAAGCTTTTCTCCATCAGCTGCCTATGCTGACAAGTACTGTAACATGAGGGTGGGCACCGAGCGAGCTATGATCCTGAACAGAGTGCTTGTCGGGAGGACACTTTCTGGCTCACAGTTTACCGAAGTGCCAACAGCAGGATATGACACTACTACGGGAAACACTGGCAACGTGTACGTCAAGTATGGCGACAACGACTTTTATCCCGAGTATGTGGCTTATTATTCCAACAGCCATACCTCTGCTTCTGGGAGCAGTAGTTACCGTCATTCCCGAGGAAGGAGGCGCAGCTATTATCACAGTGACTCAGATTTCTTAGAAATGCTCTTAGATGATGCGATGCATGCAGATGATGACCATGACTTAGATATGTTTGATATTTATGATGGAGATAATGATTATGACTTAGATATGTTTGATATTTATGATGGAGATAATGATTATGACTTAGATATGTTTGATATTTACGACGGTGATGATTATTTATGACTTAGATATGTTTGATATGTTCCATGGAGATAATGATCATGACTTAGATATGTTTGATATTTACAATGGAGATGATTACTTATGACTTAGATATGTTTAATGTGTTCCATGGATATGATAATGATCTTGACTTAGTTATGTTTGATATGTTCCATGGAGATGATAATGATCATGACTTAGATATGTTTGATATGTTCCATGGAGATGATAATGATCTTGACTTAGTTATGTTTGATATGTTCCATGGAGATGATAATGATCATGACTTAGATATGTTTGATATGTTCCATGGAGATGATAATGATCATGAGTTATATATGTTTGATATGTTCCATGGAGATGATAATGATCTTGACTTAGATATGTTTGATATGTTCCATGGAGATGATAATGATCATGAGTTATATATGTTTGATATGTTCCATGGAGATGATAATGATCATGACTTAGATATGTTTGATATGTTCCATGGAGATGATAATGATCATGAGTTATATATATGTTTGATATGTTCCATGGAGATGATAATGATCATGACTTAAATATGTTTGATATGTTCCATGGAGATGATAGTGATCATGACTTAAATATGTTTGATATGTTCCATGGAGATGATAATGACTTAGATATGTTTGATATTTATGATGGAGATGATAATGACTTAGATATGTTTGATATTTATGATGGAGATGATAATGATCTTGACTTAGATATGTTTGATATGTTCCATGGAGATGATAATGATCATGACTTAGATATGTTTGATATGTTCCATGGAGATGATAGTGATCATGACTTAAATATGTTTGATATGTTCCATGGAGATGATAATGACTTAGATATGTTTGATATTTATGATGGAGATGATAATGACTTAGATATGTTTGATATTTTCAATGGAGATGATAATGACTTAGACATGTTTGATATATTCCATGGAGATGATTCAGATTACGTCGCAGATAAGCCCTTTGATTTCTAGTTATGACTATAGTAGAAACTAAGCCCTTGTTCATTTTCAAAAATAGTTTTAGCAGAAAATATATTGGCCATTCATTACCATAAAAAGCTACTGCTAATGCATTTGATATAAATACCGCCAGTCTCATAAAGCACAGAGAGAGTCAAAAAACTACGAACCGGCTGCGCAGTGTTTTTCCTGTTCGCAACATTGACGCCCGTTGCCGTCTGCCGCTATCATAGAAAGGCACGGATGAAACCATACAACATTTTTAAACCTACTTTTAAAGGCTTTACTTACCAACTTTATGAAAAGAGATGCTGAAACTGGCCACCGTCGTCCAATTTTTTTCGTGTCAACAGCTGACGCCTGTACTTGTTCCACATGTGAATACAATTTTGTCCCCCCCTTTTTTTAGAGAATAAACAACCAGGGAGCGTGGCTTTGCCTATTTTCAACAAGACTCTGTAACAGCTTATAAGGCCAATATTTCGATGAGAACAATTGAAAGCGCGTTTGAGGACAAAATTATTATTAGAGATTTGTGGCCCCCTCGGTCCCCCGACCTAACCCCCTGCGATTTCTATCTCTGGCGTAACTTAAAACAAAGTCTACAAGACAAACCCACACACCCTGGAAGAATTAAAACAAAATATCCGTCAGGAAATTGCCAGCATTTCTCAACGTGAACTACGGCAAGTGATGGATAGTTTCCTAAAGAGGTGCCAAAAATGTATGGACAACAACGGTGCCCAGTTTCAGCATTTCCTTTCATAAAGTTGTAAGTAAAGTCTTTAAAAGCAGTTTTAAAAATGCGGTATGGTTTCATCCGCACCTTTCTATGATAACGAGCGCCGAGGATGCGGACAGGAAAGCCACCGCGCAGCCGGTTCGTAGTTTTTCGGCTCTCTCTGTAGAAACTTTACAGCGCTATGTACAATGTTGCCACATCGCAAATGAACAAACCGATGTCCGTAACTGAGCTTCTTCCCGTCCCATCACCTTGAAAATCGCGAAAGCAAAGTCATTTTTTCATATATGTACCTTTTTCCTTGATATAAACTTCAAAGCGGTGATAAAATTATAACTGTCTCAACAAACACGTTAAAAACTGCTGACTGGATTAAAAAATCGGGTTGAAATATGACGTATCCGCGATGGAGGATCTACGAACTCAAAAAAGCGTTGGCAACTCTTCAAAAATGCATACAACCAACGAATGCTCTTAACACGGCAGCATAGACATGGTTACAACACATTTTACTTGTTTATCCGACCGTAGTATTCAGTAAGTCTACTAGAGGGCTAACTCGTCCGAGGAGGATTACCATTATTGCTAACATTCAAGAGATCCGGAATTCAAATCTCGGATAATTTTTATTTCTTATCTTCAAACGATGAATGTGGACTATCTAAGCTTGGAGTAACTAAGCTCTATGGAACCTGGAACATATACCATTATACTACCATTGGATACTACCAATCCAGTTAGAGAATGTTAAATTCACACAAAAGAAAAAAAATGTAATTAAACTTATAAGATGCATTAGAGTGGTAATTTTGAGAGCGTCTGACAGGTTAGGGGACACTGAACAATAGTGCGATTATGATGCCATGTGCAATATGCGCCCTTCTAAAATATGTATGCCAGAAATCGCTTTCAAGTCACAAATAATGCAGTAAATAAAAAACAATAAGTAGCAAGTAATACAAAGAGGATAACAGAAAACAACAAAAATAAAAACTATAAGTTAAAGCAAAGAGAACCGATATAATCAGAGAATGGTCACAGTATAATGCAGTATCAGTAACACTGGCAACATTGCAGTATTTACCATAATAACGGACCTCCCTCGCTTGGCTTCAGCAACCGCAGCCTGCTCTCGAAATTAGTACTAGAATTTTGCAATAAACGTTAACACACTGCTGATTGAACCTAATGATTTGAAATTGGTCTTGTAATCACAGTTTTTCCCAAATAAAAAATCAAATAGTTACAGTGTCCGTCGAAGTTAAATGACACTGCTTTTCAACTGCAACATGTCAAAGATGCGTGCGTGCGTAAACTTTATTCCTGAAACACATTAACACCCTTCCTGCAGAGCTTTCCCCTTGGAATTTATTGACAATGGTTTGAAGTGGATTGTAAAATTATTATCAGTTAAAGCTTTTCAAAAAATGGTACTGATCTATCTCATATTACGATAGATGTATGCAGATTACTCTTCAGGTAACAAAAGCTCAATAACTTAACACTTCATTGATTCTGGGTCATTTTCATTACCATCACCACACCTTTATCAAATAGTCCTAGGATGTAAGAATCAGTAAACCAGAAGGTTAATATGTGTAAAAGTACTCCATTTGTGGAACATAATAAAACAAATGTTTGTGTGCTTTATTTGGTCTTTTGTGAATATGGTTTTAGAGGGGTATAGCTACATTTTTAAAAATGATTACACAGTTACATAGAATGTATGGAATATTACTACTGATTAAATTTGAATGTTCCTTAAAAGCATCAAATGCTATATTGTTAGATACACACAATTTGATATGTATGCATAATTGGAAAATCCACCCCTATAGGCATTTCGAACGAGTCAGAATCATAACCATTTCGAATATCTGCCAACACCTATTTTTGCACCCCAGAATTGCCAATTACATGTGTTGGATTAATTTATAATATTCTTTATTATTTTGTGTAATTTTCTCTACCTTGATTTATATTCCAACCTTCTTCATCGCTATTTGTAAGAAACTTTAAAGTCCAAAGCCCAATGAACGTTGAGGAGTGGAATGTTCCAAATGCCATTTCAAATTTTTTCTGGAGAGGCAAAATACTAGTTATTACTGTTTGCATGCATTACCAATACCTGGCAAAACAAATGGAAATATAGTGCAATATTACAGAATTATGTTGTCTATTTGCAGAAAATCAAATGGATAAGGAGAAATCGCCCAAAAAAAAAGAAAAAAGATAAAAGTGCAGTAATGTAGGACATTTGTATGCCATGCTCGGTGTTTTGTTGTTCTAAGTGCTATTAAAAATCTTATTCTTTGAGTTTCTATCAAAAGTGAAGATTTGTTCATATTTTTAAATGCAGCAGCAATAAGTATTAGTTTCAAATACATTTCAAGTAATTGTCCCTTTCTTTTACTGTATAAACAAAGCACCAAAGCATATATTCTTGAAAAACCTCACTTTTCATTTCCATTGTTTCTTCCACAAATCCTTTCTTGAAAATTCCATAGTTACTGCAAATTGATTATTATTCGATATCTGCTTAACTGGAATCTGGATTTCTGTCTTCCTGTTTTTCATAAATTGTATTATTTCTTCAACTATGGGATTCGTTTTCATACCTAGAATTGCCTTCTGTTTGAAATATTTTGTTTTGCTAACTAAAGCAAGTTAGAATAAATTTGCCAAGGATTTACATTAAAATAGTCTTCTATTATATGGGGTGACCGAAAGGCATATGGTAACTTAAAAAGAAATATATAATAAACTAAAAAGCCTCATATAATACAAAATCTAGAGTATTTACAATGTCAGGAAAGTTGCAGCTCATGTTTTAGCAAGTATTGGTTTTCAATTAAGAAATTCCACCTTTGACATCCAATACTTACCTGTTGATACAAATCCTACATGCACTAAATGTTATATGACGTGCTTCCAATGCAACACTTAAATTCTTAAAGAAACATTGATATAATGAAAGCTAAAGCAACATTCCATACCTTTTATTAACCCTGCAAGTCTGAAGTGAATTAAAAAAAAATGAAGCTTTGTTATGTTGAGAACTTAACTTAAAGAGAATATAAATATTTCTGGATAACAGTCTAATAGTAACTATCAACCCTCTTGTCTGTTTTATATCTGAATCAATGTTAGCAACCATTCTTATTTCATTAATTCCATACAAATACAAAACATTTGACTTATCATATTACACTGCATTTACAAGATTTTGTGCTAAATGAGATTTCTCAGTGATGTATTAAAACTATATGTTAATCTCTCTCCTTCAAAGCTTCAAATTTCACTGCAGAAAGGGTTTATGATAAAGCAAAATTACTCACATAGCAAACTATATTAATCGAGACAAACAACAAAGAAAACTTGCAAAAAATTGACTGATGTAAACTCTATTTACCCCTTAAGTCATTATTGGGATTTTATAACGTTATAATTAGTATGTAACCTTTCTTCTTCATTGCTAAACAGTATGTATGCCAAACAAAAAACCAACATTTGGAGTGGTAGGTATTTATTCAGACTGCGCTTATTGTTAACATCCCTACATCAAATGCTTCTTATTTCCTCATGTCTACATGCCTGTCACCTTAATTGCAACAATGTTTGTTTCCTTTTATAGTGCAGCTTATTAAAAAACATGAGAAATATGTTGAATCTGTTCCAAAACCAACCAGAGTTGACATGTAATTTTTATTGTTCTATTTGTAAGCAGTGATTGGATAATTATAGAATTTTATTGGGGATAAATAATGTGTAGCTGTCGAGAAGTACAGATTAAATTACGTGTTAACCTAATAAGTGTGGCAATAATAATGATTTGCCAACTGTTGTATAATGTAGCATTTTGCATAATTGTTTTTTTGCTTCCAGAATTAATAAAAAATAAAAATATGTATACAAATATTGAGTATTATTTATTCATATTTTCTTTTCCATGAAATATTAGTAAGGTTATATTTGAAAAACCACTTTACTTCACACATGCAACTGCATGTTGGATATCAGAATACACAAGTTTAGTACTGTGAAGCAGTGCAGTAACTTTATAGGGTGTTTCAGAGCTGTAAATGAAATCAAACTTAAATACTTTTGGAATGACACATATATGGAGAAAAAAAAATACACTGTGTTAGTTGATGTATCCCATCTAATGGTTATATTTATGAATACAAGGAAACAAAACCAATTGTGTCTCTTGCAACTTACTGTTTTTATTACAATTTAAAGCACTTGATTGAAATCCACCTCAAAAGTTTTGCCTCTGCAGCACCTACTTGAAAACTATTGCAAATGGAAATAAAAGAGATACAGATTTTTACTCCTAGATGTTCTTGGATAATAATAATTGCTGGAACACCGACGTTTCGGGAGTGTGCAACTCTCACATATTCTCGAAGCTGAACAACCAACAATTCACCCAGCTTGAAACCTACAACATCTAGAATATATAACTTTTGCCACCTGTTCTAGAAGCTGAACAACAAACAATTCACCCAGCTTGAAGCCTACAACATCTAGAATATGTAACTTCTGAGCCATGTTCTAGAAGCTGAACAATCAACAATTCACCTAGCTTGAAGCCTATAACATCCACAATATGTAACTTCTGCCCCATGTTCTAGAAGCTCAACCACCAACAATTCACCCAGCTTGAAGCCTATAACATCTACAATATGTAACTTCTGCCATCTGTTCTAGAAGCTGAACAACCAACAATTCACCCAGCTTTAAGCCAACAAAATCTAGAATATGTAACTTCTGTCACATGTTCTAGAAACTGGACAACCAACAATTCACCCAGTTTGAAGCCAACAACATCTAGAATGTGTAACTTCTCTCCCATATTCTAGAAACTGAACAACCAACAATTCACCCAGCTTGAAGCTTACAACATCTAGAATATGTAACTTCTTCCCCATGTTCTAGAAGCTGAACAACCAACAATTCACCCAGCTTGAAGTCTACAACATCTAGAATATATAACTTCTTCCCCATGTTCTAGAAGGTGAACAACCAACAATTCACCCAGCTTGAAGTCTACAACATCTAGAATATATAACTTCTTCCCCATGTTCTAGAAGCTGAACAACCAACAATTCACCCAGCTTGAAGCCAACAACATCTAGAATATGTAACTTCTGCCCCCATGTCCTAGAAGCTGAACAACCAGCAATTCACCCAGCTTGAAGCTTACAACATCTAGAATATGTAACTTCTTCCCCATGTTCTAGAAGCTGAACAAACAACAATTCACCCAGCTTGAAGCCTATAACATCTAGAATATGTAACTTCTTCCCCATGTTCTAGAAGCTGAACAAACAACAATTCACCCAGCTTGAAGCTTATAACATCTAGAATATGTAACTTCTTCCCCATGTTCTAGGAGCTGAACAAACAACAATTCACCCAGCTTGAAGCCTATAACATCTAGAATATGCAACTCCTGCCCCATGTTCTAGAAGCTGAGCAACCAACAATTCACCCAGCTTGAAGCCAACAATATCTAGAATATGTAACTTCTGCCCCATTTTCTGGAAGCTGAACCAACAGTTCACCCAGCTTGAAGCCAACAATATCTAGAATATGTAACTTCTGACCCATATTCTGGAAGCTGAACAACCTACAATTCACACAGCTTAAAGCCAACAACATCTAGAATATGTAACTTCTGCCCCATTTTCTGGAAGCTGAACAACCAACAATTCACACAGCTTGAAGCCAACAACATCTAGAATATGTAACTTCTGCCCCATATTCTGGAAGCTGAACCAACAATTCACCCAGCTTGAAGCTAACAATATCTAGAATATGTAGCGGCCCCATATTCTGGAAGCTGAACCACCAACAATTCACCCAGCTTGAAGCCAACAACATCTAGAATGTGTAATTTTTCTCCCATATTCTGGAAGCTGAACCATCAACAATTCACCCAGCTTGAAGCCAACAACATCTAGAATGTGTAATTTTTCTCCCATATTCTGGAAGCTGAACCATCAACAATTCACCCAGCTTGAAGCCAACAACATCTAGAATGTGTAATTTTTCTCCCATATTCTGGAAGCTGAACCATCAACAATTCACCCAGCTTGAAGCCAACAACATCTAGAATGTGTAATTTTTCTCCCATATTCTGGAAGCTGAACCACCAACAATTCACCCAGCTTGAAGCCAACAACATCTAGAATGTGTAATTTTTCTCCCATATTCTGGAAGCTGAATAACCAACAATTCACCCAGCTTGAAGCCAACATCACCTAGAATATGTAACTTCCATGCAAAGATTTACCTGGATTAAAATGAATTAGATATAAAAATAAACTCTCGTAAGAATAATTTTCATATCCACTAATAAACAATAGAGGTTAGGGGAAATAGTGTTAATGTAGAATATAATTTTGTTTCCCAGTTAATAGTGTAGCAATACACACGGGATCCATTCCAGCTGTCAAACCGGATGTGGAAACGGGCTGGTAGAACTGATTTCCCAATAATACACAATGCACACGTCGCATGTATAAATGAGGCCTAACTTTCTTACAAATGTTTATTTTTCGATCTATTTCTTTTAATACAGATAAACCTTCATTTCTCATTTACACATTTCGTTGTAGGTATATGAAGTATACAACAAGCTACAGCACGGCGTCGTCGAGCCGTGGTGCAGCCAGGCCAGCGCCCAGGCTCTTAAGGGCGGCAAAATCTTACAACCTGAACAACATATTTGAAAATAGGATGGAATTACAAATCATGCTCAAAATCTACAGACTTTCAGGAGATTTTTTTGTTATGAAAATGGTGACAAATGAAGCTCTAAAGATCTCCTTGATGACTATCGCCAAAACATCCCGTGCGCGGCAGGTGTTCAACAATAAACATCACGTTCATAAACAGGAGTTTTTGAAGCCGCAAGCTTTAGCTTATTTGCTTACATTCGTGACTTGTGAACCTCACAGTTGTCACCCTAATGGTATCGTGAAGTCCAGCTTGTTTGAGCTCTCAGATATTTTCTGTGTTAGCCTACTTTGCTAGTAACTTCTGCTTTTAACTCCAGAGAAAGTCAATTAAAATGCAATAAGCACATATCTCACCCGAAATGAGCATCCTACCATAAGCAAACATGTTTCACTTATTGAAGCAGAGCTGTTTCAGGGAAGCCTTAGCTGTTAAAACAAGGTCCTCGATGTTCTCGGGTTGGAGTTCAATACAATAAATAAGAGAATAAAAATACTCGAAAAGATCTGATATTGTAACCCTGAGCATTATTTTTAAGATAAATACAAAATACTAATTTGAGAGAAATGGTATAGTTGGCTGAAACGTGATTAAACACCGCCATACCGTACCAAAGGGCCGGACTGAATTTAACGGGCCATGAAGTCACCCACAAGACTTCATTGTTGCCCGTGCTGGAATTTCTACTGTCTCATACAGCTTTGCGAGGCATTCTACTGGCCTTCACAGGTGAGGATGTATATCTGTTTACCTTTTCGCGCATGCAGTGGCGTCCTGTTTACATGCAAAGTTCTAGACTATTCACATATGAGTGTATATAACTGAGCAATAGCTTTACACATCATCACATATAACAACCATGTTTAAATATATAACTAAATATGCTTCTCAAAGTTATATATTCATATGTGAATAATCTAGAACTGTGCACGTAAAACAGACGTCACTGCATGGACAAAAAGGTAAACAGATACACGCATCTCCTCACGATACGTTCTCGCCTAGGAAGGCCAGTAGAATGCCTACCAACGCTGCGGAGGCGGCATAAATGGAAATCACTGAACACCCCATTTTTATGGCACCTACTGCTCTTCAATTCGAGATCTGGGGATACCCATGAAGACATTAACCATGATCATTCCTACAGATGGATCAGTTACTTCTTAATATGCCATATTGTTATAGACATTGCCGCATACCACATGGCCCAAACAGGCAAGTGTACATTAACGTATAAATGTACAAATGATAAAGAGTGGCTCACTCGCATAATGTGACATGAAATACAGGTTGAGCCAGAAGACTCCGAAACGCCTGCGAGGTGCTTTTCCTGTCCGCGTCCTCGGCACTCGTTGCCGTCTGCTGCTATTATAGTAGGGCGCAGATGAAATCATACCACATTTTTAAAACTACTTTTAAAGGCTTTACTTACCAACTATACGAAAGGAGATCCTAAAACCGGCCACCGTCGTTGTCCATACATTTTTGGCACCTCTTTAGGAAACTATCCATCACTCGCCGTAGTTCACGTTGAGAAATTTCCTGGCGGATATTTTGTTTTAATTCTTCCAGCGTGTGTGGGTTTGTCTTGTACGCTTTATGTTTTAAGTTACCCCGGAGGGGTATTTTATGAACAATATTACCGGCTGCGCGGTGTTTTTCCGCTGGGCGTGTGGAAATATGATAAAAACATGATAACGCGCTGGTGCTATAAACAAAGTCACGCTGTTGTGGTTTTGCTTTGCAGTGTGAAGTGCAGTTGCACTTAGGCGTCTTTCACAACAGGCAGGCATTTCTTATGGCTCTGTGTGAAGCGCCACCAAATTGCTGAAGTTAAAATCATAAAATAACTGTGGCACATGTTTTTCAACCAGGTGATGCTGTAATTAGGCGCACATTTTGTGAGTGGAGTCCCAATAGTGTACACAATGGCGAAATAGACCCTATTTAATATTTTTCACGGACGAGGCTTGGTTCCATCTTCATGGATATGTGTGTACACAAAATAATCATAGTTTATTGAAGCTCTGACAAACCTAATATTGTTCATGAAGTACCCCTTCAATTAGTGTATGGTGCGCCATGAGCAGAGAAAGAGTTATACATAGGGCCAATTTTTTTCGAGTCAACAGTTGGCGGCCGTGCATACGGGAATACAATTTTATGCCCCCCCTATTTTTTTTAGAGAATTAACAGACTGGCTGCGTAATTTTGCCTTCTTTCAACAACACTCTGCAACAGCTCATACGACCGATATTTCGATGAGAACTTGATAGTGTGTTTGAGGACAGAATTATTAGTAAAGATTTGCGGCCCCCTTTGGTCGCCCGTCCTAACCCCCTGCGATTTCTATTTCTGGGGTAACTTAAAACAAAGGGTACAAGACAAACCCACACACCCTGGAAGAATTAAAACCAAATATCCGCTAGGAAATTGCCAGTATTTCTCAACGTGAACTACGGCGAGTGATGGATAGTTTTCTAAAGAGGTATCACAAATGTATGGACAACGACGGTGGCCAGTTTCAGCATCTCCTTTCATAAAGCTGTTAAGCAAAGCCTTTAAAAGTACTTTTAAAAATGTTGTATGGTTTCATCCGCGCCTTTCTGTAATAGCGGGAGACGGCAACCGCGCAGCCGGTTCGTAGTTTTTTGGCTCTTTCTGTAGAAATGCTATTTTGTAGTGAAATAAATGTCCTGCAGCAGTAATACAAAATACTTCACAGTGGCGATTAACTCTGTTACAACACATTTGCAGGCTTAGAATACGCAAAACATCATATCCTATTTTTAATTCCAATTGCTGCACCTTAATCTGTGAATATAAAATGCATTGATTTAAATACTTCAACTCTGGATTAGATAATTCATATTTATAATTTGAATTAATACAAACTGTTAAAAGTATGGATCCCTATACATAACACTCCCCTCCGTTAATATCTTTCTGGCTACCTACTAAACTCAGCTATAAAATCAGAACTGTGTAATGCGTTTCTTCCTTCGTTACACCCATCTCTTAACACCCGTAGCAACAGTTTGCTACGATCACGTGATACGGGAATTCACAGTAACCTATAGTAGAGTCAGCCCTCCTGTGGCAAGGCGACGCTGCAGATTGCGTAAGTTTGCACACGGCACGAAGGTCTGTCTGCCTACCACACTGTGAGAAGCAACAGAAGGAAGCATACGAAGTTAAAACGTGTCTGTACTTGGGAACATCTCTGATTGCGGTAAGTAATTTGCAGTCTAAGATTCTTTTGATTATTTCAACATAGTGATAGATGGGTTTGGATTTAATCGAAAACTGCAGTGCAAGAATAGAAAAGAAAGAAAATACGCGTTAACACTATAAATGCCGTGTAAAACCTATACCTAAAACTGCCGTGGTAATTTTGACCCAAGATGAGTATTGTAGCCAATTTGTGTATGATAAAGCACAATAAATACCACTTTAGCTGCTGCTGCTTTGTTATTAAATTTGACAATGCTGTAGAAAAGTGGTTGGTTTTCTCCTAACTGTGAGGGCGTGGTCTAAGTGGTTGTCAAGCACGTATACAGCAATACCTTACAGGAAGCATAATATATGCACTTCAATAAATGGATCTTATTTAGTATAGGGGTAAGAGTGAAACAGAGCTATTTTGTTATGCACTGTCCTCTGCTGAGAAAGTTTAAGTGTTTCATGCAGGTTTTGTTGCCGGAGCGAAGTTCGTGGTTATCGGCAACTTTTTGTGATGAGTTGCCAACCGAATAACAGAAAATGTGCTAAAGGACTATCACCTTATATGGATCATTGGAGTTTAGCCTCAGAAATTCCACGGCTACGCCCTGGCGTCGCTGTTCTGCCCCTCTCTCATCGGACACCTTTGCGACTTAAGGCCCTCAATGTTGTCTGTAGAAGGACAAAACAACGCTCCTATAATGTGTATGCCATATGTATACGGAATATTATCGCTTGTAGGCAGAAAATGCACTGGTAAGGTTATCTTTATGTGGAACCTTCAAATTCCTCTGAACAGTTAAAAATAGCTTTGATATGAAAAAGTGTTAGCCTTTGCTTTAAAGGGACATTATTCCGTATCTATGAAATGTTACGGAACTGTCACGAAGTGACTTATCCTTTCTGAGTGTCACAGATGCGCATAATAATCAGCAATGCGCCAATTGCTTAATAATTTCAGGGCATATATGAAATATATTGCGAGTTTTATTCAGTTTTCACAAGCAACATACTTTTAGCAGAACACGCGTCTTAAACGCGGAATCGTGGCGGGTTTCTGTCGCGATTCTGCTGCCAACGTTGCAGTGAAAAATTAGCGGAAGGTAATATGTGCTGCCAACACCTGACAGAACCGCCAGCATCTGAAAGGGAAATGGATTACAAACAACGAACCCGGCCGTTGCTACTTAGGGTCCTAAGTGGCAAAGCGTTGCTGAGGGATGTTTTTTTACTTTCCCTACTACGTATATTAAGTACCTAAGGGAAGTATTGTATTCCACCCAAAAATTTGATACCGAGATTTCAGCGGAAATATATGTTTTGAGACCCCTGAATCCAAAAAGAAAGAAAAAAAGCATTTTTGGAAACATGTCCGTGTGTGTGTGTCTGAACAGCATAACTCAGAAACGAACAGTCGGATAAACACCAAGCTTGGTATTTAGGTTCAGTATCTTCCAGAGATGCGACACGAAGGTTTTCAAGAAACCCCCCACCCCAGATTACCCTTTACATGGAACATTTTTCGAAAATTTTAATGTTCTCAAAAATGCCTCTCACGATTTTGATTAAAATATCATATGTTTAAGATATTTTCATGGCAAATAGAATGTATATCTCGAATTTTCTAGGAATGTCTCCAAAAGTATTCTTCAATGTGAACGACTTTTGCATAACTGGTAAACCATAAGAGATAGACAAAATTTTACTACACAAAAAATGTAGATCGCGTTAAAATACACAATTTATGCCATATACTTTTTGTTGTTATTGAGTGAACCATTTTTCGAGATATTACTTCTTATTCCCTTAAATTTTCCAATACTTATACTTTTTCTCAAATGGAAATTCGTTATTCATTTTTGTTTGTCCAGGTAATGCAAAGAGAATGGAATACTACACATAGCAACCAGCTCTTAAAATATTTGACTATAGCTTAAAGCCTAGCAATTCCCCTTGCATCTTTGCATCTACAAGAAAATTACCAATAAGATTAACATCTCGATATTTCGATTAACATGAAGCATATGGAGAATAAGCGTTTGTAAAAATAGTTTGTACAAGAGTAGAGAAAGTCATGTGAGTGTAACACATCAGATTTTTTTGGTGTAGTACGTTTTCGTCTATCGCTTGTTTACCAGTTACACAATATTATACAAAATTCATTCCGAATAAAGGGGACTTCACGGGCTGTTTCCAGAAAATTCAAGATATACATTATATTTGTCATGTAAAAAGCTTTAGGTAATATATGGGATTTTAATCGACATCGTTAGAATCATGGTTTAGTAAATAAAACATTTCGAAAAATGTTCCAAGTAAAGGGTAGTTTGGGGTGAGGAATTTTCTTGAAAATCTTTGAGTCGCATGTTTAAAAGTTACTAACCTAAATACCAGGTTTGGTATTTATCCGGCTTTTTGTTTTTCAGTTATAATGTTCGTAGATACTCCCGGACCTTTTTTTAAAAATGATTTCTTTGGATTTAAGTTGTCTCAAAACATGTAGTTCATTGAAATCTCGGTATCCAGTGTTTGGTTGGAATGCAATACCTGCATACGTGACAAAGCAAAAAGTCGAGAATCTGAGGCGACATTCATTGCGGTTAAAAATATTAAATAGTTGAGTTAAATTTATTTTCCATAACGTAACATCGAAACAGTTGAAATATTCAATAACATATATACATTTTTTTCTCTTAAATTAAAATTAAGCAATGCCTGCACAACAATTTCTTTACTTTGCGAAGTGCAAATAAAAATTTTGGGAGCTATACATAAACTATAGGATCCAAAGAGCATTTCATATTACCATACCAAAAAGTAATGAATTATAAATAAAAAAATAATATCTTAATAACGGTTTGACACAATCTTTAAATTTTGAGTGCACTACATATATATGTTATGTTCGGAACTATGGTAAAAAGAATCTGATGATTCATTCACATGATTTCCTCTATCGTTTATTAGTGGGTATACAAACTATTCTTAATAAAGCTAATTTTTCTGTCTACATTTTAATCCAAATAAACCTTTGCAGAAACAGCTACATTACACAGTTCGTTATAGATACAAAGGGAACAGCGATAGTCATATGTTTAAGAACTGGACACTATATGTTGGCCTTAAAATTCCATAATACTGTTTCCATGCAATCGCGAGAAACAGCTGAATGGTGACAGGACTTACAGAGAATGACCAATTATGAACAATTCGAACCATTAATAACGCATATCTCGGAAATGGCTTATGTCACAAAAAACTTATTTGAAATAAATAAATTGTTTTGATGATATCCACATTTTTTTTCTGTAGTGCGTTTTCGTCTATCGCTTTAACATTTACCAGTTATACAAGATTATACAAAATTCCTTCTTAATGAAGGGCACTTCACAGGCTACTCCCAGAAAATTCAAGATATACATTTGTTATGTAAATATATTTGGTATTATAATTAAAATCGTTAAAGCCATTTTTTAGAAAATCAAAATTTTCGAAAAATGTTTCATGTAAAGGGTAGTGGGAGTGGGGGGGATTTTCTTGAAAATCTCGTGTCCCATTCTCGGAAGATACTGAACTTTAATACCATGTTTGGTACTTATACGACCTGTCGTTTTATAGTTATGCTAATATCTCTCTCTCTCTCTCTCTCTCTCTCTCTCTCTCTCTCTCACACACACACACACACACACACACACACACACACACTTTCCAAAACTACTTTATTTGGATTCAGGGGGCCTCAAATACGGAGATTTCTGGTGAAATCTCGGTATCGAATTTTTGGGTGGAATGCAATAACTTCTCTACCTACTATGTACGTGATAGGGAAAGTAAAAAATCAAAGATACTGAGATGAAGAATAAAATTTTACTATCTAGAATTTTTGTGAATAATCTGTGAACATCTCACTTTTTCTGAATTTCATATGGGGGGGGGAGTGGGGATTGATAACCTGCCAGAGCCCTGATCACCCGACCGCAGAGGCAGTCAATAACTTTACGGATAATATCCAGGGTGACTAAAGACGTTCGATCGTTTAGCATGCCTGTTCTTCATTGCGTTTGTCATACAAATTTTCTTTATGCATATGCCACTTGCTTTAAGTAAGAAAGAAAAAAAAATTATCTCCTAGACAGAAATGTGAACAAATATGACTCGCCAAGAATAATTGTATTTAAAATGGATATTGTAAATACAGAGTGAGCCAAAAGACTCCGAACCGCCTGCGCGCTGTTTTTCCTGTCCGCGTCCCCTGCGCTCGTCGTCTGCCGCTGTCATAGAAAGGCGCGGATGAAACCATACATTTTTAAAACTACTTTTAAAGGCTTTACTTCAACTTTATGAAAGGAGATGCTGAAACTGGCCACCGTCGTTGTCCATACATTTGTGGCACCTCTTTAGGAAACTATCCATCATGGAATTTTTGGGAGGAATTTTCCAAACGATGACCGATGTCGTCCAATGTTTCTTCGGTAAGAACCGAACGCCGTATTTTAGATTTCTTACCCTGAACACTTCCTGTGGCCTGAAATTTACTGTAACGTTCATGGATTGTTGTACGGCCTGGAACTTTTACACCTTGAAATCTTTCTGCAAATCGTACTTTCACTTAGCGAGCTGACCGAGTTAACACATAGGAATCATAAATAAACACACGCTCTGCAGTAGAAAACATATGCTGAGCCATAATATACTTTGTGACTAAGTACAGGATAAAATAATAAATAACTCGTAATAACGGAACTACATCACATCACCGTCAACTCAAAAAACTGCACTTCACACTACACAGCAAAACCACAACAGCGTGAGTTTGTTTATAGCAGCAGTGCGTTATCATGTTTTTATCATATTTCCATACGCCCAGTGGAAACACACCGCGCAGCCGGTAATATGGTTCATAAAATACCCCTCTGGGGGAACTTAAAAATAAATTTTAAAAGACAAACCCACACACGCTGGAAGAATTAAAACAAAATATCCGCCAGGAAATTTCTCAACGTGAACTACGGCGGGTGACGTATAGTTCCCTATAGAGGTGCCAAAAATGTATGGACAACGACGGTGGTCAGTTTCAGCATCTCCTTTGGTAAAGTTGGTAAGTAAAGCCTTTAAAAGTAGTTTTAAAAATGTTGTATGGTTTCATCCGCGCCTTTCTATGATAGCGGCAGACGGCAACGAGCCCCGAGGACGCGGACAGGAAATACACCGCGCAGGTGGTTCGGAGTCTTTTGGCTCACTCTGTACTATCACGCGTTTAATGAAACAGATAAAAGTAATTTTATTTCGAATAAGAGGCGAGGGGTATTTAAACACGAGCAAAACACTAGCGGTCTTTTTCACTATTTATCAAAATTGTGCTATTTTATTCTCACACGGATCATCTGGTTCTATCTCTTCTGCAACAGCTTGCTAGTGGAATACGATATAAACTTTGTTAATTCAGTTAATAGATCTTGCTGTAAAATAAATTGCGTCGCATACGGTAAAACTAGCAACTGAGTATCTGGATGCCCTTAAGGTCAGCCCCATGGACCCTCCATAATACAACCCTGACCTAGCTTTCTTGTAATTTATTTTTGTTTCCCAAAATTAAAGATAAAATGCGTGGAGTCATTTTTTCGTTATCAGATGAAGCAGTGGAACATAAAACCCTGGTTTCTGAAGTGTCTCAGGAAGAGTGGCATCATTGCTTCAAGGACTGTGAGGCGGACGTCGGCGTCATCACTCTCGGCTGCTCAGTCGGTAGTTCTCGGTGTCCGCCTCGTATCTTGTGTGTGGCGATGTCGGAATATTCAGGAAATTGGTTAGGTAATCTCAGGGTTTTTGTGAGAATTGCGAAGAATCCTCGGTGTCCGACAAGGAAGGCGACAACGCTTTATCTTCACCGTTATTTATTATCACGACATTAGTAAAAGTTATATCGTACCAGAATTCTGGGAAGTTATTACATAATTTATCGGAACCACTAATCGCGTATGAGTTCTTGATCAGAATATCCTTTCCACGCGATAACTATTTAATTCCCGTCATCTCATTTCGCTCTTTCTTCTTGCAGAGACATTTTCTCTAGCACGTCTTACACACGCCGATCATTTTCACCAAGTCCCTCTTCTTTCGTTTCTCTACTCTCGCGTCCCCCCGACATCGAGGTTTCGGGTCTTTTTTTTAAATTCTACTTTCAAATTGTATTCCTTGGCTTCCTGTACCAGCGTTTGGAACAACAACCCCGTCCTTGACATGCTTTATTCAGCTAAGTACAAAAGATATTTCACCCTCGCCTGACCGTGACTGATCCCAAGAAGGGGAGAAGTTCTCCCCCGTAAAACTCTCCAGAATTCTGTTTCTTGTTATTTCATATCTCTTTATACTTAATTTACAATTATTCGTAAATATTTCTTGAAAGGCGGGAATACTTCCCGTTACAACTGGTTTCATCGAATGCAAAAATGCATCGATGTTAAAAGAAGAACAATAAGATCATTTAAATTTTATAAAATATCCTTGTTTGATTTTCTAAAAATACTCACGTGTCGTTCTTGTACGATGGGAAAGCCGTATAGATGATTATAAATCGTTATATCGATTTAATGTAAAGAAAGTTGAATGGCTGATGAACCATTACTTAGGAGCAGGGCCGGATTTTATTGGTGATACTTTTTTAACAATTCGTGTTTCATTTAATTTTTTTTACTTTCTCTACTACGTATAGTAAGTAGGGGAAGTATTGTATTCCACCCAAAAATTCGATACCGAGATTTCACCGGAAACACATGTTTTGAGACCCCCTGAATCCAAAAAAAGCATTTTTGGAAACATGTCCGTGTGTGTGTGTGTGTGTGAACAGCATAACTCAGAAACGAACAGTTGGTTAAACACCAAACGTGGTATTTAGGTTCAGTATCTTCCAGAGATGCGACACGAAGTTTTTCAAGAAAATCCCCCACCCCAGATTACCCTTTACATGGAACATTTTTCGAAAATTTTAATTTTCTCAAAAATGGCTCTAACGATTTTGATTAAAATATCATATGTTTAAGATATTTTTATGACAAATAAAATGTATATCTTGAATTTTCTGGGAATGTCTCCAAAAGCATTCTTCATTGTGAACGATTTTTGCATAACTGGTAAACCATAAGAGATAGACAAAATTTTACTACACAAAAAATGTAGATCGCGTTAAAATATACAATTTATGTCATATACATTTTTTTTGTTGAGTGAACCATTTTCGAGATATTGCTTGTTATTTCCTTAAATTTTTCAATACTTTTCTCAAATGGGAATTCGTTATTCATTTTTTTGTCTTGGATATGCAAAGAGTATTAATCTGTGGCAAAGGGAATGGTGCTGCACCTAGCAACCAGCTATTAAGAGATATGTATGTGCTTAAAGACTACTGTATTTCTATATTGGCCTTGTAAATATATATTCCCCTTACATCTACAAGAAAATTAGCAATAAGATAGAGTCTGCAAATGTTTATCTCGATTAACATGAAGTAGATGGAGAATAAGCGTTTATAAAAATAGTTTGTACAAGAGTAGAGAAAGTCATGTGAGTGTAACACAACATACTTTTTTTGCATTTTTATTGTTAATAATACAACGAAATTTCGCGATAATTTCACGACAAAAATTGAAACAAAACATGCATGGTTCGTAGAATGACAGATTATGAAATTTATTTAACAAAAAATATTAACTCATCTTCCACAATATAAAATTATTATACTATTATCCATAAAACTGAATTATTAATACCACCAGTAACTTATGTGAGATTTAAAAAAGATGCAAGTTATTTTGAGAAGATATTAATGTGTGATGGGAACATTAAATAAAAGTACATCTAGCCGAAATGTTTATTCCATAACACCAAATTAGAACATATCAGGTTAGAATGTTTTCAGGCCATAGAAGATTCCTTCAGCAACTACTAAATTATAGAACGAAAATAATCTTTCATTTGATGGCAGTCATAAGGCTTGAACGGATGTTTCACAAATTCTATGAAACTGGTTTCCTTTATCTTTAAACGTCAACAGGGTAGGTAATGCATCAATTTCATTATTATCCTGACGGACATAGTTGCAGAATTCAATGTCCTAAAATAAAATTACATCATTTTTCCACTCAGAAATTCAGGTTATTGCCTAAAATAATCTCTATCAGATCGAGATTGATGTCAGATTTTGCAATTAATGTTGATGACTCAAAAAGGAATTCGAGTGCTTTGATTACCTTTATATCGTCAGCATGCAAGTTTTGTAATTAAGTTTTAAAATATTCAGTTTTCGTGTTTATAGAGCAAATAAAGGCTTAAGTGAGAAAACGAAAAATTCGTGAAAATTCACAAAAAAAATTGTCTGCATTTATTGTGAAACATATATACACCTCTAGCCGAAGTTGCGAAATATTTTTCGCGTTTATAGCTAACAATAATAATAATAATAATAATAATAATAATAATAATAATAATAATAACACGCCTCTGTTTAGAAGAATACCGGGAAACATTGCGTTAAGCAATGAACAGAAAATGAAAATATTCCTGCATTATTTAAGTGATTGGACCTTTCAAATTGGTGTCGAAGAGTGGGCGCAGACAGCAGCAATGTGTCAAAACATTTTCGGAACTATTGGCAGCTGTTGAAAGAAAGACCACTTAGTGGAATAAGTTTCTAATTCCTATTGCTGAAATGCGAAATGCTCAGATACAGTAACAAGAACGATTTTTTCCTTGGGCTATAGGAGCAATTGGTTTTACACACGTGTTAATTACGAAACCAAGCGCATAGAGACGAATACGAGAAATGAAAGAAAAACTGAAGTATATATGCCTAATATTAATGTTCAGGCAATTATAATGCCGCAGAGGAGTTCACTAAGTGTCGACATTACATGTCCGAATCTGTAAATGTTTCTACAGGTTCCCGGAAGACAAACAACTATGCCTTCCATGACGTACCGTTTTAAATGCTCAGGATAAACAAACTGTGAATTCGGCTGACCCACAGTGGTTCAGAACTGAAATCTAGCGCGAAAAAGAAAAAAAACTAATGTCTTCATATAAGGAAGCTACAGTGATTAAAAAAGCTATTGGGACAACTTGCAATTCTAAGTTATTTTCTCAATAACATCATAATTTATAATCAGAAATTATTTATAATGCATAACAAGCTAATTACAAGTAATAAAAATACAAAATAACATTTATTTTCTATCATCTTTAAGACCGCAAATATAAAAACAAAAACAACTTTATATTATTTCTGTGCAAAATAAATATTGGGACACCTGAAGAAAAATAGTCCATCCTGGGCACCAAACCAGAAGCTTCAATATCTTGTTGGATTTCTTCTGCGTTTTATGACCTCACAGACAATTGGGCATGCTGCTTACAAGTTTAGCAGTATATGCAGCTAAACGTTAGGCCCACTCTTCACTGAGTCTCCTTTTCAAATGCTCCTTTGAAGATATTGGCTGCTGCGGACTCTGGTATCCAATTCATCCCATAAATTCTCAATTGGATTTAAGTCCGGTGATTGTAGAGGTGGATGAAGGATATGTGGACAGTTGTAGAGTAGCCACTCTTGCACAACTCCAGAAGTACTATGTTTGGGGTCATTCTCTTCATAGAACTTAAAAGTAGCACTGATGCCAATTTTTTCTGAACTCCTATGTAGTTCTCCATCAGAAGGTTCAAATATTTCGTTTTATCCATTTTTCCCTCGATGAAAATCAATTCCCCAACTCCAGATGCCGCCATGCAACCCAAACCATCACATTCCCACCAACAAGTTTTACTAGGTCCAAGATTATTTCTTTCCATTGCCGTATTAGGTTCCCAAAGACCATTGTTCTTCCATCTGATCCGAAAACGTTAAATTTGTCTAAAAAGGGCCGTATTACTGCTAATTGGTACACAAACGTCTGCATACAGAAACAATATTGAAAAATTTCATGAAAAATGCCCAAAAGGAAAAATTATGTTGCATCATGACACATCGTCGCATGCGCTAAAACTAGCAACTGAGTATCTGGAAGCCCTCAAGGCCAGCCCTATGGACTCTCCATAATACAACCCTGTCCTAGCATTTTGCGATTTCATAGTAAACATAGCAGACGCAGTACCACCTTCAAAAATATATTTAAAGTAGAAATAGTGTGCCTACAATGATAAAATACATATATAAAGTTCAAGAAGAAATTCCAATTGATAAGACAGAAAAGAATGTGATTTTTTTGGGCAATTTTCACAATTAATTCTGCATTTCAAAGCTTTCTTTCCCCAAATCTTTTATAGAACAAAAATGTTAAACGTTTTAGGGCACTCATCGATATCTATCTCTTGTTTAAAGTGTGGTGTGTATATCACTTAGTCGGTGTTAACAGAAAAAATCTGATGTGTTACACTCACATGACATTCTCTACTCTTATAAAACTATTTTTACAAACGCTTATTCTCCATCTACTTCATGTTAATCGAGATAAACATTTGCAGACTCTATCTTATTGCTAATTTTCTTGTAGATGTAAGGGGAAAATATATTTACAAGGGCAATATAGAAAAACAGTAGCCTTTAAGCACATACATATCTCTTAATAGCTGGTTGCTAGGTGCAGCACCATTCCCTTTCCCACAGATTAATACTCTTTGCATATCCAAGACAAAAAAATCTGATGTGTTACACTCACATGACTTTCTCTACTCTTGTACAATCTATTTTTACAAATGCCTATTCTCCATATGCTTCATGTTAATCGAGATATCTAGATGTCAATCTTATTGGTAATTTTCTTGTAGATGCAAGGGGAATATGGTAGCTTTTAAGCGATAGTCAAATATTTTAACGCTGGTTGCTATGTGGCGCATTCCATTCTCTTTGCATGTCCAGGACATAAAAAAATGAATAACGAATTTGAGAAAAAGTATAAGTATTGGAAAATTTAAGGAAATAACAAGCAATATCTCGAAAACGGTTCACTCAACAAAAGAAATGTATATGACATAAGTTGTGTATTTTAACGCGATCTACATTTTTTGTGTAGTAAAATTTTGTCTATCTCTTATGGTTTACCAGTTATGCAAAAGTCGTTCACAATGAAGAATACTTTTGGAGACATTCCCAGAAAATTCGAGATATACATTTCATTTCTCATGACATTATCTTAAACATATGTTATTTTAATCAAAATCGTTAGAGCCATTTTTGAGAAAATTAAAATTTTCGAAAAATGTTCCATGTAAAGGGTAGTCTGGGGTGGGGGGATTTTCTTGAAAATCTTCGTGTCGCATCTCTGGAAGATACTGAACCTAAATACCAAGTTTGGTGTTTATCCGACTGTTCGTTTTTGAGTTATGCTGTTCACAGACACACACACACACACAGACACACACACACACACAGACACACACACAGACACACACACACGGACATGTTTGCAAAAATGCTTTTTATGGGATTCAGGAGGTCTCAAAACATGTATTTCCGGTGAAATCTCGGTATCGAATTTTTGGGTGGAATGCAATACTTCCCCTACTTACTATACGTAGTAGAGAAAGTAAAAATGAATAACGAATTCCCATTTGAGAAAATAAGTACTGAAGAATTTAAGGGAATAACATGTAATATCTCGAAAATGGTTCACTCAACAAAAAAAATGTATATGACATAAATTGTGTATTT
Organism: Deroplatys truncata; assembly: GCA_030765065.1. Classification (NCBI taxonomy): domain Eukaryota; kingdom Metazoa; phylum Arthropoda; class Insecta; order Mantodea; family Mantidae; genus Deroplatys; species Deroplatys truncata. The sequence continues at coordinate 49,741,721 of CM060985.1, forward strand.
TAACGCGATCAACATTTTTTGTGTAGTAAAACTTTGTCTATCTCTTATTGTTTACCAGTTATGCAAAAGTCGTTCACAATGAAGAATACTTTTGGAGACATTCCCAGGAAATTCAAGACATACATTTTATTTGTCATAAAAATATCTTAAACATATGATATTTTAATCAAAATCGTTAGAGCCATTTTTGAGAAAATTAAAATTTTCGAAAACTCTTCCATGTAAAGGGTAATCTGGGGTGGGGGGATTTTCTTGAGAACCTTCGTGTCGCATCCTTGGAAGATACTGAACCCATATACCAAGTTTGGCGTTTATCCGACTGTTCGTTTCTGAGTTATGCTATTCACACACAGACACACGCACGGACATGTTTCCAAAAATGCTTTTTTTGGATTCAGGGGGTCTCAAAACATGTATTTCCGGTGAAATCTCGGTATCGAATTTTTGGGTGGAATACAATACTTCCCCTACTTACTATACGTAGTAGAGAAAGTAAAAATGAATAACGAATTTCAGAAAAAGTATAAATATTGGAAAATTTAGGGAATTACAAGTAATATCTCGCAAACGGTTCACCCAACAAAAAAAATGTATATGACAAATTGTTTATTTTAACGAAATCTAAATTTTTTGTGTAGTAAAATTTTGTCTATCTCTTACGGTTTACCAGGTATGCGAAAGTGTTCACAATGAAGAACACTTTTGGAGACATTCCCAGAAAATTCAAGATATACATTTGATTTGCTATGAAAATATCTTAAACATATGATATTTTATTCAAAATCGTTAGAGCCATTTTTGAGAAAATTAAAATTTTCGAAAAATCTTCCATGTAAAGGGTAATCTGGGGTGGGGGGAATTTCTTGAAAACCTTCGTGTCGCATCTCTGGAAGATACTGAACCTAAATACCAAGTTTGGTGTTTATCCGAATGCTCGTTTCTGAGAATTGCTGTTCTCTCTCTCTCTCTCTCTCTCTCTCTCTCTCTCTGTCTCTCTCACACACACACACACACAGAGGCGGACGGACATGCTTCCAAAAATGTTTTTTTTTGGATTCAGGGGGTATCAAAACATGTATTTCCGGTGAAATCTCGGTATCGAATTTTTGGGTGGGTTACAATACTTCCCCTACTTACTATACGTGGTAGAGAAAGTAAAAATGTAAACCTTTAAAATACGCCATTTTTCTGTCAAATGTTTTTCTAACCCAAGTGGCTTTTGAGATATTCTTTCGTTGTATTTTTACACTTTTCTTTAAGCGCATCATTAGATCAAACGTTTGAAAATGAACTATGTTTTTATTTTCCGTCGCCTAGGTACCTGAGGTAGAGGCAGAATTGCACTGGGTAATGAAACAGAGAATTTGATTATAATTAGAAATTTAGGATAGTTGCTGAGATGACACACATTGTTCTTTTCTAGCAATGGCTTATGCCGCACTAAAGCAAGAGGAATTTGGATTGTCTAAGGTGGTGCTGGAGAAATATACTCCGACAACATGGAGTGGTGCTAAATCTCCTGGAAAAGAAGTCCAGTTGATAGAATTGTCAGCCAGTAGTGGGGAGTATATAGAAGTTTTAAACAAGGTAGGTATAGCATTCCCTTCATTACTTTCTTTTGTAAAATTATAGCTTCATATAATACTTTCTTTTGCACAATTATAGCTTCATATAAGCTCGAAATCCCCCAGGTAAGGGAGAACTTACTTTGTGTCAGTCAGCTGGTGGAAGTCTCGTCATCTATAGGGAGAGCCAAAAACAAATCGAACCGCCTGCGCGGTGTTTTTCCTGTCCGCGTCCTCGGCGTTCGTTGCCGTCTACTGCTGTCATAGAAAGGCGCGGATGAAATCATACGTTTTTAAAACTACTTTTAAAGACTTTACTTACCAACTTTATGAAACAAGATGCTGAAACTGGCCACCGTCGATGTCCATACATTTTGGTACCTCTTTAGGAAGCTATCCATCACCCGCCAATTTTATTTCGAATCAACAGTTGAAGCCCGTACATATGTGAATAGAATTTTGCCCCCCTCCTTTTATAGAATTAACAGCCAGGGAGCGTGATTTTGCCTTTTTTTTCAACAAGACTCTGCAACAGCTTATACAGCCAATATTTCGATGAGAAGATTGAAAGTATGTCTGAGGACAGAATTATTAGTACAGATTTGTGGCCCCTGTAGCGGGAAACGGTTGTTGGGCGACATTTGTAGCGGGAAATCGTTGTTCAGTAGCATCTGGAAAGCGGTGTTTCTCTAGTTGATGCTATCTGCTGCAGTGTTTTTGTCCTCGGCTATGGATGCTCGTCGGCTGAGGTGTTTTCTATTCTTAATCTATACCTATATAGTTAATTCTTGGTTCTCTGGGTTATCGTGGATGAGGCAAATTAAAAATATACTACATTTCCCTTAATAAATGTGGTTTATTAACAATTTAAATATTTATGGGCGGCTAGCTTTTCCCATTATACCAATCCCCCATGTGAATAAGTCAGGTGCCTAAACTAACTGCACACAGATTCCCACCCATATGCACACACGTGTATTTGTCGTAGCACTTTGTGTCACCGAAATTCTAAAAGAGAGAGTGAAAATCTGGGGCCTTGTTCGCCCTTATATACCTGAGCTTAGTGACGCTTACCTCTGCGCCTCAAAATGTAACGACGTTTCTAATTGGTCCTCAGACCGCGTTACCTTAACATTTATGGGAATATTCTACTTCAAAGTCTTGCGCTTACGCATCACCATGACGCGTTGGGAAGCGGGTTCAATATCTCCGTCTCTTTCTATTTCTCCGTACCGTTTCCGGCTCCCTGCTCATTAGATTGGTAAAAGGTGGGCTCTGCTTAGAATTATCTTTTACCTGGAATTTGCTAGTTCGCCCGATTCTTACAATCTGCTTTGTACAATTCTAATTCTTGGTTGTTGAATATTTTAACATGTTACTTGGTGCATTATATTATTGCTGTGTACAATTCTTATATATGTATGGTATATCCCCTTTCATCCCCTCGGTCCCCCGACCTAACCTCTGGGGTAGCATAAAACAAAGTGTACAAGACAAACCCGCACACCCTGGAAGAATTAAAACAAAATATCCGCCAGGAAATTGCCAGCATTTCTCAACGTGAACTACAGCGAGCGATTGATAGCTTACTAAAGAGGTGCCAAAAATGTATGGACAACGAGGTGGCCAGTTTCAGCATTTCCTTTTATAAAGTTGGTAAGTAAAGCCTTTAAAAGTAGTTTTAAAAATGTTGTATGGTTTCATCCGCGCCTTTCTATGATAGCGGCAGACGGCAACGAGCGCCGAGGATGCGGACAGGAAAAACACCGCGCAGCCGGTTCGTAGTTTTTTGGCTCACCCTGTAGCTGATAAAGGGGTTTGTTTCTCTTTCGGAAACAACTGTTCCGCGAATAACAACTTCCAGCAGGTGAGTCAGAGCAGCACGTACCAAGGTATCTCTCCTTCACTTTAGTAGTGCCTTTTCTGACTGGATTTGAGGAGTACAAATTCCGCAAAAATTGTGAAACAAAATGTTTTAGGATTAGATCAGATTAGGATGCGTTTTGTAAGTTCTTTGATGGTCAAAAGCCTTGAACATAGAACATGTCCTAAGCTTTTATATTTCTGTTGTATTGAACATAATAAAACTTGGCTTTTACAGCCTGTGTCACTGCACAAGGCATTACATCCTTACTTGCATGCAAGGAGTGTCAGGATTTAACAAAATTGTCAATTATGTACATATAACTTATTCTTTTTCCACACAAAGTGTAAAACACTTTAAGTTACATTATGCGATCAAAAGTATCCGGACACCCCACAAACATGTTTTTCATCTTAGGTGCATTGTGCTGCCACCTACTGCCTGGTACTCATCCGCGACCTCAGTATCATTAGACATCGTGAAACAGCAGAATGGGACGCTCCGTGGAACTCACGGACTTCGAACGTGGTCAGGTGATTGGGTGTCACTTGTGCCAGAAGTCTGTACGCGAGATTTCCATACTCCTAAACATCCCTAGGTCTACTGTTTCTGATGTGATAGTGAAGTGGAAACGTGAAGGGATATGTACAGCACAAAACCTTACAGGCCAACCTCGTCCGTTGACTGACAGAGACCGCTGACATTTGAAGAGGGTCGTAAAGAGTAATAGGCAGACATCTATCCAGACCATCACACAGGAATTCTAAACTGCATCAGGATCCACTCCAAGTACTATGACAGTTAGGCGTGAGGTGAGAAACCTTGGATTCATGGTCGAGCGGCTGCTCATAAGCCACACATCACGCAGGAAAATGCCAAACGACGCCTCGCTTGGTGTAAGGAGCGTCAACATTACACAATTGAACAGTGGCAAAACGTTGTGTGGAGAGACGAATCACGGTACACAATGTGGCGATCCGATGGCAGGGTGTGGGTATGCCGAATGCCCGGTGAACGTCATCTGCCAGCGTGTGTAGTGCCAACAGTGAAATTCGGAGGTGGTGGTGTTATGGTGTGGTCGTGTTTTTCCTGGAGGGGGCTTGCACCACTTGTTGTTTTGCGTGGCACGATCACAGCGCAGACTTACATTGATATTTTAAGCACCTTCTTGCTTCCCACTGTTGAAGAGCAATTCGGGGATGGCGATTGCATCTTTCAACACGATCGAGTACCTATTCATACTGCACGGGCTGTGGCGGAGTGGTTACACGACAATACCATCCCTGTAATGGACTGGCCTGCACAGAGTCCTAACTTGAATCTTGAAGAACACCTTTGGGATGTTTTGGAACGCCGACTTCGTGCCAGGCCTCACCGACCTACATCGATACCTCTCCTCAGTTCCGCACTCCGTGAAGAATGGGCTGCCATTCCTCAAGAAACCTTCCAGCACCTGATTGAAAGTATGCCTGCGAGAGTGAACGCTGTCATCAAGGCTAAGGGTGGGCCAACACCATATTGACTTCCAGCATTACCGAGGCAGGGGGCCACGAACTTGTACGTCATTTTCGGTCAGATGTCCGGATACTTTTTATCACGTAGTGTATATTGCTAAAATGTAAACAGTAAATATCAAATTTCTATTACATTAAAAAATTGGCCCGCCCACTGAATACAAAATTTCTTCCCTTAAATGCTTAAACCCTTACTTATATGCAAAGAATGTCAGAATTTTAAGATATACATTTACAAAATATTAAATATGTACAATAAAACAATGTTGCATATAACATACATATATAATGCTTCAGACTATAGTGCTAAAAGTATACATTGAATATCAAACTTCTACTACTTTAAAGTTAGCATGGTTAGGTACTGAGTATAAAATGCACTTCGCTTAGCCTTTACAGCATATATCACTGCGCAATATTTGTATCTTTACTTATATGACAAGATGTTCAAAATTCAGTATTAAGATAAAAATATTATATATATGTATATATATGTATATTAGTATACTAGAACTTAATAGTCAACAGGCTAAATAGTGGTTTAAATATTCTTCTAGAGAGTTAAAGATTTATCACAGAGGTACTCTTTTACGGAGGCTTAAAAACTTTGAAATTGCTAGTTTTTTCTTGAGATTGCTGGGGAGAACATTATATATGTTAATTGTTTCATAGTAAACACCTTTCTGGAAGCAAAGATAGTTCTGGATTTGGACGATGGATATTTCCTTTTTGCCTAGCGTTAAAGTTATGTACTTCCATGTTTGTAATAAAGTTATGTCGGTTATTTGCATGAACTTTAAAGATGAAGAATATACCTATAAACACAAGGTAAGGTTAGTATACCAAGTTTCTGAAATAGTTCTTTCCATGACTGCCTGTTATGAGCGCTGCAAATTATTCGTATAACCTTCTTTTGTATTAGAAATATGCGTTTACTATCTCTGAGTTGCCCCAGTAAATTATTCCGTATTCCATGATGGAATTAAAACAAGCAAAGTAAACTAACAAGCGTATCAATTCAATGAAAGGTTACAGCTGTTCGAATGGCACAACATGCTGCATTAAGCTTAGGTGTGATTGGTTAATACGTGACTTCCAATCTAAGTGCTTGTCTACTAAAATACCTAGAAATTTGACTTCGTTAGGTTTTTCTAATAATGAATCATTAATTCCTATTTCTACTTGGGTTTGTGTGTCAATGCTAAAGTTACTAAATTTAATAACCATTATCTCAAACGATTCAAGATATCAGACTGGATTTTTTACATGTAGATGCATGTCTTCTAAGTTCAATGATCTACTTTTATACAATAATGTCATTTATTCAGGATATACACTGCCGTTTATGAAAATTGCAACAGCAAGAAAGAATTTCCTGGATAACTCCAAACTTGGTGGAAGTGTAGCAGAGTGTGCAAGCAACAAGTGATTAGATTTGCAGAGAGATCGGGTACACGTAGGCCGAGCAGAACCCTCTCGTATCGGTCGACAAGGTCAGTGTTGCGCCCAGTGTAGTCAGTGCAGAGCTGTCAAGCAATGTGGAAACAATAAAATTAGTACCAGAATGCCTCGTCGACGTCAAAGGTAGCCATATCGGCATGTGAGTGAATTCGAACGGACAGAGTGATCGGTCTCCGGGAAGCGGGGTTGTTATACCGTGATATTTCGGCTCGTACAGGGCATGCTGCTACGACAGTCATGCGTGTGTGGAAGCAGTGGATAGATGAAGATCGTACGCGCGAAGAGCAGGTACTGGACCACGGAAAATGACCACAGCACGGGATAACGGTCATCTTGTCCGCATGACCATAACGGACCGTACAGCTTCATCCACAGTGTTGGCTCGACGCTGGAGCACTGCAACAAGTGTGAACTTGTCTGCATCAACGGTTCATCGCCGTCTGCTGAAGGTTGGACTGGTTGCATGCATGCCATTACGTCGGCTTCCGTTGTCCAGAAACCACAAGCTCCTCCGACTGCAATGGGCACGTGAACACCGTCACTGGGGTGCTGAGTGGCAAAATGTACTGTTTTTGGATGAGTCCCGCTTCAACGATGGCCGCATACGTGTCCGACGGTGAGCGCAACCTGGAGGGCTGCATTGTTGAGCGGCATAGCGGACAAACACCAGGTGTGATGATTTGGGGCGTCATTGGTTACAACAATCGATCTCGCCTCTTACGAATTGAGGGCACTTTGAACAGCAACCAGTGGTTGTAGAGCCTGAGGTACTCCCCCTGCTTCAGACATCTCCACAGGCCACATTTCAACAGGACAATGCCCGGCCACATATTGCGAGGAATGTACAAGCCTTCTTCGAAGAGCGACGGGTACCATTGCTTCCCTGGTCTACACGTTCTCCTGACATGTCGCGCATCGAACATGTCTGGGATATGGTTGGTGCGTCGCGGTCCTCCAGTAACCAGTGTCACGGATTTGTGGGCTCGAATACAAACTGCGTGGAGGGAAATCCCTCAGGAACTTATTCAGAAACGTTTTGATTCAATGCCACGGCGTATAGCAACTCTAATTGCAGCGCATGGAGGCCACGCCAAATACTGAATATTAGGGCTCAAAGGTCATGTGTAGATTTGAAAAGTTTATCATTTGTTACTTGTCATGTACCTAACCTGTGGTATTAAATTCATTGAATTCATGCGTTTCCTTCTTGGTGTTGCGATTTTCATAAACGGTAGTGTAGAAGCTTTTCTTAAATAGGCAAATGTTGTTTAAACTTTATCAGTAATTATTTTCAAAGATATCAATTAATTAATTTTGTTAATACCAAACAAGATCCAGTACATGTCAAGCTTTTGTTTTCATCATGCTAAAATTTCATTTGGGCATCTCCAATATTGTTTCTGAGAAAGCAGATCATTTATATCAGATGTCATTCACAGCAAAAGCTGTTCAAAGTAACATTGGGGAAAACAGACTCATTATATTTGCAAAGAAAGAAGCTAATTATTTGGACATGCGGAAGCTAACACATTTTGTAGTGGTGCCAATTTGTAGAGCAAAACTTTCTCTACTCCTAAAAGCATAAGAGTTAGGATCTTTTCTGTGAAGTCGTGCAGAAATCAGAATACAAAATGGCAGTGTAGTAGTTTTGAAAACATATTTAAAATACAAATATGTATTCGCAGGGGTGACCCTGAGGGCTAGCAGCTAGTAGTCTCAAGGGGTGGACGAACTTGGCACCGAGATGAGGGAATTCCATTGAGGGAGCAAGGGGGTAGCGGAAAATAACTACACCTAGTTCTATAAAGACTAGCAGTTAGGCCATTTTATTAAGCCTCTGGCGGCCTCCTGGGTTGCAGGAGCTTAAATACAAATCATCAAGACTTACCTGAAGATTATTCTGGCAGAATTTGAGGCACTAGGTAAAATAAAACTGCTTGGAGAGATCGGCTTTGAAATTCAAGTATAAGTCTCTTGTACATGATCAAACTTCTTTATTTGTTTCCTTTTTTCAATTCAAGAGTTTACAAGAAAAATTGTCAAGTGTTTTTCAAGATTGAACAAGACTTGGCAACACCATAAATGTGTATTTACACGATGTCTCTTTGCCAAACCTAACCTCTTCAGAATACACTGATATTTACCACATGCAAGGTAAATTACTATTAGCATCACGATATAAGAATTTGCAATTAAATATTGCTCTCTACGTAATATTGCATAGTACCCTCACGTATTATAGCCCATGAAATCAGATTACGATTAAACAATACAATGGAAATAATACGATTTGAATCACTTTAACTACACAATATTGTACACTTAGGAATTCTGCCTGGCAATTTATTCATATGCTCTCACTTTCATCTTGTAATAATCCACGAAGCCCACGATGTACAGACATGGTCAGTTTTCGTATAAGCTAATCTGCTCTCATACGACATCCCTTGCCCGGGTAGCAATTTTTGTTTACTTTTCGCTTTCAGTCTTGTTGCAGATTTCGTGACGCACTGTAAATAGAGCATTTCATTGGTCAAAGCCATCAAATCGTTCTCAAACCTTTGATTGTTTAGAGCATGTCCTTATTTGCTTTCAAGACCTTCAAAAGCTTTAAAACTATTAGAAGCAATTTGACAAGAAAAGTTGTGAAGTTGTGACAACTCTTGGAAAGTCTTGTAAAGCATTGAATTTGACAACAATTTGATCGTGTACAAGGAGATTATGTGCACGCTTGTTTTCTACGAAGCAGCGTGACGGTTGAGAGATTGAATTGATTTAAAAACATGGTTAATAAATACCCTCCGCACCACTACAACAGCAAAGTGTTATGCCCGTTACTTGGTTTGTTTCAATTACACTACTTGATGAAATCTGATGCAACTCATTCGACCCGGCAGTGGGTATGTATATCAAATTAAAGATGCCAAGTTTTGGCATTTTAGCCACGAATCTCCCCTTGAAAGCAATGCGAGGGAATATGTTGTTTTTATTGAATGTGGGACCGCTTAACTCACGAAGGATTTTGTACTAAACAGTTTAACTTTTGTTTGCATGAAAGAAAACCATAATCTGCAGCTTGCATAAGCTTTTCAACATCCGCAAGACGAAAAGTAGTGTTATTTTTAGCGACTTCTCCCTTTACCTTAGCCCAAATAAATTCTTTGGGGCTGTAATGGCAATGATAAGGAGGTATAACTGGCGCAAAACTTCTGGAATCGTGACCTTGATTGCCACCCCAGCTGCCGAGCCTAGGAATGGTTTATGTTTAGCTTAATCAACGAAAGCGATATAATACCTTTGCTTACTAACAGTGCGTAACACATACAGTCTGCATAGAAAGTGTCTGCATCTGGTAATTTCAAAGAGATCAGTACGTAAATAGTGCTTATTTTATATTTGTGATATTTATAACCATGGCTCCTACGTTTTCAAAGTTAAATGGTAAGGTATTACGTATTCAAAGCAGGGAAATAATTGCAAATGTCGTCGACTTCATGAAGCAAGAAGCAGAGATGAAGGAAGAAAATATATGTTTACCCGAGTTCCACAAAAGCCTTAAGAGAGTGAAAGAAAGAGTAGCCAAAGCAACTGGTGTTTCACTGAGTTCCGTTTCCAGAGTTCTCAAAGATAAGAAAAACCATATGGATGAAACAGTACCATTTGACACACCTGTGAAGAAACATAAGGTCCCTAAGTCGTATTACAGAAATGGACGATTTCTACAAATGCGTCATTCGGTGCACGATTCACAATTTCTATGTGGAAGAAAAAACTGTGCCAACAATAAGCAGACTGCTCATCAATCTGAAAGATGTCATAAATGTTCAAGGTGGTGCTACAAGACTCAAATCCCGGCTATGGCACTGAATTTTGCAGTCTGATTCTAACTTTCCAAATGACTATAATTTTATATGTACTTATATCAGCATAAATTTTCAAGATGCTGCTACAAATCTCAGAAAAATTATAAAATATTTAGGGTTTAAGTGGAAGAAAACGTAACCAAATAGGAGAGTTCTAATAGAAAAGCACGACATACGATCTCGGCTGGAAGAGTACTTTACTCAGAGGTACAAATTAGAGGGTCAAACTATAGTGTATGAAGATGAGTCGTACATACACAGCAGCCATACATCTAAAAGTTGAAGTGACGATAGCGAAGTAGGTTTTCAGGCACCTGTTGCCAAAGGGCAAATACTTATTATCGTTCATGCTGTTCGTTCCAAATGCCCTTCTTTTACAAGTCGCAACAAAAAACAGGAGATTTTCATCAAGAAATGAATACAGAAAATTACATTAAGTGAATCAACACCATGTTGATAACTATTATGCCTGCTGGGTCTATTCTGGTTATAGACAATGCTTCACAATGTGGTAACACTCAAATTGACAAACAACCTACCTCAAATTCCTTGAAAGAAGAAATAAAAACCTGGTTGCTTAGGCATAATATAACTTTTGATGAAAGCATGAGTAAAACAAATATAACTTACTTAAAGCCAACAAATCCCTTCAGAAGTCATAACTCATAATACTTGGCTAGATATTAATACAACATCGCCATAATGTACTCAGACTGCCACCGTATCACCCAGATCTAAACCCAATCGAATTAATCTGGGCTGATGTCAAAAACTGGGTGGCCTGCAGAAATATCACTTTTAAACTAAAAGATGTGGAGCAGTTATGCCGTCAGCGATTTGCAGAAATTGGAAGGCCAGAATGGGAAAATGTATATCGACATGTTGAATAAATTGAGAATCATTATTTCAAAAAATACGGAATTGCAGAAAATCAATTAGAAAAAATTCTCATCCAGGATAATGGTGCAGATAGTAGCGACAGCAGTGATGGCGGCAATGATGTGAGTGATTCCGCAGAAGAGGAAGGGCTGTCAGGTGTGGAAGAACTGGAGGCAGATGGTTGACAGTGTTTTTATATTAAGGGCATTTTACAGTGGTGGATTTAAATATACTGTATATAATTATAAGTTTATCGTGTAGTGCAGTGCATAACCGGTGTGCGGATATTTGACGACTGTCCCACGCACTCCTGCAGCTTGCAGACGACCGGTCACCACCTGATCTGGTATGCAACTCGCTTCATAGCTGTCATTAAGATTTTCACATGTCTAGAAATGTTGCGCCAGTTATAAACGAATAATTTGTTGTCCATTTGTAATATAATTTGATCTAGTTCGTATTTTTTTTCTTACTTGCGTTTTGTATTCATTTACTTTTTGTAACAAGTCTGCTCTAGTTTCAGAAGTGTAGAATGCTATGTTTTTACTAGACCTCGGATTTGTATGTATTAAAATATTTAAAATATGCATGCGTTTATGCCGGCAAAATCTTAAAAATATGCTCCATAATTTCGAAAATACACACTTATCATGCAGTAAAATTGTTAACTTTAAGCTTATACACTAAGCAGATAAACTAGCTAAGTTGGTGGCCGCAAATCCGTTTGTAGGGCCAGAGCCTGTCTTTGATATTACTAAGAGGACCACAAGAGCCAAACTGTTAAACTGGATCCATAGGCAGCATGCAAATTATTTGCTAAACGTCCCTAAACAAACACATTTTAAATACATCTTAGATATATGTTGCTTTGTTCTGTTTTCAAGAGCATAGGAACGCTTTCGAACTTTACATTCAATTTCGTAGTAAGTTACTTTGCTAGGTCCAGGTCCTTTTGTAAAAGGAGGAATATATTATGAACTTTTAAAAATGCACAAAAATTCATTGGTAACGAGTCCATCTTGAATGCCTTCAGGGTTAGACCCAAAAACTTATGGCAAGACTAAATTGTTTGGTCTAAAAGCATAGCGTTTAACAGAGGTTCATTTATTTCAGATCAAATCCACAATGTCAACAATATCAGTAAGTAGAATGCAACGTGTGCAGAACCCATACCTCTGGGGAGCCTACTTGCTGAAGAAAGCTGAGAATGCTTATCTGCAAGAGAAGAAACTATTCCATGCAACAGCTCAAGCTAACATAACTTTGTCAGCAACAACTACGATTGGAGAAGAACTGTACGCTCCAAGTATGGTAAAGGGGTAAGTAGAACCTTTAAGCAGTACGGACCTATTGTATTGCCCACGAGGGCTACTGGCCGCAATTACAGAAATAATAAACACCTATCAATAGTGTGTTCACCCGAGGGAAGATGTCTACCATAAGGTATATGCCGCGCACTCAGCACTTGCCTCAGTGCTGCAGCGTTGTCATATCGGATATTCTTAAATAAATACTTGAAGATGGACCAATCTTAGCTCAATGAATCCTATAACGAGTTTAGAAATGAGATCTATATCTATAATAGAGCTTCTGCTAAGTGTTTTCTAGGTTCATTAAAGCCCAGACAAAGCCATAACTCATGGTTCCCTAAGGCTTCTACAATGTAATGCCGATAATATTTTTTGTTTGTTAATGAGGCTGTCAGTTGCCAGGATCATATCAGCGCCGCCGGTATGCCTGAATTTCGTCCCGCAGGAGTTCTTTTATATGCTAGTAAATCTACTGACATGGGGCTGTCGCTTTTAGCATGCTAAAAAAGAAAGGGAGAAGCGAGCTTTTGGGTCTTATTAATAAAAAGAAGTACTTTCTCAAATTTCAACTCATGATCAGACGGCGAAACTTGGTACCCAATGAAATAGGTTAGATGTTGCGTGACTCTAAGCCCTGTGTGTATAATCTGGCCCCGCTGATATGTATTCGTCCGCTCTCCCTTTTCTTCCGCTGTTATCTGATTGGATGTTTTTGGCTCCACAGGTATGGCCTTCAGACTTCGGAATCTGGAGTAAACTTATAATTGCCAGGATCATAAATAAAAACATTCAAATAAAGCAATAAAGGTGTGAAGGCATGCATAAAAGTTTATAGTGAAACTTAACTCTCACATTTATGGAGATTCCGGTAACGGAATAATTCCCTCCATCTCGGAAGTGTAGGATTCGCTGTCATCCTATAACATGTTCCTACAGATCGAACACTTTGAGCACCCTAAAACCCTTGGATGGAACACTTACACTGTAAGACCCTCAGCACAGAGCTACTCACTTTTCTCAAGGCCAAGACGGACTCTCCTGAATGAGTTCATTAAACACCTTCACCACAATTCGTGTTCCATCGCTTCGCAAAAGTTTACGTCTTTCGATGCGTTAGAGCAAAACCAGGGGTAGAGTACCAGTATTTTGTACAGTAATTACACACAGAAAAAAAAAATCACTTAACTCGGTACAATACGTCTTTGAATGGCGTTGTATGCCAAACAAGACCTGCAATGCAAGCTTAGGCGATAAAAGCAAAATACAGTCTGTCATAATATACAGACTGAGCCAAAAAACTACGAACCGACTGAGCGGTGTTTTTCCTGTCCGCGTCCTCGGCGCTCACTGCCGTCTGCCTCTATCATAGAAAGGCTTCGGATGAAACCATATAACATTTTTAAAACTACTTTTAAAGCTTTTATTTACCAACTTTATGAAAGGAGATGCAGAAACTGGCCACCGTCGTTGTCCATACATTTGTGCCACCGTGCATACGCGAATACAATTTTGCCACCTGTTTTTAGAGAATTAACAGCCAGGGAGCGTGATTTTGCCGTTTTTCAACAAGACTCTGCAACAGCTGATACGGTCAATATTTCGATGAGAACAATTGAAAGTGTGTTTGAGGACAGAATTATTAGCAGAGATGTGGCCCCCTCGGTCCCTCGACCTAACCCCCTGCAATTTCTATCTCTAAGGTAACTTAAACCATAAACTGCACAAGACAAACCGACACACCCTGGAAGAATTAAAACAAAATATCCACCAGGAAATTGCCAGCATTTTTCAACGTGAACAACTTATGGATAGAATTAATTGTTCTTTCACACAAGCCGTGTGTTGGACAGGGTTGGAAAGGTAGAATCAGATGACTGAAAAATTCAATCCCATAGCCGGGATTTGAACCACGGATCTCCCGGTCTCCGTCCGGTTGCTCTAACCACTGAGCTACCATGGCAACATGCCGACACGACATTAATGGTAGCTCAGTGGTTAGAGCAACCGGACGGAGACCGGGAGATCCGTGGTTCAAATCCCGGCTATGGGATTGAATTTTTCAGTCATCTGATTCTACCTTTCCAACTTATGGATAGTTTCCTAAAGAGGTGCCAAAAATGTATGGACAACGACCGTGGCCAGTTTCAGCATTTCCTTTCATAAAGTTGGTAAGTAACACCTTTAAAAGTAGTTTTAAAAATGTATGGTTTCATCCGCGCTTTTCTATGATAGCGGCAGACAGCAACGAGCGCCGAGGATGCGGACAAGAAAAACACAGCGCAGGCAGTTCGTCGTTTTTTGGCTCTCCCTGTATATACTGTTTATTCATTTGTATTTTTATGACCCATTAACTAACTGTTCACTTGTTTCAGGTAAGCTTTTCTCCATCAGCTGCCTATGCTGACAAGTACTGTAACATGAGGGTGGGCACCGAGCGAGCTATGATCCTGAACAGAGTGCTTGTCGGGAGGACACTTTCTGGCTCACAGTTTACCGAAGTGCCAACAGCAGGATATGACACTACTACGGGAAACTATAGTCAAGTATACGTCAAGTATGGCGACAACGAATTTTATCCTGAGTATGTGGCTTACTACTCCAAATTCAACCTTGGTTATAGGTCAGGAGCTTATGGACTTTATTCTGGAAGATACAGCCATACTGATGATGATGATGATTACTTTTATAACTATAGAGATTTTCATGACTATGATTCTGATAGTGACTAAACTTTTGTTCATTTTCAAAAATGATTCATGGGAGAAAATATATGGGGTACTCAAATGAAGGTAGTTCAGGCACAAAAATAATCATGAGCGTTCATTACCTCAGAAGCTTCTAATAACACATTTGATAGAAATACGGCCAGTCTCATAAAAATTTAGAAGCTTTCCAGCTGCTATACACACCCACAATGTTGCAAAATCGCAAATAAACAAACCGATGTCCACGACCCTCTCTTTCCATATCATTTACAACTTGAAAATTGCGAATCCAACATAAAAATGGACTATAAGAAAAAAAAATATTTTGAGATCTCTGTCATCTATTTGCTTATCATCTTGTAATATTTATTATTACACCATTTTATTCGGATCTAATCATTCAGTAAAATAATATTGGTAATTTCAAATTTTAATGGGGGAAAAAAATTAGCTTCACACCCTTGATATGATCCCTTTTTATGCAAATGTTATTTTTGGTTAACAAATTTAAGAAATAAGAGTGGAATGTATTATCTCAAAACTAAATTTAATCCTGTCTTAATAGTAACATAGACTTTGTGGTGAATTGCATCACAACTTTATACAGAGAGTATTACAAAATAATATCACACTTACTTTACTTTTCGATGAATACTACGTCATCTTAACCCAAAAATGTACATTTTTCTTTTGGTTTACGTCTGAGTGTGCGGTTTTTCAGTAGGGAAGTTTGGTGACATGAAAAGAGATTTCCAAATATGGATAAGTTCAAAATTCTCACTGACGGTAAGATTAAAGAAAGAAGAACAGTTTGCATAGTCATCTTTAAATAGGTGTACCATATACAGTTTTCAATGTACCTCGCTGAAACTTTCACTAAAACAAACCAGACAAAATGACGAATAAAATCAGCAGCATAAAAAGAGCACAAAGGTCTATGCGGTCTTTTTACGTCGACCGCTTCAATTATCCCGTCAACAGGGTCATAGGAGGGAGACTGGAATCAGAAACGAAATTAAGGATTTTTTCCATATACTTTAGCCCTTGACCTTGTTATAAACATCGAGGGCGTAATAAAATTAAACTTTGGCTCAGCAAACATTTTAAGCACTGCTGACTACATTAAAAAATGCATTGAGTTGAAATACGAAATATCCACAATTGAGGAAGCTTGAGCTCATAGTAAAATGTCTTTGGATGTTAATTGATAATGCTATAGAATGATTACAACCAATGAGTGACCATGGTGTAATGCAGCATCACTAACGCCAGCAACATGGCTATAGCAACCCTTGCTCATTTTTCCAGCTGCAGCAGTAAGTCCCTTTGAGGGGTCCACTCCGCTGTTGACCTCTCAGATGATGAATGTGGGACACTTAAACAGTATGGAATCCAGGTCATTTTAGCATAATTTAATTTATATACCGTTCGACACTACCTCTACAGTTAAAGGACGTTAAGTTCACAAAAATTTGAAATGTAATTTATAAGATTTATTACAGTGATAATTTTGAGAGTGTCTAACAGGTTAGCTGCCAAACTGAACTAGATCATGATGATGGTGTTATGTGCAACATGCGCCCACCTGAAATGTACAGGGTGGACCATTTAAGTTGAGACTGTATAAATCTCCAAAACTAGGCATTGTAGAAAGAAACGTCTTTAATAAAAGTTGCTTGATATTATGGTGGAAAATAAATGCCATTAGTCGTGTTTTGTTTGGAGGACGTTATGATGGCCATTTTAGGGCAAATTTAATTTTTTAAAATGGGAACCTATAATTAGGGTCAAATTAAATTGACCCTAAAATGACCATCACAACGTCCTCCAAATAAAGCACGACTAATGACGTTTACTTTTCCCATAATATCAATAAACTTTTATCAAAGACATTTCTTTGTACAATGCCTAGTTTTCGAGATTTGTACAGTCTCAACTTAAATGGTCCACCCTGTGTATATAAGAGTGATTCTGTGGCCATGTTACAAACTTTTAGGGATGATAGAGGAGACAGTCATGAACAACTTTCATATAGGAACCCATGTTCAGAAATGCGGCATAATGATAATTAGCCTAAACATTTTAAGTTTTCATTACAAACATTTATTTATTGAATACACTTGAAAGTCATAACGCTCACAACAATACAATTAAAAATACCAACACACGCATTATAACAACTGCTGAAAATGTCCTCCAGCAGTGCCTACCATGTACTGTCACACTTGTTCAAAAATTTCTGGCATGATCCCAACTGTGTCACAGGCAATTAGTATCCTTGCTATTAGGCCCTCTTCTTCGATCAGTGTGCCATAAACAAGGGTTTCAAGATAAGCCCAGAAGAAAAACATCTATTGCTGTTATATCAGTGAACGAGAGGGCCAGCGAACTGGACCACCTCTTCCAATCCACCTCATTGGAAGAGAAAATTTTGAATACTCCCAGAGAGGTGAGCAGGTGCACCACCATGTTGCCACAATAAGCACTGATTCATACAGAATACTCTCTTAACAGCTCAGTTATTACAAAAAAGATCAAGAAACTTCTTGTAAATTTGTCCATTTAAATGCACTGGAGGTAGATATGGCCATAACAAGTGATCATGCAGTATGCCAGCCCACACATTGGCTGAAAATTGCTGTTGGTGGTGTCTAATGTTGTGAAAGTGTGGATTTTTCCTCAGCCCAGATATGGCTATTCCTGCTTTTAAGTATGCATCTCTTGTGAAGCATGACTCATCAGAAAAGAACACAGTGTGTATAAAACCAGGTTCTTGAATACACTTCTGCTAAACCACTGACAGAATTCCACTCTAGGTTGATAATCGGCTGAACTCAATGTCTGCACCTTTTGACAATGAAGTGGGTATTGTTGCTGTAGAATTCTCCTATGTGGCTGCTCACTCACAAGATTAAATACCTGTTTCTCGAATTCAGGTGTTCTGCGTGTTCCTGCACCATTTGCATTTAAATTTGCTCGCGGGCAAATGGAGACATCAGTGAAGTATTGTAAAAGTGGAACAGCCTGGTTAATGCTGTAAGGCAAGGGTGGCAAAAATGCCTTTCTCTCTCAAGTCAAGAAATATGCAACACGCACTACACCACTCAGCAGCACATGCAAAACAAATGAAGAGACGGCTAGAAAAGGAGTTGCACCTGCGAGTCACAGTGCCTCGTGAGTCGCGCTTTCGCCACCATTGCTGTAACGGATATATCAACCAATAAAGCCTTGAAATTTGTCTTCTATTATGGTCTGTTTTTCTATAAATGAAATACATATCAGAAAGTTCTCTTAATATGAATCTTGCCATGATCACAACAGTGTTAACACACCTACATGCAAACATCACCAATAACAACATCTTGGCCTGCATTAAAGAAGACACTATGATTAACATAGCCCTCTGATCACTTTAGAATGAAAAGGTTCACCCTACCAATCTATTACAGACAGCATTCTGACAATACATACCAATGGTTTTAACTATCAACTAGACCTTTCTGCACATGGGTTCCTAATAGTCCCCTCTATCATCCCTAAAACTTTGTAACATAGTCACAGAAACATCCTGTGCGTGAGAGAGAGAGAGAGAGAGAGAGAGAGAGAGGGAGGGAGGGAGGGAGAGAGAGAGAGAGAACCTCATCTAATGTGAAAGTATTGGTTTCCGAGGAAAAAAATTGTGTTTTGGATATCCAGTCTCCATCTATTGTTATAGATATACACTAAAAGTGAAGTACATCCAATGCAACACAAATTCTTAAAGAAAACTTTGATTTAATAAAAGTTATAACCAACTTATATGAATAACTATGGGTAACAGTAATAGTAACCATCTACACTCTTGTCCATTTTATCTCTGAATTACAGCAATGTATTTGTTAGCAACCATTCTTATTTCATTAACTCCACGCTAGTACAAAAAATTTGACCTATATATCACATTGGATAAACATGAATTTGTTAAAGATTACTCAATGATACAGTCTCCCCCCCCCCTCTCTCCCACACACAAAAACTGGCACAAAATATGAGAATTTTCAGTGTAGCACATTTTTTTATGACAAAGCTCATTTTATATATTCCAAATTTACTAGTATAACAAACAAGAGAGAAAGTTGTCAAAAATTGGCTGAATTAAACTTTGCGTACCCCTTTAAGCCCTTATTGGTAGTTTATAATATTTTAATTAGTACATATATGATCTTTTTCTTCATTGCTAATGAAGTATGTATGTCAATCAAAACCATTAACATGAATAGCCAACTGTTAAAATGGTATATATTCTGACCATGAATATTAGGTTAACATAAGTACATCAAATGCTTCTTATTTCCTCATGTCTAAACATGCCTGTCTCCTTAATGGCAGTGAACAGTTGCCATGTTTCTTTTCTTTCTTTCATAGAGTAGGTTAAGAAATGTGAGAAGATACGTTCTATCCATACTCTCCAAATATGCATAAATCACATGAAATTGTTCTATTTCTAAACAGTGATTGGGTAATTAAAGAGTTTTATTGGTGGTAAATAATGTGTAGCTACTCAAGAAGTATACAAGATGGAATAAAAGTAATATTACATGTTAACCTAGCGTGCATGGCAATAATAAGCATTTGCTAAGTGATTTATATTGTATTTAAACATTGCCTTTTGTATTCAGAACTAATAACAAATAAAAATTATGCACCAAAATTGAGGATTATTTATTCATATATAGTATACTTCTTTTCCTTGAAGTATTAGTGATGTTAAATCTGAAAAATCACATCTTCACATCCAAACACATTTTGAACATCAAAATATCCAGTTTACTACTGTGATTCAGTGCAGTAACATTATACACTGTTTCAGAGCTGTAAATGGAATACAATTTTAATACTTTGTGGAATGACATGCAATAAGAAATAGCAATGGGAGATTGCTTCCATTGAAAGGGAGAAGCAATCCCTTCAGGGCAATGGCCTCCTACTGTAGGTGGAGTAGCTCAGTGTAAACTCCCAAGGGAGCCAGACCGCGTTCTATTGTTCATTTGCTGTTGTATGTTAATGTGTCCTACCTGACTGTTTATTGTTACAAACATAAAGAAACAAAACCATATATTTCTCTTGCAATTTTTACTTTTACTATCTCATACTTAGCAGGTAAAGCAAGTGTTGTGTTTCACCCAAAAATTTAATGTCAAGATTATACCAGAAATGCACGGTTTGGGGCCTCCTGAAACCTCTCCCCTCCCAAAAAAAAACCAACATCAGAAGACGTTCAGAGGTGTGCGTGAGAGAGAGAGAGAGAGAGAGAGAGAGAGAGAGAAAGTCAGTTACATACAAAACTTTGTATTTAGTTCACAATGATTTTGAAGAATATCCTCCACCCTAAACTACCTTTTACATGAAAAAGTCTTTGTTATTTTGGATTTTCTCAAAAATGGCTCTAACAATTTTAATTACAATGCATGACAAATTTAATGTATAACTGGAATTTTCTGAGAATAGCCTCTGAAGTGCTCTCTATTCTGAACGACTTTTGTATAACTGGTAAACTATAAGAGATAGACAAAATCTTACTGAAGAAAAAAAGGGAGAAAAAAATTAGATTTTATTAAAGCACACAATTTATGTCAAATAAAACTTTTTGTGTCATTAACAATTTCCGAGGGAATTTTTGTTATTGGGGTTGTAATTTTTTTTTTAATTTTTGTATTAGAAGCCACATAGAAGAAAAATAAGAATTTGTATGAATAGTTTGTAGAAGAGTGAATCGAGAAAGTAGTATGAATGCAACATAAGATTTTTTTTATAATTTGAAGGATTTGATACAAATACACCTCAAATGTTTTGCATCAGCAGCACCAACTTGAAAACTATTAGTAGAGAGGTAAAACAGATCATAGGAATTTTTGCTCTAGATATTATCAGGCTTCAAGCTGGTGAATTGTTAATGGAAAACCAACATTTTGGGAGTGTGCATCCTTGCCATTATCAGGACACTTATGCACACTCCTGAAATGTCCTGTTCCACCCATAATTCACGTGGCTTGAAGTCTGATAACATCTATAGAGTATATGTTCAGTATGAAAGCTTCAGCTCTTACTAGGGAGTTTTGTTCTGAAAGCTGAGAAACATATAACATCAGCATCATCATAAACTTTATTATGCCCATCATAATTCAGTTTGAAATGAATTTGTCTAATATACAAAGTGCTCTTTCATACCTAAATTCTGTTTGTTTAAAATTAATTTTGTCACTTGGTGATTGACATGTGAAAAGTAGCATTATTATAAACGATTGTTGCAAACTATTATGTAGAGAAATTTTAGTATGATAGTAAATCTATAAATGTTTAAACTGTTACATTTAAAATTTGATCAGTGCATATAACAACAAAGTCTCTGTTGTCATATTAATATAGTTGTTTCACAAAGGATGAAGGTGTAAATATAGGAGAAAAGTCCAGGGGAAGCCAAAAACGGGAGAAGTCTGCAAGGTAGCTGCAATCTGAGAAAGGTAATGTATTGCTAGGAAGCAATCAGTATTATAAGTCACTACTTCTGTATTCTTGGTGTCAATATAAGTTTTCGGATACTATCAATAATGCTGGGTAATTAATTATCAATTCCTTTCTGTCTTATGTTAAAGACCTGGACTTTCTTAAATTTATTGCTTCAAGAAGGCAAAACACCCTTCGAAACCGTTGAGTACTATTCCAAATAAAGGAAAGTCAATAGGTTTTAATCCAAACTTCTTCAGCTGATCAGCTGTGTGCCAGTGATAAGCAATATTTTGAATTGTTTGTTTATAAGGAACTAAAAGAAGAAAGAAAAAAAAATGATAATGATGAAGTACCATGTTTTAGTTGAAATAAGTTGTTTTGAATTTATCATCCTGTTGACAAACACACTGGACCACATTAATTCCAGTTCAAATTTCCACATTTTGATTAAATTTTTTTTTTTATATATTAACCCAGCAGAAATATTTTATAATAGAAATAAGCAAAACAATTGCTTCATAGCATCCAATTTTGAACTGTGCTGAATGAACTACCCATGGACAGGGGCGTGTGCAAGGGGTGGTGGGCAATATCGAAACAGTGCAGTCTCATTTTTGTTTTCTGTAAGTCATATACTTAAAGGTTTTAATCTACCATATTGAACATAATAAAGATGCAAATAAAAATACTGTATGCATCAAACCAATGGTAAATAATGGGATGACAGTGAATTTAATCCTTCTTTTGGAAGATTATCATTCCACATGGTTGATTAAATGGCTCACCCCTCCCATTTTACTATCTGTACACATTTAGTCACAGGTAGCTAGTTGGTTATAGAGCATCTCCTGTAGTTGTAGTGGAGTGAGTGGGTCTCCTTGTAATTTATGGATAGTTCAGTCTCTGTGTACTCGTGTTTGCCTTTTGGTCCTATAAATACACAGTTGGTTGTGAGTCATAATGATCCATCAAATCCTTTATTTAGCCAATACCCTGTTCAGTGATCCAATTCAAATCCCTCTAACATGTGTAAACTTCTGAAAGTGACCATGGAATAAAGGTATCACTGAGAACTGTTTCTGCTATTTCTGCTTCAGCTCTGCCCCTTGCCCAAATGCACTCTCTGTGTATGCCCCTGACTTCGGATATGCACTTCTAATTACTGGATTTTGTTATATTTTGTACATTACAGTGAAACATTTTAGTTTCAAGATTTTTACTTTTTCTACCACATACATAATAGGTAGAGAAGATATTGCATTCCATCCAAAAATTTGATGCTGAGATTTCATTGGAAATACATGTTTTGAGGCCCCTAAATAAAAAAACAGGCATTTTTATAAAATGGTGTGCATTTGATTAAAGTGTCATATATTAAAAGATACTTACGTGACAGATCAAATGTATATCTTGAATTTTCTGAGAATAACC
This sequence comes from Deroplatys truncata, assembly GCA_030765065.1. Lineage (NCBI taxonomy): Eukaryota > Metazoa > Arthropoda > Insecta > Mantodea > Mantidae > Deroplatys > Deroplatys truncata. Next base: position 49,764,799 of record CM060985.1, read on the forward strand.
TTTGAAGTCCTGTTCATTCAGAAGGAATTTGATATAATCTTGTATAACTGGTAAATGTTGAGCGATAGACAAAGACGTACTTGGCAAAAAATGTGGATCTCTTTAAAACACCCAATTTATTTAAAATAATTTTGTGGCATAGGCCATTCCTGAAGTATCTGTCATTAATGGTTTGCATTGTTCAACTTTGGTCATACTTTTAAATTCCTGTTAACATTCAATTGTTTTTCTCGAATGCATAGAAACAGTATGTAATTTTAAGGCAGCGTATGGCATCCAATTCTTTGACATTTGACTATCGCAGTTTCCTTTGTATAACGAAATGTGTAATGCAGCTTTTTATAGAAAGGTTTATCTGAATTAAAGTGGAATAGATAGAAAAATAAGCTTTCATAAGAGTAATTTGTATACTCAGCAATAAACAATAGAGGGTAGAGAATAATTAAGCAATAGCGTCACTTGAACAAACGGATCACACAGCTGCATTATGCTACACTACTCTTTCACACTTTCTCACTATTTTCAGCCCATAAAACTGAGTTACAGGAAGCAAAGGGTAAAACAAAAGGTAAGCCAGTGGGTAAACAGTAACAGGAAATGACAGATTCTGGTATCCATTGGCCCAAGTTTACCCTATATGATTTTTTAAATTCAGATGATTACAATAACAATGAATCTTACCATTTACAAAACCATAATATATCTTCTCTTGCTTAACAATTTTAGCAACAGATGCATATAGTCTTTGTTGTAACCAAAAGCAAGGCAGACTAAAAATTATGAAGCAAAAGAGTAACCCTAAATACATACCCAAAAATTTTACAAACAATTAAAAGAATACCCAGCTAATAAACAGAGTACCTGAGCAATTCTATATTATCCCACTCAAGCTTCAATAACCCCATTTAATCTGGATTTTAAAGCACCACTAAAAACACATATCATAGCAGAACAAACTTACAAAAAACAAACCATATGATCCTGTATATGACTTATGGACAAACTACTTATAGGAATATTAATACATTAGAGGATGAACTATGAGATGGTCACTGAGTCCAGTGGAAGTATAGGTATAAATCACAAACAGTTGCATGTCTATGAAACTTGCCATTCAACATGCTCTCAAAGGCAGACAGAACCAGACCCACTCTCACAGAGGAGAGCAGCAAATGCTACATGCTATCCTAGACTGAGCGCGCATATTGCAAACATAATTAATTAGAACTATTTCATATGGCATGCACTGGTATAAAAAAATATTGGCACACAGCATACAAATATAGAGAATAATCCTGGTTATACCTCCGTAGAGTTGTTTGGTTATTCATGTCAATGGCTTTATATTGCTACAAGTAATACAAACTACGCAAAACTGCATCTCTGCTCATATTATTATATTCCACTCTGTGGCCCCCCCCCCATTACTCCGTCTTTCTATCTCTCTCCTCCTCTTTCACTATTGCTTTCTCCCTTCCTTTTCAATTCTTTCATTTTCTTCCCCTATTGTGTTCTCTATCAATGCACATTGATGTTTTGAAAACTGGTAATAAAAATAATTTTTCTAGGGAGTTAATAATTATAAATAATAAGTTAGATACTTTGATTTTTATATTTTGTGCCCATGTACAATTCAAACCTTTGGGTAAAGTAATTTAAGATGCTGTATAGGATATTTTCAAGTGGGATCTATTAACGTGTCATATACAAAGTTTCATAAAAATTGGTTTAATCATTCTAACACAGAAAGGCTAAAAAATTTAAATATGTCAAATAATAATAATAATAATAATAATAATAATAATAATAATAATAATAATAATAATAATAATAATAATAATAATAATAATAATAAACACAAAATATCTTTTGGGGGGTTTCAAGTTAGCCCATGTGCAATAGTATCTATTATCCAAAAAATAATTTTTTTTTCAGCTTTATTATATGTATAAATTAAGAAATAAGTGCTCAGCTGCACAATTTATTATGTATAAGAATTATTAGAAAGACATAATTGGGGTGTGTCCAGCCCCATGCCTTCTTGCAAATGACAGCTTGGGTTTTTGCCTTCTTAATTAAGCACCTTCCAAGAACAAACCACAAACACACTATCCCTGCATTATGTTCTCCATCACACTCTTACTTGCTGACTAATAAACAATCCTTTTTATAATATAAGTGAATTTATGGAACTACAAGTCTGCATTAATCTCTAATGATAATGTCTATATTGTCTATAGCGACTGTATTTTAAATTAAATTGTAATAGTATTTGTTGTAATGCAAGACAAAGTTGTATTTACAGCACAAAAAGATTGAAGAGTTGTTTTTCATTTAAATGCATAAAGTTCAAACATTTTTATATTTTAATAATGGTTTATGTATTTGCTCCTTATACCAGTTTTGTTAAAATTACATTAATTTAATTTTATATATAATATTTTTACTGATCATCCTATACTTGACCATCATAAAAACTGCGCCATTTTATGAATTGAACCAATACTGTCAATGAAATTAGTTATGTAATAAATAACTACCAAAAGCCTATTTTTGAGTTGAAGAAATAAACAATTTCTTATTTATTTTGCCAAAGAAATGCTATATAAAGTATAAATAATTTTTAGCACTGACCCTGAATGAGAAAATCTTGTGCTCCAGGGGGTTAGATTCCTCCCAAACATCTGCAGAGCGATGCAGTAATATTAACAAACAATAATCAAGTAAATAAACGTTTGTGCCAAAAAACATAATGCTAATTGTAACTTATAAAAACTAATTTTTTTTCATAGAAAATAACGCTCGATTAGTGATAAATTTAAAAAAAATTACTGAAAAGGTTTGATTTCAACAGAAAATTTAGTTCCTGTTTAGCATTAAAAAAGTGGACAAACCATTTTACCCATTTTGAATTTTAATTCTAGTAAGAGGTGACAATGACTAATGATTTGTTGCAAAATCTGGCCTGGAAGGGTTTTGGATCATTTTAAATATTTGCCTAGCAGTTATTTTCATTGTGACTGATATAAAGTCAGATGAAAATGAAATTAAATGATAATATACGTACATTAGCATCAGTCATGTACATTATTTTGTATGACATATAACAAGTGAACACTGTCTCTGATTTTTTTATTCCATTCATCAAATGTGTATATTTAGGACTAAGTACATATTTGCGAAGAGTTGAATCGCTTAGCATTTATAAATGCAACATTGAGTAAATTTATATCTGTGTTGTAAAACTGATCTATTTATTTATTTATTAGATAATGCACATTAGACTATGTCAAAGCTTACAATAAAAGTAACAAAAGGATATCAATATTAAGCATTTCATTCATGTTATAAAATGCTTTATTAATGAGCCAACTAGGTATATTTTATACATTGAATATTTGTTTATTGCAAAGATTAAATAATTGGTGTGGAAATTTATTTTCCATTTTAATACCCATGAGTTTGTAGTTCTTGTGATTTTCACTTAGCCTGCTAAAAGAAAATTGAAACATATTTTGCAGTCTTATATTATAGAAGAGCAGGTCATTCCTTGTTATATAAACATTTAATTATCTTTCACATATAATTAACGCCAGTATATATAAACATATAACAGTGCATTCTTTTTAAATAAAAAGCGGTTGACAGTGTTCTGTGAAGGTAGAATCTATCTTATTGGTTTACGTCTATGTGAAATTAGCCCTGGCTTTTTTATTTTTCATTGAACCCCCCCCCCCTCCCGATTTAACCAGGCAGGTCATATTGGATGGTGATTTAATGTATGAAATCTACTCAGATGAGTCTGGAGCCCTTGGGCTTATGTCACCACTCAGGAAACTAACTTAGATTCAAGTTTGAGACCTCTGGAATAAGGGATAGGCATCCCAATATATAGTGGTGGGTTTTGATCAATATTTTTAATAATTAGATTTTGTAAAATTAATGCTATTATTTCACATCACAGATTTGATAAAATGTTTGTGTCAGTGAACTGCCTTAAAAGTCTGTTTGTACCAAAGTTGATTAAATGGTACTTGCTCAGTTAACCATGCAGGGAACACAGAGACCAGGAAAAATTCGTCATACACCACATTTTTTATTTCCATGTGTGAAAAATGCCATTACCAATTTTTGATAAGTCTTTTATTCTTAGTTTGGAATTACAGCATATTTGTTCTGGTTACACATAACGCAGATTACTCACGTTAGTTATCATAGATGTTTGACTTAGTTTATTCATGTTCGAATTATATGATTGTGCTGTTGGTTAACCCCAATTTTGTTTAAATTTCTTATGTACAGGACACTATACACTTCATCAGTATTTCTGTGCTTTAATTAAATATACTTTTATTTATTTATTTTTCTTGCATCAAAGTGATTTGAAGTTATCACTTGCAAAAGACTCTCAGCATGCTTTATTAAATATGAGAATTTGTTCAATTTGTCAACTATTTGTTTGTTTCCCTAATTTAATGTGAACTGTTTAAAATCAAGCAGCTTTGGAACAATAGCATTGAGTAATTCTGCTAAATCCTTTAAGTGTAACTATGTCAACGACAAATAACCATAATCAAGAACTTCAATTTAAAGGTTAGGTTAGATGAGACGGGGTTAGGTTAGCTATCTCTCATTTATGTACCTACTTTTCCAATTTGAGCTTCTATTTCCTAACTCGACTCGGGTTTTAGTCCAAATTTGGATACCTACAACATGTTGAATGCTCGATGTTTCCGAAATCGTAAATAAAAGAAATAGGTACTTTTGAAAATTTCCGCATAGACATCTTAAACTCATTTAGTACACTCTAACCTATAAAACCATAACAGTTACCTCAGACTGGAACATCTGCTTATCCAGAACTTGTTGACAGGAAAACAGACGGTAGTTGCCAAAAATAAACACAGGCAAGCACAGGTTATGAAATGAACATCGAATTGTCACTGAGGAGCTACAACCTCCTTTATCATCAACCAAATTCTGAGCGAAACTATGTGCATATGATTTAGAGCGTAGAAATCTGTACTCGTTTTTTCAAAGAATTCAAATTCGCCTTTTATCCAACTTCTATTTAGTGCATCTGCCTCTTTCAGGTACAGATTGGAGATGGCGCTTTTGAGCAAATAACACATCTTCCTCAGTCTGAAAAGTCAATAGACAATACTTCTTCTTCTTCTTCTTCTTCTTCTTCTTGTTTTGAATACGTGTATGTGTACTATGAAAACTCCACACGTAATAAAGAAAATGTAGAATTTTCTACAAAATTGTTTTTACTCTTGCTCTAAATGCAGTCATTTCCAACTGGCTGCTCTGTAACGTTAATAAGGGGTAGTTCTCAGCCCCGGTTCTTCACTTTGCTTTTATGGTTCCTAAGTTCTGAGGATCACATAGGCAACGCATATACTGCAAGAGGAACGTTCTACTCCTCTCTACGTCAAAACAATCGACACTGAAATTACAGTTAATTTGCTGTCTGAGTTTCCACAGCAACGAAGTATTTGTTTATTGTGTATAATAGTTTGACACATTGAATTGAGTTTCGTGTTGATTTCTGCAATTGTGGTTCTCGCAACAGAAGAGGTTTTCACGTAGGATGTTAATCTCAGACGAGTTCTCATCAACTAGACCACGGCCAAAAAGCACGGAAACTACATTTTACTGGAAGAGAGGTGTTTATCGTGGAACATTATTTCCGGTCATACGGAGTACGACGTCAGAATGGACCACGTTTGCTTCACATTAAAGAATAGTACGAAGAACGATCTGGGTAATAAGGAGGTACCAAATAACAAAACAATCTTAGCTGTCGTTGACAGTTTCGTCGTACAGGATCCGTCGTATGTCAACGAAAGGAGACAACAGGTTGTCCAGGAACTGTCACCACAAACGAGAATCAGGGATTACAACTCCAACAGATGTTAGTAAAGTAGTCTACGATGAACATAACTGAAACTTGGTTTGGGCGATAGGTTTGTTCGGCGGATGTTTAAAGAACCGGCTAGATCTCATCAGCGTCTAGTAGGAAGGGATGAGCGAGGAACAGCCTATATCGCGGGAGAGTCCCTTGCCCTTCTGCAAGGACGCTTTGGAGAACGTTTAATTTCTCGGGGAATTCTATTCCTACATCTAGTTGCTCCCTGGAGCTCACGACCCTGATGCTCCATGGAGCTCACGACCTGATGCGCCCCGGAGCTCAGCATCCTGATGCTCCCCGCAGCTCTCTACCCTGATGCGCACCGGAGCTCATGACACTGGCGCGCCCCGGCGCTCACGATGCTGATGCTCCTCGTGAGCTCACAACCCTGATGCTCCCGGAACTCACGAACCTTATGCTCCCCGTATCTCACGATGCTGATGCTACCCGGAGCTCAACACCCTGATGCTCCCGGAGCTCACGACCCTGATGCTCCCCGGAGCTCACGATCTTGTTGCTTCCCGGAGCTCACGACCCTTATGCTCCCGGAACTGACAATCTTGTTGCTTCCCGGAGCTCACGACACTGATGCTCGCCAGGGTTCACGATCCTGATGCTCCCCGGAGCTCACGACCATGTTGCACCCGGAGCTCACGGATCTGTTGTTCTCCGGAGCTCACGATCCCGGATGATCCCCGGAGCTCACGATCCTGATGCTCTCAGGAGCTTACGATTCTAATGCTCCCGGAGTTCACGATCCTAATGCTCCCGGAGCTCATGACTGTGGCACCCCGGAGCTCACGAACCTATTGCTCTTCGGAGCTCACGACACTGTTGCTACCCGGAGCTCACGACACTGTTGCTTCCCGGAGCTCACGATCCTGATGCTCCCGGAGCTCACGACACTGTTGCTACCCGGAGCTCACGACACTGTTGCTTCCCGGAGCTCACGACCCTGATGCTCCTCGGAGCTCACTACACTGTTGCTACCCGGAGCTTATGACACTGTTGCATGCCAGAGCTCACGATCCTGATGCTCCCCGATGCTCACGACCCTGATGCTCCTCGGAGTTCACGACACTGATGCTCCCCGGAGCTCACGACCCTGATGTACCCGGTGCTCACGACCCTGATGCTCCTCGGAGTTCACGACACTGTTGCTACCCGGTGCTCAAGACCCTGATGTCTACATATGGAATATATTGAAAGAATCAGTTTTCAGGACAGATGACGCACCTGCAAATATTCCCGAACTATGCGAGAAGTTAACTGTGATCTTTGTGTCCTTAAAGCAACCTTTGATTGTTAGTGATCTACAAAACATTATGAACAATGCGTGGCACGCGATGGTACGCATTTTCAACACATTCTGTTTTTATATTTATTCATTTTTAAACTTTTTTATGGACGCTTTTTAACTGCTGCGGTCCTTAGTGTCCCATTCTATATTGAGCGTGAAAGACCGGTAGCTTTGCTCAGAGGCCTCTTTATCAGGCTTGAGGTTCCTTTATGTGCCGTAAATCTACGACACGGGACCACCGGCTTTACTTCCGTTCCAAAGGAAGCCATGCTAAGGATATTTACGCCCGAAAATATCCATCGCCTTCCGCCGGGTTTGAACCCGCGACCGTGGGAACACGGTGACCACACCACGGAGGAGGACGAACACATTCTGTGCCAACACCATTAACTAACATTCCAGTGTGGTTTGTTTTGCCGCATACTGTAGTTTCATGATTGGGAACCGAACACGATGTTAGTTGGTGCCCCACAAACTGCAGGCTGCACAATACTAAATTAAAGGGGCTGTGGGCCACCTGATATGACAACTTACTTTCCCTTCGTGGTTGTTCTGTCTTCAGAACATCTTTCACGGTTCTTCCAGTGTCTTCTTCCTTTCGGATTGAAGTTCTAAGCAAGTTTCGATAATCTAGTGTGTAAGTCCTTTATTATCGTTTTCTTTCATTCTATATCATCTTTTTTCACATTCACAATAAATCTCAACATTATAAAATATATACATATTATGTCGCAAATTGCATCCAAAATCACATAAAGTAATCAACTACCCCTAGTTTTTCGTAGAAGGCTTTCCTTGTATGCCCTAATAAACATATCAAGTCAACAGAGACGAGAAATGATTATGGTTAATGAGCACACAATTGATCTCGAGGTCCAAAGAGCTGAGATTTACCTAACACTTGTCTTTTGGGTAAAAGAGAAATAAGAACATAATTCTTGTGAACAGAAAGAAAGATAATGGAGTAAGTTTCAGATTTTAATTATTTAGGCTGGGAAATTTCATTATATGATTATGAGGAGGGCACGAATAACAGAATAGTAAAACTCAAGTGTGTATGTGGAGCTATTAAAAGAACACTAGGACTTAAAGAGAGACAACTAAAACTTTGGCAACATTATGATATTGTCCACCTAAAGTATGGTAATGAAAAATCACGAAAGATTCTTTGAAGCAGCAGAAATGGCTTATATTTTTAATATATATATATATATATATATATTAAAATGGATGCAGTCATATTAAATAACATACATTTTAAAATAAAATATTACGATTTTGAAATTCATAAACTACAGCATTTAATGTCTTTTACCTACATGTGCAAATAACAGTTCTAAAATATTATTTGTCTAAAAACTTAATTTACGTGTACCTATTTTATAGCTTTTCTACAAATATCACTCGTGTAAAGGCGTAACTTTTATCTACCTGTGTACTATTTATTGATTAAACTTGCTGAATTGTAAGCTTGCACAATTTGACAAAACAAAGAATAAGAACATAATAAAGATGAAACAAATGTGATACATAAATAATAAATTTATATAGCATAAGATAAAAAAGCTTACAGATAATATAACTTAGTTTTATAATTTCGGAATACAGATGGTGTCTTAATAAGTTTAAGGAGCCTTTAAGTGCAGGTTTAGATACCGTCAAAATGATTTTGGATATTATACCCGATTTCTTTAAATTTGAAGCCAAAAAGTGAGGAATGGTTCCTCGAGCTTCTACCATCAGACCAATTACTTCCATCTCCTCCAGATTATACGTTTTTTTTTGTATAACACTTGAAGGTTGGTTCATGGATTTATTTTTTCTGCTTGTCTACTTCCAGGGGCTGTTCGACTTGTGTTTCGGGGAGTACTGTTGGTTCATTTATAAGCAATTATATCGTTCCTCTGGTGCTGCCTTGCGCAACGAGACCTTGAACTTCCTCATGGACTGTAATACATTTTTGGAGAAAAACTGCATTTAAGTGATAACTACGGTGATATACAATGTTTAGGCTGGACCGAACTCAACGTTTAAAATATTCATTCATTCATTCATTATCTGTTTACCCTCCTCTTATGTAGGACTTACACCCCCCAGGACTTACAAGCGGGTGCCTGGGGTCAGAGGCCCATCGAGGAGCAGACACTCATGGATCAGACAGAGCATCCAGGATGGGTGATCAGCCCGATGCCTGGTATGGGATGAAGGAAGTAGATGAAACGAAATGTTGGTGAAATGGATGAAAGGAAAGGTGATGATGGAGCAGTTGGTGGAATGAATGGCGGGGGAAACCGGAGAACCCGGAGAAAACCCGCCCAGACGCCGCTTCGTCCACCACAAATCCCACATGCAGGTCCCTGGGATTGAACCCGGGCCACCTCGGTGGGAGGCGAGCGGTCTAACCACTCGTTTAAAATATCGATTTATAAATATGCTTAATGAGTACACGTCAATAAATGAAATTAAACTGAGTTTTATTTATGGACGCTCTTTATCTATTATGGTCCTCAGCGTCCTATTCCATACTGGGAATGAAACAAAAACTTTTGCTCATAGGCCTCTTTATAAAGCTTGAGGTTCTTTTACGGTTCTTCTACGACCTGGGACCACACCCACAAAAATCCACCGTCCTCCGCCGGGTTTGAACCCGCGGCCTCACGCTTCTCATGGCATATTTGGGAATTCCGAAGTACCTCTGTCTCTTTCTCTCTCATAGTAGCTGCCGCTGTTTCCAACTCCATGCACTGCTAATGACGTTTCAGGGAATTCGTATATATCTCTATCTCACTCATTGATCCTCTCATACAAGCTGTTACTTTTACCAATTCCCTGTGTTGCTATCGACCGCTTGCTAATTGTTTTAACTTGCTAGCTCGCTTTTCCTGTCCAACATTTCTTTTACAGTGGATTATAATATAATACACACGATTATAATATTTAACATTACATATTCTCTGCTATTAGTTTCCCTATCGTTTATTAACATATCTGTGATTATATTCTTTTGCATATAATCTATGGAGTAGGTGTTCCCCTATAAATATGTGTAAGGGAACTTTGGAATACGTAAGTGAAGCTCGAAAAACCATAAACAGTTCAAAAGTAAGAAAAGAACTCAAAGTAGAAAGATTACGGGGTCAAATGAAGCAAAGGAGATAAAAATGTGAACGGCACTTAAAAGCCTAATGTGTTATGATCACACGTATTTTTCTACCCACTAATTTTTATTTGCATATCTGTTATATAAGTTGTTTATACAAGAGCTTATTTTTCCATCCACCTCATATTAATCGAGATAAAGATTTGCAGAAATAGTTTCATTATAAATTTCGCCGTAGATACAAACGATACTGACCTTTATGTTAATACATACTTGCACGACTATGACAGACAAAAAATCTGATGTATTGCACCCACATGCCTTTCACTTGTAGAAACTATTTTTACATTCGCTTATACTCCATCTACTTCATGTTAATCGAGATAAACATTTGCAGAAACTACCTTATTGCTAATTTTCTTGTAGATGTAAGGGGAATATGGTAGGCTTTAAGCGACAGTCAAATCTTTTAAGAGCTGGTTGCTATGTGGACCATTCCGTTCCCTTTGCATGTTTAGGGCATAAGAAAGAAGGAAAGAAAGAAAAAAGAAAAGAAATAAAGAAAAACGAATAACGAATTACCATCTGTGGGAAAAGTATAAGTATTGGAAAATTCAAACAAATAACAAGGAACATCTCGGAAGTGGTTCGCTCCACAAAAAAGAGTATATGATGTAAATTGTGGGTTTTAACGAGATCTACATTTATTTTGTGTAGTGAAATTTCGTCTATCTCTTACAACTTACCACTTTGTGAAAGTAATTCAGGATGAAGAGGACTTTTGGGGACATTCCCAGAAAATTCAAGATACAGATTTTATTTGCCTTAAATGTCTTAAAAATATGACATTTTAATCAAAATCGATAGAGCTATTTTTGAGAAAAATGAACATTTTCGAAAAATGTTTCATGTAAAGGGTAGTCTGGGGTGGGGATTTTCTTGAAAATCTTCGTGTCGCATCTTTAAAAGATACTGAACGTAATACCAAGTTTGGTATTTATCCGACTTTTCGTTTTTGAGTTATGCTGTTCACAGACAGACACACGGACATGTTTCCATAAATGCTTTATTTGGATTCGGCATATCTCAAAACACGTATTTCCGGTGAAATCTCGGTATCATATTTTTGGGTGGAATGCAATGTAGTAGAGAAAGTAAAAATGTGGTGACTTAGTACTCGAAAATTTGTGACTGTGTGGATAATTCAGGCGAACCATAACGAATATTTCGGAAGTAGTTAATGCCACTAAAACGTCATTTGACTTTATTGTATATTTTGACGAGTTTGAGTTCTTTCCTGGAGTATGGTTTGTGTATTTCCAGCGACTTCCCAATTATGCATACATTATACACAATTGTAACAATGAATAGGACTGTGCAGGCTATTTACAGAAAATTCAAGATATACATTTTATTGATTATGTCAGTGCCTAAAACATGGCATTCTAATCAAAATCGATAGAGCAGTTTTTGCGATAGTAAGATACTGTAAATTTTCTCACATAAGGTAGTTTGGGACAGGGACATTTAATGGGAAAATCTCCTTGTTGTCGCCTTGAAAGATGGTGCAGCTATATACAAGATTATTATTCATCCGACATTTTGTTCTTGAGTTAAATATTATGGCGTTTTCTCTCTCTTTGGATTCAGGGACTACAACACATGTATTTACAGTGCAATTTCGATGTCTAACTTTTGAGTGGAATGCACTACTTCCTCACCCTTATAGGTAAGCGGTAGAGAAAGCAAAACAGATCCCCAACAATGTTAAATATCAGCCTCAGGGAGAAAGAAGTGCTGATACAAGATGAGAAGGAAAATATCTAGTGAAAGGCATATTTTTGGTTTTCTAATTGATATTAATCGGAATTTGCTCTTTAATTTGATGTATTGCAGGCACAATACTTTACTTTAAATATCTATTTAAAAATGTGTTACATTCACATAACTTTCTCTACCCACTACCTTTCTTCTACATACTACTCTTGCAAAAGTTTACTCTTGTATCTTCAAGTTAATTGCGCTAAACGTGTGCATAAAACATACTTCCATTACACATTTTGTATAGGTACAAAGTGGATGTCGTCCTCCGTGGTAAAGTGGTTACCATAATAGTCTCTATTACCCGAGGTCGCAGGTTCAAACCCGGCGAAGGGCGATGGATTTTTTCGGGCGTAAAAATCCTTAGCATGGCTTTCTTCGGAAGGGAAGTAAAGCCGGTGGTCCGTGTCGTAGATTTACGGCACGTAAAAGATCTTCAAGCCTGATAAACAGGCCTCTGAGCAAAATTACCGGTCTTTCACTTCCAATATAGAACGGGACGCTAAGAACCTAGTAGTTTAAAGAGCGTCCATAAATAAAACTCAATTTAATTACTTACTCTACTACGTAAAGTAAATAGGGGAAATATTGCATTCCATCCAATAATTCTATACCGAGATTTCACCGGAAATACCTGTTTTGATGCCCCCTGAATCCAAAAAAGTGCTTTTAGAAAAGGTCCGTTTGTGTGTCTATAAACAGCATAACTAAAAAACGAAAACTTGGATAAATACCAAACTTGGTATTTAGGTTCAGTATCTTTTAAAGATGCGACACGAAGATTTTCAAGAAAATCCCCCACCCAGACTACCCTTTACATGGAAAATTTTCGAAAATTTGTATTTTCTAGAAAATGACTAACGATTTTGATTAAAACATCATATATTTAAACTATTTTCATGACAAATAAAACGTATATCTCGAATTTTCTGGGAATGTCCCCAAAAGTCCTCTTCATTCTAAATGGCTTTTGCATAATTGGTAAACCGTAAGAGATTGACAACATTTTTTATGCACAGAAAATGTAGATCTCTTTAAAACACAGTTTATGCCATATACATTTTTTGTGTGGATTGAACCATTTCCGAGATATTCCTTGTTATTTGTTTGAATTTTCTAATACTTTTAGTTTTTCTCAAATGGAAATTCGTTATTTTTTTACTTTCTCTACTGCGTATAGTAAGTAGGGGAAGTATTGATTCCACCCAAAAATTCGATACTCAGATTTCACCGGAAATATATGTTTTGAGGCCCCCTGAATCCAAAAAAAGCATTTTTGTAAACATGTCCTTGTGTGTGTCTGTGAACAGCATAACTCAGAAACGAACAGTCAGATAAACACCAAACTTGGTATTTAGGTTCAGTATCTTCCAGAGATGCGACACGAAGGTTTTCAAGATAATCCCCCCACCCCAGATTACCCATTATATGGAACATTTTTCGAAAATTTGTATTTTCTCAAAAACGGATCTAACGATTTTTATTAAAGTATCATATGTTTAAGACATTTTTATAGCAAACAAAATGTATATCTTGAATTTTTCTGGAAATGTCTTCAAAAGTATTCTTCATTGTGAACGACTTTTGCATAACTGGTAAACCATAAGAGATAGACAAAATTTTACTACACAAAAAAATGTAGATCGCGTTAAAATACACAATTTATGTCATATACATTTTTATGTTGAGTGAACCATTTTGGAGATATTGCTTGTTATTCCCTTAAATTTTCCAATACTTTTTCTCAAATGGGAATTCGTTATTCATTTATTTTTGTCCTGGTAATGCAAAGAGAATGGAATACTCCACATAGCAACCAGCTCTTAAAATATTTGACTATCGCTTAAAGCCTACCAATTCCCCTTGCACCTATAAGAAAATTAGCAATAAGATTAACATCTCGATGTCTCGTTTAACATGAAGCATATGGAGAATAAGCGTTTGTAAAAATAGTTTGTACAAGAGTAGAGAAAGTCATGTGAGTGTAACACAGATGTTTTTTTCATGTCCTGGACATGCAAAGAGAATGGAATGCTCCACATAGCAACCAGCTCTTAAAATATTTGACTATCGCTTAAAGTCTACCAATTCCCCTTGCACCTACAAAAACTTAGCAATAAACTAGTTTCTACAAATGTTTATCTCGAGTAACATGAAATACGTGGAGAATATGGTTTGTAAAAAATAGTTTGTACAAGAGTGTAACACATGAGATTTCTTTTTTGGTTTGTTTGCAAGGAGATAGCGTCAGTCAGTGTTTAATACCGTGTCGCTATATGCTGCCCTGAGATACAACTGAATACCCCCAGCACTTTTTTGTGTAGTACACAGTTGTGCATAAAAAGTGTCACATTCCCCTAGATCGCTATAGCGTTTTTCCTCCGTAAGGTTTCCACCTTCAGGTAACCAACTTTTGACTCCACCCAACCAGTATCAGTTCTGTATGTGACTGACCTGAAAAACAATACACGGGCATAAAAATTAACCAATGAATGATGCTTATGATCTTCGGGGAATTCGCCCTTCCAGAGGAAGGGGTGAAAAATTATGTGCATGTAAGGTTAAATTGAACCATATCGACACCTCGATATTTACATATATGAGAGCATTCATCAGCGACGTGGAGATGAAGGTTAAAGTTGTTGTCGCTTCTAAACGATAATTAAGAAAACGGTAGTGTAGCATAGAAACATAAGGTTTAGTTGTAATGTTATCCTCGGCCGCAGTATCGGGGAGGTAAAGTACCCTCCAATCCAGGGGCTAAATTACGCTCGAAAAACAGAGGTGGTCACGCTGGTAGGGAGTGGGGCTAGACTTTGTCATTACCAACGAAACAGAGCCAATTTTGATCAAACAAAAATATTCGAAAGCTTTCAGGTAAGTTTTTCAATGTAAAGGATAGTCAGGGTTGGGAAAAATTTCTTGAAATGCTGTGTCGCATTTTTTGAAGATACTGAATTTAAATACCAAGTTTGATATTTATTAGAATTTTGGTTTTTGTGTTATGCTGTACACACACACGGACCTTTTTATAAAATGCTTTTTTTAGGTTTAGGGGGCCTCAAAGCATGTATTTCCTGTGAAATCTCGACATCGAAATTTTGGGTAGAATACACTACCTCCTCTTAGCTACTATGGGTTGCAGAGAAATTAAAAATGGTAATACTGCATCTGCTATGAATTCTGCACGTCTTCACAAAAAAACAACACCCACACACGTTGGAGTAGAGAGGTAAACTTTATCCCATATTTTAGGGGAAGTTTTGCCCTACATATTGATACTACTGCTAAAGTATGGTAGCTTCTGTGTGCTCAAGCTATGAGGTTTCCTTCTTGGCAGATATGTGAGGTATTTTCTCCATTTTTGCTTTGAACAGCTTCTATTGTGAATGAAATGTTCTTGTATAAATGACGCGTTTCCTCAGAAACTATTAAAGATAGAAAATGAATTGTTAGGATGATAAAAACGTCTAAGCGCTGTTGTGGATCTTGGTGTTAGTAAAAATAATTGCTAATACATTTTAAACAAAGTATGGTGTACTTAAAAATAACTCTATATTCCTTAATAAAAAAACTTTTTGGATAAAAGAGTGTACTTAGAACTCATGCATCTACATCCTGTAAAAAATTTCAGTCTGATATAAAATAGTTCCTGAAATAATGGGTCGTGAAGTTATCTTAGGGGGTATAGGGCTTTTAAACTCCCTTTAAGGTAAAAACTCTGTTGTGGGCGAAGATTAGAGTGGTAGAACTGCAAGAAATGGGTCCAGGGAAATGTTTGGACTTTAGTTCGTGCAGCTTCTCTGTTCTGGGAAAGAAAATACACATCTGCGATGTTTTTTATACACGCAACATTACCCGTAGACACAACATAATTATTTTCGTTGGTAAAAACAATAGCCCTGCAGCTCCATCAGCAGGTGTGGCCAGTGAAAGAATTGAAGAGTGCTATGCGTCTGAGAATGGCAAATGGTTACACAAGGCAGCAATCACGTGCTTTTTTGCCCTTTTTCTTTTCAACATGCAATTTGTTTCTGAACAGAACGTCTCTTTTAAGCAGGAAATTCTCAAGGTCATGTCTCCAGTATTTAAGTTCCACAAGATTACGCCAAGTGTGCTTCATTGTATCAGACTCTCTTTTTATGTGTTTGAAAATATTAAAGAAATAATTGCTAATACTTTGATCATATTTATTATTATATCAAAATTTTTAAATAAATTAGTTAACCACATTTTTGAAAATGTATTTGTTTTCAATTGATTTCACACATCTTAAGCTTTTCCTGAGTGAGTAATTTTGTTTGAAGTTATTCTTTGTAAACAACTGACTCTAAAATATGTGCAGGTGTAACGATGGAATACTGAGGACAAAGCAGGTGATTTTGAACTTTCTGGTTTTCTTGTGCTGGAAACATATCGTCGACTTACAGTGAAAATAATAAAAGGATACTCACCATTTGCAGTGGGATATGATGGTGCCTCTCGGTGTGATGCCGTGATCTCGTTTGTCAATCAATCTCATCAGGATGCTGCAGCGATGTCTATGTAATAACGTGGCAAAGATTTTGTTACATATATTCCCGGATGAGTTATCTTTGTCTCAGGGTTCGTTGCCGTCGGTTTTGATGTGTTCTTACATCCATATGTGGCAAACCGTGCTGTAGTGCATTTAAGTTGGTAATGTGTTTTGTTGACAACAATGATAACACAAAGTTTTCGCTTTCTTAAATGTAGTAAATATTTATTTTCAGTCATTTATGTTATATGTGTAAACTCATATTAACTCTTTTCAATAATAATTTTGTTGTTGAAATTAAATATTATAACAAATAATTCAATACTTGTTTATGTCGTAGTGCGGGAAGTATAAAAACTTCACTTTTTATAATTCTCAACCTGATATTACCTTATTAATTAGTATTATTGTTTCCAACATTTTAAGTATTTTACTACCTTATTTGTACTTTTTGGCATCGTTAGAAATATTGATGAATAATTACTTATTATTTAATCTGTGGCGTCTTTCCACTACTTAGACATCTTGAAGAAACATTTTCTATATTTACAGATTTACTTTGGCAACGAGTAGGACTTCATTTTGTTTGCCTTTTTGTTAATTATATCTTATTGTACAATGTTTTGAGTATCGAATGTAAAATAAGAATTAATGACATGTGAAATTACTTTAACTTCACTTATTAAAGCTATTTACAATATTAGAAATAATAAAAAATTTGTTTGGATGATTTCGTATATCTGTAAAATAAATAAATAAATTGGTTTTATTTATGGACGCTCTTTAACTGCCGTAGTTCTTAGCGTCCCATTCTATAATGGGCGTGAAAGACCGGTAATTTTGATCAGAGGCCTCATTATCAGGCTTGAGGTTCTTTTACGTGCCGTAAGTCTACGACACGGGACCACCGGCTTTACTTCCCTTCCGAAGGAAGCCATGCTAAGGATTTTTACACCCGAAAAAAATCCATCGTCCTCCGCCGGGTTTGAACCCGCGATCTCGGGAACTAGAGACTAGCATGGTAACCACTACATCACGGAGGACGACACATAAATCTGTGGAAATTACAGTTAATTGGGTATAATTTCTTATTCCTTCTACTTCTTCTATGTCTTATCAAATTAAACAAGTGCAACTAAATATTTTAAACAATAATTCACAATATTATTTCTGTTGCAAGCTAATGGAACTTGTATATTGTAAAATTGTAAACAAATATTACAAAGTTGATTCCACATTGTACACGATTTCAATAATTCTGGATATCTGCTCTCCCTGGTATTAATGTGTAAACATCTGGATGGTGCACTTAAAGTAGGTATAGGTTATAGGTTGTTCAACGAGGGCATCGCAATCTACAGAGATTTATTGTGTCTACCCTCCCCCCCCCAGGAGGAAGAAATTAAGTGAAGGAACCACACAGGAGGCTACAGGGCGTAGGCAGACAAGCCACAGAGATGTGCGGAAGTCTCTAACATTTCCAAGCTCGCAGACCCGATCTCACTGTCGGAGTCGATGAACGACCCGCCAGTCGAGCAGTTCTCTACTACCTGCAAGATGAGAAGGAAACGGAATGAAAGGGAAATGACGGATAGGAAATCGTGGTAGAGAAGAAACCTCCCCAGCATCCACCTGCCGATCCCGGGGAAACCACGAAAAACCCATGGGTCAGAGTGGACGGTCGCCGGGGATCGAACCCGGGACCTTCCGAAAGTGTACCACAAACATTCCTGCCTGAGACATCCCGCTCGGTTTAAAGTAGGTATAGTGAAAGCAAAGTTTTAAAAATAACTAAAAAAACAACCATGGTAAGGGACTATATGAATATTTATTTATTACTTAATACTAAAGTTTAAGTACATAAGCTCGCTAGAGTAGTTTTATAACTAAATATCATTTACACAATTGAAATAAAAGATTTTATTAACTTAACATTCACAAACAAAGAGAAGTATCTGTTTTGATCATACATCATAAGTTATTTCAGATACTTAATTCAGTATTAAATAAAACTAACTACTATGTGTGGTGAGCTAAAGAGATACTTAATGATAAGGTTTTAATAGCTAAGTAAAAAAAATGTTAGTACATTATATTATGGAAACAAGGAAATAAACCATGAAAAAATACAGATATTGAAGTTTTAAGTTAATAATAGCGTTGTTATTAACGCAACATAAGGAGCAGCTTCAGAATGCAGAGCTGGCTCTAGGAACATCTCAATGTATAGTAAGAGAGGCTATTAAGAACTGGTCCAAAGTAGAATATCATTAAACCTGACTTAAAACTCTAGGAAACAAACTTAGTAAACAATTTATTAGAAAACCATGTAAAAAAAAAGAGCTGAAAGCTAATTAAATGCGACAGACTTCAGCTGAGAACAATTATTGCATTTCCCACAGGATCTGCTCCTGTGAAAAAGCATCTTAACATGATGGGAGTGTTTCAGGGTAACTTAGAATGCAAATTGTGTAAGAGAGAAACTGAAACAGACCATCACATTATATGCGCTTGTGGGGCCTTGGCTGACAGTAAATATATTGCTTTTGGGGAATGTTTTTTAGAACCAGTAGAATTTGTAACCATATCTGTTACGAGACTGTATTCCTTGGCAAAGGTAAGCATAATCATTTGGCTTTAAAAACGATACAGGTAGCACAATAAGCCCAAGGCTGAGTGCGTCTGGAGCAAGGACGGAAATCTGTATTGAACAAGACAAGACAAAATGCGACATTTATATTCCAATATTTTTAAAAATTCAGAACCATTTGTTTTGTTACAAGTGTAACACTGGTGTGAGGTTATGTTCGATGCCATAGCGAGATTTGCACCATGGATCTTTTGCTTTCCGTGCGGTTGCTCTAACCAGTTGAGCTACCATGATAACATGCCGATACGAAATTAAATTCCTCAACAACTCGCATTTTTTTCCGGTAAACACGAGTCGTTCTCAAACTATTTTGAGATAACTGCCCCAATGGCGACTTACAATATCTTAAGTACTTTGGGTCTCGAACTTCATAGTTAAACAACCAATGTCAATCAATGATAATAATCAATTGTTATTTCACACAGGCCGTTTGTAGCTAAGGTTGGAAAGGTAAGACCTAGGAGTGGTTTGGGGTATGTTATCTCAAAAGGAATTTGAGAACGCCTTGTGTTTACCGGAAAAATGCGAGTCAGTTGGGGAATTTAATTTCGTACCGGGATGTTGTCATGGTAGCTCAATCGGTTAGAGCAGCCGCACGGCAGCGGAAGATCCGTGGGTCAAATTTCGGCTATAGCATTAAATTTTTTCAGTCTGATCGTACCTTTCCAACATAACAGTGGTGTCTTTACACTGAAATCAAACAAAAATACGTATTACAAATAAAGCCATTATTTGCGAACTACCAATATTGCACACACTCCTTCCTATTTTCACTTTTTACACACTTTATATTTAAAAAACCTCAATTTGAACAAGTTTTATGAAATTATTCTCAGAATTATACTGTGATGAAAAAAACACACAAACAAACAAACAAAAAAACAACAACAAAATAACATATTTCAGAAAATGTGAGAAAAGCTTAAGTTGCCTTACATGAACCTCAGTTTAATTACTTTAATGTGTAACCTGGCCAGCTTTTCACACACATTAGCTGGATTTTTTTTTCAATTTAACATGAAAATAACCAAAAAGAATGTAACGTTTGACACAGATATGTACTCCCTCAATAGTTTTAAGAAAATATTTGTATTTTGTCTTGCAACAAAGTTATATGAAGCACTGATGTTCATAACTTTTTAATTTACCTGTAAATAATTATTGATTTATCCTTACCAGTTTTAATTGAGTTATTACTGTACAACTGATTTCACGATACTTTCCAGATCTTTAATATTATTTTTGTACCCATTACTAATAATTCGTTAAAAATATTAAAACTCAAAATGAAGTACATTTTTTTCGGGTAGGTACATTTTCTCAAAAGAAGTAACATAATGAATTAATTATGTTTTAATTATATTCCCAAACACTGTTTTGACATTGGAAGTGAATCCCTTTCTACATCTACTCTTTTACCTTGGTTTAGAACAATTGTAACCTTAATTTAATTTTTGATGAAAACTTGTAAGCTAAAACACACTTTTTACAAACATATTTAATTTAGCTTGAAAAGCTTTTACTTCACATAAAATACTTCATATAATACAAATACACAAACTTTTAACCTAGTATCCTAAATAGCTTTTGAGTTAAGATAAAAAATTATGTTACGAAAATACAAAAAACTAAATTACTGCACACAAAAATCATTCAAAAAGTTATCCTAAAGATCTGAGTTCTTCAGGATAATGCTACATTGCTGCAATGCTAACTTGAAGATATAGCATATTTTGTGGAAAACTCACCCATAACACTTACCAGTGCTCTTATGCAATAACAATATTTATAATCATACATGTACATTTTTCATTAAAATAAATACATATTAAGATAACTAAATTTCAAAAAGGAAGTTGCATTAAATAATTCTATAGACTAAAAAAGAAATAAATAAAACAAAAGAAGTATCTTCATAACTCTCTTTTTCCTACTTTTCTTCTCTCTCTCTCTCTCTCTCTCTCTCTCCTTTAAATACAGAATATTTTCAGTAAATACTTTAAGATTTCTCTAAGTCTGGACTTAATCATTACATAAGATATTTAGCAATTTATGAAGGAGGGCACCGTAATATTAATTATAATTTTAAAAACAAATATGTAAGATTATTCTTTTTTATTGTTCCCTTTATATCTCACCTTTAACTGCAATGGTCATATTGGCAATTGTGTTAACTCGTATACAGTTATCCTTGGCTAGTTTGTAATTTTTTGGGGGGGGGTTTATTCATTAGATCACACACATTCACACTCTCAAGTATAATTCGAGACTCTGGGGATCATAGGTAATAATCCTGGCTAAAGAATTTTTCTCTGGCTAGGAATTGTTCTCTTGATAACGTTTAAGGGTACTTGGTACAAAAATTGATAATTGTTACAAATTGACCAAGATAGCCAAAGCATAATTAAATTTACTTAAAATGAATTCCACGGTCCAATGTACTATTCGGCCACGTTATGTATACGCTTGGAGGAGGTCGCTAGTGTTTTTGTTGACACTGCCTAACGTCATCAAGGCTAAGGATCAGAGGGGAAGACGGTAGGGAAATGTACACTTACATAATGAAAACAGTAGTACATTTTGCAGGCCTGTCTCGATAGTAAATGCAACTCAGAACTGGGGATGTTTTCCTTACCTAACTGCCCTTCCGATGCTCCACCCACTTGTTCTGTAACTGTTTAGTTCATTTTTTCATCGCACGCATTCATATCGTGCCCGACTAGTATTTAACTTTTCAAAACAAAATAATTTCCAAATAATGAAAACTGACTCTAGCTTGATATACCCACGCGAAAAAGGAAAAATTAATAAGTTTAGACATCAAAATTTGGGATACTATTCCTCGAAAATAGTTATTTGCAGTCGTATATTAAGTGGAGAATTAATTGCAAAAATTGCCCCCTACAAAAAGACATTTTTAGTTTTTTGTGCAGTCTAGAAATGACTCTATTGTAGGCAGAATACATATATTTTAAATATATTTTTAAAAATGGTGCTGCAACTGTCATTTTGTACTCTGGAGTATGCAGCGGAGGGGATTCGTCACCGATCCAGGAATGAGGATATTGCACCGATGCCCCACGAGTGGCCCGTTTCCGGGAGGGAGGGATGAAACACCGGGCGGCCGGAACCAGGAGTGACGGCAAAGCAATGACAGGCTGCGTATAGTTTCCAGATTGAGACGCCCCGGCAGTCGGACTGGCAGATGGGGACCCCGCCCCACACAGGTCCAACGTCCCCCAAGGGTCGGTCCTTATACCCCGACAACCAGCCCAAGGCCGAGGTACGAAGAAAGTTCACAGAGCATCCATTTCCCCTGCCGCGCTGCACCGAAACACCATTGCCGACACTTCCAACCTTGAAAAAGATCAAACGGATGAAGGACGAACGAAATAATTAAATGGAACGTAATGGAGGGACAGGAAATTCGGGGGGGATGAAAGAAACCACTCCAGCATTCACCTGAAAACCCACCGAAATAATCCATGTTTCAGAGTGGGCAGTCTCCGGGGATCGAACCTGGGAACTCCCGAATGCGGACCACACTGCCTGAATCATGTCGCTCGCTTGTACTTGAATGCTCCACCACTATACAGAAAACAATATAAACACCCCTATACACTTTGGAGAAGAAAAGTAAACGTTAACTCATTTTTAAGGGGAGCTTTGCTGTATAAACTGGTACCATTTTTAAATACGGCAGCTTCCATATGCGCAAGCAACGCGATTTTTTTTACAAACATATGATTTTGTTGTTGTTAATTTTTGCTTTGAACTGTTTTTTTCCCTCTGAATGACATGTTCTGATAAAAATGACCCGTTTCCTCAGAAACTATTGAATTAATTTGAATTTTTATTTATGGGCGCTCTTTAACTGCTGTGGTTCTTAGCGCCCTATTTGCAGGGTGAACCATTTAAGCTGAGACTGTACAATATCTCCAAAACTAGGCGTTGAAGAAAGAAATGTCTTTGATAAAAGTTGCTTGATATTATGGGGGAAGTAAATTCCATTCGTGGTGTTTTGTTTGGGGGATGTTATGATGATCATTTTAGGGTCAATTTAATTTTTCAAAATGGGAACCTACAATAGGGTTAATTTAAATTGACCGTAAAATTACCGTCACAACGTCCTCCAAACAAAACACGACTAATGGCATTTACTTTCCCCTATATCAAGCAACTTTTATTCAAGACATTTCTTTCTACAACGCTTAGTTTTGGAGATATTGTACAGTCTTAGCTTAAATGGTCTATCCTGTATATTGAGCAGAAATTTTGCTGAGGCCTCTTTATCATAAAAGAACCACCGGCTTTACTTCTCTTCCAAAGAAAGCCATGCTAAAGGGTTTTACGCCCGAAAAAAGAAAAAAAAAATCCATCGCGCTCCACCGGGTTTAAAACCGGGACCTCGGGAACCAGAGGCTAGCATTGTACTTCTAGACCTTGGAGGTGAAGATAGCTAAATTTAATTTTGATGTGACAGAAAAAATATCTCACTGCTCTTACTGATTTGCTTTGGTGTTAATAAGTTACTTATATTTAAAAAAAATAATTGCTGTTACATTTTAATATAAAATAATAGCTACCTTAATAAACCACATAATAGTATAACTTAGTTCATTGTACTTAGAAGACATGCATCTGTGTGCTGTAAAATTCTCACTCTGATACGGTCAACGAGTAGTGCCCCAAAGCATGGCAACCGTCATTTTTTTCAGCACTCGGAATTCTTCCATACTTAGTCGGCGATCCTACAAGTATATTTTTCTATTCGCGCACCTGCTGTTTGACCGGCTGGTGCGAGGCCGAGTTGTGTCGTTCTTTTTCACACGAGTTCGGTCTTCTTTGAACTATCACACCCACGAACGCACATTTTCCACTTTCATGTTACCATCACCACATGTCTTACTCAACTAACCTTGAATTTCAATGGGTGTTATAACACGCAAGTGAAGAAAACGAATGATTTTTCGCTGTTTTTGTAATGAGAACGTCCCTATTTTGAATATAAAAAACCACTAATCACACTATCTGCAGCCACTAGGGTCCTGTGCACTGTACGGTGGTACCCCTCTGTCACGCATTCATAAAGAGTGCCAACGTATTTTAAGCCGAATCGCTTGTTTCTACCTGCTCCCAGTTACGACAAAAAAAAAAACAAAACAAAAAAAATCGGAGACCTAGAACTCGAAAGTATCTCAAAAATACTACAGATTTTACATCTCCAAATATAAATAATTACATGTATACACCATCTGACCTTCAATAAAATCAATGCTGTTTAATTCTAAAAGTGTTAAATATTGTTAACGAATCTCTAAGAAAAAAAATTTAAATAGCAGATCCGTTGTTTAACATTTGATAGAGAAGTTACGTTCTTTAGTAACTAAATGGCGAAAATTGGCAAGTTTTAGAACATCTTTGGTTACCTTAGATAACAAGTGTTATGGAATCACTCAAAACCACTTTCAAATTATTGTGAGATGTAAATCCTCAGAAAGGTTAACCCATTTCATTATGCTACCTTTCTTTTATGCAACAAAGCATTTTTAAGTTAAGGCTTGGCGCCCATTATAGGGAAACGTTCTCTAAGTTTTGTTTTGAACAGAGTGTTTTTCTATAATGCACTTGTCGTTCATGTAAGCTATGTAAATATGTTTAAACAGCTAAAAGCAAGTTAGAAGTTCACAAGAGAGCATATTTCTGTTCCATTTTTTCAATAAATCCTCAAATCTTTGCCGCTTTTACCGGTAGTGTACATATGATTTTATATATATATACCGGGTGTTTCAGAAATACTTTTACAAACTTCGGGTATGGGTTCCTCACACCAAAAGAAGGAAAAAAGTTCATATGAACATATGTCCCATAATCCTTGGCTTTCGCGTTATTCCTGTCACAATGAAAGTGTGAGTTCAACGGCCTTCGGGGTCCAACCTCAAAACTTCATTTCTCTATGCATTCATAGAAGGCGTTGACCCATTGTACTACATACGGTAGATGGCGAAGTGTTGCCATGGAGACTTGTTTACGTTTATCATTAGTCTATCTTCAACGTTTCAATTGTGTACATGTAGTGAGTTAACTGCACGTGTTTCGTTCCACCATGGCTGGATATTCATTTCGTGAACAGGCAGACATGATTTGTATGTATGGTCGCGCGAATGATAATGGACGCGAGGCTGCACGGCTCTATCAGATGGAGTTTCCAGACCGAAGACAACCGAGTCATCCAACCTTTGTCACTGTTTATCGTCGCCTTGCTGATAAACGTGAAAAATGCCTGGCTCTGGCGCATTTTAGTCGCATTGTTCGAGATGCACTGACTGGTATCTACCAGGACCGATTGATAGGCAGAGGAGAACCAGTTCCATGGCTTGCACGTTCTCCCGACCTCAATCCTGTGGATTTTTACCTCTGGGGGCATCTTGAATCATTAGTTTATGGAGCAGCCATCCCGGATGCAGAAACGCTTCATCGACGTGTCATGAAAGCCTGCGAAACCATTCGACATCATCCCGGAGTTTTTGACAGGGTGCGACATTCCATGATTCGACGAGTACAGGCATGCATAGAAGCAAGAGGAGGACATTTCGAACATTTCTTATGAGTTTTGTGTGTTATAAGTGTACCACTGTGTTGAACACTTCCTAACGAGAAAACAAAGGATTATGGGACATATGTTCATATGAACTTTTTTCCTTCTTGTGGTGTAAGGAACCCATACCCGAAGTTTGTAAAAGTATATGTATACGTACAGGGCGGACCAGTTAAGTTGAGACTGTACAAAATCTACAAAACTAAGCGTTGTATAAAAAGATGCCTTGAATGAAAGTTGCTTGATATTATAGGGGAAAGTGAATGCCATTAGTCGTGCTTTATTTGGAGGACGTTGTGATGGTCGTTTTAGGGTCAATTTAAATTAACCATAATTGCAGGTTCCCATTTTAAAAAATTAAAATTTCATTACGTGCAACACCTTTCAGTTAAGTAATAGCTTTTGCAGTGTGCATGTCTGTGTGTGTTACATATGTGTGTTAAGCTCTCTAAACTGAAATGTGTAATATTTGCATTTAATCGATAACTGAATAAAGTTGCTGTGTAAGTTACTATAAGTCAAGGCAAGAAAAACAATAAGGCTTGTTATTCCACGCATTCCAAAAGACAATGAAATAAAAACGAAATGTTGCATAGTAATTTCTCGCCAAGTGGACAATTTAACACCAGAGCCAAGGTTTGTGGTTTGTAGTAGGAATTTCAAACAAATTGATTGCAGTAAGCACATCTATCTTCCTAAAGTTATGCCATCAATGTTTGAAGGTTTTCCGCCACATAAAACAAAACACTGGAATATGAAATGCACTTGAATTTTCTTTTTCTTCAAATCATCCTTTGCAAAATTGTTCATCATCATGTCAAATTCAGCGATTAAGGGCGTGGACCAACGGTGGGACAAGAACCATGGCTTACTAGATATTATAGACATGTTAATTCATAAGTGTGTACATAACACGATTTTCAATGTATCCATATTTCATAGCTGTATAGGGTGTTCAAAATTAGAACTTATAAACAAAGTTTACAAGCATTAATATTTAAATGTCACTTATATGGGACTAACTCCATCACGTTACTAACTCCAGAATTTTTGGAACACGGTTAATAACGTTAAAATAAACTCTATATAACCTGATTTATTAATAACTTTCATGTTCTGCATACAATTCATTAGCAATGTTTATAACTATTTTAAGTATGTCACTTAATTGTCCATTATACATCATAGCAACTTACGAAGGTAGTTTGTCTCAACACGATTAGCAATCCTAGAAAAAATGCAAAGATATTCTCAATTTCTTTTAAGTTCATTAATGTAGCTACAACTCGTAATTAATAACTCACTTGCGATCCTAGCGACAATACGGGCAAATACGTTGTAAACGGAGTATCTACCATTACGTATATTTATGTATAATTACATCTGTCGTCAAGCCTGC
This sequence comes from Deroplatys truncata, assembly GCA_030765065.1. Taxonomy (NCBI): domain Eukaryota; kingdom Metazoa; phylum Arthropoda; class Insecta; order Mantodea; family Mantidae; genus Deroplatys; species Deroplatys truncata. The sequence goes on from CM060985.1 coordinate 49,792,097, forward strand.
TTTCTCCTCCACTACGTCGAGGAAGTTTGTGTTTGTTAAGTTTACCCAGCGAGTTTTGCTGAGGAAGTTTGGGTTTATCAAGTTGTCTCAGTGAGTCCCGCCACCTCATTGAGTCGTCGCTGATTGGCTGGTACTTTTGCCTTTGTGTAGCAGGCCACGGGTGGATGTATGACCCCAGACTCATCAGAGACTTGGATTTTAACTACGAGGCGAGCAACATCGTTGCATCTCCTGTGGTTTCTCTGCTTATTGCCGATGACAGGTTTAAGAGTATTAAGGACAGATATTTCTTATTACATGAATCACCAATGTATACGTTAAGTTACTTTGCTCCGATTTGGGTTGTGCTTTCATTAGGCACATGTCGGTTGTGTAAAATATTTGCTTAATTTATCACAATGTGCGTTAACTAAATTTTCTTTAGACTCACTTTCTTGAAGTGTGCGTTCAGTACGTGCAAGCTAAATGTGATGGAGTTTAAGTAGGAAATCTCAATGTATGTTTGAAGTTGGTACGGATTGAAGCAAATTCTTTATTTGTTTATTGCAGTGATTATATTCAGATCGTCATACGTACGTAAATGATTGCTCCATATTTTATAGCTTGCTAGATACTGATATTAAGTGTGATAATTTTCCTTTGTACCTATTTTAAATCTTTATGTGCTCAGTGATTTTCTTTAATATAACTATTTGTTTTTTTGCTAAGCAAGAAGATTTCCTGCACGGGTATTTAATGTCATTATTTTTGTCTATTCGTGCCAACATAATTATCTACAATATTTAATTAATTTGTTGCATAGTTATTTGTCGTAATTGTGAACTATTAATCACATTGCTTTTTACTGCAATTATATTCTGCATGGAAATAACCTCCCCATTTAAGTTACCCATTTTTGGACTGGCCTTACCAACCTAAATTACATCAAGAAATTTTCTACGTTTTAATTACAATTTATTGTACTTGTTATTATTTAATTTAACAATTTAATGAATATTTATTTTGCCTCAGTTTACTGTGACTATTGTAGTCACTGAAGTAACAAAACTTCATCCTTGTACGTGAAACGATCCGCGGGTTTAGGTCTCCTGCCCTACTACTATTACAATGAAGCTAGCAGAGGTTGTATTAAAAACGCTGCAGTGGTGATAGTTTTCTTCATTTTACGTAAGGTTGGAAGCTAATAAATTGGAAGCAAGTCCGTAGTTCGACCACGCTCTAAAATGATAGCGTGATGTCGTAAGAGTAGGAAAGACCGCAACAACGTCCAGGGATCCGATTAGGAACGAGAATACCCAGCTTATAATATTAGTAAGCAATGATGTCAACAGAAGAAATGAGCATATGGTTATCGTCAAAAGTAAGAGAATCAAAATCTTACGATCCGGAGGTTCGGGGTTCAATTCTCGGTTTAGAGGTGGGAAAATTTTTAAGTAGTATTACTGCCTACCCTCCATAGAGTCTGGAAATGTGGATGTGAGCGTGTGAAAATAAGCAAAAAACGACGAAAACCTAGAGCATTCTAACCTAAAAGCTAAAAGAATAAACAAACCATCAAGTGTTTCAGTCAAAAAGTCCCCAATATGACCATAGCAGTTAAAGGATGCTATAGAAAGTTATATATATTATTACCTACAACAAGAAAATAAATACAAACATTTTGCAAGCGTTTTTACATGTTTATCCCACCATTGTATAACCAGCAACTAAAGGTAACTGCAAAAGAGATTCTCCAACTGATAATTAAAAACGACATTCTTTCAGTGAATCGCCCTCTTATAAGAGATAGGTCCGTATTGGATGACGTATGGAAAAGTCAAAGAAGTTTACTATACCCGTATTTATAGAATGATCTTATGGACTAAGAATCATTCTTCAGCTATTTGTCTGAATCTCTCCCTCCTTCCTTCTTTTTCTGTCTCTCGCACACAGAGACATACATAAGATATATTTGCAAAAAATATATTACTTTAGTCTAATCTAATCTAATACAGAATTCTAAAGAATATATTTAAAAAAAACCTTTCTGAGTACTTTTTACTGAACACAGTCCATTACTAATAAGCGTTTTTCTTGATGTTTAACTTTATTATTTCTCTCCCACTCTATTTCTGACACACACACACACACACACTAAATAAATCTCTTTTTTTCTGAATAGTGAATATGAAGTAAAATAAACTATGACATATTTTTTCATAAGGATACTCAGTTTTTTGCTAATATGTTTTCAAAATTTTGTCACACGCTGCTCTTTATAACTTTATTTTAAATTTCATGTAGGTATTTTTAATATTTATTAAGAAAAATTATTTTATTATGCTAATTAGTCAGGTATTCCATACCATACAGAAATCGTAATTCTGAAAAAAATTAAAAATACTATTTGAATACTAATACACAAAACTGGCATATTGAACTTTTTCACTCTTCTGGTTGTTTAAAAAAATGTAAATCTTTGAATATCATTTTGTAACAATTTTTTTTCTTCCTCCGTGTTCAAATGAATTACGTCATATTTTGAGCAATTTAAAAATGTAGCAAAAGGCAAATGCTAGTTTTTTAAACTTCATTGTCTCTAAGTTTCTCCTGAAAATTTGAATAAGATTTGTTCAAAAAAGACATCGTGCTGAAACTTTCTAGTGCGCAAAGGTGAGAAAAAAATCAGGAAGAAAAATCAAGTAAAAGGCATTGGTTAGTAAATATAGATGCCTTCAAGTTCTAAAGTCTCCGATTTTTTCCCCCTCAGAACTGGGAGCGGGTACAAACTTGTGGTTTGATTTAAAATGCGTGACAGAGACGGTATTACCCTACAGTGCGCAGGACCCCAGTGACTGCAGCTAGGGTGTTGCTGGGTTTTTATACTTAACAATGAGGACGTTCTCATTACAAAAACAACGAAAAATTTCGTTTTCTCCACTTGGGTGCCGTAACACTCATTGAAGTTCATCGCTAGTTAGTGAGACATGGTGCAATGAATGTGAAAAATGTGCATTCCTATCCTCCAAAGTATATTTTTCTACTCGCGTAGCCGTGATGTTTGACCGGCTGGGTGTCACAGCACACAAGTGGAGAAAACAAATGATTTTTCGCTGTTTTTGTAATGGAAACGTCCACATTGTAAGTATAAAAATCACTCGTCATTCTAGCTGCAGTCGCTAAGGTCTGTGCACTGTACGGTGATACCGTCTCTGTCACGCATTTACACATGTTTCTACCAGTCACGAGGGGAAAAAAAATCGGAGACCTTAGAACTGGAACGCACCTCGTAAAGGCCATTTGGCGTGTGGTCTAGACCATTTAAAGTGTTACGTGTTGAAGCTTTAATCGACTTTGAGTGGAAAAGCCATAGATTTTTTTGGACATAAAAGCTAATTTCATATTATTTTGAACAGTTTGGCAAATTTCAGTTATGGTTACTCTTAAGTAAGAATATGTTTAAAACTCCTGCTCGTTTTAAAGCAGACATACATGTTTTCCATTTTCCGAAAACAAAAATGTTAAGTTGGAGGATAACAGTATTTAACTATTCCTTCTCTGCTTAAGATTTCTTTTACCAGAAACTCACACAAAGGTTTTGTTACTGATGCGGTTCATGAACCTTTTCCTTTTATTAACAATTGTTTTAAGAACCTTGTTTAAAGGTTCTTTTCTAGAAGGCCTGAAATATTTTACTCTATTAAGAATTAAAATAAAATCTATGTTAATATTCTGCATGTTTGTAGATATTTTTCAAAATTACCATATGTAATTACGAAAAGCTTAATTAAAAGTAAATCAGGAAAATTTTAGCTTTTTAGTTTCATAGTTCTTGAGAAAAATACGTGTCATTTAAACATGGAAAAGAGATTTTCAGTGAATGTACATCTACTAAATCCTCTTCAGTCACATACCTAGTTTACAATTCGTGGAAGTAGAACAGCACGTTGGACGATTTCTTAGACTTTTTCTTCTGTTTCTTAGCTTTTCTTACGACTGGTTTTCCACTGGGTTCAGTTGCTGTTGCCTCTTCACAGAAGCGATTTTCATTTGGTAACTCTTCCGCTATATCGTCCACTCCTGTCCCAGATGACAAAGGGGGTTGTTCAGTCGTCCCACAGATTTCCATTGTGGCACATCTTTCGGAGCATACTTTGCGGGCCTCCTTATCAAATTTAACATTTAGTTTTCCGCAGTTAGGTGCTTCATGGGATTCCATCGTTCGTGCATCATAATATCCTACACAGTCATAGTTAACTCCATTAATTAACTCTTCTCTGGAGTTGCTCAGAGGGAATGACTGGTCAAGATTCTCACACACTTCTAGTGTGATGATTCTTTTGGAGCAGTTTTTGCAGGTCTTCTTTTGAAATTTAAAATGTGATTGTTCGAACTCTTCTGTTTCTAGCGGTTCAACTGCTTTTGCTTCATCATACCGCTCATCGTCAGAATCATGTTCGTTAGTTAAGTTTTCGTTGATATTCCTCAGAGAGAATGATTGGTTAAGCTTCTCACTCCTTTCCAATTTGGCGATTCCTTTAGAGCATTTCTCACAGAGCTCGTTTTCAAACTTAAAACGTGAAGGTCCCCAGTTGGCTTTTGTATAACGTACAGCTGTGTTGTCTTCAATTAAATTTTGTGTCTCGCTGCTTGGAGAACAGTTCTCATACAATGACATGTTACTTCTTACATCTGATTCTGATAACCCAGGACCCACCATTGCACCACTCGTTGTTGCAGATGTGTTATCATGCATTGTTGCCTTGGTTGATATCCTATCAGAATACACTGCAGCGACATGTTCTGAATCTGATAACTGTGGCACTAATGGCTCAGCAGAGTTTATGAAAGATTGTCCAAGCAAGTTGGTGCTGATCATTTCTGTTTCGTTGGCAATGGCAGTGATATGTGAGGATAATAGCTCAAGATTAAATGGCGGATCGCTCACTTTTGCTTGGGTTGATGAGCAGTAATAATTATCAAACTCTGAGTCAGGGGAATTTATAATTTTTGATTCTCCGCAGACTGTTAGATCAACGTCATATGATGTAGATTGTAACTCAGGATTGTCTGTTGCTGTCGGACAATCAAAGTTTACTAAAACACAAGATGCTGAGTCTGACATGTTTGAGGGTAATGGTTCATTGACATTTTCCAAACGTCCTCTGAGTTCCATATCACAGGTCCTGTTTTCAGGTGGTGTTGTCTCGACTGATACGCATTCAGCATACTCTATGACTTCATTATTTGAATCTGATGATAACTCTGACACTGATGATTCAGAGGAACTTGCTGTAAAATTTAGTATGGCAGGAACAACTGATGATGGCTGTAACTGAGAAGCCACTTTTTGATTGTTTGTTGTCACAGTATTTCTTGAGACTGTTGCCAGAGAGAACGAATTGCGGACGTTTTGTTGCTGCTTCTGATATGTGCGATGGTTTGATTCAGCAACTGGACCTACATAGAAATAATCGGGATCATCCCTGATTCTTGAATTAGGACAGGCTTGCGCATTGTATGCATTACTAAAGTCAGGAACTCCGCGTACATCCCAAACTCTTCCACTTTGTGCACAAAGTGGCCCTGCAGCTGCTTGTGGCAATCGTTTTGTTATGCGTACTCTAGCTAACAAAAACTTATGCCCATTCATGAGCCTGCGTACATAGTGAAAAGTTGTATGAAAGCAGGGTAGGGTTTTCAATACTTCAATTTCATCAACGTAAAAGCTGAGCACATCCCCACTATAAGACCCATTTTCTGTTTTCTCTAAATTCATTATGGTGATTTCTTGTCTGTATTTTGTTGCTTCTTCTGCAGGCCCGACGTAATTAAGATAAGCATACACATTTTCCTGATCAGTAATAAAGGAGCAATTGAAGATATCTTCAAAAGCCGTAATCATTATATTCCAGCGGCCACAGGGTTGAAAACCCAACAGATGAAAGTAGGTACATCCTCCAAGCGGTTGTTCTACAGTGAAATAACTGTGATGAACCCTGAGATGAGCTTGAAGAAGGTGTGAAGGGCCGTAGAAATTACAAGGTATTCCGGGATATACTTGGAGATAACAGCAGTAAGCATTAAACCGGCAAAATTTCTGATGAAGAAGAAGAGCACTCAAAGGCACTACAGCTGAACAGCCTTTCCTGCTGTATTTGCACGGGTAAACGAGTTCTTGAGCAATTCTCTCTAATGCCAGGTTTCTGACGTTGACGTTATTTTCGCGACAGAATGGACATCTTGGTAGCCTAGCCTTGCATTGCCTACAAATGCTGTGCCCGTTTCTGCACTGGAATATCGCTGCAAACATGTAGTTTAAGCATATCGGGCACTTGATAAAGTTGAGCAGGAGGGATAACACCTGGGCCAGCTCCATTGTACCTGAAACATAATGATAGCTACATTTACTAAACAATTAGCACAAATGAGACACATCATGCCTATATCTTTGTTTTATACACAGGATATAACCTAAATGTAGGCAAAAATTGCAGGACACATTCCTCATACGTAGACGAAGGTATTATGTTGAATGAACATAGTTCTGGAAACGCTGTGTTTTCATGTTACAACTCATTTTCTCCAACTCATTAATCATGGGAAAAACACGAACAGAACGTTAGAATCATGGGGAACATGCACTCTTGGTTACTTCTGGTTACGTTATCATTAGCGTAGGTGCACCGCCAGTGTTTTGTTTCACATGTCCCTGTTGCCATGCGACTTACGTCATTGCTTGTTTACAGGTAACATCAACTGTTCCAGTGAGCAGTACGACCGTGACAAGCACACGGGTTACTATGTACTGGTAAGGTTAATCACAGACTTGGCTCGTGCAATGGCAGTGTACACAAATGCAGAGATGGTAGATGCCCATTTGATGTATGGATTAGCAGCCGGCAATGGCGCTTGCGCTCAACGTTTGTACCGGGAGAGATTTCCAGGACGAAGGTGCCCCGACAGGAAAACGTTTGAAGCCATTGATCGTCGTCTTAGGGAACATAGGGCATTTCAACCTGATACTCACGATCGGGAGATGCCTAGAAGGACGAGGCGGCAATTCTTCAGGTAGCTGACGACGATCCTAGTGTCAGTACAAGACAAGTAGCTGCAACAATGAATGTTGACCACATGACTGTCTGGCGAGTGTTACACGGGGTCCGGCTGTATCCATACCATTTACAGCGTGTGCAGGCACTATCAGCAGCTGACACTTCTGCGAATGGTTTATGCAACAGTGTCAACCCCAATTTTAGTGCAACGATGTTGTTCACAGATGAGGCGTCGTTCCAACGAGATCACATTGTAAATTATCACAAACGGCATGTATGGGCTGACATCAACCCCCACGCAACTGTTGAAGCAAGTCATCAACAAAGATTTTCTGTCAATGTTTGGGCTGGCGTTGTTGGTGACTGTTTGGTAGGGCCTCACGTTCTTCCAGCCAGGCTCAACGGACAAATTACCATAATTTCGTAGAGAATGTTCTAACTGATCTGTTAGCAGATGTGTTTTTAGCTGTGCGACAAAACATGTACTTCATGCGTGATGGAGTACCTCCTCATTTTAGTGTTAATGTCTGTCCGCTTCTAAATAACAGATTCGGTGACAGATGGATAGGTAGAAGTGGACCAATTGCCTGGCCTCCACCCTCCCCGGACCTAAAACCACTGGACTTTTATTTGTGGAAGCATTTGAAAGCTCTGGTGTATAGAACCCCAGTACCAGATGTTCAGAGTCTTCGTGCCCGTGTTATGGAAGGCTGCGAAACCATACACAATACTCCAGGGATACATCAGCGCCGCATCTGGGATCCACTACGACGGCGGGTTGATGCTCACGGAGAGCATATTGAACATCTCGTGTGAGAAAGAGTTGCATGTGGTATGCTGGTACGTTCTATTCTTGTGTGTTTCCAATGATTAATGAGTTGTAACATGGTAACAAAGCGTTTCCAGATCCATGTTCATATAACATAACTTCTACGTGTGAGGAATGTGTCCTGCAATTTGTGCCAGATATTTTTGTTACACCTTATATACAGGGTGCATCACACTATCACCGCAGTTATCTCTGCAGAAAAATATAAATAGAAAAATGACATTCACAGGAATAACGGAGGGGAGTAAAGTACATGATATAGGCCATTCAACAACGTAAGCAAATATACTTTTCAACATAAACTTTATTTTACTATGTGAAATGTAAAATGACTCCTCGGTAACATGTGAGGCTCGCATTCGGAAGCTCCTGGGTTCCATTCCCTCTGGCTGCCACTTTGACCTTGGGTTGTTTTTGTGGGATTTCCAGGTCGGTAGGCGAACCCCGGAATGGTTCCTGTTCTACCACGAATTTCCTGTCCCCGTCATTTCCTTTCATTTGTTTCAGGGTTGTAGGACCAGGCGACGGCGACTAGTGCGTTGCGGGAGGACAGTGGAGTTTGTGGCGAGTAAAGATTTCTCCCTGGCACTTCGTTCCCGGGATGAAGATGGGTCGCGCCGGTGTCATTCTGGAATTGTTAGGGACCCCGTACTTGCTAGTGCGCATTGTCATCGGGATTTTGTCGCCCTTCGGGTCTCTCCTTCATCCCTTCCTCCTAGAGCTCAAAGGTCGTACATGAGACGGCCTACATGGGGTGCTGAGCTCCAGTGGCTGAAGACCTCCTTCGCCTGACTAATCCCAATCCCACGTTTTTACTTTCTCTACTCTGTCTCAGAGTAAGTAGCGGAAGTCTTGTGTTCCACCCAAACATTCGATATCGAGATGTCACTGGAAATATATGTTTTGAGTCCTCCCTGAACCCCCAAAAATATTTTTAGAAAAAGGTCCGCGTATGTGGTGTGTGCCAGTGAACATCATAACTCTAAAACGAAATGTTGAATATATACCAAGCTTGGTATTTAAGTTCAGTATATCCCAAAGATGCGACACAAATATTTTCAAGTAAATTCCCCACCCCAATCAACCCTTTGCATGCAACATGTTTCGAAAGTTTTGATTTTCTAAAAAATGACTAACTAATTTGAAGGAAGTACCATATATTAAAGCTACTTATATGACAAATAAAATGTACACTATTTTTCAAAACCTGACGGCCTCGCCCCATACCCCCGACCACAACCTTTCCTCTGTCACTGGACAATAACCATTAACAAACATAAGGCGACCCTCATTAAGAGGGTGAGAAGCAACGTAATCAAATGTTGTATTTTTCAGTATTTCCTTAAGCTCTGTCAGCAGTCGGTCTAGTTTCGTGTTTGATGTTGTAAGTTTGCAAACCGGTGAGTTAGTACACATGTGGTTCCTTTTCCGACCCTAGATATTACCCGAACCTGAATCTGAGATTCAATCAACATCAACCTTCTTCACCAATGACTTCCGTGAAAAATAAAAATAGCTCCATTATTGGAAGAGGTGCTAGGTTACGTACATTTTCATGTGTGCCACCCGAGATTCGCGCTCCACAGTTTAATAACCACTAAAGACCTGACAACCGTAAACCTTGTAAAACCAACCCTCAAAGCTCTGCCAACCTGAGCAGGGATGGGAGGCGAGGCCGTCATGTTTTGAAAAATACTGTATATCTTGAATTTTCTGGGAATAACCTGTGAAGCCCTCTTTAATTCGAAAGGAAATTTGTACAATATTGTATAACTGGTAAACGTTAAGCGATAGACGAAAACGTACAGCACAAAAATATGTAGATCTCTTATAACACTCAATTTATTTTAAATAATACTTCTGGCATCAGCCATTTCTGAGATATCGTTATTAATGTTTCGAATTGTTCAATACTTGGTCACTCTTTCCAAGTCCTGTCTATTTTCAGTTGTTTCTCGCGATGACATGGAAAGAGAGGGGACTTTAAGTCCAGCATATAGCGTCTAGTTCTAAAACATTTGACTATCGCTACTCCCTTTGTATCTGTAACGGAATGTGTAATGTAGCTATTTCCGGAAAGATTTATCTCGATTTAAAGCACACAGGAAAATAAACTTTCGTATAAATAATTTGTATACTTAAAGCGATATAGGGTAGAGTAAGTTATGTGAATGTAACAAATCATCAGATTTTTTTAAAATAGAAAACTCGTACTATCTTTGACGCAGTTGATAACATGTAAAATAACGTTAAAAATGCCGTTTGTTGCATCACAATGTCATTTACATCCGAGAAATTGTAACGTGAAGCTGACACTTGAGATACAACGAAACGTACGTTAGTAGCATATCCAGAGGGTTCAATCGCGTCTTCAGTCTGGTGTTGGGCAATCCGAATGAAAACTATCGACTCATTCGATAGTCGCAAACAACCGAATTATTCTGTGTGCCTTTCAGCATTCCATGTTTCATTCGCTTTACCGATTATACAGTGTGTCCATAAAAATACTGTCTTACTTTGAGTAGGCATTGCGTTGCTTTCGATAGTCGTATTTGGGTGAAGTTGGTGACATTCGAAAGAAAAACTCAAATATTTTTACTATACCTCATAGACATTGAATGTGGCCCACACGAGTGACGCTGCAGACATCAAGACGATATTACCATTCACTTTACACATGCTCCAACATATCTGATGAAATGGACTGGATGGTAGCAGTGATACGAAGTTGCACTTCTTGCATATTTTGAGGCAATGGGGGTACATAGACAACGCTTTATGTAACGCTTTATGAAGTCACAGACCGTCAAGTCAGGCGACCTCGACGGTCACTTGTAGAAGACATTATCATCATTTCGGGTACGTCCAATCATTGAAAGCCGCTCATTCAGATGTTTCCGAACGTAAATGCCAGTGAGGAGGTGCTCCATCTTGTTGGAAAATAAATTCGTTGCTTTCTTCTTCTTCCAATTGTGGAAATAACCATTCAGTGAGCATGTCAAGATAAGTTGGACTGTTGACAGTGTGCTCTCGAAAGAAAAATGGGCCATAGACTTGACGTTTCGATACGTCACAAAAGACATTCATCTTAGGGGAGTCTCTTTCAACTTCCAAAATGGCATATGAGTTCTGGCTCCCCCAGATCCTAACATTATGCCTGTTCACTTTTTAAGTAACGTGGAATTTTGGCTCGTCACTGAAAATTACTTTTTCTGGCAGATTTTCATTATCCTCCATTAGTACCAATAAATGTTCAGATACATCTAATCGTTTTGCAGGGTCATCAGGTTTCAACTTATGCAGTAATTACAGTTTGAGGCGTGAAACTTCAGTCGCGTACGCAGGATCTTAGTTACGGTGGATTTAGGGAGGTTTAACTGCTGACTACTCTACGGACAAACTTCTTAGGACTACATACAAATGCCCCTAGCACTTGTTCCCAATTCTCGCATTGACAGATGGTCTCCCTGAATGGCCTATTCTTTGATGAAATATGCAGCCACGATTCACAAAATCACGGTACCACTTCAAAATTGACGTGTTGCACCGGACTCTGTGTGCTATTATATTCCAAAACACACCAACTACGTTCTTGTGGGCTCGTCATAACTCCTTAAAATTCTTTAACAACAACGCATTTTTAAAAGCAAGCATTCACATGTAACCTGCCTGCTAAATATCCAACAATGAACCTATATCGACTAGTCACAAACGTGAGTGAATTTAGTTTCTGTGTTTGATTCCCGCGATCCCGTCCATTGTTGATATAACAAAATATTTTAGTTTTTCTTTCGAATGTCACCAATTTCATTTAAATACGATTATCCAAGGCGATGTGGTGCCAGTTTGGAGCATGGCAGTATTTTTATGGACACACTGTACTTGTGGTTCAAAGCGACAGTAGTTTGCATTCGATTCATCCAACCAATAAGATGGAGAAATATAAGGCCCTGCCATCTACCTTACTACATCTAAAACAATGATTGACGCACTTTTCGATTCGAGTAATTTTAATACCATTCGCCAAATACAGATAATGCTGCCATCTCCTGAGATATTTTCAAACCATTAACCCCTTCCCTCTGAAGCTCACAACGTGTTGTGTGTATAGTGGAATATATTCACCGACAACCTGCAATCGTAGCTATGAAGGAACTAGCAAATAGATGAAATATTAACTCAAAATGTAGGGGTGGTGAAGAAAATTAAGGTTGCCATAACCATGCCCGTACCCAGAAAAAAATGTCGGGGAGGGTTTTCCGTAAGTAGATCTAAACTTAACAGTACCCCACACAGTTACCATGTACCTACTCCGCAGTACAGAGAGAGCCAAAGACTACGAACCGGCTGCGCGGTGTTTTTCCCGTCCGCGTCCTTGGCGCTCGTTGCCGTCTGCCGCTATCATAGAAAGGCGCGGATGAAACCATACATTTTTAAAACCACTTTTAAAGGCTTTACTTACCAACTTTATTGTAAAAAATGGATGTTTTTTTCGAGTCGATAGCTGAAGCCCGTGCATACGTGAATACAATTTTGCCCCCTGTTTTCAGAGAATTAACAGACAGGGAGCGTGATTTTGCCTTTTTTCAACAAGACTGCAACAGCTCATAGGCCAATATTTCGATGAGAACAATTGAAAGTGCGTTTGAGGACACAATTATTAGTAGAGATTTGTGGCCCCCTCGGTCCCCCGATCTAACCCCCTGCGATTTCTATCTCTGGGGTAACTTAAAACAAAGTGTACAAGACAAACCCACACACCCTGGAAGAATTAAAATAAAATATCTCTGCCAGGAAATTGCCAGCGTTTCTCCACGTGAACTACAGCGAGTGATGGAGCTTCCTAAAGAGGTGACAAAAATATATGGACAACGATGGTGGCCAGTTTCAGCATCTCCTTTCAATAAAGTTGGTAACTAAAGCCTTTTAAATTAGTTTTAAAAATGTGGTATAGTTTCATCCGCGCCTTTCTATGATAGCGGCAAACGGCAACGAGCGCCGAGGACGCGAACAGGAAAAACATCGCGCAGCCGCTTGGTAGTTATTTGGCTCTCCCGTATATAGACGTTACATGGATAAGAAAATTGCTTTGAGACATTATATAGACAAGAAAAACGCTACCAGAATCAGGATATTCCACCTTACAGCACAACACATGGAGACTGCTTCGAAAACCGGAATGTATGGTCACCTTATCTATGTAAGGCGACGATATTAAGTTTCACTTTTTCTTGTAAATGTGCTACTAGCAATAGACCTACTGTTATCCAACGACATTTTCCCATATTGGTTTGCTATGAATTTAAATAAACTGTCAGAAGTTTCAGGGGGGGTTGAACCCATGAAACCCCCTCTAAATACGGCCCTGACCATAACGCGAATTCGTTGCGAATTGTCATAATACTAATTTGTTAATAAGTTTTCGCTTTTTTGCCCCTGTTAATTAAATTTCAAAATAAATGTCAATAAAATTAATATCTCTGCATAAGTTAGGAAGCAAAAAGAAAACAAATAAATTACACAAAATAAAAATGATTAATTAATTTAGGTTATAATAACACACGTTTAATTTTTGAGGTTAAATGGCACAGAGTAGTTGGATATATGCCAGCAACAATACATTTAATTACTGAATTTTAACTCAAAGTAAAGTTATACAAGTGATTAGAATAAATGCCACAAATAATGTGGTGTGCACTGCAGTACTGAGTATAAATATAGAAATGCTGTTTTGATAATTTTGTATGTATTGGTGCTGTTGCTATTGTTCAAGTTCTTATACTCTACGAATGATATCTCAACATTATTTATGTCATTCACTTGACTATTCTAGAAATCTGTTAAACAAAATAATAAATACGAGGGCGGATTGATAAGTCAGTGACTTTTTAAAGGAAATAAGAATTTTTTCCAAAAAGTCAATTTTATTTCTCAACATAGTCTCCTTTCAATTCAACACACGTTGTCCAAAGTTTCCCCAATTTTTTTTAACCCTTCCAAAAAATATGATTTTGTTTCTGCCATGATGTGCTCACTGGACGTGAATTTCTTCGCAACGAGCCAATTGTTTAGGTTTGCGAAGAGAAAGAAGTCGCTCGGAGCCAAATCTGGAGAGTATAGTGGATGAGGTAGCAGTTCGTAGCCCAATTCCACAAATTTTGTGATGGAAATGTCTGTCTTGTTACCAGGTGCATTATCCTCGTGAAAGAGAACCTTTTTCTTCACCAAATGGAGTCGTTTCTTTAACAATTCCTTGTGAAAGTGATCCAGCATTGCGGCATAATATGAACCTATGATCGTTTTACCCTTTTCCAGGTGGGGATGCCTATCACCCCTTGTGAATCCCAAAAGACAGTTGCCATGAATGGTTTTGCGTTGTTTGTTGTTTGGTTTCAAGTTGGATCCAAGTTTCATCAATCGTATATAACGCTGCAAAAACTCATTTGGGTTGCGCTGCAACATGTTCAAACATCCCTGTGAAATGATCACCCGACTCCGCTTGTTTTCAACTGTGAACAGTCGCAGTACCCATCTTGCTGACAGCTTTCTCATACCCAAAAATTCGTGCAGAATGTTATACCAGGTTCACTCCAGATGTTTACGGTCTTGGCTATCTCACGGATTTTCACTCGGCGGTCTTCCAACACAATATCGTGAACTTTGTTCACCATTTCTTCTGTTGTGACCTCAACCGGCCGTCCTGTGCGCACGGCATCTCTTGTGCTCGAACGGCCACATCGAAATTCTGTGAACCACTTGTGAACCAGCCATGTAATGGAGCAGAGCTCCCATAATACTTGTTCAGCTTTTCTTCCGTTTCCTTAAAAAAGTAGTGCTTTATCAGAACACGAAATTCACTTTTCTCCATTTTCTACGAAGCAACACACATCTGCTTATTTTAGACGCTCTCAACAATGTTCTAAGAAACAAATGACAACGAATTTCTGCGATTATACCCAGAATAGATGTAAGACTTGGGTGCAAACAAGGAAGGGATCTCGTCAAAGTCATGGACTTATCAACCCGCCCTCATAAAAACACTCCGCTAGCATTGCACCATTTAATATTGAGTTTTTCTTATTGGAACTGCACTGTGAAGATTTCAAATAAGTGGAATTAAATCTTGTAAACCATTTATTATAATTTTAGTTAAAGAGCAACAAGTGAGTAAAAAAGGGTACAAAAATGAATAACATGCTTGGATTTTATACGCATTTATCCATTCATACACTCATTTAAAAACAATTAAAGTCAAATTACTATTATGCTTCACCATGCCAGTCAATTTCGAAAATTGTAATTAAATTTCAGCGAACATAACCCAACATCATGATACACAATGCACATTATGAATACACCGAGCAATTAATGACTGTGTAATTTACATATTTAGCTTCATTGATTACTTATCAATTACAACTTTACGGCCAAAATTCCATTTTCGGACCACATTAACATCGAGTTTACATCTGTGCTGCGAATATCATTTTAACGCAATGCAGAACCGAACACAACCGTGCAATCTACTGTGCGAGTATCCAACGAAAACAGTTTTCATCGCTAACACTACACGTCAACATATTTATTCCAATACCAAATGGAATGAAAACATTCGGTTATTACAGGAAACTATCGTTTTTATGTTTTATATGTTTTGAGACCCACTGAATAAAACAAAAGCATTTTTGGAAACATGTCTTTGTGTGTGTGTCTGTCTGTGAACAGCATAACTCAGAAACGAACAGTCGGATAAACATCAAACTTGGTATTTAGCTTCAGTGTCTTCCAGAGATGCGACACGAAGGTTTTCAAGAAACTCCCCCCACCCCAGATTACCCTTTACATGGAAGATTTTTCGAAAATTTTAATTTTCTCAAAAATGGCTCTAAGAATTTTGATTAGAATATTATATGTTTAAGATATTTTCATGACAAATAAAATGTATATCTCGAATTTTCTGGGAATGTCTCCAAAAGTATTCTTCATTGTGAGAGACTTTTGCATAACTGGTAAACCATAAAATATAGACAAAATTTTACTACATAAAAAAGTAGATCGCCTTAAAAAACACAATTTATGTCATATACATTTTTTTATTGGGTGAACCATTTTCGAGATGTTGCTTGTTATTCCCTTAACTTTTTCAATACTTATTTTCTAAAATGGGAATTCGTTATTCATTTTTTTGTCTTGTATATGCAAAGATATTGCTTAAAGCCTACCATATTCCCCTTGCACCTACAAGAAAATTAACAATAAGGTTAACATCTCGATTAACATGAAGCATATGGAGAATAAGATTTTGTAAAAGTAGTTTGTACAAGAGTAGAGAAAGTCATGTGAGTGTAACACATCATATTTTTAGAAAAAGGTATGTTCGTCCGTCTATCCGTGTGTATGTGTATGTATATATGTACGTATGTGTGTGTATGTGTGCATGTATATGTACGTTTTGTATGTATGCGTGTATGAATGTGTGTGCATATATGTGCGTATGTTTGTGTGTGTGTCTGTGGACAGTATAACTCAAAAACGAAAAGTTAGATAGCTACCAAACTTAGTATTTCAGTTCATCAGCTTCCAAGTATGCAACACAAAGACTTTTAAGAAAATCCTACCATCCTAAATTATCTTTTAATGGAACAATTTCGATATTTGTAATTCTCTAAGATGTTGTGAAATCCACTTAATTAAGAAGGAATGCTGTATAGTTTGTATAATGGGTAAACCATAAGAGAACCATATGAGATAGGCACCAAAGTACTTCTGAAAAGTTTTACAACTCCATAAAATACACAATGTATTTGAAATAACTTTTTGTGGCAGCAGTCACCTCCGAAATATGCATTATTATCAGTTTGAAAAGGTAGAATCAGACTGAAAACGTCAATGACAATGCCGGGATTTAAACCACGGATCGTCCGATTTCTCTGAGCGAACATACCAACGTTCCGGCCAACATTGCATTTCCCAACTGACTCGCATTTTTCCCCGGTAAACCACAAGGAGATCTCAAATTCATTTTGAGATGACATACCCCAATGACGATTTACTAAGTCGTAAGTATTATAAGTCCCAGGCCTCATAGTTAACTACTGCTAGGAGAATCAATCGTAATTTATTGTTCTTCCACACTAGCTGTGTGTAGGACACGGTTGGAAAGGTAGAACGTGACTGAAAAATTCAATGTCATAGCCAGGAATTGAAGCATGGATCTTCCGTTGCTCTAACCAGCTGAGCTACCATGGCAACATACCGAGCCGACATTAAATTCCCCAACTGATTCGCGTCTTTTCCCGGTAAACCACAAAGAGATCTCAAATTCATTTTGAAATTAAATCGAGTTTTATTTATGGACGCTCTTTAACTGCTATGGTTCTTAGCGTTCCATTCTATAGTGGGCGTGAAAGTAAATTTGCTCAGAGGCCTCTTTATCAGGCTTGAGGTTCTTTTACGTGCCGTAAATCTACGACACGAGACCACTGGCTTTATTTCCCTTCCGAAGGTAGCCATGCGAAGGATTTTTAGTCCGAAAAAATCCATCGCGAACCGCCGGGTTTGAACCCGGGACCTCGGGAACTAGAGCGTAGCATGACAACCACTACACCACGGAGGTCGACAAATTAAATTCATTTTAAGGTGACATACTCCAATGCCATATCGATAAAGAATCGGTTGAGAGGATCTTCAGGTTTGTGTCAGAGGTAAATTTTCAAATACAGATTTAGTCATATTTATGTCAAATGTTTCGTACTTTTCGGTTTATTACTTTCTCTACTACGTATAGTAAGTAGGGGAAGTATTGTATTCCACCCAAAAATTCGATACCGAGATTTCACCGGAAATATATGTTTTGAGACCCCCTGAATCCAAAAAATCTGATGTGCTACACTCACATGACTTTCTCTACTCTTGTACAATCTAATTTTACAAACGCCTATTCTCCATATGCTTCAAGTTAACCGAGATATCGAGATGTCAATCTTATTGGTAATTTTCTTGTAGATGCAAGGGAAATATCGTAGCTTTTAAGCGATAGTCAAATATTTTAACGCCGGTTGCTATGTGGCGCATTCCATTCTCTTTGCATGTCCAGGACATAAAAAAAAATGAATAACGCATTTGAGAAAAAGTATAAGTATTGGAAAATTTAAGGAAATAACAAGCAATATCTCGAAAACGGTTCACTCAACAAAAGAAATGTATATGACATAAGTTGTGTATATTAACGCGATCTACATTTTTTGTGTAGTAAAATTTTGTCTATCTCTTATGGTTTACCAGTTATGCAAAAGTCGTTCACAATGAAGAATACTTTTGGAGACATTCCCAGAAAATTCGAGATATACATTTCATTTCTCATGACATTATCTTAAACATATGATATGTTCATCAAAATCGTTAGAGCCATTTTTGAGAAAGTTAAAATTTTCGAAAAATCTTCCATGTAAAGGGTAGTCTGGGGTGGGGGGATTTTCTTGAAAACCTTCGTGTCGCATCTCTGGAAGATACTGAACCTAAATACCAAGTTTGGTGCTTTTCCGACTGTTCGTTTTTGAGTTATGCTGTTCACAGACACACACACCCACACAGACACA
The DNA here is from genome assembly GCA_030765065.1 of Deroplatys truncata. NCBI lineage: Eukaryota > Metazoa > Arthropoda > Insecta > Mantodea > Mantidae > Deroplatys > Deroplatys truncata. The sequence goes on from CM060985.1 coordinate 49,810,558, forward strand.
CAGACACACACACACACACAGACACACACACGGACATGTTTCCAAAAATGCTTTTTTTGGATTCAGGAGGTCTTAAAACATGTATTTCCGGTGAAATCTCGGTATCGAATTTTTGGGTGGAATGCAATACTTCCCCTACTTACTATACGCAGTAGAGAAAGTAAAAAATCTGATGTGTTACACTCACATGACTTTCTCTACTCTTGTACAAACTATTTTTACAAACGCTTATTCTCCATATGCTTCATGTTAATCGAGATATCGAGATGTCAATCTTATTGGTAATTTTCATGTAGATGGAAGGGGAATATGCTAGGTTTAAAGCGATAGTCAAATATTTTAACGCTGGTTGCTATGTGGCGCATTCCATTCTCTTTACATGTCCAGGACATAAAAAATCTGATGTGTTACACTCACATGACTTTCTCTACTCTTGTACAATCTAATTTTACAAACGCCTATTCTCCATATGCTTCAAGTTAATCGAGATATCGAGATGTCAATCTTATTGGTAATTTTCTTGTAGATGCAAGGGAAATATCGTAGCTTTTAAGCGATAGTCAAATATTTTAACGCTGGTTGGTATGTGGCGCATTCCATTCTCTTTGCATGTCCAGGACATAAAAAAATGAATAACGAATTTGAGAAAAAGTATAAGTATTGGAAAATTTAAGGAAATAACAAGCAATATCTCGAAAACGGTTCGCTCAACAAAAGAAATGTATATGACATAAGTTGTGTATTTTAACGCGATCTACATTTTTTGTGTAGTAAAATTTTGTCTATCTCTTATGGTTTACCAGTTATGCAAAAGTCGTTCACAATGAAGAATACTTTTGGAGACATTCCCAGAAAATTCGAGATATACATTTCATTTCTCATGACATTATCTTAAACATATGATATTTTCATCAAAATCGTTAGAGCCATTTTTGAGAAAATTAAAATTTTCGAAAAATCTTCCATGTAAAGGGTAGTCTGGGGTGGGGGGATTTTCTTGAAAATCTTCGTGTCGCATCTCTGGAAGATACTGAACCTAAATACCAAGTTTGGTGCTTATCCGACTGTTCGTTGTTGAGTTATGCTGTTCACAGACACACACACAGACACACACACACAGACACACAGACACACACACAGACACACACACGGACATGTTTCCAAAAATGCTCTTTTTGGATTCAGGAGGTCTCAAAACATGTATTTCCGGTGAAATCTCGGTATCGAATTTTTGGGTGGAATGCAATACTTCCCCTAATTACTATACGTAGTAGAGAAAGTAAAAAACGAATAACGAATTTGAGAAAAAGTATAAGTATTGGAAAATTTAAGGGAATAACAAGCAATATCTCGAAAACGGTTCACTCAACAAAAGAAATGTATATGACATAAGTTGTGTATTTTAACGCGATCTACATTTTTTGTGTAGTAAAATTTTGTCTATCTCTTATGGTTTACCAGTTATGCAAAAGTCGTTCACAATGAAGAATACTTTTGGTGACATTCCCAGAAAATTCGAGATATACATTTCATTTCTCATGACAATATCTTAAACATATGATATTTTAATCAAAATCGTTAGAGCCATTTTTGAGAAAATTAAAATTTTCGAAAAATTTTCCATGTAAAGGGTAGTCTGGGGTGGGGGGATTTTCTTGAAAACCTTCGTGTCGCATCTCTGGAAGATACTGAACCTAAATACCAAGTTTGGTGTTTATACGACTGTTCGTTTCTGAGTTATGCTGTTCACAGACACACAGACACACAGACAGACACACAGACACACAGACAGACACACACACGGACATGTTTCCAAAAATGCTTTTTTTGGATTCAGTGAGTCTCAAAACATGTATTTCCGGTGAAATCTCGGTATCGAATTTTTGGGTGGAATGCAATACTTCCCCTACTTACTATACGTAGTAGAGAAAGTAAAAAAGCATTTTTGGAAACATGTCCGTGTGTCTGTGTGTCTGTGAACAGCATAACTCAGAAACGAAAAGTCGGATAAACACCAAACTTAGTATTTAGGTTCAGTATCTTCCAGAGATGCGACACGAAGGTTTTCAAGAAAATCCCCCACCCCAAGATACCCTTTACATGGAAGATTTTTCGAAAATTTTAATTTTCTCAAAAATGGCTCTAACGATTTTGATTAAAATATCATATGTTTAAGATATTTTTACGACAAATGAAATGTATATCTCGAATTTTCTGGGAATGTCTCCAAAAGTATTCTTCATTGTGAACGACTTTTGCATAACTGGTAAACCATAAGAGATAGACAAAATTTTACTACACGTAAAATGTAGATCGCGTTAAAATACGCAATTTATGTCATATACATTTCTTTTGTCGAGTGAACCGTTTTCGAGATATTGCTTGTTATTTCCTTAAATTTTCCAATACTTATACCTTTTCTCAAATTCGTTATTCATTTTTACTTTCTCTACTACGTATAGTAAGTAGGGGAAGTATTGCATTCCACCCAAAAATTCGATACCGAGATTTCACTGGAAATACATGTTTTGAGACCTCCTGAATCCAAAAAAAGCATTTTTGGAAACATGTCCGTGTGTGTGTCTGTGTGTGTGTGTTGTCTGTGTGTGTGTGTGTGTGTCTGTGTGTCTGTGTGTCTGTGAACAGCGTAACTCAAAAACGAACAGTCGGATAAACACCAAACTTGGTATTTAGGTTCAGTATCTTCCAGAGATGCGACACGAAGGTTTTCAAGAAAATCCCCCACCCCAGACTACCCTTTATATGGAACATTTTTCGAAAATTTTAATTTTCTCAAAAATGGCTCTAACGATTTTGATTAAAATATCATATGTTTAAGATAAAGTCATGAGAAATGAAATGTATATCTCGAATTTTCTGGGAATGTCTCCAAAAGTATTCTTCATTGTGAACGACTTTTGCATAACTGGTAAACCATAAGAGATAGACAAAATTTTACTACACAAAAAATGTAGATCGCGTTGAAATACACAACTTATGTCACATACATTTCTTTTGTTGAGTGAACCGTTTTCGAGATATTGCTTGTTATTTCCTTAAATGTTCCAATACTTATACTTTTTCTGAAATTCGTTATTCATTTTTTTATGTCCTAGACATGCAAAGAGAATGGAATGCGCCGCATAACAACCAGCGTTAAAATATTTGACTATCGCTTAAAAGCTACCATATTCCCCTCGCATCTACAAGAAAATTACCAATAAGATTGACATCTCGATTAACATGAAGCATATGGAGAATAGGCGTTTGTAAAAATAGATTGTACAAGAGTAGAGAAAGTCATGTGAGTGTAACACATCAGATTTTTTTTATCTTGAATATGCAAAGAGTATTAATCTGTGGGAAAGGGAATGGTGCTGCACCTAGCAACCATCTATTAAGAGATATGTATGTGCTTAAAGGCTACTGTATTTCTATATTGCCCTTGTAAATATATATTCCCCCTACATCTACAAGAAAATTAGCAATAAGATAGACTCTGCAAATGTTTATCTCGATTAAGATGAAGTAGATGGAGAATAAGCGTTTGTAAAAATAGTTTCTACAAGAGTAGAGAAAGTCATGTGAGTGTAACACATCAGATTTTTTTATATAGTGGTATTCATTTCTAGCTTTTGCTATGATTTTATATTGATATTTACCTGTGGCTTTTGTTAGGATTTTATATTCATTTTTATTTCTGGCTTTAGCCATCGTTTTCTGTACTGATGTTTATCTCTGGCCTTTGCCATGATCTGTTTTACAAGGGTGCTAATGAGCTAGTAGTTGAGCACACTTAAACAAAAATCATCACAAATGTCATATCATAATGGCGCTTTGTCATTTTTACTTTCTTTACCGCGTACCCAATAGGTAGAGAACCTATTGCATTTCACCAAAAACTTCAATATCGAAAATACATGTTTTGAAGTTATCTGAATAAAAAAAACCATTTTTAGAAAAATGTCCGTGTCTATGAACAGCATAACTGAAAAACGGAAATTCGGATAAATACCAAACCTTGTATTTAGGTGTAATACTTTTCAAAGATACGAAACAAATGTTTTCAAGAAAATTTCCCCCACCCCAATTACCCTTTACATGGGACATTTTTCGAAAATTTTGATGCTCTTAAAATGGCTCTTAACGATTGTGATTAAAGTACAATATATTAAAGATATTTACATTACAAAAAAGCGCATATCGTGAATTTTCTGGGAACAGTCTAGGATGTCCTCATCATTCGGAAGGAATTTTATATAATCTTGTATAACTTGTAAACCTTAAGCGATTGTCGAAAACGTACCACACAAAAATGCAGATGTTTAAAACACAATTTATTTAAAATAAGTTTTTTTTGTAGCATAAGCCACTTCTGAGATATCCATTATTAAAGGTTCGAATTGCTCAATGGTTGTAATCAAGTGCCATCGATTTTCAGTTGTTTCCCGCGATTGCAAGGAAACAGTATGGAATTTTAAAGCCAGCGTATAGCGTCCAGTTCTTAAACATTTGACTGTCGCTGTTTCCTTTGTATCTAGAACAAAATGTGTAATGTAGCTATTTCTGCAAAGGTTTGTTTGGATTAAAATGTAGTAGATAGAAAAATAATTTTTTTAAGAATAGTTTGTACACTCACCAATAAACTACAGAGGGTAGAGAGGTCATGTGAGTGTATCACATCAGATTTTTTTAAAGTGTTGTCCTATTCGGTTGTTTCTCGCAATGTCATGGGAAAAGCACTTAAATACTCGCTTTTAAACATGTAACTATCGATTTAGTTTGCACTATCCATATAAGAAGCAGTATTAACAGTGATAACTCATTCATCATAGCAATTTATTTGGTCGACCTTTCTCACCACTTGGCTCTTGGTGTTGATGGCCACAACATGCCACGCTGAAGATGGGAGGAAAGCACCTCCTCGGCCATCAACACCAAGAGCCGAGTGATGAGAGAGGTCGACCAAGTAAAATACTAGAATTGCTCTATCCAACTTAGATCTGCAACGAACTGTATAATGAAGCTTTTTCTGAAAGGTATACTTGGTTAACATGAAGTACACAGAAAAGTAAGTTTTTGTACGAATATTTAGTAGAAAAGATATAAAAATAAACGATATTAGGTAGAGAAAGTTCTGTTAATATAACATTACTACATTCTCCATCACATACCTTGTAGGTAGAGAAGTATTACAAGTCACCCAAACCTTCGATACTAGATTTCACCGGAAATGTATGTTTTAAGGCCCCCCTGAATCCAAAAACGTATTTTAAAAAGAAAGTCCGTATATCTGTCTGTCTTTGTGTCATTGTGTCTGTGTGTCTTTGAACAGAATGACTAATGGTATTTAGATTCAGTATCTTCCAAAGATGCGACACAAAGATATTCAAGAAATTCCTCCCACCCGAAACTACTTATTACTTGGAAAATGTTTTGAAATTTTTACTTTCTCTACTATGTATAGTAAGTAGGGGAAGTATTGTATTCCACCCAAAAATTCGATACCGAGATTTCACCGGAAATATATGTTTTGAGACCCCCTAAATCCAAAAAAAGCATTTTTGGAAACATGTCCGTGTGTGTCTGTGTGTCTGTGTGTGTGTGTGTGTGTGTCTGCCTGTCTGTCTGTGGACAGCATAACTCAGAAACGAACAGTCGGATAAACACCAAACTTGGTATTTAGGTTCAGTATCTTCCAGAGATGCGACACAAAGGTATTCAGGAAAATTCCCCCACCCCAGATTACCCTTTACATGGAAGATTTTTCGAAAATTTTAATTTTCTCAAAAATGGCTCTAACGATTTTGATTAAAATATCATATGTTTAAGATATTTGCATGACAAATAAAATGTATATCTTGAATTTTCTGGCAATGTCTCCAAAAGCATTCTTCATTGTGAAGGACTTTTGCATAACTGGTAAACCATAAGAGATAGACAAAAGTTTACTACACAAAAAATGTAGATCGCGTTAAAATACACAATTTATGTCATATACATTTTTGTTGTTGAGTGAACCATTTTCGAGATATTGCTTGTTATTCCCTTAAATTTTCCAATACTTATTTTCTCAAATGGGAATTCGTTATTCATTTTTTGTCTTGGATATGCAAAGATTATTAATCTGTGGGAAAGGGAATGGTGCTGCACCTAGCAACCAGCTATTAAGAGATATGTATGTGCTTAAAGGCTACTGTATTTCGATACTGCCCTTATAAATATATTTCCCCTTACATCTACAAGAATATTAGCAATAAGATAGACTCTGCAAATGTTTATCTCGATTAACATGAAGTAGATGGAGAATAAGCGTTTGTAAAAATAATTTGTACAAGAGTAGAGAAAGTCATGTGAGTATAACACATCAAATTTTTTACATATGTTACAGATATTTTCATGACAAAGTGTATATCTTGTATTTTCTGGGAATAACCTGTGCAGCCCACTTCATTCGAAATGACTTTTGTATAATCTTGTATAAGTGATAAAAGTTAATCGATAGACGAAAACGTACTACACAAAAAGTGCAGATCTCTTTAAAACACACAATTTATTTCAAATAGCCATTTCCGAGATATCCATTATTAATGGTTTAAATTGCTCAGTACATCGTTGCTTTCTAGCTCTTTCGATATTCAGTTGTTTATCGTGATTGCATGCAGAGCATGGAATTTTAAGTCCCGTACATTTCGCCCAGTTCTTAAACATTTATTTATCGCTATTCCGTTTGTATCTATAACGAAATGTGTAATGCAGCTGTTTCCGAAAAGGTGTATCTCGATTAAAATTAAAATAAACTTTGGAAAGAATAATTTATATACCCACTAATAAGCGCAGAGAAAGTCTCGTATCACATCAGATTCTTTTGGTTTTCTCTTTGTGCAAAAAAATTTCAACGACATAGAAACTTGTTGCGAATATTGAACTAATAGGAGTGCAAATGCTTCAATTTTGCAAAACATAACTAGGTTGCCTAAAATTAATTCCTTAAGGAAAAGAAAGGTACCATACAATTTCCCTCACGTGTGTGTGAAAGCAAAAAGTTGCTCTAAATGTCCTGGAGAACCGTTAACACTTAACTAGCTTCTCTAATAAGGATAGTTTTAGAAGAGTGAGTATAGGTCATGTAAATACTCGCCTCGAATTTTCTAGTCTCGGGTTATGAAGTACTGGAAATGTTAATTATGTAACTAAGCCTTTGTGACCAGGATGTCGCCAAGAATAGAGCGGCACGTTTGCGACGGGTGCGCACTTCGTTACGGCACCGACATTCTGAAGGATAGGCGTCGTCTGTCATTTTCTTCTCTTACTCATTTCATAACATTGGATTTCCTCGGGGGTTTTCCCGGGTCGTCAGGCGAATGCTAGAGTATTTTCTTTCATCGCGCAAATTTCGTGTCCCTCCATTTCGTTTCATTCATTTCATTCATCTCTCACCCTGTTGGTCCCTTTGAGGGTCGGAAGTATCGGCAATGGTGTTTCGGTGCAGCGTGCCGGGGGAAAAGGATACCCTTTGTAACTCTCAGCGTCCCTCGGCTTTTAGACTGGCTGCCGGGTATCCGAACCCCCTTGAGGGGCAACGGACACCCCCTATGTGGGGTGGGGTTCCCACGTCTGCCTGTTCGTCTACTGGGGTGTCTCTATCTGGGCACTTAGGGACCCTGTCATTGCTGTGCCGTCGCTGCTGGTTCCAGCCGCCCGGTGTCTCCTCTCGCCTTATCCATCCTCCCAGGGACGCCTCGTCGTGTGGCGTAGACACAACATCCACTCTGGCTTGGTGCCGAGTCCCCTCCGTAGTCAATTCAACTCAATCCAATCTGTTTCATAACATGCTAGCAATATTTTAGGGAATGATGAAACAATGCCTTAAACATTTATCAAAAGTGATCCCTCTAGAAGTTTTGACTTGTCTAGAGAAAATCAAAACTAGGTGGAATTTATTGCATATTACACGATTGGGCCACACGTTATTATAGTTACAACTACAATGATAATAAGCACGTACTTTACCACAAGAGATGTTATAAATATCGTTGTTTATCCACACATTTCTGACATTTTCTCAGGAAATTTGCATTCGCACTCTTAGAGTCCAATATTCGAAACACTGAGTTTCTCGCCTTATTTCTTTTAGTTCTTACAATGTATGGGGTTTCATATATCATAACCAGAGTAAGGACTTTGCCCTATTTGCCTATTTTACTCTTGTGTATAAAACTGTAGGTTACTTAACCCAAAATCCGTATTTATAAGCTTGTGTATGAATTTTATAGCGCCTACAAATACCTATTTCAGGGGTTATTATTTACTTATGGCATTCTAGCTTATAAGTGCCTTTTTCCAAATTACCTGAATATTATTATTATTTTAATGAATAAAAAATACACGTGTGAGCGAGTGACAATTTTAGTGCAACTTTTGTATGCCTTTCAGAGTTTTGCTAGGGAATTATTTGTATTTAAAAGGTATTTGAAATTATGAAACGTAAGCTGGCAATAACCAAAAGGCTGTTTTACAAAAGCTGGCAGGTTAGCTCGCTGTGTTCTAAAGGGCATGCACATTGTATTTTGTAAAACGATTAAAAGTACTGGATAGATACGGGCACAAATGATTGGGGCAGAGGAATGCAAACCATCCTACACCTAACAACAATGGGGATTTTCCTGAAATTCAACAATGGACGGACACTGGGTTTTTGAAGTAACTGTCAACATTCGTGAAAAAATATTCCGAAACAATGAAGTAAAAAAAAAAACTTTTCACAGAATTTGGATAAACTGGGTGGCGAGATGGGAAAGCTGTTGGCTTGAAAACAGAGCGGGATGACTCAGGCGATAACGTCTGTGACCCGCAATCGGGAGGTCCCGGGTTCAAATTCCGTGGGCCGACCAATCTGTCTGAGGTTTTCCCGTGGTTTTCCTCAGTTGCCAAGGTAAATACCGGATTAGATATTTTATACCACGACCGAAAGTTCCACCTTATGTCTAAAACAATAGTAACATGAAAAATAAGTGGTAATAGCGAATGCTGTGCCATCTATCTACAACAATGTAAGCAGGTAGACGGCACCCTAATGCCATCTGCACGGTACGAAGCAGAAGATCCGGCTGCCATGCGCTGGGGTCTCTATGGGCACGTGACGAAGCAAGATGGCATTTCCAGGGGTGAGACCTAGAAGGCTAACTGTCCGCCATTCTGTGTGAGGGCGGCGGTTGGACTGGACGGCAGTCTAATGCTATCTCCACGGCATGAAGCAGGTGGTTACGGGGATGAGACCTAGAAGGCTAACTGTCCGCCTTTCTGTGTGAGTGCGGCGGTTGGACCGGACGGCACCCTAATGCCATCTGTACGGAACGAATCAGGTGGTTACAGGGATGACACCTAGAACGAGACATTCCTAGAAAGAAAGGGAACCCGGGCAGTAGTGCCAAACGCCAGGAAGAATTATTTCCATAGCGCTAATATAGCTGTGCCGCAACACACCAATCGCCGCCGGTCCTACAACCCTGAATAATATGAGTTGAAACAGATGACAGCAAATTATTGGGAAAGGAAAATGTACGAACTAACGGAGGAGGGCCCCGAACCGGGGCAGAGCACCACATACAAGCTAGCCGGCCCCTTGTGCTTCTACCAATGACCCCCCCGGGAGGGAGAGATGCGGGGAGAGACTGGTAAGGGAGCACATCCGGATCACGAAGGGAGCAAGCACAGACGGGGTTCCTAACGTTTCCATATTGAACGCATCCGACATCGTCCTGTCCTGCCCATAAGCCAACAAACCTCCGGCAGTCCTCCCGTGTGGTAACCACTCGAAGGAGAGACCTAACTGAGCTCTACAGAACGCATGTCCACCATCCAGCTGCAACCCGCCGAACACCGTCGTCTGGTTTTGCCATCCTTAAGCAGCCGACAAGAAAGATGATGGGTACAGGAAATGAGGGGGAGCAGATTTGTAGTAGATGAATTAGCCTGTCAACCCGGGGAAACCACGAAAAAACCCGTTTAGAGTGGCGGCCCGAATCCGGGAAGTTCCGAATGCGAGTCTCACAGGGGTCATCTCGTTCGGCTTCTAGACAGAAACCTATATTGGTTTATTTAGATAGATACAATAAAATACATTAAAACACCAAGTAATAAACTACACCATCTACCATGGATTTTTGTTTGTAATTTTTGGTGTAAATATTACGATTTTTATTGATTTTAACTTTCCAATTATTTATTTAAACTTTTATTGTGTACCGGTATCACAATAACTACTATAGTACCTATAAGACAGCCCTTTTGTGAAGCTCTCCAGCGCCATAAAAACGGAACTAAATAATTTAAATTGAGCTCTCAAAAATTGGGGGAGGATGATTTTTTTTGGGGGAGGAGGATAATTGTTTTGGGGGGATTGCGACAACTTTTGGAGTGATGGACACCCCTGCCTTTCTGTATGTTTTTTTCCCTCGGTTTTACATTTTTATGCATTAAATTTATTCCTCACATTTCAATTTTGTCCTAATTTTTATGAACATTTGCAAACATAATCTAAAAAGTGCTATTTAAAGATTCACAGGCCTGCGAAGATTTTGCGGTAAGGAATGTTTTACATCATAATGGTCAAATTTTATGCTCTGATTTCGAAAATAATAATATTTTTTTGCGTATGACCTACAGATTTTGAACAATTCTGTTTCAACACAAAATTGAAAGTTCAGTGCGCTAGTATTAACGTCACTGCATATACGACTTACAGCATGGTTGATCAGAATATATGCTAAGTCATATGGCTTTATGTTGTGTCACTGTCTGTCTCTGTTGGGGGAGTAATGTTGAACCCATATCATAAACATTTGCCTAAGATATCAATAAAACAGCATAACAGAAACATTACCACAGTTATCAATAATTTGTATCTGGCCTATTTTAAAATTAAATTAGGAGACCAAAGACGAGAATTTTGCTCCTCATATTTTGTGTACAAGTTGTGTAGAAAATCTAAGACAATGGTACAAGGGACTTCGTTCATCTCTGTCCTTTGGTGTTCCTATGGATGGCGCTAACAACGAAATAATTTTAATGACTGTTATTTTTGTCTGTGTAATATATCTGGATTCAATAGGAAAAACAAGGCGGGCATTATATATCCAAACTTGCCATCAGCAATTAGTCCTGTGCTTCATGGACCTGATGTTCCTGCTTCATCAGCACCTATGGTATTACCAGAGAGTAGTTGGTACTTATACCTTGAGTTTGAAGATGCTTTAAATAATTGGTTTCCAGACTTAGAAGATTACATCCCAAAACCTCCTAGTTCAATGTAAACTGTTGCATCTGTAGATTTGAGGTTGTATGATTTAACGCATTTTAAAATGTACTTAAAAACTACAAATAAACTCAAATATGTCATATTTCCTTTCTGCATGCAAAAAAAAGGCACGTGATACGATAACATGGAAAGCATATTTGAATTCAGCATTCCAAAATTAAGTTTATGATTTCTTTATTCATTGGTTCACAAAGTTAATTTATACTGAAAAACATGCAAAATGTTAACAAATTCATAAAAACAAAAATTTATTTCTCTACAACTAAAAACATCAACCTCTGTCAAATCCTTACACTTATTTTCACTGTCCTGAAGTATCAGAAAATATCACTATCATACTTCTCTGAGAAATATGAATGCGCAAGGCAGTTTTAGAATACTTACATTTTTCACTAATTAAAATATTTGTGTTATATAAGAAACTATTTGAGCTAGAGTTTTGAACTCTTGAACAGTCATTTATTTATTTATCCATTTAAATGTGCCATTTTCAAGCAAATAGATTTAATATTAAAAGCTATAAAATTCACTCCCATTGTCCCTTCAAAAGTACGTGATAACAGCACTCACTATTCCATTAGCCAATGACAGGTAGAATAGGCTAATAGCCATACTACACTGATAGTAATTCACCTTCGATTACTACACTGATAGAATTTTATCGTAATGCACTCGTTTTTAATTTATAGGAATGCATTGAGTAAGATCGCGTAGGCCGTGACTGCAATAATTACAATTCAAATATGGCGCGCTTTGACAGTCAAAATATTGTTAATGTAAGAGCAGCTATAGTCAAGTTTACCCCTGAAAATACGAAGAAGAACAAAAGTATGGTGTGGAACCAACTTTCAGAATTCTATACGGAGAGAAACTATAAAATTGACGGCTCAGTTTAGCGACAAAGAGATTGTTTCCATTCTACAGCACTAACAAACATGGCTGGCGTTAAACTAGGTAAGTTCATAATAAGTTTTTGGTGTGATTATTTAGCCGAGTAGCACTTATGCTACTAGTTTTACATGGCAATTTAATTTCGGTTTCAAAATTAAGCATCTTTTCATAAGATAATTGCTTCTCAACCTTCGGTCTCGAAATAATTATCATGAAAAACAAGCATTCGTTCCTCAATTAAATTGTCGTAAAACTATCAGCACTAGTGCTGTTACTGTTGATAGTTATATGCTAGACATTCATACTCTCACATGAGTTCACGAGAAACACAATAAAGATTACTTAAAATTTTCAAAATGCATTGTAGGTGGAAAAAATCATACAAACAACGGAGGAAATTTCGTAAATAGTTAGTGCCACAAATTTATGGCGTACAAATCTACGCTTTTTCCATGGGAAATTTTTGCCTCTCTCTTAGGATTCGCAGTTATATAATTTTCAATTGGGAGTGAAGAGAACTTCTAAAGCTACTTAAAGAAAATCAAGACGTACATTTTATGTGTCATCCCAGTATCTTAAATATATGACACTTTAATAAGAATTATTAGAGCTACTTTAGGTGAGACATGGAAGACGCTTATTTTTATATAAGGATGTGTTTGCGGTTGAGAAAAATTTCTGAAACTATTCTCCTAGAATTCTTAAAGTTGCTTGGCTTTAAGTATGAAATTTAGTATTTACAGACTTAACGATTTGGAAATACATTGTTCACAAATAAGAACGACAGATTGACAGATACACACATGGACATTTGTAAAAATACTATTTTTTAAATCAGGGAACTCAAAACGTATGCTTCTGATGAATTCTTGGCCCGAATGGAGTACTTGCTATGCCCTAGGTACTTACCTAAGCGGTAGGGAAAATAAACATAGAATAATGTTTACAGAATAACGTAAAAATCTGATGTGATACATTCACATGATTATCTCTTCCTTTTTTGTTTATTAATTGATATACAAAGTATTCTTACACAAGATTATTTTTCTATCTACTACTCTTAATCCAAATAAGCCTTTGTAGAAATGGTTACATTACACATTTCGTTATAGATACAAAGAGAACATGACAGTCAAATGTTTAAGAACTGGACGCTATATGCTGGCTTTAAAATTCCATACTGTTTCCATGCAATCGCGAGAAACAACTGAATGTGAACATTTAAAACATTTAATAACGTATATCTCAGAAATAGCTTATGCCACAAAAAATAAAAAACTTGTTGGGAATAAATTGTGTGTTTGAAAGAGATCTACATCTTTTGTGTAATACGTTTTCGTCTATTGCTTAACGTTATGCAGATAATACAAACTTTTTTTCCGAATGAAGAGGACTTCATAGGCTATTCCCAGAAAATTGAAGATATACGTTTTATTAATGTAAATACGAGTATATTTAATATATAGTATGTTAATCAAAATTGTTAGAGCAATTTTTTAGAAAATAAAACAAATTCGAAAAATGTTGCATATAAAGGGTAGTTGGGGTGGGGGATTTTCTAGAAAATCTTTGTGTCGCATCTTTGGAAAATATTCATTCTGAACCTAAATACCAAGTTTGTTATTTATCCTATTTTCGTTTTTGAGTTACGCTGTTCAAAGACACACACACACACATGGAATTTTTCTAAAAATGTTTTATTTGGATTCAGGGGCCTCACAATATGTATTTCTGGTGAAATCTCGGTATCGAATTTTTGGGTAGAATGCAATACCTTCTCTACCTCTGGGTATGTGGTGGAGAAAGTAAAAGGTTAAACCAATTTCAGTGAGAAGTATTTAAAATTTGGAAGAATGTTCTTTACAAGTTATGCGTTACTAAACTGCTACCAAAATAGGTAAAGTACGTCCAGCATGGTAACTGGAAGCTATTCGTCATGCATTCCATCGACCAGGACAGCTGTCTCGCTGCACAAGACAAAAGCGAATGACTCATTAGTGTAACGGAATATTTCAGTAACTTTTGTCTTAAAACAATGCCAATTTTCACTTTATTATGTATTTACCAACATTGAAAGTGTGGAGTTTTAACGTAAAAGCATCCTTTATCTATTAAATATTAGCACAAACGTTTTTGAGTGTATAGATTTTTAAATTGTGTAATTATTGGCATATTTTGGTGCAGAAAATTGATAATCGCCCAGGCGATAGCCTCAGTGACTCGCATTTAGAAGCTCTCGATTTCAAATCCTGAGTACCAGGCATATTTGATAGGATTTTTTGGATTCATAGTTTCCCTCAATTGCCAGGAAAATATCCGATTGGATATCAATACCACGGCCGAAAGTTACAACTACAGAACCAGTGAAACAGAAATAAAAAGTGTATGGTACGGGAATACAATTACACAACTAAGATCATCTGTCCAGCAACAAAACGGCCTCGTGTAAACTCAAAACAACAACCAGCAGTTTGCAATCCCAAAAGTTCAGATTGCGCCAAAACTCAATAACAATAGAGCTGCAGGAAGGTGACTACGCAACTAAGGTCATCTGTCTGGTTTATACTGACTCAGCGAACCAACGAACCTACACTAATCGTCGCAGTATACCTAACCAAAAAGTTAAAATGAAGTTAATAATAATACTAATAATAATAAACAACTCTAAAAGCAGGAAGAATTCTTTACAAATGTTGTAGTGCAAATGGTGTAATCTGGATAGCATACATCATTGCAGCTTAAGAGGAGACTAAATGATTATATATACAATATACAATATATATAATCTTTTTAGGCATAATACTTATATTTTAATGGAATATGGAACTGAATCAGTTATTTTGTACTCTTAAACTCCGCACTACTTCACAGAGAAAAAAAAATCTAACTCCCATGCACTTTGAAATACATACGTAAATTTTAGTCGATTCTTATAAGGAAAGTTTTTCTTTACAAATTGGCACTACTGTTAAGTATGGCAGCTTCTGTGTTCTTTGCAAATTATGCAAGTTTGTTTTTTGCTTTGAACAGCTGTTTTATATGAATGAATTTTCTGGTATAAATGAACCGTTTCTCAGAAACTAGAAAATGGATAAATCAAATTTTAGTGTGATAAAACAACTTATAAATGCTGCTGTGGATCCACTTTGGTGTTAATAACATGGTCGGTTAATTAAAAAAAAATCTGATGTGTTACACTCACATGACTTTCTCCACTTTTGTACAAACTATTTTTACAAACGCTTATTCTCCTTATGCTTCATGTTAATCGAGATATCGAGATGTTAATCTTATTGCTAATTTTCTTGTAAATGCAAGGGGAATTGGTAGGCTTTAAGCGATAGTCAAATATTTTAAGAACTGGTTGCTATGTGGAGTATTCCATTCTCTTTGTATTACCAGGACAACAAAATGAATAACGAATTCCCATTTGAGGAAAAGTATAAGTATTGGAAAATTTAAGGAAATAACAAGCAATATCTCGAAAATGGTTCACTCAAAAAGACAAAAACAAAGTATATGACATAAATTGTGTATTTTAACGAGATCTAAATTTTTTGTGTAGTAAAATTTTGTTTATCTCTTATGGTTTACCAGTTATGCAAAAGTCGTTCACAATGAAGAATACTTTTGGAGACATTCCCAGAAAATTCAAGATATACATTTGATTTGTCATGAAAGTATCTTAAATATAAGATATTTTAATCAAAATCGTTAGAGCCATTTTTGAGAAAATTAAAATTTTCAAAAAATGTTCCATGTAAAGGGTAATCTGGGTTGGGGGGATTTTCTTGAAAACCTTCGTGTCGCATCTCTGAAAGAGCCTGAGTTTGGTGTTTATCCGACTGTTCGTTTCTGAGTTATGCTGTTCATAGCCACACACACACACACACACACACACACACACACACATGGACATGTTTCCAAAAATACTTTTTTTGGATTCAGGAGGCCTCAAAACATGTATTTTCGGTGAAATCTGGGTATGGAATTTTTGAGTGGAATGCAATATTTCCCCTACGTAGTAGAGAAAGTAATAATTGCTGAATAATTTTCACCGAAAGGTGGTAAAATTAAAACAAATCTTCCTTAAAACATTATCATGGTGTGGTGATTAGCATGCTTAGCTTCCGAATACAGAGGTCCCGGGTTCGATTCCCGGCTGGCGAATAAGAATGTTTCTTTAGCCATGTTTATTCCCCATCCTTCCTAAAGTCTGGAATGTGAAAGAAAGAGTAAATGTGTGTGTGAATTTAATGCTACAAAGAAAAAACCCAAAGTAAACAAATCCGACGATTAACACAATAAAAAAGTGAACACCATTGTCAATGAGAAATTTTGTTCTCAAGGCAAAGCCGCCTATATGACATTAGGTGTGGCAGCATAGAACTGAAAAAAGGAAAAAGTAGTTCAGTGTACTTGGAAGGAGTGTATCCACACGTGTAAAAATATCAGTCTGATGCATTAAATAGTTTCGGCTAACTTCGGGGCGAGTCGTAACTTTGAGGCTACGATAATTTGCGGGGTGTAAACCTCCCTCGTGCGAAATTACATAAAGAGGGGCGTACTCCTGTACCCTGCATCCAGATGCCAAAATGCAAATAAATAAACAAACTGACGTATTACATTCACATGACTTTCTGTTCCTACTATCGTATATTACTTTCTCTACTACGTATAGTAAGTAGGGGAAGTATTGTATTCCACCCAAAAATTCGATACCGAGATTTCACCGGAAATACATGTTTTGAGATCCCCTGAATCCAAAAAAAGCAATTTTGCAAACATGTCCGTGTGTGTCTGTGTGTCTGTCTGTCTGTGAACAGCATAACTCAGAAACGAATAGTCGGATAAACACCAAACTTGGTATTTAAGTTCAGTATCTTCCAGAGATGCGACACAAAGGTTTTCAAGAAAATCCCCCTACCACAAAGTACCCTTTACATGGAATATTTTTCGAAAATTTTAATTTTCTCAAAAATGTTTCTAACGATTTTGATTAAAATATCATATGTTTAAGATATTTTGATGACAAATAAAATGAATTTTCTGGGAATGTCTCCAAAAGTATTCTTCATTATGAACGACTTTTGGTAAACTGGTAAACCATAAAAGATACACAAAATTTTACTACACAAAAGATGTAGATCGCGTTAAAATACACAATTTATGTCATATATATATATTTTTTTTTTGTTGAGTGAACCATTTTCGAGATATTGCTTGTTATTTCCTTAAATTTTCCAATACATACTTTTTCTCAAATTCGTTATTCAGTTTTTTATGTCCTGAATATGCAAACAGAATAGAATGCGCCACATAGCAACCAGCGCTTAAAAGATTTGACTATCGCTTATAACCTACCATGTTTCCCTTGCATCTACAAGAAAATTAGCAATAAGATTAACATCTCGATATCTCGATTAACATGAAGCATATGGAGAATAAACGTTTGTAAAAATAGTTTGTACAAGAGTAGAGAAAGTCATGTGAGTGTAGCACATCAGATGTTTTTATATAGCTCCTATAACTTATCCTCACGAAAGCTTATTTTTGTATCTACTTCATGTTAATCGAGATAAACCCTTTACAGAAATAGTTTCATTACACGTTTCTTGAAGATATTAAAGAGAATACAGGAATCTGAGTCGATTATCAGATGTTTAAAAGCGAATGGCTGAATGCTAGCTTTGAAATTCCATACTCTTTCCATGACATCGCGAGAAACAACTCAATAGCGCTTTAAAGATGAGAAAGTATTTAAAAATTTAAACCAATAATAACATATATATTGAAATCACTGATGGCACAAAAAAGTTATTTTAAATAAATTTTGTGCTTTAAACATATCTACCATTCTTTTTGTGAAGCACAAAATTTTACAGAATTGCTTCAGAATGAAGAGGCCCTCACTGGCTGTTCCCAGAAAGTAAGATTCCCAGAATTAATAGAAAATCTTAAGTATATGGTATTTTAATCAAAATCGTTAGTCATTTTGAGAAAGTAAAACGTTTTGAAAACAATTCTATACAAAGGGTAGTTTGGATGGGGGATTTTGTTGAAAATTCTTTGCATTGCACTGAGCTTAAAGGCAGACTAAATGGCGAAATTTGCTAATAAATAATATTTCTAGCTTTTTTGTGTGCACACTCATCATTGTAGGCACGTACTAATATTTTAAATATTTTTACTTTCTCTACCACCTGCATAAAAAGGATATTGCATTCCACCCTAAAATTGATACCGAGATTTCACCGGAAATACAAGTTTTGTGGCCCACTGAATAAAAAAGTTTAGAAAAAACTGTGTGTGTATGAGATAACTCCAAACGATAAGTGGGAAAATACCAAACTTATATTTAACTTCATATCTTCCGAAGATGCGACACGAAGATTTTCAAGAAAACTCCCCCAACATCAACTAACCTATACATGGAATTTTTTCGAAATTTTTATTTTCTAAAAATAGCTCACTAATTTTGATTAAAATATATACATTAAAGATATTTATACACGACAAATAAAATGTGCATCTTGAATTTCTTGGGAATAGCCTATGAAGTCCTCTTCATTTAGAAATAATTTTGCATAATCTTGTATAACTAGTAAACGTTATGCGATTGACGAAAACGTTCTACACAAACATGTAGATTTATTTAAAACGCACGATTTATTTCAAATAACTCTTTTGTGGCATCAGCCTTTTCCGAGATATTCGTTATTAATGGTTCGAGTTGTGCAATACTTTGCTATTTTTCTCAAGTCCTGTCGATGTTCACTTGTTTCTCGCGATGTCATGGAAACCGTATGGAATTTTAAGGCAGCGTATAGCGTCCAGTTCTAAAACATTTGACTATCGCTATTACCTTTATATTATAACAAGGTATGTAATGCATCTCTTTCTGAAAAGGTTTATCTCGATTAAAATGAAGTAGATAGGAAAATAAGCTTTCGTAAGAGTAGGTTGTATACCACTAATAAGCGACAGAAGGTAGAGGTCATGTGAAGGTAACACATCAGATTCTTTTAAAAATGGTACTGTGTCTGTCATTTTGTACTGCGAGTTCTGCACTACTTCGGCGAGAGGAAAAGGTCGTAACTCCTACGCATTTTGTAGTGCAGAGGTAAACTTTAGCCCATGTTTTAGGGGAAGATTTCTCTAAAGACTGGTACTGTTGTTAAAAGTGCCAGCTTCTCTATGCTCAAGCCACTTGGTTTATTTCTTTGCAAATATATGTGAGTTTGTTTTGTTTCCATTTTGTGCTTCCTGTGAATGACAATTACTTGTATAAATGACTCGTTTTCTCAGAAACTACTTAAGTTAGCTTAATTAAATATTATGATTCTAAAAATAACCTCTAAGTGGTATTCTGGATCTGCTTTGGTGTTAAAACGCTGATAAGTTGTAATAACAAATGACATATACATCCTGTAAAGTTTTTAATCTGATATGTAGTTTTGAGATAATGCGTTATAAATTTAGAAACTTTAACATTAAGTGGGATAGGACTTTTATTCTCCCCTTAAATACCAAGTTTATTTATTTCAGTTTTCGTATTGAGTTATACTTTATGACACATAGATGCGCACACGGACAGACGCATATTTTTGTATTCAGGGATCTCAAAAATGCATTCTTTGTTGAAATCTCGACATCGAATTGTTGGGTGAAACACATTATTTCCTGTTACCTAATACAGGGAGATAGCAGAGGACTTCGCTGCCGTATAACTAAGCCAAGACTTCAGTCATAAACCGTTTAAAGCACTAAATCATTGAACCACGCAACTCACCAAATAGCAAAACCTCTTCAGGAACAAATCAGAGCTGTCTACACTAATATACTCGCACCCAGGACACTTTGTAACCACTGACCATGAGCTAGAGGACAGGAAGTGTGGTAAACGAACAAGCGCTCACTCTACTGGCGGGTATTTGCTTTACTTGAATGGCGGAAATACCTCTAACCTTGTAGGGCTGAATTTTCTGAGAGACACCAGTAAATGACGGCGTATTCTTTTAGGCACGCTCGCTAATAAATGTGTGCATACAGTGGATTTTTCGGATAATAATCGGTGGTATGGGCTTCAAAAGCAGCGAAAAGAAGAAAATAATTGTATTTCAAATTCACGTAATAATGTTAAAGGTAGCTGCAATTTGGTAAACAGTTTAAAAATAGCTTTTATTTCCAAAACATAACTTGAACCTTTAGCTTAAATTACATCTATGACTTTCGCTCTCGGAGTCCTTCAAGACGCGACAATTTAAATGCCCAATAACACACGGCCTAATGGCCTGTACTTCCAGTGCCGTTTACTCGCTTTTGATTTTTGTTACACGCATTTAGCGCACTTAAATATTTCACACGATTTAGTTTGTAACCAACTTTCTTCAGATTTTCAGCAGAAATTCGGAGAAACTGAAGTTAAAAACTGGCATATGGTTTGTGCTACACTTTTAAAATGCGCAAGATATAATATAATAATTAGACCTTGTTAAAAATCTGATGTGTTACACTCACATGACTTTCTCTACTCTTCAAACGCTTATTCTCCATATGCTTCATGTTAATTCAGGTACCGAGATGTTAATCTTATTGCTAATTTTCTTGTAGATGCAAGGGGAATATGGTAGACTTTAAGCGATAGTCAAACCTTTGAAGAGTTGGTTGCTATGGGGCGCATTCCATTCTCTTTGCATGTCCAGTACATAAAAAAATCTGATGTGTTACACTCACATGACTTTCTCTACTCTTGTACGAACTATTTTTACAAACGTTTATTCTCCATATGCTTCATGTTAATCGAGATATCGAGATGTCAATCTTATTGCTAATTTTCTTGTAGATGCAAGGGGAACATGGTAGGTTATAAGCGATAGTCAAATCTTTTAAGCGCTGGATGCTATGTGGCGCATTCTATTCTGTTTGCATATCCAGGACATAAAAAATTGAATAACGAATTTGAGAAAAAGTAAAAGTATTGGAAAATTTAAGGAAATAACAAGGAATATCTCGAAAATGGTTCTCTCAACTAAAAAACTGTATATGACATAAATTGTGTATTTTAACGCGATCTACATTTTTTGTGTAGTAAAATTTAGTCTATCTCTTATGGTTTACCAGTTATGCAAAAGTCGTTCACAATAAAGAATACTTTTGGAGACATTCCCAGGAAATTCAAGATATACATTTTATTTGTCATAAAAATATCTTAAACATATGATATTTTAATCAAAATCGTTAGAGCCATTTTTGAGAAAATTAAAATTTTCGAAAACTCTTCCATGTAAAGGGTACTCTGGGGTGGGAGGATTTTCTTGAAAACCTTCGTGTCAAATCCTTGGAAGATACTGAATCCAAATACCAAGTTTGGTGTTCATCCGACTGTTCGTTTCTGAGTTATGCTGTTCACAGACACACACACAGACACACAGACACACACACACGGACATGTTTCCAAAAATGCTTTTTTTGGATTCAGGGGGTCTCAAAACATGTATTTCCGGTGAAATCTCGGTATCGAAATTTTGGGTGGAATACAATACTTCCCCTACTTACTATACGTAGTAGAGAAAGTAAAAATGAATAACGAATTCCCATTTGAGAAAATAAGTATTGAAAAATTTAAGAGAATAACAAGCAATATCTCGAAAATGGTTCACTCAACAACAAAAATGTATATGATATAAATTGTGTATTTTAACGCGATCTACATTTGGTGTGTAGTAAAATTTCGTCTATCTCTTATGGTTTACCAGTTATGCAAAAGTCGTTCAATGAAGAACACTTTTGGAGACATTCCCAGAAAATTCAACATATACATTTTACTTGTCATAAACATATCTTAAACATATGATATTTTAATCAAAATCGTTAGAGCCGTTTTTGAGAAAATTAAAATTTTCGAAAAATCGTCCATGTAAAGGGTACTCTGTGGTAGGGGAATTTTCTTGAAAATCTTCGTGTCGCATCTCTGGAAGATACTGAACTCAAATACCAAGTTTGGTGTTTATCCGACTGTTCGTTTCTGAGTTATGCTGTTCACAGACACACAGACCGACAGACAGACACACACACGGACATGTTTCCAAAAATGCGTTTTTTGGATTCAGGGGTCTCAAAACATGTATTTCCGGTGCAATCTCGGTATCGAATTTTTGGGTGGAATACAATACTTCCCCTACTTACTATACGTAGTAGAGAAAGTAAAAATCTGATGTGTTACACTCACATAACCTTCTCTACTCTTGTACATACTATTTTTACAAACGCTTATTCTCCATCTACTTCATGTTAATCGAGATAAACATTTGCAGACTCTATCTTATTGCTAATTTCCTTGTAGATGTAAGGGGAATATATATTTACAAGGGCAATAAAGAAATACAGTAGCCTTTAAGCACATACATATCTCTAAATAGCTGGTTGCTAGGTGCAGCACTATTCCCTTTGCCACAGATTAATACTGTTTGCATATCCAAGACAAAAAAATGAATAACGAATTTCCATTGGTTAAAATTATTGAAAAATTTAAGGGAATAACAGGCAACATCTCGAAAATTGTTCACTCAACAACAAAAATGTATATGACATAAATTGTGTATTTTAACGCGATCTACATTTTTTGTGTAATAAAATTTTGTCTATCTCTTATGGTTTACCAGTTTACCAAAAGTCGTTCACAATGAAGAATACTTTTGGAGACATTCCCAGAAAATTCAAGATATACATTTTATTTGTCATGAAAATATCTTAAACATATGATATTTTAATCAAAAGAGCCATTTTTGAGAAAATTAAAATTTTCGAAAAATGTTCCATGTAAAGGGTACTCTGTGGTGGAGGGATTTTCTTGAAAACCTTCGTGTCGCATCTCTGGAAGATACTGAACCTAAATACCAAGTTTGGTGTTTATCCGACTGTTCGTTTCTGAGTTATGCTGTTCACGGACACACAGACACACACATGGACATGTTTCCAAAAATGCTTTTTTTTTGGATTCAAGGAGTCTGAAAACATGTATTTCCGGTGAAATCTCGGTATCGAATTTTTTGGTGGAATACAATACTTTCCCTACTTACTATACGTAGAAGAGAAAGTAAAAAAGAAAGCATTTTTAGAAAAATGTCCTTGCGGACTTTGAACAGCATACCTCAAAAAGGAAAGGTCGGATAAATATCGAACTTGGTATTTAATCTCAATATTTTCCAAAAATGCGGCTCGAAAATTTTCAACGAAATCCCTACCCAACTACCATTCAAGATATACATTTTATTTGTCATGAAAATATCTTAAACATATGAAATTTTAATCAAAATCGTTAGAGCCATTTTTGAGAAAATTAAAATTTTCGAAAAATGTTCCTAGTAAAGGGTAATCTGTGGTGGAGGGATTTTCTTGAAAACCTTCGTGTCGCATCTCTGGAAGATACTGAACCTAAATACCAAGTTTGGTGTTTATCCGACTGTTCGTTTCTGAGTTATGCTGTTCACAGATAGACACTCAGACAGACAGACAGACAGACAGACAGACAGACACACACACACACAGACACACACACACGGACATGTTTCCAAAAAGGCTTTTTTTGGATTCAGGGGATCTCAAAACATGAATTTCCGGCGAAATCTCGGTATCGAATTTTTGGCTGGAATACAATACTTCCCCTACTTACTTTACGTAGTAGAGAAAGTAAAAATGAATAACGAATTCCCATTTGAGAGAAGGTATTGGAAAATTTAGGGGAATAACAAACAATATCTCGAAAATGGTTCTCTCAACAACAAAAATGTGCATGACATAAATTATGTATTTTAACGCGATCTACATTTTTTGTGCAGTAACATTTTGTCTATCTCTTATGGTTTACCAGTTATGCAAACGCCGTTCACAATGAAGAATACTTTTGGAGACATTCCTAGAAAATTCAAGATATACATTTTATTTGTCATGAAAATATCTTAAACATATGAAATTTTAATCAAAATCGTTAGAGCCATTTTTGAGAAAATTAAAATTTTCGAAAAATGTTCCTAGTAAAGGGTAATCTGTGGTGGAGGGATTTTCTTGAAAACCTTCGTGTCGCATCTCTGGAAGATACTGAACCTAAATACCAAGTTTGGTGTTTATCCGACTGTTCGTTTCTGAGTTATGCTGTTCACGGACACACAGACACACACATGGACATGTTTCCAAAAATGCTTTTTTTTTGGATTCAAGGAGTCTGAAAACATGTATTTCCGGCGAAATCTCGGTATCGAATTTTTTGGTGGAATACAATACTTTCCCTACTTACTATACGTAGAAGAGAAAGTAAAAAAGAAAGCATTTTTAGAAAAATGTCCTTGCGGACTTTGAACAGCATACCTCAAAAAGGAAAGGTCGGATAAATATCGAACTTGGTATTTAATCTCAATATTTTCCAAAAATGCGGCTCGAAAATTTTCAACGAAATCCCTACCCAACTACCCTTTCCATGAAAACATTTCTAAAATTTTAAATTTATAAAAAATGACTAAGGAATTTGATGAAAAAACATAACTGGTAAAAGCTAAGCGATACACGAAAACGTACTACACAAAAATTTTAGATCTCTTTAAAGCATACAATTTGTTTTAAATAACATTTTTTGTGCATCAGCCATTTCGGAGATATCCGTTATAAATGTCTGGAATTGTTCAAATTTGGCCATTCTTTCTCGCGATGTCATGGGGAGAATAGGGAACATTAAGGTCAGCGTGTAGCGTCCAGTTCTAAAACATTTGACTATCGCTGTTCTCTTTGTAAACATAACGGAATGTGTAATGCAGCTATTTCCGGAACGGTTTGTCTCAATTAAAATGAAGTGGATAGGAAAATAAACTTCCGTAGGAATAATATGTATACCCATTAATAGGCGATAGAGGATAGAGAAAGTTATGTGAATGTAATACATCAGAATTTTTTTTCTGTGAAGTGGTTCAAAATTCACAGTACAAAATGGCACATGTAGTATAATTTTTAAGAATATATTTAACATATGAGTAATGTGCTTACAATTATTAATTCCAATTTATAAGATTGCACAAAAAATAGTATCATTTTGTGACAATTTGCATCATTTAGTACCCCTAAGGGATATCTGTGGATAGGTAGAGAGAGTCGGTGAGTGTACCAACTAGGCCTTTTATGTTTACATTTCAGACAAGGTATGTTCTTGTTTCTACTGTTTGATCTACTTAACCACTACACTTAAAGAAACCCACAAAATTAAATAATAAGTGTACTTTAACAAAAAATATGCCGAACACATGGATTCGTTCTATAGTAATGTAATAGATGGTATGAAATATACCAACTACGGGGGTAAGGTAAAGGTATGTACGGAGGGGCAGATCATCGCAAGTAGGCTGTAACGGCCCTTTTTGCTTCCAACGTGACCCCTGGAAGGCAGGGGTGAGGAGAGAGACCCGAAGGGCCACCAGATCCGGATGTCGACGGGCGCAAGCGTGGAGCGGGTTCCTAACATTTTCAGATAGAAAGCAACCGACGCCGCCCGGTCCCTGCCTACAAACCCCAACCTCCAGGCTCCTCGAGGCGTAGACCTCGGAGGAAAGACACCGTAGCGACGACAGGGAAGCAGCCTCTACAGAGCGCAAGCCACCGCCCAGATGCAACCCGCCGAACACCGTCACCTGGTCCTACAACTCTGAAACAAATGACAAGGAGGATGATGGGTACAGGAAATGAGAGGCAGGAGAGTCATGGTAGAAGATGAACATCCTGAGTATTCGCCTGTCAATCGGGTAAACCACGAAAATCCCAATGGCCCGATCCCGGGACCTCCCGAATGCGGGTCACAGACATTGCCGCCTTTGCTATCCCGCGCGGTAACTAGGGGATAGACAACCTCAATGATCCGACAAAGTGGGCGTACAATGACAAAGGAGTGCAAAGAAATAAAGAAATGCAACAAGAAAAGCCTTATCAAAGATAGACTATGTTTTTAAATGCAACAACTGATTGAAAAAATGAAACAGTGTAATCTTGAAACTCATATGTTATTTTTGCTAAATTTTACGTTCTAAATTATGGAAATTAACCAGTAATAATTATAATCCGAATATAATTAAAACAGTAAAGGGATTCTACCAAAATGCTAGAGAATGGACAATTTTACAAAGAATTAAATGATTGCAATACTAGGAGTTATGAAATTCTCATATAGATATAATGAAAAATTAATGTGTTGCACTCACAAGATTTTCTCTACTCGCTCTTTTACAAATCTTATTACGAAAGCTATTTTTCTATATACTTATTTTTTCAATATTCCATTTATATGCTACATTAAATATCCGTTATATCGGCGTTTTAACTTTTTTTTTATAAAATTATATATAAATCCCCTACTTTTTTTTCGTTGGTAACACTGTCATCAAATGTTTATCCACTAAAAAGAAGAGGTGCTACAAGCTTAAAACTACTTATGCATTTTTTTTCTTTCTTTTTTGTGAATGGTCTGAAATTATGGACATGATCCAGTGTATGAATTGTAGGATATGTCGTTTTTTATGGCATTCTCAATGAAAAGCCTTCTTTTTTTCTAATTTTTGTTTAATTCGGGGAGTCAAAGCATGTATTTTTTCATTTTTTTAATGTCCTTTTACCTTTGAAACAACAGCTTTTCAGGAATAATGTTCACTAATTTATAGTAATGTTGATCTTTGGCTGGTACTGCTTTTGGTTATACATTAAATTCATACACACATTTACACTCTCATTCATAATTCCAGACTCTAGGAAGAGTGGAGAATAATCATGGCTAAAGAAAAATTCCTACCCTCCAACCGGAAATTGAACCCGGATTTGTAGGTTAGCATGCTAATCCAACAGACCACAAAGGCCGTCTATATCATATGTTCATTTTGTAAGAAATGGGGTTTAAGAATAAAATTCAAAAAATCAAAGATAATGTTATTTAAAAAGAGCTATAAATTGAAGGAGGAGGAAAAGTGGTATGTGGAAGGGGAAGAGTTGCAAATAGTAAAAAAGTTTGATTATTTGGAAGTGACAATAAGTAGTAATGGGAGATGGAATGATCACAAGATAAGTGCCTTAGCTAAGGGAAGATTAGCAATGACTGCTATAAGAATATGCTTAAAGAAAATACCAGATATGCGAATTAAATGGTTGGAAAGGGTTTACAAAGCTGTAGTTGAAGCAAAAATGGTCTATGGATCAGAGATTTGGAGAAGTGACAAAGGATGGGAGATGATTGATAAAGTACATAGATCGTTCTGTAAATGTATGTTAGGTTTATCTATTTCATCACAAATGGAGCAGCAATGTTGGAGTTGGGAAGATTAGCTAGCAAGGGCATGATAGTAGAAAGGATACTTAAATATTGGCATAGATTGAAATCATTGGACGAGCATAATAACTTGAGGCAATGTTTAATAATCCAAGAAAAGCCCATTGATGGGATGAACTGGGCTCAAGGAGTAAGGAGAATATTACAGGAAATAGGAATGGGTAACTTATGGGAGGAGTTAGAGGGGTCAGTTAAAAGTTTCTGGAAAGAAGTGAGGAACAGAGTGGAAGATATAGAGAAACAAGAATTATTTCAAAGTCTAGAAGGAAAGAAAAGTTTGGAACTACATAGACAATTAAAGGTGGACTGGGGAAGGGAGAAGTACGTGGATGTAGGTAATAAGTTAGTGAGAAAAGGGTGGGCCTGGTCTAGATTAAGTGCACATAGGCTAAGGGAAGATAGGAAGGCAGCGAATTTGGATAGGTGTTCCCTTTGTGGAGAGGCAGATAATGATTTGCATTATATAATTGAATGTGAAGAAACTAAGTTGTGGGAAGATCAGTTTTTACCTAAAGAATGGGAGAATGTTAACAAAGAAGTATTAAAAGTTAGGATAATGAAAATACAAAAGGAGAGGGATATAACAAGAATAGGAGAATATATGGGGGAGAGTAAGAGTAAAATGGTTTAGAAAAATAAAGCAATAAGAATTTGTTATGACCCACCACGCATAAATAACCACGGTGTTAAAATGCATGATGGACTAAAGAAAAAAAAATAGCAACTCAAAGTAATGTATTAAAAATTGTAAGATTTTTGTGTAGAATTATGGAAATAAATAAATACATACATGCAGATACTTTTTGTTAGTCGAAATAAACCTTCATTACACATTTCTTTGTGGATATAAGAAAAATACAGTAGGTAAAGCGATAGTCAGATTTTTAAAGAGCGTGTCGCTATGTGAAGGCTTTGAAATCCCATGCTCTTTGTATGACCACGGGAAGGAAAGAAGAAATGTTAAAGCCATTTTTGAGAGAACACGAATAACATTTTCCGTGTAAAAGACAGGCTGTGGAATTTTCTCGATATTCTCCGCATTGACACTGAACTAAATTACACGTTTAGTATCAAACCGACCTTTCTTTTGGCATTATGCAAAACATACACGCACACATACATACGCACAATTATTTGAAACGGGGAATATAGCAATAAAGTTCTAAATGGCAATATAAATGCCTAAAAGTTTTTAGGCATTTATATTGATGATAATCTTTCATGCCAAAACCATATTAGTGTAATTCATTCTAAACTTAATAAGACCATATTTTTGCTATATGAGTTCATCAACATGTTAGCTCTACAAATGGTTCATACAGTGTAATTTGCATTATTTCACTCACATTTAGAATACGGGACAATGTTATGGGGATCTTTATCAAAAACATACTTCATGTAGACCTTTCTACTATATAAAAAAGCAATAAGAGTTCTAGCCAGAATAAATAGTTATGAATCTTGTAGACCGTACTTTAAACAGCTTAAAATCCTACCACTATTGTGTGTATATATATGCATATATAAATTATGTTATTATGTATGCTAAATACTCTAGTAAAACCCCTCAACTAAACAAAGATGTGCACAGACATTTTTCTCGAAGTCAAAATGACCTTTTTTGAATTCATATGGGGTACTTTTGGAAATACAAATATCATCCATGCAGGTTCTAAATTCTTTAACTCACTGCCAACGGATTTAAAGAGAATACATGATATAAATCATTTTAAAAAGGCACTCAAAAAGCATTTATTAACGCACTGCTTTTATAACTCGCACAAATATTCTTTAATATGCTAACTTGGTTGCATCTATATCCTATAGCTCTTGTTATTCTTGTGTGTTAATAATTATAAATTGTATAAGTAATAAGTATCCTGTGTATATAATTTATTTTTACCATTGGCACTGTACTTAGTTATGATGGCTACTATTAGCTTGTATATTATTATTATTATTATTATTATTGTATTATTGTAATTAGCACTTTGACGTGATCCACAATAACACTGTTTTACTTTTATGTTGTATGATTGAAAATAAATAAATAAATGGCCAGCAGAAAAAATCAGTTAATAAAGATTTATAGGAACGATTTTGTAGAATTTACAAATAAAATAAGTTTTAATTTATTATAATGTAAAAACTGCATATAAAATCAGAATTAATAATAAGTTCCTATATTATTTTGTATTTTATTAGTGAGTCTTTTGTCAGAGGACGCAACTTAAAGATCATAAAAGCCTAAATCAAATGGAATAAGAAATAATTGTATAAAGTAAATGTAGAAGTGCAATCATGATATCATGATCATTTAGTAGGATTTTAAGCAGGTAATGCTTAACTAGAATACAAAGAACGTAGCAATCTGAGAAACATTTTATATTGTGTGTAGAAGGATCACAAACAAACTTACGAAGGTACTGACAATTTTTAGAATGCCATCTTTCTAAAAATAAATGAAATTTGTTGATATTTGAAGCTCTTTCCAATGTTTTGCCGCGTAGTTTGTTCGATTTGCGCTAATAGTTTGTTATTATCAATTTTAAAGACTTTGCGTTCACCCAAAAATGAATTTGATTAGAAATCATTCACAGGCTATGTCTTTTACGGTTTTAAATCGTCATTAACTAAAACAATGTGGAGATTGACTTTTTAGAAATACATTTGGCGATGACGCTCCATCCAAGGCAACAATTTATATTTTGTACAGAAAATTGAAAAGAGATCGAATTTTTTCTTAGTGATGATCTTCGTGAAAGGACGCCCAAGAACTGCTGTTTCTGATGAAAATATTGCCATTGTTCGAGTAATGCTTGAAGAACATCGACGGACATCTTATGAATTCATTCGGGCGACATTGGAAATTGGTGTGAGTCAAATCCAAAGCATTTTTACATCAACAGTTAGATGGGAGAAAACTTTGTTGTCGATGGATTCCACATAAACGGCTCCCGATTAAATAAAAAATCTTATATGTTACACTCGCATGACTTTCTATACTCTTGTACAAACTATTTTTACAAACGCTTATTCTCCATCTACTTCATGTTAATCGAGATAAACATTTGCAGACTCTATCGTATTGCTAATTTTCTTGTAGATGTAAGGGGAATATATATTTACAAGGGCAATATAGAAATACAGTAGTCTTTAAGCACATAAATATCTCTTAATAGCTGGTTGCTAGGTTCAGCACCATTCTCTTTGCCACAGGTTAATACTCTTTGCATATCCAAGACAAAAAAAATGAATAACGAATTCCCATTTGAGAAAATAAGTATTGAAAAATTTAAGGGAATAACAAGCAATATCTCAAAAATGGTTCAATCAACAAAAAAAATGTATATGACATAAATTGTATATTTTAACGCGATCTACATTTTTGTGGAGTAAAATTTTGTCCATCTCTTATGGCTTACCAGTTATGCAAAAGTCGTTCACAATGAAGAGTGCTTTTGGAGACATTTCCAGAAAATTCAAGATATACATTTTATTTGTCATGAAAATATCTTAAACATATGATATTTTAATCAAAATCGTTAGAGCCATTTTTGAGAAAATTAAAATTTTCGAAAAATCTTCCATGTAAAGGGTAATCTGGGGTGGGGGATTTTCTTGAAAACCTTCGTGTCGCACCTCTGGAAGATACTGAACCTAAATATCAAGTTTGGTGTTTATCCGACTGTTCGTTTCTGAGTTATGCTGTTCACAGACAGACACACACACGGACATGTTTCCAAAAATGCAGTTTTTGGATTCAGGGAGTCTAAAAACATGTATTTCCGGTGAAATCTCGGTATCGAATTTTTGGGTGGAATACAATACTTGCCCTACTTACTATACGTAGTAGGGAAAGTAAAAACGCATTGATTGATGCAGAAAACTATAGAAAAATTCCAAGGTGGCACTTCAAATTTGGCTTGGAATATTGTTACTGGTGATGAATATTGAATTTATTGTTATGATCCTGAAAAGAAAAGTCAATCGGCTCAATGGGTCTTTGGAACAGAACCTAGCTCTACAAAAGTCCGACGAATTCACAGTGATTGTAAGAAAATGGTTGCTAGTTTTCTTCTAAAACGGGTCATATTGCTACTATAGCATTACAAGATAGACGTACCGTGCGGCAGTACCGCCTTCTCATTCGTAATGCCCGCAGCTCGAAAGCTTACCTTTCTGCAGCGTCTGCGTAGACACTGGCTGCCTCTCTGTAATCTGGATTTTGATGTCGCGGTCACCTGTTTCTACTCTCTATCCTCGGCTAGCTGTAACAATTACAGGAGGATGTGTAAGAGCAGGGACTTTTCCTCGATAAAGGAAACGTAGATCTCGGGTGTGGTAACGGAGAAAAATAGACGTGCTTCAGTTTCGAGAGGATAACACCACTGTTGTCTTTATTTATCACTTTTAGTAATTCACAACACTCATCACTCTGATATTGTGGCCGTTAAAACACGTTGAAGCCCGACACTAATACGGAGTACGATGCGAAGTTTGTACATTTTCAAATCCCTTTACTCATAGCGACTTTTAGCTCGACACCTCTTAATTATTCGGCAGCACCATCCTCTGCCTTTGGTTTAGACACACTGCCCGATTTTTGTGTTAGCAAATGTATTTATTGTAGCGGACTTCTTGAGCTCATTGTCGCCGTTCACGGCGAATTATAAGGACAATGGCTCTACCCCTCGCTGTACGAATAATACTTTTTTATACCAGAGAAACATCTTAAACTCACTTGGTGTATTTGGAACCACTTTTCCTGCATCTAAAATATCTCGTCATGGACAGCATGTTAACATAGCGCTTAAAATATTTCCATTAAAAAAATTGTTACTCCTCTATTATTAGTAACAGAAATACAAACATAATACCATTAAATTACCTTTCTTAAGCTACACAAGTAATAAATAAAGAAAAATAGCTATTCATAGTATGATTTAATGTGGCGCCGTGGCGGAGTGGTTAGACCGCTCGCCTCCCACCGAGGGACCTGCATGTGGCACTTGTGGTGGACGAAGCGGCGGCTGGGTGGGTTTTCTCCGGGTTCTCCGGTTTCCCCCGCCATTCCTTCCACCAACTGCTCCATCATCACCTTTCCTTTCACATATTTCACCAACATTTCGTTTCATCTACTTCCTTCATCCCATACCAGGCATCGGGCTGATCACCCATCCTGGATGCTCTGATCCATGAGTGTCTGCTCCTCGACGGGCCTCTGACCCAAGGCACACGCTTGTAAGTCCTGGGGGTGTAAGTCCTACATAAGAGGAGGGTAAACAGATAATGAATGAATAAATACTAGTGACCCAAATTAGTAATAAATCCTTAGCTCGGGCTTGTTGGCCTAGACTGGCTGTTACTGCCGATTGGTACACAAATGTGTGTACTTTTTAAATAACTCTTTTGTCATCAAATGAAGCTGTGCCGCATTATAAAAAATCTCTACTCTTGTACAAACTATTTTTACAAACGCTTATTCCCCATATGCTTCATGTTAATCGAGATGTTAATCTTATTGCTAATTTTCTTGTAGATGCAAGGGGAATTGGTAGGTTTTAAGCGATAGTCAGATATTTTAAGAGCTGGTTGCTTATTCTCCACTTACTTCATGTTAATCGAGATATCGAGATGTTAATCTTATTGCTAATATTTTTGTAGATGCAAGGGGAATTGCTAGGCTTTAAGCGATAGTCAGATATTTTAAGAGCTGGTTGCTATGTGGAGTATTCCATTCTCTTTGTATTACCAGGACAAAAATAAATGAATAACGAATTCCCATTTGAGAAAAAGTATAAGTATTGAAAAATTTAAGGGAATAACAAGCAATATCTCGAAAATGGTTCACTCAACAAAAAAAAATGTATGTGACATAAATTGTGTATTTTAACGCGATCTAGATTTTTATTGTGTAGTACACGTTTGTCTATCTCTTATGGTTTACCAGTTATGCAAAAAGTCGTTCACAATGAAGAATACTTTTGGAGACATTCCCAGAAAATTCAAGATATACATTTTATTTGTCATGAAAATATCTTAAACATATGATATTTCAATTAAAATCGATAGAGCCGTTTTTTGAGAAAATTAAAATTTTCGATAACGTTTCCATGTAAAGGGTAATATTGGGTGGGGGGATTTTCTTGAAAACCTTCGTGTCGCATCTCTGGAAGATACTGAACCTAAACACCAAGTTTGGTGTTTATCCGACTGTTCGTTTCTGAGTTATGCTGTTCACACACACGGACATGTTTCCAAAAACGCTTTTTTTCCTTTCAGGGAGCCTCAAAACATGTATTTCCGGTGAAATCTCGGTATCGAATTTTTGGGTGGAATACAATACTTCCCCTACTCACTATACGCAGTAGAGAAAGTAAAAAGCTGGTTTCTGAAGCGCCTCAGGGAGAGTGGAATCATTGCTTTAAGGACTGGTTTCATCGAATGCAAGCATTTTTTATGTTAAATGGGAACATTTTGAAAAAAATAAAATAATTAATTTTTTTAAAACTAATCCTTGTTTGATTTTCTAAACATTTTCAATGTCCCTCGCTCTCTTGCTCTACCCACTCTTCTACACAGTGTTCTTAGAAAAAAACTATTTTTCTACTTCTGGTTAATCCAGATCAACATTTACAAAAATGTTTTTATGTATCACACATATCGTTGTTGGTGCAAGAGGAACATTAGTGGAATGAAAGAAAAAAGTATTGATTCCATACATAATTTTCATACAAGTTTTTAAAAACATTAAAAACGGAGATGTTGAAATTTTGTGCATTTTTGACCCGCATGTTAAATTTGAAGTTGTTAGCACTCATGTTCTTTTAGTACGTTGTCTCGAATGCTATTCTAGATAATGGGATATATACACACACACAATCTCAAGAATTGCAAACCTTAACGATAAGTAACTACAGTGTTTTCTTTAAAGAAATACCTATTCCAGCATCCTCAGTCTGTAAAATTCCACAATCTTGACTTAATTACTTAACTGAGTTTGGCGATGATGAACAGCATGTGTTTATTTATTTAAATTCACCATTTGATTTCAATACAGAAATATTGGCTTCGTTAACAATGCAATTATTAGTACAAAAAGAATAGGTATAACTAGATGCAATACAAAAATACAGAAATCATAATTTCTCACATGAGTAGGTCCCTAAACTAAATTTTGGAATTGTAAAACATATGAGCTATGTAATACCAAGCTATGATATAACATTCACCCAAATATTTGCTTAGGCTTGCTTTTATATGCATATATTTTAAGGTGATAATTTTAAGTAACACCCCCGTCCCCCACACGCACCACTTAACAATTTCCTTGCTGTAACATTTGTCGTAAAACATAAATTAATTTGTAAACAAAATACACTTCGTTTCTATATCTGCGTCATATCATATACAATAATACTTGTGATTTTCCCTCCGTCACAAAAACGTAAACAGGAATTAAATATATTCCCAATCTTATTCCAATTTTAGTTTCAAAATCTGATAGCCTTACAGTATTCAAATATTGTAGCGGCCTGTCGTGGAGTTCGATCCATGGACAGGATATTGCACCAGATTGCATTAAGTTTCGAAAAGTGTGGTAATGTAGGAAGAGCTGGTTTTGAGAGTACCAGGTTGCTGAATTGTCTCTCGTTAAATGTTTATTGAACGCGAAAGTGGGTCAACCCTCTCAATTCGCTTCAGACTCGTAACCATACAAATAAAACGTCTGTTCACGGCTCTGAGATCCACCCTAATAAGTTAACGCTTATCGCTGTGTTATTTTTAAGATCTCCTAGAGCTCAATATGTACGTCAAGTTCTTGCACGACCACCCCCTTCTTCCGAGGAGACCCAACGTCACTCTAATTTATTCGAGAATATAGTCACTATATAGTCCGCTCCCGACCAGCTCTACCATCTGCACTATCCCCCTTGTTGTAAGCAATCCCTTGTGCTAACTTCCCTAAACGCCGTACAAACTGTAAAATACCTTTACAGACATTCGTTTAATTTTAACGAATTACGGGATATAATTTTACTATTAGCAATATCATTGATTTTGCATCCATAAATAACAGAGTAAAAGTAAATATTCGTGCCTAAAAGTAGATGCTTTTATGGACGCTAATTAGAAATACTAAAATCCTAAATTACAGCTTCTTCTCTAGCATCGTACACCTTCTTTGATTTTTCTGTAATCAGCATACTTATTGCAGCTCCTGCTGCATTTACTATGTCGTGTTCACTTCAGATACTGTTTTGCTGATTTCCTTTATCACCTTCGTTTTAATATATTCTAAAATTATATGTCAAGCAGAAGAACTGCACCTAAATAACTGCCAAATAACAAGTAAAACAATCACCGCAGCCTAGTACACATTCAAAGGCAGTGAAATCTATCTCTTTGCAAACGATTCTAATACTCCCTTGTCTTCAGCATTTCTTCTTTAACGGATTACCCTCCTCTTTGTAGGACTTACAAGCCAATGCCTTGAGTCAGCAGCCTGTCGAGGAGCAAGCAAACTGTGGATCATAGCATATCCAGGATGGGTGATCAGCCCAATGCCTTGAGTCAGCCGCCCGTCGAGGAGCAAGCAAACTCTGGATCATAGCATATCCAGAATGGGTGATCAGTCCAATGCCTTGGGTCAGTAGCCTGTCGAGGAGCAAGCAAACTCTGGATCATAGCATATCCAGGATGGGTGATCAGTCCAATGCCTTGGGTCAGTAGCCTGTCGAGGAGCAAGCAATCTCTGGATCATAGCATACCCAGGATGGGTGATCAGTCCAATGTCTTGGGTCAGTAGCCTGTCGAGGAGCAAGTAAACTCTGGATCATAGCATATCCAGGATGGGTGATCAGCCCAATGCCTTGATTCAGCAGCCTGTCGAGAAGCAAGAAAACTCTGGATAATAGCATATCCAGGATGGGTGATCAGCCCAATGCCTTGAGTCAGCAGCCTGTCGAGCAGCAAGCAAACTCTGGATCATAGCATGTCCAGAATGGGTAATCAGTACAATGCCTTGGGTCAGTAGCCTGTCGAGGAGCAAGGAAACTCTGGATCATAGCATACCAGGATGGGTGATCAGTCCAATGTATTGGGTCAGTAGCCTGTCGAGGAGCAAGCAAACTCTGGATCATACAATAACCAGGATGGATGATCAGTCCAATGTCTTGGGTCAGTAGCCTCCAGGAGCAAGCAAACTCTAGGTCATAGCATATCCAGGATGAGTGATGAGCCCAATGCCTTGGGTGAGTAGTCTGTCGAGGAGCAAGCAAACTCTGGATCATAGCATATCCAGGATGGGTGATCAGCCCAATGCCTTGATTCAGCAGCCTGTCGAGGAGCAAGCAAAATCTGGATCATAGTATATCCAGGATGGCTGATCACCTAAATGCCTCAGGTCAGCAGCCTGTCGAGTAGCAAGCAAACTCTGGATCATAAAATATCCAGGATGGGTGATCAGCACAATACATTGGGTCAGTAGTCTGTCGAGGAGCAAGCAAACTCTGGATCATAGCATATCCAGGATGGGTGATCAGCACAATACCTTGGGTCAGTAGTCTGTCGAGGAGCAAGCAAACTCTGGATCATAGCATATCCAGGATGGGTGATCAGCCCAATACCTTGATTCAGCAGCCTGTCGAGGAGCAAGCAAAATCTGGATCATAGTATATCCAGGATGGCTGATCACCTAAATGCCTCAGGTCAGCAGCCTGTCGAGGAGCAAGCAAACTCTGGATCATAAAATATCCAGGATGGGTGATCAGCACAATACATTGGGTCAGTAGTCTGTCGAGGAGCAAGCAAACTCTGGATCATAGCATATCCAGGATGGGTGATCAGCACAATACCTTGGGTCAGTAGTCTGTCGAGGAGCAAGCAAACTCTGGATCATAGCATATCCAGGATGGGTGATCAGCCTAATGCCTTGAGTAGCAGTCTGTCGAGGAGCAAGTAAACTCCGGATCATAGCATATCCAGGATGGGTGATCAACCAAATGCCTTAGGTCAGCAGCCTGTCGAGGAGCAAGCAAACTCTGGATGATAGCATATCCAGAATGGGTGATCAGCCCAATTCCATGAGTCAGCAGACTGTCGAGGAGCAAGCAAACTGACGATCATAGCATATCCAGGATGGCTGATCAGCCAATGCCATGAGTCAAGAGCTTGTCGAGGAGCAAGCAAACTCTGGGTCATAGCATATCCAGGATGGGTGATGAGCCCAATGCCCTGGGTGAGTAGTCTGTCGAGGAGCAAGCAAACTCTGGATCATAGCATATCCAGGATGGGTGATCAGCCCAATGCCTTGAGTCAGCAGACTGTCGAGGAGCAAGCAAACTCTGGATCATATCATATCCAGGACGGGTGATCAGCCCAATGCCTTGAGTCAGCAGCCTGTCGAGGAGCAAGCAAATTCTGGATCATAGCATATCCAGGACGGGTGATCAGCCCAATGCCTTGAGTCAGCAGCCTGTCGTGGAGCAAGCAAACTCTGGATCATAGCATATCCAGGACGGGTGATCAGCCCAATGCCTTGAGTCAGCAGCCTGTCGAGGAGCAAGCAAACTCTGGATCATAGCATATCCTGGAAGGGTGATCAGTCCAATGCCTTGAGGAGCAGCCTCTCGAGGAGCAAGCAAACTCTGGATTATAGCTTATCCAGGATGGGTATTCAGCTCAATGCCTTGAGTCAGCAGCCTATCGAGGAGCAAGCAAACTCTGGATCATAGCATATCCAGGATGGGTGATCAGTCCAATGCCTTGGGTCAGTAGCCTGTCGAGGCGCAAGCAAACTCTGGGTCATAAGATATCCAGGATGTGTGATCATCCCAATGCCTTGGGTCAGTAGCCTGTCGAGGAGCAAGCAAACTGTGGATCATAGCATATCCAGGATGGGTGATCAGCCCAATGCCTTGAGTCAGCCGCCTGTCGAGGAGCAAGCAAACTCTGGATCATAGCATATCCAGAATAGGTGATCAGTCCAATGCCTTGGGTCAGTAGGCTGTCGAGGAGAAAGCAAACTCTGGATCATAGCCTACCCAGGATGGGTGATCAGTCCAATGTATTGGGTCAGTAGCCTGTCGAGGAGCAAGCAAACTCTGGATCATACAATAACCAGGATGGATGATCAGTCCAATGTCTTGGGTCAGTAGCCTCCAGGAGCAAGCAAACTCTGGATTACAGCATACCCAGGGTGGGTGATCAGTCCAATGTCTTGGGTCAGTGG
Source organism: Deroplatys truncata (assembly GCA_030765065.1). Classification (NCBI taxonomy): domain Eukaryota; kingdom Metazoa; phylum Arthropoda; class Insecta; order Mantodea; family Mantidae; genus Deroplatys; species Deroplatys truncata. Next base: position 49,849,357 of record CM060985.1, read on the forward strand.
CCTGTCGAGGAGCAAGTAAACTCTGGATCATAGCATATCCAGGATGGGTGATCAGCCCAATGCCTTGATTCAGCAGCCTGTCGAGGAGCAAGCAAAATCTGGATCATAGTATATCCAGGATGGGTGATCAACTAAATTCCTCAGGTCAGCAGCCTGTCGAGGAGCAAGCAAACTCTGGATCATAGCATATCAAGGACGGGTGATCAGCCAAATGCCTTGAGTAGCAGCCTGTCGAGGAGCAAGTAAACTCTGGATCATAGCATATCCAGGATGGGTGATCAACCAAATGCCTTAGGTCAGCAGCCTGTCGAGGAGCAAGTAAACTCTGGATCATAGCATATCCAAGATGGGTGATCAACAAAATGCCTTAGGTCAGCAGCCTGTCGAGGAGCAAGCAAACTCTGTATCATAGCATATCCAGGATGGGTGATCAGCCCAATGCCATGAGTCAGCAACCTGTCGAGGAGCAAGCAAACTCTGGATCATAGCATATCCAGGATGTCTGATCAGCCCAATGCCTTGAGTCAAGAGCTTGTCGAGGAGCAAGGAAACTCTGGGTCATAGCATATCCAGGATGGGTGATGAGCCCAATGCCTTGGGTGAGTAGTCTGTCGAGGAGCAAGTAAACTCTGGATCATAGCATATCCAAGATGGGTGATCAACAAAATGCCTTAGGTCAGCAGCCTGTCGAGGAGCAAGCAAACTCTGTATCATAGCATATCCACGATGGGTGATCAGCCCAATGCCATGAGTCAGCAACCTGTCGAGGAGCAAGCAAACTCTGGATCATAGCATATCCAGGATGTCTGATCAGCCCAATGCCTTGAGTCAAGAGCTTGTTGAGGAGCAAGGAAACTCTGGGTCATAGCATATCCAGGATGGGTGATGAGCCCAATGCCTTGGGTGAGTAGTCTGTCGAGGAGCAAGCAAACTCTGGATCATAGCATATCCAGGATGTGTAATCAGCCCAATGCGATGAGTCAGCAGCCCGTCGAGGTGCAAGCAAACTCTGGAGCATAGCATATCCAGGATGGGTGAATAGCCCAATGCCTTGGGTGAGTAGTCTGTCGAGGAGTAAGCAAACTCTGGATCATATCATATCCAGGACGGGTGATCAGCCCAATGCCTTGAGTCAGCAGCCTCTCGAGGAGCAAGCAAACTCTGGATCATAGCATATCCAGGATGGGTATTCAGCCCAAAGACTTGAGTCAGCAGCCTATCGAGGAGTAAGCAAACTCTGGATCATAGCATATCCAGGATGGGTGATCAGCCCAATGCCATGAGTCAGCAGACTGTCGAAGAGCAAGCCAACTGTGGATCATAGCATATCCAGGATGGGTGATCAGTTCAATGCCTTGAGTCAGCAGCCTGTCGAGGAGCAAGCAAATTCTGGATCATAGCATATCCAGAATGGGTGATCAGTCCAATGCCTTGGGTCAGTAGCCTGTCGAGGAGCAAGCAATCTCTGGATCATAGCATACACAGGATGGGTGATCAGTCCAATGTATTGGGTCAGTAGCCTGTCGACGAGCAAGGAAACTCTGGATCATAAAATAACCAGGATGGATGATCAGTCCAATGTCTTGGGTCAGTAGCCTCCAGGAGCAAGCAAACTCTGGATTACAGCATACCCAGGATGGGTGATCAGTCCAATGTCTTGGGTCAGTATCCTGTTGAGGAGCAAGTAAACTCTGGATCATAGCATATCCAGGATGGCTGATCAGCCCAATACCGTGATTCAGCAGCTTGTCGAGGAGCAAGCAAAATCTGGATCATAGTATATCCGGGATGGGTGATCAACTAAATGCCTCAGGTCAGCAGCCTGTCGAGGAGCAAGCAAACTCCGGATCATAGCAAATCCAGGATGAGTGATCAGCACAATACCTTGGGTCAGTAGTCTGTCGAGGAGCAAGCAAACTCTGGATCATAGCATATCCAGGATGGGTGATCAGCCTAATGCCTTGATTCAGCAGCCTGTCGAGAAGCAAGAAAACTCTAGATCATAGCATATCCAGGACGGGTGATCAGCCAAATACCTTGAGTAGCAGCCATTCGAGGAGCAAGTAAACTCTGGATCATAGCATATCCAGGATGGGTGATCAACCAAATGCCTTAGGTCAGCAGCCTGTCAAGGAGCAAGTAAACGCTGGATCATAGCATATCCAGGATGGGTGATCAACCAAATGCCTTAGGTCAGCAGCCTGTCGAGGAGCAAGCAAACTCTGGATCATAGCATATCCAGGATGGGTGATCAGCCCAATGCCATGAGTCAGCAGCCTGTCGAGGTGCAAGCAAGCTGTCGATCATAGCATATCCAGGATGGGTGATCAGCCCAATGCCATGAGTCAGCAGCCTTTCGAGGAGCAAGCGAACTCTGGATCATAGCATATCCAAGATGTCTGATCAGCCCAATGCCTTGAGTCAAGAGCTTGTCGAGGAGCAAGCAAACTCTGGATCATAGCATATCCAGGATGGGTGATCAGCCCAATGCCTTGGGTGAATAGTCTGTCGAGGAGCAAGCAAACTCTGGATCATAGCATATCCAGCATGGGTGATCAGTTCAATGACTTGCGTCAGTAGCTTGTCGAGGAGCAAGTCAACTCTGGATCAAGGATGGGTGATCAGTCCAATGCCTTGGGTCAGTAGTCTGTCGAGGAGCAAGGAAACGCTGGATCATAGCCTACCCAGTATGAGTGATCAATCCAATTGTTTGCGTCAGTAGCCTGTCGAGGAGCAAGTAAACTCTGGATCATAGTATATACAGGATGGGTGATCAACCCAGTATGGCTGTGCAGAGCAAGGAGATTAAATGCAATGATGAAAGGGATGAAAGTAAGATTCGCGGATCAAGTTATCCAACCCAGCAATCGCCTAGCGACCGAGGAAAACCGCGAAAAACCTTCAGTCAGGTTTAGTCGGCCCCGGGGGTTGGAACCGGGACCTCCCGAATGCGACTCGCAAACGTTTTCTGAGCCGCTTAGCTCGCTACATCAGAAGTTCAATAAAAGTGCCAGAAAACCGATCTACAATTTTATTACATTTAAAACATAAATGCAGGGTTTTTTGAGCGACTGTCTAAATGCTCTTGTATGAAACGCGCAAAACCAGCGTTTTTAGTACTTGGATGTTCTTATCTTTATAATCTCGTTACATAAATGCTTATTAAAACTTCATGATCAGAAGTGTTTTCTGCTATTTTATATTATTAAATGGTTTTTCCTACCTAAGTTTTAAACATAGAATTGGAGCATGCTTTGACGTGGAGTGACTCGGAATTAGAAGTGCACCGTATGCCTTGATTATTTGGAGAACTCTTTTCTAGAAAAGTTACCAAATTTTGCGCGCAATTTCACTGATATGAGTATTCGTTTGCATTATATTAGTATTGCATGATAGATATCTCAAAGTTAACACAATCCTCTGTCTCCTATATCAAATACAGACTTTTGCTTCAGTACCTGAAGCACCTGGGTGGAACTCCGGAGCGTGTACTTGCGGCTTGATGGCTCAGCACAGTCAAGCTGATGTGGAAACATTTTTGGAGCTAGGTTTTATAATAAGATTTAAGTTACCTTATCGTTGAAGGGAGCAAACCAACTGAATAACAAATAATCACAGTAGTAAACATATCATTAAGAATAGATAGCCATTTTTAAGCATGTGAGCTCAGAATTGTTATGCATATAACCGAGTCCGTAATACTATAGTAAACAACTACCTTTGTTTTAAAAGTAAGATTATGTAACGGGTGGAGCAAAATATGTTTCACTTTAAATATCCAACTCCATTATTTATTTTGGTTCTCATACAGCCATGGAACCTGAACTTTCAGAATTGGTATATAAATGCCTGTAGGATATAATTTTTAATATCAAAGTTTCTTTTTAAATAATAAAATACTTTTACAATAGGAATGCTTATGTTACTCAATGGTGTACATAAACTGTACACCATTGAAGAAATGATTCAAATTGAATGTGCAGTTCTCAAGATAACTTCGAACAAAAGTTGCTTTTCTATTTCTTCCTTATACAGGCTGGACCATATAAGTTGAGACTGCACAATATCTTCAAAACTAAGCGTTGTAGAAAGAAATCTCTTCAATGAAAGTTGCTTGATATTATGGGGGAAGTCAATACCATTAGTCGTCTTTTATTTGGAGGACGTTATGATGGTCATTTTAAGGTCAATTTATTTTTTTAATGGGAACCTACAATTAAGTCAATTTAAATTGCTGCTGGAGGGCACACGAGGTTTAACTATAGGGGTTCTTCGTTGTCCTAACATTCAAGGAGCTTGTATTCTATTGGCATTGTATGGCCGTAAAGTCCGACCACTTCCAACACATGAAGTTGGAGGGAGAATAATACCGAGCGTCACAAAATAGAATGATGGTGTATTTGTTTCCCTAAATAAATTAGTAAGATAATTCTGAAATAAAGTAGTGGCTTCAGTAATAAGGAACTAAATAAACGTTAGGAAAAGGAAAAATTTAGATGAAACTGAAAAACAAAAGAATAGCAAAATGATTGCAAAAACTTCCTTTTTTATTAACATCACAACTATTATACATGACAAAATAAATCCAAATATATGTTTAAGATCAAATTAATAACTCACATATGTACAAGTGAAATTTAAATGCTATTACTTTAAGAATGTTGTATAGATACAATATATGAGGAACTTCGTCTCAAACTGTATTGTAAAATAATCTGAGACTAAATGGAATTTGATTTCATTTCACATAGCTTACCATGCAGTTTTTCAAGCTTTAAACTTGTCAGATCACATTTTTCTCGGTGAAATAGTGTTTCAAATTTGGCGATCAGCACAGGTTTATTTACGTATTTATATTTGCATCTTATGTAGTTGGGGTTTTAAACATTTTTGCTGAATGTCGATATAAAAGATTAAACTAAAACAGATATTAAATTAATATTTCAGTCGTTTTTGTCCCTTTAAGTTTTTATCTGACCGAATACTTCCGTCACAGTGCCGTAAAACTGTCCACCTTTGGTGTGAGGGCAGCACTTTTGTGTCCATAATCTGGAGTTTCATTGTTCCAGTATTGAGTTAGAGCAAGTTGCTTGGATAAGGTTCTTCTGGAGTCTTCCCTTGCCTTAATTAAGACTAATGCCAGCTAACTCTCATCTTCAAACTTTTGGCTCATTTGAAAACTCATTTCATAAATTCCTCCACATCGGATATAATCTACTGGGTTACAGAATGTGGGGGAGAAAAAGGCATAGCTAATTTATTAAAAATTACATTTAAAAATATTTCATTGCTTAGATTTGACAAATGCAGTTTGAAACGATGTTCCTCTCATGAAATGTGAGAAGCGCTATAATCCAAAGAATTTTATCATAATTTTAAAAGTAGTTATGCGATTAAAAACTTGTACTTCTGACAATCTGAACCTATAATCTTTACATTACTTAAGCTTTTGAGTGATAAAACATTTTTCTAAATATTTTACTCAGTTCAATTCAAAATGAAAAAACAATTTATGTTTGAGATAAACTGATAACATTTCAATGCAAAGCTATGAAAAATTGGATTGTTGCTGGGAAAAACCTTTGTTTTCCTTTACCTACATCAACACCATGAAGACCAATCCCATCATTCTACAAAATCGATTCAACACTCCATTACAAATGCTATACGGTATTAATACCACCATCAACATTTTAAATACAAGCAAATTATTTTGATTCCTTAAAGGTACTCAATTACTTAAAGCTCTAGTAGTTAAAACATTAAATAATAAAACACAAATAATTTACTTATTACTCTGATTACATCTTTCTTTTAGTATTTGAGCGTTATAGTATTGTCAGTCTTACTTCTTAAATATTACTTTAATAAAAAGTAGTTATAATGGTAGAATCAGACGACTGAAAAATTCAATGCCATAGCCGGGATTTGAACCACGGATCTCCCAGTCTCCGTCGGTTGCTGTAACCACTGAGCTACCATGGCAATATGCCGGTAGGACATCAAACTTCCCAACTGATTCGCAGTTTCCCGGTAAACCGCAAGGAGATGCGAATCAGTTGGGAAATTTAACGTCTTACCGGCATATTGCCGTAGCTCGGTGGTTAGAACAACCGGACGAAGACTGGGAGATGCGCACTGAATTTTTCAGTCGTCGATTCTACCTTTCCATCCTTGTCCAAATACTGCTTGTGTAGAAGAACAATTAATTCCAGTAGTTGTAATGTTTTTAATCATTAATCAAGCACATTGTTATCATAAAAAAGGTCTATTAATCAAGTTAGAAACATTTTTCAAAACATCCGTACAATGGCATGATTACAAAACTTATTAAAACATCCTTCTATAATATTTACATTTAAATAGTAGTTATTACAACTTGGCCTTTCTTTAAAATATCACATTAATTCTTTCATTCACTAACTTTTACACTACCTTAAATATTTTCAAAAATAATAAGCAAATATTGATTTAGCTCTCTTTTAAATCATCCTCCAACAGTATGAAAAGCTACAACACTACTGCCAAATTATTTACAATAATCATACAATAATAGCTAATATTTCTTAAAGTATCTACATCTTTATGACAAACTGATATATATGAAGTCAACTTTCTAGCACGTGGTTAACATTTCAGATAGAATGAGTGTGTGCAGTGTCTTAAAAATTCAAACTAAATGTATTGCTGAGAAATATTATGAATATCTTAGACACTAATGCATAATATTGTCTCGTAGTATACAATTCAGATAGAGAAGCTCAAAAATATTCCTTGGATTCTTGTAATTCGAATTGTTGGACTTCAGGCATTACATTGTTACGTTGAGTGATCTTGTTATTACAGTTTAATCGAATGTGCGTATCGTAAAGCACTACGTATGTTTTTGTGGATAGGTATATGAAATGCGGTTATTTATCGATTAGTGATACCGTTTTAAAACGGAACAGAACTGCGAGACAATAAGTGAGTTATTTGAATGCATTTATATAAGAAGGATCCACGCCCAGAACATTGTCATTTTACGAGGTAAACGTCTACTGTAAATAATGCAAAATTAAAGTTTTAAACATAAGATTTATTTAGACATGCACTGAAGCAAGAAAAACTACATATTTATAGGTATGTTTGAAGATCAGTTTAAAAAAAATCTCTAATATACATTCACTGATCTCTAAAGTTTAATTTTCTAATGTGTGATAGATAATTTTTAGAAATTATTCGGAGTAGAGACCTGGGAATTTACTACTCATTAAGACCCCAAAATAAGGGAACTGGGCTGTTAATAATATTTAAGCTTTGATGTATTTTTCTTTTTGTATGAAGCAACTTTGATTAAAATTTTAAGGCAAAACGGTCAGTATTTCAGTATCTATTACACCCAAAATACCCATTTATTTCAGTACGTTTAACATCTTATATAAGTATGCAAAGTTTGTGCTCTGTAGTTTTTATATAGGTTCTGAGAAATGAGCACATAGGTTTAGAAAAATGTAGTTTTAAGATTATCTCAGTTGAAATTTAATTTAAGAAGTATAACAGCTTTTATGGATTCAAAAGCTTACTTATTACAGTATGCGAGGTTTAATTGCAACATGGCCCTTTTTGGTGTGCGCTGATGACGATCCGAGTGCTGAGAAACCCACCCACAGTCGTCCTTTACTACCTAGTCTCTCAGTATCAGTTATAAGTGTAATAGTGTTGTTGACAATTGCAGTTTTGGCAATGAAATATGGGAAACATCCTGATATCTTTGGGTCCTTGTTTCGCTGGCTTTTGTGGTGTTTACAAGCGACTGTTAGTTGTTCTCTTCTAAATTGAATGTTTCAACCCAGATTTTAAATAGTAAGTTTCAATAGTGAGGGTTTGAGATTAGGCAGTTAAGGATTACCAACGGTCGTGTCGAATGTAATGCTATCTCTTTCTACTTTTCATGTTTAATTTTAAAGTAAATGCACTATAGCTGCATTCTGCAGATTCTCTTAATTCATTAATGAATGCCTATAAGTTTATAAACAGAGAAAAATAATGAAATATACTTCGGAAGTTTCTTAAGATAGAATTCCAATAAAAAGCCTATATTACTTTTAAGTCACTTTTTAAGATGTTTTTAAGCTCTCTATAAATCATGTATATTCTGATTAAGGAATAATCACTTAATGTACTCTCTTAAAAAAAGGCAAGTTTGATGATTTTACACTTGCCAGTTCTCTTTAATTTTACTGTGCTACTAGTTTTCGCAATCCTATATTATTTATAGAATGTTGATCAATTTGTTGAAAATGAAATTACTTTATGAACTAATGATATATGGATGTAAAGTACACAGGGATTAAATTATTTTATTTTAATTTGAACAGTTTGGGATTTAATTGTATTTTATCCAAAATTTATACATTTTATTGTTTAAATTCATTTTAATTAATATTTTAGTAAAGCGAACGCATATTTGGTATACTTATACATTAAAGATTAAAAACGAGTTCATATTAATGTACTGAATTGATACGAAAAGCTTTTTTTATTGCAAGTAAAACAGTGCCAACAGACTTTTAAATATAAAAAATTGCATGAGCTAAGATTAAAATGGTTAAATTCTGTGCCGATTTTACATATAATTTTGAGAATATATAGACAATTAGTGATAAAGATAATTACTTTAAAAGTATACACAGTATAAGTATTGTATAATCACTATGCAAAAGTTTAGTACAAAATATGAAAGGTTTTTGAGAAGTTAAAAAATTTAATTTCGTATTATTTATTTCCGTTAAAGTGCATATGTGCTCTGAGAGGCACAAGAAATGAAGTTACACCTAGGAGTTCATTAAAAGTAATGACAACTTCTGAAAATCGCACTTAACTTTCATTATTTATATAACATATATTTAGCCTCAGTCTGAAAGAACCGAAAATTTTTAAAAGCTGGCCATTGGTTCCTTCTTGCATAACTGCGTCCAATTGAAGAGTAAAAATTACAAACTTTCTAATTGCCAAGTTTTTGAAACCATATTAATTACATACAGTGTTGATAGTGCCTAAATTTAAATAAAAAAACGGAAGTTACATTCACATAATTTTCTCTACTCTCTGTCGTTTATTAGTGGGTATACAGAATTCTTACGAAACTTTATTTTTATATCTGCTACATTTTAATCCAAATAAACCTTTGCAGAAATACGAGTAACTACATTACAGATTTTGTTATAGTAAAAAGGGAATAGCGATAGTCAAATGTTTGAGAACTGGACGCTATACCCAAGCCTGTACTGTTTCCATGCAATCCTGAGAAACAACTGAAAAATCGACGGGACTTAAAAATATGACAAAGCACTGAACAAATCGAAATCTTGGAAATGGCTGATTCCACAAGAAAGTTATTTGAAATAACTTGTGTGTTTTAAAGATAACTACGATTTTTATGTGGTACGTTTTCGTCTTCTCTCTTAACATTTACCAGTTGTAGAAGATTGTAAAAATTTCCTTCACAGGCTTTTCAGAGAAAATTCAAAATATACATATTATTTGTTAAGTACATATCTTTAATATATAGTATTTTAATCAAAATCGTTGACATTTTTTAGAAAATAAAAAATTTCGAAAATTGTTCCATGTAAAGCGTAGTTTGGGGTGGGGGATTTTCTTGAAAATCTTCGTGTAACATCCTTGCAAGATACTGAACATAGATACCAAATTTGGTATTTATTCGACTTTTCGTTTTTGAGTTATGCTTCTCACAGACACACACATGGACCTTTTTCTAAAAATACATTTTTTTGGATTAGGGGGCCCAAAACATGTATATACGGTGATTTCTCGGTTGAATTTTTGGGTGAAATGCAATACCTTCTCTACTACTAGGTACGTGGTAGAGAAAGTAACACGCAGAAGTTGGAACTTCATACTTTGACAGCTATAATCCACACATGTTTACAAATGTACACAGGGAAAGCCTTAGAATATTTCATATTACAACAGGGTAATGCTTAATATAAACATACAAATTACATAAAAAATATGAGTCATTCTTGAGCATTTCATATTTATGAATCGGTTCATAATATTACAATAAGACATTTCAATCGGCGTATCTAATCTAATTCTTAATGTCTTCTAAAGGCATCTCCCAGAAAACAAAAGAAAGCATAATAGTGAAAATGTCAGCCTACATCTTCAATATGGACTTATATGTATAATCAGTATAATGTTATTTATACATTATGTTGTTGAGTATATTATAAACTAGTTAATAACATTTTAATCGAAATACTTGGGGTACTTCTTTCACTCGCTGTTGCTGATATGTCAAAGACAATATTGGGTCAAATCTTTTAGTGTGCTTTCCTTCGATTTTGAATGTGGTAAAAAAAAAAAAAATAAGAATTTATACTACCCACATCCTCAAAATGGATTTTCTGTCAACGTAGTGGATCAGTGCAGACCCTTTTTGTTGAGGCAGACACAAAATTTAATTGCGGATGACGGGAGGAGCTGGTTATCACGAAATCCAATGAGAGGCTTTGCCCGCCTTGCAACGTTGTACAGTCAAAACATCATTTGCACCCACAACATTTACTTGCGCTGTAAGGAAGAGAATAAACTGTTCACGAAGACGATTTTATTTTGAAATTTGCAGTCTAAAAACCAAGTTCCTACGTTAACTGGTTGCAGAGATATGGATGTGTATTTAACTCGTGGTTTAAAAAGTGATTCTGCCAAGAAGCCAAGTTCTCTGTCCAATTCCCTTCATGCTCTTGTTTATCGTGTCACTATGTGATTCAAATGATTCAAAACAGATGCTAGAGCCAGCGATAAGGAAAGAAAAGGCCTCTAAGTTGCTGATGTTATGGCTTCAATAGAGTTTTGCTTTCGCGTTAGCGGAGGTAATTTCAGTTCCTGTAATTCAATTATAGTGATTATGTTGTTATTTTATTGGTGTTTAGCCAAAAGTCACGAACAAGGTACGATAGTGAAAGCCAAGATAATAAATACAATAATATGAACGGGAAGTGTTGCGTCAGCAAAGTAGAATACAATTTACAACGTGTTCTTTCTTCTTTTTACTTGGTCTCCGTAAGATTTTTATTATTGTTATGTACGTATGACTTTCAGATTATTGCAATTGTTAACTTAGCAATGCACACCAAATTTGCTTTTTTTGAGTACTACATTAATACTCTATAAATTGTTTTCATTTCGTTTTATTACTGCGTGTTAGTAGTACATGTCAACGTCCCGCCCTTTAACATGTGTCAACGTCCCGCTTCTCCTGTAGTGATCGGCTACCGGTCGCCATTAAATTTTGTGTCTACCATAGTTACCATGACACTTTGTGGTTTCAAGATATTAACTTAAGATACCCATAAGTGAAATTTCTAAATCTTGCAGTTTTTATCCAAAGATTATCAAAATTTTGTCACATTTTGTCTACCAAAATTGTAACTGTTTTAAATGTTATTTATTTATATATAACAGTTTTTGAGAATAACATTTTATTTTAAGTTTATTATACTATACTAATTTAACAGATGTTGCACATAATGACAAACTGTAATTTAGAAACAATACAAATATTACATTATTTAAATACTAATACACAAAACTGGCATTTAGAATTTTTTTCAGTCTTCTTTTTGTTTTCAGAAGAATATTTTAAATCTATTATATAATTTTTGTAGCAATGTATCCTCACTGGTTCAAATTAATTATGTCATATCTTGAGCACTTAAAAGTATAGCAAAATCCATATGCCAGTTTTATGAGTCCATTCTCTCTGAGTTTCTGCTAAAAAACTTGAACAAGATTGTTCAAATCGTATGGAACACCTTTAAGGAAAATTAAAGTAAAGTAAAAGACATTGGAGGTATGCCCTTGGGTATTTCATTGATTACATGTTGAAGCTTTAAAAGACTTCGAGAGAGAAAGCCATAGTATGCAACTGAAACTAAATATTCTACGTATTTTGGATATAAAATCAAAATTTTAAAATTGTTTGAAATTTTTACCAAATTTAATATAGGTACCATTAATGTATTAACACAGCTATTCATGTGCACTACTGAAATTACCAAATATAATAAACCTTTCCTTTATAACCTGAGCTTTTTTTTACAATTTTTTGTGTAGTATGTGATGATTAGGCATCAGGTTTTGACATGGAAATGGATTTCTCCCACCCATATTGATGTATTGCAAGTTTCCCCCATACTATCAGTGCTATTTATATGTTGTGTTGCAGATGGTGGCACTTGTAGTGAACACCAGAAGGCAAGATTGTGTGTATGTGGTTTTGATCTGGCTGATACATTTTTCCAGCATTTGCGGATGGGTTAGCATTGAGCTCGTTAGGAACGTCATTATCAACCTTAATCTTGGGTATTTGTTGTGGACATAATAAAGCAGGATTCTGTGCCTGGTTTGAATACGGCTGATATGTTTGTCCAGCTGCTGTTGTTGACCTCCTTCTGAGCTGATTAGGAACATTTTTTTGCTTCACACTCTTATTGATGATTGTATTTTGTGGATACAACATGCTAAGATTCTGCGTTTGGTTTTGATACGGCTGATGCGTTTGTCTAGCAGGTGTTGATGGCCTCCTTTTAAATTGATTAGGAGCATTTCTTTGCTTCTCACTATCACTGGTGGTTGTATTTTGTGAATACAACAAAGTAGGAACCTGCGTTTGGTTTTGATATGGCTGAGGTGTTTGTCCAGCAGGTGCTGATGACCTACTTTTGAACTTATTACGAAGATATATTTGCTTCTCAATCTTAGAGATGGGTACATGCTGTGGATACAACATAGCAGGATTCTGCGTTTGGATTTGATATGACTGAAATGTTTGTACAGCAGGTGTTGGTGGCCTACTTTTGAACTGATCAGGAACATATCTTTGCTTCTCAACCCCAGTGATGGTTACATGTTGTGAAGTATTCTGCAATTGGTTTTCATATGGTTGAAGTGTTTGCCCAGTAGATGTTGATGGCCTATTATTGATTTGATTAGGAGCATATTCTTCCTTCTCAACCTTAGTGACGGTTAGATGTTGTGAATACAACATGTCAAAGTTGTGCTTCTGGTTTGGATATGGCGGAGGTAGTTGTCCAGGAGCCGTTGGTGTCCTGCTTTTGAGCTTATTAGTAAAGGATCTTTTCTTCTCAGCCTCCCTGAAGGGTTCACCTAATGAACATAATGTGGCAGGATTTTGTATCTGGTTTTGAAATTGCTGATGTGCGTGTCCAACAGCTATTGATTCCCTACCGTACAAACGAGTAGAAGCACGTCTTTTCTTCTCAGTTACAGCGATGGGTGCATGTTGTGAATACAACATGGCAGCATTCTGTGCTTGGTTTTGAAATGACAGTTGTGTATGTCCAAAAATTGACGATGTCATATCGTAGAAATTATCAGGAAAAATTGTTTTCTTCTCAGCCTCATTGATGGGCACAGGTCGTGTATATAACGTTACAGGTTCATGTATCTGATTTGCACCTATGTGATGCGTTTGTTCAGCAACTGTTAATGGCGTAGTGTTGTATTGGTTAGTTACATATCTTTTCTCCTCAGTTTCGTTAATGGGTACATATTGTGAACGCAGTGTAGAAGCCTGTACCTGGTTTTGATGAAGTTGAGGTGTTTGTCCAGCTTCTGTTGATACCCTACTGCTTAACTGACAAGGAACATATCTTTGCTTCTCAGTCATGGGTAAATGTTGTGGATAAACCATAGCAGGATTTTGCTCCTGGTTTTGATGTGGTACATGTATTTGCCCAGCACCTATTGATGTCCTGTTGTTGAACGGATTAGGAACATACATTTGTTTTTCAATCTCAGTGATGGATAATTGTTGTGAATACAACGCAGCAGTATTCTGCATTTGGTTTTGATGTGACTGATGTGTTTGACCAGCAGCTGTTGATGTCCCATTGATGACCTGATAAGAAAAATATCTTTGCTTCTCAATCTCAGTGATGGGTTGTGGATACATTGTAGCAGGTTCCTGAATTTGATTTCGATATGGTTCATGTATTTGTCCAGCATCTATTGATGACCCAATGTTGAACGGATTAGGAATATACATTTGTTTCTGAATCTCAGTGATGGGTACATGCTGTGGATACAACATATCAGTACTCTGCATTTGGTTTTGATGTGGTTCATGTGTTTGCGCAACATCTGTTGATGCTCTTCTTCTGAATGGATCAGGATTATAGCTTTGCCTCTCAATCTCAGTGATGGGTACATGCAATGTAGGATTCTGCATGTGATTTTGATATTGCTGATGTGTTTGTCCAGCAGTTGTTATTTTCCTACTGCTGAATGGATCAAGATTATATATTTGCTCCTCAATCTCAGCGATGGGTGCATGATGTGCAGGATTCTGCATTTGGTTTTGATATGGATGATGTGTTTGTCCAGCAGTCGTTATTCTACTGCTGAATTGGTCACGATAATAGCTTTGCTTCTCAATCTCAGTGGCGGGTGCATGTTGTGCAGCATTCTGAATTTGGTTTTGATATGGTTGATGTGTTTGTCCAGCAGTTATTATTGCCCTACTGTTGAATGGATCAGGATTATAGCTTTGCTTCTCAATCTCAGTGATTGGCATATGTTGTGTGGGATGCTGTATTTGGTGTTGATACGGCTGATGTGTTTGACCAACAGTTGTTATTCTACTGCTGAATGGATTGGGATTATATCTTTGCTTCTCAATCTCAGTGATAGGTACATGTTGTGCAGAATTTTGCATTTGGCTTTGATATGGCTGATGTGTTTGTCCATCAGCTGTTGATGGACTACTATTGATCGGAATAGGAACAGGTCCTTCCTTCTCAGTCAAATTGATAGGTAAATGTAAGTTTAACAGTGCAGGATTCTGTACCTGGTTATGATCTGACTGAGGTGTTTGTGCAGCGCCTACTGAGAGCTTACTTGCAGTCTCACTGCTGCACTGTGATGCAGAAGTTAGGTTGTTTTGTGGAATGTCAAACGGGAACATTACAGAGTTGTGTACGTAGTTTTGATCTGGCTGATATGTTTGACCTGCATCTGTTGATAGAATTTGTTGAAACTGATCGGCTATACATCTTTGCTCTACACCGTCAGTGTTGCTGTTTCCAGTATTTATAGTCGTAGCCTCGCAAAGTAGCTCTGCAATTCTTGCAGCAACATTAGGCTCAAATAAACTGCACATGTTTTCTACACTAGTTGCATTGGCAACAGTGTCAGAATTTTCAGCTTTTGTTGTATTCTCTCTGTTATCTTCTTCAGTGGTTGGTAGATTCACCATTGGCATTGGCAGCTGTGATAATGACTTTTGTGGCAGAAAAGTTGATATTGGTGGCAGTGGTACCGGTGCAGCTTTCTTTATTTGTATCTCAAAAGTTACAGATGTATCCCCGTCATTGTACCTACCTTCAAAATCAATTGCTGCATGATAGCAAGATACAGATTTAAGAATGCTCTTTTCAGGTGTTTCCATGTCTACTACATTTATGTTAAGGTGAAAGAGTTTATATAAATCTATGTTTGCTAATATTCGTGCTGTATAAAGGGATGCTTTTTCTACTGATCCAATGTACCTTATGAACGCAAAAACCTCAGCTAGTTCAGTTACAAAATTGCAATGAAAAATTTCCCCAAATGCTATAATTGCAATGTCCCACCGGCCATATGGACCAAGCGGTATGTTACATTTTACAGGATCTTCAAATTGCTGTTCTGCTGTAACATCTTGGTGAATATTCTTGAGATGAATTTTGAGCTCAGCTATATTACTGCAGAAATTACACTTTCTTTGGATTTTGTTAAATGGACAGAAAAATTCATTATTTACGCCTAGAGTAGCAGGCGAAGGTGAGGATATTCGGGGATTTTTATGGTTATAATCTTGTGGACAAGGGAGATCGTGAGGCAGTGTCTCCGATGTCAGATTGCTGGTGCTTAACTTATCAGGACAGAGAGGACATTTTCCTAATGCAGTCTTGCATTTCTTGCAGATGCTGTGCCCATCGCTGCACTGCGATATTTCTGACGTCATAGGTTTCTTGCAGAGTGGACAGTTAAACATACTGAGAAAATCTATAATTTCTCCGAACTGCATGCTGCCTGAAACACAGACATATTAAAATAAGTAATATTTTTATGTAAGCCTGAAGTTTGAGGGATCAGCTTGAGGCAATTTGAACCCCCCCCCACCCAGCGCTGCTAGAGGACATTAAGAGATCTTCGCTGAACCAGCTAGAGCTGAATGTCGTCATCATGGGCCAAGGCATGGTAGAACAACGTCATAGATGGTCCATGCTTTGCCATTGGCTTTGGCAAGACACGTCAGCGCTCTACAGGGAAGTGGATGGACATAGTCTCCCGGCGCTGGGGGTTCAAACTGGCTCAAGCTTCTCTGAACTATAATTTAAAAACGGGCCATTTATCTCCAAGCAGGTCTATGTTTATTAAGTATAAAAATCTGTGAAAAAAAGGCCAAAAATGAACAAAATAATTAAATATGGATTCTAGTGTCATAAAACACTATAAACCCACTGTTGTACTATGTAGCTTTTATAGATATACAAACTTATAGAACATTATATGTCTGCCTATAAGCCTAGCTTCCTGTAAAATTTAGAGAATATAATTTATTGAATATTTAAGTATTAAAATATTTTATTTTCTAGTAAAAACCATACTTTTCGCCATCATTTAGGTGAACAAGAGTGGCCTCAGGAATCTTTAAATTGCTGCAAGGGAGCAGAAGAAGACAAAAGAGGACCTGTATATGCACTAAATGATTTTTAAAAAAAATCTGATGTGTTACACTCACATGACTTTCTCTACTCTTGTACAAAGTATTTTTACAACGCTTATTCTCCATATGCTTCATGTTAATCGAGATAAACATTTGCAGACTATATCTCATTGCTAATTTTCTTGTAGATGTAGGGGAAAATATATTTACAAGGGCAATATAGAAAAACAGTAGCCTTTAAGCACATACATATCTCTTAATAGCTGGTTACTAGGTGCAGCACCATTCCCTTTGCCACAGATTATAACTCTTTGCATATCCAAGACAAAAAAATCTGATGTGTTACACTCACATGACTTTCTCTACTCTTGTACAAACTATTTTTACAAACGCTTATTCTCCATATGCATCATGTTAATGGAGATATCAAGATGTCAATCTTATTGATAATTTTCTTGTAGATGCAAGGGGAACATGGTAGGTTATAAGCGATAGTCAAATCTTTTAAGCGCTGGTTGCTATGTGGCGCATTCCATTCTCTTTGCATGTCCAGGACATAAAAAAATCTGATGTGTTACACTCACATGACTTTCTCTGCTCTTGTACAATCTATTTTTACAAACGCCTATTCTCCATATGCTTCATATTAATCGAGATATCGAGATGTCAATCTTATTTGTAATTTTCTTGTAGATGCAAGGGGAATATGGTAGCTTTTAAGCGATAGTCAAATATTTTATCGCTGGTTGCTATGTGGCGCATTCCATTCTCTTTGCATGTCCAGGACATAAAAAAATGAATAACGAATTTGAGAAAAAGTATAAGTATTGGAAAATTTAAGGAAATAACAAGCAATATCTCAAAAACGGTTCACTCAACAAAAAAATGTATATGATATAATTTGTGTATTTTAATGCGATCTACATTTTTTGTGTAGTAAAATTTTGTCTATCTCTTATGGTTTACCAGTTATGCAAAAGTCGTTCATAATGAAGAATACGTTTGGAGACATTCCCAGAAAATTCGAAATATACATTTCATTTCTCATGACATCTTAAACATATGATATTTTCATCAAAATCGTTAGAGCCATTTTTGAGAAAATTAAAATTTTCGAAAAATGTTCCATGTAAAGGGTAGTCTGGGGTGGGGGGATTTTCTTGAAAATCTTCGTGTCGCATCTCTGGAAGATACTGTACGTAAATACCAAGTTAGTTTTTGAGTTATGCTGTTCACAGACACACACACACACACACAGACACACACACACCGACACACACACACACAGACACACACACGGACATGTTTCCAAAAATGCTTTCAACAATGATTCAGGAGGTCTCAAAACATGTATTTCCGGTGAAATCTCGGTATCGAATTTTTGGGTGGAATGCAATACTTCCCCTACTTACTATACGTAGTAGAGAAAGTAAAAGGAAAGTCAGAAACAATGTGATAGGAACAATTGCACTACGATGAGGCACCAGTTTGGTACAGGAACGTTGGTTGTCACTTTTGAAGCCGTTTACTTTACCTAATTTGTTGCTGATCTCGTTCCCGCGATCTTGTAGTTCTGAGATCTTTCTCTCAGGGTATGCGTGGGTGTTATTGTTTAATAATAACACCAGTTTACATTTACTGAGAAATGTATTGTGAACTAATATTTGAGTTATTGAAGTGAACTGCCGATCATTTGAGATGAAGAAATACACTAGCTGTTTCCGCAATAAAAGAAACTAGTAACGTAACTTACCTTGAGTCGCTAAAAATGGATACCGGCGAGACCTCTCATAATAGCCGCGAAATCTTACTCATACAATCGCTTAAAATATCACACGAGTCGTCACAAGTATCCAGAGTGATAAATGTATGCACGAACGAATCTAATTACCTGTGCCGGTACCAGAGTCAGAGCAACTCTCTGATCTAAAATTGCACGCTTTTATTACTTAAGCTCAGCCTACATTAGAGTTACTCCCACCAATATTATTCTACGCTCGGGCTCAACTTCCTTCATGCACGTCTCTTAACTGTTACCACGGGCCTACCTAATTCTCAGAATTTCTTTTGCCTTTCTAATTTACAGAAATGCCCTACGTGACTACGAACGTGCTGAAATCGACTCCTAGCTGGTTTCTGGGAATCATTGTACTAATGTGGTTTTCTTACTTCGACTGCTAGTAATGACTTTCGCTAACCTGACTTCCTAATTACATTCATCTTTCCGGACAAAATCTTTCAACTCAACCTTATTACATGATACACTGATTTAATATACAAAAATTATTTATTGCAATTATTTTTACTTTCTCTAATATTATAGTAAGTAGAGGAAGTATTGTATTCCATCCAAAAATTCGATACCGAGATTTCACCGGAAATACATGTTTTGAGGCACCCTGAATTCAAAAAAAGCATTTTTGGAAAACATGTCCGTGTGGGTGTCTGTGTGTTTGTCTATGAACAGCATAACTCAGAAACAAACAGTCGGATAAACACCAAACTTGGTATTTAGGTTCAGTATCTTCCAGAGATGCGACACGAAGGTTTTCAAGAAAATCCCCCACCCCAGATTACCCTTTACATGGAAGATTTTTCGAAAAGTTTAATTTTCTCAAAAATGGCTCTAACGATTTTGATTAAAATATAATATGTTTAAGATATTATAATTGACTTATATGTTTAAGACAAATAAAATGTATATCTTGAATTTTCTGGGAATGTCTCCAAAAGTATTCTTCATTGTGAACGACTTTTGGTAAACTGGTAAACCATAAGACATAGACAAAATTTTACTACACAAAAAATGTAGATCGCATTAAAATACACAATTTATGTCATATACATTTTTTTGTTGAGTGAACCATTTTCCAGATATTACTTGTTATTCCCTTAAATTTTTCAATAATTTTCTAAAATGGGAATTCGTTATTCATTTTTTTGTCTTGGATATGCAAAGAGTATTAATCTGTGGCAAAGAGAATGGTGCTGCACTTAGCAACCAGCTATTAAGAGACATGTATGTGCTTAAAGGCTACTGTATTTCTATATTGCCCTTGTAAATATATATTCCCCTTACATCTACAAGAAAATTAGCAATAAGATAGAGTCTGCAAACGTTTATCTCGATTAACATGAAGTAGATGGAGAATAAGCGTTTGTAAAATAGTTTGTACAAGAGTAGAGAAAGTCATGTGAGTGTAACACATCAGATTTTTTTATCTTACTATTATTTATTTATTTAATTATTTATATCTTCCCGACAATATTTACGGTAACAAGTACCATTTTATCGTTATAAGTTTTAAACTCTCTTTTCTCGGGTTTTCATTTCTCGGCACATTCTTATTTTCAAATCGTTTCACGCGGTGTACTTTTCGGTATAAATCAATTAAAATGTGTACAACTCCTAACAAATAACGGAATAAAAAGTGATGAGATGAATTTCTGTAAACATGGTTAGTTGTGATGTTATTAATAGTAGATTATGATGGAAGGGGTAAAACCACTTTTAACACGTGTGGCATGTAGCGGGAACAATGATACATCGGGAATATGAATGTAATAGGAAATAAGCTGAGTATTGTAACATATATGTAAAATGTGAAGCTAGCTAGACGTGAGAAGAGAAACAGGCCTGGTAGAAAGGGGGGGTTAGATCTGACAACCTGGCTACAGCAGTCACAGGAACTGAGAGAGATAGCGATAAGATAGAAAGAGAGGGAGAGAGATTTTGACACCTTGGAAATCTCAAACTTGTCAAGGCTTCAGATTTGGAGGGAAATGTTTTCATAGCACGCTTAGGGGAGAGCCAATAACAGATAAGCTTTAAAAATAACTAGGCGAACTTAGCGCCCCCCTAAGCGAGTATAAAAGCGCGCAAGTGCAAAGTTCTTGCGTCTGATCTTATTTCGTCTGGTCCTGGAGAAGAGGCAAAATTCACGACTTGTTGGTAGTGATGCGTGTGCAGTCAGATATAGGAAACACATTTAGCTTGGGGAGGTAAATCGCTGAAGATAGGCCCCTTTGAATTGCATATAGATTTAAAACGCACGGCTAGCGGCATTACAAAACAATTATCACTACGCAATAAATTAAAGTTCAAATTATCTGGAGTTTCATTTCGTCTACCGTCACCACACCTTGGGAAGAGTTTAGAAATAGGGCAACACACAAGTGTGCTAGGCTTGAATTCTAGGAACCAGCCAACAACAGCTCCAAGAAGGAAGGAAGACGACGCCACGAGGAGGTCCGTCGCAGGCATATGCCATTTTTTGTAAAATATCAATAACATTATATTGATTCCTGAAACTAACAGATTTGAAGTTTAGAACGCCTTCTTGAAGCAGGAGAAATGACGTTATAAGAGCGAGATGCAAGATGTTTTGTTGATTCGCTAGCAGTCATTTTCAGTGAAATTATTTTCACCATGTTCTGCCTTATACCAGGCAATGAAGCGATTAAACGCGATATCATTTTGCTTTCTGGATTTTTACTTTCTCTACTACGTATAGTAAGTAGGGCAAGTATTGTATTCCACCCAAAAATTCGATACCGAGATTTCCCCGGAAATGCATGTTTTGAGACCCCCTGAATAAAAAAAAAGCATTTTTGGAAACATGTCCGTGTGTGTGTCTGTGTTTTTGTGTGTGTCTGTTTGTGAACAGCATAACTCAGAAACGAACAGTCGGATAAACACCAAACTTGGTATTTAGGTTCAGTATCTTCCAAGGATGCGACACAAAGGTTTTCAAGAAAATCCCCCCACCTCAGATTACCCTTTACATGGAAGATTTTTCGAAAGTTTTAATTTTCTCAAAAATGGCTCTAACGATTTTTATTAAAATATCATATGTTTAAGATATTTTTATGACAAATAAAATGTATATCTTGAATTTCCTGGGAATGTCTCCAAAAGTATTCTTCATTGTGAACGACTTTTGCATAACTGGTAAACCATAAGAGATAGACAAAATTTTACTACACAAAACATGTAGATCGCGTTAAAATACACAAGTTGAGTGAACCATTTTCGAGATATTGCTTGTTATTCCCTTAAATTTTTCAATACTTATTTTCTCAAATGGGAATTCGTTATTCATTTTTTGTCTTGGATATACAAAGAGTATTAATCTGTGGGAAAGGGAATGGTGCTGCACCTAGCAACCAGCTATTAAGAGATATGTATGTGCTTAAAGGCTACTGCATTTCTATATTGCCCTTGTAAATATATATTCCCCTTACATCTACAAGAAAATTAGCAATAAGCTAGAGTCTGCAAATGTTTATCTCAATTAACATGAAGTAGATGGAGAATAAGCGTTTGTAAAAATAGTTTGTACAAGAGTAGAGAAAGTCATGTGAGTGTAACACATAAGATTTTTTGGATGAGTACTTCTAGTGTTATTCTTTCTGCTGCTTCTGTAATTTCACTTCCATTTCAGTTCCTTCTGAATTAATAATTTCCGCCATTTAATCTTTATGCAGGTTAGATAAAAGAGCAAAGAAAGCTGTCAGTAGAATGAATTGCGATAAATTGAAGTATGACGATTTGTAATGTGAACAGATAATGAGAAATTAATCATGTAGAAAGGCATAATGAGAAGTAAAACCTAATAAAACCAAGTCGAGTTATTAAACATGTGCAAATACAAAAGATAATTGCCTTGTGACTGGACTAGAAACTAAACTGAAGATTATCGCACTAGTGCTTTAGATCGTGTGCTCTGTGTTATAAGTTCTACTTTTAGGTCATGCTGTCCAAAAGCAATGTTACTCATATTATGTAAATTTTTAATGAAAAAAATTGAAGTCTCATACGTATCATGCATTTTTTCCCGAAACTTGTAGGATAATGAAAAATCCATCTCTACAATTTATTAACATACTATGGTGGACCGGCATTAAATCAGAGACCACTGAATGTACTTAATGATTGTTGGAATAGACGTCAGATTCCAAGAAGCTGGTCGCATGCGCAAGTTACGTCTATATTTAAAAGAGGCGCTAGAAACAGAAGTGAAAGCTATAGGAGAATAACTATTTTAAACACAGGAAATAAAACACATGCAAGAATATTAAATAAAAGAATACGAGTTTTATTATTAGAAGAACATGCTTTAGAACTGTTTAGAAGAACTGTTTTAGAAAGGGACCATCCTGAACGGATGTTGCTTTTACTGTTGAGCGGACAAAAGAAAAAAGAAGGGAATTTAACCTCGAAACTCAAATAGCCTTCATTGACTACGAAAAAGTGTTTTATCGTGCAATAAGGAAAACGCTATGGGAAATCATGACTGGAAGAGGATATCCGAATCATTTAATTAAAGTACTAAAATGTACAGGGTGGGCGAGAAGTCCCCATACCTCCTCGTATCGAATGCTAATTGATTTATTCTAATACAAGTACTTACGTATTAAATGTCCAATATATCTGTATGTTCATCATGCTGTAAACACAGTTCCATACGCCTTCATGTTCTGCTTGACACATTCTTGAGCATGTCCGGTGTTAAGTGCGAAATGCATCCTCAATAGCATGGTGCAGTTCTTCGTTTGTAGCATAACGACTTGCAGATACATGCGTCTTAATGACTCCCCATAACGAGTTGTCAAGCGTGGTGAGGACAGGAGTTCTTGGTGGCTATTTAAAGTGAACTGGTGAACCACGACTTATCCACCGTCCTGGAAAGTCTTGATTTAGGAACTCGCGCAGTGCAAGAGCGTAGTGAGGAGGTGCTCCATCTTGCTGTAACCATATGCGTTCTGTGAGGCCCCTTCCCTCAGGCTGAGGTATTAACCATGTTTACAATATGTGTAAATAATTTTCGCCATTTACAGTCCCTTCAAAAAAGTACGATCCAAGCAGATGTTGTGATGTCATCGCTGCTCATATCTTAGGTGAGGCGGTTCCTTTCTAACTCGACTGTGTAATGAGGATTCTCTTTGGCCCAAAAGACAATATTTCTAGCACGTGAGCTGCAATAAATCGCAAATTCATCTGAAAACATAACCTTGGCACAGTTCTCTGCATTTGGAAATTGAGTTAAGAAAGCACGGCATGCTAAAAGGTGCTCATTCCGGTTTCTATCCGCTAACTCGTTTACGAAAGTCGGTCAAAAAGGTCTGAGCTTAAGGTCGTTTTTCATGTGATCTCGCATTGTCCTCGGTATACCGAGTTCCGAGGCACGTTTACGTGTCGACTTCATAGGAGATTGTTCAGTCGAAGCAGAGACGTCTTCTTCTGGCGTCTTCTTCCTTCCAGTACACGGCCTGTCTTTAACACTGTCAAAAGCAAAAGCAATCCAGAAGTGTTGGTTTTCGCGGTGGAGCCTTATTAAATGTTTCCTGGAATGCTCTCATAATGTGTCTCATTGTCTGCCCTGTGTGTTGTTTGTTCGCGCACCCACACTCTTTGACACTAAGCGCTCCTCAATAGTGCAACTATAACCGCTCACATCTGCCATGGCTATAAATTAAAACTCTACTGCGAAAACATATAACCATGAATTCCAACAATTGTTTCCGACAATTGATAAGAAGTAACATAGCTACGCAGCATAACAGCATTTGCTACTACCAATCTGCATAATAACATTTGACACTCACAGGGGTACGGTGTACGGGGACTTCTCGCCCAACCTGTATATACAGGAAGAGCCAAAAAACTACGAACCGCCTGCGCGGTGTTTTCCTGTCCGCGTCCTCGGTGCTCGTTGCCGTTTGCCGCTATCATAGAAAAGCGCAGATGAAACTATACAACATTTTTAAAACTACTTTTAAAGGTTTTACTTACCAACTTTATGAAAGGAGATGGTGAAACTGGCCACCGTCGTTGTCCATACATTTTGGGCACCTCTTTAGGAAACTATCCATCACTCGCCAATTTTTTTCCAGTCAACAGTTGAAGCCCGTACATATGTACATAAAATTTTGCCCCCCTTTTTTAAAGAATAAACAGCCAGGGTGCGTGATTTTGCCTTTTTTTCAACAAGACTCTGCAACAGCTTATACGGCCAATATTTCGATGAGAAGAATTAGTGTGTTAGAGGACAGAATTATTAGTACAGATTTGTGAACCCCTCGGTTCCCTGACTTAACCCCCTGCGATTTCTATCTCTGGGGTAACTTAAAACAAAGTATACAAAAAAAACCACACAACCTGGAAGAATTAAAACAAAATATCCGCCAGCATTTCTCAACGTGAACTATGGCGAGTGATGGATAGTTTCCTAAAGAGGTGATAAAAATGTATGGACAACGATGGTGGCCAGTTTCAGCATTCCTTTCATAAAGTTGGTAAGTAAAGCCTTTAAAAGTAGTTTTAAAAATGTTGTATGGTTTTATCCGCGCCTTTCTGTGATAGCGGCAGACGGCAACGAACGCCGCGGACGCGGACAGGAAAAACACCGCGCAGGCGATTCGTAATTTTTGGCTCACTCTGTATAAGGACACATCAATCAGCGTACATTTTGGAAATGGAAAATATAGTAAACTTATATATATATATATATATATAATGAGAGACTGGATGTTAATTATTATTTTAAAATTTCAACAAATAAAACAAAAACAATGGCCTTCCAAGGTAAATATACTGTTAGGACCCAACTTGTAATTAATGATACCATATTAGAGCAAGTAACAGGTTTTAAATACTTAGGAACATGTGTTAGCCATAAATATGAAAATTATTTTAATAATAAATTACGAATGTTTCAAACAAATATGTGGTACAATAAATAGAACTTAAGAAAGTAAAACCAGAAAGGAAACACGAGTATAGTTTTACAAAGTAATGGCCGTGCCTGCTTTTCTTTATGAAACATGGACGTTGACGAATGCTGATAAAAGCAAGATACAGGATGCCGAGATGAGATTCCTGAGAACGGTAAAGGTATGTACACTTTTGGACAAAATCTCAAATGAAAAAATAAGGGAAGAGTTAGAAATAAATTCTTTGAAAGAAAAAATTACAAATTATAGAAATGAACGGAGACAGCACGTTGTCTTCCTGCATGGTGGCTAGCCTCTAGTTCCCGAGGTAGTGGGTTCAAACCCAATGGAGGGCGATGGATTTTTTTCGGGCGTAAAAATCCTTAACATAGCTTCCTTCGGAAGGGAAGTAAAGGCGGAGATCCATGTCGTAGATTTAAGGCACGTAAAAGAACCTCAAGACTGATAAAGAGGCCTCTGAGTAAAATTACCGGTCTTTCACGCTCAATATAGAATGGGACGCTAAGGACCAACAGTTAAAAGAGCGTCCATAAACAAAACTCAATGTAATTAATTTGAGACAGCATGTTGATAGAATGTCGAAAGAGAGTATCCCAAGAAAAGTGTTGCACTACAGGTCTAACGGAAAAATACATCCGGGAAGACTAAGAAAACAAACGTCAGTCACATTCTGAAGCCAGAACAAGCAACACTGCCTAATCCCTGGAGTGCAGAGGGAGGCTATTAAGGAGTTTAAGGGCCTGTTTCATCTTCCGATGTTAAAAATACTCTGAACATCGTGTTTGCCACAGCGAATTGTTAGTTAACAACTTGTTAACGTCAGAGACAACTGCAGTGTTCGAGAAGTCAGTGAACGAACTACATGACTTCTGAACGCGCCCCAATAAACTTTTGTCTACTCATCGCAGCGCTCACTGTGTCAGTAGCAGAAACTAGTTGCGTTCATGGACAGTTATGCTTATGTGTTTGAGCTTAGGATGCCAAAATAAAGTGGAATCAATGATAGAATTGACAAGCAGTTAATTACAGAACTGGTCACTAAGTAAAGAGGAATTATCGAAAGTAAAGAACACCTACGGGCTTAAATTACGCGAGAAGTTTTGGAGGAAAATCCGCGAGGTATTTAATTGCAAAACACGCATTTCTCCCAATCCAGCAAGCAAGTGCAGTAATTTTTGATAACATAAAATGCAGCACCAAAAAGGCAAGGTAAAGAGATCGTTAAACCGATTTGAAACTGGTGGTGGAGCCACATTGAAACTAAAGTGTATGAAACTGGTTGAGAATCAACCCCGCCAATTCTTGAAGCAGTAAAATTGCTCCGAAGTCTTCCTGATAAATACACAAACGATGGTTTGAAAATGCCAACAGTAGGTATTACCTACCATACCGAGCGAGATGGCTGAGGCGGCCACGTCCGTGGCCCGATTAAGGAGGTCCCGGGTTCGATCCCCAGTGACCGCCCACTTATATCCATGTTTTTTTCGGGGATTTTCCGGGATCTTTCAGGTGAATGCTGGAGTGGTTCCCGAATTTTCTGTCCCTCCATTTTGTTCCATTCATCATTTCATTCCGTTGGTTTGTTTCAGGATTGGAAGTGTCAGCAATAGTGTTTCGGTGCAGCGTCGCAGGAATAAAGTATCCTCTCTGTGAACTCTCTCGTCCCTTGGCTTCCGGGGTAATCGAACACTCTTTTGGGGCGTTGGTCTCGTCTGTGTGGAGCGGGGTCCCCGGTCTGTCGGGTATCTCCTTCTGGAAACTTAGGAATCCTGTCATTGCTGTACCGTCGTTCCTGGTTCCGGCCGCCCAGTGTCTCCTCTCGCCTTATCCTTCCTCCCGGGGACGCCTCCTCCTGGGGCGTAGGTAAAATATCCACTGCCGAGTCCCCTTCGTTAAAGAAACTAGATATGATTACCCACCATTAAATGAAATGTGCCAGTAGTATAAAATCGCATGACAATTAACACTTGTAGCATAGGAGAAAGCGTCGTATTTTATTATGGTAGTATTCTAACTTCTCTACAACCGAGCTCACAACCGCTTTAAAAATAATAATGATGCATTGCTCTTCTTCGATTAGGAACGGCACTCAAAGGTGCCTAATACAGCAATTCTGCGTTAACAGCTTAGCTTGCGGCAGCTATTTTCGAAATTCTAAACTTTTTTACACGCCTTGTCAAGGTGATGTTTAATATACTATTACAACTAACATAGTTCGATGAAACGATTTGCGTCAACTTCAACGTTACATTGCTTAAACATTGCGTTAAAATTTAGCATCGATTGGAAAAACCGGCCCAAAGTATACAATATTTGTTTTTTCAAAAAATAATTGCATTCTGTGAAACAATTTTTCAAAACTGTAAAAAGCAATAAAGCAATTAATATCTCGGGAAGTAATTTAAAAATAGACATGTATGGTACATATTATTGTATATTAAACCTCGATTACTGTCCTAAAACTTTAAATTAATTGAACTAGTGGAATTTAGAAATTTTACAGATGGGTATACTTAAGTGTAAGGGGTTCAGGTGGAACAGCAGAAGGGTTTTAAAACTTAAGCTGGACATTTATTTAACATTTGGATTACAAATTACAAAGACAAACAAGCAATGTGTAAAGAGATCGAGAACCGAAACCTTTTGGTATAAGGAAGGATGTGACAGAAGAACGTAAATTAGGTCCCACTTCACGAATAACACGCGTGATGTTATTCATAAGATCATTTACTGTTTCTGACTTGTTCACAAAATCGAGATTTAACATAACCCTACAAGAAGTAATCCAACGGCGTTAAATCACATGACCTCGGGGGCCAGTTAACATCACCACCACGGGAAATGATGAAACCTCTGAAATTCTCCTTCAAGAGATCGATTGTTTCAAGAGCAGTATGACATGTGGCACCATCTTTCTGGAACTAGATGTTTCTGAGATCAAAATCATCCAATCGAGGCCAAAAATAATCCCCTTTAAAAGCCCGGCATGTTTCTCCATTGACAGTTAGAGCTTCTCCATCTTCATCTTGGAAAAAATATGGGCCAATGATTCCACCATACCAAAATACACCACACAGTATCCTTTTGGGGATGAAGTGGTCGTTCTTGAATCTGCATTGGATTGTGATTTTGTTTGTTAACACAACTATCCATCCAAAAGTGGGCTTCGTCGCTGAAGATGATTTTTCGACAAAAATCCGGGTCAGCTTCCAATTGCTACATAGCCCAGTCAGTGAATACACGGCGCAACCTATGGTCGTTGGGTTTTAGTTCTTGAGTTAACACCATTTTGTAAGCGTGAAGCTTCAAGTCCAGATGCAGAATTCGCCAAGTTGCGATCGGCGAAAGCCCCAATTCTTGCGCTCGACGAGCAATTGATTTGTTTCCGTTTTCGTGTAAACTCTCACGAACGGCGCTATGTTTTCGTTGGAGCGCTTATGTCGATTACGTACAGGCGTTCTTTGTTCCCTGACAGAACACTTCTTTCAAATTTATCGATCAAACGCCGAATCGTTCTCTCGCAGGGACGATTATACACACCGTAAACTTCACGCAATACATGGAAGGTTTGGCGAACAGATGATTCATTTTGATAATAAATTTTCAGAATTTCTACGCGTTACTGAATGCTGTAACGTTCTCAATAACAACTGTAACCACATGAAAATAATGACTGCTGTAACTCAATAACAACGGCATCTATCACATGTTAAAGATAGGACACTCTTGTTGAAAGACCCTGCATAAAGTTGTTTTCATAATATTAGTGGATCGGTTTGTACAGTATTTGAGCTCAATGTACGATGTGAAAAAAACCTAAGGTTGGCTAAGTGTATCCGATTTGAGACTAAATTTTAAAGTCGTTTTAACGGTTGCCAGAGTAAATCTGAGAAGAAAATTCTTCGATTTAATAAAACTGGCAAGATTTGAAAGGCATACAAGAGCATATAAATAGCAAGAAGGAAGCGATCTATTTTTTCAAAGGCCTGTTGGTAAGTACGATGTATGAATATAATAAATAATGTAGAATAAACAAAACTAAATCCATAACATAACCAGAATTGCATTATATATACATTCATTTTCAAAATAAAATTGTATTGACTATTCATGAGTAATATTACATTTGGCAAGTCAGCTGCAGTTCGAATCTATCAACTTATGCATGATAACATTAATAACAATGGTCATTTAATGAGTGAAATACTAGTGAAAAACAAAAAAAGTCTAGTTGGGCTTTATAGAAAG
Source organism: Deroplatys truncata (assembly GCA_030765065.1). Lineage (NCBI taxonomy): Eukaryota > Metazoa > Arthropoda > Insecta > Mantodea > Mantidae > Deroplatys > Deroplatys truncata. The sequence goes on from CM060985.1 coordinate 49,879,085, forward strand.
CTAGAATTGAAAGGCTTTCCCTTCTCATTTAAATACTAAATTCATTTTCATGTTTTGAATTTCAGAACTGAATTTTTTATATATGGGCTACTGCTGTTCATTCTCCTGTTCTACACCTCCAGAAAAAGTATCCTCAGGATTATGGCAGAGATTTTCTTGGTTTATAATTTGAAGTGAGTTATATTTAACGGAGTTTTCGTTTTGATTCCATAAGCTAATGACAGAGCTGGTGCCAATGTTTCTAAATTATTTTTTTGTCTTTCCTTTTTCACAGTGAGATTACGTTGTACGCAACCATGAACATTTCTGGAACGCATTATGCCATGGCCTAGTACCATGTGCTAAGGTTAAACACTTTTGCAAACTACACAAAGTAATAGTGCTGTTTTATCAAAGAAATCATTTAGATCTTCAAACTTTAGTAAAAAAAGATTAAAACATCTGGTATTGATACTTCATAAGGTGTTTCAATGTTTCAGTCTGCACAACCTTACCATTGGTTTATTTGATATTTAGTTTAACTTATACACAGTTTGTGGTTTGGTATATTAACACAGAAAATATTTATTTGTATAACCATCGAGTTTTTAGATTAAGTAAAAGAAAACTTTAAATAAAAAGCAACTTTTATAGTAAATAAGTGAAAATACTATGCCATATTTACAAAATTAAAGAATTTTTTTCTCTGTGTTGCTGAATAATGAACCAAATAGTTGCTGAGAATGAACAGAGGATATGTTAAAAATTACAGGATATTTTATAGCTTAAACTCTTGATTAATACAGCAATTAGTGATGAAATGTCAGTCATGGATGTTGTAGATGCAAAGTCCATCACCTTCAAAGCACTTTTATTAACCTTATTATTTAATTATTGAAGCCTTTAATGAGGTTTTTACTCATTTCTTTTGTTTAGCGCAGTCACCATCTCAAGCTACCAGAGATACACTGGTAGATATGCAAGTCATGCAGTCAAGGGAATTTGGGTATGTTGAGTTGCAGAATCACCCCCCAGGAACATAATTAATATAGTATGAAGCTTTCTCTCAGATTTACAGCAATTTATTGCCATATACCATCAAACATTCCTTACAATTTGGAGTTTCATTTCAACATCAGTTGAAAAATTAACAAAAATATTGACTATTGCTGGAAACATGTTCTGAATTTTCAGAAAAAGTGAAGCTGTTGTTAGGCAGTTATTTCAGTGTATTGGTAGGTTTTAGTGATTCTGTGGTAATAGCTTTAAGTTAAAAATTTTTAGTTAATATTGTTAATAGCTGAATATAACTACAAATATGCTCTGAAATGTTTGTTATCCACTAAACAAACAAAATAGTAGGAAGCATTTAAGCTAACTTTGTGATTATTTTAACAGTAAGAAATAGCACCCTGATGTTGCAGAGAATGTAAATTGTCACCATTAACAGTCCATTTAATGAAAGTAGTTTTGAGCTTAGAAGCAATAGCTTTCCTAAATTACAGCTATCCTGTAATTGTCATTTGAAACCTAGATTTGCTTTCACTGTCCTTAAAGCAAAATAAAACAAAAAATGTACATATTGTTTGTTGGGTTTCCTAATATAACATTACTGGCAAATTCCAACTAGGCAGCCTGATTAGAATGTGTGGATTTATCTGAACTTTGTGTTTGAAATATTTAACTTAATTCCATACGTCGTAGGGTTTACAACCTGTTAGTAACGGTATTACAGCAGCCTTCATAGTTCTTTGCTATGAAGTCGTACAAATGGTTCTCTTAACTGTCATGCAAAGCGATGTTGGTATGGCAAGTATGACGAGTGATGGTGCACCTCAAGTGGTTGTGAAAAAACTCCTTTCATTTAAAAATGGTGTCACGAAGAATACTAAGGAGGATGTGTATTATTTATTAAGTCATAAATAACGTTAATATGATTTTTAAAAAAAAATATGATTAGTGCAGTTTCATGGGAAAGACTAAAAGCTTTATAGTAATGAAACATTAGTTTGCTGAGGAAACAAAACTCATATGTATTGTAGTTTCGTTTTTGCCCCTTATGGTTTAGTAATGTATTTGCTGCACATTAATAAAACATTTTAATCTGCTGCTGTAGAAAGAAGAAATAATTAGTAACCGAGCGGGATGGCTCAGGCGGTAAAGTCTGTGACCCGCATTCGGGAGGTCCCGGTTCAAATCCTGTGGGCCGACCATTCTGTTGAGGTTTTTTCATGGTTTTCCTCAGTCGCCAAGGTAAATACCGGATTGGATATTTAATACCACGACCCAAAGTTCCGTTTTAAGTCTAAAACAATAGTAAAATGAAAAATAAGTGGTAATAGCGAATGCTATGCCATCTATCTACAGATAATGTAAGCAGTTAGACTGGATGGCACCCTAACGCCATCTGCACGGCACGAAGCAGGTCTGGCTGCCATGCGCCGGGGGTCTCAGTGGGCATTTGACGAAGTAAGATAGCATTTCCAGGGATGAGACCTAGAAGGCTAGCCGCCTTTCTATGTGGGGGCGACGGTTGGACTGGACGGCACCCTAATGTCGTCTGCACGGTAGCTATTCGCTAGGGTCTCTGTGGCGCGTGACGGAACGGATGGTTACAGCGATGAGACCTTGAAGTCTAACTGTCCGCCTTTCTGTGTGAAGGACTGGACGGCACCCTAATGCCATCTGCACGGCATGAAGCAGGTGGTTACAGGGATGAGACCTAGAAGGCTAACTGTCCATCACATATCGTTCTGAGTAATCCATCACAGATCCGTCGCGGTATGACTAAGGAGTTAAAGCGACGTAAAATAAAATAGAATAAAAAATGATAATTAGTATTTTAAGTATTAAGAATTTAACACAAAAAAGTTAAGGAGAAATTATGTCTAATATGGTGCTGATAAGATTGACTTTATGTTCACAGCTGTACTAAAGACAGCTGTTTGGTTCGAACCTGTATTAAGCACGAAGTTGTTGAATATTATGATTCTATAGTCAAACTGAAAAATAATCTTTACTTGCTTTACCTCTGTTTTTTTCAACTTCACTTTTACCTAGGTGCTATCTCGGCACAAGTTTGAGTAAATGAGCCATTCTCGGTGCTCTATGGAGCAGCGAGTTAATGGCTTGCATATTACAAGGTTTTATATTTAAACTGGACTAATAGAAAATAGCTCTAAAACATTTTTAACCTTCTTTCACTTAAAAAAAAGAAGATAGAATCCATGGCGTTAGTGCTTATTTTAAGTGCCTTGGCAATAAACATTACATTGCAACAGATATTCCAAATAAAACCCAACAAAGAGCAATAACTAATCACAAGTTATTTGCTAAGAAATTATGATTTGGATAATGTATAAGCAGCTATTAATATGCAATGCTTGTTAAATCTGTATCAAGGGACGTTAGTGTAAGAAATTTTGCTCAATCTGTGTTGCATACGATTATGCGTTATTAACATTATTTTTGTGTATCTGAATAGTTGCTTTTTGTTTTTGCTGATGTATTGCACTTATTTTTCAATACACGTGTTAATATATTATGTGGTGTTTTATGTATAACTAAATGCTCACATTATTTGTATATGGTAGGATATCATATATTATTATAGAATACAAATCAATGACGTTTCTTTGTGTAGGTTAACGATTTTTAAGTTGACGAATGGTAAACTGCTGTATACAAAGAGTAATATTACATAATACCATACTACAACTTTTCCTATTTTCCCACTTTATTGAAAATGAGTATAAAGACACAGTCAGTGTAAGAGAATTAAAACTGATCTCAATATTCTAGCAGATGAGTAAGAATTGAAATGAGTGCAAGTTCTAAATAAAGTCACCTGTGCGTTTAATGGCTTTCTCCCCAGATTGAGAAGTGATTTTATTTGAGACTTGCACTCCTTTCAGTTGGCTTGCGCACGTTTCGAAAGCGGGAGGTGGGGCTAACAGCAGACATGATCAGTTGATAATGTAGTAAGGTGCATTACCGACCACAGGTTAGTTCAGCTAACGACTACCCGAAAGGTTCGGAAAAAGCGCAGTATGCGGCACCTTACCCTCACCATTGAGTTGAGAATCTGGTATTAATCTGTGGTTCACTCATTCTTGTGAAATATACACTTTGTATGTACGTGCTTTTTAAGAAGTGATGGATAAATTTGTCTTAAGGAAGATAAGGGAACGAAGTTCTAGTCCCATGGAAATGGACATACGAAAGAAACAAAACCTGATACTAAAATAGGCATACCAAATAAACAATTAGTGGAAAAGCGGAAAGTGTTATATAAGTGGTGCAAAGTGTGTGTAGTTTGTGCGAGAACATGAAGAAAGAAGAACTATTTGGCGTCATCATCAAGTAAGCTGTTATATTAACATTCACAACAAACGCGAGAACTTAAGTGTTTTAAAGAGTCTTTTAATATAGGCAGCAACGCAGATGTTGATTATAAAATCATTTTCTTTATATCTAACTCAAATTAGCTTCTTCTGAAAAAAAAACTCCCGGTTCAATGTATTTTATTATAAAATATACCTAATCGACCTAATTACTTTGTTAATGCAGTTCTAAATTATTCCCAGCTTAATAAATAATTTTGATTCCATAGATTAAAAGTGCATCTTACTTCTAGTTTTGTTTGGTTGCATGAACAATATAAAAACAGAAATCAGAAATCGCCTTCTGTAGAAAGGGTTAACAAACTTCTGATAATTAATATTGAAGGGCCATCTCGCAATGACTTGCAATGACGCATTCAGTGTGGAGTATGCATTAAAACCGATTATTTTAATGTGATATCTATAATATAATGTAATGTCAAATGTGGAACCAATATTGACAGTTTACTATAGATAAGATATGGGATGTGTGGATCTATGTGTAAAAGTTAATTTTAAAAAATAATAAAATTTCATTTAACAGATTACTGTTGGCTTCAATTTAGTATACAAGTATACACATATTTCACTTTTAAAACCTCCATTAATAGTATAATTTATAAAATTTTCTACTAGTAGAATTTTGCACAAATATGAATTTTGATTTGTGCGTTTTTGCAACATTGTTTCATTTTCAAGCTTAAACCCTAGCTCAGAGGCTATCCCCAGAAATCTCAAGATATACATTTTATTTGCCATGCAGATATATTTAACATATGATATTTTAATCAAAATCATAGAGTCATTTTGATAAAACCACACACACAAACTCAAACACATAGACCTCTTTCTAAAAATGCTTCCCTTTGATTCAGGGGCCTAAAAGCATGTATTTTCGGTGATTCGATATCCAATTTTTATTGGAACGCAATACCTTTTCTACCTAAAATGTACGTGGTAGAGAAAGTAAAAACGTCACCTGTTACATTCACATTACTCTCTACCCATTCTTCTACAAGTTATTCCTACAAAAGATTATTCCTCTGTTTATGTTACTCGAGATAAAATTTGCAGAAATGGTTTTATTAAACATTTCATGGGGGATATATCAGCTAAAGCGAAGTCAGATCTATGAAAACAGGGTTGGAATTCCCTTCTCTTTGCATGACCGCATCAAAACATAGAATAGCGACTTAGCAGTTGAAAGGGTATAATGTACATGCCAATTCAAACCAATAAATAAGGATTCTCAGAAATGATTAATGCCACCAAAACATTTTTATAAATTGTTTGTTTTAACGAGATCTATTTTTTTTCTGTAGTAAGTCTGTCTTTCTGATGGCGTAAAGATTATACAAAAGTAATTCATAATGAAGAGGACTCCATTGACTATTCCCAAAAAATTCAAGACAACACAGATAGATATTTTTCTAAAAATGTTTCTTTTAGGATTCAGGGGGTCTAAAAACATTACTTCCAGTGAAATATTGATATGTAATGTTTGGGGGGGAATACAATAAATACAATACTCCTCACATCTACTGTAGGTAGGAAATAGAGAAAGTAAAATATACAAGTATTTGAAATTAAAAATCAATAATAAGGAATACCTCGGAAACAAGTAACGCTACACAAAATTGTACTGGAGATAAATTCTGTGCTTTAACGAGATCTACATTTTTTTCTGTAGAAGATTTTGTCTGTAGTTTACGGTCATTCAGAATGACTTCACAGAGTATTGATAGAAAATTCAACATATAAATTTTATTTGTCATGAAAATGTCTTAAACATATGATATTTTTAATCGCAACCGTTAGGGCCAGTTTTGAGAAAATAAAAAATAACGAAACGTTTTCCATGTAAAGGTTCATTTGTGTTGGGGAGATTTTCTTGAAATGCTTGGAAGAGCTGAACTTAAATGATAATCGGAAAAGGAAATTTGGGAAGGAAAGAGGCCAAAGTTTAGTGTATTCACAGCATTTACCAGGTGAAAATATGAAAGAAAAAAACCCAGTCAGGGAAGAAATCCTGGATTTGAGTTGCGGAATTGCGGTTCTCGAGTCCATTCTTAAACAATCTCGGCCTTTCCGTACCGTTTGTTGACGAAGACTTCCTCTTGGGTGGATGAATCAGTTTTCATGCAAATAGTGAAATATGTAATCGAGAGTAAATATAGTGTGTATTTTTAAATATAAAAACTAAGAAAACCTCAAGTTTAGTCAAGCATTTTCTTTTAGCGGACTACAGATTATAATCCTAAACCCTGATGCTTTTTATACTTGCCAAAAGTTAAATATGCCAGCACATGTGTCAATTTATATCACAAGAATGTAACTAACAACGTCGCATTGGGAACGTTCAAATTCAAAACTAACTGAACGTGCTATGTGGGTTCGTATGTAGTTGTAGATAAGATAACCAATGTTTTTATATTTTGTAGTTATAAGTAGATCCTCTCAGCTCTATTTTACGGCACGTGTAGCCCCTATCAGACGATAAAAGTTGCATTATCAACCTGCAATAAAATGTCTGGATTGAATGTAGTTGACGGATGTGTTAAATTCATATGAATGTATCTACTCATTCAACAAGCTATTATCAAAAAGCTTATTCTTCTATCTAGACGCCGTGGCCGAGTGGTTACACCGCTCGCTTCCTATCAAGGCAACCCGGGTTCGATCCCAAGGGTCCGCATGACAAATCGGGTCTGGGCGGATTCTCGGGTCCTCCCCGCCAGTCATTATTCCACCGGTGCTCCATCTTCATCCTGTCATTCATCTCTCGCATCTCATCTATCATCTCCTTCTCTCTCATCCCGGACGTCGAACTGATCCCCCACCCTGGTTGTCACTCTCTAATCCATAGACCCTCAGCTCTCCCACAGGCATTTGACGACAGGCATTGGCTTATAAGTCCTGGGGGATGTAAGTCCGAAGGAGAGGGTAATCAGAGATTGTTCCTTTATTCTTCTATCTACTTCGTGGTAATGGAGATAAACATTTGTAGAAATGGTTTTATTACATATTTCCTTATAGATACAACGGGAATACAGTAGGCGTAAGCGTTAGTCAAATCTTTTAAGAGCTGGTCGCTATTTGATGGTTTTGAAAATCGTACTCTTTGCATCACCAGGATAGAAAAGAAAGAAAAAAGCAAAAGGGACAATGACTTCCCATTTGAGAAAAGTATTTGAAAATTCAAACCAATAACGATTTACCAGTTCTGCAAAAGTCATTCAAAATTAAAAGGACTTCAGAGGCTATTCCTACAAAATTCACGAAATTCATTTCATTTGTCATAAAAATATTTTAAACATGTGTTATTTTAATCAAAATCGTTAATCATTTTTTAGAAAATAAAAATTTTCCCAATATTTTCCATGTTAAGTCTAGTTTGAGGTTGGACTCACACATACAAAATCCTCCCAACCCAACTAACCTTTATTTGGACATTAAATTTTTTTATTTTATTAAAATGGTTCATGGATTTTGATTAAAATACCGTATATTATTTATATTTACATGACCAATAAAATGCATATATTGGATTTTTTGGGAATAGCCTATGAAGTCTTCTTCATTCGGAAGGAAATTTGTATAACCTTTTATAAGTTGTAAAACGTTAAGCGATAGATGAAAACGCACTACACAACAAAATGTAGATCTCTTTAAAACACACAATTTATTTCAAATAATTTTTTCTGTCATTCTATCAGCAGCCGTTTCCGAGATATTATTGGTTTGAATTGTTCAATTCGACATTCCTTTAAAATACTGTCGACATTCAGTTGTTTCTCGCGGAAAGATGGAAAAAGTATGGAATTTAAATGCCAATATACCTATAGTGTCCAATTCTTAAACATTTGACTATCACAGTTCCCTTTTTTTAATTTTGTTTACTTATGGACGCTCTTTAACTACTATGGTTCTTAACATCCCATTCTATATTGGGCGTGAAAGACCGGAAACGTTTGCTCAGAGGCTTCTTTATCAGGACTGAGGTTCTTTTACGCGCCGTAAATCTACCATACGGGACCACCGGGTTTACTTCCCTTCCAAAGGAAGCCATGCTAGGGATTTTTACACCCCAAAAAATCCATTCGCCCTCGGACGGGTTTGAAGCCACGACCTTGGGAACTAGAGGCTAGCTTGGTACCACTAGACTACGGAGGACGACACTGCGTTCTCTTTGCATTTATAACGAAATGTGTAATGTAGCCATTTCTGCAAAGTTTTGTCTCGATTAAAATGAAGTAGATAGAAAAATAAGCTTTGTAAGAATAGTTTTTATACCCGTTAAAAGGGTAGAGAGTGTGGAAAGTTATGTATATGTATCACATCATATTTTTGTCATTTAAATATATTAAACATGCATTTCAATTAAAATCGTTAAAGATAGTTTTGAGAAAACAAAAAAGCGGAATATTTTTCAATGTAAACAGTGGTTTGGGAGTGGGGGATTTTCTTCAAAATCTTCCTTGGAAGACACACGACTTAAACATGGTATTTAATATAATTTTCGGGTCTCTCTCTCTCCCTCTCTCACCTTTTTCCAAAAATGCTTTTTTGGATTCAAGGACCCTCAAAATGTTTATTTCCAGTGAAATCACCATACCAAAGTTTTGGTTGGAGTGCATTCCTTTCTCTTACCAAAGTTAAGTGGTAGAGAAAGTAAAATTTTTTTTTCGTGATCAGTGCACCTCAAAACATGTATTTGCGCTGAGATAGGTTATACAGAATTTTTGGGTGTAAGCAATAATTCCTTAAGTATTATTGTAGTATAAGTAGGTAGGATTATAGAAAGGATAAATGTATGTATTTTACTCGATATGTTATGTTTGTTTTAACTAGATCGTCCACTTATTTGACTAACGCAAGATCATATTTCTTTTGTTTGTACTGATTAACTGAAACCCGGTTAAATCACGCAAAGAGAATAATTATTCATAAAGGAAATGAATGTAGACATTCAAAGTTGACTGAACGTGATCCCAGGTCGTTTGTAAATGAATAGTAAGATAAGATAGGAATTCTAAATAACTATAACAGGGTTTTCTAAGGCCTAAGTTTACTTCATTATGACCTGCAATAACATGAAATTGAGTTTTTATTTAAGGATGCTCTTTAACTACTATGATTGTTAGCGTCCCATTCTATATTCGGCGTGAAAGACGGGTAATTTTGTTCAGAGGCCTCTTTATATCAGCTTGAGGTTCTTTTACGTGCCGTAAATCTACGACACGGCACCACTGGCTTTATTTCCCTTCCGAAGGAAGTCAGCTAAGGATTTTTACGCCCGAAAAAATCTATCGCCCTCTGCTGGGTTTGAGCCTGCGACCTCGGGAACTATTACACCACGGAGAACGACTGATTCCGTAGTCTAGTGGTTACCCCTAGTTTCCGAAGTCTCGGGTTCAAACCCGGTCTAGGGCGATGAATTTTTTCGGGCTTAAAAATTCTTAGCATGACTTTCTTCGGAAGAGAAGTAAAGCTGGTGGCCCCGTGTTGTAGATTTATGGCACGTAAAAGAACCTCAAGTCTGATAACGAGGCCTCTGAGCAAAATTTACGGTCTTTCACGCCCAATATAGAATAATACTAAGAATCATAGCAGTTAAAGAGCGTCCATAAAAATAGACCATGGAGGACAATTGTAATAACATATCCAGAACAAGCGCATCTGTTTCTTTGAAATAATTTGTTTCATTTTGTAAAATAATACAGAAGTTTTCTAAATTAGTATATACGAGCTAGTACGTAATACTAAAGAGGGCTGGAAATTAAGGACAATCTATGTAACAGATTATTGAACATCGAATTTTCTACACATGAAATACAATGAGACCTGGCTTAATCGAAGGTGGAGCAGAGCCGTTTGGGATAACGCATGTTTTCGGATAATCAATCTTAACGATTTTAAACACTGAAAGGAACAAAATAATTGTATTCCAAATGCATGTAATAATGTTTAACAAAAACTACTATGCTATAAAGTCTCAAAATATGCATTACAATATTTACAAGAATTATTTGATAAAATGTATTTTTTTTCCGAACTTTCTTCTAGCCAGACTTGCAAGTAGCTATATCACGCCACAGTTTCATAAGCATGGTTTCTGTTAGTGTTCATTTATCGACTTGTTTCACAAAACGCTAGGCAATCTAAATACAAAAAGTTTTATGTTATTGATAGTACGTAATTCAATATTCCCTGTTAAGATTGGAATGCGAATTTGTAGTGTTTCTTAGCTATAATGCTAAAATCCTTCATCCGCTGTCACTCTTGTCACTAATGCCTACAAATTTCTGTACAATACTTATTACAGCACCCTTTCTTTTCACTAACATCTTAAACACAAATTAACCACACTGACCAACACCTACAGTAAAATAAGAGTGAGCCTGCGCATTGAAATTTTTTTTAGAATGCGGGGTAGGGGATTAAGATTAACTGCATGCAATACCAAGCACCCGTATGGAAATTTGGGGTGGGCAAAGGTACATTGGCAGTTTTCACAGCAACGTTTTCAGCGCGAATTTGAACATATCGTATTACTTTCTCTACTACGTATAGTAAGTAGGGGAAGTATTGTATTCCACCCAAAAATTCGATACCGAGATTTCACCGGAAATATATGTTTTGAGACCCCCTGAATCCAAAAAAAAAAAAGGATTTTGGAAACATGTCCGTGTGTGTGGATGCGTCACGAAGGTTTTCAAGAAAATCCCCCCACACCCGATTACCCTTTACATGGAACATTTTTCGGAAATTTTAATTTTCTCAAAAATGGTTCTAACGATTTTGATTAAAATATCATATGTTTAAGATATTTTCATGACAAATGAAATTTATATTTCGAATTTTCTGGGAATGTCTCCAAAAGTATTATTCATTGTGAACGACTTTTGCATAACTAGTAAACCATAAGATATAGACATTTCACTACACAAAAAATGTAGATCGCGTTAAAATACACAATTTATGTCATATACATTTTTTTGTTGAGTGAACCATTTTCGAGATATTGCTTGTTATTCCCTTAAATTTTCCAATACTTATACTTTTTCTCAAATGGGAATTCGTTATTCATTTATTTTTGTCCTGGTAATGCAAAGAGAATGGAATACTCTACATAGCAGCCAGCTCTTAAAATATTTGACTATCGCTTAAAGTCTACCATATTCCCTTTGCACCTACAAGAAAATCAGCAATAAGATTAACATCTCGATTTACATGAAGCATATGGAGAATAAGCGTTTGTAAAAATAGTTTGTAGAAGAGTAGAGAAAGTCATGTGAGTGTAACATCAGATTTTTATAGTTACGCGGACAGATGGATAAATTTCTGCAGATTTGATGTTTTAATTTTCCTTGTATAAGTTTACAAATTGTGCAAACTATTTACTGTTGTGAGGAATATTTAAGCAATATACCAACAGAATGAGTTAAACCTGTTAAAATAAGTACGTTTTAAAACTTGGTTGGCTCAGGTCATTAAGTTACGGAACAGTTTTCCTCAGTCCTTAATTGAAAATTGCCGGGGAGGAACCTTAAATTTATCTGTGACGTTTCCTTTCTAAATTTCTTTTCCAGTTATTATTTCATTTCATGTATCGCCTGTCGTGCAGTATATACTAAGAAGGGAGGTTAAGCGCTATTTAAAAGTAAATGAATAAAAATAAATTCACGATTTACAATATGGTAATGGCTAAAGTATAACTCAAACTGCTTTAGGATATTTTCTATTAGTAGGTTCTAAAAACAAAAAAACATTTATTCCTTAAAAGACGCTTTCCATGACATGATATTACATGTATGAGGGATCTTTTTAAATTTCATGACTTACTAATTTATATTATGGTTTAAAAACAACCAAGCTCATATATAGTTCCGTTTGTGCAGGGTACACTCAATAATCGTAAAATTTTACAAACATTTTTACTTTCTCTATCACGTGCATAGTGTGCAGAGGAAGTATTGCATTCCACCCAAAAATTTGATACCTATGTAGATTTCATCAAAATACATGTTTTGAGGCCCCCTGAATCCAGCATTTTTAAGGAAACGTCTTTGTGTGAATAGCACAACTGAAAAATGAAATGTGCGATAAATACCAAACTTGGTGTTTAGGTGCACTGTCTCCCAAAGACACGAAAATTTCCAAGAAAATCCGACTACCTAAAACTATCCTTTACATGTAAGATTTGTCGAACTTCTGAATTTTCTAAAAAATGGCTGCAAGGATTATGATTAAAATATGATATAATTAAGATATTTACATAACAAATATAATGGACATCTTGAGCTTTCTGGGAATAGCTCGTGAAGCCCACTTCATTCCGAGGGAATTTTGTATAACTTTGTTTCATGGTAAACCAAAACAGTCAGAAAAAGCTTATTGCACAAAAAACGTAGATTTATTTAAAACCAAAATTTATTTCCAATAGTCTTTTTCTGTGGCTTCACCCATTTCCGAAATACCTGTTGTAATTGGTTTGAATTTTGTTATTCTTAGTTTCTCTACCACGTGCATAGTAGGTAGAGAAGAGGGTATCTCAAGAATTCAATATTGAGATTTCACCGGAAATGCATGTTTTGATGCACCTTGAATTAAAAAAGAAACATTTTTAGAAAAATGCCCTATGTGTGCATATCTCTGTACAGCATAACTCAAAACGAGAACTCGGATAAACACTAAACTTGGTATTTAAGTTCAGTACCTTCCAAAGATGCGACACGAAGGTTTTCAAGAAAATCCTCCACCTAAAACTACCCTTTACACGGAAAACGTTTTCATAATGTTGTATTTTCTCAAAAATGGTTCTACAGTTTTGATTAAAATACCATATATTAAACACATTTACATGATAAATAAAATAATATATTAATTTTCTGGGTATAACTTCTGAAGTCATTCGGAAGGAATTTTGTACAATCTTATATAACTAGCAAACGTTAAGCGATGGACGAAACGTATCACACAAAAAATGTAGAGCTGTATAAAACACAGAATTTACTTTAATTAATTTTTTAAATTAGCTATTTCCGAGATGTCCACTATTAATGGTTTGAATTTTTGAATGCTTTGTCATTCTTTTAAAGCCCTGTCGGCATTCAGGTGTTTCTCGCGATTGTTTAGAAACAGTATGGAATTTTAAGGCCAGCATATAAAGTCGAGTTCTTATACATTTGACTATCGCTGTTCACTTTGCATTTGTAACGAAATGTGTATTGTAGTTATTTCTGCAAAGGTTTGTCTCGATTAAAATGAAGTGGATAGAAAAATAAGCGCTCGTAAGAATAGTTTTTATACCCACTAATAAATGATAAAGGTAGAAAAGGTGATGAGAACGTAACACAACGTTTTCATATGAACTACCTGCACTGCGTTTGACAGAATTTGGAAAGATTAATCAAATATTACTTTCTCTACTACGTATAGTAAGGAAGTAGGGGAAGTATTGTATTCCACCCAAAAATTCGATACCGAGATTTAACCAGAAATATGTGTTTTGGGACCCCCTGGGTCCAAAAAAAGTATTTTTGGAAACATGTCCGTATGTCTCTCTCTCTCTCTCTCTCTCTCTCTCTCTCTCTCTCTGTGTCTGTGAACAGCATAACTCAGAAACGAACAGTCGGATAAACACCAAACTTGGTATTTAGGTTCAGTATCTTCCAGAAATGCGACACGAAGGTTTTCAAGAAAATCCCCCAACCCAGATTACCCTTTACATGGAACATTTTTCGAAAATTTTAATTTTCTCAAAAATGGCTCAACGATTTTGATTAAAACATCATATGTTTAAGATATTTTCATGACAAATAAAATGTGTATCTTTAATTTTCTGGAAATGTCTTCAAAAGTATTCTTCATTGTGAACGACTTTTGCATAACTGGTAAATCATAAGAGATAGGCAAAATTTTACTACACAAAAAATGTAGATCGCGTTAAAATGCACAATTTATGTCATACTTTTTTTGTTGTTGAGGGAACCATTTTCGAGATATTGCTTGTTATTCCCTTAAATTTTTTAATACTTATTTTCTCAAATTGGAATTCGTTATTAATTTTTTTGTCTTGGATATGCAAAGAGTATTAATTTGTGGCAAAGAGAATGGTGCTGCACCTAGCAACCTGCTATTAAGAGATATGCCTATGCTTAAAGGCTACTGTATTTCTGTATTGCCCTTGCAAATACAAAACAGGGGGAACATAGTGCGCCTTAAGCGACAGTCAAATAGTTTTAGAACTGGTCGCTATATGTAAAATTTAATTCTCTTTATGTCAAAAGATCGTTTCTGCAAATGTTTATCTCGATTAATATGAAATAGATGTAGAATAAGAGTTCGTAAAAATAGTTTGTACAAGAGTAGAGAAAGTCATGTGAGTGTAACACATCAGATTATTTTTAGTATTAAAATTCAACGCTATAAATTCAGCACATCAGGCGAAAAAACAAAATTACACTAGCTTCACAATATCGAATGCATTAATCACAATATCGCTGGGGCATTAACGCAGTAAAACATGGGTTTCAATTTAATAAAAGAAACTATGGTTATAAAATGCTTACCAACTTAAATCCAAAAGTGGAGATGTGTTCCGGACTGCTTTGAGATCATAAAAATCACACTGCAACAGATATCTTCAAACATGCGACTAACTGCCAGTTGCGTGAACGGAAACATGACGTTAAAGCGTGTAAGTCACTCTCTCTGTTGGTGAATATTTGTATTATCTTCGCAGACCGGAGCAATGAATCATGCCTTCTAGGGCGGCTGAAGAGAACCAACCAAGAGACGGCGTACGTGTCCAGTAACCGATTTTGTTTTTCTTTTTTAACACTGCTTTTTTTCTTGTAGATCCGTTGTCCTTAGACGGTACAAAGACAATTTATACAAATCGAACAGTAGCATTCAAGAATAAAAGAAATTTTGACTTTTATTACTTTCTCTACTGCTTAGCTATTGTAAATAGAAAAAATATGGCATTCCACCCAAACATTCAATATAGATATTTCACGATCATGCAGGTTTTGAGCACCCCTGAATAAAAATATTTTGTATCACGTACCCTAGAGGTGTTACATTCCAACCAAAAATTAGATACCGAGATATCTTCGGAAATACATGTTCGGAGACACCCTGAATCTAAAAAAGTATTTTTAGAAAAAGCTCCGTGTGCATCTGTGAACACCATAGCTCAAAAATGAAAAGTAGGACAAATGTCAAACTTGGTATTTAAGTTCAGCACCTTCCAAAGATGCGACACGAAGATTTTCAAGGAAATCCCCCCCCCCAAGCTATTCTTTACATGGAGTAGTTTTCGAAAATTTTGATTTCCTAAAAAAATGGTTATAGCGATTTTGATTAAAATACCATATATTGAACATATTTACATTACAAATAAAATGTATATATTGAATTTTCTAAGAATAGCCTGCGAAGTCATCTTCATTCGGAAATTTTGTATAATCTTGCACAACTGATAAACGTTAGGAGATAGACAAAAACGTACTGCACAAACAATGTAGATCTGTTTAAAACATAATTTATTTCAAATAACTTTTTTGTGGTATCAGTCATTTCTAAGATATTTGTTATTTATGGTTCGAATTGTGCAATACTTTGTCATTCTTTTCAAGTTCTTTCGATATTCAATTGTTTCTCGCGAAGCACGCAAAGAGCATGGCATTTTAAGGCTAGTACTTAGCCTCCAGTTCTTAAAACATGTGAATATCGCTATTCCCTTTATATCTATAACGAAATGTGTAATGCAGGTATTTCCGGAAAAGTTTATCTCGAATAAAAGGAAGTAGATAGGAAAATAAACTTACGTAAGAATAATTTGTATACACACTAATAAACGATAAAGGGTAGAGAAAGTCATGTGAACTCCCGTATTCGCACTTCAAGACTCTGTGGGAATTGGAACGCTTCTAATTATGGAACAATTCCTACGCGCCAGCCGGAAATCGAAAGTAAAGTTACTGAGCGCTTGACCGCTTATTCAGTCAATAGACATGTTTTGCAGCTAAATTGAAGGGTACATGTTTAAAAAGCAGCTCTTTAGCCTTGAGTTTACAGAATTTTTGCATCGTTTCATGAGAGACAAAAGAATTGGCATATTTCAAAAGCAAAGAGCTTTGAATACTTGCAATTCAAATCAGTAAACGGAAATACAGAACATCTAAAACTACGACTTGTTTTATACAAATTACACACTTTAATTTTCTGCAGTAAATTTCTGTTTTATCTCTTATAGTTTTCCCAGTTATATAAATGTCTCTAAAATTCCACTAAAATGAAGAGGACTGTTCATAGAAAATGTGTGATACATATTTTATTCTACACATTCATATCTCAAACATATACTATTTAATCAAAATGGGACAAATCATCTGAAAACCTTTCTGTTTCATCTTTTAAATATTCTAGACGTAAATATGAGTTTTTAATTTACGTTGTTCACGGTTAATTAATACATCAGATTTTTAAAAAAGTTTACATGTCTATGTGTATCTTTCATCTTATGTGTGTGAAGAGATAACTAAAAGTCTAAAAGCGGTTAAATATCAAACTTGGCATTTAAGTTCACGAAAGAAAGAAAGAAAAGCCCCACCTCAAACTACCACTTACATGGACACATTTTCGTTATTCTTGATTTTCTCTCAAGTGTCTAACAATTTTGATTAAAATACCATACGTTTAAGAGATTTGCATGGCAATGAAATGCATATCTTGAATTTTCTAAGAATAGCCTGTAAAGAACTCTTCATTCTGAATGACCTGTATAATTGTTAATCGTAAGAGGTAGACAAATATTACTGCACATAAAACGCATTAAAGTACACAATTTATGTGTGTTTTTTTCGTGGTGGAGTTAACAATTTCCGAGATATTACTTTTAATTGATTTGAACTTTCTAATATTTATAGTGTTCTCAAATGGGAAGTCGTTATCTGTTTGTTCTTTCACGTGGTCATGCAAAGGGCATGGGCATAATATATTTTACAATAACGAAATGTGTAAATGTGAAGCAGTATTTTTAACATTTAAATGATTTCAGTCTAATTATATAATATATACACTCAATAACACCCCGCAATATGTGTATGTGACAATATATAAAAAGTGTATATTACAGTCATTATATATGTTTATATTATTGCATACACGTGTAATAATGTTGCGAATGTATTACGTAATTTAATAATGTAGGAGCTGTGAGAAATAGGTCAAAAGTTGCTAACAATGAGGTAACCTTGCGGCAATAATGAATTTAAAAGTTTAATAATGCTACTTGTGATTCTTGGAAGCAATAATGTAATTTTTGTGACAGCTTATAAAATAGCCAATCAACAACCAGAAAAGCTTTAGTTAAATGAAGGTATTCTATAGGACTAGGATTAGCCAATCAGAAACTAAAATGGAGCAAAATTTACAAATTCAGAAGTCAGTTAGTTGTAGACAGTGTTTCTAACCGGACGCGAGATGCGTTATCCAGAAATTTAATGCGTATTTTGTGTGACACAAAAATAGTTTACGTGTTAAAAAGTGCAAGTAATTAATAAAAAAAATCTCATAGCTCTCTATATCAGTGAAGTGTTATTTAAATCGTGTCAAGCATTAATAAAAGGAGTGAAGTAAAATTATAATCTGCGTAAGCCTACATTCTTCAGTCGCACCACTCCCTGCTAAGACATTCATGTCTTTAAAAATAAATACTGACGCAGCCGAGGCAAACATAAATATGTAACATTTAAAGAAACACTTAAATTACAAAGTGAATATTTTTAAACCTGGGGCAAAGGAAACTTTTTACCATACTTGCGGTTGCAACTACTTCAAGTTCGGCTCCCCAACATAAGAACTACAATACAACTCCTACTTCAAATCGGCTTTCCATACGTGAAGCAACAACCTACTTCAACGTTTATCTGGATTAACAAGAAATAGAGCAATAAACTTTGGTAAGAGTAGATGAATGAAAAGAGATAGGCATGTGAATGCAACACATCGGTTTATTTATTAATTGTAACGTTCAAGGCTTTGAATTATATTTAAATGACTATGTAAGTAAACTTAATGGATAGAGACAGTTGATTGCTACACGTATTTTTATGTTCTTGGAGATTACTGACAAACAAGAAACCTGCTGAAGATGTCACATGCATGCGCCCTTTGACGTAACTGTTTTAAGCCCTCACGAGAAAATAATTAAATTTTCATCAAATTTCCTCACTATGCACGAAAAAGTTTCCGTCTTGGTTGTCTTAATTGCCTTAAGCAGGGTAATTTGGTGTTTTTATTGTTAAACACCAAAACATTTTTCCCTACCGTAGTTTCTTCATGATATCAGTGGTATATTGCAATATAAGAAAGGGGTATCTCGTGTGCAAAATCGGGTTTCTCTGCGACTCAGTATCTGTTATTTTACGACGAAACATATAACTATATAAATAGAACCATATTTCGCCAGAGTAAAATGTTAAGCGTTGGTCAAATCCTCCATCATTGACATTTCGCAAATACCAATTACAGAAATTTACCCGACTCTGGTGCTCAAGTGAAAAAAAAAAATCTGATGTGTTGCGCTCACATGGCTCTCTCTACTCTTGTGCAAACTATTTTTACAAACGCTTATTCTCCAGCTACTTCATGTTAATCGAGATGTTAATCTTATTGCTAATTTTCTTGTAAGTGCAAGGGGAATATGGCAGGCTATATGCGATAGAAAAGTCTTTTAAGAGCTGGTTGCTATGTGGAGCATTTCATTCTCTTTGCATGTCCAGGACATAAAAAATTAATAATGAATTCCCATTTGAGTAAAGCATAAATACTGGAAAATTCAAACAAATAACAAGGAATATCTCGGAAATGCTTCTCTCGAACAAAAAATTGTATATTTTAAGGAGATCTACATTGTTGGTGTAGTAATATTTTATCTATCTCTTACGGTTTACCAGTTATGCAAAAGCCATTCACAATGAAGAGGAATTTTGGGAACATTCCCAGAAAATTCAAGGTATACATTTCATTTTTCAGTAAAATATCTTAAGCATATGATCCTTTAATCAAAATCGTTAGAGCCATTTTTGAGAAAATAAAAATTTTCAAAAAATGTACCATGTAAAGGGTGATCTGTAGTGGGGGATTTTCTTGAAAATCTTCGTGTCGCATCTTTGAAAAATACTGAACCTAAATATCAAGATTGGTGTTTATCCGACTTTTCGTTTTTTGAGTTATGTTGTTCACAGACACGCATACGGACATTTTCCTAAAAATTCTTTTGGGGGGGGATTCAGGGGGCCTCAAAATATGTATTTCCGGTGAAATCTCGGTATCTAATTTTTGGGTGGAATGCAATACTTCCCTACTTACTATACGTAGTAGAGAAATTAATAAACCCCAAACATTGGAAGAACCAAAAGAAAACACCATTCACTCAATTTCGGATATTAAATTCTCGAGTATAAATGAACATTACCTAGAAGATACCAGAAATATGTGGATAGAAAAGGACAACATTTCCACCATTCTTGTGATAATGTAGTGCTTATTATCATTGTAATTGTAAGTAAATTTGAGAACGTGAGGCGGTTGCCACAGATATTATAACTGTTTCGGTGGGTGTCCGTGCCGCGGCTGCCGCAGTGTAAAAGAAAAGCACTGTACATGTCCGGATCACTTTGCAATTCCCCGAATTACATAATATTTCATTATTTTGTCAAGATGGAAGTTGAATCTAATCTGAGTTCACAGGATTTTCACCCGCATGGACCGATGTGAAGTGGACCACAGAAGGTCAGAATTGGAAGAAGTTTTCTCGGAATTATCGGGTTTTATACTCCGCCAGGCAGACACTAATTATTCCACTGTAATGTGTTTCCACGCTGTCTATGTATTTGGCGTTTTATGAAAATAAAATAATTTATGTATTTTTCTCTGGGAAAACTTGTTTACTTTGAGAATTCCGAGTCATCTGTCTCTTTATAATATTACTTAATTTAATTACCCCAATAACTATTTATCCCAACTCCTGTGATTTTGGGTTACAGCCTAATCACTATGATGATTTTTTTCCCAACTACTCTATATGGCGGGTTGCTAATTACTTTCTACTCTGTACAAACCTTACCCTTTACAATATTCCCTTCTACATGCATACGTAATAATCTCCTTACTTTCTTTACTACGTAATATAAGTAGGGGAAGTATTGCATTCCACCCAACAATTAGATACCGAGATTTCACCAGAAATACACGTTTTGAGGCCCCCTGAATCTAAAAAAAGCATTTTTAGAAAAAGATCCCTGTGTGTGTGTCTGTGTCTATAAGTCGGATAAATACTAAACTTGTTATTTCGGTTCAGTGTCTCTCAAAGATGCGACACGAAGTTTTTCAAGAAAATTCCCTCACCCCAGATTACCCTTTGGATGGAACATTTTTTGAAAATTTATTTTCTCAAAAATGGCTCTAAGAATTTTGATTAAAATATCATATACTTAAGATATTTTTATGGCAAATGAAATTTACATCTTGAATTTTCTGGAAATGTCCCCAAAAGTCCTCTTCATTCACTACTGGTAAACCATAAGGAATAGACAAAATTTATCTACGCAGAAAATGTAGATCTCATTAAAGCACACAATTTATGTCATATACAGATTTTTTGTGGGAATGTGTTATTCTTTTTTTATGTCTTGAACATGCAAAGAGAATAGAATGTTCCACATAGTAACCAGCTCTTAAAGGATTTGACAATCGTTTGTAAAAATATTTTGTATAAGAGTAGACAAGTCATATGAGTGTAACACATAGACATTTTTTTATTAACTACTTTCATATTCAATAACTATTCCCATATATTTTCTCATTCTCTATTCGTTATTAATTAGTCTCTTATTATATCATTATTTTCTACTGTTATAATTGCTTCCTACAGTAATTCTTACCAACTCTAGTATTTTTCATTTAAAATTTTTTACATAATGTGAGACAGGAGTTCCGTCTATAAGGACCACGTATAATACTTGCTTTACAGTCCAAAAATCCTAATATAACCTTCAAAGTAATTTATTACTATAAATTTGTAAGTGAGTGTTTTGAATTTAAAAAAAAATCTGATCCTTGTAACTGCAGGTCCTTGTATGTTTTTATTTTCTCTACTACGTACCAAAAAGGTAGAGCAGGTTTTGCATTCCACCCAAAAATCCGATACCGAGATTTCACCGGAAATACAGGTTCGTAGGGCCCCTGAATCCAAAAAAGGAAGAAAGAAAAAAAAAAGCATTTTAGGAAAAAGGTCCATGTATATGTCTGTGGGAGTGTGAACACGATGACTAAGAAATGAAAAGTTGGATCAACATGAAACTTCATATTTAAATTTAGTACCTTCCAAAGATGCAACACAAAGATTTTCAGGAAAATTCCCATATCCTAAACTACCCTCTACATGGAACATTGGTCGAAATTTTTTATTTTCTAAAAAATGGCTCTAACGATTTTGATTAAAATACCATATATTAAATATATTTACATGTCAAATAAAATGCATATCTTGAATTTTCTGGGAATAGCCTATGAAGTCCTCTTCATCCGGAAGGAGTTTATCTAATCTTATATAACTGGTAAACGTTAAGTGATAGATGAAAACAGACTACACAAAAAAATGTACCTCTTTAAAACAATTTATTTCGAATAACTTTTTTGTGGCATCAGTTATTTCCGAGATATTCATCATTAATGGTTGGAATAGTCAATACTTAATCATTCTTTTAAAGTTCTGTAGATATTCCTGTAAATGTAATACATTCCCATTCATATATGTCCTGTGAATATAACACCTCAGATTTTTGTTATTCAATTAATCACACTCACATTTACTCTCGTATTCATACTTTCAGACTCTGTTGAGGATTGGAATGCTTCTAATTAGGGAACAATTTCTACGCGCCAGCCGAAAATAGAAGCTCTGAAATGAAAATAAGCCTATTGAGCGCTTGTTCACTGAGTCAGTCAATGGACATTTTTGGTGGTTAAATTGAAGCACGCGTGTTCAAAAAGCAGCCTTGAATTACATAATATGTTATAATAATCTATTTGTATCAAACAAATTTGTAACTTTAGCCGCTTGTATTTCTATTTGTTGATTTGAATTTGCCAATATTCAATATTACATCAGTTCTTTTGTCTCTTATGAAATAATGCATAAACACGCATCCTAGATATGCTATGATCCAGAGTTTACTTGCTCCTCGACAGACTACTGACCCAAGACATTGGGCTGATCACTCATCCTAGATCGCTATGATCCAGAGTTTGCTTGCTCCTCGACAGACTACTGACCCAAGACATTGGGGTGATAACTCATCCTGGATATGCTATGATTCAGAGTATGCTTGCTCCTCGACAGGCTACTGATCCAAGGCATTGGACTGATCAACCATCCTGGTTATGGTATGATCCAGAGTTTGCTTGCTCCTCGACAGGCTACTGACCCAAGACATTGGACTGATCACCTATCCTGGTTATGGTATGATCCAGAGTTTGCTTGCTCCTCGACAGGCTACTGACCCAAGGCATTGGAATGATCAACCATCCTGGTTATGGTATGATCCAGAGTTTGCTTGCTCCTCGACAGGCTACTCATCCAAGGCATTGGACTGATCAACCATCCTGGTTATGGTATGATCCAGAGTTTGCTTGCTCCTCGACAGGCTACTGACCCAAGACATTGGACTGATCACCTATCCTGGTTATGGTATGATCCAGAGTTTGCTTGCTCCTCGACAGGCTACTGACCCAAGACATTGGGCTGATCAGCCATCCTAGATATGCCTTGACAGAGTTTGCTTACTCCTCGACAGACTACTGACCCAAGACATTGGGCTGATCACCCATCCTGGAAATGCTATGATCAAGATTTTGCTTACTCCTCGACAGACTACTGGCTCAAGACATTGGGCTGATCACCCATCCTGGATATGCTATGATCCAGAGTTTGCTTACTCCTCGACAGACTACTGACCCAAGACATTGGGCTGATCACCCATCCTGGATATGCTATGATCAAGATTTTGCTTACTCCTCGACAGACTACTGACTCAAGACATTGGGCTGATCACCCATCCTGGATATGCTATGATCCAGAATTTACTTGCCCCTCGACAGACTACTGACCCAAGGTATTGGGCTGATCACCCATCCTGGATATGCTATGATCCAGAGTTTGCTTACTCCTAGACAGACTACTGACCCAAGACATTGGGCTGATCACACATCCTGGATATACTATGATCCAGAGTTTGCTTACTCCTAGACAGACTACTGACCCAAGACATTGGGCTGATCACCCATCCTGGATATACTATGATCAAAATTTTGCTTAGTCCTAGACAGACTACTGACCCAAGACATTGGGCTGATCACACATCCTGGATATGCTATGATCCAGAGTTTGCTTACTCCTCGACAGACTATTGACCCAAGACATTGGGCTGATGACTCACCCTAGATATGCTATGATAAAGACTGCTTACTCCTTGACAGGCTACTGTTCCAAGACATTAGGCTGATCATCCATCCTGTATGTGCTATGATCCAGAGTTTGCTTACTCCTCAATAGACTATTGACCCAAGACATTGGGCTGATCACTCACCCTAGATATGCTATGATCAAGATTTTGCTTTCTCCTCGACAGACTACTGATCCAAGATAATGGGCTGATCACTCATCCTGGATATGCTATGATCCAGAGTTTGCTTGCTCCTGACCCAAGGCATTAACTTTAGGTCATTGGGGGTGTAAGTCCAACAAAGAGGAGGATAATCCTTTATAGAGAAGTATCCATAAAAAGTGGTCCAAAATTGAGAAGATATTGAATGAAATAACTCTCACAGCAAGCATAGGAGCTTCTAAGCACTAAAACCAGCAGGGCAGGAAATAAGTTGGAACTGTCACTGGACTATAAGCGGGGAGGTCGCAGATAACTAACCATCCCCCCATCCCCAATGGTTAATTTAGTTTTAGTGGTAGCATCGCTTGCCAGTGTCTTAGGCGGTGTCGGGGACCTCTTTACATAGTTGAGCACATTGCCTATTCATCGCGAAGATGTATAATAAAAATCGTAACAATGATGGCCATTGGTCTCTAACTACTGTAAAGACATGAATACCATTACGGTTGCTGCACAGGATTGCATTGAGGATGTACCTCTAATGACAATAAACATTCAATAAAGCTGGTATTTTGTAGTCTCGTCTATTCAGTTACTGTCTATTACCTATAACATTCCGAGGATTTGGAAACATTCGGTTGCTTGCTTCCGAAGTACTCGGCTATGGACAAATTAAGGTCATTAATTCTTCCTTGACAATAATATACAGTGGCTCGTATTCGGGAGGTACCAGGTTCAAATCCCGTGGGCCGACCAATATGACTATTTTTTTTCGTGCTATCCCTCTGTCGGCAAGGTAAATACCAGATTGTATATTTAATATCACTATAAGTTTCACCTCAAGTCTGAAATAATAGTGAAATGAAAAATAGGTGGTAATTGCGAATCTAATGTATATCTTGAATTTTCTGGGAATAGCCTGTGACGTCCACTTCATTTGGAAGGAATTTTATTTAATTTGTATAATGGTAAATGTTAAGCGTTAGACGAAAATGTACTACACAAAAAGTAGATCTCTTTTGAAACACAAAAATTATTTAAAACAAGTTTTTTGGTGGCATAAGCCGTTTCTGAGATATCCGTTACTAAAGGTTCGATTTGTTCATTTCTTAGTCATTCCCTTAAAGTCCTCTCAACATTCAGGTGTTTCTCGCGATTGCATGGAAACAGCATGGAATTTTAAGGCCGGCATATAACGTCCAGTTCTTAAACATTTGACTATCGCTGTTTCGTTTGTATCTATAACGAAATGTGTAATATAGCTATTTCTGCAAAAGTTTATTTGTATTAAAATATAGTAAATAGAAAAATATGTTTGAGTAAGAATAATTTGTATACTTACTAATAAAAGAAAGAGGGTAAAGAAAGTCATGTAAATGTATCACATCAGATTTTTTAATTTAGATTAGTTCTTATGGAGCTATAATTTAACGACTCTGCTATTTGCAGACGATCAAGTCATACTGGTTGCATCGGGCAGTTCTCTTACAATACTTTCTATACGAACTAAACAAGATGGCCGCTGCACATGACTTAAGTATATTTACTTGTAAACAAAAATTTAGCTTTTAAAGGAAAACTCCCCGTGAGAGCAAAGATAATAAACGTCAAATTAATTTACCAACATTTTAACTATTGAGGCTGTGAAATGGGTAATTTCAAACAGAATGACATTCAAAAAAGTTACAGACGTTTATTTTTTATATGTGGCACAACCAGACGAACACTATTAAACAGAATAAGAAAAGTCACTGTACTATTTTTTTTTTAAATATTATCAGTACCACCTATTTTGTATGGATGGGAATGTTGGACTCTAACAAGAAAAGAAATAGACAGATAGAACCTACAGAGATTCTATTTCTAAGAACGGTTGCGGGCTATAAAAGAAAAATGAAGATATCAGAATATAAGTAAATATATACAATTTGAATGAAATAATAAAAGAATATCAAATAAACTACTTCCAGCATGTACAAAGCATGGAAAACTACCGGATCCCAAAACAGCCACTAAAGTATAGACCAACAGGAAAAAGTACTCGAGGACGAAATGCAAAGATCAATTCCAGGCCAATGGGCCTAAACCACGAAGAAGATGAT
Organism: Deroplatys truncata; assembly: GCA_030765065.1. Lineage (NCBI taxonomy): Eukaryota > Metazoa > Arthropoda > Insecta > Mantodea > Mantidae > Deroplatys > Deroplatys truncata. The sequence continues at coordinate 49,905,230 of CM060985.1, forward strand.
GATAATGAATAGTGAATGCTCTGCCATCTATCCACAGATAATGAAAGCAGATGGACTGGATCAGGACCGTCTAGAATGAACGGACCTGACACTGGATTCGAGATTGAGAAAAATGGCGGCGGTAGTTGGTGGTGATCCTTGAGGTGTTTACACTCGCCAACTGCTGTGTTGTGTTTCCGATGACTGTGATTTATAGTATTTTAGTAACTGCGGCAGTTTTTAATCACATTAGCGAAGCAATAGTGTTTGAAAACCTTTATTTGAGCGATTTGGGAAACGGGAATAATCCCAGTCATTCGTTTTCACTGCCGTGTGCTTTCCAAGTGTTACTTATGTTTACTAATATGTTACATGTAGATTATGGCTACATTAAATGTAAAGTATAATTATACATTTTTTAATTTACCTACTTGAGAATATAGTTTGTGTCACGGTTACTGTGGTGAAATAAAGAAATTGTTACAGTTTGGACGTATTGGTTGTAAATATACTTAACCTAAAACATTAGAACGCCATTATGTTTCCGGATGTAAATCGAACTTTGATTATAATGAATAGAGATGCAAATAATTGTGATAAATATTTTAAAATATGCTATATATAGTGTTAATTTGAGTTATAAAATATATTAAATTATGTATATTTGTGAGATACAATAAAACAATTATGAGTATTTGAGAGTGTATCTATGTGTATAATGAGTTCCAGTTATTCTCATATACCGGAGTATTGCCATTCATATTTCCAAAAGATAAACATTTAAAACAAAACTGTTAATATTCATAAATCGTAAACACTTTACGCCTTCGAAGGATTCACCTGTATGCATACATCGTTGTTTCCGACTTAGTTATAAGAAAGGATAAATTCCGTTACGGTGGTTCTTTTATAACGGTTCCGAGAAAGTGGTTAAACTGCAGAATGGTGCATTTCTGACAGTTTGTTTTAACTCAGCCATCGTATTTATGCTGTTACGTTGTTGCATGCAATACTGTAGATTGCATGAATGTTGTTTTGCAATGCTGTTTAAGGTTATGTATTTCATATATTTCACTTGCAGTGCTGGTTTAAGTCTACTTATTTGTTATATTTCAGTCTGTCGGTGTGGACTCTCTGCAAAAACTAGTAAAGGATGCTATAAGTCGCTAAGTGGTATAGTTTTGAATAATTATTGCAAACTTATAAATGAATAGCGTTCAGTGAAAGCAAAAGTAACCCTAAAGTTCCTAAATTTAATATCTAATTACTGTAAACAACGCCATTTCGTGCCATCCAGTGTATATTTGTGCATATAATATTGTGTATGTACAGTGTGATTAACAGTGTAAATAGTGACACGTAATTTTGAGTGAACTCAATCAGTGTCAACCTCAATATCAACAGTTCTGTTTCATGCAAGTATTACAGTGTTTGCAGTTTGTAAAACTATGTCCTTTGTAATTTAAATAAGTAGCTGTAGTTTAGAAATGCTGTTAAGTTATAGCATACAAAACTGTAGACTGCATGAATGTTGTTTGAGGTTACATATTTCATTTAATGTTAAAATGCATTTAGTTTACTTAAAAGACAGCGTTTTTGTGCACAACGGCATATATCTACACAAAAGACATGTCACTGCACCGCATTAATTGTATTTTACTGTGGAGAAGTCATAACTTGTAGACAAGAACTGATTAAGGCATTTCCCAAATTCCCACCACATACGGCCGCCATTTTGAATGTCAGTATCAGGTCCGGTATCCAGAGGGTCCTGACTGGATGCATCCTAATGCCATCTGCCCGGCACATGTGGAAGGCAGAACTAAAGCTGCCTATCACTAAGGCCTCTGTGTGGACAGTGATGAAGTAAGATGGTATAGCACAGGGATAATGTCTAGAAGGCTTAACTGACCGCCACATACCGATCCACAAGGTACAAGGCGTGTTTTTAAAGTAAGTGCCGTTTTAATATTTTGCAACCGCAGTCGCGATGTTGAGCATGCGCAATCACTTCCACCATTCATTAAGAAGCCAGACGCAGCTGTGAGCAATCGTCTCGTTGTGTTTTCCTGTTGTTAGAGCGTTTCGAAATCGAACGACCCACCGACTGTAAAGTCAGATCAGTGATTTGTTATTTGAATGCGAGAAATGTTATGCCAGGAAACGTTCATTGTTAATTGTGTGAGATTTATGGGGAAACTATGAGTGACAATGCCCTGCCACATACAGCCAAACGAATACAAAACCTGCTCGCATCATTAAGTTGGAACAATTCGACCACCCCCTTTACAGTCCGGATTTGGCACTAAGCGATTTCCATGGAAGAAAGCATTTTAATGACGATTATGTGAAACAAGAAGTGTAGTGACTTTCATCACAGGCGGCATCATTCTGTAACGAAGGCATACAAACACTGGTTTCCCATTACGACACATGCCTGAAATGTGGAGAAGTAGTGTAAGATGAAAGGTAATGAATTATAATAAAGTATTTGGAAAATAATATTCTGTTAAAAAAATGGAAGACGGAACAAGTGTAATACCTTCCTTGAAGTGAAGAAGAAGAAGAAAAATATTCTGTTATTTTTAAAAAATTATCGGTATTTACTTTAAAAACACGCTTCGTATCTCCTATCAGATCCGTCGCGATATCACCACGTAAAATAAACAAAATAAAATTATATAAGTTTTGGGATTTCTTGGACAAAATCCAAAATCTTGTTATATGTTTCATTAAGACGCCGCAATAAGGGTCTCAAGTATTCCCATTTGAAATACACAGAGCCCGATTAAGGTTTTAAATACAAGACAATATCGTAAATAATAAGCATTAACCAGTTCATTAAATGTAAAATTTGCGAATAAATTTCCTTCTTTTTCTTAAAAGCAGTAAAATATTACAGTCTTGGATCACTAGGGTTTTGAGATATACATATATGCAGGAGTAAGGATTTAATTAGATGATGAAACATGTGAACTCATTAAGTAAGCCCCAATGAACTTGAGAATCTTTTCCTAAGTGTTCAACCCACTTTTATATATCGTTTTCTTTTCACCAGGCATTCCCTTGCTGGAATACAATGTGTAAACCCTAATTTTCATCCTTTTGTCTGTGCTTACCAAAAAAAGTCCGTGCACATTTAAAGCAGACTGAGGTAACAATGAGTCAAATGGGGAAAGGATGCCAGGCTGAATACAACTGAGCATTTTTGTTGTATTGGTCGATTGCAGAATGAAAGATAAGATAAGGTTTATGACTTATTAGATAATAAGAGAGTTCACCACTTCACAATACAAGGACATAAGCACTATCGGACTATAAAGACTGCATTATCACCTGCAGTAAAATGCCCGAATTAAGAGTGTCACAGATTTGTTGGTTGGTTTTGTTTAATCTTGTAACAAATATAGACAATTTATATTAAAAAAACAAAAAATGAAAAAAAAACTGGATAAGCTTGAAAACTGCTCAGCTTATTTGAAAAACATTGTTTTCTCGACAGACATAACCTATAATTATGGGTGGTGAATTTTAGCATTTTGAAATCAGACATTTCGCAATTTGATTTATACATTTAATATTTTGTAGCATTTTTAAGAAAAAGTATATCATTTGAATTGTGATAAAAACGTTGTCTATTGAAATATGTAATATAAACGTGAAATTAAAATCAAGTTTTAAAGGACCTAAGTAAAAAATACTTAAATTAAATTTGGAATTTATTGTGAATTGAAACAGGTTAAAGCAACGAAGACAAAAAAAATAGGACGAGTTGTACAGAGTAAAGCATAACAAACAAAAAAGAGAAATTCATACTGATGCAAAACCAATACAATAAAAAGAAAATACACGAGATAAAGTAACGCCAGGTTGTGAATGAGAAACACTATTCAATGAACGTATTATAACCTCAATATTTTGTTTTGTCATTCGTGTTCTGTCGCTTAATTTAATTGTGATTACAGAAACATGTTTAAGTATCTATGTAGAACTGCTTGGGAAATCTCTGGGTATTTTAGCATAACAGGAATCTGCATACCTTGTAACAGCTGGAAATGAAAATATTAATATCCCCCACAAAAAACAACCCGAAAATGCCATCATTCTTTTACTTGCACTTAATGTTGCAAATAAATGGCTACATTCGGCCAGTAGTGTCTGAATTATAAAGCTTAACAACCACATGTCGAATTTTCCTCCCCGTGACATAATAACTTTTTATTTTCTCTACTACGTATAGTAAATAGGGGAAGTATTGTATTCCACCCAAAAATTCGATGCCGAGATTTCACCAGAAATAATTGTTTTGAGGCGCTCTGAATCCAAATAAAGCATATGAGTGTCTGCCTGTGAACAGCACAACTCAAAAACTAAAAGTCGGATAAATACCAAACTTGGTATTTGAGCTTAGTATCTGCCAAGAATGCGAAATGAAGATTTTCAAGACAATCCTCCCACCCCACTACCCTTTACATGAAACGTTTTTTGAAAATTTTGGTTTTCTAAAAATGGTTAACGATTTTGATTCCAACAATACATATGAAAGATATTTGCACCATAAATAAAACAAATATCTTGAATTTTCTGGGCATAGCCTGTGAAGTACACTTCATTTGCAAGAAATGTTGTATAATCTTGTATAACTGGTAAAGTCAAACGATAGACGAAAACGTACTACACAAAAAATGTGTGTCTCTTTAAAACACACAATGTATTTAAAATAAGTTTCCTTGTGGTATAAGCTATTTCTGAGATATCATTAAAGGCTCGAATTTTTTATTTCTTGGTCATTCTGTTAAACTCGTTTCAACACTCAGTTGTTTCTGCGATTGCATGGAAACAGTATGAAATTTTAAGGCCAGAATATAGTGCCCAGTTCTTAAACATTTGACTATCGCTGTTCTCTTTGTATCTATAACGAAATGTGTAATGTAGCTATTTATGCAAAGGTTTACTTGGATTAAAACGTAGTAGATAGAAAAACAAACTTGAATAAGAATAATTTGTATAGCCACTAATAAGCGATAGAGGGTAGAGAAGATCATGTGAATGTATCACATCGGATTTTTTTTTGTTAAGGTAGCTAAATCATAATGAATAATCCGCATTAATTAACACAGTATTTACGAACGACAAAAATTATAAACTAATTGTAAGTTTATGTCTTTAAAAAAGTGAAGAACTTTAGGATGGTTGATTACCTTGGCCACATTTGTGTAGATCTCTTTTTCCTTTGAAGACGGAGCATTCGGTAACGATGTGATTGGTTGTAAGAAGGGTGTTACAGTTAGAGTACATATGAGGGTCATCTTTACGTAACAGATATACGTGTGTCATGCACTTAAGCATAAACTCCAGTAAACATTTTTGGGGGTTCATTTGAAAGATTCCATCAATTACAACATATATTTGGATAACCATCCTCCAGCACAGTGCCTAAAGTTAGCAACTCATCAAACAATTTATGTGCAAGATATGAGTCACAAATTTAGCCTGACTCTATAGCTTAAAAACAATTACATTGGCATTAGATTCACAGCTGTGATTGTTTTACCTAGGCTAAACATGCAGATTTTAAACGGAATTCAATTAACTTCACGGACTTGATTAATTATGCCAATTTCACCGAATAAAGGGAACAGCTACTTTTTCACATTACCATTCTGTCTTTCAGAACGGTGCTCAAGAGCGTCAAACATTCCAAGGGTGTACAAACTCTGTAGTTGTAGTTTTCAGAAGAAAGAAAGAAAGAAAAGAGTTTTGTTTGAAAAAAATTGTGCATTTCGGATTTATATCGAATTTTAGTGTAATTTTTTGCATTTTGAGCCAGTTCCGCATTTTATAGCATTTTCAAAACAAATTAAAATGGTTTACAGGCGATCGAAATTGAAAATAAAAGAGTAAAAGCCTTTATAAGTATTCCTGAATTATGAAAGACGCTGTATATGGGGAAGTGTAAGTATCCCAAGAGGATTGGCGGAGATAGACTAAAACGCAATGGTGATAATAAAATACTTACCAGGTCAAATCCAAAACTGTTGAAGAAGCCGGCTGTAGATCGTTGTGTAGATCATAAATCGCCGCCTCTCGCTGTTAACTTCAAATGACGCATGCCTACTATGGGATACAAGAACGGAAGAAGATGACGTAGGACGAGAGCAAGTCACTCTCTCTGTTGGCGAAAATGTCAATTATGTTAGCAGAACTGACCGAAAAATAAACAATCTGATGTGTTGCACTGACACGACTTTCTCCACCCTTGTACAAGCTATTTTTAGGAACGCATATTCTCCATCTACTTCATGTCAATCGACATAAACATTTGCAGAAATTATCTTTTCCTAATTTTCTTGTAGGTGCAAGGGGAATATGGTAGGCTTTAAGCAATAATCAAATCTTTTAAGAGCTGGTTGCTATGTGGAACATATCATTCTCTTTGCATGTACAGACATTAAAAACGAATAATGAATTCCCCTTTGAGAAAAAGTATAAGTATGAAAAATTCAAACAAATAACAAGGAATATCTCGGAAATGGTTCATTCCACAAACGAAATGCATATGATATAAATTGTGTGGTTTAATGAGATCTACATTTTTTGTGCAGAAACATTTTGTCTATCTCTTACGGTTTACCAGTTATGTAAAAGTTGTTCACAATGAAGAGTACTTTGGGGACATTCCCAGAAAATTCATGATATACATTTCATTTCCCATCTTAAGCATATGATATTTTAATAAAAATCGTTAGAGCCATTTTTGAGAAATTCAAAATTTTCGAAAAATGTTCCCATGTAAAGGGTAATCTGGGGTGGGGGAATTTCTTTAAAATGTTCGTGTCACGTCTTTGGAAGATACTGAACCTAAATATGAAGTTTGGTATTTATTCGACTTTTCGTTTTTGGGTTATGCTGTTCAAAGACTCAAAGGCACACACACGGACCTTTTTCTAGAAATACTTTTTTTTTATTCAGGGGGCTTCAAAGCATATATTTCCGGTAAAATCTCGGTATCGAATTTTTGGGTGGAATGCAATATTTCCCCTACTTACTAGAGAAAGTAAAAAATATGCCTTATGAGTCAGGTGAACCGTATAAACAACCACAAACATATCGAATGTAGTTCTTTTTACTACTGTATTAGACTCAAAAATTGAACCAGGGATTCCAACTGAAGTACACGTTTTGAGGCTCCCTGAGTCCAAAAACAACATTTTTACTTTCTCTACTGTGTATAGTACGTAGGGGAAGTATTGCATTCCACCAAAAATTCGATATCGAGTTTTCACCGGAAATGCATGTTTTGAAACCCTCTGAATAAAAAGAGCATTCTTAGACAAATGTCCGTGTGTGCGTTTGTGGACATCATAACTTAAAAACGAATAAATACCAAACTTCGTATTTATGTTCAGTATCTTTGAAAGGTGCGACACGAAGATTTTCAAGAAAATCCCCTACCCCAGACTACCCTTTACATGGAATACGTTAAGAAAATTTTGATTATTCAAAAGTGGCTCTAAGAATTTTGATTAAAATGTCATATGTTTAAGATATTTTCATGACAAATGAAATGTATATCTTGAATTTTCTGGGAATGTCCCCATAAGCCTCTTCATTCTGAATGGCTTTTGCATAACTGGTAAACCGTAAGAGATAGATAAAATCTTTGTACACAAAAAATGTAGATCTCGTTAAAACACACAGTTTCTGCCATATAAAGTTTTTTTTTTGTTGAGTGAACTATTTCCGAGACAATGCTTGTTATTGTTTGAATTTTCCAATACTTATACTTTTTCTCAAATGGGAACTTATTAGTTTTTTTATGTCCTGAACATGCAAAGAGAATGGAATGCTCCACATAGCAACCAGCTCTTAAAATATTTGACTATCGCTTAAATACTAGCATATAAGATTAACATCTCGATATCTCAATTAACATGAAGTAGATAGAGAGTATTTTTTACAAAATAGTTTGTACAAGAGTAGAGAAAGTCATGTCAGCGTAACACACAAGATTTTTACTTTACCTACTCGTACTACTTACTTGTTAGTAAGCAGGGGAAGTTTTGCATTCCACCCAAAAAATCGATACCGAGATAGCACCAGAAATACACATTTTGAGGATCCTGTGTCGAAAACCAACATTTTTTCTTTATCCTACTTAGCTTTTAAAAGTAGGGAAAGTATTTCATTCGAACCAAAAATTCGATATCGAGATTTCACCGAAAAAGTTTTGAACTCTCCCGAATTTAAAAAAAAAATAGGAAAAGCTCCCTGTGTGTGTGACAGTCATATACTTCTAATTGGTGGCAAATATGCATAAGCATTTTGTCACATTAAAGCTTCAATTTCTTGGGGCAAGCATACCCCCAGGCAACAAATAACCAAAACGCTTCCCCGGGTCCAATAATTTTCACACCTTTGTATTATCAATTCAATTACAAACTTTATAATCTTTCATTTCTTCAGAAATTATATTACGTATTTTATTAAAGTAGCATATGAAGTTATATAACTGTATATTAAAGCATTTAATCACAGTACCACGAATTATAGTTATGTCATAATCTGTGAAAAACAAGTAGTTATAGGCACAGAAAATTACGTTAAATGTATTCATTTCTGTTAAATAAAACATGTGCATTATTTGTTAAAATGTTTTGAAAACCATTTGCCTTACATAGTGTTTTGAATGTTAGAGTCATTTCTATCCACAATACACTTGGAAATAATAAATTATAAATACAGGTTATTTCAAAATCACTGCACACTTTATAAGCATTATGAATATAATAATATTGTAGTCAGAACATGCAAAAAATACGAGAATATTTAACAAAATTTAAAAATTGTTCATCATGTATTAAAAAATAGTATTGCAACAGTAATTTGTGGGATGCAGGCATGATTCCAGTATTAAACGTGGCCCAAAAATATTCCAAAGTAAGGAAGTATATGTTCCACATTTTTTTAAACGTTTACAATATTTAGCTTTTAAGGCAATGCACTTGTAAAACTGGATGAGAATGTGAAGAAGATACTATATGTATGTATTATGTTTGTACTACATATTTTCATTTGGCGGCTTTGATTTAATAATATCGGCAATATTTAAGGCACTGTGCTGCAATATAAATACCCTTTTAGATGTCGTTTTTCTCAAAACCTTTCATTTGGTATTTTTCGTTCCTTAAAATCCGTCAACTTATAATTTTCAGGGAAACTACTTAAGACATTCACATATCTGTTTTAGAAATTGTAGTTACATTATATTTTATTTAATACTGTTATAATTAAAAAAAACCTCTAATGTGGAGTTCTTTGTAATCTCTGTTAAAGGCAAAATAAACTTCTGAGTAAGGTGTAACAACCTTTCTGACACGTGAAGCATTTTAATCAACACAACTAAATTAATTCATATCTTTGAAAAAAATGCATACCTCACTGAAATTTTGTATGCAGTCTTTATATTACAGTAAACTTGTTTGGACCTGACCCTGCAGAAACGCAAACGAAGAGAAGGTTGGAGAGGGGTGGGGAGAAAAGACGGAACACGTACCAGGAGATAATGGCCTCGTCCAGTCACTGCGCATCCATCCAAGTAGGGCTAGGAGGAAAAAATCGTACTGTGCATTACCTCACTTCATAAAAATTTCAGGTCATTAAATGAAAACTGTTCACTTTTGAGTTTTTCATAGTTGTATTTATTCAAAATAATGTCCATATTACATTTACAAGTCCCAGGCTTGGAACAAATTTACAATCATATAATCAGCAGAAACATTCCATCAACCTGATGGGCTGGGTTGCATTAAGGAACGAGATTTTTCTAATAACCGTACATTTCCCCAGGAAGGAAATTGAGTGACTTTAAAGATCGTGGCTTAAACTTGTAATGGTTGTTGTTACAGAAAGAATGGTGGACTGTGGATGAACATTTTCAGACCTAATTTTCGCCTTTGGTGAAGAATAAATTTCACTTCTTGTACTTTTGTACTCTAAACAGCAGAAATTGTAAAACGTTTTACAGTTTAGTGTGATTTTAACTCCCTATAAAATTTATAAAAATTTCCATATGGGTTAAGCTCCCATCAGTAAAAACTCTTAAAAAAATTTAAAATGGACTCTATAATAGTTTATATATTACAATAAATGCAAATCTCAATCTATAACTGCATAAAAATGTCTAAAGTATATCATTTTTAACTCCCCATAAAATACATGAAATATCTTGTAATGGTAAAGCTCCCACAAGTAAGCATTGTTAAAAGCAACTTAAAATTAATATATAAATACTTATGTAATAAAATAAATGCAACTGTTCATACACCATAATACCCAAAATTATATAAATGACTTTTTAACTCCGTATAAAATACATAAAATATCTCTGTATTGGTTAAGATTTCACCAGTAAACATTATGAAAACGAACTAAAATTAATTCTATGCAATAAAAACTTATGTAATAAAATTAATGTAACATTGCATACACCATAACATCTAAAATTATAAACATGACTTTTTAACTCTCTATAAAACATATTAAATATCTCTATACCAGTAGACATTGTTAATACAATAAATGCAAATCTTCATCATCAAGCATTTACACATCACAAAAAGTGTAATTCTATAAAAGTGTGATGTCAGCTTTTACCTCCTTATAAAATGCGTAACATGTGTTTTTCAGGTTAAACTCCCAACATTGTTAAAATGGATTCTCTAACTGCTTACAATAAATTAATTTACATTAAATGAATACAAGTTATATTCATCATTACCACCAAGTACCCTAATTCAGTTATTGCAGTTTATTGCTTGATGAAAATACAGTTTATTCTGTCAGAGGTAAGGCTATTATTTTTCTGTTAAATATTTGTAGAGAGTTTAAGATACTCTATACATGAAGGAGCTGTTGGTTAAACAAACTCATCACCTGTTTAAAAAAGATACATTCATTATCACAGTTTACAAAGACGTCCTTTCATGTTCGCCTTGAACAAGAAATGAACTTTCTAGGAATTAGTTTTTAAAGCATTTATTCCTTTATACTTAATGGCAAAATCAGAAACATTCTTGCGTTTTGTAAACAAATACTCTTTAACTGCTTTACTTGAAATAGGATGTGCTTTTCTATATCATCCCTTAAAACATAAGCAAGTTTGCAGGTATAGAAAACAACATATCTTAGTTTCTATAAATATACTCATGTATCTCATAGAGCTTATGAAATCCTGTATAGAACTTAATATTAGATATTCTTTTAGTCTCATATCTCGTTTTGTTTCAAGTCAGTACAAAAATACTAATAACGATAGGTGTGTAAAAATAATTTAAAACATGAAACAGAAATCTCTGCCAGGAATTGCAATTTGTAATACCAGTCCCCAAACCAAAATATCAGTCTGTGAAGAAAAAATTGTGCAAATTTGAAAGAAAGTGTTTTGGGTTGGACGCTCTTTAGCAATGTGCTTCTGTTATTATCAATTAATTATTATTAAACTGAGATGACGCTTAGTTGGGGATCATAAATTACATGTTTTTAGAGCTTCTTTTATAATGTGAAATCTGTGGAGAAATATAAATGTATGAACAGTTTTAGGAAGGATTTTAGACTACTAAATTATATATTACGTGCATAGGTTTTGATTTACACTACACCCACTTTTGCAAACATTTCTAAACTTAATATAACAACTTTAGTTAGATAGCTAAATTTTTCTAGAATAACACTCGTGAAAAGGGAGGTTCAGGATTACATTGGTACCAGTGTCGTAGTATTTTGTTTATGAACTGCTCAGATAATCATTTGTCATTCCGCATTTCTGTTGCATACAATTAAATTTCAAAACAGTATTCGTATTTTACATTATGTTTAGCATTACATTTTAATGAAATTAAGGATGAATTTTGCAATTTTTATTTACCTAAGTATAAATTTTGACACATTAAAACGTAGTCAAAATAAATGTTGATTTTTATTGCGCAATTTCTAACGAAATTTCTTAAGATTAATAGCGGCGATACTGGCATTCATTTTGTGAAACAACCATTTGTCTTTGGCCGAATGTTTGCTATTGCTGCTGAATGCTTTCTGCATAAAAAACTTTTAACTGCACTTAATTCATAATTGCGTAATAATTTTGAACTCTTGTTTCATAAGATTGGTTTTAAATATCTCAGAAAACACTTAAAGAAAGAAAGAAAAGCATATGCTAGTTGTACAAGGTGGCCATAATTAAGGGGAGGTGTTTGAAGGGTCATAAGTAAACAACGGTGAGGCCAAATAAATTGAAATTTGGTGTACATGCATTTCAGATAATGGGAATTCCATTCTTGGAAGAAACAAAATTGTTGCAAAAATTGCCACCAGAGAACGAAATGACACTGTGTGGAGGTGGTGCAGTCATTAGGATACACTTGTGTACACAGTGCTCGCGGTTTGCTCGTCAAGCTTTATTACCAAAATAACAGCATCTCTTCCGTTGCGAAGAACCTACAGAGGGGTTCCACGACCATTACTGACTTGCGAAAGATGATCTCAAGCTTTGAACGTACTGGCTCCTTACAAGTGCAAATCTATATGCAACGAAGACCTGGAAGCTGTTGCAACTGCTGCTACCTTCTGCAGTGGACAATGCGATTCAGAGATAGCTGTTTCTCGAACAAATTCGGGGACAGCATATTGAGCCCCATTTATAATGTGTTGGATCACTCATCAATAACATTTTGCTACCTTTCACTCCCCATACAGTGTTATTTCATCCTTTGTGGCGATTTTTGGAAGTATTTATTTCCTCTCAGATTGGACTTCCATTATCTGACATGCATGTACACCAAATTTCAATTTATTTGGTCTCACCGTGTTTACTTATAAACCCTGAAACACCTCCTCTTTAATTATGGTCACCTTGTAGATGGATAAGAGAATATTGATAAGATCAATATAAAATTTGTAAGTTACTGAATCTTCAGTAGCATTGTTTGTTTGGAAAAAACAAACTATAAATGGAAAATAACCTAAGAATTGAAATATGTTTACCGAATTAAAACGAAGTCAAGAATTGTTTACTAGCTCAAGAAAAGCCTGGCTGGAAAATCAGTTGATTTTTTTAAGTGATAACTTCCTGGATTAGGAGAGTGGGCAGGAAAAGGCATTATAGGAAAGCTCTGAGAAGAAGATCGTTTTAGTGGTTTACTGTTAATTCATTTGCTCTAAGGAAGATAAGACAGCCACTCCCATACTTTTAGAAGCTTTCAAGTTGTTAACGGATTTGCAATCTTACTAGTCTCATATATCTCCCGCTTCAAGCCGGTTTCATATGCCCCTCATTAGTCAGTACAATTAATGAATAGCGAGTAACATTTGCTTATTTTTCTCTCTCCAAGAAATATCAACACAACTTTTAGTATTCATTAAAATCCATGACATCTAAAAACTTGTGCCAAGTGTCTCGCACAGAATACTTCCACATTACTTGTCGAGTGGTATTTCGGTTTAGGGATAAAGTTAAATCACATAATTTGGCTCTCTATAACTTTGATTCGAAGTTTTAATTACAACTGCTTGTAATAATAAACGTCGAAGTTTGAGTCTTGTGACATTTTGTTTTTCCTTCTAAGACGCTTTCTTTTTCCAATTTTCTTTACTTTGCCTGGATCTACTGTATTTTGCACCTCTTTCCTTTGTTCAGCAGCTTCTGTCTCATCATTTGCTACATTCTTGGATTTATCAGAATTCTCTTGATGTTCTGATGCTGGTGGTGATGTTTCTGCTAATTTCTTCAGTGTGACATCTTCCGACACTATTGACATTTTCTGCAAATTATATTTATCTTTATTATATTTGGATTTTTTAACTGGAGATGAATTCTTGTTGAGGCGAGCTTCCACTTCTTGAGTATATTTCACAACTTTTTGCGCAACTGACGATTCCTCATCAAAATTTTCTGTAATTGTAATTTCCTCTGTAGAATTGCTTTTTGATAGGAATGCACTGCTTTCTCTGTTCACGCTTGATTCTGTTGCTATCACTGACCCAGAAAGTGATAACAGGTCAAGCGATTCGGAGAAGGGCGACAATAGACGACTGGTTACTGCAGAATGTGGTCCATTTCGCGTTTTCGCGTGGGTTCGTGTGTGATTCTGCCTTTTGATAATGTCAGATTGTAAGGTTGGTAATGAATGTGGCTGAAAAATTGATGTTTCATCGGATGTCCTGTGGTTTGAGCAAGGTATTTCACAAGCTTTCTCTGAGGTCATTTCAGAAACGCCTGCTCTTTCTACGCTTAGGAAGGCTGTTTTCACATCGGGCACGTTGGATCTGTAAAAGAAGTCAAAATTTTGTGATGAAGATGTTTGTGCTACTGCTTTCTTGTTGGCCTGCGATTCAACATCTACCCAGAAAAGCACTGAGGGTCTCCTTTCCTGATTTTGACATGGATGACGTCTTGGTTCGGTGGTTGTTGATGGATTGAAATGATTGTATTCCGCAATCTGAGTGAAATAAGGATTATCTGAGTGAAATGTTCTTGTCTCATCATATTTTTGATATGAACTGCGGTTTGAGCTCCGTGTTTCACAAACTTGCTCTGAGGTCAATGCAGAAACGCCTGCTCTTTTTACATTTAGAAAGGCTGTTTGCAGACCGGGCAGGTGGGATTTGTAAAAGCTGCCTACGTTTTCTAATGGAGTTGTTTGTGTTGCTACTGCTTTCCTATTGCCCTGTGGTTCAACACCTACCCAGGAAAGCACTGAGGGTCTCCGTTCCTGATTTTCACATGGATGCCATCTTGATTCGGTGATTGCTGAATTAAAATGATTATATCCCGCAACCTGAGTGAAACAAGGATCATCTTCTGGTTGAACTGCTCTTGCCTCATATATTTGATCATATGAACTGTGTTTAACCGACGGTTTTGATATAACATGATATTCTGTACAAGATTCATTGTCATCGTGTATTTCCGGTGTTGCTGTTAAGCCTAATCTGAAAGGTGTTATTTGGGCCTTCGGTTTATAGCGGCATTTGCAAAATTTATCTCTTAACGACGAAGGCATGCCCCCGACAACTCTTATGTTGTTAGTACTCTCGTCCAGAACTTTTGATCTTGTGTAGGCTGATGAAAAGCATTTATTTTTAGCGATAGTATAGAATTCTGATTTTGTTATCGATTGTGACTGTAAGGACGATGCTTCTGCAACGTTGGCGGTCTTTTGTTTACCCAATGAATTGCTTTTTCTTCCAGAATCTGCCGATTCTGTACCCATTTCTGGAACACTGATGATCTGTGATGCAGCATCTTTGGATGTGACAGAGATGTGTGCATGTTTTGAAGAAGTCCATCTTTTTTTTCCTTTTGTCTTCTTAATCTGTGGCCTAATGTTCGAGGAGACAATTGCAGATTTCTGTACTACATTTTGATCTGGACAACTTTGAGACTCAACAGATCTGGATAGGTTTTTAGTGCACCGTTCTCCCCCAATCACTTCAGATCTATGGTGTTGCTCATGATGTTCTTTAACAGGCGTAGCGATGTTTTGACTACCACTTGCACAACCATTTGGAATGCTTGCAGGAATATGATGTTCCCGGGCTGCTGAATGATGTGCTTCAGCATTTGCTTTTGCTTTCCTGTTAAATGGCTTTGTGTTTTGTGCATCTGATTTAGGTTGAGATATATGGAGCCTTTTGGCCTCAATACCTTCTTCGGATCTTGTGTAACGTGGAGTTCTGTTTCGTACAGCTGATCTAGATTGGGGTCTACGGCGCACTTGTGCATTGCATGCACTTGTCTGACCATTGGGGAAGAATACAGGACCGTGCGGCCCCCAGGCTGCTGAAGATGATGTTGCTACTGGTTGCTTTATTTGTATTTTGAACGATAAACTCTGCTGCCCATTCATGAGTCTTTCCAAAACATCAAACGTCACATGAACGAAGGCTCCAGATCTGAAAACACACGACTCATCGAAGTGCACGCTGAGCACTGCTGTTTCGAAGGATACACACTCCGTTTGGTCTAAATTCATAAATGTGGTTTCCTGTGTGTACTGTGTTGCTTTATTTGCTGGCCCCATAAACTTTACGTATCCAATCATTTCTCTTTGATAAGCTTTGAAAACACAAAGGAAGAATTCATTGTGAGCCTTAATAACCCCATACCACTCGGCCCAGGGTGCAAATTCTATCAGCTGAAAGAACACAAAACTTTTACGGCGTTGTGTATATATGGCGTTCGTGTGATATTTCCGGAGATGAACTTTCAGGCGTCGCAAAGAACCAGTGAAGGAGCATCTCATGCCGTTTATTTCCATATTACAGAAATATGCACCAAATTGGCAGGATAGCTGATGAACGAAGAGATACTTTAAGGGGAGTATTACAGGGCAGCCCTCGTTTCTGTACACACAAGTGTAATGTATCTCTTGCATTAAATTGTTCCAGAAGAAGCTCTCAAGGCAGATAGAACAGTTCGGTGGTGAGGCAAGGTAAGTGAAGTAGATGATACAACCTTGACTGGTTTGGTACAGGTCTGCCTCATACTGGCAGTCTATTGGACATCTAATGAAATGGGACACCACGTCTGCCACGTAGGTCCACTGCAATGCACCTGAAACACAAAACAGTTATTGTAATTACAGTATCAAAGCCTGCGGAAAGCTAGCTGGAATTTCGACTAAGGCATCGATGTTTTATAAGAAATTTGATGTGTTGCATTCACATGAGTTTCTCTTCACACTATGGTTTATATATTTTTTTCCTGTGAACTATTCTTACAAAAGTTTATTCTATAATCTATTTCAAATTAAGAATAGCCATCTGTGAATTTTCAAAACAATTTCAGGTTGACTCATTTGAAATCTTAATATAACAATAAAGCTTTAATATACAGGGTGGCGCATTTAAGTGTTGCAGGTGACTATCTCTTAAACGAATAGAAAAAAACCAAATGACAAGAATTCCAAATCTTATAGAAGCAAAGGGCCTTCCAAACTGTGATATGGAAAATATTTCCATTAGGCCCCTTATGGGGCACACGGGCCCAACCTCAGAATTTTAAATGAAACCATGATAATTCTTTTAAATTCTGGTTCTCAATAAATTAAGCAAATTTGATTAAAACATTTTTTTTTCTAAAACCACTTGTTGAACTCAAAGTGTTTTAACTGAAGTATACAAAAATAGTACTAAACGAATAAGTATGTCAATAAATGCCCTAGCGATTAATTTAAATTCCTGTATTAAATTCTCAAAATAGTCCCCATTAGCATCTAAACACTTGGAACTTCTTTTGGAAAGATTTTCCCTGTAAACAACATACAGGGGCTAATAGTACGAAAGGCTTCACGTATTCGAAATTTCATATTCTCTTTGGTTGCGGATGCTTTAAACATGAGTTTCTGTTTTACGTATCACCACAAAAACTAGTCCAAGGGGTTATGCCGGGTGTACGAAGAGGCCAGGTGATAGGTCCAGCATGTCCAATCCAACTATCGCCAAATTTCTCGTGTAGCAGTTGACGTGTACATATTGGAAAATGTGGTGGTGCACCATCCTGTTGATACCACATTTCTCTTCTCACATCAAAGGAGAGGTAATTCATGGTTGAGAAAATGGCAATATAATTCACCAGTAATTGTGCCTTCAAAGAAGTAAGGGCCGATGAGAAGGTTATCAAAGATTCCACACCAAACGTTTAGTGACCAACGGTGCTACAAAGGCACAGTTCTCATCTATTTGGAGTTTTCAGATGCCCAATAATGCATGTTATGTAGTAACATGTCCAGTGTTTGAGAATGTTGTTTCATAGGGGGAAAAATATGTTTGCCAAGAATGAATCATTCTCTGCAATAGCATTGCGTAATCATCGCAAAAAACAACTCGAAGATGAAAATCTCTTTGTGTGAGCTCTTGATGCAAACAACATAATAAGCATAGTATTTCTGTTGCTTTAGTATCCGCTGTACTGAAGTGCGGCTAATCCCACTTTCTTTGGACAATTCACGTTGACTTATATGTGGATTTACTTCTACAGCACCAAGAATATTGATAGTGTTTTCATCATTCAGTTTTTATTTCACCTTGAAACGATTCTCGTTCTTTACACTTCCATACTTACGAGTTGTGTTTCCAGTCGTTTGAGCTTCATGTGTGACATTTGCATCTCGTATCCCTCATTGAACACTGCCGATGGAGTTCGATAATTTCTCCTGCATTCACCTAGTAATAAAACCATATCTACATCTATATCAAAATCTGCCACATTTCTTAACTTTGAAGAGCTACGGTAAATCATCAACATGAGTAACTACATACAGCTTGTATTTTAGGAGTTCAGGCGGCTTTGAAACCACAACACCCATGTTCCTTCATTTGATACGTTATTTCCTCTCCCGAGTTCATGAGGTGTAACAACTTCAATGAAAACATCCTATAACAGCTCGATAATTCATTTTAGAAAAAAAAATAAAAGTTGCTTAATTTATTGAGTGGAACCAGAATATGGAAAAAATTATAATGGATTGATTTAAAATTCTGAGTTTGGATCTCTTGTGCCCCATGTGGGCCCCACGGATATATTTTCCATATCACAGTTTGGAAGGCCCTTGCTTCTATAAGATTTGGAATTCTTGGCATTTGGTTTTTTCTATTCGTTTAAGAGATATTATGTGGGCCACCTGTATAATATTTAGAACGAAATTTCATACATATTTCTAAATTAATTCCAGAGATATTCATTTTTATTGTCCTTTTGCTATTTTGAAAAATTTCTTCACACAAAGCAATTTTTTTTAAAAAGGTTTACATTTAAAGTCTTTAATAGTATATAAATAAATTGTAGAAATAATTTTAATTATCCTATTAGTTTGGGAGAAAGTAAATGTTAAATATGAGAATTTAGTTTTTGTTTAAAAGTGTATACAATATGAACACTATTGTTTAATACCATCACAACTAAGCATGTTAACAAAAACTCATATAATCATTTTTCGTACTGCTATTTACAAGCAGGTATACAAAATGTCATTGATTTATAATTACGTTGTATGGAACAATTTGAAAATGAGAAGTTGCCGAGAAATTAAAACCCGAGAAAAGAAAATTTAAAAATGATGAACGCTAAAAATAATACCTTCTGACTTTATGTTGTTTAAAAATTATTTAATGCATATGCAGGCTCTCCTTTATCTTTTTCTGTTCCTCTGCAGATAATTTAGTATTTGAGGATTCCTTATACTTGTCTTGAATGGATCGTCCTCCGTGGTCTAGGGGTACCATGCTAGCAGGTCGCGGGTTCAAACCCGGCGGAGTACGATGGATTTTTTCGGGCGTAAAAATCCTTAGCTGGCTTTCTTCGGAAGGGAAGTAAAGCCGGTGGTCCAGTGTCGTAGATTTACAGCACGTAAAATAACCTCAAGCCTGATAAAGAGGCGTCTGAGCACAAGTTCCGGTCTTTCACTCCCAATATAGAATGGCACGCTAAGAACCACAGCAGTTAAAGAGCGTCCATAAATAAAACTCAATTTATTAAAATTCTTGGAATGGTTTGCTCAGGTTTATATAAGCAAAACGTTCAGTTATTTTACTACAGTATAATAGTAATTTAGACTTATAGACAGACATTTAAATCATATTATGATATTCTTTTGAAAAGTCCATCTGTAAAACGTATATGCATCAAAGTAGATGGTTTTTAATACTTGATAGCACAAAAATCAATATTTATTAATTTTGGCTATTTTTAACCTTTTTTATAGGTGCGTATTCTTTTGAGATGCATAAATAGTTTTATTGTGCATATCATAAATACTACGGAATAATAACAATCAGATACACTTGGCTTTGAAATTTCATAGGTTTTTTCGTGACATTGCAACAAATAGTTGAATTGTGACGTTTTAAGAAACTGCCAAAAGAATTGAAAAGCTCAAACTAACAATAACGGATATCTTGGAATGGCTGATGCTACGAAAAGTTATTTGAAATACGAGGGCTGATCAATAAAAACAGACTGATTTTTTCCTGCAGCTTCCTTGATAGTTTCCTGTCTCTGCTATGAATATTTGAAAAGAGCGAGGTTTCACGTATAATGTCGATAGGCAGCAGCACTCTCGTATCGGTAGGTTGGTAGTAATGCTATATACTGTTGACCCTACCTGAATTTCGTATACTACAAAATGGAGGTGACACGAGAGGAGCAATACAGCGCATTAAAATTTTGTTTTCGTTTAAATTATACAGCCTCTGAAACTTTCGAAAACCATACGGTGTAGATGCACCAACTCGTGCAACAGTGTTTAGGTGGTTCAAGGGCTTCAAAGAAGGGCGAGTCTCTGTGCTAAGCAAGGTGGGCCTAGTATTTCGGCTTCTGCTATGATTGAAGTCAACATCAACACAGCTGCTGTGACTGTTGTTCCCCCTCACACTACGTTACAGCGCGTACTACACGTCAGTATTGGCTACACTGAGGAAGCACATTGCAAGGAAACGTCCAGAACTTCATCGGACTGGGTGGCGACTTCATCACAACGCGCGGTCTCACGACACAAACCAAGTCCAGGAATTTTTGGCTAAATTCAACTTTATCTGTGTGCCGTATTCGCCTTATAGCCCCGATCATGCACCTTCCCTGTGATTTCTTTTTAAACCAAATCACTAAAGGCAAAACTCCGGAGCATTCGATTTGAGAGCACTGAAGCAGTGCTGAAGAGAAGTGAGACAATTCTCAAAGACCTGACAAGAATGGCCTGCACCATGTGTTCGAGGACTGGCAGAGACGCTATAAAAAGTGCATTCAAGTAGGAGAGGACTGCTTTGAAAAAGATCATGTCAACATTGAAATGGAGTAATAAATATCGGTGAAAAAGTCGGTTTCAGCCGTTATTGATCAGCCCTCGTAAATTGCATGTTTTGAAAAGATCTACGTTTTTGTATAATACGGTTTTGTGTATCTCTTAAGTTTACTAGTTATACAAAATTTTACAGAATGCATTCTGATTGAAGAGGACTTTACAGACTATTTCCAGAAAGTTCAAGATAATTCATGTAGATATCTTAAACATATGGTATTTAAATCTAAAGCAGGCATGTGCAGACTTCTAGTAGCCACTTCTAGCGTTGACCTTCGGAATGGCAATAACAATCCATATGGTCACTGAAGGTTAACCTTTTAAGCTTTGTTTTTCAGTCCACTGTTCTACTATTATCATAATTACTGAAATAATAATTAATATTAGTTTAGTCTATAAAAAAGTATATTAAGTTATAATTGCACAACTCCCCGTAATAAGCAGCAGCCGTATACACAAATTATATTTTAAACTAGAAAATAGAAACAAAACAAGGAAAAACTTGGCAAAAGAGGAATTATACGGGGCCTTCAGATTTATTCGGCCGTTTCCGCGTGTCAGTTGTCTGTGCATGACGCCAATACTTTGAGGCGAGTTTATCACCAGTGCCTCTAGCACAGGGAGAGCTAAGTCTACTAACCGGCTGCGCGGTGTTTTTCTTGTCCTCTGCGCTCGTTGGCGTCTGCCGCTATCATAGAAAGGCGCGGATGAAACCATACACCATTTTTAAAACTACTTTTAAAGGCTTTACTTAACAACTTTATGAAAGTCTGTTTGAGGACAGAATTATTAGTAGAGATTTGTGGTCCCCTCGGTTCCCGGACATAACCCCCTGCAATTTATATCTCTGGGGTAACTTAAAACAAACTGTACAAGACAAACCCACACACCCTGGAGGGATTAAAACAAAATATGCGCCAGGAAATTTCCAGCATTTCTCAACGTGAACTATGGCGAGTGATGGATAGTTTCCTAAAGAGGTCCCAAAATGTTATGGATAAAGGCGATCGCCAGTTTCAGCATCTCCTTTCATAAAGTTGGTAAGTAAAGCCTTTAAAAGTAGTTTTAAAAATGTGTGGTTTCATCCGCGCATTTCTATGATAGCGGCAGAGTCAACGAGCGTCGAGGACGCGGACAGGAAAAACACCGCGCAGCCGGTTCCTAGTTTTTTGGCTCTCTCCGTAGAAGACTAGCGAGACATGAGTGGGAGTGGATGTCAACAGTTTCGAGGTCACCTAAGTGAAATTGGACTTGTATCGTACCTTTCCAGTATTTACATTTGGAACTTCTTTCGCTCGCGACCGGTAAACTCGCAATCTCAGCATGTATGCTGATAGGTAACTCAAATATTTCTGTGGCGTAGAGTGTGTCGGCTTTAACGACACAACTTTAACTTTTTTAATAAAAAAGAACACAAGTAGCCTTTATAAATATTTTAAATACTTTACGTGTTTTCCCTTTTTTGTTAATAAAAACAACTGCTTTTGGATTTTTATCATGTTTTGTCTCGGGACTTGGTGAAATTTTGGGTAAGAACGAAGGAAATTATTTACACAGCGGCCAGTTATGTAACGATAGATTCCCCCTCGTATGCTTCCAGTTTGAAAGTAGCTTCAAAAATGCAAATTCTCTGATCGGTGGTCACCTCCATCTCGCATGTAAAAAACACAAACTGTCCTAGTGAAAAATATTTTTGCACTGCCGCAGTGTTTCAACCTGTCTACAAAGTCGGAAACATATGCAGTCCGAAGTTCAATTTCGCATCTCCCCTTTGAGACAAGGGCTGGTTGAACTAATAATGGTGTCATTCATTTAAACCGACTGGCGGTAAAGGCTCAATAAATCTGAAGAGCCGTTTTATGCTGTGCATGAATTACTTTTGTATAGGGTAATTAATGCGACGTACAGTTTATATAGTGCAGTAGAGCACAGTGAACTGTGAGGTCACACACCTATGCCATGTGCCCACTGCCCGTCTAATCGCTCGCTACCAGTTTCTCAGCATCTGCACATCGCCGATCTACACTGGCGTGCAAAACCTAAGGACAAAAGTAATCCTCGCATGCTGTGATATGCCAAGTAACATATCTCGATGAAACTTGAATCATACATAGAGGGCGCTGCTACGGTATGTTACAGTAGGCAACTAAATGAAATATGCGATGAGACGAACAGAAATGCCACTTTTATTCATAGACCATAAGCCACACTAAAGTCAATACGACATATAATGGCTCTCTAGATTTACAGAAACAGATACATGGTGCTTAAAAGGGTGTATGATCACCACGGACAGCAATGCATGCTCTGCATCGTGCTCCCATGCTGGCCACACGGTTAGTAAGCAGTTTTTATGGTAGGGCGCTCCATTCCTCCACCAGCGCTGTTGACAACTGTTGGATGGTCGTTGTGCATGTGGATGTACTGCAATGCGTCTCCCCAAAGCATCCCATACGTGTTCGATGGGATTTAAATCGGGGGAACGGGCAGGCCAGTCCATTCGCCGAATACCCCTCGTTCCAAGAGATCCTCCACTTGCGCTGTTCGATGTGGTCGCGCATCCTCCCCGTGTGAATTCATCCGAATGGTGTCTATGGGTCATGTTGCAATGAAGAACACCATACAGTGCACCGTAACAGCTCGCCAATTGCCACACACCGCCTTGTCCTGTTTCGTCAACTGCCCCGGGTTGCGGCACTAGACCCATTTGGCACTATAGGCTCGCTACACTCACGCCATGTGACGTCCAGGTTTCTGTGTACGTGTTAGAGACCTCTGGCAACATGCTTCCGCACCTTCATCTACTTCCACCAAGTAGTTCATTTGTTATGTCACTTTATCCATCTCGTCCTTAGGTTTTGCACACCAGTGTACATTATTAGCAATTTTTGGGAAAATGAAAAATAACGAAACATTTTTCATTTATAATTTGGGGTGGGGTGGGGATTTACTTGAAAAATCTTCGTGTCGCATCCTTGGAGATATTAAACTTAAAAAGATCAACTTTGATATTTAATCGACTTTTCGCTGACGGTATTGCATTCCACCCAAAGGTTCTATACCGTGATTTCACCAGAAATACGTATTTTGAGGACCCTGAATAAAACAAAATTTCTAGAAAAACGTCTATGTGCGTGTCTGTCTGTGTCTACGAGTATGTATACAGCATAATTCGAAAACGAAAAGTCGTGTAAGTGTCAAACTTGGTATTTAAGCTCAGTATCTTCCAAGGAATGGACACAAAGATTTTCAAGAAAATCACCCCAACTATCCTTTATATGGAACATTTTCAAAACTTTTGATTTGCTAAAAACCGGCTCTAACGGTTGTTATTAAAATACGACACATTAAAGATATTTACATGACAAATAAAATGTATATCTTGAATTTTCTGGGAATAGCCTCTAAAGTTCTCTTCATCATGAAGGAATTTTGTATAATGTTGTATAACTGGTTAACGTTAAGCGATAGACGCAAATGTACTACACAAGAAATGTAGATCAGTTTAAAACGTACAGTTTATTTAAATACGGTTTTTTTGTGGCATAGGCCATTTCTGATATATCCGTTATTAATGGTTCAAATTATTCATTACTTTTAAAGTCTTTTCAGTTGTTTTTCAGTTCAGTTCATTCAGGTGTTTCTCGGATTTGCATGGAGACAGTATGGAATTTTATGACTAGTATATAGCGTACATTTTTACACATTTGACTATCACCATTCCCTTCGTATCTATAACGAATTATCTACGAGGGCAGATAAAAAAGTAACGCGTATTTCTTTTCTGCCTTGGTATTCCAGCTGGAATGTTGCAATTTCATACAGATATAGCTTGAAGTTTTCACTACAGAGGGTACTTTTTATTTCATGTGCAGTTCTAGCGAGAGAAGCGTGAACTACGGAACAAAGATGGCGCACATGCTACTGTCGTCCACATGTGAAGAGCAGAGAGGTCTGGTTCGATATTTGTGGGCCAAAGGGCATAAACTGATTGATATTCACAGCAACATGCGTAGCATGTATAGAGATGATTGTATGGACCGTAGCAATGTCTCCAGGTAGCGTACATTCTTCCTAGAGGGCCGAGTTAACCTTAATGATCCGCCACGCTCCGGAAAGCCGGTAACAGCTGCAACCCCGCAGAATGTCAGAGGCATTGAGACGGCAATTTTGAACGACCGGCATGTGCAACTGCGAACTTTACCGCAACAGTTCAACATTTCCTATGGTGCAGTGTACGATATTGTTCATGACACGTTGAAATTTCGTAAAGTTAGTGCTCGCTGGGTGTCTAAGAACCTGACAGACAATCACAATAACCAGCGAATGATGACGAGCTTGGATCACCTAACGCGGTATACCGCAGAAGGGCATGGCTTTCTGAAAGGAATCGTCACTGGTGATGAGTCGTGGACATACCACTTCACGCCCGAAACCAAACAGGTAAGTATGGAGTGGAAACATGCTGGTGAAAAAAAAATTCAAAGTGACGCAATCTGCTAGGAAAGTGCTTGTGAAGGTGTTCTGGGATATGCATGGTGTTGTATTGCTGAACACGGGACCACTGTGAATGCTGCAGCCTACATGAAAACTTAGGCGAAGTTGCGTCGTGTCCTTTGTGACAAGCCCCACAACATGAATGCTGACGTCAAAATTCTTCATGACAATGCTCGCCCTCATGTCTGCTGCTGTTCGTCAGAAAATCACCAAATTTGTTTGGGAAGTGCTCCAGCATCTACCATACAGTCCGGACCTTGCACCGTCGGACTTTCATCTGTTTGGTCCCATGTAGAAATTCCTGGCCGGCCAACGCTTTGCGACAGATGCGGAAGTGAAGTCAGCAGTCCGCAGATGGCTGTACTCCAAGGAAACGGACTTCTACGAACAGGCCATATTGAAACTGGTATCACGATGTGTTGAGAAACTTGTTGACTATGTCGAAAAGTAGGTAAAAGGTGTAAGTTCATTTGTGACTTTTATTGACTATTAAACTTTTTTGTAAAAAAAATATTGTGCGTTACTTTTCGATCCGCCCTCGTAGTTATTTCTGCAAAAGTATAATTTGATTTAAGTGTAGGCATAAAAAATAACCTTTAATAAGAATAGTTTGTATACTAATTAATAAAGGATAGAGGGTGGAGAAAGTCATGTGAATGTTTCAGATCAGATTTTAAATTATGCTTCTCACAGATGGACATACACGGACATTCTTCTAAAAATCTTGTTACAATCACATGATCTTTTCTGTCTTTATCGCTTATTACTTTCTCTACTACGTACAGTAGGTAGGGGAAGTATTGTATTCCACCTAAAATTCGATACCGAGATTTCACCGGAAATACATGTTTTGAGAGCCCCTGAATCCAAAAAAAGCATTTTTGGAAACATGTCCGTGTGTGTGTCTGTGAACAGCATAACTCAGAAACTAACAGTGGGATAAACACCAAACTTGGTATTTAGGTTCAGTATCTTCCAGAGATGCGACACGAAGGTTTTCAAGAAAATCCCCCCACCCCAGATTACCCTTCACATGGAACATTTTTCGAAAATTTTAATTTTCTCAAAAATGGTAATAACGATTTTGATTAAAATATCATATGTTTAAGATATTTTCATGAAAAATAAAATGTATATCTTGAATTTTCTGGGAATGTCTCCAAAAGTATTCTTAATTGTGAGCGACTTTTGCATAACTGGTAACCATAAGAGATAGACAAAATTTTACTTCACAAAAAATGTAGATCGCGTTAAAATACACAATTTATGTCATACATTTTTTTTTATTGAGTGAACCATTTTCGAGATATTGCTTGTTATTCCCTTAAATTTTTCAATACTTATTTTCTCAAATGGGAATTCGTTATTCATTTTTTGTGTTGGATATGCAGAGTATTAATCTGTGGCAAAGAGAATGGTACTGCACCTAGCAACCAGCTATTAAGAGACATGTCTATGCTTAAAGGCTACTGTATTTCTATATTGCCCTTGCAAATACAAAACAAGGGGAACATGATACGCCTTAAGCCATAGTCAAATATTTTTAGAACTGGTGCTATGTGTAAAATGTAATTCTCTTTGCATGTCAAAAGATCGTTTCTGCAAATGTTTATCTCGATTAATATGAAATAGATGGAGAATAAGAGTTTATAAAAATAGTTTGTGCAAGAGTAGAGAAAGTCATGTGAGTGTAACACATCAGATTTTTTATGTAGCTTTTACAAACTATTGTACGAAAATTATTACTTTCTCTACTACGTACATTAAGTAGGGGAAGTATTGCATTCCACCCAAAAATTCGAAATCGAAATTTCCACGTAAATACATATTTTGAGGCCCCCCTGAATTAAAAAAAGCACTTTTAGAAAAAGAACCATGTGTGTGTGTCTGTGAACTACATAACTCAAAAACGAAAACTTAGCTAAATACCAAACTTGGTATTTAGGTTCAGTATCTTTCAAAGATTCGACACAAAGATTTTCAAGGAAATCCTCCTATCCCAGACTACCCTTTGCATGGAGCATTTTTCGAAAATTTTGATTTTCTCAAAAATGGCTCCAACGATTTTGATTAAAATAGGAATTATATATTAAAGATAATTTTATGGCAAACAAAATTTATATTTAAATTTTCCGGGTATGTTCCCAAAAGTCTTCATTTTGAATGATTTTTGCCTAACTGGTAAACTGTAAGAGATTGGCAAAGTTTTACTACATGAAAAATGTATATCTCGTGAAAACACACGATTCATATCATATACATTTTTTTTTTTGTCGAGTGAACCTTCTCCGAGATATTCCGTGTTACTTGTTTGGACTTTCCAATACTTGTACTTTTTTTTTTCAAATGGGAATCCGTTATTCGTTTTTTTATGTCCTGGATACAAATAGAATGCAATGCTCCACGTAGCAACCAGGTCTTAAAAGATTTGACTATCGCTTAAAGCCCACCATATTCTCCTTGCAGCTATAAGAAAATTAGCAATAACATAGTTTCTGCAAATGTTTATATCGATTAACATAAAGTATATGGAGAAAAAACGTATGTAAAGGTAGTTGTACAAAGTAGAGAAAGTCATGCGGGCGCAACACATCAGATTTCTTTTTCTATCTACTTCAGGTTAATGGAGATAAGCATTTGTAAAGAAGTCGTTGTCGTCGACGTCGTCTCCAACGCTCCCCATATGTGGCCTATGACCTTCGGGGGTTGCTGCATTCCACCAAGCGATGACTGGACTCATTTCTGAGGTGGAGGCATCCAGAGGGCGGAGTCGGTCACCTCCGATGATAGGGTGATGATGATGGCGGTGGAATAAGAGGACCTACAGCGTTTACCATGGACTCCGAACCACACGAGCAAGTCAGAGTTGAAGGGGTGTATAGGGCCGATTTAAATCGCCACCCCAGAGCCGAAAGTCTAACACCGGAACCTCAGGACGAGAGCTGGAAACGAAACCACTGTGTTATACCAGCGCCCTTGCAGAAACACAGTGCTTTTCCTTCACACTGTGGCCACTGCACGGCTACTCGCCAGCCGGTCGCCGCAGCTCGGGCTTCCGTCGAAACTCTAATATCGCCTCACGTTCATAGTTACAATTACAACGATAATAAGCACATACCTTATCATAAGAGGTTTTGGAAATATTGTCCCTCTCTCTTTGCACATCTTCTCAGGAAATTTTCTTTTCCACTGGAGAGTTCAATATCCGAAATTTAGTGAATTTCTCAGCTGATGCTTTCTTTAGTGAGTGTGTGTGTGTGTGCGTGTGTGAGAGAGAGAGGGTGGATTTCCCAGAAAATCTACTACCCTTTACAAAGACCATTTTTCGTTGTTTTTTATTTTCTCAAAAATGGGTCGAATGATTTTGTTAAAACACTGTATGTTTAAGATATTTTCATATAAGATAAAATGTTTACGCACGAATACAAACACATATAGACATACACATATTTACATACACGCACACCCCCACACACATACACATAAAATAAACACATTTACACACATACACACGACGCACACACAATAATACATACACCTACATACACCCATACATACGTACACTCTCTTCTGTGGTGTAGCGGTTACCATGCTAGTTCCCGAGGTCGCGGTTTCAAATCCGACTGAGAGCAATGTATTTTTTTCGGACGTAAAAATCCTTAGCATGGCTTCCTTCGGAAGGGAAGTAAAGCCGGTGGTCCTGTGTCGTAGATTTACGGCACGTAAAAGAACCTCAAGCCTGATAAAGAGGCCTCTGAGCAAAATTACCGGTCTTTCACGCCCAATATGGAATGGGACGCTAAGAACCACAGCAGTTAAAGAGCGTCCATAAATAAAACTCAATTTAATTTCACGTACACTCATACAACATTCACTCACACACATACATATATACGCATGCGCACACACACACACACACACACACACACACACACACAAACGGTTTTCAGAAATTGCCTTTTTGCATACGGCAATTCTCAAGACGTGTAATTTCGGTGAAATCTCTGAATCGATTTATTTTTTTTGTTTGAATACAATAATTCCTCTACTTACAATAGATAAGTAATAGAGAAAGTAACAAGAATTTGTAGGAATGGAATGTAGATGCTATGTAAATTAAACGATAGTGGACAGAGAAAGTTATGTGAGTGCAACAGAAGCATAAGGCACTCTGGAAGCTGGACATCTGTTCATTTTGTGTGCTACTGACTCGTTTTACAGTAAAACGGTCTCACCAAGAGAGTTAGTGGCTGTTTTAGAAGGAACGCTCTCGATATTGTTATGAAAGCTCTTCGACTTGGGCTATAAAACACAGGAAGTGTAACGCCGCGCCAGCCCGCGTCTAATCGCTTGCTGTCGAGACTCCGACACACAGTGGTTGCCGAGTAGCACAGTCACGCACCAGACGCAGGGATGCCAGATTATTATTAGCGGTGTCGCCAATTCTTTCCACTTTCCTCTGCCTTAATCGCCATTTCTCGGCCCAAATTCATACTAAAATTATCTCAATTTGTTTCATTAAAATGTGATAACATTTTCAAGCCATTTGATTAAAGAATGCAGAACAGAGTAAACTATATTCTGAAAAGTGACAATTCTTAAATACCAGTAAACGAGTTTGAAGCATTGACACAAATCTTAAATGATTTGGCCTTCCCAAAAAAAATTTCTTCCATTCTTTTCTGTCCCTCTTTAGAATCGTCCTTTCCTCTATTCTCATTCTCTGTATATCGTCCATTCCGTCGTCCTCCCAGCGAGATTTTGGTCCTGTTCCTGCTATTGGCTTCCACCTATGCAAGTTTTTAAGCATTCTTTGTCCATCCATCCAAAGCGAGTGAGGTAGCGCCGCGGTAATGTTGATATTCGCATTCAGAAGGTCCCGTGTTCGATTCTCAACGACCGCCCACTGTGATTCATGGGTTTTTCGTGGTTTCCCGGGTCAATAGGTGAATGCTGGGGTAGCCCATCTTGTACTACGACTCTCTGGCCCACCATTTGCTGTACCCATCAATATCCTTGTCATCTGTTGCAGGATCAGGCGACGTGTTTGCCGGGTTGCCGCTGGATGGTGGCTATACTTCTACTTGCTCTCACAAAATTAATTATGTTTTGGTTTTTAATTGATTTATTTATTTCTGTATTTTGTTAATTCCCCAGCTGTTATCTCCTCCTTCATTTGGGCCAAAAATCCTCCAGAGAATTTCCCTTTCGAAAATTAAGAGTTTGCGTTTAATTGTCTTATTAAGCACCGATGTTGTACATGCATGACAGGCACTATAGCTGTCTGATATAACCTAAGTTTTGTTTTTATAGACATCAGTTTACTTTTAAGTGAAATGTAAATGACAAAAGTTGACATTTTCTGTTTGTAAAAGAAAACAATTCTGTTTTTCTTTTGGATTCAGAATACACGGGGTTACTCAGAAAGAAGACGGAACAGACTTTAAATATTTCTAATGAACTGTTTCGGTTTACCTTCATTCCAAGGTATTTAGAATAAATTATTGATTCTATCAGCATATTATTAATGATCAAATTAGCGGTTCTGTCATAACAAACATGCACACAATATAATTTAAATAAGGTTGCTCTTTAAGTTTCATTCAAATCAGTAACACAGTCAAACTCGTATAATTAATGCAAGTAGTGATGCTAAAATACCATAAACTCGCTAGCAATCCAGTGGAGAGAGAGAAGCCCAAAACCACGAGTTCTAGATATTTATTAACATAGTTACAAGCAAGTGCCTTTCAACCATTGCATTGTCTCACTAATGCCTTATTCACCAGTCGGAATCGAACTTAATCTACAGTTTTAAAGCAAGGTGTTAAAAAATTAATAGTTTTTCCCCCTACATTAATTTTTTTATTCCTAGAATTTGTTCTTCGCTTCGACTAGGAAGCCTATTGTCATACATTTTTCTGTTCACTGTTGGCGGTTAGTAGGAGCAGTACAAATAGTGAGATTTGGTGATCAGCGAATTCAAAATATAAAAGAAACGGTGTAAGGTCTAACGCCGCATAACACGAGATGAAACAGCTTCAATGATTGTACTAAAATCACAAAAAATGGCATCGTTCTGGAATTATAATCACTTCTTCGACTAGGTATATTAAAGGTAAGCAAAGTAGGGAAAGGGACATCGCTCTCGCATTGTAATTATCTTTCGAATCCCGCGCTCTTATTTATAATTTTTAGTAAATAGGGGAAGTATTGTATTCCACCCAAAAATTCGATGTCGAGATTTCACCGGAAATATATGTTTTGATGCCCCCTAACCCCAAAAAAGCATTTTTGGGAAAAGGTCCGTGTGTTTGTCAGAACGAAAGGTCGAATAAATAAAAAAGGATATATTTAAATTCAGTATCTTACAAAGACGCGGCACGAAGATTTTCAAGAAAATTCTCCACCCCCAACTACACTTCATAAGGAACCTTTTTCAAAATTTTTTATTTTCTAAAACTGGTTGTAACAACTTTGATTATAATGCCATATATTCAAGATATTCACATGACATAAAACACATATCTAAATTTTCTGGAAATAGCATTTGAAGTCTATTTTGTAGAAATGTTGTATAATATTGTATAACTGGTTAACGTAAAGCGATAGACAAAAACCGTCGTTCTCCGTGGTGTAGTGGTTACTATGCTAGACAATAGTTCCGAGGTCGCGGGTTCAAACCCGGTGGAGGGCAATGGATTTTTTTGGGCGTAAAAATCCTTAGCATGGCAGCTTCGGAAGGGAAGTAGAGCCGGTGGTGCCGTGTCGTAGATTTACGGCACGTAAAGGAATCTCAAGTCTGACAAAGAGGCCTCTGAGCAAAATTACCTGTCTTTCACGCCCAATATGGAATGGGACGCAGGACCTGAGGCAGTATTTTTAACACTTAAATGATTTCAGTCTAATTATATAATATATATATAATCCAATAACAGCCCGCCATAAAGCAATATTTGTATGTAACAATATATAAAAAGTGTATATTTACCGTCATTGTAAATATTTATATTATTGTTTCATGTGTAATAATGTTATGTGAATGTATTACGTAATTTAATAATGTAGGAGCTGTGAGAAAAATAGGTTAAAAGTTGCTAACAATGAGGTGACAATGAGGTAACCTTGAGACAATAATGAGTAAGAAAGTGTAATAATGCTACTTGTGATTCTTGGAAGCAATAATGAATTTTTGTGACAGTTTATAAATAGCTAATCAACAATCAGAAAAACCTTTAGTTAAATGAAGGTATTCTATTGGACTAGGATTAGCCAATCAGAAACTGAAATACAGCAAAATTTACAAATTTAGAGTTCAGTTGCTTGCAGACAGTGTTCCTAACCGGACGCGAGACAGGTACTCGAGAAATTTAATACTATTCGTGTGAGACGAAAATAGTTTTACGTGTTAAAAAGTGCAAGTAATTAATACAAAAATCTCACCGCTCTCTCTCTCTATAACAGTGAAGTGTTATTGAAATCGTGTCAAGCATTAATAAAAGGACTGAAGTAAAATTATAATCTGTGTAAGCCTACATTCTTCAGCCGCACCACGCCTTGCAAAGTAATCCATGTCTCCAACAATAATACTGACGCGGCCGATGCAAACATAAATATATAATATTTAAAGAAACTGTCGAAATATAATACATCTTCAGATCATAGTAGTTAAAGAGTGTCCATAAATAAAACTCAATTTCAATTTCATAGACGAAAACCTACTACACACAAAATGTAGATTGTTTAAAACACAGAATTTATTTCAAATAACTTTTTGTGGCATCAGCTATTTCTGAGATATCCGTAATTAATGGTTTGAACTGTTAAATACTTAACCATTATTTTAAAGTGCCGTTGATTTTCAGTTGTTTCTCGCGACGTCAGGGAAACAGTATGGAATTTTAAGGATCGCATATAGCATCCAGGTCCTAAGCACTTGGCTATCGCTCTTCTCTTTGTATCTACAACGAAATGTGTAACGTAACTATTTCTGCAAAGGTTAATCTGGTTTAAAACGAAGTACAATTTACATACCTATAAATAAACGATAGAGGTTAGGGAAAGTCATTTGAATGTATTACATAAGATTTTCCTTAGGTAATTTAATTGATCTTTCCAACTCATTCTTGTTATAATTAGATAATTA
The DNA here is from genome assembly GCA_030765065.1 of Deroplatys truncata. NCBI lineage: Eukaryota > Metazoa > Arthropoda > Insecta > Mantodea > Mantidae > Deroplatys > Deroplatys truncata. The sequence goes on from CM060985.1 coordinate 49,938,704, forward strand.
CTTCTCGATCTTAGATCTCGAAATAGTTTACATGATAACTGGCATTCGTTAACCTTAATTACCGAAAAACATGAGCACTGTGGCATTATTGAAGATTATTCTTTAAATGAAATTAATATACTATGTAAATAATGGTTTTTAATGTAAAGAAATAGTTTAAAGATATACATTTTTAAATAGCTCTTCCGTGTTTAAAAAAGAAACCTCGGATACGGTACATTCATACAACCTAACTTACCCACTACAAATTACAACGCATTCATTAAAAGGTCACTCTTCTATCTACTGTACGTTACGCATGTTACGAATGCGATTTCAAATTAAGCAGTAAGTGCTTAGTTGCTAAATAGGAAAAATCTTATGTGTTACACTCACATGACTTTCTCTACTCTTGTACAAGCTATTTTTACAAACGCTTATTCTCCATATGCTTCATGTTAATCGAGATGTTAATCTTATTGCTAATTTTCTTGTAGATGCAAGGGGAATATGGTAGGTTTTAAGCGATGGTCAAATATTTTAAGAGGTGGTTGCTATGTGGAGCATTTCATTCTCTTTGTATGTCCAGGACATAAAAAAACGAATAACGAATTCCCGTTTGAGAAACAAGTATAACTATTGGAAAATTCAAACAAATAACACGGAATATCTCGGAAATGGTTCACTCAAACAAAATATATATATATATATATATAAAAGATAAATTGTCTATTAAAACGCGATCTACATTTTTTGGGTAGTAAAATTTTGTCTATCTCTTATGGTTTACCAGTTATGCAAGAGTCGTTCACAATGAAAAATCTTTTGGAGACATTCACAGAAAATTCGAGTTATACATTTTATTTGCCATAAAAGTATCTTAAATATATGATATTTTAATCAAAATCATTTGAGCCATTTTTGAGAAAATTAAAATTTCCAAAAATGATCCATGTAAAGGATAATCTGGGGTGAGGGGATTTTCTTGAAAACCTTCGTGTCGCATCTCTAGAAGATACTGAACCTAAATACCAAGGTTGGTGCTGTTCACAGACACACACACACACACACACATGGACATGTTTCCAAAAATGCTTTTTTTATTCAGGGGGCCTCGAAACATACATTTCCGGTGAAATCTCGGTATCGAATTTTTGGGTGGAATAAAATACTTCCCCTACTTACTATACGTAGTAGAGAAAGTAAAAAGTAACGTTCAAATGTTTATCGGAAACACGGAGGAATAAATTCAGAAGTCTTCTTGCGAAGGAAAACAAAGAAGAATTGGAAACTTTCAAGCGTCTTCCGTCAGATGAAGCCCTAACCAGTGTTTCTAACTCTAGTAGCCAAGATTTCAGTAGAAAGTGTTCGAAAATTTCAGTATATACATTAAAAGTGATGATATCACAAAGCGTGGCTTTACGCCTCAGTTGTTAGGACGCCTTGAGGTTCCAAGTGTGCTGGGTTCGAGATTTAGTTTTATTTATTTATTTTTATAAAGAAGGTTCCTAGGTATGTCCAGAGTTTGGCGTATGGGTGCGAGTGTGCTTGTGTGTTTCGGTTATTTTAATAACCAGTTAGTCTTTAGATAATCAATAATTACTATCAACACTACCACAGGGAAGCAACCTGAATATTGCATAATAGGAATGTGACCTCAGATTTATGAAGCACGAATTTCGTTATTGGCTTTAGCAATTTGTTTACTTAATTATATATTTACCTTGGTATGAGTTATGGCCGAGACCTTCTCTTCCACTTTATCAGGCAACATAATACAACATAATAAAAACATGAATACACAAAGTTCTAATAAAGAACATTAAAATGAAGAAAAGAAAACTTCAATAAAATACAATATAATAAAAACATAAACATACAAAAGTTCCACAAAGATAGTAGAATGAAGAAAACAAAGAATCATTATCAAAATGTTTTAAGCGGATTATTAGTATAGGTGAAAAATTACTCTAAAAGGTAAAATATTTAAGTTTGAAATTTGCTCGAATTAAAATATCAGGAGATTCGCTCGCTTTCGATAAGTAGATCAGTATACAAGTGAAAAAATCAAGAGTTCTACTGAAAAATCAGTAGGGTTGGCAACACTGGACCTAACATTTAAAGCTTTCAGAATAAAATATTTCGAAAATGGCTAACAATAAACGTTTGATGGGATTTTATATTTTAAATGAGCTCCATATTTTTTTCTGGAAAAAGAATTTTTTCATCTATTATGGTTTACAATTGTACAAAATTTAATCTGAATTAGAAGGACTTCATGCACTATTCTCTGAAAATATGTACGTTTTATTGGAAAGGTAGAACCAGACAGAAAAATTCAATTCCACAGCCGCGATTTGAACCACGGATCTTCGGCTTTCCGTGCCGTTGTTCTACCAACTGAAGTAAACTGAGGTACCATGACAACATTTCTGCACAACACTAAATTCCCCAAGTAGCACGCATTTTTCCTCGTAAACCACAAGGCATTCTCAAATTAAGATAAAGTATCCTAATGGCGAATTACACTCTCGTAAATACTTCAAGACCCAGGTTTCATAGTTAACTACTATTAGGTCAATCAATCATTGACTGGCCTGTCGTTTGGTTACAGCAACGGCACGGAAAGGCGATGATCCCTGGTTCAAATCCGGTTCTAGCATTGAATTTTTCTGTCTGATTCTACCTTTTCAACTTTAGCTACACACGGAATGTGGGAAAGACATATTCCTCGTGTGATATGTCAAACATATAATATTTTAATTAAAACAATTAGAGTCGTTTTTGAAAAAATAAAATATAACGAAATGTAATGGGTACTTTAGGATGGGGGCATATTGTGAAAAGTTAGAAACTGGTGAACTTGAGTAATAATTGGGCATTTATCAAAATAGTCCTTTTTACTTTCTCTTAAATTAAATTGAGTTTTATTTATGGACGCTCTTTAACTGCTGTGGTTCTTAGCGTCCCATTCTATATTGGGAGTGAAAGACCGGTAATTTTGCTCAGAGGCCTCTTTATCAGGCTTGAGGTTCTTTCTCTACTAAGTATAGTAAGTAGGGGAAGTATTGCATTCCAACCAAAAATACGATACAATATTTCCCCGGAAATACGTATTTTGAGGCCCCTTGAATAAAAAAAAAGCTTTTTTAGAAAAAGGTCCGTGTTTGTGTGTGAACAGATAACTCAAAAACGAAAGCTCGGATAAATACTAAACTTGGCGTTTAGGTTCAGTAACTTTCAAAGATGCGACATGAATATTTTAAAGAAACCCCCCCCCCCTCAGACTTCCCTTTACTTTGATTTTCTCAAAAAAGACATTCACGATTTTGATTTAAGTATCATATGTTTAAGATATTTTTATGAAAAATGAACTACATATCTAGAATTTTCTGTGAATGGCTTTTGCATAACTGGTAAACCGTAAGATATAGATAATTTTTTTTACACAGAAAATGTAGATCTCGCTAAAACACACAATTTATGTCATATACATTGTTTTGTGAAGTGAAACTTGGTATTTAGGTTCAGTACCTTCCAGAGATGCGACACGAAGGTTTTCAAGAAAATCCCCCCACCTCAGATTACCCTTTACATGGAACATTTTTCGAAAATTTTAATTTTCTCAAAAACGGCTCTAACGATTTTGATTAAAATATCACATGATATTTTTATGACAAATAAAATGTAAATCTTGAATTTTCTGGGAATGTCTCCAAAAGTATTCTTCATTGTGAACGACTTTTGCAAAATTGGTAAACCATAAGGGATAAGACAAAATGTTACTACACAAAAAATGTAGATTGCGTTAAAATACACAATTTATGTCATATACATTTTTTTGTTGAGTGAACCATTTTCGAGATATTGCTTGTTATTCCCTTAAATTTTTCAATACTTATTTTCTCAAATGTGAATTCGTTATTCATTTTTTTGTCTTGGATATGCAAAGAGTATTAATCTGCGGCAAAGAGAATAGTGCTGCACATAGCAATCAGCTATTAAGAGTAATGTCTATGCTTAAAGGCTATTGTATTTCTATATTGCCCTTGTAAATATATATCCCCCTTACACCTACAAGAAAATTTGGAATAAGATAGAGTCTCCAAATGTTTATCTCGATTAACATGAAGCATATGGAGAATAATCGTTTGTAAAAATAGTTTGCACAAGAGTAGAGTAAGTCATGTGAGTGTAACACATCAGAATTTTTTTTGTTCTGGTAATGCAAAGAGAATGGAATACTCCGCATAGCAACCAGCTCTTAAAATATTTGACTATAGCTTAAAGCCTACCAATTCCCCTTGCATCTACAAGAAAATTAACAATAAGATAAACATCTCGATATCCCGATTAACATGAAGCATATGGAGAATAAGTGTTTGTAAAAATAGTTTTTACAAGAGTAGAGAAAGTCTGGTGAGTGTAAGACATCAGATTTTTTTATGTCCTGGACATGCAAAGAGAATGGAATGCTCCACATAGCAACCAGCTATTAAAATATTTGACTATCGCTTAAAGCCTACCATATTCCCCTTGCATCTATAAGAAAATTAGCAATAAGATTAACATCTCGATATCTCGATTAACATGAAGCATATGGAGAATAAGCGTTTGTAAAAATAGTTTTTACAAGAGTAGAGAAAGTCACGTGATTGGAACATATCAGATATGTGGGCAGATACTTTGCCAAAATTACATTTTTTGGTTTCAGGGAACCTGAAAACATTACATTTTGGATGGAACACAGCAGTTCCTCTACCTACTGTGGAAAGTAAGACTTTTAGAGAAAGTAACAAAGAAATATCCATTGTCAAAATGCTAATGTCAAGAATAGGAGATGAGGACATCTCAGAAATAATGGGAATCAAAGTGCTACAGTAAGAGAATAAAACACAAAAGATTTGCAAATAGTTTTTTCTGAACAAGTGGTGCAACTAACTTTAAGTAACTACTTCAGAAATTCAAACAAAGAGGTTGGTAGGTTTAATCAATGTCATAGCTTCTAAGGAAGTGACACAGAGCGATAATTTTGCAATGAAGCGTGGATTTACTGATATCAGGCGCGTGTCTATACGAGATTAATGCTTAATGGATGACGTAGTTATATGTAGAGAAGTCTCAATAAAATATCCTTCTAGTTACAGAAGTGAATGCAAATCTCATGATCATAAATTATTGTTGTTGTTCTTCAAAACCCTTTTACTGTCAAGTGTCGGGTTTACCTCTTTCCATCCATTCCTTCCATACATCTCCATCTATACGCATTCTTTTTGTTTCACCCCTTTTTTGCCTCGTTTTTGTGCTTTTCGTTTTGTGATATTTTCCCTTTTAATTCTCAGACTTTCTCTTCCTAGTACTTTCTCTACTATGTATAGTAAGTAGGGGAAATATTGCATTCCACCCAAAAATTTGATACCGAGATTTTACCGGAAATACATGTTTTGAGACTCCCTGAATCCAAAAAAGCTCTTTTAGAAAAAGGTCCGTATGTGTGCCTGTGAACAGCATAAAAACGAAAAGTTGGATAAACAGCAAACTTGGTATTTAGGTTCCGTATCTTTCAAAGATGCGACACGAAGATTTTCAAGAAAATTCCCCCACTCCAGATTACCCTTTACATGGAACATTCTTCGAAAATTATGATTTTCTAAAAAATTTGATTAAATATCACATTTTAAGATATTTTTATGACAAATAAAATGTATATTTTGAATTTTGTGGGGATGTCCCCATAAGTCTTCTTCATTTTGAATGGCTTTGGTATAACTGGTAAACTGTAAGAGATAGATAAAATTGTTCTAAACAAAAATGTAGAGCTGATTAAAACACACAATTTATGTCATATACATTTTTTTTTGTGGAGTGAACCATTTACGAGACATTCATTGTAATTAGTTTGAATTTTGCAATACTTATCTTTTTCTCAAATGAAATTCGTTTTTTCCCCTTTTTTATGTCCTGGACATGCAAAGAGAAGGGAATGTTCCACATAGCAACCAGCTCTTAAAAGATATGACTATCGCTTAAAGCCTACCATATCCCCCTTGTATCTACAAGAAAATTAGCAATAAGATGCAAATGTATTTAATGGGAACCTACAATTACCCCAAAATGACCATCACAATGCCCTTCAAATACACAACTAATGGCATTTACGTTCCCCCATAATATTAAACTTTTATTCAAGACATTTCTTTCTACAACGCTTAGTTTTGTAGATACTGCACAGTCTCAACTTAAATGGTCCACCCTGTATATATATCTTTTATAAAAAAGTTTTAGAAGAGGGGGTAGAGAAGGTAATGTGATTGTAATACATAAGATCTTTGGTTACATGAAACTTGTAATTTTGCTTAAAAGCGTGATGGATTACTAAATTCTTTGTCAAAGGGTCATTTTATTTGTCGCTATCTAGCTCATACGGCGACGTGGAGGTGTCCTTTTAAATATCTGAAAACTGTTTAATTAGTTTCATGCAACATTTGTTACTTTTATAAATTCTAGTCCTTACTAACATTAATAACGTTTCAGAAGTAGGCAGATCGATTTCATAAATTATCGTTTTCTAGGTATTCTTTGAAATAATGATATCGGTAAGAATATTTTCTAATAAGCTTAATTGCAATAAATGGGACTAATAATATTTCACAATTAATTATTACGGCCATTTTCAGTAACTGTAAATTACGGCATGAGCGGTAAAGGCATTTCGAAGCACGTGAATCTGTTTGCTTTTGTTTCTCAGCTGAAGCTCTCAGAAAATAGAGTTTCTATTTTCTCTACTGCTCATCTAGTAGTTAAGAGATAGTATTCCATCCAAAATTTGATATCTAGATTTAACCGGAAATACATTTGCGAGGGGGATCCCGAATCCAGAAGAAAGAATTTTTTTTTATAAAAACCCCTTAATTAAAAGACGAAATATCGGATAAATACCAAACTTGGAATTTTAGTTCAGTATCTTCCAACGATGTGACATGAAGATTTTTAAATTCCTGACCCTAAACTACCTTTCACATGGCATTTTTTTAAATGTGTATTTTCTAAAAAAAATCAAACGATAAATACAATGTACCCAACGGCAAATAAAACACGTATTCTCTTGTTTCGGAAAGAATTTTGGTAAACCATAAGAGACAAACAAAATTTTAATAATCACAAAACATAATTTATTTAAAATACAATTTATTTCAACCAACTCTTTTAGGGCATCAGCTATTTCTAAGATATTAGTTTTATTGGTTTGAATTTTTCAATACTTTATGAATTCTATATTGAAGTTCTGTCAACCTTAACAGCGGTGTTATGGAAAAAGCATGACACACATATAGCGACCTGTTTTGTAACATTTGGTATTGATATTCCCTTTCTAAGTATAACGAAGTGCGAAATGAAATTATTTATGCAAACTTTATCTGAACGAAGTTAAGTAGATAAAAGAATAAGCTTTTGGAAGACTTGTTCTAGAAGTATATATGTACAAATAAAAAATAATGGGTAGAGAAAGTCATATGAATGCAATACATAAGGTTTTCTTAAATCTATCTGTTTACTTCCGGGATATTTTAATTAATACTTCAGTATGTATTATCCTGAGGATTGTAGCATTTCATGAAAAAAACTGGTGTTACATTTACATGACTTACTTTATCCAATGTCGTTTATTTTTATCTTTTCTACACAGCTTTTGAAGTTAAGAAAAACATTAGATGCTCTTTTGTATTATTAATCAAAAAGGTTAATAGTACAAAGCTCCCAAAATTTGTTTTTTTTATCACGATTCTCATTCTTTAGAAATATGTGGCGAGTTACGTACAAGATAATGAAATAAAATCAATGTTGTAAAATGTTAATAAAAGTTGCCATATTATCATGTTTTCTAAAACAAGGCAACAAATAAACATGTTGCTTTTGGATTCTACTCTTTTATACTTTCTCTACCATGAATATGGTAGGTAAAGGTATTGGAGTCCACCCAAAAATTCGATACAGAGATTTCACCGAAAACACATGTTTTCCCTGAATCAAAAAAAGCATTTTTAGAAAAAGTTCCATGTGTGTATGTGCACAGCATAACTCTAACACGAAAAGTCGGATAAACACCATACTAAGTATTTAGCTTCAGTAACTTCCAAAGATGCGACACGAAAATTTTCAATACTAACCCCCACCCCAAATTACACTTTACTTGGAGCATTTTTTCAAAATTTTTGATTTTCTAAAAAGTGACTCATGACAAATAAAATGTATATCTTGAATTTTGTGGCAATAGCCGATGATTCGGAAGGTATGTTTTATAATCTTGTATAACTGCTAAACACCAAGCGATAGACGAAAACGTACTACACAAAAGTTGTACATCTATTTAAAACGCACAATCTGTCAAATAACTTTATTGTGGCATAAGCCATTTCTGGGATATCCGTTATTAGTGGCTCTAATTGTTCATTACTTGGTCATTCTTTTAAAATCCTGTCAGTTGTTTCTCGCGATTTCATGGAAGCAGTATGGAATTTTAAGGCCAACGTATAGCGTAAAGTTCTGACACATTTGTCTATCGTTTTTCCCTTTGTATCTATAACGAAGTGTGTGATGTGGCTATTTCCGCAAAGGTGTATCTCGATTAAAATGAAGTAGATAGAAGGATAAGCCTTATTAAGATTAGTTTGTATAACCACTAACAAACGATAGAGGATGGAGAAATTCATGTGAGTTGTTATATGGGATTTTTTTAATATTCTTAAAAATATTGTTATAAAAGTATCCTAAAATTAACGGGTGATAGAGTATCAGAAGAAAAAAATTATTTGGAAACAAATATTAACCACATTTTATGTGTTGCGAAAGCCTTGTTTAATAACAATGAATTTTTCTTAAATGAAAATAAAACAAAAACAAATCTGATATGTTATACTCACATGACTTTCTCTACTCTAGTACAAACTATTTATACAAACGCCTACTCTCCATCGACTTCATGTTAATCCAGATAAGAATTTTCAGAAACTATCGTATAGCTAATTTTCTTGCAGGTGCAAGGGAAATATGGTAGGATTTAAAGCGATAGTCAAAGCAAAAAAAAAAAAAAAAAAAGGAATAACCAATCCCCATTTGAGAAAAAGTATAAGTATAGGAGAATTCAAACAAATACCAAGGAATATCTCGGAAATGGTTCGCTCCATAAAAAATGTATATGAGATAAATTATGTGTTTTAACGAGATCTGCATTTCTTGTGTAGTAAATTTTGCCTATCTCTTACGGTTTACCAGTTATATTCATTCAGAATGAAGAGCACTTTTGGGGAATCCCAGAAAATTCAAGATATATATTTCATTTGCCATGAAAATACCTTAAACATATTATATTTTAATAAAAATCGTTACAGCCATTTTTGAGAAAATAAAAAATTTCGAAAAATGTTCTATGTAAAGGGTTTATTCAGGGAGCTTCAATATATGTGTTTCCCACGAAATCTCGCTGTCGAATTTTTGGGTGGAATGTAATACTTCCCCTACTTAGTATACGTAGTAGAGAAACTAATTATTGCCTTTGCTTTGAAGTATAAAGGAGTACGTTAGAGCTGCAGGATGTTTAGCATTGTTGTGGATAATTTCTTGACGTGAGTAAAAACGTAATATTGAAAATTTGCACAAAAATATCATGAATACTCTACCGGATATTATGATAACTTTGACCTGCCTAGATGCAGATTACAGAAAATAATAATTATATACATGGCCCTCAAATTAGCAATACATTTCCATTTGATATATCTGAATTGGATAGATCGTCCCTAAAACATAGCATTTCTTATTGACTCTTGGACAGACTATTTTACAATTTAAGTGATTTTTTCAAAGTAATTTTAGACATGAGTTGAATTTTTAGTGATTTTTATCTGTTATGTTTGAACTTTAATTGACAAGTGTAATTTTGTATACTTTTTGACTATTGTTTATAGCATCTGTATGCTATGCATATAAATTAATATTCAATTGAATTAAACTAATTTTTCGCGTTAAACCCCTACATCCTGTGATATTTTATATATATGTGTGTGTGTATGTGTGTGTGTGAAATTATCGTGCAGTAAACTTGAAGTTTTTTTAACGCTGAATCCTTCTACAAGTATTTACTCCTTTGAACTGCAATGTTATCAGATCCCTTTATATTCGTAATTATGAGACCAAAGTTCCCTGAAATTCACCAAAACTGACGGATATTAGTACTCTTTGCCCCTCAAGCAATCATTTAATAAATATACTTTATAGTAACTGGACGCTTTACTCGTTGATATCATAGTTTCATAGAAGTTTCAGAAATTGTAGGATCAACTATTCTTTGTTGATTAAGGATACTCATTGTGAAATTTCTAAAATCCACTATTTCTGTTTGATAAATTTGAAATTTCAATACGGAAATCAGGCTTTAATGTAGAATATGTTCACCAAATTTAATGCATATTTTTAAATTAGTTTCAGATATGTTAAATTATCGTTCTTTTTTTCTAAAAATTGCTCCAACGATGCAATTATTTTTTAAGCATTTAATATTTTATTGTTGAACTATCTAATAGTGTGTTAATAAATTTTAATGATGAATTTTTAATTATCCTACTAGCTCGGGAGAAAATATATGTTAAATATGAGTCTTCAATTTTTTGCTTGAAATTTACACAATATTGTAACGTGGAACTCGACCCACAACTGGGAAATGGCATCAGATTTTATAAAGTGGTGTAATTGGAACAAACCGTACAACGGGGACATTACGTTGCAGAGGCTGCATAACGAAGTATATTTATTAGGTCAATCACTCAATCGTCACTCTGCTGCCTAGCAGATACGCGTCTACGTTTAACTTGGCTCTCGAAACCCGACCTAGTGCAGTATCTTTTTTATTAAGTGAATCAAGTCCTGCCAGATGTATCTTCAGATAAGTCCTTGGGATGTGTATCTAAGCTCCTGCAACTCGGGGTCCATCGAGGGCCCCAAACCTCATCTCGATTAATTAAGTGTCCTAGCCAATACTGTTTATAGAACCTAGTGTCGTCATTTGACACTTTCTAGCTTCCCCATGGCTGTCGACCTCCATGGTGTAATGATTACCATGCTAGCATCTAGTTCCCGAGGTCGTGGGTTCAAACCCGGTGGAGGGCGATGGATTTTTTTGAGCGTAAAAATTCTTGGCATGACTTCCTTCAGGAAAGTAACGCCGGTGGTCCCGTGTCGTAGATTTACGGCACGTAAAAGAACCTCAAGCCTGATAAAGGGGCCTCTGAGCAAATTTACCAGTCTTTCACGCCCAATATAGAATGGGACGCTATTAACCATAGCAGTTAAAGAGCGTCTATAAATAAAATTCAGTTTAATTTAATCCCGGTACCGACTACCTCTTTCGTCTTTGATTGCCACCCCTGTTGTTAGCAACACCAGGGTTTTCCAACCCGAGGTTCCCTACAATATGAGCGTGACTGTTTAATAACATCGCAACTAAGGTTGTTAATAAGATATTCATATCATTATCATTTTTATCCTGTTATTTATAGGTAGGCATACAGTATTTCATTTACTTAAATCTAACGAAAAGCACATCGTGTGGAAGCAATTGAAGATGAAAATGTGCTGACAAATGAAAACCCGAGAAGAGAGAGTTTAAAAATAGAACGCTCAAAATACTGTTTCTGACTTAGTGAATGTACATTTCCTTCATTTTCTCTCCTCTGCAGCTAATTTAGTATTTAAAGACTCCCGAGGCCTCTCTTGAATGGTTTGTTAACCTATCCTTTTTTATTGTTATACGACATACTTTAAAAGGTCGTACAGTTATGAAAGTTATACGGAACTGAACTAGAGGTCTGTAGTTTTTTATAGCACTAAAATCCACATTTATGAATTTTAGCATTTTTTTTAGCATTTTTCAGAGTATGCTTGTATTCTCAGGTGAGAATCATTATTTCAAAACTGAGCTCAAACTAATTTAGATGATTCTTTTTAAGTAGTAGATACATGCATTAGGATTTACAAGAAAGGTACTAAAATGACTGCAATTATATTTAGATATTTGTGATTAATTGAAACAATTAAAATGTGACAATTGGAGTCAAAATATTTCGTTGGAGTACAAACATCGAGTGAAAGTTTAATCTAGATACCCTTTGTGCTTGTGTGAAAAGTAGGTTGTGTTTGCCTGCATAAATAATTAGTTACTCTTCAAGAGGTAACTTGATTTTAGATGAATCAGAAGCTCGTGTTGTTTTCTCAATTTATTGCTTAAAACCTTTTACGTATTAATATCAGCCTAGGCCGGCAACATAGTGATTCCATTGGATAGTTGAACCAACAAATATAGGCGTGTTCTGTGAACACGTGACTGGAACTTTTACGCTTAGGTTTCCTCAGTTACTGCACGTTATCGTATATATTTTTACTTTCTGTACTACGTATAGTAAGTGGGAGAAGTATTCCATTCCACCCAAAAATTCGATAGGACCCAGATGTCACCGGAAATATATATTTTGAGGCCTCTTGAATAAAAAAGGACCCAGCATTTTTGAAAAAGGTCCGTATGTGCCTGTGAACAGCATAACTCAAAAACAAAAAGTCGGATAAATACCAAACTTGGTATTTAGGCTCAGTATCTTTCAAAGATGCGACACAAACATTTTCAAGAAAATTCACCCATTCCAGACTACCCTTTAGATGGAACATTTTTCGAAAATTTTGATTTTCTCAAAAAGGCTGTAACGATTTTGATTGAAATATCATACGTTTAAGATACTTTTATGGTAAATGAAATGTATATCTTGAATTTTCGGGCAATATCCCGAAAAAGTCATCTTCCTGGATGAATTTTGCATAACTGGTAAACCGGAAGAGATAAAAAAAATACTACACAAAAAATGTAGATCTCGTTAAAACACACAATTTATGACATATACATTTTCTTTTGTATAGTGAACCATTTCCGAGATATTCCTTGTTATTTTTTTGAATTTTACAATATTTATACTTTTTCCTCAAATGGAAATTCGTTACTTATAATGTCCTGGACATGCAAAGAGAATGGAATGCTCCACATAGCAACCAGCTCTTAAAATATTTGACTATCGCTTAAAGCTTACCATATTCCCCTTGCACCTATAAGAAAATTAGCAATAATATAGTTTCTGCATATTTTTATATTGATTAACATGAAGTAGATGGAAAATAAGCGTTTGTAAAAATAGTTTGTATAAGAGTAGAGAAAGTCATGTGAGTGTAACACATCAGATATTTTACATTTGAAACTACGTGGACAAAAACAGTAATTCCTGAAGGGTAAAGCTGTTACGTTGATAAGTGCGAACTTTCACGTCTTGTTTTCTCATATTCATTGTGTAAAATAAGCTAATAAAGAGAAAAGTTGGTGTTCATAGAAAAGTCAAGGCCTGGTATTAACTAAATGCAAAATGTTTTGTGAAGCGCAGTCTATTGAAACCAAAATTAATCACAACACAGAGCATTACAAATACAAAGTATTACTGATGATTATGGAATCCATTACTCAAAAAAGTAGCATTTTTCAGGGTCAATGATTGAAATGGCCTTTTTAATTCTTAGACCTAATTGTACAAACGAGGTCAAGTGTTAACAGCATCGAAACAAAACAATATTCCTTGGATTACTTAACCTAATATTAAACTGCAGTTTAAAGATTTTTAAACTCTAATTTTGAATTAATGTATATTTCATTTACGTCCCCCCGTTCTTTTTGGAATTATTGTTCAATTATCTATAACATTTTATGGTCTTACCCGGCATTGCATTGCTACATCCTCCAAGTATGGGGTTGAAAATAGTCATGGGGTGGTTTTTGAAAGTCATAAGTAATCAATAATTTGTACTTGTACCCAAACCTTAGGTGTCCAAAATTTTGTCCAGATTTATCAAATAGTGACAATTTGCACATAAGGGGTTGAAAAATATGAGTATACGCAGTATGGTATTCTATAATTGTCTCAAAGTCCTGTAATTAAAACGCATAAATTTGAGCCTTGATTAACCAAGCAGTACAGTTTTTTCTATAAGGGATTGAAAATAAAATAAACTTACCCTTTTAAACGTTCGAGCATAATTCAAATAAGTATTAGGTGTTTTTTGGAAGTTTAAAGTAACCTATGATTTTTGCCAACCCCTGTTGTATAATTGTGCAATATTTTGACCATATGGTTTAAACAGTGCAAATTACTGTATAAGGGGTATAGATATTGTAGGGGTAGTTTTTCTGAAGTTGCAAGTTAGAATTTTCATTGGGCCCTATAGTATAAGCGTACAAAGTTAAATATAGATAGGCCAAAGAATGTTGATTTGTATGTTAGGGGTTGAAAGTAGGGATTGTATGTAAGGGTAGCTTATTATTTTTGTCAGTTTATAGGATACAAATGCATCAAGATTTAATTTACAAAATGATACCAAAAATAATACTAGATAAAGCTTAAGTGAGATATGATGGAAATGACGATATACAAGCTCCCTAAAATAAATAAATTTTAAAATATTTCAAGCCTCCCCATTTACTCCTTTAGGCTTGAAGTCATAACACCTGCCATATTTGCAACAAAGTGCCAGAACCAGTCTCTGACATATTCAACAAAACGGATTGAAATTTGGTGATGTGTATATAAAAAAGAAACTCTTAACCCCCCAGTTTTCAAATTTTGGAGACATTATGTAGCCTGTGAACATATGGAAGAATAGGAGTTTTCAGTAATGAAAGAATTATAAAACTCGAGTTTGTGGTTTTTGAGCCCCCCCCCCCGCATACACTTTCTCTTTTTATGATAGGAATATAAATTATGAATTAATTTTATGAAGCAATGCACATTAATTAAATTATATAATCTTGTAAGACATGAGTTTTTGCCATGATTGCGTTCTTTTATATTATTAATCCAATTATAAGCCTTTAAAAGCTAACGTTATATCCCAAGGCTGTTTTTTCCAGCTTTAATTTTTCTTTACAGAAGTCTATCAAAATATGGTTTTCTGGAGATGAGACCTATCTAACTAGATTTCTCATTTTCTAAAATATCTTTTTAGAGCTTCAGTACAGATGGAGAGAAACGCAGGGCGTTGAGGCTATGCTCCTGACCGACTGCGCATGTTTTTAGCGCAGCAGATAAAAGTGGCTTGACTGGTACAAGGTCAACCTAGGACTACATATGTCCTGCTGCAGGCAACTTGGATTTTCAATCCTCAACACTACAAACTAGCTAATATATTTGCTGCAAAATTTAGAAAATGTTTCAAACTTTATGCAGGTTGAAAGAAATGACAAAAGTTGCCATTCTTTCCTGACCATACGGATTTATGAGGGTTATTTTGACTGCTGATCCCATCCCATGCAACAGAGACACGCCTACACTTCTAGCTCTAACAAATAAACGGCATATCGTTTGCACCTTTTCTAAGTTTCGCAAGAAGTGTATTACTGGCGTGCTACTAAGAGAAAAGCATTTTTAGGCATGAAAGTGAAAAACTGACAATTTAATGCTAAACCCTTTTAGGGGGAATAGGAGGTACAAAATGTTCAAATTTGACGTTTTCTATTTTTGATAAAACTAAAGCTTGTGATTCTTCTTGGCTGTGGATATATTGTGGTTTACTGGGTGCCTAAAGTATTCGAACATTTAAAAAGTAGAATTAAATTAAATACATGGCTTTTTATTTTCTCTACAACGTACCAAGTTAAGTACGGGAAGCATTGCATTTCACCCAAAAGTTGCATGTGAGATTTTACAATAAATACTATTTTTAGGCCCCTGAATAAAACAAAATTCAGAAAAAGGTTCATGTGTGTCTGTGAATAGCGTAACTAAAAATGACAAGTCGAATAAATACCAAACTTGGTATATAAGTTCAATAAAATCTCCCCACCCCACACAACCCTTTGCATGGAAAAAATCCGATATTTTTATTTCCTCAAAAATGAATTTAACAGTTTTGATTGAAATGCCATATATTTAAGATATTTACATAAATTTTCTGCAAAGAACCTATGAAGTCACCTCATTTTGAAGAATTTTGTATAACTTGGAAGCGCAAAGATAATCAAAATCTCGTTAAAATACACAGTTTATGTTAAGTACATTTTTTGTGGCATTTACGATTTCCAAAATATTCTTTGTTATTGGCTTGAATTTTCAAATACTTATACTCTTTTCAAGTGGTAAATCACTATTACTCTCTCCCTGCCACGTTAAGAAATATAAAATAGAGAATTATTTTATTCCACCCAAAACTTTGATAATATTTGACCAAAATACACACTTTCAGTCCCTCCGAATCCCCCAAAAATGCATTTTGATAAAAGGGATCGTGTGTGTGAATCAGTACAACTCAGAAACGAAAATCTGATAACTACCAATCTAGACATTTAGGTTCACTATCTTCCAAAGATGTGACACGAAAATTTCCAAAAGAATCCCATTTCTTTGCCCTTTAAACCACCCCAGTTCTTAACAACACAATACCCTCCTCTTTCCTATTTATTTCTATTATCTATATACCTTTGTCTTTCCAAACTGTTGTTCTATGTATCTTCAACTATTTTTCTCATATGCTTCCAGAAACTTTGAGGTAAATAAAATTATTCACTCTGGTCTCCAAATTAATGACACTCGTTATGCGATCAGAAGACAACACAGAATGGAGATAGAGTAATCTTTGGAATTCAATAAAGTTGGCTATACTTCTTGAGTTAAGGTTCAATTGAGAACATCTCGAAATCACCTTTCCTAAACATATGTGCTCTTTTCTCAAAACCGACAAAAGCTACAAAGCTACAACTATCCATACTTTTAAAAGACAATATATGAAACACGCTTAGCTGTATTTATAGATTTCATTATTTAATATTTTTAAGTACTGGTCATTTTATCTTAGCATTTTAAACAACTTTAGAGAGAGGATATTATATAAATGCGTAAATAATATTAATTTCTTGAGTGGCATGGAATAAATTTTTATATTTCTTAACGTGGCAGGGAGAGAGTAATGTAGTAAAAAACCCAACCTTCTCTTTCAGAGGTAGTCTGTGAAAAAATGAAGCTGAAGATGTAAACATTTTTATAATTTTTCTCCCAGGCTCTCTGGATTAACAACCGCGCATATAAATATGAACCTTCACATGTATGCTGGTATAATTTTTAACACACGTCTATCAAGTTCTGCAAGAAGTATGCATGTTTCCTTAGTTCATGCATATTCAGATAAAGCACACACTTCCCAGAGCATTCCATTCTCTTTGCATGTCCAGCACATAATAAAACGAATAACGGATTCTCATTAGAGAAAACGTATAAGTATGGAAATATAATTAAAACAAATAACAAGGAATATCTCGGAAATGGTTTAGTCGAATAAAAACAAGCAAAAAAATCTGATGTGTTACACTCACATGACTTTTTCTACTCTTGTACAATCTATTTTTACAAACGCCTATTCTCCATATGCTTCATGTTAATGAGATATCGAGATGTCAACCTTAATGGTAATTTTCTTGTAGGTGCAAGGGGAATATGGTAGCTTTTAAGCGATAGTCAAATATTTTAACGCTGGTTGCTATGTGGCCAATTCCATTCTCTTTGCATGTCCAAGACATAAAAAAATGAATAACGAATTTGAGAAAAAGTACAAGTATTGGAAATTTTAAGGAAATAACAAGCAATATCTCGAAAACGGTTCACTCAACAAAAGAAATGTATATGACATAAGTTGTGTATTTTAACGCGATCTACATTTTTTGTGTAGTAAAATGTTGTCTATCTCTTATGGTTTACCAGTTATGCAAAAGTCGTTCACAATGAAGAATACTTTTGGGGACATTCCCAGAAAATTCGAGATATACATTTCAGTCTCATGAAATTATCTTAAACATATGATATTTTCATCAAAATCGTTAGAGCCATTTTTGAGAAAATTAAAATTTTCGAAAAATGTTCCATGTAAAGGGTAGTCTGGGGTGGGGGATTTTCTTGAAAACCTTCGTGTCGCATCTCTGGAAGATACTGAACCTAAATACCAAGTTTAGTGTTTATCTGACTGTTCGTTTTTGAGTTATGCTGTTTACACACACACACGGACATGTTTCCAAAAATGCTTTTTTGGTTTCAGGAGGTCTCTAAACATATATTTCCGTTGTAATCTCGGTATCGAATTTTTGGGTGGAATGCAATACTTTCCCTACTTACTATACGTAGTAGAGAAAGTGACAAAAATTGTGCGTTTTAACGAGATCTACATTTTATGTGTACTAAAATTTTGTTTATCTCTTACGGTTTACCATTATGCAAAAGTCATTTAGAATGAAGAGGATTTTTGGGGACTTTCCCAGAAAATTCAAGATATACATTTCATTTGCCATAAAAATATCTTAAACATATGATTATTTAATCAAAATCGTTAGAGACATTTTTGAGAAAATCAAAATTTTCGAAAAATGTTCATGTAAACGGTAATCTGGGGTAGGGGATTTTCTTGAAAATCTTTGTTGTGCATCTTTGAAACATACTGCATCTAAATATCAAGTTTGGTACTTATCCAACTTTTCGTCTTTGAATTATGCTGTTCATAGACACACAGACAAGATACACGTGGGCCTTTTTCTAATGTTTTTGGATTCAGGACCTCTAAACATGTTTCCGTGAAATCTCGATATCGAATTTTTGGGTGGAAGCAAAACTTCCCCTACTTACTATACGTAGTAGAAAAAATAGAAATTAACGCTTTTATTTCTATCCTATTTACTTAAACCAAATGAGCATCTATTCGTTCACAGTCAGTGAATGAATTTATCTTAGCGGTATAAAAACGATGTTCTGCTAATTTGGTAAGAAAGAAATAATTCAAAACAAATATGCTTTACACTTACTGGTTAATAAATTCTGAATAATAATTAAACTCTGAAAAATTGATAGCAAAATTAGCAAAACTTACAGGAACACTGATTAATGGGGAGAATGGCAAAAATTCTTAAAAATGGTATATTTAGCTTCTTGTGCAGTCGTATTGTTCTCTTTAATTTCTTACATAGCTTATCATTATAGGCATAATTCTTATATTTTAAATATATTTTTCAAAACGGTAGTGCATCTGTCATTTTTTATGATGACTTCTACACCCTTCACACAAAAACTTAATAACCCCTACACACTTTGGAGTAGTGAGGTAAACTTCAG
The DNA here is from genome assembly GCA_030765065.1 of Deroplatys truncata. Classification (NCBI taxonomy): domain Eukaryota; kingdom Metazoa; phylum Arthropoda; class Insecta; order Mantodea; family Mantidae; genus Deroplatys; species Deroplatys truncata. The sequence continues at coordinate 49,957,906 of CM060985.1, forward strand.
TCTATCTCTTAAGGGATGTTTCTTTCTTTGCAAATATATGCGAGTTTTTTAAAGATTTATTTTGAACAGCTTTTTCTGCGAATGTTATTTTCTGGTATAAAAAAGCTGTTTACTGAGAAACTATTGAACAGATAAATTATATTTTAGGATGATAAGAAAACCTAAGTGCTAGTATAGAACTACTTTGGGATTAATAATATCGTTCATTATTTACAAAATAGTTGCTGATACGTTTTAATAAAGAAAATAATTTGATCTTGCATAGGAAATAAATATATTGTATAAAAGTAGATGAATGAACTTAGATGGCATACATCTACATCCTACAAAAAAACTGAATCTGATATATGAAATAGTTTCTGATATAATGGGTTGAATTTAAAAGGTTTAACATTACCAGATATAACAATATTAAATTTTCAACTTTATGATCCATTATATGTATCAGAAGTTTTAGTGTATCAGATTGAATTTTTACATTATGTGGATGCAAGTCTTCTTAGTTCACTGATATACTTTTATGCAATAATGTGGTTTATTCTTTTCTTAGTTACACAAGATCTTTTATTAAAATGTTTGAGTAATTAATTTTTTAAAACATCACCAACCGAATTATTACCAGAAAATTATTTAAACTCCACCATTGAGATGTTGTTTTTATTATACATAAATTTCATTGAGCTGTCTTCAACATTTCCTGAGAAAATGGGACAGTTATATAAAAAATATCATTTGGAGAAAACACTCATAATGTCAAAATGGAGAAAAAACTGGCGTATATTTAAAAATTGTATTGCTTGGACACCTGGAAGCTACCATATTAGGCGCGGCACCAAATTGTAGACCAGACCTTCCCCTAAAAGATGAGCTAAAATGCATCTCTGCACTGCAAAGAGTATAGTAGTTATTATTTTATATTTTCTCTACTACGTATAGTAAGTAGGGGAAGTATTACATTCCACCCAAAAATTCTATACCGAGATTTCACCGGAAATACATGTTTTGAGGTGCCCTGTGTACAAATAAACATTTTTAGAAACATATGCGTGTGTGTGTCTGTCTCTGTGAACAGCATTACTCAAAAACGAAAAGCCGGATAAATAATGAACTTGGTATTTGAGTTTAGTGTCTTCCAGGGATGCAACACGAAGATTTTCAAGAAAATTCCCGCACCCTTTACATGGAACATTTTTCGAAAAATTTTTTTCTCAAAAATAGCTGTAACGATATTGATTAAAGTATCATATGTTTAAGATATTTTCTTGGCAAATGAAATGTGTATCTTGAATTTTCTGGGAATGTCCCCAAAAGTTCTCTTCATTCTGAATCACTTTTGCATAACTGGTAAACCGTAAGACATAGACAAAAGTTTACTACACAAAAAATGTAGATCTTGTTAAAACAAAAATTTATGTCATACATTTGTTTTTTCCAGTGAACCATTTCATAGATATTCCTTGTTATTTGTATCAATTTTGGAAATTCATTATTCGTTTATTTTTGTCCTGGACATGCAAAGAGAATGGAATGCTCCACATAGGCACCAGCGCTTAAAAGATTTGACTATCGCTTAAAGCCTACCATATTCCCCTTGCAAATAAGCAATAAGATGAATAAGAAAGAATAAGTGTTTGCAAAAATAGTTTGCACAAGAGTAGAACAAGTCATGTGAGTGCAACACTTCAGATTCCTCTTTTTTTTGTGAGTGTGTGTGTGTGTGTGTGTGTGTGTGTGTGTGTGTGAAGTGATGCAGAATTCAGAGTACAAAATGGCCGATGCACTATCACTTTTAAAAATATATATAAAGTATAAGTATCTGCCTGCAGTGATAGAATATGTATGAAATTAAAGAGACAATACCAAATTATAAGACTAAGAGAAAATAATAAAGATGCCATTTTTTGCTACAGTAGGCCATTTAGTCTCCTCTTAAAAATTAAATTTAAAATACATGTTTATTTAATATACATTTTTATAACTCTACTCAAAATATAAATTAATGTTTGCGTCGAAAGGGCGATTCTTGGGTAGGGTGGTCCTGCTTTTCGCAGGATACTCCTTTTTGGCAGCTTATCCTGCAGCCCGCCAAGAGACGCTAAACGTTATAAATATCCTGTATTTCAAAACCATCCTGCGAAATGGAAAACACGCAATTTTTTCATCATTGTGCAAATGACATTACGAAATAAAGGAAATAGTATCATCAAAAACTGCATAGTATAAGTTTGCAGCCTTATAAAAAACAGTTGTTGAAACTGAAATTGTGAAACTTCTGGTCCGTTTCAAGTTTTTTAACGTCCGTGTGCAGTGAAGGATAACTGTAGTGTATAACTTTCAGTAATAATGCCGAAAGTTAAAGGAAAATGTGTATTAAACAATGAGCTACGATCTCTCTATTCATTTATCGTCCAGGATAAACCTAACAATGATGCACGCTGCATGAAATGTTCAGCATTGTTTTCAATAGCGAATGGCGGAAAAAGTGAAATTTTACGACACGTCCAAACAAAGAAGCATAAGCTGGCCGACAATGCTGCTGCTTCCAGCTCATCCCTTACAACGTTCTTTCGAGGAGCTGAATTTGGATCAACTGAACAGAAATTGACTGCTTCTGAAGGAAGTTTTGCATTCCACACCATTCAACACAACCAAACATTTCATTCACCAGACGTACAACTAAATTGGTTCAGAAATGCTTTGAACCCAAATATTAGTGTGTAAAGACAAAGAGTGAGGTATCGTGATTAATGTGATCAGCCCATTTGCCGTGTCAGAAGTAGTAAAGGAATTGGAAAAAGCAAATTATGTCACTGTGTTCACGGACTGTTCAAATCATTATTCCATAAAACTATTTCCCCTCCTGGTTCGTTAGTTTGATTATAACAATGACGTTCAAGTAAAAGTTCTGGACTTTCAAGAAAAGTTAGGGGGAAGTGCTGATATTATTTCTTCATATGTATTGAAGACGCTTAGAGATTATCATCTCGAAAATGAAACAGTTGGACTCTGTGCAGACAACACAATACACACTTGGGCGGTTCATCTAACAAAGGATCTAATAATGTATATTACAAAGTGCAAAAAGCGCTTGAGAGATCAATTGTTGGAGTAGGCTGTAGTGCTTACATTGTCAATAATACAATAAAAACTGTTGTATTATATTGACAATGAAAAACTAAGAGACCTTGAAAATGATGGCCTAATTAATGTTTCAGATTTCAAAAGAAATGCCTCAGAATTTTACTCTACTTATTTGCAATATTTAGATCAATGGAGTTTTCATTTTTCTGAATTAAGTGTATTGAACTGGGTAAGTCTGAATTCTGTGTTTGAGTGCAATGATATAAGAAGTCCTTATGTTTTTTTAATTAAATACACTGGGAAAGAAATAAATGACACAACCCTACTTGACGAAATTTCAAACGTTAGAGAATATGTTACAGTTACAAAAGTTAAGGAATGGGATACAATGCATATACCAACATATTTGAGATGGATGGAAATTGACTTTAATAATGTAGGTAACAATGTAGAGTTTACCTTATGCCTTCATGCTACAAATTCAACAACAGAAAGGCTGTTTTCAATTATCAACAATATCTGGACAAATGAAAATTCTGAAACATATGCTAATCACAAAATGTAATTTGAATTATAGCTGTGTGCAGTTCCACAATATGCTTCTTGGGAACCAAAAATCGTTAAAAGCAACTCATGGCAGTGAAAAGCCTATCTCACTAACTTCTTAAAAGAAGAGCGATATTGCATTGATTTCAACATTATGTACGAATAATTGTTAGTGTTAATAGTAATAATAACAGTCTAATAAATATCGCTAGTAATATTTTATATTCAAACGTTTTCAGCATAGAAAGTACCATCCAACAACAGTGCATTTCAGGTTTATTAGTGTTAAAAGGGAGAAAATATGATGTATATAGATAATTTACACTAGCCTAAGTGAAGTGAAGCAGAAAAAAATCCACGATCTAGTAACGTACCAGATCACTTTATTAATGGGACCTGCTTTTTGTGTCTGAAAATCTGGTCACCCTATTCTTGGGTCATATATATGTTTGAAAATCTAGAAAGGTAAAAATGCTCTAATATTGATGCATTTTGACATTATTAAGGTACATTTCAAAATGTGGCAGCCTCTCCCTAAAGGTATCCTGGATCCGCCTTTGCTTATGGAGTTAACATTTTACTCGAGCAAAATCTGCCAAAACACATCAAACTTTGGCGAAATCGGTACAGCTACTAAAAAAATGAGTATTGTTTTATTTTTCAAAATAATCATAATAATAAATACCGGGAAATTCAATTACAAAGCACGTACGTTTAGGAGTTTGTTTAATTATGCTATATATGGATGTATTTATCTTCTAGTGCATTGCTATTCTTGAGTAAGGTTAAAATGTAAACCCAAACAACAAATGACTAGATTAAGGGCAGATAGGTGACTGAAATAACAAAGTGTACCCTTTTAGTAAAACATCCAATTTATCTTAAGCTATTGCAGATAATCTCACCAAATTTCTTATGCATGCAAACTAATGTCTACTACATACAAATATAGCTTTTGTGTATATCTGATAAGTACCTTTAATAAATCAGCTGTTTATATCCTGAGGTTATATATATTTTTTAATATAACTTTATGTTCCTTTTTTCCAGAAACCATGAATGATAAAGCTTGTAAACCCAACACAGAGACTTATAGCAGTATTTTCTTTAATTCGAATTATAATGAATCCAATAGCTTAGTTACAGCTCCCACAAAAAGTATAATTCCTGAGAAAATTATGCTAGAAGAAAAAACGCATAATTTTTTAAATAATATTGTTCACTAATGTTCAAAATTGTAGTTCAAAATAAACAAGCATTATTTTTATATGTTCCTGCAAAGTTTCACTACGATTGGTCGACTATTTTCAGAGAAAAAGGTGCATAAAAAAAAGAAAATGTAGTTTTGGAAAAACCAGTTTAAAGTGGAGGCGTGACAGGTATTTAAAGGGTGCACTACCCAATTAAATAGCCTTTCAAGGGTGTAAATAATATACAATCATATAAAGCCATACATCATTCTTTCAGCAAAAATTGCACAGTTGTTAAAATGGATTTTTTGATACTTCAGTCGCCTAGCTTCACTTAAGCGGAGACTAAATGTAAAAAATTGACAAAATAGCATTTTTAGATTTTCGTGCAGCATTTTGATTGGATTTCCATCTTTAATTTGATATATATTTTACCATTACACGTTCGATTTGCATGGAATAAAATATATAAAATATGTATGCATTTATACTATTAAAATCTTTAAAATATGCCTTGGTAGTTTCGGAAAGTTACACTGAACATGCACTAAAATTGTAAACTTGAAGGTTATAATTTTTGGTATATACAATGTACATTCCTCCTTAGACATCATTCTGGTCGTTGTAATTTGATTTGCAGTATACAATTAAAATTTCTCCAAATTTTCAGCTGTAAGTTTAAGAGAAGGATTTTTTTTCTACGCTTGCAGATGATATTGGGCAAAACTTGAAAGTAGTTACTAACTCCGGGGATTTTTTTTCAGTAAGCATTGCGTTTTCACTTTGAAGATATGTGTCTAGAGAACACAAAACTTTAATGTCAGGATTTCTATCCAAAAGACTTAATTTTTCTGCATACTTTTAAGGAGCACACTCAAGTGAAGTCTGAACCGCCATGGGAGTGTCTCCATAGAAATGAATTTTATTATTTTGTCACTAATATATTTAAATGTTAATTTTAAATTTAAACTTTAGAAACTGCGTGTATTATATGCTAGATTCATGGAAAAATGATTAAATATGCATATACATTGGAAATATGCACAAACCAGCATATCATTAAATATACTAAAAAACTTCATTCCATATCACAAGCAACAGCAAACTAAAATTGCCCTTGCATGCAAATCCGATGTCTATTTATGGTAGCCATGATATTTATATTTTAAAAAATGGTGCTGCACCTGCTATTTTGTAATGAGAATTCTGCACCACTTTATAGAAAAAATTATAACTCCTATTCCCTTTGGAATAAAGAGGTAAACTTTAGTACATTTTCTAGGGAGTTTTTTTTCTCTAAAAACTAGTACTACTATTAAGTATGATAGTTTTTGTAAGTCATGTGGTTTCTTTCTTTGCAAATATATGAAACTTAGTTTTCTACATTTTGAGAGGAGTTTATTTTCTCAGAAGATGGCTAAATTAAATTTTAGGATGATGAAAACAACATATAAGTGCTATTTTGAATCTACTGTGGTGTTAACAACATATATAGTTACTTTTAAAAAATCTGATAAATTTTAAACAAAAGATGGTATAATTAATAAAATAATTCTCCTACCTTCCTTAACTTATTGTATAGGTCAGTGGACATGCACCCACATGCTGTAAAAATCCAGTCTGATATCTTAAGGGGACAAGGTAGTCTGAACACATCGAAATTACATCTTAAGTGTGTTAAATTACCACTGCTCTTAAAGTTCTCAATGTTTTTTTTGAAAGATTTATGAATTATTCTATAAATCATGAAAGTTATTTCAAGTGGTTGTTTGCATTGATAGCTTATGTAGTTGAGTCCCTAAAATTATTTCATTCAGCAGAAAAATAATAAAATTTATTCTTAAAACATGTGAATTCATGTACCTTTTTCTCTGATATTACTTGCAAGACAGAATCACACTTTTGCATGCTTATTATTAGTATAATACGCTACATTCTGAACTTCAATTATTTAGTTATGTATGTCAGTTTACTAGAAATTGAAAAAAAATTATTTGCAAAGTACAAGTGTGGAAAATTTGCAATGTTGTTGCTTTCTTAATATCACTAATATGCATTATAAAATTATTATTGTGGTTTAGAAACTTTAACTATGAGTTATATACATGTACTGAAAATTTCAGCTCTCTATCTCTCATATTTTCTGAGTAAAAAGTACATAAGTATCCAAAAATGTTGTTTTGAGAAAACTGAATTTAAAGTTTGAACATTACAATTTTGACACACTTCAGTACATTCCAGGGTCCTAATTATTAGCACCTTCATTCCTGGATTGCTTCAGCTTTTCTGATTGCCTTCTCTTGGTCTTGGCCTCTTTTGTTAATTGCTGAACTGTTTGGTGGGATGATATAGTCGTTCGTTATTGAAAAGTAAAAAAATGTTCTAAAAAGGGTGTTGCATGATAGCTTTAAAGGGATGCAGAATAGCATTTAAATGTCTTAAAAACCGCTTAACCCCACAAAAGTATATATTTTCTGAAACTGGAAATAATAAGAGATTTTATTAGTGCATAAAACAAAAAAATGTGATTTTTGACCATTTTATAGTACCTTGTCCCCTTAAATAGTTTCTGAGATTATGGGTTGTGAATTTAGCAAATTTAATATTGATGATGTAAACTTTTTAATCTCCTCACAACATTATTCTGTTATTTCCCAAAACAAACATTTTGGCAGTAAATCGGCTGATTTAGTTTATAAGCTTTCTTAACCACCTCACAGAAATTCTTAAGCGTACAGGTTGATAAATACATATCATGGACTAATCACATTGACAACCTATAAAAAAATTAGTAAAAGCCTATACCTGTTGAGAAAGTTTGCAAAAATCTGTAACATAAATGTTCTCAAAACTATATATCATGGATTAATTTATTCGCACATTCAATATGGCATAGAAATATGGGGTGGCTGTAGTAATACCCTCATCCAGAGGGTTCTAGTACTCCAAAAGAAATGTATCAGAACAATATTCAAAATGGGAAAACGTGAGTCCTGTAAAAAAAGTCTTCAAAAGAGAAAAAGCTATTTATTGTAGTGTCTTTGTACATATATAAAGTAATCTGTCTGAACTGCACGAATATAAAACAAATAGTGAAATACATGGTCATGACACCAGGTGTAAATTGGACTTGCACCAAAATAGTTATAATTTAAAATCTCTAAACAAAGATCCTTTTATATTTGGTTTATATATGCACAACAGACTACCAAATGAAGTAAAATGTGAAAGCAACAGCTTTAGATTCAAACGTGTGTAAAATATTTTTAAACAATCCTGTATATGATATTAATGATTTTCTTCTTTGTACTTAACAATGCTTGAAGAGTCCGTATACAATATACTTTCAACAAAGTGTAATCAAACACGTATATTTTCTAAACTGTAATTTAAGTTTTTATCTTTGTACTCGACAATGCTCGAAACTTGTAATTGAGTCTATGGGCAATAAACAACATTTACTTTGTACTTATGGAATATATTATGTTTTACAATTCCAAAATTTGGTTTAGGCACCTAGTTATTTAAGAAATTAGGATTTATGTATTTGTGTATTACATATAATTATACCTGTTCTTTTCGTGCTAATAATTACATTCTTAACGAAGCCAATACTTCTGTATTGAAAACAAATGGTGAATTTAAATAAATAAATGTCGCCGCAAATACGTTTAGGATTTTGTTTAACCATGCCGCAAAGAAACGTGTTGCTAATCTTGAGCGAGGTTAAAATGAAGTAAGTGATTAATAAATTAGCTTATTACAAAAGAATTGCTGCTGTGTTATTTGAAAGAAAATACATGTTACAGAAAGTTCACTTACCAGGTTCAGGAAAACTCTGATGATGGGGTACGATCATGGGTGTACCGGTGTCGTCTTGCCTAAACGGGGGGGGGGGAGGAAACACAAACTGGTAAATAAGTGTCGCCGAAATGTGCAGTAAGTGACAAGAGTAATAAAGAAACACCACTTACCACATGATTGAAAACCTCTGTTGGCGGTCTCTGTGATGTAAGAATGTCTTCACGTCGCTCATCAACTCCAAATGCCGAAGCCCGTCTACTCACTATTGCGCTGCTACAAGAAGGGCGCAAATGACGCATTCCACTCGCTCTGTCGGTGGCTATTTGTATTAGTGGCGATAGGTCCGTAACACTCACGCTGAATCATTCTCTTCTGAGGCGGGAACTCAAATAAGTTCGTGTCATTCGCTTGAACTACGGACTTTATATATACCAGAGGAAGAAATCATTGGATTCAAATCAAGTAATTGAGTAGTCCATTCAATGAATCCCCTGGACCAATCTATTTTGTTAAAATTCATCATTCAAAAATGACTAAGAATCCAGCTAAGAAACTGTGGGAGGGCAAAAGTAAGATGACCACGAACGATTCCACCTCAGACAAGAAACGAACCGTTGTTGATATTTCCCGTGTCCTACTGCACTAGGTTTCCAAGTCCCTGGTTAACACACTTGTGAATATCATGTGGAAATTCCATGCCTTTGCTTGTGATTTCTTTGCTCTACAACAAGTAAAAATCTGTTTATATCTGAATCACTTTATCTATTCTATCGCTTATTGGTGGATATACCAATACTTTATTTTTCTATCCACTTCATATTAATCAAGATAAACCTTTACGGAAAGAGCTACATTACACACTTCGTTATAGATGTCGTCCTGCATGGTCTAGACGTACAATGTTAGCCTCTAGTTCCCGAGGTCGCGGTTTCAAACCCGGCGGAGGGCGATGGATTTTTTTCGGGCGTAAAAATCCTTAGTATGGCTTCCTTCGGAAGGGAAGTAAAGCCGGTGGTCCCGTGTGGTAGATTTACGGCACGTAAAAGAACCTCAAGCCTGATAAAGAGGCCTCTGAGCAAAATTTCCGATCTTTCACGTCCAATATAGAATGGGACACTGGGAACTATAGTAGTTAAAGAGCATCCATAAATAATACGATTTTCTTTCGTTATAGATACAAAGGGAATAGCGATAGTCAAATGTTTTAGAATTGGACGCTATACACTTGCCTTAAAATTCCACACTCTTTCCGTGATATTGCAAGAAACATCTGAAAATTGACACAACTTAGTAAAAGAATGGCTAAGTATTGAACAATTCGAATCATTAATGACGCATATCTCGGAAATGGCTGATGCCACAAAAAACGTTATTTGAAATAAAGTGTGTGTTTTAAAGAGATCTAATTTTTAATGTGGAGAGTTTTCGCCTATCGTTTAACTTTTCCAGTTACACAAGATTATAAAACATTTCTTTCGAATAAAGTGGACTTCCCAAAAAATTAAGATATACACTTTATTTGTCGTGTAAATATATTTAATATATGGCATTTTAATCAAAATCGTTACAGCCATTTTTTACGAAATAAAAAATGTTAGAGTAGTTTGGGGTGGGGGATTTTCTTGAAAATGTTTGTGTCGTATCTATGGGAGGTAGCAAACCTAAATGCCAAGTTTGGTATTTATGCGACTTCTCATTTTTGAGTTTTTCTGTTCAGTCACCACACATACACACAGACGGAAATTGTTCTAAAAAGATTTTTTGTTCAAGGGAGGTCAAAACACGTATTTCCTGTGAAATATCGGTATAGATTTTTTTGGGTGGAATGCAACAGCTTCTCTACCTAGGATGTTCATGGTAAAGAAAGTAAAAATCGAATAACAACTGCATAAATTACTGACCTTGAAACTTGAGGTAAAATTTTGATGAAGCTCGTCAATAGTGAGGCGCCTGTTTTCACGAATCTTCTCATCAAATTTTGTGTCAGCTCTTCACTGATGACAGTAGGCTGTCCAGATCCATCCTCATTATGAAAGTTCGTATTTCCTTCATCGAAACAGTCTGCACCTTTCCATCATTCATCACACCTTCCCTATACACTGCAATTGTGCAAATATGTGCAAAATGGACTAGCGGCAGCGTTCTGTGATGACGGTATCCAAAAGCTGGTGTCAGCTGAACAAATGTTCACACATTAATGGTGACTATTAAAGTCTACTAGTTATACCTATTTTAACATAACAAAGGTAATTGTGAATGTGAATATCATATATGGTTTATCTGAAACACAAGTGAAATAATGGAGTTACTTCGATATTGAATTATGGTGAAAATAGAAGTTTTTAACTTAAAATCTAGGTTTTTTGCTATCCACAGTAATTCTTGGTTAACGAGGAACGTTTTGGCGTAGTAGATGTTGCTCCGGGGGTAATATATTGTCCACCCACCCTCCCTTTTATGCGGCCGTTCTTATATAGTCTTTTTGGTGGATTTTGGAAGGAATTGCTGCCAACATGAATCATTCGAGTTTTAGACGCGCAGATCCCTCAGCTACGGCTTGAGGCTGAGGGCCCTAAATCGTGTTTTCAGCTATGTTGGAATTTCAAATGTTGGCAGCGGAAAGACAACGATACCAAGATGCCACGGGTGAGATGCATGCGATGCGACTTCTGAGTGTCAGTAATATGGAACAAAATTGACAGAATATGCCATATATTCATGAAAATAAGCAAATCACCATGTTATTTGTTGTTTATTATGTGTAATAATGTGTTGAAGTCAATAAAAGGCATGCAGTGTATGCGTGTGTTACGTGTATATAGTGATACCGGCCGTAATCCAATATCGAAGTATTACGGAAATAATTAACAGAATAGGTGTGCAAAATATTTAAACCTTCTCCATACCCAACCCTGACAAGACACAAATACAGCAGCCGTGGTACAATTATAAAATAATATTTACAACATGCTAACACACACGCAAGAATACAGATATATGATCATCAGTCTACGAGAACGTCGAGATACGTCACGAGAGTACGGGTATCAAGACGACCTACAGGTACGTAACACAGCATCCATCATCATCAACGTAGTGAGGGCTACCAAGGAGGAAGCGCTACATAGTGGCGCGTCAACGACGGGCAAAGCAGGAGAAGCCTACAACGCAAACATCTTTAAAAAGGACAGAGGGGCAAACAACACTACGAAAATCGGCGAATGGTTCATCTGATCACAACAGATCAACAATAAGGTCTCTGACAAACTTTAATAATACATGTATGCTATAACAACAGATGTTATTAAGAAGTTGTAGGAGAATAACAAGTCAATTATCACAGAATAATAGAAATTCAGTAGAGATGGCAGACAATAATTATATAGTTATGTGCGACAATACAGAAAATGTTGTGGAAAATCAACCAGACGATAGGGTAGAAAGCAGCAGAGAAGTATCAGGACAAAATATGACAAATAATAGGCATGTTAGCACAGCAAATGTAAACAGCATAGAAATTAGAAGTGTCAATAATGTAAGAGAAGTAGATAAACAAGAAAGTACAACAGAAACGAAGTTAGAGGTAGCTCCAGAAAATCAAACTAGGGAAGAGAGGAATACAGCAGCTAGTTTAGAAAGAAACCAAGCGGCACCATTTCTAGAAGGAATGCTAGTAAGAATTCTAATGCAGACAGAGAAAGGTTAGAGGAACAGATAAATAACAGACTAGCAAAACAAGCAGAACAAATAGATATAAAACTAGAACAGCCTAAAAGAGACATAGAACAGCAAATAGATAGAAAATTAGAACAGTCTGAAAGTAGACTAGGGCAGAAAATTAGTAGGGAGCTAGAAATTCAGAAACAAAATTTATATAGAGAGTTAACTGAGACCTTAGACAAAAAGATAAAGATTTATAAGTCAGAACTAACTGCAAAATCTGATATGATTAGTAAACATGTAAGGAAAACACAGCCAAGCTAACAGCAGCTACAGAGAAAAAAAAATCTGATGTGTTACACTCACATGATTTTTTCTCTATTCTTGTACAAACTATTTTACAAACTCTTATTCTCCATCTATTTCATATTAATCGAGATAAACATTTGCAGAAACGATCTTTTGACATGCAAAGAGAATTACATTTTACACATAGCGACCAGTTCTAAAAATATTTGACTATCGCTTAAGGCCTACTATGTTCCCCTTGTTTTGTATTTGCAAGGGCAATATACAAATACAGCCTTTAAGCATAGACATATCTCTTAATAGCTGGTTGCTAGGTGCAGCACCATTCTCTTTGCCATAGATTAACACTCTTTGCATATCCAAGACAAAAAAATGAATCACGAATTCCCATTTGAGAAAATAAGTATTGAAAAATTTAAGGGAATAACAAGCAGTATCTCGAATATGGTTCACTCAACAAAGAAAACGTATATGACATAAATTGTGTATTTTAACGCGATCTACATTTTTATTGTGTAGTAAACTTTTGTCTATCTCTTATGGTTTACCAGTTATGCAAAAGTCGTTCACAATGAAGAATACTTTTGGAAACATTCCCAGAAAATTCAAGATAAACATTTTATTTGTCATGAAAATATCTTAAGCATATGATACTTTAATCAAAATCGTTAGAGCCATTTTTGAAAAAATTAAAATGTTCGAAAAATGTTCCATGTAAAGGGTAATCTGGGGTGGGGGAATTTTCTTGGAAACCTTCGTGTCGCATCTCTGGAAGATACTGAATCTAAATACCAAGTTTGGTGTTCATCTGACTGTTCGTTTCTGAGCTATGCTGTTCACAGACACACACACACGGACATGTTTCCAAAAATGCTTTTTATGGGATTCAGGGTGTCTCAAAACATGTATCTCGGTATCGAATTTTTGGGTGGAATACAATAGTTCCCCTACTTACTATACGTAGTAGAGAAAGTAAAAAATAGTAGCTAGTTGTGCTGAAATAAGACGAGAGATAGATAGTGTGGTTAATGATATGCAAAGCAAGGTTGCCACAGAAGAACTAAATACAATAAAAACTAACATCAAAGAAGAGCTTGTAACTGTAAATGATAAAATAACAACTGTAAACAAAGAGATAACAGATGTAAACCAAGTTGAGTGATACTAATGTATATATATTAGTGAACTTGAAACAAGAATAGCCAGTATAATTACAGAGCTAGACAAAGTTAAGAAGGAAGTAAACAGTAAAACCAGTAATCTCTGTAACAACCTTTCAAGGCAAAGTAGTTCTACTGTCCATTCCAAACCAGAGTTCCCTCTGATGTAAACAGAAGCACGTGCTTCGGGTTGTCACGAACCCAAGAATATACTCTTATGCCAACGTAAATAGTTCCTTAATACATGTATTGTATTATGAAATATTAGGGCAGGAAAGGTATAAAACTGCACATTTTATTGCGGTTGTCATAAGAACTCATCGTTAAAGGTAATGGATATATACTAGCTGTTAAGAGATTACAAAATATGATTTTCGCCTGCTATTGCGCTAACGCCGAGAGCATTTTGCTTGTTAATACCAACCGTATGCACGACTGCCACTCTCTTACATACACAAGAAATGCAGTAATGAATTCCCCGAGGTGCTATCTGAGTACCGAATAAACACTTTGCGTAACACAGGTAATATGACAAGCGAACAGTCATTTATAATGCACTAACACACATATGCTCAGCTCAGGTCAAATCTTGTGATTTAGTCAGTTGGTATTTGAGTTCATATGGCAGAGGAAGGTGCGTGTAGTGCGAATAACCTTTTCAAACACAGAAGAGGGAAACAGTTAAAAAGTGGCTAAAAAACAATACTTCATATATTCAACTCACTATTATAAAAATACCCGACACTTGCATTAGTGCATATTACGAAACTAATATCGGATTTTACAGGCGTTTCAGTGAGAAGTGTAACCAAAGCCAGCAGGGAATATAGACATAACACAACATAGAAGAGGATAAAATGTGGGAACTTGTTTTAAGTGCGACAGTGCTGTGGATAAGCTTGTCATTATTTTGGAGAGCAGTTCTGATTCTGATATGGCAGCTGAGTCATCTTCGGAGGATTCGGATTTGGGTGTTGCACTTTTGCCCGAGGATTCATATTAACGTAAGTATAATGTTCATTGCCGCATACTTATAAAATCGATTGTTACCTCAGGTTGCCTTTTGAACTATGATTCTCACGCAGGGAGCCTTTTTATAGATTAAATAGCGTTCAACAAGCACGTGGGAGGGAACAAGCAGACATTATGGGCGGGGATTGCGAACTACTTTCGCGCGGACAATACAAAGAGTTTGTTTTCAGTGAAAGGCACTCTGGTGTGGAATGGACAGTAGTACTGTAACATAACCTCTAATGTGTCAAACAACAACATAACATCACAATTGTCAAAACAAAACAGAGGTATAACCTCAATAATACACAGTAGTGAGAATAACACAGGTAGTTCAATAGTAACTCCTGTTGAATCTCAGTCAACTAGCTTAACTGTGGTACACATAAACAGTCACAGCTACAGTAGCATTTTAAATGACCTGCCACTACCAACACTTGGTGAGAACACAAACCCAGTACAGTACATTGCAGACCTTGATGAATATGTGCAAATCAGATGCGTACCAGAAGCCATTCGCATGACGCACACTAACAGAAAGACGTTAGATTGGCTCATGCTCATCTCATCCGGCAACATCACATACGAAACATTCAGGCAACAGTTTTTACACAAGTTCTGGAACACTGCAATACAACACAAGGTTAGGGCAACCTTAAGCATGGCAGCTATAATATTCGAAACAGCAACATAACTATGGCAGAATATACAGGGAAAACCAAAAAACTACGAACCTGTCCGCGTCCTCGGCGCTCGTTGCCGTCTGCCGCTATCATAGAAGGGCGCGGATGAAACCATACACAATTATTAAAACTACCTTTAATGGCTTTACTTACCAACTTTATGAAAGGAGATGCTGAAACTGGCCACCGTCGTTGTATATACATTTTTGGCACCTCTATAGGAACTATCTATCACTCGCCGTAGTTCACTTTGAGGAATGCTGGCAATTTCCTGGCGGATATTTTGTTTTAATTCTTCCAGGGTGCATGGGTTTGTCCTGTATACTTTGTTTTAAGTTGCCCCAGAGATAGAAGTAGCAGGGGGGGGGACCGAGGGTGCCACAAATCTCTACGAATAATTTGTCCTCAAAAACACTTTCAATTGTTCTCATCGAAATATTGGCCGTATGAGCGGTTGCAGAGCCTTTTGTAAAAAGGCAAAATCACGTCCCTGCCTGTTAATTCTCGAGAAACAGGGCGCAAAATTGTATTCACGCATGCACGGGCTTCAACTATTGACTCGAAAAAAATTGGCCCTTCATAAAATTGGTAAGTAAAGCCTCTAAAAGTAGTTTTAAAAATGTTGCATGGTTTCATCCACGGCTTTCTATAATAGCGGCAGACGGCAACGAGGGCCGAGGACGCGGACAGGAAAAACACCGCGCAGCCGGTTCGTAGACTTTTGGCTCCCCCTGTAGGTATATTAAATCTGTCCAGCCAGGCCAGGAATTTAACACCACCCATGCAGGAATCAGATTTCCTAACACTCATAACCAGGCACTTTCCACTGCGTATCCAGGAATATATATTAATAGCTCGACCCATATCTATAATGCAGTTCACAGATTTGATATCAGCACTAGAAACACAAGGGAAAGAAATCACACAATCATATAAGAACAGATCATTTAATCCACTCATGCGAAGACAGCCACACTTCAACGCAAGAGATAGTAAAGTATTTACAGAAATCCAGGAAGGCCAGCAGAAACATACAATCAAAACAGCACAGCAATTACTACAGCGGTAATAACACACCAAGACACCAAAGAAATGAACATGTGGCATCTAGGCAAGAGAACACATTCTTTAGGGATCACCGCCCCAGAGGTCAGCGATCCCCAAATAATCAACGCCGATATCAGAGAAGTGACAGATGGTCTACCGACAATGGCAACAGTAGGACCAACAATCAGTACCGAGCACAACATAGTACACCAGGTAGGAATATCAGCTTCGACAATAACCGAGGTGCAGAACCCACATTCTCATGACAACAAAACAGCTACACAGAGATTATTGTAAGTCCTATACAAAACGGTAACCCTGTGTGCGCTCAAAATACACAACTGGTACAGCAACAGTAAATAGGTAACAAGCAAATGTAAATACATATTATAAGTTTTGAATGTCCAATGTTCTCACTCACAAATACACTGTAAATAATATAATACACAGATTCATTCTATGTGTAACAATGTAAATAGCATTGTAGAAACAAGACACACATACACTTGTATGTAATAATGTAAGGTAAAAATAAAAAAACAAAACACTGTGACATACACGCGAGTGTCAGTGGCGTAAAGGCAAGGCAGTGCAGTGGCGTGATGGTGAATACCCAAAACCAGAGCATAGTGTTTATAAAAGGAAAGCTAGTGCAGTGCAGTGAATACGCGGTTAAGCCCTAATTAGGGCAGATACACTCCTAACACACCTTCGGGTTGCCCTCAGCCTGCCATCATGTCACAGTTAATATATATATATATATATATATATATATATATATATATATATATGTGTGTGTGTGTATAAAAATACACTAAGGTCGGTAAACGCGACTTAGTAGTATTTATAGTAGGGGCAACATGAAGTAACATTCAGTACTAGACATGGACAAACTAATACAATAACTCATTAATGTAATAAGATATCTAGCTCACAGCTTCTCAGTATAAACATATTAATAATTTCTTTCTTTAATATCTTGTTCTGTATTTGTCGTGTATTTTTTGCTAATATTGTAGGTATAATAATTAAGAGGATGTTAAAACACACATATTCATAATGTATATATGGTAGAGAACAAGTATATAACGTTATAACATATAAAATATAATATAAGAGGGAAAGACCATATAACCAGTAATATAAAATTACGAGAAATACACTAGTATCTACGTAAGCATGTAACGAACCTTGGATTCATAATTAAGATGATGGAAGTCTGTAAATACACACATACACACACATGTATGTAACATAAACTGCCATTGTATGTTATTGGATAGTAGCATCAACCAGGTACGAGGGCGGATCGAAAAGTAACGCGCAATCATTTTGTTTTAACAAAAGTTTAATATAAAACAACAACAAAAAAATCACAAATGAACTTACACCTTTTACCTACTTTTCGACACAGTCACCAAGTTTCTCAACACATTTCTCCCATCGTGATACCAATTTCAATATGTCCTGTTCGTAGAAGTCCGATTCTGGAGTATAGTCATCTGCGGACTGCTGATTTCACTTCCGCATCTGTCGCAAACCTTGGCCGGCCAGGAATTTATTCATGGGACCAAACAGATGAAAGTCCGACGGTGCAAGGTCTGGACTGTATGGTGGATAGTGGGGCATATCCCAACCAAATTTGGTGATTTTCTGACGAACAGCAGCAGCAACATGGGGGCAGGGTTTGACATGAAGTATTTTGACACGGTCAGCATTCATGTTGTGGCGTTTGCCACGAAGGGCACGACGCAACTTCACCAAAGTTTTCATGTAGGCTGCAGCATTCACAGTGGTCTGTGTTCAGCAAGATCCACCAATACAACACGAT
Source organism: Deroplatys truncata (assembly GCA_030765065.1). NCBI lineage: Eukaryota > Metazoa > Arthropoda > Insecta > Mantodea > Mantidae > Deroplatys > Deroplatys truncata. The sequence continues at coordinate 49,976,228 of CM060985.1, forward strand.
GCATATCCCAGAACACCGTCACAAGCACTTTCCTAGCAGATTGAGTCACTTTGAATTTCTTCTTCACTGGGGAACCAGCATGTTTACACTCATACTTACCTGCTTGGTTTCGGGCGTGTAGTGGTATGCCCACAACTCATCACCAGTGACGATTTCTTTCAGAAAGTCATGCCCTTCTGCGGTGTACCGCGTTAGGTGATCCAAGCTCGTCATCATTCGCTGGCCCTTGTGGTTGTCTGTCAGGTTCTTAGACACCCAGCGAGCAGTAATTTTACAAAATTTCAACGTGTCATGAACAATATCGTACACTCCACCATAGGAAATGTTGAACTGTTGCGGTAAGGTTCGCAGTTGCACACGCCGGTCGTTCAAAATTTCCGCCTCAATGCCTCTGACATTCTGCGGGGTTGCAGCTGTTATCGGTATACCGTAGCGTGGCGAATCACTAAGGTTAACACGGCCCTATAGGAAGAATGCACTCCACCTGGAGACATTGCTACGGTCCATGCAGTCATCCCTATACATGCTACGCATGTCCCTGTGAATATCACTCGGTTTATGCCCTTTGGCCCACAAATATCGAACCCGACCTCTCTGCTCTTCACATGTAGACGACAGTAGCATGAGTGTCATTTTTGTTACGTAGTTCACGCTTCTCTCGCTAGAACTGCATATGAAACAAAAAATACCCTGTGTAGTGAAAACTTAAAACATTCCAACTGCAATACCAAGCCAGAAAGAAATTATTGTGCGTTACTTTTCGATCCGCCCTCGTACATTGATATATACCTATAATTCAAATACCTACGTTAAGAAAACGGTTGAAGGGAACGCTAACAGAAGGTTGTCAGTGTTCGAGCAGGAAGGTACTGTAAAAGTTCGTCTCTAAATAGACGCTAAAACTACGTATTTAAAGTCTACAAGTTTGTGGCAGTATTTTATATCACAACAATGTAAATGCCAGAGTGATTGTAGTGTAAATAAGCATTATTGTATGACATTAATTTGAGATGTTTGTTAATTATAAGCATTGTTAGGAAATAAGTTTACACGGCCTCACTGAAACTGACAATAGGAGCGGGTAACAATGAGCGAGGGGGTGAGGTGTTTATCAATTAGAAGAGACAAACAAATGACGTCAGAGTAGCGCGCTTTTCTGTATAAATGGAGGAAATTTCTTCCCTAGAGCATATGTGTTCGTAATTTTGATTGGATATAAAAATAGACGCTAATGTTGGCGCGTTTTATTAACCAATAGCAGCTCGGTTATTATCTTTAGGCATATCGGGTGAGGGAGTATAAAAAGCTAAAGCCAGAGGCAAGTATTGTCCAGTTTGACAGAATAATTCACAAGGCAAACGTCGTTCAGTCCAACAGAAGGATTCGCGGGTAATATGTCGTTCAGTCCAACAGAATCATACAAAGGTTATACGTCCCACAGTTTAAGAGAATTATTCACGCGTTATACGTCGTGCAGTTTTACAGAATCTCTTGCGTTGTAAAGTTAGTTATAAATGTGAAATGCGCAAATTAATAATGTGCAGCAAATAAGTGATTATAATAACATAAAAAAATATAACAGTTTCAGTCTGGCGTGTATCACGAGTCAATATGTGAAATTAATTAATTGTGACGGTAATAAAAGTGTAAAAACAAATTCTTTTATAAGTGTTATCTTTCAGTAACAAATCCTTTCCGTTTACACACCCTGTTCAAGAGATATGCTCGACTGAGTATTAATAATAGCTAGCCGGAGGACAAAGAACCCAACATTCAAACTATTAATACAATAACAGGCGCCCAGCAATAAGATAACACGAACGAGACCGCGACAAATTGGCTCCCATATGTGGGGCAGATAAACATGAAGCATCTTCCAACTACCAACAAATATTCTACTTCAAGTTATACATATTTTAACATAATAAATGTAATGGTGAATTGTGAATGTCATATATGGTTTATCTAAAATACAAGCGAAATAATTAATAGAATACGTGTGTCCAAAACATTTTAACCTTCTCCTACCCAACCCTGACAAGACACAAGTGCTCTCCGACACCTATGCAACAGCCGTGGCACAATTATAAAATAATAATTACAACATACTAAAACACACAAGAATACAGATATACGATCATCAAATTCCAATCTACGAGAACGTCGAGATACGTCACGAGATTACGGGCATCAAGACAACCTACAGGTACGAATACAGCATCCATCATCATCAACGTAGTGGGGGCTTACCAAGGAGGAACCGCTACATAATGCAGAAAAATAAAATAATGTTCATATTCTCATTTCCTATAAAGGTTATGCTCATAAATAAAATTTTTCGTGTGCTATAGTAAAACGCTTCTTACTTAAAAAACGACTCTCATACAAAGTAAACAGCGATAGTCAAATGTATAAGAACTGGACGCTTTACGTTGGACTTAAAATTTCATACTGTTTCAATGGAATCGCGAGAAACGACTGAATGTTGACAGGATTTTAAAAGAATGGTTAAGTAGTGAACAATTCGAACCATTTATAACGGATTTGTCACACCACAAAAAATTTATTTGAAACAAATTGTGTATTTTAAAGAGATCTACGTTTCTTGTGTAGTACGTTTTGGTCTATTGCTTAAAATTTACTAATTATGCAAGATTATACTAAATTTCTTTCAAATGAACACATCCAGGATATTCCCAGGAAATTCAAGATATACATTTTATTTATCATGTAAATATCCTTTAATATCCGGTATTTTAAGAAAAATCATTAGTCATTTTTTAGAAAACAAAACATTTAGGAAAATGTTTTATGTAAAGGGTAGTTTGGGGTAGGGGATTTTCCTGAAAATCTTCGTGTCGAATTTTGGGAAGAACTGAATTTAAATACCGACTTTTCGTTTTTGAGTTATGCTGTTCACACACACACACATACACAGTCACACAAACAAACCTTTTCTTAAAATGCTTTTTTCGGGGATTTTGAATTTTTGGACGGAATGCAATACCTTCTCCACCTACTACGTACATGGTAGAGAAAGTAAAACAGTAATGAAGTAAATGTATTATTTAAGTTGTAATAAAAGAGTGGTTCTCACAACCGTGACATACCGATTTCACTAAACAGCATTTTCGGGCCATTTGACTAAACTCTATTCACTCTTAGGTTGATCCGCGGCAAAACAAAACCCAGTTGACTAGTGCACCGTTATAGTGTACCATTCCGGTATTCGCGCCGGAAATACTGCCATACTTTCACGACCATGTGCAAAAAGAATAGAGCCATATTCCGACAACTTATAGCATATTCTGTTAGGGGTTAAAGGATAAGATTGATAATTACAACAAAATGTTTGCATATATTTGCATCGCGTATTTCACAAGCTTTCTTTTATTTCCGGATGTAACTATTTTTTCCCGTTTCAGATTTTTCTTTCCGAGCACGTTACTTGAGCTCGAAACACCGATGAACTCTCAGAAGTTAATTTCACCGCTTCTTTCACGGGAAGTGTTGGATATTTCTCACATAAGTTAAAATAAACATTCAATATTTGTTTTTTTTCACCCCTAGTCAATGGTTTGCCCGGTTTATGCCTTACGTAAATTTACGAAGACGCAAGAGCAAGTTCGCCGTCTACCATGTTACTAAATAGAACTGTTGGTTTCTGGCTGTAAACAATATTCTGCGCACACCCGGAGTCAGGTGACTCATACAAATTCCACGTTGGGACTTTCAGTCCTGTTAAACAGCATAATTCAGCGTTAATTAAACTCATAGGTATTTGTATAGAATACTATACTATTTAAAAATAAATTCATTCTAAAATTTTGATTATTACTATGGGACTACTTTCTTGCGCGCATTGCTACCGTATTGTGCCACGGTGCACTGGTCTTCTCGTGGGTTTGTTTTTACGCGGATCACCCTAAGAGTGAATACAGTCTAGTTGCACTCCATTACCTTCACATAAGTATGAAGCTACCCGGAATGATAAAGTGCCACATCTATTACATTACATAAGATTGAATTAAAATGAAATGTCACTTAGATTTAGATGTTACCTGGATGTTAATATAGCATGTGTATGGAGAACATCATGAATGGAATTTCGAATTTCTAGTTCTCAAGCCAAAATACTAGCCAAACCCGAAGCTAACCAGATCTACACCTGTAAGCAGTGGGTGAATTTCTGACGGAGTCTACCAGCTATCTCTCACGGAAGGACTACTTTTCTTGCCCTAGGCGGAGTAACGTGGAGTGATAGCAGCTATGAAACTTATAAACGGTACAAGCTCCAAATCTTTTGATTCAAGTTCATTTGAAATAAATAGTGGGTTTCTAAGATTATATCTATCACCACAGAACCTTTATATAGACGAGTTTATCTTAACAATTAACTCATTCTGTTCCTTCTGAAAAATTCAATCCTACAACCGGGACTAGAACCAATTTTCGACTATCGGTGCCGCTGGTTGAGAAGTAGCTAGTTTTGTTGTATTTTGCCCCACGCTGGGCACCAATTTGAGAAATAGATTTTATTAGCCCCGTTATTTGCACCACGCTTTGGGCGTCAATTTGAAGATGTTTGTATTGAAGGAGTTGTATTATATTTCAACTGTTGGGGAGCCGAACTTGAAGTAGTTGCAACCGCACGTATGGTACCCGGTAGCCTTCGTAAAAAAATTAAAAAATATTAACTTTGTAATTTGACTATTTATTTAAATATTTAATATTTATGTTTGCCTCGGCTGCGTCAGTATCATTGTTAGACACACGTTTCTCTTAGCAGGGTTATGGTGCGACAAGAATGTAGGCTTACACAGATTATAATTTTACTTCACACCTTTTATTAATGTTTGACACGATTTAAATAACACTTCACTGATATAGCCAGAGCTGTGAGATTCTTTTTATTAATTAATTGCACTTTTTTTTAACACGTAAACTTATATTTCGTCTAACACGAATACGTATTAAATCTCTCGAGGACGCATCTCGCATCCGGTTCAAACACTGTCAGCAGGCAACTGAATTGATTTCAACCGCCTAAACTTGTAAATTTCTATATTTCAAGTCTCTGATTGGCTATTCCTAATCCAATAGAATACCTTCATTTAACTAAAGCTTTTTCTGGTTGTTGATTGGGTATTTTTATAAACTGTCACTAAAATTTACATTATTGTTGCTCCAATAATGACTAGTAGCATTTAAACTTTCAAATTCATTATTGCCACAAGGTTACCTCATTGTTAGCAACTTATAACCTATTATTCTCACAGATCCTACATTATTAAATTAGTAATATATTCACATAACATTATTACACATGGATACAATAACATAAGCATATGCAATGACTGTTACATACATTTTACTTATATTGTTACATACACATATTGCTTTAAGGCGGGCTGTTATTGAATTTATATTTATATAATTTGAATGAAATGATTTAAGGGTTAAAAATACTGCCTCATGGTGTTTCCGTTTGAGCTATATGGAGGGATACCTGTACGCGCATAAAATCTACTCATCTCATTCAAATATTCTGGCAAGACTTCAGGCGGTCAAATATTAAAGGATATACCTCAACGGTGACTTGCAACAGCAAGACTTCTTATTCCCCTTAAATCATGAGGTGTATTGATTGCGCTAAGTAGCTTCTTGACCTATTAGATGAGACAGTCTCTGAAGGTTATCTTTAATGATAGAGGCACGAGTCGTTTCGAACATTCTGAAATCGTAAGTAAAAATGGAAGGAGTCATTTCACAAACAAGATAAATCATAAAATAGCAATTAATTGTTAAGGTGATCAATAAAAATGTAATTCCCTTGTTTATGAACAATCATTATACTTTTTATTGCTAAGCTTATAAATAATAAAGCATTAGAAAATATGTGCTTTCGGTTACTCGCTAAGCTCTCGATTAAAAGACATTTTGAACCTTGGCTTAAACAATTTCGTAAATGAATTATTAAATATTGAAAGCAAACTACAGAAACTTACTAGTTATAAAATACGTGATACTAGACATTATTCCAAAATTAATCCTGTTTATAGTGAAATCCCTTAGTTTCATCATTTAAACATTTATTTCTGCATTTTAATTATCATTATATTAAAGAATGTCATCATATCTGATGATGATTGTTTTGTTTTCCGTTGCAAGTTGAAAACCAGTAGTCGGTTATGGTACACTCGAAAAAGTAAACCTAAAAATTCCTGTATCTAAATTTATTACTCCAGGTTTCTAAAACTGCACTGCTACAACTGAAATGATTTTTTTCGCAGAATAATTTTAATCTTGTTACATGACAGAGTATTTATTAAGGAAACATTAAATTAAATTGAGTTTTATTTATGCACGCTCTTTAACTGCTGTGGTCCTTAGCGTCCCATTCTATATTGGTCGTGAAAGACCGGTAATTTTGCTCAGAGGCCTCTTTATCAGGCTTGAGGTTCTTTTAGGTGCCGTAAATCTACGACACGGGACCACCGGCTTTACTTCCTTTCCTAAGGAACCATGCTAAGGATTTTTACGCCCGAAAAAATCCATCACCCTCCGCGCGGGTTTGAACCCGCGATCTCTGGAACTAGAGGCTAGTATGGATTTATTAAGGAAGGCTACTATCAATAATCTCGCTATTAATTACGCATTTACTGAAGTGTAAAGTAAAAAAAAAATTGTTCTATCCGTTTCCTTTTCCACACGACATTTGAAACTCTGAATTCTCGTTATGAAGAAATTTTACGGAAATTATTATTATTAATGTTATATTACCCGTGAAATAAAAGCATTGAGCATTGTAATGCTTTATATTAACGTGTAAAATATTCAGTTTTAGTCTTTCTATAAAGTTTACACTGCCTATGGTTTTCTAATTTACATTAAAATGGACACATTTGTCCCATTCATGTATAGAATCCGTGCATTGATCTGGAGAGCTTAAAGGTACTTCTATCTCAAAACGGCACTTTTTGTTATATCTTAGCTAAAGAATAAGTACTTACTGTATGTTTCAAGTCCCACAAATATACACACATGTATACATAAACACATTTATAAATAACTATTCCGCATGCGGTATTCAAACCCATATTTCCCTGCGCTTTCGTTACCTATTTTGCTTCCGTAGTTACCAGTTCAAATACGAGATGTTAGCTAACGTGTGTATTAATGTCGTTTTAATGTCTTCCGTCGTTATATGCAATTTAAAATTTCTCTCGCTGCGACGTTTTAATTCATGGTCTAATGTTATGCTTTGACCATTATAGCATTAAAAATGGTAAACTAAAATAAAAAGCTACATGCTTCTCTAGGAACATGCTGCAGAACGCAAATTTATCATGAGATTAAGGAGTGTTTTCTTAGGGATAGGCAGCTGGCGTTACAGATATGGTGGAATGCTTGCCTTCACTGCAGGCGATTCACTTTCTAACTTAGCGAAGCTGACAGATAGGCAACCCATCTAACGGGAGCGCAAGGAGATTACCTGCTGCACGGGCGGTCTGGACTTGAAAATGTGACCTCGAATCTAGCGTTTTATTTGAGTAGAACCAAAATACTTATAAATTATTATAGTTGTCTTTCCTTGGCTTTCTGAAAATTTTAAAAAATTCATAATGCACAACTACCAATAACGTTCAGCGAAAAACAAACTAAATACAAAACATCTACTTCGAGGGCTCTATATTTATTTTAAGATAAGTTGGAGTAGTATTTTCATTGTATTTGCTAAGACCGGAAATCATTCATTAGATTTTGAAGAAAATATTAAAACGAAACAACTTCTTTTAACTTAAACGTTGACATACAATGCAATTAGTGTAAAAACCAAATAAGTACAAATCTTCATAACTATCACATAAAAAAGAATGCAGTGTTTATGGAGCGATTCAGTGTGACGAAATAAAACAATGTGTTTTATTTAACATTTTAAGAAAATTATTAAGTCAAGGCAGATTATTTTGTGTAAACATTCAATAAAAGGAAATAAACAGCTACGTACAATGTTGGTAGTAATATTTATACCGAAGGTAAATCAATTGATAAGTGATCCGGCGAGAGGTGTGTGTGTGTGTGTGTGTGTGTGTGCTCGGTTACTTAACCGCGGTTGCGACATCGTAACTTACTGTGCAAAACAAAAAGAAAGTGGAAATAACAAAAAATGTTTTGTAATTGGTTGCTGCCTTCTTATCATATACTTCAACAACCTTCAGCTGCTATTGGACGGGCACTGACGCTACCAGGAGTACCCGGGCAAAGTCCAAGCGGGGTTGTGACACGCAGCAAAGTCCTCCGGCATTAACCTGGAGAGTTGGTAGACGGTGGCTAGACACTGTCGCTCCCACCGAGATTGTTCACTAGTCTTCCCCTCTGGTGCTGACGCCCGTAAGTGTCATATCCACTTTCTCCCTGTGAAAGCAGGGGAGGGTTATAAAATAGGTACCGTCCTAATGGAAAGGCACATGGAGGTTTGCCTCCCTGGGTTCAGGACAGACCTGCATCCCCGGACATGGCTTGTTGGATTTATATAGTGTCGTGTGTAAATTATACTGCGACGAAAATTTGGGAAACATTTTTTAACTAAAATATGTGTCTACAGGCTAAAATTGTGTCCAATTTTTCTTGTGTCTTTGTACGTAAAATTGCCATCTAATAAAATTATATCCATATCACTCTTATAATATAATTTTTCCCTTTTGTCATATTCTTTGGTCTGCATTTTTGGATACAATATTGATAGAACGTATGAAAAAAGTATAATAATAATAATAACCAATTCCCACTTGAGAAAAAGTATTAGGTATTGGAAAATTCAAACAAATAAAAAGGAATATCTCGGAAAAGGTTCACTCGACAAAAACCGTACATATATTGCATACGTTGTGTGTTTTTGACGAGATTTACATTTTTGTGCAGTAAAATGTTGTCTATCTCTTAGGGTTTATCAGTGAAGCCAAAGTCATTAAGAATGAAGAGGACTTTTGGGGTCATTCCTGAAAATTGAAGATATACATTTCATTTGCCATAAAAATATCTTGAACATATGGCATTTTAATAATAATCGTTAGAGCCATTTTTTAGAAAATCAAAATTTTCAAAAAATGTTCCACGTAAAGGGTAGTCCGGAGTGCGGAGATTTTCTAGAAAACTATTCGTGTCGCATTTTTGAAAGATACTAAACCTAATACCAAGTTTGGTATTTATCGGACTTTTCGTTTTTGATTTTTGCTGTTCACAGACACACAGACAGACACACAAACACACGGACATGTTTCCAAAAAATGGTTTATTTGGATTCAGCACACTTCAAAACATGTATTCCCGGTAAAAATTCGGTATCTAATTTTTGGGTGCAATACAATACTTCTCTTACTTACTTTATGTACTAGAGAAGTAAAAATGCGATTTCTGTCCAGTGCGTGATAATCAGCGCATTTGACGGCTTGCATAGGAACGCGGAACTGACTTTCGGTAAGGGCGGAGGATTTTTCAATTTTAGAAAAACTGTCGTCGATTCAGGGCTGAATGATACTGCAGAAGACAAAGCCAAACCACACAGCATCACCTTACGGGAGTTAGTTGACATCTATGCTCTCAAATGGGGGTTCTAACTGCCTTTGGATAGAATACTGAGCATTATCGTCATTATTATCAATTAGTTTATAGAGATTAAGCATAAAGCTGTTACACAGTATTCGAAACGTAATTTTTCCGCATATCATCACCAATATCATCTTCAAGATTATTTATTGAAATACTTGAGTAACTTAATTTTACGTAAAGTAGACACAGAAACGAAGCAGGTGATTCAGCGTTTAATCTAGTTTTTTCGTTGAACTTTATTGTCATCATAAAACCAAGAAGAACAACGACAAAACTTTATACCTGTTGAAGACCAGTAGGAGACATTTGAAGTCAAGCATCCCGTGATGCAGGCAATCCCCTTGTGGTTCTGTTAGGTGGGTTGCCAGCATCCATTATTACACCTTCACTAAGGAGAGTCGCCTGCGCTGAAGCAAACACACTGACATTTCTATATCGCCAGCCACCTAATCTACAGGAAAACGTTCTTTAGACTGCTCGTACTCGATTAAGTTATGTTCTGTTCGTGAAGTAGGTAGCCTTTCTATTGCTTTAATAAATGAAACGTATTAGCAAGCAATGATTTATAACTTCGAAATCAAACTGCAAATAAAGAAAGAATACAGTTGAAAGAATTACAATGACTTTGTAATTCAGGAATACGGTTCAGAGTTCAAACCCTATGTAACGCTTTGTCTGACAGAGGTTTTCTGTGGTTTCCGATAGCCAGGCAAATAATGAATTGATTGAATTAATTGTTTTTCCACACAAGTCGTGTGTTGGACATAGTTGGAAAGATAGAATTAGACGACTGAAAAATTCAATGGCATCACCGGGATTTGAACCACGGATCTCCCGGTTTCCGTCCGGATGCTCTAGCTACGGAGCTACCATGGCAACATGCCGATACGAAATTAAATTCCCCAAATGATTCGCATTTTTTCCCGGTTAACTACAAGGAGATCTCAAATTGTATTGAGATGACATACCTTAATGGCGACTTATATTCTTTGTGAGTACTTTTAAGTCCCGGGCTTCATAGTTTCGACCAATTAGGTCAATTAATGGAATTAATTATTCTTCCACACAAGCCGTGTATTGGACAAGGAGATCCGTGGTTCAAATCCCGGCGATGGCATTGAATTGTTCAGTCGTCTGATTCTACCTTTCCAATGAATTGATTGGTTAGGTATGAGGCTCAATGTTTCGCTAACAGTAGAGCGTCAAGATACAGGATCAATAAATACAGGCACATTAATAATTATTCGTTTAGAAGATTCTAATTTGTTAAACTGAACCAGCCGGTCTCCAAAAGGGATACCCACAATATGATTATTTTTAACATCACTAATGGAGTTTAAATCTTCTAATTACAAAAAAAATTATAAGTATTCTTGCTAAATTTATAAACATTAAATTGTAATCAGACATTTTAGATATAATGCAATAAATAAAGAAATGACATAACTAAATAAATAGAAATAAAATACATGACATAGGGGGACAACTACGCAACTAAGGACATCTTTCTGACAGCGCACCGAATTACGCGTGAAACCCACTAAAAAGGTTTACCATTGTTATTCCCGCAAGACTAGGTACAATTAAATCTGCAGCAATAAAACTGTATAGCTCATATTATCGCTCTGCAACTGTGGTTCAAAAGACGATAAAAGAAGGCAACGTGCAACTAAAGCCAACTGTTTGCCGTACCGTCTTACGTGTACCATTGAGCCTAAAGCTATAGTCGAAATGCATTATAGCTAGGTCATTAATAATATACAGAGTGGACCATTTAAGTGAGACTACAATATCTCCAAAACTAAGCGTTGTAGAGAGAAATGTCTTTGATAAAAGTTTTTTAATATTATGGGGGAAAGTAAATGCCATTAGCTGTGTTTTGTGTGGAGGACGTTGTGATGGTCATTTTAGGCCGATTTAATTTTTTTAAATGGAAACCTACATTTTATATGTTGTTTTCTCATTAAAATGGTTTATAAAAGCTGTTTGTTTTGTGATCAGGAATAAGCAAACAGAATAAAAATGTTGTTTCCTAATTAGAAACATAACTGGACACTCAAAGACCATCCATAGACGGTCCAATCATTCAATGCGCTCTTCGTACACAGCCATTCAGAATTGTAGTTGTTATTTACGTTGGTATAAGAAAAATTGCAAGGTGTTTTATAGAAAATTTGTTTAGTTTTTTATGAGGAGTGAGAAAATAATATAAAAAACGTAGATTCCCATTAAAAAAATTAAATTGATACTAAAATGATCATCATAACGTCCTCCAAGTAAAACACAACTAAGCATTTACTTTCTTCCATAATATCAAGCAGATTTTATTCAAGACATTTATTGCTACAACGCTAAGTTTTGGAGTTACAGCAAAGTCTCAACTTAAATGGTTTATCTGTATAAATAATAACAAATAATAATAATAATAATAATAATAATACGCATACCAAACTGAAACTGGGATAGCCAAGTTAATTTAGCACTAACTCTGCTGATTTCAGACCTACATATGCACACATACATAATCAAAGCGTTTTCTCTTATAATGTAAAGTATAAAACTAGAGGTAGCGCTTAATCTATACAAAAATCTTATATGCTACATGTACTGACTTTCTCTACCCTTATCGTTTACTTTTCTGTAGCTTATACAAAACTGATCATAAGAAAAACTATTTCACGTTAATCAAGTTAAGCTTCTGCAAAAGTAGTTTCATTAAACATTTTGTTGTTGGTACACGGAAATAGAGGTAATGGCATCGATAGTCAGATATTTAAATACGATTCCCTTTAATATGCTGGCCTTGAAATACCTACTCTTTCTATGACATCGCCAGAAATAAATGAATAGTGAAGCCACAAAAAATTTTTTGAAATGCATTGTGTGATTTATATTAAACTACATTTATTGTGTAGTACTTTTTTCTATATATTAATGTTTATAAATTATACAAAATTCTACAATATTCCTTTCGAATGAAGAGGACTTCGCAGACTATTCACTTAAAATTCACGATATACATTTTATTTGTCGTGCAGATATTTTAAATGTATGGTATTTTAATCAAGGTCATTAAAGCCATTTCTCAGAAAATACAAGATAAACACTTTCCATGTAAAGGGACATTTTCTTGAAAATACTCCTGTCGCAACCTTGGAAAATGCTGAACATAAATACCAGGTTTGGTTTGATATCTATCCGATATTTCATTTTTTAGTTATGCTTTTCAAAAAACACAAACACATTTTTCTGAAACTGCTTCGTTTTATTCATGGGCCTCTAAACGTATGAGGCGTGTTTTTAAAGTAAGTAATGTTTTAATTTTAGGCCGCTGCAGCGCTACAGTCGCGATATTGAGTTGCGCGATCACTTCCTCCATTCATTTAGAAGCCTGACGCAGCTGTAAGCGACAGTCCCTTTGTGTTTTCCTGTTGTTAGAGCGTTTCTAAATATTCAGAACAATCGAACGACCAGCTTACTGTGAATTCAGATCAGTTATTCGTTCTTTGAATGCGAGAAAAGTTACGCTAGAAAGCATTTATCGCCAATTATGTGAGGTTTATGGGGAAACAATAATGAGAGACAATGCCCGGCCACACACAGCAAAACAAACTTAAGATCTAATTGCATCTTTGGTTGGGAACAGTTATACCACCCTCCCTATATTCCGGATTTAGCACCAAGCGATTTTCATCTGTTTCTTCATCTGAAGAAATTGCTTTGGTAAAACTTTCAACCATGATGCTGTGAAACAAGTGCAGACTTGGCTTTCATCTCAGGCGGGATCTTTCTTTGACGAAAGCATACAACCTGGTTTTCCGTTACAAGTGCCTCATTAACGGCGGTGAGGTAAGGTAATGAATGAGTAATAATAAAGTTTTCGGAAAGTAATATTGTGTTATTTTTTAAAAAAAATTATCGGTACTACGCTTCATGTATTTCCAGAGAAATCTTGATATAGAATTTTTGGAGTGCATACAATACTTCCTTTACCTTTTAGACATGTGATACAGAAAGTAAAAAGTTGCATACCTTAATCAGTTCTACATCTTTTCCATAGTAAATGTTTTTCTGTTATGGTATCCCACTTATAAAAAGCAATAAGAATGAACAAGACTTTGCAGCCTGGTTCATTCGAGATGCATAACTGTTACACTGATATCTCCAATGTAATATTACCTTTTAGTAAGAATCGTTAGAGCCGTTTTTAATAAGATAAAAAAATCTGATGTGTTACACTCTCATGAATTTCTCTACCCTTGTACAAACTATTTTTACAAACTCTTATTCTCCATCTATTTCATATTAATCGAGATAAACATTGGCAGAAACGAACTTTTGACATGCAAAGAGAATTACATTTTACACATAGCGACCAGTTATAAAAATATTTGACTATCGCTTAAGGCGTACTATATTCCCCTTGTTTTGTAATTGAAAGGGCAATATAGAAATACAGTAACCTTTAAGCATCGACATATATCTTAATAGCTGGTTGCTATGTGCAGCACCATTCTCTTTGCCACAGATTAATACTCTTTGCATATCCAAGACAAAAAATGAATAACGAATTCCCATTTGAGAAAATAAGTATTGAAAAATCTAAGGGAATAACAAGCAATATCTCGAAAATGGTTCACCCAACAAGAATATATATGACATAAGTTGTGTATTTTAACGCGATCTACATTTTTTATGTAGTAAAATTTTGTCTATCTCGTATGGTTTACCAGTTATGCAAAAGTCGTTCACAATGAAGAATACTTTTGGAAACATTCCCAGAAAATTCAAGATATACATTTTATTTTTCATGAAAATATCTTTAACATATGATATTTTAATAAAAATCGTTAGAGCCATTTTTGAGAAAATTAAAATTTTCGAAAAATCTTCTATGTAAAGGGTAATCTGGGGTGGGGGATTTTCTTGAAAACCTTCGTGTCGCATCTCTGGAAGATACTGAACCTAAATACGAAGTTTGGTGTTTATCCGACTGTTCGTTTCTGAGTTATGCTGTTCACAGACACACAGATACACACGAACATGTTTCCAAAAATGCTTTTTTTGGATTCAGGGGGTCTCAAAACATGTATTTCCGGTGAAATCTCGGTATCAAATTTTTGGGTGGAATACAATACTTCCCCTGCTTACTATATGTAGTAGAGAAGGTAAAAATGAATGACGAATTTGAGAAAAAGTATAAGTTTTGGAAAATTTAAGGGAATAACAAGCAATATCTCGAAAACAGTTCACTCAACAAAAAAATCTGATGTGTGCACTCACATGACTTTCTCTACTCTTGTACAAACTATTTTTACAAACGCTTATTCTCCATATGCTTCATGTTAATCGAGATGTTAATCTTATTGCTAATTTTCTTGTAGATGCAAGGGGAATATGGTAGGCTTTAAGCGATAGTCAAATCTTTTAAGAGCTGGTTGCTATGCGGCGCATTCCATTCTCTTTGCATGTCCAGGACATAAAGAAATGAATAACGAATTCCCATTTGAGAAAAAGCATTGGAAAATTTAAGGGAATAACAAGCAATATCTCGAAAATGGTTCATTCAACAACAAAAAAATCTGATGTGTTACACTCACATAACTTTCTCTACTCTTGTACAATCTATTTTTACAAACGCCTATTCTCCATATGCTTTATATTAATCGAGATATCGAGATGTCAAACTTATTGGTATTTTTCTTGTAGATGCAAGGGGAATATGGTAGCTTTTAAGCGATGGTCAAATATTTTAACGCTGGTTGCTATGCGGCGTATTCCATTCTCTTTGCAAGTCCAGGACATAAAAAAATGAATAACGAATTTGAGAAAAAGTATAAGTATTGGAAAATTTAAGGGAATAACAAGCAATATCTCGAAAACGGTTCACTCAACAAAAGAAATGTATATGACATAAGTTGTGTATTTTAACGAGATCTACATTTTTTGTGTAGTAAAAATTTGTCTATCTCTTATGGTTTACCAGTTATGCAAAAGTCGTTCACAATGAAGAATACTTTTGGAGACATTCCCAGAAAATTCGAGATATACATTTCATTTCTCATGACATTATCTTAAACATATGATATTTTAATCAAAATCGTTAGAGCCATTTTTGAGAAAATTAAAATTTTCGAAAAATGTTCCATGTAAAGGGTAGTCTGGGGTGGGGGGATTTTCTTGAAAACCTTCGTGTCGCATCTCTGGAAGATACTGAACCTAAATACCAAGTTTGGTGTTTATCCGACTGTTCGTTTTTGAGTTATGCTGTTCACACACACACAGACACACACACAGACACACACACACACACAGACACACAGACACACACACGGACATGTTTCCAAAAATGCTTTTTTTGTATTCAGGAGGTCTCAAAACATGTATTTCCGGTGAAATCTCGGTATGGAATTTTTGGGTGGAATGCAATACTTCCCCTACTTACTATACGTAGTAGAGAAAGTAAAAAATGTATATGACATAAATTGTGTATTTTAACGCGATCTACATTTTTTGTGTAGTAACAGCTTGTCTATCTCTTATGGTTTACCAGTTATGCAAAAGTCGTTCACAATCAAGAATACTTTTGGAGACATTCCCAGAAAATTCGAGATATACATTTCATTTCTCATGACAATATCTTAAATATATGATATTTTAATCAAAATCGTTAGAGCCATTTTTGAGAAAATTGAAATTTTCGAAAAATGTTCCATGTAAAGGGTAGTCTGGGGAGGGGGAATTTTCTTAAAAACCTTCGTGTCGCATCTCTGGAAGATGCTGAACCTAAATACGAAGTTTGGTGTTTATCCGACTGTTCGTTTCTGAGTTATGCTGTTCACAGACACATAGACACACACACAGACACACACGGAAATGTTTCCAAAAATGCTTTTTTTTTGGATTCAGGAGGTCTCAAAACATATATTTCCGGTGAAATCTCGGTATCGAATTTTTGGATGGAATACAATACTTCCCCTACTTACTATACTAGTAGAGAAAGTAATAACGAAACTTCTCCCATGCAAAGGGCAGAAAACTCTCATTGTGTTGAAAACCCTCATATTTCTTACATGAAAGATGCTGGACTTAAATACAAAGTTTTGTATTCATTCGACTTTTCGTTATCGAGTTAAGATGCTCACAGACAGACAGACATGAAAATTTATCTGAAACATGTAGGTATTTTCTCCGGAGTCTCGATACCCAATTTTGGGGTAGAATGCAATACTTCCTCTCCCTACCATTGTTATGTGCTACAGAAAGTTAAAAGAAACATTTTATTTAGAATCACCCTGAATTCCTGGACTTCTCCATTAGAAATTGGTTTAAACATTGCAGTTGTTTATATGGAGATCTCCTAAAAATCTCACACAAAATCTAATATCAGATTTTACCAATGCTAGCCATCATTTCTGCCCAAAAAGAACGATCGTACCTGTGTATATATTTGTTACTCTTAAATGACTACTGTATATTTACCTCAGAAATTCGCTCTAGAGAAAAAATGATGCGTTACATTCATACGACCTTCTCTACACACCAACATATATACATACATATATATATTCCACAACTCTTCTTACGAAAGCTTATTACTTTTTCTATCACGTACATAATAGGTAGAGAATGCTTTGCATTCCACCCAAAAATTCGATATCGAGATTTCACCGAAAATACATGTTTTGGGGATTCCTGAATAAAAAAAGAAGCACGTTTAGAAAAACGTCCGTGTGTTTGCCTGTGAACAGCATAACTCAAAAACGAAAAGTCGGATAAATACCAAACTTGGTATTTAAGTTCAGTACCGTCCAAAGAAGCGATACAAGGATTTTAAAGAAAATTATCCCCAAATTACCCTTTACATGAAAATTTTTTCGAAATGTTTGATTTTCTAAAAACTGGCTCTAACGATTTTGATTAAAACACCGCGTATTAAAGATATTTATATGACAAATAAAATGTATTTCTTAAATGTTCTGGGAATAACCTGTAAAATCCTCTTTATTCGAAAGGAATTTTGTGTAATTTTGTTTAACTGATTAACGTTAAGCGAAGACGAAAGTGTACTACACAAAGATGTAGATCGCTTCTAAACACAAAATTCATTTCAAATATTTTTTTGTGGCATATGTCATTTCAGAGACATCGTTATTAAAGGTTCGAATTGTTCATTTCTTGGACATTCTCCTCTCAACATTCAGTTGTTTCTCGCGATTGCATGGAAACTATATGGAATTTTAAGGCCAGCATATATCGTCCAATTCTAAAACATTTGACTATCGTGGTTTCCTTTCTATCAATAACGAAATGTGTAATGTGAATGTAACACTTCAAATTAAAGAAATAAATATCCCTAAGAACGAAGACATTAATCGAAGTGGAGAGTTTACCCATCCGATAATTAACTAATTGACATGTCTTATTTATTTTTCGTCTGAGAATATTTATTTTTCTATCTACTACATGTTAGTCTATATAAGCGCGTGCTGATTGTACACTAGTTTTTTTTTCAATTGGGGCAACGAATTCCAAATAATTTCACAAGCTGCCGTTGTTTTACGGCTACATTTCCATTATTCATTGTATATAGCATGTCGATTATTTTTTGGGTCTTGGCTTGGGTCGACTTCATCAACTTTGGGAATTTGTTTCTGCCAGTGCCAAAGGACACGTTTCTGTCTAGGTGAGTTTCCTGTTTTGCTTAATAAGCCGAAAATTTTGAAATTGGTAGAGTGGCTTCCGGAGTATTTATATGGGTTCCCCGTTGCTATTTTTCGATAAGCTTACGTTTTGGCTATAAAATGTAGTTATTATGTGGAGCCACAGACGGGATTTCTATTTCATAACTTTCTATAATTGTCATTTTTGGAGCTTGGTTCTTCGAGTTGTTTTATATGCAGTTTGCGAGTTCCTTTCTGTGTTTTAGGCAGTATTTGACTGCTTGCAAATCTTGTTATTTTGCTAAGCTTTATGTGAATTTGTGGCAGTAATTTGTATCACAATAATGTAAATGCCAGAGTGATTGTAGTGTAAATAAGCATTATTGTATGACATTGATTTGAAATGTTTGTTAATTATAAGCAATGTTAGGAAATAAGTTTACACGGCCTCACTGAAACTGACAATAGGAGCGGATAACAATGTGCGAGGGGGTGAGTTGAATATTAATTAGAAGAGACAAGCAAATGACGTCAGATTGGCGCGCTTTTCTTAGAAATAGCGGGAATATTTTCCCTAGAGCATATGTTTTCGTAATTTTTGATTGGATATAAAAATAGACGCTAATGTTGGCGCGTTTTATTAACCAATAGCAGCTCGGTTATAATCTTTAGGCATATCGGGGTGTGGGAGTATAAAAAGCTAAAGTCAGAGGCAGATTTCGTCAGTCCAACAGAAGCATTCACGCGTTATACGTCGCACAGTTAGTTCATCAGAATCGTTCGCGGGTTACACGTCGCGTAGTTCAACGGAAGCATACATAAAGTACACGTCGCAATTCTACAGAATCTCTCGCGTCTTAAAGTTTGTTATAAATGTGAAACACGCGAATTAATAATGTGCAGTAAATAAGTGATTATAGTGATATTAGAAAATATAACAGTTTCAGTTTGGCGTGTATCACGAATCAATATGTGAACTTAATTGTGACGGTAATAAAAGTGTAAAAACAAATTCTTTTATCAGTGTTATCTTTGAGTAACAAAATCCTTTCCGCTTACACGCCCTGTTTAAGAGATTTGCTCGACTTAATAATAATAATAATAATAATAGCTAGCCGGAGCTCAATGAACCCAAAATGCAAAATAATAAAACAATAACAGGCGCTCAGCAATAGATAACACGAAGTGACCGCGACAAATTGGCTTCCATACGTTGTGCAGATAAACATGAAGTATCTTCCAACTACCTATAAATATACCACTTCAAACTGTAACCCAAACGTGGGGCTAACAAACAAAACCATCATACTTCAAATTGTTAAGTAGTTCGGAGTTTATCCAAATTGTTAATTTGTTCAGCTTTTACCGAAATTGTTAGTTTGTTCACAGTTAATGTAAATTTTTAATGCGTTTAATGTTTATCGTATTATCCATTTTATGAGTGACCTACTCTGCGGCATTAGGAAAATTATTTGTTGTTTCGTTTAATGACCAGGCAAGCGTGATGGTGAAGAGCTAAATGTTTGTTATGCGAAGCATGCTTTTAAAGCAAGTACAGCTAATTATTTAAAAAATAACAGAACAATGTTTTCCAAATGCTTTATGATTAATAATTACCTACTTCTCCACATAGTCACCGCCGTTATTCCGGCGCTTGTAACGAGAAACCAATTTTTGCATACTTTCGTCAAAGAATGATGCCGCTTGTGATGAAAGCCAAGTCTGCACTTCTTGTTTCACAACATTATTGTCGTTGAAATGTTTTCGGATGCAAAACAAATGAAAATAGCTTGGTGCCAAATCCGGACTGTAGAAAGGGTGGTCGAATTGTTCCCAATCAAATGATGCGATGGGTTGAGGAATTTTCTTGATAACCTTCTGTCGCATCTTTGGAAGGTATTAAACTTAAATGCTAAGTTAGTATTTATCCAACACTTCGTTTTTGAGTTATGCTGTTCACACACACACATACAGAGAGACCTGTTTTAAGAATGTTGTTTTATTCAGGGGGCCTCACAACACGTTGCGGCAGTATTTTTAACACTTAAATGATTTCAGACAAATTATATAATATGTAAATTCAATAACAGCCCCCCTTGAAGCAATATGTGTATGTAATAATTTGTAAAATGTATGTAACAGTCATTGCATATGCTTATATTATTGTACCCATGTGTAATAATGCTATGTGAATATATTACGTAATTTAATAATATAGGAGCTGTGAGAATAATAAGTTAAACGTTGCTAACAATGACGTAACCTTGGGGAAATAATGAGTTTGAGAGTTTAAATGTTACTTGTGATTCTTGTAAGCATTAATGTAATTTTAGTGACAGTTTATACAAAATAGCCAATCAACAACCAGAAAAAGCTTTAGTTAAATGCAGGTATTCTATTGGAGTAAGATTAGCCAATCAGAGACTTGATATACAGAAATTTACAAGTTTAGACGGTTGAAATCTAGCCAGTTGCCTGCAGACAGTGATAGTAACAGGATGCAAGATGCGTCCTCGAGAGATTTAATTACTTATTCGTGTAAGACGAAAAAAAGTTTTACGTGGTAAAAAGTGTAATTAATTAATCAAAAGAATATCACAGCTCTCGATATCAGTGAAGCGCTATTTAATTTGTGTCAAGGATTAATAAAAGGGAGTGAATTAAAACTTAAAATCTGTGTAAGCCTACATTCTTGTCGCATCACGCCTGCCAAGACTTCCATGTCTCTAACAATAATACTGACGCAGACGAGGCAAACATAAATGTTTAATACTTAAAGAAACAGTTTAATTACAAAGTTAATATTTTTTAAACTTGGGGCAAAGGCCACCTAAAATACATTTGGGGCGAAGGCTACCGGAAACTGTTTACTATACGTGCTGTTGCAACTACTACAAGTTCGGCTCCCCAACAGTTGAAATATAATACAGCATCTACAAACTGACTTTCAATACGTAGCAGCAACTAACTTCTTCAAATTGACGCCCAAAGTGTGGTGCTAATAAACAACTACAACAAATCAACTTCTTCAACGTATTTCCAACGAAATCTCACACAATTTATCTCAAACTTATTATTACCAAGATACTTGTTTATATTTGTTAGAATTTTTAAATATTTTTAAAGTGTCATTCGCTTCTTTCTCTTGGTTTTCTGGAACTGTTCTCATTAGAAACTGGTATAACATTAATGATATGAAGAACCTCCTAAAACTGTACCGATTATTTCCCACAGGGCCCCTAATAACAAATTATACCAATGCTCCCACAGTTATTTCTGAAAAATAAAAAACAAAAAAGAGCGCAGCGTACATTTACGCTTTCTTGATCAAATCCTGGGCATTCAACTCAGCAATTCGTACGTAAAAACACAAAACACACTTCAGAACTCTGCACTGATTACAAAAATTTCTGCAGGTGAATGTTTGCTTTCTTAAGAGGCACACCCGGATGCATTTGCTCAGTGTTTGATCGATGTGCCGCCATACAGATATACTCTGAGAGTACTAATGACCTCGAGGAATCGCAACCTTCACTTTCAGCTTGAACAATAAATACAATCTTATCTGCTGTCAATCAAACACCCTTAATCTCTGCTGTGCGTCTCAGGCTGTCACATCTTACACAGTATATTGTGATTTCCTCAAGAAGCACTGTCTCCAACTATACCAGGTATGGAAACTTTTACTTTTGATCATTACCTGTGTATGTTGTACGTGTTCATTATAAGACTACAGAATCTACCGCGCAGTTTTTAACTTATATATAACTCCTTTATATAAATATAAGCACAAAACATTTCAAGGGTCCTTAAAGCTTTTCTTCAACGTTCTTGGGATCTGAACTGCAGCAGTTTCACAATTAGTCTTTCAGATCTCTTCGTAATAGGTACTCGTATCATTTTCTTATACTTTCTTTTACTTTCTCTACTACGTATAGTAAGTAGTGCAAGTATTGTATTCCACCCAAAAATTCGATACCGAGATTTCACCGGAAATACATGTTTTGAGGCCTCCTGAATCCAAAAAATGTATTTTTGGAAAGATATCCGTGTGTGTGTCTGTGAAACGAACAGTCGGATAAACACCAAACTTGGTATTTAGGTTCAGTATCTTCCAGAGATGCCACACGGGGGTTTTCAAGAAAATCCTCCCACCCCAGATTACCCTTTACATGGAACATTTTTCGAAAATTTTAATTTTCTCAAAAATGGCTCTAACGATTTTGAATAAAATACCACATGTTTAAGGCATTTTTATGGAAAATGAATTGTATTATCTCGAATTTTCTGGGAATGACTCCAAAAGTATTCTTCATTATGGACGACTTTTGCATAACTGGTAAACCACAAGAGATAGTCAAAATTTTACTACACAAAAAATGTAGATCGCGTTAAAATACACAATTTATATCATATACTTTTTTTGTTGAGTGAACCATTTTCGAGATATCGCTTGTTATTCCCTTAAATTTTCCAATACTTATACTTTTTCTCAAATGGGAATTCGTTATGCATTTTTTTGTCCTGGTAATGCAAAGAGAATGGAATACTCCACATAGCAACCAGCTCTTAAAATATTTGACTATCGCTTAAAGTCTACCATATTCCCCTTGCATCTACAAGAAAATTAGAAATAAGAATAACATCTCGATATCTCGATTAACATGAAGCTTATGGAGAATAAGCGTTTGTAAAAATAGTTTGTACAAGAGTAGGGAAACTAATGTGAGTGTAACACATCAGAATTTTTTCACAAGTAATACTTAAAATTAAAAGTAACTCACTTTTGTAAAATGATGAAATACGTAAAATTTAAAATTTTGAGCTCTTCCGACCATTTGATATCTCTGAGCTGTCCCTCTGATTAAAATTATGTTTCTATTCTAATCATGGTTTCTTATGAAATAGATTGTCCATATCCATGATTTTAAAACAAATGCATATTTCTTGCCTCTTGCTCGGGGGACCTGGATTCGATCCGCGGTACTGGCGTGGGGATTTTTCCCCCGTTGGGAGGTCTGGTACGGAGTGTACTCAGCTTCGTTAGGTTCCTAAGAGGCCAATTGAGGAGCTATATGATGGAAACGTAACGCCCTGGTTGAGAAGACCGCCTTAGCCGGCCGTGAAGTATACGGGGCGCTGACCACGTTCCACCCTTGAGGTACTGCCCTTCACCAATGACGCCTGTAGTGGGCAGAGGTGGGGGATGCATCGGTCGGGGCGGTAGGCCTCGGCCCGATTCTGGGCTGGCGCGCCATGGGTTTTAAATGCATACTTTTTGCTGCGTACGTTCTTCTGTCACCAACTCTGATGCAATATTTATGGATGTATTATTTAACAAATAAAATGATGATAATGATAATAATATCTTTAATGGTAGTGCGAATTCATTGCCTGCGTCTTCTTAATTTAAAATTATGTCTTATTCGGTGTTTCAATTCAGTTATTTTTTAAAAGTATAGAATTACAATTGTTTACAAATCTTATTACATCTCCGATCGACATTCTCAAAACCTTTAAATTATAACTTAACATTCAATATGATTGAAATAATTTGGGATGATGCCCAATACATCTTTCTGATTTGAAGTAATACTTAAGAATCTCTGAAAGTTCCCTTTTCTATCGTAGCAACCTGCGAACTGTTTATAAATAAGTTGTCCAGCTCATTGTCAGTTATTTACATGGATTAAGTATTTGCGAGAACGTCGATTGTTAAATAAACTTAACTAATAGCATTTCCAGTGACAAGTTAAATACGAGATAAGAGTATACATTTAAGCAAATTAAACACACACAGACACTATATATAGTTTTTCTCTTAGCCTGAAGAAGGGCTTTATAACGCGATCTATAGCGTTTCTGTCGTGTCTGCGATTTTATTATATACAATAACATTAATATAGAAATAAGCGTGTTATCTTTACAGCTGCTAATATAATCAGAGTTACAATCCCTTCTGTTTCTGTTTAAACGTTTCATTTCAGATTTTCTCACGAATTAAATACACAAAATCAATAATCAAACTGTTTCCATAACAACCAACAATATGAAACATATGACATTTTGCAAGCAACCAAAGAAAATAATTGCTTTTCAGAAGAAAAATAGGTTAGCATTTACAAAATTACGTCCTTTAAAATAGTGGCTAAAATGTATATATATACTTTTTTATTTGCAAAATATTCCTTTCAAACTATTAATCTGACGCGTGAAAGCTGTTAAAACATGAACTGATTGTAATTCTATTGGTATTATACGTTACTTATGAGGCATGCTGTATAAGGTGAAGTTTATTTTTTATTTGAATGTAATTATTTTTGCTCGAATATAGTGTTCATGCGGGTCTTGAGAGTATGGCCAACTAGTTATCTTAAAAGTTTCATTTCCGCGATTGGATAATTATTTTATCGGATCTTTTAACAGTTTCGTTTTCAGTACCATATGCAGAACAGGTTTTGCCATTGTTTTATAACAGTTTAGAAATGCCTCCCTTCGTACTCGGTTAGTAAATTTTTGTGGTTCCATACACATTTTAAAATTGGTGAATTGTTTCATTATAATTATAGCTTGCTCGTTTCTGAACAAAATTAAACGAAAAAGTTCCGTGCCTGTTGTATTATGTTGTTTATAACTAACTGGAGTTTGAAAATAACTGGAGGTTTTTGTTTTTGCCAATGCAATCTGAAGATTATATTTCATTTCATTTAACTGTTGAACTTCAGGTGTGTTCAGTCGTAAGAGGAGGAAGTTAATAAAATATAAAGAAATAATTTATTTCATTCCTTGCTTTCCCTTGAGTATTTTGATATATTGTTTCTACTAGAGGGATACATTGACAATGAATATATCCGTAACCATAAAGCTCTTATGAATCGCACGTGACACGTGATACTGAATCAAAATTGCTGGGGGACACACTTGACGTTTGAGGAATGGAAGCTCGTTTTAAAGTGGTGCTTCAAGTTTGAAAATGACGCCGAATTTCAACGTGCGTGGAGATGTGAGCTAACATAACCTTCAATACGTTTTACAATACTTTTGTGCTGTCCTCTGTCCGTGAGGAAATTTAAGAAAAATATGAATAGAATAAATGTTGGACAATTAATTATAAAGGTTATTTAGGTGTATATTTGAAATTTTGTAAACTTGTTTGTGAATACTAGTGGTAAACTTATTGGCTATACTGACCGGGTAGTTAATTAGTGAATGTAAGTAGTAAAGTAATTAATGGTTTCAAAACTTCTAGCTGTTATGTTACAAAACCATAAACTGGTAGCTACAATAATATGATTTTTAATATAACAGTTATACACTTTATTGTTTATAGTTCATTGTATTATTATTGTTTGTATACTTATTTGTTTAAATATTGTTTTTGTATATTTAACCTTGTACGGGTAATACCCATTTGCAGTAAATCAATACATTCATACAGAATTACACAACTTTTTCAGAAGTTCGAACACACAAATAGAATTTGTGATTGTGCACAGCCATAAGTCCAGCAGTAAGAGCGTACGACGCATTCTGAGAGACGCTAAGTGGAGAGTATAGACGTATCAAGATTATTGTACGCATTAAATAAAAACAAGAATTGAGTTCTGTGTGTGGTTTCGCATACGGTAAATGAGGATAAAGAGTTTGTAACAAAGTTTACTAGTCTGATGAGATCATTTCAAACTAAACGAAATAGTGAATCGTCATAATTGTGTTTATTGGCTGCCAGAAAATCCATACGTTCATGTCGACAAGGCAGTGAATGTCTGGTGTGAACTGTTTATGAAATAGGTCCCTTCTTTGAAGGTACAGTTACTAGCGCCAGGTAATTGGAAATGCTAAGGATGTCATTTTTCCAGCGAGTTCTTCTACCAACAAGACGGGGTACCCTCATACTACCACCGAGGCATATGGTTTTCCTAGACGAGAATCTGCAGGGGTAATGGATAGGATGAAGAGGTGCATTTGAGTTCTCAGTAGGTTTACCAGATTTAACATTTCTGGACATTAGCCTTAGGGGGATCTTAAAGGACAGTGTGTCGCAGGAAACCACCTAAGCTATAAGCTGGATCTCTTCGTCAAGAAATTAAGGAAGCTCATTTTAAAGTGGTGGTTCAAGTTTGAAAATATCGCTGAATTTCAACGTGAGTGGAGTGTGAGCTAACAACACAACCTTCAACTCGTTTGTCAATTACACGACTTTATGCAAAGTTTGAGACGCACAACGAAAGATTAGAACTTGTGTGTGTGTGTGTGTGTGTGTGTGTGCACAGCCATAAATCCTGCCTCTCGGCTACGAAGTTAGAAAAGTTTGCAACATCGCCTGCAAAGTACATCAGTAATACAACATTGAAATTAGGTTGTGGAGTCAACACTGTATCTTTTGCATATTTAGAATACCAAAGTGAATACGAATACGTATCTTAGAACATGGAGTAGCTAAACGCTTTATACTTATATACACTACGTGATCAAAAGTATCCGGACACCTGGCTGAAAATGACGTACAAGTTCGTGGCGACCTCCATCGGTAATGCTGGAAGTCAATATGGCGTTGGCCCACACTTAGCCTTGATGTCAGCGTTCACTCTCGCAGGAATACTTTCAATCAGGTGCTGGAAGGTTTCTTGGGGAATGGCAGCCCATTCTTCACGGAGTGCGGAACTGAGGAGACGTATCGATGTTGATCGGTGAAGCCTGGCACGAAGTCGGCGTTCCAAAACATCCCAAAGGTGTTCTATAGGATTCAACTCAGGACTCTGTGTAGGCCAGTCCATTACAGGGATGTTGTTATCGTGTAACCACTCCGCCACAGCCCGTGCAGTATGAACAGGTACTCGATCGTGTTGAAAGATGCAATCGCCATCCCCGAATTGTTCTTCAACAGTGGGAAGCAAGAAGGTGCTTAAAATATCAATGTAGGTCTGCGCTGTGATTGTGTCACGCAAAACAACAAGGGGTGCAAGCCCCCTCCAGGAAAAACACGACCACACCATAACACCACCTCCGAATTTCACTGTTGGCAGATGACGTTCACCGGGCATTCGGCATACCCTGCCATCGGATCGCCACATTGTGTACCGTGATTCGTCACTCCACACAACGTTTTGCCACTGTTCACTCGTGTAATGTTGACGCTCCTTACACCAAGCGAGGCGTCGTTTGGCATTTTCCTGCGTGATGTGTGGCTTATGAGCTGCCGCTCGACCATGGAATCCACGTTTTCTCACCTCACGCCTAACTGTCATAGTACTTGGAGTGGATCCTGATGCAGTTTGAAATTCCTGTGTGATGGTCTGGATAGATGTCTGCCTATTACTCTTTACGACCCACTTCAAATGTCGGCGGTCAATGTCAGTCAACAGTCGAGGTCGGCCGGTACGCTTTTGTGCTGTACATGTCCCTTCACCTTTCCACTTCCCTATCACATCAGAAACAGTGGACCTAGGGATGTTTAGGAGTGTGGAAATCTCGCGTACAGACTTCTGACACAAGTGACACCCAATCACCTGACCACGTTCGAAGTCCGTGAGTTCCATTCCCCATTCTGCTGTTTCACGTTGTCTAATGACTACTGAGGTCGCGGATAATGAGTACCAGGCAGTAGGTGGCAACACAATGCACCTAAGATGAAAAGCCTATGTTTGCGGGGATGTCCGGATACTTTTGATCACATAGTGTACATACAAACATCCTTACATTAGCAGAATGAATGATGTTTATCAAGACTTCCGAATGGTATTCTTAATATTACCTAGAAAAATGCCAGGAATTAGCTCCATTTATTAGCTTTAGGTTCAAACAGTCTCTGAGATGTAATTCTGTAAAAATTATATTTTTTATTGAAATGTAGTTTCCACTGTAGATGCTAAATTCAGTAAATATTTAGCTACCTAATTCTTTTACTGAATTTATTTAAAAACATATCTACACTAGAATCTCCACGTGATATATTTATCTTTAAAATTTAAATCTTTTTTTATTTAATCTCTCTTAAACCTTTTAAATACTTGTGCCAAAGCAACAAACCTGTTTTATTTAAGTAAAAGAGACATTTTTAGATGCAAAAATAGAATTAAAGGGAAAAGATCAAATACACGACTGAATTAATCATACAATAAGTGATATACTAGGACATTTATAAGCATCTTCAGATATATTGAATGTATTTATTATATTTATGTATGAAGGAGGAAAAACTGTAATTTTGTGAAATTACTAAAGTGGATTAATTTTGCTTATAGAAGCCACCACGCTTTAACAAGTAAAGCCCTGAAAGGAAACGAAATGGAACATGCAAATTATAAGTAATCACGTGGTAGCAAAACCTAGGCAAAATTAATGAATTTATGCTATGTTCATTTTACTTCTAATATTGAGTTATTCTAGAATTATTGCACATTTATTATTGTTAGTTTATTGTTTTCAGTTAAGAGTTTAAACAGCGGCCAGCCATGCGGACGACGCAGTTGATGAGACAGTTGAAATGTCCATCATGTGACGAGTACATGCTGCCACCTATACTGACGTGCCGCGATGGTCATGGGGTGTGTTGCCGCTGCAGGGCGAGACTAGGGGCCTGTCCCACATGTAGGGCCCCTTTCCTGGATATCCGTAACGAGGCCCTCGAGAGGTTGGCTACAGAGATGCATTTCCCCTGTCCTTTCCGTCAGCAGGGATGCGAAGACACACATCCTCTACCACAGCTATCTCGTCACCGCATCCTCTGTCAGCATCGTCCTCATCGGTGTCCCTTAGCGATGTCACTTGACTGTCCCTGGCAAGGACGCAGGGACCAACTTAAACAGCATGTTACAGAGTTACATAGTGATCTCATTGGCCAGTTGATAGGTAAGCAAAGAGGGTCTATCTATCACCTGTCCCTTTTGAAAGATATGCATTAATTTTAATTAAAAAATTCATAAGGAAGACCTTGATCATAAAATCAAACAACATAAAGAGATAGGAAGTTATTTAGATAGTGCAAAAACTAAGTTGCTTAAGAAAAATTAGTAAGCAAGACAAAAAAGATGTTATAAAGATTATTAAGCATTATATACAAAGAATAAGCAGGACGCAATAGTCCTACAATCACTGTGTATAAGTCAACTGGCTCCCTTGGACCCATGGATTGGTAAATTGAGTGTATAGATGGACTACTATAGAACTAATGTAAGCACTTTGGTTTATATAGTAATTAATGAATTAATTCACACTATATTGATAACAGTGTGGGAAATCGATTTGACATGTTACTAAGAGAACTCTAGCGGTTTTTAAGACACCCCAAGACACCTTTGTGTATACAATGAAGAAATCTACACACAAATCAAACTGCGACCGGGAACGGAAACACTACAGTTGAAACTTGATCAAAAATCCCGTTCGCGTTCCGGGTTTCCGGAAAGCCTCTCAGTAACTGTGCATGCTGAAATTTAAAAAGGGACAATTTGGTTCCCGTTTCCGTTCCCGCACAATTGTGGACTGGATTTAACGTTACTATGAACGCTTTTACAATATCCTAACGCCAAAGCATGAGTGAAGTGTCTGTAAAGGGGTTTAAACTTTAAATGTTGACTTAGGAACACGGACATTTAGTCTTCGTGACCACGAAACGCTCCTTCCTTTACGAAGGAACTTATATATCATTAAATTAAGTGTTCCTCTATCTCGAAAACTTGAGATGTGCATTCTTATATGACTACTAGGGCCAGTTTAACCAACCTATGTTAAAAACGCTCGTAAGATTCTTGTTTGCTAAAACTATGTTAAGAGTTTAACATAATATTAATCATCTTCTGTTTCATCAACCTTTTACAGCGAATTGCTAGCCAACATCCTATTAACGCGAAAGAAAACTGCAAATAACAGTTTTCGAGAAGGCGGTGTCAGCACTACACGGCTTCTGAACGCGGCCCGATGAATTTTTGTCTACGCACAGTAGCGCTTTCTACTTCAGTAGTAGACAGCTGGTTACGCTCATAGACAATTGCCGTATGATGTTACTGATTGTTTGACGTTAAAATTGCGATGTTAACCTAAAAATCTGGGAACAAACGTTTCACCGCTCGAAAAGACGCTCATTATAGTCTTTTCCTTCACACTGTGGCCACCACACGGCTGTTCGCGCGCCGGCCGTCGCAGCTTGTACTTCCGCCAAAACAGTTATAATATCCCCGTAGTCGTCTCACGTCTCTTAGTTACAGTTACAGTTAAAGTGATAATAAGCACATACCTTATCATAAGAGATGCTGGATATGTTGTCCTTCTCTGTCTGCACTTTGAACTTGAGAGTTCAATATCTGAAATTGAGTGAATTTCTCGTCTGATGTTTTCTTTTCGTCTTCTAACGTACTGGATTTGTTGCATATACCTTATTTTTCAAGTTCCCTATAGATAGAAAGCCATATACAGTTAAGTCAGTGGCCTTAGTGTGACAAAAAGCGCCGAAGAACTGTTTACTAAGTATAGGAAATTATCGAGTGCAAAAAAAACCGACGGACTGATGTTGAAGGAGAAGGATGCAGCTTTAGAGAAAATCCGCAAGGAATTTAATTGCAATGCACGCGTTTCTCCAAGGTCTCGTATGTAACTGCGACAATTTTATTCTAACATAAAATGCAGCACCAAAAACGGCACGTGTGAAGAGCACTTAGAACGGTTTAAAACTGGTGATGGACACTACATTGAAACTAAAGCGGATGAAAGGCGATTATAACTGATTGAGGATCAAATCCGAACGAAAATGCTGTTGCCTTATTGAAGCAATTGCCCCAAAAACCTTCCGAATAAACCCACAGATGATGGCTTTGGAAATTCCAATATTATCAAGCACCTACCATTAAATGAAAATTGTCAGTAGTATAAAATCTCAGAGTACTTAGTTCTTGTAGCATAGGAGAAAGAGGAATCTTTCTATTTTAACATTTCATATGTCCTATAAAACCGTGTTCACGATCGCTTTGGACAGTCTGTATCTCCTTAAGAACTCCTGCTTTTGCAGGTTTTTAAGTTGATTATGACGCACAGTTAAGAACGATATCCAAAATCTCCAAATACAGCAAATCCGCATCAACAGCTTGGTTTGCAGCAGACATTTTCCAAATTCTAATATTTGTTAAACGTCTTAACACGAGGGTATGGCGATGTTAACTTAGCACGAAGTTTAACACAGTGTTACAGCTATGTTCGATGAAACAGAATTTGTGTTAACTTCAATATTAAATCACATTAACATTGTGTTAAACTTTAACATTAGTTGGTGAAACCGGCTCTTACTCTTACTCTCTCTCTCTCTCTCTCTACCTCTCTCTGGGTTAAGGCGAGAGCTTAAAGTTTCCTATGCACAGGTTAGTAAGAGGAAGGGAACTTCCATGTGTAGCGTAAGCACTGCAGTACGTTCTAGTTGTGAAGACTGCTGTACGTCGTTTAATACTTCAGTTTGGTTTATCATTAACTTGTTTTGCTTATGTGGCAATCCATTGCTATCTAGTTATATGAATAAACCTCAGACCAACCATTCTAAATTATTACTAAACTGACATATTTGTACTCACCCACTCATTCCAGGAGGTGAGATGCTGACGACTCTGGAGGACGTTGTAGCAGGCTTCAGGAGTGACCGCATCATACTCGCAGAAGAACAGGTGTTCCTATGCCATGCTCGAATCAGTGAGGATGCTGAAGACTTCCACTGCCTCTTGTTCCTTGCTGGTCCTCCGGAGTTGGCTGCCAGGGTGCGTTACGAGATGGAACTGCGTCAGGGTGAAGATGCAATTCTCCTGAGAACTGCTGCTGTCAGCTATGAAGAACAGTTCGACCGGGTATTTACCTCAGGACTCAGCATACGCTACAGAACTTTACGCAAATTCATGCTCGAGCACGAAGACCGTGTGGTTCTCCATTTGAGATTCTTAACTGCAGAGAACCCAAAATGTTGTGTGGTCATGTAGACTAGTTGCAGAAATCTCTTTAGCAGGACTTCGAAGATGCCAATGATCGTTGCTGTCTTTACTGTGTGTTTGTGCTTCGTAATGGCGGCCATAACAATCGAGTATATGGAATAGTGCCGATATAATGTGCAGTGGTTTATGTTCGCAATGAAATAGTAAACCACTTCTGCCTCGCCCAGTCCCCACTCCTCATCTGGTTCTAGCACTACGCTTAATGTCTTACACCTCCCTTTTCCTTCGCTCTTGAGCTTCAATCCGATCTGTGTTCATAGGTTAAAGTTTGAGACTTTTCACGTCAAGCCAACATGAGACGGCTTCGTCCCGGGGCTAGTGTGGACCACCGTTGAGAAGCATGCCTTCCAGCCACTCAGGTGAAATGTTTCCATACTCCCCTTTACAGTAACCTAGG
Source organism: Deroplatys truncata (assembly GCA_030765065.1). Lineage (NCBI taxonomy): Eukaryota > Metazoa > Arthropoda > Insecta > Mantodea > Mantidae > Deroplatys > Deroplatys truncata. The sequence goes on from CM060985.1 coordinate 50,008,864, forward strand.
TCTGGCCTTTGTTCATAGGCTAATGCTTGTGTTAAATTCAAATCAATAAGAGATTGCCTCAGTGGAACACACCAGTCCTGGGAGTTTCTGCCAACATTAAATAAAGAAAAACAACATGGGAAACAAAAAGAGTTGGCACGTTTCGTGCACTCGACTGTACAGTGCGCGTCAAACCTAGTTTTTTATCATTGAAGACTCAGAAGAATATTCATTGGGAAGTTTTCGTACAATTAATGAAACACAGTAATTTATTAAGCGTGTTTATGTAGCATATATAGGTACAGAAGTACTTCTCCCAATAAGAATAGGTATCATAGAGAAAAACTTGGTAGGAGCAAACTGGGAAAAAATAATCTTAAAGTGTTTAAAAGAAATATTTTCTAACAAATGCGTTACAAATAATGAGCATAGAATGTAAATGCTTCGTGCGCATACATATTTGTAGAGACAGCATAAAAAGAAGTGTTACATTACTATACTGTGACTTTGTCCATCTTCACTTCAGTTCGTATAGCCTCCATTTCGGCCAATAATTTTATAAATATTTCCTCTATTTTGGCTTTGTATCCCACTCCTGACATCAGTGTGGCTTAGTCCAGCTTTTTAACTGTCACTTCTGTAAGTTCTCACTGTTTATCAGTTCAACTTCACTGGAACTTCACTTAGTTCACACTGTCACTTCATTAAGGTGAACTAGTTGAATTTCCTCATTACCTCACGTTTCTTAATGACGTAGCGGCGTAATACAATACGCACGACGTAGCCAATTCTTCTGGACTATTCACTCGCTGGGGAGGATCTAATTGGATCAAAACCACATTCAAAAGGTGAATTTTTTTTCTCGATTTTCAATATTTTGATAGTAAATTAGTTAATAATATGATAATAAAAGTAATTGTTATAATAATTCGTGTTGAACTTGGATCCTTTTGACCACCTATAGGGATTATACCTTTTAATGCCCTTCAAGTTCCCCTTCTCGTCGAACACAAGACTTTTCAATCTTTCCTGCTGCACTCACTGCATGTCACAGTTGTCGTCACAAACTGACTTGTAGAATCCCACTTGATGTCGCACCAGAATCGCACTCGCCACTATCTGACTCAACTAATTTGCTTGCCGCGAGAGCGCTCGCTTATATAGCTGTTGGAAATATCCATTGAGTTCTAGAACGTTCGAGAAGGAGAAACATCTAAAAGATTTCTGTTATCTGCCGATAGCGCTTCGGTGTTTGCGCTGGCGAGTGCTATTTAACTTTGTTTATCTCTGACTGCCCGGCGGCGATCTTCCTATAACCTTGGACCACAGCCACTGTATCAAGCCAAATAATTATTTGATGCTGACAAATTGCAGTTAGTTATTTTTACAATGCAGAACGTCTAGAGGTTGTTTGTTAACGGTATACACACGTATTTGTGATTTCTATAAATATGTAATTTTTCCATTTGGTAACTGAGCGTACGCTCAGTGAGAGTAAGGCGAAGCATTTAGCATACTTCAGGAAAGAAACATACTTTCTTACATTTATTAAATAAAATCTGATGTATTGCAATCGTACATCACTAGGCATAACTAAATTGTGTATCCCTTATACAAATTGTTCGTAAAAAGACATTTTTTTACTTAGTGTTAAGATAATGCAACTATGAAATGTTGAAAATCCACAGTATGCAAGATATCTTGTTGAAATGTACCCTAGTTATCACACACAGTAACAATAATGCTGTGTTTCAAAAATTTAGCTTGTATGGTTATTTAAAAACTAATTGTATTGTATAAAGTCATTGTTCCAATAAAAATGTTCCACATAATGCATTTTTAAAAATATGAACATAATAAATTCTATCAGATTTTTTATATTATATAACCCATAATTATTGTATAAAACTATTACATTTTGTCCTCTTCATAATTTTTAATTTCTTAAAAGTAAATCATGTATTTCGCGAAAAAATTCTTATTTTCTTTAATGTACTTTTGAGAGGAAGCACAAACATTTTATAAACAAATTAGCAAAGAATTGCATAGCCAGGAACATTTTGAGTATGGAAAAATAAATAAAAGAAGTTTTTAATACACCATAGGTATCCAGCGACCTCTTATTGATAAGGTTACAATTTTTATCCTTCTTTATACCTCCGTATCTTGAAAACTCCTTGCTTCCTTGCAAAGCCCACTAATGTTTACCTCTTTCTTTCTTCGTTTAAACCCTTCAAACTTATTTTATTGCTAGATATTTTCATATTATATTATTGAATATATTATTAAACTGATACATTGTTTTAGGCAGCCTATCATCCTTATCAAAAATTAAAACATCATCTTCAGAATGAAGAATGTTTCACGTTCTTCTCCTAATTTAATTCCCTTATCAACTATTTGTTTCGATTCTTCTACGTAGAATTTTATATGGGGTGTGCTTTTTTTTTAAATAATTGGGGCTAGGCACATCCCTATTTTGAACCATAGTTTCTTTTATTTCTTTTGTTTTTTTTAAATACACTTTGATTACGATGTTTGAATCATATATAAACTTTATATAATTTTTATTAAATGTAGTAATTATCACATCTTATCCCATAACCGTGAGAGGTGGGGATCACCTTGTCAGATGCTTTTTCTAAGTCTATAAACTCTCTCCATTTTTCTAGTATTTGTTTTATTGTGAAAACATTATCTATACATTATTTATCTTTCTAAATCCATTTTGTTCTTCGTTAATATGCCTCTCAGTTAACATTCTCATCTGAAATTAGTGATTTGAGCGCATATTTTATACATTACAATCAATGATCTTAGCCCTCCATAATTTTATATTAGTCTGTTTATCCTTTTATTAAAATAGACACAACTTTTAGAACATTTTTATTATTTCTGTATTTGTTGGCAAGGGCTAACGAAACAGGACAAACGATTAGGAAGAAAAAATACATGTTTGGTAGAAAATGCTTCTTATTGTAACAGCTAAAAAGGAACGATACATCGCGTTAAAATCTATTCAGAAGTGTAAAATTAGCTATGAGATATCAAAGTAAAATCTATGATTTGCTAAATCCACGTGTGACATAAATGTTCCAAAACAGACAAAATATTTACTGAGGTACATCAAACAAATGCAGCATTCCATTTCGTTCAAGAATTATTTATATTATACTAAGAAATATTTGGTATGTTGTTTTCGTCGAATATTAAGAAACGTCTCTAATAAAAATCAAAATGATACAAGCAATTGATACTACAAATTGATCAGTAATTAGTTTTTCAGCACTCAGTTTATTCACTGAATTAACCAGGGAATGAGTCTAGACTTTGTATGAAAGAGCGGTATGACTGTGTTTAGAGAAAGCGAAGATTCCCATGGTAGGACTGATTTACAACAGGAACTTACCCTTGTATCTCCGCCATGTTCCCACAATATTGGAGGTTCTGCCGACACTGTGGGTGACCGTCTGCGGCGGCTTTTCTGAAAACACAAGTGAAATGTTGAGTACACAAAAGCACAAAGGGTTTCCAAACTGAAAATTATGGTCACCCAAAGTTTTCTAAGAAATATATGACACAAAAGAAGTTCGCCGGTTTTCCTCTGTGAAATGTTTCTCTCGTTCTTGCATGATAACTTTGTTTCACTATGTGAGTTGCATAATGTTCTTAACCTCCTTTTCTTGGAGACATCTTATGAAAATTTTCAGTTTGGTACATGTCTTAATCAAAGGTTTTGAAATTTTTTAATAAACTCGTGCCATTAATTAGTATGTGCTATTATATCAAGGTTGGCTTTGTGACTCAAAATAAAACACTTCTTCTGCATCTTTAGCCTATTAAGAGAGCCAACTTAAAATTTGGAAATTTAGACTTTTCGGTTAGATATCCGTAATATCAGTATTAATATCAATTATATTGTAATTAAAAAGTTATATAACTACAATAGACATTGTCAGTATATACAATAAAATACAAATCAATAATATATTATAAACCACACCTTGTAAAACTTTACAGCAAAACAGTAAATATTAAATATCAGTATCACTTACATTAAGATCAATAAATTCAACAATAGATTAAAATGGATTATCCACTAGCCAAGAATGCAATCTCTTACAAAGTATTTTATAAGGCAAAACATTTACAATTTGAGGTAGTTTATTAAAAAGTTTAATGTCAATATAGGAGTAATTTTGAGAAGTTTTCTTAAGTCTATGTTGAGGAATATCAATCATTTGACCATTTCAGGTATTATAATTATGAATTATAATGAATCTCATGTCATACATATGTTGATTCTGCTTCATAAGTTCCAATACAGCATAAATATACAAATTTATAACAGTCAAAATAGTATATCTTTTAAAATAGTGTTTACAATGTGTTCTAGTGGATATCTTAGCCATATTTCTTATAGCTTTCTTTTGCATAAGTAATACATCTTAGATATATGAGCTATTACCCCAAAGTAAAATGCCTAATTAATAATACTGTGAAAGTATGCAGAATATGAGACACGCATATACTCAAAGGGTACACAATCGAATAAAGTCCTCAACAAGAATATAACATAATACATTCTGTAACAAACTTTCAAATTTTCAGATCATTTCCTTGAGTAGTTATAAAGCAAAACACTTTCTACTGTTAATTAATTGTTCTTCCACATGACGCTTAAGGTTAAAGTTAGAAAAATGGTTTTTAACCAGGTATGGGCGAACGCGTGTCACATCCAGAAGGGAGATATACTGTGACGTAACGTAGTACCCCTCTATCCCAGCAGTGGCGTAATGTGATTATTCTTAATTTTATAAAAGCCTGTTTATTACTATGCAAGATATGCATCAAATGAAAAAACAAAATCAAATGCTTTATCCATTATTATTCCTACAATAAAGGTTTGAAACTGCAAATATTTCACACCTACTTGTTATCAAATTGAGCAAATAAATATAGTATGGCTTATAAACTTGCAGGGAAAATGAACAAACAATATTCAATACTTAAAGTTTTTACAATAAATAAATATCTTGCTTCAATTGAAGTTGTTGACTTACTAATTAGAGTTAGGGGTACCATCCCATACTTTTTACTTTCTCTACCACGTACCTAGCAACTAGAGAAGGTATTGCATTCCACCCAAAAGTTTGATACTAGATTTCATCGAAAGTACAAGTTTTGAAGCCTCCGGAATAAATAAATAAAATCATTTTAGAAAATGTCCATGTGTGTGTGTGTGTGTGTGTGTGAACAGCGTAACTCAAAAACGAAATCTCAGATTGTTATTAAACTTGGTATTTAAGTTCAGTACTTTCCAAAGGTGCGAAGATTTTCAAGAAAATCCCCCATCCCAAACTTCCCTTTATATGGAACATTCGATTTTTTCTTTTATTTTCTAAAATTGCCTCTAATAGTTTTGATTAAAATACCATATATTACCTAAAGATATTTAGATGGCAAGTAAAATATATATCTTGAATTTTCTGGGAATAGACTTAAGTCCCCTTATTTGAAAGGAATTTTGTATAATCATGCACAACTGATAAACGTTAAGCGATAGACGAAAACGTCTATAAAGAATGTAGGCCTCTTTAAAAAAAAAAAAAAAAAACAACAACAAAAAAACAAACAAACACACACACACCCCACATTGCAGCTTCTTTATATGCTACAAAATATGAAACAGCCCATTCTTCCCTAAATATCCCACCAGTTTTATGTTTTCAGGTCCTCTAGATCAAACAAAATGCATTTTTAGAAAAAGGTCCGCATTTGATAGACACAATCAATTCTAAGTATTACGTATTGTTACGTTTCGTTCATTTTATTAGTTTTATAACGTTATGAAAAGAACACCGATTTCTCAACCTTTTCATCTGTGGTGTTTACAAATTATTTTATATGCACTTAGTAGTGCAGTTTTTTGGTGTATAGTATCTACCTGATATTTCCATTGAAGTATTGGTGGAGAAAAAATTTGTGAAGTAACGTTAATGGGGAAGTTCAGAAAAAACGTTGAAAATCCCTGACTTTACATTTTATTCTTCCTAGAAATGAAAATGTATTTTCACTGCAAAATCAAGTATCGCAAAAAAGAAATCGCGCTATTTAATGCATGAAAAATAATTCTGTAAACACAAAAAGTACAAAAAAGTTTAAACATCTATATATTTTTCAAACAATTGTAAAATACGAGGGTTGATCAATAAAGACTGAGACTGATTTTTTCCTGTAGCTTTCTTGAGAGTTTCCTGTCTCTACCATGAATATTTGAAAAGAGCGGGGTTTCATGTATAATGTCCATAGGCGGCAGCACTCTCGTAACGGTAGGTTGGTAGTAATGCTGTATATTGTTGACCCTAGTTGAATTTCGCATACCACAAAATGAAGGTGACACAAGAAGAGCAATAAAATTTTGTTTTCGTTTAAATCATACAGCCTCTGAAACTTTGGAAAATCTGAAGCAAGCATACGGTGAAGATGCACTACCTCGTGCAACAGTGTTTAGGTGGTTCAAAGACTTCAAAGTAGAGCGAGTCCTCTGTGCTAAGCAAGGTGGGCCTGGTGCTTCGGCTTCTGCTATGACTGAAGTCAACATCAACACAGCTGCTGTGATTGTTGTTCCCACTCACACCACTGTTAGAGCAGCGTACTACACGTCAGTATTGGCTACACCGAGGAAGCACATTGCAAGGAAACATCCAGAACTTATCACAACAACGTGCGGCCTCACGTTGCAAATCAAGTTCAGGAATTTTTGGCTAAATTCAACATTACCTGTGTGCCGCATCTGCCTTATAGCCCCAATCTTGTCCCCTGTGATTTCTTTTTATTACCATCACTAAAGGCAAAGCTCCGGGGCATTCGATTTGAGAGCACTGAAGTAGTGCCGTAGAAAAGTGAGGCGATTCTCAAAGACCTGACAAAGAATGGCCTGTACCATGCGTTCAAGGGCTGGGAGAGACGCTATAAAAAGTGCATCAAGTAGGAGAGGACTACATTGAAAAAGATGTCAACATTGAAATGGAGTAATAAATATCTGTGAAAAAAATTAGTCTCAGTCTTTATTGATCAGCCCTCGTAATAATATCCAAGATTTTGAAGGGTACCAAAACAGTAAACTATAATACTATTTGTTCTTTATGTGTATTAAAAGTGAGAATTTTATCTCTAATTTGGCTACTAGAATTTTTAAAACTGTACATGAACAGGGTTGGAAAGGTAGAATCAGACGACTGACAAATTAAATGTCATAGTCGGGATTTGAACCACGGATCTCCGTGTCTCCGTTCGGTTGCTGTAACACTGAGTTACCATGTCAGCATGTCACCAGACATTAAATTCCCCAACTGATTCGCATTTGTCCCGGTAAACCACAAGGAGATCTCAAATTGTATTGAGATGACATACCCCAATGGCGACTTACAGCGTTGTAAGTGCTTTAAGTCCCGGGCTTCATAGTTTCAACCACTATTAGTTCAATTAGTGAAATTAATTTTTCTTCTACACAAGCCGCGTGTTGGACAGGGTTGCAAAGCAAGAATCAGACGACTGAAAACTTCAACGCCATAGCCGGGATTTGAACCACGAATCTCCCGTCTCTGTCCGGTTGCTCTAATTTGTGAAAGAAACTATGAAACCCGGGACTTAAAGTATTTACAGCATTGTAAGTCACTATTGGGGTAAGTCATCTCAATACAATTTGAGATCTCCTTGTGGTTTACCGGGACAAATGCGAATCAGTTGGAGAATTTAATGTCGTACCGGCAAGTTGCCATCGTAGCTCATGGTTAGACCAATCGGACAGAACCAGGAGATCCGTGGTTCAAATCCCGGCTATGGCATTGAATTTTTCAATCTCTGATTCTACCTTTCCAACCCTGTCTAACACACGGTTTGTGTGGAAGAACAATTAATTCCATGTATATAAACAGTTTTGTCCGCCTCTGGATACTGCTGGGAATTAAATATCTGCGGCATTTGTTTTATTTTATGTGCATTTTCTGTGGAGCAACAACTGCATGGTAATCTTAACGAAAATTCAAATCCTCCTTCGCAAGTATGTTCTTTAAAACTCCATTGTGCTTGTATTTTACTTACACTGTCTTTGTAAATCCTTTTTAGTGTACTAGTAGTTTATGTATTGAAATTGGAAGACGTTTTAGGCCATGTCTGTCAGAAAGATTAGGAATTTCCAGCGGTGAAAGAATTATCAAAATCAGTTGGGTGTATTTTTTAGATTACCTTTATTATACTAGTACAGATTGTTGAGCCAGCACTGTGTCAAAGGTGAAGACAGAGGCGGTGTTCTTTCCCAGTCGTTCCAACATTAAAGGTGTCTCGTTTGAACCCCAGGTATGATTTCATTTCCATTCTGTCCGTTTTGCCGAAACTAGAAGCCGTAAATCGCCTGTTGAGCACGCGGCGTTTTGCCAAAGGATGTTCTGACAGCTGCTGTTGTAAAACTGCTTGACACATTTTCAAGGCCACCACAAGGGAGGACGATTTTTATGACAATTTTCTTCTCGCTACGCCCGGCCTCAATTTTTTCTGTTTGCTTTCTAATGGGCTCGTTCAAGTGTTAATGTTTTGCTACCAGGGGTAATAAAATCCTGCTGTGACGTCGCTGCTCCAGTTTGTCGCGGGTGGTCGACTGTAGAGGTTGTTGTACTCAAGATGGCTTTCTTATTTTCAACAATAGACTGCGCACTTAGAACAAAACTTAGACGTTTAGACGTTACTGGTACCACATTTTAGGATAGTGAACATTTGCAATTTACCCATATATCAACTTTTTGAAAATGCATATTTAAAAAAATTCTATGGCTATCCCTACCCACTATCCTTTATATGTATATTTCTCCTGCGAAATATTCTTAAATAAATACATTAACTGTCTACTTCGTGTAAAAGATAAACGTTTGCAATAACGGTTTATTTATATATTTATACAAGAGGAATACAGTAGGCTGAGGCGATAGTCATATGTTTAAAAATGGATCACCAATAGCTGGCCTTCAAATTTAATACTTGTATTACATCACGAGGTACAACAGAATAATGCCTTAGCAAGTACTGTACATTTCAAAGGAATATCCCGGAATTGGTTTATGCCACAAAAAATCTGATGTGTTAGACTCATATGACTTTCTCTACTCTTGTACAAACTATTTTTACAAACGCTTATTCTCCATATGCTTCATCTTAATCGAGATATCGAGATGTCAATCTTATTGCTAATTTTCTTGTAGATGCAAGGGCAATTGGTAGGCGTTAAGGTATAGTCAAAGCTATATTTTAAGAGCTGGTTGCTATGTGGAGTATTCCATTTTCTTTGCATTACCAGGACAAAAAAAAAAAGATTAACGAATTTGAGAAAAAGTATAACTATTGGAAAATTTAAGGGAATAACAAGCAATATCTCGAAAATGCTTCACTCAACAAAAAAAGTATATGACATAAATTCAGTATTTTAACGCGATCTACATTTTTTGTGTAGTAAAATTGTCTATCTCTTATGGTTTACCAGTTATGCAAAAGTCGTTCTCAATGAAGAATACTTTTGAAGACATTCCCAGAAAATTATAGATATACATTTCATTTGTCATGAAAATATCTTAAACATATGATATTTTAATCAAAATCGTTTGAGCCATTTTTGAGAAAATTAAAATTTTCGAAAAATGTTCCATGTAAGGGTAATTTGGGGTGGGGGATTTTCTTGAAAACCTTCGTGTCGCATCTCTGGAAGATACTGAACCTAAATATCAAGTTTGGTGTTTATCCGACTGTTCGTTTCTGAGTTATGCTGTTCACAGACACACACACACACACACACACACACACGCGGACCTGTTTCCAAATTTTTTTTTTTGATTCAGGGGGTCTCAAAACATGTATTTCCGGTGAAATATCGGTATCGAATTTTTGGGTGGCATGCAATACTTCCCCTACTTACTATACGTAGTAGAGAAAGTAAAAAGAAAAAAGAATAACGAATTCCCATTTGATAAAATGTATATTGGAAAATTCAAACAAATTACAAGTAATATCTCGGAAATGGTTCTCTTCACAAAAAATGTATATGAGATAAATTGTGTGTTCTAACGAGATCTACATTTTTTAGGCAGTAGAATTTTGTCTATCTCTTGGTTTACTAGTTATGCGAAAGTCATTCAGAATGAAGAGGACTTTCAGGGACATTCCCAGAAAATTCAAGATATACATTTCATTTGCCATGAAAGTATCTTAAAAATTGATATTTTAATTGAAATCGTTAGAGCTATTTATGAGAAAATAAAAAATTTTGAAAAATGTTCCATGTAAGGGGTAGGCTGGGTTGGGGTGGGGGATTTTGTTTAAAACCTTCGTGTCGCATCCTTGGAAGATACTAAACTCAAATACCAACTTTTCATTTTTGAGTCATGCTGTTCACAGGCACACAGATACCCACGAACGTTTTACCAAAAATGCTTTATTTCGATTCAGGGCACCTCAAAACATGTAAATGTTTATCTCGATTAATGTGAAGATAGAGAATAAGCGTTAGTAAAAATAGTTTGTACAAGAATAGAGAAAGTCATGTGAGTGCAAAACATCAGATTTTTACAGGGATACTGTGCAATATTTTAACCAGATGAATTAAACAGTGAGGCGGCGCCGTGGCCGAGTGGTCAGACCGCTCGCCTCCCACCGAGGCGGCCCGGGTTCCATCCCAGGGACCTGCATGTGGGATTTGTGGTGGGCGAAGCGGCGGCTGGACGGGTTTTCTCCGGGTTCATTCCACCAACTGCTCCATCATCACCTTTCCTTTCATCCATTTCACCAACATTTCGTTTCATCTACTTCCTTCATCCCATACCAGGCATCGGGCTGATCACCCATCCTGGATGCTCTGTCTGATCCATGAGTGTCTGCTCCTCGACGGGCCTCTGACCCCAGGCACCCGCTTATAAGTCCTGGGGGGTGTAAGTCCTACATAAGAGGAGGGTAAACAGATAATGAATGAATGAATTAAACAGTGAAAACGTTCTATATGGTAGATTGAGTAAATAGTATAAATATACACAGATTTGTCTAGAAATTTCAGGAGTTTATTTGCGTGTTAGGGGTTGAAAATAAGCCGAGCGGAAGATTTTGTTAGATTTAGAGTTATACCAGCTTTTCTTCAGATTCTAATTCTAGGATTACGATGAACTTTACTTAACGTGACATCACATGAAGGTGAGAAACGCTGCAAAACTAAAGGTGCACTTAACGTAACGAGATCACTCTCGATTGGTAGTTCTTTTATTACTTCATGCCACTGCTTTACGCAGATTGGTTCTAATTAACATGTGACATTAAACTTGAGGTAACGAAGGAAATGTTTGACATTGACAAACTCCAAATTACGTCACGTTAGGTTAAATCACATTATGTTAAGTTTATTGTCCGGCTTAAAACCGCAAGTGTAGTAATTTTTGTAAAATTCATATAAGAAGAATACTCCTTGATAGCAAAATCCACATAAATCAGAGGGAAATTTGGTGATATCAACACAATATGTACACTCCCTATATCATAACTTGAACTTTAAAGGAATTTGAGTTTCGGAATTTAACCCTTTGAGTTGTTAGTAATAACTCCATAATGTTCATAAACAGGTGTCAAAAATCCTTTGATATTATTACACACACATAATATTAGTTTATTTAACATTTCGTATTTTTCCAATATGTTATGTTGCTGATGACTGAGATGAAACATGGACTTTGTTGGAACCAGTTTGCTTATTATTGCTTTGCCTGCAGTGGTTTTAAACCGGTATTTTAATTTCCTCTAACTGCTTACCTATAGTAAGTATGTATTCAATTCAAAAACTCGATATCGAGATTTCATCGGAAACGTATTTTGAATCTCCCAGAATGCCCCTCCCCCAATAGTAAACGATCTCCGTGTGCGTGTGTCCATGTATGTTTGTGTGCGCGCCTGTCGAACATAAGAAAACGAAAAGCAGTTGAATACCAAGCTAGTAGGTATTTAAGTTGTCTCTTCCAAGGGCATGACACGAAGATTTTCAAGAAAATTCCCCACCCTAAACTACCCTTTACATGGGACGTGTTTCGTTATTTTCGATTTTCAAGAAAATGTCTCCAATATTTAAAAATAACATATGTTATGACAAATAAAATGCATGTCTTGATTTTTTCGCGAATAGCTTGTAACTCCTCTTCATTCTGAATGACTTTTGTATCATTGGTACACCGTAACAGACAGACAAAACCTTACTATACAAAATGTAGGTGTGAAACTTTATATTTATGCATGTGTTTGTTGATTTTACTTACAAAATTCATCAATATACGAACTAACCTTCTGATACTGTAATTATTGGGAACATATAAATGACTATATAAAGAAATGATAGTAAGATAAAGAAGTAGTTGCAATAAATAATTTCTGTATATTAAATCAATGCATCATGTAATAAGCTTGAGTTGAAATGTTTGTCCGGAACGAAAGAGGTAATTAGCATGTCAGATTAGCGAAAGTCATTATTATCAGCCGAGAATATAGAATGCATTAGCTTGAAAGTTCTGGGAATTCAGTTAGCTTATAAGCTCAGTACGTTTGCAGGGTCACGTAGGCAGAATTCTGGAAAAGAGAAAGGCACTTAAATTCTGAGATTTCCAAGCCTCCTGGTAACAAAGTTAAGAGATACATAGGATTTTAAGTATTGGCAGGGCTTTAAAAATAACGTCGGTGGGGAGTAATGAAGTAGGCGGAGCTAAAAGTAATAAAGGAGAGCAATTTTAGATCACAGAGTTACTCTCTCTCTCTGGTACCATCACCGGTACTTACTGCTCGTGTGATATTTTAAGCGCCTAGTGACGCGCTTGTGTGAGTAAGATTTCGCGGCTATTGCGAGAGGTCTCGTCGATAAGCGCTTTAGCCATTCAAGATAAGTTACGGTGCTAGTTTCTTCTATTGCGGAAGCAGTTATTTCCTAATGCAACTTTGGTACTGTAGAAGTTAGCAAGTATAATAATTCAGTTGTTACAATTTCGAGTGTTACGATTCATAATTAGTTTCATTATGTTTCTGAAAATGGTCGGCAACTCACTTCAATAATTCAAATATTAGTTCACAATAAATTTATGTCAAATTTAAACTGGTGATGTTTTTTCACAATACATCCATGCAGATCCTGAGAGAAAGATCTCATAGCTTACCACTGGGGCAGCTGGTGGATGAGACAACAGAACGAACTACGAGATCTCGGAAGCAGTATCAACAACGAAGCAGGTAAAATAAACCGTTTCAAAAGTGACGACCACCATTCTATTCAACTGGTGCCTCATCGTGGTACCATCTTGGTACCATCTGGTGCCATCTCCATGCATTACCCCGCACAATTCATAGCTAATTTACAGTACCATGTATCATCATGCGAGAAATTCACTCAATTTCGGATATTGAATCTCGAGTGTAAATAAAAATTTCTCGAGAGGATACCAGAAACGTGTGGATGGAGAAGCACATTTCCAACGTCTCTTATGATAAGGTTTGTACTTATTATCTTTGTAATTGTGACTATAAATATGATAAAGTGAGGCGGTGCGCGGACATTATAATGTTTTGGCGGAAGTCCAAACTGTAGTGGGCGACGAGAGAGTCGCCGTGCAGCGGCCGCAGTGTGAAAGAAAAGCACTGTACAATTAATGCTTTTTCGAACGTGAAACATCCTCTGCTCCTATGTATTTCAGTAGACATCACGACTCTAACCTCAAACATCCAGCAACATTACATATCAATTCTCTATGAACGTAACTAGTTATCTGTTACTAAAAAATCTGATGTGTTACACTCACATGACTTTCTCTACTCTTGTACAAACTATTTTTACAAACGCTTATTCTCCATCTACTTCATGTTAATGGAGATAAACATTTGCAGAGTCTATCTTATTGCTAATTTTCTTGTAGATGTAAGGGGAATATATATTTACAAGGGCAATATAGAAATATAGTAGCCTTTAAGAACATACATATCCCTTAATAGCTGGTTGCTAGTGCAGCACTATTCCCTTTGCCACAGATTAATATTCTTTGCATATACAAGACAAAATAAACAAAATGGTTCACTCAAAAAAAGGGTATTTGATATAAATTGTGTATTTTAACGCGATCTACATTTTTTGTGTAGTAAAATTTTGTCTATCTCTTATGGTTTACTAGTTATGCAAGTCGTTCACAATGAAGAATACTTTTGGAGACATTCCCAGAAAATTCAAGATACACATTTTATTTCTCATGAAAATATCTTAAAAGTATGATATTTTAATCAAAATCGTTAGAGGCATTTTTGAGAAAATTAAAATTTCGGAAAATGTTGTATGTAAAGGGTAATCTGGACTGGGGGGTTTCTTGAAAACCTTCGTGTCACATCTCTGGAAGATGCTGAACCTAAATACCAAGTTTGGTGTTTATTCGACTGTTCGTTTCTGAGTTATGCTGTTCACAGACACACACACAGACACACACACACACGGACATGTTTCCGAAAATGCTTTTTTTTGGATTCAGGGGGTCTCAAAACATGTATTTCCGGTGAAGTCTCGGTATCGAATTTTTGGGTGCAATACAATACTTCCCCTACTTACTATTCGTAGTAGAGAAAGTAAAAAGATCTGCAGAGTAAAGTGCATCACATCATGTTTAGAAGTATAGTTCGGTCACCGCCTTCTCGAAATTTATTTCTTTTTATCGTTGCTTCATTTGCATAGTCCTGTTTAATTTTATGGCCATATTGAGGGCTTTGACTTGAAAAACCATTGGTGTTAGTGCTCGTTGAAGTGTATGTTCTTTTCTCCCCCTTTTAAACGTCCTACGGGGTCATATCGGACGATGAATGAAATGGATGAAAATAATACTCAAATGAGCCCCGGTCGTCCTCCGTGGTGTAGTGGTTACCACGCTAGCCTCTAGTTTCCGTGGTGGCGGGTTCAAATCAGGCGAGGGGCGTAAAAATCCTTAGCAGGGAGGTAAAGCCGATGGTCCCGTATCGTAGATATGCGGCACGTAAAAGAACCTCAAGCCTGATAAAGAGGTCTCTGAGCAAAATTACCGGTGTTTCACGCCCAATATAGAATGGGACGCTAAGAACCACAGCAGTTAAAGAGCGTCCATAAAAAGAACTCAATTTTCAATGAGCCCTGGATGCATAGAGCTTAAAGTTACCCCTGTGAATCGAACCCTGGACCTCTGGGTTGGTTGAGAAGACAGAATGCTGACCACTCGACCACACAGACAGCACGAAATAAATTGTTCGCAATTGCCTTTGGCGCTAACAAGATGTTAGCTAACAATTTGATGAACCGGAAAAGGTTTTAAAATTATGTTAAACTTTTAAAATCATGTTAGCAAACAAGATGTTAGAATATTTTTAACATAAATTGTTGAAACCGATCCTGATATTATTTATGTTTGCTTTTTTTCCTCTGAGATACAGATACAAAATCTTTTTGAAATATCTACATAAAACGTTTTTCATTCTGTTTTAGAGTAACCACGTAAGTAAAGGGCTTAGGATCCCATTTAAAATGCACGGGGCGGGGTTTTCGTTGTAAATAAAACTTGCTTCAGAATTCCTGTTGACGTTTGGGTCGTGACTCACCAAAGCTTCAGCTGACCTGTGTGGACCCAAACTGAACAATCAGGAAAACAACACCCGACCCACATTATTAGTTGCTTCACAGTTTAAATGACTAATGCTCGTAACGACAACTGCACCTGCAACCCCTGTCATCGCCGAAGGTTTCTTTGTGACCCTGCAAGGAGGGCTTGGGACAGTTTTATTGCTCCCTGGACCGCTGTCATGAGCAGATTGATGGGATGGTTACCGTCTCTAAAGAGAGGGACAACCGAACTGACCACGGCGCTGCGGTCCCACACATGGCTCTTTCTGCATGCTGCTAAATCGAGAGACATGTTTGTAAAAATTTCGTTGAGTGGGTGGGTGTTGTATCGAGACACTATGTTGGTGGTCTTCATAATCAAGTAGCTTTGTATAGACGAGAAGAGAACCAAGTACCGTACAATTCGCTGGTAGCTTTTGTGTGTAACTTCAGTCTTAGTCTCTCTGAAGACCTCATCTAGAGAAGCCTCCATTAAAAACCTAGAAGTGTTGATTGTAAATCTTCTACTAAGAAATTATTATAATTACACTTTAAAAAGCTTTGATGAAATGAGCTCTTCTCTAAATTTAATATTATAAGTAGATTAAAACATAAACGATTAAAATATTAACTTATCAGTATTTACTGAAAATATACCTGCATGTTTTGGGACCAACCGAATTGAAAAAAGTATTTTTGGAAGGAAGATGTATATATCTGTTCTCTCTCTCCCCCAAGCTCAAATCCCCCACCTTAAATTATCCTTTACATTGAACATTTTCGTTACTTTTTATTTCGATTGTCGTTGTTATTATTTATCAGTTACTATGTTTACATCAGTAATAAAATGTATACATTGAATTTTCTACCAATAGACTGTGAAGACGTCTTCATTCACAATTAATTTTGTATAATTTTATTTAACTGGTAAACCATAATAGATAGACCAAAACTTACTAAGGGGAATATGTGGATTTATTTAAAATACATAATTTATTTCAAATAGTTTTTGTGACATTAGCCATTTCCGGAATGTTTTTCAATACTTTGAATTTTTTTGTTTTTCTCAGGTGTCATGGAAAGAGTATGGAATATCAGCAGCATACAAAAAATTTGACTATCGCTTCAACCTAATGTATCCCTCTTGTATCTGGAGCTGGCCTTCTGATCCTTAGGTCGCTGGTTCAAATCCGGCCCAGACTGATGGTGATTAAGTGTGCTTAAAAGAGACAGCCCCATGTCAAGTGATTTACTAGCATGTAAAAGAAGTCCTGCGAGACGAAATGTCAGCATACCTGCGACGCTGATATGATCCTGGTACTTTATTCACAGGGTTCCAATATATACGAGTACATTTTATTTGTTCACAGGGTTCCAAGATATACGAGTACATTTTATTTGTTCACAGGGTTCCAAGATATACGACTACATTTTATTTGTTCACAGGGTTCCAAGATATACGACTACATTTTATTTGTTCACAGGGTTCCAAGATATACGACTACATTTTATTTATTCATATGTTCCAAGCTATACGACTACATTTTATTTATTCACAGGGTTCCAAGATATACGACTACATTTTATTTGTTCACAGGGTTCCAAGATATACGAGTACATTTTATTTGTTCATAGGGTTCCAAGATATACGAGTACATTTTATTTGTTCATAGGGTTCCAAGATATACGAGTACATTTTATTTGTTCATAAGGTTCCAAGATATACGACTACATTTTATTTGTTCACAGGGTTCCAAGATATACGACTACATTTTATTTGTTCATAGGGTTCCAAGATATACGGCTACATTTTATTTGTTCATAGGGTTCCAAGATATACGACTACATTTTATTTGTTCACAGGGTTCCAAGATATACGACTACATTTTATTTGTTCATAGGGTTCCAAGATATACGACTACATTTTATTTGTTCATAGGGTTCCAAGATATACGACTACATTTTATTTGTCACAGGGTTCCAAGATATACGGCTACATTTTATTTGTTCATAGGGTTCCAAGATATACGACTACATTTTATTTGTTCATAGGGTTCCAAGATATACGGCTACATTTTATTTGTTCATAGGGTTCCAAGATATACGACTACATTTTATTTGTTCATAGGGTTCCAAGATATACGACTACATTTTATTTGTTCACAGGGTTCCAAGATATACGACTACATTTTATTTGTTCACAGGGTTCCAAGATATACGACTACATTTTATTTGTTCACAGGGTTCCAAGATATACGAGTACATTTTATTTGTTCACAGGGTTCCAAGATATACGACTACATTTTATTTGTTCACAGGGTTCCAAGATATACGACTACATTTTATTTGTTCACAGGGTTCCAAGATATACGACTACATTTTATTTGTTCACAGGGTTCCAAGATATACGGCTACATTTTATTTGTTCATAGGGTTCCAAGATATACGAGTACATTTTATTTGTTCATAGGGTTCCAAGATATACGAGTACATATTATTTGGCATTAAATATCTGAAACACATGGTATTTTAACAAAAAATATTTAGAGAAAATCAAACTTTTTGAAAAATGTTTCATGTAAAGGGTGGTTTGAGGTGGGGGTTTTCTTTTCGTCGCAACTTTGGCGGATACTGAACCTAAACACCAAGTTTGGAATTTATTGGACATTTTGTTTTGGTGTTTACACACACACACGCACACACACAACCTTTTTTTCTAAAAATGCTTTTGGATTCAGGGGTTCTCAAAACATGTATTTCCAGTAAAATCTAGACATCGAATTTTTTCGTGGAATACAATACTTCCTCTACTCATTGTAAGTATGTAGCAGAAAAAGTAAAACATCTCATTTCCGCTGATGGTATTTTGCTTTTATCCTTCTCTTTAATAATCCAGGATTCACATGCATAAGCTATTACTTGTACTATCATTATGTTATAGAGCTTTATTTTCGACTGTATATACCGTTAAGATAAGTTGTTCGTTTTGGAAGAAAAGGGGAAAAAAATTAACCAGCATACAGTGAAGGACCTACCCTTGACTTTTATTGGTTAGTAAATTCTTGTTGTTTACAGGGCAAAACTTAGAGAATGGATACAATACCGAGGTAGAATCGTATTAATATCAGCTTAATTTATAGAGAAGTAAGATAATTAAGTCTGTGGTGGTTTATCTTTCAGTCAGCTTGCTGAGGTAAGCAGGAGGGAATAAACGCCAGTTTCTTTGTTTGCAAAAGAAGGCAATGCAACTTGATCACGTGTTAAGAATCAAAGGCATGACAAAAAACTACACCGTGAGACGTTATCGACGTGAAACAGTTACGTGGAAAAATAAACACAGAGGGAAACTGTTACAAGGTATTTCCTTAAATATACCTCAGGGAGTGCTGCTCCCTCTTGGGAATTAATCGCTTACTTGCAATGGTCTACACAGGCGGACTGGCTACTCGAAACTCTGGGAAGTATGCACATAAATAGCGATGAATAGCGCCAATAGTAAAAGTACGAGTTTCTCTACTCACTCATCTACAAAGTATTCATTCAGAGTTTTAAAAAACGGATCGCTATATGGTGGCTTTGGCATTCCATGCTCTTTGCATGACGACGAAATAAAAGGAATAGCGACTTACAACTTGAAAAATCTGATGTGTTACACTCACATGACTTTCTCTACTCTTCTACAATCTAATTTTACAAACGCTTATTCTCCATATGCTTCATGTTAATCGAGATATCGAGATGTCAATCTTATTGCTAATTTTCTTGTAGATGCAAGGGGAATATGGTAGCTTTTAAGCGATAGTCAAATATTTTAACGCTGGTTGCTATGTGGAGTATTCCATTCTCTTTGCATGTCCAGGACATAAAAAAAATGAATAACGAATTTGAGAAAAAGTATAAGTATTGGAAAATTTAAGGAAATAACAAGCAATATCTCGAAAACGGTTCACTCAACAAAAGAAATGCATATGACATAAGTTGTGTATTTTAACGCGATCTACATTTTTTGTGTAGTAACATTTTGTCTATCTCTTATGGTTTACCAGTTATACAAAAGTCGTTCACACTGAAGAATACTTTTGGAGACATTCCCAGAAAATTCGAGATATACATTTCATTTCTCATAACATTATCTTAAACATATGATATTTTCATCAAAATCGTTAGAGCCATTTTTGAGAAAATTAAAATTTTCGAAAAATCTTCCATGTAAAGGGTAGTCTGGGGTGGGGGGATTTTCTTTAAAACCTTCGTGTCGCATCTCTGGAAGATACTGAACCTAAATACCAAGTTTGGTGCTTATCCGACTGTTCGTTTTTGAGTTATGCTGTTCACAGACACACAGACACACACACACACACACACACAGACACACACACACGGACATGTTTCCAAAAATGCTTTTTTTGGATTCAGGAGGTCTCAAAACATGTATTTCCGGTGAAATCTCGGTATCGAATTTTTGGGTGGAATACAGTACTTCCCCTACTTACTATACGTAGTAGAGAAAGTAAAAAAGTATAAGTGTTTGAAAATTCAAACCAATAACATAAACTGCGTGATCTATATTTTTTATCTAGTAATATTTGGGTCATCTCCTGCGGTTTACCAATTGTATAAAAGTCATTCAGAATAAAGAGGATTCCATAAGCTATTCCTAGAAAATTGAAGGTATACCTTTTACTTATAATGCAAAGATCTTAAATATACAGTATTTCAATCAAAATCTTTAGAATCATTTTTGATTAAATCAAAATTTTGCAAATTTTTTCCATGTAAAGGTAGTTTGGGGTAGGGGTATTTCGTTCAAATCTTCGTGTCGTATACTTGGAAGGCTCTGAACCTAAATATAAAGCTTGGCATTCAAGCGACTTTTCGTTTTTGAGTTATGTTGTTCACATACATACAATCCTTTTTCTTCTTTTGGGGGGGATTCTGGGAAACTCAAATCGCATATTTCCGGTAACATCTCGATATAGAATTTTTGGATGGAACACAATACTTCCACTATTTATTATAGGTAACTGAGCGGGATGTCTCAGGGGTAACGTCTGTGGTTCGCATTTGGAAAGTCGTTGGTTCGATTCGGTCACTAGGCGAATGTTGGGAAGGTTCATAACATCCCACGAATTCGGTGGGAGTCTCGGCGTTACATGGCAGGGGAAAAGGATGCTCTATGTAACACTTCGTCCTCCGGAATGGGGGCTGTATCGGGCCTGCAGGGGAAGGGTAGCCGGTTGCACCAGCCAGTATCCGGAAAGTTTCAATCTATAAAAGGTAGGGACCCTGCCCTCTGCTCTGTCGTGCCTCCTTCTCCGGCCGCCCTCTGCCTCCTCTCACATCACCGTTCCGTCTCGGGGGCCACAGGATCTTGTAGGTGGAGGTGCTAACTCCTCCTCTGTGCCTATTCCTGATTCTGATCCTACTCCTACTATAAGTAAGCAGCAGAGAAATTAATAAAACACCAAGATCTACCCAAAACTCTTTCCGAATGCAGAAATAAGGCCACGAGACCTTTCCTGATATGAGAACCTCTATTTTCGTTGCAATGTGATGAAGTTTGGGCAAAGATGTTGGAAACCAATATAGAGTTCAAATGAGTAGATATGATGTTACTGATCGCTGACACATGTTGTCTGAGAATCTTTTAAGAGAATATGGGTTTATTTAAGGGAGATCCTGCCAATAGTTTATGATCCATTATTTCAGAAAATATTTAAGACAAAAAACTGATAGTTTTACAGGATGTAGATGCCCAATGGATTTGTTTATTAAGAATTTACTTAATTATAGCATATTTTGGAAAGGCAGAATCCGACGACTGGAAAATCCAATGCCATTGCCCGGATTTGGACCATGTATATTTCGGTTTCTGCCCGGCTACTCTAACCAACATTAAATTCTCCAACTGACTGCATTTCCCGGTAAACCAGTCGCCTGATTCTACCTTCCCAACCTCTTCTTGCACACGGCTTGTGGCAGTTGCCAACGCCATATTCTGATTAAATTTAGTAGCAATTATTTTTTTTAAAAAATAATCAATCATAATATTAACACCAAATTAGATCCATAGTAACACATGGAGATTAATTTTACTTAATTTTGCTATCTTAAATAGTTTGAGGAAACAGGTCATTTGTATCAGAAAATGTCATTCACAGAAAAAGCTGTTCCGGCAATAAGTAGAGAAAAATGATGGCATGTATTTGCAAAGAAAGAAACATGGCTTGCGCACATAGAAGTTGACATACTTAACAGTAGTAGGTACCAATTTATACAGCAAAGCTGTCTACTCCAAAATGTGTGGGGGATTTTTTATATGTGAAGAGGTGCAGAATTCGCAATACAAAATGACAAATGTAGTACCATTTTTAAAACTATATCTACAATGATAAAATATAAATCAAATTAAAGAGGAAATACCAATTAATAAAACTGCAGAACTAAAAATCTGATGTGTTACATGACTATCTACTCTTGTACAAACTATTTTTACAAATGCTTATTCTTAATCTACTTCCTGTTAATGGAGAATAACATTTCCAGAAACTTATTGCTAATTTTCTTGTAGGTGCAAAGGGAATATGGTAGGCTTTAAGCGATAGTCAAATCTTTTAAGAGCTGTTTGCTATGTGGGGCATCCCATTCTCTTTGCATGTCCAACACATAAAAAAAAAGAACAACGAATTCCCATTTGAGAAAAAGTATAAGTATTGGAAAATTCAAACAAATAACAAGGAATATCCCGGAAGTGGTTCGCTCCACAAAAAACGTATATGATGAATTGCTTTAACGAGCTCTACGTTTTTTGGTGTAGTAAAAATCTCTTATGGTTTACCAGTTATGCAAAAGCCATTCAGAAAGAAGAGAACTTTTGGGGACATTCCTAGAAAATTCAAGATATACACTTTATTTGTCATGAAAATATCTTAAATATATGATACTTTAATCCAAATCGTTAGAGCCATTTTTGAGAAAATAAAAATGTTCGATAAATGTTCCATGTAAAGGTAGTCTGGGGTGGGGATTTTATTGAAAATCTTCGTGTCGCATCTTTGAAAGATACTGAACCTAAATACCGAGTTTGGTATTTACCCGTCTTTTCGCTTTTGAGTGATGCTATTCATGGCCACATAGGCACACACACGGCCCTTTTTCTAAAAGTGCTTTTCTTTTGGATTAAGGGGGCCTAAAAACATGCATTTCCGGTGAAATCTCGATATCGAATTTTTGGGTGGAATGCAATACCTCCCCTAATTACCATATGCAGTAGAGAAAGTAAAAAAATGTCAGTTTTGACAGTTTTCACAATTTACTCTTCTCTTAACTCAAGCGTTTTCTTTTCTTAAATGTTATATTGTGTAATATATATATAAATTATATTTAGCTAGCTAAACGAAACTTATTCTAACATATATAGGTACTCTATCCCCAGAGGGTTATTGGGATAAATGTTATATATCCCTATTATGACAAATACAAACAATTTGAGATCTGCTGAGATTTATCGGAAAAAATGCGATTCAGCTGGGGAATTTAATGTCCTAACGGCATGTTGTCATGGCAGCTCAGTGGATAGAGCAACCGGACGGAAACCGAGAGATCCATGGTTCAAATCTCGGCTATGCCATTGAGTTTTTCAGTTGTCTCACTCTACCTTTCCATAAACACTATTTTTTTAATTATTTGACAATTTTGACAAAATTTTAGCTCTTGGTGCCCTTAAACTGAATATATGTGTATTTTTCGTAATGCTGAAAGTGCTAGTGCAGCACTGATACCTCTCGCGAGCGAGAATGGCGATAAAGCTATCAAAGCAGCGAGAAGCGCGGTGAATTACGTGCAGTTTGTCAGTCAGTCCGTCTTCCTAGCGTTGCGCTTGTCAACAGTTTCAACCACAGTGGCTTACCATTAATTACTCTGTTTACATCCATCTCCATTCCGTCGCGATAACTTCCTCGCTTGTAACAGAAAATAGAACTTTTAAGCCATCTAAGTGTCCGTGACGTTCAACTCCAGACTCCGTTTATTTACGTTTCTTTTTCTCCACTTTCTGCTTTGTGCCAGGAAATTCCAGTTATATAAATAAAGCGATGCATGTCACGGAATATTCACCCTTGAATCTGCATGACTTGCTTTCATTACTGCCAACTTAACACTTATTGTTTACCAGATACAGCATCTTAACCGCTTATAGCCTGGTGTACCATATTTGATACAGAGGTGCTTTCTTAAAGTTTTAGATCCCTAATGTTTTTTTTTTCTAATTTAATATTACAACAATCTTGAACAATAAAATACAAATATTTATAGCTGTTTTGTAATTGTAAAGACATCAAGGAAGTGAATTTTTAGGTGAAAATGGCAACATTTTTGATTTTTGAATGATATCGTATAAATATTCTATAGATACTTGAGAATCACTTTGGCCAAACATTTTCCACTGTCCGCTATTTTTAAAAGCCCAGCGACATGTTTAAATTATCCGTGCGCTCCTTTTATAACCCAGCCGGACCCGCACACTTACCATTTCTATATGTAAAGCATGATTAATTCGCTAATTTCTGCATATTTTACAATTTATTTGGCCGTCATTTGGGGCTACATGTAATTGCCAGCTTTGTGCTTCCATCTAGCGCCTGAATGCATAACTATTTTACTATGTAATGAATACAAGTTTAGAACTTTGAAAAGAAAAAGTATGTTTTGGTACTGCAAGCGTCTCTCTCATTAAAATACTTTCCATTTACCCATATGATCTTATTTTACAGCATCTTGCATTTATTTTAATACATTACTGGTTCTTTAAGGCATTCTTTATACATCTGTCTTACATGTCTTTTCATAGACTTTGTTGTTTATGTACCACATACACTACATGATCAAAAGTATCCGGACACCTGGCGAAAATGACGTACAGGTTCGTGGCGCCCTCCATCGGTAATGCTGGAAGTCAATATGGTTTTGGCCCACCCTTAGCCTTGATGACAGCGTTCACTCTTGCAGGCATACTTTCAATCAGGTGCAGGAAGGTTTCTTGGGGAATGGCAGCCCATTCTTCACGGAGTGCGGAACTGAGGAGAGGTATCGATGTAGGTCGGCGAGGCCTGGTACGAAGTCGGCGTTCCAAAACATCCCAAAGGTGTTCTATAGGATTCAAGTCAGGACTCTGTGCAGGCCAATCCATTACAGGGATGCTATTGTCGTGTAACCACTCCGCCACAGTCCGTGCAGTATGAACAGGTACTCGATCGCGTAGAAAGATGCAATCGCATCCCCGAATTGCTCTTCAAAAGTGGGAAGCAAGAAGGTGCTTAAAATATCAATCTAGGTCTGCGCTGTGATCGTGCCACGCAAAACAACAAGGGGTGCAAGCTCCCTCCAGGAAAAACACGACCACACCATAACACCACCAGCTCCGAATTTCACTGTTGGCACTACACACGCTGGCAGATGACGTTCACCGGGCATTCACCATACCCACACTCTGCCATCGGATCGCCACATTGTGTACCGTGATTCGTCACTCCACACAACGTTTCGCCACTGTTCAATCGTGTAATGTTGACGCTCCTTACACCAAGCAAGCCGTCGTTTGGCATTTTCCTGCGTGATGTGTGGCTTATGAGCAGCCGCTCGACCATGGAATCCAAGATTGCTCACCTCATGCCTAACTGCCATAGTACTTGGAGTGGATCCTTATACAGTTTGGAATTCCTGTGCGATGGTCTAGATAGATGTCTGCCTATTACTCTTTACGACCCTCTTCAAATGTCGGCGGTGTCTATCAGTCAACAGATGAGGTCGGCCTGTACGCTTTTGTGCTGTACATGTCCCTTCACGTTTGCACTTCACTATCACATCAGAAACAGTGGACCTAGGGATGTTTAGGAGTGTGGAAATCTCGCGTACAGACTTCTGACACAAGTGACACCCAATCACCTGACCACGTTCGAAGTCCGCGAGTTCCAAGGAGCGTCCCAGTCTGGTGTTTCACGATGTCTAATATCTACTGAGGTCGTGGATAATGAGTACCAGGCAGTAGGTGGCAGCATAATGCACCTAAGATGAAAAACGTATGTTTGTGGAGGTGTCCGGATACTTTTGATCACATAGTGTACTTTCAGTGTTGAAAGCCAAGTTTGAGTTAGTTTTTGAAAATGCCAACTGCAGTGAATATGAGTGTTCAAGTGTGTATTTTCAAATTAGAGAAAGAAATGGCTTTGCTCAAAAGCTGTATGTGAAGTGCAACAAATAGCCCTCACTATAAATATTCCAGTCCTTGTATCAATAAAGACAAAAGTTCTAGAGGTTCTTATTTGAAATAAACAGAAAATATGTAATGGCATTTTTAGCAAATTAACTTCTTACAATATAAATGCTATAGTACAAAATATTCCGGATAAATGTGGTATAAAAAGGCTATTTATGCCATCCTCAGTCACTGCACGTCAACAGACAACAAACCCCAGCATGGCACTGGCTCCTGCTGCTTTTACAGCAAAAGTAAAAGGTCCATACAGCTTTCTGAATCCACTGTTTCCAGGATTTTGCCTATATACCAAAGACTAGCCTGTGATGGGCTGAGGCATACTGTGTAAGAGATGTTACACAAAATCAACATGCATTTCTGCATGCCATGTTATAGAGGAATGTCCAAATGAAAGGTTTGTATCAAAAAAGAGCATTACAATTGCTGTAACAAATGCGGGTCACAATTTAACATGGGGTGCTCAGCTACAGAAGAAATGAAATGTACTATAAAGAATTCTATAATTGGCAGTGTATCAGATGTGATAATGAAGAGATACGACAACAAAAGAAAATATGAGGGTGCTCGATCTTCAACTGAGAAGAAGAAAACATTTCGCAGGAAGTATAATTTATCAAAAATGAAAAAGGAGGTAGTCAAATAAAAAAAATCTGATGTGTTACACTCACATGACTTTCTCTACTCTTGTACAATCTAATTTTACAAACGCCTATTCTCCATATGCTTCATGTTAATCGAGATATCGAGATGTCAATCTTATTGGTAATTTTCTTGTAGATGCAAGGGAAATATGGTAGCTTTTAAGCGATAGTCAAATATTTTAACGCTGGTTGCTATGTGGCGCATTCCATTCTCTTTGCATGTCCAGGACATAAAAAAAATGAATAACGCATTTGAGAAAAATGAATAACGAATTTGAGAAAAAGTATAAGTATTGGAAAATTTAAGGGAATAACAAGCAATATCTCGAAAACGGTTCACTCAACAAAAGAAATGTATATGACATAAGTTGTGTATTTTAACGAGATCTACATTTTTGTGTAGTAAAATTTTGTCTATCTCTTATGGTTTACCAGTTATGCAAAAGTCGTTCACAATGAAGAATACTTTTGGAGACATTCCCAGAAAATTCGAGATATACATTTCATTTTTCATGACATTATCTTAAACATATGATATTTTAATCAAAATCGTTAGAGCCATTTTTGAGAAAATTAAAATTTTCGAAAAATGTTCCATATAAAGGGTAGTCTGGGGTGGGGGGATTTTCTTGAAAACCTTCGTGTCGCATCTCTGGAAGATACTGAACCTAAATACCAAGTTTGGTGCTTATCCGACTGTTCGTTTTTGAGTTATGCTGTTCACAGACACACACACACACAGACACACAGACACACAGACACACACACGGACATGTTTCCAAAAATGCTTTTTTGGATTCAGGAGGTCTCAAAACATGTATTTCCGGTGAAATCTCGGTATCGAATTTTTGGGTGGAATGCAATACTTCCCCTACTTACTATACGTAGTAGAGAAAGTAAAAAGGAAGGGAAAGCATATGCTCCAGGGCAGCTTTAAGAACCTGATAAGCTGCAAATCTAAGAAGAATGTGCATGCTTTAGAAATATGTATTTTTTCTTCAGTTTTTAATTTTTGCGCACTAACTTAATTTCTTGCGTTTCAGTTTTGCTCTGAATTGTATGTAAATTTTCACTCAGTTTCTCAAATGTGATACATAAAAATCCAAGGATGCATTATATGATTGCTTTACTCATTGGCTCACATAAAAATTAATTCATACTGAAAATTGTCGCGAGTAGGATATATAGGAGAGAGCTGGCGCAGTTTTTTGCGTTTATATGGGAAAGGATAGGGAAAACGAGGCTAGATGCGACGGTTCAAGGAGGAAAATGCGTTTATATGGGGGAGATAGGGAATACGAGGACTGACGCTAGGCTAGACAGTGGTAGGAGGGAGAGTGCGCTTTATATGAGAGAGGTAGAGGAATATGAGGAGAAGTGCTAGGCTAGACAGAGGCTGAGTAATGTATGGTTTATATGAGCGGTATAGGAAAACGCGGAGATGTGTTAGGCTAGACAGGGCTTGAAACGTAGTGCATGGTTTATATGAGAGATATAGGAAAAGGAGGAAAGGTGTTAGGCTAGACAGAAGTCGAGGAGTAGAGTATGGTTTATATGAGAAGTATAGGAAAACGAGGAGAGGTATTAGGTTAGGAGAATTGAGTTTGTGTTTATAAGGAGAGACGAGAAAACGGAGAGAGATCCTATGCTAGGATAGACAGGTGTTAAAGTTAGGTTAGATAGGAAACCAAGGAGTGATACTCAGCTAGAGGGGGGCAGGAGGGAATGAGCTTTTGAGAGGTAGGGGATACGGGGAGTGGTGTTAGACTAGACAGAGGTTTAGAGTATGCGTTTATATGTATGAGAAGTATAGGAACAGGAAGAGGGGTGCTAGGCTAGAAAGAGGTTGAGGAGTAGAGTATAGTTTATATGAGAGGTATAGGAAAACGAGGAGAGGAGTTAGACTAGACAGAGGTCGAGGAGCAGAGTATGGTTTATGTGAGAGTCATAGGTAAACGAGAGAGGCGTTAGGCTAGACAGAGCTAGAGGAGTAGAGTATGGTTTATATGAGAGGTATAGGAACAGGAGGAGAGGTGTTAGGCTAGACAGGTAGTGTAGCAGTAGGAATATGGACTTATATACAGGAGAGATAGGGAATATGAGGTGCTAGACTTGAAAGCGACTTTAGACGTGAACTTAGTGGAAAACTGTTTCATGTCAATGTTCTAGACATACCCATCACGTAACCTATTCAGGGAAAAGGTGACTCGTTCAGGGGAAAAAGGTGACTGCTCAGGGAAAAAGGAGGTCCACAAAGGGAAAAAGTTGACTAGCAAAGGGAAAAACGTGACCAGCAAAGGGAAAAAGGCGACCAGCAAAGGGAAAAATGTGACCAGCAAAGGGAAAAAGGTGAGCCATAAAGGTAAAAAGGTGACCTGCAACGGGAAAAGCTAACCCACTAACACTAACAGGTAAGTAATTCAGCTAGTATTGCAAGAGGTTGACTGCATCATAGCAGTGTATGATTTCACATGTAATTCAGCTAGTATCGTATGTATTTAGGCTAATTCAACTAGTAACACAGAATAGATTCCAGAGGCTAACTGCATCATGGCTCTGCATAATTTCACAGATAATTCAGCTAGTATCGTAGGTATTTAGGCTAATTCAGCTAGTATCACAAGAGGATAGATTCTAGGGTTGGGTATAGCTTAGTGTCGTATTTCACAGGTAATTCAGCTAGTATCGTAGGTATTTAGGCTAATTCAGCTAGTATCACAGGAGGCTAGATTCCAGGGTTGGGTATAGCATAGTTTCATATTTCACAGGTAATTCAGAGGGTATCGTAGGTATTTAGGATAATTCAAGTAACATAGGTGTTTAGAGTAATTAAGCAAGCATTACAGGAGGGTAGGTTCCAGGGGTTGGTTATAGCCTAGTTTCGTATTTTACAGATAGTTCAGGTAATATCATAAGTATTTGGATAATCAGCATAGTTTCACAGATGCTCGTAATAATTTCTATCAGAGATTTGTATCACGGCTATTTAAGGTAAATGCAGCTGATTCAGGTTGTATCAATGGTATTTGAGTCATTTTAACAGATAATTCTGATAGTATCACAGGTGCTCGTACTAATTTAGACTAGGAATTCGTATCTGAGCTAGTTAATGTAATTTCACTTGATTCGAGTAGTATCACAGGTATTTAAGTCATTTTAACAGGCAATTCAACTGGTATCACAGGTACTCATGGTAATATAGAGAGTAATTCGATTATAAAACTTTTCTCATCCAGCGTTACAACAATTTATATACTTTTTTCTAAATCTTACAAATTTTTATATGTTAAACAGTTATTGTACGATGCAGAGAGGGATAAACTGTATATAGTTTACAAACTGAAAAGGTTTGCGTCAACATACCTTTATTTCAGTTCGTTATAGATGTCTCTCCCCTTTTATCTAGGCTTGAGACTAGCACTAGGATTGCTCCTAATGGCAGGGTTACCACCTTCCCTTCCATCTTCTTCTTTCTTCATCAGGCGTCAGCTATCTGCATATACAGCACACAGATAACCTTCTTTTTAAGATTGTAGACTCACGAGAAAATCTTTATCTTTAACTTACATTCTTTTAAGCACTGTTTGTAATGGCGTAATGTCCATACGCATATGTCGTTATCCCATCCTCAGCAATAATTCTTTTATCATCAAACGGAGTCAATGCAATTTTATTCACTTGCACTGTAGCAAGAGCATGCTTTCGTGATAGGATCAGATTCATAGGTGTTCTGATGATTTCACAGGTTTTAAGACAGTCTGTATAGCTGTCAAACGAAATGTACTGCTTAATAGCGCTACGTTTTATACCTTTAATCTTTTTTATCATTGACCCTTGAATATCTAAGGCATACATCTTAGGACGTAGTCCAACAAAGCGTAGGATGATTTTGCTATTAGCCTCATCTTTAAATTTTCCCAATACCTTCTTGTTCTGAGAAGAGTAACATATATGGTTGGCAGGGTAATCAGATGTATCGAGATGCTCAAGAAAACGTAGCTTGTCCTGGTACACATCTTCAGTTGTTACACGATGAATGAACGAATCAGTGTCCATATACATAAGCTTCAGGTTTTCAGCTCCATAATAAGGCAACAAAACGTCGTAATGATAGTTATACATTAATGTCTTGGAGATGTCCAACACACTCATACCAATGTATATAGGCTTGTTGAATACAATCTGACGAGAGGCCATATGTACAGCAGCTAGATTATCAGCATATATCGTCCTGTCGATAAACGTAGGCTTGGCGATCAGCTTCTCTAGAGTTTTTTCATTGGTCACCAGTCGTATATCCATACGGTTACGCAGGTTCTCCATAGTTTTTCCAAACATAGCGTTGTTAAAGAGCTTGTAGAGATCCTTCTCGAAATCATTTGCAGCTTGTTGTCGTAGCCTGTTGTTAAATTCCACATAAGGTTTCAACCACTGAGACTGTCGGAATTGTAGCACACGATGGATTTTTGTTAGTCGTAGTCCATGACTAAGAGCTTGCTTCAAAGCCATGTAATGCACTACATACTTCTTTCGAGGTCCAAGATGAGGTATCAGTTTCTTTGTAGATGATTCCAATGGTTTCATACACTCTGGCAGGAAAGGTAGATCGTTGTGTAGATCGTGAAGTTCAGCAGGATACTCGATGTCGACTTCTAATATGTACCCATGAGGATCATCTTCTTGTAGTGTTTCTAAGTTGATTTCTTCAGGCGACACCCACTGAAATCCACCAAAAGGAAGGGCGTGACACATTGCCCACCCATATTGGTTATTAGCGTCCTCGTATGTGATAAATTGGGTTGGTCTCGACGGATCAAACTTATCCATATAAGTGTTATTAGCCTCAGCATACCGATGGGAAACTTGGCATAAACCTCCTCTTATACCTGATTCCACCATGAGTAGTTGATCATAATCTTGTAACAGCTCCAGTTTAATTTCAGTATACAGTAACATGGCGTCCCATGTAAGACCTGGAGAGGTAAAATAATGGGCAGGATCAACTTTGTGTGTTTTAAGGGTTTGCTCTCTGAACGTCTCAAAGACATCAGCTAGGAGAAGTACATCCGAAGTTAAGTAGAGATCGCTGTACTCTCCCAGGTTTCTCACATTAAACAGCTCCCATACATTTCTAGCATGATCGTAGTCAGTATCAGTAATTTCTTCTTCGTTTAATCTATTGTAGAAGCAGTCCTTAGGAGGCAAGCAGGTCTCGTTCAGGACATCCCATGACGTAACAAAATCATAGGGAAATACACCCTTACGGGTCATCAACTTCAATTTGTCTTCTCCAAAGTACTTTAGAGTTTCAGGATACGAGGTTAGATTTTTTACCAACTTATCCAAGCTTGTACTGAGGAATCGGAAGCTATCCACAAATCGAAGCTTTATATCTCCTACATACTTGGTGAATGAGATATAGCTTTCTTCAGAGTTAGGAATTACCTCCACACGTTCACTTGTACAACCCAGCTCCTTAACAATGAAATGAGAGTCATATCCGCTAAGGTTATGCATGAAGACTGGTATATATTTAGGTGTTTTACAGGCTAAATTACATTCATTATGAAGACTTCGACGATATTCACCGCTGATGTGATCATGGTCGCGTACTTTGTAGTTTTCTCCTGTAAAGCCTTTTCCACACAAGTAGCATGCCGTAGAAGACTCAAAATCCTTTTGCTGTTGTTCCGTAAGTTTCAGAGGCTTAGTAGATTTGTATACGCCATCAATCATTTTTGCAAGATATGCCAGGTACAGCATAAACTTCTGAGCAGCATCTGCACCACGATACACATAGGGCTGCTTAGGAAGACCAGTTTCGAGATGTTCAACACTGGATGTAGGCTTCACGTAAACACAGAAGCTCATTGGTGTGTGCTCTTGATAAGGGGTTGTATAGGAAGTTTCAGGATTGGGTATACACGTATGGCATGGAGTGAGAATACTCTCAAAATCAGCATAGACAACATAAGGTACTTTCAGCATCCTCTCAACATTTTTAAACTGAACAATTGATTTCTCCTTGGTAGGCATAACTACCCTCGCAACACCATGTTGAATACAGACGGCTACATTTTCTTGCAGTTTTTCCTGTCCACTTAGTCCATATCGATCATCAAAATGTGTAAAGCAGCGCTTACAAGTATAAACCCGTCCATTATGGCTAGTTTTCTGGCGTCGAACGAGTTTCTCAAAATTCTTTATATATACGTAGTGATGTTTTCCACTACTATCATTCAATAGTAGCAGGTCGCGATGTTCAGGTAGTTCAATATCAGCAACCTTTATCGGATACACTTCGTGCTTCTCATCCAGCCCAAACACGTTAATAGACATATTGTTAAACTTCTCAAATTTAGGTATTTGAGAAAGTGGAGTAGGGTAGGAAACACAGCTGAAGTCGTACTTATCTTGAAGTTGTTTGTATTTGTTCACACGCTGTGCATCCTTCCCTATGAATTTGGCCAGTATAGAGTACATGAAACATTTCTCGTCGCTAAAGTTCTGGATGTTTATACATGCTTTCCTTGCTTCAACAGCTGACGGTAGTGGTATGTAGCTACTTCCTCGTAACGGGTTGTACTTGTTGATACGAAGTCGAACTCCTTCCACAGCAAGCAAAGCCCAGCTGCTACCCTTAAGCTGAGACTCCTCCATTTCAGTCACCAATTTCTTGAATTTCACTTCCATCGTTGAGTCCAGATCAGTTTCCAGGAAAACAGCTTGATTCCGTGTTTTAAATGTTTTGTCACAGGTTTCTCCAATACTGTTAACAAATCGACACTCAGCCAGCAGATTAATTTTAACACTCTTATGAATGCTAAGCTCTTTATGCACAGCATGGATTATACGTTGTTTTGCCTCTTGCAGATACATATTTAGGTCCTTAGCTGATTCGCATCGTATAAAATACGATTTCAATCGTCCTTCGAATGAAGTTTCGTATTCTTTCATATCGCAGTCCTCCACTGTTGACAGCAACTGATGTTTAGTTGGCTCCAATCTTCTTTTCTTCTGAGGGCTGCTTATTTCACATATATCTTCGTGTCGCTGTCCCTTATAACAATCTTTGAAGGTTACATTACAATGTTTACATTTGAAGAGCTTCTTGCAGCTCATCTCGTGTCTTCTCTTGTCATAACCTCGGAGGAACTTCTTCCCACATTTTCCGCATGCATATCCAGTAGCGCTTGGAATAATATCCTTATACACTGAGTTATTCATCTTTATTCTTGATGTAATAACGTATTAATCACTGATCAATGAAATGTAGACCTCTTCACCTTGACACCACTTTAGAAAGCTGATTATTCTTGGAGAGAACACGATGTTAACACCTCAAGACTAATTAGCACAATGAAGTCCAATGCCCTAGATCACCATATTTATAGAGGGAGCACGAACCTTTTAGATCAATCATAAACTCGCTCCATAACCACCTGTATATGATCGCTCAACGTGTACTAACCCCCCAGCCATATAACCTCAAGTCTAGAGACAGGATGTTTATGACGTCACACCCAGAGACAGGATGTCTGGCAGCATTAAACACGTTTAAACTCGTCTCATAACTACCTGCTTATGCTGTCACACCAGCAAGAGAAGTATTCCCACACGCTCATTCAGACATATATTTCAAATTCAAGCCCACCACCACCATCACCACCTATTGTACCAAGGTTAATTCAAGCTGTATTATCACAATACTTAAAAGTAAAAGCTTAAAAGGAAACCTAGAAAATTTTCCCCCTTATTTACTTAATTATTTCATGTTTTTATTCCCTTTTCAATTCTTCCTTTCCATCTTCTCACAGAAAGACCATTACATTTCACTACAATCATGAGAAAAGCAATTTTTCCAGAGTTACACAGATTCTAAGCTTCTAAATCGAACCCGGTAATACTTTTAATAAATGTATTTTAGCTCCCCAATATCAGCATCTACCATTTAATCTTTACTCGAACCTGATATGATCCATAAGCTTGAAGATATATGAAATCACCCTTCGGGATTCGATCTGAGTACTTTAAAGTAATATTTGTCACGATAACGATATTTAAGGACTAGATACTCTGTTTGCGTTTACCTTGACATGTTTATCTAAATTAAATTACGAGTTATTAAATTTTTGCAAGTAAATTTCATTGAATCGGTATTCGAACCCAGAACACCAGGAACAAGATAATTTATAATATTAGTCTGACATGTTAAACAAAGTTGTATGCAGTTACATCATCGATCTAAGTGATATATTCTAGTGTACAGAGGAAAATTAAGAAAGTCATTAAAAGATGGGGAATCGAACCAAGCACAACTGATTGGCAATTATATACAGCATTAATTACCCATCATAGAAGCTATCAATCATGCTTTAGTCCACTCCTCTACCTCACTTAGTTCCCGAGATAAGGAAAATTTTAAAATTAGGATCGAACCCAGGACGTCATGTATCTAATTACACATCCACAAGATACTACCTAATAACGTAAACGCAATAAAGTTTATTTGGCGTCTTTATCTTAATTGGTTTAGGAGTTATTAAATTTATAAGTAAATTCCATCGAATCAGTATTCGAACCCAGTACACCAAGAACAAAATAATTTATAATATGAGTTTGGTATGCTTAAAGGTGCTGTATGTAGTTACAGCATCAATTTAAGTGATATTTTCTAGAGTATAGAGTAAAATTAAGCAAGTCATTAAAAAATCGGGATTCGAACTAGAGACAACTGATTAAAAATTATATACAGTATTAATTACGCATTATAACAGCTATCAAACATGCTTTGGTCCATTCCTCTAGCTTTCTTAGTTTCCGAGATAATAAAGTTTTTAAAACTAAGGATCGAACCCAGGACACCAGGTACCCATATATACATTTACAAGAAACTACCTAATGACATTAATGTAATAAAGTTTATTTGGCGTCTTTATCTTGATTAGTCTCTGAGTTATTAGAAGATGAATTTGTAATCACTCGTAGGATTCGAACCCAGGCATCCCGGTCAACTTGCAACAATGTCCTAATGACGCGGCGCATTCCAAAGAATTGATTAGTTTTTATCCCATTGTTCTATCTCTTTTCATTCATTCAGGAGATATAAGCGATTAAACAGTAGAAATAATATGGGCGGAGCTTGCCGGCATAGATCAAAGAACTTTATCAGATGTCGGCATCTCTCTGTGTGCTGGAGTCGCCATTATATGATTGATCTAAAAGGTTCGTGCTCCCTCTATAAATATGGTGATCTAGGGCATTGGACTTCATTGTGCTAATTAGTCTTGAGGTGTTAACATCGTGTTCTCTCCAAGAATAATCAGCTTTCTAAAGTGGTGTCAAGGTGAAGAGGTCTACATTTCATTGATCAGTGATTAATACGTTATTACATCAAGAATAAAGATGAATAACTCAGTGTATAAGGATATTATTCCAAGCGCTACTGGATATGCATGCGGAAAATGTGGGAAGAAGTTCCTCCGAGGTTATGACAAGAGAAGACACGAGATGAGCTGCAAGAAGCTCTTCAAATGTAAACATTGTAATGTAACCTTCAAAGATTGTTATAAGGGACAGCGACACGAAGATATATGTGAAATAAGCAGCCCTCAGAAGAAAAGAAGATTGGAGCCAACTAAACATCAGTTGCTGTCAACAGTGGAGGACTGCGATATGAAAGAATACGAAACTTCATTCGAAGGACGATTGAAATCGTATTTTATACGATGCGAATCAGCTAAGGACCTAAATATGTATCTGCAAGAGGCAAAACAACGTATAATCCATGCTGTGCATAAAGAGCTTAGCATTCATAAGAGTGTTAAAATTAATCTGCTGGCTGAGTGTCGATTTGTTAACAGTATTGGAGAAACCTGTGACAAAACATTTAAAACACGGAATCAAGCTGTTTTCCTGGAAACTGATCTGGACTCAACGATGGAAGTGAAATTCAAGAAATTGGTGACTGAAATGGAGGAGTCTCAGCTTAAGGGTAGCAGCTGGGCTTTGCTTGCTGTGGAAGGAGTTCGACTTCGTATCAACAAGTACAACCCGTTACGAGGAAGTAGCTACATACCACTACCGTCAGCTGTTGAAGCAAGGAAAGCATGTATAAACATCCAGAACTTTAGCGACGAGAAATGTTTCATGTACTCTATACTGGCCAAATTCATAGGGAAGGATGCACAGCGTGTGAACAAATACAAACAACTTCAAGATAAGTACGACTTCAGCTGTGTTTCCTACCCTACTCCACTTTCTCAAATACCTAAATTTGAGAAGTTTAACAATATGTCTATTAACGTGTTTGGGCTGGATGAGAAGCACGAAGTGTATCCGATAAAGGTTGCTGATATTGAACTACCTGAACATCGCGACCTGCTACTATTGAATGATAGTAGTGGAAAACATCACTACGTATATATAAAGAATTTTGAGAAACTCGTTCGACGCCAGAAAACTAGCCATAATGGACGGGTTTATACTTGTAAGCGCTGCTTTACACATTTTGATGATCGATATGGACTAAGTGGACAGGAAAAACTGCAAGAACATGTAGCCGTCTGTATTCAACATGGTGTTGCGAGGGTAGTTATGCCTACCAAGGAGAAATCAATTGTTCAGTTTAAAAATGTTGAGAGGATGCTGAAAGTACCTTATGTTGTCTATGCTGATTTTGAGAGTATTCTCACTCCATGCCATACGTGTATACCCAATCCTGAAACTTCCTATACAACCCCTTATCAAGAGCACACACCAATGAGCTTCTGTGTTTACGTGAAGCCTACATCCAGTGTTGAACATCTCGAAACTGGTCTTCCTAAGCAGCCCTATGTGTATCGTGGTGCAGATGCTGCTCAGAAGTTTATGCTGTACCTGGCATATCTTGCAAAAATGATTGATGGCGTATACAAATCTACTAAGCCTCTGAAACTTACGGAACAACAGCAAAAGGATTTTGAGTCTTCTACGGCATGCTACTTGTGTGGAAAAGGCTTTACAGGAGAAAACTACAAAGTACGCGACCATGATCACATCAGCGGTGAATATCGTGGAAGTCTTCATAATGAATGTAATTTAGCCTGTAAAACACCTAAATATATACCAGTCTTCATGCATAACCTTAGCGGATATGACTCTCATTTCATTGTTAAGGAGCTGGGTTGTACAAGTGAACGTGTGGAGGTAATTCCTAACTCTGAAGAAAGCTATATCTCATTCACCAAGTATGTAGGAGATATAAAGCTTCGATTTGTGGATAGCTTCCGATTCCTCAGTACAAGCTTGGATAAGTTGGTAAAAAATCTAACCTCGTATCCTGAAACTCTAAAGTACTTTGGAGAAGACAAATTGAAGTTGATGACCCGTAAGGGTGTATTTCCCTATGATTTTGTTACGTCATGGGATGTCCTGAACGAGACCTGCTTGCCTCCTAAGGACTGCTTCTACAATAGATTAAACGAAGAAGAAATTACTGATACTGACTACGATCATGCTAGAAATGTATGGGAGCTGTTTAATGTGAGAAACCTGGGAGAGTACAGCGATCTCTACTTAACTTCGGATGTACTTCTCCTAGCTGATGTCTTTGAGACGTTCAGAGAGCAAACCCTTAAAACACACAAAGTTGATCCTGCCCATTATTTTACCTCTCCAGGTCTTACATGGGACGCCATGTTACTGTATACTGAAATTAAACTGGAGCTGTTACAAGATTATGATCAACTACTCATGGTGGAATCAGGTATAAGAGGAGGTTTATGCCAAGTTTCCCATCGGTATGCTGAGGCTAATAACACTTATATGGATAAGTTTGATCCGTCGAGACCAACCCAATTTATCACATACGAGGACGCTAATAACCAATATGGGTGGGCAATGTGTCACGCCCTTCCTTTTGGTGGATTTCAGTGGGTGTCGCCTGAAGAAATCAACTTAGAAACACTACAAGAAGATGATCCTCATGGGTACATATTAGAAGTCGACATCGAGTATCCTGCTGAACTTCACGATCTACACAACGATCTACCTTTCCTGCCAGAGTGTATGAAACCATTGGAATCATCTACAAAGAAACTGATACCTCATCTTGGACCTCGAAAGAAGTATGTAGTGCATTACATGGCTTTGAAGCAAGCTCTTAGTCATGGACTACGACTAACAAAAATCCATCGTGTGCTACAATTCCGACAGTCTCAGTGGTTGAAACCTTATGTGGAATTTAACAACAGGCTACGACAACAAGCTGCAAATGATTTCGAGAAGGATCTCTACAAGCTCTTTAACAACGCTATGTTTGGAAAAACTATGGAGAACCTGCGTAACCGTATGGATATACGACTGGTGACCAATGAAAAAACTCTAGAGAAGCTGATCGCCAAGCCTACGTTTATCGACAGGACGATATATGCTGATAATCTAGCTGCTGTACATATGGCCTCTCGTCAGATTGTATTCAACAAGCCTATATACATTGGTATGAGTGTGTTGGACATCTCCAAGACATTAATGTATAACTATCATTACGACGTTTTGTTGCCTTATTATGGAGCTGAAAACCTGAAGCTTATGTATATGGACACTGATTCGTTCATTCATCGTGTAACAACTGAAGATGTGTACCAGGACAAGCTACGTTTTCTTGAGCATCTCGATACATCTGATTACCCTGCCAACCATATATGTTACTCTTCTCAGAACAAGAAGGTATTGGGAAAATTTAAAGATGAGGCTAATAGCAAAATCATCCTACGCTTTGTTGGACTACGTCCTAAGATGTATGCCTTAGATATTCAAGGGTCAATGATAAAAAAGATTAAAGGTATAAAACGTAGCGCTATTAAGCAGTACATTTCGTTTGACAGCTATACAGACTGTCTTAAAACCTGTGAAATCATCAGAACACCTATGAATCTGATCCTATCACGAAAGCATGCTCTTGCTACAGTGCAAGTGAATAAAATTGCATTGACTCCGTTTGATGATAAAAGAATTATTGCTGAGGATGGGATAACGACATATGCGTATGGACATTACGCCATTACAAACAGTGCTTAAAAGAATGTAAGTTAAAGATAAAGATTTTCTCGTGAGTCTACAATCTTAAAAAGAAGGTTATCTGTGTGCTGTATATGCAGATAGCTGACGCCTGATGAAGAAAGAAGAAGATGGAAGGGAAGGTGGTAACCCTGCCATTAGGAGCAATCCTAGTGCTAGTCTCAAGCCTAGATAAAAGGGGAGAGACATCTATAACGAACTGAAATAAAGGTATGTTGACGCAAACCTTTTCAGTTTGTAAACTATATACAGTTTATCCCTCTCTGCATCGTACAATAACTGTTTAACATATAAAAATTTGTAAGATTTAGAAAAAAGTATATAAATTGTTGTAACGCTGGATGAGAAAAGTTTTATAATCGAATTACTCTCTATATTACCATGAGTACCTGTGATACCAGTTGAATTGCCTGTTAAAATGACTTAAATACCTGTGATACTACTCGAATCAAGTGAAATTACATTAACTAGCTCAGATACGAATTCCTAGTCTAAATTAGTACGAGCACCTGTGATACTATCAGAATTATCTGTTAAAATGACTCAAATACCATTGATACAACCTGAATCAGCTGCATTTACCTTAAATAGCCGTGATACAAATCTCTGATAGAAATTATTACGAGCATCTGTGAAACTATGCTGATTATCCAAATACTTATGATATTACCTGAACTATCTGTAAAATACGAAACTAGGCTATAACCAACCCCTGGAACCTACCCTCCTGTAATGCTTGCTTAATTACTCTAAACACCTATGTTACTTGAATTATCCTAAATACCTACGATACCCTCTGAATTACCTGTGAAATATGAAACTATGCTATACCCAACCCTGGAATCTAGCCTCCTGTGATACTAGCTGAATTAGCCTAAATACCTACGATACTAGCTGAATTACCTGTGAAATACGACACTAAGCTATACCCAACCCTAGAATCTATCCTCTTGTGATACTAGCTGAATTAGCCTAAATACCTACGATACTAGCTGAATTATCTGTGAAATTATGCAGAGCCATGATGCAGTTAGCCTCTGGAATCTATTCTGTGTTACTAGTTGAATTAGCCTAAATACATACGATACTAGCTGAATTACATGTGAAATCATACACTGCTATGATGCAGTCAACCTCTTGCAATACTAGCTGAATTACTTACCTGTTAGTGTTAGTGGGTTAGCTTTTCCCGTTGCAGGTCACCTTTTTACCTTTATGGCTCACCTTTTTCCCTTTGCTGGTCACATTTTTCCCTTTGCTGGTCGCCTTTTTCCCTTTGCTGGTCACGTTTTTCCCTTTGCTAGTCAACTTTTTCCCTTTGTGGACCTCCTTTTTCCCTGAGCAGTCACCTTTTTCCCCTGAACGAGTCACCTTTTCCCTGAATAGGTTACGTGATGGGTATGTCTAGAACATTGACATGAAACAGTTTTCCACTAAGTTCACGTCTAAAGTCGCTTTCAAGTCTAGCACCTCATATTCCCTATCTCTCCTGTATATAAGTCCATATTCCTACTGCTACACTACCTGTCTAGCCTAACACCTCTCCTCCTGTTCCTATACCTCTCATATAAACCATACTCTACTCCTCTAGCTCTGTCTAGCCTAACGCCTCTCTCGTTTACCTATGACTCTCACATAAACCATACTCTGCTCCTCGACCTCTGTCTAGTCTAACTCCTCTCCTCGTTTTCCTATACCTCTCATATAAACTATACTCTACTCCTCAACCTCTTTCTAGCCTAGCACCCCTCTTCCTGTTCCTATACTTCTCATACATATAAACGCATACTCTAAACCTCTGTCTAGTCTAACACCACTCCCCGTATCCCCTACCTCTCAAAAGCTCATTCCCTCCTGCCCCCCTCTAGCTGAGTATCACTCCTTGGTTTCCTATCTAACCTAACTTTAACACCTGTCTATCCTAGCATAGGATCTCTCTCCGTTTTCTCGTCTCTCCTTATAAACACAAACTCAATTCTCCTAACCTAATACCTCTCCTCGTTTTCCTATACTTCTCATATAAACCATACTCTACTCCTCGACTTCTGTCTAGCCTAACACCTTTCCTCCTTTTCCTATATCTCTCATATAAACCATGCACTACGTTTCAAGCCCTGTCTAGCCTAACACATCTCCGCGTTTTCCTATACCGCTCATATAAACCATACATTACTCAGCCTCTGTCTAGCCTAGCACTTCTCCTCATATTCCTCTACCTCTCTCATATAAAGCGCACTCTCCCTCCTACCACTGTCTAGCCTAGCGTCAGTCCTCGTATTCCCTATCTCCCCCATATAAACGCATTTTCCTCCTTGAACCGTCGCATCTAGCCTCGTTTTCCCTATCCTTTCCCATATAAACGCAAAAAACTGCGCCAGCTCTCTCCTATATATCCTACTGTCGCGGTAACGTTCATGTTTATCTTATTTGCTGAGCGCCTGTTATTGTTTTACTATTTTGAATTTTGGGTTCTTTGTCCTCCGGCTAGCTATTATTACTCAGTCGAGCAAATCTCTTGAAAAGGGTGTGTAAACGGAAAGGAGTTGTTACTAAAAGATAACACTGATAAAAGAATTTGTTTTTATAGTTTTATTGCCGTCACGCTGTATTAACTTCATATATTTAGTCTTGATACACCCCGACAGAAACTGTAATATTTTCGAATGTAACTATAATCACTTATTTGCCGCGCATTATTAATTCCCGTATTTCACATTTTGTAACTAACTTTACGACGCGAGAGATTCTGTAGAACTGCGTAACGTGTACTTCGCGAATGCTTCTGTTGAACTGCCCTTTACTTGTCTCTGGCTTCAGAATTTACACTCTCTCACCCCGATATGCCTAAACATTATAATCGAGCTGCTATTGGTTACTAAAGCGCGCCAACATTAGCGTCTATTTGGATATCCAATCAAAATTACGAACACATATGCTCTAGGGAAGATATTCCCTCCATTTCTAAAAAAGGCACGCTACTCTGACGTGATTTGTTTGTCTCTTCTAATTGATAAACAACTCACCCCCTCGCTACATTGTTACCCGCTCCTATTGTCAGTTTCAGTGAGGCCGTGTAAACTTATTTCCTAACAATGCTTATAGTTAACAAACATCTCAAATTACTGTCATACAATAATGTTAATTTACAGTACAATCACTCTGGCATTCACAGTGTTGTGGTATAAAATACTGCCTCAAAATCAAGGAAAATTGTAACATCAACTTCATAAAACAAAACTTTATTTCTATAAAACAATAACATCAACTTCAATAAAATGCTTAGATTTCTTTTCATTACTAAACTATAAAAAATATCACTATCATACTTTTCTGACAAATGTGAATGTGCATGGTAGTTCGAAAAGTTTTTTTTTCGCTAATGAAAAATATTTAGTTGTATTATCCAAGAAACTATTTGAGCTAGGGCTTTGAGTTTTTGCACAGTCATTTCTCTATTTACTCATTAATTAAATGTACCAATTTTACAGTAAGTGGCTTTTAAAGAAGTAACAACACTCGACTTTACGAGAGCAGGTTTGCTGCTACAAACAGGAAAGGATCTACAGGTGGCAAAAAGGGTACAAAAGTACAGACAAAGAACACAAAGGGAAGTAGAAACACACATGACTATAAATCAGGAGAGTTCTGATATGTAAAGTATACAATTCACTGTTTTCCAGCAAATTATTATATAAATCAGTGTTTTTTCAAAGCTTCATTTTCATACACTCAACATTTTCTACGAGCCTCAGTATTTCGTTAAATCAGCTAACATTTCTCATAATCTGCAGAAGTATCCATTGTAATATTCTATGGCACAAAACATGTTAACCTAATAATCTTTTACAAAAATAATAATTCTTATAATTAAGTGATTAATTTTGGAGATTAAAATTTCCAACATGTTAAAAAAATTACGATAATTCACTGAACAAAATGTACTGAACTTTCAACCTATAACACTTTTGGGTATAATTCAAAGCGCCAATTACAAAGCTTCCAACAAATTTTCTCAAGTTTTGAGGCGCGTGGAACATTTTGATTATGCAATGGATATACATAAAAAGTTTATGAAATAATTAATACCTCCCAAAGTATTAGTCCAATTTAAATGATATTTGGTATTCATGTTAATTTAACAGCAATGCAATCACAGTAAATTTTTCAGAAAAATCCATACGAAAATATGGAAATTTGAAAATTCACTCCCAATGTCGCTTAAATGTTTTCGTAAAACTGAAGTGTTATTTTTTAAGAATAATAAG
The DNA here is from genome assembly GCA_030765065.1 of Deroplatys truncata. Classification (NCBI taxonomy): domain Eukaryota; kingdom Metazoa; phylum Arthropoda; class Insecta; order Mantodea; family Mantidae; genus Deroplatys; species Deroplatys truncata. The sequence continues at coordinate 50,052,745 of CM060985.1, forward strand.
CAAAATTCATGCAACTGCAAACAAGTGTAAGCCCGTCAGCAGCCAAGCATGCCTCAAATCGGTGTCACCCTCTGTGGTCTAGGGGTACCATGCTAGCCTCTAGTACCCGAGGTTGGGGGTTCAAGCCCGGCGATGGGTGTTTTCGGGCGTATAAATCCTTAGCATGGTTTCCTTCGGAAGGACATTAAAGCCGGTGATCCTGTGTCGTAAATTTACGGCACATAAAATAACCTTAAGCCTGATAAAGAGGCCTCTGAGCAAACTTTCCGATCTTTCACGCCCCACATAGAATGGGATACTAAGGACCATGGCAGTTAAGGAGCGTCTATAAATAAAATCAATTTAATTTAATTTCATCACACCGATTTACCTGGGTCCTTCCCGACCTTTACCACAGGCACATGGATGGCCAGCCCAGTTCGTCTCCTTTAAAATTACGGTTATTCGAATCGCTTCGGTGGTGGTGGCGCTTAAAGGGATGTGAAAGTCTGTTTGGAAATTAGTGGAAGGGCGGCATATGTAGCAAAATAATCCCGGCATTAAGGGCATTCATTATGAGCTCTGCTTTGCTAGCTTATAACAAAACGGTTAGGCGTAACAGTAGAGAGCTGCATGGGCCGAGATTGGTTATTTGTATCACCCGGCTCGGGCCGATTGTCTAATTTTGTTTAAATAAAACTATTTTGTTATTATTATTATTATTATTATTATTATTATTATTAATTATTATTAATTATTATTATCATCATCAACTGTAATGGCAACTGATGCAGTAATTTGTATCACAAATTATTTAAATGTAAAGAGTGATTATAGTATGAATATGCATTATTATGTGACATTGATTTGAGATGTTTGTTGATTGTAATTATTGTTGGGAAGTAAGTTTATACTGCCTTACTGAAACTGACAATAATAACGTGCAATAATGCAGCGAGGGGGTGAGCTGTTTATCATTATTGGAAACGAGGAAGTTACGTAATGTTGGCGCGTTTTCCTTTAGAATCTTCTGGAACATTTCCCTAGAGCATATGTATTCATAATTTTCATTGGATATAAAAATAGACGCTAATGTTGGCGCGTTTTATTAGCCAATTGCAGCTCAGTTATAATCTTTAGGCATATCGGGGTGTATGAGTATAAAAAGAGTAGGTTAGAGGTAGACCCCGTCAGTTCATCAAAAATCTTTATACATTACACGTCGCTTTCAGTCGGTCAGTTCGTCGAAAATATTTGTATGATACACGTCGCCTTCAGTCCAGCAGAAATATTACACGTCGGCTAACGATTCGCAAGTTACGCGTATAAGAGTTATGAAAAATCTCAAGTATGGTAAAGTTAATTATACAAAAGGTTGAAGTACGTGAATTAAAAGTGATCAGTAAGAAGTTGTTATAACAGTTTCAGTTTGGCGAGTGTCTAGATCAATGTGTAAATGTGATAGTGAAAGTGTTCGACAATAAAAGTATAAAAGAAATTCTTTAATCAGTGTTATCTTTGGATAAAAGATTCCTTTCCGTTTACACAACCTGTATAAAGAGAAGTGCTCGACCCAAAAAGGATAATAGCTAGCCGGAGGACAGTAAACCAAAATTAAATAAAATAACAGTAGCATTCTTTCAAACAAACACTAATACTACCGCAAATTGCTAACACCAGATGGAGCTACAAACCTAACAAAGAATTACGTCACAAAATGGCATCACCACGTGAAGTAAACACACATACACAAACATTATAAGTAAAACCGTCGCAAATTGGCTACCACAACGTGGGGCTACAATTAATGTTAAATAAATAACATTAATAATAACCACTTCAAATTGGCTCCCAAACGTGGGGCTCAATAAATAAATATAAATAATAAAAACCGCCGCACAACCCACCACAAAACAACTAAGTTCACCACAGATTGTATATAGTAAACAACTTTTTGACACACGCCACAAGGGCGATAGAATACAAGCAACCTGCACACAATCTAAGTAGCAGTTAGATAAAGTACGCGCCACAACAGCGCTAAGGGTTAAGTATTTCAAGCTCAACAAAGCAGATGGCGCCACGGGTAGTTGGCGCAGGGAGCCGCCTTAATGACCACGGACGTGAAAAGAATAGGTCAAGGACGCAGCGAATGGGCAGTCAGAACTGATCCATATTACCATACAATCACAATTAGCAGCTACCGTGGCGCGCTATTGAAATGGAATACAGTCTACTCATTAATCAAAGAAGAACCTTCCTACCCAGACTCATCATCTCTCGGCTCCAAAATCTTCCGTAGGGACCTCGCTTCGGCGACTTGACGATCCCGGGTGGTGTTCGAGCTCCGTGGGTTTACCCATCAGCGTGCATTACACCCGTCAAGTGGAGCCTTGACCGCCCTAATAGGCCACTTACGCTCAAGCATACGGGGATGACGAACTTGGCTCGATTACTTTGAGCCACCTCGGTGCGAGTTGGTGCCTTCTCCTCCCGGTGGAGTAAAACCACCTCTGACCTTACTCTCCGGTAGACACTCCACGGAACATTGGACACATCACAGACATTATTATTATTATTATTATTATTATTATTATTATTATTATTATTATTATTATTATTATTATTATTATTATTATTATTATTATTATTATTATTATTATTATTATTATGCTGCCTGCGGTGCAAAGGAAAACCCGGTTCGATTTCCAACACCGACATGCGGATCTTTTCTCCTGTTAAGAGTTGTGTTAAGGGATGCACTCGGGTCCTTTGGACCAATTGACGAGCCACTTTATAGTATCGTATAGTATAGAATGGTAGCGCATGTAGTAAGCGGCATGTTGATGGCATACTGCGTTATTAACCACATGTCGCCCATATTACTGCATTCTGCCCAGGATGTCCTGGGTGTGGGTGTACGGAAGGAGGTGGAGTGGGCAGCTACTATGCTCTTGTAACGTTATTCGAAATTGGCTGAAGCTAGCGTTTATTTACTATTGTTACTGCTAAGGATGTTGCGATAATTGTGTTATTTCAGGCTCCTCAACATCATGGATACAAAAATGCAATAAAATAGTTTTTTCACCTTTATCTTACCTCAACGGCGTAAAGGCGGAGGAGCCAACTCTGATCAAGGAGTTTGTACATGAGCAAAGAGGCGTGGAGACAGCCCCTCCACTAGAATACTCAACGTAGAGTTGGTAGTCCTCTTGACGAAATACTTATATACCCCAATTCTTCAGTGCCCTTTAATTTTTAACTATAAACACCTCATGTTTCAGGTGCATTGTAGTATATATTCCATTCTGTGTCCCATTCCCCCTACTTGGGGAGGGTAATTGTGGTTATTTATTTATGTATTTATTTACTGTGGCAGAGCTCAGGCCATTTGGCCTTCTCTTCCGCTCCACCACCTAGAACAAACCTGAATACAATATTACCATCACATTGATTGTACACAGATAACATCTAAAGGAACATAAAACAGAAATAACACAAATATTAGAGGAACAGTAAAGTTAAGTTAATAGAAAATATAAAGAAGCGAAGTTAATAGTAATGAATATCTAAAAATATGGCATACATACACTATATATATATACAATGAAAATAATATTTCTTCTAAGCTAACAATTGTTTCTAACTAAAATCTGCAACCTGTGACGAAAAGCATAAAGTATGACATCTTGTGGAAGTGAATTCCAGAGCCTAGCAACCTTCACAGTAAAAGATGATGAGTATAGAGATGTTTGATGAAGTGGCCTTGAAAGTATGTGACGATTTTCCGAGCGTGTATGAAGGTTGTGAGGCGAGGACAAAGTTTTAAATAGTGAGAAAGGAGTATTTTAAAAGGAGTTGTATCGTATTTCAACTGTTGGGGAGCCGAACTTGTAGTAGCTGCAACCGCACGTACAGTAAACAGTTTCCGGTAGCCTTCGCCTCAAATGTATTTTTACTGTTTCTTTAAATATTATATTTTATGTTTGCCTCGGCTGCGTTAGTATTTTTTACTTTCTCTACTACGTATAGTAAGTAGGGGAAGTATTGCATTCCACCCAAAAATTCGATACCGAGATTTCGCCGGAAATACATGTTTTGAGACCTCCTGAAACCAAAAAAAGCATTTTTGGAAACATGTCCGTGTGTGTGTCTGTGTGTGTGTGTGTGTGTGTGTGTGTGTGTGTCTGTGTGTGTCTGTGAACAGCATAACTCAAAAACGAACAGTCGGATAAGCACCAAACTTGGTATTTAGGTTCAGTATCTTCCAGAGATGCGACACGAAGGTTTTCAAGAAAATCCCCCCACCCCAGACTACCCTTTACATGGAAGATTTTTCGAAAATTTTAATTTTCTCAAAAATGGCTCAAACGATTTTGATGAAAATATCATATGTTTAACATAATGTCATGAGAAATGAAATGTATATCTCGAATTTTCTGGGAATGTCTCCAAAAGTATTCTTCATTGTGAACGTCTTTTGCATAACTGGTAAACCATAAGAGATAGACAAAATTTTACTACACAAATAATGTAGATCGCGTTAAAATACACAACTTATGTCATATACATTTCTTTTGTTGAGTGAACCGTTTTCGAGATATTGCTTGTTATTTCCTTAAATTTTCCAATACTTATACTTTTTCTCAAATGCGTTATTCATTACTTTCTCTACTACGTATAGTAAGTAGGGGAAGTATTGCATTCCACCCAAAAATTCGATACCGAGATTTCACCGGAAATACATGTTTTGAGACCTCCTGAATCCAAAAAAAGCATTTTTGGAAACATGTCCGTGTGTGTGTCTGTGTGCGTGTGTGTGTCTGTGTGTGTGTGTGTCTGTGTGTGTGTGTGTCTGTGTGTGTGTGTCTGTGTGTCTGTGAACAGCATAACTCAAAAACGAACAGTCGGATAAGCACCAAACTTGGTATTTAGGTTCAGTATCTTCCGGAGATGCGACACGAAGGTTTTCAAGAAAATCCCCCCACCCCAGACTACCCTTTACATGGAAGATTTTTCGAAAATTTTAATTTTCTCAAAAATGGCTCTAACGATTTTGATGAAAATATCATATGTTTAAGATAATGTCATGAGAAATGAAATGTATATCTCGAATTTTCTGGCAATGTCTCCAAAAGTATTCTTCACTGTGAACGACTTTTGCATAACTGGTAAACCATAAGAGATAGACAAAATGTTACTACACAAAAACTGTAGATCGCGTTAAAATACACAACTTATGTCATATACATTTCGTTTGTAGAGTGAACCGTTTTCGAGATATTGCTTGTTATTTCCTTAAATTTTCCAATACTTATACTTTTTCTCAAATTCGTTATTCATTTTTTTTATGTCCTGGACATGCAAAGAGAATGGAATGCGCCACATAGCAACCAGCGAAAAAATATTTGACTATCGCTTAAAAGCTACCATATTCCCCTTGCATCTACATGAATATTACCAATAAGATTGACATCTCGATATCTCGATTAACATGAAGCATATGGAGAATAAGCGTTTGTAAAACCAGATTGTACAAGAGTAGAGAAAGTCATGTGAGTGTAACACATCAGATTTTTTTTACATTCTCTACTACGTATAGTAAGTAGGGGAAGTATTGCATTCCACCCAAAAATTCGATACCGAGATTTCACCGGAAATACATGTTTTGAGATCCCCTGAATCCAAAAAAAGCATTTTTGGAAACATGTCCGTGTGTGTGTCTGTGTGTGTGTCTGTGTGTGTGTGTGTGTGTCTGTGTGTCTGTGTGTCTGTGAACAGCATAACTCAAAAACGAACAGTCGGATAAACACCAAACTTGGTATTTAGGTTCAGTATCTTCCAGAGATGCGACACGAAGGTTTTGAAGAAAATCCCCCCACCCCAGACTACCCTTTACATGGAGCATTTTTCGAAAATTTTAATTTTCTCAAAAATGGCTCTAACGATTTTGATGAAAATATCATATGTTTAACATAATGTCATGAGAAATGAAATGTATATCTCGAATTTTCTGGGAATGTCTCCAAAAGTATTCTTCATTGTGAACGTCTTTTGCATAACTGGTAAACCATAAGAGATAGACAAAATTTTACTACACAAATAATGTAGATCGCGTTAAAATACACAACTTATGTCATATACATTTCTTTTGTTGAGTGAACCGTTTTCGAGATATTGCTTGTTATTTCCTTAAATTTTCCAATACTTATACTTTTTCTCAAATGCGTTATTCATTTTTACTTTCTCTACTACGTATAGTAAGTAGGGGAAGTATTGCATTCCACCCAAAAATTCGATACCGAGATTTCACCGGAAATACATGTTTTGAGATCCCGTGAATCCAAAAAAAGCATTTTTGGAAACATGTCCGTGTGTGTGTCTGTGTGTGTGTCTGTGTGTGTGTGTGTGTGTGTGTCTGTGTGTCTGTGAACAGCATAACTCAAAAACGAACAGTCGGATAAACACCAAACTTGGTATTTAGGTTCAGTATCTTCCAGAGATGCGACACGAAGGCTTTCAAGAAAATCCCCCCACCCCAGACTACCCTTTACATGGAGCATTTTGGGAAAATGTTAATTTTCTAAAAAATGGCTCTAACGATTTTGATGAAAATATCATATGTTTAAGATAATGTCATGATAAATGAAATGTATATCTCGAATTTTCTGAGAATGTCTCCAAAAGTTTTCTTCATTGTTAACGACTTTTGCATAACTGGTAAACCATAAGAGATAGACAAAATTTTACTACACAAAAAATGTAGATCGCGTTAAAATACACAACTTATGTCATATACATTTCTTTTGTTGAGTGAACCATTTTCGAGATATTGCTTGTTATTCCCTTAAATTTTCTAATACTTATACTTTTTCTCAAATTCATTATTCATGCCCTGGACGTGCAAAGAGAATGGAATGCCCCACATAGCAACCAGCGTTAAAATATTTGACTATTGCTTAAAACCTACCATATTCCCCTTGCATCTACAAGAAAATTACCAATAAGATTGACATCTCGATATCTCGATTAACATGAAGCATATGCAGAATAGGCGTTTGTAAAAATAGATTGTATAAGAGTAGAGAAAGTCATGTGAGTGTAACACATCAGATGTTTTTAGAGACACGTTTCTCTTAGCAGGGTTATGGTGCGACAAGAATGTGGGCTTACACAGATTATAATTTTATTTCACTCCTTTTATCAATACTTGATACGATTTAAATAACACTTCACTGATATAGAGAGCTGTGAGATTCTTTAATTAATTACTTCCACTATTTAACACGTAAAACTATTTTCGTCTCACACGAATACGTATTAAATTTCTTGAGGACACTTTTTGCGTCTGCTTAGTAACGCTGTCTGCAACCAACTGAACTGATTTCAACCGCCTAAACTTGTAAATTTCTGTATTTCAAGTCTCTGATTGGTTATTCCCAATCCAATAAAATACCTTAATTTAACTAAAGCTTTTTCTGGTTGTTGATTGGCTATTTTTAAACTGTCTCAAAATTTACATTATTGTTGCTCCAGTAATGACTAGTGGCATTTAAACTTTCAAATTCATTATTGCCTCAAGGTTACCTCATTGTTACCTCATTGTTAGCAGCTTTTAACTTATTATTTGCACAGCTCCTACATTATTAAATTACGTAATACATTCACATAACATTATTACACATGGATACAATAATACAAGCATATACAATGACTGGTACATACATTTTTTATATATTGTTACATACACATATTGCTTCAAGGCGGACTGTTATTGAATTTATATATTATATAATTAGACTGAAATCATTAAGTGTTAAAAATACTGCTTCAAGCGAGAAGCTAGATATGTAGAGAAAAAGTGTAAATAAGTTTAAAGAGAAGTAAAAGACAATGAATGTTTCTACGGTCGACTACATGGAACCATGACAACTCGTGGAGAGATGGTGTTATATGATCGTAACGATGTGCATCGCAGATGTAACGTACCCTAGAAATTAGTTCAAACACTTTTGTGAGATATATTCCAGAAACATGCTCACGAGTAGCTAATTCGAATAGAAGGTTAATAGAACCACTGTGGTTAGGGTTTTATTACACTCATTAATTAATTCATAAGACATGGCTCAAAGCCAAATTCGCGAATGCTCCGTGAAGATGTCGCGAGTCTCACATATTGTGGTCAAGTATGCTACTCTACCTCGAGAGTGCGCAGTAGCCAGCATGAAATGATTCACAGCATCATCGCAAGAGAGCGCGGCGCTATAGTCCATCACTAAACTTGTTATGTACGTCATGAGTCAGAAGCTAACAGCGTGTGGACATTCTCACGTTTTCATTATTCGTCTAAACTGAAACATATTTACTTGCAACTTAATTCACCAAATTTATATAGATATATACGAAGATTTTTTGAATTCTGTTTGAACATCAAAGTTATTTTTCCCTACTACTTAAATATTGCATTTCACTAAAAAATTCGATACCGAGATTTCACTGGAAATACACGTTTTAAGGCGCCCTGATTAGAAAAAAAATATTTTTAGAAAAATGTCCCTGAGTGTCTGTATAAGTGTGTGTACAGCATAATTAAAAAATCTGATGTGTTAAACTCACATGACTTTCTCTACTCTTGTACAAACTATTTTTACCAACTCTTATTCTCCATCTATTTCATATTAATCGAGGTAAAAATTTGCAGAAACGATCTTTTGAAATGCAAAGAGAATTACATTTTACACATAGCGACCAGTTCTAAAAATATTTGACTTTCGCTTGAGGCGTACTATGCTCCCCTTGTTTTGTATTTGCAAGGGCAATATAGAAATACAATAGCCTTTAAGAATAGACATATCTCTTAATAGCCGCAGCACCATTCTCTTTGCCACAGATTAATACTCTTTGCATTCCAAGACAAAAAAATGAATAACGAATTCCCATTTGAGTAAATAAGTATTGAAAAATTTAAAGGAATAACAAGCAATATCTCGAAAACGGTTCACTCAACATAAATTGTGTATTTTAACACGATCTACATTTTTTGTGTAGTAAAATTTTGTCTATCTCTTATGGCTTACAGTTATGCAAAAGTCGTTCACAATGAAGAATACTTTTGGAGACATTCCCAGAAAATTCAAGATAAACATTTAATTTGTCATGAAAATATCTTAAACAGATGATATTTTAATCAAAATCGTTAGAGCCAATTTTGAGAAAATTAAAATTTTCGAATAATGTCCCATGTAAAGGGTAATCTGGGGTGGGGGTATTTTCTTGAAAACCTTCGTGTCGCATCTCTGGAAGATACTAAATCTAAATACCAAGTTTGGTGTTTATCCGACTGTTCATTTCTGAGTTCACAGAGTTCATTTCTGCTGTTCACAGACACACACACACACACACACACACACACACGCACACACACACAGACACACACACACGGACATGTTTCCAAAAATGTTTTTTTTTTGGCGATTCAGGGGGTCTCAAAACATATATTTGGGGTGAAATCTCGGTATCGAATTTTTGGGTGGAATACAATACTTCCCCTACTTACTATACGTAGTAGAGAAAGTAAAAACGAACGGTCGGTTGAATACGTGGATACGTAACTTGCTATTTCAGTTCAACATTTTCCCAAGATGCAACGCGAAGATTTTTAAGAAAATCTCCCCGCCCCAAACATGAAAATTTTTAATTTTCTCAAAACAGTTTAATGATTTTATTAAAATGCCATATGGAAAGGTTCAATCAGACGACTGAAGAATTCAGTGCCGTAGCCGGGATTTGAACCATTAATATTCCGGTTTTCGTCCGGTTGCTGTAACCAACTGAGCTACTATGGCAACATGTCTGCACGACATTAAATTCCCTGACTGACTCTCATTTTCCCGGTAAACCACAAAAAGATGTCAAATTATTAAAAATTCAAATCCCGGCTACGGTATATCTTGAATTTTTGGAAAACCTTATGTCGCATCTTTGAGACACAATAGCATAACTAAACTAGCTTAAATATGAAGTTTGGTATTTATCCGGCATTTCATTTCTGAGTTATACTTTTCACAGACACACACACGGACTTTTATAAAATACAATTTCCGGGTTCAGGGGCCTCAAAACCAGCATTTTCGGCAAAATATAGACATCTAATTTATGAGTGAAATAAAATACTCCTTCTAATTACTATAAGTACAGTTTAAAGAAAGTAACTATGACAGAGATTCGAAAAGTTCGAAACAATATCAACATATCTAGGAAATGGTCGATGCTACGAAAAAGCTCTTTGAAATACATTGTATGTTTTTGAGATATCTTAATTTTTTTTTGTGTGGTAAGTTTTTGTCTATCGGTATACTAAATTATTATTGCTAATTTAACTTCTCTTCGCCGCTTAAACGTAGAAATTGCTTAACTCTGGTGCAGCAACTATGATAAAATAAGCCAATATTCTTATTCTGCCTTGAGTTTATGTACTTATGATCGCTCCGATCTACTATATTTTAGCGCCTTCTTACTCTAGAACGTGACCTTAAAACCATTCACTGACAGTACTGCGTCGCATTCAGTTGCCATGTATGAATCAAACTATATATAGGTTTGTAATTAAATGTATGTTGCGATAAAAACGAAGGTTATATACTCCACTCCTTCTGGGCGTGAGTAGTAAACAGCTCCTTCATATAAATATTTAAAACAATGGGTGATCTGCAAATCAGCGCGTTATTACCGGTTATCAAGGCATGTTTTATGTAAGTACCTATAATATATTACAACATAACATTATTTTCCAAGTACTTTATTATCGTTCATTACGTTACACCTTACACTACTTCTCCACAAAGTCACCGCCGTTATGCAGGCGCTTGTAACGGGAAACCAGTTTTTGTATGCCTTCGTCAAAGAATGATGCCGCCTGTGTTGAAAGCCAAGTCTGCACTTCTTGTTAAACATGAGTCGTTGAAATGTTTTCCACCAAGGAATTTCTTCAGATGAAGAAACAGAAGAAAATAGCTTGGTGCCAAATCTGGACTGTAGGGAGTGTGGTCGAATTGTTCCCAACTAAATGATGCGATCATATCTTGAGTTTGTTTGGCTGTGTGCGGCCAGGCATTGTCACTCAGTATTATTTCCCCATAAAAATCTCACACAGTTGGCGATGAATGTCTGCTGGCGCAACATTTCTCGCCTTCAAAAACGAATCACTGATCTGGCTTCACAGTCGGCGGGTCGTTCGATTGTTTTGAACATTTCGAAACGCTCTAACAACAGGAAAACATAAAGTGACGATCGCTTACAGCTGCATCTGGCTTTCTAACGAATGGAGGTTGTGTTCGCACATGCTCAAAATCGCGACTGCTGCGGCAAAATATTAAAACGTACTTATTTTAAAAACACGCCTCGTAGTACTTTTTTTATTGCTTATGTATAGTTAATAAAGTTAGTATCGAGATTTCACATGTATATTGACCTAGGTGGCGCCGCTGTAACATGTGCACCTTGCATTCGGGAGGTCCCGGGTTCGATTCCCGGCAAACGCCTTTTCTGACCCATGGGCTCTTCATGGTTTTCCCTGCTCGGTAGGCGAATGCTGGGGTGATTTCTATCAACCATAATTTCCTTTTCATCATTTCCCTTTCATTCCGTTTCCTTCTCATCTTTCAGGTATGCTTCTAGGTTTTGAGGTGTTTGGCGGTGCCGGACAGATGGCGCGGATGCTTGCTCAAAGGAAAGAGTACTCCTGTGGACGCTAGAGGGCTGCTTGGTCGACGGGTCGTTCACCGCCCTCTCTAGCCAGCTCCAGCAATAGGACGGGTCTTCGAACCTGAAACCGGGCGTCTCTGTGGCCTGTCTGCCTGAGGCCTGTAGATTTCTGTGGTTCTTTCGCTTCCTGGGGGTTCGTAACCGACCATCTAGGTCGTAGTGCGCGAGGTGTCTGCCTACGTTGTGTAACCTATACATACATGCATTGAGGCCACTTAAACCAGACATATGTGCTTGTGTCTGTGTGAACAACATAAGTCCAAATGAAATCTCAGATATGTCTCAAACTTGGTTTTCATTTCAGTATCTTCCAGGGATGCCACCGAAATATTTAAAAAACAATGTTCGCGTCGCATCCCTGGAAGATACTGAACCTAAATACCAAGTTTGGTGTTTATCCGACTGTTCGTTTTTGAGTTATGCTGTTCACAGACACACACACACAGACACACAGACACACACACACACAGACACACACACGGACATGTTTCCAAAAATGCTTTTTTTGGATTCAGGAGGTCTCAAAACATGTATTTCCGCTGAAATCTCGGTATCGAATTTTTGGGTGGAATGCAATACTTCCCCTACTTACTATACGTAGTAGAGAAAGTAACAATGTTACTTCTTGTTCTAAAAATGATAACACTTTGGTTTAATATGTCATTTGTTGAAGGTTTTTGCATCAAAAATTAAATGTACATCTTAAATTCTCTGCAAATATTCTGTAAAATCCTCTTCATTCTGAATGAATTTTGTATAACTTGTAAACCATAAATGTAAATCTCGTTAAAACACAATTTGTGCCAATAAAATTCTTTTGTGACGTTAACAATTTCCGAGATATTCTTTATTATTGGTTTGAATTGACAAGTACTTCATAATTCTTTCAAGTGCTAAGTGGCTATTCATTTTTACTTGTGGTCATGTATAGTGAATGGAATTTCAAAGCCATCACATAACAATCCGGTTTTAAAGAATTTGAATACCGCTATATCTCTCTCCTGTACCTGCAATGCGTAATAAAACCATTTCTGCAAATTTTTGTCTCGATTAACATGCAAAGATAACAGAATAGGCTTTTGTAAGAATAGAAGAGTGGGTAGAAAAAGCTACGTAACACATCAGAAGTTTTCCCCTTCCTACCAGGAGCAGGTTCTTTACTGCTAATCCATACAACACTTCCCGCTTTTCTGCTTTTCCCGAAAATTTCCCCATGGCATCCATTACATATATTAGTGAACAATTTGTTCTCATATGTTCTAGCCTACTTCATCTCTCCTTGAGCCGTTTCAGCATTGTTCTTGCATCGCCAGGTCTTTCTAAGATGACTTCCAGATTCTGCCAATGTATTTTAAGCGATCCATTCTTCTACAGATCCACATTTCAACTACACTCAGTCGTTCCAAAGTTCCAAAGTTTCCGCTCTATAATAAAATGGCACACTCCACACAAAACACTTCAACACTCTTTCTTCAAGCGCCCAGAGAAATAGTGCATGTGATACAGGCGTGGTAAGTGCACCATTGGAGAACGTGAAAAATTTTGATAATACAAGAGAAAGTCGAGTATGTTCCACTTCAGAGATTCTGCAATGCACTTAACACATGCGTATTGCATATACTATTTTTTACTGACGAAAGTTAATAATAGAAATAGCACTTACGCGAAAATAAAATTAATTACTAACAGCTGTTGTACATGGGGGTTCCAACAGTACGGTCAGCAACAGTAACCTTGGTAGCAAAGTGGCGATCCATTATCTATGTCTGGTTGTTAGCCTTAAAAAAATCAATAACTTTCAGGTCATATTTAGCTACTGCATGAATCAAATCGTAAGTAAATATTAACAAATATAAATGAAGTAAACATCCAGGTAAGATTCTTATTCTCCTCCTCCTCCTCCTCCTCCTCCTCCTCCGGATTTTACCCAATTGGGTTTTTCGTTTTGGATTGCCATAAATTTAATTTAACTTAGGTAAGATTTAAATCCTAAAATTCAACTATCAAATATGAGTATATTGCACGCTGGCAATAATAAATACGAGGGTCAATCCGAAGGTAATGCCTCCCATTTTTTTGTGTTGATTTTGAGTATCCGAGCCAGATTATATTGATGTAGTATTAATTGCTGAACTTTCCCGCTTGTATCCTGTTAGTTTCGTTGTCCTGCGACAGATAGCAGCAGCAGGGGAACGTTCCAAAATGGTTACTGACATCGAGATGCCTACAAAACAGGGACGTGTGATTGAATTCCTTACCGCTGAACAAATTGCGCCAATGAAATCCATCGACCCTTGTTAAAGGTGTATGGAGACAATGTGTAGATGTGAGTAACGCGAGGCGGTGGGTACAGCGTTTCATAAGTGGTGAAAAGAATGTGCAGGACAAGCCACGCCCAGGTCGACCCTGCTCGGTAGTCCAACAAATAATGAACAGCGCCTCGATGAACTCATCCATAATGATCGGCGGATTACGACCAAAGAATTGTGTGTAGAGCTGAATGTCGGCTGTAATGTCTTAGACAAGATGTTACGCAACCTTAATTATCGCAAAGTGTGTGCGAGATGGGTCTCGCGGATGCTGTCATAAGACCAAAAGGCCCCACACCAATTTTTCGACCATGGAGCTCATTACTAAATTTGGCTGGACTGTTCTACCACATCCACCGTACAGTCCTTATTTAGCACCTTCGGACTTCCATTTCTTTGGGCCTATGAAAGATGCACTACGTGGCCTACATTTTCCAGACTCAGATGCTGTTGTCACAGCTGTAAGACACTGGCTAATCTCAGTTGGTTGAGATTTTTATGAGCGTGGCATGCATCGTTGGCAAAAGTGCATAACGAATGGTGGTGATTATTGGAAAAATAACAGCATATAGCTGAAATCTTGCTCTCGTTATTGTACTTTCTGTATCTGTTGTAGTTTCTATGAAAATTGATTGGAGACATTACTTTCGGAATGATGTAATAGAACCAGAGAAAAAGACTTAATATAGTTCCTGTACATACGTGCAGTAAAATAAGAAAACACGCACGTAGGTTAGATTACCAGCGCTGAATACCGGAAATTCAACTTTCCAGGATAGCAGCATGAGCGGAAAGTGGATAAAAATACTATCGTCTAAAAATGTTTCTTTTTCTGTAAAAACGCCCTAAATCTGTCCATTTGACTATCTGGTACAACACTGGTTGGAAAAACTTGTGTCACATTACCAAAATGATTAGAAAAACATGGCTACTATGTAGAAAAGTAACAGAAGGATTGTATAATGTAAATAAAATTATTTCAACACGATAAATAGGGGAACTTCTTATTGGACGTCCCTCGTACATTTCATTTGTTAACCAAATAGCTTAAACATATGGTGTTTTATTCAATATCCTTTTCAAATTAAATTAAATTAAATTGAGTTTTATTTATGGACGCTTTTTAGCTTAGCGTCCCATTCTATATTGGGCGTGAAAGATCGGTAATTTTGCGCAGAGGCCTCTTTATCAGGCTTGAGGTTCTTTTAGGTGCCGTAAATCTACGACACGGGACCGCCGGCTTTACTTCCCTTCCGAAGGAAGCCATGCTAAGGATTTTTACGCCCAAAAAAATCCATCGCCCCCCGCCGGGTTTGAACCCGCGACCTTGGGAACTAGAGGCTAGCACGGTACTACTAGTCCACATAGGACGACATCCTTTTCAAGAAAGTAAAATATAAAGAAACATTTCGTATGTAAAGAGTATCTTAGGATGGGGGGGATTTGTTGAAAATCTTCGTGCAGCAGCTAAGCTTGGGATTTAACGGACTTTTCGTTTTTGGATATGCTGTTCACAAACTTATATGGACTGTTTTTCTTCTAAAAATGCGTTTTTAGATTTATGGAGTCTCAAAGCATGTATTTCTGGTGAAATATCATATCGAATTTTTGGGTAGAATGCAATACTTCCTCTACTTACAACAGGTAAGCAGTAGAGAAGTAAACAGGTAGGCTATCTAATGTTGCTCCTTCACTTTGCCAAGGTACTTGAAATAAACAAGAGTTTCTCCTGATCCACGGAAATGTTTTCCCCTTTTTTTTGTGTTTGGGCCCATGGCGTTGTGCAGTTGCTAAACTCAATTGAGACGCTTCCGCACTCGGTTGATTAAATTTCTCTTGATCACTGTTATCCTAACTTGAGCTTCCCAGACTTCATCAGCTCCAGACGCAGGGAATTAAGGAAGGTGGGCCACGCCTTTTCCCGGTTCCATCAAATTCCTAGCATCCCAAAACACTTCGCCTCAAATAACGAGAAACTCTGCAAGGAGGAATTGAAGATTAACTTAGGTGCAACGCGAATGAAATCTTCCCATTGGCTGAATTAAACCTCTCGAGTGATTTTCATTTCAGCAGGCAATACTGGATTTTACTGTATAGTCTACTGGATCGGGCTTTTAGAATCTTGTAGCGTTCTGAGTGAGGAACTCAGATTAGTGAATTAACTACAACAGAATCCAATAACTACTTACTATGACAAACAAAACGAAAATTACAGAATGGGTTTAGACATATACATTTGTTAAAAATGAATAATAGTTGATGGAACATTAACTTTAAGAAATTTCTTATACGTATGCTTTGAATGCAGATTAAAAGCCCTAAACCAGCAATGTTAACTTTTGCTCAATTCCTGACCCATTATATCTGAAAATATTTAAGATACCAGACTGAAATGTTTGCAGGATATAGATACATGCCTACCTTCTAAGTTCACTGATCTACTTCTATACAAGAAGTTTGCTTGTCAAGGAAAATATGGTAATTTTCCTAATATACCATCCTTTGATTAAAATTTAACACCAGTTATTACTTTCGCTACCTCGTACCTGGCAGGAAGAGAAGTTCCAAAAGTTCGATATCGAAATTTTACCGAAAATCATGCTTTGAATTAAAAAAAGGCATTTTAAGAAAACTCTGATGTGTTGCACTCGCATAACTTTCTCTACTCTTGTAAAAACTATTTTTACAAACGCGTATTCCTCATCTACTTCATATCAATCGAGATAAACGTTTGCAAGGGGGATATGGTAGGCTTTAAGTGATAGATCTTTTAAGAGCTGGTTGCTATGTGAAGCATTCTCTTTGCATGTCCAAGACATAAAAAAACGAATATAATATTCCCATTTGGAAAATTCAAACTAATAACAAGGAATATCTCGGAAATGGTTCACTCGAAAAGAAATGTATATGACGTAAATTGTGTGTTTTAACGAGCTCTACATTTTTTGTGTGGTTACATTTTATATATCTCTTACGGTTTACCAGATACGCGAAAGTCGTTCAGAATTAAGAGGACTTTTGAGGACATTCCCAGAAAGTTCAAGATATACATTTCATTTGCCATGAAAATTTCTTAAATATATGGCATTTTAATCAATATCATTAAAGCCATATTTGAGAAAATAAACATTTTAGAAAAATATTCGATATAAAGTGTAGTTTTGGGTGGGGGAATTTTCTTTAAAATCTTCGTGTTCGTATCCTTAAAAGGTACTGAACCTAAATACCAAGTTTGGCATTTATACTTTTCGTTTTTGAGTTATGCTGTTCACATACACACACTAGGAGTTTTTTTCTAAAAATGTTTGTTTTGGATTCAGGGGACCTAAAACATGTATTTCCGGTGAAATATCGGTATCAAATTTTTGGGTGGAATGCAATACTTTCCTTACTTACTATACGTAGTAGGGAAAGTAAAAAAGTTCATGTTGTGTGTGTGTGTATGTGAACAGCATGTCTCAAAAACGCATAGTCAGATCAACACCAAACCTGGTATTCAAGTTCAGTATCTTCCAAAGACACTGAACTTGAATAATCTTAATCTTCGATTAACAAGAAGTAGACAGTAGATTAGCGAGTAGAGAAAGTCCTGTGAATGTAGTACACAACATTTTTTATCATATTTCTTGTAATAAAGTTGGAAATGTTCATTTATATATTGTATAAAATTCATTTAAAGTTTCTAGATCTTTTAGTATGTATATTTATTTCCATAATGCTATAAAAATTCTTACAATTTTTAATACGTTACTTTGAGTTGCTATTTTTTTTTCTTTAGTCCACCATCCATTTTAACACTGTGGTTATTTATACATGGTGGGTCATAACAAATTCATATTGCTTTATTTTTCTAAATCATTTTACTCTTACTCTCCCCCATATATTCTCCTATTCTTTTTATATCCCTCTCCTTTTGTATTTTCATTATCCTAACTTTTAATACTTCTTTGTTAACATTCTCCCATTCTTTAGGTAAATACTGATCTCTCCACAATTTAGTTTTTTCACATTCAATTATATAATGCAAATTATTATCTGCCTCTCCACTAAGAGGACACCTATTCAAATTCGCTCCCTTCCTATCTTCCCTTAGCCTATATGCACTTAATCTAGACCAGGCCCATCCTTCTCTCACTAACCTATTACCTACATCCACATACTTCTCCCTTCCCCAGTCCACCTTTAATTGTCTATATAGTTCCAAACTTGTCTTTCCTTCCAGACTTTGAAATAATTCTTGTTTCTCTATATGTTCCACTCTGTTCCTCACTTCTTTCCAGAAACTTTTAACAAACCCCTCTCTCTCCTCCCAAAAGTTACCATTCCTATTTCCTGTAAAATTCTCCTTTTTCCTTGAGCCCAGTTCATCCCATCACCTTGTATTATTAAACATTGCCTTAAGATATTATGCTCGTCCAATGATTTCAATCTATGCTAATATTTAAGTATCCTTTCTACTATCATGCCCTTGCAACCTACTCTTCCCAACTCCAACATTGTTGCTCCATTAGGTGATGAAATAGATAAACCTAACATACATTTACAGAACGATCTATGTACTTTATCAGTCATCTCCCATCCTTTGTCTTCCCCAAATCTCTGATCTAGAGACCATATTTGCTTCAACTACAGCTTCCTAAACCCTTTCCAACCATTTAATTTGCATATCTGGTATTTCCTTTAAGCATATTCTTATAGCAGTCATTGCTAATCCTCCCTTAGCTAAGGCACTTATCTTGTGATCATTCCATCTCCCATTACTACTTATTGTCACTTCCAAATAATCAAACTTGTTTACTATTTGCAACTCTTCCCCTTCCACATACCACTTTTCCTCGTTCTTCAATTTATAGCTCTTTTTAAATACCATTATTTTTTATTTTTTAAAATTTATTCTTAAACCCCATTTCTTACAAAATGAATATATGATATGCAACACTTTTGTTAGACCTCCTACTGAAATAGAACTTACCACTAAATCATCTGCAAAAAGTAATCCTGGAATTTCTCTATTATTTACTGTGGGTAAATATAAGTTATCCTTATTCAACTCTTCTAAGATATCGTCAATAAATAAGTTAAACAGTACAGGGCTACGTTTGCAACCTTGCCTTAACCCCATGTTACTATCCATTTTTCCCATAATTTCATCACCATTCACATTTATTATTAAAAAATCTGTATTCCTCTAATGAATTTTGAGCTTAGTCCCTTACTTCTCAGTTTAATCCATACTGCCTCTCTATCTACAGTATCAAATGTCTTTTCCAAGTCAATAAATGCCATATATACTCTACCTCTTTTAATACTTAAGTATTTATCTATAATTGATTTTATAATGAAAATATTGTCCACTGTTCTCCTACTTTTTCTGAATCCCCTCTGAAATATTGATAATTTATTTTCTTCCTCTGCCCATTTCTGCAATCTAGTTGCTAAAATTCCTGAATAGACCTTTCCTAAGACTGACAGCAAACTAATACCCCTATAATTAATTGGATCTTTAACACTTCCTTTCCCTTTATAAATGGGTACAGTTATACTTGCCCTCCAGTTATGTGGTACCTTTCCTCTTTCAAATATAATATTCATCAGTTTAACCAGTATCTCAGTCCTATCTCTATCCATTTTTTCCACAATTCCCCTGGTAGACCATCAATCCCCAGACTGCTTGGTTACTTCCTAATGATGTATATCACAACATGTCTAGCTCCGAAATGCGCAGTTTCTTGTAGAGTTATTTATCAGTATTTACGTGAGTTGTCACTATTTTAGCTCACCCAGGATATGAAACATAAAGGAGTCTCCTGTCTCTGTTTAAAAGCGGAAGAAGTGGTAAACATCGACTTCCTCGAGATCTTCCATTAAGTCTCCAGTTATTTTATGATTTGTTTCTAAGTTTTATCTCAATAATAGAGTATATTATAGGACTTTTTAAAAATGTTAATAGGGTTTTAATATACCAATAGGGAGCAAGTGCCAAAATCCACGTATACAGTCTTAAATTTAATATCAAATTGGATGATCGGCATTTAATCTGGAAATATACATTTCTGTGCAGTGTTTCACAGTTATATTGCTTTTCACTGAGAGGGATGGCTCAAGTGGTAAGCTCTGAGGGTCGTGGACCAGCCATCCTGACCTTTCGTGGTCGTGCTTGTTAGACGAATGGTGGGGTGGATAATTACCTATAGGTACTACCATGAAATTACCTGTTTGTCATTTCCTCTCGTTTGGATTCCTTTCATCTTGTAGGGTTGCAGGTTTAGGTGCAGTGGACCATGGTGTCTTGACTTGTCCTGTTCGATACAGATTTCCGTCATTGCTCCGGACGCACTTCAGTCTTGGGCTTATTGTGCTACCTGTATCGTCTTAAAGCCAATTTATAATGCCTGCTCCCTTTACTAATGAATATAGTCTCATAGCAGATATGTTTTCAAAATTTTCTGGTTCTACAAACATGCACAGTCGAGTGCTCGGAAACTTTCCGATAGTTCCTGTAATTATTTATTTTTAATATAGAGTCAACTGAAAAATTCAACGCCACAGCCGGGATTTGAACACGGTTCTCCACGGACAAACTTACCTAAGACCGGGCTAAGGTCTATTAAAAGTATAATTAATTTATATAATAACAAAAAAAAAATAATTAAAGTTCCTGTAATGTTTTTCTTTATTTAATGTTGGCAGAATTGCCTTACCATCTGTGTGCCACACACCTGGATGAGCCAGTCCAACACACGCGTATTAACCTATGAAGAAAAAAAGGTAAGACCTCGGTGAACGGCGGAAGGGGAACAGTACTCAAGAGAAACATTTCACCTCAGTTGGAAGGAATGTTTCTCAACGACGGTCCACACCAGCCCCTGAACGAATCTGTTTCATATTTGTTTATGCAAAAAAATCTGACACTCAAAACATTAACCTATAAACACAGATCGGTTTCAGGCTGAGGAGCGAAGGAAAAGGGGGGAAGTAAGACAAGTGGAGTGCTAGAAGCAGATGAGGTGTGCGGGCTGGGAGTGGCAGAGGCGGTGAAGTATTTTCTTACCAACATAAACCACTGCGCATTATTTCGGCACGATTCCTTGCACTCGATGTTCTTGAAGGAGAGAATAGTTTCTTCCCCTGGCATGGAACCCCTGTCCATGAGGATAGGGGCATGAAAGAGACGCCCAGGGACGTTCAATCTGGACTGCGCTGCGCCATCAGATCCGGCCACCCTTCGTACGCTCTCGAAGGAGATTATACGTATACTTGTGTGGATAAAATGTGGCCCATAATGGAGCGGAGCTGTTTGTTTCCTCTCCATGTCGCTGATGAAAGCTCTCATATATACAAATGTCGTAGCTGTCGTTGAGTTTAACCTCACTGTAAATAACTCTTTATCCCTTCCTCTAGAAGGCCGATTTATATTGTAATTAGTTTAGCATTTCCTTGTATGTCAATTTTAGTGAAACTCTTTCATAGAGGTGGTATACGGACCATCCCTTCATTTTGCATAGACTAGAAACATCGCTTATTGGTTAGATTGTGTGAGTCTGTGTTGTTTTTCAGGCGAGTCACGTAGACAACTGATACGGCTGGATGGAGTCAAAATTGGTTATTTAAGGTGGAAACCTTACGAGGGAAAAACACTACGGCGTTCTAGGGAAATGAGCCACCTTTTATGTGCGACAGTGTACATTTCTCTATTACGTACTTACAGTAAAGGCGCGTATCACGGAGGAGCCTCCGGAACCGGGGCAGAGCTACGCACGAAGGGCAATTGGCCCTTTATGCTTCCAATATGACCCCTGGGAGGAAAGGATGAGGGGAGAGACCAGATCCGGATGTTGACGGGTGCAAGCATGTACGGGGTCCCTAACGTTTCTAGATAGAACGCATCTGCCGCCGCACGGTCCCTGCCCACAAGCCACCAACTTCCAGGTTCCCCCGGAGCGGAGCCGCTGAGGAGAGACCTAACTGAGCGGTACCATGGCGACGTCAGGGAAGAAAACTTTACAGAGCGCAAGGCATCGTCCAGCCGCAACCCGACGAACACCGTCGCCTGGTTCTACAACTCTGAAACAGATGACAAGGTACATGATGGTTACAGGAAATGAGTGGAAGGAGAGTCGTGATAGACGAGGAACCACTCCAATATTCGCCTGGCGACCCGGAGAAACCACGAAAATCCATGGCCAAAGTGGGCGGTCGCCGAGGATCGATCCCGGGACCTCTCGAACATAACGCCTGAGCCATCCCGCTCGGTCGTACTTACAGCAAATACAGGAAGTATTGTCTTCCACCCAAAAATTCATATTGATATTTCACAGAAAATATATGTTTTGAGATTCCGGAACTCAAAAAAGCAGCATTTTGTATAGAAAGAGGTCCTTCCGTGTGTGTGTTTGTGTGTGTGTGTGTATGTGTGTGTGTGACTGTGAACATCATAACTCAAAAACAGAATAACACCAAACTTGGTATTTAAGTTCAGTATCTTTCAAAGTTTCGACACGAAGACTTTCATGAAAAGGTCCCGACCCAGAGCTACCCCTACATGTAATTTTTACAATATTTTTAATATTCTCAAGAATGTCTGTAACAATTTCGAATAAAATACTGTATTGTAAGATATCTGTGCGCGGATATTTTCAAAAAAGAAAGATCTTCTCTGTGTTCAGAGGACCTCAACATTGCCAGTGAAATTTCGAAATAGAATTGTTGGATGTAATAGAATATAAACCCTACTTTACATAGGTAAGCGGTGAAGAAAGTAAAACTGGCTATCATTGATAGGTTATGTCGTTCTCCGTGATCTAAGGGTACTATGTAGGCTCTAGTTCCCGAGGTCGTGGGTTCAAACCTCGTGGAGGACAATGGATTTTTTTCGGGTGTAAAGGTCCTTAGCATGGCTTCCTTCGGAAAGGAAGTAAAGACGGTGGTCCCGTGTCGTAGATTTACGGCACGTAAAACAACCTCAAGCCTGATAAAGAGACCTCTGAGCAAACTGCGTCTTTCACGCCCGATATGGAGTGGGAGCTAAGATCCATGGTAGTTAAAAGCGTCCATAAATAAAACTCAATTTTACTTAATACCTATTTGTAGTCACTGAATTTATATGCGTGCTCATACTTAACAACATTTCCAGATTTAGTTTATTTTGCTAGAAGAATACATTTTTAGATAATTTTTACGACATTCCGCATCGTTTTAGCTCAACGTAAACCCAGGCAATATTTAGACGCTTAGCTTCAAATCTTTAATCATGACATTTAACTCTTGGGCTTTGGATTTTCTTTAACGTATCTGCTTTGAAATGCAGAGAAGTTTGGCTCAGAAGTTTCCTTACAGATGGATGAGTTGTTGACACTTGGCGGGTAAGGTCAGGCCCACCGCAATTACAATGCAAGCTCTCTTTAACGAAGCCGCTGCGAATATTTTACTGCATTTCACTTTGTTAGTGGTGACTAATTCCCAAGACAGTTCTTTGGTGCATTTTCAGCGCACTATATATTTAAAGCAGCTAAAACCGAAACACACGCATATTTGATTTTGAATGAAACAATAAATGAAAGTAAATATTTTAACCTAAATGTTTACTTATTATGCAATTAGTGTAAAAACCAAATAAGTACAGTAATTTAGACTATCAAATACAAAATATGATCATTCCTGTGGTTCCGTAGCTCAGTCGATAGAGCGTCTGTCTGCTGTGCGATGGGTCTGGCTTCGATTTTCAGCCAGGTTCGAGAAATTTTTCTTAGAAAAAGGCTTCTCAGTATGCCCAAAGTCCGTTCCATAAATGTGAGTGTACTTGGTGTGTTTTGTTATTTAACAATATTTCAGGATTGGGACTGAGTATGATCCTGAACACACTTGCTAAGTCATATAATTATGATAGTCATTCTGCAATCAGCACTATTAAGCACCCACGGATAGGTGTCGCAAAGTTAACAAGATTGGGGAGATTTGTTCAGTTGGTGTGAACGCAAACATTGGAAACAAAGGTAATTATTTTTGTTTAATAATTTAACGTAATAAAATAAAAACAAAATATTAGATATAATACACGAAAACTAAGCTCTCTTATTTTCGTTTGAACATTACATGGTAAAAGGAAATAAAAATGACATACAATATTGGTAACTCTCTTTAACTGAATATATGAACGTACTATCTCAGGCTTTTGATGCGTGGATGTGCTCAGTTATCCAGTCCGCTGTTGGGACGTCGTAACTTCAACGTAAAGTATGATCTGTAGAAAATAAAACTGCTACACGAGGCACTTAAAAATACAAGCGAACATAAAAATGTAGTTTTATTGCTGCATTATCAAATATTTCAGTGATACTTTTCCTTAATCGTTCCTAAGTAAATTATAATGCCACAAAAAGTGCGCAAAAGTTATATCCTGCTGAAATAAGCGTTCAAAATGTGCGTTTCTATACATAAATGAGGATGATGTTTATGCCCCTTCACTTCTCTGTATTTTGTTTCCTTTGAAACTAAAATAATTGTTAACGTTTTAAAATGTTACTACAAGTGAACGTCGAAGTTACTCAGTCAATAGTTACATTCATTGTCATGCATTTAAACACGTTTCTGTAAGACACGAGCATTCGAGCCAGAAAATAAAAGCGAAGAGTTCGTGTGTGCACGTGTTGACCTTTAGCATGTCAGACAGCTGGAAACTGTGGTGACAAGAAGATAACGGCCCGCTTATCTGTCGACTTTGTGGGGCCTCTGTGAGGTGAATCTTCGGAAGTGGAGAAAGCAGGAAAATCCTTCAAGACCGAAAACAAAACACGCACAGTATCTTCCTTCCCAGTCTACTTTTCTTGCTTGCTATTGTTTTTATTGCACTATAATTTATTTGAACCCCAAGTACCTATAACCGACTACATTTTGTTCTTTTCTTCATTGTCATTTCTCTTATCTCACAGTTATATATGTGGGCTTCTGGACAGTGAAATTAGAACCTGGAATTTTATATTTAGTATTGTATGATATATAGTTTTAACACTACCTTAAATTGGTATAGTAAATTTAAAACAAGTTGTATTTGAAGAATATGAGACAATACAAGACTAAGCTACACTATTACCGTAGCATGAGGCTTTAAAGTTATATATCTATTTGTAAGTTGGAAGGAGTTAGAATATGTTTCTTTCTGTGTATTAATTAACACTATAAGACTACTTTGCTGTTGAAATAAAAATTTAGAATTTAATCGCTCATGTCTTTCTGTTAATATTTTAAAGTTGCGCAAAATTTGAGGAAAGCTATAAAAAACTCATCGTGATAAAATTTCCTTTCTTCTTGTTTCCTCAGCAATTAATCTTAAAAGATGAATAATTTCGATGCGCTCCATAGGAACGTTGTTGGCAACATTGTGCCAGTGACAGAGTGTGGAATCTGTCCTTATAGCGTGCAGACATGATACAGGTTGTGCGTGACAAAATTTAATACAGTGTTACCAAATACAGGTGATTTATGAAGAACTGATACATTTATTAATTGTTTCAAAACGAGTTATGCTAGCGACAACTTATTATACCTGAAATGCAGAGGAATTTTGGGAGATTTTTTACCTCTATAGCAAATGTTGAAAATGTCCTCCATCCTGCATAAGGCAATAAGGCACAACTCAACACGTCGTCCCATGTTACTGGCCACTGGTTGGAGGACTCTGTTGTCAATAGTTTGAATCTCCTGTGTAATGTTGTGCTTCAGATCGTCCAATGTCTGAGGACGTGTGGCATAAACCCTGTCTTTTAAGTAATCCCATAGAAAGAAGTCCGGTATGTCTGGAAATCTCAGTGGCCACAGGTACTTGGAAATTATTCGGTCATCAAAGAAACTTGAAATTAGTGCCATGGATTCATTTGATGTATGGCATGTAGCGCCGTCCTGCTGACAATATCCTTGACTCCGCTCTACATCGTCTAGTTGCTCAGCAAACTCCATGAAAATCCGTCGGTAGTCTGCAGTGTTCACATTGTTAATAAAAATGCTCCCACTATTCTCTGTGCGGATATTGCGCACCAAACTCCGATTTTAACCGGGTGCATAGGTGCTTAATGAATAACATGTGGATTTTCGCTGCCCAATAGCGTGAGTTATATGAATTCACATAGCCGGGAAATGGAACCATGCTTCATCTGTGAATCATGTGATGGACAATATGGCAGGATTTTGTACAGTGAACGCTTGAAACCAACGACAATAATTCAGTCGTCTATCCTTATCTGGTTCCTGTAACTGAATGACAACCGTAATCCTATACGGCTTTAGGCCTGCACTTTTCACAGCTCTCTGACACATTGAGTAGCTGTACCCTGTCTCCTGCAATAAACGTCTCAATGATTTTTTGAGCGACTGATCCAGTCATGCTCTTACGTCAATAACAACCGCGGGAAGCCTAGATGAACGAGTTTTGCCTTTTTCACTCACCAGAGATCCAGTTGTTTCCAATTTGTTTACCAGTCCCAGTATTGTGTTTCTTTGGGGAGGATTCCGAACACCAAATTCTCTCTGGTATGCCCTTTGAGTAGCTGTAATTGAATTCATAATCCAGTATTGCTTTACAAGGAGGATTCCTTCATTTAATGTGTACTCCATTTTCACGTTGAATAGAACAAAATCTCAAAAACAGCAGCCGGCAATAAAACTAACAATTACGAATAAAACATGAACATCTGCGTATCTAGTGACAGGCAATCGAAACTCCAGAATATTCTGCTTAATTTGGTGCTAAAATTGACACATTGAGTGAATTCGAACAGAATAATTAAAGAAAGAAATGTGTCAGTTCTTCATAAATCACCCTGTGTCATTAGTAATGGAATGTACAGTGTAATGTGTGGGGTGACAATCCTTGGCGGGACCGGTTTTGTGGCGTGCAGCATCCGGCGGTGCTGGTTGCTGTGTCGGCGATGCGGGTGACAAGATGTCCGCAGTAAATATAGTACGGTTTGTCGCGTAAGGTATTTCTAACACAATAACATAAACATTCAAAAATAAAAGTAAATTACTCACATCAAGCAAGGAGATGTCGCAAGTGCCTCCCTTCGTTGTTCAAGCATTTCCAGTACCTGCTTAGGAAATTGTCCATTACACTCTGCAGTTCCTTCTGAGAAATGGCAGCAATTTCTTGACGAATGTTATTTTTAAGTCCATCTGTGAATTTGTATTGTAAACTTTCTCTTTTACTGACCCCAGAATTAAAAATAGCAGGGGGTTAAATCAGCCGCAAAGAGAAGTGTGATCAAAACCAGCACGGGTATTTTAAAATTTTGATTTAAAATATTCTGCCATTCATTAATGATATTGTCCATTTTGCATTTGATTAACTTTATAAGCTGCATCGACTTTTCAATTTTTACACTGTGGTGTTTACAACATTATTCTAGATATATTAGTAGAGGCAGTGTTTGATCTGATGTAGAAGAAAGAATGCCAAAGTCAGAAACAGCACAAACATTTTCAACACACAGCTATTGAGAATAGGAGTCTATAAACACGTTAACAGCGTTCCGGACACTACCTTGGATTCTGTTATGCTTTTATTTCCTTCCTAATTACGGTAAACAAGAAATAGAATATTTTCTGACGTAGGATTACAGTCGGTTACTTCTATATTTCATTGGAATACTGCAAATTTGTTACTGATACCTTTTCAGAACAAAGAATTCGGTGTGGAACGATGGAAAGCAACTCTGATATGTTACACTCACATGGCTTTCTCTACTCTAGTACAAAATATTTTTACAAACACGTATTCTCCATCTACTTCATGTTAATTGAGATATCGAGACGTTAATCTTATTGCTAATTTTCTTGTAGATGCAAGGGGAATATGGTAGGCTTTAAGCGATAGTCAAATATTTTAAGCGCTGGTTGCTATGTGGAGTATTCCATTCTCTTTGTATGTCCAGGACATAAAAAAAACGAATAAGGAATTCCCTTTTGAGAAAAACTATAAATATTGGAAAATTCAAACAAATAGCAACGAATATCTCGGAAATGGTTCATTTAAGAAAAAGTATATGACATAAATTGTGTGTTTTAATGAGATCTACATTTTTTGTGTACAAAACTTGTGTACGGTTTACCAGCTATGCAAAAGCCATTCACAATAAGAGGATTTTGGGGAAATTCACAGAACATTCAAGATATACATTTCATTTTTCATGAAATTATCTTAAACATATGATATTTTAACCAAAATCGTTAGAGCTATTTTTAATAAAATAAAATTTTTCGAAAAATCTTGCATGTAAAGGGTATTCCGTGGTGGGGGGATTTTCTTGAAAACCTTCGTGTTGCATCTCTGGAAGATACTGAACATAACTACCAAGTTTGGTGTTTATCAGACTGATCGTTTCTGCGTTATGCTGTTCACAGACACACATCTACACACACATACACACGGATCTTTTTCTAAAAATGCTTTCTTTTTGGATTCAGGTGTCTAAAAACATGTATTTCCGGTAAAATCTCGGTATCGAATTTTTTATTGGAATGCAACACTATATACCTAAAACAATTGCTAGAGTTTTCAGAACAAAACTTAATAGTTGCATCACTGCATGTTTCCCATGTTGTCACCATGACATGTGATTAACATTCAAGCAGGATTTACGTTTCTGTTTATATAAACTGTATTCAAGGATGACTAGAAACACCAATTCAGTACTTCAATGGAAAAATGTAAGATGCTAACTTTGATCAGAATCGAGGTTACGACGCAATAATCCTTTGTGCAGGAATACGACATTAGAAAGTGAAATGCTCACAGAAAATTTATTATTTTGATGAGAGTCTACTCTCGAAGCGTAAGTTTGTCTAAGTTCCACTCGGTTCCGTGGTCAAGTCACATGACAATCTCTACATGCGAGCCTTTGGCTTCAATATGTCATCATTAAGGTGGGGAAATTGGGACCTTATTTCCTTAAGCGACAGTCATTAAACACCAACAAACACCTAACACTACTGAGGTACTGTTCACTGATTACATGTGTTAGGTTTGTTTAGTTATATCTATAGAAGTTCTAGTAGACCGCAGGCACACCGGGTCCCAAGTTCCGAGCGTTAGTTATCATTCGTAACTCATAAGGAACTCTAAATGTGAAGCGTGAGGTGATTTTATAAGCGGGTACCTAGCAGTAAGAACTATCAAGATTCGACGTTTGGCTCCTGAGCCATCAGCTTCAAAATGGTATGCATCTTCCTATTTATCTAATGTGTTAAAATGAACATACAGCAGTAACATGCCACTTTACATTATTAAACGACTTGAAAATACATTCGTATCCGTTTGTAAAGCCCAACCTTGCAATGAAATTGGCAAACATATCACCAGCAGTCACATTCCTACAATTTGATATTTACATTCAGCAATGTGAATCCATTTGAATTTCGGTTGCGAGGTTACATTAAAGAACAAGTTATGGTGGCTTTGGTGGAGCTGAATATTTCCTCCATCAAAAAACTGTATGAATACCAGGACCCTGACTTACGAATATTGTGGATAGCTTCACACAGAAAGGATGGTATGCTAAGGATGAAAGTATCCGCATTTTGTAAAAACTACCATAAGGCTGGTTCACAACCAGAACGAGAACGAGAAAGTTGAAATGCATGTATTCAAATGGGAGCGTTCACAATCGACGGGAAGCCTTTCCAGGGATTGAGAACGGCAAAGAAGACTTGCCCAAGTTTTAACTTTCTCGTTCTCGGACACGGCATATTAGATCCATATTAAACATATTAGACTCTTCAATGTAGAGGTAATGTAGGCGGCCATGACATGAAACAACAGCTGGTGCTGTCTATAGTCGCAAGCCGGAAACATGAAAATGGAAGGAATTAGTAGTAAATGTGCACATTTACTATGATTTCTAACCTTAAATCTTGACACCCGCATATCCATTGAGCGTTAGTTCCTCTGGTGAAAGGGTCATCATTATTTTGTTTATATGCATCTCAAAACTGACTATTGCCTCAAAAACAATGTCAAAAGCTACAAAGGACAGCAAAAACTGGTGGAAATTAACACAGAACAATAAATAACTTTAATGTATGTCATTAAATTGAAGAAGATTTGAACTTGTTTTAGGTGGAGTTGTGCTGTAGTTCACCTGTTGGGAGCTGAACTTGAAGTTCGTTGCAACCGCACGTATAGTACCCGCTTTCCGGTAGCCTTCGCCCTAAAAATGTTTAAAAATGTTAACTTTGTAATTTAAATATTATATATTTATGTTTGCCTCGGCTGCGTCAGTATTATTGTTAGAGACATGTTTCTCTTTGCAGGGTTGTGGTGCGACTGAAGAATCTAGGCTTACACAGATTATAATTTTACTTCACTCCTTTTAGTAATGCTTGACACGATTTCAATAACACTTCACTGATAGAGAGAGAGAGAGAGAGAGAGAGAGAGAGAGAGAGAGAGCTGCGAGATTTTTTTATTAATTACTTGCAGTTTTTAACACGTAAACTATTTTTAGTCTCACACAAAATACGTATTAATTTCTCGAGGACGTGTCTCGCGTCCGGTTAGGAACACTGTCTGCAAGCAACCGTCCGGTTAGGAGCACTGTCTACAACCAACTGAACTCTGAATTTGAAAATTTTGCTATATTTCAGTTTCTGATTGGGTAATCCTAGTCCAATAGAATACCTTCATTTAACTAAAGGTTTTTCTGTTTGTTGATTGGCTATTTTATGAACTGTCACAAAAATTACATTATTGTTGCTCCAAGAATAACTAGTAGCATTATTAAACCTCCTAATTCATTATTGCCTCAAGGTTACCTCATTGTTAGCAACTTTTAACCTATTATTCTCACAGCTCCTACATTATTAAATTACGTAATACATTCAGATAACATTATTACATGTATACAATAATATAAACATTTTCAATGACTGTAACATACACTTTTTATATATTGTTACATACACATATTGCTTTAAGGTGGGCTGTTATTGAATTATATATTGTATAATTAGACTGAAATCATTTAAGTGTTAAAAATACTGCCTCAAAATAAAGGAATGGAATCTTGGTGCGACTAGAGTGTTCGGAAATGTAATGGATATGCATTTAGATAATGTTTACTCTATCGAATTTTGACGTCGGCAAACCGCATTATGTTGGAAGTAGGTGAAAAAATATCATTGATCAGTTAAGAACAAATGAAATCCGAATGCGCAAAATCGACTTTCACTTTGTGATCGACATGATCATCGATATGCATTCCTATTCTCGTTTCCGTTTTGGTTACGGTTCTCGGGTAGTTGTGAACCAGCCTTTAAGAGTGCCCAACTTCAGCTTTAAAACTAGACTTTACTCCAGAAACAACAAATAAAGAAATGTAAAGTCTAGCAACACTATTCTCTTATTTATAATCTGACTTATTTCTTATACTCGCATTCTCATAAGTTTTGGAAAGTTATTTCTTATGGTCACCCCTCCCTTTACAACACGTAGCAGATGCAGAGTCTCGTCTCACTATCGGAGCAAAGCAAGAGTGTCTAGTTCTGGCCTACTTCCTACTTTTATACATAAATTTCCTGACTCGAACATTCGCGGCAATATTTGTAGCCTGTCTTTTAAGTGGCAACTGCTTAGCGTGGTACGAGAGTTAAATTGTCCAATTTTTAGGTGTCAGGCTGCAGCTAACTCTTGGGAAATTTCCTATCTCCATCTCTTTCACATACCGAATTTCTCTCATTTTGTCCAAATCCCTGTTCTTCGACTGACGCTTCCAGAAATTTCACTCTATCTCCATCTCTTTCTACCATTGATTTTCTCTCTCGTTGCAGCTGCTATTTTCTACTATGTTTCTGTGTTACAAATTTCACTTACTAATAGTCTCCAAGTTGATAGCTAACGGTTTTTACGATATTGTATACATGAAATTGTGATATTTTATAATATATACTATTTAAAATGTATTTACAATCCTTCTGATGTTTATATACATACTATTTACGTCTTGTTTCCCTTTACTTTAAAGCCCGGCGATAGTATTCACGTTTGAAGCAGTATTATTTGCTTCAATGTCTGCTGTGGATTCTGCTGCCGGCTGTAACGGTGGAATTGTAGCACACGAAACTATAGTAATTGAATTGCTAACTTCTGCAGTATCAATTTCACGGTTTAAAATAACTGTTTTAGCAATAAAAAAACTAAAAGCGTAACTTGCCGTGAGTCGCTAAAATGCTTACCGGCTAAACCCCTCGCGGCTACCGCTAAGTAACTGATAACCCAGCGCGGTCTTAGGCACAACGAACTGCCGATCACCGTAACAGACTATAAGCCTCTAAGGCTGTACAAGAAGAAAAGAAAGGAAAGACGCTAATTTTAGTAATACGCACACTTTTATTAAGCTCTTCCTACCTTAGAACTATCCCCAAAAAAGGTTCCTTCTCGCGCGGGGCCAATCTACTCCTAGGTATGGGTATCTGACACCACTATGGGGTACCTCTCTGAATTTCAGAACCTCATTCCCTTTCTCTTTTACGAATTTCTACCTACGTGACTCTACAAACGCACTGAACTTGTAACCTTAACTGCATTCCCAGGAATCTTTATACTAACGCGTTCGCTCCTTGGTTACTGCTAATGACTTTGATCGTTAATTACCTTTGTCTTCGGACAAACCTTTTCAACTCAAGCTTATTGCATTATTCCTTGATTTAGTCTACAGAAATTATTTATTGCAATTATTTCTCTATCTTACTATTATTTCTTTATTTAATTATTTATACCTTTCTGCCAATAATTGCGGTTATATATTCTCTGTTATTTATTTTGTGTTGTATTTATTACCATATCTGTGCTTATTCATTATTAAAATCTGTGAGTCATATATATATTGCTCCTCAATAAAGCTTTCTGCTTCCTGAATATAATTATTACGTTTTTAAATTTTGAAGTCACGTTTGGAAATCTGAATTCCTAAAAACGAAATTCAGTTTAATTTTTTACATGTGATTACATTATATTATTAGATTTGTATGGATGATTAGTTGAAAACTGCTTCATGTAGTTCTTATTAAAAATAAAAAAAACAAGAAAAAAAACAAGGAAGTTCTTAAAGGTAAGAAAATAAATGTTCATATAATTGCATAGGTTTTCAAATTGTACAGATGAATCAAATAACTCCCAGGGAAAAAATGTAGAGCAGTTATCAAATTTGAGACTAGTAGGTTATTATAATTATAAAAATGTAAAAAGAAATAGCATAGGCGGGTATAACCTATACAGCGGCGCCATTTAGCAAGAGAACACGAAAATCTTGCTAACATCACAAGGTGAAACGTTTGAACATGATGTAGAAAGCGTTTGTTTTACTGCAAGAATGGAATACTGACAAAGAGCTGTTCACCAAGGTGACAGATGCACATCCGGCTGTGACCTTGGAATGGACATCACACGTGCGTATCCTCCTATTGGCTCATATCCACTTTGGTCATGCTCTGCCTCCATTTCCTTGCCAACTGTGCAACCCATAAACCTATATTTTACATAAGTAGTCCCACAAATAATTTTCTGTAACGAATCTCAAGGACTTTCACTTGGATTTCTCTACCCACTATCGTTTATTTTTATAAAGCTTCTACAATCTCGTATTGCAAAAGATGATTCTTGTATCTACTGGGTTTACAGAAAGCAATACATAAAATATGAAAATTCTGTGATGAATGGGGAATAAATGTAAACATAAATAAATCCAAAATTATGCTTTTAAAATACTGTATGAAATTAAGGAAAGACGAGCAATGGAACTGGGTGGGAGGAAATTGGACATGGTCCAGGAATTCGATTACTTTAGGGTGCGACTAGTAATGGAATTTGGGAGGCTCACAGTAGAAAAATAGTGGCAAAAAGGAAAGCGGCTCTGATAAATGTAAGAACATGGAGGTAAATTTAAATTGGAAATGTCCACAAAATGCTTGGTGGAAACAAGAATTTGTTACCGAGTGGAAATATGGAGAGGATTAGAATTAACAAATAAGGTGGACCAGAGTTACAGGTTCTTGGTAAGGAACTATCAGGACTGCCGCAATCGGTCCCCAGGGAAGTAGCTTTATTAGAATTAGGAAAGACAAGAAGGAAAGGTTTAGTGTTAGAGAGAATGGCAAGCTTTTGGCATAAATGCTTGACAAAGAAAGAAGGAGATATATTAAGAGGTTGTATGGTGCAAAAAGGGAGTATAAAATGAGAATAGTTGAAAGAAGCGCTGAAATAAATAGGAATGGAAGATATGTGGTTACAATCGGAAAGGAACAGTCCAGGAAACGAGTGAGAGAAAGGGTCGAGAATATTGAAAGGCAGGAGATATGAGGAAGCATAGGAAAAAGAAATTGAAATTTTAAAGGAAAATAAAAAAGGAATGTGGTAGAGAAAGGTATACAAATTCGATACGTATAAAGACAGGTTCGATTATATCTGAAGGTTTTCTTCGATTACAGTGGGATAGCGCATCAAGAGTTCATTCATGCCTTATGGTTGTACCGTCAATAAGGAATACTGCCTAAAGTTATGCGCCATTTGCGTGAAGCAATCCGAAGAAAACGACCAGAATTATGGCAAAACCACGATAATGCACCCTCTCACACCTCAATGCTTGTTTGTGACTTTTTGGCAAAAACAAAACCGTTTTGTTGCCTCAGCCACCGTATTCGCCGGACATGGCCCCCTGCGACTTCTTTCTATTGCCGAGGCTGAAGAGTACCATGAAAGGACAACGTTTTGCCGCCATTGATGAGATAAAAACAGAACCGCTGAAGGAGCTGAACACCATAAGGAGAAATGAGTTCCAGAAGTGCTTCCAAGATTGGAAAAAGCGCTGGCGCAAGTGTATTATATCTAAGGGAGATTACTTTGAAGGGGACAAAGTTGATGTTGATGATTAAATGAAAATTCTTTAAGAAAAACACCCGATAATTTTTGATCACACCTCGTATAGAGCAGTGTAATGAAATAGAAAATCTGATATGTTACACTCACAAGACTTTCTCTACTCTTGTACAAACTATTTTTACAAACGCTTATTCTCCATATGCTTCATGTTAATCGAGATGTTAATCTTATTGCTTATTTTCTTGTAGGTGCAAGGGGAATATGCTAGGCTTTAAGCGATAGTCAAATATTTTAAGCGCTGGTTGCTATGCGGAGCATTCCATTCTCTTTGCATGTCCAGGACATAAAAAAAATGAATAACGAATTTGAGAAAAAGTATACAAGTATTGGAAAACTTAAGGGAACAACAAGCAATATCTCGAAAATGGTTCACTCAACAAAAAAATGTATATGACATAAATTGTGTATTTTAACGCGATCTACATTTTTTGTGTAGTAAAATTTTGTCTATCTCTTATAGTTTAGCAGTGCAAAAGCCGTTCACAATGAAGAATACTTTTGGAGATATTCCCAGAAAATTCGAGATATACATTTAATTTGGCATGAAAATATCGTAAACATATGATATTTTAATCAAAATCGTTAGAGCCGTTTTTAAGAAAATTTAAATTTTCGAAAAATGTTCGATGTAAAGGGTAACCTGGGGTGGGAGGTTTTTCTTGAAAACCTTCGTGTCGCATCTCTGGAAGATACTGAACCTAAATACCAAGTTTGGTGTTTATCCGACAGATCGTTTTTGAGTTATGCTGTTCACAGACACACACACATACACACAGACACACACACGGACATGTTTCCAAAAATGCTTTTTTGGATTCAGTGAGTTTCAAAACATGTATTTCCGGTGAAATCTCGATATCGAATTTTTGGGTGGAATACAATACTTCCCCTACTTACTATGCGTAGTAGAGAAAGTAATAAGGTTTAGCTTGGATGAGAACGAAAACGATATTCTTAAGTGGCCTAAGTGGTAATGATAAAGGAGTATGTGAATTTTGTGATGGTGAGGTAAGTAGAATATTATCTAACTGAACGTGAAGATTTAAAAAATGGAGAGACAAAATGTGGGACAAGAAGTGGAATAATATGGGTGGGGGGTTATTAAGTTTCATTGAAAATGTTATTAAGCAAACAGGAAGTAAGGAATAGGAAAGTAGGGGATTTCTTAACAAATGAAAGTGGGTGAGGAAAGTCAAAGGGAATAAGAGGGAGGGAAATAAGATAAAAGGATTGTGCTGAGGTTTTAGCAAAGGGAAGTAAATGTTGCACAGCAGTGCTGAAGGCCAGGGAGCCATACTGACTGTGCAACACAAAGGAAGGAGCCAGGCATGCTAATTTAGATATAATTTGCGTAACTATTAAAAAGGCGATAGCGATAGTCAAATGTTTAAAAATGTGTGACGAGGTATAAGCTTGCCTTGAAATTCCTTTTATGATATTGCGAAAAACAACTGACAATTGATCATACTTTAAATATGAAATGACAAGGTACTGAAAAATTCAAATCAATCAAAATGGTATTTCAGAAATGGATGATACCAATAAAAAGTGTCAATCAATCGTCCTGATTAGCTCATTTTAGCGAAATTTAGACCGGAAGCGTTTAACCAAGTTTAATGCAGCATGTATTGTTTAAAGAATGTGTCTGCATATTCAATAACTGTCTAGGAGAATTTCGAGATTAGCATTTTACTCAGCAGTCCTTAAAGCTCTGTAACCCTTTTCAATAATTGTGGTAACTTTTGTTTACTCTCCATATTCCCTTCGTAAAATGATGCGTATAAAGGGCAGCCTTTACAAAGCAATGCCTTTCAGCCACTCATGTTAAAGTTTTCATTACTTACACCCTTCCTCTCACCAAAAACTGACATTCGTGGAATAATGCCAAAGCTTTCTACTTCAAGAGATATAGATTTTTTAAAGTTTTTTTTGGATCCAAATGAAATGGAGGTTCTGCAAATATTTGAAAATACTTGAAGAAAATAGGTGCATTTAATTTTCCTACTACACTGTGTGATCAAAAGTATCCGGACACCCCACAAACATACGTTTTTCATCTTAGGTGCATTGTGCTGTCACCTACTGCCTGGTACTCATTACCCGCGACCTCAGTAGTCATTAGACATCGCGGAACAGCAGAATGGGACGCTCCGTGGAACACACGGACTTCGAACATGGTCAGGTGATTGGGTATCACTTGTGTCAGAAGTTTGTATGCGAGATTTCCACACTCCTAAACATCCCTAGGTCCACTGTTTCTGATGTGATAGTGAAGTGGAAACATGATGGGCATGTGCAGCACAAAAGCGTACAGGCCGACCTCGTATGTTGACTGACAGAGACCGCAAACATTTGAAGAAGGGTCGTAAAGAGTAATAGGCAGACATCTATCCAGGCCATCACACAGGAATTCCTAACTGCATCAGGATCCACTCCAAGTACTATGACAGTTAGGCGTGAGGTGAGAAACCTTGGATTCCATGGTCGAGCGGCTGCTCATAAGCCACACATCACGCAGGAAAATGCCCAAACGACGCCTCGCTTGGTGTAAGGAGCGTCAACATTACACGATTGAACAGTGGCAAAACGTTGTGTGGAGCGACGAATCACGGTACACAATGTGGCGATCCGATGGCAGGGTGCGGGTATGGCGAATGCCCGGTGAACGTCATCTGCCAGCGTGTGTAGTGCCAACAGTGAAATTCGGAGGTGGTGGTGCTATGGTGTGGTCGTGTTTTTCCTGGAGGGGGCTTGCACCACTTGTTGTTTTGCGTGGCACGATCACAGCGCAGACTTACATTGATATTTTAAACACCTTCTTGCTTCCCACTGTTGAAGAGCAATTCGGGGATGGCGGTTGCATCTTTCAACACATCGAGCACCTGTTCATACTGCACGGGCTGTGGCAGAGTGGTTACATGACAATAACATCCCTGTAATGGACTGGCCTGCACTTGAATCCTATAGAACACCTTTGGGATGTTTTGGAACGCCGACTTCGTGCCAGGCCTCACCGACCTACATCGATACCTCTCCTCAGTTCCGCACTCCGTGAAGAATGGGCTGCCATTCCCCAAGAAACCTTCCAGCACCTGATTGAAAGCATGCCTGCGATAGTGAACGCTGTCATCAAGGCTAAGGGTGGGTCAACACCATATTGACTTGCAGCATTGGAGGGCGCCACGAACTTGTACGTCATTTTCAGCCAGGTATCCGGTACTTTTGATCACGTAGTGTACGTACTTAGCAGTAAGTACTCCTCTTAACAATTCGATATCGACATTTCACCGGAAAGACACGTTTTCAGGTCCCCAGAACCCCCAAAAAAGCTTTTTGGAAAAAGATTCGTGTGTATCTGTGAATAGCATAACCCCAAAACAAAATGTCTGATAAACACCAAACCTGGTATTAAGTTACAGTATCTTTCAAAGATGCGACACGAAGACTTAACAAGAAAATCCCCAACCCCATTTTTTTTCTTCAAAAAATGGCTCTAACAATTTTGATTAAAGCACCATATGTTTAAGACATTTTTATATCAATGAAATACATATCTTGAATTTTCAAGGAGTAGTCCGTGAAGTCCTCTTAATTCTGAATGACTATTGTATAATTGGTAAACAGTGAAAAATCTTGGTACACAAAAAATGTAGATTTCGATAAAGCAATTTATGCAAAATAAATTTTTTTGTGGCATTAACTATTTCTGAGATATGCTAGTAGAAAATAGTTATTCGTGTTTTTTTTTTAATTTTCTTTCTTGGCAATGCAAGAAAACAGAATTCTAAAGCCATCACATAGCGACCCACTCTTAAAACATTTAACTGTACTTAAGCCTGCTACAGTCCCTTAAACCCCTTGTACCTACAAGGAAATATGTAGCCTTTGAAAATGTTTATATTGAGTAATATGAAGTAGATAGAACAATAAGTTTTTATAAGAATAGTTGGTTGTAGAATGGGTAGAGAGGTCATGTGAATGTAAACACATAAGAGCTTTCTGCTTTACACTCCAAAAATTAAGGCTTCTTAACAAACCCAACAGTCTAAATAACGCAAAATAGATGACAAACCCAGGGATATAATGACGAATAAAAACGCTACGAATTTATGCATCGACAAACAAAAAGGAAATCCATTGTAGCATTGGAATTTGATAACATTTTTACCGACTCACCATTGCTTCGGAGTGCACGATATCCCACCGAAAAGGTAATTGGTTCGTACCTTTGTACAGCCTCCTAAAGCAGTAACGACGTGAATGAAAGGTACGACAGAATAACATTGTAATGATAATTAATTCAGCGCTTGCGTAAAACATTGAAATGCCAAGAGGATGTTACCACAAGATACTCTCCACATCTGCCTCAGACATAAACAAAACCTTGGCCGTTACAAATGAGATGACAATCGAATGTTAATGTTCCACTTGCTGTCCTTGGGGAACTGCATCTACTGTGTGCAAACTGCAGTTGTGTGTGTATCTCCTTGCCCCTCGGCAATGCCGCCATATGTGCGGTGTGTTTTGAAATCGCGATGACCCTGATGGTTTGCAGTGGCCTTCGTGACTGCACTGGCCTTGTAAAATGCATTTTTATTTCTTGCCTTTCATTTCTTCCGCGTTGGTCCTCGACATTTTGCTTGACAAATGTTGTGTAACTTGCGATTATCTCAGTCCACGTAGCTCCCTCAAGAATTATGTTTTTGTTGTTTACTTTGGAGTTGTAGACCGTGGCGCATACTAACTCCGATATTTCTCAAATCTCACGTTCGTTCCACATTCTGTTGCAGTTTCTACAGCGGAACCAGTAATTATTAGATCTCGGAGTTTAGGAGCACAATTTTCTTGATGTGGGTGCCAGGACATGAAGGTATTGAAAGCAAGGAAATTGCTGATCGCTTAACCAAGGAGGGAGCCACTACTACATTTAATCCCAGAACTGTTTTTCATCAATCTTTTCTATAAAAAAAAACTTTTATACGACTTTTTAACACCCCAATGTGCATAGCTTGGGAATCGAAGTTTGGGCAAACAGAAAACACAGGCAGCTCGTTGGGTTCAAAGATATGAAATCCACGCATTATATGATCGATAATTTCAGAACTGCACCTACCTAAAGAGAGTATCTGAATGGCAAACAATGCTGTTATAAGTCCTCTTCACTGGAAGGAATTTTGTATAACTGCTAAGGGTTAAGGGATACACAAAATCTCTTTAAAGCACAAAATTTATTTCAAGTAATATTTTTTGTGGCATCAGCAGTTTCAGAGATATACATTATTATTAGTTTGAATTTTTCAATACTTTTGAAGTGGTGACACTATTAAGTTTTTCTCGGAATATCATGGGAAGAGTATACCATTTTTCAAGGCCAGCATTTAGTGACCGACTTTAAAACATCTGACTATCGATTCGGAAACGTACTACACAAAAATGTAGATCGCTTTAAAACACATAATTTATTTCAAGTAAATTTGTTGTAGCGTCAGCCATTTCCGAGATATTCGTTATTAATAGTACGATTTATTCAATACTTTGCCATTATCTTTAAGCTCCAACATTTTCAGGTGTTTCTCACGATTGCATGAAGCAGTAAGTCAGCGTATAGCGTATAGTTCTTAAACATTTGACTATCGCTGTTCTCTTTGTATTTATAACGAAATCTGTAATGTAGCTATTTTTGTAAATATTTATTTGGTTTAAAATGAAGTAGCTAGAATAATAATCTTTAGTTAGAATAGACTGTATACCCACTAATAAACGATAGAGTGTAGAGAAAGTCATGTAAATGTATCACATAGAATTTTTTTTTATTTTTCTACCACGTATATAGTAGGTAGAGAGGTATTGCATTCCATACAGAAATTCGATACAGATATCACACTAGAGATACATGTTTTGAGGCCCCTTAAATATTAAAACATTTTTAGAAAAAGGTCCGTGTGTGTTTGTGTGTATCAGTGAACTCAAAAACGAAAAGTCGTATCAACAACAAGCTTGGTATTTGGGTTCAGTAGGTACCATCCAAAGATGCGACACGAAGATTTTCAAGAAAATCCCCCCACCCCAAACTACTCTTCACATGGAAGTTTTTTTGAAACGTTTTCTAAATTGTTTAAAAAGTGGCTAACAATTTTGATTGAAATACCATATATTAAAGATATTTACATGACAAATAAAAATGTAAATTAAATTTTTCTAGGAATGGACTATGAGGTCCTTTTCATTCGGAAGAAATTTAATATAATCTTGTATAACCGGTATACGTCAAACGATAGAAGAAAACGTATTCCACATCAATTTTAGATCTCTTTAAAATATTCAATTTATGTCAAATAACTTTTTGTGGCATAAGCCGTTTCTGAGATATCCGTTAGTAATTGTTCGAATTGTGCATTACATGGCCATTCTGCTAAAGTCCTGTCAACATTCAGTTGTTTCTCGCGATGTCATGGAAGCAGGTGGAATTTTAACGCAGCATATAGCATCCAGTTCTTAAATATTTGACTGTTACTGTTTCGTTTTGAAGTGATAAGATCCGCACGAAGAATATGAATAAT
Source organism: Deroplatys truncata (assembly GCA_030765065.1). Lineage (NCBI taxonomy): Eukaryota > Metazoa > Arthropoda > Insecta > Mantodea > Mantidae > Deroplatys > Deroplatys truncata. The sequence continues at coordinate 50,094,276 of CM060985.1, forward strand.
AAATAATACATCATAATAAGTATATTAATAAGCATCTAATCAAAATAAGAAGGAGGGGAATACCAATATGAGGAAAGAATAAAAGAGAACATTAAGAATTAGAAAATGGGGGAAATAACGAGAGAAATAAAGTAAAGATTAGATATTAATTAATAATCAGAAAGTGAAATAAAATGTAGATAACGTGTATTTGAGAACGAAGAAACTTGGCGAAAAACGTGAAAGGTTGAAAATTGAGGAACGTACAGGAAGAGGGACATTAATAAGCGACAATAGCAACCGAGTAGAGCTCTCAGGATGCGAAGACAACGGGTCGGAAACCGAATTCAGTCAAGCGCACAGAAACTTCACTCTAGCGAACATAAGTTGTTAATGGGAGACGCGAACGAAGCTCGGACGACGAAATTAAGAGCCAATGGAAGACAGGAAAAATTGAGAGAGATAGCCAATAAAATTTAATAAAAGTCACGTGCATAGCAAAAGATAGATCAAAACTAGAAAAGAGGCGTGAAATAGAAAATTATCTATGACAGAGAGCAACTTTCAGACGTGTGTAAGATGAATACTTTGTGTCGAACCGTAGGGTAGAGAATGTCACTCCGTGTTGTGCAGTGAGGGAGAATTAGATAGATGTAGGAATTCAAAGTATTTTATATCAGAAAGAGAAGTGCAGATGTCTATGAGTGTTTATTTATGTATGGGAAAAATTAGTTTAAAGGAAACGTGAGTAAAAGAGTAGGTAGAACATGACTAAAGGTTAAGTCATTAAAGTAACATTGTAACGTCTTTAACTTCGAAAAATACTTAAGTAAGGGTAATGTACGGAAACAGTAGCAGGGGATGACAGGAGTAATCGCGTCTTGTGTGAGAGGATATTCGGACGAGGACAACAGTGTGGATCTTCAATAAACGGGCCATCTGAGAGGAGAAAAGTGATCTTCATTTCATCTCCCATCCACACTCCCTGAGGTAAGAGTTTCCAGAATCCATATTCCTCTACCTGAGTAGCCGGCAGCAACATTAATCCTCCCGAATTACCAAACCTACACCAAGAACCGATCATTACACCATTTTCCCTTTTTTAAACCCCGCTACACTTTGTATCTATAACGAAAGTGATGTAGGTATTTATGCAAAGGTTTATTTGGATTAAAATGAAATAGATAGAAAAATAAGATTTAGTAAAATTAGTTTGTATAACCGCTAATAAACGATAGTGGGTTTATTTATAATAAAAACCTTTTATTGAAACATTTCTGTCTGTAAGGTGGAAATTTCTGAGATGCAGATCTCGATAAAATATCCTTGATGTAACACGATTGTTGCAACGGATGCTTCAGAGTTGTGTATTATGAAGGATTCGAGCAAGAGAACAGAATGTTCGTGATGTTGGTATACAAAAAAGTACCTATAGCTTGAAGACAAGAAAAGAAAGAATACTGAGTTCCAAAGATCTGCCACACGAGCGTAAAACAGGTTACTCTTTGCTTTGGCTATAAACTTGAAGCTCCAGATATCAGCACGAGTAAATTGTGCTGTGCAAAAAGACGATCAAGAAAAAAAAAGCCAAACGCAAGTTGAGTGGTAGCTGCAATAAAAGGAACAAGGAGCACTATTAGCGTTGACCTTGAACATTAATAATATTGCAGCTACTGCGATCTCGTGGAACAGCGCGTAATTATTTACATTATTGTTGTTCTTGGCTGTGACGAGGAAGGGGAGAGAGGGCCCAGCAGTTGTGGCCCAGCACGTGGCGTCTAGCGTGGGGCCAAGCAGTGGCGTTGCTTTCAAAACAAATGACAATCTACAGGTGCAAATATAAACAGATTGCATTCTTGTCTTAGAACATTATTATCATTCCCTGTAATACTTGTCCATTTGCTAAAACTACATTTATATTTGTTCCTTGATATATATTTTTGGGCATATCTATTAAGTATTTTAGGTATTTTGAATCAAGATTGTAGTATAAACATTTCAATGAAGAAATCAAAGATTACGGCATCCAAAAATAATCAAAAGTTTGAATATAGTTATAAAATAAAGAAGTGCTAGAACATGTTAAAAATTTTAACTATCCGGACCGCAATATATACTATTGCAAAGAATGAAGAAATAAACAAAAGTAAATTAATTTCAACACATTTGAGGTATAATAGGTATAATAATTCACCCTGGGGGAGAGAAGAAAGGAGAAAAAAAAAGAAGAGAAACAAACGACATTTTTAAAGACAGCAACAGTTCAGCAACAGTTCCTGTTTTACTATGTAATTCGGTGACATGGATTATAAAAACAGAGAGGTTGTGAGACAGTATTCACATCTCTGCTACGATTTAATTATGTTTGTATGTGTATTGTCTCATTTGTGTTATCATTTTATTATATAGCAGGGTTCATTCGCATTTGCAGTATAAAGAAACATATCTGTACCTATATTTTGTTTTGTAGCTTTAGACTTCCGCACCGGCAGAAAGGTAATAAGCGTTGAAAAGAACAAGAATAAAGGTTATTGCACTGCGTGTTACATATTCGTAGAAAGTCTTTGTTAGTTGCCGTGCAAATAGGACACAAGTAACTGACGCTAGGGAAAGTCCGAAATAGTTCAAAAACAGGGGATTTTTCACTGTTTTCTACCAGGTTGACCAATCAGGTTAACAGAAATTGTATAATAAAACAGAAGTATTTCTTATTGTTTTGTTGTATGATATTTTAAAGTTTGAGTTGGTATATTTTAATTCACATCACATAAGGCGCTGGTTGTTACCGTAGGAGCGCCTTATGTGATGTGAATTAACATATACCAACTCAAATTTTAAAGTAACAGAAATTTGTTAGTGTTTAAACGTAGAGCAAATTCGTTCCAACTCAAGGACCAATAGGATTAGTTTGTAAGCTCCACGTTTACGCCTCTGAGAGCTGTATATATTTGAGGCGCTTGTCAAAATTTCAGGCAGTTTGGGCTTCAAAAGCAGGAGGAATCTGTGCTCCTCGCAACATTTTCTCGCCGGAATTACTTTAAGAGTGTAACTCAGTTTTGAAGATAGCCGCGAGAGTAGTATATGTGCTAAAAGTGACAATAAATTCCCAGAGAGAGTAACTAAACATTAAGTCTTGTTATAAGCTGTTAGACAAGTGATTAAGTTATGCGCTGGTGGAAGTCGAAGTGTAGCCATGTACTTTGTTAAACACACAATTTGAAAGGTTGGTTGTTGGTTTCTTGTTACAACTCAGCGCAATGAAAAGAAAATGTGTGTTGAATTTCATATGCTGTATCGTCTAAAGTTATTTTGTTAGCTGATTGAACCTTTAGGTATCACGCCCTGGAGATCAACGAAAACATCTTTCTGCCCCCAAAATAATTACAACAGATATTCGAACCCAGACAAGATCTTCATGAGCAACATGTCATCACGAGGTGACCGACGGACTGTATTCTCCAGGTGAATATAAACAAAGTTAACGGACGACGAAATGGGAACCAAATACAAGCTGCAGACATGAAATACATATCTCTGAACAGTAAAAGGCTGTACAAGATTATATTGAATTAACAGACATAACAGAATTAGGCATATTTTCGCTAAATGGCAAAATATTAACAAACAGAGAAAAACAGAAAAACTATTCACAGTGAATGGATAATAATCACATTCTAATTCAAGTAAATAGAAATAAACCTTCAAGCTACAGAAATATAGAAAGATGTGCAAAACCATAGAAAGAAACATAAGGCTGGGAAAGCAGATGTCTCCTAAATAATGAAGGATTTGACTATAATGATGCGAAAATTTGACGAGCGTTACTTTGAGAAAAACAAAGTGGGGTTGTGTGGGATTTCTAGACCTGGAAAAGACATTTGACAAGAGTAAATTGGAAGAAACTTGTGGAGATTTTGAGGAAACTAGATATCGAATGGAGAGATGAGTGGCTTATAAAGAATTTCTACTTGAAGCAACTAAAAGTCAGAATACGAGATGTTGGAAGGGAGTAGAATAGAGAAAATATTACAACAGGGATCCCTTATCACCCCTATATCCAAATCCCAATTGCAGAAATTTGTGAACAGTTGTTTCAATAACAGGCGGCCAGTTGTACTAGGAGAAAGAAGAATAAAATCACATTCAAAGGTCACAAGTTCGAATTTCGGTTAGGGTGAGTTACCTGGATAAGGGTTTCTTCCTAAGGTTCTCTTTTATCCTGAGAAGACAAGTGTCGGGTAACTTTAAGCTCTATGATCCGGGTTCATTGGAACATCATTTCATCCATTTATCGTCCGATATGACCTACCAGCTTAAAGGAGGTTAAGACTTAAAAACAAAGAATAAAATACGAAGTATTTGTTGAATAATACGTCATACTGGCAGAAGAGGAAACCGTCCTCAGGAAGAATCTAATGAAGATAAAGAATAACACGAGAATGAGACGAAGATAAACACACAAAAAGAAAGGAAATCCAATACTGAAAAATATGAATACTCGAAAACAGTTAATCTGAGAGCTTCGTACTTTTTGTATGTACCATAAACGGTAACATGAATTGTTTTCAGGTACGAGTAGTCAAAGAGAAGAGAAACAATGGTAAAATTAGTATTTTCTGTGGAGCCTTGAGGAAACAGATAACGAAGAGATTAATGAAACTCTTTGTGTGTGGCATTTTGTAGCGTGGAAACATCATCGACACAGAGAAGAATGTAGGGCGTTAAAAGGATAGGAAATTGATTTAGAAAGAAAAGACGCAGGAAGAAGATACGCAGATACACTGGAAGGAATGGTGAATGGGAAAACAGATATCTACTAATAATAGACAGTATTAAGATAAATGACTCATATGATCGGGCAAAAAAGGGAATAATGTAGAAGGCCGGTTTATAATGATGGCCCTTTCCGTGGGCAGAAAACTGATTGGGTAAATGACAGTGAATCGATCAAATGAAACCGTTTGTCTATGGAGTGTTGATGAAGCCAATGATTTGTCATTCAAGAGAGTCTTCGTTCACTAGGTCAGTGGAATCTTCCATAGTAATTGTGAGAAAGATGGTGGTTTGTTACGTTATTTGCACCACGCTTTGGGCATCAATTTGAAGTAGGTTGTATTAAAGGAGTTGTATTATAGTTCAACGCTTGGGGAACCGAACTTGAAATTCGTTGCAACCACACGTATAGTACCCGCTTTCCGGTAGCCTTCGCCCCAAATGTACTTTCAGGTGGGCTTTGCCCCAAGTTTAAAAATATTAACTTTGTAATTTGACTGTTTCTTTAAATATCATATATATGTTTGCCTCGGCTGCGTCAGTATTAGTTTTAGTGACATGAATTTCTTAACAGGGCGTGATGCGGCTGAAGAATGTAGGCTTACACAGATTATACTTTATAATTCACACCTTTTTATTAATTTTTGACAGATTTTAATAACACTTCACTGATATAGAGAGTTGTGAGATTCTTTTTCATTAATTAATTACAATTTTTAAGACGTAAACTTATTTTTCGTCTCACACGAATACATATTATATTTCTTGAGGACACTTTTTGCGTCTGGTTAGTAACGCTGTCTGCAGGCAACTGAATTGATTTCAACCGCCTAAAGTTGTAAATTTCTGTATTTCAAGTCTCTGATTGGCTATTCCTAATCCAATAGAATATATTCTTTTAACTAAAGCTTTTTCTGCTTGTTGAGTGGTTATTCTATAAACTGTCACTAAAATTACATTATTGCTTCCAAGAATCACAAGTAGTAGTATTGTTAAACTCTCAAACTCATTATTGCCTCAAGGTTACCTCACTGTTAGCAACTTTTAACTTATTATTCACAGCTCCTACATTATTAAATTACGTAATATATTCACATGACATTATTGAACATGTTACAATAATATTAACATATACAATGACTGAAATATACACTTTTTTATATATTGTTACATACACATATTGCTTTAAGGCGGGCTGTTATTGAATTTATATTTATATAATTAGGCTAAAAATCATTTAAGTGTTAAAAATACTGCCTCAATTGGTAACACCTCCCGAAAGTCCACAAATATGCTCCAAATGATCCGATAAATACTCGATGACAATTTTACTGTCCAAAATACTTGTTTTCAAGTTCGAGCGCTACAGCTGCATTTCTCATACTAGCTTTATCAGTTCTCCACACAGCGACACTAACCTGGAGTGATGTATGTCAGTCCAATCGAGAGAGTTGTGAACATGTTTTGAACTTCTAGATGATTAACAATGAGTGGTTAAATGCATATGTAAGCTTTCACGGCCGGTGTCTATAACTTTGTGTTCTAAAATTACCGGGCGTTTTGCTGGAATTCTATGAATGCTAATTTTTACATGGAATGGTTAAAAAAAGTACTGGAAACTGCATGTAGAAAAACAACTTGTTGGTTACGTTGTATTGACGACGTTTTCGCTATGGCCACATGGGAAAATAGAATTTCAGAAGTTCTTAGATCACCTGAATAGTAAAACACAAAAATTAGTTTTACTACGGAGTTAGAGTCGAATGACCAAATTGCCTTTCTAGACGACCTAGTAACTAGACAAAGCAATGGAAGGCTTACATATACGTATATATGTATGGACCACTGCCTTAGTAAACATTCCCAATCATCACCCTAAAAAAATGTAATTAAAAACGTGCAAAAAGAATCTGTGATCCGAAATATCTCCATCAGGAGTTAAGACACTTATACAAGACGCTTCAGCACAGTGGGTACTCGAAGAAAGATATTAATCAGGCATCCTGTCCTAGAAAGAATAAAAGTTGAATAAGGGACGCCTCTACTTATAAAAACACAGTATTTTTACCCTATATAAATGATATAACAGATAACGCTGGAAAATGTAGAGAAACGACAAATTAAACCCATGTACATGCCAACAACAAAAATAAGCCAGATTCTTAAATCAGATAAAGATCTACTTGGCCCATTTTCTAAATCCGGTGTTTACAAGATTCCTTGCACGTGCAGACAAGTATATATCTGCACAGAAAAACGAAGTATAAACACACGTATAACCGAACACAAAAGAAATTGCCGCCCTGGACAAACAGAGAAGTCATCCGTAGTACAGCATGTTTTATCCCTGGACGACCACCGTACGGAGTACGATAAAGTAGGTGTTTTAGCTGCAACCAAGCGGGATTTTCCTCGTTTGTACAGAGAGACTATAAAAATTTATAAATACACCAATAACTTTAATAAAGACGAAGTATTTAAACTTAACCACGCCTGGATTCCCATACTTTCTCAACTCTGTAACCTCCATACAGTCAAGAAACAATAAATAACCCTGTCCTTTGACTCCGCATACCGAGCCACGAGTATATATACAGGCTCTATTTTAGCATCTTTTTAATACACAGAAAGAAGCGACGATGACGAGATCTCTGAAGATGTCCCTCACAAACAGAAACGAAACGTCAGGAAGTATTTTATCCTGCAAACCATGGCAAAACAGCACAGAAATTTTAGAACACAAAGCTAATGTGTGGTTAATTCACAGCCCATAAGAAGTTTTGGAGAAACAATTACATATTCTCTAGTGGCAGCATACAAAAGCTTGCTTGCAGGGTTTTTTTCGAGTGGAGGAGAAAATGATTTAATCACTGACCACGGGGAGTCGGGACTGAGAGTGTGGGACTCACCAATAGTCGGCATACCCACTAAAAACTCCTCCATCGGATTGAAAGGAAAAGGTTTGCTGCGGTACCGCCTAAAGCACCCGCGCATTCCAAGGTCATGGTTAAAACTGGGCCGCAGTGCGGTCGCCAGAGGAAGGAGTTCTGCTGGGAGACAGGGTTGACCTAGGCCCTGCCTGCCCCCTCAGCGAAGTTAAGGTGAGGATAAGAGAGGATTCCTGGTGGTAGTGGTAAGTTTAGTGACGGTGATATCTTCGGCTGCCGTTGACGTTCTCTACCAAGCTCTCCACGGCGTAGAGGCGGTTGTAGACTTTTTCTAGCCAGGCCGGAATTTCGTCGATGGCTTGATGGTTAACTTCCGCTAGTGTTTGTAGAATTGGAATTCCTTGGAGTTGCTCTGTGATGTCTGTTATGGTCTCTTCCAGAGCGGCTAAGCAGGCACCGAAGCTCAGGAACTCAGCATGAAGATCCTGAATGGCTTTCCGCGTCGCTGCTCCGGTTGAGTGTGCTGGTGAAGGTTCTGCGGCGTCCGTTGATGTAGTCGATGGTGGCTGTGGTTGTTGTGGTGTCATCTGTGCTGGTTTAGATTCTGCGGTGGCTGCTGATGTAGTCGATGGTGGCTGTGGTTGTTGTGGTGTCATCTGTGCTGGTTTAGATTCTGCGGTGGCTGCTGATGTAGTCGATGGTGGCTGTGGTTGTTGTGGTGTCATTTGCGGTGGTGTGGAAGAGACAGGCGGTTTCGGCGATGCCTTCCTGCGAGGATACAGGGGGCAGAGCGCCTGACTGGTGAAGTGAGTCGTCCCTCCACAAGTTGTGCAGTAGCGGCGTCGGTGGCGCAGGTCGTGCTGCTTGCACGAAACAGTGGTGCTGCAGGCGCCACAGTAGTGGCACCTCGGTTGTGCTGTGCAGGACGTCTCACTGTGTCCGTAGGCACAGCAGCGTCGGCAGGGAGCCCGGCGTTCCATTCGGCTAGCCTCGATGCGTAAGCACCGCCCTAACAAGGGTAGGCTCGCCTTCAAGGCCGCTCCGTAAGCGTCAGGGTCTGCGAACTCCATCTTTACGAGCGACATGGGTCCCTGTGCTGCGATGATCCTGGTGGCCATCAAGGCTGAAGGCCACTGCTGGTGAGCTGCGGTGTTGAGGAACCTGACTGGCAGGTCCCTCGGGACCCCTCTGATGACAGCACTGTACCTCCCATTAGGCACAGGCTGGCTCTGCGGTGATGGGAAACTCCCAGAATCGGCAGCGTGGGTGCCGGTGAGTGAGGCGGCGACTGCTGGTGCGGTCGCGGCGAAGCTGCTGCCGTGGCGTAGGATGGCCCAGGCTGTGGCGACTGCGGTGAGGTGCCCTCGGCAGAAGAGGAGGTTCCTGCCTTAGCAGGCTCGGCGACTCTGCGATGTTTCCTCTTTGCCATCTCGAACTCCTGAAGTGAAAATGTCTCAGGGGTCAGCACATGCGTTAGGATAAATAATGACTGCAGCGAATGGAATAGGTAACGTTAGAAAGAAACAGAGATAACTCGGAATTCCTAAAGTAGTCAAGTTTTGCAAGATGCAAATAAACGAATGCTTTTATTATCATAAGACGCCAAAAGATGAGCCAATAGCAAAAGTGTTGTATATTACAGTGGGAAAATTAGCGTCTGTCTGCCTGCAGAGTACAAAAGGCGGGCTGTTCCCAGAAACCTTCTTCCAATTCTGATCTTCAAGAGGTCCACTTCACATCGGTTTGTGCTGATGGGAAGCGTGTGAACTCAGATGTAAATCCAACTTAGATGTTGACAAAGTAGCGGAGAGTTAACGGGAAATAAATGTAATTCAGAGACTTACAAAGTGGTCAGGACAAGTATATGTAACTGTATAGTAACTTCATCATCTTTATTAAACTGTATAGGTACAGACAAGCAGTATCTGCATATCTTGAATTTTCTGAGAATAGCCTGTAAAATCCTCTTCATTCTGAATTAATTCTGTAGAAGAGATAACCCACAAGAGACAGACAAAAACTTACTGCATTTGAAATGTAGAACTGGTTAAAACACACAATGTATGACTTTATATTTGTTTGTTGTCTTTGTGAGTCGTTATTTCTTTTAATTTTCCAATGCTTCATACCTTTGTAAAAGTGCTGTCGCAATTCAGTTGTTTCTCACGATATTATGAGAAAAATATGGAATGCCAAAGCCAGCATATAGCGACCTGCTTTTAAACAACTGATAATAGCTTCAATCTCTTGTATCCCCCTTGTAAGATAAGATGACTCCCTGAGGTTCCTAAAGGGCAAGGACAAGAAAGTCTTAACATTCTATAGTCTGAGTCGAATTTAAGATCGTTTATCACTTGTACGTTCTCGACGTCTTCTCGGCTGTTTACTTGGAATGAAGTACATTTAATTTTTTGTTTTCCCATCCGGGGATATCCACGTCCATTTTCCTGATGCTTGTCTTCTAAATAATGAATTTAGAATTAATAGGTTATTCTCTTCAACAAACTGGATAGATATATCTCTTGACATTCCTAGTTTCTATGCTATAAGGCCCTAATAACCAGGGGCAGGAATTTTATGCTCTGTTAATCAGTTTAATATGAATGCATGTATGTACTGAAAATTTCCATATTATGCCCATACATATGCCATATAAAAAGTATAAAGACATCATATTGGCATAAAATAAACCTTTAAGGCAATTTTCTTTAATCTCTTCGTGAATAAAACTATTGTGGAAGTCATAATAATTATTTAAATCATCAAAATTTATCTTTAATACTAAAGCGTTAGGATATAACCCCTGTAACCTAGCTTTGTCGCTCATTTTTACTTTCTCTACTACGTATAGTAAGCATTTTTGGAAACATGTCCGTGTGTGTGTCTGTGAACAGCATAACTCCGGAACGAACAGTCGGATAAACACCAAACTTCCATTTTTTTGGGTTCAGTATTTAGGTTCAGTATCTTCCAGAGATGCGACAAGGTTTTTAAGAAAATTCCCCAACCCAGATTACCCTTTACATGGAACATTTTTCGAAAATTTTAATTTTCTCAAGAACGGCTCTAACGATTTTGATTAAAACATCATATGTTTAAGATATTTTCATGACAAATGAAATGTATATCTCGAATTTTCTGGGAATGTCTCCAAAAGTATTCATTGTGAACGACTTTTGCATAACTGGTAAACCATAGAGATAGACAAAATTTTATTACACAAAAATGTAGATCGCGTTAAAATACACAATTTATGTCATATACATTTTTTGTTGTTGAGTGAACCACTTCCGAGATATTGCTTATTATTCCCTTAAATTTTCCAATACTTACCTATACTTTTTCTCAAATGGAAATTCGTTATTAATTTTTTTTGTCCTGGTAATGCAAAGGGAATGGAATACTCCACATAGCAACCAGCTCTTAAAATATTTGACTATCGCTTAAAACCTACCAATTCCCCTTGCATCTACAAGAAAATAAGCAATAAGATTGACATCCCGATATCTCGATTAACATGAAGCATGTGGAGAATAAGCGTTTGTAAAAATAGTTTGTACAAGAGTAGAGAAAGTCATGTGAGTGTAGCACATCAGATTTTTTACTTTTGGCATGATTACACGAAAACATGGCCTTCACTATAGGCAAACAACACACCAAGAATGTCCTAAAATTTCAACTGGAGAACAGTTTCAAAGCTTGGAATATTTTCGGAACTGTATATCTAAAACTATTACTAACAGCTATTTTCTTTCATGTAAGAATAATAAAATGTATTAAATTTAATATTACCAACTACACTTGAACTCAATTCCGAGAATTCCATAGCAGCTACCTTCATACCGTGAGGGAACGGCTACTACCAGAAAAGGCGTGATTTCCGGATATAACGTAAGCTATTTATTACTTTGCGTGTGAGCTAGCATCAGCGTTGCCAAGTTTCAGGACTGAAGCAATGCCATATTATTGGAAATATATTTTTAAATAAAGTATGAAGATAATATTAGTGAAACAAATATATTTATAAAATATACATGTAAAACAAGGAAATAGCAGCATAATTTGCAAACAACTGAAATACTATGTTTATTAAAAAAAACAGGCAAAGTATGCATTATATGCAACATAAAATATTGTTTAAATTGTTGGAAGTTTAGTAATTAACTAATATACAGACGGAGTGAGTTGGCCAGCCTTAAGGCTGCGTTCGGGAGGTCTCAGGTTCAAGTCTCGTCGACGGCCCACTGTTAACTTGTGTTTTTTCGTAGTTTTCCTTGGTCGAAAGGCGAATGCTGGGGTGGTTTCTCATATACTAAGATTTCATTCAGTTTCCTTCTTATTTGCAGGTGTGCTTCTAGGTTTCGTGGTGTATGGTGGTGCCGGGCAGATGGCGCGGATGCTTGCTCAAAGAAAAGAGTGCTCCCCATGAACACTAGAGGGCTCCTTGGTCGACGGATCGCTGTTAGGGACTTCCGCGCGTCTCTGTGACCCGTCTGTCTGCCGCCTGTAGCCTCTGTGGTTCTTTCACTTCATTGCTTTCTCCTGGGGGGGCGATAACCACAATAGATCCATGTAGGTGGCAGTGCGCGAGCTGTCCCGCTCAGTTGTACAACCTTATACCTATACCTAACACACCAAAATGAGCATACTTTCTGACACCACAGTAAAAATATACATTTGCATTAAAATCCTGTCCTAATAATAGCACATTCTCCCTTGTTCCTACAAGGAAGTATGTAATGAAACGTTTATCTCGAATAACATAAAGTAAATACAGAATGGTTTATGAAGAACTGACACATTTATTTCTTTAATTGTTTCAAAACGAGTTGTGCTAGCAACAACTTATTATACCTGAAATGCAGAGGAATTTTGGGAGATTATTTATCTCTATAGCAAATGTTGAAAATGTCCTCGATCCTGCAACACAACACGTTCCATGTTATTGGCCACTCGTTGGAGGACTCTGTTGTCAATAGCTTCAATCTCCTGTGTAATGTTGTGCTTCAGATGGTCCATTGTCTGGGGACGTGTAGCATAAACCCTGTCTTTTAAGTAACCCTATAGAAAGAAGTCTGGCGATGTCAAATCTGGAGATCTCGGTGGCCACAGGTTCTTGGAAATTATCCGGTCGTCAAATAAACTTGCAATTAGTACCATGGATTCATTTGATGTATGGCATGTAGCGCCGTCCTGCTGAAAAAAATCCTTGACTCCGCTCTACATCGTCTAGTTGCTCAGCAAACTCCATAAAAATCCGTCGGTACTCTGCAGTGTTCACACTGTTTAAAAAAAATTGGTCCCACTATTCTCTGTGCGGATATTGCGCACCAAACTCCAATTTTAACCGATGCATAGGTGCTTCATGAATAACTTGTGAATTTTCGCTGGCGCAATAGCGTGAGTTATTTGAGTTCACATAGCCGGATAAATGGAACCATGCTTCATTTTTGAACCAGGTGAGGGACAATATGGCAGGATTTTGCACAGTGAACGCCTGAAAGCAACGACAATAATTCAGTTTGTCTATCCTTATCTGGTCCCTGTAACTGATGGACAACCGTAATCCTATACGGCTTTAGGCCTGCACTTTTCGCAGCTCTCTGACACATTGAGTAGCTGTACCCTGTCTCCTGTGACAAACGTCTTAATGATTTTTTGAGTGACTGATCTAGTCGTGCTCTTACGTCAACAACCGTGGGAAGCCTAGATGAACGAGTTTTGCCCTTTTCACTCACCAGAGATCCAATTGTTTCCTGTTTCCAATTTATTTACCAGTCCCAGTATTGCGTTGTTTGGGGAGGATTCTGAACACTTAATCTCTTTGGTACGCGCTTTGAGCAGCGGTAATTGAATTCGTAATCCAGTATTACTTTACAAGGAAGAGTCGTTCATTTAATGTGTACTCCATTTTCACATTGGCTAGAAAACAAAATCTCAAAAACAGTTGCCGACAGTAAAACTAACAATTACGAATAAAACATGAACATCTGCACATCCAGTGGCAGGCAATCGAAACTCTAGAATACCTTGCTTAATTTGGTGCTAAAATTGGGGCATTGAGTGAATTTCGAACAGAATAATTAAAGAAAGAAATGTGTCAGATCTCCCTGTATCTATAACGAAATCTATAATGTAGCTATTTCTGCAAATATTTATTTGGATAAACATGAAGTAGATCGAAGAATAAGCTTTTATAATAATAGCTAACCTCAGATCTCTGTCCCTCCTAACCCACGATCTTGCTACCCTTCCAACAAGTCGTGTTTGTCCATACTTCACAAAGCCTATTCTTGGGCAACATTGTCTGGCCTGTGTTTACATCTGGTAACGCCACTGGACCGCAGAATAAAAACAGCACGAAGAGAAGGAAGAAGAAGAAGAAGTAAAAGAAAAGGAGAAGAGTTGTAGTAAGCGCATTTAGTTGTAGTAGTATACTACTACTACGGCGCGAGGGGGAGGGGCGGAGGTCATTGCGTCACTCCTGATCAAGCCACGCCAGGCAGCCCGTGCGTGCACGGAGATGCAAGAGAGACTGATGTGGCAACACTGTGCCGAGTGCAGAACTGCTGCAGCTTCTTGTTGTTATCCTCAGCTGAGCGAGATGGGCTGCTGCGGCAGACTGCAACAGTGGCTTACATCACCTCCTGGCTCGGGATATGACATGCGTGGATTTCACGTTGGCTTTAGCAAAGGTCGCTTCCTATTGTTTGTATATGGCAACTCAACACAAAGTTTTAAACTTTACAGACTACGGAAAAGCCTTTGATAAAGCGATAGAAACAATTTCTGAGAACAAAGCAAGGAAAAAATCTTATGTTTTACATTCACATGACTCTCTACTTGATATCGTTTACTAGTTATATACAATATACTCTTTCGAAAGTTAATTTTTGTATTTACTTCATTTTAATCCAAATAAACTTTTGTAGAAATAGCTACATTACACATTTCGTTATAGACACAAAGAGAAGGGCGATAGTCAAATGTTTAAGAACTGGACCCTATATGCCGGCCTTAAAATTCCATACTGTTTCTATGACATCGCGAGAAACAACTGAATGTCGATAGGACTTTAAAAGAATGGCTAAGCATTGTACAATTCACCGAGCGAAATGACTCAGGCGGTTACGTCTGTGGCCCGCATTTGGGAGGTCCCAGGATGGATCCTCGGCGACTGCTCACTCTGACCCATGGGTTTTTCGTGATTTCCTCGGGTCGCCAGGCGAATGCTGAGGTGGTTCATCTTCTACCATCACTCTCCTTCCTTTCATTTCCTTTACCCATCATCTTGTTCATCTGTTTCAGGGTTGTAGGATGAAGCAATAAGATCCACCCGAAGAGTAATAATAATAATAATAATAATAATAATAATAATAATAATAATAATAATAATAAGGATAATCATAATAATAATAAGAAGAAAGAGGAATAAAGATAATATGAAGGATTAGGAAAGGGGAGAATAAAATCATAACGATGGAGATTAAGTAAAATTAACTTAAATAAAATAAAACATATGAAAATCAAATGGGTGAAACCGCGTATTTCAGAGTGAAGAGAGACTAGCGAAAACTGTAAACATGGAAATGTTTCACGAGCTAACAGGCGAAGCCATTAGCGAGCACTTAAGCTACATAGAATTTGTGAAGCCCACAGGAAACGAATAAAACTGACGGGAAGTCAGTAGCAGTCATCCGCACAGAAAAAGAAATCAAGCGTAAATAAGACGATAATGTTAGACGCGGTGAAGGTCAACTTTAAAATTTAGCAAACCAATGGGAAGCGGCGTAAAACTTAGAAAAGTGACCAACGAGAAGTTAGAAAAGTCACGTGAATAGTAAAAAGGAGAAATGAAACTAGAAAATAGGCGGAGAATAGAAAAATTATCTAGGAGACAGAGGAGTTTGAGACGGCGGTAACATGGATCACTTCGTGTCGAACAGTGGATCAGACTTCAGGTCGATCATCGAGGAAGAATATATGTGAAAGTTAGTGTCAGGCTAGTTTGCGGAAAGGCGTGTAGAAATGAATAAATTCAGGGTGACAAAAATAATAACTTTATACTTTTCGTCGTAAGAAGGGAAATAGAAAGGGGGAAGCACGTAAATGAAAGCTAGGAATGATAGGCAGGATTAAGTCTTGTGTGGCGGGGATTCGGTAAGAGAAATGCAGTGTGGATCATCACAATAAACGGGCAAGTGAAGGAGAAATGCGAGTGCCATTAACTTTCTATCCACACTCCCTGAGAGAAGACCTCATAACGAACCATTAATCCTCTATCTGAGCAGCCGGCAAAAATAATCCTTTCCGAATCAGAAACCCGACACCCAGCCAAACGACCTAAACCCTTGTTTATTCCCGCTACAAGGACCAGCGCAGTGTTCGTCGGGTTGCGGCTGGGCGATGGCTTGCGCTCTGTAAAGGTTTCTTTCCTGGCAGTAACACTCAGTTAGGTCTCTCCTCACTTGGTTGGTGGCTTGTGGGCAGGGACCTTGCATGCGTTCTATTTGGAAATGTTAGGGACCCCGTCCATGCTTGCGTCCGTCGGCATCCTGATCTGGTCACCCTTCGGTCTTCTCCTCATTCTTCCCTCCCTTAGGTCGCATTGGAAGCAAAAAGGGGCCAACCGGCCTATTTGCGATGCTCTGCCCCGGTTCCGGGTCCCCTCCGTGATACATACACGTATTGAACAATTCGAACCATTAATAATCAATATCTCAAATTTCACAAAAGTTTTAGAATTAAATTATGAGTTTTTTTTCTCAAGAGATCTACTTTTTTGTGTAGAACGTTTTCATCTATCGTTTAACTTTTACCATTATTCAAGCTTATATAAAATTCTTTCCGAATGAAAACGATTTCACAGGCTATTCCCCCAAAAAATCAAGATATAGTTTTATTTGGCATGTAAATGTATTTAATATATGACATTGTAATCTGATTCGTCAGAGACATTTTCGAGAAATTCGAAAATTTTGAATAAGTTTCCATATAAAGGGTAGTTAGGGATGAGGGACTTTCTTGAAAATCTTCGCGTCCATCTTTGGAAGGTACTGGACTTAAATCCAAGTTTGGTTTTTAAGCGACTTTCGTTCTTAAGTTACGCTGTTCACAGACACACACAGGGACCCTTCTTATAACTTTTTGGAGTCAAGCGGCCACAAAACATATATTTCCGATGAAATCTCGGTATAAAATTTTTGTGTGGAGTGCAATACCTTCTCTACTTACTATGTACCCTGGCGTGCATAAAATATGGCCCATAATGGAACGGAGCTGTTTTTGTTGGTACTGACAAAATCTAGCTCCACCCTTACCAGCAAAACCACCTCTGTTTTCTGAGCATAATTTTAGCCAAAGGATTGACAGGTTACTTTACCTCCTCCAATGTATGCCGAACCGTCGAAGGATAACATTAAAGTTTAAACCTTATATTTTCATGTTACACTACCGTTTTCTAAATGCCAGTTTTCTTATTGCCGAGCAGCGGCAACAACTTAATCTTCGTTGCTGATTGAAGTGGATATTTTTCTGCTGTTGTTATCCCCACGTTTGGGAACCAACTTGAGAGATGATATTGTTCTTGGAGTTTATTTATTTACGTAATTTATTGTTACGTAAGTTATTATATTTTATTAGCCTCACGCTTGGGAAGCCAATTTGAAGCAGATATGCCTTTACGTTGGAGTTGTTTTATTTATCTCCACTTATGGACGCCAATTTGAGGTAAATATTGTTTGTTGTTGGAGTTGTTTGCACCAAGCTTTGGGTGTTAATTTGAATAAGATTGTTTGTTACGTAAGATGCTGCTACATATGAAAAAGCTGATTTGAAGATGTATTTTTGTTGTTACGCTCCAAGTTTAAAAAATGTTAATTAACTTTTGTTATTAAACTGGTTCTATAGATATTATTTATGTTTGTTTTTGCCTCGGCTGCTTCAGTATTACTTTAGAGACACGTTTCTCTTAATCAGGGCCTGGTGCGACAAGAATGTAGGCATACACAGATTTTAAGTTTAAATTCACTTCTTTTTATTAATCCTTGACACGAATTAAATAGCACTACACTGATATTAAGAGCTGTGAGATTCTTTAATACTTGCACTTTGTTACCGCGTATACTTAATTTTTCGTTTCACACGAATACGTAATATTTCTTTAGAGAACACATCTTCCATCCGGTCACTACCAAGTTCTACAGGCAACTGAACATATTTCAACCGTCAAAACCCGTAAGCTTCTGTATTTCAAGTCTCTGATTGGCTAATCCTAGTCCAATAGAATACCTGCATTTTATTAAAGCTTTTTCTGGCTGTTGATTGTCTAATTTTAAACTGTCACAAAATTTACATTATCGTTGCTCTAATCATGACTAGTAACATTTAAACTCTCAAACTCATTATTGCCTCATTGTTAGCAACGTTAAACTTCTTATTCTCACAGCTCTTACATTATTAAATTACCTAATGCATTCACATACAATTATTGAACATGTTTACAATAATATAAGCATATGCAATGACTGTTACATACATTTTTTAAAAAATGATTACATACATATTACTTCAAGGCGGGCTGTTATTGAATTTACATATTATATAATTTATTTGAAATTATTCAATTGTTAAAAATACTGCCTCATGATGAAGGCTTTCATATATGCAAATGTCATAGTTGTCAATCAGTGCAAATAATTCTTCACCCCTTCCTCTAGAAGGCAGAATTATTTGTAATATGTTTAGCGTTCCCTTGTTTACCAATCGTAGCGAAACTCTCTCTTAGAGGCGGTAACCAACTACGCCTTAATTCCACATAGATTAGAAACATAATTCATTCTTAGCTTTTATGTCCCTGTATTGTTTTTCAAGCCAGTCACATAGAGAACTGATACCGGCGGGCGGAATCAAATTTGGTTATCTGAAGGTGAAAACCTTACGGAGAGAAAAACACTATGGCGATCTAGAGGAATGGGCCAATTTTTATGCACGACAGTGTACGTGGTAGAGAAAGTAAAAACGGGTCGCTATATAGTGGCTTTGAAAGTCTATAGTATTTCCACAACATCCAGAGGAACAACTAAAACGGTGACAGTACTTTAAAAAGTGAAAAATCACATGTACTGAACGATTCAGACAAACGACAACTAATATCTCGATATGGCTGATGCCAAAATAAAAGAAGGGTACTATAAATTGTGTTTCAAAAGCTTACTACTTTTGTGTAGTAAGTTTTTTTTGTGGTTTACCAGTTGTACAAAATTATATAAAATGCTTACAGAATGAAGTAGACATCACATGCTATTCGCAGAAACTTCAATGTATGCAAATTATTTGCCTTATAAATATCTTAAATATATGGCATTTTAATCAAAATTGTTAGAGCCGGTTTTGATAAAATGAAAAATAAAGTAACATTTTCCATGTAAATGGCAGATTTGTGTGGGGGGATTTTTTTGAACAACTTTGTGTCGCATCCTTGAAAGATGCTGAATTTAAATACGAAATTTGGATTTATCCAAACATTTTTCTAACTCTTTTATACAGAGGACTTCAAAATATACATTTCCGGTGGAATTTTGATATCCAACGCTTTGGTGGAATGGAAAATTTCCTCTGTCTACTATCATTTATCCATAAGTGATGCTTGTATAAGAGTAGACAAAAGTGTATTTAAAATACCAGTTTTCCCATCAAAATAATATATAGCTTTTATATACTAGCAGAACTCCCAGCTGTGCCCGCGTTATTGCATTAAATGCGTTGATTATTCTTTATCTCCCACATTTTTTCACTCTGTCACTCCCTTTTTCTTTCTCTGCCCACTCCCTCTCTCCATGTAACTCTTTCTTCAGCTTTCCCTTTCTTTCCCCGCTCTCATTTTGTATTCTCCAACTTTGGCAACTGGTATTAAACCGGCCATTTCTGAAGTATTAACAAACATTAAAGTTTGAAGAAGAAAGAAAGAAAGAAAGAAAGAAAAGAAAAGGGGAAAAAAAACGAACACGAAGGAGAATGAGCAGGGGCAAGTAGAGAACTATCATTTCTTTTGTCAGCTGTCTGTTTTGTTTTAGTTTCATAAATTACTAAACGATTAAAAAGGATTTACAAAGCTCTTGAACTTGAAGTTATAAAATACATGCTTACGTTGAAGGCCTTGGCTTTTAGTTGAGAATGCCATAAGTAGAAAATAGTTGTTACTCCATAGAATATAAATAGTTGCTGCACTCCACAGTATAAGAATAAAAGTCCTTTGCAGTTTATTGCAAGGAATATAAATATAGGGTAGTTAAATTATATTCGAACCCACTCGCGGTCTCTCTCTACTGCGCGAGACAGCCGGCAGTCGCCGGGGAATTTACGCCGGCAGAGGCGGACTAAAATCCTTACCTTATAATAGATGCTGGAAATGTTGACCTTCTACTTTCAAACAGGCAGCACATCTCATGTAAATATTCTCGCTCACTCTCCGAAGCTCAGCAGCAGGAATTCTTGTGATTTCTTGCACAATGTTTTCTCTAAGTTCCTGTAGTGTGCGAGGATTGGAACGATACACTTTGTCTTTTAAAGAATCCCATAAATAAAATTCAGAACTCGTTAGGTCAGGAGAACGAGGGGGCCACTAATTATTCTGTTATCAAACACCTCTCTTACATGTAAAGTTCTGCTGAGCTTCGGAGAGTGAGCGAGAATATTTACATGAGATATGTTGCCTGTTTGAGAGCAGAATGTCATTTCCAGCATCTATTATAATGTAAGGATTTTAGTCCGCCTTTGCCGGCATAGTTTCCCCGGCAACTCTCTCGCGCAGTAGAGAGAGAAGCCGCGAGTGGGTTCGAATATAATTTAACTACCCTATAGATGGCTATGTTGTAACACGGTGAAGCTCAACCTGTTCTCTTAAGAGCTAATCTTCAAAGTCCATAGTTCACCCCACCTACTATATTTGAAGAGATTGACATGCTAAACCAATAGTTTCAGATTTTGGCAGCTGGAAATAAGTGAGAAGGGAAACTCCCTTCATCCTCTCTGTTTGTAGAGTTAAGCATCATGATGTAACACCTCAGCAAATAGAAGACAAGAGTTTAAAAAAGATAATCGATTTTGTGCTATATTTGTTTCTTTAATTGCCATTTATTTATCAAATACTGCTGATGTGTGTGTGTGTGTGTGTGTGTGTGTGTGTGTAATGAAACAGTCTCATAACCTTTATTCTAATTCTATAGATGTAAGCACTGAAGTTTCTGGATGCCAAGAAGTAATAACCCTCATGAAAGAAAGTTTTGCTTTATTTCCTTTATATTTATGCTGTAATCAAGTTAGTTAGCAGAGCATGCTAAATAATTATATAAAAAGAGAAAACTCATAACATTAGAAATCACTGAATCAACATTTTACCTTAACTGAAAGGATTAATTTTCTCGGTGGTCGCAGACTGTAGTCTTTTCCAAAGTGGTTAACTTGGTGGTCTAGAAATGAGGAATTATTTCGTTGTATCTGCCAAGGGCTTCTCCATTAAGTGCAAATTGTATAGCTCTCTTTATTAAATAACTATGGGATCAAAAAGAAGGTACAAAGGTTTAAACTTTAACCTAATATAATTATCTAACAAGTTACTCGACCATTCCGATTGAGGATTCTTCCACCACCACAGAGTATGTATAGTCTTTGCAATAACCAATAAACTAAAAGGTAGAGCGCAACAATATATTTTTCTTAGCTAGAGTAAACCAATGTGCTGATAATTGCCCAGTTTAAATACTCTATCTTTAATAAGATGAGCGTTATAATTTTTAAATTAAATATTTTCGGAAAATTCTGTACCTATGCAGTAAAACATCAGCCATTGAGAAAATTTTTTATTGGCTTTACAACAGGGACCAAGCGAGAGAAGTATTGAGGAGGGTTGGAGACAGTTTTTAAAAGAAACCGGAATCCTGCAACTTCTTGCATTCATTGTGTATGACAAACAAAAGTCATCCATTTATTCAGCTAATAGACAGGCGCAGGCATAAGGCAGTAAAGGCTAGCTCAGTTGTAAGGAAGTGTCTACGTTTATAGCGAGTGGAACCTGTAAAGTGGTATGTATTTATTTATTTAACGTTTTACGTAAATATTTACGGTAGCGGGGAAGTTAGGAAGAGACGAAATGTGGGTAAACTTAGAAGAAACGCAAATTAAGAATGCGTTAGATTATTTTTCAAGTAAAATGAGTGTTAGTAAGGCAGCAAAATAAATAGATAAGGCCACCCGGGTGTTCAGAAACAGTAGTATATAGGATAAAAAGGGAACGAATAAAAGAACATATAAAAAGTACTAAAAAGGATGGGGAAAACAAAAACATGATAGGTTAACGCAATAAAATGGAATAGAGCAAAGAGTTCATTATTTGATGCTTGAAAACATTCGACCCACGTTGAATGTGATTTTGTCATGGGTAATAGTGATGATATTCTACCAAATTATAGCCTTTTTATTTTTTTATATCTCCATGTTTCTTTTATAATATATATCTTTATGTCTGTGAAATCGTATTTCGAAGTACTAACAATAAAGTAGGAGACATAAAGTGCAGGTGAAAATTAAATGTCGTACAATAGACTTAAATAGCAGTGCAGATATTTCACTATTGGTGATGTATCATTCGCAAGATGACAGTAAATCGATAGACCGACCGCAGCTGAGCGCTAAAGTTGCGAGCGCACGTAGAGTAATGTGGCAACAGTGAGCCCCATTTAACCTGTACTGTATTTTAAGCGTGAGACGCGATACAGCTATATATGAATTAATAAAAACGTTTCCTTCCAAGGTGGCTTGTTTTGAGGAGCTCTATTTAATTACATACTCCCATTTGGAACTCAAAAGCGATACGCCACTGAACCCATTTCCAGTTATGGCTGATTGATAAATAACATTCGAGTGAACATTCACATGTGCTTTAGTTATAAATATTTTTGTCTCGAAAATATTTAATCGCATATTTTCCGAAATAAATTACTATTACGACTGGTCTGTTTCATCTTGAATACATATATATTATTTACCTGAGTTAATATATTTGGGTAACTAAGTTAAATTCTTAGGTCAGCCGCAGGGGGTTCACGGTTCACGGTTTGAAGACCTATGTTCTAAGATATGTGGTTAGAAGTATGGTGTGGAATTAACCAAAATCTCGTTTCTTGTGCATTTTCTGTGGTTAATAGCATGAGGATAATGAAAGAAAGACTGGAAAGTATTACTTTACTATTCAATGTTCCTTGAAACTTCCTCTATGACAGGAGTGTAACAAATCGTTTATTGATGATGTATACTGTCATAACGTAAAAATGTTGAGATGAAAGAGATAGTGTCAAATGATTAAAAACACCAGCTGTGTTGCCAATACCACCACTCATTATCCTGAAAGCCAGAGATGTCATGAAAAGCCAAGGCCAAAGAAACCCAAGGTCTAAAGCCGGCGGGAAGATGTGCTTAATGGAAAATTTTAGAAAAGAGAGGCAAAATAAATAATATACTGTATCACAAGAAGGGAAAATGTTCCTTAAACCACTACCTTAACAAAATAAAGGAGTATGAAAGCCACATTTACTTCGGTGGGCTATTTTGGAGTATTAACAACGAAGTTCGAAGGCTCTTGGTACGATCAGCTTGGAAAGAAATTAGCAAAAGTAATCCATGCCAAACTTAATATATAAAAGCCAATGTATGTATGTGTGTATATGCATGTTTATGTACGTATGTATGTGCATATGTAGTATGTATATATTCATGTAAAATGCCACTTCTTCTTTTATCACTTATCCTCATATAATTATTATTCTCCTTTGAACGTTGATTTTAGCATTTCGTTTGTTTGGTCTTTCTTGTGTTTTCTTAGTAGTTTTATGTATGTTGGTTACGCAGAATAAAGGAGGCTATATTGGCGTTACTTAAGATGCTATTATTCCTTCCCAACTGAGATTTTCGCTATAAATACGCATCAACAAGGAAGTTCGAAGGCTCTTAGTATCAGCTTGAAAAGAATTA
This sequence comes from Deroplatys truncata, assembly GCA_030765065.1. Lineage (NCBI taxonomy): Eukaryota > Metazoa > Arthropoda > Insecta > Mantodea > Mantidae > Deroplatys > Deroplatys truncata. The sequence continues at coordinate 50,117,942 of CM060985.1, forward strand.
GCAAAAGTAAACCTTGAAGTAATAATGGTGCAAGTTAAAAGGAATGAATGATTGGACACTTTATGACAGCTATGCTTTAGTATTCAAGTGCAATGTTCTGTGGAAGAAGCGCAGAAATATTTTGTTAGTTGTGTTTCCAAAGCTGATAATGACAGCTCCGTGAAATAATGGCACCTACTGCCCCAATTAACTGTGAAAATTCAGCAAAAATGATCAACATTTTCATTTTTTATTACAGTGAGAATTACACGTTCCTTATCTGTAGGCATAGTCCATTGGTACTTGAGGTTTTTTTTATTTATGCACGCTCTTTAACTACTGTGGTTCTTAGCGTCCTATTCTATATTGGGCGTGAAAGACCGAAAATTTTGCTTAGAGGTCTCTTTATCAGGCTTGAGGTTCTTTTATGTGCCGTAAATGTACGACACGGGACCTCCGGCTTTACTTCCCTTCTAAAGGAAGCCATGTTAAGGATTTTTACGCCCGGAATAATCCATTGCCCTCCGCCGGTTTTGAACCCGTGACGTCGGGAACTAGAGGCTAGCATGGTAACCACTACACCACGGAGGACGACATCCATTGGTACTGTTCTAATAATTCTCCCAATTTTTATTTTCTCTACCACGTACCAAGTAGGTAGAGAAGGTATTGCATTTTACCAAAAAATTCGATACCGAGATTTCACCGGAAATACATGTTTTGAGGCTCCTGATTCCAAAAACGCATTTTTAGAAAGGTTCCTGTGTGTGTGTGTGTGTGTGTGTGTAGGTGCGCCTGTGCCTATGAGAAGCATAACAAAAAAAAAAACGAAAAGTCAGATTAACACCAAACTTGGTATTTAAGTTCAGTAGCTTCCAAAGATGCGACACGAAGATTTTCAAGAGAATTCCTCACCCAAAATGCCCTTTATAGGGAACATTTTTCGAAATTTGTTGTTTCATAAAATGGCTCTAAGAATTTTGATTAGAATACTATAGTTTAAAGATATTTACATGACAGATAAAATGCATATCTTGAATTTTCTGGGAATAGTCAAACGTCGCGACTGCAATCAAATGTGCCTGTGGTAAAGGACGGGGAGGGCCCAAGTAAAATAACCGGTGTGATGCCACGCTTGGATGCTGACAAGATTACATTTGACTGTAGTCACATGGCTTTCGCATTTTTATATTTAAAAAGAAAACAGCACAGTTTTACTGAAAAAATGTAACATTTTTACAATATAAAAAGCTATAAATATCTTAATTTTATTGCTGAAGGTTAATATACTATGAAATTAACACAAATACTGTTAAGATATTCTAAAACTAATGACAACACTATGCAATAGAGGGTTAATGGTTTAGTATGCTATTGGTAGACTATTGGTTTATTGGTAATTTGGCTCTTTGTAGTTTCTGCATGATAGTACAGGAAAACAATGTCTAATTATTGCTATGACTTCCCCAACGGTTTCTTCTATAAAAATGCCAAGTTTACACGAATTCTTTCAGACAACACAGTTGATTCTGTGACGGTATTAATTTTGTTGTATCTCAAATGAGGACAAAAAGGGAAAGTCACTGCAAAGAAAACTATATTCGATATAGAGAGCATAAGTTTCGAGGCCCACTTGAACCAAACCAAACTCCCTCCGCGCACGCGCGCCAGTATGTATGAGAACAGCATTAATTCAAAAACGAAAACTCGAATAAATACCAAACTTGGTGTACAAAATCAATATCTTCCAAAATTGCGACACGAAGATTTTAAAGAAAACCTTCCAACACCAAACTGCCCTTTAAATGGAAAAGAAAAGGTTTATTTACTATGTTCTTAAACATAAGTAATAATTTTGATTTAAACGCCCTATATTGAAGATATACCCATGACTAATAAAATCTAGAATTTTCCGTCAATAGGCAAATTAGGAGTGAATTTTATACACTTCTGTACAACTGGCTAACCGCTTACTACACAGTAAGCGCGGATGTCGTTAAAACCGCGCAGTGTATTACAAATAGCGCTCATTTTTACTTTCTCTACTACGTATAGTATGTAGGGGAAGTATTGCATTCCACCCAAATTTACGATACCGAGATTTCACCGAAAATACATGTTTTGAGGCCTCCTGAAGCCAAAAAAATGTATTTTTGAAACTGTCCGTGTGTGTCTGTCTGTGAACAGCATAACTCAGAAACGAACAGTCGGATAAACACCAAACTTGGTATTTAAATTCAGTATCTTCCAGAGATGCGACACGAAGGTTTTCAAGAAAATCCCCCTACTCCAGATTACCCTTTACATGGAACATTTTTTTGAAGATTTTAATTTTCTCAAAAATGGCTCTAACGATTTTGATTAAAATATCATATATTTAAGATACTTTTATGACAAATAAAATGTATACCTCGAATTTTCTGGGAAAGTCTCCAAAAGTATTCTTCATTGTGAACGACTTTTGCATAACTGGTAAGCCATAAAGAGATAGACAAAATTTTACTACACAAAAATGTAGATCGCGTGAAAATACACAATTTATGCCATATACATTTGTTTTGTTGAGTGAACCATTTTCGAGATATTGCTTGTTATTCCCTTCAATTTTCCAATACTTTCTTTTTCTCAAATGGGAATTCGTTATTCATTTTTTTGTCATGGTAATGCAAAGAGAATTGAATACTGCACATAGCAACCAGCTCTTAAAATAATTGACTATCGCTTAAAGCCTACCAATTCCCCTTGAATCTACAAGGAAATTAGCAATAAGATTAACATCTCGATATCTCGATTAACATGAAGCATATGGAGAATAAGGGTTTGTAAAAATAGTTTGTACAAGAGTAGAGAAGGTCATGTGAGTGTAACTTATCAGATTTTTTTCCTTGCTTTGCGACAATAACAATTTCCGAGATATTCATCGTTGTTAAATAATGGCGTACGCTTTCACGGCGGGAGTCTGTATTAATACATTAAACTTCCGGATTTTAATGCTGTGGTGGACTTCTTAAGAGGAACTGGAGATGAAACATCAGGCTTTAAAATCAAAACTAATGAACCATGGAAGATCAATTTACTAATTCGTTGCCATTGTTTTGAACTTTCAAATACGTTATACTGTTTTGAAGAGTTACGTCGCCTTTCGTTTGTTTCTTCAGATGTCATGCAGAGAGAATGGAATTTGAAACCCAGCATATAGGGACCCCCTTTTTAAATATTTGCCCATCGCTCTTGTACGTGTATCTCTGTACCTACAACGAAGTGCGTACTGAAACCATTACTGACAAGTTTTTCGATTAACATTAAGTAGGCAGGGACGTCGACTCTATCCATGTCTTTCTCTATGATTGTATCCCTAACGTCATCATCAACGTACCAGATTCCGGTCGCTGGGTGCCTCCACCAGAAATGGGTCCACTCATCCATTGGGAAATTAGGTATCTCCGAAGGTCAAAGGCCATATGGGGAGCGTTAAAATGTTGACATTAAGTAGCTAGAAGAATAATCTTTTATAAGAGTAGCTTGTAGAATAGAGAAAACCATATGAATTTAACTCTAGATTCCTATTACTTTTTCTACTACGTATTCATTGTAAGCAGAAAAATTATTGTATTGTAGCCAAAAATTCCATACCGAATCTTCACAGGAAATACACGTTTTGAGACTCCCTGTGTGCGTCTGCGAACAGCAGAATTCTTGGCATTTAAGTTCAGTATCTTTCAAAGATACGACAAGAAAATCCCTCATCGCTATCTATCCTTTACATGGGAATTTTTCGAAAATTTTTATTTTCTCAAAAATGGCTCTAAAATGTTGATTAAAAATACAAGAAGATTAATATATTTTTACGATAAATGAAATTTTTTGTATCTTGAAAATTCTAGGAATAGCCTCTGAAATGCTCTTCATTTTAAATTACATTTGTGTAACTGGTAAACCGTAAGAGATAGATAAAATCTTACTACACGAAAAGTGTAGATCTCGTCAAAGCACACAATTTACGTCAAATATGAGAGTAAATCCGAAAGTAATGCCTCCCATTTTTTTTAGTGTCCGAGTCAGATTATGTTGACGTATTAATTGCTGAACTTTCCCGCTAGTGTTCTGTTATTTTCGTTTTACTGCGACAAACAGCATGAGCATGGGAGCGTTCCAAAATGGCTACTGACATCGAGGTGCATACAAAACAGAGATGAGTGATTAAATTTCTTACCGCTGAACAAATTGCGCCAACTGAAATCCATCCACGCTTGCTAAAGTTGTATGGAGACGATACAGTGGATGTAAGTAATGTGAGGCGTGAGTACAGCGGTTCAAAAGTGGTGAAAAGGATGTGCAGGACAAGCCACGCCCTAGTCAACCCTGTTCGGCTATTCAGCAGATAATGAACAGCGTCTCGATCAACTCATCCGTAATGATCGGTGGATTACGATCAAGGAATTGTGTGTAGAGCTGAATATCGGCTGTAATGCAATGGATGGTACGCAACCTTAATTATCGCAAAGTGTGTGCGAGATGGATCCCGCGGATGCTTTCACAAGAACAAAGACCCCACACCAATTTTGCGAACATGGATCTCATTACCAAATTTGGCTGGACTGTCCTGCCACATCCAAAAAAGCCTTGATTTAGCACCTTCGGACTTCCATCTCTTTGGGCCTATGAAAGATGCTGTTGCCACAGTGGCATGCAGGCTCTTGTTCATTGCTGGCAAAAGTGCATAAGGAATTGTGGTGACTATGTCGAAAAGTAACAGTATATAGCTGAAATCTTACTCTATTTATCTGTGTTATTGTGCGTTCTGTATCTGTTGTAGTTTCCATGAACATAAATAGGGGGAATGTTTGTTTTTGAGTTAACGATTTCGAGATAGTTTTGTTATTGGTTTGAATTTTCAAATGCTTATACTTTTTTCAAATGGGAAGTTGTTATTCGTTGTTCTGTTTTTCTTCCTCCTAGTCCAGCAAAGAGAAAGGAGTAGCGAATAGATCTTAAAAGATTTGACTATCGCTTGTCCTCTTTACCCATTGTACTGATACGGAAATATGTAATAAAACTATTGTAGATTAATACGAAGTAGAAAGAAGCTTTTATAAGACTAATTTGTTGAGGAATGGGTAAAGAAAGAGTTTTTAAACTAAAATAGGGAACCTATGAGGAAATGTGGGAGTAACGAAAAAAGAAAATTATGAAGCACAAACTCCTGGGAGTGTGACGAAACAGAATGATATGGAAATGAGGTGATATAAACGCGGTAGCTACGTAACTGAGTGGCACAAGAAGCTCTCAAACAAATGTACTGTATATAATGCTATTTAGGTGCTGTTACTTGGTGCTTAAATAGACAAGCATCTGCAGCATATCTTGTGGCTCGGTGCCAGAAGACATTCACCTCATGCAGTTTGTGCGTGCTGCCCTCAAGGTTGAGGCTGGGTTAGTGACCAGAGCAACCAGGTGAAGGAACAAGGTCCACCGATCGACCCCCGATAGCTTACGGACCCCACTCTTAGCATCTAGGACGTTTCAGAGATTCAAACATTTGCAACAAAGGAAGGGGAGAGAGAAATTGGGAGAGAGAGCCACTCACATGACTTTCTACCAACACAGTTCATTTTCATAACTGTTCTTCTAATCTATAATAATATTATAAAGAGGGAAAGTGTGCGCACGCGCAATCTAGGACAGCACTCAGCAGCTTTGGAAAATTCATTCACCATAAAAAGCCTTGCTGCTTGTAAGGCTATAAAATATTTCCAAAAATGTTAAAACTGGGGTTTTCATATTCGAGTCAGTAAATATCAATCCCGTTTTGTTGAATTTGAATATAGAGGCACTTAACTTAAACATGGAAGATTTTTAATGACTTCGAGTCGAAAAGGGGAGAAAAACTATATATTTCAAAACTGAGTAATTGCAAGAGGCAAGTGCTACATACCTATACATATTACTGAATTTCACTATGATTTTGCTGAACTTCAGGATATATGTTTGGAATGAATTTAGCAAAACATGATGCACTTTGGTTTCAGAATATCGTAAATAATCTGATGTGTTACACTTGCATGACTTTCTCTACTCATGTGCAAACTATTTTTACAAACGCTTATTTTCCATATGCTTCATGTTAATCGAGATAAACATTTGCAGACTCTATCTTATTGCTCATTTTCTTGTAGATGTAAGGGGAATATATATTTACAAGGGCAATATAGAAATACAGTAGCCTTTAAGCACATACATATCTCTTAATAGCTGGTTGCTAGGTGCAGCACCGTTCCCTTTGCCACAGATTAATACTCTTTGCATATCCAAGACAAAGAAATGAATAACGAATTCCCATTTGAGAAAATATTGATAAATTTAAGGGAATAACAAGCAATATCTCGAAAATGGTTCACTCAACAAAAAAAATGTATATGACATAAATTGTGTATTTTAAGGGGATCTACATTTTTTGTGTAGTAAAATTTTGTCTATCTCTTATGGTTTACCAGTTATGCAAAAGTCGTTCACAATGAAGAATACTTTTGGAGACATTCCCAGAACATTCAAGATATACATTTTATTTGTCAAGAAATTATCGTAAACATATGATATTTTAATCAAAATCGTTAGAGCCATTCTTGAGAAAATTAAAATTTTCGAAAGATGTTCCATGTAAAGTTTAATCTGGGTTGGGGGGATTTTCTTGAAAACCTCTGTGTCGCATCTCTGGAAGATACTGAACCTAAATACCAAGTTTGGTGTTTATCCGACTGTTCGTTTCTGAGTTATGCTGTTCACAGACAGACACACAGACACACACACGGACATGTTTCCAAAAATGCTTTTTTTGGATTCAGGGGGTCTCAAAACATATATTTCCGGTGAAATCTCGGTATCGAATTTTTGGGTGGAATACAATACTTCCCCTACTTACTATACGTAGTAGAGAAAGTAAAAAATACTCTGATGCAACACATCCAGATGACTTTCTCTACCCTCATCGTTTATTGTGAGTACAGAAACTATTCTTACTAAAATTTATTTTTATATCTACTACGTTTTAATTCAAACATTAATATATTTTAATATATTTTCAGCAACATATACATTGCACAAGAGGTTATAGATACAAAGCGAACAGCGATAGTCAAATGTTTAAGAACTGGAAGCTATATCTGACCCTACAATTCCATACTGTTTCCATGCAATCGCGAGAAACAATTGAATGATGAAAGGACTTAAAAAGAATTATCAAGAAATAAACAATTCGAACCATTAATAAAGGATACCTGGGAAATGGTTTATGCCACAAAAAACTTATTTTAAATAAATTGTGTGTTTTAAAGAGATGAACATTTCTTGTGTTGTACGTTTATGTCTATCGCTTAACGTTTAACAGTTATCAAGATTATACAAAATTCCTTCCGAATGAGAGGAGCTCACAGGTTATTCCCAGAAAATTCAAGGTATACAGTTTAATTGTTATGTAAATGTCTTTCAAATATGGTATTTTAATCAAAATCTTTAGAGCCATTGTTTAGAATATAAACATCTTCGAAAAGCGTTCTAAATAAAGGGTAAATTGGGGTGAGGGTTTTCTTGAAAATTTTCGTGTCGCATCGTTGGAAGATCCTGAACTTAAATACCAAGTTTGGTACTTATCCGGCTTTCAGTTTTTGAGTTATGTTGTTCACACACACACATACACACACATACATACACATACACACACATACACACACATACACACACATACACACATACATACACATACACACATACACACATACACACACATACACACATACACACACATACATACACATACACACACATACATACACATACACACATACACACATACACACATACACACATACACACACGCACACATACACACATACATACACATACACACATACATACACATACACACACATACACACATACATACACATACACACATACACACATACACACACATACACACATACACACATACATACACATACACACACATACATACACATACACACACATACACACATACACACACATACATACACATACACACACATACACACATACACACACACATACACACACATACACACACATACACACACATACACACATACACACATACACACACGCACACATACACACACATACATACACATACACACATACATACACACATACACACACACATACACACACATACACACACATACACACACATACACACACACACATGGAGATTTTTATAAAAAGGATTTCTTTTTGCCTTCAGGGACCATCAATACATACTTTCTGGTGAAATCTCGAAATCGAATTTTTAGGTGGAATACAATACTTCCCCCACCTACCATTCCTAGCAGAGAAAGTAATAACCTACTCTAAACCTTAAAAAATAACTCCTAAAATAAAAATCAACGCTCTTTGGCCCATCTAGACAAAATTTGTGTATTTATACTACAGGACTAAACGAAATTATAAGCCGCCTCACAACTCTCAGAAACTATCCTTACTATATTTCCAACCCATTTATGCAAAATTGACAGTGTTTAAACTATTTGGTAAAATTTTTACACGCACACGCACACGCGCACACACACACGACCTGGCATAAATCATAGGTTATTCTACAACCTTCCCAATTCCTATTTTCAATCATATAGTGCCTGAAAAACTTTAAAAACTTATTCTTATTTTCAACCCATTTTAAACAAACCTATATACTGCTTAGCCGACCCGGGCTATAGAACTTGCCGAAAATGATAGGAGCCTTACAACCAAAAACTATCTTACTCACATTTTCAACCCCTTTTGTACAAATTTGGAGCATTTGACTAATCTGGATAAAAGTTTGGACATTTTACGTTTTAAGTACGAGTGTAAATTGTTGGCTATTTACAACTTTCCGGAACTATCCCCATTCTTATTTTCAATTGCTTAGTTACGTGCAATGCTGGGAGGTAGTTATTTATAAAAATGTTTACTTTTTTGTCTACTACATTCTGATTATGACAATAACATACGTTTTATAAGCTGAGATAACACTAAACGTTTAGTCGATAATATATGCTAGTCATAATATAAGGTACTGCTTGCATTAGCTCACGAAAGAGGAAGAGAGGACTACCACAAACATTACAGACTGCACTGATTAAAATGTAGAAAATTTCTTTCCAACAGCAAATATTTAAAAAAATCACGTATGTGACATAAAATTTTATTTTATATGCCTACATTTCTCCTGAAGAATGTTGTGTCTGTTTCTTATTCTTTTTACTTTCTCTACTACGTACAATAAGTAGATGAAGTATTGCATTCCACCCAAAAAATTCGATACCGAGATTTCACCGGAAATACATGTTTTGTGGCCCCCCTGAATTCAAATAAAGCATAACGTGTTCACGTGTGTGTGTGTGTCTGTCTGTGAACAGCATAAATCAAAAACAAAAAGTTTTTGAAAATATCAACTTTGGCATCTAAGTTCAGTATTTTCCAAGGATGCGACAAGAAAAGTTTCAAGAAAATCTTCCCATCCCAACTACGCTTTATATGGAACGTTTTTCAAAAAATTTTGTTTTTCTCAAAAATAGCTTTAAAGATTTGTATTAAAATATCATATATGAAATATATTTACATGACAAATAAATTGTATATCTTCAATTTTCTGGAAATAGCCTGTTAAGTCCTCTTCATACGGAAGGAATTTTGCATAATCTTGTATAACTTGAAAACGTTAATTGATAGACGAAAACGCACCACACAAAAAGGCAGATCTCTTTAAAACACACAATTTACTTCAAACAAGTTTTTTGTAGGATAAGCCGTTTCTGAGTCCCATCTATTTTCAGTTGTTTCTCGCGATTGCATAGAAACAGTATGGAATTTTAAGGCCAACATATAGCGTCCAGTTCTAATACATTTGACTGTCGCTGTTCTCTTTGTATCTATTACGAAATGTGTCAATTAACTATTTTTGCAAAGGTTTATTTGGATTAAAATGTAGTAGATAGAAAAATAAGAGTTTAAGAATAGTTTGTATACTCACTAATAAAGATAGATAAAGTCGTGTGAATGCATCACATCAGACTTTTTTAACATAAGAACTTTTCTATTGTATTGAGTTTTGTAAATAATCTCCTTTGATTTTCCATAAAAACTCATTAACTGAATAGTTTAAATTTAATTAATTTAAAGAGATCTTCTTCTGATTCATGGACTTATACCGTTAGCTTGTTTCCAATCAGGAGAATCTGTCTATATGGTTATTAGTGTTCCTATATTCCTCAAATCTTTCGTTTATAGTTAATTAAAACAGATGACAGTCTATAGTTCTTTTTAGGGTTCATACCAGTTAGTATGTAATAAATTTATTCTGTCTACAGTATTAACTATAATATTTATGTCCTTCCTAATTTGTGTACCTCCATATGATTCCTGCTACGGAATCTCATCTCTGCCGCTTCAATCTTCCTTTTACCCGATCGATTCAATGTCCAATTTTTACAAGTGTACGTCAAACCACGTACAGCCATCGCTTTATAAAACTTAAGTTGTGTGCTCTTTTGAGTTTTATATTTCAATGTTCGGTTTATTGTTCCACACATTCTATTAAATTTATGTATTTTTACTTTCTCTACTACGTATAGTAAGTAGGGGAAGTATTGCATTCCACCCAAAAATTCGATACCGAGATTTCACCGGAAATACATGTTTTGAGACCTCCTGAATCCAAAAAATCTGATGTGTTACACTCACATGACTTTCTCTACTCTTGTACAAACTATTTTTACAAACACTTATTCTCCATATGCTTCATGTTAATGGAGATATCGAAATGTCAATCTTATTGATAATTTTCTTGTAGATGCAAGGGGAATATGGTAGGTTTTAAGCGATAGTCAAATATTTTAACGCTGGTTGCTAAGTGGCGCAATCCATTCTCTTTGCATGTCCAGGACATAAGAAAAAATCTGATGTGTTACACTCACATGACTTTCTCTACTCTTGTACAATCTATTTCTACAAACGCCTATTCTCCATATGCTTCATATTAATCGAGATATCGAGATGTCAATCTTATTTGTAATTTTCTTGTAGATGCAAGGGGAATATGGTAGCTTTTAAGCGATAGTCAAATATTTTATCGCTGGTTGCTATGTGGCGCATTCCATTCTCTTTGCATGTCCAGGACATAAAAAAATGAATAACGAATTTGAGAAAAAGTATAAGTATTGGAAAATTTAAGGAAATAACAAGCAATATCTCGAAAACGGTTCACTCAACAAAAAAAATGTATATGATATAAGTTGTGTATTTTAACGCGATCTACATTTTTTGTGTTGTAAAATTTTGTCTATCTCTTATGGTTTACCAGTTATGCAAAAGTCGTTCACAATGAAGAATACTTTTGGAGACATTCCCAGAAATTTCGAGATATACATTTCATTTGTCATGACATTATCTTAAACATATGATATTTTCATCAAAATCGTTAGAGCCATTTTTGAGAAAATTAAAATTTTCGAAAAACGTTCCATGTAAAGGGTAGTCTGGGGTCGGGGGATTTTCTTGAAAATCTTCGTGTCGCATCTCTGGAAGATACTGAACTTAAATACCAAGTTTGGTGTTTATCCGACTGTTAGTTTTTGAGTTATGCTGTTCACAGACACACACACACACACACACACAGACACACACACACACACAGACACACACACAGACACACACACGGACATGTTTCCAAAAATGCTTTTTTTGGATTCAGGAGGTCTCAAAACATGTAATTCCGGTGAAATCTCGGTATCGAATTTTTGGGTGGAATGCAATACTTCCCCTACTTACTATACGTAGTAGAGAAAGTAAAAAGCATTTTTGGAAACATGTCCGTGTGTGTGTCTGTGTGTCTGTGTGTGTGTCTGTGAACAGCATAACTCAAAAACTAACAGTCGGATAAACACCAAACTTGGTATTTACGTTCCGTATCTTCCAGAGATGCGACACGAAGATTTTCAAGAAAATCCCCCCACCCCAGACTACCCTTTACATGGAACATTTTTCGAAAATTTTAATTTTCTCAAAAATGGCTCTAACGATTTTGATGAAAATATCATATGTTTAAGATAATGTCATGAGAAATGAAATGTATATCTCGAATTTTCTGGGAATGTCTCCAAAAGTATTCTTCATTATGAACGACTTTTGCATAACTGGTAAACCATAAGAGATAGACAAAATTTTACTACACAAAAAATGTAGATCGCGTTAAAATACACAACTTATATCATATACATTTTTTTTGTTGAGTGAACCGTTTTCGAGATATTGCTTGTTATTTCCTTAAATTTTCCAATACTTATACTTTTTCTCAAATTCGTTATTCATTTTTTATGTCCTGGACATGCAAAGAGAATGGAATGCGCCACATAGCAACCAGCGTTAAAATATTTGACTATCGCTTAAAAGCTACCATATTCCCCTTGCATCTACAAGAAAATTACAAATAAGATTGACATCTCGATATCTCAATTAATATGAAGCATATGGAGAATAGGCGTTTGTAAAAATAGATTGTACAAGAGTAGAGAAAGTCATGTGAGTGTAACACATCAGATTTTTTGTGTTTGTTTTCTTTGTTTATATAAGATACATTATGTCCTAAGATTTTTTAACAACTGGAAATTTAAGAAATTCCAGAATGTTATGAGGGTCAGCAAATGAGAACATGCCTTTAGGGATTGTTTACAGAAGTCAAGATATGCATTTTATTCAGTATCCTCGTGACCGATACATATAATACGTTAATGAAAATACTAGAGCCATTTTTCAAGGAAGTAATGGAAAAAATTGTCCATTTAAAGGATTATCTGAAAATCTTCGCCTTGCATTCTTAAAAGCTAACCGACTACAATTTTATATTAATTCAAGTCTTCGTGTTTAAGTTATGCTGTTCAAGGACACACAATTCTGTCACAGTTCTGCATGCCTAGTGTGCATCACTGTTACGACTTTAGCAATTTATGGTATAAGAGATTAAAATAATATTTTAATACTGGGTGAAAAGGTTAATGCACGAGGTTTGCGATAAGTGGTAATAGCGAATGCTATGCCATCTATCTACAGACAATATAAGCAGTTAGACTGAACGGCACCCTAATGCCATCTGCACGGCATGAAGCAGAGGTTAAAGGAATGAGACCTAGAAGGCTAACTGTCCATCACATATCGTTCTAAGAGATATTCACCAACAGATCCGTCGCGATATGACCGAGGAGTTAAAGCGACGTAAAATAAAAATAGAATAAAAAAAGTGATAACTTTTGCGGAATTTTAAACATATTTTAATCTCTTGTGGTATACAATATTTTATCCACCATTAAAACACGAACGATGCTGGGAACATAGTGGTACCAATGCTGGTTGTTTTGGAGATGATGGATATAAATAAACTGAAATTCATGGCAGAGACTATAATTGAAATATGTACAGAAAAGGGAGAAATATTTATTCCTGAAGGCGTTCTAATGGATACTCAGAGTGTAGTGAATTCCTTAAAAGCCTGGGTTTTTATATGATAAGGAGAATACATTATTTTGTGAATGGAGAAAACCAAGGAACGTGAAGGGATTTAATGAAGATATATATTTTTAATTTGTTTATTTTAAGTCGCTTTAACTCACAGAAGTCTATTCGTGACTCTTACATTAATACGGTGGTATTTTTTGAACATTAATAGATTTTTAGGAATATACCTGCATAATATTATTTGGTAATAAACAGATAATGCTTTTCTTATGTGAATATTACAAGTAAAGAGCAGTTATAATTATATTACAATTGTTTTAAATTTCAATATACTGTTGTATATTTTGTAAGTACATTATAATCTTTCTATACATTGTTGAAGCATTAAGACTGCTAATATTATTTGGGATGTTATATATTTTCCTGTGTGGGTTATAACGTTGGCATTCTGCGAGTACATGGGAAACTGTCAATGGAGTTTTGCATGTTGAACATTGCGGCTGAGTTTCTTTGGCGATTAGATAGGAGTGTCATCTTTGTATTTGTTCAGTTCTTAAGCGGGTAATGATATCTTGATGTTTCCTGTTTAAGTTTGTAAAAGTACATTTGTTGTTTCAAGATTCTATTACAGTAAGTAGCTTATTTCCCTGGTTTTGAGACCATATTTTTTTCCTAAAGTAATGATTTTGGTTCGGATGTGTAGGGCTTGTTATTACTGCATTAAATGCTGTCTTTTGGATGGCCACTTTAGCTGCTTCATCCGCTCTCTCATTGCCTCGTATTTGTTGGTGCGATTGAATCCAAAACAATATCACTTGTTTTCCTTGTTTCATTGTATGGTTATGTGAAATCTGTATTTCTTGGATAAGTTTGTTTTCTGTATATATACTTTGAGTGGCTAAGATTGAGACAGTGTTTTTAACACTTAAATAATTTCAGTCTAATTATATATGTAAATTCAATAACAGCCCGTCTTAAAGCAATATGTGTATGTAACAATTTGTAAAATGTATGTAACAGTCATTGTATATGCTTATATTATTGTAAACATGTTTAATAATGTTATGCGAATATATTACGTAATTTAATAATGTAGGAGCTGTGAGAATAATAGGTTAAATTTGCTAACAATGAGGTAACAATGAGGTAACCTTGAGGAAATAATGAATTTTAAAGTTTAGCAATACTATTTGTGATTCTTGGAAGCAATAATGTAATTTTAGTGACAGTTTATAAAAATAGCCAATCAACAACCAGAAAAAGCTTTAGTTAAATGAAGATATTCTATTGGGTTAGGAATAGCCAATCAGAGACTTGAAATACAGAAGTTTACAAGTTTTAAAAAGTGCAAGTAATTAATTAAAGAATCTCACAGCTCTCTATATCTGTGAAGTGTTATTTAAAATGGTATCAAGCATTAATAAAAGGAGTGAAGTAAAATTAAAATCTGTGTAAGCCTACATTCTTGTCCCACCACAACCCTGCTAAGAGAAACGTTTCTCTAACAATAATACTGACGCAGCCGAGGCAAACACAAATATATAATATTTAAAGAAACAGTTAAATTACAAAGTTAATATTTTTTTAAACTTGGGGCAAAGGCCACCTGAAAGTACATTTTCGTGCGAAGGCTACCGGAAACTGTTTACTATACATGCGGTTGCAACTACAAGTTCGGCTCCCCAACAGTTGAAATATCATACAACTCCTAAAATACTGCTTTCTCAAGATAGCACTTTTTGAATCAGAAAGAATTATGTATAGTTGTTTATGGAATTCTGTAATGTATGAAAATGCTTGTTTCAGAGTGTATAACTCACTAGAATAAATTGAGAAGCAACGAGGAAGCCTTTCTATATGAATTCCATTTGCTAGGACGGTTGCACTCCCTACTCCAGGTTGAGTTTTTGAACCATGTGTAAATATTTTTTCATAGTCATAGTAGGTTCCAGAAATTTCGTTAAAGAGTTGTTGATAAACAGCGGTAGCAGTCTGTTCTTTTTTATGCTGTTCCATCTCTAGATACAAAGCAGGTTTTTTAGGTTCCAAGGAAGAGTTTCATGATTTGAAATTGTTATCATCTTATGTAAATTTATTTGTATTCTCTTTACGTAATATTCAATACGACCATTAAATGGCAGTGAATTCAATTAGCGTTTAAGTTCGTCTGTTTGAGATTTTACAAGGAATAGATATTTGTGAACCATAGTATTAGGTAAATCAGCAATTTTAATTGCATATTTAATACTTAAATATTCCCTTCGTCTTCCTAGTGGTGGCTCAGCTAGTTCCATTTGTAGACTTTCAATTGGACTTGTACAATAAGCTCCCAATACAATTCTCATGGCTGCAGATTGTATAGGTCAAGGTTTATTAGTACTGTAGAACTGGCGAATTGTATATAATTGAGCCATAGTCTAATTTGGATCTGATCAGTGTTTTATCAGTTATGCTTAATATTATTCTAGGATATATTTAAAAAAAGTTAAGTAAATGCAAAATATTCTGTGTTAAAGAAGATATCATAGGATATGAATCTGTTATGTAATTGTTGAGAATTTATTTTTTGTTAATTATATTACTTTAACTCAGGCGGCGCCGTGGCCGAGTGGTTAGACCGCTCGCCTTCCACCGAGGCGGTCCGGGTTCAATCCCAGGGACCTGCATGTGGGATTTGTGGTGGACGAAGCGGCGTCTAGGCGGGTTTTCTCCGGGTTCTCCGGTTTCCCCCGCCATTCATTCCACCAACTGCTCCATTCATCCATTTCACCAACATTTCGTTTCATCTACTTCCTTCATCCCATACCAGGCATCGGGCTGATCCCCCATCCTGGTTGTTCTGTCTGATCCATGAGTGTCTGCTCCTCGACGGGCCTCTGACCCCAGGCACCCGCCTGTAAGTCCTGGGGGGTGTAAGTCCTACATAAGAGGAGGGTAAACAGATAATGAATGAATGAATATATTACTTTAACTCTAGTTTAAGAAATGAAATAAAAGGATTGCAGGGATGGACTAGAACGTTTCCATTCACTATTGTGGTTAAAACCAGCATTCAGGAAGCTAGGAACCACTACTGGATAAAATTAATTTAGTCCCATTGCTTAGCTTTTTATGCAGAAACATCTGTTTTCGGGCTAAAATTAAAGTCGCTTTGGATGAGTCTGTAAAGATGCAGACAAGTGATGCATTCTGACAAGATATAAATCCTAACTTTTAGAACCAAACACTACCACAAGAGTCCAACTAGAATAAATACACGTCCATCTGAAAATATCCCCTCTTGAAACATTTCAGCACTTAGAGAAATACTTGGCCACGTGGCAGAAAAAAGATAATCGTTTTGCAAGGAGATGAGAGCGTGTCAACTGGGCCTATATGCCTTCCCTGTCACAGTGTTAAAATGTTAAATGTTCCACACTGACGTCAGTGCTCGCGTAGTGAAAGGATTGGACTCGAGCCAGCTCAACTGTTCAGGGGATTATACATTATGAAATCAAGTCAGGAGAACCTCTTCCACATGCGTTCTTTGCACTGAGTAAACAAAGCATTCTGTGGTCAGCTTCTCCTCTACTTATCTAAACGCGTAGTAAAGCTGTACAAATGTTTTGGAAAAATAACTTGTTTTAAAGGAGGGGGGAGCATAATATTACGCACAATTTTTACTGTATATACTACTTACGTACAAACACTCACTGGAAATGCGTGTGTTTAATATACGTAACTCAAAAACGAATATTTACGTTCAGCATCTTCCAAGGATGTTACACGAATATTTTGAAGAAAATTCCTCCTTCCAAACTGTCCTTTACATGAAAACGTTTTCGTTGTTTTAGATCTTCACTAACTGGCTAACGATTTTGAACTAAATACTACATGTCTAAGATATATGCATGAAAAATAAAATGCAGATTTTGAATTTTTCGGAAATAGCCTGTGGCTTTCGACACATTCTGAATAACTTTTTATAATTGGTAAACCGTAAGAGATATACAAAATGTTACTGCACAAAGATATATCGCGTTAAAGAACACAGATTATATAAAATAAATTAACAATTTCTGAGATATTTTTCGTTATTGCTTTGAATTCTCAAGCACTTATACTTTTTTTTAAAGTGATTTATGTCACTATTCCTTTTTACTATCTCAACTGCTTACCTTATAGTAAGTAGAGGGAGTACCTGCACTACGCTCAAAAATACACGTTTTGAGACTCCCTGAATAAAAAAAAACTTTTACAAAAACATCCGTGTGTGTGAGTGCCTATGAACAGCATAACTCGGCTACATACCAAACTTGGTATTTAAGTTCAGCATCTTCCAAGGATGCGACACGAAGATTTTCAAGAAAAGCCTCCATCCCAAACTATCTCCCCTACATGGAAATTTTTTAGATAATTTTGATTTTTTGAAAAATGGCAGTAACCATTTTGATTAAAATACCACGTTTAAGATATTTTCATGACAAATAAAATGTATACCTTGAATTTTCTGAGAATAACTTCTGAAGTAATCTTTTTCTGAACCTTTTTTTTATAATTGGTAAACCGTTAGATACAGACAAAATATTATACACGAAAAGTGTGGATCTAGTTAAAGCACACAATTTATGTTATCTACTTGTATATTGTGGAATTAACTATTCCTTGTTATTGCTTTGAATTTTCATATAATTATGTTTTCTGTGATGGGAAGTGGTTTTGTTGTTTATTTTTTTCTCGCGTTTATCCAAAGAGCATGACAATACAAAGCCATCACATTCATTAAACGTCTGACAATCGCTTTACCCACTGTAACCTACAACGAAATGTGTAAATGTGAATTGAAAATATATGCAATGAACATGAAGCAGGTATAGTAACAGAGTTTTGTGAGAACAGTTTGTAGAAAAGTGACTAGAGCAAGTCATGTATTGACATAAGATAGAATTTCAAGGCTACACGGATATGAATATCGCTTTAGCCACGAGCTTTATTACTTTCTCTACTACGTATAGAAAGTAGGGGAAGTATTGTATTCCACTCAAAAATTCGATACCGAGATTTCACCGGAAATATATGTTTTGAGACCCCCTGAATCCAAAAAAAGCATTTTTGGAAACATGTCCGAGTGTGTGTTTGTGTGTGTGTGTGTGTGTGTGTGTGTGTGTGTCTCTGAACAGCATAACTCAGAAACGAACAGTCGAATAAACACCAAACTTGGTATTTAGGTTCAGTATCTTTGAAACGGCAACTCTAGGCCGAGCCCAAGAACTATAATTACAGATAACTTATTAATTAACTTTTAGTGATGTTAAATCGTATTATGTAAATATCTTTTTCTCATACTGCTTGTATATTTTAAGAAGGGTGATTTAACATTATGTATCTATCTAGGTTATTAATATTAGTAGAGTTATAAATGGTTTAAGGTAAATAATTTAAGCGCTAGGTTAAAATACTGTCCACGGTGGAACGTTTTAGCTACAGGAATAGTGCTTTCGAAGGCAGAAAACCTAGTTTTATTACCTCTCTCCGGTCGCTGTGCTATTATTCCTACAGCGAGGGTGTAGAGCCTTTGTCCCATTATTTGATAATTCGCCGTGACCAAGTGAGTGAGAAAGACAACCTTAACGGTAAATGTAGGAAAAGCCGCGATTTATATTAAAATTGGACCAATGAGATCCCTGAAAGTTTATTCGAAATAGTTAGACGCGTCGAGTCGCGCTAAAAATGGACCAATAGGAAAGGAAGCAGCCTCAGGAGCCTGAGACTATAAATGGATCTGTTTGGGGAAATTTCGGGGCAGTTTATGTCATGTGTGGTCAGGGAGAGATGCTGCAGGATGTGTGAGATATCGCGCCAAAAAGGGAATCAAGTCAAATTTGTCATGTCAGCTTAGTATTGCATTTTATTCGAGAGTTTTCGTAATGTGTGGTCAGGGAGAGATGCTGCAGGATGTGTGAGATATCGCGCCAAAACAGGGAATCAAAATAGTTTTAGCAACACACCTAAGATCCGCTACTCTGAAAGCGACAATAAGAATAGTTATATTTCGTGACATATCCACGCCATAGTCTAACAGCGGTGGACAGTATTTTACAGCGGCAATACCAGTTTTGTATACTACGAGTGTTAAATTAAATAAAAAGAAACGGCAGTGTCATCTTTTCATAAACAAAGCAAGTCTATGTCTTCCTATATCACCACCCGAGATCTACGTTTTCCTTTACCGAGGATAAGTCCATGCTCCCATATAATTTAAGGAAAATTACTGCAGCTAGCCGAGGATAAATTGAAGAACCAACACGCTGAGAACTTCTGGAAGCAACGGGAGAAGCATCAAGGTAAGCTACAGCAACGGATGAGGAGGTGATCGCCGCAAACTGGCTCCCAAACGTGGGGCTAACAAACGTTAAGATCGCCGCAAACTGGCGCCATAACGTGGAGCTCGAAGGGAAGAACGACACAAACGGAGGACTAGGAAACAACGAACAGACGAAGAATCTTCAGAGGAAAGGGGCACAGCAGAACAAAATTACAACGCGAACTTCTAGTCTACCTACGTGGGACAACAAAACAGCTGAGAGCATCGCTTCTAGAACTTCACCAGGATTCGAACCCGGAACGCATCAGTTAACATAAAAAAAAATACAGGTTAGAACATTTATTCAAAAACAAACAAAAAGGCATGCAGAGTAGTGACTCAGTTTTGGTGAACACATGCTATTGAGAGGGGGTAAAGTCATTACTAGGGAGGTAGAACTTGCTAACGGAACCATGAGTAGGTCAAGGGAAGGTTCAGAAGAACTGGATGGGGAGGCTATTGTCAGCATAACAACAGATGGAAAAAATATGGGCGCAGCAGAGGTAGAAGTGAGGCTGGAAAGTCAACCACCGATTGAGCAGGTCATTGACGCAGGTCAAAACCAGCTGCTAATATTGCTTCAACATTTGAGCACAAAGATAGACGAGATGGGTAAGGACTTAAATGAGCAGAGGAAGGACTCACGTGAACAAAATAAAAATTTAGAGGGGAAATTAGATGAGCAGAGTAAAAACTTAAAAAATTTAAGTGAACAAAATAAAAACTTAGAAAGAATCTTAGATGAGCGGGGTAAGATCTTAAATGAACATAGTAAAAAGTTAGAGAGTATAGTAGATGAGCATAGTAAGAACTTAGAAAGCATATTCAATGAACATAGTAAAAAGTCAGAAAGCATAGTAGATGAGCGGGGTAAGATCTTAAGTGAATATAGTAAAGACTTAGAAAGAATCGTAGGTGAACAAGATAAGAATCTAGAAGGGGAATCAAATGGGCATAATAAGAACGTAGAAAGAATCGTAAGTAAGCAGAGTAAGGACGTAGAAAGAATCGTAAGGGAACAAGATAAGAATGTAAAAGGTGAATCAAATGAGCATAATAAGGACTTAGAAAGAAGCGTAAATAAGCAGGGTAAAGACTTAGAAAGACTCGTAAATAAGCAGAGTAAGGGCTTTGAAAGAATCGTAAGGGAACAAGATAAGAATGTAGAAGGGAAATCAAATGAGCAGAGTAGGAACTTAGAAAGAATCGTAAATGAGCAGAGTAAGGACTTAGAAAGAAAATTGAGTGAACAGAAAAAGGATTTCGAAGGGAAATTAAGTAAGCAGAATAAGGACTTAGAAAGAAACTTAAGTGAACAAGATAAGAATGTAGAGGGGAAATTAGTTGAGCTGATGAAGGGGAAGTTAATAGAAACACTTGAAGGGAAATTACCACAGACACTAGAAACTAAAGATCCGAAAACACTAACGGGAGAAGAGACGTTAAAGAAAGCTTTTGAAAGAATGTCAAAGAGGGCGCAGAAAAGAAAGCAGGAATTTAAAACAAAGAAGCGAAAGAAATGGTTGATCGAACTTAGAGAATTAGTATTGGTATAAAAAAAAAACAAAAAAGACATAATATCATTGATCCTGACTGTACAGTGCCTGGAAAGGAGAGCTTTCACATGTGAGTGAATGAATTATCTTAAGCAGCTGTGCAGAAAAATTTTTTTCATTACTAAAGAGACTTGAGTATTAAATGCTCATTAGTGAAAGTGAAGAAGAACAAGAAACACCTTTGCCATTAATATGTTTCAGTTTCTTTCTGTTTGAATAAGTTTGTCTTAAGGTTGAAACAGCTTTTATTGTCAGAATATTTGTTATTTTTTTATATTTAGCAATATTTGTAAATTATTAATTGGTTGGTATGCTAGCAATATGCTGACAGTTTTCTTTAAACATATAAATTAGTTTTATTAATTATAAAAAAAAAGAGGTATCATAGAAGGGAAAATTTATTTAAAGGTCCATACAGGGTGATTTACATTTGAGTTACAAGAAATAAAGAATTCCAAGATCCTAGGGAGATATCATAAACAGTTGCTCAAACCATACAAATGTTTAGAGAATGAGAAGGGTGAAGAATGTAATGAAAACAATCAGGTTAGTTTTACTCAGAATTAGGTAGCAACCCTACAAATAGTAAAGGTAATACACCCGATAAATAAGGACATAAGGAAATAAATAAATGCATAATAATTATTATGTACCAACATGTATGTAAATAGATTTAATTTTAGAACTTAAATTGGGTATTAGAGTATTTGTATGCGTCACAAGTTATTCGTGTGCGGGAAATGTATTGTGTATAAGAATGTCTCTCGGAAACCTGTTTTTAAAGGGAGAGTGTAGAGTGAATGACCCAAATATAAACATCACCGGTTTGTCAGAGCCCTTGTGAAGGAGCAGGTATAGCGAAGGGTCTCTGTCAACAAAACAAACGAACAAAGGCCATAATCAGAGGAATTATTCTGTAAAAGAAAATTGTATCAAGTGTTGAAAAATTTATTCTTTTCCAGAACAGGGCAATTTGAAACGGCAACTCTAGGCCGAGCCCAAGAACTATAATTACAGATAACTTATTAATTAACTTTTAGTGATGTTAAATCGTATTATGTAAATATCTTTTTCTCATACTGCTTGTATATTTTAAGAAGGGTGATTTAACATTATGTATCTATCTAGGTTATTAATATTAGTAGAGTTATAAATGGT
The DNA here is from genome assembly GCA_030765065.1 of Deroplatys truncata. Lineage (NCBI taxonomy): Eukaryota > Metazoa > Arthropoda > Insecta > Mantodea > Mantidae > Deroplatys > Deroplatys truncata. Next base: position 50,140,502 of record CM060985.1, read on the forward strand.
TTAAGGTAAATAATTTAAGCGCTAGGTTAAAATACTGTCCACGGTGGAACGTTTTAGCTACAGGAATAGTGCTTTCGAAGGCAGAAAACCTAGTTTTATTACCTCTCTCCGGTCGCTGTGCTATTATTCCTACAGCGAGGGTGTAGAGCCTTTGTCCCATTATTTGATAATTCGCCGTGACCAAGTGAGTGAGAAAGACAACCTTAACGGTAAATGTAGGAAAAGCCGCGATTTATATTAAAATTGGACCAATGAGATCCCTGAAAGTTTATTCGAAATAGTTAGACGCGTCGAGTCGCGCTAAAAATGGACCAATAGGAAAGGAAGCAGCCTCAGGAGCCTGAGACTATAAATGGATCTGTTTGGGGAAATTTCGGGGCAGTTTATGTCATGTGTGGTCAGGGAGAGATGCTGCAGGATGTGTGAGATATCGCGCCAAAAAGGGAATCAAGTCAAATTTGTCATGTCAGCTTAGTATTGCATTTTATTCGAGAGTTTTCGTAATGTGTGGTCAGGGAGAGATGCTGCAGGATGTGTGAGATATCGCGCCAAAACAGGGAATCAAAATAGTTTTAGCAACACACCTAAGATCCGCTACTCTGAAAGCGACAATAAGAATAGTTATATTTCGTGACATATCCACGCCATAGTCTAACAGCGGTGGACAGTATTTTACAGCGGCAATACCAGTTTTGTATACTACGAGTGTTAAATTAAATAAAAAGAAACGGCAGTGTCATCTTTTCATAAACAAAGCAAGTCTATGTCTTCCTATATCACCACCCGAGATCTACGTTTTCCTTTACCGAGGATAAGTCCATGCTCCCATATAATTTAAGGAAAATTACTGCAGCTAGCCGAGGATAAATTGAAGAACCAACACGCTGAGAACTTCTGGAAGCAACGGGAGAAGCATCAAGGTAAGCTACAGCAACGGATGAGGAGGTGATCGTCGCATCTTCCAGAGATGCGACACGAAGGTTTTCAAGAAAATCCCCCACCCCTGATTACCTTTACATGGAACATTTTTCGAAAATTTTAATTTTCTAAAAAGTGGCTTTAACGGTTTTGATTAAAATATATGTTTAAGATATTTTCATGACAATCGAAATGCATATCTCGAATTTTCTGGGATTGTGTCCAAAAGTATTCTTCATTGTGAACGACTTTTGCATAACTGGTAAACCATAAGAGATAGACAAAATTTAACTACACAAAAAATGTAGATCCCATTAAAGTACACAATTTATGTCATATACATTTTTTGTTTAATGAACCATTTCCGAGATATTCCTTGTTGTTTGTTTGAATTTTCCAATGCAAGAAAATTAGCAATAAGAAAGAGTCTGAAAATGTTTATCTATGAAGTAGATGGAGGATAAGCGTTTGTAAAAATAGTTTGTACAAGAGTAGAGAAAGTCATGTGAGTGCAACACATCAAAATTTTTTTTAAAGCAACGGTTCGAGAAAATCCGTGCAGCTGCAAGTTCTTGACACACTTTGGTCGGCTTTCGGGCTTACGAATGGTCATAGTGTTGACACATTTCTTTGGAGTCAGTAATGGACTGCCCGTTGTTTATGCTCTGCTTTTACAAGTCAGGTGATGGAACACAACCACGTGTTAACAGTTCCACGTTACTTTGTATAAATCCTCAAGCATTTCATCAAAGGACGTTATCGTTCGGACAATACTTACAGTTTTGTTTGTGGAGTCCAACACGTGTTGGTATGAGATTAAGCAATACTTTTGGAGGAGTCAATAATTAGGAAGATAGTCCAGAATTAGGGAAGATAAATACTTAATGCTCTCCTTTATCAAAAATAGGCAGTCAATGTTTCAACACTTTCTCAGAAATATATTCAAATGAGTTTGAAGTTCCGTAAGGATCTGCATTGGGATCTCTACTTTTAAATGTGTATGTTAATGATTTAAGATCATATATATGCGGAATGTAGGCTAATGATATTCGTTTTACTGTGTCATCAGAATTTGTAAATAACCCAAATGAGAAAGTATTAAAAGCTGTTGCTAACTTTAAAAATCTGATGCTTTAGACTTACATGACTTTCCCTACTCCTGTACAGAGTATTTTACAAACGCTTATTCGTTGCGACAAAGTGAGGAAAAGGAATTGGAAGTGTTAGAAATGTGGATGTGGAGAAGATTGGAGCAAATAGACAGGTAAAATAACTGATGAATCTCGAATTTTCTGGGAATGTCTCCAAAAGTATTCTTCATTGTGAACCACTTTTGCATAACTGGTAAACCATAAGAGATAGACAAAATTTTACTACACAGAAAATGTAGATCGCGTTAAAATACACAATTTATGTCATATACATTTTTGTTGTTGAGTGAACCATTTTCGAGATATTCCTTGTTATTCCCTTAAATTTTTCAATACTTTATTTTCTCAAATGGGAATTCGTTAGTCGTTTTTTTTGGCTTGGATATGCAAAGAGTATTAATCTGTGGCAAAGATTATGGTGCTGCACATAGCAACCAGCTATTAAGAGAGATGTCTATGCTTAAAGGCTACTGTATTTCTATATTGCCCTTGCAATTACAAAACAAGGGGAACATAGTACGCCTTAAGCGATAGTCAAATATTTTTAGAACTGGTCACTATGTGTAAAATGTAATTCTCTTTGCATGTCAAAAGATCGTTTCTGCAAATGCTTATCTCGATTAATATGAAATAGATGGAGAATAAGAGTTTGTAAAAATAGTCTGTACAAGAGTAGAGAAAGTTATGTGAGTGCAACACATAAGATTTTTTTTAGAATGCCATTGTGCTTGTATTTTGTTTGTTTGTTTTTTCTTTCAGTGCAAAAGTGACCAAATAGATTGATATGATATCTTGGTCTATAAGTAACTAATATTCTACTTAGAAAGTAGATTATATGGCATATTTATTATTTCCTCCATAGGTACAAGATCATAAAAATCGAAATGCATTGTTTATTATTGGGAATTTTTTAAAATGAACTTCATAAAAGTTGATGAACACTTTCTCACAAATTTTACTACTAATTTCGTTAGGATGACATTTAAGAAGTTGTATAAAATGTTCCTTAAAATTACCGAGTGTGCATAAACCAGTTAGCCCAGGAGAAGTAACGTTCGATCGCATAAGAAGCACAAAGAATTGGCACAAGGTTTTGCACAGCTTACTACGTTTACATAAAAAACAGTTTTATATCTAAGCTGCACAGAAAGGAGAAGGAACTGGGGGGTGGAGTAACAGAGAGAGGAAAAGACAAGGGACTGGAAAGAGAGGCAGAGAGTGAGAAAAAGAGGAGCAGGTGAGACCGTGAAAAAGGAAAAACGAAGTGTGAAGAATCTCGACATAAAATGCGAGCTCTCTAGCTCTTTACGTATTTCTTGGTTTACTGATGCTTTGTTTGGAAATTCTTTAGTCATTTTTCAAGTGAGTGATTAGGAATGAACTGATAACAAATTCAGCATATCTGAAGAACTGTCGGACGTTTAGCAGCACTAAAATAAACAAACACGCGTTCAAATACCTGAATCAAAACTAAGCGAGCGAAAACAGGAGCTCTAAGGTTTATTTCTTGCTCAAAACTATTCTTGAACATTACAAAATCAAATTTGGACCATACTTTGGTTCGTTTAAATACCGCTGCAGCGAGGAAGTTCCAGTTAGGGGTTCTTTTATTTCCATAGGATCTACCAGAGGGAACATTGTATTGCACCCGAAAATGATATTGAGACTTCACCGAAAGTGCATGTCTTGAAGCCCCCTAAATAAAAAAGTGAGCTCGAGTGTATATGTGTGTATGTGAAGAAACAACTCAAAAACTAAAAGCTAAGTAAATACCAAACTTAGTATTTAATTTCAGTATCTTTCAAAGATGCGAAACGAAGATTTTGAAGAACATACCTCGCCCCAGGCTACCCACGTATGGAAATACTTTTTATTTTCTCTAAAATGGCTTAACGATTTTTATGGAAATGTCACAGTTTTATATATTTGCATGATATAAAATGTATAGCCTGGATTTTGTATACAGAACCTGTAATCTTTTTCATTGAATGCTTGTGCTATAATTTTGTATTACTGACAAACCTCAAGACAGACAAAAAAGCTTGCTTCACAAAAACGCAGATCACTTTAAAACACACAATCTATGTTAAATACTTTTTTGTAGCATTAACCTTTTCCCAAACATGCTTTGTATTTGTTTTGAAATTTCCAGTAGTTAACCACACAGTTGTTAACTACTGGAAATTGTTTCTCTCGATGCAATTGAAAGAGTATGAACTTTCTAAGCCAACATAGAGTGATGTTGTTCCCCTTTGTACCTACAACGAAATGTATAATGAAACTATTTCTTCAAGTTTTTATTTCGATTAAGTAGGAGGAAGAATACGTTTTTAATAATAATTTATAGAAGAGATAAAACTAACGTTATGGGTAGGAAAGTTATATGGATGATTACTTATGATTTCTTCTTCTTTTTTTTGTATATCTCCAGAATATCTTTACACTAAGCGACTGACATTTCTAACGTTTGTAGTTTGTGTTGTAGTTTAAATTTATAGCTTCAGAAGATGAAATTATAGAGGTTAACTGTTTCTCCGGATAAAACAGTATCCTTTAATCGTTAAATATTCATTTTTGTTGCTCATGAACTAACGGCGAACTTGCATTGAGTGATTTGCGAGTTTAGTTTGGATTCAGAAAGTACAGCCTATGAAGTAAAGGAGAAGGCTTCATGGGTTTTTTAGGGAATCAGTTGAACAAACAATAAAGTCACAGCCTGGCTGTTCAAAGCCTATAATGCCTTGTACTATCCAGCACAACTTTACAGTAGTATTTTCATATACCTACTCTGAAGTTGGTGGTTGCTTCTACGTATGAAAAGTCGATTTGAAGTAGGAGTTGTATCGTATTTCAACTGTTGGGGAGCTGAACTTGTAGTAGTTGCAACGACACGTATAGTAAACAGTTTCCGGTAGCCTTCGCCCCAAATGAACTTTCAGGTGGCCTTTGCCACAAGTTTAAAAAAAATATATTAACTTTTTAATTAAACTGTTTCTTTAAATATTTAATATTTATGTTTGCCTCGGCTGCGTCAGCATTTGTTAGAGACACGTTTATCTTAGGCAGGGTTGTGATACGACTAAGAATGTAGGCTTACACAGATTATAATTTTACTTCACTTCTTTTTATTAATACTTGATACGATTAAAATAACACTTCACTGATATAGAGAGCTGTGAGATTCTTTTTTATTTATTAATTAATTACTTTTTAACATGTATACTATTTTTGTCTCACACGAATAGGTATTAAATCTCTCGAGGACACACAAGCAACGCATCCAGTTATGAGCACACTCTGCAGGTAACTGAATGGATTTCAACCGTCTAAACTTGTAAATTTCTGTATTTCAAGTCTCTGATTGGCTATTCCTACTCCAATAGAGTATCTGCATTTAACTAAAGCTTTTTCTGGTTGTTGATTGGCTATTTTTAAACTGTCTCAAAATTACATTATTGTTTCCAAGAATCACAAGTAGTACTGTTAAACTTTCTTACTCATTATTGACTCAAGGTTACCTCATTGTTACCTCTTTGTTAGCTACTTTTAACGTATTATTCTCACAGCCCCTATATTATTAAATTACGTAATGCATTCACATAACATTATTGAACATGTATACAATAATATAAGCATATGCAATGACTGTTACATACATTTTACAAATTGTTACATACACATATTGCTTCAAGGTGGGCTGTTATTGAATTTACATATTAGATAATTTGACTGAAATCATTTAAGTGTTAATAATACTGCCTCAACTCTTAGGTTACTAAAACAAATAATTCTCAGCTGCATTGATTGATGTAGCAGCAGCACAACACAATAGAAAATGTGCTGTCTCTCTTTCCCAAACCTGATACTTCATCCTACCCTCTTCCCAATAATAAAACCGCTCTTTTGAGAGAGTTAATAAAAATTATTGGTAATCGCTACAGAAATCCTAAATATCCACAAATTTCAAGAATTTAACTAAACTTTTTATGAGACTATTTAGCTCATGGTCCCGAAAGTCAACGCATTTCTGATGATTTACGGCTTCCTGCGGATAATCAGAGGTTTCCGGTCAGTGTTGCTAATACAAATTCACTTGCCGGTTGCAGTGTAAAAATTCACAATGAAATATATCTCCGCACACAGCTTCTTTGACCAAACTATCCATACAGTAATAAATTAATGAACAGTATCACTCGAAAATAATACGTTGTGAAATCTAGAGCCTACAAGAAGAGAGAATGTACATCAACATCCTCCATTTCTAATAACAAAACATCTGGTGTTTGCAAAAAGAAAGGAATTCCAACACCTTTTAATCTTAACAATTGTGTGTATTAAAGTTCCCTATTAAATGTTATCCCATGAAGTGTTAAAAGTAGGATTTCATTTTGTTAGTTCCAAAGTTAGGTTTTAGACTTATTTTTAGCTTCTGCTTTTGTATTATTCGCTGAAATAGTCAAACCAAATCTAACGCGAGGCTGTTATTCCTTAATATAACAATCTTTTGTTAGATTACTTATAAAATTTGCTTTCGCGGACCTACGTACCTAACTTCCCAAAAAGTAATTTAAATAAAATAAAATCGAGTTTCATAGGGAATGCCCCACGCAATGAAAATTTCTCCTCGAATGTAGTACTTTATAATCAAAGATTAAGTTCTCTGTAACATTAAAACCTTTCTTGGAAAATTAATTCAGTTTTTTAAACATCATGTATCAAATCATTAAACTCCTAAATAAAAAAGCATAGGTACTTAGTATTAAGAAAAGACATTTTAGCTCTCTTCTCCACCTTCAGAGAACGTACACTGAAAATAACAAACTGAATAAAAATTGCACCGTGTGGGATATTTAAAGTAAGAAAGCAAGATTACCAGAAAATAAAGTTTGAAATTTTACAGGTCACTTGCACAAGTTCTGGCATTTAAATGACAGAAAGGTAAAACCGAAATGGCTCCTGACTCTATATTGTTTGAGGACTTTTGCTCTGTGAAAAAGTTTAAAAATGTTTATGGAAATTTCCCGGAAATTTAATATTGTATACCCTTAAAGCGAACAGTATAAAGTTTTAATATAATACATTAGCACATTATAGGTTCGGAGTCATGCTGTTTTTCACTAAAATGTGACCAAAATTCATGCTAAACTAAACAGCTTATGCATAATAATAACAACAATAAAAATAATATATATACAGGGTGATGCAGTAATTTGTATCACACATTATTTAAATGTAAAGAGTGATTATAGTATGAATATGCATTTTTGTGTGACATTAATTTGAGATATTTGTTTATTGTAATTATTGTTGAGAAGTAAGTTTTTAATGCCTCACTGAAACTGACAATAATAGCGTGCAATAATGCAGCGAGGGGGTGAGCTGTTTATCATTATTGGAAACGAGGAAGTTACGTAATGTTGGCGCGTTTAGAATCTTCTGGAACATTTACCTTGAACATATGTATTCATAATTTTCATTGGATATTAAAAATAGACGCTAATGTTGGCGCGTTTTATTAGCCAATTGCAGTTCAGTTATAATCTTTAGGCATATCTGGGTGAAAGTGTATAAAAGGTAGGTTAGAGGTAAAGACCCCGTCAGTTCATTGAAAATATTTGTAAAGTACACGTCGCCTTCAGTCAGTCAGTTCATCGAAAGTATTTGTACGGCACACGTCGGATATCAATTTGCAGGTTACGCGTAACAGAGTTATGAAAAATCTCAAGTGTGATAAAGTTAATTATACAAAAAGTTGAAGTACGCGAATTAAGAAATATCAGTAATGAAGTTATTATAACAGTTTCAGTTTGGCGAGTGTCAAGATCAATGTGTAAATGTGATAGTTAACGTGTTCGACAATAAAAGTGTAAAACAAATTTCTTTCATCAGTGTTATCTTTGGATAAAAGATTCCTTTCCGTTTACACAACCTGTATAAAGAGAAGTGCTCGACCCAAGAAAAAGATAATAGCTAGCCGGAGGACAGAGAACCAAATTTAAATAAAATAACAGTAGCATTATTTCAAACGAACATTAATATTGCCGCAAATTGCTAACACCAGATGGAGCTAACAAGCCTAACAAATGAATCACGTCACAAGATGGCTTCAACGCGTGAAGTAAACACACATACACAAACATTATAAGTAATACACTCGCAAATTGGTTCCCAAATGTGGGGCTAACAAATACAAACAATAAATAAATAAATATAAGTAAAACCATCGCAAATTGGCGCCCAACGTGGGGCAGTTAAAATTATGTAACCAAACAAAACAAAAGCAGCACAATATAAGATCTTCAAGTTCTAATAATTTACGTAAAAACATATTACGTAAGCACTATACACCCGCAAATTGGCGCCCAACGTGGGGCTAACAAAACAAACAAACCATAAATGTTATCGCAAATTGGCTCCCATACGTGGGGCAGTTAAAATTATGTAACCAAACAAAACAAAAGCAGCACAATATAAGATCTTCAAGTTCTAATAATTTACGTAAAAACATATTACGTAAGCACTATACACCCGCAAGGGTGAACTATTTAAGTTGGGACTGTAAATATCTCCAAAACTAAGCGTTGTAGAAAGAAATGTCTTGGATAAAAGTTTCTTGATATTATGGGGGAAAGTAAATGCCATTAGTTGTGTTTTGTTTGGAGACGTTATGATAGTCATTGTAGGGTCAATTTAATTTTTTTAAATGGGAACCTACAATTCGAGTCAAATTAAATTGATCCTTCTAAAATGACCATCACAACGTCCTCCAAATAAAACACGATTAATGGCATTTACTTTCTTCCATACTATCAAGTAGCTTTTGTTTAAGACATTTCTTTCTACAACGCTTAGTTTTGGAGATATTGTACAGTCTCAACTTAAATGGTTCACCCTGTATATGAGAAAGCGTGGAAGTAAATTTTCTTATGCAACTCAAACCTTTTTATTATAGGTAGATTGTTGCTCAAGCTAATTATGTATTATTTAATATAAAAAGAAATAAATGAATAAGCACATAAACAATAAACGTAATACAGTACCTATATGCATACCATTAAATACTGTTATTCACATTTCAAAGTGAAAAAAGAATAAAACGGAGTACTAGTGCTTTGCACTGGTTAAAAAAAAGAAGTAACTTTTCCTTTGCTTCTTTTATTTATCCATACAGTCATACACTAGTCGATTATATGCACTAATTACAGAAATGCTGTCATCATTTATGATTTGCAATCATAGATATCGTCGTGTAATTTCTAGAACTTAAATTATCTCATGCACAGTGGAAAAAACTGTCATTATTTAGGCCTAAATCATTACCGTCATCATCCGAATCATCAGATGCAATCTGGGGAAGAATGACCTTGCCCGACAGTATTGTTAACAAGTGCATAGTAATGTTGTGAACCGAAATATTGATGCCTCACCCAACATGCCCACTGTTTAGTATACAGAAAGTATACATAATATATATTAACATAAACACAAGTATACATGAGTAAATAAATTAATATATTTCATACATGGGGGCCAGGTAAATGTGACATCAACGAGAAAACGTATAATTGAACTAAATATTAATGGACAAAGTTCGATACCCAAACATACAAGTGAGGTTTCAATTACAACAACAACAACAACAATAATAATAATAAGTAGTTTGTGTCACGTTGAACATTTGTAAATAAACAACCTGTCACAAACATTAGGCGACTGTCTCTGTAGTCGATTGGTGAATGCTCTGAATTTTCAACCCAGTTGTCTGGGGTTCAATTCCCGGCTGGGGAGATTTTTGTTTAATTAGAATCTTTCCCCACCCTCCTCAGAGTGGTGTGAATGCGGGTGTGTTTCAAATTAAATATGTATAAAAAAACAACTTAAAGAAACTACAGTCTACGAGTTGTTTTTCAAGCCAAAGACTCCGATAAGACTGTAGAAGTGAAAGGAGGCTATGCAAATTAAACAATGATAAATAAATAAAAAAAAGTAAGCGTTTAACTTTTATAATGCCACACTTATCCTAAAAATGAATAAGAGAGATTTTTAGACTTTTAAAAATCTTTCCCTCGTTATTACATTCTGATTCTCTCTAAATAGGATTTCAAGGATTTAGCCCACATATTCGTTCCTGTTAGTTTATTCTCTGTGGTTTGGAATTAAACACACTAGAAAACAGCTGACGACTATAAAGTTCCATTCTGTTGTCATATTCGTATTATAGTAATTAATATTACGAATTTTACGTAAATTAATTAAAAACAGCATGTGATGAAATTTGGAAAGTAAAACTGAAGGGTATTTACAGTATATCATGATTCATCTGAGTGCCGGAGGGCACATGATGCAGCTGCGCTTACGCCCGTTTTGCAGCGAAGCGAGTAAGCAACACTTGTGGGCTGGGTTCTCGTTGTAGCCTTGAAAACTTGCCTGTGCCTCCCCCTCCCCCCAGCATCCAAGACCACGGACAGCTTGCCCTCTAGGCCTCGTTGGATTTCTTGCAGGTGTCAGGCACTACGTCTATCAGCTGAGTGCTCCCCTCCTTACACTGTTGCCACGTTGCTGTTTGTTTACATACTCGTGCAGCGGTTCTCCGATCGATTCCCGTCCACGGCGATCTCGAGGACAAACCGCGGGGTGTCATGTAGGATTGTGGCAAGTAGGGCGAGGGTTATGATTGCCGTTACCCCGAGTTGCAGCAGAATTAAGGTTTGTTTTGGTGCAAGATGTGGCAACGCCGTTGGAGTAACAACAGCTGAGAGGTGGATGACCAGGATTAGTCCCCTCTCTTTCTTGTAGACGCTCTCGCTTGCACTCCTTGACGGCGCGACGTCTATTCTGCCCCAACAAAAGAGACAACAAAAAAGTGATGGGGGAAGAAGAAGAAGCAGCACAAGATGTACGATGACTACTGGTTCTCCTGCTGCCGTATTACTGATCCGGGGAGGAATAACCTGGCACTAGGAGCGTTGCCTTCTGTTTTGGCTTTACCTCATTACGTGCCCTGTAAAAAACACACACATTTCTTATTGACCTCAGCATTTTCCTCGTATTTGTTTATTTACTTTTACAACGCTTCTGTACTATACCTCCCAATTTTAGATCATTAAAATATACATTACCTAACAACTACAATTGGGAAAACCTGAAATGGCCTTTATATTTCAGTGTGACACGTCTGTCCCAACATAAGCCTTTACCTAATTTTTATGGCTCCACAAGTTTTTGCTTTCCCTAACGTCATATAAGAAAGCATATATTACATTCTGCCCAAAAAATCGTGTCGACATTTCACCAGAAACATATGGTTTGAGATCCCTGAATAAAAAAAATCTGATGTGTTACATTCACATGACTTTCTCTCCCTCTCGCTTATTAGTGTGTATACAGTTATTCTTAGGGACGTTTATTTTCCGATCTACTTCTTTTTATTCGCGAAAAACCTTTTTGGAAATAGCTACGTTACACATTTCGTTATAGATGGAAAGGGAATAGTGATAGTAAAATGTTTTATAACTAGACACTTTACAGTGGCCTTAAAATTGTGTACTCTTTCCAGGACTCGCGAAAAATAACTAAAAACAGCAGGACTTTAATATAATAAGTATTGAAGAATTCGAACCATTAATAACGGATATCTCGTAAATGCAAAAAAAGTTATTTGAAATAAACTGTATGTTTTAGAGAGATCTAAGGTTTTTTTTGTATGCAATACGTTTCCGCCTATCGGTTAACGTTTACCAATAATAGAAGATTATACGAAATTCATTCCGAATGAAAGGGGCTTCACAGGCTATTCCAAGAAAATTCAGGATACGTATGCATGTTATTTGTCATGTGAATATGTTTAATTAATGGCATTTTAATCAAAATTGTGAGGCGTTGTTTTTAGAAAGTAGAAATTTTCGAAAAATGTCCTACATAAAGGGTAGTTTGGGGTGAGAATTTTCTTGAAAATCTTCGTGTAACTTCCTTGGAAAATACTGAACCTAAATACCAAGTTTGGCATTTATCCGACTATTGTTTTTGAATTATGCTGTGCACACACACATACACACAGACCTTTTTCTAAAAATGCTTTATTGTATTCAGGGAATTTCAAAATATGTATTTCCGGTGGAATCTCGACTTCGAATTTTTGGATGGCATGCAATACCTTCTCTACCTACAATGTAGGTGGTAGAGACTGTAAAAACGTTAAAGTCCGATAAATATCAAATTTGGTGTTCAAGTTCTTCATCTTCCCAGGAGGCAACGCGAAGATTTTCAAGGAAATTTGCTCCCCCTAAACTAGCCTTTTCATTGAAAAACGGTCGTTACTTTTGATCATTTCAAAAACGGCTGTAAACGATTTTCATTAAAATGCCACAGGTTTAATATATTTACATTAATAATAAAACGTATATGTTGAATCTTCTGGGAATAGCCTGTGAAGTCCTCTTCATTCGGAGTGAGATTTTTAGAATTTTGTATAACGGCTAAGCCATAAGAAGCAGGCAAAAGCTTACTACACAAAAAATATAGATGTCTTAAAGTACAAAATTTATTTCAAATATCTCTTTTGTGGCATTGGCCATTTCCGAGATATTTGTTGTTATCGGTCTGAATTTTTCAGTAGAGGAAGTGGGTATCTATTGCATTCAACACAAAAATTCGATACTGAGATTTCACCGGAAATGCGTGTTTTGAGACTCTCTGAATACAACAAAAAAGCGCGTATGTGAATTCTTTTTTCTGTTTACGGCATAACTGAAAAACGATAATTTGGTTCACTACTAAACTTGGTATTTAAGTTCAGTGTCCTCCAAGGATGAGGCAAGAGGCTTTTCAAGAAAATACCCCCACCCTAAAATAGCTTTTACAATTGAAAATTTTTGAATATCTTTGTTTTTCTCGAAATTTGCTTTCACGAATTTGATAAAAATACTATATCTTTAAGATATTACATGACTGATAAAAATGTATGTTGTGAATATTCTGGGGTTACTCTGTGAAGTCGTGTTTGTTCAGAATAAATTTTGTATAAATGGTAAATCATAAGAAATAGGCAAAAACCTACTGCATAAAACCTGTGGTGTATTACATTCATATGAATTTCTCTACCACACTAGGTATATATTATTTCTATGCAGCTTCTATAAACTAGTCTTACAAAAGCTTGTTCTTCTATCTACTTCCTTTTAATCGAGATAAACCTTCACAGAAATAGCTTAATTACACATTTGGTAATCGGTACAAGAGGGTAGAGAAATCCGAATCATTAGACAGATGTTTAAACGCAAATCGCTATATGCTGGCTTTGAAATCCCAGTCTTTGCGAGAAACAACTGAATAGTGAAGTAGTTTGTTGCTTCACGTATGGAAAGCCGATTTGAAGTAGGAGTTGTATTATAGTTCAACTGTTGGGGAGACGCAATTGAAGTAGTTGCAACTGCACGTATGGTAAAAAGTTTCCGGTAGCCTTTGCCCCAAGTTTAAAAATATTAACTTTGTAATTTTGACTGTTTGTTTAAATATTATATATTTATGTTTTCCTCGGCTGCGTCAGTATTTATATTTTTTTAGAGTCATGAATTTTTTAGCAGGGAGTGGTGCGACTGAAGAATGTAGGCTTACACAGATTATTATTTTACTTCACTCCTTTTATTAATGCTTGACACGATTTAAATAACACTTCACTGATAGATAGATAGATAGATAGATAGATAGATAGATAGATAGATAGATAGAGAGAGAGCTGTGAGATTTGTTTTTTTATTAAATACTTGCACTTTTTAACACGTAAACTATTTTTGTCTCACACAAAATACGTATTAAATTTCTCGAGGACGCATCTCGCGTCTGGTTAGAAACACTGTCTACAACCAACTGGTCTCTAATTTATAAATTTTGCTATATTTCAGTTCCTGATTGGCTAATCCTAGTACAATAGAATACCTTCATTTAACTAAAGCTTTTTCTGATTGTTGATTGGCTATTTATAAACTGTCTCAAAATTTACATTATTGTTGCTCCAATAATGACTAGTAGCATTATTGAACTTTCTTACTCATTATTGCCTCAAGGTTACCTCACTGTTACCTCATTGTTAGCAACTTTTAACCTATTATTCTCACAGCTCCTACATTATTAAATTACGTAACACATTCGCATAACATTATTACACTTGTATACAATAATATAACATATACAATGACTGTAATATACACTTTTTATATATTGTTACATACACATATTGCTTTAAGGCGGGCTGTTATTGAATTTATATATTATATAATTAGACTGGAATCATTTAAGTGTTAAAAATGCCTCAATTTGGAGTGGGGAATTTCCTTGAACATCTTAGTGTCTCATCTTTGGAAGAAACTGAGTCTGTGAACTCTATTATGCTGTTCACAGACACATGCATAAACAAAAGGACCTCAAACATGCATCGATATTGAAGTTTTGGGTGGAATACTGCTAGGTACTAGATAAGAGAAGTAACAAAGTAAACATGAGAGAAAAAGACTGGGCTGAGTTCTTTGTAATAACTGTTCGTACTATTGTGTAGGCACGAACATGCGTAGCAATTTAACAGCCAGATGAATGACTTTGCTGGCCTAAATAAACATTTAAGGCAACAAACGCTTCAAGAATAGACTTTTAAGATAGCAATAAAATTAACGTAAAACTGCGTGGTACAAACTTTATGGCGTCACTCTATAAATGCACCCACTACGTTTTTGAGGAGAATTTGGGTTAAGCTAGGCAAAAGTCATAAGGAAGAAGTCTTGCGTGTGTGTGTATACAAACGCTATGATTTACGCACGCTATTCCTATAGCAACCATTTTGCATAAAGAGAATACATCCAAAGCAATGCTTTATGTGCTGCGAGGACTTGAATTATTACCTCTAGGTAATAAATACTGCCATCGCTTTGACTTCCGTAAACTTAGGGTTGCACAAATGTTTGTTTTAGACCTCGAGAGAGTGGAAATATCTTGTAACCCATAGGGAGCCATGGTTGCTTGGTTTAGCCACAAAAAAGAAATACATCAGGGATGACGGCTTTGTGTTAAAACATTAATGTTAGGGGGGAGAGAGAGGTAAAGAAGAGGGAGGCAGTAACGATATTACTATTGAATATAAACCGAACATTTAGTTTATGACCAGTGATCAACTCTGACAACTGAATATGGAAATCCGGAATTTCAACCAAGCATAGCTACAATGTTATTGTTTTTGTTTCATCACTTTCATTTTATCGCACTTACGTGTAGTTGCTTTTATGCAGCTTCATCAGAACAGAGCAGTGAAACGTATTTTAGCGTCTTTGTATATTTAATTAGTGTTGTAGGCTTCAGTTTCCTTCAGTAATCAACTTATTTTATTTACTTTACTACTTACCTAGTATATTAAAGTAAGTAGTATTGCATTTCGTCTAAAAATTCTATGCCGAGATTTCATCGGAAATACATGTTTTGAAACTCCCTAAATCCAAAAAGAGCATTTTATAAAAAGGCTGTATGTGTATAACATAACTCAAAAAGGAAAGGACTATTAAATACCAAATCCCACTACTCCAAACTACACTTTACATGAAAAATTGATGTTATTTGTGATTTTCTCAAAAATGGCTCTAACGGTTTTGAATAAAATACCGTATGCGTAAGATATCTGCGAGATAAATGAAATTTGATGCTGTATTCCAGTTGCTAGAGACCACTCCATTAGACTATTCCTAACTAATGCATAAGCGGGTATGTTTAGCTATTTGCAGAACAGATAATATGTATATCTTGAATTTTCTGAGTACAGCCTATGAAGTTCTCTTCCTTCTGAACGACTTTTGTATAACTGGTAAACTGTAAACCGCACAAAAATGTAGAATCGGTAGTCAGATGTTGCTTCTCGCATGATATTGCAAGAAACAACTGAATAGCAACAGCATTTAAATGACAAAATATTGAACAATTCAATCCAATGATAACCGATATCTCGGAAATGGCTTATTCCACAAAATAAGTTATTTGAAATAAATTGTGTTTTTTATGGAGTTCTATATTGTGTTGAAACTTTTTTCTTATCTCTTATCGTTTACCAGTTATACAAAATTGTACAAAAATTCATTCCGAAAGAGGACTTCAAAGGCTATTCGCAGAAAATTATAGATGTATATTTTTTTTGATGGAAATATCTTAAACATATGGTGTTTTTATCAAATCGTTGAAGCAATTTTTTAGAGAGAGAGAGAGAGAGAGAGAGAGGGAGAGGGAGAGAGAGAAGGAAGGAAATATTCTCAATGTAAACTTTCCAGACTTTATAGAAAATCTTCTGTCGCACCCTTGGAAGACCAAGTCTGGTATTTAACTGGCTTTTCTTTTTTGAGTTATGCACAAATACACGAACTTTCACAGAGGCATGTTTCTAAAAATGCTTCTTTTCATTTTATCTACCACGTACATAGAAGGTTCATTCTACCTAAAAATTTGATACCGAAATTTCATCATAAATACATATTTTGAGGCCCTTTTCTAAAAAAGCATTTTTAGAAAAAGATCCGTGTTGTGCGTTGAGCATAACTCCAAAACGAAATGCCAAATAAATCTCAAACTTTGTATTTAGGTTCAGTACCTTCCAAAGATGCTACAAGATTTTAAAGAAAATCCCCCCACCACAAACTATCCTTTACAAGGAAAAGTTTTTAAAAATTTTGATTTTCTGAAAAACGCCTTAACGATTTTGATTGAAATGTCTTATATTAGGGATATTTACCTGAAAAATAATATGTATATCTTGAACTTTCTGGGAATAGCTTGCGAAGTCTTATTCATGAATTTTTTGGATTGGAGAACTTCAAAACTGTATTTCTGAAATCTCGATATTGAATTTCTGGGTGGAATACAATACTTCATCTTACCTACTACAGGTAAGTGGCAAAGAAAGTAAAAGGGGCGACAGTTGTTGGAACTAATGAGTCAGTTTGTTACGGGACAGCCCTGGGCTATAAGGAAGCAATATCGAATCATCCGATTACTGCCTTATGATCCCTCACTTGCTGGTTTGAGACGAGGGCAATGTTCCCATTGTGTCACGTGGAAACAGACTGAAAATTCGTTTAATGATTAGGTAATGACTCTACTTCTGTTAGGACGCAATAATTGAACTAGATTAGGGAATACAAACCAAGTATTGACAACATACCTAAATCTACCATTCGGAAATTATTTATGCCTTCATAGAGCTGAAGTTCTGAAAAATGCTCAGAAAAATAATCTTGTGTGTTACACTCACATGACTTTCTCTACTCTTGTACAAACTATTTTTACAAACGCTTATTCTCCATCTACTTCATGTTAATCGAGATATCGAGATATTAATCTTATTGCTAATTTTCTTGTAGATGCAAGGAGAATTGCTAGGCTTTAAGCGATAGTCAAATATATTAAGAGCTGGTTGCTATGTGTAATGCTCTTTGCATTACCAGGACAAAAAAAATGAATAACGAATTTCCATTTGAGAAAATGTAAAAGTATTGGAAAATTTAAGGGAATAACAAGCAATATATCGAAAATGGTTCACTCAACAAAAATTGTGTATTTTAATGTGAGGCAGTATTTTTAACACTTAAATGAGTTCAGTCTAATTATATAATACATAAATTCAATAACAGCCCACCTTAAAGCAATATGTGTATGTAACAATATATAAAAAGTGTAAATTACAATCATTGTATGTGTTATATTATTATATGCATGTAATAATGTTAAGTGAATGTATTATGTAATTTAATAATGTAGGAGCTGTGAGAATAATAGGTCAAAAGTTGCTAGCAATGAGGTAACAATGAGGTAACCTTGAGGCAATAATGAGTAAGAAAGTTTAATAATGCTACTAGTCATTATTGGAGCAACAATAATGTAAATTTTGTGACAGTTTATAAAATAGCCAATCAACAACCAGACAAACGCTTAAGTTAAATAAAAGTATTCTATTGGATTAGGAATAGCCAATCTGAGACTTGAAATACAGAAATTTACAACTTTGTACGGTATAAATCAAGCTAATTGCTTGTAGTCAGCGCTCATAACTGGACGCGTTGCTTGCAGACAGTGTTCCTAACTGGACGCGAGATGTGTCTTCGAGAAATTTAATACCTATTCTGAGTGAGACGAAAATAGTTTACGTGTTAAAAAGTGCAAACAATTAACAAAACACTCTCACAGCTCTCTATATAAGTGAAGTGTTATTAAAATCGTGTCAGGAATTAATAAAAAGGAGTGAATTAAAAAACTATAATCTGTGTAAGCCTACATTTTTCAGTCGCACCACCTCCCTGCTAAGACATTCATGTCTCTAAAAAAATAATAACACTGACGCAGCCGAGGCAAACATAAATATATAATATTTAAAGAAACAGTCAAATTACAAAGTTAATATTTTTAAACTTGGGGCATAGGCTATCGGGAACTTTTTACCATACGTGCGGTTGAAACTATTTCAAGTTCGGCTCCCCAACAGTTGAACTACAATACACTCCCTCAATGCCACCTACTTCAAATTGGCTCCCAAAGCGTGGGGAAAATAACAATACAACAAAATAACTTCTTCAAACGCGATCTACATTTTTTGTGTAGTAAACTTTTGTCTATCTCTTATGGTTTACCAGTTATACAAAAATCGTTCACTATGAAGAATACTTTTGGAGACATTCCCAGAAAATTCGAGATATACATTTCATTTGTCATGAAAATATCTTAAACATATGATATTTTAATCAAAATCGTTAGAGCCATTTTTGAGAAAATTAAAATTTTCGAAAAATGTTCCATGTAACGGGTAATTTGGGTGGGGGGATTTTCTTGAAAGCCTTCGTGTAGCATCTCTGGAAGATACTCAACCTAAATACCAAGTTTGGTGTTTATCCGGCTGTTCGTTTCTGAGTTATGCTGTTCACAGACACACACAGACACATACGCAGACACACACACATACACACACAGACACACACACGGACTTACTATACGTAGTAGAGAAAATAACTAGTCAATAGTGCATTTCTATTAGTGAAGTTTTCGTCTTCTCTACCGCTGAACTATAGCAAGTAGAGATATTATTGATGCCACCTAAAAATTCGATTTAGCGATTTCCCCGGAAATAAATGCATGGATCCGAAAATAAAACACTTTTAGAGAAAGGCTCGTGCGCGTGTTTGTGTGGGCAGCTTATGTTAAAAACGAAAAGTGTGTTAAATACTAAATTTATGTCTTAAATTCAGCGTGTTCCAAGGAGGCGACACGAAGATATTCAAGAAAGTCCTCCTACGCTAAACTACCTGTTACATGGAAAAATTGTGGTTAGTTTTGATTTTCTCAAAAATAGCCCTAATGATTTTGATTAAAATACTGCATCTTTAAGATATATGTATGATGAATATGCATCTTAAATTTTCTGTGAATAGCCCGTGAAGTCTGCTTCATTCGGCAGAAGTTTTGTGTAACTTCTAAGAGATAGACGAACCGAACTGGGATCGCTCCGCGTTAACCTCTGAGGTTCGCATTTGGGAGGTTTCGAGTTTGATTCCCACTGGCCGCCCAGTCTGACCATGGGTTTTTCGTGTTTTTACCCTGTTTGACAGTATCGAATGCTGGGGTGGTTTCCCTCCATTTCATTTCCCTTTTATGTTTCAGGTTGACTCCGGGGCTATGGTTCGTTCGGAGTCTGACAGATGGCTGAGGCTTTGGTACTTCGTCTCCAACCTGCTTGAGAGAAACCTGTCGAGCCTCCCCTGCTGGGTCGTGTCTCCTAGCGACCTCCCCGTGGCCTAGTGGTGAAACCTGCAACTGTTAGGGAAATCTGCGTGTCTCTGACCCCTCTGTTAACTAGCTCTATCCTATCCTAAGATAAAGAGAAACTTTACCTCAGCTGGTTAAAATACATAATCCATGTTAGATAATTTTTCGCGACATTAACCGTTTACGGGATATTCTTTATTACTAGTTTTAGTTTTAAAATACTCCTTATTTTTATAAACTACAAAATCGCTATTCATTTTTTCTCATGGCTATGCAAAAGGAACGGGATTTAAAAGCTATCACGAAAGGGTAGATTTGACATTTAAGCTTCCTCTACATGCAGCGACCACTTCTGCAAAGTTTATCTGATAAACTTGAAGGTTAGAAGAATAAGCTTTCGTAAGACCAGTCTTTAGATGTGTGAAAAGAGTAAGTCGTGAATGCAACACAACAGATTTTTTTATAAAAAGTGTGTATTTGGGAGAGATAGAGAGGGAGAGAGAGAGATCGGATAAGTACCATGGTAACTTGGTATTATCCCCGCTGTCCCCAGTAATTGATGATCAAAGGTGATGCAGAAATTAGAACGTAATAAAAGTGCTTTTTGTACTTCAATCTTTGTGTTGGACCACAACCTCCCAAATGAAGATACTGCCATTTATTTAATTGGGTACTTCTTCGTTCTCAGATTACCGTCCTCGATGTAGAACTTAAACCTCAAAGTCAAGGAGCAAACAAATCTGGGTCATACCATTTCCAGGATGGGTGATTAGCCCAATGCCTTGGGCCAGTAGCCTGTCGAGGAGCAAGCAAACTCTGGATCATACCATACCCAGGATGGGTGATCAGCCCAATGCCTTGGGCCAGTAGCCTGTCGAGGAGCAAGCAAACTCTGGATCATACCATACCCAAGATGGGTGATCAGCCCAATGCCTTGGGTCAGTAGCCTGTCGAGGAGCAAGCAAACTCTGGATCATACCATACCCAGAATGGGTGATTAGCCCAATGCCTTGGGTCAGTAGCCTGTCGAGGAGCAAGCAAACTCTGGATCGTACCATACCCAGGATGGGTGATTAGCCCAATGCCTTGGGTCAGTAGCCTGTCGAGGAGCAAGCAAACTCTGGATCATACCATACCCAGAATGGGTGATTAGCCCAATGCCTTGGGTCAGTAGCCTGTCGAGGAGCAAGCAAACTCTGGATCGTACCATACCCAGGATGGGTGATTAGCCCAATGCCTTGGGTCAGTAGCCTGTTGCGGAGCAAGCAAACTCTGTATCATACCATATCCAGGATGGGTGATTAGCCCAATGCCTTGGGTCATTAGCAGGAGCAAGCAAAATCTGTATCATACCATACCCGGGATGGGTGATCAGCCCAGTGCCTTGGATCAGTAACCTGTCGAGGAGCAAGCAAACTCTGGATCATACCATACCCAGGATGGGTGATTAGCCCAATGCCTTGGGTCAGTAGCCTGTCGAGGAGCAAGCAAACTCTGGATCATACCATACCCAGGATGGGTGATTAGCCCAATGCCTTGGGTCAGTAGCCTGTCGAGGAGCAAGCAAACTCTGGATCATACCATACCCAGGATGGGTGATCAGCCCAATGCCTTGGATCAGTAACCTGTCGAGGAGCAAGTAAACTCTAGATCATAGCATATTCAGGATGGGTGATCAGCCTAATGCCGGGTATGGCGGGGGAGAAGGGGGTAATGAAATGTAGTGATGAAACGGACGATAGGACAATTTGTGGATCAAATTATCCAACCCAGCATTAGCCTAGCGTCCGAGGAAAACCGCAAAAGAACCTTCGGCTAAATTGGTCGACCCGCGGGTTTGAACCTCTCGAATGCGGACCATACACTTAACCGCCTGAGCCATCTCGCTCCGGATGGACTGGATTAAACCGCACAAATTGTCCACGAAACGACATTCATTGCGCTGAAAAAACCCAAGAACGGAATGCTGCCAAAATCTGTAAGCAAAGGAGACCGCCTGTCGCTAATGATAACACGTCAGTAATGTTTAAGTCCAGGACGTTTACCGAGGATGCAACGACTTTCACGCTATCCCGTCCGTTCCAAACTAAAGTGTTCTGCTCATGATGTCATAGGGAGTATTCTGTCCTCGATAATTGAAGTAACCAAGATGCAGAGAAGCCGGAGAATGAAAGGAATAAAAGGCGCAGACGACCGGGGGGAGGCACCGCAACTGGGGTAGAGCATCGAAGTAGGTCGCAACGGTCCCTTTTACTTCTACCGTGACCCAAGGATGAGGGGAGAGACCCGGAGGGCGATTAGATCCGGATGACGACGAGCGCAAGAATAGACAGAGTTTCTAAAGCTTCTCATTCGAACGCATCCAAAGACACCGGGGCACACCCACATTCTCCTTATCACCGGCGGTCCCCCTGGTGAGGCCCACTCAGAGGGATTCCTAATTGAGCAGCCCCGTAACAAGACCAGGAAAAAACCTCTAAAGAGAGTACACCCACCCCAAGCCGCCACTCGCCGAACACCGTCGCCTGGTCCTACAACCCTGGAACAGGTGACAACGAAGGAGATGATGGGTACAGGGAATAAGGAGCAGGATAGTCGTGATAGAAAAAGAACCACCCCAACATTCGCATGCCGACACGGGGAAATCAGGAAAAACCCATGGGTCAGGGTGGGCGGTCGCGGGATCGAACCCGGTAGTTCTGAATCGAGTCGTCACCACGCTCGGTCTTGAATGGTGTGCAAACCGTTGTTCTGGGTATTTTACCAAGCCTTAGAGCTCTGCTCACCCTGAGCTCGCCCACGATTGAGAAAATGGCGCTCTTGTTCTCACAGCACGCAGTTTTCGCACTCTGGGCTCCGTCGTCTTGCGTAATAAAGCTATTATTTCTGATTGGTTGATTTATGTTGTCTTTGGTTTCTTAAATGGTTTTTGTTGCTTGTGTAAATGGGTTACGAGCAATAAATAGCCATATGTTATGATGTTCCGCTGGGTCGTAAACGATCATGAGCCTACACAGCATGACCTTTAACCTAACAGCTGATCGCCTCGGCTCCCGGATCACACACTTCATAAGACAAGGACAGACTTTACTATCGCTGTTTTGTCAGATAAACGAAAACAATGAACACATCTACGCATTAATATTGCACACTTTACTACTTGCCTTATATTACGCAGGTATGGGTGAGCGTGTGTCACATCCTGGAGGGAGGGATACTGTGACGTAACGTAACTACCCTTCTAACCGAGCAGCGGCGTAATGCGAGTCTTAATTTTGAAAAGCTAGAAATGCAAGGTATGCATCAAATGACAAAACAAAATCAAATGCTTTCTTCATTATTATTCCTACAATATAGGTTTAAACTGAAAATATTACATACCTACTTGTTATTTGAAGTAGGTTTGTTGCTGCTACTTATGGAAAGTCAGTTTGAAGAAGATGTATTATATTTCGACTGTTGGGGAGCCGAACTTGAAGTAGCAGCAACCGCACGTATGGTAAAACGTTTCCGGTAGCCTTCGCCCCAAATATTTAAAAATATTTAACTTTGTAATTTTGACTGTTTCTTTAAATATTATATATTTATGTTTGCCTCAGCTGCGTCAGTATTTTTTTAGAGACATGAATGTCTTAGCAGGGAGGTGGTGCGACTGAAGAATGTAGGCTTACACAGATTGCAATTTTACTTCACTCCTTTTATTAATGGTTAACACGATTTAAATAACACTTCACTGATATAGAGAGAGCTGTGAGATTTGTTTTTTTATTCAATACTTGCACTTTTTAACACGTAAACTATTTTTCTCTCACACAAAATACGTATTAAAGTTCTCGAGGACGCATCTCGCGATCGGTTAGGAACACTATCTACAAACAACTAACTTCTGAATTTGTAAATTTTGCTCCATTTTAGTTTCGATTGGCTAAATCCTAGTCCAATAGAATACCTTCATTTAACTAAAGCCTTTTCTAGTTGTTGATTGGCTATTTTATAAATTGTGACAAAAATTACATTATTGCTTCCAAGAATCACAAGTGCCATTATTAAACTTTCAAATTCATTATTGCCTCAAGGTTACCTCATTGTTACCTCATTGTTAGCAACTTTTAACCTATTATTCTCACAGCTCCTACATTATTAAATTACGTAATACATTCACATAACATTATTACACATGTATACAATAATACAAACATATACAATGACTGTAATATACACTTTTTATATATTGTTACATACACATATTGCTTTAAGGTGGGCTGTTATTGAATTTATAATTATATAATTAGACTGAAATCATTTAAGTGTTAAAAATACTGCCTCATATTAAATTGATCAAATAAATATAATATCGGTTATAAACATGCAGGGAAAATGAACAAACAATACTCAATACATATTGTTTTTATATTAAATAAATATCTTGCTTCAATTGAAGTTGTTGGCTTACTAATTAGAGCCAGGTGTACTATCCCATGCTTTTACTTTATCTACTACGTACCTAGCAATTAGAGAAGGTATTGCATTTCAACCAAAAATTGAATACCAGATTTCACCGGAAGTACAAGTTTTGAGGACCCCTGAATGAATGAATAAATAAATAAAAGCATTTTAGAAAATATCCGTATGTGTGTGTGTGTGTGTGTGTGTGTGTTTGTGAACAGCATAACTCAAAAACGAAATCTCGAATAGTTACAAAACTTGGTATTTAGGTTCAGCATCTTCCAAACATGCGAAGATTTTCAAGAAAATCCCCCATCCCAAACTTCCCTTTATATGGCATATTTTTCGAAATTGTTTATTTTCTAAAACATGGCTCTTCAATTTTGATTAAAATACCATATATTACCTAAAGATGTTTAGATAAGAAGTAAAATGTATATCTCGAAATTTCTGGGAATAGCCTGTGACGTCTCCTTCATTTGGAAGGATTTTATATAAGTTTGTATAACTGGTAAACAGGAGATATGCTAAAACATACTGCACAAAAAGGTAGACCTTTTTAAAACACACAGTGTATTGTATATACACACGAGTACACACATACACACACGCATACTACATAGCAGCTTTGTATGCTACAAAATACGAAACAGCCCATTCTTCCCTAAATGTCCTACCAATTATTGTGCAATGCATCTTGTAATTGCATTAAACAGTATTCCACCACTGAATTAGAAGACTGCTTGTGGTTGCAAACAGCAAGCGAGAAGGGGAGGTGTGGAGGTCACTTGACACGCGGGGTCAAGAATGCCCATAGCTGTAATACGCCGTATTACCTACTTTTAGGCAAAAAACGGAAGTAAGCGTTCAGTTCTAACCAATCATTGTTGTCTATCGCTGCCAGTTTATCGCTACAAATTTATCGCCCTGTTCTATCAATTCTTGAGGTTTTGTTTCACATTTCTAGTAGATAGGGTTATAATGGCTGGTTGTAGCTCTGAGCCGTGTTTCCTTTCGTTTAAGCGAAATTAAATGGTGCAAGTTACCTAAGGATTACAATTAGGATTCAACGCGGAGGGGGACTTGACACGTCGACCTAAATAGACCTTTTGTACCTATGCCCCTTGGTAGGGAGGGGTGAGGTGAGAGGAGACAGAGGGCGGTCAGACCAAGGGCATGACAGGCAGAGGGTAGCGTCTCTACCATTTCCAAATTTAAATTCCCCGGTTGGCACTGGTGAAGCCGGCTGGGGGTTCCGACCCCTTCAGCTGCCGTGGTGCGGGAGCTGCGGACCCTTAGCACTCGTGGTACTTCTAACGTTACTAGAAGAACGCCGGGCCGAACATTCGAGCCCCTCTCGTAAGGGAGTTGTTCGGATTGGGTTGGTCTCGGCGGGGCAGTGGTTCCCAATACCCATGGGTAATTGGGTACGCTTGGCTGGTTTATCCGGCCAGGCGGGGTTGTGAGACGCCCCGATGTTCTCCGGCACCAGCTATGAGGGCGAGCTGGTAGATGGTAGCTAGGTACTGTCGCCCCCACCGAGGTCGTCGGTAGTCTCCCCCAGTAGGGTGTTCCTGACTCAACCCCGACCAGGCAGGGGGGGCGGGTTATAAAATAGGTATCGCCCTAATGGAAAACATCCGCGAGCTTGTTCTCCCGCGGTTTCGGGATTCAACTGGGCTCTGCTTAGGTACCGTCCCCCCCGTGGGCTTACACATTCTCTGGAGGTCCTGCAACTGGAGACTATCCCATTCCGGGGAACAAGGTTTCCTCAGAGCATCCTTTTCCCCTGCCATGCACACGCCCAGACCTCTCGCCGACACGTACAACCCTGAAAGAGACGAAGCGGTTGAAAGTTGAAGTGAAATTTAGGGACAGGAAATTCGTGAGACTTAATTATCCTCCCAGGATTCGCTTAGCGAGCCGGGTAAACCCCCATAAAACCCATGGGTCAGGAAGGTTAGCCGTGGGAATCGAACCCACAACCTTCGTAATGCAGGGCACAGGCGTTACCGCTTGAGCCATTCCACTCAGTAAAGTTAAACAAAAAGGATATTTTTAGTATTTTATGTAGTAGTATAACTTGAAATTTCTTCTTTATTTTATACTTATATGTTAAATATATCAAACATTGGTAGTAAATTGCCATTTTGTACCCTAAATTCTGCACCACTTCACAAACAAGTAATACCTAACTCCTGTACTCTTTGGACTAGAGAGGTACACCTTCTCGGTTTAAAAGTGGCCGGTGTCGTTTAATGTTAGTTTTTCTCAAGTGCACGGAGGAAAATACCACAAATATTAGCTACTTATAAATCTAACCGATACATCTAAACACTCTTAGCAGCTTAAGCTGTTTCTAATTTCCATACAATATAAAATCAGGTAAGAAAGGGAGGTAGAAAAAAAAGTGAAGCTTCTCGGCAAGATCTGAAGCGATAGTGTAAGTTGAAAACTCTAAACGTGGTCATTTTACCACTCAGTTACTCTGAACTTTCAAAAGAGGATCTTTTAAATTCTACTCTAGCTGTTTGCTAGACAGACTGTAATGACACTTGAATTTTTGCTGTTATGTTTTAGCCTTTTAGCACGGCTTTAAATCTCTTGAGGTTAATTAATCAAATGAAACAGATGCATGTGTTGCTCACACCAGATTAGAAAACTTATATTTTTGTGTGATGGGACTGTACCACGGTAATTTCGGTTATAGGCGTGTTTGTCGCTTCATTAGTTTCATAGGTCTGCCATTTTATCCTTTACCAATGTTTTAACACTGGATCCAAGTGAAAGATGGTTCGTTCGTTTGGAGTTTTTGTAAGTCGAAGGGAGTGTACACACTTAAGTAAAAGTTTACAAAATCTGCTAGAAAACTGGTTAGTAATAGCATAAAGATATAGTGTTTTTGACATGAACTTCAATGTAGAGAATTTGTATCTCTTAAAACACTTTTTAACCGAATGTGAGGGCTTAGTTTATATAAATACGTAAACTATCTAATGGACAAGACAGACCAAAGGATTCAAGAAAACCGCTCTTACCTCATACCGCACCATAGTCGGTGACACTAGTGATACATGAAATAATAATAATCGTAATAATAATCCTGTAGCCTACAGCCCATGAAGGGCTTAAACCTACCAATCCGACTGCCGGCCTAACGCCCATATAGGCACGGCAGGGCCGGGTGATCAATCATTACTGGGGTGTGGCCAGCATCACGCATCCCTCAGCAAGAATGTTGGCGTACGTGGCCGGAATCGCTGCCTATCGCAGCTCCTTCAGTTCCTCACAATGCTGAGTATGCACTGGTCCTGTATTCCAGACTTAAAATCCACACTGGGATACGGTGAATCGAACTAGGGCGAAATCCGTGACCGGGAACCAGACCTCCACATCCAGCCCACAGCGCCACGGTGCAGGACATGAAATGATAATTGAGAAAGGAAATTTGGTAAGGACATTTTCCAGGTCTTTAGGGTTCCTCCTCTGCATTTATGAGGACTGAGAAAATACTGAAAAAAAACCAGTCAAGGAAGAAGATTCTGACGGGATTTAAACTGCAGAGCTCACGTTCATACAGGGGTCATACTGCATCACTATCCACACTTTGAAACAATTGACACAAATGGGCAGCTCTTAATCCTAGAGAAACATGGGACACAACTTATTTACCCATGATGCAACCTATAATATACTTTTATCTGGGGGTACAATTTATGGTTTCTAGAAGTTAAACGGAAAGCTTGCTTTGAGTGATTAAAAAGTCCCTCCTTTTAACATTTTGAAGTTGTACGCTAAAAAAAGCAAGGATTTATTTTTAGATACACAAAGTGAATCAAATCACCTCAGAAATATCCTGTAATCTTTTTTGTATTTTCTAATATCCAAAGGATACTTGTGAAATCTAAGTTTATTTCTCTCTGAAGATTTATGGTTGAGTTATTCTTAACTTTCCATCGCAGGTTGTAATTTTCCAAGAACATAACATCGCAGTGCTCCCTGCTGGGTGAGTAAAGGGTAAACCTAAATTACAATTGCACACATACAGTCCTGATTCGAGCACGCATCATCGTGATATATAGAAAATATTACTAGTGTCAGGTCAATTAGCAGACGATATTCACCAGGAGGACATCTAGTTGGCGTAGCAGACATGATGGATGTTCATTTGTTTTCACAGCGTCATGATAATATACCATACGGCTAGACATTTGCACGACACACCCAATCCTACACGAAGGTGTTACATACATTATTCCATAACTGCAGTGATCTCAGCTTTTTATTGCACTAACTAGCTAGCCAAGGTTAGCTTCAGCGCGGACCTGCATGTAGCCTTGGTGTCTAAGGTCACGGAATCGATTTCCGCTCAGGGAACTGGTTAGAAGTGCCCAAGTCACATTAATCAGCTCGCTTCCATTATGCAACTTTTAAACTGCCTTATTACGCTGGGTCGACTTGCTTTGTTCCGACTTCTTGTTTTTGTTTAGTCTATAAGCTGCATTCTCCTAATTTGTGGCTTTGTTAACATTTTCCAAATAAGAGGTATAACTTCCTCACAGTTTTATAAGATGAAGTGCTCTGTTTATAACTTTTTTATCAATATTTTGTAAATAATACGTAAGCGTGGTTTAGAAAATACACCACGTATCATTCCATATTATATTACAGCGCAACAAAACTTGCTTACGAGTTATAATTAAAGAATGGTTGATAATTTTGGATGTTACTAAATTATTTGGAATCCAGAGGTTCCAACTTCGCATTGTTCAATAAGTAATACACACTATTCCTTTTCTCATTGCGCGTTTTTTTAATTACAACAGGAAATATATAACATTATTCCCCAATTCATTAACTACAAATACGAGGGCAGATTGATAATCAATTTTATTTCTCAACATAGTCACCTTTCAATTCAATATACGTTGTCCAACGTTTCTCCAATTTTTTAACCCTTCCAAAAATATGATTTTTCAAAGTCTGCAAAATGTGAAGTTGTTTCTACCATGATGTGAATTTCTTCCTAGTGAGCCAATTGTTCAGGTTTGCGAAGAGACAGAAGTCGCTCGGAGCCAAATCTGGAGAATATGGTAGGTGAGGTGGCAGTTCGTAGCCCAATTCCACAAATTTTGCAATGTCAATGACTGGCTTGTGGCATTATCCTGGTGAAAGAGAACCTTTTTCATACCCAAAAGTTCGTGCAGAATGTTATACATCCGTTCACTGGAGATGCTTACGGTCTTGGCTATCTCACGGATTTTCACTCGGCGGTCTTCCAACATAATATCGTGAACTTTAATCACCATTTCTTCTGTTGTGACATCAACAGGCCGTCCTGTGCGCACGGCATCTCTTGTGCTCGAACAGCCACATCGAAATTCTGTGAACCACTTGTGAACCATTCCATGTGATGGAGCAGGGTTCCCATAATACTTGTTCAGCGTTTCTTCCGTTTCCTTCACCGCAAAAAGTAGTGCTTTATCAGAAAAGGAAATTCACTTTTCTCCATTTACTAAGAAGCAACACACATCTGCTTTTTTAGACGCTCTCAACAATGACGACGAATTTCTGCAATTGTACCCAGAAAGGATAGACTTGGGTGCAAACAAGAAACCTGTGATTAGAACGCTATCTCTTGTCAAAGTCATGGACTTATCAATCCGCCCTCGTACATTTTATTATAGTCGTTCGAACCTGCGACGTTTCTCCACAAGATGTGGGCAAGAGCCTGTATAACATTCAGCTGGTTTTTTTTCAGCCACATCATAAGGATTTCACTTATGAACCACTCGTTAGTGTAGCATGTCTCCTAAGAATGCACCTTCAAGGGAACTAGATGGTGCAAGATTCAGGCAGTAGGAATGATGAGGAAGAACAGTCCACCAAATTTTGCAATTGCTTCACCAGTGCGCAGGCCTATGTGTGGCCTTCGTTGCCATGTTGAAGGAGAATGTCACTGACATCTTTACCAGGATAAATACAGCGAAATATCTCATCAATGTTTTTCAGATATCTATGTTAACTTCTGAGGTGTGACCAGCAGGCAGTGTGTCAATCAAAATCACTACTCCGGAAACCGAAAACTGAGGCCGAGGCTTGAAATTGTTCTCATAATGATGAATTCATGTTTCATCCCCTGTGACGATTTTGGATAAGAAATCATCTTCAGTCTGCTGATGTCCAAGTAACTGCACAAATTCACCTCCTTTGTTCCTTACTGTCGTCAGCTAGATCCCTAGAGACCTAATTGGAACAAAAATTTGAACAACTTAAGCGTTGTTGGCAGTACCCTCAAATTGAGTAGGCACCTCTGGTTATTTGCCTATCGCCCCGATTGAACTGTCCCCGGTGTCAATTTGCATGCGACCGTCCCGACTTGACATCTTGCTTGACGCTGATACTCTGAATGTTTGCAACAGTCTCCTGCTATCCAAAAATAAAATAAATTCAATCACAGCTCTCTGTTTCGTATTTTCTTCATGTTTGCTACTATGACGACAACAATGAGAAACTTGGTGACATTGCCAAGGAAGGGTTATAGTTCCTGCGAATACAACTTAGTCCTTTTCCAACATCTTATTTCACACACACATATTACTTATTGAACCGCCGTAGTACCTGTAACTTCTTTGATTTCCTTCTAATAACCATTATATTTGTCTTTTTTTTGCATTTACCTGTATATGTTACTCCTCACTGCAGACGATTAGTTCCGTTAGCATGCTACGTAATATGTTTTGTAGTCTTAATATTTATTTGTCGTATGCCTCCTCTTCCTCAGTTTCCTGACTTTGAGTAGTGGATTCGTAAGTACAGAAATTATTTTGCAGCTTTATGTCTTTTCTACACGATTTTCTTCAGAATCTCCATAAGTTTCTTCCATTCAGACCCAATTAAAATAGACCCAAAATTGAAATATATGCTGTTGTAAGCTTTACAGACCGATTGCAAATGTTATACAAAGAAGGTGTAGAGAGAGAGAGAGAGAGAGAGCTAGAGAGAGCGGGGGGGGGGAGAAAGAGAGGGGATGTTTTAGACCTAGATATTTATCTTCCAATTATCACTAATTTTCATATCTAATCTACACATTTTTCACACAAACGTTTCTTTTTCTACTTGGTGTTAATGATAATTGGCAAAACGTTAAATCCACATTAAGCTGCTTTTATGTAAGCCCTTACATATGCACACGAAAAGGAAAATAATCGTCTCCTCATAGTTCAAAATACACCACTTAAACTATTGAAGAATTCCAACAAAAACTGCAAATATTTGGAAAATATAAGCTGTACTATAAATTGAAACGAAAACTGCATTCATCATTTTGTCTCTCTCTCTCTTATGGCCTTCCAATTCAGGAAAAGGCAACGAGGTTATAAAGCACCTTCCAAGGCATTCGAGATTTACATTTTATTCGTCATTTCATTATGTCAAATGTTTGAGAATGAAATCAAAGTAATCAGAGCTATTTTGGGAAAATAAAAATATATAGCAGTGTTACTATGGAAATTTCTACTAATAAAACTAATTCAATGACAATAAGTAAAGAATCAGTTAGATGCAAATTAGTAATTGAAAATGCAAAACGAAGCACTTTCACAATCATAAATAGCAAATCAAGTATCTGGTTTCCTTAACGATGTCATATGGAGAAATAAATATCTAGATACCGAAGCACAGGTAAGCATTTATAATAGTGTTATTAGTCCAGTATTAACATGCTCATCCGACACTAGAGCAGACATTGTAAAGACAAAGAAATTAATGGAAGTAACAGAAATGAAAACTTAAGAAAAATAGTGGGGGTAGTGATAGAAGCAGGAAAGAAGACATTAGGGAAAAATGCAGAATATTGTGTAATAGATAGAGAAAAGAAGAGATGGAATGATCACTTTCAAGAATGCGACCTGATAGAATTGTAAGGGTGTCTAGAGATGATATTCCAGAAGGGGAGAGAAGCCCAGAAAGACCAAGGAAAAGACAGTGCGATTCATGTTCTAGAAGAAACAGGCTAGTAAGCTAATTCAGAGAGTGAAAGAAGAATAAGAAAAAAATGCCAAATACAAAGTTGCTCACAGTAGGATAATTTTACCTCACATTCTGAAAATGTGTTTGAATTGTCTTAAAATTTATAGTTATATGATATTTGTTTTTGAGTTATGCTGCTCCCTCTCTCTCTCACTCTCTCCCCCCCTTCTCTCTCTCACACACATAAACATACACAAAACTTGTTCCCCATAATGTTTCTTTCTCGATTCTGGGTATCTCTAAGCATCATCGTGATCTACATCAAGAACTGAGCATTAAATCAGAGTTAAACAAGAAAGTTGCAAGGATGCGTGTTTAAGGTTGGCAATATCTTCCCATAATAGCACAATGTAGTAAAGTTGAGGAAGCTAGCTATCCTCGGTGAGATATTTTGTTGACGGGACTGTATCTAGATGCAAGTCCTACATCAGAAAGTTACTCACGTAGCCTACCCACGCGAATGATCACGTCCATGTTTGGCTCTCTGCCATCTGGACTAAAGCTGCGGGGAACAAACTGTCTTACTTCACCTCGTCATGTCAAACTTGCACGTGCTCTTCACCCATGTAGCTAACTGCTGGGCAAATTACATATCGATAACCTGGCATTGTAAGTAGTCTCAAATCAGAGCTGGTTTCACGAGTGTAACTTTTCGACACCTAAGTGTAACAATCAAACGGTTTTCTTTGCCCGTTGCAATTTATTTTCATAATTATTCTAGAAATAACACTAATCTGAATTTTAAACAAGTTTGTGTGATGCTTTTGATCATATAGGTAGTGTTTAACCCCGCTATTACTGCGTACGGTGACACTGGTGATACATGAAATTAAAATGATAATTGGGAAAATAAATTTGAAAAGGAAACATTCCGGGTCTAACAATAAGTTAAGGGTACTGACACACTGACAAAAACCTGAAGTAAACCTCGTATCGGTATTTAGAGCTTCTAGACCTAGATCGTTCTCATCTAACGCTTTGTGCTGCATTTGAAAGGGGCCTCCATTTATTCTCAGCATATCACGAAAGATAAAGTATAAAATATCTTATGTTGTACGTTCACATGCATTTCTCTACCCTATTTCCTTTATTGGTGGGTAAACAAGCTATTATTACTACGGCTTGTTTTATATCTACTTCATTTTAATCCAAATAAACCTTTGCAGAAATAGCTACTTACATATTTCGTTATAGATACAAAAAAAAAAAAAAAAAAAAAATAAACGGATAGTAAAATATTTAAGAAATGGACGCAGTAAGCTGGCCTTAACATTAAATACTGTTTCCATGCAATCGCGAGAAACAACTGAATGTTAAAGGACTTTTAAGAATGGCCAGGAAATGAACGATTAATAACGGATATCTCGGAAATGGCTTATAGTAGAAAAGAAGTTACACTATGTGATCAACGATAACAGGACAACCCCCCCAAAACATATGTTTTTCATCTTAGGTGCATTGTGCTGCCACCTACTGACTGGTACTCATTATCCGCGACCTAGGTAGTCATTAGACATCGTGAAACAGTGGAATGGGACGCTCCGTGGAACTCACGGACTTCGAACGTGATCAGGTGATTGGGTATCACTTGTGTCAGAAGTCTGTATGCGAGATTTCCACACTCCTAAACATCCCTAGGTCCACTGTTTCTGATGTGATAGTGAAGTGGTAAGTGAAGGGACATGTAGATCACAAAAGCGTACAGACCGACCTCGTCTGTTGGCTGACAGAGACCGCCGACATTTGAAAAGGGTCGTAAAGAGTAATAGGCAGACATCTATCCAGACCATCACACAGGAATTCCAAACTGCATCAGGATCCACTCCCAGTACTATGACAGGCGTGAGGTGAGAAACCTTGGATTCCATGTCGAGCGGCTGCTCATAAGCCACACATCACGTAGGAAAATGCCAAACGAGGCCTCGCTTGGTGTAAGGAACGTCAACATTACACGATTGAACAGTGGCAAAAGGTTGTATTGAGTGACGAATCACGGTATACAATGTGGCGATCCGATGGCAGGGTGTGGGTATGGCGAATCCCCAATGAACGTCATCTGCCAGCGTGTGTAGTACCAACAGTGAAATTCGGAGGTGGTGGTGTTATGGTATGGTCGTGTTTTTCCTGGAGGGGTCTTGCACCCCTTGTTGTTTTGCGTGGCACGATCACAGCGCAGACCTAAAATTACATTTTAAGCACCTTTTTGCTTCCCACTATTGAAGAGCAATTCGGGGATGGCGATTGCATCTTTCAACACGATCGAGCATCTGTTCATACTGCACGGGCTGTGGTGGAGTGGTTACATGGCAACAAAATCCTTGCAATAGACTGGCCTGCACAGAGTCCTGACTTGAATCCTATAGAACACGTTTGGGATGTTTTGGAACGCCGACTTCGTGCCAGGCCTCACCAACCTACATCGATACCTCTCCTCAGTTCCGCACTCCGTGAAGAATGGGCTGCCATTCCCCAAGAAACCTTCCAGCGCCTGATCGAAAGTATGCCTGCGAGAAGGAAGGCTGTCATCAAGGCTAAGGGTGGGCCAACACCATATTGACTTCCAGCATTACCGATGGAGGGCGCCACGAACTTGTACGTCATTTTCAGCCAGGTGTCCGGATACCTTTGATCACGTAGTGTATATGAAATAAATTGTGTGTTTTTAACAGATCTACATTTTTGTGTAGTACGTTTGCGTCTATCGCTTATCCTTTTACCAGTTATACAAGATTATATGACATTCCTTCCGAATGAGGAGTTTGCATGTTATGCTGTTCATTGACACGCAGGCACACTCACAGAACAAATACTTTTTTTGGATTCAGGGAGCATAGAAACGTGTTTTTCCGGTGAAATCTCGATATCGAATGTTTGGGTTGAATGCAATACTTTCTCTTCTTACTTCAGGTAAGTGGTATAGAAAGTAAAAAGGTTGTATTGTATAGAAATATAAAATCACAAATAATTT
Organism: Deroplatys truncata; assembly: GCA_030765065.1. Taxonomy (NCBI): domain Eukaryota; kingdom Metazoa; phylum Arthropoda; class Insecta; order Mantodea; family Mantidae; genus Deroplatys; species Deroplatys truncata. The sequence continues at coordinate 50,175,791 of CM060985.1, forward strand.
AAAATAAACCTATACTTAATATAGAGACTGTAATATTCAAACATGCTCACCGAATGTATTGATATTAACTTCGACTTATTTATTCTTCTCGTGTTGGCAATGTTTGAGCTCTAGTTATTCATAAAGTATACGATTCTGTTGAAACCTATGTGTGAATTTACTTCAATACCGTGCTAAATGAGTAGGAAGGAGAGCAAGCAAAGGGCAGGATTATTTAGCTGTTACCTCATTGGAATAGATATAAATGGCCATCATGTTCATCGAAATCACAGAAAATGGAAAACATGTTAGCTGGTACATTTTTTGAGTATTTAAGACATACATTTCTTCATAACTGTCTTCTAAAAGGTCAAGGACACAGCAGATTTCAAGTATGCTAAATATATGGCGAGGTTAACTATAATGTTTCCTTTTTACTTTCTCTACTACGTATAGTAAGTAGGGGAAATATTGCATTCCACCCAAAAATTCGATACCGAGATTTCACCGGAAATATATGTTTTGAAGCCCCCTGAATACAAGAAAAGTATTTTTGGAAACATGTCCGTGTGTGTGTCTGTGAGCAGCATAACTCAGAAACGAACAGTCGGATAAACACCATACTTGGTATTTAGGTTCAGTATCTTTCAAAGATGCGACACAAAGGTTTTCAAGAAAATTCCCCCACCCCAGGCTACCCTTTACATGGAACATTTTTCGAAAATTTTAATTTTCTCAAACATGGCTCTAACGCTTTTGAATAAAATACCATAAGTTTAAGACATTTTTATGGCAAATGAATTGTATATCTCGAATTTTCTGGGTATGTCTCCAAAAGTATTCTTTGGCATAACAGGTAAACTATAAGAGGTAGACAAAATTTTACTACACAAAAATGTACATCCCGTTAAAATACACAATTTATGTCATATACATTTTTTTTGCTGAGTGAACCATTTTCAAGATATTGCTTGTTATTCCCTTAAATTTTTATAATACTTATTTTCCCAAATGGGAATTCGATATTCATGTTTTTGTCCTGGACATCAAAGAGAATGGAGTGCTCCACATAGCAACCAGCTCTTAAAATATTTGACTATCGCTTAAAACCTACCAATTCCCCTTGCATCTACAAGAAAATTAGCAATAAGATTAACATCTCTATTAACATGAAGCATATGGAGAATAAGCGTTTGATAAAATAGTTTGTACAAGAGTAGAGAAAGTCATGTGAGTGTAACACATCAGATTTTTTACTTTCTCTACCACGTACATAGCAGGTATGGTAAGTACTGTATTCCACCCAAAAATTCGATACCGAGATTTCACTGGAATACATGTTTTGTGGTCTGCCGAATCCAAAAAAAAAGCATTCTTAGAAACATATCCGAGTGTGTCTGTGAACAGCATAAACCAAAAACAAAAAGTAGATAAATACCAAGGTTGATATTTAGGTTCAGTACCTTCCACAGATGCGACACGAAGATTTTCAAGAAACTGCCCCGCCCCAATCTACCCATTACTGGAACATCTGTGGAAATTTTAGATTTTCTAAAAAACTGGTTCTAACGATTTTGATTAAAATACCATATATTAAAGATATTTACATGAGAAATAAACTGTATATCTTGAATTTTCTGGGAATAGCCTGTAAAGTCCACTTCATTTGGAAGAAATTTTTGTGTAATCTTGTTTAACCGATAAACGTTAAGCGTAGACGAAAACGTACTACACAAAGCTGTAGATCTCTTTAAAACACACAATTTGTTTCAAATAAGTTTTTTTGTGGCATAAGCCATTTTTGAGATATCCGTTATTAAAGGTACGAATTTTTATTCTCTTAAAGTCTTGTTAACATTCAGTTGTTTCGCACGATTACATGGAAACAGTATGGGAATTTAAGGCCAGCATATAGCATTCAGTTCTTAAACGTTTGACTATCGCTGTTCCCTTTGTATCTGTAACGAAATGTGTAATGTAGCTATTTCTGCAAAGTTTTATTTGGATTAAAATGTAGTAGATAGAAAAATAAGCTTTACTATGAATAGTTTATAATAAAGGATAGAGGGAAATGAAAGTCATGTGAATGTATCACATCAGATTTTTTTACTTTCTCTGCTACGTATAGTAAGTAGGGGAAGCACTGTCTGCCACCCAAAAATTCGATGTCGAGATTTCACCGGAAATATGTATTTTGAAGACCCCTGAACCGAACATAAGCATTTTTAGAAAAAGGCCTGTATATACGCAAGTGTGTCTGTGAACAGCATAACTCAAAACCGAAAAGTCAGATAATCAGATAAACAAACACTTAGTATTCTAGTTCAGTATCCTCCAAAGAAAGATTGGCCACCCCAACTACCTTTTGTATGGAACATTTTTCGAAGTTTTTTATTTTCTAAAAGATACCTATACCGATTTTGATTAACACACCATAAATTTAAAATACTTTTTATAACAAAATGTATATACAAAATATATATCTTGAATTCGTCCTTCGTGATACAGTGCTTACCTTGATCCCGAGGTGGCGGGTTCAACCCCGGCGGAGGGCGATGGGTTTTTACGGGCATAAAATCCTTAGCATGGCTTCCTTTGGAAGGGAAGTAAAGCCAGTGGTCCCGTGTCATAGATTTACGGCACATAAAAGAACCTCAAGCCTGATAAAGAATCCTCTGAGCAAAATTGCCGGTCTTTCACGCCCAATATAGAATGTGAGGCAGTATTTTAACACTTAATGATTTCAGTCTAATTATATAATATATAAATTCAATAACAGCCCGCCTTAAAGCAATATGTATATGTAACAATATACAAAAAGTGTATATTACAGTCATTGTATATGTTTATATTATTGTATAGATGTGTAATAATGTTATGTGAATATATTACGTAATTTAATAATGTAGGAGCTGTGAGAATAATAAGTTAAAAGTTGCTAACAATGAGGTAACAATGAGGTAACCTTGAGGCAATAATGAGTAAGAAAGTTTAATAATGCTACTAGTCATTATTTGAGCAACAATAATGTAAATTTTGTGACAATTTATAAAATAGCCAATCAACAACCAGAAAAAAGCTTAAGTTAAATAAAGGTATTCTATTGGATTATGAATAGCCAATCAGAGACTTGAAATACAGAAATTTACAACTTTAGGCGGTAGAAATCAAGTCAATTGCTTGTAGACAGCGCTCATAACTGGACGCGTTGGTTGTAGACAGTGTTCCTAACCGGACGCGAGATGTGTCCTCGAGAAATTTAATACGTATTCGTGTGAGACGAAAAATAGTTTACGTGTTAAAAAGTGCAAGTAATTAACAAAAGAATCTCACAGCTCTCTATATCAGTGAAGTGTTATTAAAATCGTCTCAAGAATTAATAAAAAGGAGTGAATTAAAAATTATAATCTGTGTAAGCTTACATTCTTCAGCCGCATCACGCCCTGTTAAGAAATTCATGTCTCTAAAAATAATACTGACGCAGCCGAGGCAAACTTAAATATATAATATTTAAAGAAACAGTCAAAATTACAAAGTTAATATTTTTTAAACATTTGGGGCAAAAGCCACCGGAAAATACATTTGGGGCGAAGGCTACCGGAAACTGGGTACTATACGTGCGGTTGCAACTACTTCAAATTGGCTTCCAAAGCGTGGGGCAAATAACAACGTAAAAATAAGAATACAACAAACCATCTTCTTCAAATGGAACGCTAAGAACCACACTAGTCAAAGAGCGTCTGTAAATAAAACTCAATTTAGTATTGTATATCCTGAATTTTCTGAGAATAACCTGTGAAGTCCTCTTCATTCTGAATGACACTTGTATAACTGGCAAGCCGTAGGAGATAGACATTTTACTCCACGATAGTATAGATCTCGTTAAAGAATGCAATGTATGTCATACACAGAGCTTTTTGGCGTTAAGCATTTCCGAGATATTCTTTATTAATGGTTTAAATTTTGAAATACATTACACTTTTTAAAAGTAGTAGATATGTTGCTATTCGTTTTTTTCTCATGGAGATGCGAAGAGCATGGAATTTCAAAGCCATCACATAGGGAAGCAGTTTTTAAAAACTTTGACTATCGCTTTATCTACTGTACCCTAAAATGAAATGTTTAAATGTGTATAATGAAAGTTTATTTCGATTAACAAGAAGTATAAGGAATAAAAAAGCTTTTGTAAGAATAGTTTATAGACGAGTCAGTAGGGAAGATTATGTGAATGCAACACACCAGATTTTTATAAATAGCACCCCATAATTATTTGTATAGGAACCTTCAGTGGTGGTAAATAAAATGAAAACGTGGTCAGTTCCATTAGTGAAACTCGAATGTCGTTAGCTAGTCGAGATGAGTGATGAAGGATTCATAAGGAATAAGACATGATTCAGTGTTAAGACAATTTAATTCTGTTTAGATTTCCTCTCATTTTGGAGTAGCAACAGATAATGCATCCACTTGAAGATACAAATCTTGTCGCCTCCAGTCCTGTACAGTCAACTTAGTTTTTCAGCTCTCGCATGTCGTGGTTGTTTTGTTTCGATCTGCCTCTCTGCGCCACAAGTCGCGTGTGCATCTTCCCTTCCCCCTCCCACACTAACGCACCTCGTCAAGCTAAGATGGGAGCCTCCATTTAATATGTCACGAACATGTGTTTGTGTTTTCCCTTTTGGGTTCAGAGCCTCTAGAGACTTAAGACGCCAATGGTACACTCGGATGGTTTGTTTATTTTCTTTTTACTTCTTCCCAGTTTTAAGAAAAGACACAACTTTCGTTACTAATGGACTGAAACAAAAGAAGCCATAATATTTGTAATAATTGATGTTTCGTGATGGCGTCGTAAACCTGAAGAGGAGCTAAAGGTTGTGTATGATATGTCTAGGTATGGAGGTTTAAAAGACAAGCCATCATGCTTTTGACTCCTCGTTTAACGTCGTAAATATCAAAGCTAATATTTTTACAGTGTATACAGTAGTGGTTTGGGGGAAGTTGGAGGATTCAGAGACCCTCGCACTTCGGCCATTAGAATCTTTGTGCTGTCACTTATATCCAGAATGGAAACTCAAGGACACAAGTGCCCATGGCGGGATCCGAACCCGCGACCTTTTGCGGCACAGATTGCCGAAGTCAAACACTGTAGCGATCGCGGCAATACTCGTGTATACACTAACTTACAAGGGAATACCGCAAGTGCACAGACCTGATTTCTTTCTAAGTCGGTACATAGGTAGATTTTTGGCCAATAAAAACATTGTACAAGTAATTCCGTTAGCTTTTCCGCCTTTCGCGAATATCGTGATTCGAAATTTGACTTTACATATGCTGTGCTGGTCCTGCGCCGTGGTGTGCTGGGCTGGAACATAGTTCCCGCCCACGGAAACCGCCCGGGTTCGATCCCACCTGTGGGAAGCAGATTTTACGTCCCGGGTATATGACCGGTGCCCACTAAGTATCGCGAGGAAAGTGAGGAGCTGCGATAGGTAGCATTCCCGGTCTTAAGAGCCAACATTCCGTAAGGGGATTGTGTAATGCTGTCCACATCTCCTCCTCCCCGTATCGGCTGGATGATTACCCACCTCTGCCGTGTGCATGTGGGCGTGAGGCCGGCAGTCGCGCTCGGCGCTATAGTCAAGATCCTGATAGTTTTTTTTATATGCTGCTCTGGCACGCACCTCAACTCTGGCTATACAGATACTCATAGAACTATTCTGTGAAAGTTCTCAAACTCAAATATAAATAAATACATGCCTTTTAAAACAATAACAAAAATAATCATTCTTCTAAGGTACAACAGCTGTTATTAAAATATTTTACTGATTTTGCTGGAATTTCATAGTCACTTAAATGTTTTGTCAATAAAAAGTGTCGCAGTTCTCTGGCTCGTGTTATCTTATTTACTGGGCGCCTCTTGTTTTATTATTTTAAATTTGGGTTCTTTGTCCTCCGGCTAGCTATTACAACTCAGTCGAGCAAATGTCTCTAAGCGGGATTTGTAAACGGAAAGGTGTTGTTGCTAAAAGATAACACTGATAAAATAATTTGTTTCTACACTTTTATTGCCGTCACACTTAATTAATAATTCACACATTTAATCTTTATACACGCCTGACTGAAACTGTGATAATTCCGAATGTAACTACAGTCGTTTTAGTTGCCGCACACCAATTACTTCGCGTACTTCACATTTTTTTGTAACTAACACTGCGACGTGCAACTCGTGAGAGATTCTTCAGAACTATGCGACGTGTACCTCGTGAGAGACTCTTTAGAACTGCGCGAAACTTGCTTATGGCTCGAGACTATATACTCCTTTCAGAACTATGCCACGTGCCTCGTGAGAGACTCTTTAGAACTGCGCGAAACTTGCTTATGGCTCGAGACTATATACTCCTTTACCCCGAATTGCCTAAACATTATAATAGAGCTGCTATTGGTTACCAAATCGCGCCCACTTTAGAGTCTGTTTTGGTCAGCCAATCACTACTACTAACATATATACTCTAGGGAAGATATTCCCTCCATTTCTAAAAAAGGCATGCTACCCTGACGTCATTTGTTTGTCTCTTTTTAGTGATAAACAACTCATCCCTCCGTTTATTTTTACCCACTTCTATTGTCAGTTTCAGTGAGGCCGTGTAAACTTATTTCCTAACAATACTTATGGCTAACAAACATCTAAAATCCTGTACATACAATAATATTAATTTACACTACAATCACTCTGGCATTCACAGCATGTTATGATATAAAATATTGCCTCAAAAGGTATGTGTATTCCCATCGCACGCACTGGTTGAATTTAATACTTCTTAGGGCATCTTTTAAGCCTGTTTACTTCTGGTAGGCATGATTTCATATTCAATGTTATTTTCCTCATATAGACAGTCTCAATTTAACCCAATGTTTAGCAGTCGTCTTTAAGATGATCTTTAGAGGAGATGGAGGAATTTCTGATGGTTTTATCCAGCTCATTCCATAAATTCTTTATTGGATTAAGATTCTGGGCTCTGTGTGGTCGAATGTAAGAGTTTTGGTCAGTTATACGGAGTCTTCAGATTTATTCGGCCTTTGCCGCCAGTCAGTTGTCTGCGCACGACTTCAATACTTTGAAGTGAGTTTATCAACAGTGTCTCTAGTAGAAGACTGGCGAAAGATGAGTGGAAGGGGTGGATGTCAACAGTTTCGAGGTTACCTTAGTGAAACGGGACTTGTATCGTACCTTTCCAGTAATTACACTTGGAACTTCTTTCACATTTCGTAAATTTTCAATGTCAGCATGTAGCTCAAAGATTTGGACGATTTTTGGGTGTAGAGTGTGTCGGCTTTAATGGCACAGATTTAACTTTCTTAATAAACAATAACTGAAGTAATCTTTACAATTATTTTAAATATTTTTAAATGCCTCGGGACTCGATGAAATTCTGCACAAGAACGGAGAAAATGATTCACACAGCGGCCAATATCGTAACTACAGATTCCTCCTCCAGTTCGGAAGTAGCATTCAACAGTGCAGTTTCTGTGATCGTTGGTCACTTCCATCTCGCGTGCGATGAACATGCAAAATGTTCTATTGAAAATCAGTTCTTCACCGCCGCTTTACACCAACTTGTTTACGAAGTCAGAAAGGCATACAGTTCGAGGTTTAATTCCGCACCTCCCCTTTGAGAAAAGGGCCTCCTCGTTGACGCCATTCATTTAAACCGACTTGCGGTAAAGGCCGAATAAATCTGAAAACCCATTGTAATAGCCATTCCCTGACAATATATGCTTGATGCTTTGGGTCATTAGGTATCTTGAACAGAATTTAAACGCATTTCTTACATTTAATTTCTCTGCACATTACTGAAGATTTTCTCTGAGAATGTTGAGATACTGATGTTTGTTCATGGTGTTTTAATGAAAACCAAATTTCCTACTCCACCTGCTGATGTGCACTCCCATGCCATCACAATGCCACTTTTGTGTTTTACTTGAAGTAGATAAATTTATTAGCTCCACGTATGGACGCCAATTTGAAGAAGATATTTTATTGTCTTTACGATGTTTACTTTTACGTATGAAAAGCCGATTTGAAGTAAGATTTATTGTTTCAGCTCCACGTATGGACAAGCTGATTTGATGTAGGTGGTTTGTTACTTTATTTGCACCATGCTTTGGGCGTCAATTTGAAGTAGTTTGTATTGAAGGAGTTTATTGTTATATTTCAACTGTTGCAACCACACGTATAGTAAACAGTTTCCGGTAGCCTTCACCCCAAATGTATTTTCAGCTGGCCTTTGCCCCAAGTTTAAAAATAATAGCCTTGTAATTTGACTGTTTCTTTAGATATTATATATTTATGTTTTCCTCTGCTGCGTCAGTATTATTGTTAGATACATGGAACTCTTGGCAGGGTTGTGATACGACTAAGAATGTAGGCTTACACAGATTATAATTTTTACTTCACTCCTTTTGTTAATACTTGATACAATTAAAATAACACTTCACTGATATAGAGAGCTGTGAGATGCTTTTTATTATTTAATTACACTTTTTAACACGTAAACTATTTTTCGTTTCACACCAATACGTATTAAATCTCTCGAGGAGGCACAAGCAACGCATGTGAGCACTGTCTGCAATAAAACTGAACTGTTTTCCACCGCTTAAATTTGTAGATTTCTGTATTTCAAGTCTCTGATTGGCTAATCCTAGTCCAATAGAATACCTTAATTTAACGAAAGCTTTTTCTGGTTGTTGATTGGCTATTTTATAAACTGTCTCAAAAATTTACATTATTGCTGGTCTAATAATGACTAGTAGCATTTAAACTTCCTTACTCATTATTGCCTCAAGGTTACCTCATTGTTAGCAACTTTAAACCTATTTTTCTCACAGCTCCTACATTATTAAATTACGTAATGCATTCACATAACATTATTGAACATGTTTACAATAATATAAGCATATGCAATGACTGTTACATACATTTTAAAAATTATTACATACACATATTGCTTCAAGGCAGGCTGTTATTGAATTTGACTAAAATCATTTAAGTGTTAAATACACTGCCTCATACTATAGGTTGTAAAATCCTTTTGTCCAACGCTGCATTGGGTTTGCTCCAGACACGAACCCTCCCTTCTGTATCAAATACATAAAAGCGGCTTTCATCAACAAAAATTACATAATTCCACAATTTTTGTCTCTGTTATAGCATTCTTTAGCGAACTTTCAACCTCTTTGCTCAGTTAGATTTATTTACAAATGCTTTTATCTGACTGCCCCTCCATTGTAGCCTTCCTTCTATTTCTGGGTGAAATTTTTTTCCAGTTTTCAGACGAAGTTTGGTCCCCAAATATGGGGACTTGTTTTACCTTTTTCATAAGCAGTCTCTTCTCTCTGCCACTCAGCTTCTGTGGACGTCCTGTTTGTGGCAAAGATTCGATTCTGTCTTCTTGTCTATGTGGTCGGACGGTGTCTTCAGTAGTGCTGTTGTATATTCAGCTTAGCATGGTGAAAGATCACAAGTTTTCGCTGTCCAAATGTTGTGTTGGCTCCTCTGCTTCCCGTTTGACTTTTCAGTACACCACAACAACATAGAAATACTGGTTTGTCACTGATGGTAATGGGGGGTGTAAACCTCATCTTTTTATACCCAAGTGGATGAATACAAGCGTAACTAAGAGTGATCGAAAGACCTCGGGTCTTAAGCTAAATTCCTATTTTGTGTGTGTACAAATAAACTAAAATAGTTAACTATCTTCACGTTTCATATAAAATATAAAGATATAGATGTGTAGTGATGCTTAAAGTGCACATCGTGGCATCTGTTTTAAAGTTTTAGAGCCTAAAACCGCCTATTTTACCATTTGCGTTGTGTAATTCATTTTTTTATGCTGTAATAAAATATAAAACATTGATGTGGGATTAGTTTTATTCAAAGTTTGTAATATTTTGGCTGTAGGATTGAGACTTTCCTGGGAAAATAATGGTTTATTTTAACGCTTTAGCAGGTAGATTAATTTGATTTGTATAAAGATTAACAGAAGTAACCTGTCCCTTTCCAGTTCTCTTTGTCATCATTTAGTATTGGTCGGTGACTGCAGTACGGCAGAAATTTCTTCAAATAGTGTATTTCCTATTCTTTTGTGACTCACATACCTCGTCCCTTCATTAACTGTTGATATGCACATATTGTTTTCTCTGTTGCTTTTAAAACGTATTTTAAACAGTTCTTTTACATTGTTATTCTTAAAGATCGGGGGGGGGTTGACTCCATATTCGCTCTAGAACATTTGGATCACAATCATCTATCTGTAGTGTACGGTGCATTTCCACTCGATCTATTCAATTAGTTTAATCCTTTTTTATAATCGCATAAAGATAAGATAAGAACCTTACATCCCTTTAGGATAATGGCCTCCTACTCTAGGTAGGGTAGCTCATGTAAAAACTTGCAAGGTGAGGCAGTCCTTGAGAGAATTAACCTTTTACTTATGTTTTCACTTAATACTTTTCATCAAAGTTTAGTCCAACATCAATTATTCCTTACTATAATAATGTTGTCTATAGTTTTAGCACCTTGGCGGTGACTTCCTTCCATAGTTCGCGGTCCTTGTCTAGAGTGGTCCATCTTTTTCTAGCTCCTCGTACCAATTCGTCTGACCACCTCTGAAGAGGGCAGCCTCTTCTTCTTTTTTCCGAGCCTGTTGTCTCAAACTGTGGTCGCGTGGGCCCATTTTCTGTGGTCCATCCTTGCTACATGGCCTCCCCATTTCCATTTGAGTTGTGCGCGAACTGCTGCCTTCCTTCATTCCTGTTGTTCTTCTGATTTCTGTGTTTCGTATTCTATTTTGTAGCCTGATGCTCAGTATTTTCCGTTCCATCTTTCTCCGGCAACTTGTATGGCTTTTGTTTGACGCGCGTGAAACATCACGTCTGACATCTGTATATGAACGCTGGAATTACGCGCTATTCCATAACTTGTGTTTTCAGTTTCAGATTTAGGTTTTTGTTTAGTCGGATATCCTTCAAGCTCCAGAATTGTCTCTAGGCTGCGCTAATTCTTCGTTTGAATTTGCCTCGCCGTTTCCCCATATCGAAATACTTTGTCCTAAGTAGATTTAGTCCTCCACATACTTCATAGTTGTTCCTTCCAACTCCATTGGTAATTTTCCACTTTCGTCTTAGTTGGGTTCATCCATAGTTCCAACTTCTTGGCTGATGGTGTTCAGCTCTTTGAGCATTATCTCTAACCGCTTTGCTGACTTAATATTGATGCCTTTTCGCCTCTTGTCCCATTTTAATATGCGGAATGCGATTTCCAGAAGGCCTGTGAAAGTTTAGGTGAAACTGGGTCCGCTTTGTCGTAGTTCTCAATGGTTAGTGTTATCTTATTTGCTGGGCAGTTAAAGAGCGTCCATAAAAACTTAATTTAATTGTTTTCCTTTACATTGCAGTGACCTCTTTTTCCCTAGCGCACTAGCATGAATGATCAGCTCAAGACTATGTTTATCACCTGCGTTATACTGTATCAGTTGCTGCCTTCAGTTCGAGCTGTAAAGACTAGAGTTTGTTCATTGTGGCATCTGAGAAGTGAAAGTTTATTTAAGACATCTAAGTTGTGTGAAAGTTACATTATATTATTATTTTTATTATTATTATTATTATTATTATTATTATTATTACTTGACTGAAATGTTACCGACAAGTTCACGCTTGAACAAAGAACTTTTATGTACGTTACATGTATAAAAGCCGAATTCTGTAAACAGGTGTAGGCAATTTCATGAGACATTTTCTGGTATTCCAGTTCCAGGAAGAGAAACTGTTAAAAGTGTGTTTAATAAGTTTAGGTCAACCAGATCGTTAAACGCTAAATCTCAGAAGCGAAAAAGGAATGTTCTAACGGAGAAAAAAATTGATGAAACTGATGCATCATTCGAACGCTCTCTAAGGAAGTGTCTAAGACGTGTTGTACAGCAGATGGGTGTTTCAGAAGCAGGTCTTCATAGAGCTGCTAAACTTTTAAAATTGAAACCTTACAGAGTGACTATAATTCATGAGTTACAACCTGTGACGCCGAGGAATACCAGGAATGCCTTAATGCAGATGGACAACACATTTAAAACGGTCAGTATAGTATTGCGCATGTTACTATTACGAGGGCGGATTGTTAAGTCCATGACTTTGAAGAGAGATAGCGTTCTAATCACAGGTTGCTTGTTTGCACCCAAGTCTTACATCTATTCTGGGTATAATCGCAGAAATTTGTTACTTGTTTCTTAAAACATTGTTGAGAGCGTTTAAAATAAGCAGATGTGTGTTGCTTCTTAGAAAATGGAGATAAGTGAATTTCATGTTCTGATAAAGCACTACTTTCTGCGTGGTAAGACGGTGAAGAAACAGAAGAAAAGCTGATCAAGTATTATGGGGACTCTGCTCCGTCACACAGAATGGTTCAGAAATAGTTCACAGAATTTCAATGTGGCCATTCGAGCACAAGAGATGCCGTGCGCACAGTACGGCCTGTTGGGGTCACAACAGAAGAAATTGGTGAACAAAGTTCACAATATTGTGTTGGAAGACCGCTGAGTGAAAATCCGTGAGATAGTCAAGACCGTAAACATCTCAGGGAACGGGTGTATAACATTCTGCACGAATTTGGGGTATGAGAAATCTGTCAGCTAGATGGGTGCAGCGACTGCTCACGGTTGAGAACAAGCGAAATCGTGTGACCATTTCACAGGGATGTTTGACCATGTTCCAGCGCACCCAAATAAGTTTTTGCGGCGTAATATCACAGTTGATGAAACTTGGATCCATTACTATCAAACTGAAACCAAACAAGAACCAAAGCAGTGGATTTCCTGCGACGAACCTGCTCCAAAGAAAGCGAAAACCGTTCCATCGGCAGGAAAAATCATGGCAGCTGCCTTTTGGGATTCACAAGCAGTGATAGAAATCCACTACCTGGAAAAGGGTAAAACGATCACAGGTTCATATAACGCCACAATGCTGGATCAGTTTCACAAGGAATTGTTAAAGAAACGACCGCATTTGATGAAGAAAAATGGTTCTCTTTCACCAGGATAATGCATCCGCACACAAGTCAGCCATTGCCAAAGCAAAATTGTGCTACGAACTGCTACCTCACTCACCATATTCTTCAGATTTGGCTCCGAGAGATTTCTTCCTCTTCGCAAAATGAAAAATTGGCTCGCTAGGAAGAAATTCACGTCCAGTGAACAACACATCATGGCAGAAACAACCTCATATTTTGCAGACTTACAAAAATCGTATTTTTTGGAAGCGTTAAAAAATTGGTGATGCTTGGACAACGTGTATTGAATTGAAAGGAGAGTACGTTGAGAAACAAAATTGTTATTTTATTTGAAAAGTCACGGAGTTATCAATCCGCCCTCGTAGCCATGAGTATGTCAAGCGAGAGTTTCAAAACTGAATATTCCCCGATGTAGTAGACAGTGCACAGAGCAAGCATACGTGGCTCGAGAACATCAGGAACGCACTATATAACATATTACGGATGTGAATTTGTCGTGGTAGGGAAAGTCATATGAATTTATTTGGAACTTGCTGTGGCGGGGGCGACTTTTAGCTGAGGAGGTACGAGAGGGTTCTGAGAGGCAGTATCCTGGAGCCGGAGTCGAGACCTGCTGTCTGCCGCTAATTGCAGTGCTTTTGTCTGTGTCCAGGAGACTCTCTGTGGACATGGGCTTTTAGCTTGTAGAACAAGAATTGTGTTGTCAAATAAACGATAAACGGAAGAGACAACCCGTTAATATATTACAGGTTTAAGTAAGAGATACACAGGTCTAGGGACCAACGGCATACAAAGACAAGAAAACAAATAAATCTTTCAGACATTGAGTATAATCTTCTGATTTGACTGTTGAAACACAGGGATTTGGAGTGGGTCATATATTTAAGAATGCAGCTTAATTTATCTAGGGGCTAAGGAACAAATCCCAAAGTTAATTGGTTTCTTATTTTACTCCAAATAGGAGTTCAGTTCTGATGTTGACGAATATTAAACATGTGATCATATTTTTCATAAAAAAAGCCGATGTTCCTAAAATTTTTCTAAGAATTTGGGTAAAGCCAAAACCTTTTATACGAGCACCAAAATACATCTATGTCTACACTAACATTATAGATAAGGATACTGTCTGTATGTGGTAGTCTCAGAAAACATTTAACCTATTTTGATAATTTTTTATAGCTGAAAATCACTATGCTTCCCGAAGGACAGAAGCTATAAACATCTTTTAATTATCCTTCCCATATAAATTAAAGCGTTTATGGCGTTTATGATTTTGAGATTCTTTATTTTTTCGACAATCGTTTAACCCTCGTGTTTGCGTTCCTTCAATCCGTTATTTTGATGATCATCATGCTCATTGTTAAAATTGATGTACCGTTCTTCAGTCTTCATTTCATTGACGATTCGTTATAAAAGCCAAGATTCACTGCAGCTGGAATAATCAAGAGTTACAAAGGTAATTATAGATTTATTTCTAATGTTTTTGTTTATGGGCGCTCTTTAACATCTATGGCTGTAAGCGTCCCATTCTATATTGGTACCAGCTTTACTGCCCTTCCGAAGTAAGCCATGCTAAGGAGTTTTGCGCCCCAAAACATCCTAAAAATAACTATAAACATAGAAAATACTGGGCCTGAACGCATAATACCTGAGTGTAATGACCATTTCTAAACATTTTCGATGGTTTGACTGACTTTTTCTGCAAAAATCCATAAGAATTAAAGGAGGTTGCAAGCTCTTTCTATGCTTTTTATTTTTCATAAAGTAGTTTTCTTATTTTTTATTATCTCTTTCCTATTAGCAACAAGGCTCACAAAGCTTTCTCGTCAGTAGAGGAACACTAGTGTATGTATATTTTCTAATAAGCTGGAAGGGATATATAGTTTATCTTTTTGCTTGACTTAACAGTGATATATTTTTCGATGATAGTATTCTTTGATCCACTTTCCGTTCATGTTATCATGGTGGAGGGTTTAATTTCCTGCATTCAGTGCAGGTAACCTAACCTACGTGAAGTTTTGTCTATTTTACTGCACGTATGTGCATGAACTACATTAAATCCTCTGACTTCTGATTTATTTATTACTGCAGATATGATATATAATCATATGTGTTAGCTGAATTCTTCTTCTTCTTATACTGCATGATTATAGGCCAAGAGCCTGTTCCGCCTCGGAAGTAGTCTTCCTATCTTATCATGGGGCGTCCTACATCTCGCCATCAAGTTGGCTTTTGCGGTGGAACACCCGATGTAGGTGTTCTGCTCAATTTACTTTATATTCCTGTGCCTTTTCAACTAGGTTAAACTGTTTAGGTTTTCTCTAATTTATTCACTTGGAACATGATCTCGTAGAGTATGGCCGGCAGTTCGTCTCACATACCTCATTTCAGCTGTTTCCGTTTTTCGCTTTCCTGTTCTATTGAGTGTCCAAGTCTTACTGCCATATAACAACAGGGGAACCGGCAACTTCATCCTTTCTTACTTTCTTTCCCAAAGTTCTGAATATTGTTCCACGTATATATTGAAACTTAGCTAGTTTATATACCAGGTCGAAGTCACTGTTAAACGATACTTGGCAACCGAAATCATTGAAAGTGTTAACCTGTTCTATTTTACAGTTATTTAAAATTATTTTAGCTCTAAGTGAATATTTACCTTGGAAGACCATCACGTTTGTTTTGTTTGCTATAATTTCCAAGTTATAATCATTGCCGACCTTCTGGGGTTGATATAGAGCGAGCTGTAATTTGTTTTCTGAATCTGCAAGGATGACCTGGTCGTCTGCCAATAAAACAGCATTAATAATAAAACCTCCTAGTTCAAAATTTTCTAGCAGCTGCTTTTGCCATTCGAATACAGCTAGGTCATGATAAGGGACAACCCTGGCTTACCATTAGGTCTAATTTTACGCTATATTGAGTCTTTTTCATTTGATCACTGTTCGTTCATAATAAAAATAACCTGTATGCCGAGATACAGTGAGGTGGTGGACACACCATTAGGATTTCTCTATGATTGGGTTGGTAGACCGTCCAGGGGAGATTATTATTGCTGATAAACCTTGGAAAATAGTAGGTCGGCTTGATTCAACGGTAAGTTTCAATCCTATCGGAATATTTACTTATGTTGTTGTCCTTGCTACTACAACCACCATATTCAACAGCTGTTAGTAAATTGTTAATTATATTTTCGAGTAAGCACTATTTTTATTATTTACTATCGTCGAAAAATTGGTATGCAATACCCATGCGTTAAGTGGCATGGAGAATCTCGCCTTCGTCTCGTATTTTCAAACTCTTCCTCATTCTCCAATGACGCACTTACCGCAATTGTATCGCAAGCATATTAACATGTTCTGGAGTGCCAATGTCGTAGTGGGGAGTTGCAGACAAACTGTTAGCGTTTACTTCCTTTATTTCCCATTAGCGTTTGAATACGTGATGCCGCGATGGAGCGACAATTTGGTACATGAATGTAGTTGTTACCTTTTCTCCAACATCTTTTGTTGATTCTGCCGGCTGCTCCAGTGGTTGAGCTATGAGTATTTTCCCTCGAGGTATGCGTGGATGTATTGTGAAGGACAACGCCAGTTTAAATTGACTGAGGAATTTATTGTGAATACCTTTTGAGTTATTAAAGTGAGTTGCCGACCGTTAGAAATGAAAAAAATAGACTGACTCTGAATTGTAAAACTCGAAACTATTACAAGGAATCATTATAGCTGTTAACTTCTGCAGTATCAAAGTTACGGTTAAAAATAATTGTTTCCGCAATAAAAGAAATACAAGCGTAACCTGCGTGAGTTGCTAAAATCCCACGCGATAGCCGCTACTCACACAAGCGCGTCACTGGGAGCTTAAAATATCACATGAACAAGTACCACTGGTGGTACCAGAGAAAGAGCACTTCCTGATTTAATTACACGTCTTCTTATTACTTAAACCACGCCTACATTAGAATTACTCCCACCAACATTCTACTTATACGTTGCCAAATCTCAAAACTCTGAGTATCTGAATGTGACACTGTTACTAGTGGGCTTGACTAAATTCTCAGAATGTAAGTTCCTTTCTCTTTTTCAGAATTTTTGCCTACGTGACTGCAAACGTACTGAATTTACCTCTAAATTGCATTACCAGAACTTTTATGCATAACGTGTTCGTTCCTTCGACTGTTGCTAATGACTTTCGTTAACTTGACCCCTAATTACTTTCATTTTTCCGGACAAACATTTCAACTCGAACTTGTTACATTATACACTGATTTAATAGTGCATGTGTTAGATACTGTAAGTATCACATAGTACCTATGATGAGCAACAGGAGGTAGAAAAATAAAAGAGATCCTGATTTCTTGCATTCACACGTTTTCCCTATTTACTTTTGTAAAACTGTTCTTACACAACTTCTTCTCTCCTCTTTTTGCTAACAGAGGTAAACTTGTTTTACGTATTTACACACATTTCCCTTTTAGGTATCAGAAGAATACAGTAGGCTAGGCTATAGTCAGAGTTTTAGAAAGAGGATTGCTATGTGATGACTTTAAAACTTCATGCTCTTTGTATGATTCGAGAAAAAAAGGAATAGCTACTTCCCATCGGAAAAAGAATAAGGATTTCAACATTCAAACCAATAACAAAGAATCTCTCGGAAATGGTTAACGCCATAACATATTTTGACATAAATTTTGTACTATAATCAGATCTGCATTTTTTGTATAGTAAGATTTTGTCTACTTTTAATTATTTACCAGCTATTTACCAATTATAGAAAAGTCATTCAGAGTGAAGAGGTTTTACACGCCATTCCCATATAGGTTTAATTGTTGGAGGTTTAATAACATTAAATGTTTGAGGATTTTATATAACTTTTGTTTTAATGATGGCTAGAAAATTTAAGATGCACAATTCATTTCACCCAAGTATCTTATGCATATCGTAAGAGGCATGTTTGAGAAAACAAAACAATAACTAAAATTACACCTCAAAGAGGGTAGCGTGCGGTGGGGGATTTCCTTAAAAATCTTTCCGTCCCATCCCTGGAATATGTCGAACTTAAACATCAAGTTTGGTATTTAACCGACTTTTCATTTTTTATTTATGCTATTCACAGACACACAGATATATGCGTGCCCACACAGTCGCTTATCAAAAAACGATAACTTTTCTATTCTGGGAGCCTCAAAACATGTTACATTGTTGGTGGTTTTGCCTTTGGAACAATTGCTCAGGGCAATGGTGTTAACTCGATTACTGTTTGTGTTAATCTTTTGGTTATACTTAAATACATACACACGCGCACACACACACACACACACACACACACACACAGACTCTACGGAGGATACGGAATAATCCAGGCTAAAGAGGTCCGAGAATAGAACCCGAGACCTCTGGATCTGGAGGCTAGCATGCTAATCGCTAGACCACAGAGGCAATCTAATATGTTTAACTTGTAGACTGTAAAAAGAAGAAGTTTTAATGAGGATGATAATTAATGGAAATGCGGAAATACTTAAATCATTTTTATCTATTACTATAATAATCAGTGAGGTTTTCGTTCGTTGTTGCTAGGCAACAAAACCTATACTTCATATTCTAACAAAACACGCTATCAAAACATAAAATACAGGTTCAACAAAACGTAAAATACACTTTAATGATGACCATCTATATCTTATTTTGCTTGATAATAATAAACAACAAAACAAAAGCTTTCTCCCCTAATTGATAGCTATTGTAATATTACAACCATTACAATTTGTAATACTTATTGGATGCTAATTTTCTCTATTATCAGAAGTATTGTTTTTCACAACTTTGCCTGCCTTTAATTTTCCAAGCTTACTGATATCAATATTATCATTAATCAAAACAATTGATCTTACCATGGAATATTCACTCCAAAAACTCGAAGCTTTAATACTTTTCGACTAAAAATACGCCAACAAAGGATCTTCATTTACGTCTGCTTCATTACCCACACACCAGTCCATGAATTTCGTATAACTACAAAAATAAACTTTCCTTGACCTTTCTGGAGTATATTAATAGTTACATCTTGGACTACTTTTAAATTTTTCCTGATAAACTGTAAAAATCACCTTCTTCGTTCATTTTTACTTTAAATTCACATATGAAACTAGCATTCAAAATTGCAGAATATAGCAACAAAGTTTGATGATTTATCGTGTTTTTTTTCCAAAGCCCACATTGCTCTTTCTCTAAACATATCGTTTCCGCAAAAAATAAATTTGATTAAATATACTAAATATACAACATATACTAAAACACTCTGAACGTAGATAAAATATTGTAAAGAACACGTTACAAATCTGTTTTAGTAACTCGTTGCACTTAGAACACTCCCTTCGGTCGTGCTCTAACATGAGCCTGTCCTTTCTAAAGTCGTTCTCCGTGTTGTAGTGGTTACCATGCTAGCCTCTAGTTCCCAAAGTCGCGAGTTCAAACCCGGCGGAGGACGATGGATTTTTTTTCGGTCGCAGAAATCCTTAACATGACTTCCTTCGGAAGGGAAGTAAAGCCAGTGGTCGCGTGACGTAGATTTACGGCACATAAAAGAACTTCAAGCCTGATAAAGAGGCCTCTGAGCAAAGTTACCGGTCTTTCACGCCCAATATAGAATGGGACGCTAAGTACCATAACAGTTAAAGAGCGTCCATAAAAAAATGCGTTACCTAACCTCTACTTTTGTTAACCAGTCCTCTAAATAACTATTGTAAGTAAATATGTTTAGCGTATTATTATTGTTACTATTACAATTTTATAAAATATTTTATTTCCCTGAAAAGTACTAAAAATACCTTTAAACCCATTTCATGTTGCGTTTCATTATGTAGCCTACACTTCTTTGCCTCCCCATTGCTGGATGTCAATTATGATGCCATGATTGTACGTCATTACCGAGAATGTTGGTCTAGGCATGTAACAATCAAACAAGCTGAAGTGCCCCTTGTTCCAGCAATATGTCACGAAAATACCAAATTGTGCAGAAACAGCCGTATGACCCTTGATCCACACACTAAAGCGCTCCTTCATTAGTTATAAGATGGCAACAGAAGCCTAATGGAAGACGTCAGAGCGCGAAATGCGGGTTCATTTCCCAGTCCGTCACGTGAGCTGTTCTCGTGCCCATTTCTCTTCTTCTGTTGTAAGTCAATTTGTCTTGTCTTCTCCCAGACTCAGTTTAAATATAACTCTTCACGTTCTATCGCATTTCGCGGTAGCACTGAAACTATATCCTCGCTTGCAGCACGAGCAACAAAACCTTTGGTTTCAAGTGACAGCGAATGCTACTTGTGCTTTATTTGTTTCCTTCTAGGACCAATAAAGATCACCAAGGAAAACCACAAGATAGAGACAATGTAACAACGTTACAGTCAATGTAACATGAGGATTCAGTCCTATAAATAAATGAGAATGGCTAGTCGTAAGGTTATATAAAATTCTGACTTTTTTCTTTCTTTCTTAAAGGACTGCTGGAAGAGGATATAATCAAACGTGTATTCCCCGGGAGTGTTCTGCCACCTGCGACACATTATGATTCTACATGTCTCGAAACGAGTTTTACTTGTTTACTATAGTCTACGCCACGGACGAAGGCGTAAATGACAGTTGCCGCGCAGACAGTCGTAAGGGGAGAGGTCGCAAGCACCTGACGGTTTAGCGCGTATCGACAAAACATTGTTCCGCTGTTGAACATTAATGCACTACTTAATACGTATCTTGCCGTATTCTTTGTCGCTGGATTCTCCTTCAGAGTCAGAATCCCGAAGGTGTATGCACAATGGAGTAGATTTATAGCTGGAGATGATGAAATTTCACTGTTAAACAGCGACCAATTAAACACGCTCTGAAATAGACTGCCGCTGATTAGCTAGGAAGCACGTGACTATGACCAGTGGTGCCAATCTATCCTTTTTATCTAGCTCTTTTGAAAATACTATTAGTCGCTGTAATTCTTTGTCTTTTTAAAGCGCTGTGCCTATTCAGTTGTTTCTCGTCATGTCATACAAAGCGATGGAATTTCAAGGGCAGCATATACAGAGAGAGCAAAAAGACTACGAACCGGCTGCGCGGTGTTTTTCCTTGGTCTCCCAACCTAACTCCCTGCAATCTCTGAGGTAACTTAAAACACAAAGTGTACAAGACAAACCCACACACCCTGGAAGAATTAAAATAAAATATTCGCCAGGAAATTTCTCAACGTGAACTATGGCGAGTGATGGATAGTTTCCTAAAGACGTGCCAAAAATGTATGGACAACGACGGTGGCCAGTTTCAGCATCTCCTTTCGTAAAGTTGGTAAGTAAAGCCTTTAACAGTAGTTTTAAAAATGTTGTATGGTTTCATCCGCGCCTTTCTATGATAGCTGCAGACGGCAACGAGCGCCGAGGACGCGGACAGGAAAAACACCGCGCAGTGATTCGAAGTTTTTTGGCTCTCTCTGTACCTTCCCGCTTTTAAACTGACTATCGATCCAGTTTCCTTTAACACCTTTGTACTCACAACGAAAACTATGATGGTATTATTTCTGCAAACGTTTATCTCAGTTTACATGAAGTAGGTAGAAAAATAAATTTACGTAAGCATAGCGTATAGAGGTTATATAAAAATAAAAGCTGTGGATAGAGAAAGTCATGTAAACGTAACATCAGATTTGTCTTCTTCGAAAGTGGTCTTTATGTTGGAAACCTTCACTTTGCTTCCTTGTAATAAATATTTCAGATTTAAGTATCAAATTTTATATTTTCCCAGCTATGTATAACATTAAGCATACACACCTCAAGACGCGTATTTCTCGTGCAGTATCGATATCAACGTTTTAGGGCGAATAGTGTGCCTAAGATCAGCTGTTTACCTTTTGAGCAAGTTAACGATAGAGTCATTGTGGAGCGGAACTGAGTAGAGGAAGTCGTGTGACTGTTGCACGTGAGATTGAAGCAATAAATCGCGCAATAAAATCAGTACAGAAATAAGTGTGTTACCTCATCTAACGGCCGGTATATTGACTGACTCATTGCAGCGTGGGCCAAATGTTTGCTTTATTTTTAGTAACAGCTTCATGACAAGCTCTCCAACAGAGTTTTTTTTTGCTGTCAGTCCTCTCGGTAATTCCATTGAGTGGAATTGCGCCCCCCGCACTTGTTCAGATCACACACATGTTCTTCTTTTTCTAAACACCGTCACACATCCTGGCAAACACTCCGCAATATATTGGCACATGGTCCACTTCAGTTTTTTCCCAGAGAGGAGTGTTACGAAATCTTACTATTTTTATTTACAGCTGTATGGAACTGTATGCTCAATGGTACATTAGAGAGCGGGAGTAAAGGAGGGAGAAATGTTGAGATTATAAAAATTTATCTTCTGAGGAAAAAAGAAACAAACAAACAACAAAAAACCAAAGACGAATAAGAAAATAAAAGGTTAAATATTGTAGTTTTATGAGTTTACATGGGAAGTAACCAGACTGCCACAAAACCTTTTACCTAAAGGTAAAGGAGTTTGATTTCAGGTTACACTCCCTCGGAGAAATTGCTTCCATTTCCGCAATTTTTAAACAAGTCTAATAGCAAAACACTGTAATTTAAAGTATCCACAGGAGAAAACAAAGTTATGAGTTTCGAAGGGAAAATGTCGAAAGGAATAAAGATAGCAGGAGATAATAAAATTATTGAGCAGATCTCCAGTTTCAAATACTTGGGATTCGTAACATCAACTTTAAGAGATAGTGATTTATAAAAAAATCTGAAGTTAAACGGCGTAATAAACGGATAATGTTAAATAAAGTCCGTAGAGAGACATTTTAAAATTTTATAAGATGATGGCCCTATCAATCATGCTTTATGAAGCTGAGACTTGGACATTAACAAAAAAGGGATGCTGAAAAAGAAAAAAAATGAAATTAATAAGACCTCTTTTTGGACCATCAGAGAAACGACGAGTTTCGGGGAGAACTAAATGTAACCAACATTTCAGAAGTAATGTAGGAGTATAGAAATTAATGGCATGATTATCTAAGTGGGAAGAACGTTTTCCATATTCCTGTCAATATAAAATACAAGCCCAGAGGAAGAAGAGAGGTTGGAAGACTGAAAAAAACTTTGGTAGGATAAATTTTAAAAGTTTGTGAAGTCGAATGGGTCAAAAGGCCCAAACAGTGCATTTGATGATGATGAAATGCTGTAGTTAGCTAAATGGAACGAACGTGAATTCCAAAACATAAAGTATACGACTAAGCTCTTTGAACTATTTTGCACACCCTCAGTGGTGGCTCTGAATAACAGCACAAGAGCATGTGAACACCCTAACTGATGACATCTTGCGGATTTTTGGTTTTATTTTCTTTGAATGCTATTAAACGTAATGCATGTGCGGTAATTTAAAATCTACGGCGTTTAAATCTACCGCGCTACTCCTCTAAACTCGATGAAATGTGGCAACAGTGTCGATAGCATATCTTGACTTGTGCAAATTTTAAGGAGCTTTTGCGCATGTGCAACTGGTTAAATACACAGGTTGTGCACACTTGAAGACGTGTACGAAGCTTCTCCCGCGCTGTGTTTCCATATTATTACAACAATTTTACAATAATGTCATTAAATGTTAGCAGAATGAAAAAGAAGGTAAGGTGCACGAGCACGGAAACTTCTCCCGATTATCTTGATCATCCATGCTCTCAACTACAATTTAATTTACGCATTACTTTGTTCTTGCTCTAACATGATGCACTTAATTATGTACACACAAGAACAATCATTCACAAAACAACCTTTCTTTTGTCACACAACTTAAACATTATTGCTTTTATTATTATTGTTAATCATTGTTGTTAATGCTGGGCTGTAATTATGCCAATTTGTTCATAATCACATCCATTACGCAGCAGATCCTATTTCACATCTTCAGGACTATCTGACCCTAAAATTTTGTGAACACCTAAAATGTATACTCACTAGCCGCTAGCTACTGGATTCCTGACTTCTGCATAAACAAAGGTTACTGCTAACTTGGTGCAAACATGTCAAGGCGTTAATCAATTACGTGTTTTATACACAAATTTAAGCCATTTAATAAAAAGCGCCCCTTATAATATAATTCCTAATTTTTAACACGAGCTTGAAAATAAGTTTGCTAAAGACAAACTTTTAAGTTAATTACATTCTTACTTTCTTTCTGCTTACCTGTAATAAATAGACGTAGTACCTACTGCATTCCACACGAAAATTCAATATCGAGATTTCGCCGGAAATATACATGTTTTGAGGCCCCTTGTATAAACAGCATAGCTCAAAAACAGCACAATTTGGTTATGCACAAAACTTGATGATTTTAAATTAGGCGTCGTCCAAGAATGAACCACGAAATTTTTTTTAAGATCACCCCACCCTAAACTGATCTTTACTTAGAACATTTTTCTTATTTTTATTTTTATAAAAACAGCTGTACACATTTTAATTAAAATACCGTATGTTTACCTAAACTATTTTCATGGAAAATAAAACCTATTTTATATTTTCAAGGAATAGCCTGTAAAAATCCTCTTCATTCCGAAGGAATTTTATATAATTTCATATTACGAGTAAACCATAAGATATAAACAAAAACTTACTCCTTCATAAATTTAGATCTCTTTAAAATACACAATTAATTTCAAGTAACTTTTTCTATAGCATCAATCACTTTCGAGCTTTCTGTTGTTATTGGTTTGAACTTTTCACTACTCGTAATTTTTTAAAAGCGTTGTAAATACTTTTGTTTCTCGCGATTGCATGGAAACAGTATGAATTTGGAGGCGAACGTATAGCGTCCAGTTCTTAAACATTTGTATGTATACTGAAATATGTAATGTAGCTATTTCTGCAAAGGTAAATAAATGCTTTGTTTGTTAACGACGCTGTCATTTTCATCAGCGCCGCCGGTGTGTCGGAATCTCGTCCCGCAAGAGTTCTTTTACATAGTAGTAAATCTACTGACACTTAAAAACCCTGTTTGGGCGGGGTTTGTTTCTGCAAAGGTTTATCCCCATTAGAATAGAATGAAATAGAGAAATAAACTTTATAAATATAGAATTAATTGTTTTTCCACATATGCCGTGTTGGACAAGTTTGGAAAGCTGGAATCAGACGACTGAAAAATTCAACGCCATTGCCGGGATTTGAACCACGGATTTCCCGGGAGATCCGTGGTCCAAATCTCGGCAATGGCATTGAATTTTTCAGTCGTCTGTTCCACCTTTCATAAATATAGTTTGTATACACACTAATAAACGATAGAGTGTAGAGAAAGTGCTACGAATGTAACGCATCAGATTTTTTTTTCTTTTTCGTGTTCATGCCAAGAGAACACATTTTCAAAGCCATCACATATCGATCATCTTTGAAAAGATTTTGTTATCGCTTTAGCTACTACAAAGTTTCGAGTAATGAAGGTTTATCTGTATTAACAAGAAGAAGATAGAAGAATAAGCTTTAGTAAGGATACTTTGTATAAGAGTGGGTAGAGAAAGTCATATAAACGTAACACGTCAGATTTTTTCCCCTCATGGTCACGCTTTTTAAGAATTTGACTATCGTTTTAGCCTAAGTATCCTTCTTTATATCTACATACAACGAAATCGTAATGAACGTTTATATCGATTAACAAGAATTAAGTGAAAAAATAAGTTTTTGTGAGAATAAGTGCTCCGAGCGGATGGCTCAAGCGGCATTAGTCTGTGGGCCGCATCCGGGAGGTCATGGGTTCAAACCTCCTACCAATCTGACCGAACGTTTTTCGCAGTTTTCCTCGGTCGCTAGGCAAATGCTGGAGTGAATGATTTGATACGCAACTTTTCTATCATACCTTTTATCGCTATATTTCATTTCCTCCTTCACCGCCATACCAGGCAGTGGGCTGATCACCCATCCTGGATATGCTGTGATCCAGAGTTTGCTTGCTCCTCGACAGGCTACTGACCCACGGCATTGGGCTGATCACCCATCCTGGATATGCTGTGATCCAGAGTTTGCTTGCTCCTCGAGGCTACTGACCCAAGGCATTGGGCTGATCACCCATCCTGGATATGCTATGATCCAGAGTTTGCTTGCTCCTCGACAGACTACTGACCCAAGGCATTGGGCTGATCACCCATCCTGGATATGCTATGATCCAGAGTTTGCTTGCTCCTCGACAGACTACTGACCCACGGCATTGGGCTGATCACCCATCCTGGATATGCTATGATCCAGAGTTTGCTTGCTCCTCGACAGACTACTGACCCAAGGCATTGGGCTGATCACCCATCCTGGATATGCTATGATCCAGAGTTTGCTTGCTCCTCGACAGACTACTGACCCACGGCATTGGGCTGATCACCCATCCTGGATATGCTATGATCCAGAGTTTGCTTGCTCCTCGACAGACTACTGACCCAAGGCATTGGGCTGATCACCCATCCTGGATATGCTATGATCCAGAGTTTGCTTGCTCCTCGACAGACTACTGACCCACGGCATTGGGCTGATCACCCATCCTGGATATGCTATGATCCAGAGTTTGCTTGCTCCTCGACAGACTACTGACCCAAGGCATTGGCTTGTAGGTTCTGTAGAAGAGTGGTTAGAGAAAGTTACGTAATGGAACACATAAGATTTTTCTCTCTGCCACCTCTCGTTAAATTTAGCAATGTCAAATTCGATTATGTAGTTCAAAGCGTATGTTGTGAACTGTTGATGGACTTGAGACTGCGGGCACAGAGGTTAACGCTTAGTGGTTTCCCCCCCCCTCCCTCTCTCTACAATATCAGTTTTATCTGCAATATAGCTACCTACTAATGCCTTCGAAAGCCAATATGAAAATGCTGCACTCAGGCTTTATGACAAAGAATTATGTACTCTCTGGTAAATGGCTTGTCTATCTTAAAAAAACAAAAGCCAAACTCGAGAAAGCTTTTAGCGCCATGGCTCGTGCGGGACGCGCGCTGGCTTTCCCGCCAATTTCGTCATGGTCATCTTGTGTTGGCTTTTACTCTTGGAGTTCTGACCTTGAGATGTCAGGCCGGAGAGCAGATTGCAGGCTCGATTAAATCAAAGTTCCCCCCTCCACCAATCCTCTGCTTCGCTGCTGCAACAAGAAAAGTCTCCATTAGAGTGGAAGAAAGATGGAAACAATAACAAAAAACACGCTAAAGGCATTTCCTACCACAGCTGCTTATGGATCATGTCCAACTTTTGTTTTTGCTCGTGTTTTTGTGATTGTTCCGCGGTTCATGACTTGAGATTAAATGATCATAATACATACAACATCGCTCTCTGTGGATATCAGTACGTGACGTATGTTTATTTTTGCGTTTTAATACTATTTTGTTAGTGAACTTTTCCAAGACATCGTCTGATCTTACCATATGGCAAAAATACGTCACATGAGGTTCATTTACCTATCTGTGTGATGTAAAGGCATGCATGTACTATGTGAAAGGGATAATAGATATGATACTGTGTTTAAAGGCAGAAAAAGAATGTCTAATACCGTTTTAATCTCAGTAGAAAAATAGTTTTTTTGTTTATTTTTCCTCCCAATATAATTCACATACAGATCGCATTTATATTTTTATTATTTTACTTTGTTCTCTAATCGCCCCGTTTTGTCATTATTTAAAATTTATGTTTCTAAAAAGGTAATTTACAATGAAGTTACAACGCCACAAAAGCGACTGAATAACTGACACAAACACACACGCATACACACGAGTCGTCCTCCGTGGTGTAGTGGTTACCATGCTAGCTTCTAGCTCCCGAGTTCGCGGGTTCAAACCCGGCGGAGGGCGATGGATTTTTTCGGGCGTAAAAATCCTTAGCATGGCTTCCTTCAGAAGGGAAGTAAGCCGGTGGTTCCGTGTCGTAGATTTACGGCACGAAAAAGAACCTCAAGCCTGATAAAGAGACCGTCTTTCACGCCTAATATACAATGGGACGCTAAGGGGCACAGCAGTTAAAGTGTGACCATAAATAAAACTCAAATTTGTTACCGCACACAGATGCGTGCCATACTGCTATGCTATCACTCCCAGAGCATTTATCTCGCAAACGTATCTTCAGTATAAATATTCTTACAAACATTGTAGGGCGTTTTTATATTTTTATTAAATATTTAAAAAAAAATCTGATGTGTTACACTCACATGACGTTCTCTACTCTTGTACGAACTATTTTTACAAACGCTTATTCTCCATATGCTTCATGTTAATCGAGATGTTAATCTTATTGCTAATTTTCTTGTAGATGCAAGGGGAACATGGTAGGCTTTAAGCGATAGTCAAATATTTTAAGAGCTGGTTGCTATGTGGAGTATTCCATTCTCTTTGTATTACCAGGACAAAAAATGAATAACGAATTTCCATTTGACAAAAAGTATAAGCATTGCAAAATTTAAGGGAATAACAAGCAATATCTTGAAAATGGTTCACTCAACAAAAAATATATATATGACATAAATGGTGTATTTTAACGCGATCTACATTTTTTATGTAGTATGTTTTCTCTAACTCTTATGGTTTAGCAGTTATGCAAAAGTCGTTCAGAATGAAGAATACTTTTGGAGACTTCTCAGAAAATTCGAGATATACATTTCATTTGTCATGAAAATATTTTAAACATATGATATTTTAATCAAGATCGTTAGAACCATTTTTGAGAAAATTAAAATTTTCGAAAAATGTTCCATGTAAAGGGTAATCTGGGGTGGGGAATTTTCTTGAAAACCTTTGTGTCGCATCTCTGGAAGATACTGAACCTAAATACTAAGTTTGGTGTTTATCCGACTGTTCGTTTCTGGTTATGCTGTTCACAGACAGACACACAGACACACACACGGACATGTTTCCAAAAATGCTTTTTTTTGGATTCAGGGGGCTTCAAAACATATATTTCCGGTGAAATATTGGTATCGAATTTTTGGGTGGAATACAAAACTTCCACTACTTACTATACGTAGTAGAGAAAGTAATAAGAAGTTGAGTTGTTAGTCTCATTTATTAAATATTTAAATAAAATAATTTACTTTGTTTTACTTTCTTAAATTTTAATAAAAATACCCAGCTTTATTTCTTTCCTCTGAACTTACTAGTTTTCTAATTGATTTTTACATTAAGTGTAAAATAATTATCCGTTAAAACATCTTTTATTATTTTTATTCTTTCAGTCAAACCTAAACTTCTGTTTTGATTTTAGCTGTTTTCATTAAACATTACATAATTTATTTTTTCTTACAATTTTCACTGTTTGAAATGACGCAACGCTGCTCATAAAACCTTTATGAGATACTTTGGAGTTTTATATTTATTTTCCCTGTGTAGACGAAAACTTTAGGATATATTCAGACAAATTAATAGTTGATATACAAGATTTAGGAGCTGTAGAATGAATTATTATGCATTCTTTTTCGTTTTGAACAACGGGTCTAAATTTGTCCCATAGCTTTTGAAGTTAATATTTACTGAAATTCATATGCTTTGGATATGTTATGCTAAAATTTAATGAAAAGAATTCCAAGTATTAGTTATCAATTAGAGTTTTAAATTTAAATTTTGATAAATTTGTTTTAGATACAATATCATATTTAAAATTGTGTAATTCTATCCCCGAGCAAGATAGCTCGCATTCGGGAGGTCTCGGGCTCGATTCCCGTCGGCCCCCACTCTGAACTTAGGTTTTTCGCGTTTTTCTCTGGTTTGTATGCGAATGCTGGAGTTGTTTCTCATTTATCACGATTTACGTTCCATAATTTCACTTCCCCTTCTCATCTTTTAGATGTGCTTCTAGATTTTGTGGCGTATGAAGTGTGGGACAAATGGAGTGGACGCTTGCTCGAAGGAAAGAGTATTTCCTGTGGACACCGGAGGGCTGCTTGGTCGACGGGTCGTTCATCGCTTTCTCTAGGCAGCCCCAGCAGTGGGATGGGTCTTCGAGTTTGGAAATGTTAGGGACTTCTGCGCGTCTCTGTGTTATTCAAAGTATACAAATGAAATAAGTAAAGATTTATTATTAACAATTAAAAGCTAAAATAATGTAATGAAAATAGAGTAGGAGTCGAACTTATTATTAGTATTATGAATTATAGATTATAAATCGTTCATTAATTGTCTTGCATTCCAATTCAATTTTAAAATATTCAATCGTGTTTGGTGAATATCATCTAAACCAGGAGACGTCAATTGATGTTTGGAATACTGTTATGCTGAAGTTTGCTTCTTTTCTTCTTTTATTAATTACTGCAGATGTTCCAGGTAGGTATTATGTAAAGGTTTTAAGAAAGTGATAATTGGAGTTTTCCAAACAAGTGAACTAAATCTACTGTAAAAATGTAAGACAGATTGAATAACATTTATTACCATTAAAAACAGGAACAAAACTGGAGAAAAAGAAGTAAAATTAGCGTTCACACGTCTCAGTTTTATCCCATTTATAATCAGAATATGATTAAGTCTTAAACCTATTAAACCTTAACTGTCCGCTTAAGATGTTTATAAGAAGTACCCCATCGAGACATTCCATATTCACGAAGAAAAATGAGGATGTTACGGTACATGCATATTTGGACATTTTCCACCACCTGAATCACCTTGTAAGTAGAATAGGTTACTCTGGGCATGGGTGAAGGTCTCGTTCAACAGAAAATGTCAAACCAGAATCAAGGAGAGAAGGTTACACTACTTTGCACTTCCTCCTTTCTCCGCTCAGCACCCATTTTTACATCAAATATATGTGAGCTTTATAATATGTGGGAATAACTATTATGCATGAAATATATATTTACGAGGGTAACCCAGGAAGTAACAACCTTTGGCTTTAATGTTTCTGAAAAAAATATTTTATTAAAAACACGTTACTTTTAAACTTTCTCCATTTAATCACCTCCGATATTTAAGCATTTCTCATATCTGCCCACGATCTTTAGAATTCCTGTGCTGCAGTCGGCTGCCGCTGGTCCATTAAAATGTTCGGACACAATCTTACCGAACAAAGAGCCATAAATGCTTAGGAAATAAACTCATCTAGGATTACATGTGTCCTACACGATTTTATTGTTCACCTAATTCTTCAAATCATCTGTGAAGACGGCGGATGTCCGGGTCGAGTTTCTCATGCACATTTGCTAGTCCATTGTTGAATATTTAACACCACTTTCTTACCTTATCGTCATAGTTTCCTTTAATTGACAGTAAATTTCTGCAGTTCCAACTTTCGAGCACTCAAAAATCCTATACCTTTCATCACACAGTTTATTTTGAACAATCACAGAATGCACAACAACTTATTTCTATTGTACGCACACAACACTGAGATAAGATGTCGAGGAAACCATTCGAACTTGAGATATAGACACGACAGCGAACTGCGCCACGGGAATGCGCAAATGGTCGCTAATTGCTGGATTACCCTCCTAATTTGAGCTTGAAACTCAGGAGTTAGTTCCTACGTGCTGAAGTTGAACCTGTAAGACAAATTGAATCAAAACGTGGTAGGCTGTTTTCAACAGGTAACAAATATTGAATTATCTAAGAATTCTTCTCTTAACCTTGAAGAAGTAAAGCAACACAAAGTAAATGTCGGGACATTCTTTTATTTCTAAAAGACGGGTGGAGGGTAATACTACAATGATTGCCTATGTTCTTGTTAGCCGAGTGTCATTAAGTTAATAACGGCAATATTAATGATTTTTAATTTAATTAATAATGCCGATGGTAATCAATTTATACGAGACTTTAATCAGTGTAGTCAATAAATAATAATAATAATAATAATAATAATAAAAATCATAGACAATCATTCTTATTGTTATTATGATATAGTGCTTTTCCACCACACTGTGGCCACCGCACGGCTACTCGCGCGCCGATCGCACAGTCTGTACTCCCGCCTCACTTTCTCATATTTAATGATAAATGATAATACGCACTGATACCCTAATTATTGACGGGAGGATATAAGTAATTACATGAAGAAATGGTATTAAGATAGAGAAATAATTACAATATATAATTTCTGCATATTAAACCAAAGTATAATATAATTAGCTTGAGTCGAAAGATTTGTCCGAAGAAAAAAAATAATTAGCGAGTCATGTTAAGCAGAGTCATTAGCACGAGGAGCTAAAGCATTAGCTTAAAGATTCTTGGAAGGCAGTTTAGAGTTAAGTTCAGAACGTTTGAACAGTCAGGTAGGCAGAAATTCTGAAAAATAGACGGGAAAGGTATTTCTGAGAGTTTAGACAGGCCTCCATAGCAACGAGGTAACGGACGCACACGTAAAAATTGCAAGATCGTCTCCGTGCAAGAAGGGATGTTGGTAGGGGAATAATATGTAGGCGGAGCTTGAGTTAAGAAATAGGCGTGCAATTCTAATCAGACACATATTTGTTCGTGCACACTCTTTCCGTGCATACATTTGACACTCCTTCTTAAGAATTAGTCACTTAATCGTAACTTGTGTGTTATTTTAAGCACTCAGTGAAACGATTGTATGAGATTTACCGGCCATCGCGACGGGTTTTGCAGGTAAGTATTTTAGCGACTCACGTCAAGTTACGCTTCTAGTTTCTTTATTGCGAAAACAGTTACTTCGAACCGTAAAATTGATACTGCAGAAGTTAGCAGGTGTAATAATTCAATTTTTACTTTCTCTACTACGTATAGTAAGTAGGGGAAGTATTGCATTCCACCCAAAAATTCGATACCGAGATTTCACTGGAAATACATGTTTTGAGACCTCCTGAATCCAAAAAAAGCATTTTTGGAAACATGTCCGTGTGTGTGTCTGTGTGTGTGTCTGTGTGTGTGTGTGTGTCTGTGTGTGTGTGTGTCTGTGTGTGTGTGTCTGTGAACAGCATAACTCAAAAACGAACAGTCGGATAAGCACCAAACTTGGTATTTAGGTTCAGTATCTTCCAGAGATGCGACACGAAGGTTTTCAAGAAAATCCCCCCACCCCAGACTACCCTTTACATGGAAGATTTTTCGAAAATTTTAATTTTCTCAAAAATGGCTCTAACGATTTTGATTAAAATATCATATGTTTAAGATAATGTCATGAGAAATGAAATGTATATCTCGAATTTTCTGGGAATGTCTCCAAAAGTATTCTTCATTGTGAACGACTTTTGCATAACTGGTAAACCATAAGAGATAGACAAAATTTTACTACACAAAAAATGTAGATCGCGTTAAAATACACAACTTATGTCATATACATTTCTTTTGTTGAGTGAACCGTTTTCGAGATATTGCTTGTTATTTCCTTAAATTTTACAATACTTATACTTTTTCTCACATTCGTTATTCATTTTACTTTCTCTACTACGTTTTTTATGTCCTGGACATGCAAAGAGAATGGAATGCGCCACATAGCAACCAGCGTTAAAATATTTGACTATCGCTTAAAAGCTACCATATTTCCCTTGCATCTACAAGAAAATTACCAATAAGATTGCCATCTCGATATCTCGATTAACATGAACCATATGGAGAATAAGCGTTTGTAAAATTAGATTGTACAAGAGTAGAGAAAGTCATGTGAGTGTAACACATCAGATTTTTATAGTTTAGAGTGCTACAATTCATAATCAGCTTCATTCTTTATCTTTAATCGATCGGCAATTCCTTCAATAGTTCAAGTAATACATAACATGATAAAGTTATGCAGCTAACACTGAAGCATCTGGAACACGAGGCAACAAAACGAGCTACGAGATAACATCAGAAGCAGGTAAAGTATACTGCTACAAAAGTGTCGCACCATCGCGCGACAGGTTATCAGCGCATACCTTATCCTAAGAGACGTTGGAAATGTCCTTCTCCCTCGGCATATTTCTGGCATCTTTTCAGGAAAAAATGAAATTGAGTTTTTATTTATAGACGATCTGTGGGCGTGAAAAACAGGAAATTTTACTCAGAGGCCTTTTTATCAAGCTTGAGGTTCTTCTACGTGCGGTAAATCTGCGACACGGGACCACCGGCTTTACTTCCCTTCCGAAGGAAGCCATGCTAAGGATTTTTACGGTCGAAAAACTCCATCCTCTCCTCCGGATTTGAACCCGTGACCTCCGGAACTAGAGGCTAGCATGGTACCCCTAGACTACGGAGGACATCTTTCAGGAAACCTTTCATTTACATTCGAGAGTTCAATATCTTAAATTGAGTGAATTTCTCGCCCGATGTTTTCCTTTATCATTTTCAATGTATGGGGTTTGTTGCAACACCTTATTTTCAAGTTCTACCATAGATAGAATAGCATGCAGTTAAATCAGGGGGTCGTGAGGGTAATAATTCTTTACTAATTACTGAGTAATTGTCCTATCAAAATTTTTATCTGAATTAAATTTAATGATTCATCAGCTGAAGGTACAGTGGCAAAGTCTTGTTGGAAAAATCTAGACTAATATTCAACGTCTGTCAGCTGTTAAAATTCCTGTACCTCTGCATTTATGGTTTGTTCAAAAAATATACGTCCTATTATTCTCTTAGCATTTACTACACTCATTTTTGCGTCATGGAAAGGAAACTCGGTGAAAAATCGGGTTTCTCTGTACTCAAATATCTATTACTTTGCGACACAAAATAGCCATACAAATGGAACCATACTTCGTCAGATAAGAATATTAAGCTTGGGTCAATTTCTCTGTCATTTCCAAAGTTCAATTAGAGAAAGTTACCCCCTGAAAAATAAGGATATGCAACAAATCCCATACTTTGGAAGAACTAAAAGAAAACACCAGGCGAGGAATTCACTCAAATTCGAACATTGAATTCTCCAATGTGAATGAAAACTTA
Organism: Deroplatys truncata; assembly: GCA_030765065.1. Taxonomy (NCBI): domain Eukaryota; kingdom Metazoa; phylum Arthropoda; class Insecta; order Mantodea; family Mantidae; genus Deroplatys; species Deroplatys truncata. Next base: position 50,210,652 of record CM060985.1, read on the forward strand.
CTAAAGGATACCAGAAATATGCAGATAAAGACAACATTTCCAACACTCTTATCGTAAGACATTTGCTTATTATCACAGTAATTGTAACAATGAGAACGCGAGGCGTTTAGGGATATTATAACTTTCTTGAAGTGTGTCCGAGTTGCCGTGTGGTGGCCACAGTGTGAAGGAAAAGCATTACTTAATGTAATGTGATGGGTTTGTGAACCCAAGTACTTATAAAACATGACAAATTCATCGAAATAATTGCCTCTCCCATTCTTCGAGGTATGGCAGAAAATGTAATAGCGCTTGCACGTTTCATCCCTATTCGATGGTGTCGGTAATTTTAAACTTTGTGTGCATGGCTACTGCAGCAGAAAGTTTGATATAAATATCGTAACTTTTATACATTTTAACGCTACAGGAAACTAATTTTTAAAATATCCCTTCATCTACAAGATTTAATCGCTAATGATGTTACATTGGGCTAATCCGTTTACACCAATGAACGTAGAATACATTAAGAAAGGTTATTTCTGACTGTATCACACTGATATAACATCGCTCACCGTTAATGTTATAGAGAGAGGCTGTTGGAATCTAGTTTTAGATACTGTGGAAGAAAAACTGTTACCTACATCAAATATCTGCAGACTTCCAGAAAGCGTATGACACTTTCGGAAGAAAGAATTTAAAATTCTAGAAAAGATAATAAGTTTAGTGGAGTTAACCATGGACGACTGTACATCTCGGATTATAATTGGAAATAGCATAACAGACAGCTTTAGCATTGGAAATGGACTTAAACAAGGAGATGGGCTGACACCAACCTTGTTTAACCTTGCGCTGGAACATATCTAATAAGGGAATTGCCAGTAGAAATAAACTCCACAATATACTATAAATCCGCACAAATTCTGGCATACGCAGATACATTGAAGAAGTTGTTTTCTTTTAACTTGTTTGCAACACGCTTTGGGAGTCAATTTGAAGATGGTTTGTTACGTTAACCCCACGTTTTGGGAGCCAATTTGAAGTAGGTTGTATTGAAGGAGTTGTATTATATTTCAACTGTTGGGGAACCGAACTTGTAGTAGTTGCAACCGCACGTATAGTAAACAGTTTCCGGTAGCCTTCGCCCCAAATGTGGCCTTTGCGCCAAGTTTAAAAAAAAATATTAACCTTGTAATATGACTGTTTCTTTAAGTATTAAGTATTTATGTTTGCCTCGGCTGCGTCAGTACTATTGTTAGAGACATGTTTCTCTTTGTAGGGTTATGGTGCGACAAGAATGTAGGTTTACACTGATTATAATTTTACTTCACTCCTCTTATTTATGCTTGATACGATTTAAATAACACTTCACTGATATATATATAGAAAGAGAGCTGTGAGATGTTTTTATTAAATACTTGCACTTTTTAATACGTAAACTATTTTCGTCTCACACGAATACGTATTAAATTTCTTGAGGACACTTTTTGGGTCTGGTTAGTAACACTGTCTGCAACCAACTGACTTCTGAATTTGTAAATGTTTCTCCTTTCCAGATTCTGATTGGCTAATCCTACTCCCTTCATTTAACTAAAGTTTTTTCCGGTTGTTGATTGGCTATTTTATAAACTGTCACAAAATTTACATTATTGTTGCTCCAATAATGACTAGTAGCATTATTAAACATTCTTACTCATTATTGCCTCAAGAATACCTCATTGTTATCTCTTTGTTAGCAACTTTTAACTTATTGTTCTCAAAGCTCCTACATTATTAAATTACGTAATATATTCACATAACATTATTACACATGGATACAACAATATAAACGTATACAATGATTGTAATATACACTTTTTTATATTGTTACATACACATATTGCTTTAAGGCGGGCTGTTATTGAATTTATATTTTATATAATTAGACTGAAATCATTTAAGTGTTAAAAATGCTGCCTGAGCATAAATACAGGATGCCCATGAAGTCCTAATGTATTTCGTGTTCCTGGTCTGCTAGAACACAAACATTATATTAGAATGGAGTAGGAGCTTAAAAAGCCTAACTATGTTCAATATGTCCACCTTCATTATGAACACAATTACCGGGACAATTTACCATGCTGCAGTTGTTCCTGGAGCCATAATTATAGGATGGTATCCTTACCTCTGTCATTTATCAACAAGATGGTACACCACCCCACTATGCAAACATTGTGTGGCATACCTGAATGAGACCTTTCCTAACCTGTGAATCGGAAGAGCCACGGAGCGCATGTGGGCTCCCTGCTCCCCTGACCTACTCCCCTTGATTTTTTGCATAGTGTTTCATCAAGAGCCGAGTTTACTCTACCAGGGTGTCACATTCACATGAGCTGAAACAACGAATAACAGCGGCACGCTTACTAATAACTCCTCAAATCCTACGGCGCGTGTTCCGTACAACCAAAAGGCGATGGGAACAGCGTGTTGATATTGAAGGTGGACATATTGATCTGCATTAGGCTTTATAACATCCTACTCTACCCTAATGTAACGTTAATTATGTTATAGTAGACCAGGGACATGATCATGTATTGGAACTTTATAGATACCTTGTATAGTTGGAAGACCAAAGAACACTGTTATTGAGATATACGCAACATTGGAAAAAGAAATAAAGGAAGTAGGGCTTATAATTGAGGCAGTAGTTTTAACACTTAAATGATTTCAGTCTAATTATATAATATATAAATTCAATAACAGCCCGCCTTGAAGCAATATGTGTAAGTAACAATATATAAAAAGTGTATATTACAGTCATTGATATCTTTATATTATTATGAACATGTTCAACAAAATGTTATGTGAATGTATTACGTAATTTAATAATGTAGGAGCTGTGAGAATAATAGGTTAAAAGTTGCTAATAATGAGCTAACAATGAGGTAACCTTGAGTCAATAATGAATTTGAAAGTTTAATAATGCTACTTGTGATTCTTGGAAGCAATAATGTAATTTTTGTGACAGTTTATAAAATAGCCAATCAACAATCTGAAAAAAGCTCTAGTTAAATGAAGGTATTCTATTGGACTAGGATTAGCCAATCAGAAACTAAAATGGAGCAAAATTTACAAATTCAGAAGTTAGTTGCTTGTAGACAGCGTTTCTAACCGGACGCATGATGCGTCCTCGAGAAATTTAATACGCATTCAGTGTGAGACGAAAATAGTTTACGTGTTAAAAAGTGCAAGTAATTAATAATAAATCTCACAGCTCTCTCTCTATATCAGTGAAGTGTTATTTAAATCATGTCAAGCATTAATAAAAGGAGTGAAGTAAAATTATAATTTGTGTAAGCCTACATTCTTCAGTCGCACCACTCCCTGCTAAGACATTCATGTCTAAAAAAAATATAAATACTGACGCAGCCGAGGCAAACATAAATATATAATATTTAAAGAAACAGTCAAAATCACAAAGTTAATATTTTTTAAGCTATTTTTTTTGGGGCGGTCAAAGGCCACCGGAAAGTACATTTTGGGGCGAAGGCTACCGGAAACGTTTTACCATACGTGCGGTTGCAACTACTTCAAGTTCGGCTCCCCAACATTTGAACTACAATATAACTCCTACTTCAAATCAGCTTTCCATACGTAGCAGCAACAAACCTTGTTCATAATAAATAAAGACAAAGCAAAGATTCTGATACAAAATAGAAATACTAGAATTAATGAATATTTGGAAATAGTTAACAGCTTGAGATATTTGGGAACGATTATTAGCAATGATAACGATGAAGGTAAACAAATTAATGTCAGAATAACACCAGCAAATAAGGATTATTACTTCAATCAAACATATTTAGGAATGATTAGTATTCCCTAAGACTAAAATAAGCTTATATAAATCACTCACTAGGCCAGTTCTAACACATGGCATTGAGACCTTTAAATGACTGAAGCCATGGAGGAAACATTATTAATATTTGAAAGGAAAATACTCAGAAGAATTTATGAACCGGACGAAACAAACACAATAAAGACTTGTATGATGTATACAAAGATACCAATATAATACAAGAGATTAAGATTAAACGGCTAAGGTGGGCAGGATATGTCCAAAGAGTGGAGGTCAAACGGATTCTGAATAAACTTTTTGATGGACTTTTTAAAAACAAGACCAAAAAATCGATGGGAGCACGCAATATAGGAGACGCCTTAAGGATGCTGGGAGTCCGAGTGTGGAGACGGAGATCAGAAGACAGAGAAAACGGAGGCAAAGATTGAGGAAGGCTAAGGCCCAAAAGGGGCTGTAAGGACGAATTTCTTTTTCATCCAGGCTTACGTGTATGTAGTACAGTCACAATATACAAAACTTCACTTACGTAGTTGTCGGTTCAAACTAACATATATAGCTCGTAATCTGGCATTTACACTGTGTGATCAAAAGTATCCGGACACCCACAAACATATGTTTTTCATCTCAGATGCATTGTGCTGTCTGGTACTCATCCGGGACCTCAGTAGTCATTAGACATCGTGAAACAGCAGAATGGGACGCTCCGTGGAACTCGCGGACTTAGAACGTGGTCAGGTGATTGGGTGTTACTTCTGTCAGATGTCTGTACGCGAGATTTCCACACTCCTAAACATCCTTAGGTCCACTGTTTCTAATCTGATAGTGAAGTGAAAACGTAAAGGGACATGTACAGCTCGAAAGCGTACAGGCCGACTTAGTCTGTTGACTGACAGAGACCGCCGACATTTGAAGAGGGTGGTAAAGAGTAATAGGCAGACATCTATCCAGACTATCACACAGGAATTCCAAACTGCATCAGGATCCACTCCAAGTACTATGACAGTTAGGCATGAGGTGAGAAACCTTGGATTCCATGGTCGAGCGGCTGCTCATAAGCCACACATCACGCAGGAAAATGCCAAATGACGCCTCGCTTGGTGTAAGGAGCGTCCACATTACCGATTGAACAGTGGCAAAACGTTGTGTGGAGTGACGAATCACGGTACGTAATGTGGCGATCCGATGGCCGGGTGTGGGAATGGCGAATAGCCGTAAACGTCATCTGCCAGCGTGTGTAGTGCCAACGTGAAATTCGGAGGTGGTGGTGTTATGGTGTGGTCGTGTTTTTCCTGGAGGTGGCTTGCACTCCTTGTTGTTTTGCGTGGCACGATCACAGCGCAGACCTACATTGATACTTTAAGCACCTTCTTGCTTCCCACTGTTGAACAGCAATTCGGGGATGGCGATTGCATCTTTCAACACGATCGAGTACCTGTTCATACTGTACGGGCTGTGGCGGAGTGGTTACACGACAATAACATCCCTGTAATGGACTGGCCTGCACAGAGTCCTGACTTGAATCCTATAGAACAACTTTGGGATGTTTTGGAACGCCGACTTCGTGCCAGGCCTCACCGACCTACATCGACACCTCTCCTCAGTTCCGCACTCCGTGAAGAATGGGCTGCCATTCTCCAATAAACCTTCCAGTACCTGATTGAAAGTATGCCTGCGAGAGTGAACGCTGTCATCAAGGCTAAGGGTGGGCCAACACCATATTGACTTCCAGCATTACCGATGGAGGGCGCCACGAACTTGTACGTCATTTTCAGCCAGGTGTCCAGATGCTTTTGATCACGTAGTGTATGCCTGCTTATAAAGTTATATGTTTCCAAAATATTTTTATTGTTGTTTGTAACAATTCTCCATTTAATTTTTTCTTTTGTAGATTTCTGTGGTGTTCTTCTAAAACTTCATGCGGAATACACAGATGTTTTGCACTCCCTACCAACCTTTTAGTTGATCGTGTAAAACGGCCTTCACATTGGCAAAAATATCACCACTCCAGGTTAGAGATAGTTGTAAGCTGTCGTTTGCAATGAGATAGTACATAATTTAAGAAGGAAATCAGCAAACAAATGACAGAATATTTGTCTTATAAGTGACATGTATATTCGCTTATCCTGTGAATTTAGTTTTAAGATTATGAACAGAGAAATTCACGTCTCATATAAATGATTATAAGAAGTTTTAATCCCGGATCAGGCCTACCAGGTCCCCGGTCTTAGCCTTGAATAAGTTAAAAGTATTCTCGTGTTACATAATAGTAATTTTGGTCTTGAGGATATTATTGTTAAAAATCAACTTATATTTAAAACAAGAGGGCATAGAGCTTGTTTTTTGTACTTTTATCGTAAAATGGCGTTTCTCTGATGCCATCAAAGCAAATCTGTGCCAGAATACTGATATTTTTAACTCATTTAGAATACAAACTAAAACTTAAGGAAAATCATGTTTAAATATATCCATAGTATTTATGTTACAAACATACACAATTTATGTGTGGGAGGGGGAAGGGTAATCTCGAACACCCCTCGAAACCAGATTTTTATAGTTATTACGCCAATGGAAAGTGTCGCTTTTTTCGGACGGACATATGCTACAAAACATTTCCAAGCATTTTAAATCTAGTGGGGTTTGGTGGGAGGTTTCTTTGAATATATCAGAATATACATTTCGGCTCTTTGCTTCGAACATGGAAGATTTGTAATGACTTTAAGACGAAGGGAATAAATGAGGAGCCCTAAAAACGTTTTAAAATTGAGTTTTTGGAAGAAGGAGTTGCATTTTGTATTCAAATCATTTAATTTCACTCTGAACTTTGTTATCAAGGAGTATTTTTCGTGTGATTTTAACAAAATTGCTACAGTTGGATTTTAAAATCTGGAAGAAACGATAAGCTGCCCTAAACGTTTCCAAAACTTCCATACTCTTATTTTCAATTTCTGTTTTCAACATACAAATTAACACTCTTTGTCCAAAACTAGACAAAACTTTGTATAGTACCGAACATAAATTATAAGCAATCTTATAATTTTTAAATACTGCCTCTCTATTTTCAACTACTTATGTATAATTCTGTATTGTTTAATCCATTTCGTCAAAATATTGTACAACTGTAATACAAGAACTGGCAAAAATCATAGGCTCCTTACAACTTTCAAAAACTTATTTTTAACCATAAAGCACTCAGGCATTTTTTAAAACTTGCGGCAGTATTCTTTGTTAAGTTTTAAAGAATGCTACTGTTTATTTGCCGCACGTATAAAAGACAATTTGTCGCGGTCACTTCATGTTATGTTTTACTGAGCGCCTGTTATTGTGTTTAATTTTGGGTTTACTGTCCTCCGGCTAGCTATGATCTTTAGGGTCGAGCACTTATCTTATACAGGTGTGTAAACGGAAAGGAGTCTTTTATCCAAAGATAACACTGATGAAGAATTTGTTTTACACTTTTATTGTCGCAACATATTATGCACTTTCACATATTAATCTTGACACTCGCCAAACTGAAACTGTTATAATAACTTATTTACCGCTCATTCTTAATTCGCGTACTTCAACTTATTGTTTAATTAACTTTACGACACTTCAGATTTTTTTATAACTTTGCTACGCGTAACCTGCGAATGTATTCACCATGACTGTTTCTGTTGAACTCAGCGACGTGTAATGCACAAATGTTTCCGATGGACTGGACGAATTTGACTCTGACCTAGCCCTTTTTATACTCCCACACCCCGATATGCCTAAAGATTATAACCGAGCTGCTATTGGTTAATAAAACGCGCCAACATTAGCGTCTATTTTTATATCCAATGAAAATTACGAAAACATATGCTCTAGGGAAAAATGTTCCAGCAAATTCTAAGAAAAACGCGCCAATATTACGTCATTTGCTCGTCTCTAATAATGATAAACAGCTCACCCCCTCGCTACATTATTGCACGCTATTATTGTCAGTTTCAGTAAGGCCGTATAAACCCACTTCTCAACAATGCTTATAATCAACAAACATCTCAAATCAATGTCACACAAAAATGCATATTCACACTACAATCACTCTTGACATTTACATAATTTGTGATACAAATTACTGCATCAAACTGCCCTTGCTGTCTATTTTCTATCCCTTATGGATAAACCTATACTGCTTAGCCAATCAGGGCACAAGTTGGAGCTATACCCTTAGTGAAAATTACAGAATACCTAATAACTTTAAGGAACTATTTCACCAATATTTGTAATCCCTTATGTACAAAATTCGCCATTTGACCAATCTGAACAACAGTTTGAACCCTTTAGATACGAGTGAAAATTTTAGACTACTCAGGACTTTCAAAAACCACATATCGCTATTTTGAACCCTGTATTTAACAGTAAGACAGCTATGTTAGTATCAGTGTAGGGTTGTTTACATGTAGGTCTGAAAAGTAACATCGTTTTACCACTCTAGGTGGTACAGTGTTTTCCATCTCGAGCATTTCCAGTTTCTGCTTGAACATCTGGTTTTGTTTTCGAGAGTTGTTCCCTTTAAATAGGAAACGGCTGGCAGTTTCTGGTAGCCGTTCATAAATTAGTTTTGACAGGTTGAGGAGGCTTATGGGCTGAGTTATTTAGTTTCTGGAACCGCCAACAGTAGCACTCTGATCGTAAAGCTGTTGTACAATCTCATGTGTTCAGCAAGGTTGTTTATTAAGCGCTGTTTCTATGGTTACTCAAACAAAACTTGTTCATGCATTCCATTTTACTACTGTTGTCAAACACGTCCCGTTATATCCTTTTATAACTGTGTGTTGCTTTCCTCTTCTTTACTGTTTTCCCTTTTCCCGTCATCTTTAGAAAGTATTGTTTTGTTTTTTCTCTTGGAACCTCGGAAGGATTACTTTAAGAGTAAATGTCCCCATATAACCTGTAAAATGAAATATTTTTACTCCTCCTACTATTTGTTTATAGTTGGTAGTTGAAATATTGCCTTCCTCCCAAAAAATAGATATTAATATTTTACACGAAATACACGTTTTGAGGGCTTTTGAATCCATAAAATACTTTTTCGAAAAAAGGTTTCTGTCTTAGTGTTTGTGTGTGTATCTGTGAATACCACAACTCAAAAACGAAAAGTCGGTTATATAACAAACTTGGAATTTTAGTTCAGCAACTTCTAAGGATCCGACACGAAAGTTTTCAAGAAAATCCCCCCACCCCAGATTACCCTTTACACGGAACATTTTTCGAAAATTGTAATTTTCTATGGCTCTAACGATTTTGATTAAGATATCATATGTTTAAGATATTTTCATGACAAATGAAATGTATATCTCGAATTTCCTGGGAATGTCTCCAAAAGTATTCTTCACTGTGAACGACTGTTGCATAACTGATATTTTCGAAATATTGCTTGTTATTCCCTTAAATTTTTCAATACTTATTTTCTCAAATGGGAATTCCTTGTTCATTTTTACTTTCTCTACTACGTATAGTCAGTAGGGGAAGTATTGTATTCCACCCAAAAATTCGATACCGAGATTTCACCGGAAATATACGTTTTGAGACCCCCTGAATCCAAAAAAAGCATTTTTGGAAACATGTCTTGTGTGTGTCTGTGAACAGCATAACTCAAAAACGAACAGTCGGATAAACACCAAACTTGGTATTTAGATTCAGTATCTTCCAGAGATGCGACACGAAGGTTTTCAAGAAAATCCCCCCATCGCAGATTACCGTTTACATGGAACATTTTTCGAAAGTTTTAATTTTCACAAAAATGGCTCTAACGATTTTGATTAAATTATCATATGTTTAAGGTAGTTTCATGACAAATAAAATGCATATCTTGAATTTTCTGGGAATGTCTCCAAAAGTATTCTTCATTGTGAACGACTTTTGCATAACTGATAAACCATAAGAGATAGACAAAATTTTACTACACAAAAAATGTAGATCGCGTTAAAATACACAATTTATGTCATATACAGTTTTTTTGTTGAGTGAACCATTTTCAAGATATTGCTTGTTATTCCCTTAAATTTTCCAATACTTATACTTTTTCACAAATGGGAATTCGTTATTTATTTTGTTTTTGTGCTGGTAATGCAAAGAGAATGGAATACTCCACATAGCAACCAGCTCTTAAAATATTTGACTATCGCTTAAAGACTACCAATTCCCCTTGCATCTACAAGAAAATTAACAATAAGATTAACATCCCGATATCTCGATTAACATGAAGCATATGGAGAATAAGTATTTGTAAAACTAGTTTGTACAAGAGTAGAGAAAGTCATGTGAGTGTAACACATCAGATTTTTTTAAAATGTTGTTCGCTCTTCAGTAGTTTCTCGCGATGTCATGTGAAAGAGAATTGGATTTCAAGACCATCATACACCGACTCAGTTTTAACACCTGTCTATCAATGCGGTTTCCTCTATATTCTTGTACACTCGCTTCAATTTATGCCGTCACCGCCGCTTCGGGAGGCATTCTCAGTGGGCGCTTACATAGCAGGGAGAGAAGTGTCTGGAGCGTTCTGCCTTTGTTGTTCGATCAAGCGGAGGTGTATGTTAACTGTAGCTCACGCGTTATATGCAGTATTTCAGAGGTACATCGTGGAAAACTTGTGCGTGTATATGTGGGAAGCCAATTTGCCATTTGAAAACATTATTAAAACCAAGATGTTAGAGTAATTTTAATATTGGATGTTGAAACCGACCACTGATGTGTTATATTCACATTACTTTCTCTAGCCTATTTAGATTTTCTCTGTTCTTTATTTTGATACCTCTTCTACAAATTAATTTTATATACAATTCATTTTAACAATGGATAGTTTCATTTCACTTTGCATTGTAGCTAGCTACACTCGCTTCCATTTATGCTGTCAGTGCAGCTTCGAGTGCCATTTTACCAACCTTCTTAGCGAGCGCGTACATAACAGGAAGCGGTGTGTTTTGAGGTGCATCGGGGAAAAATTGTGGGTATGTGGAAGCCAATTTGCAATTTGAAGACATTGCAGAGCAATTGCATGCAGCATTCGTATGGACAGATTATTAAAATAATGCCTAGGAAATGTGTCCTCTTTTAGAGTAAAAAGTATACGTGTCGCATTTTTAGAATTACATCAAATTTTCATCTAGAAATGGTGCAAAACAATGTTTCATTTAGTTGTATATTTAAATTACCAGGCTGGATGGCTCAGGCGGTTACGTCTGTGGCCCGCATTCGGGAGATCCCGGATCGAATCTCGGCGACCGCCAACTCTGATCCATGCGTGTTTTTCTAGGTTTTCCGGGTCGTCAGGCGAATACTGGAGTGATTTCTTTCATCCCCCAATTTCCTGTCCCTCCGTTTCGTTCTATTCTACATTTCATTCCTCTTTCATCCGTTGGTCTTTTTCAGGGTCTGAAGTGTCGGAGATGTTTCGGTGCAGCGTGACAGGGGAAAAGGGGTAGGGTGGGGTTCCCGGTCTGCCTGTCCGTCTATCCGGAAACTTAGGGACCCTGTAATTGTTGTGCCGCTGCTCCTGGTTCTGGCCGCCCGGTGTCTCCTCTCGCCTTATCCTTCTTCCCGGGGACGCCTCCTTGTCGTAGGTACAATATCCCCTCTGGATCGGTGCCGAGTCCCCTCCGTAGTCGGTCCAATCCAAATGTTTAGATTGGACAGATGATTCCAATACTCTTTGAGAGTAAAAAGTACAATTTACTTCACTTTTACATTTTGTTGCTATTTAACGCATTTTTTCGAGGATATATTGTGTAAAATTGGTTTTACTTAATTACATATTTAAACATGGTTATTATATGTGAAGAAGAATAAAGATATTGCTCAAAGTTATATATTCATATGTTAATAATCTAGAACTGTGCACGTAAAACAGAGGCTACTGCATTCGTGAAAAGGTAAACAGATTTACACACCTCCTCCTTGCTTTCTACATCTGTGAAGGCCAGTAGAATGCCTCCCAAAGCTGCGAAGACGGCGTAAATGGAAGCGAGTGTGTAATGAAACTATTTCTGCAAAGTTTGTATCGATTAACATGAAGTGGATAGAAAAATGAACTTTTCTAAGAAGAGTTTGTAGAAGGTGTATAAAAATAAACGGTAGTGGCTATTGAAGTAACAACTCAGATTTTTTTTCGTGTTCATGCAAGGAACATGTAATTCCAAAGTCATCACTTAGCGATCTGCTTTTTAAAAAATCTGACTATCGCTTTAGCGTAGTGTATCCTTCTTATATCTACAAGGAATGTGTAACGAAAGTTAATCTGGATTAGCAAGAAGTAGATACAAGAATTTCTTTTAATCATACTACGTAGATGATTGAGTTGAGAAAGCCATGCAACACATCCGGTTGCTTATGATTTGATATATGAAACCAACTTAAAGTTAAAAAAGAAAAAGAGTAAAATAACTAATACCGTTTTCAATGAGGGACAAAGAAAAGGAACATAAAGCAAAGTAAGAAAATCGACAGGAGCTAATTTACGACCATTATAATTCTCGCTAAAGAAGCTTTTCGTATTAGCATAAACCCAAGAGCGACGACGTTGGCATTTAGCGACTGTGATTCGTTACGGTTGCTTGGTGACAGCTTTCAGATGTTTCGCAAGCAGCAGCGGTGGCCATCTAGATTGAAATCAATCACACTTAAGATTCTGTTAGTGGCTTGAAGATAACCATCTTCAGTTACGCTGCATGCGCACGCATTAACCGTCAGCTGAAATTGTTCCTTTACAGCTTACGCTCCTTCAACTTCAACGTTTCGTTTTTCTCTACAAGAAATGTGCTCTTTTGAGTGTTGGTGTCAATTTTCTCCTGATAAGTTGTGTTCGTAAAACAAGCGCATGTGTATTCCATGCAGTTAACAAAAACAAAATTAAATAAAAGTTGCATAAAAGGTACCAAAATAGTCATGGCTATCCTTCGGACTATAGAATTGTGATTCGAATTGCAAATATTCCAGTTTTTGTGCTACCATACTGTCTTTAACTATAGAAATATGTTCCACAAATATCGTTCTACCAATGACTGATTTTCCCTAGGAAATACATGCTTTGAAATCTACATTTTTATCTATTTCTCGTTCGTACTATCGTGGTGGAAACACTATTTAAATCTTGAGTAAAAAGATAGGATAAAAAGGAACTGGTTTTCACAAGAAATTAGGGGAAAAAGTAACACAAGGCCCTCTTTCTAAATAGTATTTTGCAGATACGCAATATTATAATATTTGCAAGTTGAATTTTATCATTCAAATGTTACTGGGATTTTATTTCCTTTTTATTTGTTAATATTTACTTACGATTTAATACATGCACCAGCTAAGTTGCAAGTTATTAATTTCTTTAAAGATGCTGAACTTAAGTACCAAGTTTCGTATTTAACCACTCCTCAGTTTTTGAGTTATGCTCTTCACAGATACACACGCATTTACCTAGTTTTCTCACAATGCCTTTTTTGGATTCAGGAGGCTTCAAAATGTGTATTTCCTGTAAAATGTCGGTATCAATTTTTGGGTGAATACAATGCTTCCCCTACTTACTATAGGTAAATGGTACACAAAATTACAGAAGAAAAAGTGTTTGGTATAAAGTAACGAAATATGCTATTATTTTCAACTTTGATTCAGTAAAGCCTCGAAGATTTCGAGAAGCTCAGGAAATGAAAACAAGAAGATTTATTTTTGTGTTGTGACTCTGACGGAAATGAATGTTGAGACCGCGCGCGCGAAGCTACCTGCAGGCCGCCGGCAAGCGCATCCCGGCCCGGCACCTAGGATGCGGCCTTCAGAAGAATAAGCGCGCAACGAACGCATTATGTGCCACTTCCCCGCAGTTTTTACTGTTCCAGAAGATTCCTTTCAGCCGTTTCCAGTATTTCCCCTTCTAGAACATTCCGTTTTGTATGCGGGACCCATATAAGTGAGCTGTTCCTTCCCGGTAGTTAGTTAAGAAGTTACAAAATTATAAATGTCAAGAAATCGAAGAATTTGGACAGTTAAAAGTGGACAGTGCTGAGTGCAATTCAGTTTAGAGTTGCGACTCTCAGTTCATTTACAATTCGATTCGACGGATCAGTTGTGTTCTGTTCCGAGTGTGTGTTTAAAGTGTAAAGTTTGTACTCCGCGGAGCACCTAAGTGACAAATAAGGTGTTTTTAGCAGCAACATCTCATTTGTTACAATATTCATATAGGTGCAATTTGATGGAAGACCAAGCTCGGCTGGAGCGATTTGCTATATGACATTCTCGGTGTAGTATACAAAACCTTACCAAATCCCATTACAACGTTCTTGTCTGTATAGCAGGGCTCCCTTTTACGATTAAGGCAATATGCTGCAGCAACCCAGTAAACATGATTTGTGTATCGAAAACCTAAGTAAGGGCTATAAAATAAGTCAAATTAGTATACTTTCCGATAGTCAAGCAGCATTAAAGGCTCTTGAAGGTAGGATAGCCAAATCTAAGCTGGTCTGGGAATGTATGGAGGGTCAGTGGACAATTCAGTGGAGTTGGTGTGTGTGCCGGGGCACAGGGGAATCCATGGCAATGAAAGAGAAGATGATTTGGCGAAGAAAAGGAGCTCAGAAACCTATAGGCCCTGAATCTAAATTCAGGATATCGCATGGACTAGTCCGGAGGGTAATCCAGGAATGGATCAGAAAAAAAGTGATGTGTTACACTCACATGACTTTCTCTACTCGAGTATAAAATATTTTTACAAACACTTACTCTACGTCTACTTCATGTTAATCGAGATAAACATTTGCAGAATCTTATTTGCTAATTTTCTTGTAGATGCAAGGGGAATATGGTAGGTTTTAAGTGATAGTCAAATATTTTAAGAGCTGGTTGCTATGTGGAGCTTTTCATTCTCTTTGCATATCCAGGACTTAAAAAAGAACGAATAACGAATTCCCATTGGAGAAAAAGTATTGGAAAATTCAAACAAATAACAAGGAATATCTCGGAAATGGTTCACTGGACAAAAAAATGTATATGACATAAATTGTGTGTTTCAACAAGATCTACATTTTTTTGTGTAGAAAACATTTGTCTATCTCTTACGGTTTACCAGTTACGCAAAAGCCATTCACAATGAAGAGGACTTTTGGAGACATTCCCATAAAATTCAAGATATACGTTTAATTTGTCATGAAAATATCTTAAATGTATGATATTTTAATCAAAATCGTTAGAGCCATTTTAGAGAAAACAAACATTTTAGAAACATGTTCAACGTAAAGCGTAGTCTGAGGTGGGGGATTTTCTCGATAACCTCCATGTTGCAGCTTTTAAAGATACTGAAACTAAATACCAATTTTGGTATTTATCCGAGTTTTCGTTTTTGAATTATGCTGTTCACAGATACACACAGACACACGAACACATACACGGACCTTTTTCTAAAAATGATTTTTTTAAATTAAGGGGGCCTCAAAACATGTATTTCCGGTGAAAACACGGTATCAAATTTTTGGGTGGAATGCAATATCTCCCCTGCTTACTATATGTAGTACAGAAAGTAAAAATACTATGAGTACTGGAAGCCTTTATTAGGACACAAACACTCCAAGGCTCTTACTAAAGAGACAATAAAAAGCAAGACATAGTCTCTGCTTAAAGGTGGAACTGCACTAAAACGAACAGTTGGTCTATTAACAGTACACTGTCAGTTGCATGAGAATCTACAAAATCGGCAGAGCAGTCGGTCAAATATGTAGAAGATGTAGGAGAGCAAATGAAACAGTATCTCACTTGGTGTCTGACTGCGAAGCTCTCACAGTTCTTAGGGTTAAATACTTTAATCAGGAAATCATACAATTGCAAGGATTTCAAAAAGTTCCTGCTATGA
Organism: Deroplatys truncata; assembly: GCA_030765065.1. Classification (NCBI taxonomy): domain Eukaryota; kingdom Metazoa; phylum Arthropoda; class Insecta; order Mantodea; family Mantidae; genus Deroplatys; species Deroplatys truncata. Next base: position 50,226,314 of record CM060985.1, read on the forward strand.
GATTGCAGCTTTACGAAGGATGCAAAGATCTTAGGAGATTAAATGTAGGGAAGCACAATAGATTACCATTGGTCATAGTTTAGGACATTTATTGCCCTCCCTTTCCTTTTGACGCAGTATTTTATATCACAACACTGTGAATGCCAGAGTGATTGTAGTGTAAATTAACATTATTGTATGACAAGGAGTTCAGATGTTTGTTAATTATAAGCATTGTTAGGAAATAAGTTTACACGACCTCACTGAAACTGACAATAGGAGGGGGTAACAATGAGCGAGGGGGTGAGTTGTTTATCAATTAGGAGAGACAAACAAATGACGTCAGAGTAGCGCGCTTTTCTGTAGAAATGGAGGGAATATTTTCCCTAGAGCATATGTTTTCGTAATTTTGATTGGATATAAAAATCGACGCTAATGTTGGCGCGCTTTATTAACCAATAGCAGCTCTGTTGTAATGTTTAGGCATATCGGGGTGAGGAAGTATAAAAAGCTAAAGCCAGAGACGGGTAACGCTCAGTTCTACAGAAACATTCACAAGTTACACGTCGCTCAGTCCAACAGAATCATTCACGGGTTATACGTCGCGCAGTTCTACAGAATAATTCACAAAGCAAACGTCGCGCAGTTCTACAAAATCTCTCGCGTCGTAAAGTTAGTTAAAAGATGTGAAATACGCGAATAAATAATGTGCGGCAAATAAGTGATTATAGTTACATTCTAAAATATAACAGTTTCAGTCAGGCGTGTATCAAAAGTAAATCTGTGAAATTAATGAAGTGTGACGGCAATAAAAGTGTAAAAACAAATTCTTTTATCAGTGTTATTTTTTAGTAACAACTCCTTTCCGTTTACACACCCTGTTCAAGAGATTTGCTCAACTGGGTAATAATAACTAGCCGGAGGACAAAGAACTCAAAATTAAAAATAGTAAAACAATAACAGGCGCTCAGCAAATAAGATAACACGAAGTTACCGCGACACTTTGAAATAATAATAAAAGCAGTAAATCTGATTTTACAAGCTATATTTAATTATAAGATATCGAATTTTTGTTCACACTTCATAATTTTAAGAAAACATTGATATATCCTTAAAAATAATTATATTATTTGCACAGGGACAATTTCTTTTAAAACTCTTGAATATTGTACTTTTCTCCTTAGAAATCAATGAAACTGATTTACTCAAGTCTGTTTAAATAAGGCATTACAGTACTGCCAACGCAGAATAAATGACTTTTTTTTTATCTACTTTCATTTCCTTTAAAACGCCTTTAGTTCTGAGAGGTTTTTGTTCGCGTAGGAGGTCAAAAACCTGAAGAACGTAATTTAATTTATTACTTACTCAGTCTTTTTTGTTTGCGCGGAAATTGAGACAGGGGCGGGCAACTGTGGTCCTTGAAACGATCACGTCATATTCTCCGCCACTTTACGTAATCTGCAAGCATGACATAGGATAATCGGACACTCACTTTTGCTACAGCATGATCAAATCTTGATGGTTGTCCTTTGTAAAGAGTGCACCTAGAAAATACAATAAAAAGTCTTGTTTAAGTTCTCTGCCACTTACCTGTCATAGATAGAGGAGGTAATTTATTCCGAACAACATTTTGTTATCCAGATTGAGTTGAGGATTCACGTTTTGAGGTCCCTGAATACAAAAACAAGCATTTTAAGAAAAATATCAAAGCGCACGCGTGTGTCTGAACAGCATGACTCAAAAATGAAAAACGAAAATTAGTATTTAAGTTCGGCATAATCTGAAGTTGCGACGCAAAGATTCTCAAGAGATTTGCCGCATTTCAAGCTATCATTCACATGGAAAAAGACTGTTATTATTTATTTTTCCAAAAATTACTATAAAGATTTTGACTGTGAATGCATATCTTTAATTTTATGCGAATAATCTGTGAGGTCCTCTTAATTTGGAATGAATCATGTATAATTTTGTATAACCAGTAAAGCATAAGAAATGGACAAAAGCTTACCATATGAAAGGTGAAGATCTCACTAAAACAAAACTTATGTCATTTTTGTGACAATTACTTCCTAGACTTTTTCAATATTTAATCATAATTACAATGGTGCATAGTCACCATTCATTTGTTTCCCGTGAATGACTGAGATGAGGGGGATCCAAGTTGGAACCATATCTGTTTACGCACGAAAATGGACAACACAAGGATATTTAGCTTTGTACAAAAGACAAGAGCGATCTATTTGTTTGTATCGAATACGCATTCACAGTGTTTCACTGATTCCGACCTAATTTTGTACAGATAACCTTTGACACAAGGCGAAAAAATCGAACACGGCATTTAATAGTCCACCCCTAAACGTTCTTAATATATTAAAGTCAGTGTATGTGTGTGTGTGAGCTTGTATGTTCCTTATAGGGTTTTCTGTACCGTTGAACGATTTCGACCAAACTTGCCACAGATAACCTTTGACACAAGGCAAAAATTACTGTTTAGCTTAGAATTAAAAAATTCGCCCCGTTTCACACGATTAGTTATTTAATTTTATGTTATGCCCACAAAAGCTCGCAAGACCATCTATAACTTTCTCAACGATAAAAATAATCGATCGAGCATTGCCAACATAAGTATAGCAATTATTTAGGTTTTCACGGCCTCATAAAATAACAAAGGAACAGCGTGTTCACATATTCGCTATCTCCTCTCTGACATTGATCATGGAGTAATAAAATAACAGCTATGTTATCTGTGGCTATGCTTGATCAAATGTAAGGGCGCTACAACTGCTTAATATAAAAATTAAACGAAACTTCGAACTGTATTATATTAGGCTGAGAGGCAGTATTTTTAACATTTAAATGATTTTAGTCAAATTATATAATAAGTAAATTCAATAACAGCCCGCCTTAAAGCAATATGTGTATGTAATAATTTGTAAAATGTATGTAACAGGCATTGCATATTCTTATATTATTGTAAACATATTCAATAATGTTATGTGAATGCATTACGTAATTTAATAATGTAGGAGCTGTGAGAATAATAAGTTAAACGTTGCTAACAATGAGGTAACAATGAGGTAACCTTGAGGCAATAATGAGTTTGAGAGTTTAAATGTTATTTGTGATTATTGGAGGCATTAATGTAGTTTTAGTGAGTTTGTAAAAAATAGCCAATCAACAACCAGAAAAAGCTTTAGTTAAATGCAGGTATTCCCTTAGAGTAAAAATAGCCAATCAGAGACTTGAAATACAGAAATTTACAAGTTTAGACGGTTGAAATCTAGTCAGTTGCCTGCAGACAGTGATAGTAACCGGATGCATGATGCGTCCTCGAGAAATTAAATACGTATTCGTGTGAGACGAAAATAGTATATGTATTAAAAAGTGCAAGTATTAAATAAAAGAATCTCACAGCTCTCGATATCAGTGAAGTGCTCTTTAATTTGTGTCAAGGATTAATAAGAAGGAGTGAATTAAAACTTAAAATCTGTGTAAGCCTACATTCTTGTCGCATCACGCCCTGCCAAGACTTCCATGTCTCTAACAATAATACTGACGCAGCCGAGGCAAACATAAATATATAATATCTAAAGAAACATTTTAATTACAAAGTTAATATTTTTTTAAACTTGGGGCAAAGGCCATCTGAAAATACATTTGGCGAAGGCTACCGGAAACTGTTTACTATACGTGCGGTTGCAACGAACTTTAAATTCGGCTCTCCAAGAATAAAATATAATACAACTCCTTCAATACAAACTACTTCAAATCGGCTTTTCATACGTAGCAGCAAACAACGTAAAGACAATATCTACTTCAACTGTGATAACAGCAACAGCATCATACCAGACTATTTATTTATTTTCGTATAATTATTTGTTATGTATAGATGAAATAACACAAAAGGATTCAACAAATTGCTTTGACTACAAACTCGTCTACGGTGCTCAAACATAAGAGTATAAATAAGTTGAAGTTAATATCCATACAATCTGTGAGCATACTCCGATGTTCGGATATTCAATGATTATAGTTTGTAGTTTCTCATTTTTTTTCTATGGGAAGTTTGTGATGGCTTTAAAAGCAGAAAAATAAAAACTGAGTGACATAAAAATGATTGTGGGATAGATAACAGCAACAACATTCAACCAGACAAAGTACCACTTCTTCTTGTGTGTTAATTTTGGGCTTTCTTTTGTCTTGTCTTTCTTGTGTTTTCTCCGTAGTTTTATGTACATTGGTTACTGAGAACAAACAAGGTTGCATGGATGTTATTTAAAGTGCTATTATTTTTTCCCAAATGACATGTTCTTAATAAACAGCAGTGACGTAGCTTGACACTGTGTTCTGGGTATACTAGATTTTAAAAATTTAATTTAGAATTTTTTAAATTATGCACAAATTCCCAAACATTAGTGTTTCACAAATTAGTGCGAATTACCATATCGATTCTATTATTATTATTATTATTATTATTATTATTATTATTATTATTATTATTAGTTGCTGCTTTAGTTGTTAGTATCCATACTAATTGAACATACATTTTAAACTAAACTACATTATAAAAATATAGCGTTAGGTGTAACTTTACAAAATGCTGACAAACTATTGTACGATTGCAAATCATGAAAACAATGTAGGTATTCATTTAGAATTTCTTGTATATAAGCTCCAGTCCGCGATTTTTATTGCAAGGTTTTCTTTCAATGTTTTTAATATTTGATATATTCCTTCAACACTCCATTCCTTTTCGCCGCCAAAAAGCAAACATACGAAGCAATACATTGTTATGAATGTAACTGCCAGTTAACCAATTAAATTTACTGTACCATGATGCTTGAAATGTTCGTTGTCTGGAAGACAATGCCAAGCTAGAATTTGGTCTTTTGCCTATATGGTCTATCTCATAAGATAGAGTGGAAAACTGAGTTTTTAATAAGTAATTCATTAAATCGATGGAATTGTCCATATTTCTAAAATCATAAATAAAAGACGCACAATGAAAACAATGCACAGGTTTACATAAAATTAATACTTTACTGCATTGCACAGTTACACGCACGTAATGCTGGTTCACCAATAACTGAGGAATAAATGTTTATGTTACACTGCCTTGCCCTACCCTTGTCTCCAACCCCTATTGTCCTGTTTCTGGACCTTGGAGAGAGCAGGTACACAGAGACATAAGTCCACTCTTGATGAGACTTGCACTCGCTCAGCCATCCCAGTCTCTACTCGACTTTGCTGCCGCATCATGAGATTTCGAAGCTGCCTAAGTGAGCAGCACTACAATCTGACACGAAGTAGCAGTAGGGGTTGGGGCGTTGGGGTAACCAGCGTTTCATCAATTGTTTGAGGCTATATTTATTTATATTTTTAAAAATGTACTTAGTTTCTTGGCAGTCTCAAAGTCTACCCTTATGCTACGCCACTGATAAATAGGAAGCCTGAATGTAAGAACATTGCATTCACGAGAAATCATCAGTACGAGCTGAGGTATTTGTGATTGTTCAACAGTGCTATTTCTAGTATTTTTATTTTGTTTTTCATAGTGCCCTGAGAGTTTTAATTAACCCTTTGTTTAAGTGTCCTGTAGTTTCACAAGGAATTGGGGTGTGAGGTAAATGAAGTTAATTATATTGAAATCGAGTTTAAAAAGCTACCCGTGGAACGTGGGGTAAACCAGTTACTACCATAATTTTGAGAACTACTTTCTCTAAATGGGGTGGAGAAAGAAGAAAGAAACAAAACAATCCCATATTGGTCATTCTTTACTCCATATTCATTTATCAGAACTTAAAATCTCTAAAGACACAATAAGGCATGAAACGGAAGGAAAAAGTGTGAATTCCACTTGTGCAGTGTTCGGCTCAAACACGCACAGCATATGTTTGGCTATAATGTTTCTTTGGTGCCTTAGTGTGCTGATTGCGTGCACGTGTTAAAAGTAGACTTTCTTTTTTTGGTTCGCTGTCACGGCCCCCTCACGTCTGTGCTGCTGCACATCAACGGATTAGCAGGTGGCCGTGGAGAGGCGTTCATCGTCCGGATTGAATTTCGAAATACTAAAGGCGCTGAGACATTTATTATCCTAATTGATCTGCCTGGCCGAGGACTGAAGCGTGTATCGATGCTGTTTTTTTGCGATAATTGTCTGAAACATTATTCAAAACAGGTGATTAAATTCAGTTGCCAATTAGTGGGTCATTAAGGTCTCTTGTATTAACACAGTGTAGCTGTCGTTGTTTTAGCTTAAGGTAATAAACCACTGTTTTGTTTGTGACATTATCCTACGAATTCAGACATCATATCTTTCCTTAAGTATGTTGTGTAACTCTTAATTAACGCTATTTTGGCTATTTGTGAGATGTATCGGGTCTTCGTTTTGCTTTTCCCCGCACGCGGGCCAGGTCCGAGCAGGCAGGCCACAGTTGCGTACATGGACAGTCAAGGAGGTTTATTGCCGCTGATAAAGTCTAGTAGTTCGTGTTTGGGCAGGGAACAGGTATTACTGTCTGTCCATCACTCATGGTCCCTGTAAGAATGCAGTCACTCTGCAGTTGAGTTAACATTCCCATCCACACCATGATCAGTAGAATTCAGATTTGTATGCATAACCAAATAGTAAAATATGCATGAAAAATTAAAAAAAAAAAAATCTGATGGGTTACACTCGCATCACATTCACTACTCCTTATAAACTATTTTAACAAACGCTTATTCTACGTCTACTTCATGTTAAACGAGATAAACATTTGCAGAAATTACCTTATTGCGAATTTTCTTGTAGGTACTAAGGGGAATATGGTAGTCAAATCTTTAAAGAGCTGGTTGCTATGTAGGGCATTCCATTCTCTTTACATATCCAGGAATATAAATAACGAATTCCCATTTGAGAAAAACTGTAAATATTCGAAAATTCAAACAAATAACAAGGAATATCTCGGAAATGGCTCATTCCACAAAAAATTATGATGTGTTTCACTCACGTGACTTTCTCTATTCTTGTACAAGCTATTTTTTACATACGCTTATTCTCCATATGCTTCATGTTAATCGAGATATCGAGATGTCAATCTTATTGCTAATTTTCTTGTGGATGCAAGGGGAGAATGGTAGGTTTTAAGCGATAGTCAAATCTTTTAAGCGCTGGTTGCTATGTGGCGCATTCCATTCTCTTTGCATGTCCAGGACATAAAAAAATGAATAACGAATTTGAGAAAAAGTATAAGTATTGGAAAATTTAAGGGAATAACAAGCAATATCTAGAAAATGGTTCACTCAACAAAAAAAATGTATATGGCATAAATTGGGTATTTTAACGCGATCTACATTTTTTGTGTAGCAAACTTTTGTCTATCTCTTATGTTTACCCTTTATGCAAAAGTCGTTCACAATGAAGAATACTTTTGGAGACATTCCCAGAAAATTTGAGATATACATTTCATTTCTCATGAAAATATCTTAAACATATGATATTTTAATTAAAATCGTTAGAGCCATTTTTGAGAAAATTAAAGTTTTCGAAAAATGTTCTATGTAAAGAGTAATCTAGGGTGGGGGGATTTTCTTGAAAACCCTCGTGTCGCATCTCTGGAAGATACTGAACCTAAATACGAAGTTTGGTGTTTATCCGATTGTTCGTTTCTGAGTTATGCTGTTCACAGACACACACACACACACACGGACATGTTTCTAAAAATGCTTTTTTGGATTCAGGGGGTCTCAAAACATGTATTTCCGGTGAAATCTCGGTGTCGAATTTTTGGGTGGAATACAATACTTCCCCTACTTACTATACGTAGTAGAGAAAGTAAAAAGTATATGACAAAAATTGTGTTTTTAACAAGATCTACATTTTTTGTGTAGAAAAATTTTGTCTATCTTCTACGATTTACCATTTATGTAAAAACCATTCAGAATGAAGAGTACTTTTGGAGACATTCCCAGAAAATTCAACACATACGTTTCATTTCTTATGAAAATATCTTAAATATATGATATTTTAATCAAAATCGTTACAGCCAATTTTGAGAAAATCAAAAGTTTCGAAAAATATTCCATGTAAAGGGTAGTCTGCGATGTGGGGACTATCTTGAAAATCTTTGTTTCGCATCTTTAAAAGATACTGAATCTAAATACCAAGTTTGGTATTTATTCGACTTTACGTTTTATGCTGTTCACAGACAGACACACATCCGCGGACCTTTTTCTATAAAGGCTTTTTTATGGATACAGGAGGCCTCAAGCCATGTATTTGCGGTGAAATCTCGGTATCGAATTTTTGGGTGGAATGCAATACTTCCCCTACTTACTATACGTAGTAGAGAAAGCAATATTGTCACTTTGTTCAGTTTTCTCTGTTACTTCATTAATGTGATCGAGTTCAATTCTCAGTGTCACTTCACTTTTCTTCGCGACGAAATGAAATATGCACGAAGCAGCCTTGTGTTTGGATGGTTCACTCGCTGGGGAGTCGAACACAAGCGTCTCTTATTTCTCGCTGTACGTCACTACTGTCGTCACAAATGTAAAGCCGCCCTTGATGTCGCAGCAGAAACGCACTTGCTAACAGTTCACTTACCAACTCATTGACCAAGAATTACACTCGCAAACACGCTAGCTTATACAGCCGCTGGTATTTTCCACATAACATTCTGTTATCTTCTCAGGAGATTTTCATTCACACTAGACAGTTCAATATCCGAAATTGAGTGAATTTCTCCCCTAACGTTCGTGGTGCTGGCGAAGAGTGAAGGAAATGTACCAGGTGGCCCACACAAGCCGTCCTTCTTTAAAGTAAGTTTATATCGGATACCGCGGATGCCAAAAGGTTTGCCTAAGCAGAACCGCAAAGGGGACTCCATACCGACAGAGAGGAGACTGTTAAATGAAAGACCAGTGCATGAAAACGAAAACGTTAACTGCTATTCCTGGTTCCATGACTCATTCGGTAGAGCAACTACCTGATATATTAGGTGTTTTCGGTTCGATTCTCGGCTGGGCTCCAGAAAGTTGTCTTTAAACAAAAAACATTTTATGGTATGCCCAGAGTCTGGTTTTTTTAATATGAGAGTACTTGGGGGAATGTGTGTGTGTGTGTTGTCGGTTATTTAATAGCAAATTGGTGCCACAAAGTTAACAAGATTAAACAGAATTCTGTTTTTTATATTTATATACCTTTGAAAGTTCCTTAGAATTAAACTCTTCTATTAGTGCATTATTCACAATAAGCATGTGCAAAAACATGCACGCCTTGGTGGAGTATTGATGTAAGCGCACCTTAGGATAACAATCCGGGAAACATTACGTCACCACAGGTAGGTCTTTCCACAACATTATACCTGGAATGATCCATCATTTCTTAATATCATTTCTGGAGCTCAAAAAAACGTGTGCAGAAGACAGATGCCGCGTCTGAAAATGTTCAGAACACAGCCTTTGAGCCTCAGCTGCATTTTGGTGCGTCTGCGCACAGATCTAGCCATATCCGTGTGTTCGTTATTGGTGAACGTTATCTTTTCGTCTGAATGACCTGGCTGGAACAGCATGCAGACGGCCATGCAACGCTTATCAATGCGAAACTACCACGTAAACACATGCAGACATCAGCACTGCCTCAGTGGCCTTTCACTTTGTACCTGCACTGCCCCTTTGAACATCAGTGATGCAGTAAATTCTTTGGCACCTATGTATGCGGGAAACATAAAACTGCAAAGGACGGCATGTTTGGGCCACCTGGTATATATGGTAGAGGCTTTATTAGTTAAGAAACAGTGAAGTACCAACTAGTTAAAGGGAAAATTATAATTTAATACTACATTCAAGAGTAAATACATGCAAGATACATGAATCTATTTACTTAAAAATTTAAAATGTGCCTTTTCCCGCGGAATATGCCTTTGTATACATTATCAAACACTGGTCAAATGCTCTGTGAAAATGTGACTTTCAAAATATATCATTTTCACATAGTTTTAAACATACAAAAAAGAACGTGTATTCTGCATACAAATGCGGACCCTAGTTATCAGTGTGTTCAAATCTAGTGGCCCGTATGCACCATTTTCGATCAAGATTTTACCGTGGTAAAATATGGACTATACCGCGGTGAGCGCTCATTTGTCGTGTATCGACGCCAATATACGATTATCGAGGATTTCACCGCGGTTAAATATGATCGGACAAGAACTCTGGTTTTCGTCAATTGTTTTCAATTTCACTTTGTGCTGAAATGTTAAAATGGTGAACGGTATAGGTTACAATTCCCAAATAATAGACAGACTCATTTTTGCTAATGAATACATCCTGATAAGATTACTTTAATGTACTTTGTACATGGCCTTCTTGTGCCAGGTGCCTTAAATATCTTGATCCAAGACGTAACGAAAATCCACACAATCACCGCGTTACATATAATTATATCAGTTGAAGCATAACTCCAAGAACAAGGCAGAAATAAGGGGAGTAATGAATGGATTTAGTAAAATTAGTACACTTTCAGGAATGTTAGGTACATTAATTGCATAGATATAGGAATCCGGTAACCCGAAGAGGTCAGTGCCGGTCTGAAACCTGAGGTCGTCATCGTGGTGTCGGGATAGCGTGTGTATCTCCTACTCAAGAGATTCCCAGTTCAAATCCTATTGAGAATAATGTAATTTTTTCTTTCTTTCTCCCGCCTCTCTTTCAGTATATCGACTAAGCTAACTGGAATTTAGTCAGTATGGAGAGAAAGAAAAAGATCTACAATAGTCCAGAATATTTTTCTAATCAATTGTAAGGCCAGCTTTTCTAAAATGCCCATCTTAAAGTTATTGGTTCTATCTCTGTTGAGGCAGTATTTTTAACTCTTAAAAGATTTCTGTCTAATTATATTATATATATATAAATTCAATAACAGCCCTCCTTAGAGCAATATGCGTATGTAACAAGATATAAAAGTGTATGCTACAGCCATTGTATATGTTTATATTATTGTATACATGTTCAATAATATTATGTGAATGTATTACGTAACTTAATAATGTAGGAGCTGTGAGAATAATAGGTTAAAAGTTGCTAACAATGAGGTAACTTTGAGGCAATAATAAGTAAGAAAATTTAATAATGCTACTAGTCATTATTGGAGCAACTATAATGTAAATTTTGAGACAGTTTATAAAATAGCCAATCAACAACCAGAAAAACGCTTAAGTTAAATAAAAGTATTCTATTGGATTAGGAATAGCCAATCAGAGACTTGAAATACAGAAATTTACAAATTTAGGCGGTTGAAATCAAGTCAGTTGCTTGTAGACAGTGCTCATAATTGGACGCGTTGCTTGTAGACAGTGTTCTTAACCGGATGCGAGATGCGTCCTCGAGAAATTTAATACGTATTTTGTGTGAGACAAAAATAGTTTATATATTAAAAAGTGCAAGTAATTAATAAAAAAATCACACAGCTCTCTCTATATCAGTGAAGTGTTATTTAAATCGTAGAAAGCATTAATAAAATGAGTGAAGTAAAATTATAATCTGTGTAAGCCTACATTCTTCAGTCGCACACCTTGTTAAGAAATTCATGTCTCTAAAAATAAATACTGACCCAGCCGAGGCAAACATAAATATATAATATTTAAGGAAACAGTCAAATTACAAAGTTAATATTTTTTAAACTTGGGGCAAATAACAATACAACAAACATAACTTCGTTCTTCACTGTGCTTTCTATGTTTTCTTAGGAATTGCACGTTCAATTTAATAACATAATAGAGAAATTTTGGTCCGCTTTTGCTTTGCTCCATTGCACGCTGAACTACATGCAGGCACTTCAGTAAAGAGGTAGAATAAGTGATAAACAGACGACATGATGTACATCCGGGTACGTTCATAGAGCTTACCTGCAATGAACGGTGCCCTCGACCAAGGTGAGCGCCTGCCAGCTAACCACGGTCACTTAAACTGCGGTAGACATTGGTTCACCGCTGTGTAATGATTACCGCGGTAAGTTGAAGGTCTCTGAAGGGTTTGTTTAAAGAGGATGGTGCACACAGCCATTGGTGCTGAAAAGTAACTGTCAGAAAGTACAGAATCTTTGGAGGAGCTTATAAAGAGCCATTATGTGTGCTGTGGAAATTAAGTTTCACATTAGTGAGAGAATGACAGGTATTTTCCAACCTTGTAAAATAATTTTCCTGGCTTCTTTCAGGAATAATTTATTGCCTTCAGGTCACAAAATGCTCATGGACAGTATGGTTATGCTAGAAAAAATCTGATGAGGCACATTGATATGAATTTTTCTGCTGTTTTACAAGCTATTCTTACAAAGCCTTATTTTTATATCTGCTATTTGTTGTAAATTGTCAATACACATTTACACATTCCGTTGTAGATATAAGAAGAACATAGTAGGTTAAAGCGATAGTCAAATTTTTAATAAACCGAAACGTAATGGCTTTGAAATTCCATGCTCTTTAAGCCATTGTACACGATCAAATTTTTGTCAAATTCAATACTTTACAAAACCTTTCAAGAGTTGTCACAACTTTACAACTTTTCAAATCAAATTGCTTCCAATGTTTTAAAACTCTTTGAAAGTCTTGAGAGTAAATAAGGACATGCTCTAAACGATCAAAGATTTGATAGTGATTTGATGGCTTTAGCCAATGAAATGCGGGTATTTACAGTGCGTCACGAAATCTGCAACATGACTGAAAGCGAAAAGTAAACAAAAATGGCTACCCGGCCAAGGTATGTTGTATGTGAACTGATTAGGTTATACATAAGCTGGCCATATCCGTATGTTTAGGTCTCTGTGTGTTACCACAAGACGAAGTAGATGAAGGAGGTTATGAAGAAATAATTGCCAGGCAGATTTCCGAACTAAGTGTACATTAATGCTATGATATATAGTGTGATTAACCTATCAGTTGGTGTTATTTCCATTGTATTCCACAATTGTAATGTGATTTCATTGGATATGATACGTGAAAGTGCTACATAATATTGGTATAAAACAATATTTCATTACAAACTGTTATACCGTAACGCAAATAGTAAATTGGTTTGTGCCTGATAAATTATTTATTAATGTGTTCTGAAGGATTTCAGTTTGAAAAAAGACAACTTGTAAATACACATTTATGACATTGTCAAGTCTTGTCCAATCTTGTCACATATTGAAAAATGTTTGACTATTTTTCTTGTAAACTCCTGAATTGAAAATAAGTTGATCGTGTACAAGGGGCTTTACAGGACCACGAAAAAATAAGAAATAGTAATGACTTACTATTTGAGAAAATTATAAGTATTTAAACATTGATATTTTAATCAAAATCGTTAGAGCTATTGTTGAGAAAATAAAAATAACGAAAGTTTTCCATGTAATGGGTTGTTTGGGGTAAGGGGTTTTCTTGAAAATCTTTGTGTCGCATCTTTAAACACAAACACAACGCTTTTCAACTTTGAGATATGTTGTTCATAAACACAAACGCATATGTGTGCACATGCATACACGAAACGTTTTGTATAAATGCCCTTTTTTATTCACAGGATCTCAAAACGTTATTTAAAATGAAATATAGGCATCCAATTTGGGGTGAAATGCAATACTTCATCTACTAGGTAAGTAGTGAAAAAAGTACTAAATGATAGGGGGAGGCAAACATATGAATATAATAAATAATATAATAATAATTAAAATAATACTATAATAATAAATAATATAATAAATATGAAATAAGGAATATATGGATAACGATAACTGTGAATTGAGTATAGAATTTGTGCAGTTGTTACAAATCAGTATTTGTAGCAGGTTTTATAGTGATGTAATCGCGTCGAAAGGTCAACTTTGTTGAAGGTTATCCAGTTAGTGTTATATGCTTTAACAGTGCCTGTGTATCTAAACTAGCGCATATAATTTCTCAGTCAGAAATAATTAAAGGGTTTATTTTACTAACTTGTTATCAGCAGCGGGTGAGATGTTTAAAATAATTAACGGCGGCTTAATTTCTATTGCTTCCGTACGTCATCTTATTTACGATTCAGTTAGCGAAAGAATAAATAAAAAGAATGCTTTAGGTCCACTTCAGACTCGAATTTACTGCCACGTTGTCGCCGCTTGGCGATTACAAAATTTAATGTCCCTGGTCAGCTTATAATGTGTGGTGCTTCTGATGACAAGTAAATGACTCGTGGATGTATTTATTGCTGTGAGGAAGGATAAGATTGCAAGCAATAGACACTATTGTCCATTCCAAACCAGAGTTCCCTCTGATGTAAACAGAAGCACGTGCTTCGGCTTGTCACGAACCCAAGAATATACTCTTACACCAACGTAAGTAGTTCCTTAATACATGTATTGTATTATGAAATATTAGAGTAGGAAAGGTATAGAACTGCACATTTTATTGCTGTTATCATAAGAACTCCTCGTTAAAGGTAATGGATATATACTAGCTGTTAAGAGATTACAAAATATGATTTTCGCCTGCTGTTGCGCTAACGCCGAGAGCATCTTGCTTGTTAATACCAACCGACATGCACGACTGCCACTCTCTTACATACACAAGAAATGCAGCAATGAATTCCCAGAGGTGCTATATGAGTACCGAATAAACACTTTGCATAACACAGGAAATATGATAAGCGAACAGTCATTCATAATACACTAACACACATATGCTAGCTCAGGTCAAATCTTGTGATTTAGTCAGTTGGTATTTGAGCTCACATGACAGAGGAAGGTGCGCGTAGTGCGAATCAACTGTTCAAACACAGAAGCGGAAAACAGTTAAAAAGTGGCTAAAATCAAACAATACTTCATATATTCAACTAACTAATACAAAAATACCCGACACTTGCATTGTTGCATATTACGAAACTAATATCGGATTTTACAGGCGTTTCAGTGAGAAGTGTAACGAAAGCGAGCAGGGAATATAAACAGACATAACACAACATAGAAGAGGATAAAATGTGGGAACTTGTTTTAAGTGCGACTGTGGAATTGTGGATAAGCTTGTCATTATTTTGGAGAGTAGTTCTGATTCTGATACGGCAGCCGAGTCATCTTCGGAGGATTCGGATTTGGGTGTTGCACTTTTGCCCGAGAATTGTGATTAACGTAAGTAAAATGTTCATTGCCGCATACTTATAAAATCGATTGTTACCTCAGGTTGCATTTTGAACTATGATTCTCACGCAGGGCGCCTTTTTATAGATTAAATAGTGTTCAACAAGCACGTGGGAGGGGAACAAGCAGCCATTAGGGGCGGGGATTGCGAACTACTTTCGCGCGGATAATACAAAGAGTTTGGTTTCAGTGAAATACACTCTGGTTTGGAATAGACACTAGAGGTCTGCACGGGATTGGGCTTAATTTGAAAAAAATTCCCGCCCGGGCTTGAAAATAAAGTTCAAAGAAAAATAAATTTATCACATTCAAAATACAAATTTTATTTTTCATGTAAATGCCCGAAGCGTGTGGTATTTTAATCGAAATCAATAACGCCATTTTTGAGAACAAAAAATAACGCAAACTTTTTCATGCAAAGAGAAAATGAAGACCAAAAAGTTAACATTCCTTTTTCTGTCCGCGATGTTGAGATGTCCGGAATAACAAATTATCACAGCATGCAGACATCCATATCAGTAGTAATACTAGTAAAACTAAATAAATTTCCTCTTCGGCCAATTACGGATAACGTTACAACAGCACGCTGGCTGCACCATCTCCCGCCGTTTACCCACACTCAGGACATCCTGGTCACAGTGTAGTATTAGGGGCGACATATGGTCAATAAAGCAGTATGTCGTCAACCTGCCGCTTGCTACATGAGGTTTCTGGAACCTCAGTCGCTGTTATTTATGTAAAGTTGCTCCTCAATTTCTCCCACGGAACAAAGTGCACCCCTTACCATGTCTTTCAGCAGGGGAAAGATTCTCATGCCAGTACCTGAAATCGAACCGAGTTCTTTCGCATCCAGACGACAGCGCTTCGTGGGTTGATGATGATAATAGTAATAATAACACAAATATTATCTGCAAAATAATTTTATTTAAAACAAAATTCGACAATCGAGCCCGAGCCGGTCTTAAATATATCTTTGATATTTTAATAAAAATCTTTAGAGCTTGAGAATATCTTTGGAAGATGAACTTAAATACCAAGTTAGATATTTATAAGATTTTTGAGTTTTGTTCACACAGACCTTATTTTAAAATCACTTTTTGGGTTATGAGTGCCTCAAAACGTATTTCTGGTGAAGTCTCATCAAATGTGGGTGGAATACAATACTTCGTCTACTTGCTCTAAGTACATAGTAGAGAAAATAAATAAATAAAAAATGTATCACGTGGCACATTGGCGAAATAACTGTGTGCGATTGTTGATGGTACTCACGTTTGCTTTTTCCCACAAATGGAATGTTGCTAGGAACAAGGATAAATGCACGTTGTATCGCTGTTTCCACAGAAATCAGGCCAATAACAAAGGAAGACATATCGGCTTGTGGTTCAGAAGAACAGAACTCTGGCAGATTCCTAAAATTTCTTTGAAAAAACACGTTTTAGTTTTTTCGATAAATCTTCGCGAAGCTATAGCAAGTTTCTCGGATCTTGTGGTTTTATACGTGCTCCCAAGCACGTATAACTACTCTGTTCGAACTGGAGAGGCAACTCTCTCATTAAACCATGTACAGTTGAAACTTTGAAATTTAGATAGAGCACTGAAAATATTCATATTTCTTTAAAATTCTTTATCAAAATACAACACTGTATTTCAGAGTTATTTGTATGCCTTTTTGGTAAGTAAAGAGAATAAACAAAGTTGGAATTAGGCTAACCAAATGTTATAATTATAGGTATATTCTCCAACTTCCTTTTCAGGTTTAACAAAAGCTAAACCTATAATAAACATAACAAAATATTATAGTAATTTTCTATTTCGAATAGATAACTGATGTTAACGTGTATAAAGAGCTAGTCTGAAACAAAATATAACGTTAACCAGGTGGCCTAAACAGCCGTACTTTGCAGTTTTTCTTCCCGCATAGACTCAAAAGAAGTTGTCGCATCACTGCGGTTCATAGGGGCAGTGCAGGTACAAAACAAAAGGTCACTGAGGCAGTGTTGCTGACGTGGTAGTTTCGTACTGATAAGCGTCGCGTGGTTGCCTGCATGTAGCTCCATCCAGGTCATTCAAACAAAAAAGTCGTTCACCAATAACGAATGCACAGATATGGTTACGATGTGTGCACCAAAATGCAGCTGAGGCTAGAAAGTTGTCTTCTGAACATTTTAAGGCTCGGCTTCTGTTTTCTGCGCACTTTTTTACGTGCAGAAATCGCATTAAGACATAATGGATCACTGCAGTAGAACGTGAACCTGAAAGTCCCTTACAGCAGTTCGTCCACCAAGGCGTGCATGTTTGTGCACATGCTTATTATGGATAATGCACTAATAGAAAATAATTCAATTCTAACGCACCTTTAAGGGTACATAAATATAATAGAAATAGAATTTAGTTCAATCTTGTTAATGTTACGGCACCAACTGATGCCATATAGTTATACTGATTGTAGATTAACTGTCATGGATTTAAATGACTTAACAGGTCAAGCTGCAATCCTGAACTCTTGTTAATGAGCGAACTTGGTATTTAGGTTCACCGTTTTCCAAGGGTGCGACTCGAAGATTTTCAAGAAAATCCCCCATTCCAAACAATTATACATGAGCACTTTTCGTTACTTTGTATTTTCTCAAAAAACGTCGCTAACGATTTTGTTTAAGGAGAGTCGTCAGGTCAAAAATAAAAAAAATTACATTTTTTCCATTTAATGCAAATGTGGTTAATTCTGTTTAATTTTGTGTTTGGTTCGTTTAAATATTAAAAAATTCACTATTATAAATTAATTCCAAAGAATATAATGATTAAGTGAATTTTATAGACATTTTTACTCTAAATATGAAATTACTCAAAGCAAATTTTTCAACATAAATGGACCCGATTTTTCTGAAACAAGGTGTATCTGCATAAACATTTTATTATATAATAAAATAATAATAATATCATCGTGTGGAATTGCTTTATTTGAAGTTGCTCAAATAGTTTATTAAAAAAACTATCAGAAATTTTATTGAAAAGTTTAGAGGTTTACAAAAAATTATAATTTTTATTCCAATCAGTATTTTACATTAAAATGAATCAGTCTACTCAAAAGAAATGAATAAACATCATTTGAAAATATAGCATTTCTATGTCAAGTGAGTTCCGAGAAAGCGGGTCGTCATTAACATAGCTAATTCAACATTAGTGAGACAGGGCTATCCTTAAAATACCACATGTTTGAGATACATGCATGTCCAATAAAATGTAAAATCATTGAATTTTCTATGAATGGCCTGTGAAGTGCTCTTCGTTCTGAAGGAATTTTATATACCTTCGTATCACGGGTAAACCATAAGAGCTAGAAAAAAGATACTGTATAAAAAATGCAGATGTGTTTAAAACACAATTTAATTCAAAGAGTTTTTTGTAGCATCAGGCATTTCCGATATATCCGTTATTATTTATTTTAATCTGCCAATAAACTTTAGCAAGACGATCTTGTAGAAAACAAAAAAATAAACGATGTGGGTAGAAAATTTATTGAATGCAACACTTAAGATTTTTCCTGATATATCAAAAAAAACTTGATGAAAATGTTTCTGAAGCACCGAATGAAATACACGTGGTGTTATAATATTACACTAGAGAATTTAGATATTGAGAGGTCTTCACTGTTCTCCACTGACGAGAACCTCCATGGGAAGTGGTTACAGTCTGAAGGAGAGCGGTGCAACAACAGCACGTGCCAGTTAGAGACGATGCCATAAATTGCCCTAGTAATTACATTAATAACATCATACAACCTTAGTGTCCAATTGCACTTCATCTGGGGCAATGTTTTGTATTGTCATCAGTCTGCTACACTACAGCGGTTTTAGCTTACTTCCACAGCATCTTCTTTGTTATCTCTTGCTTATGTACCATCTGCTTTGTTCATGTGTTCACAACAGACACACTTTGTATACTCTGATTCGTAAGCAGAGATGTTCAGGCCTTGTTGCTATATAGAAAACTGAACCATAGTTTAACTCAGATAACACTACACTTGCTGATCCCACAATTAAGTTCCAAACAAGCTCTCCTAAATGCAGCACAGTTCCTTTTGAACTCCACTTCTCGTAACGAGAGTAGGTATCTGCGTTCGCTTATCGCTTAACATGGCTTAGTTATCCAAAAAATTCATGAACAGCGGTCCAAAAATTGTCTTCCAAGTTCGATGGACCATACCTCTGGAACCATTAATCAAATTTAGTTGAAACTTATGCAAGATATTCAGCCTTTTTATTCCAGAATACCTATCTATCATCCGTTGACAGTGGCAACATGCCACGTTATAGTTTAGAATGAAGCCGAAATTATAAAGTCAATAATTATCATAATCTGGGAAGGATAGCGAAATAAAATAAATAATAAAATATTTAAAATCAGTGCATGTATTAAAAGGAGAAGCATTGGGAAAATTGTTGACTGTTAAAAGCGACAGAAAGGCCAGACAGGCACAGTTTACTAAATTAGGGACCAGCCTCAGGTATAAAGGGTAAATCTGCTGAAGGCAGTTTCTCTTGGAATTAATGGGTGCAGTTGCACTGGCCAGGAAGTGAAGGTCACTAGAAGCTTCATGATGCTCAGTTTTGGTGCGAAATGTTTAAGGGGAGAGAGGGGAAGTTAGGAGGTTTTTTCCTTGTATCGCGCATGTGGTGAGAAGATTCTCGCGGGGACGCTCGTCTGGTGAGGACATACTATCGTTGGGGCCCTCTTGGGGTGCGGAACAGTACTCTCTGGGTGTGAACTTGCAAGAGGATCGAACGTTCAGCTGTAATTGATAATTTTCGGTCTTGGAAAAGACACAGTAACATCGTAAGAATTTAAAAGTGATCGGCAAATCTTAAGTCTTATTTTAATGGTGAATAAAAGGGTTACAAGAAAGCGTTCGTGTTTCTATGTACATACACTCCCGCATACCCAGTGATTAGAATCTCATGCTCGAGCAGCCGTGGCAAAGTATAAAAAAAACAACTAGGAGGAGAAAAGCAGCGATCGTGAGGCAAAGGTATTGCTACCATTGTTGGAGGACGTAGCGTGACTGCGTCAAGAACAACGTGTGTTCATCATCACAGCGTACTGCTGAATGAGAGCCCACAGCGTATCAACGAGCATCTCAAAACAAACAAAAATTAATATAAAGACCGACCCTGATGCAAATGTTTCTGACCGTGCCGAACAAAACAGCAGTAACGGGAGCGCTAACAATTTTATTTTAGAGCAGTTACACCAGGTCATTATGAAAACCATCACAACTGGGGATGAAACTCTCAAGGATGATACGCATACTGCACGACGACTTCGCAAGTTTCTTTACAATATTCAATGACAGAAACACACCTTCGAAGACAGATGCCCATTTACTGAAAAATTATTAGTCAAAATTGAAAAAGAAGATTGAGTTTCAATCATTTGAATTTGATGAAGCACATTTTAAACTTGATGGCTATGTCAAAAGACAAAACTGTCGCATTTGGGGCATAAAACATCCATGTATTGGTGCCTAGCTACTGTTTATCTGCACAGTATTCAGCTGTTGGTATTTTTGGACCTTATGTCAGAACATCTAGCACTTTGTAATTTTTCTCCATAGTTTCTTTGATGAAGAAATGGAGCACTGCATCGGTGCTTGACCATACGGCATGCCGTCTTCCATGTAGTGCACGAACTTTTTGGCTGTATGACTTTTGATTTATCTTATCCTCGACACAATACAGATGAACTGGGTTGGACAGCAATGTCTCCAGATCTTAACTCATGTGGTCAACAGATGTGGACCCAAGGCATTTAAAAGATTGTACCAGAATTGATCAGCCACAGCGGACAGTGATGGTGAAAGTAGAGCAATTTCATTACACCTTTGTCAAAAAAACAGTCTAACAATTTTTATGTAAGATATACTCGTGTACAGATTCCATCAACTTCACCACTAATTACTGGAGAATCATTATGAATACATAGTAAAAGTTTCACCTGACTTTGGACTATCTGGATATTTTGCACAGGAGATAACTGGTTTGGGAAACATCTCAAGGTAAACGCTTACAAATGATGCAGATTTTAAGGCACACGACAGAATCTGCGTTGATATGGAAATAATTTTTCCAATAATGAATATTTTGAATTTTCTTTATCAAGGTCATATAGAGTGCGTACACTCTCTCTCTCCCTCTCTCTCTCTTAAAGCTTGGATGCAGTTTTCCATTGCATAGCTTTGAATTTTCATTCAATGTAAGCGTTTATCTGCATAAAGAACAACTTTTATGTCGTTAAATTTACTTCCTTTTTCTCCAATTTAAATTTTTCCAATTTCGCCACATTTACTCTATTTTATGTGCGTAGGCTACTGAGAAGTGCTTATTAGCGTCTCTATGCCCGTCTCTGTACCCTTATGTACACACAATTAAGTTAAATTAACTTTTTTGTGGCATCAGTCATTTCCAAGATATCTGTTACTGTTTGAATGTTTCCACACCTTTTGTATTTAACGTGCTGTCGCTATTCAGTTGTTTCTCATGATATCATGGCATTTTGCATATGGTGATCATAAGCTTTTAAAAATCTGACCATCGATTCGGTTTCCTCGATCCCTCTAGTACCTGCATTGAAATACATGTATAATGAAACCATTTCTGCAAAGGTTTATCTCGATTATGAAGTAGATAGAAAAATAATTTTCAAGAGTATTTTGTAGAACTTATATAAAAATAAAGGATGATTAGTAGAGAAAATCCGTGAATGTAACATCAGATTTTTAGATATGGAGTAGAGTGAACACCGAGCGGAATGGCTCAGGTGGTAACGTTGTGGCCCGCATTCGGGAGACCCCGGGTTCAAACCTCCGAGGCCAACAAATCTGACCGAAGGTGTATTCGCGGTTTTCCTGGTCGCTAGGCGAATGCTAAGTTGGATAACTCGTCCGCGAATTTTCCTATGAACTCCTTCATCACTACATTTCATTTATTTCTTCTTCACCATCTTACCAGGTATTGGGCTATTCAACCATCCTGGATATGCTACGATCCAGAGTTTGCTTGCTCCTCGACAGATATCTGATCCAAGGCATTGGGCTGATCACCCTCCTGGATAGACTATTATCCAGAGTTTGCTTGCTTCTCGACAGGCTACCCACCCAAGGCATTGGACTGATCGCCACCCTGGATATGCTATGATCCAGAGTTTGCTTGCTCCTCGACAGACTACTGACCAAAGACCATGGGCTAATCACCCATCCTGGATATGCCATGGTCCAGAGTTTGCTTCTCCTCGACAGGCTAATGACCAAAGACATTGGAATGATCACCTATTCTGGATATGTCATGATCCAGAGTTTGGTTGCTCCTCGACAGGCTAATGACCCAAGACATTGGACTGATCACCTAATCTGGATATGCTATGATCCAGAGTTTGGTTGCTCCTCGACAGGCTAATGACCCAAGACATTGGACTGATCACCTATTCTGGATATGTCATGATCCAGAGTTTGCTTCTCCTCGACAGGCTAATGACCCAAGACATTGGACTGATCACCTATTCTGGATATGTCATGATCCAGAGTTTGCTTCTCCTCGACAGGCTAATGACCCAAGACATTGGACTGATCACCTATTCTGGATATGTCATGATCCAGTGTTTGCTTGCTCCTCGACAGGCTAATGACCCAAGACATTGGACTGATCACCTATTCTGGATATGTCATGATCCAGTGTTTGCTTGCTCCTCGACAGGCTACTGACCCAAGGTTTTGGCTTGTAAGTCCTACAAAGAGGAGAGTAATGAGTTAAAAAAGAAGTCTAGAGAGCCTGTGTTATATATAGAAGCAAATGCATTCAATAATAATGAATGATGTAAGGCACTGTTGGAGATTCTATACTTTTTGTACAGAGTCCGGCAGGAACAATAAGACAAGCTTAAGTTGGCTGCATCTGCATATTTGACGCAGTACATAATTATTACACACAGCGATTTGCAGATTAATTATTGCCACTTAGTAATGTGGAATGTTGGTGGAATGAACATCGGGTATTTACCCCAGAAGCATCTTTTAAAAATAACGACTCAGCTAGACAAACATGACGTGTTTTTACAGCCATTTTAATCTGGGAAGACATAATGCGGTTCCATCTGGTGAGAGCATCATTAATTGGGTTAATGCATTAAGACCAACTGCATCAGCCACCGACAAGAAGTCGTCAGGTCGCCGTAGAACCGCCAGAAATTCTAAAAATTTGGAAAGAGGAGGGTGGCAATACGACTATTGTTATGTGCTACAACAGTTAGAAGTTTTGGCTATATAGGAGAGGTGTTAGGAGGATGTTACATTTAAATCTACGCTTCCATCCGTATGAGTTGCACTGTGCAAAACCTAGACCCTCGTGATTATCATACACGGATGCAATATTGTGAAAATGTTTTGCAAATGGTGAACACGGGTGATCAGGTCATAAAGAAACTCATAATGATAAACGGGAGCAATCTTCACTTGAATGGGTTCGTAAATAAACAAAAGTTTCAGATACTGGGTACCAGAAAATGTAAAATTCATCAAAAGCTCTCCATAGAATGTCACAGTATGATAGAGATCTGCAGGGCCGGAAAAATTTAGATTCCGCCTTACCCCGAGCCCGACAATATTTTACAGCAGACATCATCAATGCGTAACTCTAGGGAGCCTGCTTTATCTGCTCCGCTCCCGTTAGCGTCTGCCGCAGGGAAAACAGCAGCAGGCCGGTTTGTAAACTCAGTGGCGTTTCCTGTAACTGCACAAAATAACTCTGCGATACAAATTGATTTGAGGTGTTATAATCATATTGTTCATGCTCATAAGATAACGCATTATTACTATTATTATTGTTATTGGGGGTGGTAAACAATACAATTAGCACTATTCAATATGGCGCGACATGATTAATTTCTGCATTGCATCATAGGAGGGATTATATGAGCAAGAATAATAAATTATATAATAAAAATATAATTCGTATGATCAAAGGCAAAATAAACAAGTTGTGAGCCCAGCATAAACAAATTCAGCAATAGCAATAAATTATAGCACGATAAATTGCATTGGACTTACGTCCACAACGTACATTTTAATTGTTCAACAAAGCTGATATTTCTTCCCCTTCGTATTTTTCATACTGATTCGCATAACAAGATTTATAATGGCACTGTAAGTAAAACTTTTTATATGGGTTAACATTGTATTACAAAATAAATACTTTCACCACTATATTGTGTTGTAATATAAAATGGTTGAACGTCTACGCTTTCACGTACTGTCCTTCTTGGTAAATGAAAACTACCCAACAGAGCCGCCGCTGCGCTGAGGGAGGGTATGAATGGCCTACTTTCCATTTTGCTCCTCTTTCAGTTGCTCCCATCGCGCTTATGTACGGAGCAGTAAGCTCCCAATCAGTCTGCTAAGTACTTAAAGACAGCTGGATTATACTGTACCACCCGGCCCATGCCCGATTGTCTGACTTTATTTTGCAGTTTTAATAACAATAATAATAATAATAGCAGTCTACGAAGCGACTCAGGTTCGATTTCCAATACCTGCTTGGAGATTTTTACCCTGCTGTGAGGAAAATGATAAACTCAGGTCCTTGGAACCAATTGAGGAGACACTTTATAAAAATGGTAGCGGCTAAGGTCCTGAAATCCGCAATAATAAGCGGCATACTTGCCTTACTGACACATACCGCCCCTATCACTACACTCTGCCTAGTATGTCCTGGGTGTGGGTGGACGGAGGGAGTCGAAGTTTGCTGTTGCCGTGTTGTTGTAACCGTATCCGTAATTGGTTGAAGTGGACGTTTATTTGTTTACAGAGTGTCTAATGCCTTGAAGTTTTAAAATTCCAGTACATTTCCAATATAATTCCAGTACTACATCGAGTCATATTGCAGCAAATATGCAGCCGTATTCAAATGCGTGTTGTGGTCAGCTTAACATCGTGACTGGTTTTATTTGTTTCGACAGGTACAATATGAACCTGTGTTTATTACTAGCTGCTATACCTGATGTTGAACGGGTGGCGTTTTAAATCTCAGATGGCGATTTACTCTCTGCACTGTTTATGAAATTACTGAACAATGATCTAGAATATTTTTCATGCTGAATTCTTCACGTTACGTCTTATAACTTTAATTTCATAAAACTCCCACGCTATTCATAATAATGGGCCAAAATTCACAGATGTTAACAGAAATCTAAATGAAATATCAACAGGTTTCTAACCTTAGCCTCCCCACTCCCTCTCCTGCAACAATCTTCAAAATTTTGGAAATATATAGCCTTGTAAGAAGTGTTAAAGGTGAAATATTATCCAAAAGTTTGAGTCATTATTACATAAGATAGAGAGTTTTGGAAAAGCAGATAAAGCAAAACTATAACATTAAAAAAATTACTTATTTAAGCTCTCCCAAGGGCCAATATCCTGAAGTTTTAATCTAAAATAAAGTAATGTTATAGGGAAATTTCATTCTTGTACTACCGCCACCACTACTGCGAAGAATGTGTAAGTATACATTGCGATTATTGTGCTGTGATGGGCGTCTCAACATCGTGGACCATACAATGTGATACTTTATTTATTTTATCGTCTTTATTTTCCCTTTACTTGGAAAATTTGTTATTGTTTTTGTTTTTCTGAAAGATGTGCTAATGCTTTTGTATAACGTACCACACATTTAAAATATTTAAATGACAAATACAATACATATGATGAATGTGATGGCAAATCTTGCTTCGTCTTTATTTTCAAGCCGGAACCCGGCCCGCGGTCCGGGCCAGTTAACATCAGATCGTCACGTCCAGATACTGCACTTCCTGCAGAGGGAACTTGTTCGAAGACATGTGATGCATCTCATATTTAGTTCCAACAGGACGGGACCGCAGCTCACACAGCGAGGAATTCTGTGCAGGTCCTAAGGGAAATGTTCTCGAGACATATAATTTCTCGCTTTGACTAATTATATTGGCCTGCAAGGACGCAAGATCTATCGACACCTCATTATTTCCTGGGGGGTTGCCTCAAAGGAAAAGTGTATCAGGAATGACCTCGCACATTACAATATTTGAGACATATATTCAACAAATCCCAAGGGATATACTGTAGAGTATGATGGACAATGTCAGGTGCCGTGCAGGTATTGTATCAGGTCTTATGTATTACCTATATGCCTATTTTAACTATTGTTTCCAAAATTACAAAATCGTCTAATTGTTTCTACCAAACTCTGTACTATTGGAATGAAGAGCTAATTCTAAATCTTTATATTCTGAATTTATAAAATTTTTTAAACACTAATGGTGCGCATTTAGTTCATTTTGAATATAAAAATGTACAGGGTGATTTATGAAGAACTAACACACTTATTTCTTTAATTTTTACTTTCTCTACTACGTATAGTAAGTAGGGGAAGTATTGTATTCCACCCAAAAATTCGATACCGAGATTTCACCGGAAATACATGTTTTGAGACTCCCTGAATCCAAAAAAAGCATTTTTGGAAACATGTCCGTGTGTGTGTCTGTGTGTGTGTCTGTGTGTGTGTCTGTGTGTGTGTCTGTGAACAGCATAACGCAGAAACGAACAGTCGGATAAACACCAAACTTGGTATTTAGGTTCAGTATCTTCCAGGGATGCGACACGAAGGTTTTCAAGAAAATCCCCCCCCCAGGGTACCCTTTACATGGAACATTTTTTGAAAATTTTAATTTTCTCAAAAATGGCTCTAACGATTTTGATTAAAATATCATATGTTTAAGATGTTTTCATAACAAATGAAATGTATATCTCGAATTTTCTGGGAATGTCTCCAAAAGTGTTCTTCATTCTGAACGACTTTTGCATAACTGGTAAACTATAAGAGATAGACAAAATATTACTACACAAATAATGTAGATCGCGTTAAAATACACAGTTTATGTTATATGCATATTTTTTGTTGAGTGAACCGTTTTCGAGATATTGCTTGTTATTCCCTTAAATTTTCCAATACTTATACTTTTTCTCAAATTCGTTATTCATTTTTACTTTCTCTACTACGTATAGTAAGTAGGGGAAGTATTGTATTCCACCCAAAAATTCTATACCGAGATTTCACCGGAAATACATGTTTTGAGACTCCCTGAATCCAAAAAAGGCATTTTTGGAAACATGTCCGTGTGTGTGTCTGTGTGTGTGTGTGTCTGTGTGTGTGTGTGTGTGTGTGTGTGTGTGTGTGTCTGTGAACAGCATAACGCAGAAACGAACAGTCGGATAAACACCAAACTTGTTTTATGTCCTGGACATGCAAAGAGAATGGAATTTGCCACATAGCAACCAGCGTTAAAATATTTGACTATCGCTTAAAACCTACCATATTCCCCTTGCATCTACAAGATAATTAGCAATAAGATTGACATCCCGATAGCTCGATTAACATGAAGCATAAGGAGAATAAGCGTTTATAAAAATAGTTTGTACAAGAGTAGAGAAAGTCATGTGAGTGTAACACATCAGATTTTTTCAAAACGAGTTATGCTAGCGACAACTTATTATACCTGAAATGCAGAGGAATTTTGGGAGATTATTTGCCTCTATAGCAAATTTGTAAATGTCCATCATCCTGCATAAGACACAACTCAACATGTCGTTCCATGTTACTGACCACTCCTTGAAGGAGTATGTTGTCGATAGCTTGAATCTCCTGTGTAATGTTGTGCTTCATATCGTCCAAAGTCTGGGGACGTATGGCATAAACCCTGTCTTGTAAATAACCCCATAGAAAGAAGTCCGGCGATGTCAAATCCGGAGATCTCGGTGGCCCCAAATTCTTGGAAATTATCCGGTCGTCAAAGAAACTTGCAATTAGTGTAATGCATTCATTTGATGTATGGCATGTAGCGTCGTCCTGCTGAAAATATCCTTGACTCAGCTCTACATCATCTAGTTGCTCAGCAAACTCCATAAAAATCCGTTGGTACTTTGGAGTGTTCACATTGTTTTAAAAAAATTGGCCCCACTATTCTCTGTGTGGATATTGCGCAGCAAACTCCGATTTTAACCAGGTGCATAGGTGCTTCATGAATAACATGTGGATTTTCACTGGCTCAATAGCCTGAGTTATTTGAGCTCACATAGCCGGATAAACGGAATCATGCTTCATCTGTGAACCATGCGATGGACAATATGGCAGGATTTTGCACAATGAACGCCTGAAACCAACGACAATAATTCAGTCGTCTATCCTTTTCTGCTTCCTGTACCTGATGGACAACCGTAATCCTATTCGGCTTTAGGCCTGCACTTTTCACAGCTCTCTGCACATTCAGTAGCTGAACCCTGTCTCCTGCGACAAATGTCTTAATGATTTTTTGGGTGATTGATCTGGTCGTGCTCTTACGTCAACAACAATCGTGGGAAGACTAAATGAACGAGTTTTGCCTTTTTCACTCACCAGAGATACAGCTGTTTCCAATTTGTTTAGTAGTCCCAGTATTGTGTTTCTATGGGGAGGATTCCGAACACCAAAATCTCTCTGGTATGCCCTTTGTGTAGCTGTAATTGAATTCGTAACCCAGTATTGCTTTACAAGGAAAAGTTGTTCATTTAATGTGTGCTCCATTTTCAGGTTGACTAGAACAAAATCTCAAAAACAGTTACCGACAATAAAACTAACAATTACGAATAAACCATGAACATCTGCGCATATAGTGGCAGGCAATCGAAACTCCAGACATTCTGCTTAATTTTGTGCTAAAGTTGGGACTTGCGTGAATTCGAACAGAATAATTAAAGAAAGAAATGTTTCATTCTTCATAAATCATCCTGCATAAACTGTTTTAAATAGGGAAAACTAACACAAGAAGGGATTCTACGATTTTCTGCCGCTCGATTTAATGTGAATGAAATATATTGTAGAATTTTTAATTTAAAGAAAAAATGGCACGCAGTTCATGTTGAGATGAGTTTTGGCTACCAGCTCACTGAATTTGGAGTCACGTACACTATTCTATTACGTGACATGTGAAGATGTGATAGTTTTTCTGCTTTCGCAGCTGATGTAAGTTTTTGCAGAGAACACCAGTGAAAGGTTGTTTAAAGGACATGTACACAAGACAGAGAACGAGGGGCAAGGGGAACGGAACCTATTTTAAAGGAGAGGGGGACATCTAGGACCAAAAATACAGTAAGAGAAAAAGATAGAAGTTACGTGGAAGCACTTCAAGTGCAGGAAACTTCAGGTTTTGTCCAGTTACCCTCCAGAAATTCAAGTTTAAATCTTCCTTTGAGTTTGGTAAACCACAAAACCGCATTCAGATGGAAGCAGGGGTGCCGTGACAACCAGAGCTTCGTGATCGAACAATTATTGCCAGTCGAGAAAGAGTCACGACCCAGAGGTCACGCCAGAGCAAAGGTCGTCCATAAGCGACCTCTCGATCTTTGTCTTCTCAACACATCGGAGACTGAAATGATTTTAAACAGCAACAGCGTCTCCAGCGTAACAGTAGCACAATATGAGAGATGTGAGCAGATTACTGACGTAGTATCGTGGCAACAAAACATAACGTTGCTCACTTGTTACTCTTTTTTACTTTATCACTTATATAAAGAAAGTACAAACATGTTTTTACCTTCTCTACTACGTATAGCAAGTAGGGGAACTATTGCATTCCACCCAAAAATTCAATACCGAGATTTCACCGCAAATACATGTTTTGAGGCCTCCTGAATCGAAAAAAAATTTTTTTGGAAAAGGGTGCGTGTGTGTGCGTGTCTGTGTGTCCGTGAACAGCATAACTCAAAAATGAAAAGTCGGATAAATTCCATACTTGGTATTTAGGTTCAGTATCTTTCAAAGATGCGACACGAAGATTTTCACCCCAGACTACCCTTTACATGGAACATTTTTTGAAAATTTTTATTTTCTCAAAAATGGCTCTAACGATTTTCATTAAAATATAATACATTTAAGATATTTTTATGACAAATGAAATGTATATCTTGGATTTCCGGGAATGTGCACAAAAAGTCTTCATTCTGAATGGCTTTTGCATATCTAGTAAACCGTAAGAGATAGACAAAATGTTTGTATACAAAAAAATGTAGATCTCGCTGAAACACACAATTTATTCGTATACATTTTTTTGTGTAGTGAACCATTTTCGTGATGTTCCTTGTTATTTGTTTGAATTTTCCAATACTTATACTTTTTCTCAAATGGAATTCGTTATTCGTTTTTTTAAGTCCTGGACATGCAAAGAGAATGGAATGTGCCACATAGCAACCAGCTCTTAAAATATTTGACTATCGCTTAAAGCCTACCATATTCCCCTTGCACCTACAAGAAAATCAGCAATAAGATAATTTCTGCAAAGGCTCATCTCGATTAACATGAAGTAGGTGGAGAATAAGCATTTGTAAAAATATTTTGTACAAGAGTAGGGAAATTCATGTGAGTGCAATACATCAGTTTTTTTGTGTTCATATCTATAGCCCTCTTTAACTGCTATGGTCATATTTTGACTGAAGCACTTGATGATGTTTCAATTTTTAGGTTAGGTCACATCCATGTTTCCAGACTCTATGAAGAGTAGGGAATTATGCAAGTTAAAGAAAAATTTCCACCCGGCCGGGAATTGAACCCAGGACCTATGGATGAGAAGTCAGCTCGTTATTAACCACTCGACCACGAAAGTATTGTATTCTACAAAAAGTTTTGATATCGAGATTTTGCAGCAAATACATGTTTTAAGAACCCCTGATTCCCCATTCTCCAGAAAGCAAAACGATATATCAAATAATTAAGCGCGAGCGTCTTTCGGTATATGTACACGTAAAGCATGGTACTCAAAAACTAATAACGGAGTTTTTTTCCAACATTAATTTATTTTTATTCTTATAATCTCTGCTTCGATTCGACTAGGGTTCTCGGAGGCCTATTCTCACGCATTTTATAATAATAACCAAATGAACATTTGAGGTTATAACAACAGTTTGTAATAAATTTATTTACTGTAACACGCGGTTCTGCTTTTAGTATGTGTTTTCAGAAAGATGAAACAGGAAAGCCAGTGCTGTGTTTATAACAAAAGTACAATAAAATGGCATCGTTTTCGCATCATAATTATCTTAACTAATCCCCCTACTGCTTATAATTTTTTTAGGTAATCGAGTTTAGCTATCAAACTTATGCTTGTCATTAGATAATTATTTTTCGAATTTATGTCTCAAAATAATTTTCGTAACAAGCATTCGTTAAAGGTAATTAAATCACCAATCTTGGTATTCAGGTTCAGATACTTTCAAAGATGCGACATTAAGATTTAGAAGAAAATCCCTCCACAGCAAAATACCCTTTACATGGAACGTTTTGGATCACTTATTATTTTCTAAAAACTGGCTTCAACGATTTTGATTAAAATACCATATGATTAAGATATTTGCATGACTAGTAAAATGCGTATCTTGAATTTGCTGGAAATAGTCAGTGAGGACCTCTTCATTCTGAGTGACTAGTGTAATTAATAAACCATCTTACTTAAAAAAAAAGTAGACTACACAAAAAAGTCTAGCTCTCGTTAAAGCACTCAAAAACCAACTTTTCAAAGAAATCGGTCTTGAGGCACTAAAAGTATCGTTAAACATTCTACAAAAAATGTATATATTGTATATTAACACATACATTTTTATGTTGCAATTTTTCCTATGTACTTTTCAAAAATAAAATTGTTATATATCAGTCGCTCTCTTTCATTTATTTTACCATTTAACTGCTTATTATTTTGCTGTTTTTGGTCTTTTATGTATTTTCCTGAGATTTAATTTTATGGTTACATTAATTATTATTCTCATTTAATTTTACTTTTCCTTTGTAATATGATTTTCTTTGTCTACGGGCAAGTTCTGTATTCAGGAAAAGAAAAGAAAAATAAAATATGTCGATTATAAAAGTTGCGTTAACCACTTCGAAGATATTCTTCATTGCTGCTTTAAATTTTGAAATAATTATATATTTTTCAAGTATTACGTCGTTATTCGTGGTCTTGAAAGAAACATGGAATTAAAAAGCTGTTATATTCCGATCGGCTTTTTAAAAATCTGACTATCGCTTTAGGTTTACACAACAAATGTGTAAATGTATAATGAAAGTTTGTCTGGATTAACAAGAAGTGGATGAAAGACTAAGAATAATTTATAGAAGATCAAGTAGAGAAAGTCATGTGAATGCAACACATAAGGGGTTCCCCCCCAAGAACTGGAAGAAGCAAGGCGTTCTTGACCTAGCCTTCAAGTTTCTGTAACATGTAATACCCACCATTAGGTGCAATTAAATGGGAGGTCTATGTTTCCATTTCTAAGAGTTACTCTCTCTCTCTCTCTGTCTCTCAGGGAAAACCTTGAAAAATCACAAGTGTCATTTGTCGATAAATCTCATTCCCCCAACACGCTACTGTTGTTGTGCTGCGCATACAGATTGCTTTGTTAAAGCACCTTTCGCAAGCGATGGACGGCATAAACTAACAAAAAATACGACCAGGTTTGTGTATGGGGGGGGGTGCCTGCTTCTCTTTGTGGAAGTTTCCAAGAATCGTCTGGCCTTCTGTCGCCCTATCACTTTCCCAGACAGCTGTATTCTTTTACTGGCCCTTTAAATATCAACAAGGGCTTTAAGGGTTTGCTTGCTTTAGGGAGTCTTCATCTTCCTATTACTGCAAAGAGCATCTAGGAAATGAAACCCACCTTCTTGATGTTGGGGTTACCTCGTTTCGAATCTCGGTTGGGGCGAGTTACCAGGGAAAATGGCTTCCCGTATCATCTATACTCGTATTATTAAGAGAGAAAATGTATGTCTGTGTGCGTATAAGTAGGGTAACCTCACAAACCGATTGTAATAATTCTTCCACCATTGAAAGGCCTTATTCTTCCATATGGTCAGAGGCTATATAATATTTCCAAACAGTTGAAACCTGGGGATTATTTAGATCACCAAATTTGAATCCCGTTTCATTGATTATGGATATCTCAGGCTGTTCTTTGGCACTTTGTTGCAAAGAGGGAAGATTTTTAATGACTTCGAGACCAAAGGGGTAAATGGGAATGCTTATAATATTTTAAAATTGTATAATTGTTGTGTATCGTTCATATTATCACGTTTCCCTCATACTTCACTGAAGTTTTATCAAGTAATATTTTTGTTGTTTGATTTTGACAAAACTGGATAAAAATGAATTCTAGAAACTAAACAAAGTGATAAGCTACCCTTACATTAAATCCCCATTTCAACCCCTAATATACAAATCAACATTTTTGGGATATCTGAGGTATTTTTGGCAGTTTGTTGCAAAGATGACAGATTTTTAATGATTTCGAGACCAAAGGGTTAAATGGGCACGCTTAAAATATTTTAAAAATGGTATTGTTTTACGGGGGTTCGTGTATCTTTCACATAACTATGTTTCCTTATACTTCACTGAAGTTTTATCAACTAATATTTTTGTTGTTTTATTTTGATGCTTCAAAACCAAAATGATGACTGGCTGTAAAATGTATAAAAATTATTCGACATAAGCATGTAATTAAGAATGCAGTTCCAATGGGGTTCCAGTTGATAATGCAACTTTAAATTGATTTTTCACATTCCACTTTGTACCTCCATTCATTGTAACAGCTTCTGTTATAATTCGTTTATTATTACTTCATCAAACAGGACAAAATTCTGTACATTTGGATTCTAGAAACTGAAAAAATGATAAGCTAACCTTATATTCAATCCCCAATTTTAACCCCTTACATATAAATCACAATTCTTTGCCTATCTAGATGAAACTTTGTACGACCTTATTTGCAATTTGCACTGTTTAAACCATATGGTCAAAATATGCACAATCATACAGTAGGTGTTGGCAAAAATCATAGGTTACGTTACAACTTCCAAAAAACCACCTAATGCTTATTTTGAATTATATGTATAGTAATCGAGAAATTTAAAACTTATCCTTACTTTATTTTCAACCTCTTATAGATAAAACTATATAGCTCGGTCGATCAGGATACAAAATGTGTGCATTTAGACTATAGGACTCTGCGAAAATTATAGGATACTATACAACTAAGCTACCCATACTCATATGTTCCAATCCTTTATGTACAAATTGTCACTATTTGACCAATCTGGACGAAACCTTGGACAGTTACGCTTTAGATACAATAAAATAAGACAAAAATCTGCAATATCATACCCTGGTACCGAAATTCTAAAACCAGGGGTATCTATTACAAATTCTTATGCAATTTATTTATTTTATAAATTTCAACACATTACAACACAATTTTACAGATACGCTTTAAGTAATTACAAGAAGTTAGTTAAAATTATAACATTAGCATGTCAAACTAAAATTATCACTTATTAATAGATATATTTGGATTTTTTCTAAAATGAATTACAATGCAATTTATAGCTCACAATCTGAAATGTTTACATCAATAATTCTAATTATATTTTCTTTATTAACACAAGTACAAATGACAGTACTTACGAGTTTCAAAAATAACTCCTGTCCTTATTTCCAACCCTGTATACCAATGCAATGCCGCGTAATACAACTAGATATAAGATAAACGTCAAGTAACCGAATTCAATGTACTTCGGGCTCACTTGAGCATCATTTCGAGAATTCTGTTTATTGTCCGTGCAGATCTGAATTTTATAAAGGCGTTGAACACTTGAAAACAAATATAGCTTTCACATTCTATCTTACAAAAGCTTATTTTTCTCTCCACTTCATATTAATCAAGATGAACGTTTGCAGAAATAGCTTACACGACACATTACATTGTAGGCACAAGTGGGATACAGGGTATCTATAGTCAGAGCTTTAAAAACTATATGGTGGCCTTGAAATTCCATATTCTTTCCAAGGCATTGTGAGGAACAACTAAACCGTAACA
The DNA here is from genome assembly GCA_030765065.1 of Deroplatys truncata. Taxonomy (NCBI): domain Eukaryota; kingdom Metazoa; phylum Arthropoda; class Insecta; order Mantodea; family Mantidae; genus Deroplatys; species Deroplatys truncata. Next base: position 50,261,380 of record CM060985.1, read on the forward strand.
CTTTAAAGAATGAGAACGTATTGAAAAATTCAAACCATTAATAACGGCATCTCCAAAATGACTAATGCTACAAAAAATGTTATTGGGAATAAATTGTGCCTTTTAAAGGGATCTATGCCTTTTGGTGTAGTTCGTTTTTGTCTCTCTTATGGTTTAAAAATTATACAAAATTCCCTCCGAATGAAGAGGAGTTCACAGCCTATTTCCAGAAAATTCAAGATATACATTTTGTTTGTAATGTGTATAAACATTTTAAATATATGGCGTTTGTGTCATTTTTAGTAGATAAAAATAGCAAATTTTTTTCCATGTAAAGGGTAATTTAGATTGGTAGAATTTCCTTGAAAATCTTCAAGTTGCATGCTTGGAAGATCCTGAACTTAAATACAAGTTTGGAATTTATCCAAGTTTTCGTTTTTGAGCTATGCTACTCTCTCTCTCTCTCTCTCTCTCTCTCTGACTCACTCACTCACTCACTCTTTCTCTCTCACACACACATATACACGAACGACCTTTTTCTATTTAAAAGATATATTCCTATTGAAATCCCGATATCGAAGTTTTGGGTGAAATGCAATAAGTGGTAGAAAAAGCTATCATATTATTTCAGATATTAGTATCATAAAACGAGTGTATTCAATTTGAAGAAGTCCAATTTCTGCTTATAAAATATTTATGCACTTAAGAAGAAACCTAAGGCAGCTTATTACAACTAAAGTTTAGAGCGTATATCAAATAAACGTTTATGTGAAATTAATCAATTTCGCTGCCTTAAGCACTGCACTTTAAAGTGTTAAGTAACCCAGCGTTTGCTTAGTCCGTGCAAATGCATAACGTAGGTTTTTAAACACTGTCCGGTATTACCCAGTTTTAACCCACTCTGACTGAATATTTTTAATAATCTAAAAGATGGAGATAGAAAATAAATTTGATGCGTTACTTTCAGATTACTTTCTCTACCCATTGTCGTTTATTTTTATATAGCTTTTATAAACTATTCTTACAAGAGCTTATTTTTCGATCTACTTCATGTTAATCAGATAAATCCAAATCGATAGTCAGCTGTTTAAAAGCGGTACGCTATATGCTGATCTTGAAATTACGTACTCCTTTAATGACCTTGAGAAACACCTAAGTAGCGAGAACACTTACAAAAATGACAAAGTATTGAAAACTTAAAAGCATTAATAACGCATATCTCGGAAATCGCTTATACTCCAAAGCCTTACATAAATAAATTGTACGTTCTAAACAGATCTACAATTTTTTGTACTACGCCTTTGTCTCTCTCTCTCTCTCTCTCTCTCTCTCTCTCTCTTAACGCTTACTGGTAATAAAAATTTTACAAAATTCCTTCTGAATGAAGTGGGTTTCGAGGCTACTCCCAGAATATTCAATGTTTACAATATCTTAAATATATGGCATTTTAATCAAAATTGTTAGCCATTTTTGAGAAAATCAAGCGCATTGAAAAGGTTTCCATACAAAGGTTAGTTTGGGGTGGGAAATCTCTTGAAGACTTTCGTGACGTATCTTTGGAAAATTCTGAAGTTAATTACCAAGTTTGGTATTTAACCAACGTTTCATTTTTGAATTATGTTGTTCTCTCTCTCTCTCTCTCTCTCTCTCTCTCTCTCTCACACACACACACACATGGACCTTTTTCTAAATTTTTACTTTCTCTACCACGTACATAGTAGGTGGACTTGGCATTGCATTCCACCCAAAATTCGATACCGAGATTTTACCGTAAATGCGTGTTTTGTGGTCCCCTGAATAAAAAAATTAGAAAAATGGCTGTGTATGTGAGTGTGTCTGAGAACAGCATAACTAAAAAAAGAAAAGTCGGATAAATATTAAACTTGGTGTTTAGGTTCAGTTCATTCCAAACATGCAACAAGAAGATTTTTAAGAAAAATCTCCCCACCACAAATTACTCTCCACATAGAAGATTTTTCGAAATGTTTAATTTTTTAAAAGTGGTCTAATGATTTTTATTAAAATACCGTATACTAAAGTTATTTACATGACAAATAAAATTTATATCTTGAATTTTCTAGGAATAACCTTTGAAGCCTTCTTCATTCGGAAGGAATTCTGTAAAACTGGCAAACGTTAAGCGGTAGAGGAAAATGCACTACATACATGTAGATCTCTTTAAAACACGGTATTTATTTCAAATAACTTTTTTGTAGCATCAGCCATTTCCGAAATATCTGTTATTAATAGTTGGAATTGCAATACTTAGCCATTCTTTTCAAGTCCTGTCGATTTTCAGTTGTTTCTCGCGATTACATGGAAAGATTATGGAATTTTAAGGCTATCTGTAGCGTCCAGTTCTTAAACATTTGACTATCGCTGTTCTCTTTGTATCTATAACGAAATGTGTAATGTAGCTATTAACAGAATGGTTTGTCTAAATTAAAATGAAGTAGATAGGAAAATAAACTTTCTTAAGAATAATTTATACACCCATTAATAAGCTATTTAGAAAATATAGATAGAGAAAATCAAATGAACCTAACACAAAACATATTTTATTCAGGGAGTTTGAGACAGTATTTTTAACACTTAAATGATTTCAGTCAAATTATATAATATATAAATTCAATAACAGCCCACCTTGAAGCAATATGTGTATGTAATAATTTGTAAAATGTATGTAACAGTCATTGCATATGCTTATATTATTGTAAACATGTTCTATAATGTTATGTGAATGTATTACGTAATTTAATAATGTAGGAGCTGTGAGAATAATAAGTTATACGTTGCTAACAATGAGGTAACAATGAGGTAACCTTGAGGCAATAATGAGTTTGAGAGTTTAATAACTACTTCTGACTATTAGAGCAGCAATAATGTAAATTTTGTGACAGTTTATAAAATAGCCAATCAACAACCAGAAAAAGCTTTAGTTAAATGAAGGTATTCTATTGGATTAGGATTAGCCAATCAGAGACTTGTAATACAGAAATCTACAAATTTAGGCGGTGGAAAACAGTTCAGTTGCCTCCAAACAATGCTCATAACCAGACGTGTTGCTTCTAGACAGTGCTCATAACCAGACGCGAGATGTGTCCTCGAGAAATTAATTACGTATTCGTGTAAGACGAAAATAGTATACGTGTTAAAAAGTGCAAGTATTAAATAAAAGAATCTCACAGCTCTCGATATCAGTGAAGTGCTATTTAATTTGTGTCAAGGATTAATAGAAAGGAGAAGAATTAAAACTTAAGATCTGTGTAAGCCTACATTCTTAGTCACACCACAACCTTGCTAGGAGAAACGTGTCTCTAAAATAAATACTGACGCATCCGAGGCAAACATAAATATTAAATATTTAAAGAAACAGTTTAATTACAAAGTTAATTTTTTTTAAAACTTGGGTCGAAGGCTACCGAAAACTGTTTACTATACGTGCGGTTGCAACTACTTCAAGTTCAGCTCCCCAACAGTTGAAATACAATACAACTCCTTCTAAAATACTCATCATCTTCAAACTGACTTTCCATACGTGGAGCTAATAAATTACTTTCTCAAGTTCAAAAGCATTTATTTTCGGTAAAATCTTGACATCGAATTTTTGGGTGGAAAAAATACTTCTTAAGAGTGTTGAATAGCTGTGAAAATAAATGAAAATGCTTAGAGAAAGTCAGGTTTTATTTAGGCTGCGAGTTTAAGAAATCAGTTCAGGTACCAGGGTTGTTAAGGGACATGAAATGAACAGATTGTGGTCTGGTTGTCTCCAATAGGCTGTATAATTGATGAGGGGGCCCAGTAAAGACGCTATGACGTAAGAGGTGCCTGATATAATGTTACACACCTGCAAGCAGTTGGGGAACTCAACCAGCTGGAACAAGTTTTTAATCTGCCTGCCTTCCCCCCCCCCCTGTCCCGCTCACGTATGTAGTACGCCAGTAGTAAACTTACTACAACTACAGCTACTACGTCCGTCCCCCCTTCTCCTTGGCCCTGAGGGGGCAGAGGGATTAACTGAAATCGACATCAGTGGCGTATCTTTTACCTCTGCAAACTTGTTTTGATTTCAAATAGGCAGATTGAGCTACAGAAGAAAAACAAGTCTTAGTAAATTTCTTCAGATTGTGAAAGCTGACCATTGATTCTCGAAAGCTTTGTTTAAAATTTATTAAAGTAAATTATGAAAACTTAACATTCACCTTTTTGGACGGAGATATCTGTTAATTTTGAAATACTCAAGGGGAACTATTTAAAATGTTATGAAACATTTTAAGCAATGTTCTCAAATTCCGTCTTCCGAGAAACACTTATTTTTATTTACTTGGTAAACTACTAAAAAAAAGGTACAATGATTGGTTTCTCCTCTGTGAAATTTGGCCCTAACCACTCATTCATGCAAATTTAATTATTAGATGTAATTACTCACAATTAAATTCTAGTCCATCTGCACTTTTTACGTAATATAAATACTGAGTCACATTTTTGCTTTCTGCTCTAAATATTCCGCTTACAATATATCTTCTGTCCTTTTCAAACCACTTAAGATTAATAAGTTCTGCTCTCCAGTTTTTAGTTCGTTCACATTTAAACATTATGTACTCTAGGTCTTCCTCCCCTCAGAACTGTATAAAACCATTTCGAAAACCATATCAAGAATTACACTTTTTGCTTCATTTTCAAAGCCAGGATTTCGTAATACTTTAAATTTAATTAATCCAATGAGCCCCATAAGCTTTTACTATCCAAAGAGAATTCTAAATACAATGCCTTCCTTTCACACTGCGGCCAGTGCACAGCGCCTCGCGCGCCGGCCATTGCAGCTTGAACTCCCGCCAAAACAGTTATAATATCCTCGCAACCACCTCACGTTCTGATAGTTACAATTACAACGACAATAAGCATATGCCTTATCGTAAGAGATGTTGGAAACGTTCTCGTCTATCCGCATATATCTGGCATCTCAGGAAATTTTCAGGAGTTTTATTTACGGACACTCTTTAACTGTTATGGTTCTTTGCGTCTCATTCTATATTGGGAATGAAACACCGGCAGGTTTGCTCAGAGGCCTTTTTGCCGGGTTTGAGGTTCTTTTACGTGCCGTAAATCTAAGACATGGGACCATCGACTTTACTTCCCTTCCGAAGGAACCCATGCTAAGGATTTTTATGCCCGAAAAAGTCCATCGTCTTCGTGTTTGAACCCACGACCTTGTGATGCAGAAGCTAGCATGGTACCCCTAGATTGTGGAGGACGACATTTAGACTGGAGCGTTCAGTATCCGAAACGAAGTGAATTTCTCGCCTGCTCTTTTCTTTAGGTTCTTACAATGTATGGGATTTGTTGCATACGCGTTATTTTTTTCAAGTTCCCACATAGATGAACTCGTATTCAGTTACACCAGGAGATCATGTGGTACTAATTACCCTATCCTCAGCATTTTCCTAAATGAAATTTAATGACTCATCAGCTGTATGCGCCGCAGCAACGTCTTGTTGGAAAAATCCAGACTGGCATTCAACGTTGGTCATCTGTTAAAAAAAACGGTGCGAGTAAATCATTTCTGTACCTCTCTGCAATTTATTGTTTATTAAAAACTATAGGTCCTATTTACTCAATTTCGGATATTGAACTCTTGACTGCGAATGAACGTTTCCTGAGAATATGCCAAAAGATATGGGGATAGAGAATAGCATTTCCAACATATCTTATCATAAGGTATGTGATATTATCTATAAAGTTGTAAGCATAACGTGAGGCGGATATCATAGCTGTTTCGGTGGGAGTGCGAGCTCCGCGACCGGCTTGCGAACTACAGTGCGGTGGCCACAGTGTGAATGAAAAGTTCTGTATTATTGTAACTATTGATGCCATATGCTTCAAAATACTTCCTAAATAGTTCCACATTTGAATTAAGCTGCAACAAAAAATATGTGTAGCTTATTTTTTGCTGAATTAAGAGCTCAAAGCTATAATGGTATTACACTTTTTAATTCATCTCAACTTAAAGAATTATCTCCAATAACAGTTGCATCTATACCTCATTCACTAGGTATAAATGCATTTTATAAATCTTGTGAACGTCGAGCTTTACTTTTTTTTAATGGTGGCTTCTTTTATCTGTGTTGATGAATTTTTACATTAGTTTATTTTATTTTGATAATGGAACTGATGTATGCCAAGAGCAACGGAAACATTTTGGACGACTTATGCTACTCCTTGATGTTCTAATTCAATTCCTGTCTGATATTTTCTGAAGTTGTGCCAGAAAACATTTCTATGTAACAGTTCGTATATAATTTAATCCTCTTTGTATTACACAGCGATATTTTTTTGAGAATACATGAAAGTAAATACGCCAAATGCACGTGTATTCATATTTTAGAAAATACGTTTTTCTTTTCTGCAGTTTTAAGCTCCTAATGAGATGTCATGCAGCATCATTCCTGCCAATCCAGATTAAAGATGACTATTTTACTGTGCATGTTTAGTTTTTACATGTTTAATTTGACCAGCGGAAATACACGGCGATGCCTGGGCTTTGAATGTTTTGGTAAAACTTAAAAATTTCAAAACGTTTATATATTTACACTTCACGTTATCCCCGGCAGAATATTTTCACCCTCTTTGCAGTTGGGTAGCTTTTGTTACAACACCCCGCCCACAAAAGTAGGAAAAGAACATAATTTTATGCTTTTGTCCGCTCTTCTGTTACAGTGATTGTTTTGTTTTTTGTTTTTGGTGATAGCACCACCAAAGTATTTTTACTCTTGTCCTCTGAAATTTTCCAATCGTGCCGAGCATCCTCCAAAGTGCCTCCCTTCGAATATTTTTCAATTCCATTTTCCAATAGGTGTGGCTCTTTGCATTGCCGGCCCTAAAAATGGAGGGACATTTATCTTTTTGCAATAGTATTGAGAAGACTGGCACATTTGTTCTGCGAATCCTCAAAATTACCTCCCGGCAAACATTTTCCACCTCTCTTCCGTTGGGGGTAGCTTTTTGTGATACCACCACACAGTATTTTAACACGCCCTAAAGAATATGTGTACAACATTTGGTGTACGTCTTTAAGTACACTCGGTCAAACTATAAGAGACCGGTCTCTTGAGCAATTAAATCTTTCTAAAGTCCCTTCGAGTGAGCGTGCGGTACACAGTCGTCAACTTCTGTGCGCCGCTTTTGGCTAACTCTATAATACAAGCCACAAGGCACTGATTTGGGCCACCTACACACGTGCTTACCATGGAGCAGTATTTAAGCTACTTAATTCCAATGCCAACAGCTCGAGTTCTATTCTCCGTAGTGGGTTGTTATCTTTTGCTTTTTATAATTTGTTTTACTGTAATATAGTTAAACAATATTGCTTGCGTTACTTCATTTTACTTGCAAATATAATTACAATATAGTGAAATTTGTGGCCATAAAATTAAACTTACTGAGTGTGAAACCTATTCCCCACCGATTAATAAATATCATGGTTGCCATTCTACCGGTATGACGGAATACTAAATAAACGGCACATACATAAATACATGAAGAAAGCCTCGTTTAGTTTTACTCATGCATTTAAAATGAAAGGAGGAAAAGGGATGAGTAGCTCCATGAAGTTTTGAGCTTTGAGCTAAGAGTGCTGCAGTAAGCGTGGCATTGAACGGGCTTTAGTAGTACTCCACTTGAGGATATAAATCAATAAAGTGTATATATTCAGTATTGAAACATACTGAAGCATCTATCTGTTTGAAATCTTATATGAATTAATATCCTAGAAAGACTTTCGTGAGTATAGTTATGTTCCCCATTATAACTACTACAAGAATATACGCAGTCTTGTGAACAAAGCCTGCTGCTACTAGCGCTCACGGAAGTGCCCGATTCGAACTCCGTCTCTCAGACGCCGGCCAGTTTTAAATTGACATATACATTGACATATATACTAGACAATATTTTAATCTCAAATAAACAATATCTATGATGAAAGGAGGTAGCTGTAGGCGAGGAAAGGGAATGGGGAGCTAGGATGCTGAGTATATGCTGAGGTCCCAGACAAACAGCCAGATTAGGAAACTTTCTTAGTGATACAGAATGGCTGAATTTATGCATTTCTATCACCCAGTAAATATTTGTAATTTTTATAATTGTCTCTGTTGATACCAAGGATTCTATGAGAAACTGAAAATAAATAAGGAACTTTCAGGAATAAATTATATAACCAAAGGAGAAGTAACTTACACAGTTTCTTTATGAATATATGTTTTTTACAGAATGTTTCAGAAATACTTTTACAAACTTCGGGTATGGGTTTCTTACACCACAAGAAGAAAAAAAGACATATGAACATATGTCCCATAATCCTTTGTTTTCTCGTTAGGTGTTCAACACAGTGGTACGCTTATAACACACAAAACTCATAATAAATGCTCGAAATGTCCTCCTCTTGCTTCTATGCATGCCGTACTCGTCGAATCATGGAATGTCGCACCCTATTAAAACCTCCGGGATGGTGTCGAATGGTTTCGCAGGCTTCCATGATACGTCGATGAAGCGTTTCTGCATCCGGGATGGCTGCTCCATAAACCAATGATTTAAGATGCCCCCAGAGGTAAAAATCCACAGGATTGAGGTCGGGAGAACGTGCAGGCCATGGAACTAGTCCTCCTCTGCCTATCCCTCCATGCTGTCACGTGTGATGTACCAGATGTCACAGCCAATTGTCTTGTACTGATACCTGGATCGTCTTCGACACACTTTAACACCTGTTCTTCGCGTTCTGGCGTACGAATAATCTTGGTCTTCCTCGACCAATAGTCCGTGGTGCAATGGTTCCTGTCTCAGCAAGGCGACGATAAACAGCGACAAAGGGTGGATGACTCAGTTGTCTTCGGTCTGGAAACTCCATTTGATAGAGCCGTGCAGCCTCGCATCCATTACCATTCGCACGACCATACATAAAAATCATGTCTGCCTGTTCACGAAATGAATATTCAGCCATGGTGGAACGAAACACGTGCAGTTAACTCACTGCATGTACACAATTGAAACGTTGAAGACATACTAATGACAAATAACAAACGTAAACAAGTCTCCATGGCAACACTTCACCATCTACCGTATGAATTCATAGAGAAATGAAGTTTTGAGGTTGGACCCCGAAGGCCGTTGAACTCACACTTTCATTGTAACAGGAATAACGCGAAAACCAAGGATTCTGGGACATATGTTCATATGAACTTTTTTCCCTTCTTTTGGTGTGAGGAACCCATACCCGAAGTTTGTAAAAGTATTTCTGAAACACCCGGTATAATAAATACAAAAATTTAATTAATTTAACTACTACACCATTCCTGTAGATGTGACCTTTTTCTTCGGAAATAAAATCCTATCCTTCACCTCAACAAATTTTAGAAAAACACTAGAAAAGACCAAAAGCTGAGTATGACACGTAGAATATTCTAAATATTTTACTGTTTTCATCCTTATGCTCTCTGTTTTTGACAGATACGAAGTGAACAGCATAATTCTCTGGTATAGAACCTTCCCAAATAGTTTCCAGAGACCAATTATGTGTCACGCGCTTTTCCAATAAACTTTCGAAACTCCACCTTAGAATGCTTGACACTTCTCTCTTCTTCAACAAATTACCCTCTTCTTTGTAGCAAACAAACTCTACGTCATTGTATATCCAGGATGGGTGATCAGCCCAATGCCTTGACGTTTCTACTCATGAGGGGAAATTTTCCAAAAATTACAAAGTTGGTGAAAGATGTACATGTTTTTTTTTACTTTAAATTTGTCCTTACAAACATGATACAAAGCTGTTCTACCACACTAGCACCAAGAATATGTTTGCAGTGCAGTTTATTAGTATGTGAATAGGTTAGATTCAATTTTAGAGCTGTTATATTGGAGAAATGATATACCACGTTTTGCATTACAGAAACAACTTCAACTTCAACAAATATTAAGCTACAATTAGTATTTTATTTGTGCACATTTTTAAAACTATAAGAACTATTTTGTGGTAAAAATAACTAGATAAGTTGAAAAGCAGCTTGAAAAAACACTTAATTATTAGAGATTTTAAATACTGTGATAAGAATGTATTCAATAATTTAGTTTTTATATATCTTTCAGTATATTGAAACTTACAGTAGTACAACTCTTTAGTAATGATATACAAATCTGATGTGCTACACTCACATGACTTTCTCTACTCTTGTACAAACTATTTTTACAAACGCTTACTCTCCATATGCTTCATGTTAATCGAGATCTTAATCTTATTGCTAATTTTTATGTAGGTGCAAGGGGAATTGGTAGGTTTTAAGCGATAGTCAAATATTTTAAGAGCTGGTTGCTATGTGGTACATAACATTTTCTTTGCATGTCCAGGACATAAAAAAATGAATAACGAATTCCCATTTGAGAAAAAGTATTGGAAAATTTAAGGGAATAACAAGCAATATCTCGAAAACGGTTCACTCAACAAAAGAAATCTATATGACATAAATTGTGTATTTTAACGCGATCTACATTGTTCCCGTAGTAAACTTTTGTCTATCTCTTATGGTTTACCAGTTATGCAAAAGTCGTTCACAATGAAGAACACTTTTGGAGACATTCCCAGAAAATTCGAGATATACATTTCATTTCTCATGACAATATCTTAAACATATGATATTTTAATCAAAATCGTTACAGACATTTTTGAGAAAATTAAAATTTTAGAAAAATGTTCTATGTAAAGGGTAGTCTTGTGTGGGGGGATGTTCTTGAAAACCTTCGTGTCGCATCTCTGGAAGATAGTAAACCTAAATACCAAGTTTGGTGTTTATCCGACTGTTCGTTTCTGAGTTATGCTGTTCACAGACACACAGACACACACTCACGGACATGTTTCCCAAAATGCTTTTTTTTGGATTCAGGGGGTCTCAAAACATGTGTTTCCGGTGAAATCTCGATATCGAATTTTTGGGTGGAATAGAATACTTCCCCTACCTACTATACGTAGTAGAGAAAGTAAAAAGGTTTTATGTGCTGAACATAAGAAATGCAGATATGAAATTCCTCACAAATAGCAAATTATATGATGTCTGCAAAAGTTACTGCTTTGAAGAACGTTGTATTTAGGTATACTCATACCTTAAGTGGCAATATTTATGTGTTCTGAAGCTAAAACTGGGATCCACCACTGACTTCAGCACAGGCGAGAGAAACCTTAGAAGAAAAAACGAAAACACGATGGGCCAAATAAAAGATCATGAGTGCCTCAGGAGAGAAGGAGATGGTGGAGACAACGCCCTCTGTGCAGTGTTGCCGTGATTTTGGCCCAAAGTGATTAACCCTGCTTGTCTTTTATTTTTCTCCTTCGATTTGTTTTGCCGCTAGGTGTAGCATACAAGTAACTCGGTAGTTACATCTGCAGAGAAGTTTCTTTAGTCACGTGGACTCAACACGTTAGCGCGGGAAGTTCTTTCATTGGTTGATTTTCTTGTTTACAGCTCACAGTGTCAAGATCATTATCTATGTGAAACGGCAGTCCACCCGCATTCTATGCCTCTAAATTTGCAATATACATAATTGGTAACACAAACACATTAAAAGTATTAACAAAAGTGTAGTTAAAATATGTTAATAACTCTTGAGTCGACGTGTTGACACAACTTCACTCGCATCAAGCTCTAAAATTTAAAATGAACAATTATTTCAGGTAGCGTCCTACCTATCTTCAGCAGTTGAGTCGACTAAGCTGCTCTTCTCTTGGTTTTTCCCATCTCTTGCCATGGACTTGTTGCGAGCCTCTGGTGGTTGTAAAAGGAACTGCATGACGTCGTCAATGGGAGAGATCTCGAAATTCAAACATTTCTTTTTATTCATTATGGTATGAATTTTTTCACAAGCATCCAATCCGTGTGTTTATTAACATTTCTTAGGAGTTTGATTTCTTGACCGATGCCATGGAGACCTGTATATTGGTGTTGAACTGGGTTGAAGTTTCAAAATATTGTACAAAATCTCATTTTGCATTACAGCGTATTCTTCTTATTTTTATAATATTCCCAAACATTTATATACACCTCTTACTTATTTTAAGGATCTTCGGAGTTTTATAAAACTAAAATATTAAATTGAGATTAATCCCCATTGTCATTAACAGATGCCGGCAATGTTGGAAATGTGATAATGTTAGGGTGTTCGTAGTTATATAAAAAAGAGAATACCCTCCGATTTACTTGGTTGATACACGATAACCACCAAGCGCTCTGTGAATCTGTGAGAAATGCTCATAACCGCATATAAGCGTTCTCATTGTTTAACCTTATGCACAGCAGCTTGCTTGACCTTCAGTTCAAAACAAACGTGCGAAAGCGACTTAGAGCGCGTATTTTACCATTCCCGTGCATAAAGTAATTTACTTCTTTAATTATTTTAGACGAATCCTTATAAGTCGCCATTTCAGTAAAATATATGTTTCATTGTGTATAAATTAAGAAATCTTACCACATTTAATACAAATTGTTTTTATTAATCCGTTACCGCCTACACTTGATAAAAATAGAAATGTCTTCATTTAAATAAAAATAAGAAGCACATGTTTACCTATCAGAATGAAATTAAAGTTTAGTGAATCAAAATAAAGCTCGACTTTGAGGCAGTATTTTTAACACTTGAATAATTTTCAATTAAATTATATAATATGTAAATTCAATATCAGCCCGCCTTGAAGCAATATGTATGTAATAATTTGTAAAAAATGTATGTAACAGTCATTGCCTATGCTTATATTATTGTAAACATGTTTAATAATGTTATGTGAATGTATTACGTAATTTAATAATGTAAGAGCTGTGAGAATAATAAGTGTAAAGTTGCTAACAATGAGGTAACCTTCAGGCAATAATGAGTTTGAGAGTTTAAATGTTACTAGTCATGATTAGAGTAACGATAATGTAAATTTTGTGACAGTTTAAAAATAGCCAATTAACAGCCAGAAAAAGCTTTAGTAAAATTCAGGTATTCTATTGGACTAGGACTGATCAATCAGATACTTGAAATACAAAAGTTTACGGGTTTGGACGGTTGAAATATGTTTAGTTGCAGGCAGACCTTGGTAGTGATCGGATGGAAGATGTGTTCTCTAAAAAAAATATTACGTATTCGTGTGAAACAAAAATTATATATACGCGTTAACAAAGTGCACGTATTAAATAAAAGAATCTCACAGCTCTTAATATCAGTGTAGTACTATTTAATTTGTGTCAAGAATTAATAAAAAGAAGTGAATTTAAAACTTAAAATCTGTGTAAGCCTACATTCTTTTCGCACCACGCCCTGCTTAAGAGAAACGTGCCTCTAAAGTAATACTGAAGCAGCCGAGGCAAAAACAAACATAAATACTATCTATAGAACCAGTTTAATAACAAAGCTAAAATATATTTTTTAAACTTGGAGCGTAACAACAAAAGTACATCTTCAAATCGGCTTCTCATACGTAACAGCATATTACGTAACAAACAATCTATTTCAAATTAACGAGGTGCAAACTCCTACGTAATTATCAACAAACTCCTAAAGACAATAACTACTTCAAGTTGGCTTCCCAAGCGTGAGGTTAATAAATAAATAATTTACGTAAACAATATCTACTTCAAGTTTGACGCCCAAAGCGTGGCGGAAACTCCTACAACAAAAATCCAACTTCAAGTTTGGCTCCAATACGTGGGGCAGTTAAATTAAAATACGTAAATAACTATTATGTACTTCAATTTAAATAATTAGATTTAAAGGTTTCAGAATTATAACAGCTTGAAATTGGGAATTTTAGGAAGGTACTATAAATTTGAACAATTTTATTTGCAAAACTATGATGTTATGAACTTTAAGAGTTTGTATAAAGCACTGTATCGGGCTTGTCTCCAAATATAAAAAGTTTCGTTCAATTTAAAAAAACGCAAGGTCGATTTTCCTTCTATTTCGGAAGATTTGAAATGGGATGTTCCGTACATGGAAGATGAAATTAGGTGCCGGGCTACAAAACTTTACGACGGTTTGCCTCAACATCGGAGTATCCTGGGGGATTATGGCGGAACTCGCCGCCTCTGGCGACACCGGGTTCTCCGCATGGCTTTCGAGCACTCTAGGTAACATTGAAGTACCTCCAATGGCAGCGAAAGCTGAGCTCCATATAATCTAACAAGATTTGATTGGTTTCAGATTAACCCCACTCTTACTAGGTTTAAAACCAAATTTCACTAGAGATGCAGAGGGCTCGTAGCTCCTGTCCTCATATCATCCTAAATTAAAACCATCATCCTACAATACAGTAAACCTGCGGCAAAACTCTGAGTGTAGACACGCAGCAAAATCACTCGGGCTGAACCTCAGGCTGCTAGTAGTTTTATGTGTGTAGCGCAATTGTCGCCACTGTCATTAATTGTGTGGTATTTGCGTACTACAAGGCAATATTTTCATTAATTTGGAGAGCGAAAAATATTTACCGCATGTTTTCATACCTTGAGTGGAAGGTGAAGGGCATGTTGGACGCTACTGGCAGGGAGTTGATAGGTACACTTGGGCTTTAGGCGAAATAGCTAAGATCTCAGAAGGTTGATATTAGGGGAGGGTGTATAAACAAAGCAGAGTTGTTTTATGGTTGTTTTGCGAATTGTTTTTATTCTGGCTGCGTACGTATTTAGCTTAATTATTCTTGCAGTATTGTTCTTTTTAGCAGCGAGTTCTTGTATTTCTATTTTTGTCATTTTGTTGTCCTGCTTTCTTTAATATTCTAATAATGTAAAAGCGAGCACAGTCTGTTGGACCCGTAGGATTGATAGCGGTCAATCGTGTATGCTTTAATTGAAATAAATACACTCATTTACCATCTTAGCAGAACTACAGTTCCGCTCGCATAGACAGCCTTTTCCTCCTTCTGTACCATATCTCTCTTACTACCCCTTTATTACACTTTACCTATCTCTGTTTCTTTCTCACTCATTTCTTATACTCTCGTTGTGGTGTTTATTCATCCATGTAAATTCTTTGACAGATCTTAAGTGTTTTACTTTGATGGCTCGAGTATTTGACATGTTTTTCTTGTCCAATGCCGATAATCAGCTCCATAGGGAAGAACAGGAACGATCATCTTTTATAATACCTAAGCCGAGTTTCTTTTCGAATTGCAGAGATTTGCTTGAATAGGCTTAATTCATTTTGCATGCCCCAGTCGTAGTTATGAGTGATATCTCTTCTTCCTCCACCTCCTCCGCCTCCTCCATCTCATCATCTACTCCCTCCCCCAAGGGGTAGGCTAGAGCCTGTTCTGGCTTTCAGAATACTTTCACTGATCAGTCCATCACTTCTTGGTCTCCCTTGCTCTCGGTATCCCTCTGAATTATATTTAAAGCAATTTTACCTATATTGTTATTTGGCTGTCTCCTTACATGTTCTTTCCATATTCTCTATACATTCTTATCTTTTCATTCAATTCGAATATCTTTAGTTCTTCCTTTGAGTCCTTGTTTCTTTATAATCTAGAGTGCATCCTGCACTGGCCTTAGAAACTTCATTTCTGCTGCTTGTATTCTTGACTTGTCTTTCTTTGTTACTGTCCACTCTTCACTACCATCTAACAATGCAGGAACCACCATAACCTCACAGACTACAGTTGGATATTCTGTGATACCTGATCCAAGATATTTAAAATGTATTTATCATCTGTTGTTTTATTTCATCCTTAAGAATCTATCAAGCTGAAGTTTTCAAACTGTATTCAAGTTTCAACTGGTTCATTTAAATCATCCTCATATTTTTATGTGATTACAAGGTCGTCTTCATACAGTATAATATTAACTTCTGCTTCAAGAGTTTGTATCAAAATGCAACTATATATAAAATTCTGCTAATGTTCAAAATGAATCTTCCATTATTTATGTAGATTGTAGTAACTTTGAGCAAGAGTAGCAGAGGAGGTGAAGAAGGAAGATGAAAACAAGGAGGAATAAAATGTATGTAAATATTGATAACGTCTTTCTAATAAGATTGGGACATACATTTAGACTCAAAATCTGGCCACCATACTTAATGCCCTTTTAATCTCTCTAAAATTCTAGATATTGCAAGGCTTATTTTACTGAGCATTCTAGCTTAAATACAGCATGTACAATGTTCCTCAGAATTATTCTAAGGAGTACCACATCTGTAACTAAACCCACTGTGGCGCTGAAATGAATTTTGAAATGTGAAATATTTTAATACATTAACTTAATTTACTGTGTATCTAATTTTGAAATTATTTTAATTAGCTAATAATACGCAGCAACGCTAATACCATGCCTTAAACCTTTAGGTCACGTCACGTCACATTGCATCAAGCGCATTCTAATCCCCCCTTAGAGGTAATAGGTGCTGTAATTGCTAATATCTACAATTTACTTTACATTTTCATCACAAATTTTTTCAACATAATTACAGCATAATACCACGTACTGCTTTCTTTAATTAAATATAGTCTGCTCTACACAGGGTTATTCAAAAAGAAGGAACAGACTTTAAATATTTATTTCTAAACAACGAGAATAGATAGCGACACATACGACACATCATTGAATAGAGGAACGTTCAGCTTTAAGCTCCACCTATTAGTTCCACACAGTACCTATAGCGGCGCTGTGTTTACGAGAAAATGGTGACGCCACAGGAAAAGCCGTTTTGTGTGCTGCATTATGCAAAGAGTGAATCCATTGTTTCATTGCAGCGTGCATTTCGTTGTAAGTTCAACAACGAGCCGCCTCGTCATAAAACACTTATAATTGATACAATAAATTCGTAGAAGATGGTTGCGTATGCAAACGGAAAAGCACTGCTCGTCCTCGCATAACAAATGGTGCTCATTTTGAACGTATAAAATAAAATTTTGAACTTTTCTCTATTCAGTGATGTATCGCAAGTGTCGCCATCTATTGTCGTTCATTAGAAATAAATATTTAAAGTCTGTTCCTTCTATTTGAATAACCCTATACATGAAATACTTTGATTTACATTTTACATTCGGAGTCACTTAGGGCATCGAAGTGTATTGTTTTGACAAATGTATTAAAAAGTCTTAGATATTTGTTTATTAGAAGCTTCTCTGTCAATGGCCATTGTCACTGGTTTTCTAAAGTTCTATATCCAGTTTCAGGTCTTCCCTTTCCTTTTGTAGTTTTGGGTATCTGTAGATGAGGTGTTGTAGAGTCTGTTCTGTAGTAGACAGGAATATGTGGGGTCGTCTACTCGTATTACTCGTATCTTGTACACATATGCCTTAAACTACATTAATAAAGCCGTAAATCCAAATTATGCTTAATATTAAGGAAGGCTCTTTAGATCTTGTTCAAAGTTGAAGGAACAAATACCGAAAACATGAAAGAAACTAAAGAGAAATTCATATCATGGGAAACACGCAAAAACATAAGTAAGGGAAGTACAGGTAAGAACGTAGGTTTTCACGGCCGGTGTCACAATTATAACTAATATGATTTTCCGGGCTGTTATGCCGTGGTCTGCTGAAGAAAGATTTCCCAGACGTTTCGTCCACAACTGCGGTGGACATCTTCAGTGGCGCGGACGAAGTCTTCTCGGTGAAAGTATCGCAGCGTCTGATGCGTTGGCTTTTTTTTTTTTTTTTCGAGTGGAGGAAAAATACTTTTGCGACTAACCCCATAAATGGGAGTGTGGGACTCCACCGCGGCGCGAGCCGCGGCCCTACCCACTAAAAAACCTCCACCGGAGAGAATTCAGGTATAGGTGTGGCAGTACCGCCTATGCACCTGCGGATTTGAGGTGTAGGTATATTGGCCAGCCCTCAGGGCTTGAGCCTGGGCAAGGAGAGGAGGCCGGACGTAACCATGACCGAAGCCCTGATTACGCCCTGGCGAATTTGGAAGTTTGGTGATATGTCATTCCTTGTTCACGCCGAGGCGTGTCGTCTTGTTATATTGTAGGTGTTGAGCATCACAGGTGCACCCTTGTGTGCGAGTCGGATCTTGAGCCGGAGGCTGTGTCCCTGAAACAAATCATTCTAGGCATGCACAATGCATATATTTACACTTATTTGTACTAGTCGTTAGTTGTATAGAATGAATTTATTTGACGATTAGCTCTAATCTGGAAGTTGACTCCGCCTTATGGCTTCGTTTCTTTATCATGTATAGTAAATGCTAATTTGTGTCTTAAGGGTGTTTAGCTCCGCCTAGTGGCGTCGTCATTTTCTTATGATTATTTTGTGTTTGTTATATTAATTGTGAGTACTTGTTTTACAGCCGTTTGGCTTCGTCCTTATCTCTAATACACTGTTTCATTATCCATAATCCTAGCCTGGTCGTATAGAGTGCGCACACGGCGGGCTGCCTGCCTGAAAATGCAGGTGCGAGCCAGTGCCACTCGCGGGGGATCCCTCAGTCCCCGGGGGCCGCCTTGACTCGGAGAGCAAGGACTTCGAGGGCTACCAACGGTCACGTGGTGACGCCGTAGTCATGGGTATTGTGGTAATGTTATTAATGAGTCGAGGTATGCTTGAATATCTATTTCGGGCTCCCCTAGGCCAAAGGTTCTGTCGAATAGTGACAGCGGTCTTTTGTGCTTGTTCTCCTGGGTTCCATAAGAACCTAGTTCTTGTATTAGTCTATTCTTGTACTTTCCCTTGTGCTTATAGAGATTGAAGCTTAGACTCTTTACGAATTCTTCGATAGTGTGTAGTTTTATTCCTGGTGTAGTACATATGCCGGCGCTACCGGTGGTTGTTTCGTTATTATTCGTCTTATCCTGTTTTGCAGTGTTTGTAGCTTATGCATGTGCGTCTTGGCCGCATATCCCCAGACAGGGGCTGCATACGTCATGATTGGCCTAATTAGGGTTTTGTGTAGTGTGAGTCCCATATTTATTTTTTAGCTGGTTATTTATGTTAAATATTGGATACAGTCTATTTAGCTGACCATTTGTCTTGGCTCTGACTTTAGCAATGTGCTTATTCCAGGTCAGGCCCTGATCCATGATAAGACCTAAATAGGTCACATGGTCCTTCCATTCGATTCTCTCGCCTTGATAATTAAGTGGCTGGAGAGCATGCTTATCTTTGCGGTGAAATAATCTCTTGGTGAAGACTATCGCTTGTGTTTTTCTGGGATTGACCTTGATTCTCCACTTTGTGAACCAGGGTTCAAGTACATTTAACGCATTTTGCAAGCGCAAGTGGAGTATTTTGGGTTGAGTAGACTGCGTTACTATAGCAGTGTCATCTGCATATATGTATTTATTTGATCTAACAAGATCGGGCATATCGTTTATATATAAATTAAAGAGCGTCGGCCCCAATAGACTTCCTTGTGGGACTCCGGCCTTGATTGGTTTAGTGCTTGAGACTGCTTCCTCTACCGACGTATGAAAGCGTCGATCGCGGAGGTAATCCCTAATGAGGGCTACAGCGGAGTCTTGGAAATTGAATTGTCTTAACTTCTTTAGGAGCCCGGCGTGCCATACTTTATCAAACGCGCGCTCGATGTCCAGATAAATGGCTCCAGTTGATTTATTCGTATTATAACCTTTGGTAATTTCCTCCGTCATTCTTAGTAATTGTAGAGTGGTTGAATGCTGGGCTCTAAACCCAAACTGTTCTGGAATCAGAATATTATGTTGGTGTATGTGCTTATTTATTCGCTTCAGTATAACCTTTTCGAGTATTTTGCTTAAAGTGTTCAAGAGGCTTATTGGCCTATAGTTCATGGGATGTGCGAGATTTTTGTTAGGTTTTGGAAACAACAAAATTTTGGCTTCTTTCCACGCTGGGGGAAACCGGCCTTGTTCAAGCGTATAATTAAAGATATTCGCTAGTGTCTTCAGCGCTCTGGTCGGGAGATTCTTTAGTACCGCATTTGGTATCTTGTCCGGTCCAGGTGCTTTCCTGGTTGGCAGGTGTTTAATGATCCAGCCAATTTCGCCCGGGTTTGTTTTTCTCATCTTATTGTGTGTTCGCATTTGGTCTATATTATCGGCTTCAGTTTCTGTCTCTAATATAAATCCGTCTTGTACAGCTGGAAGATTTGGAGAGAACACATTTTCGAGTGTGACCGCGAAGGCTTCCGCCTTGGCCAGGGGAGTTTCCGCTACCGTATTGTTGATTTGGAGGGGAGGTATATTAATCTGATTGCGCGCTAGGCTCTTCGCTATTCGCCAGACCGTGTGTTGTTGAGGGTTTAAATTCTCGAGTGGTTCCCATTGGTTTTGGATATATGTTCTAGCACGTTCATTTGCGAGTTCTTTGGCTTGATAGTATTCTGCTCTGTGTAGTATGTTTCTAGTTCTTTGCCATTTGCGCCTGGCCTTATTTTGTGCTTGTTGTAGCATTTTTACGTCATAAGGAAATTTAGCATTAATAGAGCGTGGCTGTGTAAATGGTACGTGAGCCGAGGTGGCTATTTTAATTGCCGTTTCTAATTTGCCTATGGCGGCGTCTTGTTCGGCGGCAGAATTTATTTCCAGATCTGGGAGGTAGTGATCTACTGTGGTTTTAAAGCTTTCCCAGTCAACTTCGTTATAATTGTGCCTTAGTGGAGCTGGTTTAAACGCAATCGGTGCATTAATGATCATCAAGACCGGTAAATGATCCGATGTGAGCTCCTGCATGACTTCTACGTCAATGTTATAGCGTATGTTATTTAGAAGTGCTGTATCTAGTATGTCCGGCGTGTGATTCGGCATATGCGGTATAAACGTGGACTCTTCCGGGCCTGTTACTAAGTAATTTCTATTGTTTATGTAATTCAGTAGCTTAACACCTTGTGCGTTAGAGTTCTTGCAATTCCATAGAAAGTGTTTGCAGTTAAAGTCTCCTGCCGCAATTACTCTCGGTCCTAAATTCATTATTTTGTCCAAGTCGTCCGTATTTAAGTTCCCAGGGGGATTGTAGACAGACGCTATTACGACTTCGGTGTTGTCAATGCTGAGTTTTATTGCCGTGGTTTCGGCGTGATTCAAGTCCGGAGATTTAACTTGATGGTGTTGAATGTTCGCTTGTATAACTATCGCGGTTCCTCCTCCTCTACGGTCGCGATCGTTCCTGTAAATTCTGTAGCCTGGTATAGTTAGGCGATCTGTATTGTTGATGTGAGTTTCAGATAATAAGGCTAATTGTATCGAGTGTGTTTGTAGCAAATCCGCTAAGTGTTTGTTCTTTTTCCTTATTCCGTGGCAGTTCCAGAAGATTACTCTTATCGTGTCCGAAATACCCATGATTACGGCGTTCGTAGTTGTAACAGCAGTTCTGAGATGAAGTGAGCTACTATGATGGGGTCTGATCCAATCTGATCTACCTATCGCAGAACTCTTGAACCTTTTCAAGTACCTTATTTAGTTGTACTTTCCTAGTGGACATGCCTAATGACTTCACTAGTTTGACCATTGCCATGCTAGGATCGCTGCCCTTATTTTGCTTGGTTCCTTTCCCGGGGGTGAGCGACTTTGCTTCAGGGTGAGGCCCATCAGCCACTTGTGAGGTACCTGTCTTTACTGGGGGAGTGGTTGATTGTGTTTCTGTGCGAGGGGGTCGCTCGTTGCTGATTGGGTCAGCCTCGGAAGTTGGCCGAGGGTTCCCAACCTCAGAGTGCTCAGCTACTGGGGCTGGACGCGACCGGCCTTTACTGTCCCTAATGAGCCACCCTGACTTATTTGTGACAGCCTCTGCAAATGATTTCGCCGTTCTGCCTAAACTTGGGGGGTCCCTAGGAGGCTGTCCACGGGGCATGGTCTTACGACATGCTGCGCTGTATGCGGAGCAACCGCGCCAAGTTGCTCCATGGCCTTTAGTGCCACATAGAACGCATTGACGTTCCGCAGGAGGAACGGTGCATGTCCCAGAGAAGTGGTGACCTGTACATTTGGCGCAGATGGGGGTTTGGGACCTACATTGTCGCTTCACATGCCAGAATTGCTGGCACTGCGAGCATTGCTTTGATTCTGCTGCGGCCCTATATGCTTCTACGTAGACTCGAAAGTGACACAAATATTTGAGGTCTAGAATTTGCCTATTTTGAGTGGTATCCTGCAGTTCAATTAAGAACATAGGCAGGAGGGCCCTATTCTTGTTGCGCCTCCGCATCTGGATGGCCCTAATGGCCTGGAAACCGCACTTTGCCAGGTCTTCTACTAACTCTCCTCCGGGGAATTCGGCGTACAGCCCCTTGATCACGTAACGAGCGGTTCTATTCTCAGGGTGTTCTACTAGATAGTGCTGCACGCCTCTTCCCTTGAGATGTTCTGCCAGAATCTGGTAGTCACCCAGGGTGAACGACTTGATGCAAAAATCCCCGGAGTTTCGGGCTATCCTTACACAGTATTTCTTATTTAGGTGGCAAGTCTGGTCTATGTCACGCATTAGCTGGTGGAAGTTCGCGGCCTGGCTTTTGCTTACATAGATTGGCGCTATATTTGACCTCTACTCCTGATTGAAAGCGGAGGGTTCCTGTGTAGCGTCGTGTCCTGAGTCCCTAGAAGTGCCTGGTGTGGGTGAGGAAGGTACCACAGGAGTAGGTGTAGGTGTGGCCGGAGTGGCGCTGGCAGAAGGGCTTGAAGGAGAATTGGAAGAAGGGTTAGGTTCGGGTGACGGAGTCTTAGGGTTGGAAGGAGCAGAGGTGCTAGGTTTGGGCTCAGGCGCCGGAGATTTAGAGCAGGAAGGAGACGAGGAAGTAGGTTTTGCAGGAGCGGCCTTCTTCCTAGTTGTCATGGTCCATCGTGGTGAAAGAGTTGGCTTAGTAGCCGTCGAAGCCTTAGTTCCCTTCGTCATGCCTATAGCTAAGAATGAAGAGGAGATGAGAAGATATAAAAGTAAAGAAATGAGAAGGAATGTATAAAGCCTAGTATGCTACTACTGAGGTCACTTTTGTGCTCTCAAGTGTTTGTGAGCCTTTCAGTAGCAGCGCCTAATGCTAACTTAAGAGGGGAGCTTAAACGCTAGATAGATAGAGGAAGATAGAATAGAGAAAGAGAAAGACAGTTAGTGAGCGCTAAAAAGCACGGGGAGACAGAGGGCCGGACCTCAGAGAGGCGCTTAAACAAGTCTTTCGACTGCTCGCTGTGGCCGTGTTTCCCCTACCCGTCTAAGCTGTAGTGCGCTAACTCAGAGAGCTAGCGAAGGCTTTGGTATTGCTACCGCGGCAATGCCGAGCCGAAGGCTTTGGTACAGGTACCACGGCAATGCCGAGCCGTTCCAGCGGTGGCTGCTTCTTCTTTCCTGTCTCGGAGCTCCTCTAGTGGTGTGGTCCGGTCGAGATCTGACGAGATCTGAGCAGGAAGTCTGACGGCACGCTGGGTCATACTGTCTACCGCAAACCCACACACACAGACCGTTACCTTAACAAGAACTCCAACCACCATCCTAGACAAAAACGTGCTATGATTAAGACACTCGCAAACCGTGCTTCCCGTATTTGTGAACCACACTTACTTCCACAAGAAATCCGACACCTAGAAACAGCTCTACAATCAAATGGTTATTCAGTCCAAGAGGTGAGAAGAGCCTGCCGTCCGGCCAAGCCCCGACCGGCTACTCAGGACCAACCCAAAAGCAAGTCCATTGTCTTTCTGCCATATTTCAGAAATGTCACTGACCGTATTGAACATATACTTCAACGTCATAACGTCAAAACAGTATTCAAACCTACAAGACAATTAAACAGCCTACTGCGCTCTTCCAAAGACCCCCGAGACCCCCTGTCATCGGCCGGTGTTTACCGTATTCCTTGTTCGTGTGGTTCAGTGTACATTGATACCACACAGCGGAGCGCTAACACCAGACTGAGCGAACACAAAAGAAACTGCCGCCTGGGCCATACAGAAAAATCGGCAGTCGCCGAACATGCCATTGAAGCCGAGGGCGAACACATTATTAGATTTCAGGACACCAACATTCTTTCCTCCATAAAGCATTACCATACCCGGCTACAACGCGAAGCAATAGAGATTTATAAACATCCCAATAATTTCAATAGGAAAGAAGAAGCATTGAAACTCAACAGTAACTGGCATCTAGTCATCAAAAACAAGAAAGGTCATACAAAACCGAAAAACACTGCGAGCCAATCAGAAAAGAGCAACAACACAGCCGGCGCCAGCCCCCTCATACCAGCGGGCCAATCAGCAGAGAGCACCCACACTATAAAGAGAGCGGCACTAACGGCCAACGCATCAGACGCTGCGATACTTTCACCGAGAAGACTTCGTCCGCGCCACTGAAGATGTCCACCGCAGTTGTGGACGAAACGTCTGGGAAATCTATCTTCAGCAGACCACGGCATAACAGCCCGGAAAATCATATTAGTTATAATTAAGGGAAGTACAGTTTTAAAAATTCACGCACTATTTTGACACACCCCCACACATTCATTTAAACGTCATATTTCGAAATTTAAATGGCGAGAAAGATAAAACCGCCATTAGATTCTTGTTCTGTAGCATTTGAGGACATGTTTCCAGAATAGCTTTTTAACAAGTTATTTTTACTCTATTGCTTACCTATTCCACCCAGAATTTCGATACCGAGATTTCACCCCGGAATACGCGTTTAAGGCTTCCTGAATTAAAAAATAACACATTTTTAGAAAATGTTCACATGTGTGTGCCTGTATATGTGTGTGTTCCAACAGTTGTGAACAATGTACATAATTAAAAAACGAAAAGTGGGTTAAGTACCAAGCTCAGTATTTAAGTTCAGCATCTTTCAAGGATACAACACGAAGATTTAAAAAATCACAGGCTCCAAACTACCCTTTACACGGAAAAAAGCTCTACCAATTTTGATTAAAATGTTACATTTTTAAGAAATTTGCATAAAAAATAAAATGTATATGTTGAATCTTCTGGAAATAGTGAAGCCCTCTTCATTCTGAATGAATTTTGAATAGTTGGTCAGCCTTAAGACTCCTATTGCAGAAAAAATGTTGATCTCGTTAAAGCGTACAAATTATGTAGCATAAAATTTCGTGTGAAGATAATAACTTTCAATTACTTACACTAGGTAAGAGAAACTATGTTATTACATTCAAAATTCGATATATTATAGCTACAGCGAATTTGCAAATGTGTAGTATGTGTTTATTGGAGGTGGACATTTCACTCCCGCGACCAGCTTGATCTATTGTGGCTACACCCTCCCCCGGTGGGATGAGGCGAAGAAGCTGTAGGAGGTCTCAGCTCCGCAGCCAGACAGGTCCATAGAGACGCGCAGAAGTCCCTAATATTTCCATTGAACACCCGTGCACCAGTAGGTGCGACGAAGCGACCTTAATGAGCAGGACAACGCACCCTGGCGTTCACGGAGAGAAATCGTTTCAATGCGCAAGCATCCACGCCATCTTTCCGGCACCGCCAGCACCACAGGACCCGAAGACACACCTGAAACGTGAAAGGGAGGAGTGAAATGAGAGAACATGGGGGGAAAGAAGAAATTGTGGTTGAATAAACCAATCCGGCCTTCGCCTAGGCGTCTAGGGGAAACTCACGAAAAATTAGAGTGAACCGTTACCGGGAATTGAACCCGGGACCTGCCGAATGATGTTGATGCCTGACCTTTCCCGTTCGGTATGTAAATGTGTAATTAAAGTATCTCCATTAGCAAGAAATGTGCAGGAGAATGGGCTTTTTTAAGAATAGTTTGTTGAAGAGTGAGTAGGGAAAGCCATGTATGTGCAGCACAGCAGCTATTTTTTCAATTATTTTTATTTTTGGAAATTTAGTATCTAGTACCCTTTAAGTTCATATAAAGACCTGCTGCGATAAAAAATTTCAGCTTAAATTTATTAAGGGTTTAAATCCCTAAAATCAGCCAATAAGCAAACGCTGTTAGCTTCTTCTTCTGACGATCAAGGAATAGGCCACCAGCGCCTCAGTTCCATCTTCTCCGGCTTTCTCACATTTCTCCCTCACACTGTCCTATACTGTTAGGCTGACTTTGGTATTCTTTGTTACTCCATTCTAAATACGTGTTCCTTCCACTTATACTTATATTGTTTTATTCCCTCTAATGTATTTGGGATTTCTATTATCCCTGATTTCGCAAGTACAGTGTCTTCATTTTATGCCAAGGCCACAACCGCCTTCTATACGTATCGGCCGAGACGGCAGTGACCTCGGTAATATGCCACTGAGCAGCAGCGGTGAAGGACGTGTCAAAGGTACGTTTATCAGCTGTGAGCTGCCTCAGTCGTTGCTTTGTCTTCGTGTTGTGAAGTGTTTCGACAATACGTGATATGTATGTGATTTATTTAGAAATGCTATTCTTCTATTAGTCCAAGGAAATGTCTGTCAACAAATTAACGCTTGGACAGCGTATTTTTATGTAGGATACATATGTGAAGACTGAATCATGTAGACAGGTGTGTAGACAATTTCAGAACCAATTTCCTGGTTATCCAGTTCCGGATTGAGACCCTGTGAGATATTTGGCCAATAAATTTAGAAAAACAGGACCGCTAAACACTAATAAATAAAGACCATACCATAGACAAAATTAAGGACAATATAAAAGCAGAAAATATGAACATTACGCAAGAAGAACTTATGCGCGTGAATGGTAATTTCATCCGGCGATGTCAAGAAAGTCTTCGCGCAGATGGACACCACTTTCAACACGTATAACAAGGTTAGTACTCGTTGCATTAATATGTAACTAACACTCGCGAGTAAGTAACGCGTGAGTTACGTAACGGAAAATCTCGCAGTGTTGTAGATCCGCGGCCTTGGTATAAAAAAGACACTTTATTTTATGCAGTGTATATTTCTTGACATCACTTTTTACTTTCTATACTTCGTATACTAATTGTGGGAAGTATTGCGTTCCACCCAAAAATTCGATACCGAGATTTCACCCGAAATACATGTTTCGGTGCCCTGATTCCAAATAAAGCATTTTTGGAAATATGTCCGTGTGTCTGTCTCTGCCTGTGAACAGCATAACTCAAAAACAACAAGTTGGATAAATACCAAACTTGGTATTTGAGATCAGCATCTTCCAAGGCTGCGACATGAAGATTTTGATTAAAATATCTTAAGTTTAAGATATTTTTATGGCAAATGAAATGTATATCTTGAATTTTCTGCGAAGTCCCCAAAAGTCCTCTTCATTCTGAATGACTTTCGCATAACTGGGAAACCGTAAGAGACACACAAAAATTTACTACACAAAAAATGTATATCTCGTTAAAACACACAATTTATGTCAAATACATTTTTTGTTGACTGATCCATTTCCGAGATATTCCTTATTATTTGTTTGAATTTTTGCAATACTTATACTTTTTCTCAAATGGGAATTCATTATTCGTTTTTTTGTGTGCTGGACATGCAAAGAGAATGGAATACTCCACATAGCAACCAGCTCTTAAAAGATTTGACTATCGCTTAAAGCCTACATTATTCCCTTACATCTACGAGAAAATTAGCAATAAGATGGGGAATAAACGTTTGTAAACATAGTTTGTACACGAGTATAATAACTCGTGTGAGTGCAACACATCAGTTTTTTTCTTCTTGTTATTAGCCCATTTGTTTTATTACATTTATTTAATTTTGCATGTATATCATTCCTATTAAACAAGGAGTAAGCTTGCCTAAGTATGTAAATTTTTCAACCATATATCTTCATTAATATTGCCATAAATGGAAATAAATAAATAAACATAAATATTATGTTTTTTAACCACGCTGTCAATTGCGGATCATATCAGCGCCACCGGTGTGCCGGAAATTCGTCCCGTAGAAGTTTTTACATGCTAGTAAATGTGCTGACATGGGGCTGTCACATTTAAGCACACTTAAAAGCCGATTTTCAACCGGAAATAAATGGAGTATAAATGAAGTAATTACAGAGAAGTTAGAGGAAGTATTAATAAACATGAAAGGTCCTGGTCCA
This sequence comes from Deroplatys truncata, assembly GCA_030765065.1. Taxonomy (NCBI): domain Eukaryota; kingdom Metazoa; phylum Arthropoda; class Insecta; order Mantodea; family Mantidae; genus Deroplatys; species Deroplatys truncata. Next base: position 50,289,293 of record CM060985.1, read on the forward strand.
GACCCAGGGAGTGATGGTATAAATAATGAGTTAATAAAGTATGAATGCAGATTATTATAAGAAAAAGTTTATATCTATTTAATTTAGTATGGAGAAAGGGAATGTACCTAAGGGATAGAATATAGGTATCGTAATTAACGCTTTTGACATCATTATAATTAAGAAAAGTGCAATATTGTTCATTTACATTCTTCCTTTGCGACTCAGGAGCACTCTTGTAACAATTAGTAATTATACTCCATACATGCAGATTTCATGTAAACACCACCAGGGTGTGTGGTACTTTGAAAGCTGCTCATATAGACAGTTCTAATTTCCGTGATGTTGCTTCTGCCCGGAAGCCAACACATTACATGGTACAACCTAATATAGTGAAGTTTGGCTTTCATTGTCAGCAGGTTTTTCACCATCCATGTTCAAAGCCCCCTCAGGGCAAACACACGCTCATGTTTGTGTATCCATTACGTCACTGACCCTGAAACTGCTTCACGTTGTTTCCTGGAAAACCATCCATTATGTTTGAGGTTTTTTCTTTAGATCAGCTAGAGACATGAGTGTGCTTTGCGTTTCTTCTGTCTCAGTGAGGCTGTAAGACAGGTACGAGAATCAGGGTTCGAGATAAAAAAATCTGATCTGTTACTTTAACATAACTTTCTCTACACTCTAGCCGTTATTAATGCGTATACAAATCATTCTTCATTTTGATGAAGATAAAACTTTTCGGAAATAGCTGCACTTCTTAGTTCATACATAATTATAAGCACACAAATGTTCATAAATGCATACACCACAAATTTAAAACATGGATGTGAATTACTATTAACTGCAACCGGCGATAAAATTAATATGATTGAGAAATGTCATAATCAGTGTTTAAGATTGATAACAGAAGCAATGAAAACAACGTCAGTTATTGCACTTCTTGCTGGAACAATCAATAACCCAATGAAAACTAACATTGAAATACTTGCTGCACAATTATATACAAAATTAAAAACAATCCCAAGCAAACATCAATGGTTTAAACAACTACATAGAGAATAGAAGATAAAAACACAGATTACAAACAAATCCTTTTTAGAGAAGAATTATAGTTACCTACATTTATCAGAAAAATGCACTCCTCATCCTCCTAGAACTAACCCAATGGATTTTATCAAGAAAGTAACAAATAAAGAGCTGATAGAACAACTAAATAAACAAGAAGACTCACCAGAAGTATGCAGAACTGCTACACATCTACATAATCAATTCCCGGAAACAGAGTGGCTTAGAATTTGTACAGATGGTTCTGCAGATAAATTGAGAAATAATGTGGGAGGTGGTATATACTGTAAATACATTTCATTACATTGCCTAGACAATCCACAAATTTTGAGCATGAGAACAGATATACTACAGGACGATATAAAAGAAAAATAAAGTAGTTGTTCTCACAGACTCAGTTTCTGCCATTCAAGCAATAGAACGATGTGATATTCTAGATAAATCTTACAATATTAAGGACTTGAGATCCTATTATAGATTACTACAACAAAATTTCAACAGATAATATTACTGTGGATACCAGCACATGTGGGAGTGAATGGTAACGAGACAGCAGACTTTCTGGCCAAAAAGGGTGCAGTGTTATATTCAAAACCTATAAAGTCTTGTGGACTAGATATGTAACTAAAATGTCAAAATTAATATAGAGCAAAAATATAAATATAATATTCAAAAGGAAATTACTAACAAAAATTATTTCAACATAAAAGAAATAGTACAAAAAATAAAAAAATGTCCCAATGACAAAATGACTGTCTGGCGGAACATCTACATAGCTTTAGTTTTATGAATGACAAAGTATGCATAATTTGCAATGCTGACAAGATTTTAAATGGAGATCTACTAGAATGCCCAGAATTGAGGAAAGCTGTACCAGATGGGAAGATACACAAACTATATTGGCTAGCAAGGGAAAAATTGATGGATAAAAATCCCGCACATTAAATCAACAACACCACAAATTTAAAAACCCGTCCTTTATTATGGCGAGTGTAACAGGTTCTAACCTGCCATCTCCCTTGACAATTATTCACTCCAACCAAAAATAACAAAACACTGTTTTCTAGTGACTTAGCTGAGCTACAGTCCCATTATACTGTAAGCTCCCGACAAAGCTGAGAACAAAGAGAATTCAGTTTGAGGAATGTCTGCAAAGTTAGGCAAGTATTACCTCTTTCCTAGGTAGAGTAAATAACAATTTTAGCGAACTGAAACTTTCCTTTCGTAAAAATATGTATACCGCTATGGTCTAAGTTGGCATTGAAAAATATAGATACTACACGAATTATCGGAGTTTTTTTAATGTTTCATTTTATAGCCCCCTTTAACTTCTTTGGCCTATCGGTTGCTTTGATTTAAAAAAACTTGCTCATTGAACTGTAGAACTTATTAACGCTGATTTATAAATATTTAACTATTAAACACATCTACTCACATTCACTCCCACTTTCATTCTCTGTGGGAGATAGGGAATGCTTCTGGTTAAAGAAAAATTCCCCTGCTCCTGCCGAGAAGTGAACCCGGTACCTCTGGGTTGAGAAACTAAAGTGTTAACCACTCGAAAACAGGGGCAGTCCAAGTATGTCAGGAGTGGGATTCGAATCCACGACCTCAGAGAGGACCATACTTATCTGAGTTATCTTTTTACTACAATGTAAAACGTTCATTGGTGAACAGTTCCAAAACACGCTCTCGTTGGTAATTCCGTTTATAGCACTTCTCGACCATTCTTGTTCCCCCTTCCCTAAGATGCCTTGAGGGGTTTCACAGTGTTACATAAAAATGATGTGTTGCATTCACGTCTTTCTCTACCCACTATTATACAGGGTGATTTATGAAGAACTGACATATTTCTTTCTTTAATTATTCTGTTCGAAATTTGAGCACCAAATTAAACAGAATGTTCTGGAGTTTCAATTGCCTGTCACTAGATGCGCAGATGTTCATGCTTTATTAGTAATTGTTAGTTTTATTGTTCGCAACTGTTTTTGAGAGTTTGTTCTAGTCAACGTGAAAATGAAGTACATATTAAATGAACGGCTCTTCCTTGTAAAGCAATACTGGTTACGAATTCAATTACAGCTACTCAAAGGGCATACCAGAGAGAATTTGGTGTTCGGAATCCTCCCCAAAGAAACACAATACTGCGACTGGTAAACAAATTGGAAACAACTGGATCTCTGGTGAGTGAAAAAGGCAAAACTCGTTCATCTAGGCTTCCCACGGTTGTTGTTTACGTAAGAGCACGACTGAATCAGTAACCCAAAAAAGTATTAAGACGTTTGTTGCAGAGACAGGTTGCAGCTACTCAATGTGTCAGAGTGCTGTGAAAAGTGCAGGCCTAAAGCCGTATTGAATTACGGTTGTCCATCAGTTACAGGAACCAGATAAGGATAGACAAACTGAATTATTGTCGTTGGTTTCAGGCGTTTATTGTGCAAAATCCTACCATATTGTCCCTCACCTGGTTCACAGATGAAGCATGGTTTCATTTATCCGACTAGGTGAACTCAAATAGCTCACGCTATTGGGCCAGCGAAAATCCAAATGCTATTCATGAAGCTCCTATGCACCCGGTTAAAGTCGGTGTATGGTGCGCAATATTCGCACAGAGAATAGCGGGACCATTTTTTTTAAATAATGTGAACACTGCAGAGTACCGACGAGTTTGCTGAGCAACTAGACGATGTAGAGCTGAGTCAAGGATATTTTCAGCAGGACGGCCTACATGCCATACATCAAATGAATCCATGGCACTAATTGCAATTTTCTTTGACGACCGGATAATTTCCAAGAAGCTGTGGCCACCGAGATCTCCGGATTTGCCATCGCCGGACTTCTTTCTATGGGGTTACTTAAAAGACAGGGTTTATGCCACACGTTCCCAGACATTGGACGATCTGAAGTGCAACATTAGACAGGAGATCCAAGCTATTGACAACAGAGTCCTCCAACGAGGGTCAGTAACATGGAACGACGTGTTGAGTTGTGTCTTATTCAGGATGGAGAACATTTTCAATTTTTGCTATAGAGGTAAGTAATCTCCCAAAATTCCTCTGCATTTCAGGCATAATAAGTTGTCGCTAGCATAACTCGTTTTGAAACAATTAAAGAAATAAATGTGCCACTTCTTCATAAATCACCCTGTATAAACAATTCTCACAAAATCTTATTCTTGTATCCACTTCTTGATAATCGAAATAAAATTTCATTACACATTCACACATTTCGTTGCAGGATAAAAAGAATCAATAGGCTAAGGTAATAGAATAGCCTATTGTAAAAAGCAGATCACTTTGCGTTGGCTTTGGTATTCCCTACTCCTTCCATGACCACGAAGAAAAAATATACGCACCTGAAAGTTCAAACCAATAACAAAGTATATCTCGGAAATGGTTAACGCTACAAAGGATTATAGGGGAAGGCGGGGCAAGTAGGGCACGTTAAGGAAAATGCTTGGATTATGAAATAAATAATATGCTCAGAATACACCAGGCTATGTATTTATTATATGTTATTATAGTGCGTCATCAAACAAGTGCTTTCTGTCTTTGATATTATAGTGCGTCATCAAACAAGTGCTTTCTGTCTTTGATGCATACACTTTTTTGAAATATAATGAATTAACATTGTGTAAACTGACAGGACTTTAAGAAAAAGACCAAGAAATGAACAATATGAACCATTAATAATGGATATTTCAGAAATGGCTTAGGATGCCACAAAAATTTTGTTTTAAAATAAACTGTGTGTTTTAAAGAGATCTACATTTTTACTTTCTCTACTACGTATAGTAAGTAAGGGAAATATCGCATTCCACCCAAAAGTTCGATACCGATATTTTACCGGAAATACATGCTTTGAGGCGCGATGAATCCAAATAAAGCATTTTTGGAAACATGTCTATGTATATGTCTGAGTGTCTGTCTGTAAACAGCATAATTAAAAAATGAAAAGTCGGGTAAACATCAAATTTGGTATTTAGTTTAGTATCTTCCAAGGATGCGACATGAAGATTTTCAATAAAATTCCTCCACCCCAAACTATTCTTTACATGGAGGTTTTTTCGAAAAATTTGATTTTCTCAAAAATGGCTCTAACGATTTTTTTTAAAATACCATATATTTAAGATATTTTCATGGTAAATGAAATGTATATCTTGAATTTTCTGAGAAGTCCCCAAAAGTTCTCTTCATACTAAATTACTTTTGCATAAATGATAAACGTAAGAGATACACAAAATTTTACTACACAAAAAGTGTAGATCTCATTAAACCACAGAATTTATGTCTCATACATTTTTTCTGATGAGTGGAGATATTCCTTGTTATTTGTTTGAATTTTCCAATACTTATACTTTTTCTCAAATGGGAATTCGTTATTGCTTTTTTTTGTAATTTGGATATTCATAGAGAATGAAATGCTCCACATAGCGACCAGCTCTAGCGCTTAAGTCTATTGTATTTCCATATTCCCCTTGTACCTGCAAGTAAATTAGCAATAAGATAATTTCTGCAAATATCCATCTCGATTAATATAAAGTAGATGGAGAATAAGTGTTTATAAAAATAGTTTGTACAAGAGTAGAGAAAGTCATGCGAGTGCAACACATTAGATTTTTTGTTGTAGTACGTTTTCATCTGTCGCTTAAAGTTTACAAGTTATACAAGATTATACAAAATCTTTCCGAATGAAGTGGGCTTTACAGACTACTCCCAGTAAATTCAATATATACGTTTTATTTATCGTGTAAATATCTTTAATACGTGGTATTTTAATCAAAATCGTTAGAGCCGTTTTTAGAAAGTAAAAATTTTCGAAAAACACTCATGCAAAGGATAGTTTTGGGTGGAGGGATTTTATTGAAAATCATCATGACGCATCCTTGGAATATATTGGACTTAAATACCAAGTTTGTTGCTGATCCGACTATTCGCTTTTGAGTTATACTGTTCATAGACACACAGAAACACACAGAGAACGTTTTCTAAAAAATGCCTATTTTTTGGATTCTTATATGTATTTCCGTGAAATCTCGGTATCGAATTTTTGGGTGGAATGCAATACCTTCTCTACCTATTATGTGCGTGGCAGAGAAAGTAAAAATTGGATTTTGAACTTCAGAGTAGCCCATTATGCACGTTATTATCAATTATTCAATCGAATACGAAACTTACCGGACATTTTTCGGTTAGTGTATTATACGTATAGATTGTAGCGGGAACTTTATCACGATAATTAATGGTAATCATACCAACTTATCAAACATCATCAATAAGAAAATTATTAGTTAAATTAACTATAAACCTATATTATGAGTACTTTAGTCAAAGATAAAATTATGTACTTCTTATTCTCATATTTCTATCACGCCAGGGAGTAAGAGTATAAGTCAAAAATAGCTTGTTTTCAGGAGATACCCTTGAAGTTTTCAAAACTGTGACAATATTAAGAGATGATGATTTGAAATGAACGAAACACTGGAATATGTTTAAATCTTGTTTTTATTATTATATTTTGAGACTTACAATGTATTTACATAGGTCTGCAATGGTATAAATATAATAGAATACAAATATTAAACTGCCCTAACTGTCACTGTATATGTTTGTTGATTTACTTCTGCATTCACATATTTTACCATTTTTTTCCCTCTGCTGTACATCTTCAAAACTTGAATTTCTTCTGCTATTACATCGGTTCAGGAACACAAATAATTTCTTATTAATAGCAGCATTAATAATAATACATCTTTTGAAATATAAGTACAAAGCTGATTTCCCTCCAATAACAGTTGTTGCCAAGCTTTTGGTCCTAAGAGTATACATCAGTCAATAAACAAACGGTAATGCCAACACAATTCTGACATGTATCTAAGAATGTAAGTTAACTTATACTCTTGAACCCAATATAATATTTTTAATTTTGGTTATGCCGTTAGGTTCAAAGTGTTATAAGTTGGCAAATTTTATAACTAAGACATAAACTCTTAGACCCACACAAAGTTAATGCCCTAAATTATACATATGTTACAAAAATAGAAATCGAATGTTTTGACTTGCACTCTTACACTCTGGCACGAAAGATGTTATATTAATGCATGTTTAGTGATATAGGAGAAACATGTAAGTATATTTATAAGTTCGTAATACTATGGAGACGTGAGCTGTAAATTCGAAACTTTCAAAGCTACGACGCGGGTTTTTAAAGTAAGCACTGTTGTAATATTTTGTAGCTGCAGTCGCGATGTTCAGCATGCGCGATCACTTCCCCCATCCATTAAGAACACAGCCGTGAGCGATCGTCACTTTGTGTTTTCCTGTTTTTAGAGCGTTTCGAAATGTTCAAAGCAATGGAACGACCTGATCAATGGTGACCTGTGAAGTCAGACCAGTGCTGAGTGATTGAATTGTGAGGAAGTGGGTTAGACAGTTTAGCGAAACTGTGCAAGATGAGCCGCGGAGCGGTCGGCCGTCTGTGATCACGGATAATTTGGAGCAAGCCGTGCAAGAAAACATTGGCATCAAGCGATTTTCATCTGTTTATTCATCCGAAGAAGTTACTTCGTGAAAAAACATTTCAACGACGATGATATTGTGAAACAAGAAGTGCAGACTTGGCTTTCACCACAGGTGGCATCATTCTTTGATGAAGGCACATGCAAACTGGTTTCCCGTTACGACAAATGCCTGAATGACGATGGTTATTCAGGAGAAGTTTGGAGAAGTAGTGTAAGGTGTAAGGGAATGAATGTTAATAAAGTATTTGGAAAATAAAGTTCGCTGAGAAAAGAGAAAGTTGGGTAACAGAAGCTGTTAACAAATTACGTACGGGCAACATATCTTTAAGGGAAGAACAGAAGAGTGTGTAAACAGGGGAATACGGTTGAGATGTTAGCTTCAGAGATTCAAGTGAGACATCACATGATTTTGATTCCAGCCTAGAGGAAAACAGTAGAGCAGGAAGCTGAGTGTAGGAGACACACGTAAATTCACCCAATGATATGATAGGAAATTGTGAATATTCTGGGAGTATATAACCTGGGAAAATTTAGAAGGAAGCCAAAGCGATCTTGAATTTTATACACAACGTGTCTGCGCTAGTTAGCATAAGGAATACGTGCCAAACGATACAAAAATAATTATTCCGCATAATCAAGTTATAAATTATGAAGAATCTTACCTGGTAAATTTAAAGCTTGCAAGGTGTGAACAAAATATATAAGTTAAACTATTTGCACAATAAACGTTGGGAACTAAAAGGTCAAAGTAAATACGGTGATTAACACGTAAACTCGCACATCTTCATAACAATTACGTGTAAAATCATGTAAATTTACATTTTTAATTTGTGGCGATGAAGTAAATTTTACAGTTAATTTCAGTGTCATCACTCAACATCCTTCATACGACAAGCACAACCCGAGACTCCAAATCCATGCTCCACCGCAGCCTTTAATGACTAGCCAAGAACCCATTAATAACCATTCAATTAATTCATTCAAAACTCATTAATCGCCGAGTATCTATTGATACACTGAAGGAGAAGAAGGCGATGACCAGAGGATGTCAACAACTTCAACTGTGTAGCAAAGAACCGCTTGTAGTATTCATGGAAAGATATCAAACACAGCCGAAGGAATTCAAACATCTTCAAAATCCGTTATCGAAAGTGTAACTTAAATGTAGCTAACGAATCATCTAGAACAACCCAAACCAATCTTTGTTTACAGCGTGTTTTGAAGCCCACTCGAGTTAGATTGTATCTACATGAAAATTGACAAACTGCAAGTGGTACTGTTGTTGGGATGCTTTGAAAAGAGGCTAGGATTGTGCAGATGTTGAAGCTAGGTCAGGAGAGCCCAGCTGTATTTTTGTTTGGGACGATGGGCGGGTAGACCTGCATCCATAAACCTCGAGGCTTGTATAGGACGGGGCCCTTTCTTTCCCAGGGGGAGGGAGGTCCGTAACCTTTCTCTGTTTTGTTGTGTACAAGTGTGCAAAGCTTGCCTTACTTTTGCAGGTGCATTACAAACACGTCATTACCTGCTTTTTAAATCCCAGTCCTTCTACAGGTTTAAACCTGACAAGTGTTCCGGAGTATTTTTCATATCCATACTGTTTTGCCTGCACCGTAATTGTTTTACAGGAAGTTTCGTGGGTTAATTTGTGTATTTTAAATGTCTAAATAGGGGTGGGTCTTATTAGTGGTACTGGTTTTAAATAATTCACGTTTAATTTCTTATTTTCGCATTTTCGTGTTAATCATACAACAAAATTTCGCAACAACAAAAAAAATCTGATGTGTTACACTCACATGACTTTCTCTACTCTTGTACAAACTATGTTTTCAAACTCTTATTCTACATCTATTTATATTAATCGAGATAAACATTTGCAGAAACAATCTTTTGACATGCAAAGAGAATTACATTTTAAACATAGCTACCAGTTCTAAAAATATTTGACTATCGCTTAAGGCGTACTATGTTCCCCTTGTTTTGTATTTGCAAGGGACATACAGAAATGCAGTAGCCTTTAAGCATAGACATATCTCTTAATAGCTGGTTGGTATGTGAGCACCATTCTATTTGCCACAGATTAATACTCTTTGCATATGCAAGACAAAAATGAATAACGAATTCCCATTTGAGAAAATAAGTATTAAAACATTTAAGGGAATAACAAGCAATACTTCGGAAATGGTTCACTCAACAACAAAAATGTATATGACATAAATTGTGTATTTTAACGCCATGTACATTTTTTGTGTAGTAAAATTTTGTCTATCTCTTATTGTTTACCAGTTATTCAAAAGTCGTTCACGATGAAGAATACTTTTGGAGACATTCCCAGAAAATTCGAGATATACATTTCATTTGTCATGAAAATATCTCAAACATATGATATTTTAATCAAAATCGATAAAGCCATTTTTGAGAAAATTAAAATTTTCGAAAAATGTTCCATGTAAAGGGTAATCTGGGGTGGGGGGATTTTCTTGAAAACCTTCGTGTCGCATCTCTGGAAGATATTGAACCTTTGGTGTTTATCCGACTGTTCGTTTCTGAGTTATGCTGTTCACAAATAGACACACAGACACACACATGGACATGTTCACAGAAATGCTTTTTTTGGATTCAGGGGGTCTCAAAACATATATTTCCGTGAAATATCGGTATCGAATTTTTGGGTGAAATGCAATATTTCCCCTACTTACTATACGTAGTAGAAAAAGTAATAAAAGGGAAATACATGCCTGGTTCATATTGTATTACTCGTAAAATTAAATTATTAATACGCGGTTTAACAGATGTGCAAGTAATTTTATGAAAGGATATTAATGATTAGTAGGACATATTAAACTAAATATTGTTTATTCCAACTGTTTACTCTATAACAGCAAGTTAAAACATACAAAACTTATGTTTTCAGGCCATTGAGAATCTCACCAGTAACTACTAAATTATAGTGCGAAAAGAATCTTTTACTGTCCGTATTCAATGGTAATCAGCTTGAACAGATGTCTCACTGATTATCTTTAGCTTTAAAGTCAACAGAGTATGTACTACATCAATTTCATTATTGTCCTAATATAAATTTCGCATATAGTTCCAGAATGCAGTAGAATGTAAAAGTATATATATTATTTCCACTATGAAATTCAGGTAGTTCCTTATACATATGTGCCATATCGAACTTGATAACAGATTTTGCAATCAGTTTGATGACTCAAAAAAATTAAATAATTTGATTATCTGTATATCGTCAACGTGTAAGTTTCGTAATTAATTATTAAAATATGCCAATTTTGGTGTTTATTGCGCAAGTCAAGACTTTCGCAAGAAAATTCGTTAAAATATTGCAGGTTTAAATAGTCTAAATTTATTGTGAAACATAAAGACACCTTTAGTCAAAATTTAAAAAAATGTTCACTTTTATCGTTAAAAAAAACATGGCTCTGTGTATAATATCTTGGATATAAAATATAGGTCAAAATGAGAACGCTCACTATGGATACAATATAACTCTAAATATAAATGATAAATAATCAAGCTTTTCTATTGTTTTTTTCTTTTTTGAGCAAAAGTATTTCTGAAATTTCTATTTGAATAATTCAAACTCCATAGGATTAATACAAATGTTATAGATTAAACATCCGTTTAAATTTGCGCATGTGAGCGCCGCGGGCTAGCAGATAGAGAAGGTATTGCATTCCACCCAAAACTTCGACACCGAGATTTTACCGGAAATACATGTTTTCAGACTACCTGAATCCCAAAAATGCATTTTTAGAAAAATGCCTGAGTGTGTGTGTCTGTGAACAGCATAACTCAAAAAACGAAAAGTCGGATAAATACCAAACTTGGCATTTATGTTCAGTACCTTCCAAAGATACGCACGAAGATTTAAAAGAAGGTATCCCCACTCCAAACTACACTTTATATGGAACATTTTCGAAATTTTTGATATTCTAAAAAATTGACTCTAAGGATTTTGTTTAAAATATAATATATTTAAGGTATTTACATGACAAATAAAAGCATATCTGAATTTTCTGGGAATAAATTTTGAACTCCTCTTCATTTGGAAGGTATTTTGTATAATCTTGTATAACTGGTAAACGTTAGCAATACACGAAAACGTACTACACAAAAAATATACATCTCTTAAAACACACAATTTATTTGGAATAAGCTTTTTTGTGGTATAAGCCATTTCCAAGATATCCGTTATAAATGGTTTGAATTATTCAATACTTGGTCATTCTTTTAAAGTCATTCAGTTGTTTCTCGCGATTGCATAGAAACATTATGGAATTTTAAGACCAGCATATAGCGCCCAGTTTTTAAACATTTGACTATCGCTGTACCTGTAACGAAAAGTTTAATGTAGCTATTTCTGCAAAGGTTTATTTGACTTAAAAAGAAGTAGATATAAAAATAAGTTTTTGTAAGACTAGGTTGTATACCCACTAATAAACGATTGAGGGTAGAGAAAGTCATGTGAACATATCAACAATTTTTATTAATAAGTTTTTATTGCAGAGGAGAATTTAAGGGAACTCCGAATGTTTATTTTGGTTGAGATCTCGATATCTAGTAATTCCTCAAAATTTTGTAAGCGGTAGACGTAAATAAAGGTTTTAGATTCCTAAATATACTAACAGAACGAAAGAAAAAAGAAGTGGTCGGTGTTCTAGCTTCTCAATCCAAATGTCCCGGGTTCGATTCCTGGCTGGGGCGGTGGAACGTATCTTTAATTGGAGCAATTCCCTCTCGTCCTCGGAGTCTGGAAGTATGAATGTGAGGATGTTTGCTAATGAAAATGAGTAAATACCAACAATTTGAAAACCTACAGCGAACAGTTGTTCAAGTCAAAGCCCTCGATATGGTCACAGAACTTAAGGAGTCTATACAAATCACATAATTAAAAAAAGAAGAAGAATAATGAGAAATTAAACAGAAAAAATTAAAAACCTGAAAGAAATTAAATCACTAAATGTAACAATAAACAGAGTACAGCAGTATGAGGACAGCAAAAAAATATAACACACAAGAAACGAAGACGTACGAATGAATTAAATAATAAAATAATGTGGATATACGTAAATGGAAGCGATCGAGATGGGTGCACGGTAACGTGTGAGACTAGCATTTGAGAGGTCCTAGGTTCGATTCCCGTTGACTACCCACTCTGACCTTGGGCGGTTTTTGGTTTTCCCTGGTTGGTAGGCGAATGCTGCGGTGGTTTGTCATCTACCAAGATATCCTTTCCATCATTTTCCTTCCATTCAGTTTCCTTCTCATCTTTCAGGTGTGCTTCTAGGTTTCGTGGTGTATGGCGGTGCCAGATGCTTGCTCAAAGGAAAAAGTACTCCCCGTGCTAGAGGGAGTCGTTCATTGCCTCTCTAGGCAGCTCCAAAAAGGAACGGGTCTTCGAGTCAGGAACTATTAGGAACTACCGCGCGTCTCTGTGGGCTGTTTGCCTGCGATCTGTAGCCTGTTTGCCTGCGATCTGTAGCCTCCTGCGGTTCCTTCACTTCATACCTTCCTCTTTGGGGTGGTATTCAATAATGTACCTTCTTCATACATTACTACATAGGTTATTAAGCCTATCAGACCACTCACTACCTCATTACAGTAGCAGGGAATGCACCTAAAGTGGGACGTACAATTACTTACATTTCGCATTGTACGTTTCGGTACAAATCTTTCGTTTCTGAGGTAAACCCTGGAACTATTATTATTATTATTATTATTATTATTATTATTATTTCATTTAGACGAAGTTACAAAAATGAAAAAAGCGAAAGAAACCTGGCAAAAGTAAATAATGAAAGACTGTATAAATATATTTCCCATGTAAAGGTTGGTTTGGGGTGGGGGATTTTCTTCATAATCTTCGTGTCGCATCTTTGAAAGTACTGGACTGGGACAAGGTACTCTGAAATGGTCAAAAATGACATTTTTTGTTTTAGGCTCTAATAAAATCTCTATTATTTCCAGTTTCAGAAAACATATACTTTTGGGGGGCTAAGAGGTTTTTAAAACATCTAAATACCATTTAAATTCTAGTTAGCATTTCTTTAAAACTCTCATGCAACACCCCTTTTTAGAACATTTTTTTATCTTTCAACAACAAACGATATAGCATACTCAGCGAGCAGTTCAGCAATTAACAACAGAGGCCAGGACCAAAGGAAGGCAATCAGAAAATCTGAAGCAATCCAGGAATGAAGGTGTAGATGATTATTATCCTGGAATGTACTGAAGTGTGTCAGAATTGTAATGTTCAAAGTTTAAATTCAATTTTCTCAGAACAATATTTTTGATTACTTATACACCTTTTTCTCAGAAAGTATGAGAGGTAGAAAGCTGAAATTTTCAGTAAATGTATAAAACACATAGTTAAACTTTCTGAACCACAATCATAATTTTATAATTCACATTAGTGATATTAAGAAAGCAACAACATTGCAAATTTTCAACATTTTCACTTTTTTGTCTTTGCAAATAATTGTTTTTGAATTTCTAGTGAAGTGATATACATAATTGATGTTCAAAATATGGCTGATTATACTAAGAACAAGCAAGCAAAAGGATTCTGTATAGCAAGTAGTATCAGAGAAAAGGGTACATGAATTCACATGTTTTAAGAGTAAATTTTATTATTTTTCTGCTGAATGAAATAATTTTTACGGACTCAACTATATAAGATATCAATGCAAGCAACCACTTTAAATAATTGCCATTATTTATAGAATAATTCATAAAAATTTCAGGAACAAAAATTGAGAACTTTAAGATCAGTGGTAATTTAATAAACTTAAGGTGGAATTCCCATATATCCAGAGTACCTTGTCTCCTTATAACAAGTCTGGTATTTATCCACATTTGAGGTAGTATTTTTAACATTTCAATAATTTCAATTAAATTATATAATATGTAAATTCAATAACAGCCCGCCTTGAAGCAATATGTATGTAATAATTTGTAAAAAATATATGTAACAGTCATTGCAAATGCTTATATTATTGTAAACATGTTTAATAATGTTATGTGAATGCATTACGTAGTTTAATAATGTAAGAGCTGTGAAAATAATAAGTTTAAAGCTGCCTAGAGCAACGATATGTAAATTTTGTGAAATAGCCAATCAATAGCCAGAAAAAGCTTTAATTAAATGCATGTATTCTATTGGACTAGGATTAGCCAATCAGAGACTTGAAATACAGAAGCTCACAGGTTTGGACGGTTGAAATATGTTCAGTTGCCTGCAGACCTTGGTAGTGATCGGATGGGAGATGCGTTCTATAAAAGAATGTTCCGTAATCTTGTGAGACAAAAATTAAGTGTGCGCGGAAACAAGGCGCAAGTATTAAATAGAAGAATCTCATAGCTCTTAATATCAGTGTAGTACTAATTAATTTGTGTCAAGGATTAATAAAAAGAAGTGAATTTAAACTTAAAATCTGTGTAAGCCTACATTCTTGTCGCCCCACACCCTGTCTAAGAGATACGTGACTCTAAAACAATACTGACGCAGCCGAGGCAAACAAACATAAACAATATCTATAGAACCACAAAGTTAAAAATATATTTTTTAAACTTGGAGCGTAACAACAAAAATACATCTTCAAATCAGCTTTTTCATGCGTAGTAGCATATTACGTAACAAACAATCTTCTTCAAATGACTTACCAAAGCGTGATGCAAACTCCTACGTAAACAACATCAACAACAATTACGTAAATAAACTCCAAAGGATAATAACTACTTCAAGTTGGCACCCATACGTGGGACAGTTAAATTAAAGCAACTATTTAACTTCTTCACATTTCGTTTTTATTTATTTAAGTGTGTGTGTGTGTGTGTGTGTGTGTGTGTGTGAGTGCGTGCGTGTGCGCGCGCGCGTGTGTATTTCCATAATGCTATACAAAAATCTTAAAATTTTTAATACTTTACTTTGAGTTGCTATTTTTTTTCTTTAGTCCACCATGCATTTTAACACCGTGATTATTTATGCATGGTGGATCACAAAAAATTCATATTGCTTTATTTTTCTAAACCATTTTTCTCTTACTCTCCCCATATATTTTCCTATTCTTTTTATAGCCCTCTCCTTTGGTGTTTTCATTATCCTAATTTTTAATACTTCTTTGTTAACATTCTCCTATTCTTTAGGTAAAAACTGATCTCTCCACAACTTAGTTTCTGCACATTCAATTATATAATGTAAATCATTATCTGCCTCTCCACAAAGAGGACATCTATCCAAATTCGCTCCCTTCCAGTCTCCCCTTAGCCTATGTGCACCTAATCTAGACCAGGCCCACCCTTTTCTCACTAACCTATTCCTACATTCACATACTTCCCGCTTCCCCAGTCCACCTTTAATTGTCTATGTAGTTGCAAACTTTTCTTTCCTTCCAGACTTTGAAATAATTCTTGTTTCTCTATATCTTCTACTCTGTTCTTCACTTCTTTGCAGAAACCTTTAAGTAACCCCTCTCTCTCCTCCCATAAATTACCCATTCCTATTTCCTGTAAAATTCTCCTTAAGTTATGCCATTCACACACAGATGGACACAGACACACCACACACTTAGCTTTATTAAAAATGTTTTTTGGATTCAGGGGCCCTCTAAACATGTATATCCAGTGAAAATACGACATCGAAGCTATGGGTGGAATACAATACTTTCCCTTGCTACTGGATACGTAGCAGAGAAAGTAACAATGCATAAAACGTTTTCCTTTATTTATAATGTTTTGCAATGCACAAGAAGTTGACCAGAATTTGTGTTGTTACTTAGAAAATTTTGATGAGTCTGTAATCATCAATAACACGATGTGCAACTACAATTTGTTCTATCAGCTGCTCTTAAAGCAAGCAACAACAGTGTCCTAAATGAGTATCGTCACGCGATGTCAAGTGTAACGTTTATTGAAAACTGCTTATAATATCGTCACGTCGAGAATCAGTGTGCCCCCTTCTGGGGCCTCCCTTTCTTTGCTCCCCCTTCAGAAGTTGGGCCACCTGTTCCTCCTCCGCGAGGGAAGGTCGTCATGAATACCCTGTTTCTAGGGTTGAACACCTGCAGGGTGCAACTTGGGCTATGGGAAAACTTCTCCGTCAACTTGAGCTTCCTTCAAAACTGATATAAGGTCAAACAGTAAATTAACAATCTGCTGTAATAAAGGATCTTAGCCAGTTGAACACTCCTTATAAAAAGCAAAGTACACTAACAAAAATTCTTACATTCACATGACTTCCCCTACACACAATCATTTATTTTTGTATAACTTTTTACTTGCTCTACCAAATTCGACATTGAGATTATTCACCGGAAATACATGTTTTGATGCCACCTGAATCCAAAGAAAGCATTTTTAGAAAAATGTCCGTGTGTGTGTTTGTGTGTGTGCAAAGCATAATTCAAAAACAAAAAGTCGTAAAATACTAAGCTTGGTATTTAGGCCCAGTACCTTCCAAAGATGCGGCACGTAGATTTTCAATGAAATTCCCCACCCCAAACTAACCTTTACATGGAAATCTTTCGAAATTTTATTTTCTAAAACCTGCCCTCGATTTTGATTAAAATACCATACACCAAGAATATTTACATAACAAATAAAATGTATATTTTGAATTTCCTGAGAATAGCCTGTGAAGTCCTCTTCATTCGGAAGGAATTTTATATAATCTTGCATAACTGGTAAACGTTAAGTGATAGATGAAAATCCACTACACAAAAAATGTAGAGCTCTGTAAAACGCACAATTTATTTCAAAGTTTTTTTTGTGTGGCCCAAGCCATTTCTGAGGTATTCGTTCTTAATGCTTAGAATTATTCATTACTTGGACATTCTTTTAAAGTCCTGTCCAGACTCAGTTGTTTCTCGCGATTGCATAGAAACAGTGTGGAATTTTAAGGCCAGCATATAGCGTCCAGTTCTTAAACATTTGACTATCGCTATTCTCTTTGTATCTGTAACGAAATGTGTAAATGTAGCTATTTCTGCAAATGTTTAATTGGATTAAACTTTAAGAGTAGAGAAAGTCTTGTGAATATATAAATCAGATTTTTTTTTGTATTTCGATACATTTATTTCAAGATATTTGCGTTACGGTTTTGCTAACTTTGAAAAGCAGATTAAACAAAACATGTGTAGAGGATATCTCTGGTATATGCAAAGGAATAGGTCCAAATTGGTCTAATTATGTCGTAGTACATTACTTTCTTAAAATCTAGTTGAGGATTTCCTTGTATTATGAATTTTACTAAGTGAATTTTTAGACTAAGTGCATAATATGTGCCTTCCACGTTAATCGTCTGTCTAGGGTCATACTAAGATATTCCTTCGTGATATAGGCACAGGTGTTTGTAAGCTAACGAGAAATATTCGTTATGCAGAAAATGAAGCAAGCAACAAACAGCCAATTATGTAACGTTCTACAAAGTATTCTTGCAAAAGTTTATTTTTCTATCTACATAAAGTTAATCGAGATAAACGTTTGCATAAATATTTCATTACACATTTCGTTATAGTATAAAGGGATTAGCGATACGCAGTCAAATGTTTAAAAATGGGTCACTATACTCGTCTTTAAATTCCATACCCTTTCCATGACATCACAAGAAACAACTGAAAAGCGATAGCACTCATACTAAAATATTCAAAGCAATAATAAGGGATATCTCGGAAATTGCTGATGCCAGGACTATATTTCTGGTGCAGTACCATTCTATATATCTATGGTTTACCAGTTATACAAAATCCCTTCTGAATGAAGAGAGCTCATAAGCTAATTCCAGAAAATTCAAGATATACATTTTGTTATGTGAATATCTTGAATATGTGGTATTTTAATCAAAATGATTATATCGATTTTTGAGAAAATAAAAATTCGCTTATTACTTTCTCTACTACGTATAGTAAGTAGGGGAAGTATTGTATTCCATCCAAAAATTGGATACCAAGATTTCACCGGAAATATATGTTTTGAGGCCCCCTGAATCCAAAAAAAGCATTTTTGGAAACATGTCCGTGTGTGTGTCTGTGAACAGCATAACTCAGAAACGAAAAGTCGGATAAACACCAAACTTGGTATTTAGGTTCAGTATCTTCCAGAGATGCGACACGAAGGTTTTTAAGAAACCCCCCACCGCAGATTACCCTTTACATGGAACATTTTTCGAAAATTTTAATTTTCTCAAAAATGGTTCTAACGATTTTGATTAAAATTCATATGTTTAAGATATTTTGATGACAAATGAAATGTATATCTCGAATTTTCTGGGAATGTCCCCAAAAGTATTCTTCATTGTGAATGACTTTTGCAAAACTGTTAAACCATAAGAGATAGATAAAATTTTACTACACAAAAAATGTAGATCGCGTTAAAATACACAATTTATGATATATACATTTTTTGTTGTTGAGTGAACCATTTTCGAGATATTGCTTATTGTTCCCTTAAATTTTCCAATACTTTTTCTCAAATGGGAATTCGTTATTCATTTTTTTATGTCCTGAACATGCAAAGAGAATGGAATGCTCCACATAGCAACCAGTTCTTAAAATATTTGACTATCGCGTAAAGTCTACCATATTCCCCTTGCATCTACAAGAAAATTAGCAATAAGATTAAAATCTCGATTAACATGAAGCATATGCTGAAGGGGCGCCCGCCTGACAGCACACGTAGGTAGGTCGTAACTGAGCAGGCCCGAAACGATGCTAGGGAATAAACCTCTAGAGCCGCATTTACCGTCCAGCCGCAACCCGCCGAACATCGTCGCCCGGTCCTACAGCCCTAAAACAGATGACAAGGAACATGATGAGTGCAGGGAATGAGGGGCAGGAAAGTCGTAGTAGAAGATGAACAGCATCGCCTGCCGACCCGGAGAAACCACGAGAAACCATGGGTCATAGTGCGATCGCCGGGGATCGAACCTGGGACTTCCCGTTTGCGAATCGCACACCTTACAGCGAATTTCGTTTTAGAGTTATACTGTTACAGACACAGACTGGCACCAGAAGGGCTTTTTTTTCTTCAAAAATTACATTTTTTGGATTCACCCGAGTCTCAAAACATATTGTATTTCTGGGGAAACTTTGACATCGAATTTTTTGGTGGAATACAATATTTTTTCTACTTACTATATTTAGATGGCAGAAATGGTTTAGAAAGAGCTGAGGGGTCTTGTCGGTCCAGATGTCTTGATATTTAGGTTTGAGAGATTACCTTGTCACAAGGGCTCAATTGCAGCTAATGCTGACCCGCAGAGATAACAACAGAGTAACGTAATGGCTCTGTCTTAGGTCATTATAGAGATTTGTTAAGCGTCTCGAGAGGTTGCTCTGATCAACAGATGTCGCTAGCCTCAATAGAGTGCCATTACATGCTTGTTAAAGGAAACAATATCCCACTGTGTGCTGGATGTGCGAACTGCGCTCCTGTTTCTCAGACTCTACGTAGGTACTTAACTGTGGGAAACACGTCACAACTTTAAATATTGCGGTTGTAATTTGTGTACATAATGACTCTCAGAAAAATTTAGGTACTTAAAGACGAAATAATGTCAGTTTTTGAACCTGGAAAACGTCTTTAACTTCATACTTGACCCAGAGTAAATCACAAGGGAAAGAAGTAACGTAGGTGGAGTGTTATACATGCATATCCTTTGTATTCGATTTAATAACCTCCACGAAGGAAACGTTGTCACATTGACATCCAGTTTCGTTTAGAAGCTATTACTTTCCCTCCACGTACACTGGCGTGCATAAACAGTAGCCCATTCCCCTATATTACAATAGTTTTTTTCCCTCCGTAAAGTTTTCTCCTTCAGGGAAGTTTTGTCTCACTCAGGCAGTATCAGTTCTCTATGGGACAGGCCTGAAAAACAATTCAAGGATACAATAACTGACCAGTGACGATGGTTATAACCTAAGTGGAATGAAGGGGTGGTTTGGATACCATATCTATGAAAGTGTTTCACTAAGATTGTCACACAAGGAAAGGCTAAACCAATTACAAACAATTTGGGCTTCTATTGGGCGAGATGAATAATTATTTGCACGTGTGGTTAAATTTAACGACAGCTAAGATGTTTACATATACCAGAGATTTCATCAGCAACATGGAGACGAAGGTTAAAGTTGTTGCTGCTACTAAACGGCAATAAGAAAACAGGCATTAAGGAAACGGTAGTGCAGAATGAAAATATAAGGTTAATGTTATCCTTCGGAAGTTCAGCCATACTTGGGGGAGGTAGAGTACCCTGCCAATCCGTGGCTAGAATTATGTTTGAAAAACAGAGGCTGTCACGCTGGTAGGGGGTGTGGCTAGATATTGTTATAACACCAATATAATCAGCTCCGTTCCATTATGGGCCACATTTTATGCACGCCGGTATACCTTCTAGACAGAGAAGGTATTGATTCCACCCAAAAATTGATGTATAAATTTCACATAGCGTATGTTTTGAGGCCCCTAATTCCAAAACAAAAAACATTTTTACTTTCTCAACTACTTATCTTGTCGCGGTATTCTGTTCGTGTTATCTTATTTGCTGAGCGCCTGTTATTGTTTTACTATTTTGAATTTTGGGTTCTTTGTCCTCCGGCTAGCTATTATTACTCAGTCGAGCAAATATCTCTTGAACAAGGTGTGTAAACGGAAAGGAGTTGTTACTAAAAGATAACACTGATAAAAGAATTTGTTTTTACACTTTTATTGCCGTCACACTTAATTAATTTCACATATTTAATCTTGATACACGCCTGACTGAAACTGTTATGTTTTCGAGTGTAACTACAATAACTTATTTGCCGCGCACTAATAATTCGCGTATTTCACATTTTGTGACTAACTTTACGACTCGAGAGATTCTGTAGAATTGCGTAATGTGTACTTCGTGAATGCTTCCTTAGAACTGCCTGACGTGTAACTCGCGAGAGAGATTTCTTAGAACTGCGCAACGTTTGCCTTGTGAATGATTCTGTAGAACTGCGCGATACTTACCTCTGGCTCAAGAATTTATACTCCCTCATCCCGATATGCCTAAACATTATAATAGAGCTGCTACTGGTTAATAAATCGCGCCAACATTAGCGTCTGTTTTATAAGCCAATCAAAATTACAAACACATATGCTCTAGGGAAGATATTCCCTCCATTTCCAAAGAAAGGCACGCTACCCTGACGTCATTTGTTTGTCTCTTCTGATTGATAAATAACTCACCCCCTCGCTTCATTGTTACCCGCTCCTATTGTCAGTTTCAGTGAGGCCGTGTAAACTTATTTCCTAACAATGCTTATAGCTAACAAACATCTAAAATCATAGTCATACAATAATGTTAGTTTACACTACAATCATTGTGGCATTCACAGTGTTGTGATATAAAATACTGCCCCAATCTTGGTAATTAGAGGAAATATTGCGTTCCATCCAAAAATTCGATCCAGATTTTGGAGTCCCTAAATAAATAAATAAACAAGCACTTACAGAAAAGGTTCATTTTTTGTGTCTGCGAACAGCTTAACCCAAAAACAAAAATTCCAATAAATACTAAAGATGGTATTTTAGGTATCTTCCAAAGATGAGACACGAAGATTTTCAAGAAAATACCTTCACCCCAAATTATCCTTTAAGTGTACGATTTTTAGAAATTTTTCATTTTTTCAAAAATGGTTTAAACGAATTTGATCAAAATACCTACCATGTTAAAGATATTTTCACAACAAATAAAATATATATATATATATATATATATATATATATATTGAAACTTATGGATAGAACCTGTTAAGATATCTTCATTCCGAAGGAATTTTGTACAACTAGTAAATGATAGGAGTTAGATAAAAGCCTACTACAAAAATGTATATTTCTTTAAAACACACGGTTTATTTAAAAATCTTATTTTGTGGCATCAAAATAGATATCCATTATATTAGTTTTAATTACTTTCAGTGTCACATACATAGTGGATAGAGAAAGTAGTGCATTCCACCCAAAAATTCGATATCGAGGTTTCACTGAAATACATATTTGGAGACTCCTTGATTCTATAACAGTTGGTCAAATACACAACTTGGTACTTAAACTCAGCATCTTTCAATCTTGCCACATGAAGATTTTCAAGCAAATATCCTCACCCCAAACTACCCTTTACATGGAAAAAGTTTTCGAGGTTATTTATTTTCTTAAAATGGTTCAAACGATTTTGATAAAAATACCATAGGCTTAAGGCATTTTCAAGATAAACAAATCTAGATCTTGAATTTTCTGGAAATGGCGTGTTGTTAAGTCCTCTTCATTCTAACGGAGTTTTGTATAATTTTGTGTAAGTGGTAAGCCTTAAGAGATAGATATGTAAGATTTCTTAAAACAGATAATTTATTTCAAATAACTTAAATTTTGTGGCATCAACCGTTTACTAGATAACCGTCATTATTGGTTTGAATTTTTCAGTACTTTTGTAATATTTTTAAAGCAGTGTCGCTATTCAGTTGTTTCTCGCGATACAATACAAAGAATATGGAATTTCAAGCCAGTACAGCCATTTGCACATCTAACTATGGATTCGATTTTCTTGAGCCCTCTTGTACCTACAAAAATTGTGCAATGAGACGATTTCTGCAAAGGTTTATCTTGATTAGATATAGAAGTAAACGATAGTGAGTAGAGAAAGTCACGTGTATGTGTTTTCAATTCAAATACAGGGCCGGCTATAAAAATGGCTCTAGTATTCTAAGGTTTTTCAACAGGAATATTTTAGTTGGTGTCAACATAGCAAAGGCAGGATAGAGCGAATATAGGGACATACACGGGAAATAGACTAACGGCAAGCAGATCCGGGGCGGCAGGCACAGACGCAGGCGGGGTCCCTAACGTCTGCAAATATTACATCCTGATGCCTGCGGGACTTCCCCACACAGGCCTACCTCTCCCTATGGAGAGGTCTCTCTGAGAGCCATAGACAGATAGTTCCTCCAAGCAAACTACACTGGCACACGCCTCGTCCGCCATTCACTCGTCTGATCTTTGAAATGAGAGGAAATGGAGGATAGGAAATTTCACGGCACTGTATAATCTACCCCAGAAATCGCCAACCAACCAGGAAAAACCGCGAAAAGAAAGCCAAGGTCAGAGTGACCGGACTAACGTGAATTGAACCCAGGAACTCCCAAATGCACGTTGATGCGGAACCATCCCGCTCAGTTCGTTTGAAAGTTATGGTGTACACAAGCAGAGAGGCGAACACATTTTGCTAAACCTTTTTGGGAGATGTTTTAGTTGGATTCAAAACACATTTGCGGTGTAATTTCGATATCGAATTTTTAGATGGAATGCAATACTTCCTCTACCAACTATAGGTAAGTGGCAAGGAAAGTGAAAAGGTTCTCAAAAACTGAAATTGATGCTTTAATGTAGTTTTTGTGGTCAAATAAATAATTGTTTTATTATTTATTGTAAAATATGATAGGTTTAAAACTAGAAAATAATTGGTACCGCTGTCTCCAAAATTGAGCTTAATTTACTGTGAACCGCCAAATTTCCTCTAGAGATTTTATGGGATGAAACTATACCATGAAGCTTGTAAATTATTCAAAAATGCATTTAATATCATGATAAGGAAGTAAACTTCCGTGATTCCTGAATTTCCATGGCTTACACACGCGTGTATTGGTAGCGTGGTCTCAAAACTATCTTGTGTAGCGATCACAAAAACTGTTAATGTATTAAAAGCAATTACACTGTCCGTCATTTCCTTGATTATCAATGATCTACATCTGGCAGTTTAATCACACTTTTGTATTCTTTGTGTGCATTTTATACAAAATACGTATTCTGGGTATTCTGAATTGTTTTCCATTATCGTGCTGATCTGGTATTAAAAATGCAATGTGATACCGACATGTTTCAGAAAAACGTCGTATACCACACTTTTCGTTCATACCGTGTACTAGCATATATTATAGGAATGAATCATCTCTCAATGAAGTTCGGAATATTCTTTCTATGCGATGTGAGCATGCGAGAAGTAGACTTGGTGAAACCAACATTAATATTGCTTCCTTCTGACGAGAAAATACCAAGGGGTCCACCAGTCTGCTTAAAACACCCGCAGCTTACATTTTACGTACTAACTTCTGTGTTGAAACTCCAGAAGACCGAAGTAATCATTATCGTTTCAAATATGGAGACTAATTCAAAGAACACTTTATGTATAAAAATAGTTATTTTTTATTTTATAAAAATGGCTCTAATTATTTTGATTAAAACACCGTATATTCAAGATATTTACATGATAATATCATGTGCTTATTAAATTTTATACGAATACCCTGTGAAGTCCTCTTTATTCGGAATGATTTTTGTATGATTTTGTATAACTGGCAATCGATAATAGATAAAGAAGAACTTACAACATAAAATTACATGTCTCTTTAAAATATTTATTTTATTTCAAATAAAGTTTCTTGAGGCACAAGCCATTTCCGAGATATTAGTTATTTGCTTGAATTTTCAATACTCCGTAATTGGTCACCATTCAGTTATTTATCTTGCAACGGAAAGTGTGGGCTTTTTAAGACAGCATATGACGACCCGCTGTTTAAAAATTGGACTATGCCTTCAGTCTCCTGTTTGAATGACTTACATCCCCAAGGACTTAAAAGCCAATGCCTAAGTTCAGACGCCAGTCGGGGAGCAGACAGACTTTTGGATCGGATAGAGGAACCAGGATGAGTGATCAGCCCGAAGCCCAGTATAGTGCGAGGAAGGAGATGATGTAAATGATAGTGAAATGGATGAAAGAGAAGGTGATGATGGAGCAGTTTGTTATAAATAGATAAGATAGACAAATGATAAAGATATAATAGATAGAGAGATAGATAAAGATAGATAGATATAGATAGATAGCTATAGATAGACAGATAGATATAGATACATAGAGTGAGAAAGGTTATTGTCTTTACGTTGTTTGCCCCACGTTGGGCGCCAATTTGAGAAAGGTGTATTTTAGAAGGAGTTTTATCGTATTTCAACTGTTGGGGAGCCGAACTTGTAGTAGTTGCAACCGCACGTATAGTAAACAGTTTCCGGTAGCCTTCGCCCCAAATGTGCTTTCAGGTGGCCTTTGCCCCAAGTTTAAAAAAAATAACTTTGTAATTTAACTGTTTCTTTAAATATTATATATTTATGTTTGCCTCGGCTGCGTCAGTATTATTGTTAGAGACATGGATGTCTTGGCAGGGTTGTGGTACGACTAAGACTGTAGGCTTACACAGATTATAATTTTACTTCACTCCTTTTATTAATACTTGATACGATTTAAATAGCACTTCACTGACATAGAGAGCTGTGGCATTCTTTAATTAATTACTTGCAATTTTTAACACGTAAAGCTATTTTTTTTGTCTCACACGAAGACGTATTAAATCTCTTGAGGACACTTTTTGCGTCTGGTTAGTAACACTGTCTGCAACCAACTGAACTGATTTCAACCGACTAAACTTGTAAATTTCTGTATTTCAAGTCTCTGATTGGCTATTCCTAATCCACTAGAATACCTTCATTTAACTAAAGCTTTTTCTGGTTGTTGATTGGCTATTTTTATAAACTGTCACTAAAATTACATTATTGCTTCCAAGAATCACAAGTAACATTTAAACTTTCTAATTCATTATTGCCTCAAGGTTACCTCATTGTTATCTCATTGTTAGCAACTTTTAACCTATTATTCTCACAGCTCCTACATTATTAAATTACGTAATACATTCACATAACATTATTACACATGGATACAATAATACAAACATATACAATGACTGTTATATATACTTTTTATATATTTTTGCACACACATATTGCTTTAAGGCGGGCTGTTATTGAATTTATATTTTATATAATCATTTTAGTGTTATAAACACTGCCTCAAGAGAGATAAATAGATAGGGATATATAGATAAGGATAGATAGAGAAAGATAAATAAATAGAGGTAGGGAGATAGATAGATAGATAGACAGAGAGAGATAGAGAGATGGCTAGATAGAGATAGATAGATAGATAGATAGATAGATAGATAGACAGATAGATATACAGACAGGCAGGCAGGCAGGCAGAGACAGATAGAGAGGTAGATAGAGAGGCATATAGATAAATAAATAGATAGACATATATCACAGATAGATATATAGATAGACATATAACACACACATATATAGTATATAGATAGATAAATAGATAGATAGACAGACAGACAGATATATAGATAGATAGATAGATAGATAGATAGATAGATAGATAGATAGATAGATAGATAGATAGATAGAAGTAAATATCTAACTGCTCCGCAGAGCACCTACTTTTTCAGAGCTTGCGTATATTATGATCCACTGACTGACCACAAAGCACGGTGCCGTTGTCTGGAAACCGACCACGAAAATATTACATGTTGATCGCGTCACCTGATATGACAAGACCCTCCTGAGTGGTCTTCTGCCTTGACCGTATCGATGCTCCATCCTCACGTGTAGCTTATCGGATATACATCACCAAGCCTTAAAATACCTCACGCAATGCGACCAACGCACTTTAATCACACAGAAATCAATCCGCTAGCAGTGAAAACCACAGCTGCTATACACAGCGTCATTTGTGAATTTTCACAGTCCATCCACTTTAATTATAGGTGTATAAATTTCACGATAAATTTCATTGTCTTGTAGAAGATCTTGTTCACACATCAACAACTTTGCTGGGCATGTTGGTTAAACGTTGCTGATAAACTGTGTGTGTCATAAATTATAGAAACAGCCTTGTAGATGTAAAAGCAAACCAAAGCACAATGTTATCTTATTTTTCCTTTGGCAGACAATGAGCAAAATTATTATTGATAGCATTCCGTGGTGATTCCGTCATAAACTTTAATGAATAAGCTGGACACCTCGAATTATAGGGTGGAGTAGAGTGACCTGGTCCGTGATTTCAAGTTACCGATGCAGAGGGCATAATGTCTAGGCAAGTGTCTCTGGGTACAGACGGTGGATAAAGAAATATTCCGTGGTTGGCATGATGTTGGCTTCGCAAACAGAGTGCGTATGTAGTACAAGATAAGTCGACTTTATAAAAACGGTCATTGTGATCCGTCTCTTAGTTATGACCATTTCGGAATTTGAGGTAAAATCATTTTTATTTTCGAGTGTCCGAAGAACTTATTTTGTGTCACTGTAGGCCAGAAAGTGGTGGCTTTTGTTTGCCATTTTCCTTTTTCAGCCTTTTTACTTTCTCTACCCCGTACATAGTAGTAGAGAAGGTATTGCATTTAGCTCGAATATTCAATACGGAGATATCACCAGAAATACTGATTTGAGGCCCCCGAATAAACAAAAAAGCGTTTTTAGAAAACGGTACGTGCGTGTGTCTTTGTCTGTGTGTGTGTGTCTGTGAACAGCATAACTCAAAAACCAAAAGTTGAATAAATACCAAACTTGATATTTAGGTTCAGTACCTTCCAAGGATGCGACACGAAGATTTGAAAGAAAAGCTACTACCCAAGTACCCTTTACATGGAACATTTTTCTAAAATTTTGATGTTTTAAAATGGCTTTAACGATTTTGTTTAAAATACCATATGTTCAAAATATTTACATTAAATAATTTGTATATCTTGAATTTTCTGGGAATAGCCTGTGAAGTCATCTTAATTCGAAGAAATTTTTTGTATAATCTTGTATAACTGGTAAACATTAAGCGATAGACGAAAACATACCACGTAAAAAATGTAGATCTCTGAAACACGCAATTTATTTCCAATAAGTTTTTATTGGCATGTCATATCTGAGATATCCGTTATTAAAAGTTCGAATTGTTCATTTCTTGGTTATTCTCTTAAAGTCCTGTCAACATTCAGTTGTTTCTCGCGATTGCAAAGAAACGGTGTGGAATTTTAAGGCTAGCATGTAGCGTCCAGTTGTTAAACATTTGACTATCGCTGTTCTCTTTATATCTATAAGGAAATGTGTGATGCAAAGGTTCATTTGGATTAAAATGAGTAAATAGAAAAATAAGCTTTAGTAAGAATAGTTTGTATACCCACTAATAAACATAGAGGTTAGAGAAAATCATTTGAATGTATTACATCATATTTTTTGGCTTAGTAGTTCTCTATAACCTTTCTTTAGCTTTAACGTTTCCTTTCTTCTTATTATATTTACTACATTTTAACTGCTCTTTCTCAATTCGAACACAGAACAATGTTTTATACGGATTAACATAACCTACAAAAATATGACTGAAAAAGAAGCCTTTTATTCATAAATGTTTCATGCATTTTTACATTAATTTTGTGCTTTTTAAGCAAAATTGTTTAACACTATTTCAAAGTACATCATTTGGGTTTTACATGATAAATTAAATGTATCTATCTCTCTCTGCAACATGCATATATTAAGTGTACCAACAAGTGTAAATAAGACAATTTGGAGGAAAATGACACACATTCCCTTTTAAAAATGATTGAAGTAATGAAGATGATGCCTAATTCCAAGAATTATATTCAATATTTAAACATGTAATTAAAACAAAAGTATTAATCAATATGCATCCTATTTTGTTCTTTTTACACTTATTAGGTCCTTTTAGGATAATTTTTACATGTCTTTTTTGACAGTTTATAAGTCTTCAACTTCCTAGTCCTGGTATAATTGATATAAAACCATTTTTATTATAAAATACACATAACTAATTGTAAAATTGTACATAAAACAAATCACCACGTCACGGTGCACTGTACAATTAATACCAAATTCTGAATTACTAAACAATATCTGAAAAGCAAAGATAAATTGTTACATTAGCAGAATAAAAATTCAAACTTTCTACACAAATAACATTTATCTTTAATACAAACTAATTAACTTCTACCACTTGATCAAATCTTAACGCCGGCATTTTTTTATCTTCTGCAGTTGACCATCACTGCATAAAGATACGTTTAAACATGGAGGATGCATAAGTATCGGACAGTTATTATATCCTGGGATGAAATAACTATTCTGAAATAAAAAGAGAGTTATTGGAATAAATCCCACAAGGAGCTTAGGAGTTAAAAAATGTGTTATATTCACACGACCTTCTCTACTCACTATTTTAGGTACTATGCTTATAAGAACCTGATTATTTACCTACTTCTTGTTAACTGAGATAATGTTTCCTTACACGTTTACACACTTCGTTCTAGGAATAAGAAGGCTAAAGCAAAAGTGAGATTTTTGAAAGCGGGTCATCATGACTTTGAAATTTCATACTCTTTGCATGATGAGGAGAAAAACGAAAAGCGACTTTCCAGTTTACCTAACATACAATTTAATTACATTGTTGAAAATATTTGCCTCTATTTAAAATTTAAGAATGCTCCTAGACTTTTGTAGTCCATGTTTTGAGCAGGATAAGTTACTGACGCTGATATAACATTTGGTACTAGAAATAATAATTTTATCTAATGAATTTATTCTGTATTTTTTTTCGTTTGTGTAACTTTTATTGTCCTGGTTTAAAAATCAACAGTTCATTTAGTAACACCTTTTGCGTTACTAGTTTATAGTTTATATGACAAACTGAGTGCTTTAACTCTTTGCGTAATAAGATTTTGTCCATCTCCTACGGTTGTACAAAATTCCTTCCGAATGCAGAGGACTTGTTACGCTATTCCCAGAAAATTCAAGTTATACGTATTATCTGTCATGCAAATATCTTAAACATATGGTATTTTAATCAATATCACTAGTCATTTTTGAAAAATAAAAAACAGCGAAATATTTTCCATGTACAGGTTATTTTGGAATGGATGGATTTTCTTGAAAGCCTTCGTGTTGCATCCTTGAAAGCTGCTGAAATTAAACACCAAATTTGATACTTAACCGACTTTTCGTTGTTGAGTTATGCTGTTCACAGATATACACACGCACGTTTTTTTCTAAAAATACTTTTCTTATTTTATTTAGGGATCCTCAACTTTTGGAGGTTGAATGCAATACTTCCTGCTTAACATAGATTAATCCCCACAAAAATAAAGAAAATAAATATAAGAAAAAGTAAATTAAGAAGAGAGAGCGTGAGAGTAATATATAAATATTTGGAGAGCATTTATTGAAGTAATAGGAATGATAGAAAATAAAGAAATAAGAAGCAGAGTAAGAATAGAGAAGAAAGATGAATTAGTTATATTGTTGTAGGAGCTTGCACCACGTATAGACGTCAGTTTGAAGTAGGTAGTTTGTTATGTTATTTGCCCCACGTTTAAAAAAAATATTAACTTTGTAATTCAGCTGTTTCTTTAAATATTTAATATTTATGTTTGCCTCGGCTGCATCAGTATTATTGTTAGAGACGTGGATGTCTTGGCAGGGTTGTGATGCGACAAGAATGTGGGCTTACACAGATTTTAATTTTTAATTCACTCCTTTTTATTAATCCTTGACACAAATTAAATAGCACTTCACTGATATCGAGAGCTGTGAGATTATTTTTATTAAATCATTACACTTTTTTAATACGTAAACTATTTTCGTCTTACACGAATATGTAATTAATTTCTCGAGGACACATCTCACGTTGATTAGTAACTCTGTCTGCAGGCAACTGAACTGATTTCAACCGCCCAATCTTGTAAATATCTGTATTTCAAGTCTCTGATTGACTAGTCCTAATCCAATAGAATACCTTCATTTTAACTAAAGTTTTTTCTGGTTGTTAATTGGCTATTTTTATAAACTGTCACTAAAATCACATTATTGTTACTCCAATAATCAGAAATAGTATTATTAAACTCTCAAACTCATT
This sequence comes from Deroplatys truncata, assembly GCA_030765065.1. Classification (NCBI taxonomy): domain Eukaryota; kingdom Metazoa; phylum Arthropoda; class Insecta; order Mantodea; family Mantidae; genus Deroplatys; species Deroplatys truncata. The sequence goes on from CM060985.1 coordinate 50,320,702, forward strand.
ATTGCCTTAAGGCTACCTCATTGTTGGCAACTTTTAACTTTTTATTCTCACATCTCCTACATGATTAAATTACGTAATATATTCACATAACATTATTGAACATGTATACAATAATATAAGCATATGCAATGACTGTTACATACATTTTACAAATTATTACATACATATATTACTTTAAGGCGGGCTGATATTGAATTTACATATTATATAATTAGACTGAAATGATTTAAGTCTTAAAAATACTGCCTCAAAGAAGGGGAATGGAAATAAGCAAATCATAGAGGGCGGAAGAAAAAGAGATAGGAATTAAAGATGAACAAAACCATGAAACATAGGAAAGAAAAATTAGGGACGTCAGAGCAGAAGAAAACTAAAAAGGCTGAAAAAAAAGGAAATACACAAAAAGATAAAAAGAGAGAAAAGTACAAAACAGAAGGGTTAAAATAAAGAACAAGTGACAGAAAAACGTTTCGGCAACAGTCCAGCTCCATTAAAGAACTGTGGCGTGAAGAGTTATCCCTAGGGAAGCCTTCTTGATAACGAAAGGTAAAGGACACATTATCTACACGCGCGTTACATGACACACGCAGCGTGCTTGTCACCGAGTAGGAGTAGAGGTTTCACTCTACCAGAAAATTAACGGGGTTGTTGGAGAGCGGTCATCCTCGTTTTTATGGCTCTCTCTATGGTCGCTAATAATTTCCGTCAGACTGCTCGTTCGCTGCCTGCCAGTGGCGAGTATCTGCAACAGACCCTCAGGCCGATTGGCAGGAGCAAAGATGTTACATGTATCGACTGCAGTGCAAGTTATGAGGGCAGCTCGCAGTTACTTTATTGGATGTACTTTCTCTAATTACTAAAGGTTAAAAATCTGCACTTTTAATCCTGTCTCTTACTCACATTATTAAAATGGAGATGCCTCAACTAGAAATGGGATGACAGCAATACCGCTACAAGATAACAGGACTACCTCCCTAAGCATTTGTTCACAACAGTCATATTCGGGTGTTCTGGCTTTAATTAACAAATGTTTGCCACGAGTACATCAACATATCCAGCATGAACACACACGATTTCCATACTCCTAAGTTTTCAGGAACCATGATATAGTTACACGATTTCACACCAACCACGTAATCATTGCATATCGCATTTGGCGCATTTAGCTCGATCACTACAGCTCTTCACCTCACGTTTATCTTCCTACAAGACAGATCAACACCATAAAGAAATAATTTCTGTGATGCCGCAAAGTGAGTCCCTCACAAAATATAGATAATTAGATAAGCTCTGATCACAAAAACAAGTTAAGTAAAATCTGAACAACTTAACAATTTGATTAAGCATAACAAAATCACAAGAATTAAAAGAATTTAATGCTACCTAAAACGGTAAAAGGATCTCGCACACTACACAGAAAATCAAATGACTTGACCAAAACAAAATCAATGATACAAAGTTAGCAATGTAAATAGGAATGGCTCAGGAGCAAAGTCTGTGGCCCACATTCGGGAGGTCCCGGGTTCAAATCCCGTGAGCCGCCCAATCTGTCTGAGGTATTTTATTGGTTTTCCTCAGTCGCCAAGGTTAATACCGGATTGGATATTTAATACCACGACCCAAAGTTTCACCTTAAGTCTAAAACAATAGTAAAAGGAAAAATAAGTGGTACTAGCGAATAGTATGCCATCTATCTACAGACCATGTGAGGAGTTAGACTGGATGGCTCCTTAACGCCATCTGCACGGCACGAAGCAGAAGTACCGGCTGCCATGCGTTGGGGTCTCTGTGGACACGTGACGAAGCAAGATGGCATTTCCAGGGATGAGACCTAGAAGGCTAACTGTCCGTCTTTCTGTGTGGGGGCGGCAGTTGGACTGGACGATACCCTAATGCCATCTGCACGGCATGAAGCAGGTGATTACACGGATGAGACCTAGAAGGCTAGCTGTTCGTCTTTATATGGGAGCGGCACGAAGCAGAAGATTCTGTAGCTATGCGCTAGGTTCTCTGTGACACGTGACGGAGCGAGTGGTTACAGGGATGAGACCTAGAAGGCTAACTGTCCATCATATATCGTTCTAAGGCTTATCTACCAACAGATCCGTCGCGATATGTCCAGGGAGTTAAAGCGACGTAAAATGAAACTGAGAGAAAAAAACGTAAATCACATCTATGGCTCTGCAAAATAACCACATTTTAATGCTGAAACATCTGCTAATCGAAAAATGGCAACGGGAAATCCAGATGAATACCGAAGGAGAGTGCCCACCCATACTAACAGGATCAAACTCCTCGAGCCAGCTGAAGGGCAATTGGACCCACATACCGAAAACGACCGGCAAAACACACATACGGTGACTAATAGAAATAGAGTTGCTAACAATACCGCTCAATGACAGCTACCGAAATTATTTTGAATTCGTTAGCGAAATGACCCCATAAGAAAGAAAGTAATTTGCAATCAGCACAAATTCTATATCGAGATTTCACCGCAAATACACGTTTTAGGCTTCCTGACAAAAAAATAGTAGAGAATCCACCCGCGCGCATCTGTGAACAGCATAACTCAAAAACGAAAAGTTGAATGAGTACAAAAATTGATGTTTAAGTTCAGCATCTTCCAAGGATGCGGCACGACGATTTTAAAGTACACCGTTTACATGGAAAAAATGTTGGTAATTTTTTATTTTCTCTAACAATTTTCATTAAAAATCATATGTTTAAGACTTTTGCATGACAAATAAAACGTTTATCTATAATTTTATGGGAATAGACTCCAAATTCCATTTCATTAAAACGAATTTTGAATAACGGGTAAACCATAGGGTACAGAAAAAAATCTTACTACGCAAAAGCTGTAGACCTTGTTAAAGAACCTTTTTGTGACATTAGATATTTCCGATGATATGCGTTATTATTGGTTTGAATTGTTCAATACTTCAAAGTTTCTTTTAAAGTGCTGTTACTATTCAGTTGTTTCTCGAATGTCATGGAAAGAGCATGGAATTTGTTTCCTAAGAATAGTTTATAGATGCTACATAAAAATAAATGATAGTGCATAGAGCAAGTTACTACGATGCATCAGCTTTTTAGTAAAAGGTAAGAGCACGCATGCGTTTGTGTATCTGTCTGTGAATAGCACAACTCAAAGCCGAAGGGTTAGAAAAGCACCTCAGGCGGTAACGTCTATAGCCAGCAATCTGGACGTCGTGGGTTCGATCTCCGCGGCCGAGGTTCCTGACCCATGGGTTTTTTCAGGGGTTTCCCCGGGTCGCTAGGCGTATGCTGGGTAGTTTCATTATATCCACAAAATTTCCTGCCCCTCCATTTCTCCTCCATTCTCATTTCACTTCACCTTTCATCTGCTTGGTCCGCTTCAGGTTTGCAAATGTCGGCGGGGAAAAGAATGCTCTATGTAACTTTATTTCTCCGAAACCCGGGCCCTTCAGTGGAACGTGCAAGTCTGCAGGGGAGAGGGGAGATTCTATCTTGGAAAAGAAGGGACCCTGCCCTCTGCGTTGTCGTGCCGTCTGGTCCAGCCGCCCTCTGTCTCCTCTTACCTCATCCCTCCCTTCCTGGGTCGCCCCGTCAGGCACAAAAGACCTTTGTAGGGCAAGGTGCTAAGTCCCGCTCCTGTTCTAGTCCTACTTCTGGATGAGTGCCAAGCTTGGTACAACATCTTCCAAGGATGCAATACAAGGACTATCAGAAAACCCCCTCACAACAAACTACCCTTTATATGGAAGAATTTTCGTTGTTTCTTATTTTCTCAAAAACGCTCCAAAGATTTTAATTAAAATACCACACGCCTACGATATCAGCATGTTTCCTATTTAACTTTTGAAGACCTCTTCATATGAATGAATTTTGATAACTTTGAAAACTAATAAATCAAGATACACAAAAGCTTATTACAAAAATAAGTAGATCTCGTTAAAATACAGAATTATGTCAAAGCTTCCTGGCATCAACCCTTTCCTAAATATTCATGGTTATTGGTATGTGTTTTCAAATGCTTTATACTTTTTTCGCGTGCTAACTCGCTATTTTTTTCATGGTCATGCAAAGAGGGAATTTAAACGGTCTGCATTTTAAAGATATGAATGTCGCTTCATCCTCCTGTATACCTTTTGTACGTACAAAAATGTTTAATAAAAGCATATCTGTAAATGTTTGTCTCGATTAAAAAAATGAAATAGAAGAATAAGCTTTGTATGAATAGTTTTTAGAAGAATGGGTAGGGAAAGTTAGGTGAATGCAATACATAAGATTTGGTATTCTTAATCATGCTTCCAAGACGATTTTCTTTCTTTTGAAGGCTCTGATAAATTCTCCTTTCAAAAATTAGGAAGAAATATAAGCTTTCTGCATTTTCATAGATGTGCTATTGTTCTTTCGTTACGTACCTTTTTCAACAAAAGAATGTAGATGTTTTGGATGTTGGTAAATCTTTTCTGCTGAGTTTCTTCAGTCATGCCTTGTTATTTGCAGTACGTTTTCCATCTGGAAAACCACGAAGAAACATCCCTTCTGCGTCTTATCCTACATTTTTTGATTCTTAATATGCTACATCCTATTCTTCGTTTCTCAAGTAAAATCTTTCGGTTCAAGAGATCATAAATCTATTTGATACATGATCTCAACTGGATAAGGGACCAACAAAGGAGGAGTAAGTCGATCCTTCAAAAACAATTGATGAGGTATTCCAAACTGAAGAAGGAACAGCTATATTACAATAATGTAGTAAAAGTGGTAACAGCCTAAAGTGTTTACTCCATAGGTTCCTGTTATTCTGTAGTTAGTGGGATAAGGCAAATGTAGGGCAAGGTTTTCTACTGGTGAAACACACAGTAAAGGCATAATGTGTCTAAAGAAATAAACATAGACCACAATAATTTTACGTTCTTTTTAACTGGAAAGCAGAACACGCAGTAACTACTAAGTTCAAATTCGACTAAAGTTTAATCTAGATAGAGTGAGCAACGCAATCACCCATTCGGTGACTGTGACTTTGTGCAGTAAGCAACTGGAAAACCATGACTTTCCATTAAATCCAATTGGTTTGGATGGAGATTACCCATTTAATCACTGATCTTAAATGTTGAACTAATAAAATTTTTAATACCTACAACTGCTATACAAATGGTATACGACATCTTATAATGATAAAAGACCTGTGGGGTGATCAGATTCCCAGTGTTATAGAGTATTTGCTGTGGTTCAACAGGAAAATACTTGTCCGAATACTGGTTACCTGAGTGAGGCAGAAGGAAAGACCAGACAAGAAGGAGAAGCAGAAGAGCCAAAAGGATAAGGTATCTCCACCCTCCAGTGTTCAGCCGCCATTCAGACTGAAGTTTCTTCATTGAAACACCGCTGGAGGTGCTTCGGCTCTCCACCAGCAAGCGTCTCGGGGGCCGTTGAAGCCACTCGGTGCGCAACAACAGGAAGTAAGCTACGGTTTCTAGGCATCTCCTCAAAACCTTCGATCTTCACTAGTCAGCAGCGACAACCCAGTCCCTTTAGTGTAAGCGTACAGGATAAAGAAGTACTTTGAGGAAGCCACTATCACATTGCGTACCCATATCCCAGAGGAAAACAGCAGCGACAGCCTACTTGTAGGCGGATGAGCACCCTTGAGGCCTCAATCACCGAGCTTCGAGAGCAACAGGCATAACCGCAACACGACTGGAACAACTTTTGGTAAACTATAACTCCCTTTACAAAGGCTGCATCCTATTAAGAACTTCATGGAGCACCAGCACACAACCGGTGCTCAACGCACACTTCAACAGTTATAATGAATCATTAAAGTTATTTTCTCTATGCTTTCTCCTATTCTCTCCTCTCTTTCTTTGCCGTAAGCCACAATCGTCATTATTTTGTGCTATAGTGTCATGGCCTTGTGTCATGTCTATAGTTTAGACTTTCCAGCAAAGCGCTCTCGCCCTTCAGACGGCAGCCACCAAACTCCAATAATACCATATTGTTGCGACCTGAGTTGTTCAAGCCCGGATCTACACAGGAGGGGTAGCTCAGAAGAGAGGCCATCACTAGAGGAGATAGAAGGGCAGAATAAGTAATGCTGAATCCGTCCAACATTATGCCCAAGAGATTCATTATTACTGCCATCGGCCCTAAGGGCCTAGTCTAGCCATTTCAACAAATGCCTTGTCTGTGAGAGTTGTGCCTGGTCTTTATGATAACAAAACAACTATAATAAAACAATCTCGGCGACGTGGACGACAGCGACAGGGCTTCTGACAGAGTGTGTGTCCTCTTGGAGGTAGATTATATTGCGTTTAGGTGCTGACTATATACACAACAGCATTCTATTGCAATCGATTGTGATCTGTTCTAGTTTCAAAACTTTCTGACATGTTGCACAATTTACATGGTTCAGGTCTCGATGCAGGACCGTTACAATTTGCGGAACTCCTAAGCCAAACCATTTCTCTTGTTTAATTTTCTTTCTTCTCCCCATTCGCTTGTTTAAGAGAAAACAATAAAAAATCTGACTTGTAACATTCACACACATGACTTTGTCTACCAATTCCTCAACAAACTATTACAAAGTATTATAAAAGCATATTCTTCTACTTCATGTTAGTGATAAACAGTTGCAGAAATGGTTTTATTGAGATTTGTTTGTAGGTTAAAGGGATTAAGGAAGTAGCAGGCTTTAAGTATTAGTCAAGTCTCTTAGGAATAGGTAGCTATGTTATGACTTTGAAATTCCGTTCTCTCTGCATGATCACGAGAAAAAACAGAATAACGACTTTGTAGTTGAAAACAGTATAAGTATTTGAAAATTCAAACCAAGAACAAGGAACATCTCGAAAATGCATTTGGCATAAGCTGTGTGTTTAACAAGAGCTACATTTTTTGTGTAGTGCGATTTTGTCCAAGGCGGCGCCGTGGCCGAGTGGTTAGACCGCTCGCCTCTCATGGAAGCGACCCAGGTTCATCCATTTCATCATCATTTCGTTTCATCTACTTCCATACCAGGATCGGGCTGATCACCCATCCTGTATATTCTTTCTGATCCATGAGTGTCTGCTCCTCGACGGGCCTCTGACCCCAGGCACCCGCCTGTAAGTCCTGGGGGGGGGGTGTAAACCCTACCTACGAGGAGGTTAAACAGAGAAAGAAGAAGAAGAAGATTTTGTCCATCTCTTCCGGTTGTATGATTACAATAAAGTTACTCAGAATAAAAATGACTTCACAGACTATTCCCAGAAAATTCAAGATATACTTTTTATTTGTCACGAAAGTATCTTAAATATATGGTATTTTAATCAAAATCGTTAGCCATTTTTGAGAAAATCAAACATTTCAGAACATATTCCATGTAAAGGGTAGTTTCGGGTGGAGGGTTTTCTTCAAAATCTTCATGTCTCATCCTGGAAGATCAGAACTTAAACACCAAGTTTTGCATTTAACCGGCTTTTCGTTTTTGGCTTACACTGTTCACACATACATGCGCCTGCGCGGAGCTTTGTTCTAAAACTGACTTCTGTATTCAAGGGTCTCAACATGTATTTTCGGTAAAATCTCGATATTGAATTTTTGGTCGAAATGCAATCCTTCCCTTGCTTATTATTCATAGGTAGTAGAGAAAGTAAAAACTCTCTCCAGTTTGCTTGTTTTTGAATGTCACACACGAGGAATTAAGTGTTTTCAGAATTTACTGCGTCTACACAAGAAATCAGCCCACAATTTACATGATACATGAACCAATTTGTAATGTGAACCCTAGTTCGTGTTTTATGTTTAACTAATCCACCGAAATCTTGTATGGCGATCTCAAATAGATTGCTGGAAGCCATGGGAACACGGGTGCTGTCGCCAGTGTTTCAGAAAGCAATGAGGCCTGGTGAACGCCACTGCGGGAGATACTCAGCAGACTGGAAGGCGATGTGGTCTGGCCACTGGACAGAGATGGTCCCTACGCTCGGAAGCATCGTGATGCATTTAAATGGAGGCTGTCCATGTCGTAAGTCAATTTTATATTTTTCGCAGTGGCACTCACTGAAAAGGATTGAAGAGGGGTGAGTCACTATCAACCCGCCCTTCATCATTCCGGTACAGCTTCCGCCTGATAGTTCTTTTGTTTCAGGCTAAATATGGGCTACAATAATGTGCAAGGTACACACATAAAAGCAGGCAAATAAAAATGTGCTGAGCTATGGTTGGTTATATGACCATATCATGCGAGATTCGGTACAGGGATTCTCAAAAGCTTACTTTACTGTCAGTGGCACTGTAACACGTGCATCGCGAGAAGTGTCAAAATCCATTCGTGCTAGCTTTTGATTTCCTCAAAAGTTGGGAATATAAGGAAGTAGTCTTTTTATTTTATTTTTTTTACTTTTTGGTTTTTGCTGTTTTAAGTAATTAACGTCAGTTCTTACTGCATACAGGCGGCGAGCTCTGATGATATATGAAATGATAATTTGGAAAAGAAATTTGGAAAGGAAACTTTCAGGCCTAACTTCAAGGTACCTTCCCGGCATTTGCCAGTTATGAGGAAAACAGCTCAGTCAGGGAGAACGGTCCTGACGGTATTTGAACCGAAGACCTTCCCTTCACGAAGATGTATATACTAAAGTTTGAATACTGGGACTTGGGGGATGTTATCTTAAAATTAATTTGAAAACGTTTTGTGGTTTACCACAAAAAATGCGAGTTAGTTCGGGATTTTTGCTTTCTCTACTACGTATAGTAAGCAGGGGAAGTATTGCATTCCACTCAAAAATTCGATAACGAGATTTCACCGGAAATACATGGTTTGAGGCCCCCTGAATCCAAAAAAGATTTTCAGAAAAAGCTCTGCGTGTGTCTGTATGTGTCGAGTAAAAAGTCGGATAAATACCAAACTTGGTATTTAGTTTCAGTATCTTTCAAAGATGCGACACAAAGATTTTCAAGAAAATCTCCCCCACCCCAGACTGCCCTTCACAGGAAATATTTTCCAAAGTTTTGATTTACCCAAAAATGGCTCCAATGATTTTGATAAAAATATCATATATTTAAGATATATTCATGGCAAATGAAATGTATATCTTGAATTTTCTGGGAATGTCCCCAAAGTCCTATTCATTCTGAATGACTTTTGCATAACTGGAAAACCGTAAGAGATAGACAAAAGTTTACTACACCAAAAAATCTAGAGTTTGTTAAAACACACACTTTATGTCATAAATTTTTTGGCCTTGTAAACCGTTTCCGAGATAGTTCTTGCTATTTGTTGGAGTTTTCCAATACTTATACGTTTTCTCAAATGGGAATTCTAATTCGTTTTTTATGTCCTGGACATGCAAAGAGAATAGAATGCTCCACATAGCAACCAGCTCTTAAAAGATTTGACTATCGCTTAAAGCCTACCACATTCCCCTTGCACCTACAAGAAAATTAGCAATAAAATCGTTTCTGCAAATGTTTATCTCGATTAACATGAAGTAGGTGGAGAATAAGCGTTTGTAAAAATAGTTTGTACAAGAGTAGAGGAAGTCATGTGAGTGCAACCGTCAGATTTTTTTTCAATCTAATTCTACCTTTCCAGCTAAAGCCTACACACGCCATGTGTGGAAGAATATTTAATTAGTACCCAAAAATGTCAGAATACAATAATAAATTAACTAGAAAAAAGGCAAGAAACCATACATGTACACAAGGCTTTGAAAAGTAAGATTAACACCAAGAAGAAAAGGAATATTAGATGAAGGGCAATGTATATAATAAAAGGGCCACAGTTGTATAGGTGCAGTATTTAATGAATATATCCATTTACAACAAACTTTTATTTCTGCCCTTAACTGCTCTTACTAAAGTCATGGTAGAGTAGAAGTTTTGGGATACTCTGGAAAACTCGTATATGCTTGATTCGTCTCTCATCAATGTAGTTAAGGATTTAGCTCATGGATGGATAGTACAGAAGTGAAAATAAATCAAGTGTTGGAAAGGAAGGGTTTACCTCACTGCTCATCCAGAAGAATAGACAATTGCGGCAGCAACACCTGTTTCATTTCAGGAAGCACGGATTTCCCACGACTCCGGATGTTGTACTGTGTCAGATCATGAGCCATTGTCATTGTTGTGCACCTCGAAGCAGATGCTCCAAGGCCCTAACAAACCTTTCGTAATTACCTAAATAATCTCTGCATTGTGTTACTGCACAAGCATGTGTTGTAAATAGCTACCCGGCACATTCCGCTCAACCTTATTCTCCGGTCAAGGTTTCTGTCATTTTGTCATGTCATATCAGGTGAGGCATTGTGATAATATTTTCTTCAATCTGATTTATAGTAAAAATAATATGTATAATTATTTCAGGGAAAAACACCTTGCCCAGGTTTAATTGCCCACTGTTTTCGAATCGGGCATACTTGTAGGATATCAAAGAGTAACTCGAATCGATTAGGTACATACACCAAAGAAGATGCTAACGTGATCCTTTTAAAATTCTCAGTAATAGTGAATCTTGCAGACAACTTTCAGAGGAATTTACACAGTTCTTATACTTAAAACTTTTGCAAGAAAACTCACGTTTAAAAGGAATGCACCACTGAAACTTTGCGAAAATCTCAAGAAAATGAACTTCATGATTATGCGTCCAAAAATCTAAATACTTAAAATTATCAGTTAAATTTTTCATGCATTTACTGGTTTTTGAGTAATTTCAAAAATCAAGCAGGAGATGCCAAAAATAGAACTTTACAATGAAATTCTTTTAAAAGCTACATTTCGTTGAACTGAAACTACTATTAAAAATCTGAGTCTTCCTTTCACATGATTTTCTCTGCCTTCTATTGTTTATTAGGGGATACACAAACTATTCTTACAAAAGTTAATCCTTCTCTCCACTTAATTTTAATTGAGATAAACCTTTGCAGAAATAGCTACTTGACCCTCAAAGAACCATCCATGAATGATCCAATCATTAAACATTTCGTTATAGACATAAAGAAAATGGCAATAGTCAAATGTTTAAGAACTGGACGCTATACGCTGCATTAAAAGTCCGTACTGTGTCCATGCAATCGCGAGAAACAACTAAATATCGAAAGGTCTTTAAAAGTATTGAACCTATTCGAACCATTAATAACGGATATCTTCGAAATGGCTTATGGCATATGGAATAAATTATGTATTTTAAAGAGATCTGCATTTTTTGTACAGGCCATTTTTGTCTATCGTTTAACGTTTACCAGTTATGCCAGACTGTAAAAATTCCTTCCCAATGAAGAGGACTTCACAGGAGAATTCATTATTTACAGGATGGACCATTTAAGTTGAGATTGTGCAATATCTCCAAAATTAAGCGTTGTAGGAAGAAATATCTTGAATAAAAGTTGCTTGGTATTATGGGGTAAAGTAAGTGTCATTGTTGGTGTTTTATTTGGAGGACGTCACATTAACATTTTAGGGTCAATTTAATTTTTACTTTCTCTACTACGTATAGTAAGTAGGGGAAGTATTGTATTCCACCCAAAAATTCGATACCGAGATTTCACCGGAAATACATGTTTTGAGACCCCCTGAATCCAAAAACAAGCATTTTTGGAAATATGTCCGTGTGTGTCTGTGAACAGCATAACTCGGAAACGAACAGTCGGATAAACACCAAACTTGGTATATTTAGGTTCAGTATCTTCCAAGGATGCGACATGAAGGTTTTCAAGAAACTCCCCCCACCCCAGATTACCCTTTACATGGAACATTTTTCGAAAATTTTAATTTTCTCAAAAATGGCTCTAACGATTTTGATTAAAATATCATATGTTTAAGATATTTTCATGACAAATGAAATGTATATTCTGAATTTTCTGGAAATGTCTCCAAAAAGTATTCTTCATTGTGAACGACTTTTGCATAACTGGTAAACCATAAGAGATAGACAAAATTTTACTACACAAAAAATGTAGAACGCGTTAAAATACACAGTTTATGCCATATAAATTTTTTGTTGTTGAGTGAACCATTTTCGAGATATTGCTTGTTATTTGTTTGAATTTTCCAATACCTAGTTTTTCTCAAATGGGAATTCGTTATTCGTTTTTATATGTCCTAGACATACAAAAAGAATGGAATACTCCACATAGCAGCCAGCTTTTAAAATATTTGACTATCACTTAAAGGCTACCATATTCCCTTTGCACCTACAAGAAAATTAGCAATAAGATTAACATCGCGATTAACATGAAGCATATGGAGAATAAGCGTTTGTAAAGATAGTTTGTACAAGAGTAGAGAAAGTCATGTGAGTGAAACACATCAGATTTTTTATTTTGTTTCCTTATCCCTCGTCACAAAATAAAGAACTTTTCATAAACCATTTTATAATGAGAAAGCAATATACAAAATGTAGGTTACCATTAAAAAAAATTAAATTGACCCTAAAATGACCATCATAACGTCCTCCAAACAAAACACGACTTTTGCCACTTACTTTTCCCCATAGTATGAAGTAACTTTTATTCAGGACATCTCTTCTACAACGTTTAGTTTTGGAAATATTGTACAGTTCCAACTTAAATGGTTCACTCTATATACATTAATATATCATATTTTAAATCAAAATCTTTAAAGCCATTTTTGAGGAAACTAAAAATTTCGAGATATGTTCAATTAAACGATAGTTCGGGGTTACAGGATTTTATTGTTATCTTTGGAAAGTACTGATCTTACCAAGTTTGGTATTTAACCGACTTTTCGTTTCTGATTTATGTTGTTAATAAACACCTGTATTTTAGGTGCAATCTCTGTATGGCATTTTTGTATGGAATGAAAAACTTAACCTACCTATGTATCTACTTACTGGGTACGTGGTAGAGAAAGTAAAAATTTAGATGTGGAACATTTAGCATAATTCAATAAAATTCTATTTTAAAACTCATAACTTGAAAACTAAAAAAGACACCAAAAGGGAATTCAATACTGCTCAATGTTTACGTAAGACACATTTCAGATTAAACTTTCAGCCAAATTGACTGAAAGCTCAATAGAAAACAGCGGTTTCAGCGATTCAGCCCCAAAAAGCTGTGATCAGACTTGGACTGACGTTTCTTCATGCATATGATCAGCTTTAAATCAGTTGCAGCCCTTAACGGAATTACTCGAATGTAAACGAACACAAACGTCACGTCGAAGAGTCACGTGATAGTACGAGACTTGGTGAAGGTCCAATACTTCATGTTACGTGACCATCGCTCTGTGGGAATATTGTTACCTCCTTGCCATGCGTCATGTGGACAAATAGCCTGCGGAGACATTGGTAAAGGTGTCGGCAGCAGTATGGTACGTGCGGAACATGTGCACACAACATACCAGGAGAATGTCAAAATTCATCCTGCTCCCTCCAGCATCAGCTACCACGTACACAAAATTGTGATACAGGGTATGGCACCAGTTATACTAAGTGATTCAGATATACGTAATTTAATTCCCTACAGACACTAAAACAGAGCACAGTTTGTTTAGCAGATCTTCACAATGACTTTTCTACTTCTATCGCTTATTAGTGGGTATACAAATAATTCTAACGGAAGTTTATTTTCCTACCTACTTCATTTTAATCGAGATAAGCATTTCCGAAAATAGCTACATTACACAATTCGTTTAGATACAAAGGAAACTTCGATAGTCAAATGTTTTAGAACTGGACGTTGTATCTGACCTTAAAATTCCCTATTCCTTCCATGACATCGCGAGAAACAACTGAATTCGAACCAGGTTCAAACCCGGCGACATCCCATTTTGATCAATACTTTTTTTGTGGTTTTCCCGGGTTGGCTGACGAATGCTAGGGTGGTTCATCTTCCACCACGACTTTCCTACCCCAAATTTTCTGTACTCATCATCTGTTTTAGGGTTGTAGAACCAGGCGTAAGGGGGGGGTTCCGACCCCTTCAGCTGCCGTGGTAGGGGCGCTGCGTACCCTGAGTACTCGTGGTACTTCTGACGTTACCAGAAGTACGCTGGGCCGAACATTCGAGCCCCTCCTGGAAGGGAGTTGTTCGGATTGGGTTGGGCTCGGCGGGGCAGTGGTTCCCGTGACCCGTGGGAGATTGAGTACGCCTGTATGGATTTCCATGCAGGCGAGGTTGTGAGACGCCTCAATGTCCTTCGGTAGCGCCCTGGAAAGCCGGTAGACAGTATGCTAGATTGCTGTCGGCGCTAACGAGGTTTTCGGTAGTGGCCCGTCTTGGGATGACATGCAAGTGGCGTATCGAATTCCATCCTCGCGCAAGCGAGGGGCCTTTTTAAGAAATCAGCTATTGGCCTCATGGGAAAACTCCACGGTTTGGAGAGAAACCCGAATGGCGCCGACCATGAGCCTTCGGAGGGGCATGTGCATGCCGGGTAGACCTTGCATATTCTCTTTCTCTGTAGAACCAGGCGACGGTGTTCGGCGGGTTGCGGCTGGGGGTGGCTGTGGCCTTTGTAAAGGTTTCTTCCTGAGACTGTTCAGTAAGGGCCCGATTCCGAGTAGGCCACGCTAGAGGTGCTCGCAGGAGTTTAGGAGGCGTCGTCGGATGCGTTTGATCTGGAAACGTTAGAGACCTTGTCCATGATGTCATCCGGATCTGATCGCCTTGGTGTCTCTCTCCACATCCTTCCCTCCCAGGTCTCGGTAGAACCAAAAGGGGCCGTTACGACCTACTTGCGATGCTCTCCCTGGCTGCGGGTGCCCCTTCGTATGTCTGTACCTTTATCTTTATGTCAATGATAACGCATCAGTAACATACGAATGCATTTCCTTCAGGCTGCGCACAGTGGTGAGTTGGCTGACAAGTATAGCGAGGGAAGCTACCCCCAAGGTGGTCATGAAAAATAACTTTTGGAAAATGCGTATTAATTGCATTGTTTTTATTAAAATAATAATCAAAATCATACGAATTTATGATCAGTAGTATTTAAAAACTCTGCTGTGATACATTCACATGACTTTTTCTACCCTCTATCTTATTGGTGGGTATACAAACTATTCTTACTAAAGCTTATTTTTCTATCTACCACATTTTAATCCAAATAAACGTTTGCAAAATTGGCTACATTACACATTTCGTTATAGTTACAAAGAGAAGAGTGATAGTCAAATGTTTAAGAACTGGATGCTATATGCTGGCCTTAAAATCCCATACTGTTTCCATGCAATCGCGAGAAACAACTAAAAATCGATGAGACAAGTATTGAACAATTTGAACCTTTAATAACGGATATTTCAGAAATGGCTTATGCCATAGAAAAACTTATTTTAAGTAAATTGTGTTTTAAAGAGATCTACATTTTTGTATGGTACGCTGTCGTGTATCACTTAATGCTTACCAGTTATACAATATTATACAAAACTCCTTCCAAATAAAGAGTACTCCAAAGGTTATTCCCCCAAAATTCAAGATATACATTTTATTTGTCATTTAAATATTTTTAATATTTGGTAACTTAAAGAAAATCATTAGAACCATTTTTTAGAAAATCAAAATTTTGGAGAAGTGTCCCATGTAAAGGGTAGTCAGGTTGGGGGGATTTTCTTGAAAATCTTCGTGTCGTAACTTTGCTTCGTGTCGTATCTTTGTAAGGTAGTGAACCTAAATACCAAGTTTGGTATTTATCTGACTTTTGGTTTTCGAGTTACCCTGTTCAAGCAGAACACAAGAACTACTGGAACTCCATTGAGGGTTGCAGACATTCCAAGTTGTTACAGACCTGGATAACAGCAGGGCAAAGTACCTGCGCGGTCTTAGTAGAAGAAGGCTTGCATGGGCAACAGGATTCATTACAGGACACTGTGCCCTAAAGTTTAATCTATACAGAATGGAATTGTTCAACAACCCTATCTGTAGTAGATGCCTAGAAGGAGATGAGACTGTTACTCATCTACTATGTGATTGCCCTGCTCTTGCGAATCAAAGAGCAAGTATTTTTGGCAAGCACTTCCCAAAGATGGATGAACTATCGAAAGCCTCAGTTAGCAGTCTAGTTAACTTCATATCGAGCTGCAAACTACTTAACTGATGAAAGGGGGGATGTGCAACCTTTAAGATCGTAGTGCTTGGGCATAAAACCCACCTCTTTTTCAAACTACAACTACCCTATTCACGGACACACACATACACGTCTTTCCTAAAAATGCCTTTTTGGATTCATGGGGCCTTAAAACATGTATTTCCGGTGAAATTTCGGTATCGAACTTTTATGTGAAATGCAACCTTCTGTACCTAATATGTGCGTGGTAGAGAAAGTAAAAATCATGACAGTTTCGACTTCGTGAGAGAAGCAAATTTGTTGTAATAAGCAAATCAACGTACTATTATGAATTTGCTGAAAGAAAAATCATAATTAATAGTATTTCGTACTGTAATAGTTTAGTAATCTGTTTTCCTTAGTGTATTTAATGACATAGTTTTATTCGTTGTTATAATTATCTCTTAGAGTCTTAAAAATGTACATGAAATGACTGACAGTGATACTGGATTTACCATTAATATTTAAGTTTTATCAGACATATCTTACCTAACAACTTGATTCAGATATTCATTTTTCCTACATCTGTGCCATAACTTACTCACAACTGCTTTAACAATAGATATTTATTTACTAAACAAGAATAAATAATAAAAGTGCAATATTACTAGTATTACGATTCCAATGGCAAATTGAAAACTATTTTTTTATATTCC
Source organism: Deroplatys truncata (assembly GCA_030765065.1). NCBI lineage: Eukaryota > Metazoa > Arthropoda > Insecta > Mantodea > Mantidae > Deroplatys > Deroplatys truncata. Next base: position 50,337,390 of record CM060985.1, read on the forward strand.
TTTCCTTAAAATAAAAGCTCTCTAGCAAAGTTACGATACTGATTCAGCTGGCCGCACAGCGAAACATTGTTTTGCGATTTCTTTCTACCCTCCTCCACATTGGCCACATCAGGGACACGCGTGATTAAACGAGTCTTTTCCTTGAACTCTTTTTTTTTTTTTTTTTTTTCTGTTTATTTACTCTTTCAATTTTCATACAATAGTGTACAAATTCCGTCTCCTCTACAACTCATTCGGAGCAACTACTTGATGGCCTCTGCAATAAAGTACAGAGGGTTGCCGCCTCACAAGGGAGGAGCGTTTCTGAACGAAGGCAACGTACTGGACCGGTGCAACGAGAGATCTTCGTAGTGGAAAGGATTTATATTTTGACGTTTAGATTCAGAATTGGATTTAGATATCCTTTCGTCAGAAAACCTTGGCTAGGCTTGTAAGCCCCTGTTTTTTTTAATCCGCTTCTAAAGTTTGCTTTAGTGTTTCAACTTGTGAGTTGCTTTACCAGCTGAAATGAAAAATGATTTTATGTTGGGAACCTATCAAACTTATTTTTTCCACGATCGGAGCTAAATATCGGTTTATAGGTTACTAAAAACGGGAAAGAAACATTAACTAGCAAACATTGGACGACATCCAACTGAATTCCTGTTTCACAATACAAGAAGTTTGGTGGTATTAATGTTACCATTTACAATTAAACAAGATGTTAACATAGAATATTGTGCCCAAGACTTTGTATTCCTTCCGCATTTCCGTGAAATCAAACATTTTCTGAATACATTTATACACTCGTCAGTAAACGTTTTTTAAAACGAGTGTACTCTCCTTCGCATAATATTCTGGATTTTTTTCCGTAACAAATCACTAACTACCTCACAAGCAGCACACGTGATATCTTGTAATTCTTCAAAATTATCCATTTTGCATTTAAATTCCATTGTAAATAATCTTCTTTCAAGGATTAAACCACTATTGGTCCGTTCCGGGTCCAATTATTGTAACTACTGTAGCCACGTCTTCCGTGGACGTCCCTGGTCTTTTGTTCCTCCTAATGCAAACAGTGAAATCGATACAATCAACAACAACAACGTTGCTATACATATCCTTGCAATCAACCCAATCCTTGCAGTCAACCTTGACAATAATTCCAAAGCGTCTCAATGGAATGGTTCCAACAAGATTCAACAAACACAAATAAAATGCGATAATTTAGCTTCGGTCGTGAAAAAAATAGTATACACGCCACCAGATCGAAACAGACTCTCTCTTCTTTAATGTAAAATTTAGTATTATATCATTGTTCTATTACGGATATAACATTTGCTTTATAATACATTTTATGAAATTCAATCATTTTTTTAGACATGTCCAGATTTCTAAAGAAAAATCTGAGACACAAAATCTGGTGAAATTTGAACATATGAATTTTTATTTCTCCCTCTTCTTCTCCTCTAGCAAGATTAAGTGATTGATAACTTTTTCTCTCTGTTAGGTCTATCTCTATTTTACGGCGTTTTGTATTTTTGGAGGCCTAGAATCTAGCACTGCAGTTACATATGTGTACAACTTAATTCCTAGATTATCCATAGAAGTTATAATTAATTATATTTGTGGTATCTCTCTATGTTCGTGTTCTCTTTTGATATAACGGTATATATATCGTTCCTCGGATAATTTCATAGATCCCTTGAACCATATTCAATTCTAAGCAAATAAAATTTAATTGCGGCAATGAGGCATATATACTTAACGAAGGAAGAAAGTTAAGGTCAGGAATTGCAGGAATGAATGACGATTCTGACAGTAGAATCTGTCCTTTTTGTGGTGTGGTTGAAGACTGGGTACATATTTTGGCGGAATGTGCTCAGTGGCAGAATCAGTTAAAAATTATACGCGCAGAAAAATTCTTAAGTCCAGCTAGAAGGGGACTGCCATGATGGGATTTATTGGCGACAAGAGGAACTGGCAAAACATGGGCACTTTCCTGGTGCGAAGCCAGATCATACTTATTCAGTTAGTCAGAGGCAATTTATCCATTATATCATTATTTTACTTTTTCTTTTCTTTCCTTTCGTCAAATGTAACATATATTTTAATTGTGCATGCACGGTCAATGACCCATGCAATAAATACTATAAAATAACTCTAATAATGTGATACCAAAATATACCTTACCTATTTTTTTCTATGTCTTCCTATGCTTATAGCATTTGTTCAAAACCATATAACTGGAAATGGTGACCCGTTCCTCTAATAGTATTGGATTCGCATTTTTTTGAAAGGATGTCAGGAAGTTTATAATATTTCAGAAACTTAAACACAGCATCTTCTATTAAAAGGGTGTCATTGGCGCTATTGGTTGACTTGCAAGTAAAGACGTATATATTTTTTTCATGTTACTTTTGGTAAATTAATCAGACTCGCCGTTTTAAAAATAATATCGTTTTCAATGACAGATTTTATACTGTGCGTCAAATCACTGACCATGTTGTACAAACTACTAAAAGTTCTTGTTTAAATAAATTGAGGTATCCGTTTTAAAACTGGTGGATTGAAGATTGTAAATAAAGTGTTGTTTCAGGAAAAACAATAAAAAAATCAAAGAATTTATTATTAATCAGTAGGATTTTTCACATTCTGTGTAACCATAATAGAGTACGCTATTAAGCGGTCAAGCATTCATCTGGCGATTGGCAGTAGTCACAGGCTTGCGTTCGGAAAACGAACTGTCAAGATACACTCAAGTAGGAAATAACAACTGATTCCTTATGTTCGAGCAGATTTATTTTTCACTTTATGTCCTTTATCTGACCCTCTCGCTCTCTCTCTCTCTCTCTCTCTCTCTCTCTCTCTCTCTCTCTCTCTTAAAACCATCGAAATCCAACTAATTGAAATTAAGTCGAAACAACTAACATTTATTTATTTGTACGAGGTCCATTACAAAGATTATATGAATTGGAGTTAACCCCGGTTCTATTCCAAGCCACAAAAGCTATTGCGTTTTGCGTATTAAACCTTTTCAAGACTTGTTGCGTGCTCCAAATGTTGAATTTATTGATTTTCGTGGGTCTTCCGACATTTCGTTTTCCTTTAGGTATGTAATAGAGTATTTTCCTTGGGTAGCGTTCCTGATTCGTTCTCTATACATGTTCTAGCCACTTTTGTCTGTTCTGCTCTATTTCTTCATTTAGGTTCAAGATCCTTAATTGTTTTCTTATGTCATCATTGTTTATTCTATCTCTTCTAGTGACTCCTAATACTATTCTTAAAAATCTCATTTCCGCTGCCTTTAATCTGTTTTTATCTCTGTTTGTCATTCTCCAAGTTTCGCTACTATATAGAGCAACTGAAACTGCCATGGTTTTATAAAACTTCATCATCGTATCTTTTCTCACTTTATTTTTAAATTTCTTTTAATTGTTCCACATGTTTTTGAAAAATTTTCTATTTTAGTTTTCCAATATCTGCTTCTTTAATATATAATACTGAAGATCCTAAAAATGTAAATGTGTTTACTTGTTCAATCATATCATTGTCTAATACAAGTTTACATCTCAACGGATGGGTTCAGTGAAAAGCCATGGATATAGTTTTATTTTTTAAATAAAAGCCATAAAAACTGTTCATGACATATTTCTTATTTATGTACTTATTGTTACTGTTACCGAGTGGGATGGTCAGGTGGCAAGTCTGGGGTCCGGATTCGGCAGATACCGGGTTCAATTCCCGGAGACTGACCACTCTGGAGTTTTTCGTGGTTTTCCCCTGGTGGCCTAGACGAATGCCGGGATGGTGTATTCTACCACGAGTTCTCCTTTCTCCCATTTCATCTCTCCTTTTCACGTCTTCGTATGTAGCAGTGCTGGCGAAGCCGGGTAGATGGCATAGTTGCTTGCGCATTGCAAAAGATTTCTCCTCGTGAATACCAGGGTGCGTTGCCCGGCCGTTAGGGTCCCTTCGTAGCCCTCTCTCGGGATTCTTCGCTCTACTGCTGCGCGGGTGCTCAAAACGGAAGTATTAGGTACTTCTGCGCGTCTCTGTGAGCCTGTCTGCCTGCTGACATGAGACCTGCTAAGGGTTCTTCACCTCATCCCTGCCTTCCTAAAGTTGTAGTCAGAATAGATCAAGTTGGTCGCAATAGCGGAGTGTTCCCCTCCGATAGTCACAGCCTACATCCTACTGTTACTGTTCTTATTAGTTCCAATCTATAGTTTACGAATTTCACACACTAATTGATAGTTTATACAACGGAGGGGGACATCTCGCGCACTGCGACTTATATAGATCTATTGTGGCTAGCACCCCCCAGGAGGAAGGGATGAAGTGAAGGAACCACAGCAGCCTACAGCCCGTATTCATACAGGTCACAGTGGCGTGCGGAAGTCCCTAACAGTTTCAGGCTCGAAGATACGTCTCACTGTTAGAGCTGCCTAGAAAGGGAGATGTACAAACAGCCCTCTGTGTCCACACTTCCTTAGAGCAAGCGTTCGTGCCATCTGTTTGGCACCGCCATACGCCACGAAACCTAGAAGCACATCTGAAAGATGAGAAGGAAACGAAATGAAAGGGAAACGATCGAAAGGAAATTAGGTAGATGGGAAATCACCAGCATTAGCCTACCGACCGCGGAAGACCACGAAAAACCCAAGGTCAGAGTGGGTAGGACCTCCTACCTCCTGAATGCGAGCTCACAGGTTACCGCGTAGCCATCTCGCTCGGATATTTACAACCTTACTTTATTAAGCCTAAATAAGCACTCTCCAACTTATTACTCTAAGATTTCTGATTAAACATTTTAAGGATAGTTACAGTTTATTTCCATCATCAGCCATTTTCTTTGAATTAGTTCTTTCCTCCAGAGATCTGTGTCTTTCCATGTTAGCAAAAGATGTATCTTTTCTCTCCCCACGCCTCCTTGAATCCTTCCTCCATAACCTTTCAATCTCCATGTTCCTAATTTAAACTACGCAATTCCTGTATTTGATCTTTATTACATTTATCAATACGCAACTGTTTTGCACCATTCATTCCAAAATCCTTATAAAATCTAAGATAATTTTTTTTCCATAGATGCTTCTATCCATAACTTTCAATTGGTTTCGGACTATTTCACAAAATCGTTTATATATACTCTCTTTTCCTAGCCAAATATCACCCACTCCATTTATTATAAGTGGTGAAACAAACAATAATAAACAACGAATTTTTTAAACAAGTTTTCGGGTGCATCCGCTTAGACGCAACGTAGACTTATACTTCTGTCTCCCTCCCTCACCGCTAACCCGTGTTTCCACTTGCCAGCACCACAAGGCAGATAAATACTACACTACGAATTCAGTAGTATGGGTGGGGGGATTGTTCATACACTATTGTGAAAGGAGACGGTTACTTCCTGTTTATCCTTTAGTAAAAGCGCCCATAAAACTCCGAAAAATGAGAGACATCTTAAAATTTGAGTAGTATATACGGAAACTTAAGAAGGAATTTTCATCTGGCCTAAATATTGTGAATTCAAAGAGTAATTAAATTAAAATTCTTAATTTTTTGTTCTCCTTTCCACATTTTATTTCATTAAATGTAATTCGCTGAATTATTTACTTTAATTACTTCATGAATTTGTGCAGACTGCTTTTCTTTATTTTTAATTTCACAGAAGTTACTTGCACCCATAAAATAAGAGAAGAAAAGGAAATATTCCGATCTTGCTAGGCGTGACTAAAACCGCGAAGTAAGATTCGCAAACTAAATGTCTTTCCTCCCGATAAGTTCATTACAGTATAAGTACTTCACAGCAACCAGGAGAATGGAAAAAGGCGCGTTTCTAATACAAACGTATTGAGATTTTAAGGCTAAGAGCAGTAACTGCTCGTGAGTAAACATTTTGAATGTTCACAACATTTTAGAACCTATTGACCCTGAAAACGTGAAATAGTATCTACTGCATAATAGTTATAATAATGAACAAAGTTATGTAACTGCAGCTATTCCCAACAACAATAATGGTAATGATGAATAATAATAATAACCCATAAGTAGTCTGAAAAAAGAAAGGATTGTTTTTGTGGATGTTTGTTATATACGTAATTAACTATAATGCTTTAGGCGTGTGTAAATGCAATTGTAGTTGAGAGTATGGATGGTCTATATAACCGGGAGAAGTTTCCGCGCTCGTGCACGTTACCTATTTCTGCCGTAATGCTACCACCTAGTGGCATTAACGTAAAATTGTAGTGATAGTCGCACTCAATATGCCATTAGCCAATGACAGGTAGAGTATGCTAGTCAGTTGGCCAATCAAATTACTACATTGATAGTATTTCTTGGTGGTGCACTTGTTTTTAATTTGTATTAAAGCAGTGAGCGAGATCACGTAGGTGCTGATTACAATAATAACAACTCAAAATGCCGCTGTTTTGAAGATAAATATTGATATTATAAAAGCACCTGTAGATAATTTAACGCGAGAAGAAACAAAGAAGAAAAAAAGTATAGTGTGGAACCAATTTTCAGAATTCTATACGGAGAGAAATTATAAAATTAACCTCAGTTACCTGCAAAGAGATTGCTTCCTTTCTACAGGACTAGCAAACATGGTTGGGGCTAAACTATGTAACTTCATAATAAATTTTTCGTGTGATTATCTAGCCGAGTAGCCCTTGTGCTACTAGTTTTACATGGCAATTTAATTTCGGTTTCAAAGTCATACATCTTTCATAAGATAATTACTTCTCATGAAAAAGAAGCATTCGTTAACCTCAATTAAATTGTCGTAAAACTATCAGCACTAGTGCTACTAGCTTTGTGAGGTCTTCAAATGTGCATGATCCGTATGTATTTGACCCATAAGGTAATTACGCATGCGCAAAGCTCCTTAAAACGTGCACAAATCGAGATGTGCTACCGATCCTGTTGCCATATTTCATCGAGTTTAGAGGAGTAGATTTAAACACTGTAGATTTTAAAATACCACATATAGGTTATGTTTAATAACATTCAAAGAAAAATATCCAAAACTTCCGCAAGATGTCAAAAGTTAGGGTGTCCACGTGCTCTTGGGTTCTTATATAGCACCCGCCACTGGCTAAGGAAGAAAATCCTAGGAAAGACATTCTGAAATAAAACATTGAAGAAGAGGGTGTAGAAATAATGTAATATTTCCACATTTCAAGCTTAAACTTCCAAATACAAGAACACAGCAATAATAATAATAATAATAATAATAATAATAATAATAATAATAATAATAATAATAATAATATTGAAGCTCGTTTTCCAGGCTTGGTTGCCCTGGTGCAGTGGTCAAGTGCATCATCCCATTATAAATTCTGCAACACTTAAAGCGGGCACCAAATAAAAGGAGCAAGCAGTATAAGGACTGACCTTGAACTCGTACGTCACGAACACCTGTGTGACCTCTAGGGTCAGAGCAACAGACAGGTGTGGACGAGCATGACTCACGGGACGATGGCGTCATTATCCCCAGTTATTTAATATGTTGCGAAGATTAGGATACGTTCTGACGTGCAGGAAATGCCTACATTAGAAACTAACGAGAGGTTGATTTGAACGTCCACCGTTGAAAAATGATCCTATAATTTATGCTGTTGGGATTCAGTATAATAATGATTATTTGTTGGTTCTCTCTCTGCATTGCTTCTTAAGGTGTTAATACGTAATTTGCACTTGTTTCTCTGCGTATTGCCATTCTACAAATTATTAATAGGAATACATACCCTTCTATATTATCCCGAAATGGTATACTTACTCTTCAGAATTCTATCCCAAATTTGAAAGAAAAGTTTTAATGGCATGTATGTTTTATAAAGTTATAGCTATAAAGAGTTACCCAACCAAAAGACGCGATATTGCATCACAATTTAGCAACGCACACCTGTCAACTTGCCGTTGATAACATTCTTGCAGGCTGGTCCGGCTACTTGGCTTAAGGTTAACTGGCCGTAGTTCCTCTTCTCCCTTACAGGCCCGTCTTCAATTAACTACAGCGCAGTCAATTGGTTATAAATTAAGAAGCTCATTCCAGGGATTCTTCAGTTCATTCGTGGTATAAATCAATTGTTAAGATTAAGAAATAGTATTCTTGTAGTAATTCAGATTGTTTTATATATGTATATGTTTTATAATACACTAGGAGCATTTCTACGAGGACTGTCCAGAAAGTAACCTCCGTTTTGAAATAAACATGAAACCGGTATGCATACAAAAGTTTTATTATAGATTTTCTCTATTTTTCTACATAGTCTCCAAACTGATTCAAGCACTTGTCATACGTTTTCACAGTATTTTGAAATGCCCTCTGCCTAAACTTCTGCCGCCTGTGAACTAAGTCAACCTGTCACGGCGTTTTGAAGCTCTTCGTCTTGCCAAAGCCCTGAGCTGCAAGCCACTTTTTCATGTGCGGGAACAGAAAGTCGCTAGGGGCCAAGTCCGGGTTGTACGAGGGATGGCCAAAAACGTTCCATTTGAACGTGGCCAAACGTTCATTTGTGCTGTTTGCTGTGTGAGGGCGAGGTTGTCATGCAAAAACATAACACCAGATACCAGAAGACCACGACGTTTGTTTTGGATTGCTCTTCTTAGCCTTTTCACACTTCATACCTACTTCACACTTGACGCTCATGTTGTTAGGATATAAGTAGCAAACACGCGACAGTACGATGCTCCAACTAGCACAGTTAGAAGCGTACTGAGCCACTGCGCAAGCTGATGTCGAAATGGCGGCGATACCCCCACTACTTCTCGTGCTATACATGGACGGAGGTTACTTTCTGGACAGCCCTCGTATATCCTGGTCCGTGGCGGACTTTGAATCTCGGGTATAGGACCGATGCCAACTCAGCATCGTGAGAAAAGTGAGGAGCTGTGACAGCGATCCCGGTCATGAAGACCAACATTCTGGCTGAGGGATACGTGATGCTGGCCACACCACCTTCCCATATCCGTTGTATGATCGCCCACCTCTGCCGTGCGTACTTGGGCGTGATGCCGGCAGTCGGGTTGGTAGGTCTAAGCCTTTCATGGACTGTAGTGCCATGGTATTATTATTAGGAACATTCACGTTTCTTGTAAGACGCGATTGGGAGCTCTCCACTCCCATGGCGCTGCTAAACGAATATATCCATGCTTGTAGCGGCAAATCGGCCCTGAGCAAACGATGCGAAATAATATTGTAAACATACTTTTCGTTATAAAGCAACACTTTTCGCCAGATTTGTCTTCTAATTCGTCTAATGTATGGGGATTTGATGTATAATGTTTATCTTTAAGCACTCCCCGCAAATAATAATGACTTGGATTTAGTTCTGGAGAGCGAGAAGGCCAGTTAATTGTTCTGACATAAAAAAAACACGCGATAATACGAGGCAGGTATTTCAAGACAGGTCCTAAATCGTGTAACTTGTCCTGGGTTAGAACTTTTAGCTGTTTATGTTTCTTTTTGTCTAACACGGAACCAGGATGTGCAAATACTTCTAACAACCTATAAATTGGGGATTTGTTAGGAACGGTGATATAGCGAATTTCTGTATAAATCAAATGTCTACATATGACTTCATTGGAGCAAAGCTTAACACAATAAACATACGCTGCTCTTTAGTGTACACTATAACTGTACACGGAAACACAATCAATAACAATGTTAAACTAAACTGCAAACGCCGTGGCCCTCCATAAGCGGGTGAGATAAGCTACCGCAGAGTGACATGAGAGTTAAAGTTATTCTGTTTTTTTATATTTTCATATAGATCTATAGGATAAATCCCGTGGGCCGACCAATATGTCTGAGATTTTTTCGTGATTTCCCTCAGTCGCCAAGGTAAATACCGGATTGGATATTTAATACCACGACCCAAAATTCCACCCTAAGTCTAAAAAAATAGTAAAATGAAAAATAAGTAGTAATAGCGAATATGCCATCTATCCACAGACAATGTAAGCATTTATACTGGACGGCACCCTAAGGCCATCTGCACGGCACGAAGCAGAAGATCCGACTGCCATGCTCTGAGGTCTCTGTGGGCACGTGACGAAGCAAGATAGCATTTCCAGGGATGAGACCTAGAAGGCTAACTGTCCGCCTTTCTGTGTGAGGGCGGCGGTTAGACTGGACGGCTTCCTAACGCCATCTGCACGGCACGAAGCAGAAGATTCGGTAGCTATGCGCAAGGTCTCTGTGACATGTGACGGAGCGGGTGGTTACAGGGATGAGACCTAGAAGGCTAACATACCTTCTAAGAGTTTCCACTAATAGATCCGTCGCGATATGACCAAGGAGTTAAAGCGACATAAAACAGAGTAAAAAATTATATAATAAATAAATGTAAAAATAATTGGGTTATTCAACTCAATATCTGCTACGAGTCACCAGCGGCGTCCTTCAAGATAAACTAGGTATCATTTGGTTTGATATAAGATAATTTTTGGAATAAGTTTTCCAACATTCATTTGACAAATGCATTGAATCAGGGTTTGAAATTGGATTTTTTTTGTGATGACTGATTCTTGAAACATTTAAAGTTTGAGAATTGAATATAGTTTCCGGATAACTACACTAGCTACTAGCTTTCATAAGGAAATAAGATTATCTTTATAACAGTCTTCTGCTTTTTAAATATTTCCCTGGTTTAAGGTTTTACTTCCCGTTATGAACGAATAGACTTGTTAATGACTTGGATTGGAGGGATTGGATTGATTACGGAGGTGACTCGGCAGCGATCCAGAGTGGATATTGTACCTACGCCCCACAAGGAAGGAGACACAGGAACCAGGAGCGACGGTACAGCAATGAGAGGGTCCCTAAGTTTCTAGATAGATACATCCCGGCAGACGGAAGGCAGTAGAGAGACCTCACCCCGCTCAGAGGGGGTCCAATGCTCCTAAAGGGGTTCGAATACCTCAGCAGCCAACCGAAAGCGAGTGACAAAGAGCATCCTTTTCCCCTGCCACGCTCTATTGAAACACCATTGCCGACACTCCCGCCCTGAAAGAGACCAACAGGATGAAATATGAATGAAATGAATTATGGAATGAAATGGAGGGACAGAAAATTCGGGGCATTGGACAGCAAATTTGCGTGACGACTCGGGAAAACCTACGAAGAAACCCATTCCGGGGATCGATCCAGAGACCTCCTGAATGCGGGCCACATACGTAACCTCCTGAGCCATTTTGCTGTTGACTTAACGTTAATCTTGATAGTTATAACATGGAACATTATCTGGCTTTTAAATCTGGATTCTTAAATAAATTTCTTGCCAAACTGTAAATATCCTGCCCATTTTTTAATTCACAATCAGCGAAAGTATATTTCGGAGAGAGAGTAGTTTTATGAAGTGTTACACTTCATTAAAATATAATGAAAGTAATTCTAAGCTTCCAAAGCGAGGAAGGATGCTGCAAGTTATTTGTGTTTGAGTTGATCTGCTTCCTATCGTAAATGTGCTTGCTCTCTTTCTAGAATTACATAGGTAAAAAAGAATAAAATAAAATAAATAAGTAAATCAACAAATATAAAAAATACCTGTAGATGCAATCCGTTTGGTTTTCCGCAATTCTCACAGAGGTAGCGTGGCCGAGCGGTCTAAGGCGCTGGTTTTAGGCACCAGTCCGAAAGGGCGTGGGTTCGAATCCCACCGCTACCATAGGATTTTTTTTATTGCAGCATTTCTTCCTACTATGTACATTATATTCATGGTATTCAAATTAAGTTCGCAAAGTTGTTCATAATTTTAAAGTGACGGCATAACAAGCACACAGTTAAGAGGCTAACGTTTGTTCTAGTTGAAGATGGAACAATGACATCATAAATAGGAGTTTAAACTAGAGAATTCATCATGCTGATTAATTACATAATGCATATCTTAAGAGCTGTGTAATATAGCAGGTGACCAAAGAATTTAAGTACCGGCATATAATACGGATCATGATTTTATCTTTTTAGAAAAAAATATGTCTGTGAGTGTATGCAAATAGTATAGTTGAAAAATCAAGTATAAATCGCATAACAAACTATTTCTGCATATAAATTAAACATTTTTCAAGTGCAAAAGACGATTTTTTTTAATTTGCCCTATTGAAATTGCCTCCTTAATGAATTCCTTTTTACTTCCTCAACCACATACCTCTCAGGTAGAGGAAGTGTTGCATCCCAACCCAAAATTGAGATTTAACTGGAAATATCTATTTTGAGTTCCTTGAATAAATAAAAAAAAGCAATTTAAAAAAAAGTATGCTCACGTACGTGCATGGTGTGTGTGTGTGTGAGAGAGAGAGAGAGAGAGAGAGAGAGAAAGAGAGGGGGACAGCATCATAACTGAAAAACAAGAAGTAGAATAAATACCAAACAGTGTTCAGTTTCAGCACCTTCCAAGGAGACTACACGAAAATTTCCACGAAAAGTTTTTACTTTTTAAAAAGTGGCTGAAACGATTTTGAATAAAATATCACATGTTTAATATATTTGCAAAGAAAACGAAATAAATATCTTGAATTTTTTGGGAAATAGCCTTGAAATCATGTTCATTCTGAATTTGTAAGAGATAGACAAAATCATACTACACAAAAAATATTTCTCGTTGAGCATGTAACTTATGTCAAATAAATAGTATCTTTCGATCAAAATGTTAGAGCCATTTTAAAGAAAATAAAAAAATTACGAAAAGCAATCTTCTTTGAAAAGTGCTGATGGCCATTTCTGAGTTATGCTGTTCACAGATACAAACTCACAGACATAAACCCACACACATACACGGCCATTTTTATAAAAGTGTTATGTTTCATTCAGGGAACCTCAAAACATGTATTTCGTAAAATATAATATCGAATATTAAAGTGGAATACAATATCTCCACTAATTGAAGAGAAAGTAAAAATGGTTACGCTACACTATTGCCTTTATTGTTTAAATACAATGCTTTTCTTTCACACTGTGGCCGCCGCACGGTTACTCGCGCACCAGCCGCTGCATCTCGGACTCCCGCCGAAACAGTTATAATATCCCCGTAACCTCTTCACGTTTTTATAGATAGCATACCTTATCATAAGAGAAGTTGGAATCTCTTTTTGGCCCTACTATGTTAATCACGTGGTGAATGTGTATGCAACATTCTCCCTATACATTGCAAGAACTAAAAGAAATGTCAGGCGAGAAATTGCTCAATTTCAGATACTGATTTTCGAGGAGAATGAAAATTTCCTGAGATGCTAGAAATTTGTGGATGGAGGAGGACAGTATTTCCAATGGAAATACGGATTGTGCTTGATATTGCTCTCATTCATATGATGTTGGATGGATTGCAGGTATCCACAATAAAGCAAATGTAGTTGAGCCAAGTAAAATTAACTTGTCAATAGAACATACGAGGCGCGTATTTAAAGTAAGTACCGTTATAATATTTTACGGCTGCAGCGCTGCAGTCGCGGTATTGAGCATGCGAAGGCGAAGCATGTTGGCAGGCTGAGGGCAGCCCGAAGAAGTGTTGAGAGTGTACCTACCCTTGTTAGGGTTTAACCACTGGTAGGTAGGATAAGGTTTTGCAGGATGGCGGTAGAGACTGAGATTGTGGGGTGAAAGGAGGTAGCAAAGAGCTCCTCGACAACTGCAGGTCAGGGTGCAACGGCCCTAGTGCACCGTTGGTGGAAGATTTTATCGAAAATTGTTTGATTATAATTTTGGATTTACTCAGTAACTCATGGTAGGACTATAAAGGAGCTCAGCTTTTTCTGTTGGTTGGAGCTATTCCTTGGTTACCGGGGATACCCACAAGCCATGCGGGGAACCCGGTGACGCCTGAAGCGGTGTTCTCTGGAGTTATAATCCCCTAGAGACCGAACGAGGGCACTCCGATGGAATGGCAACTGGTCGTATAGTCTTTTGGCCCGGCGCCTAGTTTCATCCTCCAGGTATGGAAGAGATGATGCTTCGTGAATTAGTCTCACGGGAAAACGCGGCATACAGAATAGATGGCCCGGAGCCCCTATTCTGCGCCCGCTGGAGTCTGCGGCCATGCCCCAGATCTCGCAGGGGTAAAGTAGGACGGTGATTATAACTGCTCTAAAGAGGCGTGACTTGAGCGGTGCGATCTCTTCCTCCATTGATTAGGAAGACAGACGCAGCTGTGAGCGATGTCCCTTTGTGTTTTCCTGTTGTTAAAGCGTTTCGAAATGTTCAAAACAATCGAACGACCACCGACTGTGAAGAGAGACCAGTGATTCATTTTTTGAATACGAGAAATGTTACGTCAGCAAACATTCATCACCAGTTGTGTAAGGTTTATGGCGAAACAATAGTACGAGTGATGGGACGGTGAGGAAGTCGGTTAGACAGCTTAACGAAGGCCGTAAAAATGGGTATAATGAGCCACGGAGCGGCTGACCGACTGTGATCACGGAGGATTTGGTGCAAGATGTGGAAGAAAACATTCGCGAGGGCAGACGTTTCACCATATCGGTGTTATCTTCTCATTTTCCTCAAATTTCAAGATGAATACTCTACAACATTGTGAAGAACACTTACTCAAGATGGACGCCCAAAAATCTTACTCATGCTCATGAAGCGATCTGCGACATTTCTCACGCGATGTGCTGAGGAAGGCGATGAGACATCATCGTTACAGGTGATGAGACATGAGTGTCTCACACCACTCATGAGTCAAAGCAACTATCCATGAAGCGGAGGCACGTAACATCCTAGAAGAAGTTCAAACAGACGATATCCATTCGCAATATCATGTGCACGGTTTTCTGGGACAGATAAGGTGTTTTTCCGGTTGAATTCTTGCCCAGGAATGCGACAATGCCCGTCACGCACAGCCAAACATATTCAAAGCTGATCACATCATTTGGTTGGCAACAGTTCGACCATCCTCCGTACAGTCTGGATTTCGCACCAAGAAATTTTCATCTGAAGAAATTCCTTGGTGGAAAACATTTCAAAATCGATGATGTTGTGAAACAAGAAGTGCAGGCTTGGACATTCTTTGACGAAAGCATACAAAAACTACTTCCCCGTTACAAGTGGCTAAAAACGGCAGTGATTACGTGGAGAAGTAGTGTAAGGTGTAAGGTAAAGAATGTTAAAATATTTGAACATAATGTTCTGTTATTTTTTAAAAAGCATTATCGGTACTTACATGCCACGTAGTATCTTCGTATAAAATTAAAATGTTCGCGTATATTCTTGTGAAATTATTAAAATAGAGCAAGCAAACAAAGGGAATGGAATATGAAAGCTTTGCCTGTTAAAGCAAAGCCATATCAAGATGTAAACAAGCGGTACTTAGGACAGCTGAAAGATTACATAAGGTTTAATACGGCTTCTTGGCTTCATGCCACAAGGCCACTAATGTCACATTCACATAATGCACATATAGCCTTGGCAGTACCAGGAACAAAAACAAGCAGTCTGTTTACCGTTTATAAGATGCTGGATAAACTGGTATTGGTATCTCTTTCATCCGTGAAATTATTAATGGAACGACCGGATATGCAAACATGTGCTAAGTTTTTACGCCGATGGTGAGAGAGAAAAATAAAATGACTGATGTGTTACATTCACATAAGTTTTCCTAGCCAGTATCATTTATTTTTATTTAGGTTCAACAGGTTATTCTTATGAAAGCTTATTTTTGTATATACTTGATGCCAATCGAGATAAACATTTGGAGAAAAGTTTCATTGAACATTATCGATGTAAGTCAAGGGTGATAGAGGAGAGTGAATCGATAGTCGATCCTTAAAAGGAATACTGGTTTAAAACTGGTTTTGTTCACTTTGTATACATTTTGTTTCAAAAACGGAATCTTGAGCAATTAAGTACAGAGAGAGCCAAAGAACTACGAACCGGTTCCGCGGTGTTTTTCCTGTCCGCGTCCTCGGCGCTCGTTGCCGTCTGCCGCTATCATAGAAAGGTGCGGATGAAACCATACAGCATTTTAAAACTACTTTTAAAGGATTTGCGTACCAACTTTATAAAGGAGATGCTGAAACTGGCCACCGTCGTTGTCCATACATTTTTGGCACCTCTTTAGGAAACTATCCATCACTCGCCGTAGTTCACGTGGAGAAATGCTGGCAATTTCCTGGAGAATATTTTGTTTTAATTCTTCCAGGGTGTGTGGTTTTATCTTGTACACTTTGTTTTAAGTTGACCCAGAGATAAAAATCGCAGGGCCTTGGGTCGGGGGACCGAGGGGGCCACAAATCTCTACTAATAATTCCGTACTCAAACACACTTTCATAAACTTGTTAAGTAAAGCCTTTAAAATTAGTTTTAAAAATGTTGTATGGTTTCATTCGCACCTTGCTATGATAGTGGCAGACAGCAGCGAACGCCAAGGACGCGGACAGGAAAAACGCCGCGCAGCCGGTTCGTAGTCTTTTGGCTCTCCCTGTATTAATATATTTGGTTACGAGGGGCACTATTTATATTTTGAGCCTTGGCAACTTGAGTGTTGTAGGTGCCATCTGACGTTTCCAATGGAAAGTTTGACATATTTGACCATAACCTACTCCAAACATTTTGTCAATAGAGCCTCATTTGTTTTGTTTACACTAACTTGAAAATTGTGTGTCAACAAAAACACGGAATTAACTCGTGAAAATGTTTGTGCAATGATTTATTGCGACTTTCGACGTGGATTATCAAGACAAGAGTGCATCGATGAACTAACTTCCACATTTGGCGACGAAGCTCCATCCTTTGCCACTGTGAAACGCTGGTATAACGACTTTAATCGTGGCCGCCGTTCGCTCAATGATGAAGTTCGTGAAGGTCGTCAAAAATCAGTTGCTGTGCCAGAAAACATTGATGTTGTGCAAAAACTAATAATGAAAGATCGTCATGCGACATATTGTGAGATTGAGGCAACCCTAGGCTTTAGTTCCACCAGCATGTATAAAATATTGCATGATTATTTAGCCGTGAAAAAGGTTTGCTCTCGTTGGATCCCACATAATTTGACGCAATCTCAAAAATGTGCTCTGTCGATTAGTGTACAAAAATGCTCAAGAAATGCAATGGCGGTGACTCAAAAGACATATATAAGATTGTAACAGGTGACGAATCATGGATCTATGCGTATGAGCCGGAACGTAAACAGCAGTCGACTTTATGGGTGTTTCAAGATGAAGCAAATTCAACAAAAGTTGTTCGCACTCGAAGCACTTCGAAGCAAATGGTCGCCTGCTTTTTCAGCAAAACTGGCCATGTGGCAACAGTGGCTTTAGAGGAACGTAAAACGGTCAATGCCGAATAGTACACAACCATTTGTTTGCCGGAACTCTTCGGTGAAGTAAGGAAAACCAACAAGAACCGTAGGATCGTTCATCAAGACCCATCTCGTCTAACAACAGCGTATTTGAAGGCTCAAAAAATCGAATTGGTGGGTCATCCGCCATACAGTCCTGATTTGGCACCCAATGACTTCTTTTTGTTCCCGAACATCAAGAATAAATTGCGTGGACAACGATTTTCGTTGGCAGAAGAAGCCGTTGATGCCTTCAAAAACTATGTTTTGATGGTGTCTCTAGAAGACTGGAATAAATGCTTTGACAAATGGTTCAAACGGATGCAAAAGTGTATTGATCATAAAGGAGAATATTTTGAAAAACAATAAAGCAGTTTTCAATCAGAAATTACTTTGTTTTAATTATTAGGCTCAAATATAAGTAGTGTCCCTTGTAGAACCTCCGTTGCCTTCAACATACCAAATTCTTAGGAATTATTTTTGATGAACATCTATCTTGTCAACCCCATTGCATTGAATTAATTAAAAGATTAAGTGTTTGTTTTTACCAATTACGGGTTTTGAGATGCTGTCTTCATGTTAAGGTTGTATTCTTGTTTTATTTTGCACATGGTAACTTCTTTTTGGCATACAGTATTTGTTTTTGGGGGTCAGCGGGTATTTATTTCCCAAAACGTATAATACGATGTATTGCAGGCACTGGTAGTAGGGTATCCTGTAAGGATTATTTTATTAGTTTTAATACATTGACTACCTACGGATTATATATTTTTATATAACAGAGATTACTTTTTTAGAAATGTTGATTTTCATTCGCATGATACACGTATAAGACATAATTTAACATTCCAATGCATCACTTGAAATATATGGTTTGAAAGTGTTCAATTCCTTGTCTGTTAATATTAAATTTAAAAATAATTTTAAGTGTTTTAAAAGTAATCCTAAGAGAATTTTAATTAAAATGTTCTTATGATTTGCATGAAGTTAATCTTAAGTTGTAATTTTATTACTTATGGCTTACAAGCTCTGCAAGATAGAATAAACATCTAAACATCTACCTATATGTTAACTTTGAAATTCCGTACTCTTTCTTGATATCGCGAGGAACAACTGGACAGCGACAGCACTGTAACAAAATGATGTATTGAAAAATTCAACCCAATAATAACATGTATAAACCGACTGGGATGGCTCAGGCGGTAAAGTCTGTTTCCCGCATTCGGAAGGTCTCGGGTGCAAACCCCGGGGCGGACCAATCTGATCGAAGGTTTTTCTCGGTTTTCCTCAGTCGCTAGGCGAATGCTGGTTGGATAATCTGATCCGTGAATTTTCCTACCATCCCTTTCATCACTACATTTCATTTCCTTCTTCTTCTACGCCATACCAGGCATTGGGCTGTTCACCCATCCTAGATATGCTATGATCTAGAGTTTGCTTGCTCCTCGACAGGCTACTGACCCAAGGTATTGGGCTTATCATCCATCCTGGATATGCTATGATCTAGAGTTTGCTTGCTCCTCGACAGGCTACTGACCCAAGGTATTGGGCTTATCATCCATCCTAGATATGCTATGATCTAGAGTTTGCTTGCTCCTCGACAGGCTACTGACCCAAGGTATTGGGCTTATCATCCATCCTGGATATGCTATGATCTAGAGTTTGCTTGCTCCTCGACAGGCTACTGACCCAAGGTATTGGGCTGATCAACCATCCTAGATATGCTATGATCTAGAGTTTACAGGCTCCTCGACAGACTACTGACCCAAGGTATTGGGTTTATCATCCATCCTGGATATGCTATGGTCTAGAGTTTGCTTGCTCCTCGACAGGCTGCTGACCCAAGATACTGGACTAATCACCCATCCCGGATATGCTATGATCTAGAGCTTGCTTGCTCCTCGACAGGCTGCTGACCCAAGGTATTGGGCTTATCCATCCTGGATATGCTATGATCTAGAGTTTGCTTGCTCCTCGACAGACCACTGACCCAAGGGATTGGGTTGATCACCTCCAGGGTGTGCTATGATCTAGAGTTTGCTTGCTCCTCGACAGACTACTGACCCAAGGTATTGGGCTTATCATCCAACCTGGATATGCTATGATCTAGAGTTTGCTTGCTCCTCGACAGGCTGCTGACCCAAGGTACTGGACTTATCACCCATCCCGGATATGCTATGATCTAGAGTTTGCTTGCTCCTCGACAGGCTACTGACCCAAGGCATTTGGCTGATCACCCATCCTAGATATGCTATGATCTAGAGTTTGCTTGCTCCTCGACAGGCTACTGACCCAAGGTATTGGGCTTATCATCCATCCTGGATATGCTATGATCTAGAGTTTGCTTGCTCCTCGACAGGCTACTGACCCAAGGTATTGGGCTGATCACCCATCCTAGATATGCTATGATCTAGAGTTTGCTTGCTCCTCGACAGACTACTGACCCAAGGTATTGGGCTGATCACTTCCAGGGTGTGCTATGATCTAGAGTTTGCTTGCTCCTCAACAGGCTACTGACCCAAGGTATTGGGCTTATCATCCATCCTGGATATGCTATGATCTAGGGTTTGCTTGCTCCTCGACAGGCTACTGACCCAAGGTATTGGGCTTATCACCCATCCTGGATATGCTATGATCTAGAGTTTGCTTGCTCCTCGGCAGGCTGCTGACCCAAGGTACTGGGCTTATCACCCATCCTGGATATGCTATGATCTAGAGTTTGCTTGCTCCTCGACAGGCTACTGACCCAAGGTATTGGGCTTATCATCCAACCTGGATATGCTATGATCTAGAGTTTGCTTGCTCCTCGACAGGCTGCTGACCCAAGGTACTGGACTTATCACCCATCCCGGATATGCTATGATCTAGAGTTTGCTTGCTCCTCGACAGGCTACTGACCCAAGGCATTTGGCTGATCACCCATCCTAGATATGCTATGATCTAGAGTTTGCTTGCTCCTCGACAGGCTACTGACCCAAGGTATTGGGCTTATCATCCATCCTGGATATGCTATGATCTAGAGTTTGCTTGCTCCTCGACAGGCTACTGACCCAAGGTATTGGGCTGATCACCCATCCTAGATATGCTATGATCTAGAGTTTGCTTGCTCCTCGACAGACTACTGACCCAAGGTATTGGGCTGATCACTTCCAGGGTGTGCTATGATCTAGAGTTTGCTTGCTCCTCAACAGGCTACTGACCCAAGGTATTGGGCTTATCATCCATCCTGGATATGCTATGATCTAGGGTTTGCTTGCTCCTCGACAGGCTACTGACCCAAGGTATTGGGCTTATCACCCATCCTGGATATGCTATGATCTAGAGTTTGCTTGCTCCTCGGCAGGCTGCTGACCCAAGGTACTGGGCTTATCACCCATCCTGGATATGCTATGATCTAGAGTTTGCTTGCTCCTCGACAGGCTACTGACCCAAGGTATTGGTCTTATCACCCATCCTGGATATGCTATGATCTAGAGTTTGCTTGCTCCTCGACAGACTACTGACCCAAGGTATTGGGCTTATCATCCATCCTGGATATGCTATGATCTAGAGTTTGCTTGCTCCTCGACAGACTACTGACCCAAGGTATTGGGCTTATCATCCATCCTGGATATGCCATGATCTAGAGTTTGCTTGCTCCTCGATAGGCTGCTGACCCAAGGTACTGGATTTATCACCCATCCCGGATATGCTATGATCTAGAGTTTGCTTGCTCCTCGGCAGGCTGCTGACCCAAGGTATTGGGCTTATCATCCATCCTGGATATGCTATGATCTAGAGTTTGCTTACTCCTCGACAGACTACTGACCCAAGGTATTGGGCTGATCACTTCCAGGGTGTGCTATGATCTAGAGTTTGCTTGCTCCTCGACAGACTACTGACCCAAGGTATTGGGCTTATCATCCATCGTGGATATGCTATGATCAAGAGTTTGCTTGCTCCTCGACAGACTACTGACCCAAGGTATTGGGCTTATCATCCATCCTGGATATGCTATGATCTAGAGTTTGCTTGCTCCTCGGCAGGCTGCTGACCCAAGGTACTGGACTTATCACCCATCCTAGATATGCTATGATCTAGAGTTTGCTTGCTCCTCGACAGGCTGCTGACCCAAGGTACTGGACTTATCACCCATCCTGGATATGCTATGATCTAGAGTTTGCTTGCTCCTCGACAGGCTACTGACCCAAGGCATTGGGCTGACCACCCATCCTAGATATGCTATGATCTAGAGTTTGCTTGCTCCTCGACTGGCTACTGATCCAAGCGTTGGCTTTTAAGTCCTTGGGGTTATAAGTCCTGTAAAGAGGAGGGTAATCAATTTAAGAAGAGGTATATTGGAAATGGTTATTACAGAAAACATTATTTGAAATAAATTGTGTTTTTAAGAGATCTACTGTTTTGTAGTACGTTTTTACTAATTGTGTATAATTATACAAAATTCCTTGCGAATGAAGAGGGATTCAGAGGCTTTTTCGAAACTTTAAGATATGATTTTGTCATGAAAATATCTTAAATATATACGTAATGTTAATCAAAATAATTTCTGAGGAAATCAAAATTATGGAAACAATTTCCGTATAAAGCATAGTTCGGGATGAGGGCATTGTCTTTAAAAGTTTTGTTTTGGATCTGTGGAAGATTCTGATGTTTAATCCAAATTTTGATATAAATTCTACTTCTCGTTTTTCAGTTATGCTGTCCACAGAAGGACCTCTAAAGCTTGTATTTCTGATTCAGGTGATCCAAAATCGTTTTCGGTGAATTCTCTACATCCAGTTTTGGGTGAAATACACTATTTCGTCCACCTGCAATACTCTCTGTTGAGTAACGTTTCGGCTAGGGTGGGGGGAGCCCTTCCAAGCAGGTAGGGAGAAGCTGGTGGAAAGAGTAATGTTTTCTTGGCTCTGAGGGGGTAAAGATTGAGGGGTAAAGACGCGCGACGAGAAAAGACTTTTGGTTGTCTTCCACTATACCCGTCACGCGCAGCAGAATTCAGCATACTATGTACTCCTTCCACCAGCTAAAGCTTTACCTATGACATTAGCCACCACAATCCTTAGCCAAAACTTCGCTGAACAGAGAATAATTAGGTTCTAGCGAAAGTAAAGCTCCATATAAATTTATGAATTATACCAAAACACGCAAGAAAATCATTTTGCAACATAAACCACTTCAGGTGCTCTTAGTTTACACGTACCCCAACTTTGTCAATGGTACTGGTGCCGAAGATGTAAATTTTTGAGAACCGCTTCTCCTCCACATGTCAGAGAGAAGATAACTGTTGAAGGATATTGTTCCACATTAGAACTGACAACGATTATGTTACCAGCTGGGAGGAACGGGCCATCATTGCCAGCTTCTATAATAATTACGCGGAAGATTGGCGGAGCGCAGCACTTGTGCGTTTACCGCCTGCTGGAGTAATTTATAGAGGCGTTGCCTACGCGCATCCACACTCACACGGAACATGTTACGACTTGATTGTTTTAAAGAGCTCTGCGCAAAACTGTACTAGGGATCATAGATGATCCCCGCCATACTGTCCTAACCTTGTATCTGCAGCAGGGTTTGTATATCGCAAATTTTGGAATTTATCCAAGATATATTTCATCATCGTTGTCATCATCATCAGCAGCAGCAGCACCATCGTCACGGCCCAGATTCTGATGACATGTCATCTTTAAACTGCTGCATCATAGGCATTAGAAGTCTCATGGACTTGGGTCAAACCCTCGGGCCTAGATCCGGTTTGGGCTTAAACTGAAAAATGTTTGTTGGGCTCGGTCTTGAAAATAAAGGCGAGGAAAAAAATAATTCATCACATCCAACAGAGAATTTTATTTGTAGTAAATATCTCAAAGGCATGGCAGTTTAACAAAAACCATCAGCGGCATTTTCCATAAAATAACGATAACTTTTTCATTCAAAGAGAAAAAAAGAATAAAAAATAGAATTTTTACGTTTTTTGGTTCGCGATGTTGAGATGCCCGAAATAGCACAATTATTGCAGCATGCGCTCGTGCGCGCACATACACACACCAACACACACATATGCAGGATGTATTATAATAGCGCAATAAACATGGGACCGCAAACGAGCAATATGCGACATAATTGCAAATGTGTGATTACAAGCAGTCACTGACTTCATAAAGCAATCGTCCTTATTAGTAGTGCAAATGAATTTAAAATGTACAGTTTTCGTATAATTGTCATTCTAAGTTGCTTCAAAATTCACTCATAGCTTAACTTAACAACGAATACAATTCTACTGTGGTATGTTACACGTTATTAATACTGTACACTCTTCCCTACTAAAGGAGGTGTTCAAACTATCGTCCTTGCATCTGGATGCAATACTTCACTCGTCTCAGCAGCGAGTTTTAAATTATTTCAAACACCCCCGGCTCATCTCAGAATTCTTGACAACCACGTACATTTCTCTGCTCCAGTACTTCAACAGTATCAACGGGGGTGCTATACACTACACGTTTGAGGTGAGCCCATACAGAAAAATCCAAAGGATTGATATCAGGTGATCGTGGAGGCCAAGGTACAGGCCCTCCTCGATCTATCCATCTTGGACCATATCTCTTCAGTGGCGGCTCATAACCACACATTCGCAATAATAAATCTCGCACACGGCTTGTTTGCGGACCTATATTTACTGGAACTTTTATGCTTCTATTATTGTATACTCTCATTAATAATAATAATAATAATAATAATAATAATAAATGCTGGCTTGGGTCACTTACGAATAAGGTTACAACAGCAGGCAGCTGCAAACTCCCTCTCCCTCCTTCCACCCACACCCAAGATATCCTAGGTAAAGTGCAGTAGATAATGACATGTGATCAATAAGGCAGTGTACCGTCAACATACCACTTAGTACATATGGATTCCTGGCACTCAGCCGCTCTATTTCTGTACAGTGGCTCTTCAGTTGTTTTCAAGGACCTAAGAACACCCCTTACCACGCCCCGCAGTTGTGGATGAAATTCCCAAGTCAGTACTGGAAATCGAACACGAGTCCCTTCGCATCAGAGGCAGCAGCGCTTCGTGGAATAATAATAATAATAGTAATAGACAATAACTGCAAAATAATTATATATCAAATAAAATTAGGCAATTAGGTCCGTACCGGGTAGTACAGTATAACCTATTCTCGGGCCGGCCTAAGAATTTCGGCCGTGCAGAACCTAATAGGCATTGCTAACGTGTACATAAATCCTTATCATTGGTGACATTATGAAAATGTATATGTGTATTGGTCATTTTATGTCATTTCCTATTTTAGGGCATTTTTGTTTTGTTTTACATCATTATCTTGCCATTTTCTTGCCCTTTACGTCTTTAATTAGTCATTTTGTTGCATTTTTATTTATATAAATAGTTTCATATTGTAACAACCCTTGCAGTAGTTAACCCCAAGGATGCTTTCAACAGGAGCACAATAGCCTCAGATGCTAGAGTGTGTCGGTGTCGTCCTCCGTGGTGTAGTGATTACCATACTAGCCTCTAGTGCCCAAGGTCGCAAGTTAAAGCCCGGCGGAGAGCGATGGATTTTTTCGGGGTAAAAATCCTTAGCATGGCTTCCTTCAGAAGGAAAGCAAAGCCGGTGGTCCCGTGTCGTAGATTTACGGCACGTAAAAGAACCTCAAGCCTAATTAAGAGGCCTCTGAGCAAAATTTCCAGTCGTTCACGCCCAATATAGAATGGGACGCTAAGGATCATAGTAGCCAAAGAGCGTCCATAAATAAAATTGAATTTTTATTTATCGGGATTAGGAAAGGCTCATGACGACAGTCGGTGGGCGATGAAGCGTCGAATGATAACCCGGGGGTTGTATAAAATTACTATTTTTACAATTAATTTACATAATTACGGGGGTGTGTAGGGTGGTACGAGCAAAACTTATACACCGCACATCTTACCTCTGGTGTGTCTTAAAAATGCAGACTGAGTATGTTGGGGGCGTCGAGTCCCAGTTTCGACGTGTTTAAGAAGTCGGTCGAAAGTGAGAGAGAGAGAGTGTGACCTAATTTCGAGGTCATTAAATACTTTTCAACAAGCTGACAGCGGATCCCGTGCGCTACTATAACGAGTTTCCTAGATTTCACCTTCTTCAACATTTTACCAACAACAATCCTCGGTTCTCGGTTCAAGCTTCCCCTATAGCTCGCTACAATATTATTGGCATTTTACATTAAGATATCTTTTCCGAAATTAGAAGCTTCACTATTCAACTGAGAAACAATAGCAACTTTATAGGTACATTACTCCTATTCTAGGAAAAACTAATTCCTATTTAATGGTTAGTCTGGAAAAAGTTGCTTACAGATGGAGCAATTGCTATTGTCAGGGGAGCAGGTATCATTACAGAAGTGGTTTATATCCCAACCTAGGCATGAGCCAGGCCAGTTTTACCTTTTTCACGTTAATCGGTGCGATAGTCAAGTTGTTATTGTCCTTGTCCTTCTGTCATGTCATAGGCTGTGTAGTTATCTTCATTCGGTATAATGTGGTATAATTTAAGGATTACTCGAAAGAGTTAATGCTAAAGTTTCGTAAGACCTGCTTCAAAACACTTTTCTTAATGTCTTTTTAAATTCTTTAAACAAGAACATTGAACAAATATATATTTTAATGCATTTCTAAATGATCTCGTCATTATTCTTGTACGTACTTTTATTGCTTGTATATAGTTATATCCTGTATAAATTAATTTATAATTTTAATAAATTAAATCTCAGTTTTGTAATCATTATGTAATTTTTAAAATGTTTTAGTTTTATAGGTCATTTTCAAAGACTTTTGTGTCATCAAAATACAGGTGCTGATCATGACGATGATGATGATACTAATACTAATACTAATAATAATAATAATAATAATAATAATAATAATAATAATAATAATAATAATAATTTAGGCCAAGTGGCCTGTTCCTTTTCCAGAATTCAAATCAGCCCCTTCCAGTATTTGCAGTAACGTTCCAAATTTCTTCTTCCAATTGGCTTGTAGTTAGACACAGGAAAGCGTTTAATATTTACAAGGAAGATCCTGAGAAGAATTAAAGACAAACAAGGACAATGTAGAATCCACAGAAATGAAGAACTATATAACAAAATAAAGAAACGAACAATAGTAAATTTTAAAAAGGCGGTCCCGTAGCTAGTCGGTAGAGCACCTTCCTGCTGCACGAGAGGTCCCGGGTTCGATTCCGGGCTGGGGGATGGGAATGTTTCCTAGCCAAGATTATTCCCTACTCTCCCCAGAGTCTGGAAGTATGAATGAGAGTGTGAATGTGTGTGTAATCTAATGATTAAAACCCAAAAAAATTCAAAACCCAACGACAAGAGAATACGAGTTAACACCATTGCCAATAGGTAACAAGTTCCAAAGGAAAGCCCTCCGATAAGACCAATGTCCACTGTCGTTTGTCAGTATTTGGTGTGGCCTCTATGGGCTGCAATTAGAGTTGCTATACGCCGTGGCATTGAATCAAAAAGGTTCTGAATACGTTCCTGAGGGATTTCTCTCCACGCAGTTTGTATTCGAGCCCACAAATCCATGACACTGGTTGCTGGAGGACCGTGACGCACCAAGTGCCGACCAACCATTTCCCAGACATGTTCGATGGGCGACATGTCAGGCAAACATGCAGGCCAGGGAAGCAATCGTACCCGTCGCTCTTCGAAGAAGGCTTGTACATTCCTCGTAATATGTGGCCGAGCATTCTTGTTGGGATGTGGACTGCGGAGATGCCTGAAACAGGGGGAGTACCTCAGTCTCTACAACCACCGTTAAGTACCGGTTGCTGTTCAAAGTGGCCTCAATTCGTAGGAGGGAAGATAGGTGTTGTAACTAATGGCGCCCCAAACCATCACACCTGGTGTTTGTCCGCTATGCCCTCAACAATGCAACCCTCCAGGTTGAGCTCACCACGCTACCGCCGGACACGTATGCGACCATCACTGTAGGACACGTTGAAGCGGGACTCGCCCGAGAAGACTACATTTTGCCACTCAGCAAACCAGTGACGGTGTTCACGTGCCCATTGCAGTCGGAGGAGCTTGTGGGTCCTGGACAATGGAAGCGGACGTAATGGCACGCATGCAACCAGTCTAACCTGTAGTAGACGACGACGAACCGTTGATGCAGACAAGTTCATACCTGTTGCAGGGCTCCAGCGTCGAGTCAACACTGTGAATGAAGCTGTACGATCCGTTATGGCCATGCGGACAAGATGACGGTCATCCCGTGCTGTGGTCATGTTCCGTGGTCCAGTACCCGCTCTTCGCTGCGTACGACCTTCATCTATCCACTGCTTCCACACACATGTCACTGTAACAACATGCCCTGTACGAGCCGAAATGTCACGGTATGACAAACCCGCTTCCCGGAGACCGATCATTCTGCCCCGTTCGAACTCACTCACATGCCAATATGGCTCCCTTTGACGTCGACGAGGCATACTGGCACTCACTTTATTGTTTCCACCTTGTTTGACAGCTCTGCACTGACTACACTGGGTGTAAACTGACCTTGCCGGACTGACACGAGAGAGCTCTGCTCGGCCTACGTGCACCACACCTCTCTGCAAACCTAATCACTCATTGCTTGCACACTCTTCTACACTTCATAAAGTTTGGAGTTATTCGGGAAATTCTTTCTTGGTGTGCAATTTTCACAAACGGTAGTGTATTTAAAGGCGGGGTATAAATGGGACTTACAAAAATTATAAAAGCGGATGGTTCGGACATTTAAATATAGAATGTCAGAGGAGAGAACACTAAAATAATATATAATGTATGGAAACCTCTTGAGTCTAGAACAAAGCTGACATAAAAATTGATGGGAAAGCGATACAATCAAAGATGTCAAAATTATGTATATAGAAATGGAGTGAACTGATCAGAGAAGCATAGAATGGAGAATTATTGTAGAGAAAGTCGGGACTTTGAAGTAGTCTCTGGTAATTAGTTTACGTTGTTTAACTGCCCCACGTATGGTTGCCAATTTGAAGTAGTTAATGTCTTTAGGAGTGTTTGAAGGAGTTTATTTAGTAATTTATTCGCCTCACGCTTGGGAAACCAATTTACGAAAGTGTTTTGTTGTTGATGATTTTTGCAGGAGTTTGCACCACGTTTGGGAGCCAATTTGAAGTTGTATTGTTCTTGGAGTTTATTTATTTTATTTAGCTCCACGTATGGGCGTCAATTTGAAGGAGATTGTTTGTTACATAATATACTGATACGTATGTAAAGGCTGATTTGAAGATGTATTTTTGTTGTTACGCTCCAAGTATAAAAAATATTATATTAACTTTGTTATTAAACAGCTTCTATGTATAGTATTTATGTTTATGTTTGCCTCGGCTGCTTCAGTATTACTTTAGAGACACGTTTCTCTTAATCAGGGCGTGGTCCGACAAGAATGTAGGCTTACACAGATTTTAGGTTTAAATTCACTTCTGTTTATTAATCCTTGACAAATTAGATAGCACTACACTGATATCAAGAGCGGTGAGATTCTTTTCTTTAATACTTGTATTTTGTTAACGCGTATACTTAATTTTCGTTTCACACGAATGCGTAATATTTCTTTAGAGAACACATCTTCCATCCGGTTACTACCAAGGTCTGCAGGCAACTGAACATATTTCAACCGTCTAAACCGTAAACTTCTGTATTTCAAGTCTCTGATTGGCTAAGCCTAGTCCAATAGAATACCTGCATTTTACTAAAGTTTTTTCTGGCTGTTGATTGGCTATTTTTAAACTGTCACAAAATTTACATTATTACTGCCCTAATCATGACTAGTGGTATTCAAACTCTCAAACTCATTATTGTCTCAAGGTTATCTCATTGTTAGCAAACTTAAACTTATTATTCTCATAGCTCCTGCATTATTAAATTACGTAATGCATTCACATAACATTATTGAACATGTTTACAATAATATAAGCATTTGCAATGACTGTTACATACATTTTATAAATTATTACATACATATTGCTTCAAGGCGGGCTGTTATTGAATTTACATGTTATATAATTTAATTGAAATTATTGAAGTGTTAAAAATACTGCCTCAAATTTTAGCCAATGACATTGAATTTGTTAAGAGAGAACTGGCCTGTAATTAAATACCTTCACGGAGATTCTGTCGTACTCCATTCTTAACAGATGCTCATACCATTGTTGTCTATATAAATATATAATTTCAATTAATCTTTCGGTTTTAATTCGGAGCTTATATCTGTGCTTCTTCTTCAATGTTGTAATCTATATCCTGCCAGTAGTCTTAATAATTTCATTTCATCTTCTCTATTTTTACTTTCTCTACTACGTATAGTAAGTAGGGGAAGCATTGTATTCCACCCAAAAATTCGATACCGAGATTTCACCGGAAATACATGTTTTGAGATCCCTGAATCCAAAAAAAGCATTTTGGAAACGTCCGTGTGTGTGTCTGTGTGTGTCTGACTGTAAACAGCATAACTCAGAAACGAACAGTCGGATAAACACCAAACTTGGTATTTAGGTTCAGTATCTTCCAGAGATGCGACACGAAGGTCTTCAGGAAAATCCCCCCACCCCAGACTGCCCTTTACATGGAACATTTTTCGAAAATTTTAATTTTCTCAAAAATGGCTCTTAACGATTAATAACGATTAATGGCTCTTAACATATGTTTAAGATATTTTAATTACAAATGAAATGTATATCTCGAATTTTCTGGGAATGTTTCCAAAAGTGTTCTTCATTGTGAACAACTTTTGCATAACTGGAAAACCATAAGAGATAGACAAAATATTACTGCACAATAAATGTAGATCACGTTAAAATACACAATTTATGTCGTTTACATTTTTTTTGAAGAGTGAACCATTTTCGAGATATTGCTTGTCATTCCCTTAAATTTTCCAATACTTACACTTTTTCTCAAATTCATTATTCATTTTTTTTTTGTCCTGGACATGCAAAGAGAATGGAATGCGCCACATAGCAACCAACGCCTAAAATATTTGACTATCGCTTATAACCTACCATATTCCCCTTGCATCTACAAGAAAATTAGCAATAAGATTAACATCTCGATATCTCGATTAACATGAAGCATATGGAGAATAAGCGTTTGTAAAAATAGTTTGTACAAGAGTAGGGAAAGTCATGTGAGTGCAGCACATCAGATTTTTTTTCTTTCTTTCTTTGGTTTTTGGTCAAAGAGTCAGATTGGGTTGGTCATAGTTTTATAGAATATTAGCACAGTTTCTTTTCATGGTTTTATGATTACTGTTATTTTAATTATTACAATTTGCTGTAGAAACCCGAAGGGTTTATTTTCTTCATTTATCAGTCTTTCATACATTAAACAGCACCTCAATTATGAGGAGACAGTAAACTTTATTCCACACCAGAATGATAATCTGACTGTGAAAACTGCGTGGAAAGAAAGTTCTAACAATGTAGAATAAAATAAATGAATTAGTTAACCAATTATTATTTTAAGTTATTTTATTGCATAGCGGACCATACTTTAAAAACATCCTGATAGAAAAATAAGCGCTTTTAAGAATAGAATTTATATAAAAACAACCGTAGCAGGTAGAGAAAGTAATGTGAGAGTAACATAAGATTTGTTTCTAGTTTGCATTGTTGTATTGCTATGAAATGTTATTATGTTGCAATAAACGAGTATAATATAAAAAACAGCTGTTGAGCCGTAAACTTCTATTTTGTTAACTGTTCTCAGTTTGGAAAGAAGTCAATTTGCAGTGTGGAATAAAACCATATAGTTGTAAATTATTCTGAAGCAAGAACACAGAGTTGGAAATTACTGCCAGCGAAGCTGAGAGTTTCGCCTATTGCCCTGGGCAACGCAAGTTGCTGATTTTGATGTTGCTTAAATAAGTTGCCCACAAGCAGCTGGGTGACCTCGCCGGAAGTGAGGTCACACGCAGCATTGTTGCAGATTGCGGCCCGCTAATCAACCGCTTCCTCTTTCTCGGCTGTCACACCGGAAATAATGTGAACTCTTGTTGGGCGTTACAGGAGGCAAATGTTCATGTAGATGTCGATTTATTTCATGGGAGCGGCCCAAAAGAATTAAAAACCTTCTTTTTGGCGTGTTAATACACCCTCCCAAAACCGCTGTCATAATTGTGCATTGTTTGGGAAGTTGATAAGCTTGGATTATAACCTGTCTGGTTTTAAGTGGTCATGATACCGTTATTCCTGTGACCTCAGCTGAAAATGTATTAGACCAGAATACAGAGCAAGAGGAATAAGTCTGGTAAATGATGGTAAAGAAGACCTCTTAGCGCTGGAGCAAGCGCATGCACGTTGGTCTCAGGGCGTGTCTATTATGCCTTACAGCGGGAGGGAAGGTGAGATGAAGGGCAACCAGTTCAGTAAGGCGGCGCGCGCTGAACGAAGGTGCTGTCACTAACGATTCCAGAATGTTTCTATCAGGACGCCGGCGCTGAGCCCGCCATGAGTGAGCCCTGGTAGATGGCTCCAGCCATCAAATGGAAGAGAGAAATCTTTACACTAAGCAAATTCCACCGTTCAGCCGCAATGCAGCAACTAAAGTCGGGTGACCCTATGACACTAAAAGATAATAGAGGAAAGAAGTGATGGATGGAAATTAACTGGCACAATGGGAATTAGAAATATCCTCTCGTAATGCATTCTATTTAGATTGACAGTAAACAAGAGAATCGCTTCCCCAATATAACGTATTAACGATTTTGTAGAGGGAAGGGTGGGTGAAAAAGAGTTACCTGCAGATCGAAAGGAAATGAGTATTAAAACTATTGTTGCAAATGTTTATCTTAATTAACATGAAATAGATAGAAAAAACGAGCTTTCGTAAGATTAGTTTGCAGAAGCTATATAAAAATAAAGATAGTGGCTAGAGAAAGTATTGTGAATGTAATACATCAGATAATGTTTTTTAGTGGTGTTCGCCCTTTCATATTATATACGTCATTCGTGGACCTTGGTGATGCATGAAAAATGTTTCAAGCCTAAGTTTAGGGAACCTCACCGAGCGCGATAGCTCAAGCGGTAACGCCTGTGGTCCGCATTCAGGACATCGTAGATTCGATTCCCGCGGCCGATATTTCTGACCCATGGGTTTTTTTCGGGGTTTCCCCGGAACGCTAGGCAAATGCTGGGAGGTTCATTACATCCCCCGAATTTTCTGTCCTTCCATTTTACCTCCATTCTCATTTCACTTCACCTTTCATCTGCTTGACTGTTTAATGGTTGAAACTGTCCCTGGGAATATCGGGGTTTCATGGTAGGGGAAAAGGATGCTCTCTTTAACACTTCGTCCCGGATTGGGGGCGGTCTCTGAGTCCCGGTCCCCCAGCGGGATGTGCAAGCCTTTAGAGGGCGGAGAGCCGGTTGTACCAGCTGCTTTCGGTGGAGTTTCAATCTAGAAAAGGTAGGTCGTACCTCGAGGTTCTCCGCTCCCTGCCTCCTCTCACTCATCCCTCCACCCTGGGGCGCCCCAATATGGGCCTAGGCACAAAAGTCTTTGTAAGTTGAGTGCTAAGACCCCCTCCGTCCCTAGTCCTAGTTGTAGGGTACATCAGCGGTATTTCCTAGTTATGAGGACCAAGAAAAACCTGGAAAAAGTCCTCACTCAGGGACTACCTCGGACACCCGTACGTAGCCCCTATATCTGGTTCAGTAGCTATTACTGCATGATTTTGTATAATGAATTTAAACACTTAGGTTGTACGTTAATCTTATTAATATATTAAGACTTTTAAGTTAAACTAATATCCCTTAAAGTTATGAATGAAGAAATTCACTTTGTATTTATTATATATTAGTCTGTAAATATCATATTTGAGTTTGTTCCATCAATTATGCATACAATTCTACAGAGAAACTATTACGATTTAATTAACATTATTCGATTGTGAAATAATACCAAGCTAATAATACTACGGACTAGGCTAACCTAATATTGTAGCGACTCGAAAAATACCGAGTGCTATACGGGTGACGTAACTTAGGGTAGAGTATCCGCCTAGGGGGCGTGCAGCGCTCAGGAAGGGATGTGGGTTCCTATGGCAACGAGAACTCAGGTAACGCTCCTGCCCAAGCCTTGAGCCCTTTTATGCTAGCCTAAAGGCCTTCGGCACAGTCTATAGGTTCCACGAACAGCGCAAAGACATTCCCTATCGGGTTTCGAGGTGGTTTTCCCCTGTAACTGCAATTCGGTCAGATTAAATATTCTTCGTTGTGAGGCGTCAGCGTTCTGTTAATATAGATTCACCGCTTAACTTTATTCCAAAATTTCCGTGAGTGTTACCTTAATCTGGCACTTGTGGTTCGTTCCCAGCGATCCAATACGAAGGCGTCTCTTGCTTGATCTACCCAAATCTCTCATTCCAGTTGGTTGATAGTTCATTATCTTCTTAGGTAATCTATCATTTGGCATTCTATCGATGTCTTCTTTCCATTTTATTCTACCATAATTTATTCTTTCGTTAATTTAAGATATACTTCAATCTGAGCAAACAATTTAATACCTAATTTCACAACATTGTAGACTCAGGATAGCGCTCGATTACTGTTGCAGCGAGCTTGTACACGCAACATGCGAAACCGTTTCGTAAATGAACGCACGAATCTTGAGTCGATCATTACAGTTTGATAAATCAGTGTACTGCTGGACACAGACAACACGCAGCACTAATTACGAACACACTCTATTAAATATCCTAACATGTAACACACGATAGCTCCATATGAAATTGGCTAACATCTAAATAATTGAGAGGAAGTTATGCGTGTCAACATCGCGTGGCTTTTTTCGGCTTCTGTTCCTGTTAAACCGAGACAACATACAATCAAATGTGTACACGAATTTCGTTATAGTTATTTCCAGGAGGTGGTAGCCAATTTGCCTACCTGTCTTTCCAATTTCTTCTCCTCTTTTTGGACAAGTTTCGGTGTTGTACTTTCTCCCATTCTTAGAACACGCGTTTCAAGTTTATCTTCTTCTTCTTCTCCTTCTCCTTCTTCTACACTCCAAGGTATAGGCATATAATGCCTGTTTCGTCCTCAAAGAACTTCCAACAATCTTCTCCTGGGCTCCAACGGATGTTCTTCCCATTAGATTATTCGTAAAATTATCTGTTTCGTAAATGTAGTTGTCCATTTTTTCTAAGTGCTCTTTCCATTTTCGCTTGTAATTTCTCAGTTTATCATCAATATTAAAAATTGTTGAATTCTTGACGTATTCTTCAGTTTTTTATGTGTTCAATTATGGTACACACTTTAACCCCTCTTAAGAATTCATAATTCACATCCTTAGGATAACACAGGTACAGCCATTGCTGTATAACGTTTCAACTTTACATCCCTTGTTACTTTATTTCTCAGAGTACGATCCATAAGACACATCGTTTTTGAAATTTGCTTACTTTAATATCATTGTTGCGCACTTTGCCATAGCAAAATTCCCTAAATAACTGAAACGGCTTACGTGTTCTAAGATTTGGTTACTTACTTATAATAATTTTTTATATTCTACGACAAATGCACTATCATGGATAATAACCACATCGTAAGCAAGTAAAAGTACATTCAAGTATCTATCACATAATATTTTAAAACTAGGACTAACTAATTTTTTTCCATTTTCTAATTAAATCATCAATAAAGGTAAGTATTGAGGCAGTATTTCTAACAATTAAATGATTTTCAGTCTAATTATATAAATATAAATTGAATAACAGCCCGCCTTGAAGCAATGTGTGTATGTAATAATTTGTAAAACAGTCATTGCATGTGCTTATATTATTGTATACATGTTCAATAATGTTATGTGAAAGTATTACGTAATTTAATAATGTAGGAGCTGTGAGAATAATAAGTTAAAAGTTGCTAACAATGAGGTAACCTTGAGGCAATAATGAGATTGAGAGTTTAACAATACTACTTCTGATTCTTGGAAGCAATAATGTAATTTTAGTAACAGTTTATAAAATAGCCAATCAACAACTAGAAAAAGCTTTAGTTAAACGAAGATATTATATTGGACTAGCATTAGTAAATCAGAAACTAAAAAGGAGAAAAATTTACAAATTCAGAAGTTACTTGTCTAACCAGACGCAAAAAGTGTCCTCAAGAGATTTAATACGTATTCCTGTGAGACAAAACAAAAGTTTATGTGTTCAAAAGTGTAATTAATTAATAAAAAGAATCTCACAGCTCTTTATATCAGTGAAGTGTTATTTAAATCGTATCAAGCATTAATAAAAGGAGTGAAGTAAAAAATTATAATCTTTGTAAGCCTACATTCTTGTTGCACCACAACCCTGCTAAGAAAAACGTGTCTCTAACAATAATACTGACGCAGCCGAGGCAAACATAAATATTTAATACTTAAAGAAACAGTCAAATTAAAAAGTTAATATTTTTAAAAATTGGGGCAAAAGCTACTGGGTACCATACGTGTGGTTGCAACTACTAAAAGTTCGGCTCCCCAACAGTTGAACTATAATACAACTCCTTCTAAAATATACCTTCTTCAAATTGACGCCCAAAACGTGGTGCAAATAACGTAAAGATATAATAATCTTCTTCAGTATTAAAAATAATTGGTGACAAACTGCATCCTTGTCGGACACTTTGATTTACAAATACTTCCTCAGATATGTTAGAATTGTTTTAATAGTTATTTTCTCTTATGGTAGTTGTGCAGTTTTTATAAGTTTTGCGGGAATTCCTTTTGTTACAATACAATGATTTATTCCAGTCTATACGATCGAAAGCTTTTTCGAAGTCAATATAAGTTATGTGTATTTCTTTATTATACTCATGATCTTTTTCAATAATTTGTTTAATAATAAAGGTTATGTCTGTGGAGGATTTGCCTTTTCTAAAACCATTTGCTCTTCCAATAGTAGAGGTAAGAAATATTTTGGAGACTCTGGTTAATTATTCTTGTATACATTTTATATGCAGTATCTACAAGACATATTCCTCTTTCTTATTTCTTTTACCTTATTTAAAAATCTGATAAGTTGCACTCATATCACTTTCTCTACTCTTGTACAAACTATTTTTACAAACGCTTATTCTCCATCTAATTCATGTTAATCGAGATCTTAATCTAATTGCTAATTTTCTAGTAGGTGCCCGGGGAATATTGTAGGCTTTAAGCGATAGTCAAATCTTTTAAGAGCTGGTTGCTATGTGGAACATTCCATTCTCCTTGCATGTCCAGGACATAAAAAAGAATAAAGAATTCCCATTTGAGGAAAGTATAAGTACTGAAAAATTCAAACAAATAACGAATAGTTCGGAAATGGTTCACTCAAAAAAAAGTATTTGACATACAGTCTGTTTTAACGAGATCTACATCTAACGAGACAAAACTTTTGTCTATCTCTTACGGTTTACCAGTTATGCAAAATACATTCAGAATGAAGAGGACTTTTGGGGGACATTCACAGAAAATTCAAGATATACATTTCATTGGTTACAAAAATATCTTAATCATATCATATTTTAATCAAAATCGTTAGCCATTTTTGGGAAAATCTAAAGTTTTGAATAATATTCCGTGTAAAAGATAGTCTGGGTGGGGAGATTTTCTTGAAAATCTTCGTGTCGCATCTTTGAAAGATACTGAACCAATATCAAGTTTGGTATTTATCCGACTTTTCGTTTTTGAAGTATGCTGTTTACAGACACACAGATACACGCACGGACCTTTTTCTAAAAAGGCTTTTTTTGGACTCAGGGGCCTCAAAACATGTATTTCCGGTTAAATCTCGGTGGAATGCAACATTTCCCCTATTTACTACACGTAGTAGAGAATGTAAAAATGTACATTACTTGGCTGTTCGCCAATCTTGTGGAATCTTTCGCCTTTTCCAATACAAGTTCTAAAGATGTGGTAATATAATTTGAAATAGAGTACCCCTATATTTATATAATTCTGCATTCAGCCCATCTTGTCTTGTTGCTTTTCGGTTTTTAGTTCTTCTTAAGGCTTCAAGTTCTTTCACTGTTATTAGATCACCTTCAGATGTTAATGATTCTAAATCATCATCATTATTGTTTTCCTTCGCATTTTAATCGTACCAAGGGCTTTATAATACTATTCTAACCATTTGTGCTCAGTAGTTATATTTAGGTTGGTTGTATCTCTTTCATTTTTGTTCATTTGTTTCATCACTACTATGTATGTCAATCTTATTTTTAAGACTCTTATTTATTACGAATATATTTTATCTCTTAGTGTCTTACTTATTGGTTTATCTTTAGGTGTATCCATCTGCTGAAATCAGGAATCTCATTTCAAATTACTGTATTTCATTCCAATAAATAGTTTTCATCCTCCATACTTCATTACTAGACATCGGATTTGTATGCACTACAATATATATTTTTAAAATGTGCTCTATAGTTTCGAAAATATGCTTATATTTTTGGGAACCTAGAATGTACATTCTTCCTTAGACGTCATTCCGGTCATTGTAATTTGATTTGCCGTATACAATGATAATTTCTCTTCAAATACTCAGTTGTAAGTTTGTGTCGTTTATGGCTATCACAAGTTTGTATGCTGAAAAGAATCTTTCCATGTCTACAGAGGTTATTGGATAAAATTTGAAAGCAGTTACAAACTCCAGGAAAATGTCTTCACCTTTACGATATTATCCACATAACACAAGATAATTATCAGACTTCTCTCTAAACACTACAGAATTTACCGTTTCATTTTCCTACTTACTTTTAAGGAGTGCTCTCAAGTTTACTCTGAACCGCAATACGAGTGTCTCCATAGCAAGGAATTTTATTATTTTGTGACTAATGTGTTTAAATATTAATTTTAAATTTGAGCATTTTTAAATATGTGCATTATATGCTCGATGCATGGATAAATGATGAAATGTGCAACTATATGCACCATAAAACTTTGCATGTAAGCACAGAAAACTGAAAACATATTACAAAACTTAATTCCATATCACAAGTAAAAGTAAACTAAATGTGCACTTGCGTACAAATCCGATGTCTATCATTTTGCACATTGTTCTGTAAAAAGTGCGTTTGTGTTTCTTGCTTTGTGATACCTTTTAGTAAATAAAAACAAATTGAGTTTTATTTGTGGACGCTCTTTAACTACTATGGTCCTTAGTGTCTCATTCTATGTTGGGCGTGAAAGACCGGTAATTTTGCTCAGAGGCCTCTTTATCAAGCTTGAGGTACTTTTAAGTGCCGTAAATCTACGACACGAAACCACCGGCTTTACTTCCCTTCCGAAGAATTTTTACGTCCAAAAAAATCCATGGGCCTCCGACGGGTTTGAACCCGCGATCTCGCGAACACTACGCCATGGAGGACATTAACCTATAGTGTTCACCTGATAGCTCTACACAAATAATGAATCTATTAAATGTTAATATTTTTATTTGCCAACATCGTTAAAATATAAATTACAAGTAAGATAAACGAAGATACATGCTTGTTCTTTTGGCTGGTTATAGAATAATATATTTACAGGACACTCCTCTCTAAGGCATTATTTTTTCTAAGACAACTGAAAATTGTACGGGGTGTTTCAGTGGGATGTCCCACTTTTTAATTAGCTATAACTCTGCGTCCTTACATGACTTTTAAATTGTACGTACATTGCAATGATGCACGAAGTCAGGAGTTTCAGTGGAGGCCAGCAGATGGCAGATTTCCTCGATTTCGATACATATCTATGTTCTCTGTTCTCACATAACCTTTAAAATGAAGCACACAATTCAACAACGTGTATTTATTGTGAAGAATTATTGGATCACCAATTCTGTTACCACCACACAAAGAGCTTATTGACGTGAGCTCGGTGTTCGTGATGGTCCTGATCGAAAGACAAGCTTCGTGGAGAAACTGGAACGAACTTTGGAGACATTCGTGAGCGATTGCTTCGTTCCCCACAAAAGTCTTTACGCCGTCTGTCACAAGAGACCGTGTAGCGTGTGTGATGCTGCAATTGGTTCCTCAACTTTGTGGAAAGAAGACAAGATATATTGAAAATGACCGATGAAGCTTGGTTTCATCTCACAGGCTATGTCAATTCTCATAACACAAGGATATGGGCATCAGAAAATCCTCATGTGTACCACGAGACACACTTCATCCAGAAGTTGGAATGTGGCGTGCAATATCCTGTCACAGGGTCATTCGACCAATTTTCTTTGACGAAACTGTAAATACGGAGGCGTATAAGAAGATTTTTCACGGAATTCGTGGAGCAGCTAAACGACATGGGATACTTTCAACAGGATGACGCCACATGACACACCCACATGTGTGTGTGCTTTTGAATTCAGCCATCATCTCACAGGCTATGTCAATTCTTATAACACAACGTTATGGCATCAGAAAATCCTCATGTGTACCATGAGACATCACTTCATCCAGAAAAAGTTGGAATGTGGCGTGCAATATCCGGTCACAGGGTCATTCGACCAATTTTCTTTGACGAAAGTGTAAATACGGATGCGTATAAGAAGATTTTTCACGGAATTCGTGGAGCAGCTAGACAACACGGGATACTTTCAACAGGATGGTGCCACATGGCTCACCTTTAATGAATCCATGGCACACAACAGCAGCTTCTTCGAGAACCGTATTATCTCTAAAGATTTGTGGCCTCCAAGATGATCAGACTTGACGTCAGCAGATATTTTTTTTGGGGGGGGGCCCTCTCAAGAAATAGTCTACAGAAACAGACCACGAACCAACTAGGATCTCCGGACAAACACCACAGCCGAAATAAAAGAATATCGAGTGGACATGCTCAGACTTGTATCTAAAACATGGTGAAACGGGCAAGAGTGTTTCTCTGAGAAAGGTGTTGTCTTTACGTTGTTTGCCTCGGCTGCGTCAGTATTTATTTTAGAGACATGGATATCTTGGCAGGGTTGTGATGCGACTAGAACGTAGGCTTACACAGATTATAATTTTACTTCACTCCTTTTATTAATACTTGATACGATTTAAATAACACTTCAGTGATATAGAGAGCTGAGAGATTCTTTTATGAATTACATGCACTTTTTAACACGTAAACTATTTTTCGTCTCACACGAATACGTATTAAATCTCTCAAGGACACTTTTTGCGTCTGGTTACAATCACTGTCTGCAGGCAACTGAACTGATTTCAACCGACTAAACTTGTAAATTTCTGTATTTCAAGTCTCTGATTGGCTATTCTTAATCCAATAGAATACCTTCATTTAACTAAAGCTTTTTCTGGTTGTTGATTGGCTATTTTTAAACTGTCTCAAAATTTACATTATTGTTGCTCCAATAATGACTAGTAGCATTTAAACTTTCAAATTCATTATTGCCTCAAGGTTACCTCATTGTTAGCAACTTTTAACTTACTATTCTCACAGCTCGTAATTGTTAAATTACGTAATACATTCAAATAACATTATTGAACATGTATACAATAATATAAGCATATGCAATGACAGTTATACACATTTTACAAATTATTACATACACATATTGTTTTAAGGCGGGCTGTTATTGGATGATATGTATATATATATATTATACAATTAGACTGAAATCATTTTTAGTGTTATAAATACTGCCTCATCTCCAGGAGGAGGGAGGATTCTTCCAGCATATCTTGTAACTGTAGTTATTTTTTCTAGAGTTAACCTCTCATTTACGTACAGTTGGGTGCATTTATTTTGTGTTATTTAGTCAAGGACTAGATCTAATTAAACAGTGGGACATCCTACTAAAACATCCTGTAGTTTTTACACATATTGTATTACTGTTCTTTGGAGACTTTCTTCTTTATCCTCCGATATAGACTACTCCTCAGTGATGTAATTATTTGCATTTCATTTCATTCTAGTAATTCCTAATTACTTCACACCTATACACATTAAATTAATTTGGAGAGAGGTTGCATTGTTATATAAAATGAGTGTTTTTATTTACATCAAGTAAAATTTTAAAGTTATTTACTTAAATTGGGAAGCTTAGGAATGGAAATTATTTAAAAGATTCATTTTTATAAAACTAAACTAAATATTCCCATAAATCCATGACAATCTTCGTATGATGACTGCTTTATGTAAACAAAGCAGCAGAATTAACCCCAATAACAGAAGCGGCACACATTAGCTTGGCGACGCCATGTCTGCTGCAACCTGCGTAGCATCCTAACCCCTCTCTATGCTCCCCCACGTCTAATTTACGTGAAATACTATTATCTGCTTCATTTAGCTTAGGGTCACCGATCTGACAAGCTCTAGGTTCGTATCCAAGTAGTTGCCAGGCTTCATTTTGTAATTAATTTCAGTTGTAGGGAATCCCCAGAGTATAACTCTCAGGTAAATATAATTAAGTTTCCCACGAAGGGAAAACGAGTATTAACATCGGGCGTACATCAAATGTACTGTTGCAATGAGTTGTTCCTCAGTTTCTTTCCTTTTATGTACAAACAAGTTTCTTCCTAGCTGTCGAGTGAATTAATAGCAAACAACTAATTGAAGGAAACTAAATAATTATTATTACACCAAGGTCCTGAGATTGTTTGTAGAAACACATTAGCCTTTTCTCGTATTCCAATGTGTTACATTGCTTTCCCTGCCCATAATATCTTCTGCACACTAATCTTACAGAAGCTTATGGCTTTCTTCACCACGTGTATAATAGGTGTATTGCATTCCACCCAAAAATGCAATACCGAGATTTCACCAGAAATACGTGTACTGAGGACCCCTGAATCCAAAATGAGCGTTTTTAGAAAAAGGGCGATGTGTG
The DNA here is from genome assembly GCA_030765065.1 of Deroplatys truncata. Classification (NCBI taxonomy): domain Eukaryota; kingdom Metazoa; phylum Arthropoda; class Insecta; order Mantodea; family Mantidae; genus Deroplatys; species Deroplatys truncata. Next base: position 50,379,485 of record CM060985.1, read on the forward strand.
TCTGTAAACAGCATAGCTCAAAAACGAAAAGTAGGATAAATACCAAACTTTGTATTTGGAATTAGTGCCTTTCAAAGATGTGACACGAAGATTTTCAAGAAAATGTCTCCATTCCAAACTACCCTTTATATGGAAGGTTTTTCGAAATTTTTTATTTTCTAAAAAATGACTAATGATTTTTATTAAAATATCATATATTGAGGATATTTACATGATAAATAAAACTTATATCTTGATTTTTCTGAGAATAGGAATTGTGTATCATCTTGTATAAATAGTAAACGTTAAGCGATAGACGAAAACGTACTATACAAAAAATATTGATCTCTTTAAAACACGCAATTAATTTCAAAAACTTTTTGTGGCATAAGCCGTTTCTGAGATATTCGCTATTAAAGGTTCGAATTGTTCATTCATTTTCTTAAAATCCTTTCAACTTTCAGTAGTTTCTCGCGATTGCAGCGAAACATTATGGAATTTTAAGGCCAGCATATAGCGTCCAGTTCTTAAACATTTAATTGTCGGCGTTCTCTTTGTATCTATAACGAAATGTGTAATGTAGCTGTTTCGTAAATGTTTATTTGGATTAAATTGTAGTAGATAAAAAATAAGCTTTAGAAAGAAAGTTTGTATACTCGCTAATGAACGATAGAGGGTACAGAAATTCATGTGAATATATCACATCAGATCGTTTCTATCCACTTAATTTAATTGAGATAAACGGTTGCAGAAATAGTTCGCATATACATTTTGTTGTAGGCACAACAGTGATACAGGAGGCACAAGCAATAGTCAGATCGTTATATAAATAAATACGCCGATCGAAATTTGTTTAGTTCTTTGCATAAGTAGGTAAGTCTATTTTGTATTTTGTATGGAATACCCTAATCACTTAACTCAGAAAATTATTACTAATATTCAAGAAAAGGCTCTCTGAGTACATGTGGAAATTAAGAGATATAAGTTCGTTGTAAAATTTATACAAAGATTTTAGAAAAAATAGGGAGAGGAATAGCCGAAACCCTATTACACGAGGCGCAGTGTGGCTTTAAAAAAATGATATATTGTTGCAACTATATTTTCTCAACACAGCTGCTTGAAAAGAGAAGGGAAGGGAATTTAATTTGCCTATTTGTATAACCTTTATGGATAATGTAAAAGCCTTCGATATAGCAAAAATTAATTTATTATGTAATATTTTTAATGAGAAATGTTTTCCAAACTACTTAATAAGAGCTATACAAAGTCTGTATGTTGAAATAAAAAGTAGAAAGAAAAGTGAAAATAAAACATCAAAAGAAGGAATAAACATAAATGAAGGCTTAATATAGGGGTATCTTCTTTCACTAATTTTTGTAATAGGTATACAGGGTGGACCACTTAAGTCGATAATGTAAAATATCTCCAAAACTAAATGTTGTAGAAATAAATATCTTGGATAAAAGTTGCTTGATATTATGGGGGGAAGTAAATGCTAGTAGTCGTGTTTTGTTTGGAGGATGTAATGGTCATTTAAGGCACAATTTAATTTTTTTAAACGGGAACCTACCTTTTTATATTGTTTTCTCACTCCTTATATAAAAATAAACAACATTTGCATAAAACAGACTGCAGTTGTTCTTACACCGACGTAAATAACAACGAAAATTCTGAATGGCTGTGTACGAAGAGCGCAATGGATGGTCATTTGAGGGTCAAATTACATTTCGTAATTGGGAAACAATATTTTTTATTTTGTTTTATTATTCCTCATAAAAAATTTGTATAACCCATGTTCTAATGAGAAAACAACATATAAAATGTAGATTCCCGTTTAAAAAAATTAAAATGTCCGAAAATGACCATCATAACGTTCTCCAAACAAAACATGACTAATAGAATTTGCTTTCCCCCATAATATCAAGCAACTTTTATTAAAGAAATGTCTTTCTACAACGCTTTGTTTTAGAGATACTGTACAGTCTCAACTTAAATGCTCCACCCTGTATATGGATATGATTAAAGAATGGCAGAATATTTTTAATAAACATTTTAAAATAGGACCGCTCGACTTGACCACGCTTCTCTTTGCGGATGATCAAACAGCAATACCAGGGGATGAAAATAGTCTATAAAGTAGTATATTTAGTTTAAATCAAGCAGCCACAAAATATAATTTAGAAATATCAGAAAGCAAAACAGTGGTGGCTTTCTGAGTTAAAGTACTAATGAAGATTAAGATAATTATAAAAAATAAAACGGTAGATCAAGTAACGGAGTATCGGTTGACCTTAATACAATAAATAAAATAAATGAAAAATTGAGCTTATTTCTACAGTTATGTGGGACAATAAAAGATCATTAACAAGAAAAGCAAGAAGAGAAACTCTGCTGACATTTTACAAAGTAATAGAGGTACTAATGCTGTTACATGGGTCGGGATGCTGGATAATAAACACATCTTTTAAAAGAAGAATAGAGGTAGCTGAAATGGCATTTTAAAACATGTTTTATTGCATAAAAATCAAGAAATTTGAAATGAATTAAAAAAGTTTAGTATAATGAACAAGATTGAAGAATATCGAACAAGTTGGTATGGAAATGTATTAATAATGGAAAAATAATATTCTAAAATATAAACCGAAAGGTAAAAGAATTCATAGCCGACCTAATAAAAGATGGATGATCAATTACTTAGTTTAAATGGAGCCGGAACAGACTAATACTAGTCTAATCATAAGAGGAGATGATAAAGCGTATTTAATAAAGTTTATTACTGCTTCATTAGGCAGTGAAAGCGTGTAAACAAAGGGGGCGGCAACTGCTAAGTCAAAGGGTGGACAAATTAACTGATAAGTAGACGACATCTGATACCAGGCTTCTGCAATTAATAATTATAAACTCGACGCTGTAGTTCACTTTCTCGCTACATATGCTTGTAATGATATCTTGCTGGTTAATTCCCTTGAGTGAAACGCGGCAATTGTAAACTAACGTAAGAAATTAATTTTCGTTTATAAAGTACAGCGAACAAACGTCCGCCCATAGTGTATTCTTGGGTTATATATTGCTATTAGTTGTCCCACAGGAAACAAATGCGTGCTACGTTGCACCAATAATTAACCAAGTGCACCGCCACTGTGGCGCCACTAGACGTGCGAGAAGGATGCAGCTGTCTCTAGCGATACACAACTTGGTCTAATTGCTCTATAAAACGTTTAACGGTGCAAACACCAATAATAATCTTAAAGTAAAGCCGAGTCTAATTGCAAGCATAACCGTAAAAGATTAATGGGAAAATACTTAATAATTAAACTTCAATAGAGAACGACATGCTTGTATACATAATGTCAGACCAAAAAGCAAGGTTGAACATCTAAGAGATAATAAATTGATCTGAAACGTTTCCTCCCAAACGTACAAGGTGTTAGAGGTATGAGTGCGCAGATAAAAAACAACCATCTTCTTGATATTAAGAGTACTCTTAGAATAATTGGCATTTTCTACAATCTTTATCTAATTTAGTTGACATTTTAATAACATTTATTTTAACATAATTATTACAGAAAATTAGTTTTTATGGTTCCATGTACCTAACTTTCAATTAATGAAAATAGAGTCATGTGTGAAATAACCCATGTGATAAATATTTGAAAATTTAAAACTTTTAAAATGTACAGTGTTTTTCCTTCACACTGTGGCCACCTCACGGCGGATCGTGCGCCGGGCGCCGCAGCTTTGACTTCTGCCAAAACAGTTATAATATCCACGCAACCGTCTCATGAAGTTCCCCTATGGATAAAAATCGCATACAGATATATCAGAGTATCCTGAGGGCCATAAGTCTTTACTAATTACCCTATCTTCAAAAAATTCCTGAATTAAATTTAACGACTCTCACCTTATGCGCGAGAGCAAAGTCTTGTTTAGAAAATTCCAGACTGACATTCAACATCGATCAGCTCTTCAAAAATGGTATGTTATTCTTGTACCTCTCTGTATTTATTGTTTATTACAAAACACAGGTGTATTATTGTATACATTTAATGTAAAACGGTTTTTGCATTATGCAAGGAATCTCATGTGTAAAATCGGTTTCTCTGTGCTACAATATCTGTTATTTTGCGACGAAATACTTAGCCATAGTGCCATGCTCCGTCACAGAAGAATATTGTTACATGCTGGAGTGAAGGCCACAAAGTTTCCAGCAAAATATTAAATTTTAGTCATCCCAACATGCACATGGGGAAGCGTAGCACAGACACAGCTAGAGGACCAGGACCTTGTTCACATTTCGATGCAGGCGTGGTGTTTTGTAACGAATTACATAAATTTCACATCATTCACATTACCTGTGGTTTATCAATAAAGTAATTTGTGGCCCCACATTACATACACAAGGGAATAAAGGATTGAGGGGAGATGCCTCACACGCAACCTACACCTTACACACCAACTCTCAGACTGACGCTCACACACAAAGAAAGTAACGCTAACATCTACCCCCCCTCTCTCTCTCCAACTCTGGCTAGGCTCGCCGGCCAGAGGTGGAGAGTGTCATGCCAGACGGAAATTCAAACACAAGCCGAAAGAAATACTAAATTACCCCAACAATGCTGTCGCCAATGCGGCGCAATAATGTGTCTGGCATGACAATACCTACTAATACGCCACATCTCCCCCCACTTAGAAGAGTGAGGCGTCCCCGCAGAAAGGAAAAGAAAAACAAAACAAAAAACAGAGAAAACATGGAAATGCAAAATATAGGGTAGTTAAATTATATTCGAACCCACCTGCGGCCTCTCTCTACTGCGCGAGACAGCCGACAGTCGCCGGGGAAATTATGCCGGCAGAGGCGGACTAAAATCGTTACCTTATAATAGATGCTGGAAATGTTGACCTTCTGCTCTCAAACAGGCAGCATATCTCGTGTAAATATTCATTTTGCAATCGCTTGACAGAAGAAGAGAAATCGTAGGGTTGGTTCCAGCAAGATTCTGTAACACCACATACGGCTGCCGAATCATTACATACAATAAGAGATATGTTTGATGATAGGATAATTAATGTTAATTTGTGGCCCCCTCGTTCTCTTGACCTAACGAGTTGTGATTTTTATATATGGGGTTCTTTAAAAGACAAAGTGTATCGTTCCAATCCTCGCACACTACAGGAACTTAGAGAAAACATGGCGCAACAAATCACAAGAATTCCTGCTGCTGAGGTTCGGAGTGTGAGTGAGAATATTTACACGAGATAAGCTGCCTGTTTGAGAGCAGAAGGTCAACATTTCCAGCATCTATTACAGGGTAACGTTTTAGTCCGCCTCTGCCGGCGTAATTTCCCCGGCGACTGCCGGCTGTCTCGCGCAGTAGAGAGAGGCCACGAGTGGGTTCGAATATAATTTAACTACCCTTTGGTTGAATATAAATGAATTGTAAAAACCCCTAATGAATCCCCCACGGATAGTAATACTGAATTGATGGATAATGCAGTCCCACAGGAACCCCCCTCCCCCAGCTCGCAAATGCTCTTCTGCACAGACACGGTTTATGATGGAAAATGTTGTTGGAGAATGGCGCAGAAACGCTGCCCTGTTCGGTGAATTTACCCACTACTAAACCACACCCGCCGACGAAAGAAGAAAAGAAAGTGTAGCACGAATTAACCTGGCGCTGATGATTAGGTACATGAAAAATAAATTTTGTGCAGCAAACCCCATGCGTTGTAAGAACTAAAAGAAAATATCAGGCGAGAAATTCACTCAGTTTTGGATATTGAACCCTCCAGTCTGAATGAAAATTACCTGATAATATGTCAGAAATATGTGGACAGAGAAGGCTATTTCGTGCATTTCTTATGATAAAGTATGTGTTTGTTATCATTATAATTGCAACTATAAGAACGTGAAGCCGTTGCGGGGATATTATAACAGTTTCAATGGGAGTTCAAGCTGCGGCAGCCGGCGCGCGAGCAAATTGCGGTGGCCACACTGTGAAGGAAAATTAGTGTATATTACGTCTTCAATATCCTTATTACAGCAGCTCAGTGTCGCATGAAACTGTGCAAGAATGAATAGCAGAAAAGGAGATGACAAAAAAAAATATTGCTAAGTGCTTATAAATATTTATTCCGGCATATAAATAAATAAAGGTGATCATGTTTTGTTAATAAACCCATGTCCAAAATGTTTGTTTACATGGAAGGAAACTGAACGGTCAATAAACAGATGCCATTTTAATCAACTACTGATGGTGCTGCCAACTTCGACATGTGATATCGAACTCTTGGAAAGAGATCAAACTCTGGTGTACGGCTTGTCCACGCATGTCCACAGTGCTATTTCTTAGGACGTAAGCTGCTGTTTCACTTAAACGCCTCTCCAATCTTGGAAACATGGTGTGGGCTGGGTGACGCTTGTTGGGGTAACGTTGTTGATAGAGCCAGCAAGCCTCTCTTGCATTCCTTCGGGCTTCCCCGTAGATAGAAGCATCTTGGTGTACCCTGCATAAGTGTACTAGGCGGCTATTGTTCATTCTCACTTGACCTTTGTCACAAAGGCACACTTAAAGTATGAAACTACTAAGCAAATTAATACCGTTAGCTGTAGGTATGGTGAAGACTGCTGTTCATCACGTAACAGCTGATGCAGTATCATTGGTAAGTAACTCTTATCATTATCCTCCTTCCTGTGTCGGAGGCTCTGGTGCGTAATCAAAATGTTTCTGGACATGGGTTTATAAGTAAAATATAAACATATAGTACACATCTATCTACCATAGGCCTTGTAACATACATTTTTACACCCTGTATGATTACTTAATATAAATGATATTAATATGACCTGTTTTAAACACAAAAAATATTTTATTCAGATTTATATATGCGTATGCCATAAAAATTATAAAACGAATCAATTATCTTAAACAGAAGTATGCAGTAGTAGACCCAAAATCCGTAAGAGACAATTTTTATGTTATGTGCTACTTTATAACAGTGCTTACGATAAAAATACGCGAACTGAGTATTTTCGAAATTGTTTTATTGGGTATTGTAACAAACGAGAACACCAGTTGTTGCTAAACACACCTTATTTTTTACTTAGGTGATCAGCGAAACACAAACCTTAACTTGAGTTACTTTCGACATACACTTAGAACAGAACACAACTCATGCGTCGAATCGAATCACCACTGAATTGCTGAGTCATAGCTTACAACTGAACTGCACTCGCACTGTCCACTTTTAACTGTACAAATTTCGTCACTTTTTAACCAACGGAATTGAATGTCCGGACAAGAGCAGTCCCGCAACAAAGCGGAATGTTCTAGAAGGGGAAGCTACTGAAAACTGCTGGAAAGAAACTTCTGAGGTATTGAAAACTGTGGGAAGTATGTTAGCCTCTAGTTCCGGAGGTCGCGGGTTCAAACTCGGCGGGTGGATTTTTTTCGGGCGTAAAAATCCTTAGCATGGCTTCTTTCGGAAGGGAAGTAAAACCAGTGGTCCCGTGTCGCGGATTTACGACACGTAAAAGAACCTCAAGCCTGATAAAGATGCCTCTGAGCAAAATTTTCGGTGTTTCGCGCCCAATATAGAATGGGACGCTAAGATGCATAGGAGTTAAAAAGCGTCCATAAATAAAACTCAGTTTCATTTTGACACATAATGGGTTCGTGGCACGGCTGTTGTCCTGAAGGCTCCACGCAGATGTGGCGGTCTCTGTCAGTCAACAGACGAGGTCGGCGTGTACGCTTTTGTGCTGTACATGTCCCTTCACGTTTCCACTTCACTATCACATCAGAAATGGTGGACCTAGGGATATTTAGGAGTGTGGAAATCTCGCGTACAGACTTCTGACACAGGTGACATCCAATCACCTGACCACGTTCGAAGTCCGTGAGTTCCACGGAGAGTCCCATTCTGCTGTTTCACAATGTCTAATGACTACTGAGGTCGCAGATAATGAGTACCAGACAGTATGTGGCAGCACAATGCACCTAAGATGAAAAACGTATGTTTGTGGGGGTCTCCGGATACTTTTGATCACATAGTGTATCTTTGTTTTTACATTTGAGTGTTAATATATTCAGTACCTTTGATGCTGTATGGATTGTTACTTTTATTTAAAACTGCTTTAAATCCTTGTACAGTTCCTTTAAGCTTTGGTAGCACAAAACAATTATTACTCTGGGGGAATGCTTTATTTTCAATGCATTCTATAATAAGCCTGGCATTTTACTTTTCTAATCTTTTTTTGGAGTAATTGTGAGGTCTATGCATCAACTACTTCTAAATCGCCTTGCAAGAACGTTACACAATTCAGTGTACTAGCTTTGTATATTAGTATTTAAATACTATTGTGGTGTATTTATTTCTTTCAAAATTACGATACCTGCCTCGTGTCGAGCACCTGATTAATTAGCATAATAAAGGTAAAAAAGAAATTGTTTCTCAAAAGCATTACAACATGAAATTTGAAACACAATTACATGTATAATTTTAGTAGAGCACTGTGCAACAATATTTAGATGAAACCTGCAAAGTAATTAATTGTTCTTCCACACAAGCCTTGTGTTGGACAAGGTTGGAAGGTTAGAATTAGACGGAAAAAATGCGAATTAATTCAGGAATTTAACGTCGTACCGTCATGTTGCCATTATGGTGCTCAGTGGTTAGAGCAACCGGATGGAAACTGGGAGATCCGTAGTTCACATCCCGGTGATGGCATTGGATTTTTCAGTCGTTTGATTCTACTTTTTCAAAACCTGCAATATTTAGAAATTTCACCTATAGTTACCTATAACATTTTATTTCCATTTTTTTGTATTTGTTTTCTAACGTTTTTGCTGTCAAATCAAGTGAATATATTACCTCATTCTTTAGTTAATTAGTAGAGAATATAAAAACATTGTTTACAGCTTTATTACTTGTACAGAAAAACCGTTTGTCATCTGAACATGGCTGTAAGAGTATCTCAGGAGACTGACCTCTCTCGGCTTCCATTGATAACTGAATCCATACAGAATCCACATCACAGAAAACTGAGCCTCCTGCTGTTCCATTATATCTAAAGCCATACATGTGCCCTCCATTTGCTTCACGACACCTGTTGCTTGTCTTTGATCTATTGAATTCGGGTCTATGTCACAAATTACGTCCAAATTACACAGAAACTGCCCCCCACATCCTCCTAATTTCTGGATAAACATCAGCCTATTCAGATCCCCTTCAGGTATTGTTTATCAAACCAATCAACACTTCATTATTAAGTCTGAATCTGTAATTATGTTCATGCATGTTATATACAGAGATATAATGTATCTGTTTTGGTGCAATATAAACACAGTGTAGTGCAATATTCGTATTCCCTGTATGCTAAGCTTAAACCGATATTCTGAGGCAGTTATTTATTTCCTCAATAATAAAGTTTTACATATTCGTTAACTTGGAGGGAATTCACAGGCTATTCATAAACATTTCAGTTAACTTGCTGTAGCGGGCTAGCATTTGGGGCAGTACTTTTAACACTTAAATGATTTCAGACTAATTATGTAACATATAAATTCAATAACAGCCCACCTTAAAGCAATATGTGTATGTAACAATATATAAAAAGCGTATATTACAGTCATTGTATATGTTTATATTATTGTATACATGTTCAATAATGTTATGTGAATGTATTACGTAATTTAATAATGTTGGAGCTGTGAGAAATAGGTCAAAAGATGCTAACAATGAGGTAACCTTGAGGCAATAATGAGTTTGAGAGCTTAATAATGTTACTTGTGATTCTTGGAGTAACAATAATGTAATTTTTGTGACAGTTTATAAAATAGCCAATCAACAACCAGAAAAAGCTTTAGTGAAATAAAAGTATATTGGATTAGGATTAGCCAATCAGAAACTGAAATATAGCAAAATTTACAAATCTAGAAGTCAGTTGCTTGTAGACAGTGTTCATAACTGGACGCGTTGGTTGTAGGCAGACGCGAGACACGTTCTAAAAAAATGTAATACGTATTCAGTGTAAGACGAAAATAGTTTACGTGTTAAAAAGTGCAAGTAATTAACAAAATATTCTCACAGCTCTCTCTCTCTCTCTCTCTCTCTATATATATATATATATATATTTAAATAACACTTCACTGATATATATATATCAGTGAAGTGTTATTTAAATCGTGTGAAGCATTAATAAATGGAGTGAAGAAAAAATTATAATCTGTGTAAGTCTACATTCTTCAGCCGCACCACAACCCTGCCAAGAGATACGTGTCTCTAACAATAATACTGACGCAGCCGAGGCAAACATAAATATATAATATCTAAAGAAACAGCCAAACTACACAGTTAATATTTTTAAATTTGGGACGAAGGCTACCGGAAAGCGGGTACCATACGTGCGTTTGCAACTACTTCAAGTTCGGCTCCCCAACAGTTGAACTACAATACAACTCCTACAATAAAATTAACGTTTCCCACGTTGAAGTGCTTCTCACTTGATGCCTCACCTGAATGAAGAACTCAAGGAGGACGTTCTCTGAAGTTATCTGCCTTGGCTATCAGCCGGAAGAGCTGTGAATAAAGCCTATTCCTAGCTGCCTATCTTTCTTGAATCTCAGGATATTTGGGTGAAGGCGAATTAATACAATGAGTTTTAACGATTGGATTTATTCCAAATCAACAAAACTATTTAAGCGGCTATCAACTGTTCCCCTTTGAATACTAATGAGATTGTCTGTATCCTGTAGTTTCCATCTTCCCACTATTGAATATTGCAGTGAACCTACGTGGAAAACTTAAAGAAATGGATTTTATTAAAATATGACATGTTTTTTTAATCAATATAATTAAAGGAATATTTCAGAAAATAAAAACAACGAATGGGCTGGGGGGAATTGCAAAAATATTTCACCTTGCATCCTGGAAAAGCTGAGATTAAATATGCAATGCGTTGTTTTCAGACTCTCTCTCTCTCTTTCTCTCTCTCTTTCTCTCCCACACACACACTCACACACACATATTTTGTTCCTTTTAGATTAGGGGACCTCAAAGCGTGTATTTTGGAATTAAATTCTCCCCATACCTACTATAGCAATCAGAACCGTAAACATATTCAGAACAGCTGACTATGGTATATTTCTGCCTAGCTGCCTCGAATAACTTTTATGTAAGCTTTCCTCATCTCGATAATTGAAGATGCTAAAAATTTAAAATCATTGTGCCTGTTAGCATGGGATATTTGACTTGTGCGTGAGATTTATAGATCAAGAACAAATAACGTATCTGACATTTCACTCAAGTATTTATTTTTTCATGTGGAAAATTAGCTGAAATCTTTGCAGAAGCTGTTGCCTTTCGCTTGCATTCTAAAATGCAGTTCAGATTACAAGGTTTGCTTTGTTGTCTATGTAAACTTACAGTAATAACGTGCATGTTCTAAAACGCAGGAAATAGCACTCCGGTATTGCAGTGTTCATTGCATTTTCTCACATGCAATTTCAGTACAGGATGGCCCAAAAAAAGGGTAACCGAAGATATATGTGATGCTAGATTAGGTTAGGTTGTACGACGGAGAGGGACACTTCGCGTACTACGACCTACATGGGTTATTGTGGCTAAAGCCCCCAGGGGAAGGAAAGAACTACAGGAGACTACAGGCAGACAGCCGACAGAGACACGTAGAAGTCCTTAACAATTCGAGGATCGGAGACCCCTCCCACTGCTGGAGCTGCCTAGAGTGGGCAATGAACGACCCATCGACCAAGCAGCCCTCTACTGTCCCAGGTAGTACTCTTTCCTATGTCCGGCACCGCCATATGCCACGAAACCTAGAAACCCGCCTTAAAGATGAAAAGGAAAACGGAATGAAAGGAAAATGATGGAAGGGAAATCGCGATAGAGAAGAAACCATCCCAGCATTCACCTACCGACCCGGAGAAACCACAAAAAAAACCCATGGGTCAGAGTGGGTGGTTGACGGAATTGAACCTGGGACCTGCCGAATGCGAGCCTCACACGTTACTGCGGAGCCATCTTTTCGGTCAGATCGAGTTAGTCCACGGATCAAGTGCCATGTCTACTTTGCATTTATCTCCCTTAAAGGGGGAAGTGGGCTAATAAACTTTGGTTTCAAGTGCCTGGCTTTGTTTCTTAATCTAGGAAGCAGACACAATACACGAATTTTGTTTTTCCGTCCCCTGGATACATTCTTGGTCCACTCACGGTGACCTGCGTAATCCTATAGACCAGAGATGGACAGAAGTCAGTTTTGCGCCGATAACACAACACAACGCAACCCTCGCAAGAAACACGGAAGTAAGGCATTGCTGCCAGGGAAGGGGGAGTTGCGGTTGCCGTAAAGCTCCTGCAGTGACAGTTGATAGTAGTTTAGTTCATATTACAACGGCGGATTGATAAATTATGACGTTTTGAAGAAAATAACAATTCTTTCTAAACAGATCAATTTTATTTCTCAACATAGTCTCCTTTCAATTCATACACGTTGTCCAACGTTTCTCCAGTTTTTGTAACCAGTTGTAACCAGTAATATGATTTTTCGAAGTCCGCAAAATATGAGGTTGTTTCTGTCATGATGTGTTCACTGGACGTGAATTTCTTCCAAGCGAGCCACTTTTTCAGGCTTGTGAAGAGGTAGAAGTCGCTCGGAGACAAATCTGGAGAATATGGTGCGTGAGGTAGCAGTTCGTATCTCATTCGACAAATTTTGGGATGGCAATGGCTGACTTGTGTGCGGGTGCATTATCCTGGTGAAAGAGATCCTTTTTGTTCACCAAATGGGCTCGTTTCTTTGACAATTTCTTGTGAAATTGATCCAGCATTGCGGCATAATATGAACCTCTAATCGTTTTATTCTTTTCCAGATAGTGGATGTCTATCACCCATTGTGAATCCCAAAAGACAGCTGCCATAATTTTTCCTGCCAACGGAATGGTTTTCGCTTTCTTTGGAGCTGGTTCGCCGAAGGAAATCCACTGCTTTGATTGTTGTTTGGTTTCATGTTGATAGCAATGGATCCAAGTTTCATCAACGGTGATATAACGCCGCAAAAACTCATTTGGGTTTCGCTGGAACATGTTCATACATCCCTGTGAAATGGTCACACGATTCTGTCACAGTTGTTCTCAACTGTGAGTAGTCGTGGCACCCATTTTGCTGACAGCTTTCTCATAACCAAAAATTCGTGCAGAATGTTATACACTTCTTCTGTTGTGACCTCAAGCGGCCGTCCTGTGCACACGTCATCTCTTGTGCTCGAACGTACACATCGAAATTCTTTGAACCACTTGTGAACCATGCCACGTGATGAAGCAGCGTCCCCATAATACTTGTTCAGCTTTTCTTCCGTTTCCTTCACCGTGTTCCCACGCAAAAATTAGTGCTTTATCAGAACACGAAATCCACTTTTCTCCATTTTCTACGAAGCAACACAAATCTGCTTATTTCAGACGCTCTCAATAATGTTCTAAGAAACAAATGACGACAAATTTCTGCGATTATACCCAGAATAGATGTAAGACTTGGGTGTAAACAAGAAACCTGTGATTAGAATGCTATCTTTCATCAAAGTTATGGAGGTATCAAACCGCTCTCGTATATTGTGTTTAAGTCGATTTTCTACATTTTGAAAGGTTTTTTACTCTCCTTGTAATTGAATCTTCGAGATAAATCAATTTTATTAAAATTGGGAAGCTCTTGAGGTCACATGATTTCCACAGCTTTTGTCAGACATAGCTTAAAAAATTCACCCTCTTGAAAAGGTTTTATAAAGGTTTTACCGACCGATCCAGGTAAGTATGCAATAGTATATTTAGTTTTGTATTTACAGCCAATCTTATGATGCGCCCACAACATGATTCATCGCTTCTTGTGGAAGTTATCCTACCTTCAATGTCTGTACTGCATCATTTTACGAAACTGTTTCTGTTAACTAGAAATCCTCTAAAATGTGATAATAAAAGTTAGTACGAGCTGCATGAAAAGCTGCACAGGCAGTGTGTAGAACCAGACTATTACCAGAATAGTTTCTTCGGTTGCATATACGTCAACAACATAATCACAAGCTGCATCTAAATTATGATTTTGAGGCTTGACAGACATCAAGTCTTCTATGGTGACGAAGATGGCTGACTATTGACCGTGACCAGTATGCAGTGACTTTAACCTAAAAGTAGAATGTAATAGTATGGCGTAATGATAATTTGGAGGGTTACATTGTCTTTGCCAGACATATTATTGTTCTACATTGTCATTACCAGACACGTTGTTGTTTATGTCATTCCTGGCTGTTAGCTTTGCTAGCCACGAGTGGTGGGGTATATAGCGTCTGTCTTAGATAGGATTCATAAGAAGCGGATCGCGTGTGCAAGCCACATTTTGGACCAGTGGACATCTCCTCTCACCTTTCATATTTAATATTGTAGGAACCCCAAACGGTTGAGAAATAAATCTAGGAATGTGTGAGGAAATTTGTGTTATGGATTTTGTACAGTGAAAAACCCACTCCTTCCTCTTAGCCTCCACACCACGTTTCGGTCCTCCGCAGCCAAGTGAGTATACGTCCCCTCACTGTACGTGCTGGGTACTAGAAATTAGTTTAATTTTCATGTGAAGTTTAGGGAAAGTGTTTTACGCACTTCTTTGTATATTCGTTTCTTGATGAAGATGTTATTGAAAACTTTAACTTGACATATCTGTTTTAAACATTTTTACGAAGCCTTAATGTTATGGTTTTAAACAAAGATCAAAGATAATATTTCAATCACACGAATTTATATTAAGGTTGTTAGAAACTAACATATCCCATATCTCCAATGTTATGGGAATTCACATATTTACATTCCTCACATATTTCTACCTGCTATGATTTTGTAAGAATTCAGCGACCCTAACTGGCTGATATATTCTAATTCACTTTATAGCTAGGACATTTACAGCGAATGTATAGCAACGTCAAAAATACATGCACACTAAAAATGCAAGTCATAAAATTCGTGGATAGTATACAAAAGATTAGCCAAAGGAATAGTTTAATATGTCTTTTAAATGCGATAGAGTTTAACTGTCAGATTCCCTTAGGTAAGTGATTAAATAAATTGAATGCTACATATTCAAAGTTATAATGATTTTTAGAATATTTACATTTGTTAATATATAATTTAGGGCTATTCTAGGTCAAATGATTATGAATATTAAAGCACTTAATCTCTATCAATATATCAATGATGATCTATCCATTAATATTGTTTTGAACATACATAAGACCTGAGTGGATAAAAACTAATGGGAGAGTTAAACGAAGTTTAATAAAGAATAGCTTACAATTAGATGAAGTTGAGGTATCACAAATACTTCTTAACGACTTTTTGTTTGCAAAGTAAGTAAATTTTTAGCATACGGGTGACCTCCCATAGCAATATACCATAAATAAGGTGGTATACGTGCATATCCTATAGCTACAGTCCGGTGCAATAAACGTACCGATGTTTTTGGTTTCCTATAGTGTTTTCTTTATTTAATGTTGCCAGGATTCCCTTATCATTTGTATTCCACACCTACCCGGATGTGCCAATCTCTTATTGGTTTGAACAAAGTGAGCAGCGAAGGGAGTGGGAAATGGAAGCATTTTACCTGAATGGCTGTAAGGTACTTGACAGACGATTGCCAAATCTGTCCGTCTGCTATTGATTTGACGTTAAAAGTTTAATACTGTAACCAATCGATTTCTAGCCCAGGAGCGAAGGAAGCCTGGTGGAGGGGGGTAAGATAAACTTTATGTGATGGATGGTTGGATATTTATTTTTATCTTAGAGAGCTTACAAGTCATAATATAACTCATATAAAATTACAACTTAAATTAAGTACATGCAAATCATAAGGACACACTGTAATTAGAAGTAATTAATATAGTGAAGTGGATGAATGAAGCTGGTTTTTAAACAATTTCCTCTTTAGTATATGTCATTTGAAACGAATAAAAACATGCAAGGTTATAGCACAGCGAGGACTGCTGAGCTATAGAGTACTTCAAGAATAGCGTCAAACTGGTGGAAGAATACCATGAATGTGGTCTCTGGACACGCAGACCAGGTGGCGTATTTAATTGTGAATGCAGAATGCAGTCCGCATGGCACCAGAAGGTCCAAAAACATATCACAACGGGAAAAAAAGCAAATTAAGGGACATGTGAAGAAAATAGTTTAATAAATAAACTTTTCAGGAGAGATAAAGAGGTATTTTAATTTTAATAAGTCATTTAATAGGCTAGGGCATTATTGAGGTATTATTATTATTATTATTATTATTATTATTATTATTATTATTATTATTATTATTATTGCTGTTTTAACTTGCTTTATTATTATTTGCAAAGCAACAAGAGCAACAGACATATTGATTTTGAATTATAAAATATCACAAACAAGCATGGCAAGGTTGAAACTGAGAGGAAATGAACCACGTAAAACGAAAAAGCATTACAAATTGATCGCACAATCTTAAATTTTCGCATAACTTGAAAAGGGTTGGCAATCTTCTTTATATTGCTTTTTTGCAAAAGTCTATGCGAGATTGCCACTGTAAGTTAGATTGAAGATTGAGGCAGTATTTTATATCATAACATGCTGTGAAGGCCAGTGATTGTAGTGTAAATCAATATTATTGTATGTACAGGATTTTAGATGTTTGTTAGCCATAAGCATTGTTAGGAAATAAGTTTACACGGTCTCACTGAAACTGACAATAGAAGTGGGTGACAATAAACTGAGGGGGTGAGTTGTTTATCACTAAGAAGAGACAAACAAATGACGCCAGGGTAGCGTGCCTTTCTTAAGAAATGGAGGGAATATCTTCCCTAGAGCATATATGTTAGCAGTAGTGATTGGCTGACAAACCAGACGCTAATGTTGGCGCGATTTGGCAACCAATAGTAGCTCTATTATAATGTTTAGGCATTTCGATGTGAAGGAGTATATATTCTCGAGCCATAAGCATGTTTCACGCAGTTCTAAGGAATCTCTCGTGAGGTGCACGTCATACAGCTTGGAAGAATCTCTCGCGAGGTACACGTCGTAAAGTTAGTTACAAAAATGTGAAGTACGCGGCAACTAATACGACAGTAATTACATTCGGAAATACTACAGTTTCAGTTAGGCGTGTATAAAGATTAAAGATGTGAATTATTAATTAAGTGTGACGGCAATAAAAGCGTGAAAACAAATTCTTTTATCAGTGTTATCTTTTAGTAACAACTCCTTTCCGTTTACACGCCCTGCTCAGAGATACTTGCTTAACTGAGTAATAATAGCTAGGCGGAGGACAAAGAACCTAAATTTTAAAATAATAAAACAATAACAGGCGCCCAGCAAATAAGATAACACGAGCCCGATTACTGCGACAAGATGGATACCTAAAAAGCAAACAGAAGCAGATTTATCATAATTCACATGATTAAAACGATATTTCATATCAGAACCTGTATTAAGATTAATTAATTTTAGCTGAAGAACTTTCAAGTTTCCTGTGAGAAAGATCTATATTGGGTATGACACGCTTAAACCAAGATAATCAGCATACATTAAAGTAGTAAGAGAATTTTCTTTTATATTAGAAGGGAGGTCATTAACACATTAAAAAGCAAGGAGCCTAAAATAGACCCTTGAGGAACACCATATTTAAACAGATCATTTAAGTTCATACCCTCTGTCAAAATCCTATTTATAAATGGTTTCTTCCAGCTCAGAATTTCGCCATTCTACCTATTTGTAGCATTTCTATTTGTTCTGTTACAAGTGAGGGCAGACGGTGGTTTGCATGACCTGGAGATATTGTCTACCTGTATCACTTGGCATCGAACACGACCCTTGAGAGTCTGATCGTAATGCACAATGCTACCGGCGGCGGCAACAGGATTCCCCCAATTAAACTGTTGAATGTCCCGCCTGGGTAATGAAGTCATGCCCATTAGCCGATTGACGCGGCATGTAATGAGATGTAAATGCAAGATAACGTTTGGTGTAAATCAAGGGTGAAGCTTAACCGGGGGAAATCCTACTGAAAGCTTGTTGGGAAAAATAATGAGCTAGAGTGAAAATTAATTAAAATATCTACTGAGAGAAGCAAATGATGCTTTTGATTAGCTTGCAAATGTATCGATTGGTTCTGTATGCATCAAACAACCCGCTAACCGCTGCATTCAAGGAGTTGTTCGGATCTATATTGCTATAACAGTTGACGTTCTAAATATAACAGTTTAAAGAAAATGTGCTGATACTTTTGAAAGCAGCACAAAATTAATGGCAGTTCCATAGATAGTTTCCTTAAAGGTTTAGATTTTTAGGTTAAAATGTTATGAACTTATAAAAAACATTAGACGCATTTCGATTTTGGTTGAAATTGGTACAAAATTAAGGAAGCTTGCACGGAGAGTATCTCCTAAAAATTACGATTTTCCTAACATTTAAAGTTTAAAACATCGGTATGTCATCTAAAATGCACATATACAACAATGCCTTATGCCTTTTTCATCCTTGTGAAATTTGAGGTAAACTGGGAAACGGTAAAAATTAGGTATGAGACTTCGACACCGTCGATACCTCGATACTCTCAATACTCGATGGTATCGAAGTATTGAGATAAACTTTCGATACTTTAAGAATTTTAAGTTTTGGATTATTGAAAGTTGTTGCGTTTAACTTTAACCTGGATAAGGAATGAAAGGAGTCGATACTTCATGTTATTGCTGTCCCCAAAGAGTTGCTGGACTATAGTTCTTGAAAGACTTTGACTGTGTTTCCTGTGGATCAATCAACGCAACATTCCATAGACTCTTATGTCTAAATTAACATATAACATGCAGCGTTAACTGAGTTGCAAAGGAACCTGATTTAGCTGCGACGTAGTGAATAACGTTTCTGCAATAGCCTGGACTGTGACTCACTCTCAGCCATTACATGTACATAATCCCGGAGAAACAAATCAGAACTTAAGATGTGAGATAATACGGAGTATGGAAATATTTGTTCTTTCCTTCCAGCTGTTAGTTTGTGTTCATGCAAGTCAAACTCAGTTCACGAGCGTAGCCCAAAGATATACTTTACGACTAATTTTCATAATATGATAGAAAATCCTTTCAAGGAAAGTTTTCAGCACAAAATATATGTGCTAGTATGATGCGTCCAAATTAACTCACCACAAGCCATTATTTATTAAATTTAAAGTAATGATCGTTATTAATCTATACATCTACACTGTATTATTGTATATAAAAGGTCACTTACCTGAATTCCAAAATAGATAAGAAATGCATACGTATAACACAAGAGCTGGTCATCATATTAATGTGCCTTACTACAGACTAACTACATCTCAGAAGTGTTTTGAAATATTAAGTATAATATTTTAGAATAATTTGCCTTTAGACATAAAGCAATATTCAGCATCAACTTATAAGAATAAGTAGTATGAATGGTTAGTTGCGAGGGCTGTCCCAGAAGTACCCAACCTAACAAAGAAAACAAACATTTTTGAAAAAAACATCTTTATTTCTCTACATAGTCTCCTTTCAGCTCGATACATTTTCCCCAGCGATGTTCAATACCCTGTTTATAGTGAGGTCTACAAAATAGCCATCAACTGCAAACTCCACCACTTCATTGTTGGCAAATCTTTTACCACCAAGCCATTTATTCAACTTTGGAAACAGAAAATAATCAGAGGGGGCTAAGTCTGGCAAATAGGTGCACGAGGAAGCAATGCGAACTGTAACTCATTGATTTTGGCTATGGCGATAATGGATGTGTGAACTGGTACATTGTTTTGATGAAGCAGAGCTTTCTTTTTCGCTAAATGCCGCCGTTTTTGCTTGATTTTATCATTCAAACGCTGCAATAAGTTTGCACAATACTCCCCATTGATTGTTTTTTTCTTTTTGAAGATAATCAATGCAAATTATACCACTCGCATTCCATAAAAATGACGCCATGGCCTTGCCTGCAGATGGAACTGTCTTCGCCTTCTTTGGAGCCGATTCCCCCCTTTCAATCCACGGCTTTGACTGTTCCTTCGTCTCAGGTGTGAAGTGATGGACCCATGTTTCATCCATTGCTATGAATCTCGGTTTGTTACAGCGAAACATCGCCAAACACTCGACTGAAACATCTTCACGACGCTGCTTTTGTTCCATTGAGTATAACCGCGCACCCATCTTGCGCACAGCTTTCTCATGTCTACATTTTCAGTGAGTATGCGATGTACAGTACTTTTTGAAAAGCCTACATTGTCTGCTAGCTCGAGCACTTTCAGTTGATGGTCATCCAATACCAATTTGTGGATTTTCTTCACAATTTCTGGCGTAGTCACTTCATTTGGTCGACCACTGCGATGTTCGTCTTAGCAGCTCGTATGGGCTCGCTTAAACTCTGGCACCCAATATGTTACTGTTGTAAACGAAGGAGCAGACTCCCCCAGAGTAGAATCTAGCTCAGCTTTAATATTAGTTGGACTAAGACCTTTCAAATAAAAGTATTGTATCATATAACGATTACCAGTTTTATCCGCGTTTACAAATTCGCTGACTGAGTCCACTATTAATGGCTGCCAAGCAATTACTAAACAACGTAGCATCGTCAAACTTAAAACTTAAGCTTTATAAGGGTGGTACTTTCTATCAGAGTCGTTTGTTTGAAACAACAACCGCTATCAATACGTCAGGTCGTGTACTTCTGTGACTGCCCTCGTAATACACCTTATTGCTCAGTGCAGGAGTATTTTGAAATGTAATAGATAGGTAATTGTATTTATGTTCTACAATTTCATAATGTGCTATGTAAGCTTACTATTATTTTATCAGTAATTTTGTTCTCTTATTTTAAGTTAGAATCTAACTAATGCAATTCTATATAGGTATGTATACACCTGTAATACCAGTAATACTCTTATTTGTAAATATTATGTTTTTGCTATAATAACAAAAATTGTATATGTAACATTATGTGATATAGTTCTTGACGTTGTCAATTGTTGTACAGCTCAAAGACAATAACATTATTTATTTATTATTATACCAGGGGATATGTAATCTGTGGCATTATTACAAAAAAGTCTGTCAATTAGAGAATGTCAAATAGGAATAATTTCAGAATTAGTATACAATACAAAATTTGGTACATGCGTTTACACATGGAAAACTACCAATAAGAACACAATTCAATGAAAAAGCTACCGCCTTTTGAAGAAGATGGTTTGATACGTTATTTGCACACGCTTTGGGCGTCAATTTGAAGTAGTTTGTATTGAAGGAGTTGTATTATATTTCAACTGTTGGGGAGCCGAACTTGTAGTTGCAACAGCACGTATAGTAAACAGTTTCCGGTAGCCTTCGCCCCAAATGTATATTTAGGTGGCCTTTGGCCCAAGTTTTAAAAAATATTAACTTTGTAATTAAGCTGTTTCTTTAAGTATTAAATATTTATGTTTGCCTCGGCTGCGTCAGTATTATTGTTAGAGACCTGGAAGTCTTGGCAGGGCGTGATGCGACAAGAATGTAGGCTTACACAGATTTTAAGTTTTAATTCACTCCTTTTTATTAATCCTTGACAGAAATTAAATAGCACTTCACTGATATCGAGTGCTGTGAGATTCTTTTATTTAATACTTGCACTTTTTAACAAGTATACTATTTTTCGTCTCACACGAATACGTAATTAATTTCTCGAGGACCATCTCGCATCCAGTTACAAACACTGTCCGCAGGCAACTGACTAGATTTCAACCGTCTAAACTTGTAAATTTCTGTATTTCAAGTCTCTAATTGGCTATTTTTACTCTAATAGAATATCTGCATTTAACTAAAGCTTTTTCTGGTTGTTAATTGGCTATTTTGTATAAACTGTACCTAAAATTACATTAATGCTTCTAAGAATCACAAATAACATTTAAACTCTCAAACTCATTATTGCCTCAAGGTTACCTGATTGTTACCTCATTGTTAGCAACTTTTAACTTATTATTCTCGCAGCTCCTACATTATTAAATTACGTAATATATTCGCATAACATTATTACACATGGATACAATAATATACGCATGCAATGCCTGTTAGATACATTTTACAAATTATTACATACACATATTGCTTCAAGGCGGGCTGTTATTGAATTTATATATTGTATAATTTGCAGTGTTAAAAATACTGCCTCACTTCACAGTTTTTTATAAAGTTAGTATCGAGCATCAGTCTTCAAAAATCAGTATCGGTATCGAGTATCGAGAAATAATCGTATCGTCCCATCACTAGTAAAAATAATTTTTTAAAATTATTTGATGGCACTACAAGCAATTATATTGCAACATACAAATTAGAGAATAATGTAAACATTTTAGTACAGTGCATTATAAGTATTACAACAAATTAATTCAGCAAAATACAACATGCACCATTTTACAAAATAAATTATATTCAGTGGTTACAGTCACAGAAGATTATGTAGTAATGTAAAATGGAGAAATTTAAACTTAGCTTGGATCATTTTCGGGCTAATGAATAGTGTTGGAAGATGAGCTGTTATGTTGTGTTGTTAAAGCAGCTTTCACTTTCTTAACTGTTTACTTATGGTAGACAAGAAGAAGTAGGTATTGCATACCACCCAAAATTTCGATGTCGAGATTTCACGTTTGTAGTCCCCAGAATAAATTAAAACATATTAAATAAAAGTTCCATGTGTCTGACTGTGAGCAATATAACTCAAAAATAAAAATGCTTCATGTTAATCGAGATATCGAGATGTTAATCTTATTGCTAATTTTCTTGTAGATGCAAGGGGAATTGCTAGGCTTTAAGAGCTAGTTGCTATGTGGAGTATTCCATTCTCCTTGTATGTCCACGACATAAAAAATGAATAACGAATTTGAGAAAAAGTATAAGTATTGGAAAATTTAAGGGAATAATAAGCAATATCTCGAAAATGGTTCACCCAACAAAAAAAATGTATATGACATAAATTGTGTATTTTAACACGATCTACATTTTGTGTAGTAAAATTTTGTCTATCTCTTATGGTTTACCAGTTATACAAAAGTCGTTCACAATGAAGAATACTTTTGAAGACATTCCCAGAAAATTCAAGGTATACATTTCATTTGTCATGAAAATATCTTAAACATATGATATTTTATTCAAAATCGTTGTAGCCATTTTTGAGAAAATTAAAAGTTTCGAAAAATGTTTCATGTAAAGGGTAATCTGAGGTGGGAGGATTTTCTTGAAAATCTTCGTGTCCCATCTCTTGAAGATACTGAACCTAAATACCAAGCTTGGTATTTATCCGACTGTTCGTTTCTGAGTTATGCTGTTCACAGGCACACACACGGACATGTTTCCAAAAATGCTTTTTTTCGATTCAGCAGGTCTCAAAACATGTATTTCCGGTGAAATCTCGGTATCGAATTTTTGGGTGGAATGCAATACTTCCCCTACTTACTATACGTAGTAGGGAAATTAAAAATACCTCAACCCCAAACTAACCTTTAAATACGCTACCAATAACACATTTTTGTTATTTTTGGTTTTCTCGAAAACAAGTCTGATTATTTTGATTAAACTGTGTATGTTCAATTCATTGACAGGAGAAATAAAATATGTCTTGAATTTTCTGCGAATAGCCTGTATGATTTTGAATTACAATGATAGCTTAAAGTAAAGACCAAAACTTACCCCAGGAAAAAAATTGTTATCTTTAAAATATATACTTAGTATCAAATGAAGTTTTTCGTAGTGTTAGCCATTTTCGAAGTGTACCATGTTGAAATATTCCATGCTAACGGACGTGCTTAGCTAACGATTCTTGCTTTTTTCCTCTCTCTCTCTCTCTCTCTCTCTTCGTTTCTTTCATTTCTATTGCAAGATGTTATAATGAAGAAACATATCAGTTTTTGTCTCATTTCCCCCCTCCCCCATTTTACTTTAAAGAGGAAGATTATTAGACTTAAAAACAGATTAATAGTTAATTTTTTAAATATCTTTTTAG
This sequence comes from Deroplatys truncata, assembly GCA_030765065.1. NCBI lineage: Eukaryota > Metazoa > Arthropoda > Insecta > Mantodea > Mantidae > Deroplatys > Deroplatys truncata. The sequence goes on from CM060985.1 coordinate 50,403,511, forward strand.
AAATATTACTATATTAGATTTTTTTATTATTTTTAATCTTAAAAATGTAGTAAAATCATGTAATATTATTGGTACCCTTTTTTGTTCAGCTCTTTTTAAGATAAACAATTCTCTCTTAAATGGCATAACAATTAGATAGTATCTAATATTTTTTAAACGTTGTATGAAAAACATTAAACCTATATACAAAAAAACTTGTGAATGACATTTTTAAACTTGATAATTCTGAGAATAACTGCAGAGAAAAGGGTCCGTTTAAAAAGTTTAATCAATGAAAAAAATGATGGAGACGCGTTTGGAATAAAGGTCATAGTTATTCGCAAATCCTTATTTCTTAATTTTAAGGATGAAAAGCGTCACATAAACTCTATGCCCTTAAATTTCAATTCCTGGAATACAAACCTCAGTCGTTAATCCTATGCATGTGCACAAAATCAAAAGAAATAGTTGATGCTTGTATGTAAACAGCTGTTACTCGTTGTGTAAGATTATAAAACACTGGAAGTCTTTCAGCTGCCACAGCAAAAGAAACAAAAGAAAACACTGTTTTTATCAAATAGTTGACAGCGCCAGTGTTAGGGAACATTACAGATGGGACTTTTTTGCGCGGAATCTCAAGTCTCTGCTTCATATTTATAAACACTGTGGAGTCACAAAGTTCTCCCTTCTTTTTCCGAGTATTTAGATAAGTTACGTGTTCAAATAAACAAAAATCATCCTAAACGAAACTAGAAAATCTTTACTTATACGCAGTATTAAATCTGGAATTGGGATTTATTTCCTGTAATAAGTTTATTTTGCTGCACGAAGTTGAAGAAGATGGTTTGTTAGCTCCACGTATGGAAGCCAATTTGAAGAAGTATTTTATTGAAGGAGTTGTATTATATTTCAACTGTTGGGGATCCAAACTTGTATAGTTGCAACCGCACGTATGGTATTCGGTTTCCGGTAGCCTTCGCCCCAAATGTACACTCAGGTGGCCTTTGCCCCAAGTTTAAAAAAATATTAACTTTGTAATTTGACTGTTTCTTTAAATATTATATATTTATGTTTTCCTCGGCTGCATCAGTATTATTGTTAGAGACATGTTTCTCTTTGCAGGGTTGTGGTGCAACTGAAGAATGTAGGTTTACACAGATTATCATTTTACTTCACTACATTTATTAAACCTTGACACAATTTAAATAACACTTCACTGATATAGAGAGCTGTGAGATTCTTTTTATTAATTAATTACACTTTTTAACACGTAAACTTGTTTTTCGTCTCACACGAATACGTATTATATTTCTTGAGGACACTTTTTGCGTCTGGTTAGTAACGCTGTCTGCAGGCAACTGAACTCTAAATTTGTAAACCTTGCTATATTTCAGTTTCTGATTGGCTAATGCTAATCCAAAAGAATACCTTCATTTAACACATAACATTATTACACATGGATACAATAATATAAGCATATGCAATGACTGTTACATACATTTTACAAATTGTTACATACACATATTGCTTTAAGGCGGGCTGTTATTGAATTTATATATTATATAATTAGACTGAAATCATTGTGTTAAAAATACTGCCTCAAAGTTCATGAACATATAAAAAGATGTATTGCTTTCATATGAATTTCTTTACTCACTCTTCTGCAAACTATTCTTACCAAAGCTTACTTTTCTACTTATTGTAAATAAATTGGAATCCCTATGGTTTGGTACTTTTGGGACAGTTGTATTACATTATGTTTGTACGAATAGTATAATATACAATGGATTTTTTAATTTTTTACATTTAGAAAACAATGTGTTGAGTGTTTCACATCAGAACTTTTTGTAGTAGTATTTATTGCATCTTTTATGGTTTTAATGAGAAGAAAACCTCTCAGGGTGTTCACAGAAAATGCAAGATATGAACTTTATTCTTCACACCAACATCTAATATTTGTGGTATTTTAATCGAACCTAATTAGAACCTTTCTTAGAAAACAAGCATAAACGATGAAAATTGTTGTTGGATAGGGAGAATTCTTTGGAAATCATCAGCTTGCATACTTAAACGCTGCAAGTTTTTATAAAGAACACTATTTTATGCGAGGTGCCTCAAGGAACTCTTGACATCTAGGGGTTGGTACAATACTTGACAAAGTAATGACATTTAACGGTTAGGGAGAATATTGATCCAGTTTCGCCAGCACATTGTGCATAACTTCGCGAGAATAACTTCAATAATATTGCATAAACACACCAGTATGTTTTGATCGGAAATGCAGTTACTTTGTTTTTTCCTTTTCAATAGGCATCGTAAAACCACTAGTTAAACACTACTTTGCTGAAAAAATTGCAGGTTTCAGCAACCAGTGCTGGTTAAGTGTAAGTAAAATAAGATTTAATGACGGTTTAGGGGCCAAACGTTTCCAGTTTACGAGCAACAGTTCTATAAGCTTTTTAAGCGCACTAATCAGCAGTTGTTACCACACTGGCAAACCACTGAGGGGCATGAGTGAATGTTCTACGTGTGTTTGGTGTCTTAAATGATTCCCAGGAAGTAAGCAATTTAATAGTGCAAAAAAGTACCCTTTATGCTATATTATGTATATATCTATAGAGATTGAATCATACAGATAAAAAATCGTGAACGACATAATTGCTTTTATGAATAAGAATATAAAAAGTGGTACAGTATTCATTAACTATCAATTATAACTCGATACGAATTTTTCAACAAAACTTCAAAAAATTTTTAAAATAGTCTTGGAAAACAAGCTCCAAACTTTGTAGAATTAGGATCCATTTTCTGGTCATTTAAATGCCCAAATGTGAAATTTTAGAACTTCATTTTCTCGTCTTTTCATTATCTTACATTTTCGCCACTTTAAATTGTTCCATCGAATGTAATTTTTGTTCAGTTGGGTTTATATTTTTACCATGAAGATGATGAAGATATCTAAAGAGCCCTTTCTTTACATCAAATATTGTTTTGGATTTAGGGTTTTAATAATTTGAGATATGACGGATTTTAGACAATTGAAAGTGTTACATAATTATTTATTATTTAATTTATTTTAGGAAACATTTTAATAGCACTACACACAATTTCATCTTAGGTATGTAGCGTTTCCAGTCGCCGTCGTTGTGGACGTTCTCCGCTACGTCGTAGGGGTGTCGTCTTCAGGAATCGATGTCACTGATGTCAGCAGGAAGCACATCGTATCACAGGGTCAGCTGTCGGCAAATCGATCTGAAATTCCCTGCTGTGATTATGTCAGGGCGGTATGCGGGAGTGGTGACACCAGGACATTGTTTAGAGAGAAGCACTGTTTTCATTTTTCTCACTCCGGCGCATCGTTTGCTTGAAATCCTGCAGGATTCTCTGGTATTCCGTAACACGTGCGATTCTGTCTTCCCACTATCATCTCTAAGTCCACTAACGTTTTCCCGGCTAATTATGTAATATTTCGGTGCTCTATCACCGTTATTTGGATTCGCACGAACTCGAAGTAATCACATGACAAATATTAAATCGTTTATATACTGAGATATAATTATATCCACGAATACTGTTAGCACATTATAAAAATATTCGGCTCAAGTTTACAACATGTGACCGAGATTTTTTTCTACGTCCAACGTCTGTGGCATATGTTTTTGGAAGCATAACTTCGCATTCTTTGGTGTAATATGTATTTAAAATTATTTATTTGGATGATTTCTTGTTGGAAAACGTTTTATTAACATAATTTAGGCTAATAATTATTTACTTATTTACTTACTAAGTATGTAGCCATATAGAAGAATGCAGGACAGCCAAATTCTCCATCTTGCATCACTCAAAGTAATGCTGCCAATACTTTTTTGTCACTAAATTACGCTAACTATATAATTATATACATTGTTCTAAATTATGACAGTTATGTACACTAAACACTAACTCGTTAATTTAATTACGCCCAGCCTAAACTTTAACTAAACCTAATCATTACAGCTCGGGTTAGACCTGCCTAATGTCTTCCATTGACTCCTGGAAAGGGTCTGCTGAACGGTTTTTGGTGTCAGGATCCACAAATACTGACAAATGTGAGTATAAGTGTTCTCTGTATCATTGAGGTAAACCGACAGACCCGTCTTATTAATCGGACGAGCCATTTCTAAAAGTTTTATTATTTGTAAGAATATCTCCAAGAACGCACAAGCTTTGCTTCTCACGCTACAATAAATTCTACTTCACTGCATGACCGTGATTATAAATCAATAAAACCCGAGAGAAAGTATGGTCAGCACTTTTAAAAAGTGACCCGGTTGCTAATCGCTTCCATATTGCTGTGCAAATGTATGGGAATCTTTTTCAGAGGTTGGCCACCGTTGTTACAAATGAAACACATTTGGCTGCTATGCAAGAAGCAATAAAATTAATGGTCATCGGTCGTTTCAGTCTGCTTGCGCATGCGCATTGGAGAACCCTCGCGTCACATGTTCGAAAGTATCTCCAAATGTTCCACATATGTCACTTTATAATGAGATAATTGCGCGTCACTTAGCTAATTTTGGAACCTAGAGTCCTTTTCTGATTCGGAGTATTACGTGTTACCTTATCGAAGGATCATGTAGACTGTGTGAAATCCACGCTTACGTTTACATACATAAACTTTCTGCTAGCCTCCGGATTTTTGTACATGCAACCACGTCTTCCTATCTTCTCATTGGCTATAACAATTATTATGTGTCTTTATTGGCTCTCCGGTTGAAAATTCGAAGCTTAAACGGTAAAATAAAAAAAAATCCGTTGCCTACAGCGTCTACTTTCTCTTAAAACTAGGTTCTTCCTCGAAGTACAAAGAAACTATGGATTTTATGGTCCCACGCTCGGGAAAATACAATGAACGTTTCGAACGAAGCTGGTCTATTTGGACTAACTCTTGCAGATTTTCTTACATAATTACGCCTTTATTTATTGGACAATACTGATGAAACTTAAAACATACTTTCACTTTTTGACGGGCTCTTGATTGATGTAGTTTTTAATCTAATTACTTTACAATTGTAGAAAATTATCAAATTGCGTGTTAATTAATCATTAATAATCTATAATTATTTAAGGATTTATTTTTGTGCAGTTATAATTAGGGAGAAATATTGCTATAGTTTGTAAAGATCTGTAATCCAGAAATATTATGTAGAATTTAAAGGTTGTTGTTTAACTTGTCTTCAGATAGATATGCTGCTCTCTTTGTTATCGCAAAGGAATATGGGAGAATTTCCTAGCGATAATACAGTTTGGCCCTTGTAGCGGGAAATCGTCGTTCCTGGGTTGTTGTGGTCTTCTGCAGTGTTCCTCCTCGGCTATTGGTGCTCGTCGGTTGTTGCGTATTCCATTCCTAACTATATCTAATTATTAATTCTCGGTTATAATGGGCGAGACAAGTTTAAGAAATACACCGCAATTCTCCCTTAATAAATGAAGTTTATTCACTATTGAAATAATTATGGGCGGCTAGCTTTTCCCATTATTATAATCCCACCACTTTAAATTAGTCAGGAGCCTAGCTATCAGCACATGCATTCCCACCCTTGTGCACCCACGTGCATCTGTAGCACCTCGTGTCGACGTGAATTCTTGAAGATCAGTTAGAGAGAGATTGGGCTCTGAGGCCTTGTCTGCCCTTATATACGGGAGCCTAGTGACGCTCACCTCTGCGTTTAAAAATGTAACGACGTTTCCTATTGTCCCTCAGACGCGTTACCGTAACATGTATGAGAATGTGTGGCTTCAGATCCGTGCGCTTAAGCGCCATCTTGTAGCGTTGTGGAGCCAGTTCAATATTTCCGTCTCTTTCTTTTCTCTATCTGTCTCTTTCTATTTCTCCGTACCGTTACCGGTTCCCTGCTTGTTGGCTTGGTGAAAGGTACGCTCTACTAAGGATTATGACTTCCTGGAATTTTGTTAGCTCGACCGTTTCTTACAATCAGCTCTGTACAAATGTTAGATGTTGTATATTTTAACATGTTAGTGAATTAAAGTATTACTGTACAATTCTTATATGTATGGCTCCCCTTTCATACGTACACTTTCTATCTATGTATAATATATCCCCTTTCACTCTCCATTAACTACATATAGGGCCAGGATTAGTTGATGAAATTTTCTACCATGTGGTTGGTCTATATTGCAGGACTGACATATAATTGGAATAGTCAGGGCAAATTTATTTATAGATTCAATACATGTATAGAGTTTGAACAATATAATACAATAATCATAATAAAACAGAACTTATTACTTAAAGTATAGGGAAATGAAATTGCTAATTTCTAAGCAATTCAACCGATTTATCTGAAAACCTTATCACAGGTTTGTTCAACATGATTCCAGTAGGATACTTTTGACAGCGGCACCAAATCGATATGCCTCTCTTCTGAGCGGTTAGTTTACGTGCAAGAAAGACATTGGTGTCGTTAAGAACGTCAAAATATTAATAACACTCGGTTAAACTAAAGGTGACCAGTCTCTTCGGCAGTTATTTTTTTTTTCGAAGTCCCTTAGAGTGGCCGCACGGTGTACAATCGTCACGTTCTGTGCGAACACAAGCCAAGGGCTACTGATTTGAGCTTCTCCATACCGTGCTTGGCATGGAGCAGTGGTTAAGTTGCTTAACTTCTACTTAAATAGCTTGAGTTCGATTTTCCGTAGTGGACCGTTATCTTTTGTTTTATACATTTCGTTTTACTGTAATATAAATAGTGAAATAATATTGTTTGTGTTGCTTCATTTTACTTCTAAATATAATTACAATAATGGTGAAATTTGTGGTTATAAAATTAAATTAACTGACTGTGAAACTTTCTACAGACCGATAAATTAACGTTCATGGTTTCAATCTACCGGTGTCACGGACTACTACTCTTGTACAAGCTATTTTTGCAAACGCTTATTCTGCATTTCTTCATGTTAATCGAGATTAAGATTTGCAGAAACTATCTTATTGCTAATTTTCTTGTAGATGCAAGGGGAATATGGTAGCCTTTATGCGATAGTCAAATATTTTAAGAGCTGGTTGCTATGTGGAGCATTTCATTCTCTTTGTATGTCCAGGACATAAAAAAAGAATAACGATTTCCCATTTGAGAAAAAGTATAAGTACTGGAAAATTCAAACAAATAACAAGGAATATCTCGGAAATGGTTCACTCGACAAAAAATATATATGACATAAATTGTGTATTTTAACGAGATAGCCTTTTTTCTAGAAAAATGTTGTCCATCCCTTACGGTTTACCAGTTCTGCAAAATCCATTCCGAAAGAAGAGGTCTTTTGGGGACATTCCCAGAAAATTCAAAGTATACATTTTATTTGTCATAAAAGTATCTTATATATATGATATTTTAATCAAAATCGTTAGAGCATTTTTGAGAAAATCAAAATTTCATGTTCCATGTAAAGGGTAGTTTGGGGTGTCGGAATTTTCTTGAAATTCTTCGTGTCGCATCTCTGGAAGGCACTGAACCTAAATACCTTGTTTGGTATTTATCAGAATGTTCATTTTTGAGTTATGCCTGTTCACAGACACACCTACACACATATACACAGACCTTTTTAGAAAAATGATCTTTTTTTTGGATTCGGGGGGCTTCAAAGCATGTATTTTCGGTGGAATCTCGGTATCAAATTTTCGGGTGGAATGCAATACCCTACTTACTCTACGTAGTAGAGAAAGTAAAAATTACGAAAAATTCCACGTAAGGAGTAGTTTGGGGTGGAGGAATCTTGTTGAAAATCCTTGTCTCATTTTTGTAAGATACTGAATTTAAATGCTAACTTTGGTATCTATCGGATTTTTCGCTTTTAAGTTAGGTTGTTTACACATTCACTCTACTACGTATAGTAAGTAGGGGAAGTATTGTATTCCACCCAAAAATTCGATACCGAGATTTCACCGGAAATATATGCTTTGAGGTGCACTGAATCCAAACAAAAGCATTTTGGAAACATGTCCGTGTGTGTCTGTGAACAGCATAACTCAGAAACGAACAGTCGGATTAACACCAAACTTGGTATTTAGGTTCAGTATCTTCCAGAGATGCGACACTAAGGTTTCAAGAAAATCCCCCACCCCAGATTACCCTTCACATGGTACATTTTTCGAAAATTTTTATTTTCTCAAAAACGTCTCTAACGATTTTGATTAAAATATCACACATTTAAGATACTTTCATGACAAATAAAATGTATAACTTGAATTTTCTGGGAATGTCTCCAAAAGTATTCTTCATTGTGAACGACTTTTGCATAACTGGTAAACCATAAGACATAGATAAAATTTTACTACACAAAAAATGTAGATCGCGTTAGAATACACAATTTATGTCATATACATTTTTGTTTGTTGAGTGAACCATTTTCGAGATCTTTTCCAATACTTATACTTTTTCTCAAATGGGAATTCGTTATTCATTTTTATTTGTCCTGGTAATGCAAAGAGAATGGAATACTTCACATAGCAACCAGCTCTTAAAATATTTGACTATCGCTTAAAGCCTACCAATTAATTCCCCTTGCATCTACAAGAAAATTAGCAATAAGATTAACATCTCGATATCTCGATTAACATGAAATAGATGGAGAATAAGCGATTGTAAAAATAGTTTGTACAAGAGTAGAGAAAGTCATGTGAGTGTAACATATCAGAATTTTTTAAAATACCCCTCGTATTATTAGCTAGTATTCCTTAAAATCACTGACGTGAGAAGGAAAAGTTTCTAAGATAATTTTGTTGATTATCCCATTTCAAGTGTATCCAGTGTATGGCACTACATCTTCCTGAAGCATGTCCTGTAGCACTACCACAAAATGATTCTCGAAGTTAGCGCCTCCGAACAAACCCAGCGCGCCTCAAGTGACTTCCCCAGCGAACACACTTCTGCTGTACTCCAAGAGTAAGCATCTCCAGATATTAATATGATTTTAATGAAAAAGATGCACTTCAACTGACTTTGTCATACGTTCGCTGTACGTCATAAAGACCCATTGCTATAATGAGCTTGTGTTGTTGATGATGACGTTCCGGCAGTAAATTTTTTCCCCTGTTCAACTGCACGATAAAAGTGCACGCACATCTGCATTGAAATCTGTGACAGAGTCGCGCTGATGAATTTATAACACTCGGGTGATTCCCTAAAGGGAGAGGTTCGAGTCCCATCGATTCCCTCACTCGTTAGAGGCAGTAATTATCGTAATACGAACCGCCCTTCCACGGTTATGGCGATAACCGATTTCTGAACTCACCCTTACCGTTGAGAACGTGACTATTGATGGTCGGGTTTCCGCCCGGCGTCACATCATAAAGAGCGAATTACTGCGAGGGCCCTTTTTTATCTGCTGGGAAAAATATCGTTATCCAAGCTGCTTTCAGCATGCCATTTCATAGGCTCACCTATGGCAAATCAACACTCCGAGGGGATTTTGTATTACATGTTGCCCAGCGCTTGATGTCTTAGGAATTTTGCTTTTCCTTTTCTTACTCTTTAAAACTAACAAGAAATTCGGAAGAAGCGTTGAAAAAGTTCGACGAGATGCAATTTTGAGGATTCTCAGCACCTGTTTTCTCAATATTTTCTATAAATACAAATATAAATTTTGGCATCTTCATTGTTTTAGGAGGGCAATGCAAAAACAACCCCTAATGGAAGATGGGTGTTGAAAATTATCCGGGGAGTTACTTTGGAGAACTTTCAGAACGAATGGGAAATTTGATTCTAAGTTTTAAAAAAACCTAATGTGTTACATTAAATGGGTTTCTCCACCTTCTGTCGTTTATTAGTGGATATATAGATTATTCTTACGAATTATTCTACCTACTTCATTTTAATCTAGATAAACCTTTGCAGAAATAGGTTACACATTTCGTTAGGATACAAAGAGAACAGTTTAAGAACTAGACGCTATATGCTGGCCTTGAAATTCAATACTGCTTCCATGCAATCTCCAGAAACAACTGAAATTTGATAGGACTTAAAAAGAGTCGAAGTATTGAACAAATGGAACCATTAATACGTATATCTCGGAAACAGCTGATGCCACAAAAAAGTTATTTGAAATAAATTGTGTATTTTGAGGCAGTATTTTTAACACTTAAATAATTTCAGTCTAATTATATAATATGTAAATTCGATAACAGCCCGTCTTGAAGCAATATGTGTATGTAATAATTTGTAAAATGTATGTAACCGTCATTGCATATGCTTATTATATTGTATCCATGTGTAATAATGTTATCTGAATATATTACATAATTTAATAATAGGAGCTGTGAGAATAATAAGTTAAAAGTTGCGAACAATGAGGTAACAATTAGGTAACCTTGAGTCATTAATGAGTAAGAAAGTTTAACAGTACATCTTGTGATTCTTGGAGTAACTATAATGTAAATTTTGAGACAGTTTATAAAATAGCCAATCAACAACCAGAAAAAAGCTTTAGTTAAATGAAGGTATTCTATTGGAGTAGGTTTAGCCAATCAGAAACTGAAAAGGAGAAACATTTACAAATTCAGAAGTCGGTTGCCTGCAGATAGTGTTTGTAACCAGATGCGTCCTCGAGAGATTTAATACGTATTCGTGTGAGACGAAAAATAAGTTTACGTTTTAAAAAGTGTAAGTAATTCATAAAAGAATCTCACAACTCTCTATATTAGTGAAGTGTTGTTTTAAATCGTATCAAGCATTAATAAAAGGAGTGAAGTAAAATTATAATCTGTGTAAGCCTACATTCTTGTCACACCACAACCCTGCAAAGAGAAACATTTCTCTAACAATAATACTGACGCAGCCGAGGCAAATATAAATATAGGTAATATTTAAGGAAACAGTTTAAATTACGAAGTTAATATTTTTAAACTTGGGGCAAAGGCCACTTGGAAGTACATTTGGGGCGAAGGCTATCGGAAACCGGGTCCATGCAAAGGTTGCAACTACTACAATTTTGGCTCCCCAACAGTTGAAATATAATACAACTCCCTGAATACAAACTACTTCAAATTGACGCCCAAAGCGTGGTGCTAATAAATAACGTAACAAACCATCTTCTTCAATTTTAAAGAGATTTACATGTCTTGTGCAGTACACTTTCGTCTATCGATTAATGTTTACCTTTATACAAGATTATACAAAATTCCTTCCGAATAAAGAGGACTTCAGAGGCTATTCTCAGAAAATTCAAAATATACATTCTATTTGTCGCGTAAATATATTTAACATGTGGTGTTTTAATCAAAATCGTTGGAGCCATTTTTAGAAAATAAAAATTTTGAAAAATATTCCATGTAAAGGGAGTTTAGGGTGGGTGATTTTCTTGAAAACCATCATGTCTCATCCTTGAAAGATACTGAACTTAAATACCATGGGTGGTATTTATCCCACTTTTCGTTTTTGAGTGCTGTTCGGAGACACACAGACAGACATACACATATACATGGACGTTTTTCTGAAAAGGGCCTCAAAACATGTGTTTCCAGTGAAATCTCGGTATCGAGTTTTAGGTGGAATGCAATACCTTCTCTACCTACTGGGTACGTGGTACAGAAAGTAATACCGTGGCGGAAAGAGTTCGGCGGGAAGCAATTTAGAGATTTTTAAGCACGAATGGGTCTGTTTGCTCATTACCTTTGTGAAATAAAAATATAGATAATGTTTTCTTTATTCTTTTACAGGTAGTTAACAGAACCACCCTCACCGGAATTGTTCAGGGAGATCAATTTTGAGGACTCAGCGTAATATGGATCTCATACACTACGTGATCAAAAGTATCCGGACACCCCATAAATATACGTTTTTCATCTTAGGTGCATTGTGCTGCCACCTACTGCCTGGTACTCATTATCCACAACATCAGTAGTCATTAGACATCGTGAAACTGCAGAATAGGACGCTCCGTGGAATTCACGGACTTCGAACGTGGTCAGGTGATGTGGGTGTCACTTGTGTCAGAAGTCTGTACGCGAGATTTCCCACTCCTAAACATCCCTAGGTCCACTGTTTCTGATGCGATAGTGAAGTGGAAACGTGAAGGGACATGTACAGAACACAGGCGTACAGACCGACCTCGTCTGTTGACTGACAGAGACCGCCGACATTTGAAGGGTCGTAAAGAGTAATAGGCAGACATCTATCCAGACCATCACACAGGAATTCCAAACTGTATGAGGATCCACTCCAAGTACTATGACAGTTAGGCGTGAGGTGAGAAAGCTTGGATTCCGTGGTCGAGCGGCTGCTCATAAGCCACACATCGCGCAGGAAAATGCCAAACGACGCCTCGCTTGGTGTAAGGAACGTCAACATTACACGATTGAACGTTGTGTGGAGTGACGAATCACGGTACACAATGTGGCGATCCGATGGCAGGGTGTGGGTAGGGCGAATGCCCGGTTAACGTCATCTGCCAGCGTGTGTAGTGTCAACAGTGAAATTCCGAGGTGGTGTTGTTATGGTGTGGTCGTGTTTTTCCTGGAGGGGGCTTGCACCCCTTGTTGTTTTGCGTGGCACGAACACAGCGCAGACCTACATTGATATTTTAAGCACCTTCTTGCTTCCCACTGTTGAAGAGCAATTCGGGGATGGCGATTGCATCTTTCAACACGAGCGAGCACCTGTTCATACTGCACGGGCTGTGGCGGAGTGGTTACACGACAATAACATCCCTGTAATGGACTGACCTGCACAGAGGCCTGACTTGAATCCTATAGAACACCTTTGGGATGTTTTGGAACGCCGACTTCGTGCCAGGCCTCACCGACCTACATCGATACCTCTCCTCAGTTCCGCACTCCGTGAAGAATGGGCTGCCATTCCGCAAGAAACCTTCCAGCACCTGATTGAAAGTATGGCTGCGAGAGTGAACGCTGTCATCAAGGCTAAGGGTGGGCCAACACCATATTGACTCCCAGCATTACCGATGCAGGGCGCCACGAACTTGTACGTCATTTTCAGCTAGGAGTCCGGATACTTTTGATCACGTAGTGTATGTCAATAATAAAAGAATAAATGTGGTCGAGTGGTCAGAGTTCTGGATTCTTAACCGGCTGGAGAATCATTTCTTATCCTCCGCAGAGTCTTGAAGTGTAAGTGTGGGAGTGTGCTTCGTGATAAAAATAAAATTAATAAAACCTAACGTTAGGAGAAATGAACGCACACTTCAGCGAATGAAAAAATACCAGTATTATCAGTAGTTTCTCAAACCAAAGTCCGTTGTATGGGCATAGAAGTTAAAAGGGCACTATACAAACGATACGATTAAAGCAATCATGAATATTGCTCTCTTTGTTCTTAGGCAGCTATTACGGAATGGGGTCGATGTTCAGCACGAAAGGCAAATTTGACACAATATAAGTGAAGCGATCCCACTAAAAGAATTTAATACTAGCAATATAGTATTTGTGTTGATGGATTTAAACATAAATAAACAAATATTTGGAAAATGGACGTTTTAGCAAAATTACCACAGCCCGGGCAACGTCGCATATTTCTGCTAGTTTGCTTATAAACGATCCTAATCGAATAAAGGCCTCAATGCTGACCAATAACACTAGGCCCACCACAAGCATCATGCCCAAACGGAAGCACACAACAAGAGAAGCTTTGATGAACCGAAATTATACCTCTCAAGGGTAGAACATGACTTAGACCAGGGTTTGCAAAACTACGGCCAGGAGAATTAACCCGGCCAGCAAGCTGCTTTTGTTTGGCCCACTACAAACTTAAAAATAATATAAATAAAAAGAAACCCTGTGCCTGTATTAATTTAAATTATTCACGAATTTCGAAATAAGGTTAAATCAAATAAAGCCCTCAGATGTTTAATTGATGTACAGTGTAACGACCTGCTGAAGGACAAATACGACTTATTCTTTCTCGGTTTACCCTCTCGGTTGTTAGGGCTTACACCCCCCAGGACTTCTAAATGGCTGCCTGGGGTCAGACGCCTGTCGGTGAGCACAGACTATGGATCAGAGAAAACAACCAGGATGGGTGATTAGCCCGAAGCCTGGTATGAAAGCGAGGAGATGATATGCAATGACGGTGAGATGAATGGTGATGATGGAGAAATTGGTGGAATTGATGGTGGGGGAAACCGGAGAATCCGAAGAAAATCCGCCCAGGTGCCGCTTTGTCCACCATTAATCTCACGTGGTTTCCCTGGGATTGAACCCAAGCCGCCTTGGTGAGAGACGAGCGGGTCTAACCACTCCGCCACGGCGCTGCCAAGGACAAATACAAGGAAGTTAATTTGGTTGATTTTTAAGAATGTCTGCCAAGTGACACATTTCCTCATTTGAAAGACTTTTCATAGAGCTAATATATGTTCGAATCAACGTATATTTGTGAAGACATTTTCTAAAACGAAATATGTCAAATCAAAATATGAATCATGAACATTTAGAACCCATTTTGATGAAAGGGAGCACAAATTATCGTAACAGTACATGTCTGCAATTATAGCACAGAAAAGCCAATTTTATTCTACTCATTAAATGTGAATTGCTATTAACGTAAAATTACTTCATGCAACACGTGTTATTATACAGAATAAAACAGAACTCCACAGACAACTTTTCAGAGGTTGTTCAGGAATACCTTCTGAGTAGTTTGGCATAAGGGACCCATGGTCTCCGGGGGCTCAATACAGAGTAATTGCATTTCGTTTGCTTTCTTGCACCAATTAGCTTTGTATCTGTATCTGCACTGAAAATACTGCACAACTAAGCAAATGTCGACGGTATGCACTGTGTGTCTTGTTTGTAAACAAATTGTTTCCATTCGCTCACGGTACCTGCTGTTGACAACAGTAATGTCCTCTTTAACTCTTGCACTGAAGTTTGCATTCGGAACCGTTCGGTTCTGTCTAGGATTTTGTTTTACCGTCAGTGCTAGTTGTGGATTAATAGTGTTGTATAGCAGTATGGGTAGGTTTACTGATGAAGAGTTGGCCGCTATGCATCTCTTGTATGGGTTGAGGCAGTATTTTTAACACTTAAATGATTTCAGTCAAATTATATAATACAAAATTCAATAACAGCCCGCCTTGAAGCAATATGTGTATAATATGTAATATAATATATAAAATGCATGTAACAGTTATTGTATTAATGTTTATATTATGTACATGTTTAATAATGTTATGTGAATATATTAGGTAATTTAACAATATAGGAACTGTGATGATAATAATAGGTCAAACGTTGCTAACAATGAGGTAATGTTAGGTAACCTTGAGGCAATAATGCATTAGAACGTTTAATAATGCTACTGGTAATTCTTGGAGCAACAATAATGTAATTTTTGAGACAGTTTATAAATAGCCAATCAACAACTAGAAAGGCTAAAAAGTTAAATAAAAGTATTCTTTTGGAGTAGGATTAGTCAATCAAAAACTGAAATGGAGCAAACTTAACAAATTCAGAAGTCAGTTGCTAGTAGACAGCGTACAACCGGACGCGAGTCGCGTCCTCGAGAAGTTTAATACGTATTCAGTGTGAGACAAAAATAGTTTATGTGTTAAAAAGTGCAAGTAATTAATAAATTATCGCACAGCTCTCTCTATATCAGTGAAGTGTTATTTAATTCGTGTCAAGGATTAATAAAAGGAGTGAAGTAAAAATTATAATCTGTGTAAGCTTACATTCTTCAGCCGCACTACGCCCTGTTAAGAAATTCATGTCTCTGCAAATTAATACTGACGCAGCCGAGGCAAACAGAAATATATAAAATCTTTAAAGAAACATTCAAAATACAAAGTTGATTCTTAAACCTGGGGCGAAGGCCACCGGGTACCATACGTGGGGTTGCAACTACTTCAAGTTCGGCTCCACAACAGTCGAAATATAACTCCTCCTAAAAATAAACAACCTTGTCAAGGTCCACTGAATGCAATGGAAGAGCGGCACAACGACGCTATGCTGAGCTGTTCCCGCACCGAGTAACTACATCACAGTACTTCTTAATCCGTATATAGGCTCCTACGAGAAACTGGATCCTTTTGTGTTGGAATAGAAGATACTGGTCATGTGAGGTATGCCAGAACACCCGATCTGGAAGAGAATGTGTTACACACGATTGGTGACAATCCTGCCGCTAGTAGTCAGCGAGTTGCACGGGCTCTGAACATAAGTCAACCAACTGTTTTGAGAGTCGTACATGAAGAACAATTGCACCCGTAACACCCACAGAAGGTGCAGTCATTGCAGCTAGCGGATTTTCCATTTCGAGTAGAGTTCGCAGATTGGTTTCTACAGCAATGTGCAGAAAACCACAATTTTCCTGCTTTGGTGTTGTTTACAGACAAAGCAAAGTTTTCAAGAGAGGGCATGTTCAACAATAGGAATTATGGGATTACGAAAATCCACACGCACTGGTGTGTCGATCCTATCAATTGCGGTTTGCTGTAAATGTATAGGCTGGTATTGTCAACGATTTTGTGATTGCACCTTACGTACTTCCTGATAAACTGAACAGAGTCGTGTACAAAACGTTCCTTCAACATGTCCTCGTACAGTTCCTAGAATATGTGGCACTGAGAATTCGTCAGCTTATGTGGTTTCAACATGACGGAGCGCCAGCATACCTTGCACTCGATGTTAGAAACCACATTGATGTACAGTTTGGGAAAGGTTATTTTGTTGTAGTTGTTATATTATTTCAACTGTTGGGGAGCCGAACACTTTAAGTAGTTGCAACCGCACGTATGGTACCCGGTAGCCTATGCTCCAATTTTTAAAAATATTAACTTTGTAATTCGAGTGTTTCTTTAAGTATTAAATATTTATGTTTGCCTCGGCTGCGTCAGTATTATTATTAGAGACATGGATGCGTTGGCAGAGTTGTGGTACGACTAAGAATGTAGGCTTGCACAGATTATGTTTACTTCACTCCTTTTATTAATACTTGATACGATTTAAATAACACTTCCCTGATATAGAGAGCTGTGAAATTCTTTAATTAATTACTTGCACTTTTTAACACGTAAAACTGTTTTCGTCTCACACGAATACGTATTAAATTTCTTGAGGACACTTTTTGCGTCTGGTTAGTAACGCTGTCTGCAACCAACTGAACTGATTTCAACCGTCTAAACTTGTAAATTTCTGTATTTCAAGTCTCTGATTGGCTATTCCTAATCCAATAGAATACCTTCTTTTAATTAAAGCTTTTTCTGGTTGTTGATTGGCTATTTTTAAACTGTCTCAAAATTTACATTATTGTTGCTCCATTAATGAGTAGTAGCATTTAAACTTTCAAATTCATTATTGCCTCAAGGTTACCTCATTGTTACCTCATTGTTAGCAACTTTTGACCTATTTCTCACAGCTCCTACATTATTAAATTACGTAATACATTCACATAACATTATTACACATGGATACAATAATACAAACATATGCAATGACTGTTACATAAGTTTAACCAATTATTACATACACATATGGCTTCAAGGCGGGCTGTTATTTAATTTACATATTATATAAGTAGACTGAAATTATTTAAGTGTTAAAAATACTGCCTCAAGTTTGGACGACAATGGATTGGTCGCGGTGGTCCTGTTTCATGACTAGCTTGGTCACCAGACACGACATCAATAGACTTCTCCTGCGGGAATGTGAAGAGCCTAGTTTAGGAGACTCTGGTCGAGACTCGCATGGACCTGGTCGCTAGGATTATCGCAACCGCGGAAGTAGTACGCCAAACTCCTGGAATGTTTGAGCGTGTAAGACAGTCGATGGTGCGTCGCTGTATACTCTGCTGTGATCATGGTGGTCGAAATTTTCAACAATACCTATAAGGAAGCAGTTCTGCGTTTGTTAGGTACTATGCTGTACACTGACAGGTCAGATTGAACACACTGATAAATGTGTACGTGTTTCGCCTGCGTTGCATTACTGTGTGTTATACACTTTGGTTGTTGCGTATTATACAGGCTTCTACAATGTTTTAAAGGTATTTTCACAGAAACAAGGGTGATTGGTATAACAAACCGAATAAGTCTAATTGCATTATTATTCTGTAGCGAGCCGCCAGAGACTGTGGGTCCCTTATATCAAAATACTCAGAAGGTATCTCTGAACAACCTCTAGTTGTGGTTCAACATGTATATTGCCTATGGCTACATGGTCATAAGGCTAAAATGAAAGGTGATCATTTTTACTTTCTCTACTACGTATAGTCCGTAGGGGAAGTATTGCATTCCACCCAAAAATTCGATACCGAGATTTCACCGGAAATATATGTTTTGAGACCTCCTGAATAAAAAAAAGCATTTTTGGAAACATGTCCGTGTGTGTGTCTGTGTGTCTGCGAACAGTATAACTCAGAAACGAACAGTCAGATAAACACCAAACTTGCTATTTAGGTTCAGTATCTTCCAGAGATGCGACACGAAGGTTTGTACAAGAGTAGAGAAAGTCATGTGAGTGTAACACATCAGATTTTTCATATAACATCGGTGTGTTAAAACTTGTGCGCTTCATGTCGGCATAGAATAAAATAACTAGTTACACATGAAAAACTATAAGGGGTTCTCCTATGACTTTCCAGCTCATTTATATCACATCACACTTATATTTCAGAAGAGACGATCGCCTAGAGGGACCGCTCCGAGGGAAATTCTCATTTTAATGTAGATCAATTTGAAGTTTTTAAGAGATATGCATAACATATAGGGTGAAGGGATGTACATGTCATCGTTTAAACCAGAAAAAGACTACGATGTACTTTGAAACATACATTAAATACATGGTTTACATCCTTCACAGATTTACAGAAATATACTTGAAAATAGCAGTTGTTTGGCAAAAACGCATTTTCTCTTGTAGATGATTCGGAAGATCACTTGTTGAATAAGATCAGATTTGCCGCACCAAGCTGGATGGCTCAGGCGCTTTCGTCTGTGACCCATATTCGGGAGTCATTGGTTCCATTCCCGTGGCCGAACTTCGTGAACCATGGGTTTTCTCGGGGGTTTTCCCGTGTCGCCAGGCAAATGCCGAGAAGGATTCTCACATCCCCCGAATTTCCTGTCCCTCCATTTCATATCCAATCTCCTTTCACTTCATCTATCATCCGTTGGTCTCTTTCAAGATATGATGTGTCGGCGATGGTGTTTCGGTGCAGTGTGGCAGGGGAAAAGTATGCTCTTTGTGACTTTTTCCGTTCCCTCGGCTTTCGGCTGGCTGTCTGGGGTATTCGAACCCCCTTGAGAGACATTGGACCACTCTGTGCGGAGTGGAGTCCCCGGTCTGCCTGTCCGTCTGCCGGGGAGTCTTTATCTGGAAACTTAGGGCCCCTGCCATTCCTGTGCCATCACGCCTGGTTCCGGTCGTCTGGTGCCTCCTCTCATCCCATCCTTCCTCCCGAGGACTCCCCCTTGTGGGGCGTAGGTACAATATCCCCAATATGCATCAGTGTTGAGTCCCTCCTTAATCTATCCAATCCAGTCCAATCCAGATTCGCCACGGAGTAGAATGCGCGCTGTTACCGATGCCGCAGATTAATACTGCTTTAGTGAATGGTATTAACTTTGTTAGTGTTTAATAATCAAGCCCCTCTGTCATGTATTTTCAGCGAAATGCTTCATGTTTAATGAAAGAAACGGCTAAAAAAGAAACGTTTTGGTTTACAACAAACGACTATAAATATTTTAACAAACGTTTGCTTATTATGCACGTCTTGTAAAAATAGGATGGTTTCAGTGTTTCAAAGCTATCATGTGCTTTTTTTTTTAAAACAAATGAGCAGATAATTGGTACCTTTATTTAATAATTTAATTAAATGCTATAAAACAGTAAATATTTGAACTTAAACATTTAATAAACACGTCTATCGACTAAACTACCTTTTTTTAATTATATGTCCAATAAAAAAGATATAAATGACAATCGATGTTGGTA
Source organism: Deroplatys truncata (assembly GCA_030765065.1). Taxonomy (NCBI): domain Eukaryota; kingdom Metazoa; phylum Arthropoda; class Insecta; order Mantodea; family Mantidae; genus Deroplatys; species Deroplatys truncata. Next base: position 50,423,432 of record CM060985.1, read on the forward strand.
ATAAATAATAAACATAGAAATATACGAAGAAGTGACACGAGCGGGCGAGAGATACCATAGTTGTGTGAGGCGCGTGTGTGGTCAGTTACATAGGCGCTGTTGCGACGTAGTAGCGTCAGCAATATATTTGTACAAAATGCTAAATTGTGGCAAAAAAGACACTCGAGGAAGGCAGTGATGACAATAAAAATTGTAAATTAGTCGATACATTTCAAGAGGTTTGGAATGAATCATTCAATATTTGAATTATAATGCGAGGAAACGTACACAAAACACTTTTTTTTTAATTTTTGCTTATGTAAGCATTCACAGACTAAGGAGATTATAGGAGTAATATTGTAAAACGCACGCCAAAGTTTCATTGCTGTTCAATAAAAATTATACACATTCACCCTCCAAATATTATTACATTGTAAACATTAATTACACACTTGTGATTAACTATAGGAGGGAAAACAGCTTCTGCGATTCGGATATTGCAACATTTTCTCAATGAGATAGAAATTTGCCATTCAATGAATTTATGCTCATCGCATTGGAAACAAAATCTCATTAGATGTTTCTTTGTTTTCAACAACGACAAAGAAACAGTGCTCTGATTTTTGGGGGGGTATTGGATCCACGTGCGCTACACATCCATGTGATTACATTTAGGTCGCCTGCGTATTTGTTGTTTTATGCTGAACATATACTTGGTCTATCGTTAAGTCTTTTTTCCTGGAAGCACCTGAATCTTTTGTTTTGATCCCCGGGGCTGTTTGGTTTGCACGACCTTCTGGGAACCGGGTTGTTAACCACGCAATACTATCAACTGTCACAGGTTTCTCGCTTTGTCTACCATTCCACCTGTAGCGAAGGCGATGAACTTGGTTAAGACGGAACTTAATGTCCTGAAGATGTCTCAAGCGATGCCATAAACTTTTAACACTCCGAGCCTGAATAAATACACTGCTTCTTGCTTTTCATTTTCTGCTCTGTCTCGGATGCCTTTTCCAACTCTCACCGAGAGCCTTCTTTCTTCACCACCATAACAACTAAATCTACAGGCTGCCCCGAAAGTCCCACATCATATGACTTTCTCTACCTACTATAGTTTATTTTTATATAGCTTCTTACTTTCTCTACTACGTACAGTAAGTAGGGGAAGTATCGCCGCATTCCACCCATAAATTCTATACCAAGATTTCACCAGAAATACATGTTTTGAGGTGCCCTGAATTCAAATACAGCATTTTTGGAAACATGTCCATGTGTGAGTGTGTGTGTCTGTCTGTCTGTGAAAGCAAACTCAAAAACGAACAGTCGGATAAACACCAAACTTGGTATTTAGGTTCAGTATCTTTCAGAGATGCGACACGAAGGTTTTCAAGAAAATCCCCCCACCCCAGACTACCCTTTACATGGAACATTTTTCGAAAATTTTGATTTTCTCAAAAATGGCTCTAACGATTTTGATTAAATTATCATCTGTTTAAAATATTTTTATGGCAAATGAAATGTATATCTTAAATTTTCTGGTAATGTTCCCAAAAATCCTCTTCATTCTGAATGGTTTTCGCATAATCTGTAAACCGTAAGAGATAGACAATATTTTACTACACAAAAAATACTCGTACATATGTCGTTAAACGCACCATTTATGTCATATACTTTTTTTTTTAGAGTGAACCATTTCTGAGATATTCCTTGTTATTTGCTTGGATTTTTCCAATACATACTTTTTCTCAAATGGGAATCCGTTATAGGCATGCAAAGAGAATGGAATGCCCCACATAGCAACCAGCACTTACAAGAAAATTAGCAAAAGATTGAGTATTATTTATGGACGCTATTTAACTACTATGGTTAATTTTGCTCACAGGACTCTTTATCAGGGCGGCGCCGTGGCCGAGTGGTTTGACCGCTCGCCTCTCACCGAGGCGGCTCGGGTTTCTATCCCAGGGACCTGCATGTGGGATTTGTGGTGGACAAAGCGGCGTCTGGGCGGATTTTCTCCGGGTTCTCCGGTTTTCCCCGCCATTCATTCCACCAATTGCTCCATCATCACCTTTCCATTCATCCCTTTCACCATCATTTCGTATCATCTACTTCCTTTTTCCCCATACCAGGCATCGGGCTGATCCCCCATTCTGGATATTCTGTCTGATCCATGAGTGTCTGCTCCTCGACGCGCCTCTGACCCCAGGCACCCACCTGTAAGTCCTGGGGGTGCAAGTCCTACATATGAGGAGGTTAAACAGATAATGAATGAATGAATGAATGAATGAATGACTCGTAAATGTCCAACACGGGACCACCGGCTAAAATTCCCTTCCGAAGAAAGCATGTAAGGATTTTTACAGACTAAAAACCCCATCGCCTCCACCGGGTTTGAGCCCGCGATCTCGAGATCTAGAGGCTGGCATAGTAACCACTATACCACGGAGGAAAATTTAAATTGAGTTTTATTTATGGACGCTGTTTAACAAGAAAATTAACTACAAGATAGTTTCTGCAAATGTTTATTTCGATTAATATGAAGTAGATGGAGAATAAGCGTTTGTAAAAATATTTGTGTAAGAATAGAGAAAAATGTCATGTGAGAGCAAGACATCATATTTTTTTCCCTACCTAGTTCATGTTAATCGAAGTAAGCTTTGCAAAAATAGCTTCATTACACATTTTGTTGTAGGTAAAAAGGGGGATAGAATAAACCCAATCATAGTCAGTCCTTTATAAATGCTGGCTTTGAAGTTCCATCCTCTTTCCAAGACATTCAGGAGAAACAACTGAATAGCTACAGCAATTTTAAAAGCTAACAAATGTGTTGAAATACCTATAATAAGTAGAAAAAGTATTGGATTTCACCAAAAAATTCTATTCCTACATTTCACTATAAATACACGTTTTGAAGCTCCTGAATTTTAAAATAAAAGCATTTTCAAAAATTCTAAGTGTGTATTATAGTATGCAGTTAAATCAAATTAAAACGCATTCCAAATTTATTTCTCAATGTGGTGCAATGCAGAATGACATCGATACAGCACGAGACATTTCCTTCAGTCAAGTGAAGCTATATGCCATAGTTTAGTATTCTTTATATGGTTATTTCCTGAGTGAAGGCGTGTCTCATCTTATAAAAGACCTCCGTAATACAAAGTAAGCCGGCAGTGCCATAGTTGAGACAATGAAGTTAGGCCCTGATAGCCATGTGAAGCTCAGGAAGCAACTAGCCTAAGGTAATGCCGCATAGTTGATACAGTCTTTCAATAATATGCTAAATGGTTTGTTTGCTATCTTCTTGTAGTTTCTCATTCCTTTATTTGTATTAAATCTACACTACTTGTATAACCTCTGGCTTTTATGTGGGCTACTCATCATCCCTGTTACGTCCCCAAAAGTAATATCCTTAAATCCCACACGCAAGGCGTTACATTTGAGGCAGTATTTTTAACACTTAAATAATTTCAGTCTAATTATATAAATATAAATTCAATAACAGCCCACCTTAAAGTAATATGTGTATGTAACAATATAAGTAAAATGTATGTAACAGTCATTGCATACGGTTATATTATTGTATCCATGTGTAATAATGTTATGTGAATGTATTACGTAATTTAATAATGTAGAAGCTGTGAGAATCATAGGTCAAAAGTTGCTAACAAAGAGGTAACAATAAGGTAACCTTGAGGCAATAATGAATTTGCAAGTTTAAATGTTACTTATGATTATTGGAGCAACAATAATGTAAATTTTGAGACAGTTTAATAAATAGCCAATCATCAACCAGAAAAAGCTCTAGTTAAATGAAGGTATTCTATTGGATTAGGAATGGCCAATCAGAGACTTGAAATACAGAAATTTACAAGTTTAGATGGTTGAAATCAATTCAGTTGCCTGCAAACAGTGTTCCTTACCGGACGCAAGACACGTCCTCGAGAAGTATAATACGTATTCGTCTGAGACGAAAATAGTTTACATATTAAAAAGCGCAAGTATTTAATAAAAACATCTCACAGCTCTCTCTCCCTATATCAGTGAAGTGTTATTTAAATCGTATCAAGCATTAATAAAAGGAGTGAAGTAAAATTATAATCTGTGTAAGCCTACATTCTTAGGCACACCACAACCCTGCTAAGAGAAACGTGTCTCTAACAATAATACTGACGCAGCCGAGGCAAACATAAATATATAATATTTAAAGAAAGATTCAAATTACAAAGTTAATATTTTTTTAAACTTGGGGCAAAGGCCACCTGAAAGTACATTTGGAGCGAAGGCTACCGGTAACTGTTTACTATACGTGCGGTTGCAACTACTACAAGTTCGGCTCCCCAACAGTTGAAATATAATGCAACTCCTTCAATACAAACTACTTCAAATTGGCGCCCAAAACGATGGAACTACAATACAACACCTTCTCAAATTGGCTTTCCATACGTGAAGCAACAAAAACCGTTCTCACAGTATGTGTATAGAATAACTCAAAAACGAATGGCCAGAGGAATACCGAGCTTGGTGCTTAAGTTCAAGCATCTTCTAAGTTTGTGCCCTGAAGATTTTCAAGAAAATCAAATTTCCCCTTGCACGATTTTTTTATTTTCCAAAAATGAATATCAATTTTGATTAAAATACACATGCTTAAGATATTTACTTAACTAATAAAATGTTTATTTTGAATTTTCTGTCAATAGTTTGTGAAGTCCTCTTTATTCGGAAGAATTTTGTATACCTGGCATATCATGTAGGGAGTGTGGAATTTCAAGGCCAGCAATACCGACTCGCTCTTAAACATCTGACTGCCGACTAGGTTTCCTCTTTCCCCTTGTACATACAAAAATGTGTAATGAAACTATTTCTGCAAAGGTTTATCTCGATTAACATAAAGTTTACAGAAAAATAACCTTTCGTACGAATAGTCTATAGAAGTTACTCAGAAATAAATGATAGTAGGTTGAGAAAGCATGTAAAAGTAATACATAATATATTTTTTAAAAATTCTATCAATTATTTTTACTTTCTCTACTACGTATAGTAAGTAGGGGAAGTATTGTATTCCACCCAAAAATTCTATACCGAGATTTCACCGGAAATACATGTTTTGAGACCTCCTGAATCCAAAAAAAGCATTTTTGGAAATATGTCCGTGTGTGTGTCTGTGTGTGTGTGTGTGTGTGTGTGTGTGTGTGTCTGTGAACAGCATAACTCAAAAACGAACAGTCGGATAAACAACAAACTTGGTATTTAGGTTCAGTATCTTCCAGAGATACGACACGAAGGTTTTCAAGAAAATCCACCCACCCCAGACTACACTTTACATGGAACATTTTTCGAAAATTTTAATTTTCTCAAAAATGGCTCTAACGATTTTGATGAAAATATCATATGTTTAAGGTAATGTCATGAGAAATGAAATGTATATCTCAAATTTTCTGGGAATGTCTCCAAAAGTATTCTTCATTGTGAACGACTTTTGCATAACTGGTAAACCATAAGAGATAGACAAAATTTTACCACACAAAAAATGTAGATCGCGTTAAAATACACAATTTATGTCGTATACATTTCTTTTGTTGAGTGAACCGTTCTCAAGATATTGCTTGTTATTTCCTTAAATTTTCCAATACTTATACTTTTTCTCAAATTCGTTATTCATTTTTACTTTCTCTACTACGTATAGTAAGTAGGGGAAGTATTGTATTCCACCCAAAATTTCGATACCGAGATTTCACCGGAAATACATGTTTTGAGACTCACTGAATCCAAAAAAAGCATTTTTGGAAACATGTCCGTGTGTGTCTGTCTGTGTGTCTGTGTGTCTGTGAACAGCATAACTCAAAAACGAAGAGTCGGATAAACACCAAACTTGGTATTTAGGTTCAGTATCTTCCAGAGATGCGACACGAAGGTTTTCAAGAAAATCCCCCCACCCCAGACTACCCTTTACATGGAACATTTTTCGAAAATTTTAGTTTTCTCAAAAACGGCTCTAACGATTTTGATTAAAATATCATATGTTTAAGATATTGTCATGATAATTAAAATGTATATCTCGAATTTTCTGGGAATGTCTCCAAAAGTATTCTTCATTATGAACGACTTTTTCATAACTGGTAAACCATAAGAGATAGACAAAATTTTACTACACAAAAAATGTAGATCGCGTTAACATACACAATTTATGTCATATACATTTCTTTTGTTGAGTGAACCGTTTGCGAGATATTGTTTGTTATTCCCTTAAATTCTCCAATACTTATACTTTTTCTCAAATTCGTTATTCATTTTTACTTTCTCTACTACGTATAGTAAGTAGGGGAAGTATTGCATTCCACCCAAAAATTCGATACCGAGATTTCACCGGAAATACATGTTTTGAGACCTCCTGAATCCAAAAAAAGAATTTTTGGAAACATGTCCGTGTGTGTGTCTGTGTGTGTGTATGTGTGTGTGTGTGTGTGTCTGTGTGTCTGTTAACAGCATAACTCAAAAACGAAAGTCGGATAAACACCAAACTTGGTATTTAGGTTCAGTATCTTCCAGAGATGCGACACGAAGGTTTTCAAGAAAATCCCCCCACCCCAGACTACCCTTTACATGGAACATTTTTCGAAAATTTTAATTTTCTCAAAAATGGCCCTAACGATTTTGATAAAAATATATGTTTAAGATAATGTCATGAGAAATGAAATATATATCTCGAATTTTCTGGGAATGTCTCCAAAAGTATTCTTCATTGTGAACGACTTTTGCATAACTGGTAAACCATAAGAGATAGACAAAATTTTACTACACAAAAAATGTAGATCGCGTTAAAATACACAACTTATGTCATATACATTTCTTTTGTTGAGTGAACCGTTTTCGAGATATTGCTTATTATTTCCTTAAATTTTCCAATACTTATACTTTTTCTCAAATTCGTTATTCATTTTTTATGTCCTGGACATGCAAAGAGAATGGAATGCGCCACATAGCAACCAGCGTTAAAATATTTGACTATCGCTTAAAAGCTATCATATTCCTCTTGCATCTACAAGAAAATTACCAATAAGATTGACATCTCGATATCTCGATTAAATGAAGCATATGGAGAATAGGCGTTTGTAAAAATAGATTGCACAAGAGTAGAGAAAGTCATGTGAGTGTAACACATCAGATTTTTTTATGTCCTGGACATGCAAAGAGAATGGAATGCGCCACATAGCAACCAGCGTTAAAATATTTGACTATCGCTTAAAACCTACCATATTCCCCTTGCATCTACAAGAAAATTATCAATAAGATTGACATCTCGATATCTCCATTAACATGAAGCATATGGAGAATAAGCGTTTGTAAAAATACTTTGCACAAGAGTAGAAAAAGTCATGTGAGTGTAACACATCAGATTTTTTTCCAACACTTTAGCTCTTAAAGTAATCTTTATTTTGTCAGTATTTGCTCATTGTATTGCATTAGCTCTGGTTACGCTTGCTGAATATTGGCACAAGTAGTTTTGGAGTTCCGAATTATAACACTAATTACTGAGGATCTTCCGTAATCGTTTATATTTTCAGAAATATTATATTTTTCGCGCTATTAAAACAGTAGAAGCTCTCAAACAGACCATCTACAACCGTATAATCATTACCTTTTTGCAGGATTTTGCAATCAAATTCAAATTCAAATTACTGGGGTACTATATACGAGAGGTTACCAAAGTGCAACGTTGACATTTTCCCACCATTATGCGACGAGTGACTAGAATCTGGTGATATTGGGGTTGTTATATTCCATTCATAACCGGCAACTTGTCCACAAATACGTGTATTGGGAGGGTTAATTATATCGTTTTTATATTTGCAGGTGTTCAAACTTTGCGCGTCGTGGATTTAGTCACCAACTGACTCACTGATTATAATATTAATTAAATTAATTATATTATTATATTATCATTTGGATTGGTTATAGTTATATTAATTAGGCTAATTATACGAGCATTTAATTACTATTTATTATTAGGTTATTACATTATTTTTAGTTGCATTTCTACCCCGCCTTTAACTACATTGCTCTTATCCGCGGCCTTTCCTTTGGAACTTATTGCCTAGTGGTGTTACACGTATTCACTTGTCGTTGGGTTTCTTGCACTTATTGCGTTTTAATCATTAGATCACACACACACATTCTTATTCATACTTCCAGACATCTGGGGAGGATAGGGAATAATCTCGGCTAGAAAAAAATTCCCACCCTAGCCGGGAATCGAACCCGGGACCCCTTGCATAGCAGGATTACTTCTTATTTTTATTATTATTATTATTAATTATTAGGTCTTAATTTCGCAGTTCACTTGAAATTTCAACTGTGTTTGCAATTTTTGGTTTAAGCGTTGACTGCATGGAGTTTTATTTTTAAAGAAAGAAAGATCTGTGTAAAAGAAAAACAAGAAATGTAATTATTTGGTTTATGTAAGTACGTCAAAATCACATTAAAACGTAACTATATGTTGTTCTTCATACTGCTACAGTATAGTAATTTTAAACGTTTATTAAAATACGCTGTTATACGAATTAAGACCACAGCAAGGTTCAGTGCTGAGTTTAACACTTAAGGAGTACCCAGATATAGATAATAATCAGCGATAATGACGGAGAAGGAAGCTGATGACCAAACTATGCACCGAAGAAAAGAAAATTAAAGAGTACACTCGTATATGATATGAAAATGATTTATTATACCAGCAGAGCACCGAAACAATGCATCTTTTGTAAATAAGTTGTCTAGTGGTTTCCCTGGTGTTATAGTTAGAACGTTGACCGTCCTGACAGCCGGCATCATGCCATTTTTGTTGTTTTAGTAAACGGAGTTAGGTTGCGTCACGTATAAAATCGATTTCAATTTAAACAAAGCATGGGTTATTGCTACTAAATGGTAACCTCAATGAAGCATAGCATTTGCCGCGGTACCTGATTATTAACCTCGCGACGGTTATTAGTGTTTGTTTTGAGGTTCTGAATGCGCATGCGTGGCCATCATGGCTCGTTACTCACAATGGAACACAATGTCAATCGTCTTACGTAGCGTATAGTAATTAGCCGTCTGCTATCGACTTGGCACAGCGTATCGAGAGCAACTGACGTATGGACTGATTAACTCTAGACCCTAATTAAACAGCCGAGTGCATTAATGCTCTATCATGCTCAAGGACCTGACCTCGTCATGTCTCCCCTTTATAGCTGCCTCAGCATACCCGTTAATGATGTGGCCACCTTAGCACTATAATTATACCTGACACCTTCAAAACCACTTATACAAAGATGGCAATTTTGTTTTTGTGGGAACATACGGCTGCAAATCAGGATTAATTGTGAAAACACCGCTGTCATAATGTTAATTGATTTCAGTAAGTTCTGAATCTAGGCATCTCTCCTAAATCCTAGTGACACGATATCCCCTTCATCGTACTTATACAATGCATCTATGAAAAACACAAATTACGCACTTTTGTTTTGAGTAATATTTACTTTCTCTACCACGTATACTAAGTAGGGGAAGTATTGTATTCCACCCAAAAATTCGATACCGAGATTTCACCGGAAATACATGTTTTGAGACATTTTTGGAAACATGTCCGTGTGTGTGTGTCTGTGAACAGCATAACTCAGAAACGAACAGTCGGTTAAACACCAAACTTGGAATTTAGGATCAGTATCTTCCAGAGATGCGACACGAAGGTTTTCAAGAAAATGCCCCTACCCCAGATTACCCTTTACATGGAACATTTTTCCAAAATTTTAATTTTCTCAAAAATGGCATTTTCATGACAAATGGAATGTATATCTGAATTTTTTGGAAATGTCTTCAAAAGTATTCTTCATTCTGAGCGACTTTTGCGTAACTGGCAAACCATAACAGATAGACAAAATGTTACTACACAAAAAATGTAGATCGCGTTAAAGTACACAATTTATGTCATATACCTTTTTTTTTGTTGAGTGAACCATATTCGAGATATTGCTTGTTATTCCCTTAAATTTTCCAATACTTATACTTTTTCTCAAATTCGTTATTCATTTTTTTTTGTCCTGGTAATGTAAAGAGAATGGAATATTCCACATAGCAACCAGCTCTTAAAAGATTTGACTATCGCTTAAAACCTACCATATTCCCCTTGCATCTACAAGAAAATTAGCAATAAAATTTACATCTCGATATCTCGATTTACATGAAGCATATGGAGAATAAGCGTTTGTAAAAATAGTTTGTACAAGAGTAGTGAAAGTCATGAGAGTTTAACACATCAGATTTTTTTTATCTTTAATTAACCACTTTAGATTTGCTAATACAAAATGCTCCTTGTACACTCGCAGCTTTGTGAGGCATTGTACTGGCCTTCACAGTTGAGTATGTGCAGCATGGTGGAGGTGGGGATATCTGTTTACTTTTTGGCTCATGCAGTGGAGTCCTGTTTTATGTGCACAGTTCTAGATTATTCTCATATTAATATATAACATTGAGCAATGGGTTTACTCTTCATCACTTATACTAACAATGTTTAAATATATAACTAAATAGAGTCCTATTTTACACAATAGCTCCATGAAAACAAATGCTTGTAATGGCAACATAATGTAAAACTGAAATATATTATACATTCTACTCTCAAACAGGACACATTTACTAAACATTGATGTAATCATCTGTTCAATCTAAATATATAGCTATATAAAGCAATGTTTTGCAAAATCTCTGTATGAAAAAGTATTTTAATGACGTAATATAAAACAGAAGTATATTGCACTTTTTACTCACAAAGATATTATTTTAATAATCTGTCCAATTTAAATTCCAGTTGTTGTAGCCCTACGTATTACGGGAGATATGTTCCTTGGAATGTTCGCCCCACATACGGTACAAACTTTACGGTGGCCTTCGCCCCACGTTTGAGAACCAACCTATTATTTTAATGTTTATTTATTATATATATGCCTGGACTTCGTCAGTAATAATTTGCAGAACACGTATCTCTTGGCAGGGCTGGTACGGCTAAAGAACAAGGCTTACACAAATTATAATTATAATGTACTTTTTTTTATTAATTCTTCACACGATTAAATAACACTTCACTAATATATCCTACTATAGAGGTGTGAGATTATTGTTATTTGCACTTTTTAACAGGTAAACTTTATATTATTCTCATCGCAATGAATTCTTTTATGTCTCACACTCAACCAATAAGATACCGAACTGCTTGGTTACGCTTCCTTGTAGCGTCTACCGCCTGAATTTGTAAAATTTCCCTATTTCAAGTGTCTGATTGGCTAAGTCTACTCCAATAGAATACTTTTATTTAATTTAAGCTTTTTCTAGTTTTTGATTGGCTATGTATAACCTGTTTTAAATATTTATTATTATTGTCCCAAGAACTATTAGTAGCCTTTTTAAGCTTCTAATTTATTGTTGCCTCAAAGTTGCCTGATTGTTAGCAACTTTCGGCTTCTACTTTGTAATTCTGTTTGCTACGAAAAGCAGCTTGCTTCTATTCTCACAACTCCTATATTGTTAAACTACATAATACATTCACATAACATTTTTACATAGGTAAAAAAAAAAAACGTAATCACAAAAAATGTATATTTCTTTAAGACACACGATTTATTTCAAATACGTTTTTTGTGGTATAGGCCATTTATAGCGTATTTATTATTAATTGTTGGAATTGGTCATTCTTTAAAGTCCTGTCAACATTCAGTTATTTTCCACAATTGCATGGAAACAGTATGAAATTTTAAGGCCAGTGCATAGCATCAAGTTCTTAAACATTTGACTATCGCTGTTCTCTTTGTGTCAATAATGAAATGTGTAATGTAGCTATTTCTGTAAAGATTTATTTGAATTAAAATGAAGTAGATAGAAAAATAAGTATAGTAAGAATGATTTGTATACTAACTAATAAAAGAAGAGGGTAGAGAAGATTATGTGAATGTGGCGCATCAGAAATTTTTTTATTCAGGGAGTCTCAAAATGTGTATTTCCGGTACATATCAGAGTTTCCAACCTTAAAATAGTAAAGCATTGTACCAACGCTTCAAAATAATGAATTTTTACTAGAGTTATTGTAAATTTAAAAAAGATAATTTTACTACTCACGTACTATGATATACAGCTTTACAGACGTGTAATGTTCTTTAATGAAAATCACATGCATTTTTACAAGAAAGGCCTGCAATGTTGAAACTTGTTTTGTATTTTTTTTATTATTAAGACAAATACGTTGTTCAGCACCATTGCTTTACAGATATAAGTGAACAGAATGGAAATTTAACCCAGGACATAACATAGAGGTTAACCTAAATGGCTCCTCGAGCTAAAAAATAAGTGAACACGGCAGTAGATAGAAGACACAGAAAACAATATAAGGTAAAAATAGCACTCGGTATAAAACAAGAGAGTCACAGATCATTGAGTGTATGAGGCAGAACTGGAACCACTGAGAAGCAAATCTTGTGGTGGTCTTCGCTTCAGCCGAGTTCGTCCACGAGTTGTTGCTCCGAGGTTGTACTCTACTGCTCCCTGCACTTGCTGAAGGTTGGCGAAGAAAGGTTTAGAGACGGTGCGGGTGAACTGGTTGGTGTATAGTAGAAAGTCCCAACTCATGGTGAAGCTGTCGATTTCGATGGACCATGGGGCTTTAATAATAATACGAATTGCTCTATTTTGTGTGATCTGAAGGCGGTGAATATGAGTCTTGCTGGCAACACCCCATACAGGAGATACATAGGTGATCAGGAGTCGCAGAAAAACTGTATATAACAGCAAAAGAGCATTCAAGAGCCAAAGGTAACCGTCGGTGAAATACGGAATAAAGTTGTGAAAGTTTTGGCTGAAGCTAAGGTGACCATACGTTGTACATGGGGATTCCACGTAAGCCTGGTGTTAAGTAGTACTCCGAGATATTTCACGATGTTTGTAGTGGTGACCAGGGGGAGAGGCTTGTGAAGCAAAACGAGAGGGAAGGGATACCTGTAAGGACGGAGGGAGAAGATTTTGGCCTCTGTTTTGTATGCATTCAGTGAAATGCGCCAAGTGGGGAGCTAAGGAGAAAGTACATCAGTAGAATACTGTAGAGTCTGGATAGCTATGTGCAGATCGGAATGAGAGTAATACAGTATGGTATCGTCAGCATACATATCGTTACACGTGGGTAGCACATTGGGAAAATCGGACATGTAGACATTAAAAAGGAGAGATGCAAGAATTGACCCCTAAGGAACACCTACCAAATGGGTCGCTGAGAAGATCGAATACCACCAATGCGAACAAAACACATATAATTAGGAAACTGCAAAGTATTTGAAATAAATAATGAGGAAGGTCGATGTGCAACAGTTTAAGAATTAAACCAGTGTGCCACACCTTATCGAATGCTTGGTTGATGTCCAAAAATACTGCTGCGGTGTACTGATGACACCCAAACCCCGAAGAATGGACAGCGTGAATCGTAACAACTGGTGCGTTGTGAAATGCTTTGGCCGAAACCCAAACTGGTAGGAAGGCAAGAGATTAGACTGATACACGTATGTGGAAAAACGTCGATGTGTAACTTTCTCCAAAAGCTTAGATAGAGTAGGTAATAAACTTATAGGACGGCAGCTTGAAGTGAGGTTCTTAGGCTTGTTGGGTTTGTGGAACACAATGATTTCAGCCAGCTTCCATTTCTAAGGAAAATAACCAAGCCGAAGAGCAGTACTAAAGATGGAAGATAAATAATCTAATGCTGTTTGAGAAAATTATTGGGAGTGAGATCATGCCCAAGCGATTTCATATTGGGAAGGAACCGAATAAGATGCGCCAATTCACGTGGACTAGTGAAGCGAATCCTGTCGGCGACGATGGGTTTCTCAAGTTGGTCCCTAAGCTCGTGCAATGTTGAAACTAAAACACAACGCTAAAACTCACATGCATTACCGGAATTTATTTATATCAGCCACTCCAAAGCGCTACAATTATGTAAGCCATAGCCTAAATTTACCTTAGAAGAGGAAATACCAAAAAAAACCTGATGTGTTACACTCACATGACTTTCTCTACTCTTGTACAAACTATTTTTACAAACTCTTATTCTCCATTTATTTCATATTAATCGAGATAAACATTTGCAGAAACGATCTTTTGACATGCAAAGAGAATTACATTTTACACATAGCGACCAGTTCTAAAAATACTTGACTATCGCTTAAGGCGTACTATGTTCCCCTTGTTTTGGATTTGCAAGGGCAATATAGAAATACAGTAGCCTTTAAGCATAGACATATCTCTTAACAGCTGCTTGCTAGGTGCAGCACCATTATCTTTGCCACAGATTAATACTCTTTGCATATCCATAACAAAAAAAAAACGAATAACAAATTCCCATTTGAGAAAATAAGTATTGAAAAATTTAAGGGAATAATAAGCAATATCTCGAAAATGTTCACTCAACAAAAACAATGTATATGACATAAACTGTGTATTTTAACGCGATCTACATTTTTTGTGTAGTAAACATTTGTCTATCTCTTATGGTTTACCAGTTATGCAAAAGTCGTTCACAATGAAGAATACATTCCCAGAAAATTCAAGATATACATTTTATTTGTCATGAAAATATCTTAAACATATGATACTTTAATCAAAATCGTTAGAGCCATTTTTGAGAAAATTAAAATTTTCGAAAAATGTTCTATGTAAAGGGTAATCTGTGGTGGGGGATTTTCATGAAAACCTTCGTGTCGCATCTCTGGAAGATACAGAACCTAAATACCAAGTTTGGTGTTTATCTGACTGTTCGTTTCTGAGTTATGCTGTTCACAGACACACATACACACACACACACACACACACACAGACATGTTTCCAAAAATGTAGAGTAGTAGAGAAAGTAATAACATCACACGCATGTTTAATTAAACCTACTACCAACACTGAAATAACAAAATAATAATTACTGGTTATTATCAAATATTAATAGACTTAGAATATCGTACAATGTAAATCACTGTAGTTTCTAATCTTAACATTATTATTACTTTATTCTAACATTGTTTCATTGTAGTTTGTTGTAGCACATTGTTTTCCTCCTTATTTGCTATGCTTTGTTTCAAGAGGCAGCCTTTCAATAAAGAAAACTTTAAAATAAAATAACACCAGAAGTGTTTTTGAGCATTATATTAACAGCTTTAAGCATACTGTATGTTTCTCCCAGTATCATACATCCTAGCGACGCTAAAATTATCGTGTGACCCCATAGTTATGTACAGGTTGGCAACCCTGGGGTGGATAGGAAATTTCCTCTACTTCCTATAGGTAAGTAAAACAGAAAGCAAAAATAATAACAAAGACAAAATCCCAAGGAGATTGGATGCGTTGCGGCTACGATTACTGCTCTAAAATGCACCTTAAGGTTTCTAAAATGTTTCTGATTTATTGAGACTCCGATGATATGCTTTGATTGCGCCTGTGAAACACATTTTATGGTAACGCATTACGAAGGTAGACATGATAGAAATGCAATATGACATAGAGCAAACAAAGGATAGAGCAGGGTCGACAACGAGATGGTAATCACACGCCACGTAATTCATTTTAATTAGTTGCGGCAAGCAAGCGAGGGGACTGCACTTTGAGTACATAAATGCATCAGAACAAATACCTCACTGCAACGGCAACGCACGCAAACGATGTCCTTAACTCAATCTCCCTGTTCCGGGAAATTCCACACGACGTTTCAGATTAACTTTTCAACCTGCAGAAACAATTGACTGTCTCATCTCTTCTGTATGAGCACTGTAAACCAAAAAAACATGCAATGAAGCATTTAAGGTACGTCAAGAGGTTGCGTGTTCAAGTACGTTCGCTGTTGCGGAGCGTCACTTTGTCTGTCTTTCCGTCCGTCTGTAGGTATGAAATAACTCGCCAACCGCTGTAGGTATAGATCTGAGATCCCAAAACCAGGAGTTAGAAGAAAATCTGTCAAAATATTTCAAATTCAGTTGTAATCGGTAAAAAGATAAATTAAAGGCAGTTAAGTACTGGATCACTAAAACTTTTCATTTTTACTTTCTCTATTACGTATAGTAAGTAGGGGAAGTATTGTATTCCACCCAAAATTTCGATACCGAGATTTCACCGGAAATATATGCTTTGAGGCCCCCTGAATCCAAAAAAAAAAAACATTTTTGGAAACACGTCCGTGTGTGTGTCCGTGTGTCTGTGAACAGCATAACTCAGAAACGAACAGTCGGATAAGCACCAAACTTGGTATTTAGGTTTAGCGTCTTCCAGAGATGCGACATGAAGGTTTTCAAGATAATCCCCCACTCCAGATTACCCTTTACATGGAACATTTTTCGAAAATTTTAATTTTCTCAAAAATGGATCTAACGATTTTAATTAAAATATCATATGTTTAAGATATTTTCATGACAAATGAAATGTATATCTCGAATTTTCTGGGAATGTCTCCAAAGTATTCTTCATTCTGAACGACTTTTGCATAACTGGTAAACCATAAGAGATAGACAAAATTTTACTACACAAAAATGTAGATCGCGTTAAAATACACAATTTATATCCTATGCATTTTTTTGTTGAGTGAACCATTCTCGAGATCTTGCTTGTTAATCCCTTAAATTTTCCAATTATTATACTTTTTCTCAAATTCGTTATTCGTTTTTGCTTTCTATACTACGTATAGTAAATAGTGGAAGTATTGTATTCCACCCAAACATTCGATACCGAGATTCCACCGGAAATACATGTTTTCAGACCCCTGAATCCAAAAAAAAGCATGTTTGGAAACATGTCCGTGTGTGTGTCTGTGTGTCCGTCCGTCTATGTGTCTGTCTGTCTGTCTGTCTGTCTGTGTGTCTGTGAACAGCATAACTCAGAAACGAACAGTCGGATAAACACCAAACTTGGTATTTAGGTTCAGTATCTTCCAGAGATGCGACACGAAGGTTTTCAAGAAAATCCTCACCCCAGATTACCCTTTACATGGAATATTTTTCGAACATTTTAATTTTCTCAAAAATGGCTCTAACGATTTTGATTAAAATATCGTATGTTTAAGATATTTGCATGACAAATAAAATGTATATCTTGAATTTTCTGGAAATGTCTCCAAAAGCATTCTTCATTGTGAACGACTTTTGCATAACTGGTAAACCATAAGAGATAGACAAAATTTTACTACACAAAAAATGTCGATCGCGTTAAAACACACAATTTATGTCATATACATTTTTTTTGTTGAGTGAATCATTTTGGAGATATTGCTTGTTATTCCCTTAAATGTTCCAATACTTATACTTTTTCTCAAATTCGTTATTCATTTTTTCATGTCCTGGGCATGCAAAGAGAATGAAATGCGCCACATAGCAACCAGCGGTTAAAAGATTTGACTATCGCTTAAAACCTACCATATTCCCCTTGCATCTACAAGAAAATTACCAATAAGATTAACATCTCGATTAACACGAAGCATATGGAGAATAAGCGTTTGTAAAAATACTTTGTACAAGAGTAGAGAAAGTCATGTGAGTGTAACACATAAGATTTTTTAATAAACCAGCCCACGTACGTAGCTGAAACTTTATACACAAGAATTTGATTTTAATTGAAAATTTAATTCGGTGCAATGATTGATTTGACTATTTGACTCAAGGAAGATAATGAGCAAACATATTTGAAAAAAACATTGTTTTTCAGTCCATAACGTTCCTGATTCACCCAATTTTTAACGACATCCCTTTACGTGATAAACATAGCTCTTCCTTTTGTTTAATATTCTCAACACGTCAGACTATTATCTTACTTGCAACTGAAGAACACCATTCCGAAAATGTACACAAATTAAGAAACAATATGCCTACTGCTTGCCCATCTACATAAAACACCTTTATTGAAAAATTCCTTCCAATTCCTACACATTTGATAACTGAGTATTCAGTAATTGTGTTTCTAAATAATGTTTGCTTCAATAAAGAAAATATTAACCTGTAATGTTAGTTATTGCATCCTTACAATGTTGCATACCTACTATTAGTTTTCAATGCCAGAAGACAGTAATTTACGTAACAATTGAGAACAGCAGTTGTTGCTAAACACGCTTTATCTAACACTTCGGTCCTCATTGTAGCACAAACGTTACAATTGAGACACTATTGAGACACACTCAAACAGAACACAATCCATCGAATCAAGTCACAGTCGAACTGCGGGGTCACAACTGCACTGCCCACTTTTCACTAATATTAGCTAGCAGAACTCTAGGCAAGAGCAGCCCTTTATATAGGCTCCGCAACAAGCTGGAAATGTTATAGAAGTGGAAGCTACTGGAAACTGCTAAAAGGAATCCTCTAGAACAGTAGCTGCGGGGGAAGCGGCACATAATGGGTTCGTAGCATGGCTATTGTTCTGAAGGCTAGTAGAGGGCCCGACTCAGGTGTCATGATCAGACAACGTGATTGTGATTTCATTTAAAACAATGCGGTTTATATTGTAGGTAAGTATATGCACATATTATATGGCTGTAATCTAATAATCATTAATTTTGAGGTGAATCATTTTATTTTATTCATACAATAGTCCTGGCAAATGCTGCTCTTGATTTCCAAATTCTCAATAATTCTCACTTCACTTCGTGATTACGAATTTATTGATATCATTCGTGCCATTACTTGTGATAATTTTGTTTATGAAATGATTTTCAACGAGTTTTCACGGCTATTTCTGTAATTCATTTTGTTCCATTGTGTAGTCCATAAAGCATTAAGTTCTTTAAGAAAAATCCAGCCAAAATTGATAGTTGAACATTTTATTTTCTCTACCGTTTATCTAAAGTAAGTAGAGGAAATATTGTATTCCATCCAAATAATGAATATCGAGATTTCACCACAAATACACGTTTTGAGACCCCTAAATCAAAAGATAAATTCTACAGCAATATCTGAACACACTCGCCCACGCGTATTTGTATTTGAACAGTATTGCTCAAAAACTAATGTTGAATAAGTACCTAACTTGGTATTTAAGTTAAGCTTCCTTCTATGATAAGAAAATAAAATTTTCAAGAAAATTTCCTCCCGCTCCATACTACTTATTTACATGGAAAGGTTTTAATTATTTTTCATTCAGCTGAAATTTGAAAACCTCTATTATATATACAATCATACTGTGATAGTTACTGTTTTATTTTACAACAATGTGCTAAATTTAATTTTATAAAGTTCGAGATATTCAGGACAAAATTTGTTTAACTAATTCCATGAAATTGGCTTTAGTACTCTTGCGAGTCTTTCCCGAATGATTATGCAAGCACGTGTTTATGATCGTATAGATTTTAGGGAAATGATCACCTCTTGTTCATGGAATGTTCGACAGGTGGGTGGATTATGCAAATCATGCTGACACCGCTTACGTCAGTACTGTCTTAAGCACTAGTCAGCATACCCCTCGGGTATTTAAACTGGGGCTCTGCCTATGACTTACCTAGGAGGATTCTCTGACGGTCGGCTGTTTAATTTTATTTTGTGCTAGTTTACATCTTGGACATAGGCCCGAGGTACGACGAAGACGAAGCGCCGGACGTCAACACCAACCAGGTAAACCCAAAAGCTCTCTAACTCTCTCCCTCTTGTAATGTAGTTCAGATTAGTTATTAGAAATATTAAAGCCTCTCTTACAATCGGAATTACACGTATAATAGGATCACGCTTTCACCATTATTTCACTGTGCTTGTGGTCGCAGGTTCAAACCCGGCGGTTGGCGATGGATTTTGTTCGGGCGTAAAAATCCTTAGCAATGCTTCCTTCGAAAGGGAAGTAAGGCCGGTGGTCCCGTGTAGTAGATTCACGGCATGTAAAAGAACCACAAGTCTGATAAAGAAGCCTCCGAGAAAAAGCTCCAGTTTTTTATGCCCAATATAGAATGGGACACTAAGGTCCATAGCAGTTAAAGAGCGTCCATAAATAAAACTGAATTTAATTTAATTTCACCCTTCCAGCTACCCGCAACCTATAACCCTCTCCATGACATCCCTGAGCTAAGTCCCCTACGTCCCCGACCTCGTCACATCTGGTAAAGCGCCGGTCTGGGCAGAGTGACCTAACGTCACAATATAAAGCAATGACTAAGCTTCAATTAAATATAATGAAAGTTGTGGAATTTGACACTTTCAGTGGGGGATTTCCTTAATTTCCTTACACTTCACTCCTATTTTATTCAAAACTGTCTTTACATAAGTAAAATGTCTTACGGAAAGCAATTCTATTCTTATTTATGAGAAAAATTGTACATATATCCCTCACACCAAATAATTTGTAGGACCCTTTTCCTGGTGTAATTTAAATCATGGGCAAAATGAAATATTAAATCATAAGTGCTATGAATGCTATGAAATTATATTTTTAATTTACAGTAATAATAGTAATAATTTATAGTTTATTACACTTATTTTGGGGGATGAAATTTATAAATTATATTAAGAACCTTTGAGGTTATATAATCCAGTGTGACTATTATAAGTGTGAACATATAAATGTTCAGAGGAAGTATTCTAAAATTAGAATACAAATGACCATCCAAATATATTAACTTTTGAAAATTACTAAGAATCCTTTATTAACGTTAATGCAGTTTATACATTATTATATTCAGTACATTATCGATTAGCTTGCAACATTTGACGAAAATTGATGAATTTTGATAATATATTTTTGCTCTGTATACTATTTTCCCATAGTAAGTAGGAGAAGCATTGCACCCAAAAAATCAATATGGATATTTCACTGGAAATGCACGTTTTGAGGTCCACTGACTCCGAAAAATGTGTTTTATAAAAAGGTCCGCGCGCATGTGTGTCCGAGTGTCTGTGAATAGCATAGCTCATAAACGAAATGTCCCATAAACACTAAACTTCGTATTTAAGTTCAGCATCTTCCAAGTATTTGACACGAAGATTTTTAAAAAAAATATCCCAATCCCAAACTACCCTTTGCATGGGAACTTTTAAAATTTTTACTTTATCAAAAACGTCTATATCGCCTTTAATAAATACAATTTATATTTTGAATTTTCTGGGAACATCTATGAAGTCCTCTTTATTCCGAAGGAATTTTGTTTAACTGGTAAACGTAACAGATAAGACAAAAACCTACTATACAAAATGCAAATATTCTTAAAACACAAAATTTATTGGAAATAATTGTTTGCTGCATCAACCATTTGCAACTTATCCGGTATCATTGATCTGCACCGTTCAATACTTTGGTCATTGTTTTTAAAGTGCTGTCGATACTTAATTGTTTCTCGCAATGCCATGGAAACAGTATGGAATTTCAAAGCCAGCAAATAGTGTCTCGTTTTTAAACATTTTACTATCAGCTCCGTTTCCTGTACTCCTCTTATACTACAATGCAATGGGTAATGGAATTATTTCTGTACACATTTATCATGAAGTAGACAGAAAAAGGTATGATGTGATACACTCAAATGACTTTCTCTAGCCTCTATCGTTTATTAATGGGTGTAGAAATTAACCTTATTAAAGCTTATTTTTCTATCTACCTCATTTTAATCCAAAATAAATATTTGCAGAAATAGCTAGCTTACACTATATATATACGAATGGAATAGCGATAGTCAAATGTTTAAGAGCTGGACGCTATATGCTGGTCTTAAAATTCCATACTGTTTCCATGCAATCGCAAGAAACAGCTGAATGTGGATAGGACTTTAAGAGAATGACCAAGAATTGAATACTTCGAACTTTTAATAACGTATATCTCAGAAACGGCTTATGCCACAACAAACTTATTTAAAGTGAATTGTGTGTTTTGAAGAGATCTATATTTTTTGTGTGGTACATTTTCGTCCATTGCTTAACGTTTACCAGTTATACAAGAACATACAAAAAAAATTCCGAATGCAGAGGACTTCATAGGCTATTCCTAGAAAATATACATTTTATTTGTCATGTAAATATCTTTAATATATGTATTTTAATCAAAATCGCTAGAGGCATTTTTTAGAAAATAAAAAATTTCGAAAAATGTTCCATGGTAGTTTGGGGTGGGGGAATTTTATTGAAAACCTTCATGTCGCATCTTTGGAAGACATTGAACCTAAATACCAAGTTTGGTATCTATCTGACGTTTTGTTTTTGAGTTATGGTGTTCACAGATTCACAGACATACACAGGACGTTTCCAAAAAATGCGTTATTTGGATTAAGGGTGTCTCAAAACATTCGTATATTTCATATGAAATCTCCGTATCGAATTTTTCAGTGGAGTGCAGTACTTCCCCTACTTTAGAGATAACATTAAACGATATTGGAGAGAGGAAGTAATATGAATTTAACTTATAAGATGTTTTTAAAATTGTAGCAATCATTATAAAAGTATATAACGGTTATAACTTTTGTACAAATTATATATTATTACACCCAGTATATTAGTTAGGTTAAAAATCTGAAGAAAATTTACTAAAACTTGATAATATATGTGTTTTTGTATCAGTGATGTGAGATTTAGGTTTAATTCAGATGTAATGTAGGACTTTCTTTTGTCTTTGTTGATTTTACAGTGACTACGTGTTTATTTCAAGCGTGTCTCTCTCTCTCTCTCTCTCTCTCTCTCTCTGTTCATTATTAACCCTGCGGCAAACACTTTTCTTCCAGAAGCTATATCAGCTGAAGATTCTCAGTTGTTCACCTTAGAGTATTTATTCCTCGAACCTGTTCCACGGAAGAAAAAAGAGAGTTTATAATTGCAGGTGGAAGCTTTAGTAGCCGAGGTATGAAGCCTGTAATTATATTCTCGCTCCTGTTTAAACCAAACGAGGCAACAAGTGCCTGTAAACGCTCTGCAGCTGTAATTAAGATATTAAATAGCGTATGACTTAGCTCCTGAGCGGCATTTGTTTCTTCTGACTTCTTTGTTGCTACTTTGTTACTGCATTGAAGGAAAAAAAAATTAAAACGAAAGAGGGTAAATATCCACGTGCATACTATTGTTTGTTTATGGTGTACTTTAAAACACATTGCAACTTCTGTTACTCCAAAAAGATTTTGCTGTTAATAGTTTTAAAAGTCTTAAGAAGTGTTTGATGTCTTTTGTGGCAGAAGATATTTAAGCAATTTGAGTTTTTCTCTTCCTACCACAATAATTAAAAGGCGGGAGTGTTTTGGTGATCGAGACACCATACGGCGAGTATGCGAGGTGTTTTAACTGCAAGCAGCCTCTCTACAATGTAACGTGTAGCATATGTTTTCAAAACAAAGAAAGATTGTATGGTGTTAATTTTAAAAGTACACTGTTGGTCAGACATCTGTCAAAATTAAGGCGTTGGATGGAACAAAGACAATCAAGTCACGCCCCGTATACCTACTCAGGTGGCAACGTGTGTGGCCCGCGTTCGGGCTGTCTCGGGTTCGATTCCCGGTGATCGCTCACTCGGACCATGGGGATTTTCGTGGTTTTTCCCCAGGGGAAATGCCGGGGTGGAGTATTCTACCACGATTTCTCCTTTCCCCCCATTTCATCTCTCCCTTACAAGTTTAGGTTTGTTTTCAGGTCCTGCGGTGCTGGCGGTGCCGGGCAGATGGCGTGAATGCTTGCGCGTTGTAAGGATTTCTTGCCAGGGTGCGTTGTTCCGCCCGTTAGGGTCGCTCGTCGCCCTCTTGGGATTCCTCGCCACTGCTTAGCGGGTGCTCAAACTGGAAATGTATGTGTTCTGTAGTCTCTTGGGCCTGTCTGCCTGCGAACCTCTGACCTCCTACAGCTCCTCCCCTCCTCCCTGTCTCCCAGGGGGTATGCAGCCACAATATGCAGATCAAGATGGTTGCAGTGAGCGAGGCATCGCCCTCCGATAAACACTCCTACATCCTACATTAGATGCTTAATTTGTCTTTATTTATAATTCATGAGCATCTTAATTTAAAATTAAAGATAATGATGTTTAAAGAAGGAAGAAGACATTATAAGCAAGGAAAAACCTGATGTGGTGCATTCACATTACTTTCTCTACTCATTCGGAGTATACCTCATTCCAACAAGCGATGACTGGACCCGTTTCTGAGGTGGAGACATCCAGCGGGCGGAATCCTTACTTCCGATGGTAGCCCCATGAGGTTGGTGATAGCATGAGAGGACCTACAGCTTTTACCATGCACTCCGAAAAACGTTGGGCCTTGGGCATACTTCACATAAGCAAGTCAGAGATGAAGGCGTGGATAGAGCCGACTTAAAATCGCCACCCAGAGCTAGGAATCGAACTCGGAGCCTCAGTACAAGAGCGGAAACGAAATCACTGAGCTAACCCAGCGCACATCTAGTTATTGCTAATACAGGTAAACCCTCATCACTGATTTATACATTTCGCTGTAGGTATAAGAAGAATACATTAAATTAAATCGATAGACAAAACGTTTCAAAGTCAATCGCTGTGTGATAGCTTTGAAAATTTGTTCTCTTTGCATGAACATGAAAAAGAAAGAAAGAACAACGATTTGCATTTGGGAGAAGTCTGAAAAGCAAAAACAAAGAATATCTCGGAAATGGTTAACGCCACAAAAATTTTTATTTGACATAAATTGTGTGCTCCGACGAGATCAATACTTTTTGTGTAGTAAGATCTTGTCCGTCTCTTACGATTTACAAACTACACAAAAGTGGTTCGGAATAAAAAGTGTTTCAGAGGTTACTCCCAGAAAATTCAAGATAATCATTTCATTTGTCATGCAAATAGCTTAAACGTATAGCATTTTAATCAAAACCGTTAGAACCATTTTTGATAAAATGAAAATTAACGAGAATTTTACCATGTAAAGGATAGTTAGGGGTGCGGAATTTTGTTCAAAACTTTCAGACGGAAGGTAAGGAATGATCCTAGTTACAGAAAAATTTCCCCACCCCAGGCGGGAATGAAATCGGAACCTCCGGGTTGAAAAGCCAGAACCTGTCCACTAGACTATTGAGACAGTCTTATTACACGATTTGATGCTCGTGTTGGGTTAGTCAAGGTTTCCTGAGAAAACGTTGAACACAAGTACATCGCTATACCCGAAGCGGCAGTTTCTGATGCCACATTGCGGACATTCACTCTTCGCGGACACTATGGCTGGTTTTTGGACGATTTACGAATGAAGTTTTTAGTTGACCTTTACGTTAAATAATGCATTAGAAGCATTATTACTGACTCACATTTGAATCACATCTGTCGCAACGAAAGGGCCCCCTCCTATAATTATCATACAAGTGAATTCACCTGTGCAGTGATTTGCATACAGTAGGGTGACGGGAAAACACATCTGCTGTACAAACAGGCATAGCTTTCTCGCTCAGATCATAATCTCAACATCAAAGAGAACGTTTCCAAACAGAAAATGGGCTGAACGTGGTGTCAACATTTTTGGGCTGTTTAATGATGTATCTCATTCCTCAGTGATACGAATCACATACAGATGGAATGACAGAAAAGCCTTGAACCAAATAGGACAAGAGATTAAGGCGTATCAACTTCATGATCAAAATACAGGATGATTATAAAGCTTGCATATGTTTTTGAGAAAATCTATTTTAGATCCGAAGCAATACATGGAATTAAATACTTAAGGGGACAAGGTAGTCTGAACACATGGAAATTACACCTTAAGTGTGTTAAATTACCACTGCTCTTAGATTTCTCAATGGCTTTTCCTGACATTTTTGTGAATTGGTCTATAAATCATGAAAGTTATTTCAAGTGGTTGCTTGCATTGATAGCTTATGCTTGAGCCCGTAAAAATGATTTCATTCAGCAGAAAAATAATACAATTTGCTCTTAAAACATGTGAATTCATGTACCTTTTTCTCTGATACTACTTGCAGTACAGAATCCCACTTCCGCGTGCTTGTTCTTGGTATACTCGGCTATCTTTTGAACCTCAATTATTTAGTTATATATATCAGTTCACTAGAAGTTGAAAAAATATTATTTGCAAAGTCAAAAAAGTAAAATTGTGGAAATTTTGCAATGTTGTTTCTTTTTTAATATCACTAATATACATTATAAAATTATGATTGTGGTTCAGAAAGTTTAACTATGTGTTGTATAGGTACATGTATTGAAAATTTCAGCTCTCTACCTTACATACTTTCTGAGAAAAAGGTACATAAGTATTCAAAAATGTTGTTCTGAGAAAACTGAATTTAAAAGTTTGAACATTGAAACTCTGGCACTTCTGTACATTCCAGGGTCATAATCATCTACACCTTCATTCCTGGATTGCTTCATCTTTTCTGATTACCTCTCTTGGGCCTCTTTTGTTAATTGCTGAACTGTTCGCTGGGCATGTATAGTCGTTCGTTGTTGAAAGATACACAAATGTTCTAAAAAGGAGCGTTGCATGACAGCTTTAAAGGAATGCAGACTAGCATGTAAATGGTATTTAAATGCCTTAAAAATCTCTTAAACCCCTAAAAGTAGATGTCTTCTGAAACTGGAAATAACAGAGGTTTTATTAGTACGTAAAACAAAAAATGTGATTTTGAGCATTTCAGAGTACCTTGTCCCCTTAAGAAATGATATCACATCGGGGAAATCCTACATAACTATCATATGGGCGGGGAAAAATTCCGCAGATGGATAGTTCAAATACTTGGGTCTGTGCTTGGCGAGTAACACTGGATGGGAACAGGCAAATTCTGCATCTAGGAAAGCATGCAAAACATTACTGAAATGAGGATACTGAAAAAGGGGAGCACAAAGTCCAGAGAAGCTGGCTATAAGTCTTTGGTGTGCCCGGTTATGGATTATGGAGCAGCATGTTGGGACCCATATAGAATTAATCAAATTGATTCGTTAGAAAAGATACAGAGAAGGGTCATAAAATTCATAAAAAGAGGCAAATATTTTGGTCCTACAAAACGGAGATTAGATGGGAGCCTTTAAACGTTCGGTGCAGGAGGCATCGTTATACACATTATTTAAAGCTTATGCTGGTTTAAATGCATGGATGGACGTTAATGAAAGATTGGAGAACCCGATATATTACGGAAGAAACGGTCATTTATTTAAAATTAGGGGAAGAAGAACACAGAACCGACGTAGGAAAATTCTCCTTTGTTAGTAGAACCATTGAAGAATGGAACGACTTCCCTGTAGCAAGCCTTTCAGGTCTGTCCTCTGACCATGAGGAAATTTAGAAAAAATATAAATAGAATAAATGTTGGATTATTCATTATAAAAATTACTTAGATGTATATTTAAA
Organism: Deroplatys truncata; assembly: GCA_030765065.1. NCBI lineage: Eukaryota > Metazoa > Arthropoda > Insecta > Mantodea > Mantidae > Deroplatys > Deroplatys truncata. The sequence continues at coordinate 50,450,694 of CM060985.1, forward strand.
AGTTTATAAACTTTTTGTGCATACTAACAGTAAACTTATTGGCTATGCTTACTGGATAGGTAATTAGTGAATGTAAATAGTAAAGGAATTAATGCTTTCAAAACTTTTAGCTGTTTTGTTTCACTGCTAGCTACAATAATATGATCGTTGAAAGAAAATTATTCACGTTATTGTTTAAAGTTCATTGTATAGATATTATTATATTTTGTAATATTAGTTTATATATTTAACTCTGACATCGGATGCAGTGAATAAATACAGACATACAGCGGCGGTACCCTGGGAGGTGCTGTGCCCCAATTTGGCGGCACGGGATTTGCGGGAATGATCCCGGATTCTATGCTAGCTCAGGGACTTGCATGGATATTGGATCTAGGGTTGGTGGTTAATACGACTGGTTCATTTTCCTGCCCGTTTATTCCCGTCACCGTTTTAAAGTCTGACTCCTGATATCACCTCGCCACAAACACACGCGCATTTCTTTAATGCTGTGCTTCACATCATCGCCCCATATCCACCGGCAATCACATTTTCAGAACAACCTCCAAGGAAATACCACGAAGAAGTGTTTTCTAATCTCTCCTGTTTCTTTATTTCAAATTTCCTATCTCCCCATTTCACCATCACATACTTTCTACCTTCTTTCTTATTGGATGCCTTGTGGTTATAAAAGCATTGACCCTTTTTCTACACACCTGATTTTCAGGCGACCTAACGGTACACTAACAACTGAGGGAAAAACCAACCCCATTTCCTGCCTGTTGCTGGCATTGTCTTTTCAACCCATACTCAACTTTACATGTAATGCTCACTTTCCAGTCTTGTTTAATAATACCATTCCTATTGTTATTAATATTTATTTTCCCTGTGGTTATAACGTACTGTCTCAATACACATAATTCATCACAGTTCACTCCGAGTCCCATTCCACATGGTTACGTGAAGTTCCACACAAAACAATTCCCATTGTAAATATCTGTTTGTTAGTGTAAACATGTTAACTACCATCAATGAATACGTACATCATTGATAAAAAGTAAGAGTAATGCTAACTTGTCTACAAACATTACACATAATTATCCTAAAAGATTGCAATATTTCATCGCGAAGCTGAACGTTGTATACATTAACTTGGAGTGTAAGTGTTTAATAAATTACCCCAATCAGCAATTAATGTAAACCTGTCTAGATTTAAGATTATGATGTACGCTAGGTCAAACTAAAGTGGCCGGTCTCTTGAGCAGTTCAATTTGCTCCAAGTCCCTTCGAGTGAGCGCGTGGTTCACACCCGTCAACTTCTGTGCGTCGCTTTGGCTGATTCCTCTATAATACAAGGCACTGGTTTAGGCTACCTATACACCGTGCTTGGCGTGAAGCCTTTTTTTTTGTTTCGAGTGAAGAAGAAAATGGTTTAATCACCCCAGCCCCAATGGGAGTTGGGACTAACTGCGTGGGACTCTCCACTAGCCGGCATAGCCACTAAAACTCCTCCACCGGAAGGAAAATCGAAGAAGCAAAAAGAGAAATTCAAGTGTGATAACGAGGCACTACTGCTATTGCACCTGCGTATTGTTGGAAAAGATGTATAGACCAGTCCCAAAAATTAAATTGAGTTTTATTTATGAGCAGTCTTTAACTGCTGTGGTCCTTAGCGTCCCATTCTATATTGTCGTGAAAGACCGGTAATTTTGATCAGAGGTCTCTTTATCAGGCTTGAGGTTATTTTACGTGCCCTAAATCTACGACACGGGACCACAGGCTTTACTTACCTTCCAAAGGAAGCCATGCTAATGATATTTACACCCGAAAAAAAAATCCACCGGCCCCGGAGGACCTAAGTCACGTGATAGTAAGGTGCCAGGACGCAAGCATGGACGAGGGCCTACTTGCGCCCATTGGAATTCGGGATGGTGTAATAAGGGAAGGAATGATGTAGCGGAAGGCAAGCTAGGCAAAGCCCAAATCATAATTTTATTATAAACTGCTCAAGTAATAACATTTAAGGTCAAATCAATACACAATCTCTTTTTAAAATGAATAAATTTAAAGGTTATCAATGTAATATTAATAACAAATATTCACGACAATATCCTCTTACTCTTCTGTAAATTCTAAAATAATAAATGCCAAGCTTACCACCGTGAAGAATTCGGTGAGTACTTCTAGAAGCTCCTTGGCTGCCTAGTGCGGCATCTAGGTGCTGCATCCGGCCACTCTGGTTGTTCATTGAGCTTCCCCAGGAAGAACCTGACTTATCCTTGACATTTTTCTCTGTAATGTGATGGAAATCCCGCGCATGGTAGCGTTGAAATCGTTAGTTGTTAGGATGCTGTGTAACTGTTGGTTGGAGCTTCTTGGGTGAATTGAAGTTCTTGGAGTGTTGCTTTGCGCACAGAAAGTGTGTCATCCAAGGCTGTAATCCTTTCTGAGAGGTGTGGAGCAATGGTTGAGCTACTTTGCTCCTACGCAAGCAGCTCAAGTTCGATTCTCCGTAGTGGATTGTTATCTTTTGATTTTTATAACTCGTTTTACTGCAATATAGTTAAATAATATTACTAGTTTCATTTTACTTAAAATATAATTACAATAATGATGAAATTATTGGCTATGAAACTAAACTGACTGAGTATGAAACCTTCTCCCGACCAATAAATTAATGTCATGGTCGCCATCTACCTGTATGACGGACTACTACATAAACGCCACATACATAAAAAATGAAGAAAACCTGTTATATACTTACTCATGTATTTAAAATAAGTAGAGTAGCTCCACTGAGACTATAACATGCAACCTCAGGAACAGTAAGCTAACCCTCTACCACTGATCTAAGAGTGCTGCAGTAAGCACGCACTGCAACGGCTTTAGTCATATTGTGTTTTGGTTACAAATATTCAGTGTTGAAACACTCTGACACATATGTCTGTTTGAAACCTCGTATATGAATTATTTTCTCGGAAGACTTTTGTGATTATAGTTGTGTTCCCCATTATAACTACTACAAGAATATACGCAGCCTTGTGAACAAAGTCTGGCTGTCCCGAGCGCTCGCCGAAGTATTCGATTCGAGCTCCATCTCTCAGACTTTGGTCAGCTTAAATTGACCGAGCGTACGAGTATAATCTGAAGATTTAAAATCCTTTTTATTGTGTTGAGTATTTTAATTCAACTATTTCTGTAATATTTTATGTTTATATTGTTAACTGGAAATTTTCATAGCTTCTAACTTGAGGTTTTACTCAGTTAAGTTGATTGACTGATTGAATTCCCAGCAATGAACATTACACTTTTCCTAGCATTGCAGATGTAATGTTCAGTACCTCCTGCCTAAACACAGACGGACAACGGTGTTGAGCTTCTTCACAGAAGCCACAATTGCAACAGGATGGCATCTTAAAAACGGTGACTTCGAACAAGATAGAGCTCCTCCCTTCATTTTGCACGACGTATTTGTGAGTACCTTGTTTTGCTTAAGGGACACTGAAACTGAAGTTTGAACATTTTAAAGCACTGGATTCAAAAGGCTCAAACATTTTTGGGCTAGTTAAGGATGACCTCTTGAACAGTCGATATAAGTTTCATAAAACTGAATTCAATAGTATTTAAAATATGCTCAAGGGACTTCCTAAAGCAATTTTTACTTCAACATTCCAATGTGTTACATTCACATGACTTTCTCTAGGCACTTTGTTTATTTTTATACACATTCTACAAAGTATTCTTGCAAAAGCTTATTCTTCTATCTACTTCAAATTAATTGAGATAACCATTTACATAAATACTTTCATTAGCAGTACAAACGAAATAACAATAGTCAGATGGTCGATATATACTAGTCTTGAAATGTCATACTCTTTCCATGGCATCGGGAGAAACAACTGAATGGCAGCAGCACCTTAAAATCGAACGTGTCACATTCATATGATTTCTTCTACCCACTGTTCTACAAACTATTGTTAAAAAATCCTACTATTCTACCTGCTTCATGTTACTGATAAAAGATGTAGAAACAGTTTTATTATATATTTCGTTGTAGGTACAAGGGCATTGCAGTAATCTTAAACAATAGGCAAACTGTTTAAAGCGGAAGCTATGTGATGGCCTTGCGATTGCGATAGATAGTTGCTTTAGTTTAACTGTCCCACGTAGATGGCCAATTTGAAGTAGTTATTGTCTTGGAGTTTATTTATTTAATCAGCTCCATGTATGAACGTCAATTTTGAAGTGGATTTATTTATTACGTAATATGCTGCTACGTATGAGAAGCCGATTTTTGAAGATGTATTTTTGTTGTTACGCTCTAAGTTTTAAAATATTATATTAACTTTGTTATTAAACTGCTTCTATAGGCAGTATTTATGTTTATGTTTGCCTCGGCTGCTTCAGTATTGTTTTAGATTCACGTATCTCTTAGTCAGGGCGTGGAACGACAAGAATGTAGGCTTACACAGATTTTAAGTTTAAATTCACTTCTTTTTTTATTAATCCTTGACACGGATTATATAGCACTACACTGATATTAAGAGCTGTGAGATTCTTTTATTTAATACTTGTACTTTGTTAACGCATACACTTAATTTTCGTTTCACACGAATACGTAACATTTCTCTAGAGAACACATCTTCCATCCGGTCACTACCAAGGTCTGCAAGCAACTGAACATATTTTAACCGTATAAAGTTTTAAATTATTGTATTTCAAGTCTCTGATTGGCTAATCCTAGTCCAATAGAATATCTGCACAAAATTTACATTATCGTTGCTCTAATCATGACTAGTGACATTTAAACTCTTAAACTCATTATTGCCTCAAGGTTACCTCATTGTTACCTCATTGTTAGCAACTTTAAACTTATTCTCACAGCTCTTACATTATTAAATTACGTAATGCATTCACATAACATTATTGAACATGCTTGCAATAATATAAGCATATGCAATGACTGTTACATACATTTTAAAAATTATTACATACATATTGCTTCAAGGCGGGCTGTTATTGAATTTACACATTATATAATTTAATTGAAATTATTCAAGTGTTCAAAAATACTGCCTCAAGATTGCGTTGCCTTTGCACGACTTCTATAGAAAGAAAGAAAGAAAGAAAGAAAGAAAGAAAGAAAGAAAGAAAGAAAGAAAGAAAGAAAGAAAGAAAAAGCAAATAGGGGCTCACCACTTGAAAAAAGTATAAGTGGTTGACAATTCAAACCATTAAAAAAATATCTTGGAAATTTTTAATGCCACAAAACTTTGACATAAACTGTGTGTTTTCACGATATCTTCATTTTTTCTGTAGTACATTTTTGTCTAGTTCTTATGGTTTACAAGTTATAAAAAATTCAAGATATATAATACATATTATTATTCGAGAAAATGTCTTGAAATGTTAGTCGTGAGCAATTTTGAGGAGGATAAAACTAACGAATACTTTTCTATTAAACAGTAGTTATGATGGGAGTAATTTCATGAAAACCTTCGTGTCGTATCTTCGGAATTTACTGAAGTTAAATATAAAGTTTCATATTTATCTGAGGTTTAATTGTTTGAGATATGCTGCTCACACACACGAACTATTCTTTTCTAAAAACGTTTTTTGTGTGTGCTAAGAGGGCATCAAAATATTTATTTCTGTTAAATATTGATATACAATTTTTGGTGTTGTACAGTACTACTTCTACAATTACTTCTTCTTCAACGGACTACCCTCCTCTTTGGAGGACTTACACCTCCTACGACTTAAAGCCAATACCTTGGGTCAGTACTCTGTCGAGGAGCAAACAACCTCTTGACCATAGCATATCCAGGATTGGTGATCAGCCCAATACCTTGGGTCAGTACTCTGTCGAGGAGCAAACAACCTCTTGACCATAGCATATCCAGGATTGGTGATAAGCCCAATACCTTGGGTCAGTACTCTGTCGAGGAGCAAACAACCTCTTGACCATAGCATATCCAGGATTGGTGATAAGCCCAATACCTTGGGTCAGTACTCTGTCGAGGAGCAAACAACCTCTTGACCATAGCATATCCAGGATTGGTGATCAGCCCAATACCTTGGGTCAGTACTCTGTCGAGGAGCAAACAACCTCTTGACCATAGCATATCCAGGATTGGTGATAAGCCCAATACCTTGGGTCAGTACTCTGTCGAGGAGCAAACAACCTCTTGACCATAGCATATCCAGGATTGGTGATAAGCCCAATACCTTGGGTCAGTACTCTGTCGAGGAGCAAACAACCTCTTGACCATAGCATATCCAGGATTGGTGATAAGCCCAATACCTTGGGTCAGTACTCTGTCGAGAAGCAAGCAACCTCTTGACCATAGCATATCCAGGATTGGAGATCAGCCCAATACCTTGGGCCAGTACTCTGTTTAGGAGCAAGCAACCTCTTGACCATAGCATATCCATGATTGGTGATCAGTCCAATACCTTGGGTCAGTACTCTGTTTAGGAGCAAGCAACCTCTTGACCATAGCATATCTAGGATTGATGATTAGCCCAATACCTTGGGTCAGTACTCTGTAGAGGAGCAAGCAAACTCTTGACCATAGCATATCCAGGATTGGTGATCAGCCCAATACCTTGGGTCAGTACTCTGTCGAGGAGCAAGCAACCTCTTGACCATAGCATATCCAGGATTGATGATCAGCCCAATACCTTAGATCAGTACTCTGTCGAGGAACAAGCAACCTCTTGACCATAGCATATCTAGGATTGATGATCAGCCCAATACCTTGGGTCGGTGATCTGTCGAGGAGCAAGCAACCTCTTGACCATAGCATATCCAGGATTGGTGATCAGCCCAATACCTTGGGTCAGTACTCTGTCGAGGAGCAAGCAACCTCTTGACCATAGCATATCCAGGATTGGTGATCAGCCCAATACCTTGGGTCAGTACTCTGTCGAGGAGCAAGCAACCTCTTGACCATAGCATATCCAGGATTGGTGATCAGCCCAATACCTTGGGTCAGTGATCTGTCGAGGAGCAAGCAACCTCTTGACCATAGCATATCCAGGATTGGTGATCAGCCCAATAACTTGGGTCAGTACTCTGTCGAGGAGCAAGCAACTTCTTGACAGTAGCATATCCAGGATTGGTGATCAGCCCAAACCCTTGGGTCAGTACTCTGTCGAGGAGCAAGCAAACTCTTGACAAGAGCATATCCATGATTGGAGATCAGTCCAATACCTTGGGTCAGTACTCTGTCGAGGAGCAAGCAAACTCTTGACAATAGCATATCCAAGATTGGTGATCAGCCCAATACCTTGGGTCAGTACTCTGTCGAGGAGCAAGCAACCGCTTGACCATAGCGTATCCAGGATTGGTGATCAGCCCAATACCTTGGGTAAGTACTTTGTCGAGGAGCAAGCAAACTCTAGACCATAGCATATCCAGGATTGGTGATCAGCCCAATACCTTGGGACGGTACTTTGTCGAGGAGCAAGCAAACTCTTGACCATAGCATATCCAGGATTGGTGATCAGCCCAATACCTTGGGTCAGTATTCTGTCGAGGAGCAAGCAAACTCTTGACAATAGCATATCCAGGATTGGTGATCAGCCCAATACCTTGGGTCAGTACTTTGTCGAGGAGCAAGTAAACTCTTGACAATAGCATATCCAGGATTGCTGATCAGCCCAATACCTTGGGTCAGTGATCAGTCGAGGAGCAAGCAACCTCTTGACCATAGCATGTCCATGATTCGTGATCAGCCCAATACCTTGGGTCAGTACTTTGTCGAGGAGCAAGCCAACTCTTGACAATAGCATATCCAGGATTGCTGATCAGCCCAATACCTCGGGTCAGTGATCTGTCGAGGAGCAAGCAACCTCTTGACCATAGCATGTCCATGATTGGTGATCAGCCCAATACCTTGGGCCAGTACTTTGTCGAGGAGCAAGCAACCTCTTGACAATAGCATATCCAGGATTGGTGATCAGCCCAATACCTTGGGTCAGTGATCTGTCGAGGAGCAAGCAACCTCTTGTCCATAGCATATCCAGGATTGGTGATCAGCCCAATACCTTGGGTCAGGACTTTGTCGAGGAGCAAGCAACCTCTTGACCATAGCATATTCAGGATTGGTGATCAGCCCAATACCTTGGGTCAGTACTCTGTCGAGGAGCAAGCAACCTCGTGACAATAGCATATCCATGATTGGTGATCAGCCCAATACCTTGGGTCAGTGATCCGTCGAGGAGCAAGCAAACTCTTGACAATAGCAATTTCAGGATTGGTGATCAGCCCAATACCTTGGGTCAGTGATCTGTCGAGGAGCAAGCAAACTCTTGACCATAGCTTATCCAGGATTGGTGATCAGCCCAACACCTTGGGTCAGTACTTTGTCGAGGAGCGAGCAAACTCTTGACAATAGCATATCCAGGATTGGTGATCAGCCCAATACCATGGGTCAGTGATCTGTCGAGGAGCAAGCAAACTCTTGACAATAGCATATCCAGGATTAGAGATCAGCCCAATACCTTGGGTCAGTGATCTGTCGAGGAGCAAGCAAACTCCTGACAATAGCATATCCAGGATTGGTGATCAGCCCAATACCTTGGGTCAGTACTCTGTCGAGGAGCAAGCAAACTCTTGACCATAGCATATCCAGGATTGGAGATCAGTCCAATACCTTGGGTCAGTGATCTGTCGAGGAGCAGGCAAACTCTTGACCATAGCATATCCAGGATTGGTGATCAGCCCAATACCTTGGGTCAGTAGTCTGTCGAGGAGCAAGCAAACCCTTGACCATAGCATATCCAGGATTGGAGATCAGCACAATACTTTGGTTCAGTGATCTGTAGAGGAGCAAGGAAACTCTTGAACATAGCATATCCAGTATTGGTGATCAGCCCAATACTTTGGGTCAGTACTCTGTCGAGGAGCAAGCAAACTCTTGACCATAGCATATCCAGGATTGGAGATCAGTCCAATACCTTGGGCCAGTAGTCTGTCGAGGAGCAAGCAAACTCTTGACCATAGCATATCCAGGACTGGAGATCAGTCCAATAACTTGGGTCAGTGATCTGTCGAGGAGCAAGCAAACTCTTGACCATAGCATATCCAGGATTGGTGATTAGCCCAATACCTTGGCTTGGGTCTGTACTCTGTCGAGGAGTAACAAAGTCTTGACCATAGCATATCCAGGATTGGCGATCAGCCCAATACCTTGGGTCAGTACTCTGTCGAGGAGCAAGCAAACTCTTGACAATAGCATATCCAGGATTGAAGATCAGCCCAATACCTTGTGTCAGTGATCTGACGAGGAGCAAGCAAACTCTTGACCATAGAATATCCAGCATTGGCGATCAGCCCAATACCTTGGGTCAGTACTTTGTCGAGGAGCAAGCAAACTCTTGACAATAGCATATCCAGGATTGCTGATCAACCCAATACCTTGGGTCAGTACTCTGTCGAGGAGCAAGCAAACTCTTGACCATAGCATATCCATGATTGGTGATCAGTCCAATACCTTGGGTCAGTACTCTGTCGAGGAGCAAGCAAACTCTTGACAATAGCATATCCAAGATTGGTGATCAGCCCAATACTTTGGGTCAGGACTCTGTCGAGAGGCAAGCAACCTCTTGACCATAGCATATGCAGGATTGGAGATCAGCCCAATACCTTGGGTCAGTGATCTGTCGAGGAGCAAGGAAACTCTTGAACATAGCATATCCAGTATTGGTGATCAGCCCAATACCTTGGGTCAGAACTCTGTCGAGGAGCAAGCAAACTCTGGACCATAGCATATCCAGGATTGGAGATCAGTCCAATACCTTGTGTCAGTGATCTGTCGAGGAGCAAGCAAACTCTTGACCATAGCATATCCAGCATTGGCGATCAGCCCAATACCTTGGGTCAGTACTTTGTCGAGGAGCAAGCAAACTCTTGACAATAGCATATCCAGGATTGCTGATCAACCCAATACCTTGGGTCAGTACTCTGTCGAGGAGCAAGCAAACTCTTGACAATAGCGTATCCAGGATTGGTGATCAGCCCAATACCTTAGGTCAGTACTCAGTCGAGGAGCAAGCAAACTCTTGACAATAGCATATCCATGATTGGTGATCAGTCCAATACCTTGGGTCAGTACTCTGTCGAGGAGCAAGCAAACCCTTGACCATAGCATATCCAAGATTGGTGATCAGCCCAAGACCTTGGGTCAGTACTCTGTCGAGGAGCAAGCAAACTCTAGACCATAGCATATCCAGGATTGGAGATCAGCCCAATACCTTGGGTCTGTCGAGGAGCAAGCAAACTCTTGACCATAGCATATCCAGGATTGGTGATCAGCCCAATACCTTGGGTCAGTACTCTGTCGAGGAACAAGCAAACTCTTGACCATAGCATATCCAGGATTGGAGATCAGTCCAATACCTTGGGTCTGTGATCTGTCGAGGAGCAAGCAAACTCTTGACCATAGCATATCCAGGATTGGTGGTCAGCCCAATACCTTGGGTCAGTACTCTGTGGAGGAGCAAGCAAACCCTTGACCATAGCATGTCCAGGATTGGAGATCAGCCCAATACCTTGGGTCAGTACTCTGTCGAGGAGCAAGCAACCGCTTGACCATAGCATATCCAGGATCTGTGATCAGCCCAATACCTTGGGCAGTACTCTGTCGAGGAGCAAGCAAACTCTTGACCATAGCATATCCAGGATTGGAGATCATCCAATACCTTGGGCCAGTAGTCTATCGAGGAGCAAGCAAACTCTTGACAATAGCATATCCATGATTGGTGATCAGTCCAATACCTTGGGTCAGTACTCTGTCGAGGAGCAAGCAAACTCTTGACAATAGCATATCCAAGATTGGTGATCAGCCCAATACCTTGGGTCAGTACTCTGTCGAGGAGCAAGCAACGGCTTGACCATAGCATATCCAGGATTGGTGATCAGCCCAATACCTTGGGTCAGTTCTTTGTCGACGAGCAAGAAACTCTAGACCCTAGCATATCCAGGATTGGTGATCAGCCCAATACCTTGGGTCAGTACTTTGTCAAGGAGCAAGCAAACTCTTGACCATAGCATATCCAGGATTGGTGATCAGCCCAATACCTTGGGTCAGTATTCTGTCGAGGAGCAAGCAACATCTTGACAATAGCATATCCAGGATTGGTGATCAGTCCAATACCTTGGGTCAGTGATCTGTCGAGGAGCAGGCAAACTCTTGACCATAGCATATCCAGGATTGGTGATCAGCCCAATACCTTGGGTCAGTGATCTGTCGAGCAGCAAGCAACCTCTTGACCATAGCATGTCCATGATTGGTGATCAGCCCAATACCTTGGGTCAGTACTCCGTCGAGGAGCAAGCAAACTCTTTTCCATAGCATATCCAGGATTGGTGATCAGCCCAATACCTTGGGCCAGTACTTTGTCGAGGAGCAAGCAAACTCTTGACAATAGTATATCCAGGATTGCTGATCAGCCCAATACCTTGGGTCAGTGATCTGTCAAGGAGCAAGCAACCTCTTGTCCATAGCATATCCAGGATTGGTGATCAGCCCAATACCTTGGGTCAGTACTTTGTCGAGGAGCAAGCAACCTCTTGACCATAGCATATTCAGGATTGGTAATCAGCCCAATACCTTGGGTCAGTACTCTGTCGAGGAGCAAGCAACCTCTTGACAATAGCATATCCATGATTGGAGATCAGCCCAATACCTTGGGTCAGTGATCCGTCGAGGAGCAAGCAACCTCTTGACAATAGCATATCCATGATTGGAGATCAGCACAATACCTTGGGTCAGTGATCCGTCGAGGAGCAAGCAAACTCTTGACAATAGCATATTCAGGATTGGTGATCAGCCCAATACCTTGGGTCAGTGATCTGTCGAGGAGCAAGCAAACTCTTGACCATAGCATATCCAGGATTGGTGATCAGCCCAACACCTTGGGTCAGTACTTTGTCGAGGAGCAAGCAAACTCTTGACAATAGCATATCCAGGATTGGTGATCAGCCCAATACCATGGGTCAGTGATCTGTCGAGGAGCAAGCAAACTCTTGACAATAGCATATCCAGGATTGGAGATCAGCCCAATACCTTGGGTCAGTGATCTGTCGAGGAGCAAGCAAACTCCTGACAATAGCATATCCAGGATTGGTGATCAGTCCAATACCTTCGGTCAGTACTCTGTCGAGGAGCAAGCAAACTCTTGACCATAGCATATCCAGGATTGGAGATCAGTCCAATACCTTGGGTCAGTAATCTGTCGAGGAGCAGGCAAACTCTTGACCATAGCATATCCAGGATTGGTGATCAGCCCAATACCTTGGGTCAGTAGTCTGTCGAGGAGCAAGCAAACCCTTGACCATAGCATATCCAGGAATTGGGGATCAGCCCAATACTTTGGGTCAGTGATCTGTCGAGGAGCAAGGAAACTCTTGAACATAGCATATCCAGTATTGGTGATCAGCCCAATACCTTGGGTCAGTACTCTGTCGAGGAGCAAGCAAACTCTTGACCATAGCATATCCAGGATTGGAGATCAGTCCAATACCTTGGGCCAGTAGTCTGTCGAGGAGCAAGCAAGCTCTTGACCATAGCATATCCAGGACTGGAGATCAGTCCAATAACTTGGGTCAGTGATCTGTCGAGGAGCAAGCAAACTCTTGACCATAGCATATCCAGGATTGGTGATTAGCCCAATACCTTGGCTTGGGTCAGTACTCTGTCGAGGAGCAAGCAAAGTCTTGACCATAGCATATCCAGGATTGGTGATCAGCCCAATACCTTGGGTCAGTACTCTGTCGAGGATCAAGCAAACTCTTGACAATAGCATATCCAGGATTGGAGATCAGCCCAATACCTTGTGTCAGTGATCTGTCGAGGAGCAAGCAAACTCTTGACCATAGCATATCCAGCATTGGCGATCAGCCCAATACCTTGGGTCAGTACTCTGTCGAGGAGCAAGCAAACTCTTGACAATAGCATATCCAGGATTGGTGATCAGCCTAATACCTTCGGTCAGTACTCTGTCGAGGAGCAAGCAAACTCTTGACCATAGCATATCCAGGATTGGAGATCAGTCCAATACCTTGTGTCAGTGATCTGTCGAGGAGCAAGCAAACTCTTGACCATAGCATATCCAGGATTGGTGATCAGCCCAATACCTTGGACCAGTAGTCTGTCGAGGAGCAAGCAAACTCTGGACCATAGCATATCCAGGATTGGAGATCAGTCCAATACCTTGGGTCAGTGATCTGTCGAGGACAAGGAAACTCTTGACCATAGCATATCCAGGATTGGTGATTAGCCCAATAACTCTGCTTGGGTCAGTACTCTGTCGAGGAGCAAGCAAACTCTTGACCATAGCATATCAAGGATTGGAGATCAGCCCAATACCTTGGGTCAGTGATCTGTCGAGGAGCAAGCAAACTCTTGACCATAGCATATCAAGGATTGGTGATCAGCGCAATACCTTGTGTCAGTGATCTGTCGAGTAGGAAGCAAACTCTTGACCATAGCATATCCAGGATTGGTGATCAGCCCAATACCTTGAACCAGTAGTCTGTCGAGGAGCAAGCAAACTCTGGACCATAGCATATCCAGGATTGGAGATCTGTCCAATACCTTGGGTCAGTGATCTGTCGAGGAGCAAGCAAACTCTTGACCATAGCATATCCAGGATTGGTGATTAGCCCAATACCTTGGCTTGGGTCAGTACTCTGTCGAGGAGCAAGCAAACTCTTGACCATAGCATATCCAGGATTGGAGATCAGCCCAATACCTTGGGTCAGTGATCTTTCGAGGAGCAAGCAAACTCTTGACCATAGCATATCCAGGATTGGTGATCAGCCCAATACCTTGGGTCAGTAGTCTTTAGAGGAGCAAGCAAACTCTTGACCATAGCATATTCAGGATTGGTGATCAGCCCAATACTTGGTATGGCGGTGAGAAGAAGAAAATGAAATGTAGTGATGAAAGATATGATAGAAAAATTCGCGGATCAAATTATCCAACACAGCATTCGCGTAGCAACCGAGGAAAGCCAGGAAATAACTTTTGGTCGGGCTGGTTGGCCCCGGATGTCTGAACCCGGAACCTCCCGAATGCGAGTCGCACACGTAACCGGGCGGCACCTCTCCTTGCCTACTTCTACTTACTTACTTAGTCGGCTTATCCTCCCCGTATGTAGGGCTTACACCCCGAGGACTTACAACCCTGCCTAGAGGTCAGAGGCTTGTAGAGGAGCAGGTGAACAATGAATCACAGAATAAAGAAACCGGAACGGGGGATCGGCCCATAGCCAGATATGAGAGTAAGGAAGAAGGTGATATGAAATGAAGGCGAAATCGATGAAAGAAAAGGTGACGATGGAGCAATTGGTGGAGAGAATGGCGGGGTAAACTCCAAAAAAATCCGCCTTGACGCCGCTTCGTCCTCCACAAATCCCAAATGTGGGTCCCTGGAATCGAAACCCTTGGTAGGAGGCAAGCGGTCTAACTACTCGACCTACTTATACTTACTAAAGGTAAATGCTAACAATCCCAAGGAAGTTTGAACTGCGTGTATATTATAGATGAGATCTAAGGCAGTTTTAATGCACCTCATTCCCATTTGGATACATTATGGACTGCATGCCCTCTCTTCACTGGCTCGTAACGTAAATATTGATAATGTTATTTCCATGCAAAGGGGGTTGTACAAACACCTGCTAAGTGGCTAGCATACTGCATGAATTATTGACGAGAATGAGTGTGCGTAACCAAATTGTTAATAGTCCACTGTTCTGCTGTTAGCTGATGTCAGAGAATGCAGTAACTTTACCATCAGTAATGGAACACTGCAGGAGTTATAGTAAGACTTCAGAACTACTGACAATACTTGTAGGAATCGGTATAACTCATCTTAAATCTACAGTTCTAATTTTTTTAATTGCTTGAGATTTCAGTTTAAAATTAAATCAGTGTTTGCATTGTGTACTTATTGTGTTCTTTAAAATGTCACCAATACATGTTTGTTACTCCTGGAGTTATTGCATTTAAAATAACTTATGTATTATATTTCCACTAATGTGTGGACGCCGGGATAGCGCAGTGGTTTCGTTTGCGGTTCTCGTACTGAGGGTCCGGGGTTCTATTCCAGGCTATGGGGTGGCGATTTTAACTTGATCCTAACCACGCTTTCACCTCTAACTTCTCAGAAGGCCCAACATAGGAGTCCACGTAATAGCTGTAGGTCCTTTCATTCCACCGTCGTCCTCATCATCAACTTACCATCGGAGGCATTGGATTCCGCCCACTGGGTACTTTCACCTCAGAAATGGGTCCAGTCAGCGTTTGGTGGAATGAGGTACACCAGAAGGTCATAGGCAATATGGGGAGCGTTAGAAACAACGTTTACATTGCTTTCTTTACTCATTCTACAAACTATTCTTACAAAGGACCACCCTCTATCTACTTTGTGTCGTGTGAGATAAATGTTTGCAGAAATTGTTTTATTAAACATTCATTGCAGTACAAGAGGGATACAGAAGGCTGAGTCTCTTTGAATGTCCACTAGAAACAAAACAATAGCGACTTAGCTCTTCAGAAAAGCAAAAATCATTTGAAATTTCAAAGAAATAATTAATATATTGGAACTGTTAATGCTACAACAAATATTTATGTAAATTGTGTGTTTTAACGAGACCTACATGTTTTGTGTAGAAAGTCGTTTTTATCTGCCATATTTCAGCAGTTGTACAAAAGTATAACTTTCGCAGAAAATTCAAAATATACATATTGTCATTCAAATCTTTTATATACATGGAACCATTTCACAGAAAGCCAGAAATAATGAGAAATTCTCCATGTAAAGGTTAGTTTGGAGCGGAAGAAATTTTTGAAAAGCGTTATGTGGTGTCCTTGCCGGACTTAAGGAGAGATTAAAAGCCCTTTCCTGCCAACACTAAATAGCTAAATTCATGACCAGCTATCTCAAACTATTAAAATATATTACATAGAAATCTTTACTCAATATATACGAATGCTTTCCAATCCACTTATCTACTTTATTCAATTATTTTGTGTAATAAGGAAAATAGGTTTTTGGATTAAAATTTATCAGCAATTATGTTTTAAAAATATTCATACATCTTATTAATATCCAAATGGATCCACGACTTCAAATAGATGTGTGTATCATTATAAAATTGAATTTAGTTATCTTAAATGGATTATGAGAAAATGGGTCATTTACACCGGAAAATGTCGTTCACAGAAAAATCTATTAAAAAAACTAAAAGTGGAGATAAACTCACATAAGTAACCACCTGACATAAGCACAGATATGCTACCATACCAATTTTGAGAACAAAACTTCTACTAAAAGGTGGGCTTAAGTTTACCGCACTACTCCAAAGTTTGTAGAAGTTGTGATTTTTTTAAGTAGTGCAGAATTCATAGTACTGAATGACAGATGCAGTACAACTTTTAAAGTATATTCAAAATAGAAGTTTTGTGCCTACAATGATAAAATATACACTACCGTTTGTGAAAATTACAACATTAAGAAAGAATTTCCCGAATAACTCCAGACTTGGTGCAAGTGTAGCAGAGTGTGCAAGCAATAAACGATTAGGTTTGCGGAGAGATGGGGTACACGTAGGCCGACCGGAGCCCTCTCGTGTCGGTCCGACAAGGTCAGGTCAGCGTCCAGTGTAGTAAGTGCAGAGCTGTCAAACAAGGTGGAAACAATAAAGTGAGGACCAGTATACCTCGTCGACGTCAAAGGGAGCCATATTGGCATGTGAGCGAGTTCTAACGGGGCAGAATGATCGGTCTCCGGGGGCGGGTTTGTCATATCGTGACATTTCGGCTCGTACAGGGCATGCTGCTACGACAGTGATGCATGTGTGGAAGCAGTGGATAGATGAAGGTCGTACGCAGTGAAGAGCGGGTACTGGACCACGGAACATGACCACAGCACGGGATGACCGTCATCTTGTCCGCATGGCCATAACGAACCATACAGCTTCGTCCACAGTGTTGGCTCGACGGCTGGAGCACTGCAACAGGTGTGAACTTGTCTACATCAAGGTTCGTCGGCGTCTGCTGTAGGGTGGACTGGTTGCATGCATGCCATTACGTTGTCTTCCATTGTCCAGAAACCACAAGCTCCTCCGACAGCAATGGACACGTCAACATCGTCACGGCGGTGATGAGTGGCAAAATGTAATATTTTCGGACGAATCTCGCTGCAACGTGCCCTACGTGATGGCCGCATACCTGTCTGGCGGTACCGTGGTAAGCGCAACCTGGAGGGCTGCATTGTTGAGCGGCATAGCGGACAAACACCAGGTGTTTGGGACGCCATTGGTTACAACAACCGATCTCACCTCCTACGAATTGAGGGCACTTTGAACAGCAACCGGTACCTAACGGTGGTTGTAGAACCTGAGGTACTCCCCCTGCTTCAAGCATCTCCACAGGCCACATTTCAATAGGACAATGCCCGGCCACATATTGCGAGGAATGTTCAAGCCTTCTTCGAAGAGCGATGCGTGCCATTGCTTCCCTGGTCTGCACGTTCGCCTGACATGTCGCCCATCAAAAATGTCTGCGACATGGTTGGTCGGCACCTGGTGGTCACGGTCCTCCAGTAACCAGTGTTACGGATTTGTGGGCTCGAATACAAACTGCGTGGAGGGAAATCCCTCAGGAACTTATTCAGAAACGTTTTGATTCAATGCCACCGCGTATAGCAGCTCTAATTGCAGCGCATGGAGGCCAAACCAAATACTGAATATTAGGGCTCAAAGGTCATGTATATATTTGAAAAGCTTATCATTTGTTACTTGTCATGTACCTAGACTGTAGTATTAAATTCATTGAATTCATGCGTTTCCTCCTTGGTGTTTCAATTTTGACAAACAGCGTGTATATCAAATTAAAGAGGAAATTCTAATTAATATGACATCAAGATAACTTTTCTTTGTAACTTTGCCATTTAATCTTCCCATAAACATAATCTTAGTAGATAAAAAATTTAGATTTGTCAAATTTTTTGGTGGATTAACCATTTCCGAGACATTCCTTGTTATTGGTTTACATTTTAGAATACTTATACTTTTCTCATATACCCCCGCTCTTGGGCATGCAAAGACAACGGAATTTCTAAGCCGCGATCCGCTCTTAAAAGATTTGACTATCGCTTAATGCCCCAAATCCCGTTGTACCTACAAGGAAATTATGCAAAAAAGACAGTTTCTGAAAATATTTATCTCTATTATCTTGAGTAGACAGAGTATAATAATAATAACAACAATAATAATAAAAATAGTATAATCTTTCTTTATTGTATTAAGCCATGTACAAGTAATATACAAGCAATATGACCGGCATTCAGCCCTGGCTCTTTACTAGTCATATTCATATTACAATACTTCCTTTTATCTACATACTTTACTTCCCATTTTCTTAATCCTATTTAACCATATTCGCTGATCTGTTCACTGACCAAATCCATTTATTTTTAACTTTACTCAAGTATTGCCCTATACTCTTACTATCTTTTTGAATCATTTCAATAATAGCAATATTTCTATCTACCATAAACCATTTCTTTCTAATAAACTCTTTTCTCCAAATTTCTGTACCTTTGCACTTAAATGTTATATGTTCGACATCTTCATTTCCACTACATATGGGACATTGGTTTTGAGATATATCCTTCCTTAAACCTCTTAACCTCCATAGTCGAGTTCTTACTCATGCAATGCTTTCTCCCTCGTCCTTATTTGCATTATCTACATATTTTTCTCTTCCCCGTGTGTTTTTATAGATATGCAAAAAACTAAGGATCTCTTTTCGGCTAGCATGCTAAATATGTTTTGTATTTCTATATCTTCTAATCTCTTTCTTACCACTTTCCAAAAATTATTCACATTATTTTCCCCACTTCGCCATATCTCTCCTAACACGTTGCTCTCCAAATTGTACCTGACACTATTTATGCATCCACTATTCCCTAAATTTTTTTCTTGGTATTTTAAGCATTGTCTTAACACATTTCCTTTAAGATCCTAAACCAATATTTCAATGCTCTTTCCATTATCTTTCCCTTGCTTGCCACCCTGCCCATTTCTATTTCAGCTACCTGTCTTGCAACTGCTAGAAGAATAAGGGTTTGTAAGAATAGTTTATACAAGGGTGAGTAGAGATAGTCATGTGAGTGCAACCTATAAACTATTTTAGTGATACTGTCAGACACACGCATGTCGGAATGATTGACGCACAGGGAACTTGATGTTTTCCCATATAAAATCGTTGATTGAATGCAATACTTCCCACACTTGCTATACGTAAGAAATAGAGACAATAAAAACATATTTGGAAATACAATTGTTCCCTCTCAAAAGGGATGTATTTACACAAGGCTAATCTATGGGTTACAGAGAGTCAACTGATTCTTTCAGTATAACTTATATGAATTTCATAGTTATTATAGTTATTAATGGACTCTCAATCTGAAAGAGTGCCCGCTTTCAAGCAGAGTGGATGCAGTTGACGACACTGCAAAATTACAAACATGACGTTATTCATTTGCATGCAAAGGGAACAAAAGTCGTATTGGCAAGGCATAACGCAATTTGCTAAATGCTTTTAATATGCTTGGTTAAATATCTTAAAGTCCTTGACCCAGGTATGTTTCTCCTGTGCATTAGTTCGAACCACACCCCATTAGTCTTAATGGCAGCTTGTCAATGTTATTGCAAAATCGTGCACAGTTACTCTCTAACAAAGAGAAAGTGGCTGATATTTTAAGTTGCACTGCAAAATGTCACCACAGCCACTTGAAGCTGAACAGCTCCGTTTAGGAACATTGGACTTCATATGACTCCGTCTCGACACAAAAGACGGCCGTAAACTCCGGTCGAGAGCGCACTTGGGATGTTAATAAAACGGGGTCCCTGCTCGGCCCGGGTCAGCCGGACTGACTACGGCGACATTGATGACAGTTGTGAAGAGGGGCGACCTTCGCTGTTGTTCCATGCGGCCAGGAATGTAGGCAGTAAAACCGGGAGATTGGTGGCCGTTCCTCTGGGAACGTTTATGGTAGTACCGGGGGGTGATTGACAGCAATTGGGGCGGCAGCAAACGACGCCTTTCGAGAACCAAATGTATATCGCAACCGTTAGCTTGAGAGGGGGTTGAATTTCATCATCGCCAAACAGATTTGGCAAAGATCTCAAGCTGTGCTTTACATAAAACCTTTCTGGAGCTGTAGTAAAATGAAGATCCTTGGAAGAATCTACTTTACAGTTAGTTACCTTATATCAAAACAATGCTTTTAAGGATCCTCAACACTGAATTTTCTTGAAAAAAGCCACCTAACTGTAGTATCAGGACACAACTTCGGTTTACCCCATCTGGCCACTTAAATGTCCGGAAGATTAAAAGTCCTATCCAGACAGTGTTAAGTCTACTAAATTCATGATCGATTATCACAGAAACTATTTAACATATGATATTGAAATTTTGCAGGATGTAGATGCATACCACCTATGTTCGCTGGTTTTTTTATAAAATAATTTTGTTTATTAAGCAAGATATGATTATTTTCTTAAAAACCACCATCTTTGATCACAGTTTATCAGCAATTATTTTTCTTAATAAGCAACCGTGTTATTAACACAGATAGGTCCACAACAGTACTTAGATTTTGATTTTTCAACCC
The DNA here is from genome assembly GCA_030765065.1 of Deroplatys truncata. NCBI lineage: Eukaryota > Metazoa > Arthropoda > Insecta > Mantodea > Mantidae > Deroplatys > Deroplatys truncata. The sequence continues at coordinate 50,471,366 of CM060985.1, forward strand.
AAAATGTAATTTAGTTATCTTCAATAGTTTCTGAGAAAACGGGCACTGTATGCCTGAAAATATAATTCGCAGAAAAAAGATGTTCAAAGCAAAAGTGGAGAAAACACACTTGCACACAGGAACTACCAAACCTAACAGTGGCTCCAATCTTAAGTGCAAAACTTCCCCTAAAAGAGGGGGTAAAGTTTACTTCTCTACTTCAAAGTCTGTAGAAGTAATGATTTTTGCAGTGAAGTGATACAGAATTCACAGTACAAAATGGCAGATGCAGTCCATTTTTAAGAATATATTTAAAATATAAGTACTATACATAAAATAATAAAATATATATATATATATATATATATATATATATATCAAATTAAAGAGGAAATTAAAATTAATGAAACACAATGACTAAAAATATAACTTTTTTGCGGTGTTAGCCAAATGAACGTGCGTAGAAGTGTGTAATTGGGATATTTAAAAAGGGTATAGACCTGGAAACCTATTTCTTGGTGCCTGTTTTATCTAAAGTATTTGAAATTTCCGGCTTAAACATATAGGAACTGGTTTTGAAGACAGTAATTTACTATATAATCTGCTGATGTTTGGATTTAGAACCGATGGATCTACTACATTAGCCGTTGATTATCTGCCAGATGGGAGCTAAATGCGTCTGAAGAGGAAAAACGTGCAGCCATTTATTTACGTGATCTCAGCAAAGCCTTTGACTGTCAGCTACATGATATTTTATTTTTAAAAAATTATGCATTGCGGTGTCAGAAGCAGCGCTAATGTTCTTTTTCAAACGGACAACAAATTGTTAAAATAAATTACAATTATTCTTCATTTCATACATTTAACATTCTGTACCCTAAGGCTCTATATTAGGTCCTTTTCTCTTTATACTTTTGGTTAATGAGCTGCCGGTTGTTTCTCAAGATGAAATTATTTGTTTTGTGGACGACTGTTTTAAAGCCTTTAAGGCAATTGTTTTAAATACAGACTGCACTTACGTGCTTACCAATATGATACCGCATATTAAATCGTAAGTAAATATTTACAAATAAAAAGAATATAAAGACACTGGTAAAATTTATATAATAAAATTCTACTATCAAATATGATTATAGTCCAAGTCCTCAATAATAAATATATAAAAAGTTAGAGGATTTATTATAGTTCTTACACATAAATGCGGTAAAGTGGACAAGGCAGGTCAAGATACCAGCACTGAATGCAGCAAATTCAACTTTCCACCATGACAGTATGAACGGAAAGTGGATTAATACACTATCGTCATATAAAAGTGTATGTTTATATCTCATATCACTTCGAGAAAAATACAGCTAGAAATGCTACAACACCAATAAAGACAGGCATAGACTCCTCTTTATAGGCCAATTAAAATTCTGGGTGAGTTTGCAAGGATATTTATGTTTCAGGATACACGGTTAAAGGGAAATTTCGTCACGCACATCTCAATCATGAACGCAAATGGAAATGAAGGTTGGTCTTGTCATAATTATTTGTTTTCTAATTAAAAAATAATGAGAAAATCTCCTCGTTGTGCTTAACATATACTATTATAAAGTATTAAAAAGCATTTCAGTAATCACACGGCAGGTTACTAGTTTATCCGATTAAACTCGTAATCTTTAATGGGAATTGTTAAAGCTATTTCATGAATGAAGTGTAACAGATTATGTAAATAATAATTAATTTTTATCTCTCTTGTGTAAAACATTACCACTGTGTGAGATACCAGATCGTACACAGCATAGTAAATTAATGAACAATTGAATGTGATACGGAATACTAACCAGTGCTATCAATAGTGGGAATGAGAAAATGGTTAACCCCAAAATAAGCTAATATCTGAATACAATAGAGACATATTTTTTTCATAAATGTATTTGTAATTGACGCTATTTGAATGTGCATTGTTTGAAAGTAATTTTCAAAGTTGAAGTTGAAGGAATGTGCTGGTTTTCGGTAATGGAAACTCTAATGGGTTGGACTGAAGTGGATGTTGAGGTAGTAGGATTTCGTAGTTTCTGCAGAACTGATGAATGGTGCTCTTGATTTATCTGCAAGATGTGATTTTATCAATTTTTATCCTGTATTACGATCGGAATCATGTTTGATGCTGTTGTAAAAAGGATGATGTAGTCTATTGATCACTGCATACTTATTACGGTTCAGCAATAAGACGTTTTATCTGATAAAATCGCATCCTTGCAAGCATGTTATAAGAAAAATGACCGTGATTGGTCGATATCCGAGATAGGTATTAAACGCCATTGGTCAGTACTATAAAATACACCAGTATGAATGGAAGAGTCATAGAAATTCTGCTAATATATTGTTAACCTTAGGATGCGGAATTGAAACTATCCAAAGGACATACCTGAAAATGCACCATCTGGAGTCTCCAACACCTGAGCAGATTATTACCGCTATAGCAGACATCTGTAAAAACGTAAAAGAATAACTTTTTAGAACGTTTTTATGGAAGTACAAAACTAGGAGTATTTATGGGGAATGGTGGCACCAGGACAAAACAAAATGGGAATAATAATAACAATAATAATAGTGTTAAAGGGTACTAACGGAGACTTATTAATGAAAAGGCACTGTAACAAAATGATCCTCTGTCTAGCGAATGGCCCTTTGTGCGCTCACAAAGACAGACCTGACATTTCCATTTCTGTACGTAGAGAAAATACCTTATAACTTTCTCTAATACTTACCTATACTAAATGAAGCATTGCATTTCATTAAAAACCTCAATACCAAGATTACACTGGAATTGCACGTTTTGAGGCTCCCTGAATTCAAGAAAGCATGTTTCTGAAAAAAGTCCGCGCGCGCGTGTCTGTTTTGTTATTTATTTTCTAAAAATTGGCTGACGATTTTGATTAAAACACCCTTATTTTTAAGATATTTTCATGCCAAATGAATGGTCTACCTTGAATTTTCTGATAATAAGCTGTGAAGTCTTCAGTCTGAATGAGCTTTTCATAACTGCTAAACCTAAAGAGAGAGACAAAGTATACTACACAAAATATGTAGATATCGTTAAAGCACACTATTTTATATAAAATACATTTTTTCGAGGCGTTAACTATTTTCTAGATAGTCTTTATTATTTGTTTGAATTTTCAAACACTATGCTTTTTGCAAGTGTTATGTCACTATTTGTATTTTCTCGTGGTCATGCAAAGAGCATGGAATTTTGAGCCGTCACATATGGACCCGCTTTTTAAAATTCTGACTTTTGCTTTAGCCTACTCTATTCTTCTTATACCTACAACGAAATGTATAAATGTGTCATGAAAGTTTATCTCGATTAACAAGAAGTATACAGAAGAAACTTTTGTAAGAATAATTTGCGTGTGAGTGAGTGCAGAAAGTCATGTGAATTTAACACACTAGCTTAAGTAGTTCAGGAATATTACTTTGGTGCTACCGAACGGTCATCTTCGCTTTCTGACCGGTGCTTCCCAACTATCGAAAGCGTAGAAAGAAAAAGAAAAGACAAGGATGGGAATGAACGAGAAGAAAACAAGAAATGGTAGTTCCGAGAGAGACAGAGAGCCATGGACATAAATTCCAGCCCAACTCCTGCAGTCTCCGTTTGATGAGCCCATCCCCTTGACTGCAATCTTTTATCCGCGACCACCATAATCTCCCCTCTTATCGTCCATTTCTCTCTGAGATACTGCCAACGGTCGTAATAAGGAAATAAGATTCAAAATTCACTTAGCCAGGACCATAACCGAACGAGGGACGATGTTTTTCTCTTGTCTTGATGATCACATGGGCAGTGACTTGAAAGAGCATCACCAACGTCGTGCTAACAGCCATCCTTTTCCTTTACGCATTTCTTTTGCTCCTTCCATGGCCTTCTTGATGTTCAGCTCTTCATTACAAGTATGCTGTTGACTGCAAAACGGAGCGCATTTCTGCTTCTTGTGGAATGTATTTATATAGCTTTTGAATTTTACAGCCCATATCATCGCGTTCGCTTCGTAATTTCTGATATCAACGAACTGAAATATATGTTCCCTTTTTTTTGTTAAAATTGCGAAAGATGGAAGGCCATATAACGGCGCAAAATGGGTAACTCAGAAGTCATATAAGCCTACGCTGATTCTACATTGACGAAGCACCTGTGCGGTATGTTTGAATTGAATAGAAACAGCTTTATTTTTAAACATAAATTCGTATAATAGACTTCGTCAACATGAACAGAGAATTCATAAGCATTTACAATTGTCAGATATTTAATCTTAATTTTTAATCTTATAGTGTACGAGTATGATTAGATTAGATTAGATTAGATTAGATTAGAATGCGTTCTGTGGGTTCTTTGATGGTCCAAAAGCCTTGAACATAGAACATGTCAAAACTTTTATATTTATATTGTATTGAAGTTAATATAACTTGGATTTTACAGCCTGTGTCATTGCACAAGGTATTACATCCTTACTTGCATGTTTTACAAAATTGTCAATTACGTACAATAAACTTATTATTCTTGCACCCATAAAGTTTACAACATTTTAAGATTGTCACGTCTACTGAATACAAAATTTCTTCCCTTCAATATTTAAATCTTTGCTTATATGCAAAGAGTGTCAGAATTTTAAGATATACATTTACAATATATTAAATATGTACAATAAAACAATATATATATATAAGTGCACAATGTTTCAGATTATGGTGCTAAAAATATACAGTAAATATCAAATTTATACTACTTTGAAAGCTACCATGGTTAGGTACTGAGTATAAAATGCACTTTGCTTAGCCTCTATAGGCTGTGTCACTGCTAAAAAATTACATCTTTACTTATATGAAAAGATGGTAAAAATTCAGCATTAAGATAAAGATAACAAATATATATATATATATATATATATATATATATATTAAATGTATTAAAGACATTTCTTATTTGGCTTAATACAGTAACCTAACATTATAGGAATATGTAGTATACTAGAACTTAATTGTCAGCAGGCTAAATTGTTGTTTAAATATTCTTCCGGAGAATAAAAATGCTTATCACAGAAGCACTCTTTTAGGGAGGCTTTAAAAACTTGAAATTGCTAATTTTTCCCTTGAGATTTCTGGGGAGAGCATTATATACTCGTATCTTAATTGTTTCTTAGTAAACATCTTTTTGGAAGCAAGATAGTTTTGCATTTGGACGATGGATATTTCCCTTTTGCCTAGCCTTAAAGTTATGTACTTCCATGTTTGTAATAAAGTTGTCGATTATTAGCATAAGTTTTAAATGTTCAAAATTAAAGTCACAATACTCAATATAATCTCCCACAGTACAATCGAATTCAATTGTGTCGAGTGTAGTGATGTAATAAAACCTAAATTAGGTTATAATCTACAAAATACCGAATCAAGTAAAAAAAAAACCAACCAATAAATAGGATAGTCTTGTTTGTTGTGAAGAATTCTTTATTGCAGTAAAATGCTTTCTTCATGAGCTATTGTTTCAATTTACTTTTAAATATGTTATATGTGCATCGCTTAGTCTGAGGGCGAAATACATATAGTGTATTGATGTTGTTTTTCTTAACCTGATTTCATATTTGTTTATCTCGTTAAGAATTAACAACTGCCTAGGTTTTCCTTCACAATCAAAAGGTTGCAGTATATGTATATACATATATACATTCTGTTAATGTCTCAATATTCAACTGTGAGAAAAATAATTTACATGATTCCCTACTGTCTGTTCTTACTGTATGTGGCCCATATTCGGGAGGTCCCAATTTCGATTTACTGTGACCGTCCACTCTGCCATGGGATTTTTCGTGGTTTCCGGGGTGGTGAATTCTAGCACGCTGTCTTCCTTCATCTCTCTAATTTCATCTCTCCCTTTCACGTTTCAGGTGTGTTTCTGACCGTATCGGGCAGATAGCGTAGTTGCTTGCGTATTGTAAGGATTTCTGCCCGTGAACGTCAGGGTGCGTTGTCCCGCCGTTAGGGTCGCTTCGTCGCTCTCTCTCAGGATTCTTCGCCTCTACTGGTGTCTCTGTAGCATGTTTGCCTGTAGACCTAAGACCTCCTGCGGCTCCCTCACTTCATCCCTGCCTCTCGGAGTCATTATCTGATGTCTAGGGGTACTATGCTAGCTTCTAGTCCTCGAGGTGCGGGTTCAAACCCGGGAGGGCTATGGATTTTTCCAGGCGTAAAGAATCCTTAACATGGCTTCCTTCGGAAGGGAAGTAAAGCCGGTGGTCCCGTGTCGTAGATTTACGACACGTAAAACAACTCAAGCCTGATAAAGAGGCCTTTGAACAAAATTTCTGGTCCCTCATGCTAAATATAGAATGGGACGCTAAGAACCATAGTAGTTAAAGAGCGTCCATAAATAAAACTCGACATCAGTTTATTTCCTGCCTCCCGGGGGGTGTAGTCACAATACTTCAAGCTGGTCGCAGTGGTGAGGTGCCCTCCTTCGATAAGCGCACTCTACATCCTACATCCTACTGTTTGTTCCCATAATCATTGTAATGGCTTTTTTTGCTAAAGAAATGCAACTAAAATAAATAAGTTTTTGTTTATCGTTTGTCAATCATGATAATCAGTAGTTATCTTATTTTAGAATTATCTAGCTGAATCAATGTGTCATTCTCTGTCTCAGCGTTTAAACTATTTATCTTATAATATCATTAGATAGTATACACCCCAAAAAATTCTATATCGAGATTTTATTGGAGAATTGCGTGTTGAGGTCTTCCGAATCGAAGAAAGAATTTAAAAGAAGGCGTGTGTGTGTGTGTGTGTGTGTGTGTGTGTGTGTGTGTGTGTGTGTGTGTGTGTGTGTGTGTGGTACGCGGTCATTGTTTCTAAATTGTTTTCCTTGGGGGTGATTCAGGATGAATTCAAATGTGTATTTCCGGTGATATCTAGGTATAGAATTTTTGGGCGGGGTGCCAGCTAGCAGAGAAATTAAAAATTGCTTTTCTTTCATGCAGGTTAGTCTAAACTCGAAAATACAACTATGATTTGTTGAAGTTCATCTTTCCTTCTATTTTATTAGCCGTATGTAGTATGACGTACTAAAAGTGGGACAGTCTTTGCAACGCTTGCTTAACGATACTTTGGAAGGTAAAAGGAGAAATATGAAAACAACAAAAAGGACAATAAAAGAAGAATAGAGAGGAACGGGTTCTTCGAGTTTGCTATCCAACCCCCTTTTCCCACACAGTAAATATTGTCTGAAATATGGAAGCATTACAGCATCCAACTGGACCGAAAGAAGTGTGAAAAGGTCGTAATGACGGACCTCTGGTAAGAATGGATACTATATGATGCTCAGCTGTCAGTGGTCAAAGAAGTGTCCTGCTGAGTTTGAAGGAGGGTTCTTTAAACTGCAGTGACAAACGTTATTTGGCTACCGGATGAGCAACTTCAACTCCGTGTACCAACTTTATGGTGTAGATGAAAGAAATTGAGGCATAGAATAACGTGTGATTTATAGAAACGTCCAAAGAAGTGAATAGCAAATATAACAGGTAACGAAAGGAAGCCAGCAAATCACTAAAATAAACGTACAAGAAACAACTACCCTTATTATTCCACACATCATCTGATGTAAACAATGCAAATAAAAAGACTCTCTCGAATTCGCTTTATCATCTTTAAGGGAGAATCTGACTCGTATTAAATATAAATAGATTATATATAAAAAAATTAAGAGAAAATAAGAATAAGTGTAGAAAGAAACATTTATATTTAGGTCTCTGTGTATCATATGATTCGCCAGATTTAGTTTTTTTTACTTTCACTACGTATAGTAAGTAGGGGAAGTATTGCATTCCACCCAAAAATTCGATACCGAAATTTCACCGGCAATACATGTTTTGAGGTGCACTGAATGCATATAAAACATTTTTGGAAACATGTCCGTGTGCATCTGTGAACAGCATAACTAGAAACGAACAGTCGGATAAACACCAAACTTGGTATTTAGGTTCAGTATCTTCCAGAGATGCGACACGAAGGTTTTCAAGAAAATTCACCCACCCTAGATTACCCTTTACATGGAAATGTTTTCGAAAATTATAATTTTATCAAAAATGGCTCTAACGATTTTGAATAAAATACCATAAGTGTAAGACATTTTTATGGCAAATGATTTGAATATCTCGAATTTTCTGGGAATGTCTCCAAAGTATTCTTCATTGTGAACGACTTTTGCATAACTGGTAAACCATAAGAGATAGACAAAGTTTTACTACACAAAAATGTAGATCGCGTTAAAATACACAATTCATGTCATATACGTTTTGTTTGTTGAGTGAACCATTTTCGAGATATTGCTTGTTATTCCCTTAAATTTTCCAATACTTATACTTTTTCTCAAATGGGAATTCGTTATTCATTTTTTTGTCCTGGTAATCCAAAGAGAATGGAATACTCCACACAGCAACCACCTCTTAAAATATTTGACGATAGCTTAAAGCTTACCAATTCCCTTTGCATCTCGAATCTCAATTAACATGAAGCATATGGAGAATAAGCGTTTGTAAAAATAGTTTGTACAAGAGTAGAGAAATTCATGTGAGTGTAACACATCAGATATGTATATATATATATATATATATATATATATATATATATATATATATATATATATATATATATTTGTTTTGTTCTATGAACGAGTCGCAATACTAACGGTGGTTGTATCATAAGTATATTATATTCCGCACTTCACACTAATATATTTTCTATCTGTGTGCTGTGTATCGATGGTAGAATTGAAAAACACCTTAAAATCTTGATATGGACCCGGTGTACCACGTATGATACAACTTCCAAAAACCCCTTGTAGGCCCCTCAAAATTAAAGCAAATTTTAATCTCTTCAATATTAAATGCGTGTTATTTTAATCCTTAATAGCACACATTGATCCACAGAATAACATTTATAGTTGTCTAAATCTCATTTTAGACCTCCAAATTTTCAAAAAAGAAGAAAAAGTTTTCTATTTGCAATTTTGTTATATTTCGACCCAGAGAAACTCTAAACACAACTCTCAGAATTTGAACTCGAGTCGTCTAAAGATTAACGTAGGGAATAATAATGGAAAAATAATAAGAATAAGGGAATAATAATGGAAAAAGGGAGACTAATTGAGAAAGAATAGAGAATGAGAAAACAGATAGGAATAGTGAATGCATATGTAAACAGGTAATATAATACAAATATATTACGTATGCATACTGCATTAAGTATTGTAAAATGTAAAATTGTTACATGAACCTGGATAACAGAGAAAGTTAATTAGCAACTAGGCCACACAGGGTAGTTGGGAAAAAATCCGTAACAGAGAGTAAGCTAAATAAGTGACTGAGAGCGTAGGAGTGAGAATATACAATTTTTTTTTAATGGGAACCTACATTTTGTATGACCATCATAACGTCCTCTAAACAAAACACGACTAATGGAATTTCTCCCATAACATCAAGCAACTTTTATTCAAGACATTTCTTTCTGCACCTTAGTTTTGGAGATACTGTACAGTCTCAACTTAAGTGGTCCACCCTGTATAGTGACTGGAGATCTTAATAGAAAGAGACAGAGATAATTCGGAATTCTCAAAATAATCAAAATTTTCCACATTAAAAATGTATGAATTATTTTATTTTCATAAAACGTCTAAGACAGCAGTCAAACGGAGGACTACTTCACATCGATCTGGGTGTGGGAAGCGCGTGAACTCGGATGTAGTACCAACTTAGTTCTTTACAAGGTAAAGGGCAGTTAAAGGAAAGTATGTAAACTGCAAAGTAGTTCGGACAAGTGTAATATGTAACTGGCTAGCAGCTTCATTGTTATTGTTCATTTAACTGGAATAAATGCATACAAGAAGAAAATCGCAGCTTTATTTAACTCGCATTACCCTTCCCGAGATAAGAGTACCTAGACAAATACAGACTATTTAGGGCAACAACGACGACAATAAGAAGAAGAGAAACAGCGAACTTTGAGCCAGCATCTCGGACTTCATTAGCTTAGCGATACAGCCCCGGGTATGGAACCTTTAATGAGATCCAGTCACTCTTGGCAGTGTCTTCCATACTGTCGCAAGTTCAAGGCTAGGATAAAAATGTGTGCAGCTCTTATAAAACGTTTGTATTTTATTATCTTTATGCTGTTCATCCTCAGCCTCTTACTTCTTGGATTAAGTATGTGTTAGTTAATTTCTAGTGCCGTAAGGGCGGTGCTTTGTTTTTAAACAATACAACTTCGTGGAAAGATGGCATCAGATGACTGGTAAACCACAAGGATCTTCCTACCTGAGATCGGTTGCTCTAACCAACTGAGCTACCATGGTAACATGCCAGTACGACATTAAATTCTGCGACTCACTCGCAGGAGATCTCAAATTATTTTGAGATGACATACCCCAATGGCAACTTACATTGTCATAAGTAATGTAAGTCCTGGGCTTCCAACCTTGCACTACACACGGCTGGTGTGGAAAAACAACTAATTTCCAATATAACTTATGTTTGGAAGCAAGACAGCTACATTTTATTCGGAGCTTTTTAACCTAGGACGAATATTTTAATGAATTTATATCAACTTCTGTGATATACAATTTCTACATAAAAAATATGATGTGTTACACCGACATGACTTTCTCTACTCTTGTACAAACTATTCTTACAAACGCTTATTCTCCATATGCTTCATGTTAATCGAGATATCGAGATGTTAAATCTTATTGCTAATTTTCTTGTAGATGCAAGAGGAATTGCTAGGCTTTAAGCGATAGTCAAATATTTTAAGAGCTGGATGCTTTGCATTACCAAAAAAAATGAATAACGAATTCCCATTTGAGAAAAACTATTCGAAAATTTAAGGGAATAACAAGCTATATCTCGAAAATGGTTCACTCAACAACAAAAAATGTATATGACAAAATTGTGTATTTTAACGCAATCTACATTTTTTGTGTAGTAAACTTTTTTGTTTATCTCTTATGGTTTACCAGTTATGCAAAAGTCGTTCACAATGAAGAATGCTTTTGGAGACATTCCCAGAAAATTAGAAAATTCAAGATATACATTTTATTTGTCATTAAAGTATATTGAATATATGATATTTTAATCAAAATCGTTAGAGCCATTTTTGAGAAAATTAAAATTTTCGAAAAATGTTCCATGCAAAGAGTAATCTGTGGTGGAGAGATTTTCTTGAAAACCTTCGTGTCGTATCTCTGGAAGATACTGGAGCTAAACACCAAGTTTGATGTTTATTCGACTGTTCGTTTCTGAGTTATGCTGTTCACAGACAGACACACAAACAGACACACACAAGGACATGTATCCAAAAATGCTTTTTTTTTTGGATTCAAGGGGACCTCCAATCATATATTTCCGGTGAAATATGGTATCGAATTTTTGGGTGGAATACAATACTTCCCCTACTTACTATACGTAGTAGAGAAAGTAAAAAAGTTTTCACGACAATAAATACGACCATAAACAGATTGTCTACTCTTGAATTGCCTCTAGCGCAAATATATCTAACACCGCGTTTTTATATATTATACGTTAGATCCACTGCTTTCCTAGTTATCATACGCAACTTATATTAACTATGTTAATTTTTAGATAGGTATTCTTAATAAGGTCATAATTTTAAAGTTTTGAACTCCTGCTTATCTATTTTTCTTTCGTTTCTCCCAATAAATCATCAATTCATCTATACTCTACTATATTATAAAATTTCATAATTTTATTACAATTATTTCTCTCGATAATTGCATCCATTTCGCTGTATTTGTATGTGTACTGCTGACTATACATGACACATGACCAAAAGGTCTTAGTGTTTCTTCAAGTTTTTAAAAAGTGTATGTATTGTGAATCTAGGGTTACAATATCAGGCCAAAATTTCAATCTTTTATTCGGAAAGGAGTTTTTAAGTGGTGTAACAAAATAGTAAACAAAATATCCATGCATTTTAAACCATTACAGCAAAATGGGTGAACTTTCCGATTTAACATGTTTCATTCAAATACATATAAGTTTCAGAAAGCTAGTATTGTTAGTTTAAAATTTGAAAATTTCAGTCATAGGTATCCTTAAAAACATTTGAGGATAACATATTTATTATGCTGTTAAGGATCTCTGGTGCAATAATCTACCTGATTGGCTGAAATTTGCAGCGAATGGAGCATTTTGAACATTTATATGAGTTGAAAAAAATGCATTATGAGAAAAATGACCGAGTTGCCATTTAAATGGTCACGTGACAAGCCTTTAAAGTGCAACTAGCTGAAAATAACTTCGGTTCATTAACCTACAAGAACCAGAGCTTATTAATGTGCAAAAATTCTAAAATCAATATTTAAGGATTTTCTACAATTCCCACTGGCTGGTTCCCTTAACATTCGCTGCCTTAGTGGGGTCTCATTGGGGTCGCTGAAAGTATTTATAGCAACTTTTAGCTGTGTATACAAAGAATAATAATAACAACTTATATTTCAACATAGAGACATGCTCCAGCGTTTTCTTTAAAGTCACTGTTCGGATGCAAATATGACCGCCATTAGATGGAGAGGGAGAAATGACCAATAGCGTGCCTCCTCCCTATTCAAGGGGTGGGACATCCTTTTCAAAGTTTTGACACAAACAAACGTTAAGGAGCAACAGTGACTGACACTTAAAGAGTTCCAGACCTTATGTGCAGTGGCGTTTTGGAATAAATACGTTACTATTGTAAATTTCAATAGCAATAAAAATGTTACATAGGTAGTTCACAAACCCTTCTTCAGATCGAAGAGAAAAAATAAAATAAATATAATTTAAACTTTATTTGTGGCAAATAATATTTAAGAAAATCGCTTCCCTCATCCCAAACTACCATTTACATAGAAAAATCTTTAAAAATTTTTATTTCCTCAAAAATGTATGTAACGTTTTTGGATAAAATACCGCATGTTTAAGTCATTTACATGAGAACTAAAATATACATATTAAATTTTCTGGGAATAGGCTGTAAAGTTCTCATTATGAATGATTTTGTATAATTGATAAACCGTTAATAAATAAACAAAATGTTACTTCACAAAAATATAGATCTCACACAATTTATTCAAATCAAAATTTCTGTGGAGTTAATTTCAGAGTCATTTGTTTGAATTTTCAAATACTTATACTTTTCTCAACTGTTAAGTTACTATCCTTTTTACTTTCCCTAGAGGAAGCATTGCAATCCACCCAAAATGTCGATACCGAGATTTCACCGAAATGCATGTTTTGAGGTAGTTCAGCGTTCGAAGGCTGTGATACGAAGATTTTCAAGAAAATATTCCCAACCCAAACTAACCTTTCCATGGAAAATTTTTCGTTATTTTTGATTTTTTGAAAAAAATTTAAAATATATATGAGAAATAAAATGTATATCTGGAGTTTTCTGGGAAAAGCCTTGACGTCCTCTTAATTCTGATTGACTTTTGTGTAAGTGGTGCACCGTAAGACATAAAGAAAATCTTAGTACGCAAAGAATGAAGATCGCGTTCAAGCGCACAGCTTATAGCAATTTTTTTTTTTTTTTTTGGTTTTTGGCGTTAGCCATTTCCGAGGTACTTTTTCGTTATAGGTTTAAACTTTCAAATAGCTTTCGTTTTTTCTCGTGGTCATGCAAAGAGCATAGACTTTTAAAGCCATCACATACCGATCCGCCTTTTACAATATTCTTCTTATACCCTCAAATAAATGTGTAAATATATAATGAAAGTTGATCTCTATTAACAACAAGAAGTAGAAGAATAAGCTTTTGTAAGAATAGCTTGTAAGAGAGTGAGTAGAGAAAGCCATGTGATTTTTTCCTTTATTTTCTTAATGAGATCATACATGCTGAAAAGGGCTGCCTTCTTAATCATTTTAAGTAAAGTAGTTCTCCTCACTCTTCTTTCTTTTGCCACGCCACTGTGAGAGCTCAAAGCGACTTCATGACTGCGAAGAAAGATGAGGCATACAATTCTGCATGGACCAGCTCCACTTAGATAGTATTGTATTTAAATGGGTTGCCATAACTCTGATGTACTCAACCTTTTGACCCTGTAGCCCAGAGGGGGGATATTAATGGTCACATTAACAAAGGCCCCCAGTGAAAATAGTGTTAAGATTCGTGTCCCATGTTGACATTTTTCATCAAGTCTCGGCTCAATACACGCTACTGGGATCTGTCAGGATGATGTAGCAGTTGATATTCATGGCAGTGGAACTAGACCAAACATAAACGCTCATGTATCTTGTTAATGAACATTCAGCACTGCACTTGAAAGTTAACAGAAGCTTCTTCATTCTGGTATCACCGGTTTTGGATGCCTCCCCAACTGGAGAGAGAGAGAGATGTGGCTGGCGGATCAGAACTAGCCATTGGTCTGCGAGGATGTTTTCTTGATAAATTGGAGCAGACCGCGATGAAATTCAAGTATATTGTACTTTTGAGAGAAGGAGAATACCGAGGGGCATCATATCACCAAAGTTTTTCAATATCTTCTTGGAGAATTTGGTGAAGAAATGTTTCCAGAACAAGGGAGGAGTGAGAGGAGGAGAAAGAATAATAAAATACGCAAGTAATCTGATGTGTTGCATTACGTGATTTTCTCTACTTATACCGACACGGGTAGCCGAAGTCGTTAAGGCACGAACTCGGGAGGACTTCAGTTCAAATCCCACCAGGGTCATCCTCCCTGGCTGTAGGATTTCCTCAGTCGTCATAACTGACAAATGCGGGGAAGTACCCTAAAATTAGTCCTGGAACGTTTCCTTTCCAGATTACCTTTCCCATTATCATCACATTACATGTAAGTATTACCAGTGTCACCGATTGGTACGACATAAGAGTAGGCGTTAAACACAATTAAAAACACAGTTCTCTAGTTTCTCTTCTGCGAGCTAATCTTACTACAAACGTTTATCTAGTTCTTGTTAAGCAAGATAAACTTCCATTACACATTTTATTGTAAGTATAAAAACATTGTCAAATTTATAAAAAGCGCATCGCTATGCGAAGCTTTTGAAATTTCATGCTCCTTGCTGACCAGGAGAAAACGCGTATAAAGGTTATCACTTGAAGAAAAAGGTATAAGTAATCGAAAATTCAAACCAATAATAAAGATTACCTCGGAAATGGTTAACGCCATAAAAAAGAAAACAATATACATACCCTTAGCCTTAAATGTAAGCTAAGTTAGCAAGCAATGTATATAGTAGTTGGCCACAGTATATGAATGCCTATGGAGGAGGCGCCAGTCCTTTTGTTAGCAATGCCAAACGTCATCTAGGCTAGGGATCAGGAGGAAGTGAGGGGCAAGGCGGTAGGGGAATGTGGAGTCGCAGAACGAAAGCATACTTCATTTTGCAGGCCACAGCCTCAATAGTAACTCATTAGCAACTCAGAACTACCTGACTGTGCTTCCAATGCTCCACCCACTTGTTCCGGGACGTTATAGTACCTCTTCCCACCGCATGCATTCATATCGTGGCCGACAAGTACAATTTTATTTATAGAGTTATAAATTTACACAGCACTGCTGATGTGATTAAAGACGCCAATGCACTGCCTTATTTGCTACGGTAAACAGAACAGACCAGTGATGGTGGAAAATGAAGTAGGACACATACACTGGAATGATTGACAGCAGTGGATTGTACACGGCCTCACAGGTAAACATCACCCCAATGCGCCACCTCACTCCACCCTACTCGATGCACAGAGCTTCACTTTACTCTTAAGTTGTCCCTATCCTTTATATTGAGGCAGTATTTTTAATACTTGAATAATGTCAGTCTAATTATATAAATATGTAAATTCAATAACAGCCCGCCTTAAAGCAATATGTGTGTAACATTATATAAGAAGTGTATATTACAGTCATTTTAAATGTTTGTATTATTGTATCCATGTATAATAATGTTATGTGAATGTATTACGTAATTTAATAATGTAGGAGCTGTGTGAAATAGGTTTAAAGTTGCTAACAATGAGGTAACCTTGAGGCAATAATGAGTAAGGAAGTTTAAATACTACTAGTCATTATTAGAGCAGCAATAATGTAAATTTTGAGACAGTTTAAAAAAATAGCCAATCAACAACCAGAAAAAGCTTCAGTTAAATGAGGATATTCTATTGGACTAGAATTAGCCAATCAGACACTTGAAATACAGAAATTTACAAATTTAGTCGGTGGAAAAACAGTTCAGTTGCTTCTAGACAGTGCTCTTAACCAGACGCGAGATGTGTCGTCGAGAAATTCAATACGTATTCGTGTGAGACGAAAATAATTTACGTGTTGTAAGAGCAAGTATTAAATAAAATAATCTCACAGTTCTCTATATCTGTGAAGTGCTATTTAATTTGTGTCAAGGATTAATAAAAAGGAATGAATTAAAACTAAAAATCTGTGTAAGCCTACATTCTTCAGTCGCACCACAACCCTACCAAGAGAAACATGTCTCTAACAATAATACTGACGCAGCCGGAGCAAACATAAATATAATATTTAAAGAAACAGTCAAATTACAAAGCTAATATTTTTAAACTTGGGGCGAAGGCTACCGGAAACCGGTTACTATACGTGCGATTGCAACTACTTCAAGTTCGGCTCCCCAACAGTTGAAATATAATACAACTCCTTTAATACATCTTCTTCAAACTGGCTTTCAATACGTAGCACAAACTACCTACTTCAAATTGGCGCCCAAAGCGTGGTGCAAACAACGAAACAACACAACACTTCCTCAAATTGACTTCCATACGTGGGGCAGAAATATACCTTCCTCAATATATACATAATGTTTCAAAAATAGAGGGTATAATTTCAGTTATGCATTCCCCATATGTAGACAATAAAGAAAGTCAATTACAGTAAGTGTCCGGAAATGCTTAGTTTCTGAGTTACAGCCTTCAAAACAGTGATATTCACCGGAACGTGATGAGTAACTCTACGTTAGGTGTTGCACATGTTTATTTAGTTTTAGTTACTTTTGTTTGACTGTTTTTGTGGCTCACCATTCAGTCACTGTTTAATAATATCACTACGTATTCGCTGTTTATCATCACACTGATGTGTGTATTGCAGTATTCAATCACTGAACTTAAATACCAAGTTTGGTATTTATCAAACGTTTAGTTTTTGAGTTATGCTATTCGCACATACACATACACGGATGTTTTTCTAAAAATGTGAAATTTCAACATTGAATTTTTGGTGGAATACAATACTTCCTCTTCTCTGCTCTAAGTAAGTGGCAGAGAAAGTAATATGCAGACACAATGTCTCAACAAACCCACCACTTACTACAATTCTATTCTTAGCCGCTGCACTGAAATCATTACAGGGTGAGAATGCATGGTTACATTATCAGTGTCGTCACGCCCTTAACCGTGACTGATGAACTGTTTTGTTGCAGTTTCTGTTCCAGCATTTATCAGTTTACTTATTTTCTCTCCTCGCGACACGTTGACAGTCCCCGTTACAAATTTAATTGTGTGGAAGAGAAGCAGCTTCGCTTCAACCATCATTAGCGTTGCTTTCCCTCGAGGGCTCGTAGCTTCAGGGTGTTTCAGTACGTGGAAAACGTGTTCGGCTTTGAAATAGTATCTAAAATGAACCAGGAAGCTGTGCACTGAACCCATATAACATGCGTGTTTCTGGGCACACTTAACTGATCAGCTAAAAAAAGCTGAAAGCACTTGTTTTTCACACGAATTTATTGTTTTTTTTTACCTTGTAACTAGTAGGTAGGGAGTTTCGCACCCCACTCCAAAACTTGATATCGATATTTCACCGGAAATACATATTTTGGGACCCTCTGAATCTATAAAAAGAACATTTTTATGAAAAAGGTCCCTACGATGTGAATAGCATAATTCAAAGTTTAGCATTCTCCAAGGACGCGACACGTTTCAAGAAAATCCCTGCAGCCCAACCCTTCCTTTACATGGAAAAATGTTTCGTTATTTATTTTATAAAAAGTGGTTCTATTGATTTTGATTAAAATATCATATGTTTAAGGTATTTACATGACAAATAAAATATTAATTTTGATTTTTTTTGGAATAGTCTGTGAAGTTCTCTTCATTGTGAATGATTTTTGTATAAACCGTAAGAAGTAAACAAAATCTTATTACACAAAAAGTTTAGAGCTCTTAAGGCAAGTAATTTATGCCAAATAAGAATTTCCGTAGCATTAACCGTTTCCGAGATATGCTTTGATATTGGTTTGAATTTTAAAATAATTATACTTTTCTCAAGTGGTAAGTCCATATTGGTTTTTATCCTGGCCATGCAGAGTATGGATTTTAGGAGTCTGACTATTGCTTTGGTCTAATGTATTCTTCTACCTACATCAAAATGTGTAAATGGGTAATGAAGGTTGTGGCAGGAATACACGTAGGCTCATGTATCGCGTGGATCTCCGTTGTTTTCTAGACGTTCTTGCCGGCTGCCAGTCGAAGAACTGAGAGAAGAATTCCTATTCTATCTAGTTGGATGATATCTCTGGGATTTTTTGGGTGAAGCCAAAATAATAACCGATTTATGCATAATCTTGATTTATTGAACAGAATGATGTTTATTCAGGCAGTTAACAATTACCCTTATGAAGTGCTTATTAAATCCTATAACTTAAACCTCCCCGCTATCATTTTATGTTGTTCTGTGTACCTAGCTAATTCGTCACACTATCTTCCCACTCACATACGCAGCATCTTCCATCTGGTTGCACAGTTTAATTACATCACTGATTCTAATATCGGTTGCTACGATAGTAGCACGCAAACTAAGGCCAAGAGAGTATCTGAGAGAACCGTGAAAACTCCGGTCTTACCTCCCTATTTATCTTCTTTCCTATGACGCCAGAATTCGCGCCTTTATTTGTTACAACAATTTCCATTAGTTCTTAAACAGCGTTACATGGCACGCTATGACGATAAAATGTGCCAAATTTCTGAAGTCACGTGTCCTGCTGACTTATCCGGTAAAATTCAATGCATCTGTCCTTCTCTTAAGTACATGTTTCCTCTTCTATTTTACCAATTCCCTCGAGTTCCGGGAAATGGACCACTGTTTCCGTCTCTTTCTACTTTCTGAGGTTTCAGTCTAAGCCCTGTGCACGTTAGCGCGCTTGTTGGTGGACTTTCACCTTGGTTTGCTAGCTCGCCTGTTCTAATTGCAGCTATGTAACAATTTCGATTCACATTTTAAATTATTCCCAATATTTTAACATCGATTCTTAATCCTATTTCCAATATTTTATATGCTGTTATTTTCTATGCTATTTGTTATCGGGTATATTCCCTTACAAAGTGTAACTCGATTACCAAGTAGTAGATAGAATAATCTTATGTAACAATAGTTTTTAGAAGAAAGAATAAAGCAAGGAATATGAATGTAACATATATTTTTTCAAGGGGTAAATCGCTTCTTTTTTGTCACGATAATGCAAAAACATGGAGTTTCAGAGCCATTTTAAAACATTGGACATTCGCTTCATCCTACTGGATCCCTCTTGTACCTACAACGAAAGATATAATATAAGAATTATAATATCCCTGCAACGACCTCACGTTCTCACTGTTACATTTAAAATGATAATAACCACATGCCTTATCATAAGAAATATTGGAAAAGTTGACCTTCTCTATTCGCATATTACTGGCATCTTCTCAGGAAATTGTCATTCACACTTGAGAGTTCAATATCTGAAAATGAGTGAGTTTTTCGCCTGATGTTTTCGTTTAGATATTCCAATGTATGGGGTTTGTTGAATCACCAAAATCAATGATTTTGCGAAATGTCAATGATAGAGTAATTGGCACAGGCTTAATATTCTTCTCCGACAAAGCATGGTTCCATTTCCAGGCAGTATTTTTAAAACTTAAATGATTTCAGTCAAATTAGTTAATAAAAAATATAATAACAGCCCGTCTTAAAGCAACATGTGTATGTAATAATATATACAAAGTGTATATTACAGTAATTGTATATGTTTATGTTATTGTAATGCATGTAATAATGCTATGTGCATGTATTACGTAATTTAATAATGTAGGAGCTGTGAGAATAATAGCTTAAAAGTTGCCAACAATGAGGTAACAATGAGGTTGCCTTGAGGCAATAATGAATTTGAAAGTTTAATGCTACTTGTGATTCTTGCAAGCAATAATGTAAATTTTGAGAGAGTTTATAAATAGCCAATCAACAATCAGAAAAAAAACTTTAGTTAAATGAAGGTATTATATTGGAGTAGGATTAGCCAATCAGAAATTGAAATATAGCAAAATTTACAAATTTATGCGGTAGAAATCAAGTTAGTTGCTTGTAGACAGCGCTCATAACTGGACGCGTTGGTTGTAGACAGTGTTCCTAACCGGACGCGAGATGTGTCCTCGAGAAGTTTAATAAGTATTCGTGTGAGACGAAAATAGTTTACGTGTAAGAAAGTGCAAGTAATTAATAAAAGAATCTCACAGCTCTCTATATCAGTGAAGTGTTATTTAAATCGTATCAAGCATTAACAAAAGGAGTGAAGTAAAATTATAATCTGTGTAAGCCTACATTCTTAGCCACACTACTCCCTGCAAAGAAATCCATGTCTCTAACAATAATACTGACGCAGCTGAGGCAAACATAAATATATCAATTTAAATAAACAGCCAAATTACAAAGTTAATATTTTTAAATTTGGGACGAAGGCTACCGGGTACCATACGTGCGGTTGCAACTACTTCAAGTTCGGCTCCCCAACAGTTAAACTACAATACAACTCCTACCTCAAACTGGCTTTCCATAAGTGAAGTAACAACTACTTCAAATTGGCTCCCAAAGTGTGGGGCAAATAACAATACAACAAAATAACCTTCTTCAATTTATATAGCTATTTTTGTCGTAAGGTAACAGATATTGGAGTACAGAAAAACCCGATTTTACACACGAGATTCCCTTGCATGAAAATTGGTGTAAGTAAATGCATACAAAATAATGGGGAATATATTTTTTTGAACAAACAAATGCAGAGAGATACAAGAATAACATTTTTGAACGGCTGACCAATGTTGAACATCAGTATGAATTTTTCCAATAAGACTTCTCTACTGTGCACACAGTTGATGAGTAATTAAATTTAATTTAGGAAATGTTTGAAGATAAGGTAATTAATGAAGCATTAGGACCCTCAGATCCTTTGATTTAACTGTATATGATTTTTATCTATTGAGGAACTTTAAATATAAGGTGTATGCAAGAAACCCCAAACATTGGAGGAACCAAAAAGCCATCAGACGAGAAATTCACTCAATTTCGAATATTGAACTCTTCAGTGTGAATGAACTCTTCAGTGTGAATGACAATTTCCTGAAAAGATGCCAGAAATATAAGGATAAAGAAGGACAGCATTTCCAACACCTATTATATTAAGCTATGTGTTGTATTATCATTGTAGCTGTAACAGTAAATATGAAAAGTGAGGGAATTGCGGGGATATTATACTGTTTCGCAAGCCGCCGTGCAGTAGCCATGATGTGAAGGAAAAACACTGCACAACAGACCATAATTATGCACAATGAAACCATCAGCAACACTTCACTCTTTTATTAATCTGGTTCCTGCAACTATGGACAGCTGTAAGCCATTGCATTTTGTAGCTCTGACACATTGAGTAGTCCTGCGACACACGTCTTAATGACTTATGGGGTACCGTTCCAGACATGCCTGGAGATCCACGACAATCGGGGGCAGTCTAGATGAACAAAGTTTGCATTTTTCACTCACCAGAGATCCAGTTGTTTCAATTTGTTTACCAGTGGCATTATTGCCTCTCTTTCGGGGTGATTATGAACCCAAATGCTCCCAATTACCATATTCTCTTTGGTATGCCTTTCAAGTAGCTGCGAATGAATTCGTAATCCCGTATTGCTTCACAAAGAAGAGCCGTTGATTTAATGCGGATTTTCTCAGCAACATCTGGCAAACATAGAAGTCAAGAATAAGGGATAAAGTATTAACATCTGCGCTTCTCGTGACAAGGAATGAAGCTTTCAAATATGTCATTTAATTTGGCGTTAATCTCGTGACATTAGATGGATTTCTAACAGAATAAATAAACAAAGAAATATGTATGTTCTATATAAATTACACCGCGTATTGTCTATGAAGAACAATATTGGAAAAAAATATTCACTTGTTTTTGCATTAAAACTGTAAACTTTTATAACTGTAAATGTTGAGCAATAGACAAACAGTACTTCACAAAACACACACAATATATTTAAAATATTTTTTTTGTATCTAAGATATCCCATATTAAACTTTCGAATTGTTCATTACTTGGTGTAAGTAAATTCTCTTAAGTCCTTTCAACATTCAGTTGTTTCTCGTGATTGTATGGAAACAGTATGGAATTTTAAGGCCAGCATATGGCGTCCAGTTCTTAAACATTTGACTATCGCTGTTCTCTTTGTATCTATGACGAAATATGTAATGTAGCTATTTCTGCAAAGGTTTATCTGGAATAAAATGTAGTAGGTAGAAAAATAAGCTTGAGGAAGAATAATTGGTATACCACAAATAAACGATAGAGGGTAGAGAAAGTCATGTGAATGTACCATATCAGATTTTTTATTCACGGACATCAAAAATGTGTGTTACTAGTAAGTCATTTCCTCCACAGCGTGTGTTACAAACTGTTTGGATCGAGTGCTGGTGATGACAGCAACTGCTTTCAAGTAAAGTCACGATTTACACAAAACAAAAATGTTAAATCAGGCAGTTACTGATGAAAGTGAAAATAAATAAGATTAAATCAGTTGCTGCCCTCTCATATTCTTCAATAACTTTTACCTTAACCACTGTGTATTTGAATTAGAATGAGTAGAAATGTGTGCAAAACTTTTTTTGTTGAAATATGTGCTCAAAGACTTAAAGGTGTTGTAATCATAGAATTGCCTTATAAGAGGATGATATCTATATTCCTTCTAAACTAGGGCTTCAATCCCACGTGAAGAATCTGTCCAACAAATGCTATAAAGATGAGCAGCAATCGTTAAACTCCCAGGGAATTATTTTCAACCTTGAGGTAGTAATAAATAAATAAATAAATAAATAATATTTTTAGAGCATGGCCTATAAAGTAGAACTTCTAACACAGTGCAACAGTGAGCAACTTTCGTTTCAAACCCATTCACATGGCAATTACCCTTTGTATTTGCACATGTTTAATAACTCCACTTGGTTTAATTAGGTATTACTTTTCATTATGCCGTTTTGCATGATTAATTTCTCATGACCCTCGTATTATCTGTTCACAAAACAATCGTCACACTGTTACCTGTGTTACAGTATTACTTATAATGTTTGTGTATTTATGTTTGTGTATGTGTGTTTACTTCATGTGAAGCCATCTTGTGACGTCATTCATTTGTTCGGTTTGTAGCTCCATCTGGTGTTAGCAATTTGCAGCAGTGTTAGTGTTCGAAAGAATGCGACTGTTATTTGATTTAAATTTTGTTTACTGTCCTCCGGCTAGCTATTATTTCTCGGTCGAACATGTCTCTTGATCAAGGTGTGTAAACGGAAAGGAATCTTTTATCCAAATATAACACTGATGAAGAAATTTGTTTTACACATTTATTGTCGAACACGTTAACTATCACATTTATACATTGATCTTAACACTCGCCAAACTGAAACTGTTATAATAACTTCTTACTGATCACTTTTAATCCACGTACTTCAACCTTTTGTATAATTAACTTTACAACACTTTAGATTATTCATAATTCTGCTGCGCGTAACTTGTGAATCGATACCCGACGTTTGCCGTACAAATACTTTCGACGAATTGACTGACTGAAGACGACGTGTAGTGTACACAGATTTTTGATGAACTGAACGACTGAAGGCGACGTATAATGTATTGAGATTTTCGATGAACTGAGCATGAAGCTACCTCTAACCTACCCTATTTATACTCCTTCATCCAGATACGCCTAAAGATTATAACTGAGCTGCAATTGGCTAATAAAACGCGCCAACATTAGCGTCTATTTTAATATCCAATGAAAATTATGAATACATATGCTCTAGGGAAACGTTCCAGAATATTCTCAAGGAAAAAACGCGCCAACATTACGTAACTTCCTCGTTTCCAATAATGATAAACAGCTCACCCCCTCGCTGCATTATTGCGCGCTATTATTGACAGTTTCAGTAAGGTCGTATAAACTTACTTATCAACAATAATTACAGTCAAGAAACATCTCAAATCAATGTCACATAAAAATGCATATTCATATTACAATCATTATTTACATTTAAGTAATTTGTGATACAAATTACTGCATCACCTGCTGGGTAGATGACCTAAACGTTCGCATGAAAATTGAATTAATTTTGAATATCCAGCACGTATAATGAGGGGGCGTATACTTACTTGGCTGCAGAGGACCGAAACGTGGTGTGGAGGTTAGAGGAAGGCGTGTGTTTTTTACTGCAAAAAATCCATAACACAAATCTACTCACACATTCCTAGATTTACTTCCCAACTGTTTCTACATTATTAAATATGAAAGTTGGGAGGAGATGTCCACCGATCCAAAGCCCGGCTTACACACGCGGTCCGTTCCTCACGGAATCCTAACTGAGACAGACGCTATCCCCCACTACTCGTGGCTAGCAAAGCTACCAGACAAGAGTGACGTAAACAACGTGTCTGGTAATGGCAATGTAGAACAATAATGTAACCCCCAAATTATTAATACGCCACAATACTTCAGTTTATCGTAATTCGTTGTAGATAACCTATACGTTATATTGGCAACCTTCTGCTTTCTTTGATCTAAAACGTTATTCTTTTCATATACTTTAAATGACAGAAATTATGAATTCAGAAGAAACTAAACTGGAAGAGCCACGTGAAATTACAAAAGCAGCAGAAATAATAACACTAGAAGTACTTATACCCAAAACATCCAGAAAGCACTATGATAATCGTTTCATTGGCAAAACAAGTTGAAAATAATTTCACTGAAAATGACTGCTAGCAAATCAACAAAAGATCTCACACCTCGCTATTTTAACGTCATTTCTCTTGTTTCAGTAAACGCGTTCTAAACGCCATCTGTGTTAGTTTCAGGAATCAATATAATATAATTTATATATTCGAGCGCTGTCTAAAACATAATATATGCCACACGTGTTAAAAATGTTTTTATTTTGCCGGTAGGATTGCAAACCTCGACCTATGGCCTTCGTTTTGCAAAAATTCCTACTTGTAAAATAAAACCCTACTTTTAACCCTTGTACCATAAACTTCTATTATGGTAATTAAGTAATCATTCGTATTCTAACCTAATTTTGGGCCCGGAGTGGATTTGTACACTCTCCTGATCTTCAAGTAATCCCCATTTTAAGGCAAGCGAGTTATACGACCGCAGCAGGGTCGTTAACCGGAAGCAAGTCATCCAGATTATAAAACTAAAAGTAAGTGCTCCAGAGGTCACTGATGTAATGGAGAGTCTTCCTTTGGGATGAACATTTCACCATCACCATCAAGATTCAATAAAGGACATATTTTTATTTCTTGTGTCACAGCCTCGGCCGGCACGCTAAGAGGATTTCGCTCTTTGTGAACCGGTGTGGGACATCATGCGGAGACATTCAGGGTGATTTTCTTTATGGGATGCTGTGTGCGTGACAAGATGAGCGGATCTGTCACGGCGCGAACAGGGGTCAAAATGTGACGACTGACACTACTTAGTTCCAGATAGGGAAAACTTGTCCGGAATCCGACAGCATCTATTCAGAAGATTGTGGCGTTTGGATGACGATGATGACGATGCTTTTTAACATGGTGGTCATTTGCACTCCCGAGCGACTATTAGACTAAAACCTGCTTTTCTCATATCAAAGCCAGTATGAAGACAGAATCCGAACACTTAGTTTACTAACTGCTCCTTGAAACCAAATAAAACCTCTTCAATCAAGCATTCTTACAAAAGCCTATTCTCTTGTTAATACAGATAAATGTATGCAAAAACACTTTTATTATACATTTCCTTATAGGTAGGCTAAAGCGATACACAAGAGTTTTAAAAAGCAGAGTATTATAGATGGCTTTGAAATTCCCTGCTGTTTACATGACCAGGGGAAAAAACGAATAGCGACCTGCCACTTGCAACTACGTCTAGGAATTGGTGAACGCTACAAAACATTTTATTTGACATAAATTGTCTGTTTTAACCAGATCTACATTTTGCAACAGTACAAGTGTTTTTTACTTTTTCTACCACGTACATTGTAGGTAGAGAAGGTATAGCATTCCACCCAAAAGTTCGTTACCGAGATTTCACCGGAATTTTAGAAAAAAGCCCGTTTGCGTGTGAAAAGCATAAACCAAACGAAAAGTTGGATAAATACCAAATATGGTATTTAACCGAGTAGGATGGCTCAGGCAGTTTCGTCTGTGGTCTGCATTCGGGAGATCGTGGGTTCGATTCCCATGGTTGACCTTCCTGATCCATGGGTTTGTTCGGAGGTTTTCCCGGGTCGCCAGGCGAATACTGGGAAGGATTTTTACTTCCTCTGAATTTCCTGTCCCTTCATTTCATCTTATTTCTCATTTCACTTCATCTTTCATCCGTTGGTCTCTTTCAGGGTCGGAACTATCGGCAATAGTGATTCGGTGCAGCGTGACAGGGAAAAACGATGCTCTTTGTGACTCTCCCCGTCCTTTGGCTTTCGGCTAGCTGCCGGGGGTATCCGAACCTTTTGAGGGGTGTTGGACCCTCTGTGCGGGGTTCCGCGGTCTGCCTGTCCGTCTGCTGCGGAATCTCTATCTGGAAAACTTAGTCATCCCGCCATTCCTGTGCGGTCACTCCTGGTTCCGGCAGCCCGGTGTCTCCCCTCGCCTCATCCTTCCTCCCGGGGAAACCCCCTTATGGAGTGTAGGTACAATATCCTCTATGTGAATCAGTGCCGAGTCCCCTCTAAATGCCAAACTTCGTATTTAAGTTCAGTACCTTCAAAGATGCAACACAAACATTTTCAAGAAAACCTCCCCATCCCCAACTATCCTTTACATGTAACATTTTTCGAAACTTTTGATTTTCTAAACAATGGCTCTACACATTTGATTAAAATGCTATATATTAAAGGTGTTTACATGACAAATAAAATGTATACCTGGAATTTTTGGAAATAGCCTGTGAATTCTTCATTTGAAGGAATTTTGAATAATCTTGTATAACTGGTAAACGTTAAGCGATAGACGAAAACGTACTACACAAGAAATGAAAGATCTCTTTAAAACACACAGCTTATTTCAAGCAAGTTTCTTTGTGGCATCAGCCACTTCCGAGATATCCATTATTAATGGTTCGAATTGTTCAATACTTAGCCATTCTTTTAAAGTCCTATCGGTTTTCAGTTGTTTCTCGCGATTGCGTTCAAATATTATAGAATTTTAAGGTCAGCATATAGCGCCCAGTTCTAAAACATTTGACCATAAGCATTCCCTTAGTATCCATAATGAAATGCACCTATTTCCGGAAAGGGTTTTCTCGATAAAATGAAATAGATAGGGAAATAAACTTTCGTAAGAATAATTTATTTACCCATTAATAAGCGATAGAGGTTAGAGAAAGTTATGTGAGTGTAATACATCAGATTTGTTCTATCTCTTATGGTTTAAAAATTTTACAGTTTCATTCAAAATTAAGAGAACTCCACGGGCTATTACAGAGAATTCAAAATAAGTATACATTTTATACATATCTTAAAGCTATGACATTTTAAAAAACATTGCTAGAGAAAAACTATTTTCGAGAAAATAATAAATAATGGAAACTTTTAAATGTAAATCGTAGTTGAGGGAGATTTTTTTAAAATCTTCGTGTCGCATGGTTAGAAGATGCTGAATTTTAGAACAAAGTTTGGTATTTAATTGACTTGTCTGTTTGGGCTGTTATGTTCATTCACACAGACAGACAGATAAACAGACACACACATACAGGATGGATAATTTAAGTCGAGACTGTACAATATCACCAAAACTAAGCGTTGTAGAAAGAGATGTCTTTAATAAAAGTAGCTTTAATATGGGAAAGTATATGCAAAGAGTCGTGTTTTGTTCTGAGGATGTTATGATGGTCATTTTAGGGTCAATTTAATTTTTACTTTCTCTACTACGTATAGTAAGTAGGGGAAGTATTGTATTCCACCCAAAAATTCGATACTGAGATTTCACCGGAAATACATGTTATGAGACCCCCTGAATCCAAAAAATCTGATGTATTACACTCACATGACTTTCTCTACTCTTGTACAAACTATTTTTACAAACGCTTATTCTCCATAGGCTTCATATTAATCGAGATGTTAATCTTATTGCTAATTTTCTTGTAGATGCAAGGGGAATTGGCTTTAAGCGATAGTCAAATCTTTTAAGAGCTGGTTACTATGTGGAGCATTCCATTCTCTTTGTATGTCCAGGACCTAAAAAAATCTGATGTGTTACACTCACATGACTTTCTCTACTCTTGTACAAACTATTTTTTGCAAACGCTTATTCTCCATATGCTTCATGTTAATTGAGATATCGAGATGTTACTCTTATTGCTAATTTTCTTGTAGATGCAAGGGGAATTGGTAGGTTTTAAGCGATAGTCAAATATTTTAAGAGCTGGTTGCTATGTAGAGTATTCCATTCTCTTTGTATGTACAGGACAAAAAATGAATAACAAATTTGAGAAAAAGTATAAGTATTGGAAAATTTAAGGAAATAACAAGCAATATCTCGAAAATGATTCAGTCAACTAAAAAAATGTATATGACATAAATTGTGTATTTTAACGGGATCTACATTTTTGTGCAGTAAAATTTTGTCTATCTCTTATGGTTTACCGGTTAAGCAAAAGTGGTTCACAATGAAGAATACCTTTGGAGACATGCCCAGAAAAATACATACAGACTTTTTCTCTAAAAGCTCTTTTGAAGGGTTCAGAAACCTCAAAACTTGTATTTCCGGCGAAATGATTGCAGCCAAGAAGGTTGAAAGATGCAATTTGATCCATTAATACACTGTAAGACAATTGTATGTTTAAATGCTCGCTTTCATTCTAGATTTGAATTTTGATTTCTGTGTTACATTAATTATAACTATAAAAGGAAATTACTTCACATTACAGCATCTTTTGGTTGGCTGATAGCTTGGAAACAAAGGTCTGAGCGGCGGTTGAAACAGATTACTATCACAGACCGTCGCTCTGAAAAAAACCGTAAAGAAGCGGAGAATCCGGACTTTAACGGGCAATTTCTAAACGGCTCTGCTTAAACAGGAATCAGATAGCTCCACACATTTACGACTCAAATAAATTATGTGAAAGTTTCATTACGCTCTCTTAAACTATTACTGGCTACTTAAAACGTATGTTGTGCTGGTACAGTCTTATGAAATTATATTGACCAAACAACTGTAGAAAATGCTCATGGAAACACTTTTATTTTATTTAAGTAAGCAAGTAGTAATTTATTGTGATACTACAAGCACAAATTCTTGATACAAGGAGAATAATAATAATACCAACATAACCCATAAACAAGTTTTACAATTAAATTATACATTTAACTTTCTTGCTTCCACAATGAGTTGCTGTAGACCCTGGGGCCCAAAAGACCCAAACCCTATGGTTGCCGAGCTTTTGGGTCCTACTTACAGCTTAAAATTCGATACCTACCATTATTTAACTTTCTTCTTCATTTGCTGACTAATTTTCCTCAGTCATTTGGCTCTTACTCTACCTAAAAGGTTTCTAAATTCTATTATGTTTTCCTTGATTTTATATTCATAAGCTTTTTTCCCTGAATTTCCTTTGGTAAATTTGACCACCCCATTATTCCAAATCTCTGCCTAAGTATCCTGGTTTCCTCACATTCCAAAATTATGTGCCAATTGTCATCTTTCCTGTTACACAAAGGGCATTCCTCTATATCGTTTTCTATTCTTGAATCTTTCAGTTTCATAACCCCACTTCTAGCCCATGCAAAGTCGTCTATCGCTGCTTTGTCACAAATGTAAACATAGTTTTTCCTGCTCCAGTCCATTTTCATTCCTCTGTATTTATTTTATTTGCTAACGAGCTAATACAAAATTACAATTGGTTTGTCTGCTGAAATACAGCCCTGCCCACTCATTCAGTAGAAAGATTTAATATTACTAAAGCTCAGAACTTGGGACCCGGTGTGCCCTGTAGTCAACTGGAGCTACACCTATAACGACGCTAACACAACGTGTGCTCACAATCAATGACATATTGGTCGGCCACGATAAGAATGCGTATGGTGGGAAGAGGAACTAAACGGTTACGAAGCAAATGGGTAGGACATTAGAAGGACGGCCAGGTAAAGAAAACATCCGCAGTTCCAAGTTGCATTTACAATACTCTGCCCCACTCCAGGATATCTACACGGAGGTCCTCAACATCGGATCCCGCATCTCTCAACAGGAAGAACTCATCACGTCACTCACCACCGCCGTCAACTCTGAACATCATCTCCGCCGACAAGCCGCCATCGAATCTGGACTACAAGATCTGCACGCCATCACCGCCGCCAACTCTGCCAATACTGAACATCAACTCCCCCGACACGCCGCCATCGAATCTGGACTGCAAGATCTGCACGCCATCACTGCCGCCTTCTCATCCACAGTCAACACATTCACCACCAGCTGCCTGCAGCGATTAGACGACACCAGTTCCTCAATCATTGGCCTGGGCGAATCCATCGCCTCTCTGCCACAGAAGACAACACCGCCAGCTCCAACTGACTGCCAGGAGGGGCTTAAGTTCACACTCAACGGTCTCACGGAACTCGTGAAAGCCCTGATCACGACGACGGCCGAGTGGACTCCTGTACTCTCGGATCTGAGGAGTGGTCATAAAAAACTACGCCTGATGCAATCACAACAGAGCCATATGATATATGGTACCAGACCCTTCCGACAAATGAGCCCCTCTCGGGGCCGCTCAATTACTCCCGGGCGGCAGTCAGGGCCCTGGCACGGTCATGGCTGTTTCCCGGACATTTCTACACCCTCTGCCAGCGAAACAAGCTGACAGTTACCTTCCGCTTACTATCGGGGGTGCTCAGCGGAACCCCAACAGCTTTCCTGATTTCTCCTATCAACTTCCCTCTCCATAAATTCTCTTTCCTACACCCGTCCACTACCCCCCCCCCAAAAAGAGCGATGCTATTGTAAACAAGGGGAGTGGACTCAACCCGCCACGTGTTTGGCGTACATATGTACAGGTAAGTTTTGCAACAATGTGTATCAGCGCCAACTTCTTGACAATAACTCGAGTAAGACATTGCCAGTAGCTTATTAAATCGATGTGTTACAGAATTAACATTATCGTGTAGTAGCATAAGGTTACTCTTCTGGGTTTCTCTCTTAAGCACTACGAAACAACGAGGGATCGTTTGTTTCTCACTACTTCTTAAGGTTTGCCTCGGCTGTGTTTTCTTTTCGGCCTTCTCCATGATGATAAACTGGCCCTTTTAAGTTGCATACAAGTTCTGGGCTTGCGAAGTATGCGAGAGATGTAGGAAATACAAGGATAAGTCAATACGTATCCGCATACTATTTTTAATTTTTTATAGGTTGGCTGTATCGGTTTGTGCGCGCGCACGTCGACATGTTGTTCCTTTGTCTCCGCTTGTGGAATGATAATATTTATGAAGCTGACGATAATAGTCCATTTATGTAACGAAACTTGTTGACTACCAGAGTCCTATCAATTTTATTGTTTTATTATTGTTATAATATTATTAATTGTGTTATTATATCTCGGAAAACACAACAAAATAACATCCTATTTAATAATCATTTATCCATCAACAACATTCAGTTTTTCGAGGTATCTCGCGCAGTTCGGCAGGTTATGCACGCTATTCCCTAATCGATAACGATAGTTTTATACTTTGTCTCCGTGTCTAATATTTGACACAAATATTGTGGCCGTTTTGAATTTAAACGCTACAGATAACTCATTTCTCACTCACCTCTCCTTCTACAAGTTGAGTGGCTAATCATTACAGTGGTCTAGCCTGTTTACACTAGTAAGAATAGAATTAATTGAGAAAGTCTAAAGTGATTGCCACCAACAGGACATTACTTGGATACATTTGTTAGTTGCAACAGATACTTTTGTTCATGCACGTTTAGATGTAATAATAACCACAACACTAATATAAGTTATCAGAATGGAGGTGCAACTACTAGGAAGGTAACGGGACTGACCCCCAAGCATTTGTTCCGAACAGTCAAATTCGGGTATACTGGATTTAATTAACAAATGTTTGCCATTACACAACATAAATCATCATATCCAGCATGAATACACAAAACTTCTATTCTTATAAATTTTCAGAAACCATTATGTTATTACATGGGTTCACACAAATCACGTACTTATGCAGAAGGGGAGATAAGGTAGATTGTCTTAACATAAATACCTAACGTATTTGCCCCAATTAGCTCCGCCTCTATAGCTCTTCACGTCAAGTCTGCCTGGTCATTAAAAATACGAGTATGAAATAATTCCCGTGATGCTGAAAAGTAAGTCCCCCTACAAAATATACATAGATAAACTTTAAACACATTAACAGTTTACATAAACTCTGAACAAACTAATAATTTAGGTAAACGCTAGACAAATTCATAATTTAGATAAATTCCGAACCACTTAACAATTTGGATAAGGCTTTAACAAAGTGACAAGAATTAAAAGCAATTAAATGTTGCCTGAAACTGCTAAAGCAACTCGCACACTACATAAGAAAATCAAATGATCAGGCCAAAACAGAGATAGATACAAACTTAAATATAAATCACGTCTATGGCTCCGCAAAATATCACATTGTAATGCCAAAATGCTTATCGAAAAATGGCAACAGAAAAACCCGGAAGAATAATCCAGTCAGTAAGCAGAATCGAACTCCTTGAGCCAGGTGAACGGTGATCGAACCTAGGCACCGAAAATAACCGACATAGCACATTCGGTGAATAATGGAAATACCGGCGGTAAAGAAAACCGCTCAAGGCAGCTGCAGAAAGTATTTGGTATTCGTTGACACAATAAGAAAGAAACTTAGGTGTGATCAGCACATATTATTACTATACACAGTAGTTGTCGTAGTAGTAGTAGTAGTAGTAGTAGTAGTAGTAGTAGTAGTAGTAGTAGTTTTGCTACTGGTTTATTTTATGTTCTTAGTTTTAAAAGGGTTAAATTTTTACGAATACAATTACAATAAAATTTCATTACAGATGATTATTATTATTATTATTATTATTATTATTATTTATTCACCAAGATTTCGACCATTTGGCCTTTTTAGACTTGAGACTGACTTGCTCAAATGTCCGATGAGTAACTCTCGCTCTACAGGGTAACTAGGTTTATCACTTCGGAATGTTGACTGCGATTTGCGTTGATTCACACTTTATTGATCACTCACTTTACAGGCAAGAATGTGTTCTCGGAGCGAGGCTAACTGAAGGCTTTACGGGAATAGTGGCGTAAACTTATTTTCCCGTTCACTAAATAAAAACAAAACTTGCTCCCAATTATACACGGCGATTCAAATATTTAAATGCTCCCGAAATAAAGGTATTTTTAATTAAGTTATCACGCTCACATCTTGAACACGTGCTCGTGGGAGCGTCGATGGACATATGTACACTCGCCGAAGTCAACAAAATACTAAAGAACGAGCTTCACGTTTCTTCCAATTTTGACCCACGCGCTACGGGGTTTACATTTAGACTCAAACCCAGCCAGTATGGCGCTATGCAGAGCTTGGCTTCTCTTTTGTGTAGCGGGTGGTAACCACGTCAAGGGATCCAAAAGCTTGACTTACCCCTTTCGAATTCACGGAAACTCGCTGTTAGCCTCACTCAGAATCTAAATTATATTTATGAGTAATGAAATACTGCCTTAGATTGAAGATGTTAAAAATAGTCATGGCATCTGTATAAGGGTCTTCCTCTGACCCTCTGGAAAATAGGAACTTTATTAACCTGATGCCTTTTATTATTATTATTATTATTATTATTATTATTATTATTATTATTAGTATTATTATTATTATTAATTTTGTTGTATAATGGCTGATGTGGCCCTAGTGGTAAAACCATCGTTAAATAAATGGTTTATCGCTTAGGCTTATTAATATCATTATGATTAATAATAGCTTAAAGGTCAACTAACAAGATCATATAGAGCTTGTCGGCAGCTTTTAACTCCGCCCATTTTTTTCTGGATGGTCTAAGCAACTTGCCAAGCA
Organism: Deroplatys truncata; assembly: GCA_030765065.1. Classification (NCBI taxonomy): domain Eukaryota; kingdom Metazoa; phylum Arthropoda; class Insecta; order Mantodea; family Mantidae; genus Deroplatys; species Deroplatys truncata. Next base: position 50,505,759 of record CM060985.1, read on the forward strand.
AGTGGCTAGAATTGTGTAAATGGGAGGTAGAAACATGAGGTTTGGAAAAATTGGAGTACATGTTTCTATGTGAACTTAAATCCCATCGTTATTATATAGATATTTTTTCTGCTCGCAAGTGTACGCTAAAATTCCGCGCTGAATATGGATGTTTTGAGAGGCTGCATTTTACAAGCAAGTAACAACAAAGGAGCAAGAAAGCCTGTCATGCAGCACGTGTTCCTCGACACAAGCCTTCTTAATGATAATCTTCTAGCTGACCGAGCCAGCGAGCGAGCGATTTCAATAGGTCTTTTTATTTATAAAGTGCCCCCCTCACAATACACGATACGTCCGTTAAATGTGTGTGCAACCATCTGTAGCTCGACCCAATCTCTGTAGCAGTACGTTTCAATGCTTATAGCCTCACAAATATTTGCCAGGACTCTGTTAACTGATGCTATGTATTAAGGGAACCAGGAAAGGAATGGCTTATACGGACTGGAGTAAAAACAGAAGTAACTTACCCTTCAATGATAATAATAATTGTTCTTTCACATACACCATATGTAGGTGAAAGTTAGAGAGGTAGAATCAGACTAAAATCTTCCATGCTATAGCACTTTGAAGTTTCAGTCTGTTTCTACCTTTCAAACTTACCCTTCATTTAAATTGAAAAGTATAACAGTGTTGAAAAGATGTTTCGTTCATACCTTTAGTAACAACTTTTACTTTCTCTGCCACTTATAGGTAGAGGACTACCTATCAGTATTATACTAAAAACTGAGGCAGTATTTTTAACACTTAAATCATTTCAGTCAAATTATATAATATGTAAATTCAATAACAGCCCGCCTTGAAGCAATATGTGTATGTAATATTTTGTAAAATGTATGTAACAGTCATTGCATATGCTTATATTATTGTAAACATGTTCAATAATGTTATGTGAATATATTACGTAATTTAATAATGTAGGAGCTGTGAGAAATAGGTCAAAAGTTGCTAACAATCAGGTAACAATGAGGTAACCTTGAGGCAATAATGAGTAAGAATGTTTAAATGTTACATGTAATTCTTGGAAGCAATAATGTAATTTTGAGACAGTTTAAAAAAATAGCCAATCAACAACCAGAAAAAGCTTTAGTTACATGTAGGTATTCTATTGGAGTAGGATTAGCCAATCAGAGACTTGAAATACAAAAATTTACAAGTTTAGATGGTTGAAATCTGTTCAGTTGCCTGCAGACAGTGCTCATAACTGGATGCGTTGCTTGTGTGTCCTCGAGAAGTATAATACGTATTCGTGTGGGACAAAAAATAGTTTACGTGTTAAAAAGTGCAAGTATTTAATTTATATATATATATATATATATATCAGCGAAGTGTTATTTAAATCCTGTCAAGCATTAATAAAAGGAGTGAAGTAAAGTTATAATCTATGTAAGCCTACATTCTTGTTGCACCACAACGCTGCAAAGAGAAACCTCTCTCTAACAATAATACTGACGCAGCCGAGGCAAACATAAATATTTAATACTTAAATAAACAGTAAAATTACAAAGTTAATATTTTTGGGTCAAAGGCCACCTGAAAGTGCATTTGGGGCGAAGGCTACCGGAAACTGTTTACTATACGTGCGGTTGCAACAACTATAAGTTTGGTTTCCCAACAGTTGAAATTATAATACAACTCCTACTTCAAATCGGTTTTTCCATACGTGGGGCTAATAAAATACTCCTTTCTAAAATTGACGCCCAAAGCGTGGGGCAAATAACAAAATAACAAACCAATTTCTGAAAACCGATATCGAGATTTCACCGGAAGTACACTTTTGAGATCCCCTGAAACCGCAAGTGCGTGGAGGGCATAACTAAAAGCTGATGTTACATTTACATGACCTTCTCTCTCACATATACTCTTGTTATTCCAAAAATAAATAAATAAATGAATAGCATTTACAAGCTGAGAAAAGTATAAGTATTTGAAAATTCAAACCAATAACAAGGAATATTTCAAAAATTGTTAACGCTACGGCTTGATATAAATTGTGTGGTTTAAACGAGATCAACAAGAGCTATCTCTTACGCTACAAATTAACTATGCAAAAGTCATTCAGAATAAAGAGGACTTCACAGGCTATTCCTGGAAAATTCAAGATATAATTCTATTTATCAGTAAGTAGTATTTTAACCAAAATCGTTGGAGCCATTTTTAAAGAAATTTAAATTAACAAATTTTCCACATAAAGTGTAGTTCTGGCTGGATTATTTTCCTGAAAAACTTCGTGTCCCATCCTTGAAAGACACTGAACTTAACACCAAGTTTGAAATTTGGTACTTATGGTTTACCAATTACACAAATCTCATTCAAGATGAAGGACTTCACGCACTATTTCTAGAAAATTCAAGATATAATTTTCTCGTTAATTAAAATTATTAGAGCCATTTATGAGATTTTTTTCCATGTAAAGGTTAGTTTGTGGTAGAAGTATTTTGTTGGAAATCTTCGTGTTGAATTTTTAGAACACACTGACCTTAAATACCAAGTTTGAAACTTGGTACTTAACCGACTGTGCGATTTTTAGTTATGCTGTTCACAGAGACAGACAGACACAGACAGACCTTGTTCTAGAAATGCTTTCTTTGGATTCAGGAAATCTCAAAACACGTATTTCCGGTTGAAATCTCGGTATCAACTTTTTAGGTGGAATACAATATTTGCTCTACTTACTATAGGTATCTGGTGGAGAAATTTGGATGAATACCACACTTGGAATTTAAGTTTGCAATGTCCAAGAAAGCGACACAAGATTTTCAAGAAACAGCTCCGTCCCACAATGCAAAATCAGAGGGAATATTTCTAATTTTCTAAAATGTAGCTAATAATTTTTATTAAAATATACATATTTGATACGAGGAACAAAATGTACATTTTGAATTATCTGTTAATTACTTATTTAAACTATCATTATCACTATAGCTATCATAGCTATAGTGCTGTAAAATATGCATTACAGTGTTTACAAAGACCATTTCATAAAATCATTAATTTTTTCTGAACTTCTGCTTGTTCCACAAAACGCAAGGCAAACAATGATAATAAGTTTTGTGTTATTGATAGTGCCTTAATTCAATATTTCCCGCTAAGATTTGGATACAAATGTGTAGTCTTTCTTACCTTTTATGCTTTTAATCCCTCGTCTGCTGTCACTCTGTTGCTAAGGCTTCGAATTTCTATAAAATGTTTATTTTAATACGCTTTCTTTTCGCTGACATGTTAAAACATAAATAAACCACAATGACCGACACCAACAGTAAAGCAAGAGTGTTCCTCCACAATGAATGCGTGTACAAGCACTTAATACTTGTTATAACGGTACAATATTTCTTTATATATCAAGAGAGATTATTTAGTGGATATCATACTATGTATGGCAACCAATCAGAGGGTAAGACGGGGTATGCATTCTCGCCTGTCCTTTTTTATTTGTGCATTGATGCCGTCATAAGAAGAGGCCTGATAACACTTGACGAAAATTCTATTATAAATAAAAGTAATTTAAACACCCTATTTTTGCAGATAACCAAGTAACATTTGCAAACTCTGAATGCCATTTACATAAAGCAAGTTTTAAACTAAGTGTAATTGCAAAACAGTATAACTTAGAAGTACCCACAGAAAAATGAAGTCATGGGTTTCGAAAGAAAAATACAAAAATAATAAAAATAGTAGCAGACAATAAAATAATTGAGCAACTCTCCAGTTTCAAATATAGGATGTATAACCTCAAGTTTAGTAATTAAATAAAAATGATAGTAAAATAGAGAAATAATTGCAATAAATAATTTCCGTGTATTAAATCAAGGTATAATGTAATAAGGTTGAGTCAAAGGAAAAGGTTATTAGCGAGTCAGGTTAACATGTCCTAAGTAACAGCCGAGGTAGCGAATGCGTTAGTATAAAAGCTCTTGAAATGCAGTTAAGGAGTGAATTCAGTACATTTGAACAGTCACGTAGGTATACAAGAATTTTGTGAAAGAGAAAGGAAATGAAATTCTGAGGTTCAAGAGGGTACCCCATAGCAACATGGTAACAGTGTCGCATTTGCATATGTAGAAGTTTTTAAGTATTGGAGCGCATGTGAAGTAACGTTGGTGGGGTAGTTCTAAAGTAGGCGGAGCTTAAGTAATTAAAGAGCATGTATTGCTAAATGTACTCTTTCCTTTCTTTTCTTGCGGGTACAGCTTTAGGCGCTTATAGTCTTGTACGGTGATCGGCAATTTGCAGCACCTAAGACCACGGTGGTTTATCAGTTACTTAGCGGTAGCCGCGGGGGTTTTTACCGGTAAGTATTTTAGCGACTAACGGCAAATTACGTTTCTAGTTTCTTTTATTGCGAAAAGTTGTCTCAAACAGTAGAAGTGACGCTGCAGAAGTTAGTACATATAGTAATTCAATTGTTATAGTTTCTAGTGATACGATTCATAATAATCAGTTTCATTCTTTATCTTCAAACGGTCGGCAGTTCGCTTCAGTAGCTCAAATATTAGATCACATTAAATTTCCCAGTCAGTTTAAATTAGTGTTATCCTTTCAAAATACGCCTACGCATACCCTGAGAGAAAGATCTCATAGCCAAACACTGTAGCAGTCGGTAGCGGAATCAACAGCAGATATTGAAGCAAAGGGTACGGATTGATATATTCACATAGATTTCTCTACCCTCTATCGTTTACTAGTGGGTATACAAACTATTCCTACTAAAGCTTATTTTTCTGTCTCCTACATTTAAATCCAAATAAGCCTTTGCAGAAATAGCTAGGTTACACATTTCGTTACAATATAAAGAGAACAGCAATAGTCAATTGTTTAAGAAATGGATGCTATATGCTGGCCTTAAAATTCCATTGTTTCCATGGAATTGTGAGAAACAAATGAATGTTGGCAGGACTTAAGAGAATGACCAATAAATGAAGAATTATTCGAACTTTTAATGAAATGGCTTATGCCACAAAAAACTTGTTTGAAATAAATTGTGCGTTTTAAAAGATATGTACTTTTTTGTGTAGTGCGTTTTCGTCTAACATTTACCGGTTATACAAGATTATACAACATTTCTTTTAAATGAAGTGGACTTCTCAGTCAGTTCCAGAACATTCAAGATATATGTTTTATTTGTAATATAAATGTCTTTAATATGTGGTATTTCATTCAAAATTGTTGGAGCCATTTTTGGAAAACAGAAAACTTCAAAAATTTTCTCATTTAAAGAGGGGTCTGGGGTGGGAGAATTTTCTTGAAAATCGTCTCGGAAGGTACTGAACCTAAATACCAAGATTTGTATTTATCCGAATTTTCGTCTTTGAGTCATGCTGTTCACACACACACACACACACACACACACTTTTTCTAAAAAATGTTTTTTTATTCAGGGATCTCAAAACATGTATTTCCGGTGAAATCTCGATATCGAACTTTTGGGTGGAATACAATACTTTCCGTACTTATTATACGTAGTAGACAAAGCAAAAAAAGGCTTCAGAATTGCCGCCTCATCATGGTGTTTCCCAGCTTCAATACTTCCCAAATTCTAGTCAGCATATATCGTACAAGCCCAGAGGACGAAGAGCGAGAAAATATTGGAAAGACAAATTTTAAAACTTTGTGAAGTCGGAACGGGATAAAAAGGTCCAAACCGTGTATTGATGATAATAATGATGATGTGGGGCAGTATTTTAACACTTGAATAATTTAAATTAAATTATATAATATGTAAATTCAATAACAGCCTCTCTTGAAGCAATATATATGTAATAATTTGTAATATGTATGTAACAGTAATTGCATATACTTATATTATTGTAAACATGTTTAATAATGTTATGTGAATGCATTACGTAATTTAATAATGTAAGAGCTGTGAGAATAATAAGTTTAACGTTGCTAACAATGAGGTAACAATGAGGTAACCTTGAGACAATAATGAGTTTGAGAGTTTAAGTGCAACTAATCATGATTAGAGCAACGATAATGTAAATTTTGTGACAGTTTAAAATTAGCCAATCAACAGCCAGAAAAAGCTTTAGTAAAAGCAGGTATTCTATTGGGCTAGGATTAGCCAATTAGAGATTTGAAATACAAAAGTTTACGGGTTTGGATGGTTGAAATGTTCAGTTGCTTGCAGACCTTGGTAGTGACCAGATGGAAGATGTGTTCTCTAAAGAAATATTACGTATTCGTGTGAAACGAAAATTATGTATACACGTTTACAAAGTGCAAGTATTAAATAAAAGAATCTCACAGCTCTTAATATCAGTGTAGTGCTATTTAATTTGTGTCAAGGATTAATAAAAAGAAGTGAATTTGAACTTAAAATCTGTGTAAGCCTACATTCTTTTCGCACCACGCCCTGATTAAGAGAACCGTATCTCTAAAGTAATACTGAAGCAGCCGAGGCAAAATCAAACATAAATAATATCTATAGAACCAGCTTAATAACAAAGTTAATAGTTAATATTTTTTAAAACTTGGAGCGTAACAACAAAAATACATCTTCAAAATCGGCAGCATACGTAGCAGCATTTTACGTAACAAACAATCTTCTTCAAATCAACGCCCAAAGCGTGTGCAAACTTAAAAAACTAACACTTTCTTCAAATTGGCTTCCCAAGTATGAGGCTAATAAATAAATAAATAAACAGTAAACAAAAATAACCACTTCAGATGATATTTCTTAGAATGCGGTTTAGGGGTGTGGGTTAACTGCACACAATAGCAAGCACATTTATTGTAATTTAAGATTGGGATATAAGAACAATGGCATGTCACAGCAAAGTTAGAAGGCGCTAATTTGAGCATCTCGTACTTTTTCGTTCGTTCTTTCTTGCTGATGTTTCTCTCTCCCTCTCTCTCTCTTTTTCTTCCTTGCCCCGCTGTCTTGATTAAACGCAGTTCCCTTAAGCCAGGTTTTACTACAGTTGGAAAACCATTCTGTTGGCCATTTTAGAACTACTGTTATACAACCTTTTGTAGAAATTCTCTGTCGATAATTACGATAATTCATTGGGTTAACCTCAATAAACCTTTTTTAAAACCTAATTCAATAATGTACACAGTAGTTGAATGAGTGGCACTATACAATAAATAGCAAACTGCGGTTACTACAACAAAGCAAGGAAGGGGAACTGGATGACATCATCGGAGTTCTTCCCCCGTTCCAAGAAGAAAGGCAAACACGGAAGTGGTCCTCTATTGTGCCTGTCCTTCCTTTGAGGTTTCATCAATAGTACCTTGATTGTGTATTTACTTACGTATATTCAGGTTACTGAAAATTCCTTCAGTTTTTTTTACATTTCTAGCAAACCGGTTTAGCTCTGTGGGAAACCAAATGCGTACGTACATAACCCATTGTTGAAGTCTTGCAAAAACTCATCTAAACTGTCTTCAACATCTGGTCTGTCGTTAATGACCACCTTGATCCAAGGTACAAATTAGCCTGTCACGTCGAAGATTTTTCTTCATGACCTGATTCAACAGTTGATCAAACTAAAACGAGACTATGACTATGTGGTAGTCAGGAAAACGTGGGAACAGGACATTATCTCGACAGTTTTCATAAACTTTCAGTGGTCCCAGAAATAATGCATAGAGTTGTACAATTTCTTCAATCGCATATCATTTAATCACTATCGCTCAAAATAATTTCTTGGAGTTCTAAGACTATTTCCTAATCGTATGGGCTATAGAAAACACTGGGGCCCTGGCTTCATTCAGACCATTTATGATGAGTAATCCAATGAGATAATCCCATGATGAAATTCTTTACCTCGAATGGGATTTATTAAGACTATTTCATGAATAAAACGTAACAGATTATATAAACAATAATTTCTTTCTTACTTGAGTAGTTTGTAATCAATCGCCATTGTGTCATCTGATCGTGTCTTACTAAATAAACAATTGAATGTGTTGCGGAATACTAACCAATGCTACCAACAGTGGGAATGAAAAAATAGTTAACTTAAAAGTAAACTAAAATAAAAACAGAATAAAGACACATATTTACTTTCTCTACTACGTATAGCAAAAAGGGGAATTCAATACCGAGACTTCATTGGAAATACATATTTTGAGGCCCCCTGAATTAAAAAAAACATTTTTAGTAAAAGGTCGTGTGTGTATGTGAACGTCCGATAAATACCAAATTTGGTATTTAAGTTCAGTACCCTCCAAAGATGCGACACGAAGTACCTATGCTGTGTGTACACCGTATTGAACGCCAAAACAAGTGATTTGGGTATCAGAAATGAAACTTCATGGCAGCAACACCACTTTTTAGATTTAGGACTCCTGTAAACATTGGATTGGATTAGCTACGAAGGGGACGTGGCACTGATACACATAGGAAATATTGTACCTACGCCCCTCGAGGAGGCGTCCCCGGCAGGAAGGATGAGTCAAGAAGAGACACTGGGCGGCCGGAACCAGGAGTGACGGCACGGGAATGGCAGGGTCCCTACGTTTTCCAGATAGCGAGTCCGCTACTTAAGGCTGCAGCCCTTGAGACGATAGCTACAATTTACCCTCCATCAGAATGGCTTCACGTCTATACGGATGGCTCGGCCCAAAATGATTGTACAGGCTCGGGCTATTGTTCTGCTTTGGGTAGTAGAGCCTTTCCTTTAGGTAAGATGAGGAAGAATTTCGACCGGTGAGGCAGCTATCGCCTTAGTATCAATGAATGTACAGTGTAAAATGGTCTTTTTATCCGACTCCACTTCAGCCATTCAGGCTTTCTGCTCGCAAGGAAACCAACATGAGGACGACCTGGTCAAGATCGAATGCCAAGACAGACTGTATAAACTGCAAGAATTGACAAAAGTTCGTTTGCAATGGGTCCCGGGCCACTGCGACCTTGACGGAAATGAGAAAGCCAACGCTTTAGCCAAGGAAGGGTGCTCAATGGAGCGGCCAGTTGTACCAATGACATACTCAAACAACAACATAACGAAAAGGGTGGTGTAATGTTTTAGTGAAATCACAAATACAACTTGGTAGCTAGTGGCCTACATAAACAGTACGTAAGTAATGCCTTCATCGTCCAATAAGCGTTTCGCGGACGCTTATTAAAAAGCACACCATGTTTATGCCACATGAATTACGCGACATACAGCGAAAGTGAAACCTATTTACGCGCTGACCTACTTCTGGTTTTGAAAGGGATAGTCCCGCTCCCACTACCAGCTACTGGTCGCTACCAACTACACGCTGCAACGTTGCCAGCATGCGCGTTTTATGTTATCGAAAACCGCAAAAAAAAATCTCACAGAAAATGATTATGGAAAAAAATTGAAAGACACAAAATATGTTCCAAATAATGAGATCTGTGGCTGGTTTAAATTAATGTAATGACTTTCTTTCCACCCGGTATAAAACATTGTGCTCATAGTCATGCAGTACTGCTTTCTTCCTTCAAGAAACGAGGTTGGAGATTATTCAGACGAGTTGCTCGCCTTATAATTTAACAATGGCAGCGGAAGCTCTGTGGTTGCACCTTTATGATCAAATAATAGTACCGGGTTCCAGCAACAGTGATTTTTGTTGAAAAACCAGCTCTGTGTAAGACACACAGACGTGATGAGGCAATTGCTTTACTGTTTGCTTCTATTCAGATCCAGTTTCGTTCCAGCTTATGGCAAGGTAGTTATAATTTATACATTCTGCTCCAAGTTTCTTTCATTCTCTTCCATGCGGCTTTGCAGTGAAAGGGTAAAGGATACCACAAAATCCCTCGATGTATACACTCATTAAACGTGGATTTCAGGATATCATGAATTGAGAATTTCTGTTTACTAAGTACTTAAACGAAGAGTTGGAATGCTAGAGCTAACACGCCCTATGTCTACGGAGCGAGATGGCTCTGCTGTAATATGTGACTCTCGCATTCGGGAGGTCTCGGATTCGATTCCTGTTGGGCCAAACGCTTTGGCGTAGTTTCTTTTGTCGTGGGTAGGCGAATCCTGCGGTGGTTCTCCTTCTACCACGACCTACCTGTCCATTTCCTTTCATCTGTTTCATATTATCGGTTGGGTTGTAGGACCAAGCGACGGCGGTTGGTGTGTTGCGGTAGGACGGTGATATTTGAACTTTGGAAAGTAATCTTCCTGGTGTTTGGAAGGACTGTTGGGCCCCTTTCTTCCTGGGAGTGTCTCGCCCATTCCCGGGAACCCCAGGTTTCGTATGGCTAAAGTGGAGCTAGCCGGCGTCTGTATTGGTGTCATGTTGGAATCGTTAGGGACCCCATACTTGCTAGCGCAAATCGTCGTTCGGATCTCGTCGCCCTTCATCCCTTCCTGCCAGAGGTCACGTTGGAAGCACAACTATGGCTTACGTGCGGTGTTGTGCTCCAGGTACTGGATGACCCTCTGTCAGATTACTCCTTTTGTTTTCGTTTTGTAATAGTAATATTCACCTTCTTTCTCTTTTTTTACTTTCTCTACCACGTACCTATAGGCTGAGAAGGTATTGCATTCCACCCAAAAACTTGATACCGGAATTTCACCGAAAATGCATGTTTTGAGCCCCCTGAACAAAAAAACAGTTTTGAAAACATATCTGTGACTATGTGTGTGTGCGCGCGGGTGTATGTAAACAGCATAACTCAAAAACGAAAATTCGGCTAAACACCAAACCTGGTATTTAAGTTTAATATCTTTCATGTATGCGACACAAAGATTTTCAAGAAAATCCCTTCACCCCAACTACCCTTTACTTGGAACATTTTTAAAAAATTTTGATGTACTAAAAACTGGCTCTAACGATTCTGTTTAACATATATTAAAGATACTTACATCACAAATAAAATGTATATCTTGAATTTTCTGGGGTAGCCTATGAAGTCCTCTTCAGTAGGAAGGAATTTTGAACAATCTTGTACAACTGGTAAACGTTAAGCGACAAACGTAAACGTACTACACAAAATATGTAGAACTCTTTAAAACACACAATTTATTTAAATTACTTTTTTGTGGCATAAGCATTTCTGAGATATCCGTTATTAGTGGTTCGAATTGTTCATTACTTGGGCATTCTCGTGAAGTCCTGTCTACAGTAGTTGCTCGCGATTGCCTCTAAACAGGCCAGCATATAACGTCCAGTTCTTATACATTTGACTATCGCTGTTCTCTTTGTATTTATAACAAAATGTGTAATGTAGCTATTTCTGCACAGGTTTATTTGAATTAAAATGTAGCAGATAGAGAAACAAGCTTTAGTAATATAGTTTGTATACCCTCTAATAAAGATAGAGGGTAGAGAAAGTCATGTGAATGTATCATCAGATTTTTCTTTAGAAGCGGAGGGGCTAGCCACTGCTCCAGTGAGGATATTGTATCTACGCTCCCACAAGGGGACGCCCCCGGGACTAAGCTGAAAGTGAGGGGAGACACCGGGCGGCTGAAACCGGCACAATGACAGGCTCCCTATAGTTTTCAGAATCTCTTCACTTTGTTTCTGATATTTTACTTTCTCTATCAGTTTAGGGGACCTAGGACAGATTTTTTAGTGAAAATGGCCAAAATCTTCAATTTTTTGTTTTCTGCAAAAATTAACTCTTTATAATGTTAGTCAAACATTTAAATGCATTTTATGCTGATAAGCACCTTTTTAAAGGGTTTGGTAGCCATTTTTAAAAACCACTGCACGGAAATTTAAATGCCTGCCACGCCCATTTTTGTTCTCTCTTGCAAAATAGTTACTTTCTTTCCAAAAAAATCATTCAAATTTGCACCATAGTCAGTGTGTATTGGTTGTTGCTTCCATCTGGTGTTCATTACTGTAACTACAACAAAACTTCATCTTCATAAGAGTTCAAAATATAGCCGATTTTTTTAGAAACAAAATATACAGCCGTCTCACACCAGTAAAGTATATTTTTATTATAGTATTTAAATATTTTAAGAATTTATTTGTAACATTTTATCTGTTTTATAAGTTTTAAATAATTATGTGTTATGTATACATGCAGCTTGGTTTTGTGAGGTTATTACTGTCAGTGTCTTTCAAGTTTATTTATTGGTAATTGAAATGCATACACTAAGTGCAAGTTGGAGGAAACCCACAGGTAGGATGAGTAAAAGGAAGCTAAAGACTCTTAAAAATATTGAAAAAAGATGGAAAGGTGTTCCCAAAGAAACTATAGAATCACAACCTGGCCCATCAACATTGCCATATGATCACAAAAGTATTTTATCTGATTCAAATAGTAGTACAGAAATTTCAGATTCTACTTCTGTTGTACATAATACATCACCCACACATACCAGTACACATGAAATAATTTCTGCCAGTGACAAAAAGCTCAGATATTTTGAAACACCACTTACACAGCCTAACCTATATGAAAATAAATACATTTTAATTCACTCACAAGTTCTGAATGAGTTATGTGGCAATATAGTATGTGATGAGTGTGGGGAAAAGTCTTTGATTATTGAAACAGGAGAAAATAAGGGCCTAGCATGTAAGCTTACTGTAAAATGTAAGAATTGTGACAAGACATTTTCAGATGTTTACTCCAGCCCAAAAGTAAAGACTGATTCCAAAAGTAAAAAGGCTGCTTTTGATGTAAATAGAAGATATATATAGACATTTTTAAAAATTGGAGGTGGTCACAGAACAATGGAAAGATTTTGCATGGCCATGAATTTGAATATAATAGATTCTAAAACATTCACTAAGCATATGCATGCCTTAGCAGATGAATCAGAGACCATCAGAAAAAATGTTCTTTCCAAATCAAGAGAAGCAGTGCATAAAGCCCATAAGGATCTGAATGCTGCAAATATAAATAAGAAAGTAATAGATATAGCTGTGTATTTTGATGGAACCTGGCACAAGAGAGGGTTCAGATCTCTATATGGGATAGGGATAGTAATTGATATTTTAACTGGATTAGTCATTGACTTTGAAATTTTATCAAAATATTGCCCCATGTGTGTCCTCTCTCAAAATGAACTGGGAGAAGATACTCCAGAGTATAACATATGGCTTAGAGGACATAAAAGTATACCTGGTGAATGCTGTAGGAATTACTCTGGTTCATCTGTTGCTATGGAAGTTTCTGCAGCAGATATCTTATCGAAGAGGTCTGTAAGTGAGTGTTCCATGCGCTACACAACTCTATTATCTGATGGTGATGCCAAAACATTCCTTCACCTGACAAAGGAAGCTATATATGGATCAGATACCCAATTATAGAAGAAGAGTGTGTTAATCATATTGCCAAGAGGATGGGTACAGCATTAAGGAATTTGGTACAGGAATGGAAAGCAAAAGGCACTCAACTTGGTGGGCGAGGACCAGGAACACTAAAAGAAGCTAATATTGTCAAGTTAACCAATTATTATAGGAATGCCATTGTCTCTAATTTACCTGATGTTGATAGGATGAAATCTGCCATCTATGCCACTTTGTATCATTGCTCATCTACTGATGAAAGCCCAAAACATAGTAAATGTCCTTCTGGAAAGGATTCATGGTGCTTCTACAATAGAAGTATTGCAGAAGAAAAAAAGCCAGAAAGCCATAAGGTTATGTCTATACAGTTTTCTACTGCTATGCTAGTAAAAATACTACCATTGTACCAAAGACTAGCCTGTACTGAACTTTTGTCAAGATGCACCCAAGGTGGAAGTCAGAATGCAAATGAAAGTTTGCATTCTTCAATTTGGAGAAAGTGTCCTAAGGAAACCTTTGTTTCCAGGAAAAGGTTAGACATAGGAGTAATTGATGCCATTTCTGAATATAATATGGGATGCATTGCTTCACAAGAAGTAAAAGCCAGTTCAACTGGAGAAGAAATTACTGGAATAGGAAGAAAAATAGCTCTGAAAAGAGATTCTCGCAGAAAGTATGAAAGTCGCCGCTCCACATTACAACAGCAGAAGTCCACCAGAAAGAAGAAGAAGGTGTTGAAATTGCAAGCAGAAGAGCCTAAGAAGAAGAAGGAGGGAAAGAGCTATGGTTCTGGACAATTTTAACCCTTTACACCAGGTACATTAGCCTGTATAAATGTTTTCAATATAAAATTTAAGTTTTCTCAGAACGACATTTTTCAATATGTCAAATGTCCCATGCGGGACAGTTTTCTTTAGTTTTTCATGAAACTTGGCATAATAGTTCTACTGTTCTATCTAAAGAAGTTGTAGTATCATTTTTGGGCTACTATGTAAAACTTAGACACAGTGGGCTATTAACCCTAAAAATTTTTACTTTTTAGGCTGTAATATCTGCATTAATGATTATAATTAATAATTTGTTATTCAAAGCACAAAATGAAAAAAGCATACTAGGATAATTTGTAAGGAGTTCAAATATTAATGTGACAAAGTGGTACTGATGAAAAATAAAATTTGTCCCGCATGGAGTATTTCATAATTTTCAAATATCGCGATATGAAAAACAGAAAATAACTCGTATCTGAAAAACTACTTCATCAATTTCATTGAAATTTACACATAATGCTATTTAGAACGAGGGAAACCAACATACAAAATTTTAATAAGATTGAAACAAAATTGTAGAAAATCATATAATCTGTCCTAGGTCCCCTTAATTTATTAGATAGATGAAGAATTATATTCCACCCAAAAGTGAAGTACTGAGATTCTGCTGGAAATGCACGCTTTAAAGTCCCTTGCATAACACATAAAACGCATATGCTTGTGGGTGCCAACACCATAACTCAACAACGAAAAGTAAAATAAGCACTAAGTTTCCTGTGTCAAGCTGTCGGCTACTTTTTACTTGGTGGACGTCATTAGGGCGAGTAAAACAGCCAATAGGAAGTTTTACAAAATTTCGTCGAAACATCGAGAATCACAGACGTTAGCCTAGTTAATCACGCCGACCGATTCGATGAATCCATCACAGTGTCTTGTACTCAACTATGTACTTGCAAGTAATCTTATAGTGGGTAGAGAAAGTAATGCGAATGCAACACATCAAATTTTCTTTAAATTACACTCAAAACCTTATTTCAAGAGAAACGTTGATATTCAATATCTGGATCAATGTTCCACTTCCGTCGACCGCCCATGCTTACCTTGGGATTTTCGTGGTTTTCTCTGATCGGTAGGAAAATGCTGGAATGGTTTCTCATTTACCACGATTTCCTTTCCATTCCGTTTCCATCTCATCTTTCAGGCGTGCTTCTAGGTTTCGCGACGTATGGGGTGCCGGACAGATGGCGCGGATGTTACTAAAAGGAAAGAGTACTCCCCTTGAACACCAGATGACTGCTTATTCATAGCCCTCTCTAGGCAGCTCCGGCAATGGGATGGGTCTTGGAGCCTGGAACTGTTAAGAACTTCCGCGCGTCTCTGTGGCATGTATGTCTGCGGCCTGTAGTAGCCTCCTGTGGTTTCTTCACTTTATCCCTTCCTCCTAGTGAGTGTTAGCCACAACAGGTCTGTGTTGGTCGCACTGCGCGACCAATGCAATTATTTCCCGAACCTTGGTGAGATGTAAAGCAAGTAAAACGTACTCAGGAAGGTATCGAGAAATTTGAAAAGCCATTTTGCGCTTATGTGAACGCTGATAAGAAAAACGCTACAGTGAGTATCTAAGAAATATTACTGAACATAAATAAAGGTGTAAAAGTATTATAAAAGGGCTCGGTTTTATGAATACATCGCGTGTCGCTTTCGTCACCTTGTCAGGCAATCACGTTTGTATCATCAATATTTTTCGCCTTGTTCCTTTGTTTAGCTTCAGGTGGAAACGTCTACCCCCTGAACGTAGGCAACATGTCTTAGTAAACTGCGATACCGGTAACATAACTGACAGGTGGAAATAAAACTCAAACAAAACACCCATGTCCCTGCACTCACTTTACTGACAATGGGAGCAAATAAAATCTTGACGCGGACAAATCGCTTAAGGCAGGGGAAAGAAAAAAAGGCAGGTCGATGAACACACATCATCTCCGACCCTAGGCATACAAAGAACTGATCTCCCTACTGCTGAGGGGTGCGGATTCAAAAGGTAAGGCAGCTGCATTTTCTTGTTTATGTTTGTTTTGTTTCTAGTAAGGGAGTAACAGTTATACTTGCATCGTGCAGAAGAGACACCTACTGTCTGCAGCACCGGTTCGGGGCATAATAACCCTTGTGTCACTGCCAATAGTCGTCAATTAGCATATTATGCAACAACACTATAATGATAGTGTTTAAGACGCGAGTATTTTATGAAGCGAGCGGTAGCGAGGTTCATAATTTTCATACGAAGTCTTAATTACCATTGTACTCAAGTTGCATACGACTGTTTTTGGTCGACCATACTATAATTTCAAAATTCTGAGTTTTTAAAAAAAGATCTTACTTGTTAATTGTGTGTAATTTAATGCTAATCGGATGGCAGGATCTTGAGCGTGTTTCCAAGTAGTGCAACAAACGCAGCACTGTTGAGTCCACGCAGTATTTATTCACTTATTGCAGGTAACATGAAAGCAACAATATTGTAGAAAAGGAAACGAACTAATAATTTTAAAATTACTATGAAAAGAATTTATTTTATTTTAAATACAGACATTTCACTATTTATCTGGATCCCGGTGGACTGCTGCTTTGAAGGTGTTGAAAGTATGGGCGATAGGGGATCTACGTCGTCTGATTCTACCTTTCCAACCTTGTCCAACACACGGTTCATGTGGATGAACAATTAGTTTCGGCCACAATTAGGTCAATTAATGGAATTAACTAATTCTACCTTTTCAGTAATTTAATTAATCAATGATATGTGATATCTTTCTTGACACATTTATTGTTATAGCAAAATGAAATTTGGCACACATGCAGTCTATGTGTGGTAACATTTTAAACTATGTGATAATAAATTTAGAATCTAGAAGTGCGCACACTAAAAGCATAAATTTGAAACTTGTATCTCCCAGCCAACGAATTTAACGTCAGAGGGTGTATTATTATTTTGAAAACTCTTTAATGAAGCTAAAATAAATTTATTTTTTCGATTACTCGCACCAATTACAAACAATAACAACATATTATGTTTTTAAGGGCACATTCTAAACATAAGCATCCGGATAACAATGGCTGGGGGCTACAGGTTAATTCTGTTTTGTTTTCAATCAGTTCACAATATGCATTTTTTAATTACATTGACTCAGGGTCAAACAATAAAGAGGGGTTATGATTACCGCAATATGTTTACATTCACGTACATATACATTTTGTTAATGCACGCTATCTGCCCACCCCTCTGAGCTATTGATTCAGCGCCCTGATCCAGCCAAGGCCTTCTGTAAATAAAGCAGACGACCACTAATTACGTGCTATGAACCCCAGTATCCAATAACAGAGCCGTCTACAAATGCAAACACAATGCATGTAGATACGTTTGCAATTTTTTTGCATTAGCTCTCTATACAAGCCTGCGCTAATATGTGGCTTGAATGGGCTGGTCGATGTGTTCAGTTGGGTAGGCAGATTTGGTTAGCCCTTTCATAGAGTGTGTGTTCGCTGCTTGGCGTTAAACATTCTGATCTCATCTAAATAAATGTTCTTTGCGTAGTGTTCATTCGAGGGAAATCTTAGAATCATACTATATTATAAAGAGAAAAAAATGTGTGTGTGTGTGTGTGTGCGTGCGCGCGCACGCGCGCGCGCCGCATATGTAGGATAATCTCGGAAACCACTCAAATGATTTTGATGCTTCTTCCACGAATAAAAACCCGTGTTTTTCCTGAAGGAGATGAAATATAAATAAAGATAATATTTTAATGTATTTTATTTATTTTCGGCTGTCAGAAAGTATGCCTATTTGGTATATCAGTTAATTAGTAAACTACCAACAATTTATACAATATTTTACATTACATGCAATGCATATTTCACTTGTTTATTACTAAGATTAATATATCATCAGTTTGCAAATCATGCTACTAATGTGCTTGCTTTACATGCATATTTTATAAATATATTCTTATTCTCCTAATTTTATATTTATATTTCATTTATAAGCACGATATTTGTAAGTATATGTGCCACTGAGTCAATCTTGAAAGTTGGCAACACTAATGGTAGCTTACACGCAATCCAATCAATCACATCGGTGAATCCCTGGCATCTGGTTACAGCCGTTCCCTCACGGTATGAAGTTGGCTGTTAAGGATTCCCCAGAGTTGAGTTCAAGGTGTGATGGTTATACATGTACGTAAGATTATATTTAGTTTATATTGTATTGTTTAATCTCTTAAGCTTTATAAAAATATAGTCCACTAATTTACTCAGAGGAAATAATTTCAAAACATACAATGTCAATTGTTTTAGAAATCCAATTAGGAAAATATTCCTACAAGTTTACAATCGTTCTCCAGATTAAACTTCAGTTAATTTAAGTATGTGCTGTGGTGCTTGGTTATGGCGAAGGCGTTGCTTTCGTGTAATTACGCCAAAAGTAAAAATGAGTGATAAAGCCAGTTAACAAGAGTAATTTTTTTTTTTTTGCTAAGCAGTCCAAAGTCTAACAAATTATTTTGCTAAGCAGTCCCAAATCTAACAAATTATTTTGCTAAGCAGTCCCAAATCTTACAAATTATTTTGATAAGCAGTCCCAAATCTTACAAATTATTTTGCTAAGCAGTCCCAAATCTTAAAAATTATTTTGATAAGCAGTCCCAAATCTTACAGATTATTTTGATAAGCAGTCCCAAATCTTACAAATTATTTTGCTAAGCAGTCCCAAATCTTACAAATTATTTTGATAAGCACTCCCAAGTCTAACAAATTATTTTGATAAGCAGTCCCAAGTCTAACAAATTATTTTGATAAGCAGTCCCAACTCTTACAAATTATTTTGATAAGCAGTCCCAAGTGTAACAAATTATTTTGCTAAGCAGTCCCAAGTGTAACAAATTATTTTGCTAAGCAGTCCCAAGTGTAACAAATTATTTTGCTAAGCAGTCCCAAGTCTAACAAATTATTTTGCTAAGCAGTCCCAAGTCTAACAAATTATTTTGCTGAGCAGTCCCAAGTCTAACAAATTATTTTGCTGAGCAGTCCCAAGTGTAACAAATTATTTTGCTAAGCAGTCCCAAGTCTTACAAATTTTTCGCCAGGCAGTCCAAAGTCTGCATAAAGTAGGAGACAAAACTTATCATGAAAGAAATTACATATCGCCATTTTAGGGCATCTCGGTCACTTTAGGAAATTACACATCCAGCCGGGTCACAGACCGCCCGTGTGAGAGCTTACAAACTCCAACCATGTAATCAGATTTAAGGTAATTAATTAAGGGTGATTTTCAGCTTCATGTAATACATTAAAAACTTCAGTTATTTAAATAAAATACCATTACAGCTTTGGTACT
The DNA here is from genome assembly GCA_030765065.1 of Deroplatys truncata. Lineage (NCBI taxonomy): Eukaryota > Metazoa > Arthropoda > Insecta > Mantodea > Mantidae > Deroplatys > Deroplatys truncata. The sequence goes on from CM060985.1 coordinate 50,525,127, forward strand.
CATATGTTTGGTATAGTAAAAACAAAGAGTGAATTGAAGAAATTAATTTTAAAACTGTATTTAAATCTCGAATATAAATGCGAACTTGGAAATTGTTAGTTGGGTTTGTGATCTTTTCTCTCTGAAATGAAATTTGTTGTTGGCGAACTCAGATTCTAAGAATGACCGTTTCGAGACAATGACCTCTGATAATTTTTTCTTTCTTTATTTTTAAATGCTTTAAGTAGTTCGGTCAAGACTTGGAGACTTATAATTATGTTGTACTATATGCGGGCGCGCGTTGTCGTGCAGCAAAATGACAGTTTATGAAAAGTCATTTATTCTAATTATGGGAAGCTTCAATTGCAGTGTAACGTCACCTCAGGCAGAGCAGGTATAGTGAGGCCATTTTAGGAACTAATAGCTCATTTCTTGTTCCCGAGTGTCAAGAGCTGTGGAAACAAAAAAGAAAGCGTTAGTTTCATCTCCCTTCTAAAATGATTACTTGTAAATCAAGAGTAAGAAAGAAAAAGAAATACGGAAACAAACACGAGAAAAAGAAAGAAAGAGAAATAAGAAAAAAGGCACGAGAGAAAGAAACAAATAGAAATAGAAAGAAGGATAGGAGAAAGAAAGAAGGATAGAAATCAGGAAAGAAAGAAGAGAGAAAAAGAGAGATAAATAAAGAAGAAAGAGGGAAAAAGAATGAAAAGATGAGAAAGAATATAGAAATAAAAGGAAAGTGAAAGAGAGAAGAGAAAAGAAAGAAGAAATGAAGAGATAGAGAGCAAGAAAAAAAGAGAAAGAAAACAGAAGCAAGAAAGGAGGAAAGAATGAAAAATAGGAAAGGAAGAAAGAAACAAAGAAGAAAAGAATGAAGGAAGGAAAGAAAGAAAGAAAGGAAGAAGAAAAGAAAGGAAGGAAGAAGGAAAGAAAGGAAGAAAGCAAGGAAGAAAGAAAAGAAGGGAAGAAAAGAAACAAGGAAAGAAAGGGAGAAAGCAAGGAAGAAAGAAAGAATGAAAGGAAGGATAAAGATGGAAAGAAAGAAAGAAAGAATGAAAGAAAGAAAGGAAGAAAGTAAGAAACACGATAAGGAGGATAGAAAGAAAGAAAGAAAGAAAGGAAGAAAGAAAGAAAGAAAGAAGGGAAGGAAGAAAGCAAGACAGAAGGTAGGAAGGAAAGAAAGAAAGAATGAAAAAAGAAGGAAAATAAGAAAAAGGAAGAAGGAAAGAAAGAAGGGAAGAAAAGAAACAGAAAAAGAAAGGAAGAAAGAAAGAAAGAATGAAAGGAAGAGAGGAAGAAGAAAAGAAAGAAAAAATGAAACAGAATGTAAGAAAGGAAGTAAGAGGTAAAGAAAGAAAGGAAGAAAGGAAGAAAGTAAGAAATAAAGAAAGAAGGAAAGAAGGAATGAATGAATGAAAGGAAGAGAGGAAGAAGAAAAGAAAGAAAGAATGAAAAAGAATGCAAGAAAGGAAGTAAGAAGGATAAAAAGTAAAGAAAGAAAGAAAGTAAGAAAAAAAGAAGTAAAGAAAGAAAGAACGAAAGAAAGAAGGAAGAAAGAAAGAAAGAAAGAAAGAAATTAAGAAAGAAAGAATGGTACTTGATCAGCCGCCGACAGAACGCACTGCAGCATAAAGCTTTTACTTTTGTTACCTTTTTAAATCAAAGTTGCTGGAGGCTATGACTCCGCAACTCCTTCTGGACAGCAGTGCAATTAAACTGCCCTAGTTCTTTCTACTGACAAGAGAAGGTCCTTAACAGGCATTTTTATTTAGAAGTTATACACGGACATATCATAGAACACTGAAGATGACACTGGGCCGTGTAAGGACTCGTTTGTCCGCTAGACTGCGTTTAAGTTTACAATAAAGTACAGGGGACTGCGGGTATGTCCCATGCAAATTGAACACAATTGTCCTTCAGATACGTATGTAGAGGTAACACAAGTGGCAAGTTGTACAAAAGTAATTTCAAAACAGTTATCCCCAGCGTTCTCTCTGAAAATCTCACCAGCCGAATTGATAGATGAACAGTTAGTTACTGACAAGAATTTTAACCATACCACCAAAACAACGAAATGCATCCATGCATTTGTTTACTTATTTCGACAGTATAAGATATATGCAAGGAGGATGACTGATTATGTTCGAGCTCTGGTCAGAAATTCAGAATCTAAACTTGGAAATCGCGTTTTCCATAAAATTGCATTCCAGAATCAGTTGTTCGTTCCGGTCCATCGTCCAATGCTGGTAGTATACGGTTCCAATACATGTCTCTATTTGAAGTGGCATTTGGAATGTTCTTCTGAAGTTTCCTACTGGGACACGCCGTTCTGTTGTTTTAATCACTTCGTGGTAAACCCCATCTACATTTGTGAAGACAAAACTATGGCCCGTATCTACCAAACATGGCCGAATGGTTTCGTAGTCTTCTTATCGTTTGTACTTATATATAATTTATACAGGCTATTATTTTACAATATCTTTCATGTTCATCCAGATTAAACTTTTGCAGAAATAGTTTCATTACACACTTCGTTTTAGGTACAAAGAGGATAGAGGCAACCAAATCAATAGTCAGATCTTTAAAAGCGGTCCATTATCTGCCTTGACATCGCGAGAAACGGCTGAATAGCGACAGCACTTCAAACAAATGGCAAAAGTATTGAACAATTCGAATTTATAACAACGGATATCGTGAAAATCATATATGAAACAAAAAAAACAACTTATTTGGAGGAAATTGTTAAAGGAATCTGTTAAAGAGTTCCACAGTTTTTGTGCAATACGCCTTTGTCCATCTCTTAAGATTTATACTTAAACAAAATATATAAAATTCCATCCGAATGAAAGCTCACAGGTTACTCCCAGAAAATTCAAGAAATACGAGGCGTGGTTTTAAAGTAAATACCGATAATTTTCTTTAAAAAATAACAGTACTTTATTCACCAAATATTTACCTATCATTCATTATATTATACCTTACACTATTTCTCCACATACTCACCGCCGTCATTCAGGCACATGTCGTAACGGGAAACCAGTTTTTGTATGCCTTCGTCAAAGAATGATGCCGCCTGTGATGAAAGCCTACACTCTTGTTTCACAACGTCATCGTCGTTGAAATGTTTTCCATCAAGGAATTTCTTGATGAAGAAACAGATGAAAACCCCTTAGTGCCAAATCTGGATTGTAGAGAGGGTGTTTTTTTTTATTATTTTTTTTTTTATTTTTTTTTTATTTTTTTTATTTTTTTATTTTTTTTATTTTTTTATTTTTTTTATTTTTTTTAATTTTTTTTTCACTTTTGTTTCTGCTTCTTCTTATCCCTATTCTTAGCATATGCCCTCCTGCAGTGGACACTTAGAGCTTCCTTAAATGCGGGAGATCCAAGGCCAAAGTGGTCCTTTTCTCCAACTCCCAGCGTTCCTTCCGGATAAATCTCTGGAAGGCCTGCAGATTCACTGCATCCCCAACTTTTAGTACCCAAAAATAAGTGGCAAAGATGAGCCAAGTAAGGGCATCTGTCAGTTTCTTGTCACTGTGTTTGAATTCGAGATTCAGATAGACCTCTCGTGGAAACATCAGCACGCCACTACAAATCACTCCTATGCGACCATATATCCAGTCCCATATTGGGCGTACGACGGCACAATCCACCAACTTGTGACTCAAAGTCTCCACCGCAGAACACCTGAGGCAGAAATTTGATGTTGCTCTGCCATGCCGCCACAATTTGTCAGCTGTCGGAACAACCTCATTGACGGCCGAGTAAACCGCAGCTTTCCAGTCAGTGGGGATCTTCGGATTCTGAAATTTTTCCCAAATTGTACTCCATCGCCTAAGCGAATAGTTTTGTTGTACCCGCGGTAGAACACTGGTGGTAGACATCAGATGTTTGTAAAAGAAGGCTGACCGAGTAAAGGCCAACCTCTGCGTAGTAATGGTGGGTAGGTCCGCAAATGTCTTCCACCACCGCCGAAATTCGGGTAGCCGCCTATCTGGAAGACGAAGTTGAGCTGCCCAAAGCGATCGCTGTAGCGGAAGGCCCTCACCGTCCAGAACACGCAGTATAGTTTTCCCAAGAAGTACCAGACATTTCACATCCACTGCGATCAACCCACAACCACCTTTATTGACTGGTAGACGTAGTTGTTCCCTGGAAACCCGATAAGCAGCTCCGGACCAGAGAAAATAACCAATCAGGCATTCGATCCTCTGAGAAAATTGCTTGGTAATAGGCAACACTTGAGCAATGTACCAAATCCTACTGAGGGCGTAAGTATGCACATACCACACTCGTTGGAAAAGGTTTAGTGACCGAGTCCGCTGCTCTACTAAGAGCACCCGTAACTTCGTCAGCTTGTCAGTCCAATTAACTGCCACAGTCTCGCGAAAACACTGCGTAAACACCACGCCCAAGATCTTCGTGCGGCTTACTATCCGCATACCATGAAGGTTCAGGGGTTCTGGCCAATGACCAAACTGTAACACCTCCGACTTGGTAAAATTTAGTTGTGCACCAGAAACGGAACAATAGTCGCGTAGACACCGATGTAAGGTGACCATGTCCGCGTTGTTTGCCAGGAAGACAGTCACATCATCCGCATAGGCGGTAAGTCGGAATCGCTGACCGTGCAGTTCTATGCCGCCGAGGGATGACTGTAGTTGTCTCAAAAGGGGATCGAGGCTCAACGCAAACAAACCCATAGACAGTGGGCAACCCTGTCTGACTGACCGCTCTATGCGGAGAATCGGAGAAAGGTATCCGTTGCAGAGTATCCTGGATGTCGCAGCAGCATAAAGGTTTTGTAATAATGAAAGGAACCGCCCTGGGATCCCCAAGCGCCGCATAAGCGACCATAGGTAAGAATGACTAACGTTATCAAAGGCCTTCTCAAAGTCAAGGTTAACCAATGCCACTGGAAGCTTCGCGGTTTCAACATGAGAAGTCACATCCCTCAATAAGCCAATATTTTGGATGATGTTCCTGCCACTCGGAACCACAGTCTGGACGTTGCAGAGAATTGCTCCATAAACCAGATTCAGCCTTGAAGAAAGCACCTTCGCCAGTAACTTGTAGTCGCAATTGAGCAAGGTAATCGGTCTAAACTCTGTAACGGTTCTCGCACATCGATGCTTCGGAAGCAGTAGTATTACACCTTCAACAAACTTCTCGGTAACCTTAGAGGAGCGCTGAATTTCTGCAAAAACTGCTGTGAGTTCGGTAGCAATGACGTCCCAAAACGTGGAATAGAAGGCATACGGAATACCATCCGGACCAGGAGCAGTGTTCTGCTTCACACTCTGCAACCCAGCCGCTAGTTCTGCAGAGGTAATAGGTTGCAAAAGAGAGGAGCCGCTCTGCGAAGGCACATGACAATGCAGCGGGAACGAGGCGGCACCAGTATCGGAAACTTTGGAAAACATAGCACTGAAATAGTCATGAAAGCAGCGGATGATAGCACAGGATCCAGAAATTATCCGCCCATCGTGACAAAGTTCAGGTATAAAACGCTGCCTGCCCTGCTGGCGCTCTCCGGCAAGATGAAAAAGGGACAAGGTTTCTTCTGCAGCCATATGTCGACGATGGGAGACGTCTCGAAGGCGGAGCATTTCCAATTGCTTTAACGAAATTTGTTCCTTAATAGCATGCAGACTTTGGGACACATCATGACCGGCTCTTTGCAGTTCAGCGAGATCCTGTAATGCAGCATAATAGAAATCCAGCAGCTCTCGCCGTTCCCTGGCTCGTTGGAGAACTGCCCGTTTAAAAAGGGAAATAATTGCTGGTTTAGCCTTATAAAGCCACCAGGAAAGTTTGTTGCGGGAATTGAGGAACGAGGGACGCAACTTTCCCCACAGTAAGCGGAAGTCTCGATGGCAATCTTCCTCCGCGAAAATGGATACAGGAATCCTCCAGTAACCTCTCCCAGGCGTGGGAACAGGTGCAATCTGCGTAATCCGACAGACGACTGCATGGTGATCACTGAACGCAAGGGGATGCACTCGAAGATCATGGACCGAAAGAACCAAGGTGCGAGAGAAATAAAATCTGTCAATTCTAGAAGCCGACAATCCACGGACAAAGGTGAAGTCCACACGAGAACCATATTTGGACTCCCAGGCATCCACAAGGTCAAAATGCGTCACGATTTGCTTGAGCATAGGACTAAGGTTGGGCAACCCACGCTGATCTTTGGCAGCAACAGTACAGTTAAAATCACCACCAATGAGATATGTTGAACCCTTAGAAAGGGCATTGAGAAGAGCGGTTTTGAAGAATAGTTCCCGTTCAGACCGACGTTGAGAGCCAGAAGGTGCATACAAATTGATCAAGACTATGTCAGTGTACAGGGCGGAGATGAGGCGTCCAGAGGGATGTAAGTCGACATTGGTGAGACGCATTCCTTTGCGGTAAAGCAACGCCGTTCCTCGACCGTCCGGTCCAAGATTGACGATGTTCTCATAATGACACAGAAAATCAAGATTGGGCACATTGACTTCCTGTAAAAATCCAACATTCACATCATATAAGTGTAGAAATGCAGCAAGTAAATGCTGATTTACCGGATTACGAAGACCATTAACGTTTATAGAAACAAAGACGTGAAGAAGTGTCATATATGAAAAACCACGAATGAAAGGGTCTCCAGAAGGAACAGTACAGACAAGGAAATACAGCACTACTAGGGGACTAGACACCAAGAACGGGAGATTTAAACTGATCCGCCACCTTTCTCGCCTGGTTTGTCACGCGGCAATGTAGGTAAGACATACGGATGCACTCTGTGTTTCTGCGAAGATTTGTCTTTCAGTGTATCAGCTTTCTCATAATCACCATCCGGAGTCACGGCAGGCAGGCCAGGCAATTCGGAAGTATCCAAATCGTTTGCCACCAACGGTAAGGCGCGGTCCACGTCCTCTGACCAGGGTTGAGGTATCGTATCGCCATCCTGAGGTGGAGGTTCTGTTTTGCGAAGCCGTGGATCCCGTGACTGCGTCGCTTTCTCAGGTAGCACTTGCCGGTTTACAGTCGCAACTCTCGGTGCTTGAGAGGCTACTACCTCACCTTTCAGCTTCTTAGAATCAGGTTCGCCTTCCGAATGACTGCGTTGCAAAGAGTCCGTAACAGCATTGTCAGATGTGATGGAAGGTGCAGCCCTCTGGTCATTAGTAGGAGTCACTGAAGTCGCTGAGATGGGCACTGCGGCAGCCGTAACCGCCGAAGGAACTGCAGCAACCATTGCCACGTCCGCTGGAGGCACCGCAACAGGTGAAACTACGTCGTTCTCGGAGATTGGTTTAAACAACTCACTCATCAGCTGATGCCGTAGCCGGGATTGAGGAGGAACAGATGCCCGTAACCAGCGTTGAGGACAATCTGCTTTCAGATGTGTGTTATCCTTGCAAATGAAACAAACCTGTTCTTGTCCACTGTAGGTAATGTAGGCCTCAAACCCGGCAATCTTTAACGTGGAAGGTATCGGTTTAGTAAGTTGAATATGCACTAAACGTATACCAGTGGAAACTGCAAATCTATAACGGCCAGACCAACCGTCAGTAGTGATGTGCAGTGTCTTGCCGTAATGCTGAAGCTCGTAAACTACCCTGTCGTTACTGATTTCAGGTGGCACATTGTAGACGCGAACCAAAGTATATTCTTTATCTGCCGCCGTAAGTTGCCCATCTGTCACTTCATCGGACATTAAAGCAAATTGGAATGCTCCCTCGTATTTACGTAGTACTTCTTCATAAACACTGCACTGTTGAAACTTGATATAAACAGCGTTTTCTCTTCCCACCAACTGAATTGTATGTACCTGCGCTGGAGTGAGTTCCAAAGTGTGGTGCATCCATTCGTGAATTTCAAAAGCCGTGGGCCGTTGCATACTCTTATTAAACGCAACTTTTATAGTATTTTTACGTACTGCCTTCTGTTGCTCCATTTCACTGCTGACACTCAATACACCACCAACACGAAAACAAGAGGCGCGGCAACAACCAAGCGCTCTCCAACTCGCGATGTGCACCGGCCAAGGGCCAGACCGCGACTGGTGTTCGAATTGTTCCCAATCAAACGATGCGACCAGATCTCGAATTTGTTTGGCTGTGTGTGGCCGGGCATTGTCACTCATTATTGTTTCCCCATAAACCTCACACAATTGGCGATGAATGCTTGCTGACTTCAAAGTTGGCGGGTCTATCGATTGTTTTGAACATTTCGAAACGCTCTAACAACAGGAAAACACAAAGTGATCACAGCAGCGTCTGGCTTCTTAATGAATGGAGGAAGTGATCGCGCAATCTCAAAACCGCGACTGCAGCGGCAAAATGTTAAAACGGTACTTACTTTAAAAACAGGCCTCGTACGTTTTATTTGTCCTGTAAATATCTTAAATGTATGGTGTTATAATCAAAACCGTTACAGCTAGTTTTGGGAGTATCAAGCATATAGAAAAATGTTCCATTTAGAGGGTAGTTTTGGTTGGGGGGTTTTCTTAAAAATCTTTGTTTTAAATCTTTGAAACATGCTGAACTTAAATACCAGGTTTGGTATTTCTCAGAGAGTTTATTTTTGAGTTATGCTATTCACTAACACACACACGAGCGCGCGTATACGGATCTGTTCTTAAACATGCTTTATTATTCATGAGTCTCAAAATATGTATTTCAGGCGAAATCTCGACATCGAATTTCAGATGATGTACAGTATCTACTTCCTCCTAGCTACTACAGGTAGGTGGCAGAGAAACTTGAGAATCCCGTTGGAACCAAGGCTCTTTCCTTTAAGTATTAACAAAATCAATAGGCGAGACACTTCGGATTGAGGAAGTTAGAATGGAAAGCTCATTCTACCTGCTAGAACGGGATGCAAATATGTAACAGCAGTCCACCATTACGAACAGGAAAGAAGGCTTAAGAATGGAATGTAGTGGCATATAGAAGAACCACTAGACAACCTTAGTGTAATAAAACTATGAAGAACTCTAAGAAAAGGAATGCGTGAGAAACAGTATAATTGAAACATAGTAAAGCAGCCAACCTCTATAAGGTACTAGTGACTTTAGAAGGACTAACGAAGTAAGAGTGGAAAGAAGCCTTGAAGCTGAACGTACTCAGTATACCTTACCGCATCTTCTCGGCTATGCCCACTTGGAGAGTGCCTCAGAACACCAGGTACCACCAAATTAGAACCAAAACTACAGCCGCATTAATTCCCAAAGTTTATGAAAACCACGAAGAAGTTATCATTGCCGACGGAGGTGGGAGCAGAAGAATTCACATCATATTTACTGACCGCAATAGTAACGTTTAGTATATTCTCCACCCCCAACTGGCCACCAATCTGTTGTTAGGAAAAATGAAACAGCATAACATTGTTTGGTTTACAAGACAGTACCTACAGGCTACTGTGTAGTAGTAAAGTTTTTTGTTTACGTACGAACATGTCCTGTTCCGCGGTTCGTTGTGGTGGCTTTAAAGAAGAAAAAAATCTGATGTGTTACACTCACATGACTTTCTCTACTCTTGTACAAACTATTTTTACAAACGCTTATTCTCCATATGCTTCATGTTAATCGAGATATCGAGATGTCAATCTTATTGCTAATTTTCTTGTAGATGCAAGGGGAATTGGTAGGCTTTAAGCGATAGTCACTTTTAAGCGCTGGTTGCTATGTGGGCATTCTATTCTCTTTGCATGTCCAGGACATAAAAAATGAATAACGAATTTGAGAAAAGTATAAGTATTGGAAAATTTAAGGGAATAACAAGCAATATCTCGAAAATAGTTCACTCAACAAAAAAGATGTGACATAAATTGTGTATTTTAACGCGCTCTACATTTTTTGTGTAGTTAATTTTGTTTATTTCTTATGGTTTACCAGTTATGAAAAAGTCGTTCACAATGAAGAAACCTTTTGGAGACATTCCCAGAAAATTCGAGATATACATTTCATTTGTCATGAAAATATCTTAAAGATATAATATTTTACTCAAAATCGTTAAGAGCCATTTTTGAGAAAATTAAAAGTTTCGAAAAATGTTCCATGTAAAGGGTAATCTGGGGTGGGGGATTTTCTTGAAAACCTTCGTGTCACATTTCTGGAAGATACTGAACCTAAATACCAAGTTTGGTGTTTATCCGACTGTTCGTTTCTGAGATATGCTGTTCACAGACACACACACGGACATGTTTCTAAAAATGCTTTTTTTGGATTCAGGGGGTCTCAAAACATGTATTTCCGGTGAAATCTCGGTATCAAATTTTTGGGTGGAATACAATATTTTCCCTACTTACTATACGTAGTAGAGAAAGTAAAAAGTGTCTGTTTCGGTGGAAGAAAAACTAAAAGCTTTGAGGAGATTGGACAATGGTAAAACTTATTAAAAGCGGCATAGATTATAACGTAGGAAAAAGACCGTAGTAATATTAGAACTATAGATAAGGAATATGCTTATCCGTATGAATATGTTCTTCCATGATGCTGAGTTGAAGTATAAGAAGCCTGAGAAATAGGTGCATAATAAGTAACTCTACCAGCAATAAAAATTTACTTCCCAGCGTATTCAGATTTCTAGCCTTCCCCACCCCTTTCCTTTTTGACTTATAATGGAGAAATGGACTAAAGTTCTTCCGCGACTTCAGTAAACGTATATAAGCGTGGGGCTGTAATTAATTGATAAATTAGAATAAAAATATGATGTGTTACACTCACATGACTTTCTCTACTCTTGTACACACTATTTTTACAAACGCTTATTCTCCATATGCTTCATGTTAATCGAAATATCGAGATGTTAATCTTATTGCTAATTTTCTTGTAGATGCAAGGGGAATTGGTAGGCTTTAAGCGATAGTCAAATATTTTAAGAGGTGGTTGCTATGTGGAGTATTCCATTTCTTTTTGCACTACCCGGGACAAAAAAAAAGAATAACGAATTTGTGAAAAAAGTACAAGTATTGGAAAATTTAACGGAATAACAAGCAATATCTCGAAAATGGATCACCCATCAAAAAAATGTATATGACATAAATTGTGTATATTAACGCGATCTACATTTTGTGCGTAGTAAAATTTTGTCTATCTCTTATGGTTTACAGTTATGCAGAAGTCGTTCACAATGAAGAATACTTTTGGAGACATTCCCAGAAAATTCGGGAAATACATTTCATTTTTCATAAAAATATCTTAAACATATGATATTTTAATCAAAATTGTTAGAGCCATTTTTGAGAAAATTAAAATTTTCGAAAAATGTTCCATGTAAAGGGTAATCTGGGTTGGGGGGATTTTCTTGAAAACCTTCGTGTCGCATCTCTGGAAGATACTGAACCTAAATACCAAGTTTGGTGTTAATCCGACTGTTCGTTTCTGAGTTATGCTGTTCACTGACACATACACGGATATGTTTCCAAAAATGCTTTTTTTGGATTTAGGGGGTCTGAAAACAAGTATTTCCGGTGAAATCTCTGTATCGAATTTTTGGGTGGAATTCAATACTTCCCCTACTCACTATACGTAGTAGAGAAAGTAAAAAAGTTCTTCCTTTAAACAAGATATATCTGGTAAACGAGTTATACAACCTTTGGTTGGCTTGGAACCCGTAATTCCCATTGTAACTTTGACAGTACTTCATTCCGGCTGTTTTGAATTCCTGGAAGTGCCATCAAATTGTTTCGCCTATAGATGTCTCCTGTTGAGAAATGCCTCATGATAACGTCAGATCGGAAAGGCGAGAAACGCCGGAATCCTATGCCTCCAGCAACAACTGGTAAAGAACAGGTTGATAATTCTCAGCCATTATCTTCATCGTAGGTACTATACTTTTTTTGCTAACTTTCTCTTCACAGGCTTTCTTTATTTGTTAATTTCAAATTGCTACAATGAAATAATACCAACAATTACACGTCTTGGATCTCTCCCATGCTTTGGGTGTACATCCTACCTAGATTGTCTGCCAAATAAAGATGTATCGACATCTAATGTTTGGCCATCACGATGCATCCGCAAAGTTGGAATCAACCCGAGTGTCAGAACTCGTGCTCCGTAGACATTGCTGCTGTTAAATGTGATAATTCTGCTGTTTAAGATACTATGACCTTACTTAATCTTAGTTCCTAAACAGGGCAATCATCTACTAAGTCAACACTGTGAAACGCGCCAAGCAGTCGAGATGTTGTCCCTTTGGGCAGCTCTTGGTTGCGGTTGACCAAGTCATTGATCAGTTGACCACTCCATAGGACCTTGGCTAGAGGTGTTTCAGCTTTGTACTGCGACCGATGGTCCGGATAAGACAGAACAGCCACACCAAGTTGCCCTCCTGTAAACCTTGGCTCTTGGCGTGTGAGTGATATTGGTTTATGCTGCGACCGGTCCCAATCTGGAGATGCTGAAGGGCCGTCACGTGTATGTCGGTCCCTTGATCATCTTTAAGTCTCCAGTCTCGTTCAGTTCAATTTTGTCGAAAGATCTAGCGAACATTTCTTTAATCATATCCCACTTCTGACACCAAGTTTGACAAATTAAATCTACAGAATCTTTATTTGAGTACATGCCTTTATACGGGCAACACAACGACGTCCTCTGGCATTTCTCTCTATTACTTGTCTATATTATTTCTACTCCCTGTCGAAACTTCTGAATATTACCATGGCAATACTCGAAATTCTTTATAACCACTTCTTGATCTCTGGATATTTATTATTATTGTTATTATTATTATTATTAATTTTATACAACTATAGACTATCAGAACTGGTATACTATAATTACCATTAGCATGTGTTGCTAAGAACAATTAAAACTAAAATGACATATACACTGAGCTGGTATTTCAGATAAATGCCTTCTGGTTATAAAAACCTTTACTTCATAAACTAACCTAACCGAACTGGCCGGGCAATAGCAGCCCCTTATATAGGCCTCGCATACAAAGCGGAATGTTCTAGAAGAGGACCTACTCGAAACGTCCCAAAGGAATCCTCAGGATTGGGGAGCTGCACAAAATGGACCATTGTTCTGTACGGCTATTGTTCTGAAGGGGACGGGCCATTAGTCCCACCCGCGGCCAGAGTCGCTCGCACCGCCGGTTCGTAGTAAACTTCGCGCGCTCGGTCAGAATGTTTTACGAACGTTTGCTGGTGATATTAACAGAACACACGGAATGTCATCAAATGTAACCAGAGACACTATATCAGAGGAAATATGTCACAGTTGGTTTTTGTTGAGCTACAATGGTTTGATATCTATAACCTACGCAACGCATTATCCCCAATGGTAGAATGAGTATGATAATTATATAATAGGGGATGGACCAACAGCTTAACACCTTAGAAGTCAAGCCATTGCTGAGGATGTTTTCAGAAGTGAAGAAATGGTTCAGAGTCTTATAATACCGAGGTTTGAACCCTAGATCTCCAGCTTGGAAGTCACTCACCTTATCCAACAGACCGCCAGTGCCAGTGCTAAGGGACGCAAATGTGTTCGGCGAGTTCTCCGAATGGCTTACTAAGCCGTGAATTTTGTATTTTGTTGAGGCTTTTTTCTGATCGGAGTTTTCATATGGGTTAGTCCGTTGTTATTTTTGATAAGATTGTCGTTTGCTATAAAATATAATTCTTTCGCGGAGCCATAGACGGGATTTATTTTTGGTAACATTTATGACTGTGACACTGGTACTCAGGTTCTTTGTATGTGAAATCGAATGGCAAAAAACCTTGCATTTTTTGTTTTGCGTTGTAATTTTCCCTATAAATAAGGGATGCTAAGGAAAGCATATTTATCAAATATTAGCATCTAAAACACAACGGTTGTCAAGATATTGAACGATAAATGTATCGTATTAATTGATTTTGTCGCATTTTAAGTGCGCAAAGATCCGCAACCCTTTATTTCAGAATATTGAACAAAATCTCATTTTGTAAATAAAAGTCCACATTTCATTATAGCATACACTAATTGTTTTTATAATATTCACAAAAATCTATATACAATTTTTACTCAGTTTAAGCATCTCCGGATTTTTATAAAACTAAAATATTGGATTGAGAATAATCCATAGTGCCATTAAGAGAAGTTGACAATCGTTGCAAAATGGTTATGTCTGGGTGTTCGTAGTTATAACACAAAAAGTTAATAAACACAGCGATTTACGTAGTTGATGCACGGTGATCACTAAGTGCTCTGTGAATCTGTGAGGAAATACTTAGAACCGCATTTGCTTAGTAAGCGTTCTCATTGTTTAATATGCACAGCAGCTTACTTGGTGTTGATTCAAAACAAACATGCGAGAGCGACCATGAGCGCGTAAAGTAATTCGAGTCTTTAATTATTTCAGACGAAACCTTAACAGTAAAATGTATGTCTGATTGTGTCCAAATTAGGAATCATACCATATGTAATAACATTATTTGTTTTAATCCGTAACCGCTTATACTTGTAAAAATAGAAATCTCTTTTCTTAAATAAAAATAATAACATGTTTACTTATCAGTATTAAATTAAAGCTTAAGGAATCAAAACAAACCTGGATTTAAATAATTAGATTTAAACGTTTCGACAGCTTCATATTGGAAATTTTAGGAAGATACCGTAAATTTCAGCAATTTTAATTCTTTTAAAGTCCTGTCAACATTCAGTTGTTTCTCACGTAGGGGAAAAGTATGGAATTTTAAGGCCAGCGTGTAGCGTCCAGTTCTTAAATATTTGACTATCCTGTTCCTTTTGTATTTATAACGAAATGTGTAATGTAGCTATTTCTGCAAGTGTTTATATTGATTAAAATGTAGTAGATAGAAAAATAAGCTTCAGTAAGAATATTTTGCATACCCACTAATAAATGGCACAGAGTAGACAAAGTCATGTGAACGTATCGCATCAGATTTTTTTAATTACTAATGTATGTGTACATAAAGAGTTATCACAGGGAACAATATAGTTCCGATAAAGGTATAAGAAACAGCCACACGTTTTAGCCATTTTTACATTTTATTAACATCGCAGAAAGGTGTTTTTGTTATAAGTTTTCAAAACATCACATGCCATATATGTTGCACAGAGAGGGGCACGAGGGCAATGGAGGGGAAACGTATAAGAGAGAATGATAGGGAGAAAGAGATAGAGAAGGGATAAAGAGAGAAACAAGGAGGGAGAGGGAGAAGGGAAAGAAAGAAAGAGAGATAGAGAAAGAGAGAATGAAATCTCTTTGACCACTGTAAATATAAAACATTAATGATGTACCTTTCCTTTGCTGACTTGATGAAGGATTGAAAGGTAATCTTCCAACTGTATGATTTTCAGTTTGGTAAATATATCAAGATAATCGAATCCCAAACTTGGGCGTCAGTTAGTAATAACAGAAGCTGTCCCTTTGTTAGCCTTACCCCAATTAACGAAGGTAAACCGATGCTTTATTGTGCTCCTTCGGGTGGAAGTAATTTGTTGATGTATCCGAAGAGGACACAACTGTCCCACCTTCCTCGCCTGAGGGATTTCAAAACGATGATGGCTGATAACTAACAAGGATACGACCCAATATTCAAACCTAGTTTTACTTTCTCTACTACGTATAGTAAGTAGGGGAAGTATTGCATTCCATACCATTTGATACCGAAATTTCGCCGGAAATATATGTTTTGAGGCTCCCTGAATCCAAAAAAAGCATTTTTGGAAACATGTCCGCGTGTGTATGTGTCTGTGAACAGCATAACTTAGAAACGAACAGTCGGATAAACACCAAACTTGGTATTTAGGTTCAGTATCTTCCAGAGATGCGACACGAAGGTTTTTAAGAAAATCCTCCACCCCAGATTACCCTTTACATGCAACATTTTTCGAAAATTTTAATTTTCTCAAAAATGGCTGCAACGATTTTGATTAAAATATCATATGTTTAAGCATTTTCATGGCAAATGAAATGTATATCTCGAGTTTTCTGGGAGTGTCCCCAAAAGTATTCTTCATTGTGAACGACTTTTGCATAACTGGTAAACCATAAGAGATAGACAAAATTTTACTGCACAAAAATGTAGATCGCGTTAAAATACACAATTTATGTCATATACATTTTTTTTGTTCAGTGAACCATTTTCGAGATATTGCTTGTTATTCCCTTAAATTTTCCAATACTTATAGTTTTTCTGAAATGGGAATTCGTTATTCTTTTTTTTTTATTCTCGATTAACATGAAGCATATGGAGAATAAGTGTTTGCAAAAATAGTTTGTACAAGAGTAGAGAAAGTCATGTGAGTGTAACACATCAGATTTTTATAACAGCTATGGTATAAAATCAATTTAAGACTACAAAACACATTGTTGTGAAGTTAAATGCATTGTTTCAATTCTGAAAGGATATCAGAAGAATGAACTCTGTTTCCGGGCTACAGTTGAGCATAATTATATGGGTTGAAAGTTAACACAAAAATCACTAACTTAAATCAGTATTTTTACTTTCTTTACTCTTACTTGCAGTAAGTAGAGGAAGTATTGTATTCCACCCAAACTTTTGATGTCCAGAATGTATCGAAAGTACATTTTCTGAGGCCCATTGAGTCCAAAAAAGTATTTTTAGAAAAAGGTTCCATATCTGTTAGTCTATCTATGAACAGCCTATTCCAAAAACAAAATGTCCAACATGTGTCAAGCTTGGTATTTAGGTTTAGCATCTACCAAGCATGCGACACGAAGATTTTCAAGAAAATCCCATCCACCTACCCTTAACATGGAAGATTTTTTCGAAATTTTCGATTTTCTCAAAAATGGTGCCACAATTTTGTCAAGTATATCTTTGAGATATTTATTCAACATACAAAATATATATCTTTATTTTTTTTAGAATAGCCTGTGAAGTTCTCTTCATTCCGAAAGAATTCTGTACCATTTTGTATAACTCTAAACCAAAAAGGTGCATTTACGCGGGTCGAGAAAACGGTCTTAATTTTTCGACTCTAAACCGGGTCGAGAAAAGTGGCGAAAGAGCGCGTGCGTGAAAGTGTTGCATAGGTTCGAGATAATACGACTATTACTCAACATGGAGTCTTGAAGAAGGTATTGCTATTGTGATTAATTTTCTTTATAAAAATTTAAATCAGTTTTATTTATAGACGCTCTTTAACTGCTGTGGCCCTTAGTGTCCCATTATATATTGGGCGTGAAAGACTGGTAATTTTGTTCAGAGGCCTCTTTATCACGTTTGCGGGTTTTTTGCGTGCCGTAAATCTATGACACGGGACCACCGGCTTTAGTTCCCTTCCGAAGGAAGCCATGCTAAGGATTTTTATGACTGAAAAAATCCATAACCCTCCGCCGGGTATAAACCCGCGACCTCGGGAACTAGAGGCTAGTATGGTAACCACTACACCACGGAGGACGACATTTGTTTTATAGGGAACTGTATTCAATTCTAAAAAAATCATAAGAGGAGGAGAGAAAAGTGTAGGTAAGGAGTTGGGCACAACGGTGTAGTATATTAGAAATCTCTAGTACTCTTTGTAAAGAGCTAAAAAGAACAGATCCAGTGGCATATCATAATTTCTTTAAACTAGCTGAAACAAGTTAACTTATTTTCTTGGGAACATTGAAAATAGTATTAAAATATGAGAGAAGCTCTTCCAAGGAAAATAAAATTGGAAACGACTCTCAGATTCCTGACAACTGGGGATTCTTATGATACCCTGGATTATATGTTTCGCATCCCGAGGAGTACCTTTTTGTCGTTTTATACCTAGTATGTGATGTCATTTATGAAGCTTTGATAGGTATGTACAAAACGCATCAACCTCTCGTTCTATCGAGATGACATAACATGTTCACAACGCTCGATTTTCCTTACACGACCACTCACATCTAACACTGCTGGATTTTATAAACCGGTTCGAGAAACGACTGGTCTTGGTCGTGATCACGTGCTCGGGCTGTTTACGCGGGCGAGAACAAGTTCGTGGCTATCAGTGCGTGAACTCTCGACCTTTTTCTCGACCTGTGTAAATGTATAAACAAAAATTTACTACAAAAACATGTAGAACCCTTTGAAAAATGCAATTTATTTTCAGTTATTTATGTGGTATTAGTCATTTCGGAGATATACATTGTTATTGGTTTGAACTTTTGAATAAGTAATTTGTTATTTTTAAACTGCTGTCGCTATTCAGTTGTTTCTCACGATGTCATGGAAAGAGTATGAAATTTTTAGACCAGCGATTAGCTTTTAAACATCTATTTATCGATTCGGCTTCCTCTACACCCCTTGAGCCTTCAAGTAATACTGTAAAGGTTTATTTCGCTTAGAAGGTGGAAAAATAAGGTTCCAAGTCTTTTAATCAACATAAGTAAAATAATCTGACAAACAGCAGAAGTTAAAGCAGGTAAATGACTGCACATTCAACTTGAATTTAAAAAAAAACGGAAAAAATCGCGCGCCGTCCGCCTCAGCTCGGACTCCCACCGAAACAGTTATAATATATCCGCAAGCGTCTAACGTATTCGTAGTTACAGTTGCAATGGCTATTTCGCTCATGCCCCAAATGCGAGATAATGATCAAGCACGTTTAAACGAATGTTGTTTTTGAACCAAACACGGCCATGATTCTACTCAATGTAAATATCTTTATCGCCTCCTCCTTTGTGCTGCTCTTGTTTTTAATACTCTGAAGAGTTTAGAGTATCCTTTTGCAGTGACTCGGCTACCAACAACTCGGCTGCTAGTTTCAACATAAAAATGGCAGAAACGAGATTTGGTAAAGCTTCAAATGAAGATATAGACGAGATTATTAATTAGACGTGTCAATTCTAGCGCAGCGATAAGGAAGAACTTCATTTGTAATCCTTCAGAGGTATTCTCATCACATAAATTTATCGTTTTTTTATTCTTTGGACTTAAAACCACTGCACTAATCTTTCTTTTTTTCTGGTGAGTTTTGGAGCAGTTTTGCGTTCCTTGAATCTCTCGCTTCATGAAACTCCCGGTCTTCAAATGTATTGAACTTTATAAGATAGACATTCCTTAAAATACATTGTTTGAATGTTTTATGATTTTATTGTAATAATCATCATGATTGTTTAGTAAATCACTTCATTTTATTCGTAAAATAGTCTTAGTCTCATGATTTCCAAATCCTCTAGATAAATTCTCTCCTGACATGGTATTACTACGCATATTATTACAAGAGACGTTGAAAATGTTGTCCTTCTCTATCCACATGTTTCTGGTACCATCTCACGACATTTTCATTCACACCGTGGAGTTCAACATGCGAAACCGAATGAATTTCTCGCCTGAGGGGTTTAGTTTTCCAATGTATGTGTTTAGTTGCACAGCACCTTATTTTTACTTTCTCTACTACGTATAGTAAGTAGGGGAAGTATTGTATTCCACCCAAAAATTCGATACTGAGATTTCACCGGAAATACATGTTTTGAGATCCCTGAATCCAAAAAAAGCCTTTTTGGAAACATGTCCGTGTGTGTGTCTGTCTGTGAACAGCATAACTCAGAAACGAACAGTCGGATAAACACCAAACTTGGTATTTAGGTTCAGTATCTTCCAGAGATGCGACACGAAGGTTTTCAAGTAAATCCCCCCCCCACCCCAGATTACCCTTTACATGGAAGATTTTTCGAAAAGTTTAATTTTCTCAAAAATGGCTCTAACGATTTTGATTAAAATATCATATGTTTAAGATATTTTCATGACAAATAAAACGTATATCTTGAATTTTCTGGGAATGTCTCCAAAAGTATTCTTCATTGCGAACGACTTTTGGTAAACTGTTAGACAAAGAGATAAGAGATAGACAAAATTTTACTACACAAAAAATGTAGATCGCGTTAAAATACACAATTTATGTCACATACATTTTTGTTGTTGAGTGAACCATTTTCAAGATAGCTTGTTATTCCCTTAAATTTTTCAATACTTATTTTCTCAAAGGGGAATTCGTTATTCATTTTTTTGTCTTGGATATGCAAAGAGTATTAATCTGTGGTAAAGGGAATAGTGCTGCACCTAGCAACCAGCTATTAAGAGATATGTATGTGCATAAAGGCTACTGTATTTCTATATTGTCCTTGTAAATATATATGCCCCTTACATCTACAAGAAAATTAGCAATAAGATGGAGTCTGCAAATGTTTATCTCGATTAACATGAAGTGGATGGAGAATAAGCGTTTGTAAAAATAGTTTGCACAAGAGTAGAGAAAGTCATGTGAGTGTAACACATCAGATTTTTAGAGATAAAATCGCATGCAGTAAAATTAGAGGATCGTGAGGGTCATCATTCTTTTCTAACAACCCTAAATTTTATGATTCATCAGCTGTATACGCGGCAGCAAACTCATTTCAAAAATCCAGGCTGAAATTCAACGTCGTTCAGCTGTTCAAACAATTGTGTAAGTCAATCCTGTACCTCTCTGCATTTATTATTTGTTAAAAAAATTATTCTGTATGCACTTACTGCTCAACAATTTTGGCGCCATGCAAGGGAATTTCGTGTGTAAAATCGGGTTTCTCTGTACTCCAATATCGGTTATTTAGCGACGAAACGTAGCCATAAAAATGGAACCATGCTTAGTCAGAGAAGAATGAAACATGAACCAATTATTCTATCACTGACAGTTCGCAAAATCCAATTACAGAAATTTACCTGGCTCTGATCATCACATGAAAAATAAGGTGTATGCAAAAACCACCATAAATTGGAATAGCTAAAAGAACAGTGTGTATAAAAATTTCCTGAGAAGATCTCAGAAATGTTTGGATAGAGGACATTTCCAATATCTCTTGTGATTAGGTATGTGTTTATTATCATTGTAATGTAACTTGAGAACGTGAGACGGTTGCGCGGATATTATAATGTTTCGGGGGATTCCGAGCTGCAGCGGCCGGCGCGCGAGTGGCCACAACGTGAAGGAAAAGCACTGTTATTGCATTAAAATAACGTGTTGTTGTATTCAGGTTGCGTTACTAACGAAATAATCTGAAATTTTGTGATACCTACGCACTTGGTTAAATGTATGTTACGAAAACAAATTACAACATTTGGTATGTCAGTTGCTATTACTAACAAACCTATGCGAAAAGAAAGAAAAATCCCATAATATATTATTTTCATCATATTGTTTCTTGTTAAAATAAAGATTAAACAAAATTCTTGTATTCAGACAAATTATAAAATTATAACCATAGGGAAAATACATATTAATCACAGTAGGAATAGTATTATTAAATAAGACGGGGAAGCGAGTGTTACCGTAAATGTAAATTTGTGTTGAAAAGTCAGTGTCAGCAGCAGGCCGGAAACGGGTTTGGTTTTTCCCTCAATTGTTGTTAGTGTACCGTTAGGTCGCCTGAAAAGCAGATGTGTGGAAATAGGTCAGTACTCTTATCACCCCCTGACATCCAATAAGGAAGAAGGTCGAAATCAGATGATAGTGAAATGGGGAGATAGGAAATTTGAAATAAAGGAAGACGAGAGTTTAGTGGACACTTTTTCTTCTTCGTGGTAGTTCCTTGAAGGTTCTTAAACAAATGTACCGGTGGATAGGGGCGATGGTATGAAGAACAGCAGTAAAGAAATGTGCGTATGTGGCGAGGTAATATCAGGAGTCAGATTTTAAAACGGTGACGGCAAATAAACGGGAAGGAAAATGAATCAGTCGTAACCACCAACCCTAAATCTAAGATCCATGCAAGTCCCTGAGCTAGCATTGGGCCCATTCCTGCAAATCCGATGCCGCCAAATTGGCGCACAGCAACCCAGGGTACCGTCGCAGAATGTAAAGAGTTTATTTTCTAGACATTCTTTACCAGATATCCTTAAACGCTGTTCGACTTAAAATTGAATTTTAGACACTTATGGGCCTTTTTCTGAAATTGCCATATTTCGGGTTCAGGAGATCTCAAAAAGTGTACTTGCAAAAGAATCTCAATAGGAATGCTTGGATGGAATGTAATACTTTCTCTATCCATCGTATGTGAGGGGTAAACAAAATAAAAAGCAGCGAATACAGAATGCAAACCACATAGCTGGTTGTAAAGAATGCACTCTGCAGCAATATTTTGCAAAAAAAAACTTAAACAAGTTTAAGTAGCGAACTCATTAAAAGCGAATGCAAAGGATATAGCTCAAGAGCCGGCATCATTAGAGCTGATAAAGACAAATGGATTAAAAGGTTTGATTTCGCTTCGCTAATGCTTCATTACTCGACAAAAACAACGCTAATATCTGCACTATTTCATGATAGCATATATGCACTGGTACATAAAATACGCATTAAGTGAATATGGTATGGATTCTCTGCTGATTGCAGTTCGGTCATTTGGAAAACTGTACTCATTACATACTGATGGCGTTACTAGGGGTAACCCTCAATCAATATTACTTCGAAAGCGCAGGAAATAAAATGACTTTTCCTTGAGGCAGTATTTTATATCACAACAATGTAAATGCCAGAGTGATTGTAGTGTAAATGAGCATTATTGTATGACATTGATTTGAGATGTTTGTTAATGATAAGCATTGTTAGGAAATAAGTTTACACGACCTCACTGAAACTGACAATAAGAGCGGGCAACAATGAGCGAGGGGGTGAGTTGATTATTAATTAGAAGAGACAAACAAATGACGTCAGAGTAGCGTGCCTTTCTTAAAAATGGAGGGAATATCTTCCCTAGAGCATTTGTATTCGTAATTTTGATTGGATATAAAAATAGACGCTAATGTTGGCGCGTTTTATTAACCAATAGCAGCTCGGTTATAATGTTTAGGCATATCGGTGTGTGGGAGTATAAAAAGCTAAAGCCAGATGCAAGTATTTCCCAGTTCAACAGAATCATCCACGCGTTACACGTCGCTGAGTCCAACAGAATCATTCAGAAGTTAAACGTCGCTCAGTTCATCAGAATCATTCATGCGTTCTAAAAAAATCTCTCGCGTCGTAAAGTTAGTTATAAATGTGAAACACGCGAATTAATAATGTGCAGCAAATAAGTGATTATAGTAACATTAAAAAAATATATATAACAGTTTCAGTCGGGCGTGTATCAAGAGTCAATATGTGAAATTAATTAATTGTGACGGTAATAAAAGTGTAAAAACAAATTCTTTTATAAGTGTTATCTTTCAGTAACAAATCCTTTCCGTTTACACACCCTGTTCAAGAGATATGCTCGATTGAGTAGTAATAATAGCTAGCCGGAGCACAATGAACCCAAAACGCAAAATAAAACAATAAAAGGCGCCCAGCAATAGATAACACGAAGTGACTGCGACAAATTGGCTCCCATACGTGAGGCAGATAAACATGAAGCATCTTCCAACTACCAATAAATATAATCTACTTCATCCTGCTTCTAGAAATTACTGACTTCAAGTTAGAGATTGCTTGAAAATTGTATCTATTAAAATTTTCCTGTCACATCCTTGGAATGTGATAAAATCAAGGAATATCAACAAAAATGGAAGCATCACCTGGAAAGAATCGAGCCAACTGGACTACCTTTAGCAGCTAAATTAAATTAAATTTCGCTTTATTTATGGACGCTTTTTAACTACTATGGTCCTTAGCGTCCCATTCTATATTGGGCGTGAAAGAGGTCCCTTTATCGGTCTTGAGGTTAAATAATGAAAATAAGAAGAAGTGATGTTTAGTCATTATTATAGTCTAATGTAATACCGTTAGAAATGTTATTCATTTTTACTTTCTCTACTACGTATAGTAAGTAGGGAAAGTATTGTATTCCACCCAAAAATTCGATAACGAGATTTCTCCGGAAATACATGATTTGAGGCCCCCTGAATTTAAAAAAAGCATTTTTGGAAACATGTCCGTGTGTGTCTGTGTGTCTGTCTGTGAACAGCATAACTCAGAAAGGAACAGTCGGATAAACACCAAACTTGGTATTTAGGTATCTTCCAGAGATGCGACACGAAGGTTTTCAAGAAAATCCCCCACCCCAGTTTACCCTTTACATGGAACATTTTTCGAAAATTTTATTTTCTCAAAACTGGCTCTAACGATTTTGATTAAAATATCATATGTTTAAGATATTTTGATGACAAATGAAATGTATATCTTGTATTTTCTGGGAATGTCTCCAAAAGTATTCTTCATTGTGAACGACTTTTGCATAACTGGTAAACCATAAGAGATAGACAAAATTTTACTACACAAAAAATGTAGATCGCGTTAAAATACACAATTTATGTCATATAATTTTTTTTTGTTGAGTGAACCATTTTCGAGATATTGCTTATTATCCCCTTAAAAATTTTCAATACTTATTTTCTCAAATGGGAATTCGTTATTCATTTTTTTGTCTTGGATATGCAAAGAGTATTAATCTGTGGCAAAGGGAATGGTGCTGCACCTAGCAACCAGCTATTAAGATATATGTATGTGCTTAAAGGCTACTGTATTTCTATATTGCCCTTGTAAATATATATTCCCCTTACATCTACAAGACACTTAGCAATAAGATAGAGTCTGCAAATGTTTATCTGGATTAACATGAAGTAGATGGAGAATAAGTGTTTGTAAAATAGTTTGTACAAGAGTAGAGAAAGTCATGTGAGTGTAACACATCAGATTTTTCAACCAAGCGATTGTAGTGACTTTACATTCGCGCAAGCATAGCCACAGATAGCATAGCTATTGTAATTATTTCTTTGACTATCTTATTACTCCATGATCAACGAATAATATCTGAACTCACTGATCCTTTGTTATTTTGTAAAATCGAGAGAGCCTAAGTAATTATTATTAGGTTAGTATGTTCGAGCTATTGCAATGAACGGTGAAAAATATATTCATGGTCTTGCGAGCTTTTGTAGGCGTCATATGAAATTAAATAGTTTTGTAAATTATACTTTTCAAATTATAAGGTGGGCAGTAATTTTAGTGTCAAAAGTTATCTGCTAAGTTTGGTCAAAATCGGTGCAACGGTGTAGAAGCGTTTAAGGAACATACACACACACATATATAGCTTAATTTTATATATTAATATTATTGAATATAAATTTCTAGCGGACTCTATTTGTCTCTGTATCCATGCAGAAAGTAGAATGTCACTTTTAACACTTATGAACAATTATTCTTGTTACCAAAACGAACGCCAGGAACAAGCTAAACGTGTACAGAGAGCCAGATGATGACGTCAATCCTTTGAACTCATCACTGCCTGAATAAATCAGCGCAGATTCCCAAATGAATGGTAATGCGGTCGTTAAAACATTACAGGCAGTACAAAAGCACATTAAGTACAATCAATCGGCAATATCCACGCCTATAAACACTTCACAGGAAGCGCTTCTAGAAGGAAGAAGAAGCCATTTATTGCCACTCTTCTAACTAGAAGCTATGAACCATTAAACTATATACACCATCGTTAAGTAAATGAAATAATTGGTATAAAGCTTTTGGATTGTAGACTCGCGCGTGTAATGTGAGGTCTGGGGGTTACAATGTGTTTGCAGAGCATCACGAGTCGAGGATGTTGCTACGGTTCACAGTTGCACAACGACGGCGAGTCAATAATGAGCTATATAAAACAATTGCAATACCTGTTATTATCTGTAGCTCAGAAATATGGACCATAAACACCAACCTAAAGGTAAAATACGATAGAAAGAAACGAAATCCCTCAGACCGATAGCAGAATGAACAAAAAACGAAATAATGAAGTAACACAACAGCTAAATACGAACGTGTTCAACAATATAGTAACAAAATATAGAGGAAACAACATGTAGAAAGAATGCAAATGAGCAGAATACCAAACGTTACCTTAAATTATCGATCCCAAAGAAGAAGAACCCAGGAGAAGAAGAAGAAGAAGAATGAAATTATTTACTAACTGCAGGAAACAATTCTTATGTGTTACATACACAGGTCTTTCACTATCCACTATGCTTTATTGTTATACCCTTCTACAAGTATTCTTACAAAAGCTTCTTTTTTTATCTACTTCGTATTATCCATAATAAACTTCAGCAGAAATATGTACAGGATACATTTCGTTGTAGGGAAACATAAACCGAAGCAAAAATCTGATCTTTAAAAGACGGTAACTCCATGATGTCTTAAAGTTCATTCTCATTACATGATATCGTGAGAAACACCTAAATGCTGATCACTCTATCCCAGATATGTCTGATGCAAAAAACAAATTACTTTAAATAAATTAAGTATTTTACAGAGCTCTAAATGTTTCTATAGTAAGTTTTTGTCTTTTGTGGTTTAGCGTTATACAAATGGAATAAAGAACCCCTCATACGCTACGCACAGAGAATTCAAGACATACATTTAATCAGTCATGTAAAAATCTTAAACACACAGATTTTAATCCAAACAGAAAATAAAAAATAACGAAATTTTGCCACGTAATCAGTAGCTGGGGTGGCGGAATTTTCTTGAAAATCGTCTTGTCCCGTCCTTGGAAGATGCTGAACTTAAATACCAAGTTTGGGTTACGCTGTTCACAGATAGGCAGAAAGACACACGAATACACACACAAAGCTGGAAAAACCCTTTTCTATAAAAGCTTTTAGGGGTTTCAGAGGAATCAAAAATTGTATTTTCGGTGAAATCTGGGCACATAATTTTTGAGTGGAATGCAATACATCCTCTATCTGTGCTGCATTTCCTTTCTCGTCGTCTTCTGTGGTGTAGTGGTTACCATGCTAGCCTCTAGTTCCCAAGATCGCGGGTTCAAACCCGGCAGAGGGCGTAAAAATCTTTAGCATGGCTTCCTGCGGAAGGAAAGTAAAGCTGGTGTTCCCGTGTCGTAGATTTACTGCACGTATTACCGGTCTTTCACGCCCAATATAGAATGGGACACTAAGGACCACAGCAGTTAAAGAGTGTCCAAAAATAAGACGCAGTTTCAATTTAATATCCCCTCCCTTTTCAGGATCTTTTATTGGAACTCTCAACAAGGTTCAGCAAAAGGTGTTCCTTAAACAGGCCATAAATTAACACTGACTAAACAGCTTATTGCAATTCCGTTAACACTAGTAGTACAAAAATACGACACTGCCAAATTACTGTTTAATCGGACTGCAAACTGCTTTTATATAGCAGTAACAGCGTACAGCTATTTTAAATAAAATAAAATTTATAACCGATATTTCTCAAATTTATTCAAGAATGTTTCAAATTCAATTATTCAATAGTATTGCTGTTTTAATTAAGAATTTTGTAGTTTTACTTGCGGTATTTTATCATAGCTATTGAATATGCGGTGAATATGCGAATTTTTCAAGTCTTGTAATTGTAACAATTTTGTGCATTATTGATAGAGCAGAGGAGTTAATAAATAAATTTCGGTTAAATGTGAGGTATCTCTGTGCTGAAAGGACTGATGATTGGGGAGGGGCTCGCAAACAGATCTAAGTAAATCTACTCGGTGTGTGTGTTATATTTTATGCTATTTACATTCTATTTTATTTTTCGCTTTAACTCCTTGGTCATATCGCAACGGTGGATAACTCTTAGAACGATATGTGATGGACAGTTAGCCTTCTAGGTCTCAGCCCTGTAACCACCCGCTCCGTCACGTGTCACAGAGACCCCAGCGCATAGCCAGCAAATCTTCTGCTTCGTGCCGTGCAGACGGCATTAGGGTACCGTCCAGTCTAACCGCCGCCCCCATATAAGGGCGGACAGTTAGCCTTCTAGGTCTCACCCCTATAACCACCTGCTTCACGCCGTGCAGATGGCATTAGGGTGCCGCCAAGTCTAACCGCCGCCCTCACACAAAAAGGCGGACAATTAGCCTTCTAGGTCTCATCCCTATCCACCTGCTTCATGCCATGCAGATGGGGTTAGGGTGCCGCCCAGTCTAACCGCCGCCCTCACACAGAAAGGCGGAGAGTTAACCTTCTAGGTCTCATCCCTGAAAAATGCCGTTTTGCTTCGTCATGTGCTCACCGAGACCGCCAGCGCATGACAGCCGGATGGTGTGCAGATGGCGTTAGGGTGCCGTCCAGTCTAACTGCTTATATTGTCAGTGGATAGATGGCACAGCATTCGCTATTACCACTTGTTTTTTTCATTTTCCTATTATTTTAGATTTAAGATCGTACTTTGGGTCGTGGTATTAAATATCCAATCTGGTATTTACCTTGGCGACTTAGGAAAGCCACGGAAAAACCTCAGACAGATTGGTCGGCCAACGGGATTTGAACACGGGACCTCCCGAATGCGGGCCTCAGACTTTACCGCCTGAGCCATCCCGCTTGGTCATGCTATTTATTTCAATTGTTCAGGTACAGTTATTGTTTATTTATTTTTACTTTAACGTTATTAAACTGGGTAAATGACGACCGGTAAACGAATGAAATTATGTTCAAATGATCCCAAAGTCCATGGAGCTTAGAGGTACCTGACATTCCTCTCAAGAGGATAAGAGACGAAACCTTATTCAGTGACTGTCCCTAACAGAGATTCGAACTCTTGAATATGAGACAGGCACGCTAATTCCACAATATATTGATGTACTGTTTACTTTCGCTACCACTTACCTATAGTAAGTAGAGGAAGTATTGCATCCCACGCAAAAGTTGAAATCGAGATTTCACCGGAAATTCACATTTTAAGACTGCCTGAAAAGATTAGTAAAAGATTCGACGATATATTCAATAAATACCAAACTTGTTATTTGAGTTCAGTATCTTCTAAGGATTCGATACAAACATTTTCAAGAAAATCCTCCCACCCCAATTAACCTTTACATGAAACATTTTCGTTATTTCTTTTAAAAAATGACTGACGATCTTTATTAAAATACTCTATATTTACGCTATTTACATGACAAACATATATCTCAAATTTTCTGTGAAGTCCTCATTCTGAATGAATTTCGTATGACTTATACTCCGTAAGAGATAGACAAAATCCTACTACACAAAAGATGTAGATCTCGTTAAAACTATGTCAAGTAACTTTTGTGGCATTGACCATTTCCGAGGAATTCTTTTTATTGAATTGTCAAATAACAGGAGAACCAAGAAACTACGAACCGGCTGCGCGGTGTTTTTCCACTTGGCGTGTGGAAACATGATAACCACAGCTACTATAAACAAAGTCACGCAGTTGACGGAGATGTAATGTAGTTCAGTTATTACGAGTTATTTATTATTTTGTCCTGTACTTAGTCACAAAGTATATTATGGCTGAGTATATGTTTTCTACTGCACAGCGTGTATTTATTTATGATTCCTATGTTAACTCAATCAGCTTGCCAAGTGAAAGTACGATTCGCAGAAGGATTTCCAGGTTCCAGGCTGTACAACAATTCACTTTACAATAAATTTCAGGCCACAGTAAGTGTTCAGGCTAAGAAATCTAAAAGACGGCATAGAGAATTAACGGACAGGGAGCGTGATTTTGCCTTTTTTCAACAAGACTCTGCAACACCTTATACAGCCAATATTTCGATGAGAACAATTGAAAGTGTGTCTGAGGACAGAATTATTAGTAGAGATTTGTGGCCCCCTCGGTCCCCCGACCTTATCCCCTGTGATTTCTATCTCTGCGGTAACTTAAAACATAAAGTATGCAAGATAAACCTACACACCCTGGAAGAATTAAAACAAAATATCCGCCAGAAAACTGCCAGCATTTCTCAACGTGAACTACGGCGAGTGATGGATAGTTTCCTAAAGAGGTGCCAAAAATGTAAGGATAACGACTGTGGCCAGTTTCAGCATCTCCTTTCATAAAGTTGACAAGTAAAGTCTTTAAACGTAGTTTTAAAAATGTGCCGTTTCATCCGAGCTTTTCTATGATAGCGGCAGACAGCAACGAGCGCCGAGGACGCGGACGGGAAAAACACCGCGCAGCCGGTTCGTAGTTTTTTTGGCTCTCTCTGTATTATAGTATTATATTTTTTTTCTTTCCTTCCTTCATTCTTAAGGTCGTGCAAAGAGAATGGAATCTCAAAGTCATCAGGTAGGCACCCACTTTTAAAATATTTGACTATCGCCCAATTGTATTCTCTTATTTCTTTAACGAATACCCAATAAAAACTTTTCCAAGTGTTTATCTCCATTGGTATGAAATAAAAAATAAGTTTTTGTGGATGAAGAATGGCATTTGAAATTAACGCAGTTTGTTTTTCAAGCAAGTCATCGTTCAATCATGATTTCGATTGTATTACGGTTATATTTCGTAATCTTATTTAATATGTTACACTTGATTAAGCGCATGTTTCTTTATTATCGCATTATTTTAACGTAATTTTTTTGTCCGCTCTTTATTCTACTCTATGTTGGACCTATGAGATTATTAAGCTTCACCTATACTACACTAATTTGAAATAACTGGTCCGTCCATATATGTATACAACTACCTCTTCTCTTACCTAAACGGGCACCGAGGTCGTCAAGACACGGACTCGTGAACGGGATAACTGCGATTTAAACCTCGCCAGCACCATCCTCCCTGACTGAGTTTCTTTTCAGGTTTTCCTCATTCCTCATAACTGGCAAATGCCGGGAGCTACCCTAAACTTAGGCCTGGAACGTTTCCTTCCAAAATGTCCTTTCCCCAATATTTCATTTCATGTAACACCAGCGTCACGCCTGTAGTGCCTTAAGCAATAAGAATGGGCATTTCTGTTGCATTATCTCAACATTGCCTACAGCGTACAAGGGCGGATATACAAGTCCATGACTTTGAAGAGAGATAGCGTTCTAATCACAGATTTCTTACTTGCACTTATTCTGGGTATAATCGCAGAAATACGTCGCCATTTGTTTCTTAGAACATTGTTGAGAGCGTTTAAAATAAGAGAAGTGTGTTGCTTCGTAGAAAAAGGAAAAAAGTGAATTTCGTGTTCTGCACTACTTTTTGCGTGGTAAGACGGTGAAGGAAACGGAAGAAAAGCTGAACAAGTATTATGGGGACTCTGCTCCGTCACATGACATGGTTCACAGAATTTCGATATGACCTTTCGAGCACAAGAGATGCTGTGCGCACAGGAAGGTTGAGGTCACAGCAGAACAAATGGTGAACTAAGTTCGCGATATTGTGTTGGGAGACCGCCGAGTGAAAATCCGTGAGATAGCCAAAACCATAAACATCTCGAGTGAACGGGTGTATAACATTCTGCACGAATTTTTGTGTATGAGAAAGCTGTCAGTAAGATGGGTACCGCGACTACTCAAGTTGAGAACAAGCGGAATCGTGACCATTTCACAGGGATGTTTGAACATGTTCCATGAGTTTTTGCGGCGTTATATCATAGTTTATGAAACTTGGATCCATTACTATCAACCTGAAACCAAACAACAATCAAAGCAGTGGATTTCCTTCGGCGAACCTGCTCCAAAGAAAGCGAAAACCATTCCGTCGACAGGAAAAATTATGTCAGCTGTATTTTGGTATTCGCAAGGGGTGATAGACATCCACTAACCTGAAAAAGGGTAAAACGATCACAGGTTCATATTATGCCGCAATGCTGGATCAGTTTTACAAGGAATTGTTAAAGAAACGACCCCATTTGGTGAAGAAAAAGGTTCTCTTTCACCAGGATAATGCACCCGCACACAAGTCAGTCATTTCCATCGCAAAATTTGTGGAATTGGGCTACGAACTGCTACCTCACCCACCATATATTCCATATTTGGCTCCGGGCGACTTCTTCCTCTTCGCAAACCTGAAAAATTGGCTCGTTGGGAAGAAATTCACCTCCAGTGAACACACCATGGCAGAAACAACCTCATATTTTGGAAACTTCCAAAAATCATGTTTTTTGGAAGAGTTAAAAAAAGTAGAGAAACGTTGGACAGCTTGTATTGAATTGAAAGGAGACTATGTTGAGAAATAAAATTGATTGTTTGAAAAAAACTGTAATTTTCTTTAAAAAGTCACTGACTTATCAATCCACCTTGTATGTTAGAAGCGAATGCACAAGACCACGGGTCAGTTTTAAAATATGTCACTGAAACTTCAGTGCTGATTTGGAACCTCACTTTCTCCAGAGAGAAACGTTTGTATAAAGGGCATAGATGTGAAATACTGCGTGTTTATCAGATGTTGTCACATTAAGCAATAAACCTTCCAGCTGTGAAAATGTTACTGTTGAGCTATTTTTTAGTATTATATCTCAGATGCACCTGTTTCCCATTGCCTGGAACAGCGCCAGATGATCAGCGGAAGTACACATGGGGAAATCCCCTGCACTCTCGCCAACGTGACAGCTCATCCTATAGGTTTCAAATCTCCAGATCCACTTTGTTCCGTGTAAAGATAGCAACACCTGTAGGCTATTTGTTAAAGTTTTTTTCCTCAAATGCATTCTCTTTGGACGTACATCCTTTGAGGTAAATAATAGAACTGGTCATACTTCGTTAACACGCTTGGAAAAGAAATCTCGGGGTAAAGACAGAGAAATAGAATGGCACCATTCACATTTCTTCACGTTCCTCAACCTTCCAAAGAACGAACCTTTCAAACTAAATTCACTCTTAGGTTGATCCGCGGCAAAACAAACCCACGTGGTCAGTGCACCGTGGTGCAACACAGTAGCAATGCGCCCAGGAACGTAGTCCCACGCTAATCTCTTAATTTCAGAATGAATTTATCCTTAAATAGTATAATATTCTATACAAATACCTAAGGTTTTATTTAATGCTGATTTATACCTCAAAACAGAGCTACAAGTCCCATGATGCAATTCGTATGAGTCACCTGACATCCGGGTAGGGGCAGAATATTGTTTACAGCCAGAAACCAGCAGTTGTGTTTAGTATCATGAAGGACGGTGAATTCGCTCTTGTGTTTTCGTCGAATTACGTAAAGCATCAGCCGCGCAAACCATTAACTAGTGGTGAAAAAACAATAGTGTTGAATCTTTATTATAAGCTATGTGAGAAATATCCAACACTTTCCGCGAAAGAAATGGTGAAATTAACTTCTGAGTTCACCGGTGTTTCGAGTACAAGTATAAACAGTGCTTGTGCAGAAAAATCTGAAACGAGAAAAGTAGTTACACCCGGAAAAAAAAGAAAGCATATGAAATACGCGATGCAAGAATGTAGTGATTTTAAGACGAATACAATTCGCGTAACAGTGTACAATTTCCTTTTTAAAATGAGCCGCCAACAGTTAATAAAGTGCCGCTTCCAGAGAGCGAATAAATTAGGTTATCGCATACCTGTTACTTTATTTTTCGCTCATTTATTTTAGAATTAACTATTATTATATGTGCAAACGTTTAATTTGTTGCAACTATCAATCTTAATACCTTTAACCCTTAACAAAATTTGCTAGTCACCGTTTCAGTTGTCGAAATAAGGCCTCTGTTCCTTTTTGCACTACGTGCCGCTTGTACTCGCCACATGGTCTGAAAGTGTGACAGTATTTCTAGTGCGAATGGCGGAAGGATACTTTATAACGGTGCACTGGTCACCTGGGGTTTGTTTTGACGCGGATCAACCTAAGAGTGAATACAGAATAGCAGCACGCAGGGCTTTCTATGCTTCCCGGGCCATAGGTACACAGCTGTAAGTGACGTCACGAGCGTGGGCAATATTCCGCAGCTTAAAACAATAACACTTATTGATATGGGGTGCAAACAAGTATAAAATACTCACTCTTTGGGCTGAAAAGACAGCGCAATACATATTAGATTTTAAATACAGACAGCCAGTTGCTAGGGTAACATGTACATTGAGCCATTTCTCGTTATCACTTTAGAATTTGAACGTTATAGAAAGATTACGCCAAATTCTGAAATCGGGTTTATAATAACGCATTGACAAATAAGAATTTTTGGCATATTTATATTTCATACGGTCTACACCAAAGTAAATACTCTGCTCGTTTCATTTTGCTCGCCACATAAACTGCATAAGTTTTATAACAGGAACGCTTTAACCAAAATTGTTCATGAATTCGTTTTAAGAAGGAATGGCTGTACCAGAAAGCATGGAAATTAGATGTCAATCGAGTTTTCATGAAAGCACATGACAACTAACATGTGCTGTATTTTTAGTGAATATCGTCATTTTTAAACTAATTTGCAACACAACAACTAACTAATCTGTTAGTGGAGGCTGGTGTATAACTGCACAAGAGCACGTGAGCACCCATACTTTTGACACCTTACGGATTTATTGATTGTTTTTCTTTGAGTGCTATTAAACATAACATATA
Source organism: Deroplatys truncata (assembly GCA_030765065.1). Classification (NCBI taxonomy): domain Eukaryota; kingdom Metazoa; phylum Arthropoda; class Insecta; order Mantodea; family Mantidae; genus Deroplatys; species Deroplatys truncata. The sequence goes on from CM060985.1 coordinate 50,559,268, forward strand.
TACGGTAATTTAAAATCTATGGCTCTACTCCTCTAAACTCTATGAAATATGGCAACAGTGTCGGTAGCACATCTTGACTTCTGCACGTTTTAAGGAGTTTTTGCGCATCCGCAACTGGTATAACGTAATTACATTCTGGGCCAGATACGTACGGGCTGTGCACACTTAAAGGCGTGTACGAAGCTTCTCCCGCGCTGCTTCCATGCTATCACTGCAGTTTTATGTTACTGCCATTAGATGGTAGCACTACGGCTGAAGTAGGTAACATCACGAGCGCGGAAACTTCTCTTGCTTATTCCAGACCATCCACACTCTCAACTATAATTTCATTTACGCATTACTTCGTTCTCGCCCTAACGCGATGTAGTTAATTATGTACACTCACTTCCATTTATGCATCACCTCAGCTTCGGGAGGCATTCTACTGGCCTTCGAGGTGGAGTATGTAGGAGGATGTGTAGGTGTGTGTAGCTGTTTACCTTTTCGCGTATGCAGTGGCGGCCTGTGTTACGTGCACAGTTCTAGTGATGTGTTTTTCTCTGAGAAACGAAGGTGCAACCTCTGTACTTTATAAGTATTAGATGTAGAATTATTAAGCTCTTAATTTATAGTTACTCACCATGCTGTGCTGCTAATAGGTTATATCACAGTCCGTAACACCCGCTCACTTCTATCCCAGGAAGGGAATGAATGCAAGTGGCCGTCTTGCTTATTGGTTCAACACGCCAGGTAATAACAAATGAATTGCAGGGAGAAAAGCTAACGTCTCAATTAGGAACATATAAAGACTCATTTATGTCAGCTATGAATGCTATTTCATGATCTATTTCCTACATTTTATAAAATGTTGTATGCAACACTGGATAATCTTAATATAATACTTGTGAAAATTGTCAATCATCAAAATTATTCACTTGTTGCATAAATCCTTATTATTTCCAGGAATCCTATGTTCTCAGGACGGTTTAACATTTCAGCGCTCTTAATGCACTTCACAATAGCAAAAATAAGTTCAACTCCTTGCCGATAGTTCTTTCATAAAGCATCGTTTCTCTTCGCGCTAGCAGTTATCAACTGCCTATGCCTGTACAACAGCAAGCATAGTGTTCCTGTGTCTGGTGCGCAGTACAACGCACGTTTTGGGTATAGTGCTTGGAGATATTTTGTTACCTATCTCCTGCACAGGCAACAAAAGTTCGCCAACAGAAATATTGAAACTTACAAGGTAACTCGACATTCTTAAGGAATCTAAATACTAAGATAACTATTTAATTTTAATGACACTGATACTAAATGATACTTAAGATCCTAGTTAACACAATCCTATACTACGAGGTAGTATCCAAAATATCGGACTGGTGCTGCCATCTCGGCAGTAATTCAGTAGAGTTTTGTATCGCTCGGTGGCAACACTAGCGCACCTGATGAGCGAGTGCTTAAAGTTTCATCAGTTGGGTAGATGTGTTGAGATTCTACAGTCTTTTCATGATACTCTGGTGTAGTGTGTGGCGATTTTACGATGGATCCAAGATTAGAACAGAGAGCGTGCATCAAATTCTGTGCAAATTCCGGGAAAAATGCTGCGGAGACCCTCGCAATGATTCAACAAGTGTTTGGGGGCAAAGCATGAGCCATACACGTGTGTTTGAATAGCATGCTCGGTTCAGGGCCGGCCGTACAGTTATTGAAGACGATGCTCTCACCGGTAGGCCCGTCAACTGCACAAGCTGCATGCTCCTCGTTTTCTTTGATACCAGGAGGATTGTGCACAAAGAATTCGTCCCACCAAATCAAACAGTGAATTTCACGCATTACTTTGACGTTTTGCGACGGCTCCGTGAAAATGTGCGCAGACGACGGCCCGAATTTTGGCGACAAGGTAACTGGCTGTTGCATCACGATATGCACCTGTCACATTTCCTTGTTTACCATTAGCTTCTTGACGAAAAACAGCATGACGGTTGTCCACCAACCACAGTACTCGCCTGATTTGGCACCCTGAGACTTCGCTCTATTTCCCAAACTGAAAATCAAGTTGAAAGGACGTCGCTTCGACACAATTGAGAGGATTCAAGAAGAAACGCTGTCTGTGCTAAACACCTTCAAAGAACATGACTTCCAGGATGCATTTGGAAGATGGCAGAATCGCTGGGGTTGGTGTATAGTGTGGAAGGGAACCACTTCGAGGGTGACGGCGGTCATTAGTTTCAAAGTACGTTTTTGACCAGATGGCAGTACCAGTGCCAAATATTTTGGATATCACCTCGTATACTAAATACACAGAATAAGGTTCTGATGTATAGCCATAAATACAAAGACTTTGTTTTATTTATTACAACTTGATCGATCAAGGAAGCGTAACTTAAACTAAGCTATCTGACTTTTGTGTTTGTATTTAAATGTTTTAACAACTGCAGCCTTCAACGACAATAGCGATTTTGATCCAAGTTTATGCAAGTAATCTTACCGATCACCTATTATAGCTTATTTTTGTATCTCTTTTACAAACTAAGTTACAAACGCTTATTTTTCCATCTATTTCATATTAATTCAGATAAGCAAGCACAGAAATCCTTTCATTACAAATTTCATTTTAGGTATAAAGAAGATACTGGAGGCCAAATTCCAAATTTTTCCTACGTCATCGCCAGAAACAACTGAATGGTGACAACTTCAAGAAATGATTAAGTATTAACAAATTCAAACCAATAAAAACGAATATCTCGCAGATAGCTGATGCCACAAAACATTTTTGATACAAATTGTGTGATTTAAGGGCATCAACATTTTCATCAAGTTTTTTTAGTCTCTTACGGCTTAAAAGTTACACAAGCTTCATCCAAATCAAGGGGACTTCAAAGGGTACTCGAAGAAAATTCAAGATATGTCGTGTAAATATCTCACACGTTGGTAGATTAATCAAAGTTGTGTGAAGCATTTTTTGAGATAATGAAAAGATATCGAAATTTTTACCACGTAAAGGATAGTTTGGGGCGGAGGATTTTCTTTAAAATTTTTGTGTCCTATCTTTGGAAAATGCTGGACTAAAATACGAAGTTTGGTACTTATCCAAGTTTTCTATTTTGAGTTATGCTGTTCATAGACAGCACATGCGCGCGAACCTTGGTTGGAATACAATACTTGTTCTACCTACTAGATATGCGGTAGAGAAAGTAAATATAGGTTAGTAACGAAAGAGGGATTAGGAATCAAAGCCAGTATATGTGAATTTGTTATTGGTAGAGAAAATCGTGTGAATGAAATCACATCAGATTTATTTTACTTATAGAAAATGTTCAACCCTACCAATGAAACCCCGCAACCCTTATGAATTTTTTTGAAAGAACAAATCACTAAACACTTCCCCGTCACAGTATGTCACTGAACATAATCGGAACTAGTAGACAACCAGTTCACCGTGAAGATTTGATTTGCACGGTGACACGTGACCTTTCAGCCTTCCGGTTTAAAATGCAAACCGTTCCGGATGCAATGCCACGTGCCACTCTCGTGCTGAGTGCACTGTAAACCCGACAGATATTTCATTTTCTTTCAGAACGTTCTACATTGAATCAGAAGCACAAGTTTCACTTGAGAGATTTTAATGATGGCAGTCGCTTGAGAAAAGTGTAACGCTGAGATAGTCACAAGTTAGAATAATTCAAGACTTACCTACTTCACTACTTGTTTAATTTCATGTACGTTAGTTTTGTGGATGAAATAATCTGGTGGCATTGTTGTTATTAAGTATTATTTTAGAGAAATAAAGTGAAAAATACCATCAGGAATCAGACTGAATAGCATTAATGTAATGAAAATACTACTCTATACTGATGATAATACAATAATCCAAGAAACTTAAAATGACTTCCGGAAAACTGTTTTTGAACCAGAAAATATGCTAGCAAAATATGGTTTCCATATATTAATTAATAAAACAAAAGTAATAGCCTTCCAAGGAAAGTAATAAATGCAAGTTACTAGTACAAGTATAACAATTTAATTATTTACGATGTAATATTGTTACATGCGGGTAGATGGCCTAAAAGTTCACATGAAAATTAAATTAATCTTCAGTACCCATCACGTACCTACATTGAGGGGACGTAGACTTACTTGGCTGCGGAGAACCGAGACGAGGTGTGGAGGTTAAGAGGAAGGCGTGGGTTTTCCAATGTAAAAAAATCATAACACAAATCTACTCACACATTCCTAGATTTATTTCCTAACCGTTTGGGGTTCCTACATTATTAAAAATGAAAGTTGTGAGGAGATGTCCGCCGATCCAAAGCCCGGCTTACACACGCGGTCCGTTTCTCACGGAATCCAAACTGAGAGTGACGCTTCCCCGAATACTCGCAAAGCTACGAGCCAAGAGTGACGTAAATAACAATGTGTCTGGTAATGACGATGTAGAACAAAAATGTTTAATTATTAATAAGCCGCAATATAACGTATCTAGACAAATAATATTTAAATAATAAAGTAAATAAATTCCAAAATAATTATGAAATATTACTAGGAATACTAAAAAGAAAGAAAGAAAAAAGAAACTAGCTAATGCAGCATAAATGAGATACCTCAGAGCTATTAAAGGGTGTAAAATAATGGATCAAATAAAAAATAAAGAAATCTGAGAATTATGCATTGGTCCTATAAATAACAAGATAAAACAGAGAAAGGCGAGAAAACATTTGCAGAGGATGGGCAAAAACGGCGTATGAATACAGACCATATGGGAAAACATGTTGGTAGACCGATTAGAGCATAGAAGGAGACATGAAGCCGGGACAGGAGATATCTCCTAATCTATGAAATTATTATTATTATTATTATTATTATTATTATTATTATTATTATTATTATTATTATTATTATTATTATTATTTTGGAGGAATATATTTTGCGTTTCCACTCGTTCTTTTTGCTTCAACTGATATTTACAGAGTTAAGAAATCATTCTGTGAATACAACACACCAAATCTAGGCGGCTACATCTTATACCAGCTTTAGAGAAAGCTATAAACATATTCCCATTACATAATGCCAAAAAGTTCGCATACTTTAGCGCATGGAATCTTTAGGTACGGTTACTGAAGACCCATTTTAATACATTGGTATACAGAGAATTCTTTATCTAATATCAAAAGTACTTAAGCTCCCTGAAGAAATTTATAAACCTAACGAGTGACGAATTAGTTTCAAAAGTTAGTACGACTAGCATGTTAGTTTGTGTTTATGAAAATGTTCTTTCCTGGTGTGGTATTAGGTTTTGCAATGGAATGCGTTACTATTTTTATTAACATTTATTATGAATTTTGGCTTCTCCCATGGTTTTCTAAAATGTCCCTCTCTTTCCTGAAAATATCGTGGAAAATCTATTGTTATAACAGTGTTTCAATAAAGAATATATACAAGCATAAGCTCAGATATTCAAGAAGTATAAGAAACTGAAATGCTCACTGCAAGCTACTTGAACAAAATTTTCAGATACTTCTATGTATGATAATTTCAAAATGAAGTTGTGAACGGTCAAAAGAGAATATTACCTCAGGCAAGCAAGCCTGACTTAAAACATTTTGTCTTTGGCCGTCGAGAGGCGAAAATGGAGGATATTACGTCACCATAGAGGTTCCCAATATACTGTGTACTCACACATGAATCATAGTGGTTCCAGTATAATATTTAACGCGGGTTCTCTTGAATGTGGCACCGTTGCATTACATAATTCAGTGGCACCGTTACGTTGCTGAGATCACCGTACTTAACAGTTGACCAAAAGCTCGATACATGTCGACTTGACGAAGAGCCAGCTGATTCCCACTTATATACCGTGTGTTTTCCTTCAAGTGTTTCCGTAGTGTAGCGGTTATCACGTGCGCCTCACACGCGCAAGGTCCCCGGTTCGATCCCGGGCGGAAACATGATCATTTTTATATTCGATTGTTTTCCAAATCACACATTAGTTTACTATACAATTATGCTCACTGTAATTTTAATATAACATTATGGATTTTTTGTGGTAATTTAAGAAATATATAAGGGATGTTATAATAATACAAACCTACAGTTCTTAAAAGGTCCTACCAATGTTAAATCTGTTAAATTCATGACCCATTATCTCAGAAATTATTTAAGATCCAGACTGAATTGTTTTGAGGTTGTAGTGCATGTCTTTTAAGTTCACTAGTGTACGTTTATGTGATAAGTTTGGGTATTAAGAAAGGTAGGAGTACGGTCTTAATTATAGCTACTTTTAATTAAAATTTATCAGCAATTATTTTATTTTTAAAAATAACCAACCATGTTATTAACACCAAAGTAGATCCTCAACAGCACATAGAGGTTTTTATGATCCTAAAATCTAATTTAAGTATCTTCAATAGTTTCTGGGAATACGAGTCATTTATACCAGAAAATGTCACACAGAAAAAGCTGTCCATAGCAAATGGAGTAAACAAACTCGCATATATTTGCAAAGAAAGAAATTACGTGGCTTCAGCACTCAGAAGATACTATACTTTGCAGCAATACATACCAATTGGAGAACCTAACTTTCCCTAAAGATGGCTAAAGTTTACCACTTTCTTGGAGCTATGTGTAGGGGCTATGATTTTTTCTTTCTCTACTACGTATTGTAAGTAGGGGAAGTATTGAATTCCACCCAAAAATTCGATACCGAGATTTCACCAGAAATATACCAGATGAGTCAGCTGCCCCTATTTATTTTTTAATTTATGCAACATGCATAACGCCTTACGCCTTTCTTGAATTCCTTCTAAAGGCTGATTTGCATAAAACTTTACAGAGGTAGGATAGATAACTCAGTGCATGTGTTTTACGGGACAGAATACTATCGTCATGTATGTCGATGCCGAAAACATCCTACCGTGACACTGGGAGCTTCAGTGGCACTTTAAGTTGATTTTACAAACTTTTATTCTTCAGCATACATTCATACACACCTTTGAAAACGCCCCTGAAGGAACAACTTATCACATGCATCGGTTGACAAAACTATTTGAAAACAAAGATCTAGCAGTGCGACAATTGGATTTAAGCCGTCAGTCAACAAAGGCTCGTTGTACACCCTTGTCAAAAAATGCTAAGCATTAGGTAGATAATTTCTCTTCTGTCACGAACTATAGCATATTTCAGTTCATACAGTAATCGAAATGGCTGATGCAGTTTGTTTATTTGCGTTAAAGTTACCAAAATGACCTCCAAACGCTGTATGAGGTTGCAAAAAGCATGTAAAGATTCGAGGTGGGGTTGAGTTTTGCTATTATTAATTCGTATAGGAACCCCAACTCGCAACGTAGAATTGACCGAATAGTATTATCAGCCGCTTTAGTGCGGGTTCAAATCCTTCGTGTTAAGTTTAAACTTTTTCTTATCTTTCGTTTTATCTCTTTTGGCCTATAATTTGATATTATGATACAAAAACATTTTTGATAGCATTACAAGTGTGTACAAAATAGAATAATCACCATGTTTTTTCTACTGTAAAGAAGAAGAACCGCAAAGCCCAAATCATTTCCGGGCACTCATACGTGAAGAATGCAGGCAGATTACACCGGGCATGTTACAACATGCAAGAAGGTCTTTCCGGCAACGTACATAAAATGTGCATTGATGAAGGGGGTCGTCATTTTGAACATTTACTTCGTTGATGAAATCCACGCTCTTTAACAATTTATTATTCTGTTTACCATGAACTTAGCACATTTACAAATCCTTTGTCAGTAGAAGTGAAACACAAGGTTTAAACATGAAACTAAAACTGTTAGATTTAATATCGTCGATATGTGCCCAAAAGAATAAAAGCTAACTATGTGACACGTTTTACAACACCAGATAGGTACAGGTTATTATCGTAAGCATGATACACAATTATTTGATTGTAATTCTTGTGTCTTTGGCTCACAGGAGAGCCAATAACAAAAATAAATAGATTAGTATACTAAATTACAGAAAATAAACACAAGAAGAAAGAAAAAAAGATAACCAAAACAATTTGATATTTGTATTAGATTCGAACTTCCGAAGCTAACCGTTGTTTTATCACATCTCGGCAGCTAATCCACTCGGCCAGAACGCACGTGTTCTCTACCTCTCTTCGGGAAAACATACCTCTATCTCCTTTCAAGCATTATATCCATGAAAAGTCGTCTTTTTAAAGCCTTTCGCGGCTCCTTGGCTCATTCAGGCCTTTAATCCTTAATGGTGGTTGTGTATAGTATCGAATAGAAGGACAGAGCTACAATAACAGTTTGTTTGATAAAAGAGTCAATGTTTTCACATTAGTCTATAAAATACGTGTTGCATAGATACAAATACCTAGGTGCAGCTGACTCACCTGGTATATAAAGTCCGTCTGTGTGTGTGCATGTGTGTGTCTGTGAATAGCATAACTCAAAAACTAAAATTCGGAAAAGTACCAAACTTGGTATCTAAGTTCAGTGTTTTCCAAGGATACGACACGAAGATGTTCAAGAAAATCCCCCCATACTCAACTATCCTTTATATGGAATATTTTTCGTAAATTTTTATTTTCTAAAAATGACTATTAACAATTTTGATTAAATTGCCATATATTAAAGATATTTATATGACGAATGAATAGCCTTTGGAGCCCTCTTAATTCAGAAGGGATTTTGTATAATCTTGTATAACTGGTAAACGTTAAGCGAGAGACGAAAACGTACTATATATATATATATATATATATATATATATATATATATATATTTGGCAAAGCCATTTCTAAGATATACGTTGTTATTAATGGTTCGAATTGTTTATTTCTTCGTCATTGTTTAAAGTCCTGTCAACATTCTGTTGTTTTTCACGATTGCATGGAAACAGTATGGAATTTTAAGGCAGCATATAGCGTCCAGCTCTTAAACATTTGACTATTGTTGTTCTCTTTGTATCTATAACGAAATGTGTAATGTAACTATTTCTGTAAAGGTTTATTTGGATTAAAACATAGTAGATATAAAAATAAACTTTAGTCTCGTAGTTCGTTATACTCACTAATAAACGATAGAGGGTAGAGAAAGTCATGTGAATGTATCACATCAGGTTTTTTATTGTGTGAAGTGGTGCAGAATTCAAGTAAAAATGGAAGATGCAGTACCATTTTAAAAAATACATTTAAAATATAAGGTGTTTTTCCTACAATGTTAAAATATATGTACAATAAAGATAAAAGTCAAATTAATAAGACTGCACAAAAAACTATAAATGTAATTTTGGAGCAATTTGCGCCATTTAGTCGCCCCTTATTAAATTAAACAAAATAAGTAATAACAGTACTTTTACTTAGTTATGCATAAAAGACAAAGCTCAAGTATTATTCACTGAGACTATAAAAGTTTGAAGCGTTGCTAGGTATTAGGAAAAAAGTATAGCATTGGGTTGAGAAATCGCAATGTTGTATGGTTGTCGTTATACTTCAGCTAAATTTTCAAAAAGTGTTGCCGTGTGTACACTTTTGGAGAAGTTATGACGCAAAATGCTACCCATCTGATAGATTTATCACTATGTATCCTACTACATAGGGGTCAACATATTCAGTATTCTCCTTTATCATAAAACTAAAATTGTAACAATTTAGAACATTTTCCCCCACAACTAAGTTTTTGGTGCTACCATAATCACGAGCGTAGAATTCTCGAGATCTATGAAAACGTCTCTTGGCTTCTGGGGATATAGATGTGATACTTTAAACCAGAGACAGATCTCGTTAAGCACCTTGAGAAAGGTAATTAATATTACACCTTCTATATCTTTCAAAATTTTGTAGAAGAAATATGAAATACAGAGACGTTTGCAACAGCTTCACTTTCAGGTGGATGGGGAAATCAGATTGACGGGTAAGGAGAGTCGAATGTATGCTGTGTATCCGGTGTCGCTTAGAAGTTGTTGCTGCATTACGAAACGTTGTTAACTCTGCTAATGGATTTAATTCCCAAAACAGTTCTGGTGTTTTCAGCAAGACATTTAATGCTTAATAAAAGCAGTTAAAACTAAAACACACTACTTGTTTTAAGTTTGAATGAAACAAAAAGTAAAAATGCTTTAATTTATAGGTTTACTTCTTATACTCTTAATGTAAAAAATGATACATTACTTTTATTACTATTCGATAAAAAAAACTTCAGTCAAACCTTAAAGGAAATATCGAATTATGGCACTATCAATAAATATCTCTTCTGTTTTGTGGGATAAAGCAGGGAATCAACACCAACAGATGCTTGTGAAACGGTGGCGTGATATAGCTGCTCGTAAGTTAAGAAAACTAATTTTATGGAATAGTCTTTTTAAATACTGCAATGCACATTTTAATACTGTATATACCGTGAGAGCCAATGGACAGAATCGGCTGCGCGGCGTTTTTTCATTGGGCGTGTGGACACATGATTCCGCGCTGCTGCTGCTGCTGCTGCTGCTGCAGCAGCCAAGGTCACGCTACTGACGCGGCTTTACACTGCTCTGGCTCTGCAGTATTGAGTTACAGTGATATGGTTTAGTTCAGTTATTACGAGTTATTTATCATTTTGTCCTGCATTCAGTCACAATGTATATTATGGCTATGTATATGTTTTCTATTGCGCAGTTTTTATTTATTTATGATTCATACGTGTTAACTAAGTCAGCTCGTCAAGTGAAAATACGATTTGCAGATACATTTTCGAGTGTAAAAGTACCACGCCGAACAACAATCCTTTACACTTTATAACAAATTTCGGGCCACAGAAGTGTTTAGTCTAAGGAACCTAAAAGATAGCGTAAGGTTCTTACCGAAGAAACATTAAATGACACCGGTAATCGTTTGGAGACTTTCACCCAAAATCGCGCGTCTTTCACAACAGGTAAGCAGCTAATATGGTTCTGTGTGACGATTCACTAAATTGTTGAAATTAAAATCATATAAAATAACTGTGCACCTGCTCTTCAACCAGGTGATCTTGTAATTAGTCGCACATTTTGTGAATACAATGGTGAAATAGCCCCGCACTTAAGACTTTTCTCGGACGAGGCTTGGTTCCACCTTCATGGATATGTGTGTACACAAAATAAACGGTATTGGAGCTCTGTAAACGTAATATTGTTCATGAAGTACTCCTCCGTGACGAAAAAAATGGTGTATGATGCCCCATGAGGGGAGAAAGAGTTATAGGGCCAATTTTTTTGGTCGCCCCTACATACTTGAATAAAATTTTGTCCGCCCTTTTATTAGATACTTAACAGACAGGGAGCGTTATTTTGCATTTTTTTCAACAAGATTCTGCCACACCTCATACGGCCAATATTTCGATGAGAACAATTTAAGATGTTTTTGAGGATAATATTATTATTATTATTGTTATTATTATTATTATTATTATTATTATTATTATTAGAGATTTGTGGCTCTCTAGGTCCCTCGGCCCAACCCCCTACAATTTCTAACTCTGGAGTAAATTGAAGAGAGATGTACAAGACAAACCCACACACCCTGGAAGAATTAAAACAAAATATCCGCCAGGAAATTGCCAACATTTCTCAATGTGAACTACGGCAAGCGATGGATAGTTTCCTAAACATGTTCCAAAATGTATGGACAACGACGGTGGCCAGTTTCAGCATCTCCTTTCATAAAGTTATAAAGCCCTTAAAAGTAGCTTTAAAAATGTTGAATGGTTGCTTCCGCACCATTCTATTATAGCCGCTGACAGCAACGAGCGCCCATAAAGCGAATAGGAAAAACACCGCGCAACCGGTTCTTAGTTCACTGGCTCTCCCGGTAGTATTACACAAGAACCTGGTTTATCATGCTCTCATTAATCCGATCTCCGGTTTATCCGATCCATTTCCTTTTCCTTCTTTGTAACACTAAAATGTACGGTACACAACTGGTATGGTACGGCATATGTATCTGCAGTTGTTATGCTGGCACCGCAGGTAGCATAAATATCGCCGGTCCCACGCTTCCAGCTACCGTTACTAGGTAAGTCTGGATCTGTTCCTACAGAGTTAAGAAACTGTACCGGTATTGTTCTTTTGTTGCGTGTTTTGAGAGTGCGTGAGTGAAATAATGCCTCATGCGGAGGCAGCGGCACAGCTGGAAAAACGAATGGTTTACCTAGAACGTCAGCCGGAAACAACTTCAGCCGAACTGATGTTAGTGAAACGTCTACGCGATCGTGCTGCTCTCAAACGTCACACACGTTTGAAACAAAAGAAACTTACATACTACATATTTCAGTAAATAAACGTGAGTAGACTACAGTAGAGTTCATGTGCCAAAAAAGGAGGATTTCCTGTTGGTGCCAAAATAAAAGGTTCGTATACTTTAGTACATATTAGTTTTTCATTTAGTGGAATACTTCTGGATTATCCGAATTTTCGTTCATCCGGATTACCTCCAATCCCACCTAGTCTGGATAAAAGAGGTTCTTGTGTGGTTATTATTAAACATTATTTTATGTATTTGGAATACAATTAATTTCTTCCTTTCGCTGCTTAAAGTCGTTGACATGAATTATTGGAAAAAATACGTCAATCGAAACGGCTGTGCTCCCTTCAGTTCGGTTAAGCGGGATTCTACTGTATATATTTAATGTGCACTGTACCTCTTAAAAATAAGAATAAAAAGTTCAATTGCTGCTTGACAACAAAACGTATGCACAGTAGACATCGGATAAAAAAGAAAAAGAAAACGCCTGCTTCATTGTTTACTACGTAGGTAGTATTTTGCATTTGCTAGCTGCGAATGTCTTCTTGGATGTTTCCCCCTCCACTTCACCATTCGCTGCGCCCAGAACGGTACTCAAAGGGATGCAGAGGAAATAAAAAGGGAATACAATTGTACTGAAGAGGCATAGTGACATCTCTGTTGCAAAGGGAAAAAGAGAAGCGCACTTTAAACTGGCACACGCCTTCCCAATAACATGACCCGGAAATGTTAGCATCTCTTGGGATGGAAATTTAAAATGCGAGGGATGCAGGACAATTAGAGGAGCCCGTTTCCTGAAGCAACGTCTGTTTCCTGTTTCCTGTTCCCTAGGGCTACAAATTAAACTGTTTCCGTTTTCTGGATGTGAGATATATGCTGGAAGAATTACTTCTTCTGCTTGATGGCTACTATATGCAAATGTGTCTTTCTATTGAGCATTATATTTGAATTACTACTGGAGCTTTTGGGAGCAGTTACAAAGGCTTTTGAGAGCTCTAAAAGCAGTGAAACTAGAATCAGAATGGTAAATTAACAATGTGTGAATTATTTGAAAACGCTAAAACCTCCGTCACTCAGCAATTACTTTAATATACGAGGCTGTTTTTAAAACAAGTACCGTTTTAATATTTTGCTGCTGCAGTCGCGATTTTGAGTATGCGCGATCACTTCCTCCAGATGCAGCTGTGAGCGATTGTCACTTTGTGTTTTCCTGTTGTTAGAGCGTTTCGAAGTGTTCAAAACAATCGAAGAACCTGCCGATTGTGAAGTCAGATCAATTATTGGTTTTTTGTACGCCAGCAAGCATTCAACCCTAATTGTGTGAGGTTTACGGGGAAACCATAATGAGCGACAACGTCCGGCCATACACAGCCAAACAAACTCACGATCTGATCGCATCATTTGGTTGGGAACAATTCGACCACCCTCCCTACAATACGAATTTGGTACCAAGAGATTTTCATCTGTTTCTTCATATGAAGAAATTTCTTGGTAGAAAACATTTCAAACGATGATGTGAAACAGAAATGCATATCTGGTTTTCATCATAGTTGGCATCATTCTTTGACGAAAGCATACAAAAACTGCTTTCCTGTCTCAAGTAACGGCGGTGACTTTGTGGAGAAGTAGTGTAAGGTCTCAGGTAATGAATGATAATAAAGTATTTGGAAAATAATGTTCTGTTACTTTTTTTTAATTACCGGCACTTACTTTAAAAACACACCTCGTACATGATGAAAAGCATATAAAATTGAACTAGATCACATTAATGAGGTGACAGTAAGAATTAAGTGAAGTGACAGTGAAAATTAAACTAGATTACATTAGTGAAGTGACAGTGAAAATTGAACTAGATCACATTAATGAAATGACAGACAGAACTTAGTGAAGTAACAGTGAAAATTTAACTAGATCACATTAGGGAAGTGGTAGGGAGAACTTAATGAAGTGACAGTGAAAATTGAACTAGATCACATTAGTGAAGTAACAGTGAAAATTTAACTAGATCACATTAGTGAAGTGGCAGTGAGAACTTAGTGACGTGACGTGGAAAATTGAACTAGATCACATTAGTGAAGTGACAGTGAAAATTTAACTAGATTCCATTAGTGAAGTGGCAGTGAAAATTGAACTGGATCACATTAGTGAAGTGAAAGAAGAACTTAGTGAAGTGACAGTGAAAATTTAACCAGATCACATTAGTGAAGTGACAGTGAAAATTGAACTAGATCCCATTAGTGAAGTAAAGGTAAAAACTTAGTGAAGTGAAGTGAATATTAAACTCGATCACATTAATGAGGTGACAGTGAGAACTTAGTGAAATGGCAGTGAAAACTGTAAAAAGCCACACCATTCACAAAGCGACCAACTTTTTAAATATCTCACTGTCGGTTTAGGCCACTGTATTCTTCATATACCTGCTACGAAATATGTAAGGAAAGCTTACTTCGATTAACAAGAAATACAAAAATAAGCTCTTGTAAGAACAATTTGCAGAGGGGTGAGAAGAGAAACTGATGTGAATGCAATGCATTCACCGTGTGTATTGTCAGCGGATGGGAAGGGGTATATGTCATCCACTTATGTGATGATTCAATTGTACAGAGGCGAATGAACATTTAAGTCTTTGAATGCAATACTTCCTTTACGGCTAAGTAAAGGAAGTGTTGCATTTCATCAAAAACTGATATAAAAAATTCATTTTTAGAAAAAGGCCTGTGTATACATGTGTGAAATGCATACTTACATCAACCGAGACTCTAATTCGTAGACATACTAGTATTCACGTCTTCGTTGAATTAATAATTTAACCGTTATTGCATACTTACATTGTATAGACTTTTTCATCAGTGACTTTAATCCATCATCATGTAAACTCACATTCGCAACACATTGTACCAGCCTGTTATGTCTTGCTTTATTTAATTCATAAAAGTGGATAAAATAGGCAAAAATTATTATAAATATATTTATTGTAATATCCTAATATAAAGACTCACAAAATATGTAAATAAAAAAAATTGTTTCCGCCCGGGATCGAACCGGGGACCTTGCGCGTGTGAGGCGCACGTGATAACCGCTACACTACGGAAACGTGTGGTAAAAAGCTAGGAAATTATACTACCTACAATATGCTTTGCCCTTTTGTTAGGGGCTCACAAATGCTTGCTAATAGAAATTGGTTGAATATCACCAGCGTGGAGGTCAACTAACCGGATACAAAGATTTAAAGAGAGGGAATGAGATAAACAACTCAAGAGGCCTAACTGAGCAAAACTTTGAGTTAACAAATAAATGTCAGAAAAGGAAAAATCTCAGTTGCCCAAAAACTACTACGCAAACAGTAAAATATACTTAAACACGTTTTAAATCATTCAAAACAAAATCTTATGCATTACACTCACATGGCTTTCTCTCCTATCTCTTCTACAACTACGTTTACCGAATCTTTGTCTTTTGTATACCTCTTTTTAATCGAGATATTTATTTTGTATTTATTTAGAGTCAGATGACACCTCACAGGCATTAACAATGTCAAAAAGCAGTAAAATACCTTGTCTATATAAATAAACAACATTTTTGTAACAAAACATTCCTCTAGCATGTAAGTTTCAAAATTCATCTGAAGTATAAAAAGACGTCTTTACCAACTATTTAAACATGTTTACTATAGCTCTTAACATTAGGATGCAAGAAATTTTAACATTTTATGCCCAAATACAGATGCGAATTGACTTACTGAGCCTAAACTGAGGTAGGTTCAGAGCTGCTTCTTTAGTATTATGGTAGTGTACATTTTTCTTAAAGAATGGTCTGAAATATCATAATAAACATGCACCAATAACTCAAGCAAATACAGATTTGCAACTAATAAAAAGGAGTTTACAGTGAGCTCTGTAATTAGATTTATTTAAAATTCTCAAGACTTTCTTTTGTATAAAAACAATGTCATGTGTTTTGGTTTAGTCACCCCATATATATAGCATTTTAATTACTGTCCACATCAACGCCTAAAATTTTTGTTTATTTACCAGTACGAGGTATGTCTTCCAAAATTGGCTTCAACGAGAATAAAATGGAGGCAGTTTTTTTCTCGTTTAAACTTATATAATTGGAATTGAACCAGAAGGAAGCAGTAGAATTAAATGTCTTCATATTTTAGCAAGGCAATGACCTTCATTACAGCATTTACACATTTGTTGTAGGTACAGGAAGATAATCGGATTTGTAAAAAGCGGATCACTGTGTGATGGTGTTGCAATTCCAAACTGCACGTATGACCACGAAAAAAAAATGATTAATGACTTAAAACTAGAATTTATATGAGGTTTAACGACATTTACAATTTTTTGTGCAATAATATTCTTGTATAGCTCCTACGGTTCACTAACTATACAAAATTCATTCAGAATGGAGACGACATCATAGACTATTCCCAGAAAACTAAAAAAAAATACATTTTTAGTTGCATTTATACCCCGTCTTTAACTACATTGGTCTTATCGGCGGCCTTTTCATTAGAACTTATTGCCTATTGGCAATCGTATTCTCTTGTCGTTGGTTTTCTTGCACATTGGACTTTGGGGAGGATAGGGAATAATCTTGGCTAGAGAAAATTTTCCAACCCCCCAGCCGGGATTCGAACCCGAGAACCCCTCGCACAGCAGATAAGTGCACTACCGACTGAGCTACGTCATGAAAATTGTATTTTAATAAAGAACTGTTAGGGCCACTTTTGTGAAAATACGAAATAATGAAACATTGTGCATGTAAAGGGTAGTTTGGTGTGCGGGAATTTTCTTGAAAATCTTAGTGTCACTACCTTGGAAATTGTTGAACTTACATATCAATGCTCAACCGACTTTTCACTTTTGAGTTACGCTGTTCAGAGACACAATCAGACACTCGCGTGCAGGTTCTAAAACTTCTTTTTTTAAATGTATTTAGTCAGGGAACCTCAAGCCGTGTATTTCCGGTGAAATATTGGTATCTAACCTTAGAGTGAAATACAATACTTCTTCCTCTGCTTACTATAGGCAAGTATTAGAGAAAGTAAAGCTTTACTTCTTCTTCATCCACAATATCACACACCATTCCGTCTTGTTCTTGCGGCGATATCTTCTAGGTATGAAGACAATAAAATTCGTTCCTCTTTCAACCAGTTATTTTGTTTTTCATTGATTTTCCTATTGAAGTTTTATATATTTAACCGTTGGAAAAAATCATCTTCGAACTAAAATCTGCCTTTACAATAAACCAGTAGAACAGATTTAATCTTTTAAATACTCACGTTTCCTTCTGAGTTATGAAGCAGAAAAAAACATTTTGCAACGAGACTACATAGTTTTAATTACGCAATGAGTACAATAAACAACGTTCACAAACCATCTCTTGTGCAAAGATACGCTCGGATAAAGGCCTATAAGACATTGGCAAAACCATTTCTCGGGTATGGAAGTGAAGCCCTGAACTATACGACAAAGTTATGAACACCGCAGTACAGCCAATGAAATGAACTGCAGGATACATTGCTAGATAAGAAAAAGAACTTAGACATTATAAAAGAAATGAAAATTGATCCTTTCATAGAAAGAATTTAAAATTACTGTCGAAACTGGAGGACCCATGTGCTCAGGATGTCTGCAACAAGAATTCTTCGGCAAATCTTAAATTACCGACCACAAGGGAAAAGATCTTTGGCCTACGAGGATGGGATGAGACGTAACAGGCCACTAGGTCTAATACGTGGCGAAGAAAATATTTAATTGTTTGCGAATTTCTTAACTTCTTTGTTCGTCCAACAGAACTGCTAGTGTTCTTAGAAATCTTATCTCTGCTGTTTTCTATTTTTTTTCTGTCTGTCCTATTCATTGTCTAATTTTCACTTCGATATGTTGCCATGGGTACTGTTATGGGTACTTGATAGAATTACAGTCTTATACGTTTGATGTTATATTATTTGTATTGTTCCACTCATTTGTCTTAATTTTAGTTTTATTCAGGTATTCACTTCTACTACAGAGCCTTCGTTTTATGCCAAGGCCGCGGGTCGCGCGAATGCGTGCTCCGCACACAGTCTACAGCACTGCGGGTTTTTCGTTCCGTAACATCCACGTTACTTACTCACGAGTGTTAGTAACATATAGTAATGAGTACTAACCTTGTTATAAGTGTTGTTGAAAGTGGCGCGCAAGACTTTCTTGACATCGTCAGATGAAATTACCATTCACACGCAGAAGTTCTTCTTGGTAATGTTAATAATTTCTGCTTTTATATTCTCTTTAAATTCGTCTATGGTGTGGGGATTGTTCCTATAAACTTTATTTTTAGTTCATTTAAAGGTGAGTCGAAATTGTTACACTAACATCACTTAAGTTTACTCACTTAACATGTTTCGGGAAACAGTTGTTCCCATCCTCAGAAGGTTAATTCGACTGGCCCGTGTTGTTGGTGTTTCCGTTTTTTGGACTGGATCCTGTGGTGGCATCTTGTGGTGGAGAAATGTACTTCCAGAGAGGATTTGGTGGCGGTTTGGTTTTATTTTTAGTGCCTAGTGATCCCGTTGTTCTAAATTTATTGATCAAACATCTCACAGCGTCTCTGCCCAGAACTGGATAACTAGGAAATTGCTGTTGAAATTGTCTACACAACTGTCTACATGATTCAGTTTCCACGTATGTATCGTACATGGAAATACGCTGCTCAAGCGTGAATTTGTTGGCAGGCATTTACGTGTACTAATAAGAGAATAGCATTCCTAAGGAATTCACTCACAACATACGTATTGTCGAAACACTTCACAACACGAAGACAAAGCAACGATTGAGACAGCTCACAGCTGATAAACGCACCCTTGACATGTCCTGCGCCGCTGCTGCGCAGTAGCATAATACCGAGGTTACTGTCGTCTTGGCCGATACGTATAAGGCGGTTGTGGCACTGTACAAGATGAGTTAAACCCTATGTAATTAAAGCGAAAGACTTGTTCTATTATTTCTTTCTTTACAAGTATCCTACATGGTTTCCCTGCTAGGGGTATGGCTCAGGTGGCAACGTCTGTGGCTCGCATTCGGTGGCCCGGTGGCCTGACCATAGGGTTTTTCGTGGTTTTCCCCTGGTCGCCTAGGCGAGTGCCGGGGTGGTGTGTTCTACCACGATTTCTCCTTTCTCCATTTCCTCTCATTTCACCTCTCCCTTTAACGTTTCAGGTGCGTTTTCAGGTCCTGCGGTGCTAGCAGTGTCGGGCAGATGGTGTGGATGCTTGCGCATTGGAAATATTTCTCCCTGTGAACACCAGGGCGCGTTGTCCCACCCGTTAGGGTCGCTTCGTCGCCCTCTCTCGGAATTCTTTGCCTTTACCGGTGCGCGAGAGTTCAAAACCTAGGAATATTAGGAACTTCTGCGCGTCTCTGTGGGTCTGTCTGCCTGCGGACCTGAGACCTCCTACGCTGTTATAGCCACAATAATCAAGCTGGTCCAGTGCACGTAGTGTTCCTCTCCGATACACACATCCTACATCATTTCCCCTCCTAAAAGCCTCTGATTTTGTCTTGGCTGAAGAAATATTTAAATGTTATGTCTCCATACCATCTATCAGCTTATTGACACTTTTCTGTAATATCTTCCGTTACTTCGAAAATCACCTGTTCGTCAGAGAATAAAACTGCTTTTAGCACCCATATATTTATTAAAATACCGAGCGTAGAATCATATTTCGACTAAGAAGTAAAACTTGCCGCAAACAATTTTGGTTGCGATTTTATTAAAAGCATAAACAGATTAGCAATCAGGCAATGTGTCAGTTCTCAAAGTTACAAAAAGGAAATCAGAGAGCACCCGAGCATGAAGTATCTTCCCTTCCCCAGTTTTAAAGTGTCGCCCCAATGTGAAACGTCCTCCAGAACGTCTGATCCCTTCACATCAACCCCCGGAAGTGTTTTTACTTCTCACTAGATGTCACTGTTAGAGTGCCATTGATGATGCAAATGTGACAGAAAGGGGATCGCCGACAAAAAGCAGTGGTGAGTAATCCATCATTAATATAAACTGAGATAACATAATTATTGGCTGCATGCATATTTATAACCAGAAGCTGAAACAATATTGACAAAACTTTGTTCTCTCCCTGTTAGAAACTTTGTTTTTATTTGGGCGTCGCATCGTGGGAGTCAAGGTCTTGCACGCAAGCTATGCGAGTTATTGCTTTTCCTGGAAGCAAATATCTTTAATGCTTGATAGAAAAATATCGTGTTCTCTGCGGCTTAAGGGATGTATAGTATTTTATTGTGGTTTTATTTGAGGAGAAAACCAATTTCATAAATGTACCTTCCCATCAGGTGGTTGGTGTGGATTTCTTGGTCGATAAATTGTGTAGAATTTCCGAAAGCGACACGCGTGTTTTATTTTCTGTAGAGAAGTCTTGTATTCCACTTAAAATCGGATTTCACCATAGATACTTGAGTTTTAATACCTTTTTAGTCCTCGGAATGACGCGACGTGTGCGAGGGCCACGTCACTCGCTTCCCTGATTCCGTCTGTGATGTTTTACCACCCCAAAGTATAGTTCAACTTTTTATATTTTTACTCTCTATAGTAAGCAGAGGAAGTACTACATTTCACTGAAAAATTCGTATAGAGATTCCTTTGAGGTCCTCTAAATAAAAAAACATTTATAGAAAAAGATCCTTGTGTGTGTATGTATGTGTAAACAGCATAACTAAAAAATCTGATGTGTTACACTCACATTACTTTCCCTACTCTTGTACAAACTATTTTTACAAACTTTTTCTGCATATGCTTTATGTTAATCTTATTGCTAATATTCTTATAAATGCAAGGGGAATTCGTAGGCTTTAAGCGATATTCAAATATTTTAAGAGCTGGTTGCTATATGGCGTATTCCATTCTGTTTGCATTACCAGGACAAAAAAAATGAATAACGAATTCCCATTTGAGAAAAAGTATAAGTATTGGAAAATTTAAGGGAATAACAAGCAATATCTCGAAAATCGTTCACTCAACAAAAAACAAAAGTATTTGACATAAATTGTGTATTTTAACGCGATCTACATTTTTTGTGTAATAAAATTTTGTCTATCTCTTATGGTTTACCAGTTATGCAAAAGTCGTTCACAATGAAGAATACTTTTGGAGACATTTATAGAAAATTCAAGATATACATTTTATTTGTCATGAAAGTATATTAAATATATGACATTTTAATCAAAATTGTTAGTCATTTTTGAAAAAATTAAAATTTTCGAAAAATGTTCCATGTAAAGGGTAATTTGGGGTGGCGGGATTTTCTTGAAAACCTTCGTGTTGCATTTCTGGAAGATACTGAACCTAAATACCAAGTGTGGTGTTTATCCGATTGTTCGTTTCTGAGTTATCCTGTTCACAGACAGACACACACACGGCAATGTTTCCAAAAATGCTTTTTTTGGATTCAGGGGGCCTCAAAACATATATTCCCAGTGAAATCTTGATATCGAATTTTTAGGTGAAATGCAATACTTCCCCTACTTTTCTATACGTAGTAGAGAAAATAAGAAAATAATAACGATGTGTTATGTTCCCAGAACATTCCCTACTCTCTATCGTTTATTCTTAAGAAAGTTTATTTTACTATCTACTACTTCATTTTAAGCGAGATAAACATTTACAGAAAGCTAAATTCACATTTCCTTATAGATACAAAGGAAATGACGATAGTCAAATGTTTAAAAGTTGGACGCTATGTGCTGGCCTTTAAAAGTTCCATCTCTTGCAATAACATGTCGAGAAACAGCTGAAAATCAACAGCATTTTAAAAGAATGACAAGTGTTTAACAAGTCGAAGCACTAATAACGGATTTATTGGAAATGGTTGATGTCACAAAAAGTTATTTGAAATAAATTGTGTTTTAAAGAGATCTACATTTTTTGGTAGTACATTTTCGTCTATCGCTTAATGTTTACAAGTTTTTCAAAATTAATCAAAGTTCCTTCCGAATGAAGATAACTTTACAGACTACTCCCAGAAATTCAAGATATTTACACTGTCTTGTTAATATCTTCAATCTATGGTACTTTAATCAAACTCGTTAGAGCCATTTTAGAGAAAATAAAAGGATAAAGGGTAGTTTGGGGTGGAGGGATTTTCTTAAAAATTACCGGGTCATATCTTTAGAAGATACTAAACCTAAATACCCATTTTGGCATTTATCCTATTTTTTGTTTTTGAATTTTGCTGTTCACAGACCACACGCACACACGGACCTTCTTCTAAAATGCTTGTTTACTTTCTCTACTACGTATAGTAAGTAGGGGAATTATTGCATTCCATACCATTCGATACCGAGATTTCACCGAAATATATGTTTTGAAACCCCCTGAATCCAAAAAGGGCATTTTTGGAAACATGTCTGTGTGTGTGTGTGTGTGTGTGTGTGTGTGTGTCTGTGAACAGCATAACTCAGAAACGAACAGTCGGATAAACACAAACTTGGTATTTAGGTTCAGTATCTTCCTGAGATGCGACACGAAGGTTTTTAAGAAAATCCTCCACCCCAGATTACCCTTTACATGCAACATTTTTCGAAAATTTTAATTTTCTCAAAAATGGCTCTAACGATTTTGATTATAATATCATATGTTTAAGATATTTTCATGACAAATAAAATGTATATCTCGAGTTTTCTGGGAATGTCTCCAAAAGTATTCTTCATTGTGAACGACTTTTGCATAACTGGTAAACCATAAGAGGTAGACAAAATTTTACTACACAAAAAATGTAGATCGCCTTAAAATGCACAATTTATGTCATATACATTTTTTGTTGAGTGAACCATTTTCGAGATATTGCTTGTTATTTCCTTAAATTTTCCAATACTTATACTTTTTCTCAAATGGGAATTCGTTATTCATTTTTTATGTCCTGCACATGCAAAGAGAATGAAATGCGCCACATTGCAACCGCTCTTAAAAGATTTGACTATAGCTTAAAGCCTACCACATTCCCCTTGCACGTACAAGAAAATTAGCAATAAGAGTAACATCTCGATTAACACAAGCACATGGAGAATAAGCGTTTGTAAACATAGATTGTACAAGAGTAGAGAAAGCCATGTGAGTGTAACACATAAGATTTTTTTTCATTTCTTATTAATCAAGTGCGTCCTTAAGTTCTTCGTAGAAATCTCATTTCCGCTATCTGTATTTTACTTTTGTCCACTTTTGTTACTATTATTATTATTATTATTATTATTATTATTATTATTATTATTATTATTATTATTATTATTATTATTATTATTATTTTTCGTCACCACTACCGCAGTTGCACGCGCCAATACGTCTACGATTTTTATAAATACGTGAAGAGGTATAAGGCCGTGCGTGCGGAGAATAATAATTTTTATTTGAATTTTACATCAGCATATTCGAGGTATTTTAATGCATTAGAATTTTCTTAGTTATATCGCTGCATGTTCCTGTACTTTTAATGCAGATTATAGTATACAAATTAATGTTTTTAAATTATATCATTTTAAACAATTTAATATTTTTATAATCAAAATGTTATTCAAATCAAGAATTCTAAAATGCCCTATTTTTCCTCCATTTTGCATATATTTTGGTATTGTATATTATAATGTCTACTACACTGTAACCATGCAATACTGTGCATCAGGTCTCTCAGTAAAGTACTGAAAATTACTTCTAATGCTTATACCATATGCTGCAGTCTCCGTTCGTCCATTGGCAATGTTTACGATTCATTTTACTGCGGTTTGCAGCTATTTCCGTAATTTGTTTTTAAGTATTAATCTTTCTCCTCTGAACTCGGTACTCCTAGGTTATGACATCAGCATCTCAAAGAATCGTGCTGATCTACCAATTCACATTATAAGTTCTAACGATTCTTTCAACCTGTGCAGTTCACTCTCTACTACGAATCGACAGAACTCGGCAATAATTTTTTTTGATGCGGTGCTGTTCTGTTTTCACGTACTATGATATAGTATCACAATCCTTGGTAACTTCCCTGCTCACCATCGTACTCACTCGACAGCATTCGTTCGGGCTCGGCTTGGTAGCCAAATCTAAGGGTGGGTAGTAAACAAAGCGCAGCGAGAATGAATCGAAAATGTCCTGATCACGATTCATTCTGAACGACGATTCATGCTATTCTTTCCTTATAGTCGTTCATGAATCGCCCCATGTCTAGTGAAGATGTTGATCCGGCACAGGTGTTTGGCTAGCAGTGATGTCTCTGCTATTAACCTGAATTGTGCTACTGCTGTTTTCGTGGAGAGGTGGTATGGTTTCTGTGATTTTGCAACAGGCATTCCCATCTTTTGTTTTCTGCTGCTGCTCGGACTATAGTTTTGTTCGCGGCGTGTATTGCTTGAGTTTAGAGGCTGGTAATTGTTTTATGGAAGATCCTTTCTTCGCCAGTAAATCTACTGCTTCATTGGCTGGAGTTCCATTGCGTGAGAGTATCCACTGGAGTGTAACAAGTATACTGGAATTGGGTAGTTGTGAAATAATACTGTGGCATTCTTTTGTGTCAGAGGATCTTGGCCAACAAACTGCTTGTTTAGCTGCTCTGGAGTCAGAGAAGATCACTATTTTCTGGAGTATGCCTTTCCTTGCTAGTAGAATTTGGAGGGAAACTTTTATGACATGTATTTCACCATTAAAATGTGTTGTATATGTTCCTGCATGCTGGCCAAAGGAAAACAGGGGACATGTTCCACCTGTCTTGAGGTCTGTGAGTGAACCGTCTGTAGATACGTGAAGCCAGTTTTCTGATGGGTACAGTGTGTGAATAGGTTCTAATGGTATTGACTTATTAATTTTTTTTCCAATTAATAATTTAAATTCTTCGTGAAGTTTATTTTACATCATATTCAGACTTTTTGTCTAATTTTACTTTCTCTACTACGTATAGTAAGTAGGGGAGGTATTGTATTCCACCCAAAAATTCGATACCGAGATTTCACCGGAAATACATGTTT
The DNA here is from genome assembly GCA_030765065.1 of Deroplatys truncata. Lineage (NCBI taxonomy): Eukaryota > Metazoa > Arthropoda > Insecta > Mantodea > Mantidae > Deroplatys > Deroplatys truncata. Next base: position 50,584,498 of record CM060985.1, read on the forward strand.
TGAGACCCCCTGAATCCAAAAAAACATTTTTGGAAACATGTCCGTGTGTGTGTCTGTGTGTGTGTCTGTGAACAGCATAACTCAGAAACGAACATTTGGATATACACCAAACTTGGTATTTAGGTTCAGTATCTTCCAAGGAAGCGACACGAAGGTTTTCAAGAAAATCCCCCCACCCCAGATTACCCTTTACATGGAACATTTTTCAAAAATTTTAATTTTCTCAAAAATGGCTCTAACCATTTTGATTAAAATATCATATGTTTAAGATATTTTTATGAAAAATAAAATGTATATATTGAATTTTCTGGGAATGTCTCCAAAAGTATTCTTCATTGTGAAAGACTTTTGCATAACTGGTAAACTATAAGAGATAGACAAAATTTTACTTCACAGAAACTGTAGATCGCGTTAAAATACACAATTTATGTCATATACATTTTTGTTGTTCAGTGAACCATTTTCGAGATATTGCTTGTTATTCCCTTAAATTTTTCAATACTTATTTTCTCAAATGGGAATTCGTTATTCATTTTTTGTCTTGTATATGCAAAGAGTATTAATCTGTCGCAACGAGAATCGTGGTGCACCTAGCAGCCAGCTATTAAGAGATATGTCTTTGCTTAAAGGCTACTGTATTTCTATATTGCCCTTGTAAATATATATCCCCCTTACATCTACAAGAAACTTAGCAATAAGATAAGAGTCTGCAAATGTTTATCTCGATTAACATGATGTAGATGGAGAATAAGCGTTTGTAAAAATAGTTTGTACAAGAGTAGAGAAAGTCATGTGAGTATAACACATCAGATTTTTTCTATTAAGTCAAGCTTATTTGAAATATACATGAGAGTTAGGGATTTTCACACAGCAGTAATAATTTCCCTATTCGTTGGTACTTGCAGTGCTGTTTCTAACTCTTGCACTTTTTCCAAAATCGTAGCTTGAATGTTTAGTTTTCTGGTTAGTGTAGCTTTATTCTTCCATGTATCTTCAGGGAGTCTTACTAATTTCTCATGTTCTTTTGTTGTAGAGTGAAATAAATGCGATAATCTTATGTTAAAATTCTCAGAGAACCTACTGGAGTGGTTTTAATTGCCCTGTTATTCGTAAGGCATAGTTTTGTACTGTTTCTAGTTTTTACAACATGCTGTGATAAGAATTTCACCATAGTACTGTAGTGTGTTAATCTTTTGAGGATGCTGAGTCCCTTCTTGTCCTTTTCACACCTCTTTCTACGTGGTCTTTCCATGATAGTAACTTCTAGATATATGGTACAATTGATCTGAGTGATGAAAAGATGTGGAAGAATGTCTTTTCAGTGTTTATAAACATTATATTGACATCGTTCCATTTATGGAGTTCTGTTAGGCTGTCATCTAGGTTCTCTTGTAGCCTTTTGTAAAGTTTATGCTTATTTGAAGACCGGATAATGATGTCATCAGCAAACAATGCCGTCTTCACTTTTGCTGTCTCCAGCATTCCAGGTAAATCTGAACCATCATAACAGATCATCATAAAGAAGTAAACAAGCTCACATTGGAGTGTTTGAAAATCCAAATTAATGATGAGATAAACAGCTCTTTTGCAATCACATTACACATTCTCGAAGTTTAACACTCACGGTGATCTTAGACAGTGATTGGGAGTAATTATGACTCGCAGTTCATTATCATTGTGGAAGTGATAGGCGGTGATACACTGTAAAGATAACCGTAGCTACCAGCTGACTTACTCTCTTATAACATTACTACTGTACCAAAAATGTATTAATTGTGCACTAATTAATTGAGTTGAGCTACTAGAGTATACAGACAGACAGATGTATGCGTTTTCAACGAATACTTGTGCATATTTTAACTAAGCTAACTTACTTATCCGACTGTTCGTTTCTGACACACACACACGGACATGTTTCCAAAAATGCTTTTTTTTGGATTCAGGGGGTCTCAAAACATGTATTTCCGGTGAAATCTCGGTATCGAATTTTTGAGTGGAATGCAATACTTCCCCTACTTACTAACGTAGTAGAGAAAGTAATATTTGCAATTGAGAAGATTATAGAACACAAGTAAATATATTTCTAAGATCGACAGTAAAATTGACTTTTAGCGTGGTAAAAATTACAACATAGGTAATAGAGAATACATTACTTAACTTCCATTTAAAACGTGTGAAAGTAAGAAGAAAACTGAACGCTTTGAAATCAAGTAATAGTTTTAAGTCTGGTAAGGGAAGGATATTTACAACATGTTTAGCAGCTACGTTATACTTTCTGAAGTGCTAAGTCGCCATTCGTTTGTTTTTCGCGATGTCATGGAGAGAGTATGGAATATCAAAGGGACTCGTTTTTAAGGATTTGACTGCCGCTTCTGTATCACTTTTGCACCTACAATGAAATGCATAATGAAACCATTTCTGCAAACTTTTTCCACGATTAACGTGATATAGATAAATCAGATTGATTTTTTTTCTAGTTCTGTGAGCAAACTCCCGTTAATGTGGGTGCAGAATTGCAATGTTAATTCTAAATCCTAGCATTTTGTGGAGTGGTAGTGCAATATTTTCATTCTCTGAAATCATAACTTAATGCCTTACTCTTGAAAAGAATGCAGCTCCGCATTGCAAACAAATTCAGCTGGAATTTTTATACGACAGGCTATTATTTTTTACCCTTTACGAATAATTATGCACATTTCGTAAATGAAGCTCCAGGGAGAATAGACTAATCCTCTTCTAATAACAACCATAATAGCTTTCTTTTCTGCAAGTCACCCTCTTCATCTCGTAGCCGTACGAAAATGGCTTCTGTTATAATTCTTTCTTAATTAGTCCCGTATAAAGGCTAATCCCTATTCTTGATGCTGGCGAGAAGAAATTATTAATAGGGTTGCTGCAGCAGAGGGTTGCCGAGTTCTCCAAGGGTGAAGGGGACACCCCGCTGCTATCACTCCCGCAGGGTGCAAACGTTTCGTGTGAAAACAGAAAAAGCTGACTGGATACACAATGAAGTGCATTTCATTGTCTACCCCTAGACCTTTATTAGTTCAGGAAGTAAATGCTTGTGGCATTCACTCCATGTAACGTAATAAATAGAGATTCGCTAGAACCAATAAATGTGCGTCATATGTCCAAACAGTACTATTAACAGTAGCAGCAAGTGCACTAAAGCTGAAATTAGAACTTTCTGTCTTTAAAACCTTTGTTAAACGAAGATGTTTCCATACAATTTGAGCAGTTCAAAACCTATTTTCAAATAAGCACTCGACTCCGGAATTCTCCTTTACAATGACAATATGCAAAACTCTTTAATATCTTATGAAAATTAAATTGAGTTCTATTTATAGACGCTCTTAAACTGCTGTGGTCCTTAGCGTCACATTCTATATTGGACGTGAAAGACCAGTAATTTTGCTCAGAGGCCTCTTTATCAGGCTTGAAGTTCTTTTACGTGCCATAAATCTACGGCACGGGATCACCGGCTCTACTTCCTTTCCATCCTAAGGATTTTTACGACCGAAAAAATCCAATGCCCTCCGCCGGGTTTGAACCCGCGACCTCGGGATCTAGGTAACCACTACACCACGGAGGATGACTAATATCTTGTATTCTTCTCACTAGTCTATAACAATATTATCAAGCGAAGAAATTTGTTTTGCCTTTTTTACTTCCTCTACTACGTATAGTAAGTAGGGGAAGTATTGCATTTCACCCAAAAATTCGATATTGAGATTTCACCGGAAATATATGTTTTGAGACCCCCTGAATAAAAAAAAAGCATTTTTGCAAACATGTCCATGTGTGTGTTTGTTTCCGTGTGTGTGTCTGTGAACAGCATAACTCAGAAACGAACAGTCGGATGAACACCAAACTTGGTATTTTGGTTCAGTATCTTCCAGAGAATTGCGACACGAAGGTTTTCAAGAAAATCCCCCAACCCCAGATTACCCTTTACATAGAACATTTTTCAAACACTTTAATTTTCTCAAAAATGGCTCTAACGATTTTGATTAAAATACGAGTTTAAGATATTTTCATGACAAATGAAATGTATATCTTGAATTTTCTGGGAATGCCTCCTAAAGTATTCTTCATTGCGAACGACTTTTAAGAGATAGACAAACTTTTACTGCACAAAAAATGTAGATCGCGTTAAAGTACAGAATTTATGTCGCAAACTTTTTTGTTGTTGAGTGAACCATTTTCGAGATATTGCTTGTTATTCTCTTAAATTTTTCAATACTTATTTTCTCAAATGGGAATTCGTTATTCATTTTTTTTGTCCTGGTAATGCAAAGAGAATGGAATACTCCACATAGCAACCAGCTCTTAAAATATTTGACTATCACTTAAAGCCTACCAATTCCCCTTGCATGACAAGAAAATTAGCAATAAGATTAACATCTCGATATCTCGATTAACATGAAGCATATGGAGAATGAGCGTTTGTAAAAATAGTTTGTTCAAGAGTAGAAAAGTCATGTGAGCGTAACACATCAGATTTTTTCAATCGTTTCAGCACCCAAAAGCCCTGTTTTCACCAATGACAGAGACGGGAAAAGTGGGAGATAGAGTTTTTAAATTAGTTTATTTGAGGCGGTTTGTGCTTTTCACCAAATTTCCAACTGAGTTCCTTAAAAATTATTATCGGGAAGTATTTTTGGCATGATTTTCACAAAATTGTGTGCATTTGGTAATTATAATCTGTAAAAAAATCCTAAAGGTTTCAGTTCTTCCACTACTCTTGTTTGCTACCCCTTACATACAAATCAACACTAAATAAACAAAACAGGTGAAATCTCGATATCGAATTTTTTTATGGTACACAATACTATCCCTACCAACTAGGTACCGGTAGAGGAAGTAAAAATGATCGCTTCCCTTAAAGAAAAAAGGGTGGAAGTTTGAATGTCAGAAACACAAATAAGGAGAATACAATAACACTGTCAAGAGTCATGAAGCCTTAACCATCTTACATAGTAACCTATGATCAATGACCAGGGAACGAAGGGGACACTGTGCACTTCGACCAAACGTGGCTCTTTTTTGCCATGCCTCACCCAGGAGGAACGGATGAGGTGAAGAAACTGCAGGAGGTTATAGGCCGCAGACATTTTGTTCGACAGAGACGCGCAGAGTTCCCTAACAATTCCATTGATGACCTGGCCACACCCGCGAACTACTGAGAAAATGCTTCCCTCTGGCGGAACTGGGGAAACCTCGGCCCACGGAGGCGGACCAGAGTATGCTGCCATCTGGCAGGGCCGAGAAAAACTTTTCATCGAGCAGGCATCTGCGCTGTCCAACACCGACCGACAAAGAAACTAAATAAAATCTGCTATACGCCATCCTGGTACCTTGTTTCCTACACCAAGACGTGTATTCCAAATTTGTTATTTATTTAAATATTTCTTTTAATTTATACATTATTATTGTACAAATGTTGCTTATAATTCAGTGAACAAAAGTAGAAGGAAATAGATAGAATAAGTAAGCTAAAATAATAATTAAGTCAAAACTATAATCATTACAGTTAAAATTCAAATCAAAATTATATATATATACAAACTACTGTTACTGGTAACCGGCAGCATAAAATAACTGGTATCCAGCTATTCCCAATTTCTAAACTAAACAAAATTAGGATATCAAATCTCTATTCTAAACCAAACTATATTCTAACCACTGGCTTCCAGTGGTTAAGGTACTGGTAACCAGTACCCAAACTACACTTAATATAAATATTAATTTTCAACACCGACCGACATTTGCTGCGAAGGTCTACCCAGGCAAGAGCCGAAGCCCAAGCCCCCTCCTAACAACCCAGTGTCAGCGCCATCCGATCGGCTCTCCAACCGTGGGGGTTTCCAATGTGGCCAATACCTTGTTTCCTTTAAAGCCCCCCCCCCGCTTTCGCGGGAAATGGAAGAGGGTGACTACCGAAAACCTCGGTAGGGCCGACAGCCATCTAGCATGCCGTCTACCAATTCTCACTCATGGTTGGTGCCGGAGAACATCGAGGTGTCTCACAACCTCGCCTGGGCGGAAAACCAGCCAGACGTACCCAATCACCCATGAGTATCGGGAACCATTGCCCCGCCGAGTCCAACCCAATCGGAACAACTCCCTTCCGGGAGGGGCTCAAATGTTCGGCCCAGCGTACTTCTAGTAACGTCAGAAGTACCACGAGTGCTAGGGGTTCGCAGCGCTCGCATCACGGTATCTGAAAGGGTCGGAACCCCTCTCCTACGAACAACCGACACTGCACAAACCCTAGGTGTACCTGAAAGGGGAAGCGAAATGATGGAAAGGAAATTCGTGGTAGAAGAGACCCCCAGCATTCGCCTTGCCAACCAGAGAAAACCACGAAAATCCCAACTCAGAGTGGCCAACAGGTCCTCCCGAATGCAAGCCTCACGCGCTACTATCTCGCTTCGTTAGTTAACTCTAGGTCAATCTGCTATTTACTACAAGGTTCTTTAAAATTATACTATCTAGGAGGGAGGAGGTAATACAAGCACTATAAATGTCCTGCTATGAATGCAGCGTTGCAGTGCGTCATCAAAGTTTAATAAAGCTAGACCGACTCTGGAAGCAAACTTTTTTGTCTTTAGCTATAAGAGTATAGTGCATTACTTCGTAGTAAAAAATCTGATGTGTTACACTCACATGACTTTCTCTACTCTTGTACAAACTGTTTTTACAAAAGCTTATTCTCCATATGCTTCATGTTAATCGAGATATCGAGATGTTAATCTTATTGCTAATTTTCTTGTAGATGCAAGGGGAATATGGTAGGCTATAAGCGATAGTCAAATGTTTTAAGAGCTGGTTGCTATGTGGCGCATTCCATTCTCTTTGCATTACCAGGACAAAAAAAATGAATAACGAATTTGAGAAAAAGTATAAGTATTGGAAAATTTAGGGGAATAACAAGCAATATCTCGAAAATGGTTCACTCAACAAAAAAATGTATATGATATAAATTGTGTATTTTAACGCGTACTACATTTTTTGTGTAGTAAAATTTTGTCTATCTCTTATGGTTTACCAGTTATGCAAAAGTCGTTCACAATGAAGAATACTTTTGGAAACATTTCTAGAAAATTCAAGATATACATTTTATTTGTCATGAAAGTATCTTAAATATGTGATATTTTAATCAAAACTGTTAGTCATTTTTGAGAAAATTAAAATTTTCGAAAAATGTTCCATGTAAAGGGTAACATGGGGTCGGGGGAATTTTCTTGAAAACCTTCGTGTCGCATTTCTGGAAGATACTGAACATAAATACCAAGTTTGGTGTATATCCGACTGTTCGTTTCTGAGTTATGCTGTTCACAGACACACACACAGACAGACACACAGACACACACACAGACATGTTTCCAAAAATGCTTTTTTTGGATTCAGGGGGTCTCAAAACATGTATTTCCGGTGAAATCTCGGTATCGAAATTTTGGGTGGAATACAATGCTTCCCTTACTTACTATACGTAGTAGAGAAAGTAAAAAAGAAAATAATGAGACAAAAAAATACACAACTGTAAGCCTTATTAGAACTTTTACTTGCAAGTAGTAATGTATTACATCATGCTATAGTGAAGTATGCCTCACAAAGGCACTTCACAGACACAGACACAAGCAGATACTGTAATTTACCAGAAGTTGAATCTGCAAACACGTATATCCATAAGCAAAAGCGAGCATTTCCCTTAATTACTGTTGACGTTCTTCCGTCTTTATAAGCAAGTGGGCGGACAGAGAGAATAACTTCATCTCAAGGTAAAGAAAGCATTAAGAAATTCGTTGCGAGTTTTTACGACCTCGTAAAATATTAAAATATTCCGGGCAACGTCTCCCCCTTGTGCTTGAGTGATTAAGACATACACCACTTAGTAGTAACCCCTCTTTATGTGTTGTAGGGTCCTGCAACCCTTTCTTCTCTTATATTTAACGTGGAATTACTCGAAACATTTGCTATTGCTCTTTTCGCGTATTGTGTTACTGTACGTGTCTTGCTCTAAAAGTAAACATTGTTAGAGATGTCGATAATTCTACAATGACTATTCCACTCATACAACACGTGTTTGATATAGACGAATAACATTTAGCAATGCCCTCGATATCGACCAATCACAGCCGTTTATTATATTATATACTTACAAGATTGCGATTTTATCGGATAAAATATCAATTGGTTACTGAACCGTAATACAGTGCGAACCATTTTAAAGCTGCCGGCGTTCTAGCGGGCCGTACGGAGCGCGTTTACTGGGGAGATGCGAGCGCGTTCTCGCACTGTACAAAAACCCACGAGCGATGAATAGCGGAGAGTAGGCCTACCATCCCATATAAACAATTGGTAGGAGGTAACAAAAAAACGTTAACATCGATCTTACCTTTTATCCAAGCATATGCTGAAAATGATGTCCATCTTTTTTAACGCAAAAATCACAACGACCTAGAAATTTTGAAACACTATCTGCTACTCTGTATCTGTAATTTCACTGAGAACTCGCCTAATTTCTTTTCAACTTCTTGAAGAGTGTGTTGATTTTTTAGGTGCACCTTCTGTTTTAAATTCCCCCCACAGATAAAAAACATTATTCGTTGCTCAACACTGTATCCCACAATTGTAAACGAGGTATTTACTGTAACTAGTGTATTTTCAACAAGACGATGACACTGACTGGCCGGCCGGTACGGCGTGCGTAGCGATTGATTTTCCTCCCGTGAGGGAGTGGTCGGCTCTTCCCAGTAAACGTGAGCCGTACGGCCCGCTAGAACGCCGGTAGGTTTTAAATGGTCCGCACTGTAATATCAATATGTAGTAATTAATATGCTACTTCATCGCCTCGTCGTTCATCAATTCTGGAGAAATTACGAAATCCTACTACCTCAACATCCACTTCTCCAATTCACTACAGTTTCCATTACCGAAAACCAGCAGATTCATTCAACTTTCAACTTTGAAAATCGTGTTTTTATTCAGTTTCCAAATAATTTTTATTCTTGAAAAAAATTAATTTTTTGAGTTAACTTATCTAATTATGAGGTTAACTAACCTGTCATTTCCACTGTTGGTAGCATGGTTTAATATCCTGCAATATATTCAATTCTTCATTCGTTTAGCATGCAGTGACATGGCAGCTGACACAATAGTGATTTGATTTTAAAACAAATCCCATTCGAAGTTATGAATTTAATCAGATAAACTCGTAACCTCTCGTGGGGATTACCTATAAGAAAATGTCTAGATATTCTTATATGCCTAAAAGCATGATTAGATATTTGGTAACAAAGTTTATATAGCTCATTGCAAACAGAAATTTATCTAAATTTACCAAATTATGGTATTAAAATATTAAAAACCCTAAGAATAAAATCACAGTAAATAAACAAGACTCTGATGCGTTACTTTTACGTGACTTTCTCTTCCCATTATCGTTTGCTTATATAGCTTCTACAAACTACATCTCTAAAAGCTTATTTTCCTAATTACTTCATATTAATCGAGATAAAGTATGCAGAAATAGTTCCATTATACATTTTGTTGTAGATGTGCAAAGCGATACAGGAGAAGTCTGAAGAGATAGTTAGATAGTTACATGCTGGCCCTTCCATGACGTCGTGAGAAAAAGAAAATGGGAAGTATGTTGAAATGTTCATACAATTAACAAAGAATACATCAGGAATAGTTGATGGCACAAAAAATCATTTCAAATAAAACTGTACGCTTTAATGATCTACAATGCACTAAGATTTTTCTCTAAAAATATTGTTATACAAAGTGTCTTCCGAATGAAGAGGACTTTACAAGCTATTCCCAGAAAATTCAAGACATATATTTGTAATCTTAAATTAATTTAATCAATATCTTATAAGCTATTTTTGAGAAAATAAAAAATAGCAAAGTGTTTTCTGTAAGGCATAGTTTGGAGTGGGGGATCTTCGTGTTGCAACTCAGAAAGTAAATGTCGGATACCAAGTTTGGTATTTATCCGATATTTCCTTTCTGGTTTACCTATATTGCCCACATACTCACACAAACACACGCATAGGAACATTTTCTAATTTTTTATTCAGGAGCACTCAGAAAGTATATTTCCGATGAAACCTCGATGTCAAAAATTTTAATGCAATACCTAATTCCACTACCTTAGGTACTTAAGCGTTAGAAATAGTTTAAATAACACTTTTACAGGCCATGGTGGAAATCTCATACGACAGAATCAGAACAGCTCACAGAAACCCTGTCACTAGTTAATTTACTCCTGATTGAGCCAATATTGAAGGTACTATTAACCACAAATATGAATTTCAGCAGGAGGGTGGATTGTTCCAGCATCTATTTTATATCTTATTAAAGTGGGACATGCTTTGTGAGCTCACAGAATTAGCTCAGCTATCCTCGGCATTGTTCAATTTTATTAGCGCTAAACACAGTGGTATCCCATACAATAGCGAGCAGCAATTTCTCATAGGGTTGCCAAGGAGACCCTTTGTGGTTGAAGGGATGCTGCGCGGTCAAAGGCACCGAATAAAGCATTCCTGCTAAATTAGATTCCCTCTGTGTTTACATAAACGATCCTACTGGTCATGGATAATATGGAAACAGATAATGTAGGTTAATTAGTTGAATTAGATCAAATAGGCAACAGCAAAATATTTGCTTATGAAACAATGTAATTCTTTCATTATTGCACAAATGAAGTCTATAGGATTAATTTCCACCGGTGACGTAATATTATACACGAGTTGGATACTACGTTTTATAGAATTCTATATTATAAATATATGGATAAATTGATTCGTATGCCACAAAAAGCGAACCTGGGAAACAACAATTACGGATCAGAACTATCTTCAGTGATACCAAGAGCGCTGCTAGCTTTGTGGTAATTTAATTGAGATTAACAAATGAGTTTGAAAGCTCAATTAAACTCCTAAGAGAAATTACAAGCTAAATTCGACTTCGGTAAAAAAATAATAATGCGAAAACGATGGCATTTTTTTTGTACTTTAAGCGAAAGCACTCAAGTGCTCTGAAAACTGATTTTATAAATTGATTGCTTTGTTTCCTTTGTATTATGCGGCGTTAGTTCTAGTACCGCTTCTTTTTACTTTCTCTACTACGTATAGTAAATAGGGGAAGTATTGCATTCCACCCAAAAATTTGATACCGAGATTTCACCGGAAATATATGTTTTGAGACCCCCGAATCAAAAAAAAGCATTTTTGGAAACATGTCCGTGTCTGTGTGTCTGTGAACAGCATAACTCAGAAACGAACAGTCGGATAAACACCAAACTAGGTATTTAGGTTCAATATCTTCCAGAGATGCGACACGAAGGTTTTCAAGAAAATCCCCCCCACCCCGCACTACCCTTTACATGGAACATTTTTCGAAAATTTTAATTTTCTCAAAAATGGCTCTAACGATTTTGATTAAAATATCATATGTTTAAGATATTCTCATGACAAATGAAATGTATATCTCGAATTTTCTGGGAAGGCCTCCAAAAGTATTCTTCATTGTGAACGACTTTTGAATAACTGGTAAAACATAAGAGATAGACAAAATTTTACTACACAAAAAATGTAGATCGCGTTAAAATACACAATTTATGTCATATACATTTTTTTGTTGAGTGAACCATTTTCGAGATATTGCTTGCTATTTCCTTAAATTTTCCAATACTTATACTTTTTCTCAAATTTGTTATTAATTTTTGTTATGTCCTGGATATGCAAAGAGAATGGAATGCGCCACATAGCAACCAGCGCTTAAAAGATTTGACTATCGCTTAAAAGCTACCATATTCCCCTTGCATCTACAAGAAAATTAGCAATAAGATTAACATCTCGATTTAGATGAAGCATATGGAGAATAAGCGTTTGTAAAAATAGTTTGTACAAGAGTAGAGAAAGTCATGTGAGTGTAACACATCAGATTTTTTTATTTTGAATTCATGGACCAAATCTCGTTATTTTTACAGTTTGTCCACTCGCTTCCATTTATGCCGTCACCCAGCTTAAGAAAGCATTCTACTGACCTTTTTCGCATGAATGTATAATTTTTAGCAATAACTTATAATAAACATGTTTAAATATGTAACTACATAAACCCTGTTTTGCGCAATATCTCCACGAAAAATATTTTTAATGGCAACACAACGATTTGCTATGTGCATTAGTTGTGACAAAAACATGTCGACACTGCATTAGCTCTGGATGTATGAATATTTCTTGTGGGTGCGATGTTCTGTCCGCACAGGTCGAAGAACATGTATAGTAAAACTGAAATATATTATACTTTTACTCATTTACTAGACATTATTGGAATAATCTATCCAATCCAAATATATAACTAAATAAAACACTGTTTTGCGCAATTTCTCCATCCTCTGTAGCGTGGGGGTAGTGTGTCCACCTTATATTCAAGAGGTCCCTAGTTCGAGTCTCGGTTATGGTGAGTTACCCGAATGTTTTTCCGAATTTTTTCCTTATTCTGAAAAAAACGAATTTCGGGTAACTTTAAGCTCTGTAAACCCCGGGCTCATATGAGCATCATTTCATTTATCGTCTGATATGACCTAAAGGGTTAAAGGACGCTAAGATAAAAGAAAATTATTTTAATAATCTGTCCATGCAAATGAAATTGCCATAGCAATGTCTTCGTATGTCAAATTGGCCTCCAACATACCCACAATTCTTCCTCGATGCACCTCCGAAATATTTGCATACAACACGTCAACTACAGCTAGCATATACCACTGCTTGGTCGAACAATAAAGGCAGAACGCTCCAGATACATGCGTCCCTGCTATGTACGCATCCGCTGAGAAGGTTGGTAAAATGCCTCCCGAAATTTGATGACGGTATAAATGGAAGCGAGAAAAAGCCAATGAGAAAAAGCTATCAGTTACTAATTTTTTAGTACTGTGCTTTAAAACTATCGATTAAGTTCGATTCTGATTGGTGAATGAAGGCACCAATGAGACCGTACACTGATGACTGAAAGGCGCTCGCGTGTAATTATCATAATAAACAAAACCGCAGACGCGACACAACCGCTTATATATCGGACTATGAAGGCATTCGTCAGACTAAGAGAAACGTACACACACTAGCTTGGCAGTGACCGGTTGCGGTAGTAAAGCCAATCCACTGGTGTAACAATTTTTATGTGAAACTTATGGCTATAGCTGGATGGAAAGCCTGGGTGAACCGAATTGAGTGTAGAGCGCGTGCTTTCAGAAATCTTGCACTAAATGCTCGAATAATTTTAATGAATAGTATTTAAATAAATAATTATAATCAAGTAGTCAAAATCAACTGGAGATAACATCATTGTTTATTGCACGATTTAAAGTGTCAAATTTAGTCCAGGAGGACCTCGGGATCGGTGCGTTGCTATGGCGTCCATCTCCTTATCCCTTAGACTTTTCTGACGCTGAGGCAGAGGTTAAAACAATCATCAACGGTTTAACAACAGTTTGATTAAATCTGACTCAACTTTAATATGCTCGTGCTATCCTCAGCGTCTCAAAACGGAGTGGACTGTAATAAAGGTGTCATTTTTACTTTACAAGCTACTGAAGTGGACACATATTGACAAACACTACATGTATTTTATGAGGTGGGTTTAACCTTCCCTTTTGCTCGTGAAACGAACCTCATTGTGCGCGAAAAGCCTATGTTGCCATAATGTGATAGTAATGGAGACCGCCTGTTGCCAAAGAAAGCACATGAGAAATGCTTACAAGATTGTTAAAGTTATGATTTCACGGAATTGCAGCCGAGTGATGTACGAGGTGTGGCAAAAAAGAAAACGGATTAAAGCTCTGACACTTTATTGAAAACAAAATCAGTCAATGGGAATCTTATCCCCTCCAAAGTATTTACACCACTGCATGCGAATTTTCCACTGTTCGAACAGCGCTGCTGGTCCTCTTGTGTTATGCTGTTCAACAGCTGCGTCGCTTTTGCTTTCACTGTATCCACGGACTCGAACGTGGTTCCTTTGAGCGCAGACTTGGCTTTCAGGAAATAAACGCGGTGCTAGGTCGGTGTATACAGTGGATGTTCCATCACGGAACATTGTTTTTCCCAAATAACTCTTTAAAGATAGCCGTTACGTTCTAGCGCATTGTTCCGGTGGAGGGTCCACGAGACATTCTTCCACAAGTCTGGTCTCTTTCGACGCACACATTCGCGGAGGGTCTTCAGAACAGTTTTATAATAAACCTCCTGAATATCGAGAGAAAAAAGAAAACATCACTGTTTTGAATTTTGATTTGCTCAAACGCGCTTTCTTCTTCTGGGAGATTGGTGTTCTTCTAGTGCATGGATTGCCGCCTAGTCTCTGGATCCTATTGAAAAATCCAAGTTTCATCGCACGTGATTACGTTTTTGAAGAAATCAGGGTTATTTGCAATGTTTTCAAGAAACTCAACACAGCAATACATCCGATGTTCCTTTTATGCACGGGTATGAGGAATTTTGGCTCCATTTTAGCACAAAACTTTTTCATGTCCAGATCGTTGTACAAAATCTAATCTTTCTTTGTTGATGTTGGTAAGTTCAGCAACTGCTCGAATGCGCAATCGGCGGTCTCCGTTTATAATTCTAGCAACTTTCTCAACATTCTCTTCAGTTGACGTAGTGGAAAGACCTACGAAAAGACCGATTTGGATCGTTCTCGACGTCTTCCCTAGCATCCTTAAATTTCTTAAATCACTCGAAAACTTGCAAGATAGACAACGATCACCATAAACTTATGTGAACAATTTGTAAGTTCCTGTGACAGATTTTCCGAGTTTTTTGTGGAATTTGATGTTAAGACGTTCTACTTTAGCATTATTCTGACGGAGCTCAGACGCAGATCGGCTTCTAACATTGGCCACGGTCAGACTAACCGCCGCGCATGAGTGAAACTTCGTGTGACGGTAGAGGGCAGATAGTTCAATGTACAATCCTTCCCTCTTCGTCCTCGAAGTGGTGGGAAATGAGTAAAAGGATTATGTCCGGTTTCTTTATTGTCACACCTCGTACAGTTCCATGGCCAAGCTTTCATTACTCTGAAGAAGGCCTCTGAGTAGAGAGGGCCGAAAGCTTGGTCATGGAACTGTAGATTAGGGTGGAATCCCGTCATGCCATAATTAACACCCAACGTTGAGAAAGTTCCGTATCACTGAGATTTTTGTAGAATAGTTACTAAACACATGTTGTTATCTGCTGTGAAAGATTGTAGCAGGAGCTCGAAGTATTGTCTCTGGTTTAAACATGGCTTCAAATGTCTCCAGTAAATTAATATTTTCTCTTAATACGTACGCACGTTTGCTTTGTAATGTTCCATGTAAGTGAACCAGTCATTTGCAGAGCAATAAGAAATTCAAACAGACCTTATATCAAAGATATACTCTAGCAAAATAGACCCATTATATCTTAGTAATGGACTGAGAACTTCATTATGACCCAGTGATATATGCAAGAATCGTGATGGACATTTGTCGACAATCAGGGGTTACGACGTTCTCCTTCCCACCTACCACTCAATTATTTATCAACGCAATTTTTGTATGTTACCCTGTTCCAGACACTGTCGACAGGTGATTAATTCCTCCGTTGTCCGATAGGGGCGCCGACTCACTTGGTAATCACTCTTACGTATGTGGGAGGTGGCCACCTGTGTGTCCACTCATTATAGTTATATGTTACCTTTTATATTCCCCCCTAGCATATCAGTAACACCTTGTCTGTTGACAGCAATAGGCATAAGAGGCTAACTTGTGTACCATTTCGGGGGAGTAATCCTGCTTCTGTTGTACTCGAAGTGTTGTATTCAATAAAAAAAGTCCATATTTTGATTTCACCGGAAATGCCTGCTTTGGAGATCCCAAGTCAAATAAAAAGGTTGAAAACAAAGGTACATATGGTCAACATTTGGGATTTAATTCGCATATGGAGGAAATACACAATTTTCCCATTCCAAATAACAGTTCTTAGACTGCTGAACAAGTTTTACATTTGTTTTTATTTATGTTCGTTACAAACAGCTTAAAATATATGAATTTAAATCGGCATTCACATATTTGATAACATAAATAATTCTACGCTTTCCATGTCATACTTCCGTTATATTTACGTCATATCAAGACAAAGAGGGTACATGCCGAAATATCCCACAATAATTACAATTTCCTGGCACCTAACGAAAATCTATAAACTTTTTGAATCTTCCCTTATCTTTTCACTAGAGCTTGTCACTGTGACAATGGAACGGTAATTTATTGCTTCGCATACTGTATGTAACTAAATTATATTTCTCAATTTGAAGTCATTTCTTTGTAACACGTTATCGTGAATAATGTATGCTATAATACAGCGTGTAAATAAATGTATGTTACAAGACTCGGTGGTATGTAGATGGGTACCACGTGATCATATTTTGTTAATAAACAAAATCCAGAAACGCTTCGTTTATATGCTTGCGTCTCTAAAATATGGGGGACGTAGACAGTAAAGATAGCAAAAGATAGGAAAGAAGTGAAAAAGAAAACTGAAGAAATGCTATAAGTAAACAGATGCCATTTTTATAAACCATTGAATGTGCCTCCATCTTCGATATGTTTTGTGCATCGCCTGTTTATGTGAAGTCGAACTCTCGTTAAGAGTTCAAACCCTGGTGCACGGCGTGTTCGCAATCAATGTTACCTTTGACAGAGGATTGTCTAGAGGGGTGTTTGTTAGGAGTTAGCTATCTGTTTAACTTAAAAGCTAACATGATGCGGAATGGGTGACGTCTGTTGGGGTAACGTTGTTGATAGAGCCGAGGAAGCCCTTTTGCTCTGGCATTACTGCAGATGAGAAGCATCTCGGTGTACACTGCTTTTGTGTACAAGGCCGCTATTTCTCATTCCCACTTAACTATAGCCACACAAATGAATACTCTAAAGTATAAAGCTACTAAACAGAATAACACCGTAACTGTTGGCTGTAGATATGTTGAAGTACTGGTATACATCACGTACCAGCTGATGCCTAAATAACTCTTTAACTAATGAATGCACGTGTATTGCTTGTTGCGGAGACTGCGGTTTGTTTACCTGCAGACATCCCACTCCCTTTTCGGAGGCTGTAGCGAGTAAACAAAAACATTTTAGACATGGGTTTATAAACAAAATATGATCACATGGTACACATATATTTAGTACCAAGCCCATGTAACCTGTATTTTCTTACACCTGTCTATAAGGCGTGTATGCAAATCTGTATTGGATAGAAAAAGTTTAAGTGTAATCAGATTATTTTAAGTATAATTAAATAAAAATAACTCTACACCTTACTTAACACAGAAATGGTCCCTACGTAAACCACAACACTTTGTAAGTTATGTAAAAATCGTTATAAAAACGCATGTGCAGACCTTTTTCTAAAAATGCTCATTTTGAATTCAAGGCCTCAAAACATATACTTCAGGTGAAATATTGATATAGAACCTTTTAGTGGAATGCAATACTTCTTCTACCTTTTAGGTGTTAGAGAAAGTAAAAATAGTCAGGCGACATCAAAAACTTTAAAACTGTGTGTAACATTTAGATCTGAAAGCCCTTTACCTTTCTGCTGTTAACCTTAAGGTGAGAGACTGAGATCAAGCAAATTGAAATTTCTTTGCAAGGCTTGCGAGTG
The DNA here is from genome assembly GCA_030765065.1 of Deroplatys truncata. Taxonomy (NCBI): domain Eukaryota; kingdom Metazoa; phylum Arthropoda; class Insecta; order Mantodea; family Mantidae; genus Deroplatys; species Deroplatys truncata. The sequence continues at coordinate 50,602,194 of CM060985.1, forward strand.
TGATTAGTTACAAAAACAGCAAAGAAACTATTAGGCGGTGCAGAAACTTAATGCGTAAAATTTCTATCTGAAGCACAGTGTATTGTAAGCTATGACTATTACCTAGAACAGATAAAAAACAACAATAGACCTGATGTTCTGTTGATAACCCGTTCCCAGTAGCACAGCAATCATGTACCGTCACCCGTTTTTTGCCACCATGCCCGAAATTGCCGTTCATTAATATATAACGAAACAGATTACCTCTTGCTACTGCAGCATTATGCTCTTGTTGATGTCGATGCTATAATTTTCCAGTCAACATTCGTGTTCCTTTTTTGTTCCCCTCTCCATTTCCTTTTGTTCACCTTCGCTCCTTGGCCACACGTCTCTTCCCCCCTACTCATTCCTCTGTACATTTCGTGTCATTTAGAACGGCAACAAAAACAAACTCGACAGACGACAATAATAAATAATGTACTCCTCCGGGTATATTGTCTTCACTTGACTCTGCACGAAGAAAGATACCGTAACATGTACAAGACTAAAAGGTATAGATGGAAAACAAAAATACCGGATGAAAAGACACAAATAGCCAATTAAGGAAACAAAATATTGAAATGATCAATAATGTACGGAAGAATGATCTTTAATATAAAGAAATTAGAAGAAAAAAACATTCTGATGGGTTATATTCACATGACTCTCTCTAGTCACCATCATTTACAGACTGTTTTCAGTACCTTCCAAAGATAGGGCACAAAGACTTTCAAGAAGATCTCCCCCACAAACTACCTTTTATATAACAATTTTTTCCCTTACAAATGGTTTAACCAATATCATATACTTAAGATATTATAACGCACCCCCCGGTACCCACCAATTGTGACGTAAGTTCCTAGCAGCTCCACCTGATGAGACGATGTGACGAGGGCTGGGACTAGCTCAGGGATGTCATCGAGAGGGTTATAGTTGATGGTAGCTGGGGGGATGATGAAAGAGTTACACTGTTAGACGTGTAATTCTGATTCCAAGAGAGACTTTAATCTTTCTAATAACTAATCTAAACTACACTGCAAGAGGTAGAGAGTTGGGCAGCTTTTGGGTTTACCTGGATGACGGAAGACGTCTGGCGTTCTAGCTTCGTCTTGCCTAAGGCCTACGTCAAAGTTTCAAGTTAACAAAAAAATAAACTTAAAAAGCTGACCGTCGCAGAGTCCAGCTAGGCAAGTGATAGGCAGAGCCCCAGCCGTCAACAAACTCTAAGTTTAAACAGCCGAGGAGTGTACTGACTAGTCCTTTAGCTAGCACTGACGCATGTGGGTGTCAGCATGATTTGCATAATCCACCCAAGTGTCGATCATTCTCCTAAAAATCAAACCACCAAATCCCTGCTTACATAAGCATACTGAAAATGTCTCGCAAAAATCCTAAAGCCAGTTTCATTGATTTATTTACATTGTGAGATAAATACCTCGAACTTTATAATATATTTATAACATTCTTGTAAAATAAACTTATAACCGTCATAATATTCACATGACAAATAAAATGCATATCCTGAATTTTCTGCGAATAGCCTGTGAAGCCTTCTTTATTCCGCATGAATTTTTCAGAATTGTGCACAATTGATAAACCACGAGAAGTAGACAAAAAGGCGCTACACACTACCACTTATGTCAAGTTTTATTGTTGAATCCATTTTCAAAATATTCTTTGTTATTGGTTTGAATTTTCAAATACCTCATACCTTTTTCGAGTGCTATGTCGCTATTTCTTTTTTCTAATATTAATGCAAGGAATATATGCGACAGCTACCTGCTTTGAAAATATTTTACCTACTATATTCTTCTTGTACCTACAACGAAATGTGTAATAAAAGATATTCTGTAAACGTTTATCTGAATTATCATGAAGTAGATAGAGGAATGCGTTTATAAGAGTAATTTTTAGAAGAGTAAGTAGAGAAAGCCGTATGACTGTGTCATAATATTTTTAACCAAAGTTTCACGTATACCTTGCCTTAAAAATAATTTTCTAAGTGTATGTGGGTTTCTGCACCATGTGTTCGATTTATAGCTGGGCCGCAGATCGCGTATATGTGTAGCTCGCTGGCACTGCAGTGACCTCGGTATGTTCCACTAGCGTACTAGCGGAGAATAACAACCTGTTCAAGGCTACGCTTATGAGCTGTGTTATACTGTGTCAGTTTGTATCTCCTGTTCGAGCTGTAAAGAATAGTCTGTTCATTGTGCATCTCAATTTATTCAAGACATTTGTTCTGTTAATCTTATTATTCCACTGAAAAGCCTACAGAAAAATTTACGCTTGAACCAAAGATTTTTAATTAAGATACATAAAAAAACGGAATCATTTAGACAGGTGTGTAGACATTTTCAGCAGAAATTTCCTGGTATTGCAGTTCCAGGTAGAGAAATTGATAGATGTCTGGTTAATAAGTTTAGAACAATGTGTAACGGTTCCTCCTTGGTGAGGAGGATGATGGATGCTGTGTCACGTATCTGTAGGTCGTCTTGATGCCCGTATCTTGTGACGTATCACGACATTCTCGTAGACTGGAATCTGAAGATCGCATATCTGCATTCTTGCGTGTGTTAGTATGTTGTAATTATTATTTTATAAGTGTGCCACGGCTGCTGTATTTTGTGTCGGAGAGCAATTGTGTCTTGTGAGGGTTAGGTATAGAAAAGTTTAAAAATTTTGCACGCACGTATTCTGTTAATTATATCACTTGTATTTTAGTTAAACCACATATGATATTCACAATTCACAATTACCTTTGTCATGTAAAATATGTATAACTGGTAGACTTTAAATACGTAGTTTGAGCGTCTATTTAGAGACGAGCTTATACACTACCTTCCTGCTCGAACACTGACAAGCTTCTGTTAGCGTTCCCTCCAACCGTTTTCTTAACGTACGTATTTGAATTATAGGCATGGTGCTACTATCCAATAACAGTTTATGTTTTTTTATTTATATATATATATATATATATATGTGTGTGTGTGTGTGTGTGTGTGTGTTTACAGAATTCCATCGTCTTAATTATAAATCGAAGGTTCGTTACATGCTTACGTAGATACTACTGTATTTCTCGAAATTTTATATTACTGGTTATATAGCTAACAATGGTCTTTCCCTTTTATATTATATTTTATATGTTATAACGTTATATATTTGTTCTATACCATGTGGGTACATTATGCATATATGTGTTTTTAACATCCTCTTAATTATTATACGTTCAATATTAGCAAAAAAACACATAACACGTAAAGCTTAGAACAAAAATATTAGAGAAATAAATTGTTAATGTGTTGATGCTGAGAAGCTGTGAGTTAGATATCTTATTATATTAATAAGTTATCATATTATTTTGTCCGTGGCTAGTACTCTATGATGCTTCAAATGCGAACGCTATACCTAAGAAGCGAAAAATAAAATATGTTCTAACAGAGGAAAAAGTTGATGAAATTGGTGCATCATTCGAACGCTCTCCAAAGGAGGTCATAGACGTGTTGCACAGCAAGTGTTTGTTTCAAAAGCTATGTTTATAGAGCTGCTTAAATTTTAAAATTGAAACCCTACAGAGTGACTATAGTTCATGAATTACGACATCATGACGACGAGGAATGCCAGAATTTCTGAAGAACACCATTTTCAACACAACTTATAACACGGTTAACAGTCATTATAGTGAATGTTACTATCACTCATGACTAGGTTCCGCGGGAATTTTAGAACGGAAAGCCCTACGTGTAGTAGTCAGTGCTCGGGGCACGCATACCCGCGATCCGCAGCCCGGCAATATAAAAAGCGCACTGTACTATCGTGCTGAACCTTTTGTTCATTTAGTTTAACACGACTTTTGTAATTTGGATTGAAACTTTGTTGCAAATGTTACTTCGCTAGTAAATGACACAACAAGGGTAATCAAATCAAAGTTTAAGAGGACGATAATGACTAACCTTCCTTTATTCATAAGAGAGGAAAGCAAATACTCGCATCACTGACGTTAATGGTCGGCAATCCCAGAATTGTGTGAGTTTTTGTAGAAGGAGAAACAAATTACAGTTTGTGTGTGTTGTTTGATTGCTCTCTAAACTGCAGTAATTCTTACTGTAGCACGCACACCTCGCCCGCACGCTACGTGTTTGAGTTTGGTGCACCACCCCATATCCATCAATAATGCACCGTGTCCATGACTACCTTCTCTACGGCAGGGCGAAGAAATATTAGTTAACCTGCGAGCAAAGAAAGAATATTTATCATGCTGTAACCACGTGGAAAATTACAAATCGACTGCTCCCCTTGGTTTTAAAACCCAGGTGCCTATATTAAGAGAAGATTTATGAAGAACTCTTGAAATAGCCAAACTAATCTACGATAACATTCAAAAAGTAGTGGCAAAGGGTAATGGGGTTAGTAAAGAGCAGCTTAATGTAGTGTATGTCACATAGGCTTGACAGATGTTACCAAATCTCTATAGTACATAATGGTTTTAAAAACCGCCATGCGTGGTACATTTTGCGTGCAAGCAATGAAAAAAAATATTTCCAAAACTATTAAAATACTAAAAGCCTGTATACGGATGCCCTAGAGCAGTATTAGCCAACTTTATGTTCTGTAACGCCACACTGTGGGAGATACAGTGGGTAGGGTATTTGATGCAAGGCCTAAGGGGAATGTACAGGTCTTCGATATAAAACCTGATCGCTCGTACTAGGTTTGTATTTGGGTAGCACGAGATGCCACAGCTGCCGTGCTAGCACTCTGCATTCGCTTATTAAACCTGTATTCCTGTAAACCTGTGCATAAAATATAACAAAATTAACTGTCACCTCATAGCAAATACTGTATGTGCAGAAGTGAAAGCCCAACTTGTGCTAACTTCGATAGTGATTTTCGTGGCGCGCGTTCAAATTTTCGCCAATTTCATCTAATGTTTCTTCTGTTAACACTGTATGTCTCACATGCGCTTCTTGTATTGCACTGAACCAGTAGTCTCAATTTTATTCACAAGATCGTGAATTGAGTGCAGGAAACTTCAGAATGAATTCTTCGCAAACGCGACGAGCCGTTTTGTATTTAAAATAATATTTACAAATAAATGTAGTATCAGGAGTTATAAACACATATTTATGTTTTGGAAATAATATTTCCTCCAAACGTTTTGTATGGGCTTGAATTATTTATTATGTTTTCCCTGTCTGTAGAAAGGCACTGCATTTTCTGCACTAAAACACGGTTATTTGTATACTTCACAGCATGTGTCATAATACATTTGTCAATAAAACGTTTTCAGTTATCAAATCGTGACATCACGAAACATCAGTATCTAATATTTACCCCAGTATTCTCTCCATTCATCAGATAACGTATTTGATCAAAGCAAAAGGTACAAACTAAATATGTACATAACGATTACAAACATAGGGGCTTTTACTGAAATAAAATAAAGATATCCGATTGTCTATTGAATAAAAACAACTGGTATAAAAGTGTAACAAAAGAAAACGCCAGCTTATTATTTAATCACAATGTTCATGTGTGCCATGCCGGATGGTGGTGGATTCTGCTTGCATTCTTCGTATTATCGTTTGTCTCTAGCCAAGTCGTATAATGGTAATACAGTAATTTTGAAGTAACACTTTCATTGCCCTTTGCCGTCACAATTTTTATTTATTTGCCGGAGTCCAGTGAAACAAAGTATTATTTACGTTACACCAAGCCAAGCTAATACCGCGTACATTTACTTATTGTAAACTGAGGCAGTATTTTATATCACAACACTGTGAATGCCAGAGTGATTGTAGTGTAAATTAACATTATTGTATGACAATGATTTTAGATGTTTGTTAGCTATAAGCATTGTTAGGAAATAAATTTACACGGCCTCACTGAAACTGACAATAGGAGTGGGTAACAATGAAGCGATGGGGTGAGTTATTTATCAATTAGAAGAGACAAACGTCAGGGTAGCGCGCCTTTCTTTAGAAATGGAGGGAATATCTTCCCTAGAGCATATGTTTTAGTAATTATGATTGGCTTATAAAACAGACGCTAATGTTGGCGCGATTTAGTAACCAATAGCAGCTCTATTATAATGTTTAGGCATATCGGGGTGAGGGAGTATAAATTCTTGAGCCAGAGGCAAGTAACGCGCAGTTCTACAGAATCATTCATGAGGTAAACGTCGCGCAGTTCTAAGAAATCTCTCTCGCGAGTTACACGTCAGGCAGTTCTAAGGAAGCATTCATGAGGTACACGTTACGCATTTCTACAGAATCTCTCGCGTCGTAAAGTTAGTTACATAATATGAAGTAAGCGTACGACAGTAATTACATTCGGAAATATAACAGTTTCAGTCAGGCGTGTATAAAGATTACAGATGTGAACTATTAATTAAGTGTGACGGCAATAAAAGTGTGAAAACAAATTCTTTTATCAGTGTTATCGTTTAGTAACAACTCGTTTCCGTTTACACGCCCTGATCAGAAATATTTGCTCGACTGAGTAATAATAGCTAGCCGGAGGACGAAGAATCCAAAATTCAAAATAGTGAAAATAACAGGCGCTCGGCAAATAAGATAACACGAACAGATTACCGCGACAAAACGTACCTTCAAGCAATTAATATCATTATTAGATGATCCAAGAACACCTACACGGGTTTACGTCGCCGAACTATCCAAGCTGATGAATATAAATACCGAGTGCTAACGAGCAGAGCGAGTCAAGTGTGAGGGTTGTGTTCGTGGAGTTCTGACTTCTGAATGCTGACCCAATGAATGACAGTTGAATGAAAGAGTGAGGCGCATAGACACACATTTTTATTCTAATTAAGCTCCACCTCCGGTTTAGGACTTTCTCATCTAATACTGACACGTTATTTTTCCCACCCTTTGCCTTCGTATTGCTACAACTACCTGCAATGACAAGTTAATTCTCACAAACCCAATTCTGTATGTATCTACTAAATTTGCTGAGCCACTAATTACTTCCCGTCTACAAATATGTTAATCTTTCCCTCTTTTTCAGTTACAATTCTTACACATAATATTACATAAAGTTTGAAAAAGAATTATTATACAAATAATTAAATTGTCACAATCATATCATGTGCCATTATCAACATTAAATATTCCCTTAAATTAGAGGCTTGGTAACATTATTGAACAATACTTTTAGAAGAACAGACAGGATTTAGGTTAGGAAGGTCATGCACAGATAATATATTTATAATTAAAAAAATAATAGAAAAGAGGAGAGAGTTTAACTCCCAACGTATATAATATTTATAGATTTTATAAAGGCATTTGACAGAGGAATACCAAATCATTTTGTGGAGATATTTAAAGAAATATATAAGGGTTCAAAAATATGTATTAAACAAAAAATGGAAATTTTAAGACAGTAGTAAGACAAAGGTGTAGTACATCACCCAGTTTATTTAATTTAAATCAATAAATTAAAATTTGGAGCACGCTACAAGCCTTGGAATGGTTTAATGCTTGGTGGAGAAATATTCTCTTTCGTACTATTACCATTATTATTATGCGTTGACTTTTCTTATGAATCACTTGCAAACATATTTACTTTTATTTATTATTGAATATTAATTACTTTCGGAGTCTAACTTTACTGTTTCAGTGCTAAAGACTTGTATTTTGATAGATACGACTTGTATCAGGAACTACAAAAATGACTAGTGAAGATAGTAATAAATGACATGCATTGTTTTGAAGTAATAAGAAAAGTTACAAGTTGGTGGATGCAGTAACATACTTAATAATCTTCCGAAAAAGCAGCAGGAAATTTGGATTCAATCCTCGATCCTTGCCAACATTAAACGCTTATAGTGATTTTCACTAATCACAATCGTAAATAAATGTTGGTGGTACCCCAAGCTTCATTATACAGCTTAACCCTGACAAAATTCACATCAAACTGCCACACATAAGGTACACCAGTTTCACAGTGACTATTGAAGAGCCATATATAAATTACTGAAAGTTGCAAAGACCCCGACAAAGAATAGGATCGCTGATTTATCGACTTCATGCGCTTTTCCTAACTACAAACCGAAAGGGAAATGACGTTATTATAACTTTACCTTCAATTAACAATTGTTTGTACGGCACGAATTAACCCAAGGGAATAGATTTAGACAATGTGAATGAAAATATGTACTCGTAAAAGATTAAGATAAAAATTACATTCTTAACAAAATGACGGTACGATGCTTGCATAAGTATTCTTTAGCAAGAAGCTTACCTCTGTTTTCATCTACCTGTTCATATTTTGTTTTATCTATGCTGTAGCCATTCATGTGCGTTCTCTATTGGGTATTTCTTTTTCGGGTTTTAGCTTTACATTTAACAGTTTTCAATCTTGAAAAGAATTTCCGTGTGTTCATATTCTCAAGAAAAAAACATTATGTTAAGATTCTGAGAATACTGTATGGAAAACAGATCTTTCCAAGTATCTATTACATAATCAATGAATCCAATATTACTTTTGGGAGTGGTGAACACGTACTATACTGCATCATGTTTTGTTTACTAATTTCTCTACTACGAGCACGTATTTATACAGCGCCTTCGTTTTACGCCAAGGCCACAACCGCGTATCGGCCGAGACGGCAGAGACTTCGGCATTATGTCATTGCGCAGCAGTGGCGCAGGACATGTCAAGGGTACGTTTATCATTGTGAGCTGTCTCAGTCGTTGCTTCGTCTTCGTGTTGGGAAGTGTTTCGAGAATACGTGTATTGTGTGTGATTTCCTTAGGAATGTTATTCTATTAGTCCAGGAAATGCCTGCTTGAAGGGCGTATTTTTATATACGATAAACTGAATCATGTAGACAATTTCAGCAGGAATTTCCTGGGTAGAGACACTGTGAGATTTTGGTCAATAAATTTAGAACAATGGGATCGCTAAACGCTGAAAGGTAAAGTTTATAGGAACAATCCCTACATCATAGACGAATTTAAGGACAATATAAAAGCAGAAATTATGAACATTACGCAAGAAGAATTTCATCCGACGATGTCAAAAACGTCTTCATGCGGGACACCAGTTTCAACAATACTTATAACAAGATTAATACTCATTACATGTATGTTACTAACACTCGTGAGTTAGTAACGCGGGAGTTACGGAACGGAAAACCCCGCAGTGAGGTAGACAGTATGTGGAGTAAACATTCGCGCGATCCGCGGCCTTGGCATAAAACGAAGGCACTGTAGTAAGCAGGGTAAGTAATATATCCCACCCAAAAATTCTATACCGAGATTTCAGTGAAAATACATACTTTGAGGCCCCTTGAACCCGCCTCAAAAGCATTTTTACTTTCTGTACAACGTACTTGTAGTCAGTAGAAGTAGTACCATATTCCACCCAAAATTCGATACTGGGATTTCACCGAACTGCGTGTTTTGAGGCACCAGAATCCCCCTCCCCAAAACATTTTTAGAAAAAGGTGCGTGCTTGAGTGAGTGTGTATAAGTGAGCACCATAACTAAACACAACGCAGCGTCCTATAAATACCAAACTTGATATTTAAGTTCCATATTTTCCAAAGATGCGTCACGAGGATTTTTGAGAAAATCCCCCAAACCTAACTATCCTTCACATGGAAAACATTTCGTTAGTTTTTATTTTCGTTATATTTTATTACAATAGCATATGTTTAAGCTATTTTCATTAAAATAACATATATATCTGAATTTTCTGGTAAGAAACTGAAGTCCTCTTCATTTTAAATGAAATAGATAGAAAATGTAGACATCGTTAAACATACAATCTATTCCAAATAAATGTTTTGTGATATTATCCATATTCTTAGTCATTGATTTTAATTTGCAAGTACTTAGGAGTTTTTTCCCCCCTCGTCATGCTAAAAGAACGGAATTTCAAAGCCATCACATAGAGATGCACACAGAGATTTGACTATCGCTTAAGCCTACTGTATTTCCCTAATCCCCGTTATACCTTTAAGGAAATGTGCAATAAAATCATGTTTGCAAATGTTTATCTCGATTAACATGTAGTCGATAGAACAATAAACATTGGTAAGAAAGTTTGTTGAAGAATGGGTAGAGAAAGTCATGTGAATGTAACATATCAGATATTTTTCGTACACGGTTGCACTGCAGATGTATCATTTCTATTTGCTTGTCAACATCAATAGCTTCACTGAAGACTATTTGATTTTCTAACGGATCTAAGATCTGAAAGTTTGTTATCGAATGCATTTTTAGTTCAGCCACTTCTGAATTCTATTTTGTAAGTTAAGAGCATTATCAGGCACGCTGACTAGCCACTATTTAATCTCACTTATTGCGAAATGCGTCATTGCTTCACAGATTGTGTCAAAAAAGGAATACAGCTATAATAAATCTCTGAGGAACGGATTAATTGTCTTGGAGGTTCACATTTCGCCCGGAATCCGTGGGTTGAAAAAAAATGTTTTAAAGAATAAATCACGTCCTACGCTTGTTTTCTGATTACATTACACTTCAAATTTACTAAATACGTCTTAATTAACAAATGATACCATCCTTGTATTAGTATGGCTTTTAAAGTGATAAGAACTGAGACATAGGTGTGAGACAGGTATAAGAGCGTTATGGAAATGTTGACAGAGTGAAGTATAATGTAAATCATCCATAATAAACTCATTGTTTTTTCATGCACTGCAAAGTACCGGATTTATCTTGAATGACGCGATTGGCGGCAGCCGGGTCTGGCTGGCAGGTATCGGGTTGAATGAACACACTCTTCGGTAGCCTAAATCATGCACCTATGGAGGGTAAAGGGAATTGTGGTTCAGTCTAACGTTATTTGGTATAATGTATACTGAGAATAACGTTGTAAGAAGCTCTATGTTGATTGCATTTACTGTATGTAGCTATCATAGTATTAACTACAGAACAGTGTGTGTTTATTGTGTTAAGTTTTGCTCGAACGAAGTTAAATTTGGACTGTCATCTTGAATTTATACAGAAATTCCTAACAAATGCACATATAGTTTGTTATAAACATTTAAAGACTGAGTCCGCGTTAGACAAAAAGAAACAGACAGCCAACAGTTCTAACAGAGGAAAATTAGACAAGATAAGGGCTGTCGTACCGAATAATTTATTGACTGGGTTGCTTGCTCTCGACATCTAAATCTATACGGTTATTAGCTGTGGAGAATGTTTAAACATAAAGTTGATGCAACAAATCAGCTATCAATTATTAGTTTTTGAGCACCATACTTTAAAGCTTACGAAAGTTGATTCTGATTATTGAATAAGGCGTGAATGAGACTGTACATTGACTGAATAAAAAGTTTTCTCTCTTGGGATGCTTCAACATTTGGGGATCAATTGAACAGGATAATAATCATTGACAAAGTAAATTATTACAAATCGACATTTCGTACCACCTGCGCAGCACACTAATGTTCTCTTTTGTGTAATCCTACGAGGCTCAATCTGAAGAAATATTGCCTCGCTGCTGAAGCACTCCAGACGGTACTCATCGTAACAATGCTTCACTCCTATCTTATGTTGCTCGTCGCAACGTTGCATAATTAACAACAAGTGAACTCGCCATGCGGTTTCCCTTTGCACAGAGTGCCCAAAAGTCGCTTGACGAAGGAAGTAAAATATGACAAACTACAAAGCCATGAAACAACAATTAATTTCGCTATTAATTGAACGGTTGAAAGCTTACAACCTACAAGAGCTGATCAAAATGCTTTCCATTTATCTCAATACATTTTTATAACACTGTTTTACATCATCAACCAACTGCTTACACAAATCTTTGTTATTGCTTAGCCCTTGCTCTCAGATTTTTCAGATACGTAGATCTCTCCGAAAAAAAAAATCATTTTCAAAATTATCCACAGTAAAAAGTGTAATGTTTTAGATCACATGACCTTGGGAACCAATCAGGTGAGCCACATCTCCTTACACGTTCATCAAGGTTCCTTACGAGACATTTCCATTATCAGTAAACTGTAATGAGACGGAGCGCCATCTTGTTACCAAATGAAGTTTGTACGATTCTCAAAGTATGATTTTGTGACTCAGGTAAATCTACACAAATCTAGTAACATTTCCCAGGCAAGAATCACCTTACAGTGCCAGCAAAAAAGTATTTTATTCGGTAACGGACTTTTGAGACACCCGGTATAAATGCCCAGTTTATGAGTGCGTAAACTTCTAGACCAGTCAATTTCCTGTTTGTTTCCGGATTGTTTGGATATCGTGTACACTCTGACGTCATACTCGCACTAGTGTCACAACGCCGCAACAAGTTTTTAAGGTTGTTTCAGATATTATTCTTTGCTTGCAACGTCATTTAGTACAAAATAAGTTCTGCAGCAAGTAATCTGCAGCTTGCACACTGAAGAAAGAAGGACAATTAACGACACGGTGATAAAGTGAAATTTACGCGCGGTTGTGAACCCCGCTCGAACCTTGACAGTGCTCCGGATTCATATATTATTACGCCACTGTGTCATTAGCGAGCGAGAGAAGGGAGAAGTAAGCGTAAGGTAATACACTTTGTCTTCACATGCAATGTGGTTAGGTCACGCGACGACCGAGTTACCTCGTCCTCAACTAGATGGCACTACTTACAGCAAGAAAGAAAAAAAGGCTCTAATAGGATAACGCGTTTTATACCTTCTGTCCACGCAAATCCTAGGAAATGCAAGACAATGCCCAATTTACCTTTCGCGCTCATTTTTACGTCAGCTTTCGTTAAGGGACTATGGGAACGTTGCAGAATAACGTAACTACGTAACGGAGAAAAAGAATAAAAGAGGTAAACTTTCAAGTAACATCAAATTGAAAGCATTTCAAATGAGACTGAAATTGGTGCAAAATTAAGGCTAGTTTATGTGAAAGGCTATCAGCTCAGTAACTGATGAAACTGATGATTAACCCCTGGAATGTCTAGTTAGTCAAATCCACTTTTTTCACCTTCATTTCGGGGTTCCTAGAATCCTAAGATACGAAAGAGAGAGTGGGTTGTGGAAAGCAATAGTAAACTCATTTTTCTCTTCTAAAATAAATGCCGAGCGGGAAAAGGCTTTAGTCAGAAGATGCTAGAGACTATTAAGATATATTATCATATGAGGAGACATACAGAAAATTGGGAAAACAGGGAAGAATACTGCAGCCCGCGTTTGCACAGAAGACTGTGGTTTATATACTTATTGTACGGTGTTTATGATTATTTCCTAAAATATCCACCTAACTACATTCTTTCTATAAAACCAAGAAAATCCCGAAGGTTAATAATCCCACTTGGACTAATGACTATATTTGTGAGCGCTTGAAACTAAACGGTTTCGGAATATGAAGAAACGTTGTCAAACCTGAATAGTTACGGAATTTTATCAGCATCTGAGGGTACAGGGAATATATCAACTCAATTTACAGATTTTTACTTTCTCTACTACTTATCTATTGCATTCCAAACAAAGGTCCATATCAGAATTTCACTGCAAATACACGTTCTGAGGCTCCCTGAGCATTTTGGGAAAAGGTACAAGTGTGTAAGTGCTCAGCATAACTCAAACATGAAAAGTTGGTTTCAACACCAAACTTATTATTTTGACGCGGTATCGTCGTGTTATCTTATTTGTTGAGCGCCTGTTATCGTTTTACTATTTTTAATTTTGGGTTCTTTGTCCTCCGGCTAGCTATTATTACTCGATCGAGCAAATCTCTTGAACAGGGTGTGTAAACTGAAAGGAGTTGTTACTAAAAGATAACACTGATAAAAGAATTTGTTTTTACACTTTTATTGCCGTCACACTTTATTCATTTCACATATTTACTCTTGACACACGCCCGACTGAAACTGTTGTATTTTCGAATGTAACTATAATCACTTATTTGCCGCACATTATTAATTCGCGTATTTCACATCTTTTAACTAACTTTACGACGCGAGAGATTCTGTTGAACTGCGCGACGTTTGCCTTGTGAATTATTCTGTAGAACTGCGCGTTACCCGTCTCTGGCTCGCAATTTATACTCCCTCACCCCGATATGCCTAAAGATTATAATCGAGCTGCTATTGGTTAATAAAGCGCGCCAACATTAGCGTCTATTTTTATATCCAATCAAAATTACGAAAACATATGCTCTAGGGAAAATATTCCCTCCATTTCTAAAGAAAAGCGCGCTACTCTGACGTCATTTGCTTGTCTCTTATAATTGATAAACAACTCACCCCCTCGCTCATTGTTACCCGCTCCTATTGTCAGTTTCAGTGAGGCTGTGTAAACTTATTTCCTAACAATGCTTATAATTAACAAACATCTCAAATCATTGTCATACAATAATGCTAATTTACACTACAATCACTCTGGTATTCACAGTGCTGTGATATAAAATACTGCGTCAATTTAAGCTCAATATCCTTCAAGGATAGACAAGGAGGTTTTCAAGAACATCCCCCATCCCAAACTACCCTTTATATGAAAATATTTTCGTTACTTTTTATTTTCTGAAAAATAGCTCTAACAATTTTGATTAAAATAACACATGTTTAAATTATTTGTATAACAAATAAAGTGTATATATTGAATTTCCTGGGAATAATCCCTAAAGGCCTCTTCATACTGAATAACTTTTCTATTAGTGATAAGTCGTAAGCGATAGACAAAATATTACTGCACAATAAATGTAGAATTCTTTAAAGTAGGTATACTATTTATGTAAAATTAAAGTTTTTGTGAAGTTAACTATTTCCAGATATGCTTTGTTATTGGCTTCAATTTTCAATACATACTTACACTTTTTCCATGTTATAAGTCGCTATTCGTTTTTTTCTTGTGGTCATGCAAAGAACATGGAATTTCAAAGCCATAACATAATGATACACTCTATAAAAATCTGACTCTCGCTTTAGCTAACTATACTCTTCTTATACCTACCACGTCGTCCTCCGTAGTGTAATAGTTACCATGCTAACCTCTACTTCCCGAGGTCGTGGGTTCAAACCCAGCGGAGGGCGTTAAAATTCTTTGTATGGCTTCGTTCGGAAGGAAAGTAAAGCCGGTGGTCCCGTGTCGTACTTTTACGGCATGTAAAAGAACCTCAAGCCTGATAAAGAGGCCCCTGAGTAAAACTTCCAGTCAATATAGAATAGGACGCTAAAACCACAGAAGTTGAAGTAGTGTTAATGTTGTTTTTACTTCAAATTAATTGTAGCCCCACGTTTGGGAGCCACTATGCAACGGAAGATGCTGCAAATGTATTTATGTTTTATTTTTTTTAGAAAGAATGTTTTTTACGTAATATTGGTATTTATTAGCACCACGTTGGTGCGGCAACTTGCAACGGGATGATGATTACGTAATTTGTGTTTTTGTATTTGTTAGCCCCACATTGTGGAAGCCAATTTGCTAGAGAAATTGCTTTACGTAATGTTGTTTACATCAGCGTTGAAGCCATCTTGTGACGTCATTCGTTTGTTTGGTTTGTAGCTCCATCTGGCGTAGCAATTTGTATCAGTTTTGAAATAATTTATTTTAAGTGTCCTCCAGCTAGCTGTTTAGGTCGAACATTTATCTCTTGCAGGGTGTGAATCGGAAAGGAATCTTTTATCCAGAAATTATACTTAATGAAGAAATTGGTTTTATAACTTTTATTGCCGAACACGTTCACAAACACTTTTACATATTGATCTGGATACTCGCCAAACTGAAACTGTTTGTAATAACTTCTTATCACTTTTAACTCACGTCCTTCAACTTTGTATATATTTAACTGTATAATACTTTAGATTCTCATAATTCTGCTGCGCGTAACTTATGACGAACTGAAGACAGCGTGTTAGAAATTTTGATGAACTGGGCGACCGACGTGTAAGGTATTGAGAATTTTGTTGAACTGCGGGGCGATCTACCTCGGACCTGGCTTATATACTCCCACTCCTCGACATGCCTAAAGATTATAAATGAACTGCTATTGGCTAATAAAACGCGCCAACATTAGCGTCTATTTTAATATCCAATGAAAACCACGAACACATATTGCTTTTAGGGAAACATTCCAGAAGCTTCTACCGAAAAGGCGCGAAACATTACGTAACTTCCTTGTTCCCGGTAATGATAAACAACTCACCCCATCGCTGCATTATTGCGTTATTATTGACAGTTTCAGTAAAGCCGTATATTATTATTTACCAATAATAATTACAATTAATAAACCTCTGAAATCAATGTCACATAAAAATACATATTCATATTACAATCATTATTTACATTTAAGTAATTTGTGATACAAATTACCGTATCATATGCCCCACTAGAAACATAATTATAAATATTTATAACTTGTTTGGAAATTTTATAATTGTGTTTTTAGTCTCCTAACTCTCGGAACACACGCTATCACTTTCACTTAACACTTCACACGCATTTAACACACGACATATTTATTTTATTTTATATTTTTTTTTATCTCGCCACTACTTACTGGCTCTGGTTTAATTAATTTAGATATTAATCTGACATCACAAATTTTTTATAGCAAATACTTTACCCTAAATTATTTAATCCCTGTTACCAAATTGCTTACTTTAAGTTGTTGACAAAAACTTATACATTTAAGATTTTTGTAATTATTATACATATTTACCAAAATATTCACCCTCTACATATATTTACATCTCTTAAATCTAGGCAATGTTTCACATTTTCTGTTTGCTACATAAGTATTTGTTTTTGTTTTTTTTATTATTATTTTAACAATACTTTTGGAATTGTATTTACGTACTTTTAATTTAATATCATATTAAGTTTCAATCTTTACATTCTTAATTTTCAAATGTTGTTACAGTTACTAAAAATTTAATTTTTAATTTTTTTTTAATTTATTTCTCTTTTCTAATGACATATAAATAATTAACCCTCTTACGTTCCAATACATTTCTCTGCAAGTCATCTTTAACTATCCAGCATTTACTTTACATCTCATTGCTATTTACCCTCCTGGATCAAATTGTGTGTGGCTAAACATTACTCGTAGCCATAACCTAACCTTCAAATTTTTGTTCATGAATAATCTCTTGTATTCATATGACATTTCGTTCCCTGATAATATTTGAAAACAATCTACAGTTTCTTGAACAACACATCTTTTGACAACTTTCATTTTCAATTCATCTGCTATCTTTTTACTTTGAAAGTACTCTGACAAATCTGTACTAAACTGTACTGGACTGGAGTTTTCATTTTGAACATCTTGGTACAATTTATTTCTTTGCATTTCTGATATTTCCCCTCTGAAATTAACTTGCGCCTGATTTACATCTACATTCCTAACCTCTTTTATCTCTCTTATCTCACTTGAAATACTACTCATTTGACTTCCTAACTCTGTGCATTCTACATTAACCTCACTTTTAGTATTAACCTCACTTTCTTTGTTACCTATTTCCATGCTCATGTCTAGCATTTTCTTTGAAATTTCTCCTGTCTCACTTGCTATTACTTCCTCATTTTCATCTCTCATTTCTTGCATACTACTATCTAACTTCATAACTTTCTTTTCAATTTCTTCACTGCTTTGATCTACTTTTTGCTCTAATATCTCATTACTCCTACCAATATCTTCAATTGATTTCCTATGATCTTTTTTTATATCTTCTCTAAATTCCATAAAACTCTGATCTATTTTCTTACTAATATCTTCCCTTAATTCCCTACGACTCTTTTGCATATCTTCCAATATTTCCCCGCTTTTTTTTATAGCTTCCCTTTCTTGATCTAATTTCTTTTCTAATCTCTCAAAACTCTTTTGCATATCTTCCCTGAATTGATCTCTAAAATTTCTCAGCATTTCCATCATTTCCATCATCATACTAGCATCAAAATTAACATTTCCTGCTGTTTTATTCTGACTTTCTGCACTAACATTTCCTCCCTCAAATATTACATTGTTTAAGCTATTTTCTGTCACCTGTATTGAATTACAGCTATCTGTTACACTATCCCCCTCCATCATTGTTTCTTCAATATTACTAGTAGCCATTTTTTTCGTTTTCTAACAAAAAATTACGATAGTCTGACCTTTGTGATGCTGTCTGTTGCTGTAGCTTTGATGTCCAGCGTTCTGCCCCATTCTCCTAGGTTTGTATGTCGCTTCGATGAATCTGCTTAGTTTTGTCGTCCTGTAGTTTGAATTTCCCAGTTGCCTCGTAATCTCGGAATTACGATGTCCAATCTGCGTCTTGTAGATCATTTCACTGCTCCATTCATTCCTTCCTGGTTATGTTGATCCTCTCCTGGTCATCGTGTTCCTTTCCTGGTCACTATGCCCCACGTTCTGGGTGCCATTTTGAAGTAGTGTTAATGTTGTTTTTACTTCAAATTAATTGTAGCCCCACGTTTGGGAGCCACTATGCAACGGAAGATGCTGCAAATGTATTTATGTTTTATTTTTTTAGAAAGAATGTTTTTTACGTAATATTGGTATTTATTAGCACCACGTTGGTGCGGCAACTTGCAACGGGATGATGATTACGTAATTTGTGTTTTTGTATTTGTTAGCCCCACATTGTGGAAGCCAATTTGCTAGAGAAATTGCTTTACGTAATGTTGTTTACATCAGTGTTGAAGCCATCTTGTGACGTCATTCGTTTGTTTGGTTTGTAGCTCCATCTGGCGTAGCAATTTGTATCAGTTTTGAAATAATTTATTTTAAGTGTCCTCCAGCTAGTTGTTTAGGTCGAACATTTATCTCTTGCAGGGTGTGAATCGGAAAGGAATCTTTTATCCAGAAATTATACTTAATGAAGAAATTGGTTTTATAACTTTTATTGCCGAACACGTTCACAAACACTTTTACATATTGATCTGGATACTCGCCAAACTGAAACTGTTTGTAATAACTTCTTATCACTTTTAACTCACGTACTTCAACTTTGTATATATTTAACTGTATAATACTTTAGATTCTCATAATTCTGCTGCGCGTAACTTATGACGAACTGAAGACAGCGTGTTAGAAATTTTGATGAACTGGGCGACCGACGTGTAAGGTATTGAGAATTTTGTTGAACTACGGGGCGATCTACCTCGGACCTGGCTTATATACTCCCACTCCTCGACATGCCTAAAGATTATAAATGAACTGCTATTGGCTAATAAAACGCGCCAACATTAGCGTCTATTTTAATATCCAATGAAAACCACGAACACATATTGCTTTTAGGGAAACATTCCAGAAGCTTCTACCGAAAAGGCGCGAAACATTACGTAACTTCCTTGTTCCCGGTAATGATAAACAACTCACCCCATCGCTGCATTATTGCGTTATTATTGACAGTTTCAGTAAAGCCGTATATTATTATTTACCAATAATAATTACAATTAATAAACCTCTGAAATCAATGTCACATAAAAATACATATTCATATTACAATCATTATTTACATTTAAGTAATTTGTGATACAAATTACCGTATCAAAGTTAAAGAGCGTCCATAAATAAAACTCAGTTTAATTTAATTTTTATACGTACAACAAAATTAACAAGTAGATAGAAGAATAAGCATTTGTAAAAATGGTTTGTAGAAGAGGATTTTCTCTCAGAGAAAGTCATGTGAATGCCACACACACCAGATTTTCAAAACTTAGGCTTTCTTCCACAAAAGGAGAATTTTTATAAACAAATTTTCCTCCAAAACCATAATTTTGAAGTGTACAAAATGTTTATTTCTTGACGTTTTCCTGAAAGCACACAGAAGTTGGACATCCTGTTGAAGACATCAGTATTGCACTATCTGCAGCAACCAATGAATGACGATGCCAGATCATGAGGATGGTGGCCCAGTTGTGTCACGACAAATTATCGGATAAATAACCCGGTTTTCTGCCCTGTTTACGTATACCGGGGAAATTCCTGACGATCATTATCATAACAATGGTGAAACTAACAGAGTGACTCTAACGCGTGAAGAGGCGTGGAACCATTGCCTAATGTAGAGTAGGTAAGTCACATTTTCACAATAATATGACAAATGACATTGCATTTTTTGGAACCAATCATAAATGATGCATCTGGCCTCATTTCTGAGCCCCCAAAAAGATATTTCTATGGATGTCTGACAGAAAATGGACATTCGTTTAGTTTCTTTCTTAAAATCTATAATAGAGTTTGCTTATAATTAACTATTTCAAATGTATAGTTTTATATAACAATTAATACTTCGTGCTTTCATTATTGTAACATCTATAATAATATTATAAAGTGAGAAATTTTGTGTGGTGTGCATGCGCGCGCGCGTGTGTCTAGGGTAATCTCAAACCACTCAACTGATTTTTGATAAATCGTTCACCATTGAAAAGCCCAGTTCGCTCTGACATACATGGGACTATATAAAATATCTTCTAATTTAATTTCTCAAATTATTAAAAAATTAAAAAGGATTTACAAAGCCCTTGCACCTGAATACGAGCACATTGGAGTTATAAAAGAACATGAATGCGAAGAAGGCTTGACTTATTGTTGAGAATGCCATGGAGCAGCAAAGTAATTGTTGTCACTCCACAGAATATAAATAGTTGCTGCACAGAAATCCTTGAAATAAAGTGTAACAAAAGCCGGTTACAGTTTATTGCAAGGAATATATATATATATATATATATAGATAGATAGATAACCATGATGTAATAATTCAGCAAACAGAAGACAGGATTTAAAAAGCGACAATCGAAGCTGTATTATGCTCGTTTCTTTAATTTCCATTTAACAAATACTGAAGATGTGTATGTAATGATTACAAAACCTCTGAATAACCTTTATTCTAATTCTATAGACGTATGCCCTGAAGTTTCTGGATACCAAAAACCTTCTAATAATTCTCATGTAAGAAAGTTTTGATTTATTTCCTTCGTATTTATGTTGTAACCAATTTCGTTAGCAGGGCATGCTAAATCATTGTATAAAGAGAAAGCTGCTAACATTAGAAATTAATGAGCCGATATTTTATATTAACTGAGAAGATTATTTTTCTGGATGGTCGCAGAACTATGTGTCTTTTATAAGGAGTTTAACTTGGTGGTCTGAGAGTGCGGAATCTTATTTCGTTGTGTATATTAAGGGTTTCTGAAAATTATGCAGCTTTTATGTCCCGAGACGAGAAAGAAGCATGAAGTTTTTAAATTTAACCTGCTTTAATTGTCTAAAACATTACTCGACCATCCCGACTGAGGATTCTTTGAGATTTATATTGTTCTTGGAGTTTATTTATTAGCCTCACGCTTGGGAAGCTAATTTAAGAAGGTGTTGTTCTGTTGTTATTATCTTAACTGTTGAAGTTTTTGGAGTTGAAGGAGCTTGCAACACGCTTTGGGCGTCAATTTGAAGAAGGTATTGTTCTTTACGTAATATGCTACAGTACGAAAAGCCGATTTGAAGTTGCATTTTTTGTTGTTACGCTCCAAGTTTAAAATTTTTTTAAACTTTGTTATTAAACTGCTTCTATAGATATTATTTATGTTTGTTTTTGCCTCGGCTGCGTCAGTATTACTTTAGAGACACGTTTCTCTTAATCAGGGCGTGGTGCGACAAGAATGTAGGCTTACACAGATTTTAAGTTCAAATTCATTCTTTTTATTAATCCTTGACACAAATTAAATAGCACTACACTGATATCAAGAGCTGTGAGATTCTTTTATTTAATACTTGCACTTTGTTAACACGTATACATAATTTTCATTTCACACGAATATGTAATATTTCTTTAGAGAACACATCTTCCATCCGGTTGCTATCAAGGTCTGCAGGCAACTGAACATATTTCAACCGTACAAACCCGTAAACTTCTGTATTTCAAGTCTCTGATTGGCTAATCCTAGTCCAATAGAATACCTGCATTTTACTAAAGTTTTTTCTGGCTGTTGATTGGCTATTTTTAAACTGTCACAAAAATGTACGTTATTGCTGCTCTAATTATGACTAGTAGCATTCAAACTCTCAAACTCATTATTGCCTCAAGGTTACCTCATTGTTACCTCATTGTTAGCAACTTTAAACTTATTATTCTCACAGCTCTTACATTATTAAATTACGTAATGCATTCACATAACATTTTTAAACATGTTTACAATAATATAAGCATATGCAATGACTGTTACATACATTGTTATAAATTATTACATACATATTACTTCAAGGCGGGCTGTTATTGAATTTACATATTATATAATTTAATTTAAATAATTCAAGTGTTAAAAATAAGCCTCATCTTCCACCACCAAAGTGTATGTATATGCTATACAGATTTCCAGAAGACTTTCCAAAAGAAATTCTTGGAAGTCTGTTGGGGGAGGCTGAGGAAGTCAGACGTTCCCCCGGTGTTTAACATTCTTTGGATGAATATTGGGGAATTTTTCATTTGTTATTTGGAATAGTCGGGACTGCACGAAATTAAAATTTTAAGGGATAAAGGAGAGGATTAACTATAAAAGACCTCTAGATCAGTGTACAATTATTCCATAAAGAACGGTAAATGAAATTAATTCGTCACTAGAGTTTAAAAAGCTAACCGTGTAGCGTCCGGTAAGACAGCTATTTTTTTCATATAAAAAGAATCAGCAAAGGAAAACGTTTATCTACTACTGTTACTCTTACACTAATGCAAGATCAGCTGATCTCCAGCCAGCAATGGCCAATCATTATATCGCTTGCCTTCAAAGCATGTTTTACGTTTTATAAGACTATAACGATTAGCTTTTCAATTTTCTGCAAAAGGTCATTGAGGTCCTGTTTACTCTGAACTGACTGCCCGACGTTGCACGGCTAGCTTTTTAAAACTGGAATGATAATTTTATTAATTTCATTTATCTCCTTATCTCCCCACATTTTTATGAATGTATTGTATAATGCTCTATCTAGAAGTTATAGTTAATCTTCCCTCTTACTCCCAATAACTGTAATTTCGTATAGACTTGGATATTTCTAACAACGGTTGAAAAATTCCCTGATTCCATGCAAGAATGTGAAAAACAGTGGAACATCTGACTTCCTTAACCTACCTTCGACTGCCTTCGAAGTTCTGGAAATGCTGGAGAGTCTGTAAGTGCCCTTTGGCAGTGAAACAATCCTCTGTTTCAATGGTAGAGTAACTTTTTAAATATTCACTGTAGGTGAAACTTTAAATCTGTGTACCTTCTCTTTGGTCCCATGGTTATTTAATAACAAAACTACGTAGTTTTCTCATAACACATAGACCATTAACATACACAATACTTTTTCACACCGGCCACCACACGGCTACTCGCGCGCTACCGCCGCAGCTCGGACTCCCGCCCGAAACAGTTATTATATCCTCGCAACCGCCTCAAGTTCTCATAGTTATAGTTACAATTACAATGTTAATCGCACTCAATATGCCATTAGCCAATGACAGGTAGAGTATGCTAGTCAATTGACCAATCAAAGCCCTACTATACC
This sequence comes from Deroplatys truncata, assembly GCA_030765065.1. NCBI lineage: Eukaryota > Metazoa > Arthropoda > Insecta > Mantodea > Mantidae > Deroplatys > Deroplatys truncata. Next base: position 50,625,680 of record CM060985.1, read on the forward strand.
GATAGTAATTCAACTTCGATTACTACACCGATAGTATTTCGTGGTGGTGCATCTGTTTTTAATTTGTATGAATGCAGTGGGTGAGATCAGTAGCATTTGTTTCCTTTTGACACACATGCACCATAATCTACACTGCAGTGACTAACAAACATGGTTGGTGCTAAACCAGGTAAGTTCATAATAAGTTTTTGGTGTGATTAACTAGACGAGTAGTCGTGCTACTAGTTTTACATGACAATTTAATTTCGGTTTCAAACTAATGCATCTTTTCATAAGATAAGTAGTTATCGAGTTTCGGTCTCGAAATAATGATCATAAAAAGAAGCATTCGTTAACCTGAATTAAATTGTAAAACTATCAGTGCTATACTATTACTGTTGATAATAAGCACACACTAAGGTATATCATACGAGATGTTGTGCATGCTATCCTGTTCTGTCCACATATTTCTGGCATCTTCTCAAGAAATGTTTGTTCACATTCGAGAGTTCGATACTCGAAATTGAGCGAATTTCTCGCCCGATGTTTTCTTTTAGTTCACACAACGTATTGAGGTTTGCTGCACATACACTATTTTTCAAGTTCCCCATAGATAAAAGTCACAAACAGTTAATATCAGGGATCATGAGGGCCACCAATCTTTACTAATTACCCTATCCCCAAAATTTTCCTGAATTAGATTTAATGACTCATCAGCTATATACGCGGTAGCAAAGTCTTGTTGGAAAAATCCAGACTGACATTTAATGTCAGTCAGCTGTTCTAAAAATGATGTGAGTATTACATTTCTGTACCTCTCTGCATTTATTGCTTGTTCAAAAACATAGGTCCTGTTATTCTGTATGCGTTTACTACACACCAAGGGAATCATGTGTATAAAAACGGGTTTCTCTGTACTCCAGTATCTGTTATTTTGCGACGAAATGTGGAACCATTTAAATGGAACCATGCTTCGTCAGAAAATTTAGTGTGTGTCAATTACTCTCTTCATTTCACAAAATCCAATTACAGAAATTTACCCGACTTTAATGATTACATTAAAAATAAATTTCTGATGTGATACATTCACATGAGTTTCCCTACTCTTTATCGTTTATTAATGGGTATAGATACTAGTCTTACTAAAGCTTATTTTTCTAACTACTACATTTTTATCCAAATAAACCTTTGCAGAAATAGCTACCTTACTCATTTCGTTATTGATACAAAGGGAACAGCGATAGTCAAATATTTAAGAACTGGACGCTATATGCTGGCCTCGTCGTCCTCTGTGAACTAGTGGTACTGTGCTAGCCTCTAGTTCCCAAGGTCTCAAACCCGGCGGAGGGAGATGGATTTTTTCGGGCGTAAAAATCCTTAGCATGGCTTCCTTCGGAAGGGAAGTGCAGCCGGTGGTCCCGTGTCGTAGATTTACGGCACGTAAAAGAACTCAAGCCTGATAAGAGGTCTCTGAGCAAAAGTTCCGGTCTTTCACGCCCAATATTGAATGCGACGCTAAGGACCATAGTAGTTAAAGAGCGTCCATAAATAAAACTCGATTTAATTTAATTTATATGCTGGCCTTAAATTCGATACTGTTCCCATGCAATCGAAACGACGAAACGACTGAAAATCGGTGGGAATTCAAAAGATTACGTATTGAACAATTCCAACTTTTAATAACGAATATTTCAGAAACGGTTTATGACACAGAAAAACTTATTTTAAGTAAACTGTGTATTTTAAAGATATCTACATTGTTGGTATGGCACATTGTCGTCTATCGCTTAACGTTTACCAGTTATACAAGATTATGCAAAATACTTCCATGAAGAGCACTTCACAGGCTATTCGCAGAAAATTCAGATTATTCATTTTGTTTATCATGTAAATATATTAAATATATGACATTTTAGTCAAAATCGTTATAACCATTTATAAAAAAATCAAAATTTTCGAAAAATGTTCCATGTAAAGTTTAGCTGTGGGTGGAGTGATTTTCTTAAAAAATCTCCGTGTAACATCTTTGGAAGGTACTGAACCTAAATACTAAGTGTGGAGCTTTTCGCGAAAAGATAAACACATGCACACACCTCCTGCTTGCTAGGTATACACACTGCACCTGTGAAGGCCAGTAGAATGCCTTCCGAAGCTGCGGTGACGACATAAATGGAAGCGAGTGTACCCTGACCGTATAAACTTACATACACCCGAAGAAATCGTTGACAAAATAAAACAGGTTTGAGAGGCAAATGAATAATAATGTATCACCGTACAGTTCACACCCGCAGAAGCTGTTCCTGGTGGACTCGCGGACACATGTGGCAGTAACACTTATTTTATTGATCCATTAAAAGTCCACCACTCCGTGATAACTTACGGAGTTATGTTTTCAAAGATGGCCATTTGTGCCTCCCATAATAGAAACATATGCCGTACAGATGTGCCACTACTGTATCTTGAATCTAATAACCATTAAGATACTATACCACCCTTGCTTCAAGACGCTTTCTGTTAAAGTGCAACACGTCCTTAAGGGCTACTACAGCGGACGAACTCTTTAGAAAGTGAGCTTTAGTCGTTAGGTCCTTCTTTTCTGCAAATAAAAGGAGATCATGGCATATCAAAAGATGAATGAAAAATGATTGAGACGTGTTATAACAGAAGACCAGGGAGTGGTTGTAAAGGGAAACCGGACCTTCACAAACAGTGGGAAGGAGAAAGAGATGGAAACCAAATTAATGATCCTTACTTTCACACAGAGGGCAGTGCTTGTTATTTTGCAGCCTACTTGCTGATATCGAGATAATCCATCTATCGATTTATATTGCTTTATCACAGATTTTAAATCAAAGTGTGTATGTTTTTGTGGTGAGGGGTGAGGTAAAGGAGGTCCAAAGTGGATTGTTTAAACAGTCGATTTGGGAATTTATTAAAAACTTAAGCCCCAGTACTTTAAAGCTTACGAAATGTCCAGTTGCCTGATTTAGATAACTTCAGCTGATGAATGATTTACCACAAAACAAACATAAATATTTTTTTTAAATTTATTATATTTTACGTCGCTTTAACTACATGGTCATATCGCGACGGATCTGTTAGGAGATATCTCGTGGATCGATGTGTGGCGGACAGTTAACCTTCTAGGTCTCATCTCTGTAACCATACCATCTTGCTTCACCACGTGTCCACAGAGATCTTAGTGCATAGCGACTGTATCTCTGCTTCTGTGACAAGCAAATGGCTGCTTTGACACAATTCCACAGAGACCTTAGTGCATAGCAACTGTATCTCTGCTTCTGTGACAAGCAGATGGCTGCTTTGACACATGTCCACAGAGATCTTAGTGCATAGCGACTGTATCTCTGCTTCTGTGACAAGCAGATGGCTGCTTTGACACATGTCCACAGAGATCTTAGTGCATAGCGACTGTATCTCTGCTTCTGTGACAAGCAGATGGCTGCTTTGACACATGTCCACAGAGATCTTAGTGCATAGCAACTGTATCTCTGCTTCTGTGACGAGCAGATGGCTGCTTTGACACATGTCCACAGAGACCTTATTGCATAGCCAGTGTATCTCTACTTCTGTGACGAGCAGATGACTGCTTTGACACCTGTCCACAGAGATCTTAGTGCATAGCGACTGTATCTCTGCTTCTGTGACGAGCTGATGACTGCTTTGACACATGTTTACAGAGACCTTAGTGCATAGCAACTGTATCTCTGCTTCTGTGACGAGCTGATGACTGCTTTGACACTTGTCCACAGAGACCTTAGTGCATAGCAACTGTATCTCTGCTTCTGTGACGAGCTGATGACTGCTTTGACACTTGTCCAGAGATATCTGTCCACCAAAAACTGTATATTCTGCTCCGTGTCGTGCAAATGACCTTACGGTGCCGACCAGTTTGCCTGCTTTCATTGTCTGTGGATAGTTGGCACAGGATTCGCCATTACCATCTATTTTTCATGTTCACTGTTGTTTTAGACTTAAGGTTGAACTTTGGGTCGTGGCATTAAATATCCAATCCGGTATTTAGCTTGGCGACTGAGGGAAACCACGAAAAAACCTTATTAGATTGGTCGACCCACGAGATTTGAACCCGAAGCTCCCGAATGGGGGCCACAGACGTTACCGCCTGAGCCAACCCGCTTGGTAAATAATGCTTTTGTATCACAGTGCCTCCATAAAACAACCTGAAAATGTTTGTCCAGTGTTACCGTTGGTGTTATGACTACGCAAGATATGGTGATGTCGCCCTTAATGGACTAAACAGTTATTCTGGGATGGAAGTCTGTTGCCTCTCAAGGCTCTGTCTTATGTCTCCCGTTAAAACAGACAAGAGCTATATGATTCGTTGTGGCTTAACAGCTGAGGTAGAACTTCTAATAGCATGGTAATGGGCCAGACATTATATTTCAGTAGCAGCTACTAAAGGAGACTAGTTTTGATGCCATCTGTTACTGCACTGGCTTCTTGAAGTGGCTACCTTACTGGGTGTTGTTTAATGGTGTCATTTCAGAATATAACGAGAAAAAGTTTCTGATGTAATGCATTCACATGACTGTCTATTCACTATTTGTGTTAACCGTTAACCTTTGCATATACAGTTTCATCACACATTTCGTTGTAGGTACACTCGTTTCCATTTATGCCGTCACCGCAGCTTTAGGAGGCGTTCTACGGGCCTTACAGGTGGAGTATGTATCTATAGTATGGAGGAGATGTGTGTGTCTGTTTACCAATACGCGCATGCAGTGGCGTCCTGTTTTATATGCACAATTCTAGAATATTCACATTTGAATATATAACTTTACTCGTCATCACTTATAGTAACCATATTTAAATATATAACGAAATAAAACCTTGTATCTTCACGAAAAAATATTTTAAAAGGCAATATAATGTAAAACTGAAATACATTATATTTTTTTTTTACTCTCAAAGAGAACACATTTGGTAGACATGATTGAAATCATCTGTCCAATCCAAATATAGAACTAATTAAAACACTGTTTTGCACGATTTCTCCATGAAAAAGTATTTTTGATAACAATATAATGTGAAATTGAAGTAATTATACTTTTTACTCTCAAAGAGGACACATTTACTACACATTATTTTAATAATCTATCCAACCTCCATTCTTGTCCAATACTTGATTTAGCCGCCTAGGCACTGAATCAGTCGTCGCCCTCTGTGAACACTGTCATGAAATGTGGGAACATTTGGTTTACAGCCAGAGTTCTCTCAGCACCTAAGGGATATAAAAAGAAAAGAGGAATAACAATAAGAAGTACTTCGACTGGTTTGATGCTGTTGTTGCCATCATCCATACCCACTGTCATTTTATGTCACTCAGTTTTTGTTTTTGTTTTTATGTTTCTAAAAGCTTCACAAACTTTGCATAGAGAAAGAAACCCCCCGCTTACAATGAAGTAGGTGATGCCCCACGTATGGGAGCCAACTTGAAGTAGTGGTATTGTTTACTGTTTATTTGCCCCACGTATGGGAGCCAATTTGAAGTTGTATTGTTCTTAAAGTTTATTTATTTATTTATTTATTTATTCCATACTTGGAAAACCAATTTAAGAAACTGTTCTGTTGTTGAAGTTTGCACCACACTTTGGGCGTTAATTTGAAGAAGATTGTTTGTTACGTAATATGCTGCTACCTATGAGAAGCCGATTTGAAGACGTATTAAACTGCATATGTTATTAAAATGCTTCTATAGATATTATTTATGTTTGTTTTTGCCTCGGCTGCTTCAGTATTACTTTAGAGTCACGTTTGTCTTAATCAGGGCGTGGTGCGACAAGAATGTAGGCTTACACAGATTTTTAGTTTAAATTCACTTCTTTTTATTAATCCTTGACACAAATTAAATAGCACTACACTGATATTAAGAGCTGTGAGATTCTTTAATTTAAAACTTACACTTTGTTAACGCGTATACATAATTTTCGTTTCACACGAATATGTAATATTTCTTTAGAGAACACATCTTCCATCCGGTCACTACCAAGGTCTGCAGGCAACTGAACATATTTCAACCGTCAAAACCTGTAAGCTTCTGTATTTCAAGTCTCTGATTGGCTAATCCTAGTCCAATAGAATACCTGCATTTAATTAATTTCTGGCTGTTAATTGGCTAATTTTAAACTGTCACAAAATTTACATTATTGCTGCCCTAATCATGACTAGTAGCATTCAAACTCTCAAACTCATTATTGCCTCAAGGTTACCTCATTGTTAGCAACTTTAAACTTATTATTCTCACAGCTCTTACATTATTAAATTACATAATGCATTTACATAACACTATTAAACATGTTTACAATAATATAAGCATATGCAATGACTGTTACATACATTTTTATAAATTATTACATACATATTACTTTAAGGCGGGCTGTTATTGAATTTACATATTATATAATTTCATTAAAATTATAAGTATTAAAAATACTGCCTCACAATGAGAAACTAAAAATTATAATAAGTGAATATCCGAACATCGGAGTATGATCACAGAATCAACGGACTTATTCATTACTCTTATATTAGCAATGTTTGAGCACCATAGAGACTTGTAGTCAATGCGATTACGTTGAATTCGTGTTGTTTTATATCAGCACACAATAAATATTCATATGAAGATAAAAGAAGAATAAGAAGTGCATTTTGTCTTCTTTATGCTGTTGCTTTTATCACAATCCAATATGAGTTCGAAATGTTAATTTTTGAACAAGCGATTTTAGCCCTTTGCATTTGCGCATTCATAGCCACAGGTGACATAGCTGTTGTAATTTATTTATTTATTTGACTGCGCTATTATTCCAAGATCAATGTCAAAGAGGAGATCAGCGAATAATATCTGAATTTGCTGTTCCTTTTTTATTTTATGAAAGCTTAAACTGTAATCATTCTTATGTTGGCAATGTTCAACCTATTACGATTATCGTTGAGAAAGATATAGATGGTCTTGTGAGCTTTTGTAGGCATTACATAAAATTAAATAACTAATCGTGTGAAATGGGGCTGAATTTCGAATTCTAAGCTAGACAGTAATTTTCGCCTTGTGTCAAAGGTGCCAAGTTTGGTCGAAATCGGTGCATCGGTGCAGAAGCCTATAAGAAACATACACACATACATTGGCTTTATATACAGGATGGACCATATCTCCAAAACTAAACGTTGTAGAAAGGAAATGTCTTGAATAAACTTTGCTTGATGTTATGGAGGAAAATAAATGCCAATAGTCGTGTTATATTTGGAGGTCGTTGTGATGGTCATTTTAGGGACAATTTAAATTTAAATAATTTGCAGAAATTATCTTATTGCTGATTTTCTTGTAAGTGGAAGGGGAATATTGTAGGCTTTAAGCGATAGTCGAATATTTTAAGAGCTGGTTGCAATGTGGAGTATTCCATTCTCTTTGCATGTCCAGGTTATTAAAAAATAAAAAATAAAAATATAAAAAACCAATTCCCATTTGAGGAAAAGTATAAGTATTGGAAAATTCAAAGAAATAACGAGAAATATCTCGGAAATGGTTCACTCCACAAAAAAGAGTGTGTTTTGACGAGATCTACATATTTTGTGTAGAAACATTTTGTCTACCTTACGGTTTACCAGTTATGCAAAAACCAATCAGAATGAAGAGGACTTTTTTGGGACATTCCCAGAAAATTCAAGATATACATTTCATTTGTCATGAAACTATCTTAAATATATGATATTTTAATCAAAATCGTTAAGAGTCATTTTTAAGAAAATCAAATTTTCGAAAAATGTTCCATGTAAAGTGTAGTCTGGGGTGGGGGAATTTTCTTGAAAATCTTTGTGTCGTATCCCTGGATGATACTGAACTCAAATACCAAAGTTGGTATTTATCCGATTTTTCGTTTTTCAGTTATGCTGTTCACAGACAGACAGGTAGACACTCACGGACATGTTTTCAAAAATGCTTTATTCTGATTCAGGGCACTTCAAAACAACGTATTTTCGGTGAAATCTAGAATCGAATTTTTGGATGGAATGTAATGCTTCTCCTACTTACTATATGTAGTAGAAAAAGTAAAAACATAGGCATTTGAAAATTTAAATCAAAACAAAGAACATCTGGGAAATGGTTAATGCCACAAAGAATTATTTGAGCACAGATTGTATTTTAATGAAATCTACATTTTTGTGTAGCAAGTTTTTTTTTCTATATTTTACGGTTTACTACTTCCAAAGTAATTTAGAATTTCGAGGCCTTAACAGGCTATTCGCAGTAAATTCAGTATATGCATGTTATTTATCATGGAAATATCTGAAACAGATATTCTAGCCATTTTTGAGAAAATAAAAAATAATAAAACATTGTGCATGTTAAGAAAGGGAGTTTGAGGCAGGAGGATCAAATGTTACACATCAGATTATTTTTAACACCTTTTAATACTTTTTATATTCATTTTGGCATTCATTTTATTTTGTCTTTCACGTGTTTTCTTAGTAGTTTAGTGTATTTTGGTTACTGAGGATAAACAAGGTTATATTGAAGCTACTTAAACTGGTATTATTTCTTCCCAACCGAGATTTCCTCTATAAATAACGACAGGGCATTCCGAATGTGACAGCTTGGAACCGTCACCTGGTTGCATTCATGAGAAATCATCTTACAAACCGTGGTATTTGTGGTTCTTTAGCAGTGCTTTTGCATAGCGTTTTCCCAATATTTTTATTATTTTTATTTTGTTCTTTATAGGGTTGTCGAATTTTAATTAACTCTTTGTTTAAGTCTCTTGTGTAATACTTTTTTAAATTCCTCCAAATAAACTCAAGACTATTTGTTAAGTGCACCTAGGGCTGAATGTTGTCGGGATAAACTTGAAACCACTGGTATTTCAGCTAGTGAATTAATAAAAACGTCTACTACAACAGTTTTTGATCTAAAGTGCTTTATCTAATGTTACCCTATTTGACTCCCACTACAATTTGAAATTTTAAAGTAATACGCCACTGACCCCCACTACCGGTTTGGCTGATTCATGAAATCATGTTCAAAAGAAAGTTCACATAATCTTTAGTTATGAATATTTTTTACTCGAAAATTTTAACGGCGTATTTCCCGAAAGAAAAAGTCACTGTTTCTTGTAGTCTGGTTCATTCTGTATATGAGATGGGCGTATTGTGGTTAGAATACTGAAATATCAATAAAGTGAAGACTACTTATGATTATAAGTTCCCCTTTCAGTATCTTATATTGATGGCGACAAGCACAGGAAGAATCTGGAGAACTTTATACGGAAAAGCGGGCGGAAAAGTTGCAGAGTCACTGGCAAGTTCCCCTCCCTAATGAGATTTGAGACACTGAGCACTACCACGCCAGTTCCAGTGCGCTCACTTCCGGATAAGTAAATTGATCACGAGGGCTAGATAGCCATCATTTATCACCCTCCTCCTTGACATTCATCCAGTCAAATTTTGCACATACGCACACAGCAACAATTGGGGATAATAACTGGAGTGAAATATAGTCAAAAGGGGGAAGTGATACCAAACAAAACCTCGCTTACAATGCGTGTAAAGTATCCCTCGCTTTTCCGAGTTCGACTATTGATTCTTCTAATCAGATTTAGTTTCAATTAACCACTACACTCATTGTCATCATTAGTTTTCGAAAAGAAAAAGAGAAAGAATAAAAGAAGTACCCTGCTTCAAATAAAACTCGCTCTCCTGTGTTTACTTTCTCTACCACGTACTTACAGTAAGTAGGGAAAGTATTGTATTCCACCCAAAAATTGGAACTCGAGATTTCACCGGAAATACATGTTTTGAGATCCCTTGAATAAAAAGAGTTTTTAGAAAAAGGTCCTAGCGCGAGTGTATGCTTGCGTGAACAGCATAACTCAAAAACGAAAAGTCGGTTAAATTCGAAAATTTTCTGGCCCTTCCAAGGTGAGGCGGTATTTTTAACACTTAAATGATTTTAGTCTAATTGTATAATATATAAATTCAATAACAGCCCGCCTTACAGCAATATGTGTATGTAACAATATATAAAAAGTGTATACTACAGTCATTGTATATGTTTATATTATTGTATACATGTAATAATGTTATCTGAATGTATTACATAATTTAATAATGGAGCTGTGAGAATAATAGGTTAAAAGTTGCTAACAATGAGTTAACAATGAGGTAACCTTGAGTCAATAATGAGTAGGGAAGTTTAATAATGCTATTAGTCATTATTGAAGCAACAATAATGTAAATTTTGAGACAGTTTATAAATAGCCAGTCAACAACCAGAAAAAGCTTTAGTTAAATGAAGGTATTCTATTGGAGCAGGATTAGCCAATCAGAAACTGAAATATAGCAAAATTTACAAATTCAGAAGTCAGTTGGTTGTAGACAGTGTTCCTAACCGGACGCGAGATGCGTCCTCGAGAAATTTAATACGTATTTTGTGTGAGACGAAAAATAGTTTACGTGTTAAAAAGTGCAAGTAATTAATAAAAATCTCACAGCTCACTGTATCAGCGAAGTGTTATTTAAATCGTGTCAAGCATTAATAAAAGGAGTGAAGTAAAATTATAATCTGTGTAAGCCTACATTCTTCAGTCGCACCACTCCCTGCTAAGACATTCATGTCTCTAAAAAAATATAAATACTGACACAGCCGAGGCAAACATAAATATATAATATTTAAAGAAACAGTCAAATTACAAAGTTAATATTTTTAAACTTGGGGCGAAGGCTACCGAAAACTTTTTACCATACGTGTGGTTGCAACTACTTCAAGTTCGGCTCCCCAACAGTTGAAATGCAACAAAATAACTACTTCAAATTGGCGCCCATCGTGGGGCAAATAGCAATACAACACCTAAAATAAACCTTCTTCAAAGGATATGACAGGAATATTTTGTAGAACATTCCCCAACCCAGATTATCCTTTACATGGAAAAGTATGTTCCTTTTCATTTTCTTATAAACGGCTATAATGATATTGGTTAAAATACCATATGTTTAAGCTGTTTTCATTTCAAATAAAATGCATATCTTCTTTCTTCCTCTAATAGCCTATGAAAACGTCTTTATTCTGAATGACTTTTGTATAACTGGTAAACTGTAATAGATAGACAAAAACGTACTGTACAAAAGATGTAGATCGCGGCATAGCACACAATTTGTCAAATATTTTTTTTGTGCCGTTAACATTTCCGAGATATTCTTTCTTCAAAGAATGTCGGATTAATACCTTAGATGCGTAGTTGCCTTCAAGTACCATCTATTTATCTCTATTACTTTTTAATATTTGTTTGTAATTTTGTATTGTGCTACTAAATGATAAAAAATGATTGAAAAAAATGGGAAGATTTAAGGCGCGTACGAATATCTCGCTATGGTAGCTCAAGCGGTAACAGCACTGGCACAAAGTGCTGAAGCTCGTGGTTGGAATCCCGGCTGTAATATTAATATTGCTTATACACAAACTTGAACAAGGATTAGCAGGGGAAGGTATATAGGAAGTATAATTTTCATTATTTGTAGACCTGTACTTTTCTCGAGTCAAATACAATTATTGCCGTAATCAAAGACACACTTTTGTAGCAAAGGTATTGTTTGTTGTTATTTTGTTACATCATTCTGCAATGTGATGAAATTACCTTATAAAACTTCTAGGCTAGTCTATGTACACCAGAAATATTTTCTAATCTGGTAAGGTCCTTATCAATTCATCAGATAAAGTAGTGCGTTAAAAAAAACACGCACAGACACTCTCTCGATAGAAATCTAAAGTCTACCATCTTAAACGATTTTAACATTATATAAGCTATTTACTTAATTTCAAATTTTCATAAACAACCAGAACGAGATGCACGTTTTGTTCATTTATAAAATTTTGAAGGTCCCACCGAGATTTGAACTCGGATCGCTGGATTCAAAGTCCAGAGTGCTAACCATTACACCATGGGACCTCGCACTCTTAGTTTATAACTAGTAATGACTTTAACCTTGGGTCGTGTGCGATATCTGCAGCAAAACAAAAATAAGTGTTTCTGAATACATCGTAGGTTTAAATGCTAGTCTGGCTGTTACAACGTGGTGTGTCTACCGCTCTAGATGACCGAGATGTAGCTATATGGATCGTGCTGAAGAAGTTGAGATCGACGACCGGATAGATATTACGTATTACCTGAATATTTTCTTGGTGGATCGGTCTCCTCAGACACTGGGGGAAAGAAAATAAAGAAAGGAAGAAAATAATGACAGCTCATTACAAATGTACCCATCGAGTATTCTGCAAAGCTCCAGAATTTACCTTGAGAGACGCTGTGACTTGAATTGTATTTTTTGAGTATTTCACTAATAAAAAAATCATTTAATACAACTATAAAATATGGTTATAAAGTATTAATAATTATAAAAGAAATAATACCATTTAGAAATGTCCAATTCGCATTTTAATTTCCACTAAAGTGGAACAGATAATGATCAAAATTAAAACGATTTAGCTTTCGAAAGCACATTTGGCAACACAGAAAAAAAAGTGCACACTAAAAAAAGGATAAAATAATAATTAAAACGAAAAAAATGGGTCGATAGGCAGCTGTGTGATTGGTCCACCTTCAAAGTATTTCCATACCGGATTTGATACTTGATACGTGATTGAAAATGCGTTTGTAAAAGCTTTATGGACAGAATTATGAAGCAGGGTAGCGAGAAAAAACATTTTCGTAAATTTAACTGTCAGTGTAAGCAGTTAGAAAGCCCAGTATAATGTTATCTTCCCCTATTATCTACAGCCCTGTTTCCCTTCGTTTTTAAAGAATCTGTTATGTGGATTAAACGTTTGTGGAAACGGAGTACTTACCTCACAAGACACCTTCCGCATGGCAAATATGCGCTCACCGTGGCTATCTGAAGTATAATTTTAAAATGTTTCCGTCAGAATCAAGTAAAAACCCAGCTTAGATTTGAAAAATTCTAGGTAAAGCTGTTTCATTTCTTTTGTTTTCCTTTCTTTCTTTCCTTCTTTTAACTTCTCTATCACTTACGAGCAGCTAACGCAAATGTAAACCAAAGATTCAGTAGGTATTCAGATTTCATACGAAACGTGTGTTTTGACGTAAAACGGAAGGAAAAACAAAATAGAAATATGTCTGTGTGTGTGTGTGTGTGTGTGTGTGTGTGTGTGAAGGAGAGAGAGGGGGGAGGGAAGACTAACTAAAACGCGTAAGGTTGAATAAAGCCAGAGTTACTATTAACTTACGTGACGGGACGTAGCGTGAAGTTATAAAAAATTTGTTAAATTAAAATTTTAATTAGGATGCACTTAAGGTAAAGGGAATACTCCAAGTTTTTATTACTTCATGTACGGCTTCACGCCAGTAGGTGCTAATTATCACGTGACATCAAACTTAACGTAACGGGAAGGAAAAGATTGCTATTTTTAAACTCTTAAATTACGTTACGTTAATTTGCGTTAAGTACATCGTAACCGCAACTTAATTATTCTCATCTGTAGGGGACTTTTAAGGATAAAAGTTAAAATTGTGTCCTTGTGGGTCTTGGCCTACCAACCTCACGCCCACTTACGTAAAGCAGATGTGGACGATTATCCAGCCGATACGAGAAGATAATATGATGAACACCATGCTTCCCCCAGTCGGAACATTAATTTTCGTGACCTACAAACCGCTACCTATCGTAGCTCCTCAAATGCATCACAATGTTGAGTGAGCATCGATCCTATACATGGGCCACTTCCACCGGTGGGTTCGAATCCACATGTATTTATTGGCTGGGAATTGGAGTACCATGCTCCAACACTTTTTTATTTAATTTTGATCTTCTCAAAAATCGTTATAACGATTTTGGCTAACATACCATATGTTCAATATTTTCGTGACAAATAAGACATACTCTGAAGTCATCATCATTCCGAATTACTTTTGTATAATTGGTAAACCGTAAGAGGTAGACAAAATCTTACTACAAAAGATGTAGATCTCATTAAAAGCGGACAATTCATGTGAAAATTGTTTGTGGCGTTAACCATTTTTCTTTGTTAATAGTTTGAATGTTCAAATATTTAAACTTTTTTCAGGTGGTAAGTTGCTATGCGTTTTTTTCTTGTGGCCATGCAAAGAGCATGGAATTTCAGTCATCACGTAGTAATCCGGTTTTTAAAAATCTGACTATAGTTTTAACCTGCTGTATCCTTCTTATACTATAACGAAATAGACAAAGTTTTTCTCGATTAACAGGAAAACTGTAGAAGAATAAGCTTTTGTAAGAATACTTTAGACTGGGTAGAGAAAGTGATATGAATGCAACACATCAGTTTATTGTTATTATTATTGGTTAATTTATCACGTGACGCCCACAACTCCGTAACACCGGTCAAACGTGCCCCATTACGCAACAGCGTTGGGCAACACTGCCTGATGTATAGCAGCACAATGCTAGGATCGACTTGTGCAGAATAAAAGTAATGATCTCGAGGAAAATAAAATGGGTGTGATTTGTTAGGCCGTAAGCATATCGCACAGACGTTAATCAAGATTGGATTGTAAAAGAAAAGAGACGGTTCTCATGATGCCTTGTTTGTAGGATAATGTTGTGCTCCTGGAGTCTAATTTTACGTTGTTGCTCATCAAAACCGTGACCTCTGTAACACTGGGAGCAGGCGAGCAGGTTTTTTTCTTGTACTGCAGAAACCTAGCTTGGGTCAACTGCAACAACTAGCTTCTGTTATGTTATCGTAAAATACAAAACTCTGCCTTTACCTTCTCTAAATACCTCTTAACGACGAATACCCGTAATGGTGTTGCGTCACACGAATGAAACTTCATTTTCTAGCACAAAACATTTTGTATGCACACTGCTATATACGGAAAAAAGAATTCTTTTGGTTTATATTTTTGATACTCGGATTCAGAGTATTAAAAACAAAATTGAGGAAGAAGTTTGAAATTTACTGTACAGACTCAATATGGATATACATATCTATGGTCTACCATCTTAATGTAAAAGATTTAAGAATTTTGTTACTTTCATTACTACATATAATAAGTAGGGGAGGTATTGCATTGCACCCAAAAATTCGTTACCGAGATTTCTCCGGAAATACATGTTTTGAGGTACCCTGAATTCAAATAAAGCAGTTTTGGAAACATGTCCGTGTGTGTGTGTGTTTGTGAACAGCATAACTCAAAAACGAAAATTTGGATAAATACCAAACCTGGTATTTGAGTTTAGTAGTTTCCAAGGATGCGACACGAAGAGTTTCAAGAAAATACTCCCACCCCACACTACCCTTTACATAGAACATTTTTAGAAAATTCTTATTTTCTCAAACATGGCTCTAACGGTTTTGATTAAAATATATGTTTAAGCCATTTTCAAATGAAATGTATATATAAATGTAAATAAATATATACAAAAACACTCATTTTTGTTTTGCTGCAGATATCGCATACGACTTCCTGTTAAAGTCGTTACTATTTATTATATAAGAGGGTGTGGTCCCATGGTGTAATGGTTAGCACTCTGGACTTTGAATCCAGCGATCTGAGTTCAAATCTCGGTGGGACCTTCAAAATTTTATAAATGAACAAAATGGACATCTCGTTCTAGCTGTTTATAAAATTTGAAATCAACTAAATAGCTTATAGGATTTTAAAACCGTTTAAGATGGTAGACATTAGATTTCTATCGAGAGAGAGAGTGTGTGTGTGTGTATCTGTGCGTGTTTTTTTAACACACTACTTTATCTGGGAATGTCCTCAAAAGTTCTCTTCATTCTGAATGATTTTCGCATAACTGGTAAGCATAAGAGACGCGCAAAATTTTATTAAACAAAAATGTAGATCTCGTTAAAATATAAAATTTATGTCACATACATTTTCCTAGATTTCCTGGTTATTTGTTTGAATGTTCCAATTCTTATACTTTTCTCAAATGAGAATTCGTTTTTATCTTTTTTGTCCTGGTAATGCAAAGAGAATGGAATGCGCCACATAGCAACCAGCTCTTAAAATATTTGAATATCGCTTAAAGTCTACCAATTCCCCTTGCATCTACAAGAAAATTGGCAATAAGATTAACATCTCGATATCTCGATTAACATGAAGCATATGGAGAATAAGCGATTGAAAAAAGTTTGTACAAGAGTAGAGAAAGTCATGTGAGTGCAACACAGCAGATTTTTATGTAACATTTGCATACTTTCTCTGCCGACAATAGAGGAAGCACTACATCCGAACTAAAAATTTAATATCGAGATTTCATCGAAAATACAAGCCTTAGGCACACTGAATAAAAAATATGTGTGTGTGTGTGTATGTGTGTTGAAGAGAGAGGGAGGTAATGGGTAGAAACAGATCAGCTTAACTAAGGAACGAAACTAAGAAACGAAAAAGGGAAAAAATAAAAAAAGAGTAATAATAATAAATGTAAAGTTTTTTCCTAGTTTTTGATTCTCTCAAAAATGGTACTAATGATTTTTAAAATACCGCGACTTTGAGATATTTACATGAGTAATATAAATACGTTTGTCTTTAATTTTCTGAGAATGACCTATGAAGTCCTGTTCTATTTAAAGGAAGTTTGTATAATTTTGTATAAATGGTAAAGCGTAAGGGATAGAAACAAAATAATGTAGAATCTTTAAAATACAAATTATTTCAACTTTTTGTGGTATCAGCCATTTCTGAGATATTCGTTGTATTTGGTTTGAACTTTCCAGTACTTTTTAAATTTCTGAAGTGGTCACTTTCTCAATGTCGTGGAAAGAGTGTGGAATTTCAAGGCTGCCATATAAAGAGTTGACCATTTTTTCCTGTATTCGCTTGTACCTACAACGAAAAGTGTAACGAGTCATTCCCGCAAATATTTATCTAAATTGACATGAAGTAGGTGGAAAAATAAGCTTTCAATAATCTAGTATGTAGAAGGGATTTAATAAATTAAAGATAGTGGCTAGATAAAATCATGAGAATGTAACTATATTTTTTTCATATAGTAATTGTATGTATATAATTACGGGTAATAGTTGCTTGCTATTTAATTACATAATCTGAACATCTTGTGTACAGCAAAAGCAACATTAAAAGCAAATTTTTCCTTCTTCAGATTATTTATAGTGTCACTTAAGTAAAGTTCAAATCTACATTTATTGTAAATATATTAGGTATATTCAGTTTGTAGTAGATTTTATGAGTGTTAAAGAGGTTGCTGTGTTTTTATCATAACTTATGTAATAATGTATTTCTTTGAATGGTTTGAACTCCTGAAACGTTATACTTCAAATATTTCTTATCTTTTGTACGTGGTGTTTTCAAAATTATCTTTCTTGCAAGGGTAAAGCATTTTAGTGCATACATCCACATATTTTCATCGAGTGTGACAAAACTGGTGGAGAAATAAATCGCAAAGTCGTAAAACGTTGAAAATTCCCAACTTTGACATTTTATTCCTCCGTCAAATAAAATCCTATTTTCACCGAAAAATCAAGTAATACAAAAAAATTGCTCTACTCAATGCATGTAAGGTAACCTTGAAAACACCACGTACAAAAAGGTTGAAATTTTGGCATACTTTTCAAATATTTATAAAAGTGATAAAACGAACGATCTGAAAAAAACCGCCAAACACCTAAGCTGTATTACTATTTGATCTTTATGTAAAAAAATTATATTTTTCCCTTTATTAATTTGACTGCTAGAATTTTTACTTTCTCTACTACGTATAGTAAGTAGGGGAAGTATTGTATTCCACCCAAAAATTCGATACCAAGATTTCACAGGAAATATATGTTTTGAGACCCCTTGAATCAAAAAAACAAACATTTTTGGAAACATGTTCGTGTGTGTGAGTGTGTCTGTGTATGTGTGTGTGTCTGTGAATAGCATAACTCAGAAACGAACAGTCGGATAAACACCAAACTTCGTATTTAGGTTCAGTATCTTCCAAAGATGCAACACGAAGGTTTTCAAGAAACTCCCCCCACCACAGATTACCCTTTACATGGAACATTTTTCGAAAATTTTAATTTTCTCAACATGGCTCTAACGATTCTGATTAAAATATATGTTTAAGATATTTTTATGACAAATAAAATGTATATCTCGAATTTTCTGGGAATGCCTCCAAAATTATTCTTCTTGGTGAACGACTTTTGCATAACTGGTAAACTATAAGAGATAGACAAAATTGTACTACACAAAAAATATAGATCGCGTTAAAATACACAATTTATGTCATATACAATTTTTGTTTTTGAGTGAACCATTTTCGAGATATTGCTTGTTATACCCTTAAATTTTCCAATACTTATACTTTTTCTCAAATTCGTTATTCTTCTTTTTTTGTCCTGGTAATGAAAAGAGAATGGAATACTCGACATAGTAACCAGCTCTTAAAATATTTGACTATCGCTTAAAGCCTACCAATTCCCCTTGCATCTACAAGAAAATTAGCAATAAGATCGACATCTCGATATCTCGATTAACATGAAGCATATGGGGAATAAGCGTTTGTAAACATAGTTTGTACAAGAGTAGAGAAAGTCATGTGAGTGTAACACATCAGATTTTTTAAAATGCAGACGAACACTTTCTGTGGGGTGTACATCTCAACCCACAGGTTGAGAACCAAGGCATTGGGAACACTTGTTTTGTTTAACTCGAGCCTCGGATTTGTATACAGTAAAAATATCTAAAATATGCTAGAGTATAAGCTGTTGTAATTTGTAAAAAATTGCCCTATTTAAAAAATATGCACTAATCACGCACTAAAACTTTCTAAGTTTATAACACTCTGGTATTTACAATATACGTTCTTCCTTAGAGTAACTGCATTCGCTGTAATTCGTTGTATTTTCACGTCTACAGATGTTATTGCGCAAAATTTGAAAGCATTAACTTTGGGAAAATTTCTTCTGGGATCACTACTGTTTATCTTGGAGATACTTATTTAATGTCAGGATTTCTCTAGAAAGCTACAAAATTTACCGCTTCATTTTCCTGTATACTTCATTATTTTTGTCCCTAATGTGATAAAACATTAATTTTAAATTTAAATATTTATAACACGTGTATTATATCCTCGAGGAATGGAAAAATAAAACATGTTCAACATCGGAAACATGAAATTATATGCACTATAAAACTTTACGTACAGGCTCAGAACAACATACTGCAAAACTTAATTGCGTATTACAAGTAAAAACAAACTAAATGTGCGTTTTCATACGAATCTCCGGTGAAATCCCGGTATCGAATTTTTAGGTGCAATGCAATACTTCGTCTACTTACTGCAGATAAGTAGTAAAGAAGATAAAAACACTCCAAAATTGATCAGTCGTACTTCCCGTTGTCTAAGAGAACACTTTTGAGGTTAATACAATAATACAAAACCCTCGTTTTCACAAGAAAATAAGTGCACTTTACTTACGGCTTCGAACTAAGCAGGGGGCAGAACTGTATATTCTTAAAAGTCACACAAAAATTAAACCTTCGATATTGTTTAATCACTTTTTTCGCGTTAGGTTTTTATTCCGAAACAAATATATTATCACGTAACATTCACTACACGCACTGAACTATTGCACCATCTTCATTTTCTCCGCACCACAAAACGTGAAGCATTTAAAGACACGTTTTAAAAGTAAGCCTTCACTGCCCTATTTCACAAGTACACTAACTACCCTGCTTCAAACTGAACGCTCAGAGTTCGCAACGTCGGCTCATTCCTGACCGTCAGTTTTTTCTTTCACTGAAAATAATAATATTATTACGTTGGAAAAGTAGAATCAGGCGACTGAAAAATTCAGTAGGATCGTCGGGATCTTAACCACGGATCTTCCATTTTATTTCGGTTGCGCTAACCACTGAGCTACCACATGAACACGCCATTAGGATATTAAATTCCCCAACTGATTCGCATTTTTTTTCCCCACTAAACCACAAGGAGATCTCAAATTATATTGAGATGACATACCCGAATGCCGATTTACATTGCTGTAAGAGCTTCAGTCCCGGTTTGGAATATCAAAGCGGCGTGTTGCCATGGTAGCTCAGTGGTTAGAGCAACCGCATGGAAATTACCAGATCCGTGGTTCAAATCCCGGTAATGGTATTGAACTGTTCAATCATTGGATTCTACCTTTACAACTTTATACAACACTTGGGTGTGTGGAAGAACAATTAATTACAGTTACGTGTTCTGGGGTTTTTAATTTTATTAGTTTTATATTTTTTTTGAAAAGTGTGCCATTTTCTCAGCTGTTTTATATATGGTGGTTGCTAAATCATTTTACATACAGCTTTTTATATTATCTGAAATTATGGCGAAAGTGTGTTTTGATCTGACAAAGAAAAAACATCAAAGTCAGAAATTATTGACGTTGTTTTTAACTTCCTCATTAACACCACAGTTTTACGATTTCACGGAAGTATTTCTCCGCCAATTTAAACCTAATGTGGATGAAATTGTCAGGCATATCAAAACATTTCCCTTCTAAATACATATAAACTAACAGTGTAATACCACACATTAAAACTTGAAAAATCGGTACAACTTTCAAAAAATATGTAAAGTAATAAAATGAAAACTCTGAAGAAAAATAAAGCTCCAGGACATGTAAACTGTAATATCGTTTGCTCTTTCTCCTTATAAAAATTAGAACTTTATTTACTTTAATTTGGCTGCTAGAAGAAATATTGTATTGCACCAAAAAATTCAACATCGAGATTTAATCGGAAATACACGTTTTGGGGCTCCTAAATAAAAAAGATGTATTTTTTAAAAAAGGTCCGTGTGTTTACCTGCAAGTAGCCTAACCCAAAAAGGAAAAGTCAGATAAGCACCAAAATTGGTATTTAAATTTAGTCTCTTCAAGGATACGACACAAGGATTTTAAAGAATATCCCCCACCTTAAACTACCCTTTACGTATAAGATTTTGGAAATGTTCTATTTTCTCAAAATAGTGCTAATGATTTACAATAAAATGACACATATACAAAAATTAAATCGTTACGTAGCTATAATTAGCAAAATTAAATAGAAACATTCAAGGTACAGGTTAAAAATGAAGGAATAAAAATACTTTCAGCTTTATACGTATTTACTAGACACTATCCAGGACCCATTTTGCGTAAAAATTATTGAAATTGTTGATTTTTTAATTTTTACAAAGTTAACTCTATGCTTTGTAAGTCACAGTGGAAATACAGCACTAGGCGTTTTAATCTCCCCCCCCCCCCGCGTGCAAGCGTTTAAATGCTCATTAGTTTTTGTTTGCTGAAATGTAAGCTTTCTCAAAGCTGTGTTGTTTTTCCGCATAGGATATTTTATCCAATCTGCAATAATATCGCCACTAATATTCGAAATAGCATTTCAGATAATTAGTACTGCACTTTTGTTTTAATACTTGAGGATAAACGAATATTAAACGTGATTAAATGTTAGCTCTAAAACATGGATTATTATTATATTTTTATATTATTATTATTTCTGAATATACATTTAAAGAGATTCCTAAAACACTTAAAATATACAGGGTTATTCAAAAAGAAGGAACAGACTCTAAATATTTATTTCTAATGAAAGATAATAGATAGCGACACATGCGATACATCACTGAATGGAGAAAAGTTCAACATTTTATTTTATATGTTCAAAATGAGCACCATTTGCTATGCGAGGACGAGCAGTGCTTTTCCGTCTGCATACGCAACCATTTTCTACGAATTTATTGTATCAATTGTAAATTTTTTTATGACGAAGCGGCTCATTGTTGAACTTACAACGAAACGCGCGCCACAATAAAACAATGGATTCACTCTTTGCATAATGCAGCACACAAAACGACTTTACCTGTGGCGTCGCCATTTTCTCGTAAACAAACACAGCGCCACTGTAGGCACTGAATGGAACTAATAGGTGGGACTTAAAACTTTGAACTTTCCTCTATTCAAGGATGTGTCTATGTGTCGCCATCTGTTGTCGTTCATTAAAATGAATATTTAAAATCTGTTCCTTCTTTTTGAATAACCCTGTATAAAATGATCAGTGCAGAAATAATGTCAGAAAAACTCTTATATCGTATAGAATATTTCAAACATTTTATCCATAGAAAACCTAGGTGAATACAATTAGGAGTAATTGTATTTGAAAAGAAGAGCTCATACATTTTGGAGGGACAAGATTTATACAACTTACCCTACTTTAGCATCATATTCCTCAGTACTCCTTCAAAATGATAGCAGTTGAGTGTTCTGCAGTGTAGGAAACCCGTTTATCGTCCTCTGGCACTCCAGTCCCTGTTTTAAATTGTACGTGGAGTTAGATGAAGTAGCAGCAAAACAAGAAAAGAAATAAAAGAGAGAACCAGCCTGACTACTAGGGTTCTACCTCTTACACCAAAGTCAATTAACCTCCACACACACACACACACACACACACACATGTTCCTACAGTAGCTGGTCAGCAGTTGTATATGCCCAACTAACACTTCTTGCCCAGAGGCTCTGTCACATAAAAAACAAAACTGATTGAAATTGTAGACATCATCGTCATGGCAACGGAAAGTGCCTCATTAAGTTTTGTGCACCAGTGTTTGGCTTGTAAAGACGATATTAGAAAATCAGCAATAGTAGTTAATGAAACACGAACAGAGCTGAGATTCCGTTTAAGACAAAGTTGTTTATTATTATTATTATTATTATTATTATTATTATTATTATTATTATTATTATCATCATCATCATCATTATTATTATTGTTGTTGTTGTTTGCATGTGAATGAGCCCATGTTGGATACACAAAGTACTTGAGACGTTTCTTTGTCTTCCTTTGAATCTATAGTTCTCTCATTCTGTGGCTGGGGTTTTCTTTCTCTCGTCTGTCCACGTTGTTACAGTTTTTTCTTCGGCTTGTCCTTTTGGTCAACTTGCCACTTATGCGCTTTGATTCTAAAGATTCTGTTTAGGATATCTTCTTGCGTAATTCCTGCCGATTTTAAATTATTACTTCGTATAGTAAGTAGGGGAAGTATTAAATTTGATACCCAGATTTCACCGGAAATACTGTTTTGAGATGCCCTGAATTCAAATAAAGCATTTCTGAAAACAAGTCCGGGTGTGTTTCTGTCTGTCTCAACTCAAAAACGAAAAGTCGGATAAATACCAAATTTGGTATTTCAGTTTAGTATCTTCCAAGGATGCGACCCAAAATTTTCAAGAAAATCCCCCGACACACTACTCTTTACATGGAACATTTTTTTATTTTCTCAAACATGGCTCTAACGATTTTGATTAAAATGTCATATGTGTAAGATATTTTCATGGTAAATGAAATGTATACCTTGAATTTTCTTGGAATGTCTCCAAAGTCCTCTTCATTCTGGATTGACTTTCGCATAACTGGTAAACCGCAATGGTTAGACAAGATTTTACTACACAAAAAATTTAGATCTCGTTAAAACATAGAATTTATGTCATATGCATTTTTTTTTTTTTTTTTTTGTAGAGTGAAGAACCATTTCCAAGATATTCCATGTTATTTGTATGAATTTTCCAATACTTATACTTTTTCTCAAATGGGAATTCGTTATTCGTTTCTCTCTCTCTCCCTCTCTCTCTCTCTCTCTCTCTCTCTCTCTAATGTCCTGGACGCGCAAAGAGAATGGAACTATATAGCAACCAGCTCTAAAAAGATTTGACTACGCTTAAAGCCTACCATATTCCTCTTGCGCACAAGAAAATTAGTAATAAGTTTCTCTAAATGTTTATCTCGATTAACATGAAGTAGATGGAGAATAAGCGTTTGTACAAGAGTAGAGAAAGTCATATGAGTGCAACACATCCGATTTTTTTACTGCACTAATCCACTTCATAGTACCTACTTGTGCTTTATTTCTATTTTCTAGAATTCCATTATTTGGTTTGTGTCCCTCTTTGAGTTCATTCGTTTAGTATGTCCATAAAGCGTTAACCTGAGATTTTTAATGTCACTGTGAATCTCTGAATATATTTTTATTTCGTTTATACTTCTGAATCTGTATTGTTTACCTATGACTTGTGGAACTAAAATTTTTCCTGTAATTTTGCATTATTTTCCACAATATTTTCGATATTTGCTTTCTTGTTCAAAGTTAATGTTTCTACTACGTAGAGGCAACCTGGTTTAATTACGTCAAAATATCTTAATTTTATATGCTTAGAACGCACTTTTTATTACAGAAGTTTTGAGTAAGTTGATATGCTATTTATTTTTATTATTATTATTATTTATTTATTTATTTATTTATTTATTTATTTATTTATTTATTTTCCTCTGACACCTTCGTGTTGGTTTATTCAATCGTTGTGTTGTATAAGTACTTATCATCTGGCTATCCGTCACTTACCTAAGTTTTTTATAGCATTATATTATAGCATAATTATAGCATAATTATTATAGAATTATAGCATAAAATTAATTTTTATTTCCCTATGTGCCAAACTTTACAAGAAAATAATTTTCAAAAAATGAAAATAGTGTCTCATGTGATGAAAACTGGGACTTTTAATTTTTAAAATACTACTCCTCGGCTAATAAAATTAATTTTGTGTATATAAAAACTTTTTCTGAAAATAATAAGGTATTTGACACTAAAATTTCTAAAAAACCCAAGTCCACATCTTGATAGTCTCTTCAAGGGTTGTGTCGAAGGGTGCGTGCTGCTCTAACGGAATACAACATAGTCAATATAAAAGTGTGTTGTTTGGTTCATGTTATTAAACTTCAATGTCAAGGACAATGTTCCAAACACGTCTTTAGGTTTTCTTCGTGGAACTGCTGAGTAAGTGGGTCAATGCCAATGTATGTATGCAGGGGGATTCCCACTGATCGTAAGGTGATTAAAGCTGCTGGAAATGAATAGCTTGGGAATGGAAAATGTTGGTACAGCCGTTATGAATAAAATCAAAACTCAACAATGAATCATATATTTCGTTGAAGTTACGATGCGCATTCGAACTTATTCTACGTCTATATGGAACTGAAAATCTCATTGAATATTGAAACGGAAAAGATTAAATATGTTCTGTATATAAGCTATACTAGAGAAATTTTAAAAATATATGTGTTTTGAGTTTATAATAATAATAATAATAATAATAATAATAATAATAACAATGATAATACCGGATATAGAATTTTTTGGAAAGTTGCAACAACGTTAAGCACAATGTCTTAAAATTTATTTCACAATAGATATAGCTGGAATAAGAAAGAAAGAAAACCTTACATAATCTTCTCTTAACATTTAGTTAGGTTTGATCTTGTGATCTTTGTACTGTGATTCTGAAAACCTCACCACTGAACCAAGGTGATTGAGTAATGATGTGGAAAATATTAAATGTAAGTTATTCCAACGAAAAGTTATGAATAGTTTTGGGTTTTATTATTATGATTAATAATAATCATAACAATAAGTGTAAGGCTGAAAGTTTAACCTTTTAGGGAACTGTATCAACATTAAACACAATATGTTTTAAAATTTATGTAATAGTTCCATAAATACCTTCTGAATGAAATGCTGAGGGAAGGGGATTTAAGGAACGAAAATGTGCATCACCCAGTTTAAAAGTGGATATGAACACTTTCTTATATACAAAATGTTTCACTAAATCTCAACAAACTACTAAGCTTTGTTATACTGCCCATGCGCAGAAGAAAGTACCAACTGAAGTGTACTAGCATAATCCGCGAAAATGGCGATATATTGTTATCTATAATAATATATTATATATACAATATATATGTATATACACCCACACACTAACCTTAAGCTAACCTCGGGTAAGCCATGAAACCAGAGGATCCCGTAGATTTACTGTGACTCTGTATGGCCTGACGGCCTCCGCTCGCCTCATACTCGTTTCTGGTTTTTGTTTTTTTTCATTTCTATAATTCTTTTGTGGATTAATGACAGTCTTGAATATTAATCATATGCATTCGCTGAGTTTTTCATCCGCGTTGTTTTTCGCTCAGATGTTGGCGTCTCTTCTGTATGAACAGCACAGCCTCAAAGCACGAATTAATTAGGAAAGGTAGACTTGGAACAAAGACCAACATTTTTACTTTCTCTACTACTTATAGTAAGTAGGGGAAATATTGCATTCCATCCAAAAATTCGATACCGAGATTTCACAGGAAATACATGTTTTGAGATGCACTGAATGCATATAAACCATTTTTGGAAACATGTCCGTGTGTGTCTGTCTGTCTGTGAACAGCATAACTCTGAAACGAACAGTCGGATAAACACCAAAGTTGGTATTTAGGTTCAGTATCTTCCAGAGATGCGACACGAAGGTTTTCAAGAAAATTCCCCCACCCCAGATTACCCTTTACATGGAACATTTTTCGAAAAGTTTAATTTTCTCAAAAATGGCTCTAACGATTTTAATAAAATATCATATATTTAAGATAGTTTCATGACAAATAAAATGTATATCTTGAATTTTCTGGGAATGTCTCCAAAAGTATTCTTCATTGTGAACGAATTTTGCATAACTGGTAAACCATAAGAGATAGACCAAATTTTACTACACAACAAATGTAGATCGCGTTAAAATACACAATTTATGTCATATACATTTTTGTTGTTGAGTGAACCATTTTCGAGATATTGCTTGTTTTTCCCTTAAATTTTCCAATACCTTTTCTCAAATGGAAATTTGTTATTCATTTGGGGGGGTCCTGGTAATGCAAAGAGAATGGAATACTTCAGAAAGCAACCAGCTCTTAAAATATTTGACTATTGCTTAAACCCTAGCAATTCCTCTTGCATCTACAAGAAAATTAGCAATAAAATTGACATCTCCATATCTCGATTAACATGAAGCATATGGGGAATAAGCGTTTGTAAAAATAGTTTGTACAAGAGTAGAGAAAGTCATGTTTTATACAATACTGTGACCGCGCACGCGATTTACTTACGGGCCGGCGCGGCTGTGCGAGCGCACCCCGAGTCTTCTCGCCGGCCGACTGGGTGCAGCTAATGACCGACCCCTTTAGATTAATAGTC
Source organism: Deroplatys truncata (assembly GCA_030765065.1). Lineage (NCBI taxonomy): Eukaryota > Metazoa > Arthropoda > Insecta > Mantodea > Mantidae > Deroplatys > Deroplatys truncata. Next base: position 50,652,740 of record CM060985.1, read on the forward strand.
GTGTAACGGGCTCATTATAAGCCACTTCCCCGCAGTTTAGGTAATTACTGTTCCAGAATATTCCTTTGGACCGGTTCTAAGAACCTCCCTTTCTAGAATGTTCGGCTTTGTATGCAAATCCTATAATAGTGGCTGCTCTTGCCAGGACAGAAGTTCAGAGTTAAGAAGTGTTACGAAGTGAAAAATGGACAGTGCAGTTCAGTTGTGTTTTGATTCGACGGATCAGTTGTGTTATGTTCCGAGTGTGTGCCAAAAGTATTTAAGTGTACCATTTGAGTCACGCTGAGTGCCTAGTGGTAAATAAAGTGTGTTTTGCAGTAACTAGTGTTCTCATTTGTTACACTTCAATGGTTATGAGTGCCTACAGCTCGAATAAGAAAGAAAGAAAAAATATACAAGGATCGAAAAACGTTACTTCGTCTTTCTTCAACATATACTTAATTTTTCCGTAGATTTGATCTTGTGACCTTTGGGTTATAGACCTGAAAATCTCACCATTGAACCAAAGAGTTGATTAAGAAAAGACTTGGAAAAGATTATATGTAAGTTTTTTAAAGGAAAATTGAAGTATGGTTTTTTGTATTATTATTATAACCTGAAAGTATTGTGTTTATAATTGTATCATCAAAAATAATATGTTTTACAATTTATTTTGCAATAGGATGCTTACAGATGCAGTACAAATAAGAAAGAAAAAAATTACATAAGTTTCCTTTAAATCTCCTTCCATCCAACCCCCTCCCCTTAGATTTGATTTTATGACCTTTGAGTTGTGAACTATTTTGCCACCACCGAATCGAGGAGGTGTTTGAGTAATCGCACGGAAAATATTAAATGTAAGTTGTTCTTAAGAAATTTTAGAATAATTTCCCTGATTTTCAGTTTAAAATAGTAATAATAATAATAATAATAATAATAATAATAATAATAATAATAATAATAATAATAATAATATTAATAACAGTGAGACCTGAAGGTACAACCATTAGGAAACTTTATCAACATTAAATACAATATGTTTTAACATCTACTTTACAATAGAATGCTTATAGGTATGGTTTGAATGAGACAAAAGAAAGAAAGAAAGAAAGAAAGAAAGAAAGAAAGAAAAACGTTACTTAACTTTCCTTGACATTTACTTAATTTTCTTAGATATGATTTTGTTACCTTTGAATCATCACCCTGGATATCTCACCACCAAAACAAGGTAGCGATTGATATGGAAGAGATTAAACATAAGTTATTCTAAAGAAATTTTAAAAATCCTCTCCTCTTTATTTAGTTTGTACTGCATTCATAGTGCTGCAGGTAAGAATGTGAATTTACAACAAACATAGTAATCCAAAAAATTAACAATATAAATGTTGCTAACAATAACATAAACGATAATTTTAACAACAGTAATAATAATAATAATAATATTAATACATCTTTTGTTAGATGTACACCACTTTCTCTAGAACTATTGTTTATATTATGACTAGGGCTGCGACATCGGAGTCGTTACGTTTGTTTAGAGGCGTCCTCTAGTCGACTGTTTATACAACTAGAGGGGTACCAGTACAGTTGAGTCAAGTGTGCCGCATAGTCTTCACGTAGACAAAGTGCCAAAGGAAAGGATGCGAAAGTCCATAACGTCGCAAAACTATATATTGCAGTATGGGGAAAATGTTTTATCTATTAGATGTTAATGACAACCTTTATTGCAAACCGTGCAATAACATAGTTGCTTCTGCGCATAGTAGATCGTTGTATTACAAAATGTGAGGATAGACTGCTACAGCGAGAGTATCACCTCCATCAAATCAAACGTTTAATGAAGAACTATGCGCGGCACTTATTTCTGCATTTATTTTATATAAACTATAAGATACAGAAATGTGGGCTGTAAATCACTGCAATAAACTGACATAGAATCTTATCCATGTGAACACTATGACATAGCGTGTTGCATTAATGATTTACTAAAGACATTTCAGTTATATAAGTCAGCTGCATATGTTATAAATAATGTTGCAGAAATAAAGTAAATTTTCGCGAGACATGCGTAATTCGTGTATAGAATGTCCCGCGCGAGGTCAATGACAGCCCTTATCGCTATTCCTTACCTTCCTATTCTATACGTTCTCCTCCAGGTAGCGACTCCGATGTCGCAGCCCTAATTATCACTAGTTATAGAATCTGTTAATGTATTCCTGATGCTGTCAACATCTGTGCAATTAGTTTTAGTCTATTTCACATGGTTTAAATCTTATAAAAATTCTTTTCCAATGAAACGGACTTCAAAGGTTGTTCCCATACAATTAAAGATGTACAGTTTATTTGTCAATATCTTAAATTTATGCCATTTTATCAAAATCGTTATAGCCATTTTTGACAAAACTAAAAATTTCGATAAATTTTCCATATAAAGGACAAGGAGAGAATTTAGTGAAAATCTAGGTGTCGCATCTTTGAAAGGTCACTTAAATACCGAGTTCGTATTTATCCAACACTTTTGGGTAATGCTGTTCAGATACATGCACACACGTGGATTACAGACATACACTTGGACCTTTTTCAAAAAGTACGTTTTGGTTTCAGGTAGCCTCAAAACATTATTTCCTATGAATTGTGTATATAGATGCTTATAGTGGAATCCAATATTTCCTCCACCTAATAATGTGGGGTAGGGATAGTAAACAGTAGCATATTACATTTTCAATCAACCATTAACCTAACAACGCGAATACTTTTTCCATTAAGAGGTGAAAACGCTTTGCATGTCAGGTCCCATGGTATAATGGTTAGCACTCTGGACTCTGAATCCAGCGATCCGAGTTCAAGTCTCGGTGGGACCTAGAATTATTTTTTATGTTTTACAATACCAGTGGCTGAGTAAATTGCTGTGTTTTGGAACAAAAAAATCAAAACGGAGGGTTTTCCGTTACTATACTAGATAAGTAGTACCCGTTAATTTTCTATGGAACACGTGACTAAAAGAGTCAGATAGAGAAAGATGGCGTTTATGGCACATTTAAGAGACAGACTTAGTTTATCATCATAAAGTTTTAGTTCAGCTAAACAGTTCCCAACTTCTATGTAGGAATAAAATAATTTTAAAGGGAAGTTTAATGAAGTTATAATAAGGAAAGATATTTATACTGCAGGAGTGGAAATCAATTATAAATTTAAAAACTGAATTATTAACGATACCGGTAAAGATCTACTTCATATACGAGTTATAATTGCAAATAGAAGGAACATGCGACTCGTTTAATCATAAATGTGTCGTCTAATTTTTTATAAGCAAGATGAATAGTTCAGTTAGACATAAAGCCCACAAAGGCTTAAATCCTTAACTGTTAAAGTCACACGAGTTTCTCTTTCATTTATTCTATACATACTGAGTGGCGGTGTATTCATGTCCAAATTTAAGCTACTAAAAGAAATAATCGAAAGAAAGAAAAAATGCATATCAACCAGTGGTTTATTTGACGAGCTGCACCACTGAGGCCACGTACTTATCGCGTGGCATTGTCCTTGCAGTAAACAAAACTTTCTTAAACTTAATCTACTTAATCTTTCCTTTAAATATCCTTCCCTCCACCACCTCCGTAGATTTGATCTTATGACCTTTGGACTGCGGAAGTTATATGTCACCACCGAATCAAGAAGGAGATTGAGTAATGGCACGGAAAATATTAGATGTAAGTTATTCTTAAGAAATTTTATAACAACTTTCCTGATTTTTAGTTTAAAACAATAATAAAAATAATAATAATAATGCCTTAAGGCACAAGCATTAGGAAACTGTATCAACATTAAATACAATATGTTTAAAAATCTTATTTAGATAGAATGCTTATAAAATGATTTGAATAAGAACAAACAAGGAAATAAAAAATCTTACTTAACTTTCCTTAACATTTACTTAATTTTCTTAGGTTTGATCTTGTAACCTTTGAATTATTAACCTGGATACCTCACAACCAAAACAAAGTGGCTATTGGTATGGAAGAGATTAAAAATAAGTTACTCTAAAGAAATTTTAAAAATCCTCTCCTGTTTATTCAGTTTGTATTGCAAATACCTTAACAAAGTGTTTGCAGGAAAAAATGTGAATTTACAACAAATAAAATTAAATAATATAAATACTACTAACAATATGATAAAAGATAATTTTAATAATATTAATAATAATAATAATACATCTTTTGTTGGTTACACACTACCTTCTCTAGACACTATTGTTTATTATCACTAGGACATCGGAGTCGTTACGTTTGTTTAGAGGCATCCTCTAGTCGACTGTTTATACAACTAGAGGGTTACATGTACAGTTGAGTCAAGTGTATCGCCGTACAGTGTTCAGTAGACGAAATGCCAAAGGAAAGGGTAAGAAAGTCAACAACGTTGCTAAACTATGTATTAGCCTATGGGGAAAATGTTTTCTCTATTATTATTATTATTATTATTATTATTATTATTATTATTATTATTATTATTATTAATGAAAACCTTTATTGCAAACCGTGCAATAGTTGCTAGTAGATCGAGTAATGTGGGAAGACATGTCTACACAGAAACATACAAGCGTTGTATTATAAAATGTGAAGATAAACTGCTATCTCCATCAAATCAAACGTTTAATGAAGAACTATGTGCGGCGTTTATTTTATATAAACTACAAGATACAAAGTTGTGGGCTGTAAATCACTGCAATAAACTGACATAGAATCTTATCCATGTGCACACTATGACATAGCGTGTTGCATTAATGATTTACTAAAGACATTTCAGTTATATGAGTCAGCTGCATATGTTATAAATAATGTTGCAGAAATAAAGTAAATTTTCGCGAGACATGCGTAATTCTTGTATAGAATGTCCCGCCCGAAGTCAATGACAGCCCTTATCGCTATCCCTTACCTTCCTATTCTATACGTTCTCCTCCAAGTAGCGACTCCGATGTCGCAGCCCTAATCATCACTAGTTATAGAATCTGTTATTGTATTGCTGATGCTGTCAACATCTGTGCAATAAGTTTTATTCTATTTCATATGGTTTAACTCTTATACAAATTCTTTCCAAATGAAACGGACTTCAAAGGTTGTTCCCATACAATTAAATATATACAGTTTATTTGTCAATATCTTAAATTTATGTCATTTTATCAAAATCGTTATAGCCATTTTTGACAAAGCTAAAAATTTCGTCATTTTATCAAAATCGTTATAGCCATTTTTGACAAAGCTAAAAATTTCGAAAATTTTTCCATAATAAGTCTAAGGAGGGAATTTAGTGAAAATCTAGGTGTCGCATCTTTGAAAGGTCACTTAAATACCGAATTTGTATTTATCCTACATTTCGCTTTTGGTTAATGCTGTTCAGACACGTGGATTACAAACACACACTTATACCTTTTTAAAAAAGCAAGTTTTGGGTCAGAGAGCCTCAAAACATGTATTTCCTGTAAAATTTGTATGTAGATTTTTTTAGTGGAATCCAATACTTCCACTACCTACTAGATATATGGGATAGGGATAGTAATCAGCAGCATATTAAATTTTAAATCAACTCAACCTAATAATAATATACTGTTCCATCGAGAGATGAAAGCCCTTTCTATATATGGTCCCATGGTGTAATGGTTAGCACTCTGGACTCTGAATCCAGCGATCCGAGTTCAAATCTCGGTGGGGCCTAGAATTATTTTTGTATGTTTTACAATACCAGTGGCTCAGTACACTGCTGAGTTTTGGAGCAAAAGAAAAATCAAAACGGAAGGTTTTCTGTTACTATACTAGATTATTAGTACCCGTTAATTTTCTATGGAACACGTGACTAAAAGCGTCAGATAGAGGAAGATGGCACATTTAAGAGACAAACTTAGTTTATCATCATAGAGTTTTAGTTCAGCTAAACAGTTTCCAACTTCTATTTAGCAGTAAAATAATTTTAAAGGGAAATTTAATGAAGTTATAATAAGGAAAGATATGTATATTGCAGGAGTGGAAATCAATTATAAATTTAAAAACTGAATTATAAACGATACCGGTAAAGATCTACATCAATTACGAGTTGTTATTGCAAATAAAAGGAACATGGCACTCGTTTAATCATAAATGTGTCGTCTAATTTTTTATAAGCAAGACGAATAATCCAGTTAGACATAAAGTCCACAGAGGCTTAAATCCTTAACTGTTAAAATCACACGAGTTTCTCTTTCATTTATTCTATACATACTTATTGGCGGGGTATTCATGTCCAAATTTAAACTACAAAAAGAAATAATCGAAAGAAAGAAAAAAATTCATATCAACCGGTTGGTTTATTTGACGAGCTGCACCACTGAGGCCACGTACTTATCGCGTGGCATTGTACTCGCAGTAAATGAAACTTTCTTAATCTTAATCTATTTCCTTTAAATCTCCTTTCCTCCACCACCTCCTTAGATTTGAATTTATGAGCTTTGGACTGCGGAACTGATATGTCACCACCGAATCAAGGAGGTGATTGATAATTGATAAACGATAATTTTAATAATAATAATAATAATAATAATAATAATAATAATAATAATAATAATAATACATATTTTGTTGGTTACACACTACTTTCTCTAGACACTATTGTTTATTATCGCTAGGACATCGGAGTCGTTACGTTTGTTTAGAGGCGTCCTATAGTCGACTGTTTATACAACTACAGGGTTACCTGTACAGTTGAGTCAAGTGTATCGCCGTACAGTGTTCAGTAGACGAAATGCCAAAGGAAAGGGTAAGAAAGTCAACAACGTTGCTAAACTTTGTATGGAGTATGGGGAAAATGTGTTCTCTATTATTATTATTATTATTATTATTATTATTATTATTATTATTATTATTATTAATGACAACCTTTATTGCAAACCGTGCAATAGCACAGTTGCTTCTGCGCATAGTAGATCGAGTAATGTGGGAAGACATGTCAACACAGAAACATACAAGCGTTGTATTATAAAATGTGAAGATAAACTGCTACCTCCATCAAATCAAACGTTTAATGAAGAACTATGTGTGGCGTTTATTTTATATAAACTACAAGATACAAAGTTGTGGGCTGTAAATCACTGCAATAAACTGACATAGAATCTTATCCATGTGCACACTATGACGTAGCGTGTTGCATTAATGATTTACTAAAGACATTTCAGTTATATAAGTCAGCTGCATATGTTATAAATAATGTTGCAGAAATAAAGTAAATTTTCGCGAGACATGCGTAATTCTTGTATAGAATGTCCCGCACGAGGTCAATGACAGCCCTTATCGCTATCCCTTACCTTCCTATTCGATACGTTCTCCTCCAAGTAGCGACTCCAATGTCGCAGCCCTAATCATCACTAGTTATAGAATCTGTTATTGTATTGCTGATGCTGTCAACATCTGTGCAATAAGTTTTAGACTATTTCATATGGTTTAACTCGTATACAAATTCTTTCCAAATGAAACGGACTTCAAAGGTTGTTCCCATACAACTAAAGATATACAGTATGTTTGTCAATATTTTAAATGTATGCCGTTTTATCAAAATCGTTATAGCATTTTTGACAAAACGAAAAAGTTTGAAAAGTTTTCCGTATAAAGGATAAAGGGGGAATTTAGTGAAAATCTAGGTGTCGTATCTTTGAAAAGTCACTTAAATACCGAATTTGTATTTATCCTACATTTCGCTTTTGGTTAATGCTGTTCAGACACGTGGATTACAAACACACACTTATACCTTTTTAAAAAAGCAAGTTTTGGGTCAGAGAGCCTCAAAACATGTATTTCCTGTAAAATTTGTATGTAGATTTTTTTTAGTGGAATCCAATACCTCCTCTACCTACTAGATATATGGGATAGGGATAGTAATCAGCAGCATATCAAATTTTAAATCAACTCAACCTAATAATAATATACTGTTCCATCGAGAGATGAAAGCCCTTTCTATATATGGTCCCATGGTGTAATGGTTAGCACTCTGGACTCTGAATCCAGCGATCCGAATTCAAATCTCGGTGGGGCCTAGAATTATTTTTGTATGTTTTACAATACCAGTGGCTCAGTACACTGCTGAGTTTTGGAGCAAAAGAAAAATCAAAACGGAAGGTTTTCTGTTACTATACTAGATTATTAGTACCCGTTAATTTTCTATGGAACACGTGACTAAAAGCGTCAGATAGAGGAAGATGGCACATTTAAGAGACAAACTTAGTTTATCATCATAGAGTTTTAGTTCAGTTAAAGACTTCCCAAATTCTATTTAGCAATAAAATAATTTTAAAGGGAAATTTAATGAAGTTATAATAAGGAAAAATATGTATACTACAGAAGTGAAAATCAATTATAAATTTAAAAACTGAATTATAAACGGTACCGGTAAAGATCTACATATATACGAGTTATTACAAATAGAAGGAAAATACAACTCGTTTGATCATAAGTGTGTCGTCCAATGTTTGACAAGCAAGATGAATACTCCAGTTAGACATAAAGCCCAGAAAGGCTTAAATGCCTTAACTGTTAAAATCACACGAGTTTCTATTTAATTTATTCTATACATAATGAAGGGAAGGGTATTCATGTCCAAATTTAAACTACTAAAAGGAATAATCGAAAGGTAGGAAAAAATGCATTATAAACAGTGGTTTATTTGACAAGCTGCACCGCTGAGGCCACGTACTTATTGCACGGCATTGTCCTTGCAGTAAATAACTGATGCAAGCTGGCAATGTTCAAGCGCTAGTTCGGTCCGTAAAGATACGTGAATAGTTGGTAGGACGAAGTGTTTGCATTTTACACTTACACCGATGAATAGATTAACAACAAATAGTAAATACATAAGTAGTGTGAGATAAAGATAAATGTTGGATTTGAACATTAGCGATTTGTGGAAGTAAGTTAACAATAAATAAATAAAATTAAGTTTTTACTAATCTGTTCTTGAAAAAGTAGTTGCTGTCGAACACTCATATGCTCGTCTGGCCACGAGTAGTTGGGAAAACGGAAGATGTAACATTCCGTAAAATATGTTCAAATCATCATCAGTATTCGGTAGTGATGACGTACAGGCTGAGCCAAAAAACTACGAACCGTATGCGCAGTGTTTTTCCTGTCCGCGTCCCTGGCGCCCGCTGCCATCTGCCGCTATCATAGAAAGGCGCGGATGAAACCATACAACATTTTAAAACTACTTTTAAAGGCTTTACTTACCAACTTTATGAAAGGAAATGCTGAAACTGGCCACCGTCGTTGTCCATATATTTTTGGCACCTCTTTAGGAAACTATCCATCACTCGCTGTAGTTCACGTTGGGAAATGCTGGCAATTTCCTGGCGGATATTTTGTTTTAATTCTTGCAGGGTGTGTGGGTTTGTCTTGTACACTTTGTTTTAAGTTACACCAGAGATAGAAATCGCAGTAGGCAAGTTAGGTCGGGGGACCGAGGGGACCACAAATCTGTACTACTAACTCTGTTCTCAAACACACTTTCAATTTTTCTCATCGAAATTTTGGCCGTGTAAGATATTGCAGAGACTTGTTGAAAAAAGGCAAAATCACGCTCCCTGGCTGTTAATTCTCTAAAAAAAGGGGGGGCAAAATTATATTCACATATGTACGAGCTTCAACTGTTGACTCGAAAAAAATTGACGAGTGATGGATAGTTTCCTAAAGAGGTGCCAAAAATGTATGGACAACGACGGTGGCCAGTTTCGGCATCTCCTTTCATAAAGTTGTTAAGTAAAGCTTTAAAAGTAGTTTTAAAAATGTTGTATGGCTTCATCCGCGCCTTTCTATAATAGCGGCAGATGGCAGGGAGCGCCAAGGACGCGGACGGGAAAATCACCGCGCAGGCGGTTCGTAGTTTTTTGGCTCTCCCTGTAGCGCTCAGGTACAAATCCCCTTCATTGAGATACTGTACCAATGATAAGGTTAAAGAGTTTAAGCTCCTAAACAACTCATTGAAAAACACCATTCCTTTTATTGTTTTTTTTTTCGGTACCTCTCACTAGGTGTTATTCCAACAGCTACAGAATCCATTCTCCTGCTTCGAGGGTCCTGGACGGACTTGACATAAGGTATTTGCATTTAGCAAGTCTTCGTTGAACGACAGTGATCCAATGAATCAGGGATCTTTCTCTAGCAAATTCAAGTTACAACTGCAACCTACGTAGTTTCCAGCAAATTAAAATGATTGTTTTTAGCTGGTCCCGATTTATAGAGGGCTGCTCTTTACTCATCATCTATCTTCAGTGCTTTTGTTTATTCTGACCCATTTTCGCAGGGCCTGAATGATAAAGATCACGATTTTAGAAGAGGCCATCCGTTCTGTGACGTAACCAAACGTAGTGCACTACAGGAATTAGAATTATGCGGAAATTTCAATGGCAAATTTTGCGAAACCCACTGATTTTAAAAAATGTGCATAGGAAAAATCTATTCGGCTTCTTCTAAATTATCCACAGCCTAAAGCATGTTTTTGGTATTCAAAGACAACACCGCATAATTAAATGATTGTAGTTCCGATACGCATTAACATTTTATTGAAATTAGTACAGCATGTTAAATCACCCTTAAGCAATGGAATTCTTCCTCCATGTGTAATAGGTTCTAGGTTATATAACGGAGGGGGACACCTCGTACACTACGGCCTTACATAGATCTATGTATTGTGGCTGCACCCCCCAGGAGGAAGGGATGAAGTAAAGGAACCACAGGAGGATATAGACCGCGCAGAGCACAGAAAACACGCGGAAGAGACTAACAGTTCCTATCTCGAAGACTCGTCCCACTAATGGAGCTTCCAAGAGAGGGCGATGAACGACCCGTCCAACCAAGCAGCTCCCTAGTGTTCACGGGGAATACTCTTTCCTTTGAACAAGCATCCGCGCGATCTATCCGGCACCGCCACACGCCACGAAATCTAGAAACACGCCCGAAACATGAGAAAGAAACGGTATATAAGGGAAATGCAGGAAAGGATATTACGGTAGATAAGTGACCATCCCAGTATTCGCTTACCGACCAGGGAAACCATGAAAAACCAAGGACACAGTGAGCGATCTACGGAAATCGAACCGGGACCTCCTGAATGTGAGCCTCGCGCGTTACTGCAGAGCCATCTCGGTCAGTAAACAGGATAGTAATGAAAGTTTTGATTTTGATTTCACCAAAGCAAAGCAACACCATAAACTTGGATTTTCATTATGCAGCAGATATTTTGGTAAGACTCATATATTATATATTATACATAATATATAAGCAACTAATATGTACACATATAAGATTATTATGAAAAAACTAATCAAGTTATAGTAATTTATTGTCATATTTATGCACATATGGTAATGTCTTTCTGATGAAGCATATTTTAGTAAATAAATTATCATTCACCCTTTCAAGAAATAAAGAATTTTGCTCTTGCAATTTATTTCTTCTGTGTTCAGCTGAAGTAAACACAGGCTTTCCTCAGTACAATAGGTATAAAATATTTTTGTTTAAAAACGTGCAGAATTTATTCACTGTACCTATATTGCTAACCAGGAATCATAAGCTGAAATAGAAAGAAGCATGCGAAAAGAAAACCACAGGGTATATTAACTATGTACTGATAATTTTAATAAACTAAGAAGCATACTACAATATGAAATTCCATAGTTTAGGTTGCTTCTCGTGTGCACTTTGATCTTAAATAAATAGTTCATTATCATAAACTGACAACTTTTACACCTGAATGTTTTGCATGTTATGATTATTTTAGGTTATAAAAATCCTAGCCTTAAAAATTACCATTTTTACTTTCCCTACTACGTATAGTAAGTATTCCACCCAAAAATTCGAAACCGAGACCTCACCGGAAATACATGTTTTGAGGCCCCCTGAATCCAAAAAAAGCATTTTTGGAAACATTTCCGTGTGTGTGTGTGTGTGTCTGTGTGTGTGTGTGTGTGCCTGTGAACAGCATAACTCAGAAACGAACAGCCGGATAAACACCAAACTTGGTATTTAGGTTCAGTATCTTCCAGAGATGCGATACGAAGGTTGTCAAGAAAATCCCCCCACCCCAGATTACCCTTTACATGGAACATTTTTCGAAAATTTTAATTTTCTCAAAAACGCTCTAACTATTTTGATTAAAATATCATATGTTTAAGATATTTTCATGACAAATGAAATGTATATCTCGAATTTTCTGGGAATGTCTGCAAAAGTATTCTTCATTGTGAACGACTTTTGCATAACTGGTAAACCATAAGCGATAGACAAAATTTTACTACACAAAAAATGTAGATCGCGTTAAAATACACAATTTATGTCATATACAATTTTTTTGTTGAGTGAACCATTTCGAGATATTGCTTATTATTCCCTTAAATTGTCCAATACTTATACTTTTTCTCAAATTCGTTATTCATTTTTTTGTCCTGATAATGCAAAGAGAATGGAATACTCCACATAGCAACCAACTCTTAAAATGTTTGACTATCGCTTAAAGACTACCAATTTCCCTTGCATCTACAAGAAAATTAGCAATAAGATTAACATCTCGATATCTCGATTAACATGAATGATATGGAGAATAAGCGTTTGTAAAAAATAGTTTGTACAAGAGTAGAGAAAGTCATGTGAGTGTAACACATAAGATTTTTTTCTATAATTAAATGGGCCTATTAGTCCTTCTCAGCCCCTCCCTGGGACCACAAAGTATCAATCAGATTTAGTATAGTTGTCACATTAATAAGTGACCTGTCGAGTTGTATTGCTCTCGCGTAGATTAAAACAGCTTGTAAGATAAACACAATTAAATAACTAACAAATGAATAGTTCCGTATCGATCCGCGAAGGTAATGCGCAAGCATCTTTGGAATGGTTTGGCGCTGAAGTCGTAAATTGGCCATGTAGGGGTGGTGTAGTGGGCGTGGTGGTGGTAGGATGAGGGTGGGGCGGACAGCAGGAGGCGTTCAGGGTACACGTCCAGGCACCAGGCAATTATGCTCAGCGAGGAGGTAATACTTACGTATTAAACGGTATGTGCGATTTCTGATTACACTTTCTGTCGCCCTGATTGCTGCAGATGCTTGTGAAGCAGATTCGTGCAATAAAGTGCAATTGGGCTGCTTCTGTTCATTCATTTGTTTACTTTTTCAACCATAACAAAAACACTTCATAACTAAACTGTTTCAATCGCGAGAAGTATAACATTTTTTGTTTTTTTCCAAATTCACTGTCTTAAACAGGAACTTCCCTCTTAAAATCCCCTTCTACATGATCAAACTTGTTTTTCAATTCAAAAGTTTACAAGAAAAATGGTTAAGTACTGAAAAATATTTGACAACACTGTACAAGACTTGAATATGTTACAAATGTGTATTTTCATGTGCGAAGTAATTTACCATTAGCGTCACGGTATGACAATTGCAATGAAATATTGTTCTTTACATAATTACTTAGCATTATAACCCATGAAATCAGATTACGATTAAGAAATACAATGAAAATAACCTGAATTGACAGGTTAACTACACTATATAAGATTGTATTAATACATTATTGTATACTTCAGAAATCTGCCTGGCAGTTTCCTTATATGTTCTCATCTTGTGATAATCCAAGGAGACATCAACCTACAGACATGGCCAGCTTTATTTTGTTTTCACCAGAATGAAACCATACAACTTTTCCAATTTAGGGATTGCCAAAAAAGACAATCTTACCTATATAATTTTAAAATATTAACAATTTAGTGTAGCGTAGTGTTGGAGGAACATTGGAGGATTCAGATAACCTCGCACTTCACCATTAGTAATTTTTTATGCTGTCCCTTATACCCATTATGGAAACTCTCGGAAACAAGGCGGAATTCGAACCCACGATTCAGACACTTCAGCAACCGCAGCTACGCTGGCCTGCTTTGACAATGTAAATAATGAATAAACGAATAAAAATAGATAAGAAAGTAAACACGATAAAGAGTATTTTACTATCACAAAGTATACTACGAGTACAATCTAACGGAGTGGTTCAGCCGGTAACGTCTATGGTCCGCATTCCGGAGATCCCGGGTTCGATTCACGGCGACCGCCCACTCTGACCCATAGATTTTTTCGGTGTGGTTTCTTTCATCCCCGAATTTCCTGTCCCTCCCTACATTTCGTTCCGTTAATCATTTCATTCATCCTTCAGCCCATTTGGTCTGTTTCGGTGTTGGAAGTGTCGGCGATGGTCTTTCGGCGCGACATGCCAGGGAAGAAGGATGCTCTCTGTAAACTTTCTCCGTCCCTTGGTCTTCGACTGGTTGCCGGGGTATAAGGAACGCTCCTTGAAGGGGCGTTGGATCCTGTATGGGGTGTGCCTATCTGACTGTTAGGGAGTCTATATATGGAAACTGTAGGGGCCCTAATCATTGCTGTACTGATACTCCTCGTTTCGGTCGCCCGGTGTCTGCTTTCACCTCATCTCTCCCTCCCGGGGGCGCCCCCTCGTGGGGCGTCGGTACAGTATCCTCATTCCTGGATTAGTGCCGAATCCCCTCTGCCTCACAATCCAATCCAGTCCAATACTATCATATAGATACAATAATATATCTTTATCGATGATTACACAGATGGTTTCTCAAAACTGAAATTGAGCCTTTTAGTGCTGTAATGTCTTAAACTAACCAGCTCGCATACAACATCTCTTGTCCGGGTAGACATGTTTATTTCTCGCTTTCAGCCATGTGCATATTTCGTTGGTCAAAGCCATCAAATCAGTGTCAGAACTTTGACCGCTTAAAGCACGTCCTTATTTGCTTTCAACACTTTCAAAGAGTTTAAAACTATTGGAAGTAATTTGACAAAAATGTGTGAAATTATGACACGTCTTGGAAAGTCTCGGAAAGCATTGAATTTGACAAACATTTGATCGTGTACAATGAACTTTATACACACCATGTGTCGTACCTGTTCAATTGTTAATTTCAATACGGGCTCTTGTCTTAAATCTCACTATACAGAGTCAACTAGACCACCCTAAACATTTATTTCGGAAAATATGCCATTAAAATTTTAGAGACAAAATATTGTCGCAGTTCTCTGGCTCGTGTTATCTTTTTTTTGTTGAGCGCCTCTTGTTTTATTATTTTAAATTTGGGTTCTTTGTCCTCCGGCTAGCTATTACAACTCAGTCGAGCAAGTGTCTCTAAGCAGGGCGTGTAAACGGAAAGGAGTTGTTGCTAAAAGATAGTACTGATAAAATAATTTGTTTCTACACTTTTATTGCCGTCACACTTAATTAATAATTCACATATTTAATCTTTATACACGCCTGACTGAAACTGTGATATTTCCGAATGTAACTACAGTCGTTATAGTTGCCGCGCACAAATTACTTCGCGTACTTCACATTTTGTAACTAACTTTGCGACGTGTACCTCGCGAGAGATTCTTCAGGACTACGTGACGTGCACCTCGTGAAAGATTCTTCCGAACTGTGCGATACTTGCTTATGGCTCGAGAATATATATACTCCTTCACCTCGAATTGCCTAAACATTATAATATAGCTGCTATTGGTTACCAAATCGCGCCCACTTTAGCGTCTTTGTCAGCCAATCACTGCTACTAACATATATACTCTAGGGAAGATATTCCCTCCATTTCTAAAAAAAGGCACGCTACCCTGACGTTATTTGTTTGTCTCTTCTTAGTGATAAACAACTCACCCCTTCGGTTTATTGTTACCCACTTCTATTGTCAGTTTCAGTGAGGCCGTGTAAACTTATTTCCTAACAATACTTATGGCTAACAAACATCTAAAATCCTGTACATACAGTAATGTTAATTTACACTACAATCACTCTGGCATTCACAGTGTTGTGATATAAAATATTGCCTCAATATGGATAACTAAAGCACATGTGAACTTTCAGCTGAACTTGATTTCATCAATTAGCCATAACCGGAAGTGGGGCCATTGGCTTATCACTTTAAAAGTTCAATCGGAATAATTGTCAGATAGGCTAACATTAGATACGGTACTTCAAAACAAAAAACTAATATAGTAAAGGTAACTATCTTGTAGATATAATCACGTGAATGTAATATGTCAGACTTTTAGATTTGTGATTCACGACTGTGAATGTTGTTTTCAATCTGGTATTTGGTATATATGTACTTCTGTTGGAGCCCCTTTACAACTGTTTGCCATAGCGTGACTGTATGTTTGGAGAGCATACATGTTGTATAACAGGAAAGTGCGTGTGGCGTGTTGCATACCACTTAGGTGGCGTCAGTGAAGACAAACACGCCAGGCATTCTGGTCCTCTATGAATGAGTGATAGATTCTTTTGTTTTATAACTGTGAGCTGTATGTCATGAGCAGTTGGTATCACATATTTTCTTGCTTAGTGAGAGCAGCATTCCTACACGGTTACACTCGCAAAAACAAATTGCTGATGTGCAAAACTCTCACATCTGTAACCAATCAACATTCATTTTCATGGCTATTCTATACGCTTTTTCAGGCAAAAGAGTTTTTACAAGGAAAGTTCTCGGAATGAAGTACAAAATAGCACACATATTTTTGAAATTGTTCTTATTACTTTTTCTACCACACCTAGTAGGTGGAGAAGGTGTTGGCATTCCACCAAAAAATTCGTTACTGAGATTTTACCGGAAATACATGTTTTGAGGCCCCTTAATAAAACATCATTTTTAGACAAATGTCCGTGTGTGTGTGTATGTGAACAGATTAACCCAAAAACGAAAAGCGGCATCAACAACAAACTTGGTTTAAGTTCAGTACCTTCCGAAGATGGGACAGGAAGATTTTCACGAAAATTCCCTCACCCCAAACTACCATTTTTCTCAAAAATGCCTCTAATGATATTGCTTAAAATACCATATATACATATATGTGTGTGTGTGTAAAATAAAATGTTTACGTTAAATGGTAGATAAAAACGTACCGCACAAAAAATGTAGATCTCTTTAAAGCACTATTTATTTCAAATAAATTTTTTGTGGTATCAGCTATTTCCGATATCCGCCATGAATGGTTCGAAATGTTCAATACTTGGCCATTTTTTTCAAGTTCATCGATTTTCAGCTGTTTCTCGTGATGTCATGGAAAGACATTTTAAATGCATCGTGTAGCGTACAGTTCTTAAACATTTGACTATCCCTTTTCCCTTTGTGTCTATAACGAAATGTGTAATGCAGCTATTTCCATAAGGATTTATCTCAATTAAAATTAAATATATAGGAAAATATACTTTCACAAGAATCATTTGCATGCCCACTGATACGCGATGAAGGGCAGAGAAAGTTAAGTGAATGTAACACACCAGACTTATTTTTCAACATACTTTTCCCTGACATCACTGCCTTTGATCCAGCGACGTTCCACTGTCTTAATCCCGCACAGAAGTTAGATTCCTCCATGCCTGCAAAATACGCCTCAACTGACGACAAGGGGACCTAGGACAGATTTTTTAGTCAAAATGGCCAAAATTTTCAATTTTTTGTTTTCTGCAAAAATTAACTCTTTATAATGTTAGTCAAA
Source organism: Deroplatys truncata (assembly GCA_030765065.1). NCBI lineage: Eukaryota > Metazoa > Arthropoda > Insecta > Mantodea > Mantidae > Deroplatys > Deroplatys truncata. The sequence continues at coordinate 50,670,288 of CM060985.1, forward strand.
CATATAAATGCATTTTATGCTGATAAACACCTTTTAAAGGGTTTGGTAGCCATTTTTAAAAACCACTGCACGGAAATTTAAATGCCTGCCACGCCCATTTTTGTTCTCGCTTGCAAAATAGTTACTTTCTTTCCAAAAAATCATTCAAATTTGCACCAAAGTCAGTGTGTATTGGTTGTTGCTTCCATCTGGTGTTCATTACTGTAACTACAACAAAACTTCATTTTCATAAGAGTGCAAAATATAGCCGAATTTTTTAGAAACAAAATATACAGCCGTCTCACACCAGTAAAATATATTTTTATTATAGTATTTAAATATTTTAAGAATTTATTTGTAAGATTTTATCTGTTTTATAAGTTTTAAATAATTATGTGTTATGTTTACATGCAGCTTGGTTTTGTGAGGTTATTACTCTCAGTGTCTTACAAGTTTATTTATTGGTAATTGAAATGCATACACTAAGTGCAAGTTGGAGGAAATCCACAGGTAGAATGAGTAAAAGGAATCTAAAGGCTCTGAAAAATAATTGAAAAAAGATGGAAAGGTGTTCCCAAAGAAACTTTAGAATCACAACCTGGCCCATCAACATTGCCATGTGATCAGAAAAGTATTTTATCTGATTCGAATAGTAGCACAGAAATTTCAGATTCTACTTCTGTTGTACATAATACATTACCCACACATACCAGTACACATGAAATAATTTCTGCCAGTGACAAAAAGCTCAGATATTTTGAAACACCACTTACACAGCCTAACGTATATGAAAATAAATACATTTTAATTCACTCACAAGTTCTGAATGACTTATGTAGCAATATAGTATGTGATGAGTGTGGGGAAAAGTCTTTGATTATTGAAACAGGAGAAAATAAGGGCCTAGCATGTAAGCTTACTGTAAAATGTAAGAATTGTGACAAGACATTTTCAGATGTTTACTCCAGCCCAAAAGTAAAGACTGATTCCAAAAGTAAAAAGGCTGCTTTTGATGTAAATAGAAGATGTATAGAGTCATTTTTAAAAATTGGAGGTGGTCACAGAACAATGGAAAGATTTTGCATGAGCATGAATTTGAATATAATAGATTCTGAAACATTCACTAAGCATATGCATGCCTTAGCAGATGAATCAGAGACCATAAGAAAAAATGTTCTTTCCAAATCAAGAGAAGCAGTGCATAAAGCCCATAAGGATCTGAATGCTGCAAATATAAATAAGAAAGTAATAGGTATAGCTGTGTCTTTTGATGGAACCTGGCACAAGAGAGGGTTCAGATCTCTATATGGGATAGGGATAGTAATTGATATTTTAACTGGATTAGTCATTGACTTTGAAATTTTATCAAAATATTGCCCCATGTGTGTCCTCTCTCAAAATGAACTGGGAGAAGATACTCCAGAGTATAACATATGGCTTAGAGGACATAAAAGTATACCTGGAGAATGCTGTAGGAATTACTCTGGTTCATCTGTTGCTATGGAAGTTTCTGCAGCAGATATCTTATGGAAGAGGTCTGTAAGTGAGTGTTCCATGCGCTACACAACTCTATTATCTGATGGTGATGCCAAAACATTCCTTCACCTGACAAAGGAAGCTATATATGGATCAGATACCACAATTATAAAAGAAGAGTGTGTTAACCATATTGCCAAGAGGATGGGTACAGGATTAAGGAATTTGGTACAGGAATGGAAAGCAAAAGGCACTCAACTTGGTGGGCGAGGACCAGGAACACTAAAAGAAGCTAATATTGTCAAGTTAACCAATTATTATAGGAATGCCATTGTCTCTAATTTACCTGATGTTGATAGGATGAAATCTGCCATCTATGCCACTTTGTATCATTGCTCATCTACTGATGAAAGCCCAAAACATAGTAAATGTCCTTCTGGAAAGGATTCATGGTGCTTCTACAATAGAAGTATTGCAGAAGAAGAAAAGCCAGAAAGCCATAAGGTTATGTCTATACAGTTTTCTTCTGCTATGCTAGTAAAAATACTACCACTGTACCAAAGACTAGCCTGTACTGAACTTTTGTCAAGATGCACCCAAGGTGGAACTCAGAATGCAAATGAAAGTTTGCATTCTTCAATTTGGAGAAAGTGTCCTAAGGAAACCTTTGTTTCCAGGAAAAGGTTAGACATAGGAGTAATTGATGCCATTTCTGAATATAATATGGGATGCATTGCTTCACAAGAAGTAAAAGCCAGTTCAACTGGAGAAGAAAAATAGCCCTGAAAAGAGATTCTCGCAGAAAGTATGAAAGTCGCCGCTCCACATTACAACAGCAGAAGTCCACCAGAAAGAAGAAGAAGGTGTTGAAATTGCAAGCAGAAGAGGCTAAGAAGAAGAAGGGAAAGAGCTATGGTTCTGGACAATTTTAACCCTTTACACCAGGTACATTAGCCTGTATAAATGTTTTCAATATAAAATTTAAGTTTTCTCAGAACGACATTTTTCAATATGTCAAATGTCCCATGCGGGACAGTTTTCTTTAGTTTTGCATGAAACTTGGCATAATAGTTCTACTGTTCTATCTAAAGAAGTTGTAGTATCATTTTTGGGCTACTTTGTAAAACTTGGACATAGTGGGCTATTAATCCAAAATATTTTTACTTTTTAGGCTGTAATATCTGCATTAATGATTATAATTAATAATTTGTTATTCAAAGCACAAAATGAAAAAAGCATACTAGGATAATTTGCAAGGAGTTCAAATATTAATGTGACAAATTGGTACTGATGAAAAATAAAATTTGTCCCGCATGGAATATTTCATAATTTTCAAATATCGTGATATGAAAAACAGAAAATAACTTATATCTGGAAAACTACTTCATCAATTTTATTGAAATTTACACATAATGCTATTTGGAATGAGGGACACCAACATACAAAATTTTAATAAGATTGAAAAAAAATTGTAGAAAATCATATAATCTGTCCTAGGTCCCCTTGATCTTATCGAACGAGAATGTATTCCCACCAAGGAACTTTTCTCAGTTGTAGGAACAGATGGAAGTCTGACGGACTAATTCAGGGTAATAAGATGGATGTGGCAGCAAATCATACACCCCACCTTGTTGATTTTCAGCATTGCATCAATACAATGTGTGAGAGCTAGTATGTCTTGGTGGAAGATAACTTGCTACGTTACCAATTATTATTTCAGAAGGTTAGCATAATACACTCCGGTGACAGATTTTCCAGGGGGAAGATAATAATTAACAGCACACACTTGGCAACCCAGAAAACCGTAGCTATGATCCTCCCGGGTGATTTTACAAATTTTGGTTTTTCTGGTGGTGGAGAACCTTATTGCTTCCATTGCTTAGACTGCTGTTTTGTTTCAGGTTTGTAGTAGTGTATCCATGTTTCATCATTTCTCACAAATGACGTGTAAAGTCGGTGGAACTTCTCTGAAAACGAGCCAAAGTTTACTTGTTTACACTCTGATTCGCTTTTGATCCTGAGTCAGCAGTCACGAAACCCATTTTTCAGATAATTCTTTCTATCCAACACTTCTCTCAAAATGTCTAACACACGTTACTAAAATGCCCAGAGGTTCAGCACTTTCGGACACCTTCATTCAGTGATCCTGCTAAACCGTGTCGTGTAATTTTATTGATGATTTCTGTTGTGGCGGATTTCGGTCTTCGGCTGGTGTCATCTCCCAGCCTTCACGCGTATAAATTCCATGGTCCGCTTGAAAATAGTTGAAAGTGATTGATCAGTCTCCTAGAGCGTTTGACATATCAGTGTGAACTTCTGTTGCGTTCATGCCCTTCCTTGTGGAGTATTTAATACCGCACGATGTTCGATATTTGGCATTCTTCCTGCATATACAGATCTACACTATAACAAACAACTACCTCACTATAATTCTTGAACAATCTCTATGTTAGTGTACAAATTTTCCTATTAAAGACGGCTAGTTTTTAAAACTTCTGCAATCTATGGGTCATTCTCAGAGTTTTTGAAATTCCCTCATATAAACTTCCTAATACGACAATCAAGTATTTAAAAATCAGCCCTGGTATGCATCCATGAGAAATATAAACCTGCCACTTAACACTTCAATGTACCCTACTTAAAACTTTGTAAACTACAAGCGACTAAAAATCAATATCCGACTTAGATGTTAGTGTATGTGTTCGCATTTGGGAGATCGCGGGTTCAGTTTCTGTGAACCGGCTACACTAACTGCTTATTTTTTCTCTCGTTTCTTTCTTTCTTTCTTTCTTTCTTTCTTTTTTTTCTCCTTGCTGTCAAGGAAAATGAAATACGCCAGACGTAAACTGTAATATTTGTCCCTTCTGTATATTAAAATAAAATTAGCTATATATTGGCTGGTAGAGAGTTTTAAAGCAGAACGCGTATTTTCTGGGAATTTCAAATAAAAACCAGTAATTAACATTACAAAAACTAACCCCGAATAACTTCGATGCAGTTTTACAGATTAGAAAAAGTAATTTTCTTCTACAACAATTGTTTTCTGGAACTTTGGATATTAGGCAGGTATTCATGTTTTAGGTGGAGAGCAACACTACACGTGTTGGAGGCTTATACAATAGATATCAAAAACATAAACATATCACTAGGTATCTATTATACCTCAATTTTTGCCGTTCTTCCCCTATTTATATGTTACTACTTTCCCATTATTACACAAATAATAACTACATTCGGGGATATAATGGTTAGCAGTATGGGCTCTACATTTAAACAGTCCTAGTTAAAATCTCATAGGGCTTTTATGTGTTAATCTTCTTGGAAAGATAGAATTAGCATGAAAAATTCAGTACCATTGCGGGGATTTAAATCACGGATATTCCGGTTTCCCTAACCGAGGTACCGTGGCAACAAAGCGTCACGACATTAAATTCTCCAATTGACTTGCATTTTTCCCGTAAACCGCAAGGAGATCTCAAATTATTTTGAGATGACATATTACAATGGCGTCTTACAATGTCGTAAGTGCTTTAAGTCATAGTTTACTCAAGTATTAAGTCGAGCAATTGCCGTTAATATACCTGTTATATGTACATTCATTTCACACTTTCGAGAATCTATCCTATAAAAAACATAATGTTCTCATAGGCACAACGATTATAAAATGTTTTATAGAAACGGAACATCAAGTCACGCGAAGTAACGGTTAGGACTGATTCCAGCTAAGATTCGAGTACAAATCTGGGTGAGATCTTTCCTGTAATTATTAATACCCTTCTCATACAACATAGAAATTGTGCAAATGTTAGAAAACTGCAACAAAGGGTCCCATGGTGTAATGGTTAGCACTCTGGACTTTGAATCCAGCGATCCGAGTTCAAATCTCGGTGGGACCTTTATCATTTTAGTGTATGTGTCATACTTCATATTGATTTCCATACTCTGTTCAAACTGCACAACACCAGGTCCCATGGTGTAATGGTTAGCACTCTGGACTTTGAATCCAGCGATCCGAGTTCAAATCTCGGTGGGACCTTTATCGTTTTAGTGTATGTGTCATACTTCATATTGATTTCCATACTCTGTTCAAACTGTACAACACCAGGTCCCATGGTGTAATGGTTAGCACTCTGGACTCTGAATCCAGCGATCCGAGTTCAAATCTCGGTGGGACCTTTATCGTTTTAGTGTATGTGTCATACTTCATATTGATTTCCATACTCTGTTCAAACTGTACAACACCAGGTCCCATGGTGTAATGGTTAGCACTCTGGACTCTGAATCCAGCGATCCGAGTTCAAATCTCGGTGGGACCTTTATTGTTTTAGTGTATGTGTCATACTTCATATTGATTTCCATACTCTGTTCAAACTGTACAACACCAGGTCCCATGGTGTAATGGTTAGCACTCTGGACTCTGAATCCAGCGATCCGAGTTCAAATCTCGGTGGGACCTTTATCGTTTTAGTGTATGTGTCATACTTCAAATTGATTTCCATACTCTGTTCAAACTGCACAACACCAGGTCCCATGGTGTAATGGTTAGCACTCTGGACTTTGAATCCAGCGATCCGAGTTCAAATCTCGGTGGGACCTTTATCATTTTAGTGTATGTGTCATACTTCATATTGATTTCCATACTCTGTTCAAACTGCACAACACCAGGTCCCATGGTGTAATGGTTAGCACTCTGGACTTTGAATGCAGCGATCCGAGTTCAAATCTCGGTGGGACCTTTATCGTTTTAGTGTATGTGTCATACTTCATATTGATTTCCATACTCTGTACAAACTGCACAACACCAGGTCCCATGGTGTAATGGTTAGCACTATGGACTTTGAATCCAGCGATCCGAGTTCAAATCTCGGTGGGACCTTTATTGTTTTAGTGTATGTGTAATACTTCATATTGATTTCCATACTCTGTTCAAACTGTACAACACCAGGTCCCATGGTGTAATGGTTAGCACTATGGACTTTGAATCCAGCGATCCGAGTTCAAATCTCGATGGGACCTTTATCGTTTTAGTGTATGTGTCATACTTCATATTGATTTCCATACTCTGTTCAAACTGTACAACACCAGGTCCCATGGTGTAATGGTTAGCACTCTGGACTCTGAATCCAGCGATCCGAGTTCAAATCTCGGTGGGACCTTTATTGTTTTAGTGTATGTGTCATACTTCATATTGATTTCCATACTCTGTTCAAACTGTACAACACCAGGTCCCATGGTGTAATGGTTAGCACTCTGGACTCTGAATCCAGCGATCCGAGTTCAAATCTCGGTGGGACCTTTATTGTTTTAGTGTATGTGTAATACTTCATATTGATTTCCATACTCTGTTCAAACTGTACAACACCAGGTCCCATGGTGTAATGGTTAGCACTCTGGACTCTGAATCCAGCGATCCGAGTTCAAATCTCGGTGGGACCTTTATCGTTTTAGTGTATGTGTCATACTTCATATTGATTTCCATACTCTGTTCAAACTGCACAACACCAGGTCCCATGGTGTAATGGTTAGCACTCTGGACTCTGAATCCAGCGATCCGAGTTCAAATCTCGGTGGGACCTTTATTGTTTTAGTGTATGTGTCATACTTCATATTGATTTCCATACTCTGTTCAAACTGTACAACACCAGGTCCCATGGTGTAATGGTTAGCACTCTGGACTCTGAATCTAGCGATCCGAGTTCAAATCTCGGTGGTACCTTTATCGTTTTAGTGTATGTGTCATACTTCATATTGATTTCCATACTCTGTTGAAACTGCACCACACCAGGTCCCATGGTGTAATGGTTAGCACTCTGGACTCTGAATCCAGCGATCCGAGTTCAAATCTCGGTGGGACCTTTATCATTTTAGTGTATGTGTCATACTTCATTTTGATTTCCATATTATGTTCAAACTGTACAACACCAGGTCCCATGGTGTAATGGTTAGCACTCTAGACTCTGAATCCAACAATCCGATTTCAAATCTCGGTGGAACCGTTCTCATTTTAGTTAAATGTGTCATACTTCATATTGATTTCCATATTGTGTTCAAAGACTACAACTCCAGGTCCCATGGTGTAACGGTTAGCATTTTGGGCGTTGAATCCAGCGATTGAGTTCAAATCTCGATGCGGCCTTTATTCTGATTTTTGTGTGTTTGTTATACTGCATATTGATCATATATTACGTTCAAGTAACATAATATTGTGGCGTATTAATAATTTGGGGTTTTATTGTCATTACTAGACTCATTGTTGTTTTCCATTGTCATTACCAAACATATTGTTGTTTTCGTCTCTCAGTCAGTTTCGACCGCAGACACCCCTTCCTCCTGGACACTGATCATGCCAGTCGGCGCTTCCATTTTGACTGAGATGACGTCACTCCTGGCTAGTAGTTTTGCTAGCCACGAGTGGTGGGGATATAGCGTCTGTCCTGCTGAGTATTCCGAGAGAAGTGGATCGCGCGTGCAAGCCGGCCTTTGAGTCGTTGAACATCTGCCCTCACCTTTCATTTTTAATAATGTAGGCATCCCAAACGGTTGGGAAATAAATCTAGGAATGTGTAAGTAGATTTGTGTTATGGTTTTGTACAGTGAAAAACCCACGCGTTCCTCTTAACCTCCACACCACGTTTCGGTCCTCCGCAGCCAAGTGATCATACATACGTCCCCTCAATATACTGCTGGGTATAAAAATTAATTTAGTTTTTCATGTGAACCTTTAGGCCTCTACACAGCGTGTAAGAATATCATGTCTCATGGTGTAATAGTTAGCACATTGGACTCTGAATACAGGAATCCAAGTTTAAATCTCGGTGGCACTTTCATTCTAATTTTAATGTTTCTGTCTAAAAGCATGTTGATTCTCATATGTTCGAAAGAAAGACCATCGTGTAGCATGGTGTAATGGTTAGCATTCTTGACTCTTAATCCAGCTAAATTCGAGTTTGAATTTGTGTCGTAGATGTTATGCCCTTAAATATAAACTCATCTCCAAAACCGACACTACCAGATTATCTACCTGTCTACCACTGCGTTTGACGCATCGGTGTAAGACATCTCTACTCAGTTGCTTATGGGTTGAAAAAGATAAGGTAGCGTCTTGTTTCGTTGACGGAGACTGTACGAAGCACGAATATCGTACTTTGCAAACTTGGTAGCACATTTCTTGGCTCCCAACAGAAGCCCGGCATGTATCGCTTGTAAACAAGAGAGTCAAGCCCCTTACCAATAATCTGCAGTTTTGTGTATGAACACGACGTGCCCGCAGTTACAAAATGTTGCATAATAAAAGCAAATGAGCGCTGGGGGACTGCAAAAACACCGTTACGTCCGCCAAATGGCCCAATAGAAAACGCTGAGCTTTAAGTGGGCCATCAGCTTTTATGTTCCTGACTCAGCAGATCTGCGTTTCGCCAAGAAATCACCAAGCTTTTGTCACATTAGTGCCCTTAATGTGAATTTATTGTAACCCCTGAATGACCCACGTTATCGTAGAATCCTTATAATCGCTTTAGAAATACTTGGGAAAATTTGCTCCTGACTTTTAGCTGAAGTTCTGCTTTATCCTAAGATACAGGTGATTCCAAATAATTAAGCCGGGCTAGATGGCACTGCGGTAACGCGTGAAACTCGTGTTCGGGAGGTCCGCGGTTTAACTCCCGCAGGATCATCCTCCATGATTTTCTCCAGGTTTTCCTTAGTTATCTAACTGGCAAATACCTGGGAGGTACCTAAATTTAGACCTAAAACGGTTCCTTCGCAAATTTCCTTTCTCGAATATAATTTTATTTCATGCATCACCAGTGTCACCGTCTGTTGTGCTGTTTGTAGTAAGAACGGGCGTTAAACACTATTAAAACACCTTATGTGTTACATTCACATGACTTTCTGTACCCTCAATCGCTTATTAGTGGATATACAAATTATTCTTAGGAAAGTTTATTTTCCTGTATACTTCATTTTAATCCACATAAACCTTTCTTGAAATAACTGCATTACACATTTCGTTACAGATACAAAGGGAATAGCGATAGTCAAAATGTTTTAGAATTGGACGATGTATGCTGACCTTAAAATTCCATACTCTTTCCCGACATCACGAGAAACAACTAAAAATCGACAGGACTTGGAAAGAATGACCAAGTATTGAACAATTCAAACCATTAATACCGAATATCTCGGAAATAGCTGATGCCACAAAAAAGTTATTTGAAATAGATTGTGTGTTTTAAAGAGATCTAGGTTCGTTGTGCAGTACGTTTTCGTCTATCGCTTAACGTTTACCAGTTGTGTGCAAGTAAATATAAATTTTCTTCCGACTGAAGATGACTTCGCAAGCGATTCCCAGAAAACGCAAGATATACATTTTATATATCACGTAAATATCTTTAATATACGGTATTTTAATCAAAATCATTAGAGCCATTTTTCGAAAAATGAAAAAGAATATTTCACAAAATGATCTATAAAAAGGATACTTTGGGATGGAGGGAGTTTCTTCAAAATCTTCCTGTCACACCTTTGAACGGTACTGAATTTAAATACCAAGTTTGGTATTCATGAGACTTTTCGTTTTCGAGTTATGCTGTTCACAGACACATACACGAACCTTTTTCTAAAATTCCTTCCTTTTTTGGATTCATGGGGCCTCAAAACGTGTATTTCAGGTGAAACCTCGGTATTGAAATTTTGGGTGAAATGCAATACTTCCTACTTACTATACGCAGTAGACAAAGTAAATAGAAATATAAGCATGCACAATCATTGAAAAAAGGTGGCTTTGACAATTGTTTATGCTCAAGGATGTAAAGTTGCCACATTATGGGCAAAATATGAAGCGATACACGTAAAATAAGTATGCTACCTAATGTAAAGTTTACATTACCATTACATTTGTTACTGATCGTATATATTAAAACATATTTTATGTATTCTATTGTTTGGTTAAGTTTGTTGTTCAAATATTGCGATAAGTATATTACCATCTTAAGCATAAACATGCGGTTTAAAATACTGTAGGTCCCACCGAGATTTGAACTCGGATCGCTGGATTCAAAGTCCAGAGTGCTAACCATTACACCATGGGACCTGTTGAGGTATTTCCACTGACCTTATGCTTGTAACTAGCTGATCGATAGTCATAGGATGGTCCTAATGAGTCCTAAATGGCACGTGTCACAATGACCCAGATATGACAGACAGCTAGTGACTAATGCCGATTTAATGCGCACAGGTCTTGGACATTTTTGACATATTGACATGGGAAGTAGAATATAAGTGTATCTTGAATTGTCTTTCTACCTTCAGTAGTGACACAAAATTAACATCTTAAAATGTTGCTTTGAGAAAATTGAGGTTAAAAAAGAAAACAATTGTAATGTAAAGCGGTGTATACATTTAAAACCCCGTTTAAATACTTAAGATTTGTCATAATGCATTAAAAGTGTATATTTTATAAAACTATATACTTAAGAGATTTTGAAATGATAAAATATGAAAATCTAATATTTTATCAGCAGACTACCCTGTTCCCTTAAAGAAGGCGGCCATAACTATCCGCTGATAACTTGTAACTTGACATCCTTTGGCTACCTTCCTTGGTCATTTTTACTTTCTTTAGTACGCATAGTAAGTAGGGAAAGTATTGCATTCCACCAAAAAACTCGATACCGAGATGTCACCGGAAATGCATGTTTTGTGGCCCCTGACTCCAAAAAAAAAGCATTGTTAGAAAAAGGTCCGTATGTGTGTCTGTGTATGTGAACAGCAAAACTCAAAAACGAAAAGTTATAATTTTGATTTTCTCAAAAATGGCTCTAACGATTTTGATTAAAATATATATTTAAGATATTATCATGACAAATGAAGTGTATATCTTGAATTTTCTGGGAATTTCCTCAAAAGTCCTCTTCATTTCTGAATGGCTTTTGCATAACTGGAGACCCGTAAGAGATGGACAAAGTTTTTCTACGCTAAAATGTAGATCTCGTTAAAACACACAATTTATATCATATACATTTTTTCTCTGGAGTGAACCATTTCCGAGATATTTCTTGTTATTTGTTTGAATTTTCCAATACTTATACTTTTTCTCAAATGGGTTCGTTATTCGTTTCTTTATGTCCCGGACATACAAAGAGAATGCAATGCGCCACATAGCAACCAACTCTTAAAAAATTTGACTATCGCTTAAAGCCTACCATATTCCCCTTGTATCTACAAGAAAATTAGCAATAAGATAGAGTCTGCAAATGTTTATCTCGAGTAACATGAAGTAGATGGAGAATAAGCGTTTCTAAAAGTAGTTTGTACAAGAGTAGAGAAAGCCATGTGAGTGTAACACAAATACATCGTTCAGCGGTAGTGCCTTGCAGATATCAGTAAACATAATGGAAATTAAACTCAGGAAATAACATAGAGGTTGGTAAATATGACTCCTCGAACTAAGAAATAAGTGAACCATGCGTAAATAGAGAACACGGAAAATAATATAATAAAAAAAACAGCACCAAGTAGAAAACAAAATAGTCATTGTACATATAGGTCAGTGAGAGTTTGAGGCAAAACTGGAATCACCAAGAAGCAGATCTTGTGGTGGTCTGCGCTTCAACCGAGTTGGCCGAACATCTCTTTCTCCGAGGCTCTAATCTACTGCTCCCTGGACTAGATGTCTGCACGGGCCCAATTTCTTAGATCCGGCCCAGTCCGTCTGAAGCGAGCCTGCACCTGGTCCGAGACGGAGGTACGCTATACTGTATCCACCGGCCCGGGCCCGATTGTTTGATCTAGTTTTAAATTAAACTAGACTATTTTGCAGTTATGGATTATTATTATTATTATTATTATTATTATTATTATTATTATTATTATTATTCCACGAAGCGCTGCTACCTGCGGTGCGGAGGGAATCTGTTCGATTTCCGGGACCGGTATAAGGGTTGTCTTTGCTGTGAGGCAGGGATACACTCAGGACATTAGGACCAATTGAGGAACCGCTCTACAAGAATAGTGGTTACTGAGGTCCTGTAATACGTATGTAGTAAGCAACATGTTGACGGCATACTGTCTTACTGACCACATGTCGCCCCTATTACTGCACTCTACTCGGGATGTCCTGAGTGTGAGTAGCGGAGGGAGGTGGAGTTTGCAACTACCGTGCTGCTGTAACGTTATCCGCAATTTGCCGAAACGAACCTTTATCTATTATCACTAATACTACTGCGATGGATGTGTGAATGCTGCGATAATTGTGTTATTTCGTGCATCTTAATATTGCGCATCAAAAATGGAAGAAATTAATCATTTTCGTCCTTTTTTTCCCCTTTATGCAGAAACGTTTTTGTTACTTTTGATTTTATAAAAATGGTACTAACGATTTTGATTAAGATATTATAAGTTTAAAATATTTACATGACAAATAAAGTGACCAATTTTTTTTTACTTTGTTTTTAAACCCAAGCCCGACAAACATTTTTCAAATTAAGCTCGAACCCGGCCCGAGGGCTTAGCCCGAGCCCGTGCAGACTTCTACCCTGGACATGCTGAAGGTTGGCGAAGAATATTTGGAGACGGTGCGGATGAACTGGTGTATAGTAGAAAGTCTCAGCTCACGGTGAAGCTGTCGATTCCGGGTGAACCTGGAGCTTTGGTATCAATACGAATTGCTCTGTTTTGTAAGATTTGAACGCGGTGAATGTGAATTTTGCTGGCGGCACCCTAAGCAGGAGCTGCAGAGGTGATCGGCGGTCTCCAAAGAGATGTATACAACAGCAGAAGTCAATCATGAGCCAAAAGTGACCGTCAGTGATATACTGAAGAAATTGTGAGTCTGCTTGGAGATTTTTGAAACCCATGTTTATGTAAACAACTCACTAACAAATTACTAACCTCAAGGAGGAGATTCGAAATGCTGTTGGTGAAACTGATCTCAACTGATCTCAACAGTCTGATGAAGGAGGGAGAGTGTGCTAGTAGGAAGGCAGAAGAAAGTTTCTTCAGTGGTCCACTATTAACCAGAGACAAAATTAGATATTTCGTTAATAAATTGAGTTAACAATTGTTTGTAGTAGATAGATAGGTAAGGCATCTTTATTGCTTTCAAATTATTGAAGTTATTGCATGGGTCATTGACCGTAAATGCATATTTAAGATACAAGTAGGATGCAAAATAAACAAAAGAAAAAGAAAACAAAACAAAAAAGAAACAAGCAAAAGGAAAATAGAGATAAATTACCTTTGTCTAACTGAAAAAATTTACCTAGGTTCGCGCACTTGAGCCAACAAATTGCCCAAGTTTTGCCAGTTCCTCTGGTCAGCCAGTAGCTCCCAACATGCCAATCTCTTTCTTGAGGGACTTAAGAATTTTTCTTTGAGTTTAATCGTTCGCTGGTTCTCCCACTGTGCGCATTCCGCCAAAATATGTACCGAGTCCTCATCCAAATCCCAGAATGGGCAGATTCTCCTGCCAGAATCGTGAGTCATTTTCTGTGCCCTCCAGCCCCCCAGTCCAAACCATGCCATTCCTGGTCTTTCCTTTCTTCCTAAATTAAGTATATATGCCTCTTTACACCAGTTCAATTTTATTTTATTTGCTAGTCTTAGAGAAGGTTTAATTTTACAATCCGATTCTGTTTCCTGTTGGTTGATGTCCCTTATTCTTCTTTTGACACCTTTCCGTATGTTTTTGTCATTTGTTTCAGCTCTTTGCCATACTAACCCTATTCGAATTCTCCTCAAACCCCTTTCCAAATCAGCTGCCCAAAACTTAGGAGACAGGTTTTCTCGCTGGTATTTATAACATTTGGATCGTAATGTGGAGTTATCCTCCTGCATCAGCCTCAGCCAGTACTTCACTGCTCTTATTTTGCAGTGTATTGTGTCTTCATAACATCCACCTCCCTCAATACCCACGAATTTTATGTACCTTGTGAAACTCCAAGAACTCTTTTTTAAAATGCTACCTGTGTTTTATTTACATGCTCTGCTCTTTCTCATCCCCAGATTTCACTTCCGTATAACAAAATCGGCCTTTTCATAGAGTTCTTTTCTAATGTATCTACAGGTACATCCGGTATCCGCGAGAGGGTACGTAATAATTCATTTAACTGCCCTCGTGCTTTATAGTTAGTTACTGATAGATGTTTGTTCCATTTTCCTCTCATATTAAACATTACTTTTAAATAGGAGAAATGTTTAACGTTTTGTAGTTCTAGTCCCTTGTAATACCATTTTTCATCCCTGCCATACACATAGCCATTTTGAAAGCCATTGTTTTTTGTTTTATTAATGCTTATCACCCTTGTTTATAATATTCCTCCAACCTATTAATACCTTTACGTAAGCCTTCTATCATCACTGACAAAATTGTCATGTCATCCGCGTATAAAAGTACAGGAGTGCAGACATCGTCTACTTTTGGGCCATTCATTTCCTCTGCTACTAACACGTCTGCTATATCGTCTATGAATAAATTGAACAATAGGGGTGATAAAATACATCCTTCACGAACTCCTCTACTGGCCGATTTAGATTCAGTTATTGTGTTTTGGTCTATTTTGATGCTGAAATTCGCACTGTTATAATTTTGCATCAGAGCTTTCATCACTTTACCAGAGAGTCTTTTGTGTAGTATGAGTACGTTGAAAGCCTTGTCAAAGGATATACAGTATGCGGCAAAACAAATGACATTAAAATTACCGAACATTTGCTATCCAGGTTTCCATGGCAATGAAGAATCATTTATCGTATATAATAGTTTGACAAATTGTGGATTCAATTTTGAGTTGATTTCTGCAATTATGGTTCTCAAAACAGAAAAGCTGTCTATCGTGGTAAATTATTTCCGATCGTATGGAGTAGGAGAACAGAATGGACCAAGTTTGCTTCACATTAAAGAACAGTACGAGGAAAGATTCAATAAGGAGGCACAAATAACAAAACAATGTCAGCTATCGTTGTCAAGTTCCGTCGTAAGGAACAGTCCTATGTCAACGAAAGGGGAAAACCACAGACCGCACACCACAAACGAGAATCAGGGATTACTTCTGCAGTAGACGTTAGTCGCCAGAGCGTCTACGACGAACATCACTGACACTTGGTTTCAGCGATAGGTCTGTTCGACGGATGTTTATAGAATTGTGTGGATTTACTCAACGTCTAAGAGGAAGGAATAAGCGAGCCTCATTGCAGTATTGTAGCCGAGTGTTGTCTATGACGTATGAGGATCCACATTTCTTCTGCAACATAAATGATTTTCATATGAAATCCACAATCACCTTGATGATCAACAGACAAATGCCAGATATAATATTGTTATTTGTCATCGTTCTACCGGACATGTGCCGAGAAATTAATATTATTTATTAAAGTATTCCAATTACACTTCAAATGGAGCACCAATGCCGGATTTGAAGACATCATATATATACAATTGTATTACGCTTAAAATGGCAACCGAGGTAGCGGGCTCAAACCCGGCGGAGAGTGATGGATTTTTTTTGGGCGTAAAGATCCTTAGCATGGCTTTCTTCGGAAGAGAAGTAAAGCCGGTGGTAGATTTACGCACGCAAAAGAACCTCAAGCCTGATAAAGATCGCTGAGCAAAATTTGCGGTCTTTCACACCCAGCATAAAATGGGACGCTAATATCCATAGTAGTTAAAGAGTGTCCATAAATAAAACTAATTTTTACTTTCTCTACTACGTATAGTAAGTAGGGGGGAGTATTGTATTCCCCCAAAAATTTGATATCGAGATTTCACCGGAAATAAGTGTTTGGAGGTGCCCTGAATCCAAATAAAGCATTTTTGGAAACATGTCATGTGTTTGTGTGTCTGTCTGTCTGTTTTTGAACAGAATAACCTAAAACCAAAAAAAATTGCATTAATACCAAATTTGGTATTTTAGTTTAGTATCTTCCAAGGATGCGACACAAAGATTTTCAAGATTAAATTAGATTGGATTGCATTCTGTGGGTTTACTAGCAGCCATAAAGGCTTGTGAACATAGAACATGTCAAGGAAATCAACAATATAGTTACATGTATACATAAATATTACATAGAATACAAAACATTTAAAATAAAATACAAACATATTATATACATAAATAAACAAATCAGCTGTAATTTTGTACAAAATGGAATACCTCCCTACTGTTATAAGGTTAACATTATATTTATAGACAAGAACAGTTATTTTAACTTTCACTATGCTTGTACCTTTGTTCGTCTCATCATTTTGCTCCATTTGATTTGTAATGCATAGCAATTTACTGCCAGTTCTTAATATACATACATTTAAATAGCTTCATTAATTCTAGAGGAGGCAATTGGAAAACTGGCAATTATCATTAATATTTACTAATACTACTCATAGAGGGCAGTCCAGAAAGTCCCAGACGTTTTAGCCTATCGTGGCGATGAGTAGGGCTAGAGCCGCCATCTTGGTGTCAAACGTTCCTACATTCAGTACGCATCCAGCTGTGGTAGCTTGAGAACTGTACCTTCCTTACTGTGCTCTCTGTGAGTTGTTAAAATGTGCGCTGTAATAGAAAATCCCGCCACTTGTGAAGTGTGGTTGGCTAAAAAGAACAAACCAATTGAAATTTATCGTCAACTTTGTGATGTTAGAATGAGAGAATAATGAGTAAAAGCCGAGTCAGGCAATGGTGCAATGATTTTAAAAATGGCCGTACCAATGTTCACGACGAGGATCGCAGTAGTAAGCCTAATCTTATGACTGATAAACTGTCAATGCAAATCAATGACAAAATTCGTGAAAATCGTCGTTTCACGATTACAGAACTTTCGGAACATTTTTCCCAAATTTCACGGAGTTTGGTGCATCAAATTGATGCTTTGATACTGACGCTGAACTGCATGTCGGTATGGTTGAAGTCGCAGGCGGCACATTTCTACAGAGAGGGTATTGAAAAACTTGTGCCACTGTACGATAAACGCCTCAATTTGAATGGCGAGTATGTAGAAAAATGGCTTAAAAGTGTACCTTTCAAATGTAGATAATAAACGTTGATATTTGCAATTTGTTAATTGTTTATTTCAAAACATCTGGGACTTTCTGGATTACCGTCGTATGTATTATCATCAGGATAATTTGTCATTCATATAATATTTGTACAGAATAATATGCTTTTGAGCATAGGTACTCTTTAACAGCATTTTTAAAGACATTGAAATTGTCAACTTTTCCCTGAAGATCATTAGGGAGAGTATTCAATATTTTTATGGTCTCATAATATACACCTTTCTGGAAACAAGAAAGCTTTGCACTTGGATGATGGATGTTACCCTTTTGTGTAGTATTTATCTCATGATGACGCCTTCCTGTAGTATTTTTATATCATTAATGAGGGTTGCGTATGCCGAAGATTTCAAGATAAAACTGCAATGTAAAATCATTTTACAAACTTATCAAAACACAAACTGATTCCATTAGAACTAATAAGAATATGCATTGCACTTGCCTAGAACTGTGAAAATGGTTCACAGTAACAGCATTAACAGATATTTAATACATGCTGTATGCATGCACAATAAAAGAGTACCGTATCCTCATTTGTTTACTGCCTGCTGTAGGTTTGTACGTAATAGCAAAGAGCTTGCAGTAGAACGATGTTTCACAGTAGCGAAGATGAACAAGTACTCATAGTTCTTAAGGTATGCATTTTAGAGCCCATGTTTAGTGGACATTTTTTCTTGTTTTGGTTCATACTAACACCTATCAAAATATGGAATACTTTTTTTAATACTCGGTATGTTAAGATTATGCATCACATTGTTTATTAGATAGCCTCGATAACTTAAGGAGGGAACCCGTTAAATTTAACGGAGTGCAGCTGGAAATACACTGAACAGGAAACCATGGCATTCCTTAAGATGTGGGAGGAAGCTGAACAGCTGATGATGGTCCGAAGATGTGAATGCCGTCGTAATGGGCCACGAAACATTCCAGTGGAGGCAGCGAAAGTGATGTCATAACAAGGATAATAGCAACATTCCTGCATGTGCTCAAAGATGGCCTACTAACTTCGGAATTTTCCCCACCCGCTTCAAGTGCGCTAGGAATCTGTCCAACAACATACATGATTAACAGGAAATATGTGCATCTTGACTCAGTTTCTTTCGTCTGCAGCGAATTCTTCGTCCTGTCGATCATTCAGTGAAATACGCCCTGATGGAAGCTTCTGCTTCTGACGGTAATACGAGTAATTCTGACAGATATATTGTCCTGTACTTTTATACACATTGTTTGTTAACGCACAACAACAAATGTCAGTTAAATATGTTATAGATGTATTATTCTATTTGGATAATTTATTATTATAATTCTATTACTGTTTACAAAAAATTCTTGGGTTTCTCAATTTAGGGAATGTCAAATCGCAATGCATTGATGTAAGATTTTGTGCGATACATTCACAAGACTTTCTCTACCAATCAAAACGACAATGTTATCCGTTTTGTATCACTGTTTTACGTTACAAAATGTTTACTTTCTCTACTACGTATAGTAAGTAGGGGAAGTAGGTATTGTATTCCACTCAAAAGTTCGATACCGAGATATCACCGGAACTATATGTTTTGAAACCCCCTGAATCCAAAAAAAGCATTTTTGGAAACATGTCCGTATGTGTGTCTGTGTGTCTGAGTGTGAGTGTGTCTGTGAACAGCATAACTCAGAAACGAACAGTCGGATAAACAGCAAATTTGGTATTTGGGTTCAATATCTTCCAGAGATGCGACACGAAGGTTTTCAAGAAAATCCCCCCACCCCAGATTACCCTTTACGTGGAACATTTTTCGAAATTTTTAATTTTCTCAAAAATGGCTCTAACGATTTTGATTAAAATATCATATATTTAAGATATTTTATGACAAATAAAATATATATCTTGAATTTTCTGGGAATGTCTCCAAAATTATTCTTCATTGTGAACGACTTTTGCATAACTGGTAAACCATAAGAGATAGATAAAATTTTACTACACAAAAAATGTAGATCGCGTTAAAATATACAGTTTATATCATATACATTTTCTTTTTGTTAGTGAACCATTTTCGAGATATTGCTTGTTATTCCCTTAAATTTTCCAATACTTATACTTTTTCTAAAATTCGTTATTCATTTGTTTGTCCTGGTAATGCAAAGAGAATGGAATACTCCACATAGCGACCAGCGCTTAAAATATTTGACTATTGCTTAAAACCTACCATATTCCCCTTGCATCTACAATAAAATTAGCAATAATATTATCATCTCGATTTCTCGATTAACCTGAAGCATATGGAGAATAAGCGTTTGTAAAAATAGTTTGTACAAGAGTAGAGAAAGTCATGTGATTGTAACACATCAGATTTTTAGAAAAAAATCTGTGTGTATGTGTGTCTGTAAACTCAAAAAGTCGGTTAACTACCAAACTTGATATTTAAGTTCAGCATCTTCCAAGGAAGCGACACAAGGAAAATTATAAAGAAAACCTCCCCGCCCCAAAGCATCCATTGCATGGTAAAATGTTCTTTATTTTTCATTTTCTCAAAAATATCTTAACGATTTTGAGTAAAATGTTTTATTTACATTTGCAGGACAAATAAAATGAATATCTTGAAATTTCTGGGACTAGCCCTGAAATCTTGTTTATTATGAACGAATTTTGGTAAACTGTAAGAGACAAAATCTTACTACACAAACAAATGTACATACTGTTAAAGGATGCACTTTATGTCAAATAAACATGTTTGTGGTTTGACGCTTCTGGGATATAACGTATGAATAAGAGCGGAGGGGAACTTGGCACTTCGACATAATAAGATCTAATGAGACAGATGGCGGCCGGATTAGGAGGTACCACATAGCAGAGGTCAGGGTTTCTGCATTATCTAGATTCAAACTCCTTATGGCAGCTGGCACAATCGTCTCCCCTCCCACCTGCAGGCTCGCACCTCCCATTGGGGGGCCCAGAACTCGGAGACCGCCCCCATTGCGGGGGACGAAGTTTTAGGAGAGCATCCTTTTTCTCTGTCGTGCAACGACGAGACTCTCGCCGACACTTGCAACCCTGAAGGACAGGATAGGACTAGAAGCGGAGAGGGACTTAACACCTCGACCTACGCAGATCTTTTGTGCCTAGGCCCCTGAAGGAGGGAGGGAGGAATGAGGTACGAGGAGACAGAGGGCGGCCGGACCAGAGTGCAGGACAAGCAGAGGGTAGAGTGCCTACCATTTACAGATCTGAACTCCCCGGGTGCTGACTGGTTCAGCCGGCCCCCCTGGGGGCCAGGGATCCGGAGACCGCTCATAGTCCGAGGGACGAAGGTTTTCTGAGAGCATCCTTTTCCCCTGACATGCACACGCCGAGACCTCCCGCCGACACTTGCAACCCTGAAAGAGCCCAAGCAGATGACAGGTGAAGTGAAATGAGAATGGAGATGAAATGGAGGAACAGGAAATTCGGGGGATGTAATGATCCTTTCCAACATTCGTCTGGCAACCCGGGGAAACCCCGAAAAACCCATAGGTCAGGAAGGTCGGCCACGGGAATCGAACCCACGACCTCCCAAATGCGAAACACACGCGCTATACCACCTGCGCCACCTCGCTCGAATATTTCTGAGATATTCTTTGTTATTAGTTTGAATTTTCAAATACTTGCACTTTTTCAAGTGTTTAGTCGCTATTCGTTTTTTTTTCGAGGTCATGCAAAATCATGGCATTTCAAAGACATCACGTAGTGATCCAATTTTTAAAAAGCTCACCAGAGACAGAAGAATAAGCTTTTATAAGAATAGTTTGCAGAGGAGTGAGAGAATATCATGTGAATGCACCACAACATATTTTAATTTTTTTCTGTATGGGGGGTGGGGTTAAATCCAACCTCTGCAGTTGGGTGTGGATGATTACACGTCTTGTGTAAATAAAGTAGAAGATAGTAAGAGGACATTAATTTATTCTGTATACAACCGTTAAAGATCTTTACGGTTCAGGTAGCCAATAAGTAACAAGGATATACTACCCTGCATTTACATAGTTGTATCGCTTTGTTGCAAACATTACAAGCACTCTGGTGAGTAGCAAGTAAAATTAAACATGTCTGAGTCCCGGGCCGCAAGTCTCGCGCGCTTTCTTAATGACGTTTGGCGAGTTTACAAGCTTCCATATTTCTCACCTCGACTCCCCTCGCTATACGTACTTAATCTTAAGACAGGAATTTCCATGAACATTCATTTGCTATCTATACACTGGGCAGATAACTAATATAGACGACGCAGTCCAACTCAGGTTACTAAAACCAAAGATGGCTATGCAGCATGTCAACGTTTTAACTTGAGTCACTAGATTTATAACCAGAGAAATCACCAGACAATCTGTTTACAAAAGGCGCATTGTTTCTGTCTTCTGCTAGTATACTAAGTCACTGTCTGATTTATTTATTTAAGTGCTAAGTTCATACATGGTTGTGAATTGCCCATAGCCCTAGTTATTTGGCCAGCCATAACTATTTCAGTATACAAAAGCAGAAGTTAACATTGAGAAAGTTATTGTTTCACGTATGGAAAAGCCGATTTGAAGTAGGAGTCGTGTTGTATTTCAACTGTTGGGGAGCCGAACTTGTAGTAGTTGCAACCGCATGTATAGTAAACAGTTTCCGGTAGCCTTCGCCCCAAATGTACTTTTAGGTGGCCTTTGCCCCAAGTTTAAAAAATATTAACTTTGTAATTTGACTGTTTCTTTAAATGTTATATATTTATGTTTGCCTCGGCTGCGTCAGTATTATTGTTAGAGACACGTTTCTCTTAGCAGGGTTGTGGTGCGACTTAAGAATGTAGGCTTACACAGATTATTTTTTATAAACTGTCACTAAAATTACATTATTGCTTCCAAGAATCATAAGTAACATTCTTAAACTCTCAAACTCATTATTGCCTCAAGTTTACCTCATTGTTACCTCATTGTTAGCAACTTTTAACCTATTATTCTCACAGCTCCTACATTATTAAATTACGTAATATATTCACATAACATTATTACACATGGATACAATAATATAAACATATACAATGACTGTAATATACACTTTTTATATATTGTTAAATACACATATTACTTTAAGGCGGGCTGTTATTGAATTTATATATTATATAAATAGACTAAAATTATTTAAGTGTTAAAAATACTGCCTCAACATACTATATAGATGTGCTTTTTCAACTAAAAATTTAATCTAAATTTGCATAATTTTCAACTGACCATTTCTATTTCATCTTCACTTTCCATGAAAGCTCCCCTAGTTTGGGTGTCTGCTTCTGGTCTTCAAAACCTTTACAAGTGCAATTTCTTTGATTCTCAGCAAACATCTCTTACTTGTTAGACTTACCCTCCAATCATTAGTGACTTTACATTGAAAGACAATGTGAATTTCATCTTCCCTCTCCCCACATATAGGCCACATTTCAGGAATAACCTCCCCCTTCATTCCCCTCAGTTTCCAAACCCGTAATCGAAACCAGGCTAACCCTTCTCTTTCATTCTTTTTGCAAATTAAAATGTACTTTTTTTCTAGGTCATCTTTTAATTCTTTGTAGTAAGTCAGTGAGCTTATCTCCCTAACCTGGGCAAATAAAATTTTTCTATCATTCTAGATCTCACTTCCTTCCAAAAGTGTCTTTCAAAGTGTCCAATTTTAATCCAAAAGTCTCCTAACCCATTTTTAAATAACTGCTCTGTAATTTTCATCAACCAGCCATTTGGCATAATATTCAAATTTTGTTCTTGATATGTGAAGCATATTTTCACTATACAGTATCAGGTAACTCTTGGATCCGAAATAAATATTCCAGTACTCCAACGTTAGCCCTCTCACACTTACCATCCCTAGCTCTATTAAAGCTATTACATTTTCGGGACAGCTAGGGACTCCCAAAATTAATTTACAGAAACTTCTTAATATAAGGTTCATATTATGATGAGTCATTATCATATCATATACAGGGTGGGCCATTTAAGTTGAGACTGTGCAATATCTCCAAAACCAAGCGTTGTAGAAAGAAATGCCTTCAATAAAAGTTGCTTGGTATTATGAGGGAAAGTATTTATCATTAGTTTTGTTCGCAGAACGTCATGATGCTCATTTTAGGGTCAATTTAATTTCTTTAAAAGGGAACCTATATTTTGAATGTTGTTTTATCATTAGAAAAATGTTTATAAAAAGGTTTAGATTAGCTTTTGGAATATATAGATAAAACGCCTATACGGATAACTACATATATCAAAACAACAGGTGCAACTCCCTATCACACAAAGTTGCAGTTTTTAACAGTTTGACCCATAGATTGGTGAACATCCCTCTCACTAAAAAGGAATATAACTTAGAATACCAAGAAATTTTAAAAACAGCTAGAAAAAATGGTTACAAAACAGATATGGTGAATAGGTTAATCAAAAAATTCAAGCAACAAAAAATGATAAAAGAAAATACAAACCTCAAACCACACTAACAAAATCAGACATAAAAAAGTCACATTTCACCCGTGGGCACATAACAAATTCCAGAAAATTTCCCGAAAATAAATTCAGAATAAAATTTCTCATAAATGCACACCAAAAAGAAAAAATGCCAGCTCATAAAAAATCCGGGATTTATAGAATAGATTACAAGGATTGTGATCAAATCTATATTGGTCAAACTAAGCGTAAGATAGAAATAAGGCTTAAGGAACATTTTCGAAACATCAAATCCAGGGAAGAAGAAAAATCAGCAGTCGCAGCACATTTTTGGATAAAGGACATGAAATTGAGGACACAGTAACACTTGTCAAGCAGGCACAAAAACCTACTGAATTAAACATTTGGGAGAAAATATTTCTTTGGAAATTGCGTCCAAGGTTAATGAATTTCGACATCCCTATGGACAAAAATTTGATCACGAAACTTGTGGAACCACCACTATAGGGACAAAGAGACTTCTGTAACCATCAGAGGAAAGCCAAACCATTTGCAATCAGCTGACGATGAGAAGTGATTCCTCGAAATTAGTTCTGAGGTATTTAACCTATTTTAGTGAAATTGTATATTTGCAACCACTTCTATATATTATAAAAAAGTATTACAAAATAAAAAAATGTTGGTTCCCAGTTACGAAACGTAACTTGACCCTCAAATGACCATCCATGGATGGTCCAACAATTCATTGCACTCTTCGTACACAACCATTCAGAGTTTTCGTTGTTATTTACGTTGGTGTAAAAACAACTGTAAAGTGCTTTACACAAACGTTGTTTAGTTTTTATGAGGAGTGAGCACTTTATGGAAAAAATGTTTATGTAAACCGTAATTGGAATGGAGGGATTTTCTTAGAATCTTCGTCTTGCATCTTTGGAAGGCGCTGAACTTAATACCAAGTAGAGCACTTTGTTCTAGTTATGCTGTTCACAGACATACCTGTTTCTGTTTCTAAAAATATTTATACATTTTTTAGTTTAGAGGACCTCAAAGCGTGTATTTTCGGTAAACTTTCGGCATTGAATCTTTTTGTGGAACACAATACTTCGTATTATCTACTGTAGGTACTAGAAAGAAAAGAATACTAAGTTTTCAATAAATATTTATCGTTAGTACCAAATTAACATATAGTTTTTGATAAGACACCCTGCAGACAGATGTAGCAAAACAGAAGTTTGTGTGTGTGTGTGAGGGGGGCTGTTCGAGGAATCCTAACCTGCTCTGTGAATACTCGATTGAAATTAGAAAAGTTAATAACGCTACCGTAGTTATCCCTTACCAAGTATCATCAGTTTTGGAACACTCTGTATCAAAGCATTCCTCTTAAGTAGGCGGCGCCAAGGAAATACAAAAATAACAAGGCATTCTTTTGTTTAGGTGATTTTGCACTCTGCTGTATCTTCGCAAAGGTTCAGTGGACGGGGTGGGACTTTGCAAACTCAAACAAAATAGTGTCCCTTGGCCAAGACATTCAGATGTTTGCCAGATCTATTACAAAACCAGCTATGTCTGGAATGCATTTAAGTGCCAGAATATTTTATAACACGAATCGCGTGCTTGGCCTTAAAGCACATACCGAGCATGTCTTACAACTTGGTCATCACGTTTCTCTTTGCTAAAGTCAATAAAGCCAGAAAGGAATTCATATTTTCCTCGATTGTTAGTTGTCTTAGATCGATCTCTCGTTTCCAGGAAGGCAGGCGACGGTTTGCCTTAACGGAATGTAGGTGGGTAGGATTTTTCATTGCCCAGCAATCATTATTATATTATTTTTTTTTTTACTTTCAATACTACGTATAGTTAGTAGGGGAAATATTGTATTCCACCCAAAAATTCGATACCGAAATTTCACTGGAAACATATGTTTTGAGACCTCATGAATCCAAAAAAGCATTTTTGCAAACATGTCCGTGTGTGTGTGTGTGTGTGTGTGTGTGTGTGTGTGTGTCTGTGTCTGTGAGCAGCATAACTCAGAAACGAACAGTCGGATAAACACCAAACTTGGTATTTAGGTTCAGTATCTTCCAGAGATGCGACACGAAGGTTTTCAAGAAAATCCCCCCACCCCAGATTACCCTTTACATGGAACATTTTTCGAAAATTTTAATTTTCTCAAAAATGACTAACGATTTTGATTAAAATATCATATGTTTAAGATATTTTGTTGACAAATGAAATGTATATCTCAAATTTTCTAGGAATGTCTCCAAAAGTATTCTTCATTGTGAACGACTTTTGCATAACTGGTAAACCATAAGAGATAGACAAAATTTTACTACACAAAAAATGTAGATCGCTTTAAAATACACAATTTATGTCATATATATTTTTTGTTGTTGTTGAGTGAACCATTTTTGAGATATTGCTTGTTATTCCCTTAAACTTTCCAATACTTCTCAAATGGGAATTCGTTATTCTTTTCTTTATGTCCTGGACATGCAAAGAGAATGGAATACTGCACATAGGAACCAGCTCTTAAAATATTTGACTGTGGCTTAAAGCCTACCAATTCCCCTTGCATCTACAAGAAAACTAGCAATAACACTAACATCCCGATTAACATGAAGCATATGGAGAATTAGCGTTTGTAAAAATAGTTTGTACAAGAGTAGAGAAGGCCATGTGAGTGTAACATCAGATTTTTCTCTTAGCCTTCTTTGAATTTGATGACCCGTTTATTACTGTCTGTGTTGTGTACCTAAGGCAGAGAAATTGATTCCATATCTAGATTTCACGAAGCTGCAAAATGAACTAATGAACAAATCAAAAGTTCGTACTAAGTCGCATTTTAAGTTTGCAAGGTGAAGAATTTCACCCCACGTAAACTACCCTTTACATGGAACAGTCTGCTTTTTATTAATGTCTAAGGATATTGATTGGTTTGAGTTATTGGAATTGATGAACAATTATTGGGTATACAATTTATTCTTATGAGTTTATTTCTCTCTCTCTACTTAAATTTAATTGAGATAAACGTTTGCAGAAATAGTTATATTACTCATTCGTTATAGATACAAAGAGAACAGCGATAGTCAGTTTCAGAACTGACTGCTATGCGCTGCCTTAAGTTTAATTAAATTAGGTTTTATTCATGGATGCTCTTTAACTGCTATGGTACTTTGCGAACCATTCTATACTGCGCATGAAATACCTGTAATTTTGCTCAGAGGCTTGAGGTTCTTTATGTGCCGTAAGTCTACGACACGGGAACACCGGCTTTACTTATCTTCAAAGTGTTTGAACCGTGACCCCGGGAACTAGAGGCTAGCATGGTAACCTCTACACTACGGAGGACGACTGCCTTAAAATTCCATACTGTTTCCATGCAATCGCGAGAAACAACTGAATGTTGCTAGGAATTTAAAGAATGGCCAGATGCTGAACAATTCAAACCATTAATCAGGAATGTCGCGGAAATAGTTTATGCCACAAAAAGGTATTTAAAACAAATTGGTGTTTCAATAGGTCTGCATTTTTTGTCCAGTGCATTTTCGTTTATCCTTAACCTTACAGTTATACAAAATTATACAATCCTTAAGGACTTCATAGGCTATTCCCAGAAAATTCAAATCATACATTTTATTTGTCATGTAAATATCTTTAATATGTGGTATTTTAATGAAAATCATTAGAGCCATTTTTTAGAAAATAAAACATTTCAAAAAATGTTCCATGTAAAGGTTAGTTGGGGTGAGGGAATTTTCTTGAAAATGCCACATTTATGGAAGGTATTTAACCTAAATACCAAGTTAGGAATTTATCGACTTTTCGTTTTTAAGTTACGTTATTCACAGACACACCCATTTCCCCCACATAAAAACGGACCTTTTTCCAAATGCTTTTTTGGGTGGAATATAATACTTTCCCTGCTTACTATACGTAGTAGAGAAAGTAGTTACACTCTAGGTAATATAGAAACTGAACTCTTTTTAAAACCAGTTAACCCAATAGATTTCAAGAATATCAACTATAGTTTTAATTTAGTTACACCAGTGAAGAAAGCAGAAGTCCATAAAGAAGTCAAACAGAGCATATCCGGAGGAGGAATGGGTTTATGTTTTCACAGATGGATTGCTTATGGAAAACCGTGAATGTGCAGGTGCAGGCGTATACCAGGGACGCAATTTATATTTTGAGCCTTGGCAACCTGAATGTTGTAGTTGCCATCTGACGTTTCCAATGGAAAGTTTGACATTTGTTACCATAATCTACTTCAAACATTTTTTCAATAAAGCGTCATTTGGTTTGTTTACACTAACTTGAAGGTTGTGTGTCAACAAAAACATGGAATTAACTCGTGAAAATGTTCGTGCAATGATTTATTACGAGATTCGACGTCGATTATCAAGACAAGAGTGCATCGAACAACTAACTTTCACATTTGGCGACGAAACTCCATCCTTTGCCGCTGTGAAACGCTGGTACAACGAATTTAATCGTGGCCGCCGTTCGCTCAATGATGAAGTTCGTGAAGGTCGTCCAAAATCAGTTGTTGTGCCAGAAAACATTGATGCTGTGCAAAAACTAATAATGAAAGATCGTCATGCGACATATTGTGAGACTGAAGCAACCCTAGGCATTAGTTCCACCAACATATATAAAATATTGCAAGATTATTTAGTCTTGAAAAAGTTTTGCTCTCGTTGGATCCCACATAATTTGACGCAATCTCAAAAAGATGTTCGTGTCGATTGGTGTACAAAAATGCTCAAGAAATACAATGGCGGTGCCTCAGAAGACGTATATAAGATTGTAACAGGTGACGAATCATGGATCCATGCGTATGAGCCGGAACGTAAACAGCAGTCGACTGTGTGGGTGTTTCAAGATGAAGCAAATCCAACAAAAGTTGTTCGCACTCGAAGCACTTCGAAGCAAATGGTCACTTGCTTTTTCAGCAAAACTGGTCATGTGGCAACAGTGCCTTTAGAGGAACGTAAAACGGTCAATTCCAAATGGTACACAACCATTTGTTTGCCGGAAGTCTTCGGTGAAGTAAGGAAAACCAACAAGAACCGAGGGATCGTTCTTCATCAAGACAATGCGAGTGCACACACATCTCGTCTAACAACAGAGTATTTGAAGGCTCAAAAATCGAATTGATGGTCATCCGCCATATAGTCCTGATTTGGCACCCAATGACTTCTTTTTGTTCCCCTACATCAAGAATAAAATTGCGTGGACAACGATTTTCGTTGGTAGAAGAAGCCGTTGATGCCTTCAAAAACTATGTTTTGGAGGTGTCTCAAGAAGACTGGAATAAATGCTATCACAAATGGTTGAAACGGATGCAAAAGTGTATTGATCAAAGAGCTGAATATTTTGAAAAACAATAAAGCAGTTTTCAGTCAGAAATTACTTTGTTTTAATTATAAGCCTCAAAATATAAATAGTGCCCCTTGTATAGTAAGCTTTTTAAATGTTATGCTTCAGCTGGTAAATACAAAACAAACTTCGACGGGGTGGAAGCAGTAAATATGGCACTTTCGCAACTATGTGGACGGCTGGGTAAATTTAAGAAAGTTGTTATATTCCATCTCTGCAATGATCTCCCTTTAGAAGGCCTTGAAATTAGAAGTTGTATTTAAATACATGGAAAGGGAAAATAAATTACAATTCAATGTATTCCTTTCCAAGTCGACATAAAAGGAAATGAAAAAGCCGATCATTTGTCAAAAAAGGGAATTAATACATTAAATTGCAACACTCCACCTTTATTTTCCATTCTGCAAATCTAAATCTTGTTTCAAGGCAGAAAATTTTGAATAATCAATATTTTGGTTCACGAGGAAAGTGGGAAAAAGTGTTAATAAAAAGAAATTACTTGCCAGAATTATCACGAATTGAAACAGTAGTTGCATTTCGGAATTACGCAACACCTACGCCGCCTGAATATAGCTAAATCTCCAAATTGTACTTCAAAACATCATAATGACATGTTAGACAATGCAGTGTGCTTCAAAATCAATGGGACGAATCCAACGGGCAACTCTTCTGGGAAGACTTGTGGCAATTGTCCAAATGTTACAGAGCATTAGATTAAATAAATAACATATATCGTGAATTTTCTGCAAACAGACCGTGAAGTCCTATTCTTTCTCATTAAATTTTATACAGCTGGGAAACCATAAATAAAAGACAAAATATCATTACACAATAATGTAAATATCTTTAAAATGCACAATTTTTTTACGAAAAAAATTTAGTGGCATTAACTATTTCCGAGATATTCGCTGTTGTTTCTTTAAATTGTCCATACTTTGAGCAGTATACTTTCAATGTTTAGTGACATTCTTTTGTTTCTCATGAGCTCATGCAAAGAGTTTATAGTATCATGGTCGACATATTTTTATTTCAAGAAAGTCCCCCACCACAGACTATCCTTTCCATGGAAGATTTTTCGAAAATGTTCATTTT
The DNA here is from genome assembly GCA_030765065.1 of Deroplatys truncata. NCBI lineage: Eukaryota > Metazoa > Arthropoda > Insecta > Mantodea > Mantidae > Deroplatys > Deroplatys truncata. The sequence goes on from CM060985.1 coordinate 50,700,676, forward strand.
CTAAAAAATGAATCACGATTTTATTAAAATATCATATATTAAAGATATTTACATTACAAATAAAATGTATATCTTGAATTTTCTGGAAATAGAGTCTGAAGTCCACCTCATTTGGAAGAAATTTTGTATTACCTTGTATAATTGGCAAACGTTAAGGGATAAACGAAAATGTACTACACAAAAAAGGTAGATATCTTTAAAACACACAATTTATTTCAAATAAGTTTTTTTGCGGCATAAGCCATTTCTGAGATATCCGTTATTAAAGGTTCATGCTGTTCATTTCTTGATCGTTCCCTTAAGTCTGCCAACATTCAGTTGTTTCTCGCGATTGCATGGAATCAGAATGGAATTTTAAAGCCAACGTATATCATCCAGTTCTTAAACATTTGACTATCACAGTTCCATTTGTATGTATACAGAAATGTGTAACATAGTTATTTCTACAAAGGATTATTTGGATTAAAATGTAGTACACAGAAAAAGAACCTTTAGTAAGAATACTTTGTATACGCACTAATACACGATAGAGGGTAGAGGCAGTCATGTGAATGTATCACATCAGATTTTTTTCCATTTATATGCCACCTTTAACATCTAGGCCATATTGGCGGCTTTGCCTTTGGAACAATGGCAATATGTTCACTCGTTTACTGTTTGTGTTAATGTTTGGGTTACCACACGCATGCAAACACACATGTCATCCTCCGTGGACTAGTGGTACCGTGCTAGCCTCTAGTTCAAACCCGGCGGAGGGCGATGGATTTTTTCGGGCGTAAAAATCGTTAGCACGGCTTCCTTCGGAAGGGAAGTAAAGCCGGTGGTCCCGTGTCGTAGATTTACGGCACGTAAAAGAACCTCAAGCCTGATAAAGAGGCCTCTGAGCAAAATTACCGGTGTTTCACGCCCAATATAGAATGGGACGCTAAGAACCATAGTAGTTAAAGAGCGTCCATAAATAAAACTCAGTTTTAAGCAAACACACATTCGTACTTCCAGACTCTAGGGAGGATAAGGATTAATGCTGGCTAAAGAAAATTCCCCACCTTCCAACCGATAAATGAAGCCGGGACCTCTGGATATGGAGGCTAGCATGCTAACCAGTAGACCACAGAGACAGTCAGTTACGCCTTGTTTGTGCCCTTATAAATAGTCCTGACTGCACGCATTTTCTCCTATTTTTCCACACCGTGATTAGATTGCTGTGTTATATGTCTATGAATGTTCCACATAGGTTGTATCTTCTTCCTTTCGGCACATAGGCTTCTTCCTGCTATCCGGGTGATGTGATAGTTATAATTTTTCCCCGGGTAAAGAAGATAGTTGCTTCGTTTTGTTTCCCCCCCCCGGTTATTGGGAGGCAATTTGAAGGTTTGTTGCTGCTACGTATGGAAAGTCAGTTTGAAGGTGTTGGGGAGCCGAACTTGAGGTAGTTGCAACCGCACGTATGGTAAAAAGTTTCAGGTAGCCTTCGCCCCAAATGTACTTTCCGGGGGTCTTTGCCCCAAGTGTTTAAAAAAAATGGTAACTTTTTAATTTTGACTGTTTCTTTAAATATTATATATTTATGCTTGCCTCGGCCGCGTCAGTATTATTGTTAAAGACATGTTTCTCTTTGTAGGGTTGTGGTGTGACAAGAATGTAGGCTTACATAGATTATAATTTTACTTCACTCCATTTATTAATGCTTGACACGATTTAAATAACACTTCACTGATATAGACAGCTGTGAGACTTTTTTTATTAATTACTTGCACTTTTTAACGCTTAAAACTATTTTCATCGCACAGGAATATGTATTAAATTTCTCGAGGACGCATCTCGCGTCCGATTAGGAACACTGTCTACAACCAACACGTCCAGTTATGAGCACTGTCTGCAAGCAACTGACTTGATTTCTAGCGCCTAAATTTGTAAATTTCTCTATTTCAAGTCTCTGATTGGCTAATCCTAGACCAATAGAATACCTTCATTTAACTAAAGCTTTTTCTGGTTGTTGATTGGGTATTTTATAAACTGTCATAAAAATTATATTATTGTTGCTCCATTAATGACTAGTAGCATTATTACACTTTCTTACTCATTATTGCCTCAAGGTTACCTCATTGTTACCTCTTTGTTAGCAACTTTTAACCCATTATTCTCACAGCTCCTACATTATTAAAATACGTAATACATTCACATAACATTATTGAACATGTATACAATAATATAAACATATACAATGACTGTAATATACACTTTTTATATATTGTTACATACACATATTGCTTTAAGGCGGGCTGTTATTGAATTTATATATTATATAATTAGACTGAAATCAGTTAAGTGTTAATATTGCTTCAAGGGCAGCAACAAGCAGTGGGATGTAAATAATTATGTTACGAGTATTAAAAGGTTATAGTGACTTAGGTGGTATTTTATTTAGGTATTGTGTTACTGCATCTGTTCCCAAGCGATTGTTATTATCATTATTATTAATTTTTCATATTAATTCAGCTGAATGGTGTAAATTTTTTTAAGGTTTATAGTCGCTTTAACGTATTAGTCATATCGGGACTTTACAAGTTTTAAAATAAATATTTAGCAATAAAACAAGGAGGTTATTAATGAACATACTGGCAGTTTTGGGCCATTACAATGAAGTAGTATAAAATTGTGATACTATAATTAATCAACCTGATTGAGCATTATATACTTTCATATAAATTTATGCTTTTAAAAAGTTCAACTATCGTAGGGTACATCGAATGTTGAGTGCTGTTTATAAATCATTGGGTATCTGGTAGTGTTGTCTCTATTGATCGTATTGTGGACATTCCACGATTATGTGTTCCGTCGTTAACAGTATGTTACACTGGGGCAGATGGGTGGTTGGTACTTTGAAAGAATATAACTGTGAGTGATATTGGTATGGCACATTCTCAGTCGGGATATTAAAGCCTGATCTTGTCTGGAAAGAGAATTACTAGAAAGATGTGTCGAAAAACTCGATGTTATATCATGGAGTTTGCTTCTCGTGGAGTGAGTCAAGCCATCCAGTCTTGCATTGTTGTAGAGCTTGTTTTTAATGATTGAGATAACATCCTGGGCTGGTGTGGTTATACATGGGTCACTTAGTGGATGTTTAGTGGCTTCTTTTGCTGCCTGATCGGCCATTTCGCTGCCTTGTATTCCAATGTGGGATGGAATCCACACTAAAGACACTTGCTTCCCTTGCTTATTGGCTCTATGAAGTAGTGATTGAATTTCTTGTGTAAGAATATGGGCTGATGACAGGTTGTTTATTGGCAGTAGTGCACTTTTAAAATCTGAGTTTATAACAAATAACTTTGAGCATTGAGTATTCAAAATATAAATCACAGTTTGTTTAATTGCAAACAGTTCACCTGAGAAGATGGTATAAAAATCAGGAAGTCTGAATAACATAGTGTGGTCTGGATAATGAGGCAGTATTTTTAACACTTAAATGATTTTAGTCGAATTATATAATATATAAATTCAATAACAGCCCGCCTTAAAGCAATATGTGTATGTAAAAAAATATAAAAAGTGTATATTACAGTCATTGTATATGTTTATATTATTGTATACATGTGTAATAATGTTATGTCAATGTATTACGTAATTTAATAATTAATGTAGGAGCTGTGAGAAAAATAGGTTAAAAGTTGCTAACAATGAGGTAACCTTGGGGCAATAATGAATTAGAAAGTAATTAATACTATTGGTATTTTTGGAGCAACAATAATGTAATTTTTGAGACAGTTTAATAAATAGCCAATCAACAACCAGAAAAAGCTTTAGTTAAATGAGGTATTCTATTGGACTAGGATTAGCCAATCAGAAACTAAAATATAGCAAAATTTACAAATTCAGAAGTCGGTTAGTTGTAGACAGTGTTCCTAACCGGAGGCGAGATGCGTCCTCGAGAAACTTAATACGTATTCGGTGTGAGACAAAAACAGTTTACGTGTTAAAAAGTGCAAGTATTTAATAAAAAAATCTCACAGCTCTCTCTCGCTCTCTCTCTCTCTCTCTCTCTCTCTCTCTCTCTCTCTGTCGTGAAGTGTTATTTAAATAGTGTCAAGCATTAATAAAAGGAGTGAAGTAAAATTACAATCTGTGTAAGCCTACATTCTTAAGTAGCACCACACCTTGCTAAGACATTCATGTCTCTAAAAAAAGATATAAATACTGACGCAGCGGAGGCAAACATAAATATATAATATTTAAAGAAACTCAAAAATTACAAAGTTAATAATATTTTTAAACATTATTTTTTGGCAAAGGCCACCGGAAAGTACATTTGGGGCGAAGGCTACCGGAAACGTTTTACCATACGTGCGGTTGCAACTACTTCAAGTTCGGCTCCCCAACTATCGACATACAATATAACTCCTACAACAAAAATAAACTTATTCAATAAACAATAGCACAAACATTTCTATCATTACACTTTGATCCACTTTGCTGTATATTTTCCATATCTGTCATGTAATTTTCATTAAATAGTTGGCGATAAACTGAGGCATGCGTGTGTTCTTTGGTGATGATGTTCAGTTCTAAATTTATTTTAGGTGAAGTGATTGTCGAGGCGGAATAGCAAGAGAGGGGTTTGTTTGTGACACAGGAGGAAGTCGAATGTTGAGTTCTTGGCGATATTTGGAGACTCTCAGTGTATTTTGTGCTACACTTGAACCAGTCACACTTGGTTTGTATAAAGCACAGAATCCGTATCGTTTGGTGTGCTTAGGGATATGAGATCAATTCTACAAGATAGTAAGACAATATAAAGTAATTAAAATATATGACCGAGCGAGGTGTCCCCGCTTAACGTGTCCGACTCGCATTCGGCAGTTCCTGGGTTCGATTCCCGGCGAGCGCCTAATCTGAGCACATTTTTTCGTGGTTTCCTCGGGTCTGTAGGCGAATGCTGGGGTGGTTCCTCTTCTACCACGACTTTCTTGACCATCTTTTCTTTCATCATCATCATCCGTCTCAGGGTTGAAGGACCAGGGGAGGTTTTCGGCGACTGCTGATGGACCCGTCCTCTGTGAGCGGTTTCCCTTTAGGGATCCCGGCGGAGGGGGGGTCTGGGCTTGCGAGGAGGTTTGAACACCGTCTGATGCGTTCAATCTGGAGTCGTTAGGTACCCCGGCCAGGCTTGCACATGTCGTCTCCCGGATCTGTTCGACCTTGGGTCTTATCTCTCATCCCTCCCTCCCAGAGATCGCTTACGAAGCACAGAGGGCCACATTGACCTAAGGGCGGTGCTCTACCCGGTTTCGGGGGACCCTCTATGATATGCACCTTTAACATACATTTTAATGTTTGTTTAGGAAGTAATAGATAAAGCTAACGAAACCATGTGAGTACTTTTAGACATAAAAATGATATAATTATAAAAAATTCAGCAAAATCATTACATTTCAGTCCCCTAATAAAGATGTCTCAAACAGCCAACATGTGAATACGCTATAGTAAATCTGGCTGTGCAGCTAGCTGTTGCGAGAGGTCAGTCACCGTCATGTGACGTCACTCGCGCACGCGCATCTCGCCTGACCCACATTCTTATCATGCCTGAATCACTCCCGCATTTCATCCTCACTGTTGTGGGGCAAACCTGGGCAATTAGAAAGCTTAGATTTCAAAACGACGAATATTAGCTGTCCATTTGGGATAATGCGTTATTCTTTAATATTTAGGGACAAACAAGCTATGTTTTCTCTTCATCAGCGGCGGTATCATTATACAGGAAGATAATTTAAGAGCCTGCTTTTCCCCTGCCACACTGCACCGAAACACCATCGCCGACACTTCCAATCCTGAAAGAGATCGAACAGATGAAATATGAAGTGAAAGAGAATTGAGATGAAATGAAGGGACAGGAAATTCGGGGGATGTGAGAATCCTTCCCAGCATTCCCCTGGCGACCCGGGAAAGCCCCGAAAAAAACTCATGGGTCAGGATGGTCGGACACGGGAATCGAACCCAAGACTTCCCGAATGCGAGCTACAGAAGAAACCGCCTGAGATATCCCACTCGGTGTGTTTGAAGGGAGATTAATTGCTATTTTATCTGGCAGTAAATGTGTTTTATAGTGAAAGTCAATAAAATGAATGTTAAAAATCTGATGTGTTACACTTACACGACTTTATCTATCCGCTCTGCAAACTACGTAGTCTTACAAAAGCTTATTGTTCTATCTTCTTCATCTACTTGATGGGATACATTTGCATAAATGTTTTTATTACACATTTCCTTGCAGCTGTAGAGCAGTAAGTAAGCTTTAAGCGATAATAAATTATTTTAAAAGAGTCGCTATGTGATGCCTTTGAAGTTTCATTCTCTTTACATGACCATGATGGGGGGCAATAGCGACTTAGCGGTTGAAAATAGTATACCTAAAGTATTTGGCAATTCAAACCTATAATAAAGAATATCTCGGAAATGGTTAATGCCACAAAAAACTATTTGACATAAATTGTGTATTTAATTAGATCTAGTTTTTTTGTGTAGTAAGATTTTGTATATCTATTACGGTTTACCAATTTATACAAAAATCTTTTCAAATGAAGAGGACTTCAGAGGCTACTCCCAGAAAAATCAAGATATGCATTTTTTTATTTATCTAGCAAATAATATGGTATTTTAATCAAAATCGTTAAAGCCATTTATGAGGAAATAAAAAAATAACGAAAATATGTTCATGTAAAGGGAGTTTGACTGGGAGAATTTTGTTGAAAATCTTCGTTTCATGTCCTTGGAGGACCCTGAAGTTAAATACCAAGTTTTGTATTTAACGGACTTTTCATTTTTGGGTTACGCTGTTCACACACACGTGGACACATACACACGGCATGAACCTTTTTCTGAAAGTCCTTTTTTTTATTTAGGGACCTCAAAGCGTGTATTTCCAGTGAAATCCCGATATCGAATTGTTGGCGAAACACAATACTCCATCTTCTTACTACAAGTAAATGGAAGAGAAAGTACTAAAACAAAAAGTTTTAATCCTGCAAAGTGTTGCACACCACAATCCCATAAAGAAAGGTGTTACTTGAGTAAACTATAACTTGTTAAATCTGACGCACCCAATCGGCATGTCCGTGTTCTGCAGAGCTTCCATAACCTGACTCATTGCTTATTGCATGTTGTGTCACAGTTTGCCCCTCATTCCCCTTAGCAGACAAGACATTCAACTGAAAAGACACCGCATACCGCGAATACCTCCACCAGCTGTTATGACTAACACCACTTCTTGATGACTAATTTATTTGGGTCGAAGCAGAAGAGTTGCTGTGGAATTAGGTTTTACATTAACAAAATACACTTACAGCGACTTTGTTTTTACTTTCACTAGCAGTTACCTATTTTTAGCAAGTAGAGGAGGTATTGTATCTACCTAAAAGCTCGATATCGAGATTTTACCTGAAATACAAGAGTTCAGGTCCCTTGGGCCCAAAACAAAATTTTAGAAACGCCCTCATGTGTCTGTCTGTATATATCTGTGAGTAGCATAACACAAAAAAAGCTGATGTGTTAAACTCACATGACTTTCTCTACTCTTGTACAAACTATTTATACAAACGCTTATTCTCCATATGCTTCATGCTAATCGAGATAAACATTTGCATTTTCTTGTAGATGTAAGGGGAATATATATTTACAAGGGCAATTTAGAAATACAGCAGCCTTTAAGCACATACATATCTCTTAATAGCTGGTTGCTAGGTGCAGCACCATTCCCTATGCCACAGATTAATACTCTTTGCATATCAAAGACAAAAAATCTGATGTGTTACACTCACATGACTTTCTCTACTCTTGTACAAACTATTTTTACAAACGCTTATTCTCCATATGCTTCATGTTAATGGAGATATCAAGATGTCAATCTTATTGATAATTTTCTTGTAGATGCAAGGGGAATATGGTAGGTTTTAAGCGATAGTCAAATATTTTAACGCTAGTTGCTATGTGGCGCATTCCATTCTCTTTGCATGTCCAGGACATAAAAAAATGAATAACGAATTTGAGAAAAAGTATAAGTATTGGAAAATTTAAGGGAATAACAAGCAATATCTCACAAACGGTTCACTCAACAAAAGAAATGTATATGACATAAATTGTGTATTTTAACACGATCTACATTTTTCGTGTAGTAAAATTTTGTCTATCTCTTATGGTTTACCAGTTATGAAAAAGTCGTTCATAATGAAGAATACTTTTGGAGACATTCCCAGAAAATTCGAGATATACATTTTATTTGTCATGACAATATCTTAAACATATGATATTTTAATCAAAATCGTTAGAGCCGTTTTTGAGAAAATTAAAAGTTTCGAAAAATGTTCCATGTAAAGGGTAGTCTGGGGTGGGGGGATTTTCTTGAAAACCTTCGTGTCGCATCTCTGAAAGATACTGAACCTAAATAGCAAGTTTGGTGTTTATCCGACTCTTCGTTTTTGAGTTATGCTGTTCACAGACACACAGACACACAGACAGACACACAGACACACAGACACACAGACAGACAAACACACGGACATGTTTCCAAAAATGCTTTTTTTGGATTCAGTGAGTCTCAAAACATGTATTTCCGGTGAAATCTCGGTATCGAAATTTTGGGTGGAATACAATACTTCCCCTACTTACTATACGTAGTAGAGAAAGTAAAAATGAATAACGAATTCCCTTTTAAGAAAATAAGTATTGAAAAATTTAAGAGAATAACAAGCAATATCTCAAAAATGGTTCACTCAACAAAAAAAATGTATATGACATAAATTGTGTATTTTAACGCGATGTACATTTTTTGTGTAGTAAAATTTTCTCTATCTATTATGGTTTACCGGTTATGCAAAAGTCGTTCACAATGAAGAATACTTTTGGAGACATTCCCAGAAATTTCAAGATATACGTTTTAATTGTCATGAAAATATCTTAAACATATGATATTTTAATCAAAATCGTTAGAGCCGTTTTTGAGAAAATTAAAATTTTCGAAAATCTTCCATGTAAAGGGTGTCGTGGGGTGGGGGTATTTTCTAGAAAACCTTCGTGTCGCATCCCTGGAAGATACTGAACCTAAATACCAAGTTTGGTGTTTATCTGACTGTTCGTTTCTGAGTTATGCTGTTCACAGACAGACAGACACACAGACACACACACGGAGACATGTTTCCAAAAATGCTTTTTTTTTGGATTCAGGGGGTCTCAAAACATATATTTCCGGTGAAATCTCGGTATCGAATTTTTGGGTGGAATACAATACTTCCCCTGCTTACTATACGTAGTAGAGAAAGTAAAAATTTATGTTACATTCACATAACTTTCTCTACCCTCAATAGCTTATTACTCTTACGATTTTTTCTTGAGTATCTTTGTGTGGCATCTTTGGAAGATAATGAACTTAAATACAAAGTGTGGCAATTATCGAAATTTTAGTTTTTGAGTTATACCGTTCACTGTTAAGCACACACACGTGCCTTCGCACTCGGACACATGGACCTGTTTCTAAAAATGCTTTTTTTTTTATTAATGGTCCTCAAAGCATGTATTTCCGCATGTATCGACACGGAATTTTTTGATAGAATGCAATACTCCCTCTGCCTACTAGGTACGTGGTAGGGGAAGTAAAAGGGAATAGTCGATTAAATGCTAAACTTGATGTTTAAATGCAACATCTTTCAAGGACGCGATACTACCGTATTCAAGAAAAACCCCCAACCCAGCTACCCGTTAATGCCATATGTTTAAGATATTTACACAACTAATAAAGTCTAGGGGAGAGGTGGGCAGGTTGGCACATGGCTCTTATTTCAGCCCTTAGTCAACAGATTGCAGCAGAATGCAGGCATACTATTCTTTGTCTCCAATACACGTCCCACGGAAACGACAATCCTTTGGAGAAATTGTTGTTGTTCACCAATAGTACTGGGGATTAATTGATCTGCATCATTTTCCCTCTGGCTTCCCAAGTCTGCAAGTTATCACTTTTAAGGCCTTTGCATTTGACGAGATACTATTTGTTCAGGATGACATCTTGTGCACTTGGGTATAGGTAGGCATCCTATCTTGTAGAGGTGTTCTGCTTAGGCAATCGTGGCCAGTTTGCATCCTAAATAAGGCCACTGCAGTCTTCCTTGGCACTTTTTGCATATCAACTCTATCTTTAATATTCTTATAATCTTTATCTTTTAATTTATCTTCTTCATCAAGTCTCTACTGTCTTTTGAAATGCTGTTTAATGTTATATAATTGTTTATTTATTTCTATTTGATCTACAGGTTTTATTTGTTGTATTGCACCTTTCTTAGCTAATTGATCCGCATGTTCATTGCCCAAAAGTCCAACATGAGCTGGGATCCATTGTAGAGTGACATGATTTCTAGTTTCAACTGCTTTAATTAGGCTTTTTATTTCTTTAATAATTCTTGTTTTTTATTATTGTAATTTACTATTCCATCTATGGCTGATTTTGAGTCTGATAAGATGACTACTTTTTTATTTATGTGTGGTCTATATAAAATTGTAGAGAAATTGTAGTGGAAGCAAAACGTGAAGTTGTGTGTCCCGCAAGATTAGTAAATGTTCACTTCACAGAGAATGTTTTTTTTTCCATGGATTCTAAATATTAAATGGATTCTAAATATTAGGTTATATCACAAGTAATGTCGGTTTTTAAGTTTGGTGTTTCATAACATAGAACTGGTTTTCTTTGGTTCGCCAATGCTATATACTGCATGCCATGGCAAGTATTGCGTATATTGTAATAATGTGTCAGTCATCAGTTGTGAATACACAATCACAAAATGGAGGCTACAAAGTTTGATATTAATTCCTTCTAAAGCACTACTGGAAACAAGATTATAAGGCTGCTGCCGCGGAACGAAAAATATGTGAAGTGGAAGGAGAAAGTGTCGTTAGTGAGCGTGTGGCACAACGTGGTTCCAACGTTTCAGCACTGAAAAAGAAAACACTAAAGATTTATCACGTTCTAGAAGACCTAAATTTGGGATATTGAGAATACACGCAGAGTTTTAGAAAAAAAATCGCAAAAAAGTACTGGTAGATTGTCAGAAGAACTTGGTCCATCAAAAGATACCATACATCCCGTGATTAAGAACTGGAAAATCAAACAGAAGCCGTAGATCTGTATGTACCTCATGAATTGACACCTCAACAGGCTCAACGTAGAGTGGATATCTGTCGTCAGCTTATCGATAATCCCATGTATGACAGATTTATCAGGAGAATTGTCACATGTGATGAAAAATGGGTCTATTACCACAAACCCGACGCCTCAAAACAGGGGCTCAGTCCCCGTCAACCTGCCAAAGTCATGGTTAAAGAAGTCAGTTCGGCCCCAAAGTAATGCGTGTCTGGTGGAATTTTGTAGGAGTGATTCACTGGGAGTTTGTTCCAAACGGGTGTCCAGTCAATGCGGATCTTTATTCTCAACAACAGGAACGAGTTCATGAGACGGAAATACCCAGCATAAGTCAACCGAAATAGAGTTCTCTTGTAGCAGGATAATGCAACATCCCATACTGCAAACAACCATGACAAAAATTCAGGAGCTGGAAGGAGTCGAACTACTACCACACCCAGCATGTAGCCCTGACCTTACGCCTTCAGATTACCGCCTGTTTCGATCCATGGCCATTTCTTGCTTGGAAGAAATTTCGAAAACGTTGCAGCTGTGGAAGAGAGTCTCGCTTAATTCTTCACACCAAAAACCAGAGACTGGTACCGTCGCGGGATAATAAATCTCGCTCAAAGATGGCTAAAGGCCATAGAATCTGATGGTAGCTTAATTTCTTGTCAGAAAAGGTTCCAAATAAAGTTTTGCTTAAAAACAGACATTATTTATCAGACATCGTCGATATTGTGTTTAAAAATACTTTTAAATGACTTTATTCATTAGTATTTTAAGTATTTTAATTTCTTATTCTTGATCACTATATCAAGCTTCCATTAAAATAAATAGACCATGGGCAAGCTGGCACAATAAAAAGGGGTCAGGTTGGCACACTGTGCCAACCTGCCCCATTACCCAAGTAGCGTGTTTATTAGGATTATAATATAAGTTACACTACTTCAGATGTGAATATAATATGCACACAATTAAAATTGGCTCATTAATAGTAATTAATATTCTCTCACATGTTGATTAATCTTCCTGCCACCCTGCCAATATAAAGTCAGTATTCCAGGCAGCAAGGATCTGGCCATTCAACGAAAACATTTTCCGGGATATTGAGTCATATCTGCGTATGCAGCGGAAAGGCCTATTGTTGATAGTACCAGGGACTCCACACTAACGGCAGAAACTGAAAATGCGCAGTAACTGTCGAATTCCCTGTTCATGCTGTAAATATTATTCATCAAGTATTTTAGGAGAGGAGGCGGCGCCGTGGCGCTCGCCTCCCACCGAGGCGGCCCGGGTTCAATCCCAGGGACCTGCATGTGGGATTTGTGGTGGACGAAGCGGCGTCTGGGCGGGTTTTCTCCGGGTTCTCCGGTTTCCCCATTCCACCAACTACTCCATCATCACCTTTCCTGTCATCCATTTCACCAACATTTCGTTTCATCTACTTCCTTCATTCCATACCAGGCATCGGGCTGATCACCCATCCTGGATGCTCTGTCTGATCCATGAGTGTCTGCTCCTCGACGGGCCTCTGACCCCAGGCACCCGCTTGTAAGTCCTGGGGGGTGTAAGTCCTACATAAGAGGAGGGTAAACAGATAATGAATGAATGAATATTTTAGGAGAGGAACATCCTTCTAATGTTTCCTTTGAAGTGTTGAGGCTACTACAAAAGGCGGATATGAGAAAGTAAACAAATACCAGAAGGAAGCTGTCAACTTCCATTCTTACAGATTCTTCTGTAAAAAATGCCCTTAAAGAAAGGAAAGCAAAGAAGGACAATGACCAAGAGCATCAGAAGAAGTGGTCCCTTCTGCGAAAAGAATATAAATTCAAGAAGCAGCAACAAAGGAGGAGAGAAAGTGAAGACGACGACGACGACACTTTCTGCTTCTGCTTATGTTGATGAAGTCATACTGTACACGCCTACCAAATGAGACTTAGATTCAGTGTCTGGAGTGTAGATTGTGGGCATATGAAAGGCGCACTGATGGAAACAGACACTTTGTGTGTTTAAATTATTTTTCGGACATTTATGATTAATTTATGTACAATGTTTTGTTTTACGCTAGTAGTGTTGCTGTGAAGTCAATGTTGATTGCGTAGGATGAGTGACCGTTCTATCCAGTCAGTTTAATTCCGCTGAGTTCCGCTTGAAATACTGTGCATTCTTTGTTCAATCTTATCGCTCCAATGTGTATTTCTCTTATGTTTTCAGTAGCGACTATTGCTGCCCTAACGTGATTATCAGTTTTTGAACCATCCCTGTACATCCTATCTTTAGCCGTTCCTTCTATTCCTGTAAAGTCTGCACTTATATAATTGTCCTTCAAATTAATTCTTTTTTTATTTTCTTTCTTTCTTTTAGGGTTTTCTATCTTCTGTAATTCAGATATGACTGCGTCTATAGCTTGGCCATTTGAGAATAAACTTTGGATCTTACATCTTACTTTAAAGAGCAGTTAATAAGTTTCAAAAACGTTACCCGGTCATGTGTTTTTGCTAGGATAAATCTATAGTTAATTTTTCTGAAGTGCTCTTAATAACTTGATCATATTTGTTTTAGTAAATTATTTCAAACGTGCATTTTCTATTTAAATAACGCGTAGCCAACTTACTCACATCTTGTGCCATCTGCCTCCTAGTTGAGGCAAGTTGACTCACTATGCAGTGTTTTGAAAATTTCAAACATTTGACTTTAAGTGGGCGTAAACTAATGACGCAATTATTAATAGATACAGTTAAATAAATTTATAAAGCATGAGGCAGTGTTTTTAACACTAAAATGATTTCAGTCCAATTATATAAATATATAAATTCAATAACAGCCCGCCTTAAAGCAATATGTGTATGTAACAACATGTAAAAACTGTATATTACAATCATTGTATATGTTTATATTATTGTATCCATGTGTAATAATGTTATGTGAATGTATTACGTAATTTAATAATGTAGGAGCTGTAAGAAATAGGACAAAAGTTGCTAACAATGAGGTAACAATGAGGTAACCTTGAGGCAATAATGAGTTTGAGAGTTTAATAATATTACTTGTGATTCTTGGAAGCAATAATGTAAATTTTGAGACAATTTAAAAATAGCCAATCAACAACTAGAAAAAGCTTTAGTTAAATGAAGATATTCTATTGGATTAGGAATAGCCAATCAGAGACTTGAGATACAGAAATTTACACGTTTAGGCGGTTGAAATCAATTCAGTTGGTTGCAGACAAAGTTACTAACCAGACGCAAAAAGTGTCCTCAAGAACTTTAATACGTATTCGTGTGAGACGAAAATAGTTTTACGTGTTAAAAAGTGCAAGTAATTAATTAAAGAATCTCACAGCTCTCTGTATCAGTGAAGTGTTATTTAAATCGTATCAAGTATTAATAAAAGGAGTGAAGTAAAATTATAATCTGTGTAAGCATACATTCTTAGTCGCACCACAACCCTGCCAAGACATCCATGTCTCTAACAATAATACTGACGCAGCCGAGACAAACATAAATATATTTAAAGAAACTTTTAAACTACAAAGTTAATTTTTTTTAAACTTGGGGCAAAGGCCACCTGAAAGTACACTTGGGGCGAAGGGTACCGGAAACCGGGTACCATACGTGCGGTTGCAAACAAACTTCAAGTTCGGCTCCCAACAGTTGAAATATAATGCAACTCCTTCAATACAAACTACTTCAAATTGACGCCCAAAGCGTGATGCAAATAACGTAACAAATCAACTACTTCAAACTGGCGTCCATACGTGGGTCAGAAACAATTACCTACTTCAAACAGTACCATGTCAGGATTAGCTGAAATGTTCAAATAAAAAAAATCAAATATATAAAACTTAAAATTTGTGTCAACTTGCCCCCTCTCTATATATCTTGAATGCCTGCTAATTTTCTGTGAGGTGCTCTTCATTTTGAACGAATCTTGTATAATTTGGTATAACTGGTAAACTGTGGTACTCAAAATACATAGATATCATATAAATACACAATTTATGTTAACTACATGTTTTCCGAGATATTCACTGTTATTGGTTTGAGTGTTCAAACGCTTTATAGTTTTTTTGAAATGCCAAGTTGCCCTTTATTTGTTTATGGTGATCATGCAAAGAGTGGTATTTCAAAGCCAGTGTAGGCTGCAACCTCCTGTTATAATTACAACGCAATGTGTAACGACATCTGGATTAGCATGAGGTGATAGAAAAAATAAGCTTTTTAATAATTGCTTGTAGAAGAATTGATACAGAAGGTCGTCTGAATGAACACAACAGATTATTTCTTAAATCTTCTTTCCAGTATGACAAAGAAACGGCTTACTTACATACTTACCTTCGCTGATTAGTTCACGGTTCGGAAAGCAGTGGGCACTTTGTGGTAATAGTAATTCATAAAGCTCATCCTGAAGGGCCGCTAACATTTGAACACGCATTACCGCGAGATAGCAATGACGTATAAGACGCGTATGTGAGCATAGGCAATCAGGCCGTAGCGAGCCGCAGTGAAACCACGTGGTTGACCCGAGGTTAGATTAGTGTGTGTGTGTGTATATGAACTGGATTATAAAATGGGTGTATTAGTAACTGGGCATTTGCCACCTCTATCATCGCTATTCTCGCGTATTACCTAATATGGTTGGTAGTTTGCTCCGCGCATTATTAACAAGGAACAGCTTACTGACATAGGTATCGCGATAGTTTTACTATTTAAGAAAATAGGTATGGTTGAGAGCTTCTTTAAGCAGACACTTCTCCTCTTAAAGCCACTATTATATGCATTTTCCTTTCCTAAGTTACTATTATTTTACTATATTAATCAGAAGGTAGGTATGGAACTATTGCCCAAACAAAAAAGAAATAGAATGAATATTAAATTTATTTCATAGTGAAGTATTGGATTTTTACAAAGACTCCAAAGGAAGTTGTAAATTTTCAGAATTTTCGCTGCACTCGTTGTCATGCTGTGCATCAGTTACTTCTACAACACGTTCAAAAGACTCTTCTGAATCCGAATGGTCAGGTGCATACTTTCTCAGATTACGTAAGAAGTCGGTTTCTTGCTTGCATATAAGAAAGGTGTCACTTCTCATCAAACGTGGTGGGCTAGTTGCACATTCTGAAGATCTTGTTAACTTGGGGTGAACAACGTAAGTGACTTGGCGCTTCAGTTTTGTTGCTGTCTTAGAAGCTATCTCGAGCGGTGGCAGTGGGTTGCGGCTCTGTTTAGAATGAAGCATGGGTTCTCCTGTTGTTGAAGCCTTGTTGTAGCCCCGAGTTGCCAATGATGACGCAGTGGTGACCCCTCGTGATGGCTGATGGGCAGACCTGGCACTGTCATCCAAAGATGCCTTGGTTTTTCTGAAAGCTCGCATAGGTAGACGAAAGGACAATACCGCATCAGCGGACCTCGCTCGGACGCAGCCGGTGAAGCGCATTTGATTCCGACACGGTATCCTCAGCACAGCGTTGCTAAACTCAAAGCGTGGAATTCTCGATGTCATACTCAAATATTAACTGCCAAATTCTGTTGTATATCTGAAGAACGGCTATCATTATTTGTCATATGATAACCGACTAGATTTCAGTTATGTTTCAGGAAGGTTTTTGAAAGAGAGAAGGTATGAACTATGCATTTGTAAGCCCTTTATATAAAGTTTCTTAGCTTGTAGTACGTTCATTCATGTCTTAAATACAAGTAAACATACGAGAAATAAAAAACAAACACACATCAATAGTACCAATCGAGGAGATATAGTAGGCAAGTGACAAGCGTGTAAACATTTCCCGAAAGTACGTGGAATAATCAGAGATACATACTATTGGCAGTGGCCTTCTGAGAAAGTTTCAGAGTTTATGTTGGCTACAGTATTATTGTTCAAGAATTAAAAGCTTTAAAACAGAACATAGCATCATAACATATGAAGTTTTAGGATATTTTAATTATTTTTATCCCCACAATTGTACAATTTTGCATATTGATGTAGTTGTTATTGGTGGCGTTTATTTAAAGACGACTTGGAACCAAAAGTTAAATTAGTGTCTGATTTATACTTTGAAGCACCTAATATTTAAACAAGTATCAAGGAAGAAGGAAATAAACATACATTTAAATTTTCATATTACATTTTCTTACATGCTGTAATACAAAATGCTTTAGCTGGATCATAAGTAATAGGTTTACTCATTTTGACGGGTCAGGAAGGTTTATATAGTTCATATAGTTACTGAAATAATTGCATATTTTGAGTATTATGCTTTATACATCCAAAGTGATAATGATCCAAGTTACTATAGCTGCCACAATTACAGAGTGGAGAGTCTCGTTTAGAAATTTTATACCTCCCATCAATAAAAGCTAGTGTATATGCATTTTCCAGTCTCATTCTTGAAAACGGATGTTTTATTTACTAATCATAATGTATTTAAACCATAAAATAATAATTTTGTTGCTTTGGTTAACGATTGGATAGGTGCCGTAACTCTCCAGTGAAGATAAATTTCGTCTGTTACGAGCGCCACTCTAAAAGTTTTGAGAATGGGCAACAATGAGTAGTGGTAAGCCAAAGCAGCTTTTCCTAACTTCAGATTGAAGTTCAAACAGCAACATGTGCAAGTCTGGGCGCGCTCCAAAAGTGCGCATTGTCAGCACAGCTGGTGTATGTATAGCAGGAGTTGCTACGCTATACGCTAGGATGGATCTCAAGCGAGAGTATTTCCGTACTGAGTTCCTATGACTTTAAAGTCGGTTTAGGGGAGAGAGAACACCTTGAAAGACTGCATAGTGCATTTGGGGATCTTTGCCCTTCGCGATCTACCATTTATCGATGGTATGCAGTGCTTAGAAGAGGAAGGGATTCCCTCGAAGATAAAGATCGAGCAGGACGGTTGGCTACAGCAACAATGGATGAAAATGAGGTGAAAGCAGAGCGCATGTTGCAGGAAGATCATCATTGTACATATGGTCAGATTCAAGAAGCCCTAAATATTTGATCCGCAGCAGTGAAAACAATCCTGAAAGAAAAACATGAGAAGCTCTGCAGTCGCTGGATCCCCTATCACCTCTCAAATGAGCAGAAACAAGCACGTGTGCAACGGTGCCAGGAAATTATTGAAAAATTCAATGGAAGAAGATCCAAAAACATATTTAGCATTGTAACAGGTAACGAAAGCTGGATTTACCAGTACGATCCAGAACCTAAACGAAAGTCATCCACCTGTGTCTTCCCAGGAGAAGATTCCCCAACAAAAGTGAAGCGAACGAGAAATGTTGGCAGGAACATGATCTGTTCCTTCTTCTCAACAAGTGGCCACATTATGACGGTTCCGCTTGAGGGACAAAAGATGTTACTGCCAGGTGGTACATCACAAAATATCTGCCACAAGTGTTCCATGAACTGAGAAGAAAGCGTCCTAAGGTTGCTCTGCGTGGAATGCCTCTGCCCACACTACACAAGAAACAACCCAATTTCTGCAGGAGTCAGATATTTGTCCCATCCTCCCTACAGTCCAGATCTGGCCCCATGCGACGTTTTTCAATTCCCCAAAAAGCAAGAAAAATTTCGAGGTCTATTTGAGTCACCGGAAGCCGCAGCAGCTACGCAATGTATTTGCACTCTCCAAAGCAGAATGGCGTTCACCATTTCAAAAATGGTTTGAAAGGCTGAGATGGTGTATAGAATGCAATGGAGAATATTTTGAAAAGATGCAATGATCAGATTTACATTTTGAATATTTTAGTGCTTCCATTCTCAAAACTTTTGGAATGAACATAGGGAGAAACAAACGAATGGTGACAGCACCTCAAAAAAGACAAGGTACAGAAAAATTCAAACCAATAGCAACGAATATATCGGAAATGGCTAATGCCACAAAGGCATTAATTTAAATATGTTGTGTGTTTTGTGTGTCTATCTCTTATGGCTTACCACAAAAGCTATTCAAAATTCCTTCCGAATGAAGAGGACTCCACAAGGTATTCTTAGCAAATTCAAGTTGCAGTTTTATTAGGTACAAATATCTTAAATATATGGTATTTTAGTAAAAATCATTGAAGTCTTTTATTTGAGAAAAGAAAAACTAACGAAAATGTTTCCATGTAAAGGATAGTTTGAGGTGGGAATTTTCTTGAAAATCTTCGTATCGCATCCTCGGAAGAAGCTGAACTTAAATGCCAACTTTGATATATAGCTTAATTTTCGTTTTTGAGTTATGCGGTTCACTGACACATACACACATTCACAGACACCCACATACTAAAAATGCTGTTTTTTTACTTTCTCTACTATGTATAGTAAGTAGGGGAAGTATTGCATTCCACCCAAAAAAACTGATGCCGACATTTCACCGGAAATACATGTTTAGGCCCCCCGAACCCCAAAAAGGGGTCCGTGTGTGTGTCAGTGAACAGATTAATTCAAAAACGGATACATACCAAACTTGGTGTTTAGGTTCAATATCTTTCAAAGATGCGACAGGAAGTTTTTCAAGAAACTGCCCAGATCAGATTACCCTTTACATAACATTTTTTCCAAAATTTTGATTTGCTGAAAAATGGCTCTAACGATTTTGATTAAAATATCATATGTTTAAGATATTTTCATGGCAAATGAAATGTATATCTTGAATTTTCTGGGAATGTCCCCAAAAGTCCTCTTCATTGTGAATGGTTTTTGCATAACTGGTAAACCGTAAAAGATAGATATAAATGTAGATCTCGTTTAAACACACAATTTATGTAATATACATCTTTTTTTGTCGAGCGAACCATTTCCGAATATTTATTGTTATTTGTTTGAATTTTCCAGTATTACACTTTTTCCAAATGGGAATTTGTTATTCTTTTTTACTTTCTCTACTACGTATAGTAAGTAGGGGAAGTATTGTATACCACCCAAAAAATTTGATACCGAGATTTCACCGGAAATATATGTTTTGAGACCTCCTGAATCCAAAAAATCTGATGTGTTACACTCACATGACTTTCTCTACTCTTGTACAATCTATTTTTACAAACGCCTATTCTCCATATGCTTTATGTTAATCGAGATATCAAGATGTCAATCTTATTGCTAATTTTCTTGTAGATGCAAGGGGAATATGGTAGCTTTTAAGCGATGGTCAAATATTTTAACGCTGGTTGCTATGCGGCGCATTCCATTCTCTTTGCAAGTCCAGGACATAAAAAAATGAATAACGAATTTGAGAAAAAGTATAGTATTGGAAAATTTAAGGGAATAACAAGCAATATCTCGAAAACGGTTCACTCAACAAAAGAAATGTATATGACATAAGTTGTGTATTTTAACGCGATCTACATTTTTTGTGTAGTAAAATTTTGTCTATCTCTTATGGTTTACCAGCTATGCAAAAGTCGTTCACAATGAAGAATACTTTTGGTGACATTCCCAGAAAATTCGAGATATACATTTTATTTGTCATGACAATATCTTAAACATATGATATTTTAACCAAAATCGTTAGAGCCATTTTTGAGAAAATTAAAATTTTCGAAAAATGTTCCATGTAAAGGGTAGTCTGGGGTGTGGGGATTTTCTTGAAAACCTTCGTGTCGCATCTCTGGAAGATACTGAACCTAAATACCAAGTTTGGGGTTTATCCGACTGTTCGTTTTTGAGTTATGCTGTTCACAGACACACACACAGACACACACACAGACACACACACACACAGACACACACACAGACACACACGGACATGTTTCCAAAAATGCTTTTTTTGGATTCAGGAGGTCTCAAAACATGTATTTCCGGTGAAATCTCGGTATCGAATTTTTGGGTGGAATGCAATACTTCCCCTACTTACTATACGTAGTAGAGAAAGTAAAAAAGCATTTTTGGAAACATGTCCGTGTGTGTGTCTGTGTGTCTGTGAACAGCATAACTCAGAAACGAACAGTCGGATAAACACCAAACTTGGTATTTAGGTTCAGTATCTTCCAGAAATGCGACACAAAGGTTTTCAAGAAAATCCCCCCACCCCAGATTACCCTTTATATGGACCATTTTTCGAAAAGTTTAATTTTTTCAAAAATGGCTCTAACGATTTTGATTAAAATATCATATGTTTAAGATATATTCATCATAAATAAAATGTATATCTTGAATTTTCTGGGAATGTCTCCAAAAGTATTCTTCATTGTGAACGACGTTTGCATAACTGGTAAACCATAAGAGATAGACAAACGTTTACTACACAAAAATGTAGATCGCGTTAAAATACACAATTTATCTCATATACATTATTTTTGTTGAGTGAACCATTTTCAAGATATTGCTTGTTATTCCATTAAATTTTCCAATACTTATACTTTTTCTGAAATGGGAATTCGTTATTCATTTTTTTCTTTGTCCTGGTAATGCAAAGAGAATGAAATACTCTATATAGCAACCAGCTCTTAAAATATTTGACTATCGCTTAAAACCTACCAATTCCCCTTGCATCTACAAGAAAATTAGCAATAGGATTAATATTTCGATATCTCGATTAACATGAAGCATATGGAGAATAAGCGTTTGTAAAAATAGTTTGTGCAAGAGGGAGGTCATGTTAGTGCAACACATCAGATTTTTTATTCAGGGGAGCTAAAAACTTGTATTTCCGGTGAAATCCCGTTATCGAACTTTTGGGAGAAATACAATACTTCTTTCACCTTTTGTAAGTAGGCACTAGAGAAATTACTTAAGACAAAAGAAATACAAAAAGATGTTCTTTGTGAGGAAAGTAATATTCGAGCCTCTTTGTTAAAGATTTATGAAAGGGCAAACTTGGAACAAGCACACGCCCTTTGCTATAAGGAAATATAAACCAACGAAATGCAAACGGAAAAGGCTAAACAAAAGACTGATGCCATCCTTACAGATACAGAAAGCATATTTCGTTCTCCCTGTCCTTTTGCTATTATTTACACCCGTGTTTCATCTTGCTTGTATCTGAAATGTTAATTATGGAAGTCTTTTGTGTTGTTGACCTCAATAACCCTCCCAAAAACAGGAAAAAGGAGGCAACTTTAGTAGCAGTTCTACCCCAAAACTCAGCGTGAGTCCCATGATAATTGGCAAGATGGGGGAGGAATATAGGGGAGGCAGACACATCGTGATCAGCTGCTTTCGAAATGAATCATTGCGTATGAGATAAAAAACTGATTCAGTAACTTAAACAGTAGTTAGATAATTCTCTGGATGTTTTTGGACGAAAATATTTTACATTTTTAATTAAGTTCAAATTGTGAATTATTTATTTCTTCCCAAATCTGGTTGAAGGTAATTTCCACTCTTTAAGGATGCACATCTATGAAATAAAATAAAAAAATTCTACTATGATATATTCACACGACATTCTCTTCCCTCTATATTTTTATTGGGTATACAAAATATTCTTACTAAAGCTTATTTTTCTATCTACTACATTTTAATCAAAAGAAGTTCGACAGGAACCCAGTCGGGTGAAGCCGATACTGATGTGGCATACGACTACGAGGGGGTTATGCTTACGCGTGCTGTGCCTGAGGGACAAACCGTCAACAGTGACTATTATTGCCGATTTCTGGAGCGACATCTTCGTCCGGCTATGCGGCACAAACGTCCACGTTTATTGCGAGACGATCACCCCTTAGTGTTGCATGACAACGCACGTTGTCATGTCGCAAACAATGTCCAACTCTTATTGCAACGGTGGCATTGGGAGGTTTTGGAACATCCTCCGTACTCACCAGACATGTGTCTTTGTGACTTTGACCTGTTTCCGAAGTTGAAGGAACCCCTCCGAGTCCGCCGATTTCCTGACGTGGCATCTGTAGTCCGCGCAATAGGGCGCTCCGTCGCAGTCATCAACAGAGATCGCCTTGCCAACGGTCCCCAACGGCTGCCCTCCATTTGGCAAAAGGTCAGGGACTTTGCGGGTGACTACATTGAAGAAATGTAATGCAATTGTACTTGTGAGTTCAATAAATATTGTGTTTTATCAATGTTGCCACTACTTTATTTACAGCCCTCGTATAAAAGATGAAAGCAGAGATCCCGAAGGACCACCAGATCCGGATGAGGATAAGAGTAAGCACCGTGGACGGTGTCCCTAACGTTTACAGAAATAATGCATCCACCTCCACCCGACCACACCCACGAGCCCCTAATCCCCAGCGCCACCCCCCCCCGCTGGGACACACTTCGGAGGCGGGTCTCAAATAGGCAATCATGACCGACGCCAGGAAAGAAACATCTACAAACCACATCCACCGCCCAGCCGCAACCCGTCGAACACTGTCGGCTGGTTCTACTATCCCGAAACAGATGGCAATGGTTACAGGAAATGAGGGACAGGAAAGCGGTAGAAGAGGAACCACCTCAACATTCGCCTGCCGACCTAGGAAAGCCTCGAAAAACCCATGGGTCAAAGTAGGAGGTCGCCGGGGATCGAACCCTGGACATGTCGAATGCGAGTCGCATACATTATTGAGGCGCCTCGTCGCTCAAGAGGGAAGGGGCACTACACCCTTTTCTGGGACTACCTCAGAGAGGTTTCTCACCAACTACCCATTCATCAGCTGTTTGTGTATTATCAGCCGGTGTATTGCTTCGTTAAATAATTTATTTCCAACTCAAATTTTTACTCCTTCATAAAACAATAAAGACTTTCCTGTCATTATGGTCCATAATTCTCATCATTCTTTTATTCTGGGCATAATTATTTTCCAAAATACTTTCACCAAGTATTAGCAAGTACTTCTTTCAAGCCATTCTTAAATAATTCATTAATTTTTCCCTCTCTTCCTTCGTTGTGTAATATCACAACACTAAGAAAACTGACCAAATGTTTATGCTCATATCCAGGGCATAGCATACAGTCAGCTGCAGCCTGATACATTAATTTGCTTATCGTCTCTCCAAGTGTGCTATAATTATTTCCGCACATCCTATCTTCCAAAACAAAGGAAACAGACGTTATTCGCTAATATTTCCTTTCTTGAAGCTAGATAACTGTCACTCCTCGCCACATGTCCTTTAGCAGGTTCAGACATGTTGCGATCAAACAGGATGTCCTGTATTTGGATGCGGTTCCTTGAATAAAGAACACAAGGTAGTATAATACCTCTTTCACTTCTTTCCCCTCTCATTCATATATGATTCACACTTCACCTCGGATCTCCAGCTCTCAAAATTATGATTTCTTTATTAAGATGGATGGGAATTTCATGTGAAAAAAAATTCTGGTTACAATCATGATTTTCTGCAGACATGTCTCTTCCACAAACTATGCTTGCCAAAGCTTATTTTTCTATTTCATGTGAATTAAGTGAAAAACTTTATGTTACAATCACATTATTTTCTGCAGCCACTTTCGTTTACTATTATATTTCTTCCACAAATTATTCTTATCGGAGCTTATTCCTATATCTACTTCTATCTAGTTTCATTAAATGAAAACATTTCTGATGTGTTACAATCACATGCTTTTCTGCAGCCATTGTCGTTTACTATTATATCTCTTCCACAAACCGTTCTTACCAGAGCTTATTACTTTCTCTACTACGTATAGCAAGTAGGGAAATTATTGTATTCCACCCAAAAAATTCGATGTACGGATTTCACAGGATATACATGTTTTGAGGCCCCCTGAATAAAAAAAACCATTTTTATTAAAAGTTCCGTGTGTGTGTGTGTGTGTGTGTCTGTGAACAGCATAACTCAAAAACGAAAAGTTGGATCAATATCAAACTTGGTATTTAAGTTCAGTACCTACCAAAGATGGGACACAAATATTTTAAAGAAAATTCCCCCACCCCAAACTACCGTTTACATGGAAGATTTTTCGAAAATTTTAATTTTCTAAACGATTTTGATTAAAATACCATATATTAGAGATATTTACATGACAAATCAACTATATATCTTTAATTTTTTGGGAATAGCCTGTGAAGTCCACTTCAATTGGGAGAAATTTTGTATAATCTTGTATAACTGGTAAACGCTACGCGACAGACGAAAACGTACTATACAAAAAATGTAGATCTCTTTAAAACACACAATTTATTTAATAGGTTTTTTTTTCGGCATAAGCATTCCTGAAATATCCGTTATTAAAGGTTCGAATTGTTCAATACTTATCTTTCTTTTAAAGTCTCATCGATTCTCAGTTGTTTCTCGCGATGTCATGGAAACAGAATGGAATTTAAGGCCAGCATATAGCGTCGGTCTTAAATATTTGACTATCACGGTTCTCTTTGTATATATAGCGAAATGTGTAATGTACCTATTTCTGCAAAGGTTTATTTGGATTAAAACGTAGTAGATTGAAAAATAACATTTAGTAAGAATAGTTTGTATACCCACCAATAAAGATAGAGGCTAGGGACGGTCATATGAATGTGTCACATCAGAAACTTTTTCTATCTACTTCATGTAAATTAATGTACAAGTTTGCAGAAATTGTATCATTACACCTTCCTTTGCAGGTACAAAAGCTGAGGCGATAGATCTTTATATGCTGGCATTGAAATGCCATATTCTTTCCATTACATCCCAAGAAACAATTGAACAGTGACAGTGCTTTAAAAAAGCATTGGAAAATTCAAACCAATAACCAAAAATATATTGTAAATGGCTGTTGCCATTAAAACGTATTTTAAACATACTGTGTCTGGGGATTCAGATGGATAATTCTTGTATAACGACGTTTCTGTATGCGGATGATCAAGAAATTATAGCTAGTGACGAATATGATGTTGACTAAATGGTGAGGAAACTGGAGGAGGAGTTTAAGGAATGGGTTCTCAACATGAACATGGTAAAAACAGAATACCTGAGAGTAGGAGAAGGACGAGAAGAGTTGTGCAGCAGTATTCAAAAAGAAGGAACAGACTTTAAATCTTTATTTCTAATGAACGACAATAGATGGCGACACACGCGATACATCACTGAATAGAAAAAAGTTCAAAATTTTATTTTATGTGTTCAAAATGAGCACCATTTGTTATGCGGACGACCAGTGCTTTTCCGTTTGCATACGCAACCATCTCCTACGAATTGATTGTATCAATTGTAAATTTTTTGTGACGAGACGGCTCGTTGTTGAACTTACTACGAAATGCACGCCGCAATGAAACATTGGATTCACTCTTTGCATAATGCAGCACACAAAACGGCTTTTCCTGTGGCATTGCCATTTTCTCGTAAACAAACAGCGCCGCTGTAGGCACTGAGTGGAACTAATAGGTTGGGTTTAAAACTTCGAACCTTCCTCCATTCAGTGATGTGTCGTATGTGACGGTATCTATTATCGATCATTAAAAATGAGTATTTAAAATCTGTTCCTTCTTTTTGAATAAACCTGTATATTCGGAACATCAGGGAATGTAATGAATTGATATAATCTGTGAAGCATTATGTCGGCAGAGGTAACAACAAGGAAAGACTTTCACAATCGAGCACAACAAGGTTAGAAAGCTATTTATCTTTTAAATAGGTTATTATGGTCGAACAGAATGAATATTAACACAAAGATGAGGATATGCAGTGCCGTGGTAGAAACGACACTATTTTATGGGTCTGAATACTGGCATCTATCGGGGAAAGGTTGAGACAGTGGAAATGTACCTCCTAAGGAGAGCATGTAGGATCTCTAAATTACATGTGACAAATGCACAAATTCGAAGACGAACCAAAAGGATTTTTATAAGTGATGAGGGCATACAAACTAGGTAGTTATTATCGTATGGTCATGTGAAAAGAATAGAAGAGGAAAGGTGGCCGAAAAGTGGAGCAAATTACAATCCAAGAAATAGAAGGAGAAGAGGAAGACCTGCTATGCAATGGAGAATTAGAAGGGCTATGCTCGAAATTGGAGAAGATAACAAAAATAAAATAAACTAAACTAGATTAACTCTTAGGTTGATCCGCGGCAAAACAAACCCACGTGGTCAGTGCACCGTGGTGCAACACGGTAGCAATGCGTCCAGGAAAGTAGTCCTATGCTAATCTCTGAATTTTAGAATGAATTTATTCTTAAATAGTATAATATTCTATACAAATATCTAAAGTTTTATTTAACGCTGATTTACACCATAAAACAGAGCTACAAGTCCCATGACGCAATTCGTATGAGTCACCTGGCATCCGGGTAGGCGCAGAATATTGTTTACAGCCAGAAACCAGCAGTTATGTTTAGTATCATGGAGGACGGTGAATTTGCTCTTGTGTTTTCGTCGAATTACGTAAAACATTAGCCGCGCAAATCATTTACTAGTGGTGAAAAAACAGTAGTGTTGAATCTTTATTATAAGTTATGTGAGAAATATCCAACACTTTTCGCGAAAGAAATGATGAGATTAACTTCTGAGTTCACCGGTGTTTCGAGTACAAGTATAAACAGTACTTGTGCAGAAAAATCTGAAACGTCAAAAGTGGTTACACCCGGGGTGGGGGGGGGTGAAAGCACGCGATGCAAGAATGTAGTGATTTTGAGAAGAATGCAATTCGCGTAACAGTGCACAATTTCTTTTTTAAAATGAGCCACCAACAGTTAATAACGTGCCGCTTCCAGAGAGCGAATAAATTAAGTTATCGCATACCTGTTACTTTATTTTTCGCTCATTTAATTTAGAATTAATTATTATATGCGCAAACGTTTGTTTTGTTGCAACTATCAATCTTATCACCTTTAACCCTTAACAGAATATGCTAGTCACCGTTTCAGTTGTCGAAATAAGGACTCTGTTCCTTTTTGTACGTGCCGCTTGTACTGGCCACATGGTCTGAAAGTGTGACAGTATTTCTAGTGCGTATGGCGGAAGGATACATTATAGCGGTGCACTGGTCACCTGGGGTATGTTTTGACGCGGATCAACCTTAAAAGTGAATACAGAGTAGTATATAGCTTTACATGTTTTGTGTAGTAAGTTTTTGCCTTTCTCTAATGACTTTACCAGTTAAGATATAAAACTGTAAAAAATTATACCGAAAAAATAGGATATCGCACAGTAATTCCAGAAAACTGAAGCTGTTACATTATCGGGCATGTAAACATCTCAAACATATGGTATCTGACCACATTTTTGGAACCATTTTTGACGAAATCAAAAATAACGAAGATTTCCCATGTATAGGGAAGTTTGGGATGGGGGTGTTCTTGAAAATCTTCAGGATATAACCTTGGAAGATGCTGAACTGAAATGCCAAGTTAAATATTTATCTTACTTTTCGTTTTTGACATACGATTTCACACACACACACACAAGTACATTTTTTCTAAAATGTTTTTTCCAGGTTTTCCTCAGTCCTCACGATTGGCATATGCGAGAGAGATACCTTAAATTTACGCTGGAACGTATTTCTTCCAAATTTCCGTTCCCAATTATCATTTCATGTATCATCAATATCCACCGCCTGTGGTGCCGTGTGTAGTAAGAAAGGGCGTTAAATACTGAAAATGGAGGTATTATGTAGTTTGACAACATTCAATAGAATTTGTAAAACTGAATCTGTGTGCTGGGGAACTCAGTAAAGTCAAGAAAATGTATAAACGTACAAAAATAGCTGTTACAGCATTGGACAAATGAAAGCGAATAACGCCTGTTTCGCGAATAGCGAAATATAACATAATATAACTCATCTTCAGAAAGATTAATTATTACTGGCAAGTCCTGGTGCTGGTCCAGCAATCCTTTGTGAGGATGCTGAAAGGGAAGGGAATTAATAGGCCACCCCAGTAAAGTGCTGGACGAAACAACAATAAAAGAAGAGACAGTAAAAGGGGAGTGGGGGAACGACTAAGAAGCTGTAACCGTTTAATCCGAACTTTACGCTAAAAAATACGAAGGAATTTGATCGCACCTCAAGTCTGTTTAATTGGCTCATAAAGTTGCAGGAAAAAATCAGTGGCGGTTTTTGTTGATGGTACAATAGATTTATAAGCATATTCTAACCCAATAAGATTTCTGATTTTAATTCTATCGTCTTATTTGTTGAAAAGCTTAAGTTATTTTATACTCTAATACGGATACTGGCAGTTGTTTTATTGTGGGCAGAGAGGAATGACTTTAATATTAAAAAGTCTGACTTTCACATGACTTTCATATGACTTTCTCTACCTATTATAATTTATTACGTTCTCTACTACGTATAGTAAGTAGGGGAAGTATTGCATCCTACCCAAAAATCCGTTACCGAAATTTCATCGGAAATACATGTTTTAGGCCCCCTGAATCCAAAAAAAGCACTTTTAGGAAAAGGTCCGTGTGTGTGTGTGTGTGTCTGTGAACAGCATAACTCAAAAACGGATACATATCAAACTTGGTATTTAGGTTCAGTACATTTCAAGATGCGACACGAAGATTTTCAAGAAAATCTCCCACCCCAAACTACCCTACACATGTGACGCTTTTCGAAAACTCTAACGATTTTCTCAAAAACGGTTCTACGATTTTGTTTAAAATATTATATATTTAAGACATTTTCATGACAAATGAAATGTATACCTTGATACAAAGAGAACAGCGATAGTCAAATGTTTAAGAACTGGACGCTATATGCTGGCCTTAAAATTCCATACTGTTTCCATGCATTCGCGAGAAGCAACTGAATGTTGAAAGGACTTTAAAGAATGACCCAATAATGTACAATTCTGAACGTTAATAAAGGATATCTCGGAAATGGCTAATGCCACATAAAAGTTATTTGAAATAAATTGTGTGTTTTTAAAGATATCTACAGTTCTTGTGAAGTACGTTTTCATCTATCACTTAATGTTTACTAGTTACACAAGATCATATAAAGTTCCTTCCGAATCAAGAGGACTTCATAGACTATTCCCAGAAAATTCAAGATAAACATTGTATTATTCATGTAAACATTTATAATATGTGGTATTTTAATAAAAATAGTTAGAGCCATTTTTAGAAAATAAAGCTTTTGAAAAATATTCCAAACAAAGGATAGTTTGTGGTGGGGGGGATTTTCTTGAAAATCTTCGTATCACATCTTCAGAAGGTACTGAATCTAAATCTCATGTTTGGTGTTTATCCGACTTCTCGTTTTTGAGTTACGCTGTTTAAAGACACACACGCATCTTTTTTCTAAAAATGCTTTTTTTGATTCAGGGAGCCTCAAAACTTGTATTTCTGGTGAAATCTCGGTATCGAATTTTTTGGTGGAATGGAATACCTTCTCGATCTACTATGTACGTGGTAGAGGGAGAGTAAAAATAGAAGGCAGCAAAGTTTGGTGTTGTTAATTCTGTTATACGAGAGTTCTCAGCTATAGAAGCATGGTAAATGCCGACCTCAACGATCCGCCACTGCAGCATGTGCTCTTTAAGCTGATGCTGACTCCAGGTCAATCATACTAAAGGAAAAAGAACGCCGCTCAGGATTTTTATGGTTTTATACTATAGCTCAGAGAGAAATTATAGGGGCAAGCTAGATGGGCGAATTTCCTGAAATTAACGAGCAATTTGGGCACATTTCGCTTTACTTTATTATGGTCGTGAAGGGTATTGTCGCAGCGATTGGGATGAGAGATCACAGAGGTCAGATTTTTCTCGGTAGCAGACGTTACCTTTCGCACCTTCACACAATGGGTGGTCCGCGGCTTCCTTTTGAGTCCTTCGCGGTAGCGGATTAAGGTAACTGCCTCTCTGACAGTTTGCAAATTAACTGATTTAATAAAATAAGAGAAGACTTGGATTTCATTATTCTCTCTCGCGTTAATTTCGTCACGGTCTTTTCTAGTAATGCATTCGACCCAAAAATGCGATATCGAGTTTTCACCCGAAATACGGGTTGTGAGATATCTTGGATCCCCAACACAAGAAGCGTTTTTAAAAGTGTTTGTGTGTAATTATCTTGTGTATGTATTTGTGTAGCTATATGTTCAAGCCTAAATTCAGCGCCTTTCAAGGATGAAATGTAAATATTTTTAAAGTGTTCGGAGCCCAAATAAGCTTCTTCTCCTTCTTTTTCATTGGACAATTTGCAAAACTGCGGCGGTACAATGGGAGGTACTGTGCGCCAGTTTGGCGGCACGGAACAGTCCCGGGTTCGATGCTAGTTCATGGACTTGCATGGATCTTGTACCTAGGGTTGGTAGTTAATACGACTGATTCATTTTCCTTCCCGTTTATTTCCCGTCACCGTTTTAAAATCTGACTCCTGATATTACCTCGCCACATACACACACGCATTTCTTTACTGCTGTGCTTCATACCATCGCCCCTATCCACCAGCACTCACACTTGTTTTCAGAACAATCCTCAAGGAAATACCACGAAGAAGCAGTGTTTTATAAACTCTTCTGTTTCTTTATTTCAAATTTCCTATTTCTCCATTTCACTATCACATGATTTCTAACTTCTTTCTTATTAGATGCCGGGCTATGAGAGCACTGACCTTTTTCTACACGTCTGCTTTTCAGGCGACCTAGCGGTACACTAACAAAGCGTATTCTCTTCTCACTTGGTTAGAATAAGGGAAAAATTAACCCCGTTTCCTGCCTGCTGTTGGCGCTGTCTTTTCAACCCATATTCACCTTTACATGCAATACTCGCTTTCCCGTCTTATTAATACCATTCCAAATGTTATTAATATTTATTTTCCCTATGATTATCATTTTAATTTAGATACGTAGAACGTACTGTCTTAATGCAGGCAAATGTTTCA
Source organism: Deroplatys truncata (assembly GCA_030765065.1). Lineage (NCBI taxonomy): Eukaryota > Metazoa > Arthropoda > Insecta > Mantodea > Mantidae > Deroplatys > Deroplatys truncata. The sequence goes on from CM060985.1 coordinate 50,732,506, forward strand.
GTTGAAGTATAAATAATGGTTTTTTAATACTCTACCGCTTAGGTAAGAGAAAACATTAATTCACATAGCCTTCTCTATCCTCTATCGTTTATTAGTGGCTATAAAAATTAATCTTACGAAAGTTTATGTTTCTATCTACTTCATTTTAATCGAGATAAACCTCTAAGGGTAGTTGGGTTCAGGGAATTTTCTTGAAAATCTTCGTGTCGCATCTTTGGAATATACTAAACTCAAATACCAAGTTTGGTATTTATCTGACTTTTCGTTGTTGAGTTATGCTGTTCACAGACACACACACGGACATGTTTTCAAAAATGCTTTATTTGGACTCAGAGGGCCTTAAAACATGTATTTCTGGTGACATTTCGGTATCGAATTTTTGGGTGGAATGCAATACTTCCCCTACTTACTATATGTAGTAGAGAAAGTAATAAGCTTTTGTAAGAATAGTTTGTATACCCACTAATAAACGATAAGGTGTAGAGAATGTCATCTGAATTTTCACATAAGATGTTTTTTCTTTTCTTTGTTTTCTTCGTATTTAACTTATATCTTAAATATGCATGTACGATCAATATGTATTTGTAGAACTTAAATAACAGGTACCTTATCTGTCTATTTATTTTACCGCGTTCTGCTGATCACCTCTGAAGTGTCAGTTTGTTGTAGTGAATGCTTTACTTCCAACTGCTTTTGCACTTGAAAGAGTTCAACATGCTCACTTCAACAAGAGAGAAAGAATATAAATGAAGTTTGAAAACCGTTATTCAAGCTTTGTCGTACATCCCTTTTGTAGACTTTAAACGTATTTATGGACGCTACATAAGCGAATTATGGTTACTTCAGTGACCAACTTCGTTGCATTGGTTTAGCTTTACAAGGGCGAAATGCAATAAGTGACATATTCCTTTAATGAACTGTTTTCTCACACGCGTTAGATGGCTAACGAATTGGAAAATAGCGTGGTCAGTTATCCTATGAAGCTACGAGTCCGTCCAGTCCAACAGAACTTGCTGTAGGAGGCGAGGGAGAGCGTGTAATCCTAAGTGAAAAACTGGCTTAAGTCAAAGTTAATTAAAATTCAGATTTTGCCAGCTCCTTACTTCAACAAGTAGATAACAGAAGTTGTGAGAGCATTTGCACCACACCTGTCCTATGCTTAAATGTTTTTAAAAACATAATTATACTTCTTCTTTACCTGATTACCCTTGTCTTTGTAAGACTTACAAGACAATGTCTTACGCCAGTAGTCTGTCGTGGAGCAAGAAAACTCTGGATCATAGCACATCCAGGATGGATGATCAACACAATGCCTGGTATGGCAGTGAAGAAGAAGCAATAAAACGTAGTGATGTAAGGGATGATGGGAAAATTCGTTGATTTCGATCAGATAGGTCGGCCCCGAGGGTTTGAAGTCGGGATCTACCGAATGCGGGCCACAGACTTACCGCCTGTGCCTCCCGCACGTTAAGTGTATTTAAAAGCACTAATCTGATATACCTTGCCCACGTATTTGTGAACTAGAGTGGTGCTGCTTAAAAAATATAGAATGATTAGAAAATTGTTTGCAATAAATGCAAATTATCACAGAAATATTCCTTTTCTACTTCTGTTGGGATAACCTTTTGGGGGAGGGCCTTTGGTCCTCAAGGATAAATCAGCCTTCAGATGTCATAGTTCTATTAAATTCGCACACACATACACACATTTACTCTCTTACTTATACTTCCAGACTCTGAGGAGGATGGAGAATAATCCTGGATAAGGAAAAATCTCCATCCCCCAGTCGGAAATCGAAGCCGGGAACTCTGAGTTTGGAAGTTAGCATGCTAACCAGCAGACTACCGCTTCACAACTCGTATTTCAGTTTTATCCGTTTTGTAGATGTTAACAATAGTTTGTTTACACGTTCCTCACAAACAAGTGATCACACAAGGAGTCCTTTAAACTCCTACATATTACTGAGCGTGTATGATTTAGACAAAAGAAAGAAGAAAATGTTTTATATTTACAAGAGTGAAAGAAATTGACTGGAACTTTAGATCAGAATAAGTTACTTGTTAAGAGGTGCATTGGAAAGAATATCAATGGGAAACGCTTCGGGACAAAAGAAGATATTTTGTTCCACACTCTATGGAATGTCATGTTTTTCCGTCTCCAAGCCAGTACGCCAAACTAACTTTACCGTTCAGTTACTTTTCGTACTCCAACACCAGCATTTGATTACATTGGCCCTGCAATGAGCATATGAAACATATGACTGCGTCCGTGTCCAACATAATATACACAGTTCAATATTTAACCAATATATAAAGTATTTCGACACAGTAACTGCAGGATGGTGTTTTTTTTAGGATTCGTTTCGATACTCGGGCCTCAGCTTCGTCTCAGCCGTAAGCATCTTGCTGGTCCTGAAAAAACGCACTTTCCTATACGGTTTCGTAAATAACTAGTGAGAGACAGTATGATGGTAAATGGTTGGTAAGTGCCGAGGAAAAGAAGAATGGAAATGATGGAAGAATGGGGGGTTGATACTATCTTTGATGAATACCAAGCAGGATGGCTCAGTAACGTCTGTGGCCCCCATTCAGGAGGTCGTGGGTTCGATTCCCGTTGCTGACCTTCCTGACCCATGATTTTTTCGGGGTTTTCCCGGGTCCCCAGGCGAATGCTGGAAAGGTTTATTACATCCCTCGAATTTTCTGTCACTCAATTTCATCTCCATTCTCATTTTACTTCACCTTTCAACTGCTTGGTCTCTTTCAGGGTTGCAAGTGTCGGTGGGAGGTCTCGGCATATGCATGGCAGGGGCCACCCGGACTGCGAGTCTCAGGTCTCGGGCCCCCCAGGGGATGTGTAAGTCTACAGGGTTAGGGGCGCCGGCTGCTACCAGTCAGCACCCGGAGAGTTAAATCTGTAAATGGTAGGGACCCTGCCCTCTGTCTGTCATGCCTCCTGGTCCCACTGCTCTCTGTCTCCTCTCATCTCATCCCTCCCTCCCGGGTACGCTCCGCCTAGGTACAAAAGTCCGTTATGAATATAATATTATTATTGTATGCGGCAAAAGTGCCCAAATAAAGACGCGTTATTGAATTACTTTTTACATTCCCTGCTACTTACCTGTACCATGTAGAGGAAGTATTGAATTCCATCCAAAAATTTGATACCGAAATTTCACCGGAAATACACGTTTTGAGCTCACCTGAATCCTAGAAAGATTACACAAAGTCCCTGTGTGTGTCCGATACAGCATAACTCAAAAACGAGAAGTCGCTTAAATTCCAAACTTGGTATTCAATTTCAGCGTCCTCCTTGGATGTGTAACGATGATTTTCAAGAAAATCTTCCCATCCTAAAACTATCATTTAGATGGAAAATTCTTGACTATTTTGCATTTTCTCAAGAATGACTCTAACGATTTAGATTAAAATAACATATATTTGTACGATAAAATGTATATCTTGAGATTTCTGGGAATGGCCTGTGAAGTCGCCTTCATTCGGAAGGAATATTGTGTAGTTTTGTATAACGAATAAACATAATAGACAGAAGCGTACTATATATATATATATATATATATATATATATATATATACATACATACATGCCGGGTGAGCCTTCTCATTCTGCGGCTTGAGAAGTTATACAGTCCCGGCGTTGTACAGACTATGTCGTAAACACTGTCCACTGTATCGCATCGAATCAATTTCGGCGGAAATGACTGCTTTGAACCGCTTCGCGTGCAGTGACTTCCACTCGTAGCGCAACAGTGTGCGCGTTGGCCTTCAGTGTTGAAGGTCCCGGGCTCAAATTCTGCTGCGCCTCCCCATATACTAACAGCATGTTCAGATAGTCTCTATTCGAAAACATTGCTCCACAGTGAGCACGAACGGCTGGAACTTCTTACTTATAGGCAAATCCACTTTCTAGTGCATTCTGAGAGAAATCATGATTTGCTGGAACGTTCTTGAAACATGACAGAAATGAATAAAAAGCTAATTTACTCGCAAGCATGATTTGGAATTCCGACCTTCAGCACAACTTTCCAGCATATTAACCACTGCGCTACTAGAGCACGTTAAGATCGAACACCACCACTGGTGCTTTAATTCGACTATCGATTCAGTTTCCTTTATTCCCTTTGTCCTTAATACAACGAAACGTCTAGTAAATTTCTGCACAGTAGGTAGAAAATAAGCCTTCCTAGGAATAGTTTGTATGTAAAAATAAACCATAGTGGCAGAGAAAGTCATGTGAGTGCAGCACATCAGAAGTTTTTTCGAAAGGAAACTTTTCCTTTTACAGAAGCAAACATATGTCCTTCTTGTTCTGACAAAGGGATAAGGTGTTGTCAGAAAGTAAGGTGTGTTAGAGAGGGACAAAAAGGGGGAGAGGGTGTAAGACTATGTGGGAAGGGTGAGACATACACCTGCACCGCATCTCCGTCCCTCTCTTGTGTTTTTTTACAATAGACCAACAAGGGTGACCATATTCTTTATGTTTGTATGGAGGGATGCAGTTACGCACAAGTGCAAGATGTGCGTGAGTCATGCACGCGGTGAGTGACTTGCTCACCACAGTCTAACGTTAATTTGGCGATACGTTACACGCAGATGCACAACTGTTGTTAAAAACCTAACGGTCGGCAAGGTTACATGCAATTAGCAACACTCCTGCATCAGGTTCAAACATGCACTTCTTGTGGTCTCACAGTATTATTACTTCACTTCAAAATATTACCGAATTTTCATTTTGTTTAAAACTAGTCATAGCTTCCTTTCTCTAATACTCACCAGCAGTAAGCTGAGAGGGTATTACATTCCACCAAAAATTCATACCGAGATTTCACTGGAAATAAACATTTGGAGGCCCATTAATAAAAAATTCATGTTTAGAAAAAAAATATATATATGTGTGTGTGTGTGTGTGTGTGTGTATGGTGCGCGTATGTGCAGAACATAACTCACCCTAAATTATCCTTTACATGGACATGTTTTATTCTCTCAAAAACGGTTTTAAATATTTTGCTTAAATTACCATAAACATATGTAAGATATTTACGTGACAAATAAAACGAGGGCAATTCTGAAATTTTAACATCAATACATATTGGCATTCGACGAGAATGATGTCACTCTTCCTGAATCACTAGTTTTTTATAATGTTTCCCTGCTTTATGTGATGACGAGAAAGTGATTCCGAACATTTTATCTTTAATTTTTGGAAACAAAAGGAAATCACAAGGTGTTGGTCAGGGCGGTATGGTGGAGGGTCCATGGTGCTGACATTTAGGACATCCAGATACTCAGATGCTAGTTTTTCAGTATGCGACGATGCGTTGTCATAATGTAACATTATTCTTCCTTTTGGGCGTTTTTCACGAACTTCTTAAAAAATCTGATGTGTTACACTCACATGACTTTCTCTACTCTTGTACAAACTATTTTTGCAAACGCTTTTTCTCCATCTACTTCATGTTAATCGAGATAAACATTTGCAGACTCTATCCTATTGCTAATTTTCTTGTAGATGTAAGGGGAATATATATTTACAAGGGCAATTTGGAAATGCAGTAGCCTTTAAGCACATACATATCTCTTAATAGCTGGTTGCTAGGTGCAGCACCATTACCTTTCCCAAAGATTAATACTCTTTGCATTTCGAAGACAAAAAATGAATAACGAATTCCCATTTGAGAAAATAAGTATAGAAAAATTTAAGGAAATAACAAATAATATCTCGAAAATGGTTCACTCAACAAAAAAAATGTATATGACATACATTGTGTATTTTAAGGCGATCTACATTTTTTGTGTAGTAAAATTTTGTCTATCTCTTATGGTTTACCAGTTATGCAAAAGTCGTTCACAATGAAGAATACTTTTGGAGACATTCCCAGAAAATTCAAGATATACATTTTATTTGTCATAAAAATATCTTAAACATATGATATTTTAATCAAAATCGTTAGAGCCATTTTTGAGAAAATTAAAATTTTCGAAAAATATTCCATGTAAAAGGTAATCTGGGGTGGGTGATTTTCATGAAAACTTCATGTAGCATCCTTGGAAGATACTGAACCTAAATACCAAGTTTGGTGTTTATCCAAATGTTCGTTTCTGAGTTATACTGTTCACAGACAGACACACACACAGACAGACACACACACAGACACACAGACAGACACACAGACACACACACGGACATATTTCCAAAAATGCTTTTTTTGGATTCAGGGGGTCTCAAAACATGTATTTCCGGTGAAATCTCGGTATCGAATCTACTTACTATACGTAGTAGAGAAAGTAATGAATAACGAATTCCCATTTGAGAAAATAAGTATTGAAAAATTTAAGAAAATAACAAGCAATATCTCGAAAATGGTTCTCTCAACAAAAAAAAATGTATATGACATAAATTGTGTATTTTAACGCGATCTACAATTTTTGCGTAGTAAAATGTCTATCTCTAATGGTTTACCAGTTATGCAAAATTCGTTCACAATGAAGAACACTTTTGGAGACATTCCCAGAAAATTCAACATATACATTTTATTTGCCATGAAAATATCTTAAACATATGATATTTTAATCAAAATCGTTAGAGCCGTTTTTGATAAAATTAAAATTTTCGAAAAATCTTCCATGTAAAGGGTATCCTGGGGTGGGGGGATTTTCTTGAAAACCTTCGTGTCGCATCTCTGGAAGATACTGAACCTAAATACCAAGTTTGGTGTTTATCCGACTGTTCGTTTCTGAGTTATGCTGTTCAAGGTCAGACACACAGACACACACACAGACACACACACACAGACAGACAGACACACGGACATGTTTCCAAAAATGCTTTTTTTGGATTCAGGGGTTCTCAAAACATGTATTTCCGGTGAAATCTCGGTATCGAATTTTTGGGTGGAATACAATACTTACCCTACTTACTATACGTAGTAGAGAAAGTAAAAATTGCGGTAAACAGACATTTGCGTACCATTCGGCAGTAACGGTACGTCTATCTTGTAATGCTATAGTAGCAATACGGCTTAGGTTCTGTTTGAAAGACCCGTTGAGGCGATTCGCTTTTCTTTTTCAGGACCATAAAATAAATCCAAGATAACGATATACCTAACCAAATTTGAAGTGCCACCTTGGAATTTTTTCTGAGTTTTTCTGCACCAATCAATGCGTTGTTGTTTTTGATCGGGAGTCAGTTTATGTGCAATCCATCGACAACAAAATTTTCTCACGTTTAACTTGATGTTAAATGTTTTGGGTTTGAATCCTACCCATGTCCAGTTTCGCCCGAATAACTTCATAAGATGTCCGTCGATCTTCTTCAAGCATTGCTCGAACAGCGGCAATATTTTCATCATTAGCAGCAGTTCTTGGGCGTCTTCATGAAATTCATTGCTAAGAAGAAACCGATCTGTTTTTATTTCGCTGTACCAATTATAAATTGTTGCTTTAGTTGGGGCTACTTCGGCAAATGCATTTCTAAGCCGATCTTCACATTGTTCAGGCGTTAATGACGATTTAAAGTTGTAAAAAATCATAGCTCGGAAATGTTCTCTAGTCAAATCCATTTTTGGGTGAACACAAAATCTTTAAATGATGATAACTAACGAGCCATTAGAGTAAGTCAAACAAACTACACTGCAATCAACTCGTAAAACATTAAAAGTTGCTGTCAAATGTAGGCAATTTTTATTTGTTTTCAGAAACATGGCATTTTAAAAATGTTCAGTATGTCCTTGTAATTTGAGAAAGGAGTATTTTAGAAGGAATCGTATCCTATTTCAACTGTTGGGGAACCGAACTTGTAGTAGTTGCAACCGCACGTATGGTAAACAGTTTCCGGTAGCCTTAGGCCCAAATGTACTTTCAGGTGGCCCTTGCCCCAAGGTTAAAAAAAAATATTAACTTTCTCGTATTCAATTTCTCGAGGACACATCTCGCGTCCAGTTAGAAACACTGTCTACAAACAACGCGTCCAGTTATGAGCTCTGTCTACAAGCAACTGACTTGATTTCAACCGCCTAAATTTGTAAATTTCTGTATTTCAAGTCTCTGATTGGTTATTCCTAATCCAATAGAATACTTTTATTTAACTAAAGCTTTTTCTGGTTGTTGATTGGCTATTTTATAAACTGTGACAAAAATTACATTATTGTTGCTCCAATAATGACTAGTAGCATTATTAAACATTCTTACTCATTGTTGCCTCAAAGTTATCTCATTGTTAGCAAATTTTAACCTATTATTCTCACAGCTCCTACATTATTAAATTATGTAATATATTCACATAACATTATTACATGTATACAATAATATAAACATATACAATGACTGTAATATACATTTTTATATATTGTTACATATACATATTGCTTTAAGGCGGGCTGTTATTATTGATTTTTATGTTATATATTTGGACTGATATCAGTGATAAAAATGCTGTCTCACCATGCAATCACAGAAACAACTGGATGTTCACAAGACTTCATAAAAGAATGACCATGAAATGAACAATTCGAACCTTTAATACGCTTATCTCAGAAATGGCTTATGTCACAAAAAACTTATTTGAAGTAAATTGTGCGTTTTTTGAGCTACGTTTTTGTCTCTACGTTTACTAGTTATACAAGCATACATAACATTTCTTTTAAATGAGGTAGACTTCACAGGCTATTCCAGAAAATTCCGGATGAAATTTTATTTCGCATATAAATATCTTTAATTGAAATCGTTAGAGCTATTTTTTTTTAGAAAATCAAAGCTTCTGAAAATATCCCATGTAAAGGGTAGCATGGAGTGGGGAGTTTCTTGAAATTCTTCGTGTTACATCTTTAGACATGTTTCCAAAAATGCTTTATTTGGATTCAGGGGGCCTCAAAACCTGTATTTCCGATGAAATCTCGGTATCAAATTTTTGGGAAATAGCTTCATTACATGTTTCGTTATAGATACAAAGGGAACAGCGATAGTCAAATATTTAAAACCTAGACGCTGTACGTCTAGACATTCCATATTGTTTTCATGCAATCGCGAGAAACAACTGCATGTTGACAGGACTTAAAAGAGAATGACCAAGTAATGAACAATTCGAACCATTAATAACGGATATCTCGGAATTGGCTTATGCTACAAGAACACTTATTTAAAATTAATTGTGTGTTTTAAAGAGATCTACATTTTACGTGTAGTACGTTTTCGCCTATCGTTTAACGTTCACCAGCTATACAAGATTATACAAAATTCCTTCCGAGAGGACTTCACAGGCTATTCCCAGAAAATTCAAGATATACATATTATTTGTCGTGTAAATATCTTTAATATATGGTATTTAATAAAACTTGTTACAACCATTTATAAGAAAATAATTTTCGAAAAATGTTCCATTTAAAGGGTAGCTGGGGTGAGGGATTTTCTTAAAAATCTTCCTGTCTCATCCTTAGAAAATACTGAACTCTTAAATACCAAGTTTGGTACTTATACGACGTTTTTTTTTTTGAGTTATGGTCTTCACAGACACACACACGAAACTTTTTATAAAAATTGTGTTTGGGGCCAGGGGTTCTCAAACATGTATTTCCTGTAAAATATCGGTATCGAATTTTTGGGGTGGAATGCAATACCTTCCCTACTTCCTAGGTACGTAATAGAGAAAATAATAAAGGTTACTGAATAGAGAAAGTCCTTGAATGTAACACATTAGACTTTTTATTTGATTATTTATTGCTATAAATTCAAGGATTTTTTGATGAAATTTAGACCAATCATTCTTTCTTAAACTTCTACTTTAATGTTAAATACTTCACTATCCCATTTCATTTAGAAATAAAATCCTCTCTACTGATCAATCAATGATTAGTTTTAAAACAAATTTGAATTTAAAATCGAGAATCATAGTGCATTGCAAGAAAATGGCACATGGGTCATCTTTTGCTAATGTGCAGCGATAAATATTAATAACAAAAGTTAGCGAAATGTTGTTAATTAGTACAAAGATGTAGACATTTTTATGAACTTCGTTCATGAAGACTGTTGATTAAACTGTTAACAAAAAGTCGCTGGTATGAAAGCAACATAGTTATATAATTTGTCCATTTGTTGCCTTAAACACATATCATAAGAACCTCATATGAGCCCTTCCTGCACATTCCATATTTTGTTGCGTTAACTTCTTAATAATTGGATGTCCAAGACTCTCTTCTACGGAGTTGAAACGTGTGACCATGATGTAAGGGATTAATAGCGAAATCATTTTTTAAATTCTCAAGAATAACATCTGAAGCCAGCAAGTTCTAGAAGGCTGTCACTCGTCATCTCAATCTCCTTAACATCTTAAAACTTCCTTTGTAAGAAGAGAATAAAAAATCTCCATGAGCACCCTATCTTATCAATTTCCCACCGGAGAAAAATAACAAGAAACCTGCTATAGGCTTCTTTTTGATATCGGGGATGAAAATAAAAAAGACATCCCAAGGGGAAGACATAAACAAATTTTATAAAAAAGATTAATAAGCGACCGAGGGTGGAACGAGGGGCAGTAAATGAGCAAGAGGGTGTCGGAATATAGACGCACCCTTTCAAGCCACTTGGCATCGCTGTTTTGCACCTGAATGGATATTCTATTAGCTTTGGTTCCCCTGTGCAACCACAACCCCTCTTATAAACCAGTTTTCCATCATCAGCCATCTCACTTCCTCTCCCGAGTATTTGGAGATGGGAAGGGTTGAATTAAAATCGGCCCCACAATATTCTACCAAAAGCAGGTATGTATTTGTCTGGGTAATAGTTATTTACGTAACTGATGAACAAACCTTAATCAAGAAGCATGCCACGCAGTGCAACATTCTGCTTAATTAAAAAAAAAATCTGATGTGTTGCATTAACATGACTTTCTCTACTACACTTCTACAAACTATTCTAACAATTCTATCTACTTCTTATTAATCGAGATAAGCAGTCATTGTATATTCTTAAAACTGGCCGGCATCTGAGAGACGGGAGTCCGAATCGGGTAGTTCCGTGAGCGCTCGGGACAACCAGGCTCTGTTCACAAGACTACTTACATTCTTGTAGTAGTTATAATGGGGAACACAACTATAATCACAAAAGTCTTCCGAGCAAATAATTCATAAACGAGATTTCAAGCAGTTGGATGTTTCAGAGTGTTTCAGCACTGAATGTTTGTAGAAATAACACATTATTGATCTATGGTTCAAGTGAAGCAAGACTAAAACTCATTACAATATTACACTAATTGCTTAGTGACAGGGACTTAGCGTATTGTTCCTGAGGTTACACTGATAGATGGCAACTATGACATTAATTTATCGGTCGGGAGGAGATTTCATACTCAGTTTAATTTTGTAATAAAGATTTCACCATTGTTGTAATGATATTTGTAAGTAAAATGAAGTAACACAAACAGTTAACTATATTATAGTAAAACGAACGTAAAAGATGAAACATAACAATCCACTACGTAAAATCGAACTCGAGCTATTTGCGTAAAATTAAGTAACTTAATCACTGCTCCACGACAAGCACGGTGTAGAGGAAGCCCAAATTAGAGCCTTGTGGCTTGTATTATAGAGTTTAGACCTGCCACTTTCAGTTTGTCCGAGGGTACGTTTATGCATTTCGTTGTAGGTATAGGAAGGATACAATAGGCTATAGGATAGCCAAATTTTTAAAAATCGGGTTGCTATGTGATGGCTTTGAAATTCTATACTTTAAAAAGTATAAGTATTTAAAAATTCAAACCGATAACAAAGAACATCCCGTAAATGAACGTCACAAAAATGTTAATTTGACATAAATTGTGCTCTTTAACGAGATCTATATGTTTTGTGTAGTAAGATTTTGTCTCTTACGGTTTACCAATGGAGCCATCTCCTTGGTGGTGGTGATGGTAGTAGTAGTAGTAGTAGTAGTAGTAGTAGTAGTAGTAGTGGTAGTGGTAGTAGTGGTAGTGGTAGTAGTAGTAGTAGTAGTAGTAGTAGTAGTAGTAGTGGTAGTAGTAGTAGTGGTAGTGGTAGTAGTAGTGGTAGTAGTAGTAGTAGTAGTAGTAGTAGTAGTAGTAGTAGTAGTAGTAGTAGTAGTAGTAGTAGTAGTAGTAGTAGTGGTAGAAATGACAATGATTAGAAATAATCACGTCACTGTTAGACACTGTATTTCGTTTATTTGGCTTGCAGACGCTAAGATATTCTTTTTAAGTTCATTTACCAAAATCTTTAAACAAAATTGATTGCTTAAGCAGACTATACGTTAATATACCCTATTTCTGGATATAAATTTGAGGCAAACACAACCGAGTTGGAATGCGGCAGTTTTTGTTTTATTACAGTCATTATTTTCATTTTGAGTTAGAAAATACATATATATATATATATATATATATATATATATATATTGAGAAAACTAAATACTTGTTTCTTATACCTATCATAGTAGTAAAATTATAGGTTTATTCATTAGTCCTCGATCCCTATATTAATTACCTATATCTTACGTTTGAGTGTGGTTTTCTTAAGACATAATTTTCTGAATTAAGCCATTAGTTCGCCCCTGACCTGTCCTTAACCTCGTCAGCCATTGTAGCTCTTCACTTTAGAGAAACGAATTCTTCGAATCAATACAGTTCGGAGGATACTTCAGATTGCGGTTATTCTTCAGAATATTGCATACTGTAAGCACAATTTGGAACAGAAACATTAAGATTGGATATAATTCGCATTTCAAAACGTACAAATAGAAAATCCTCACTTCAAGACACGTTTACCACGCACTGGAAGTTATGCGAACACAAAGCAGAACATTTAACACTTAAAACATTTCAGAAAACGTCAGAAATGCAAATTTCGAGATGCATAAATGAAGTGAAACACAAATATGGAAATAAAAAAAATCCTGGCAGCGGTGGGATTCGAACCCACGCCCTTTCGGACTGGTGCCTAAAACCAGCGCCTTAGACCGCTCGGCCACGCTACCACATGAAAGTCGAGAGCCAAAGAAGAGAACGGATTCGATTTTCCGCCTGCTTCACAGCGCTGACGTGTCATTGACATAATTATCCTCACCTTAAAACATCGCATACGTCACAAAGTTTCCGCTCAGTTTGTGATGCGCATACAGGCAAGAGTTTACCGCTCTCTTGCACTGCAAGTGAACGTGGATGACATCACGCGTACTCCAGTTGCAGGTTCAGGGCATGACGAAGCACTTCTCGTGCTCATTAATTCATGACGAACTCTCAGCCTTTTAAACTGATGTTTATTTGTAACTTTGCTCTTTCCACAAACGCTTCTTTCTCCTGTATTTTTCCCTGAAGAATTTTTTTGCTTTTAAACAAGGATATTAAGTTTCCACCAGATGTTATGGTGTTCATAAGCGCGCGAGCGTGGACCTTTTCCTAAAGTTGTATTTTTTGGATCCAAGGGATCTCAAAACACGCACCTCTGGTGAAATCTTGATATCAAATTTTCGGGTAGAATAAAATTCTTCCTCTACCTACCATAAATAAAAATAAATGCAAAGCTCATAGAAAGAATGAAAACTCAACTTTTGGGCTAGTTCCAAAGGGAAAATCTTGAGTTGATTATGTTTGTCACTGGCAATGTTTATGTTTCAAAATAGTTTACATTTAAGCTTGTGTGGTGTAGCGAATTTAAGCATTGTCTTTTTCCTCAAAATCTATAGCTTTAACACGTGATTCCGATGTGAATTGTTAACAAAGTTAATTAACATTATTCATCAAGTTGTTCAACTACACTGCTGACACGCAATTACACTTGTTCAAACTTTTCTTAACTTTTTCTCAAAACCACATATACAACGGAAACAATTGGCAAAGTTTTCAGACGATTTTATAACTTTGATTCTTTATGCACCTTAATTGAAAGTCCAAAAATTCTTGGTGTGGCAAGTAAGGGAAAAAGAATCCAACAACTGAAATGTGTTCCAGTGAACAAGATATATCCATACCTCTAACATACATGCACTAGTGATAAACAGGGTCAGGATCTTTAGGTGCGCACCTTTTTTCTTGGGTAAGTTAAAGCCGTGCGGAAAGATATCACAGTGTAAAATTTTGTTTCTAGTTGCGAAGAGAGGCATTTTTTCTCGCACCTTTCTCCCTTTTTTTTGGGACCTTTACCCCTTTTTGGCACCTTTATCCCATTTCCCCCCAACCATGCCCATAATCCCCTTTTCCCCTCTTTTTTCTTTTAAGTTTCATTCCAATTTATTCTTTAATTTTCAATTAACGTCTCCTCAGCTTGCTGTGTACGTGCGAATAATAAGCCTACCTTTTTCAGTAAACGCCGCACTGGAATTGAAAGCACACCCGCAACAATGGAAAATAATTGTGTGTTCGACGAAAACCTCTTTCTCTCGCTTTACCGCTATAAAGTAGCCCGCAATAATACAATTGACGATGAGTGATTCTATCCCACCAGAATCAGTAGCCTGCTGTTCCTGAATGTGAGTTTGTTACCGTGAGAGACGTCGTCTGTTTGCGTGGAGGCGAAGGCTGGGCACGCAGAGATGGCAGTAACCTCACCAGCGCAGTTCCGAGAATTATTAAGACTGGGTTCTGCTCGAAACTACTAGAAATCACTGAGACAGAAGTTTCAGATGAATGAGAGCATTCTGGTAATTGTCGCGGTGTTAAAAGAGAATGTGGACAGCGAATGGGCGCAAGAGTGAGTTGTGTGACAGTCGCATTGTATTAGCAAGTGAACTAGTGTTAGCTCTCCAAACGAGTGTACTAGTACTAGATTTTACCATGTCAAAGGTGTCCAGTGCTCGATTTATTGTTCTGCTGAGGAATTCAAACAAGATTTCATAGACAATGAGGGAACTGTTATGCGATGTACTATTTGTGATTCAGGAATTTTGTTAAATGAAAAACACCAGTGAAATCGCATCATACAACACATTTCCAGCTCTGAGCATCAAATGAACAAGACTCTTCAAGCAAACCAACCACGGCAACCTCTATTACGAACTGCGTTTCAACAGAGTTCTTCAAAAGCCAAAATTTGAAGGAATTAAACATTGATTTGTGTGCAGGTCTTACACAAGCAGGGAATTCCACTCAATAAGGTGAACCATCCAGCCTTCACGAAATTTCTTGAAAAATACACAAAGATGTCAATGCCTGATGAGAGTACTTTAAGAAAAAACTACATGGAGCCTGTTTACCAAGAAACCATAGAAAAAATCAAGGAGACAGTGTCTGATTGCGATATGGAATCATTGTGGATGAAACCATAGACTCAATGGAACGATATGTTTTAATATTTTAGTTTTTCCCTTAGCAGGGGAGAAAGTTAAGCCCATGCTGTTAAAAATGTACGAGCTGCAGAAAGCCAATGCCAGTAGAGTAAAGCAATCCATTTTGGACTTCTGCCAAAAACTTTGGCCTACTTTTATCGAGTTTGAAAAACTCTTCTTGTGGTTACGGACCAGACTCCATACGTGGTTTCAGCTGTTAACCAATTGAAACCTTTATTTCCTAACTTGAAGCATGTGACATGCTTGGCTCATGCCCTTCACAGGGTTTGTGAATCCATAAGGAACGAACACGACATCGCAAATCAATTCATCTCTGCCCTGAAGCAGATTCTACTGAAAGCTCCGAGCCGTGTTATTTACTACAGGGAAATCACTGGCCTGTCTCTTCCCGGTCATAACTCGCTGGGGATCTTGGATTAAGTGTGTTGCTATGTTGTGTGAGAATTTTGACAAAATTAAAGAGTTTGTGCTTTCTTTGGATATATCTGACACAGGTGCAATTTCCAAAGCACAGCAACTTCTGTTACCAGAGAAAATACATAATTTGCAGACAAAACTATATTTTGTCCATAGTTACAAGTTCTTGCCTGCAGCAATTAAACGATTGGAAGAACAAGGTCTGGAAAAGGAAAAACAATGGGATATTTTTACTTCCGTGAGGGAGCAGTTAGATGGCTTTCTAAAGACAAACTTGAATCTAGTCTTCAGAAGAATCCAGACATTGAGAAATTCGCCACATCTGTAGAGTTGCCATTCCGAGTGAATACAAGGTTTGCCCCACTGGTTTCTGTGGATGATGAAATATACCCTAATAGAAACAAACTTACTTTTAAAAATGTGGAGATGCTTAATGTCTTGAAGTACAACAACTTCATGTTTTATCCTTCTTTTCATGAGTAATAATTTGATGTACTTGTTTGTAGTTCAATAAATTAGAATAGAGGAAAGAAAAATCGTTGAATTAGTTAAGGGAATGCACAACTAAAATTAACCCAAAATCTCAAAAAATCTAAAAAAAGAAGAGAAGAAATTATATTCGAAAAAACTCTCCATTGCTTGTAGTTTAGGAATCCACTTTTATTTTTGACCTAGCGAACGCTTCAGGATCGTTACGACGCTTTTTAAATACCCTTTCGCATATTGTTTATATTTTTAAAACTTCATTTTAAGGCGTTTCTTATTTTCAGCATTTCTGCATATTCAAAATGTTCCACACGATGTAGTTTTCATGCATTCATGTTGACATTTTTTATGTTTATTTCAAAAACCTAAATAAATAAAACTGTTATATAATTTTTCTGTGTAATGAATAGTTTTTGCGCTACTATTTTTGGAAGATAATAATGTACACAAAACAAAACAAAAAAATGTAAATGCAAAACTGCAAAACTTTTTTCTCTTAAACTAAGAATGGTAGGAACAAAATATATATGGCTGATTTTAGTTCCTTGACATAGAAGCAACATAAGATTTTTTTTGAAAATGCATCATGTGTTGCATTTTGCATATACCCATAATTTTATATTTTGAAAATTAATAACTTGAAAAATAATTAAGATTTTAGATTGAAATTCACAACACAATTATATCTAAAGAAGACTGACATGTGGTTAAAATTTCATCCCAATTGAATGGATAGTTTAGAAAATAGCAATTTCAGTTTGCAGCCCCTTAAATAAACCAGCACCTTATTGTCCCTTTTTTCACCGTATTTGAGCACCTTTTCCCTTCCTTTTTTATCTGAAACTTGCACCTAAAAATCCTAACCCTGGTGATAAGTAACGAGTCAGCATGTATACGTGATATTGATACTACCTGACAAGTATTCTCCAGCACAATGAAACTTGCACGTTGAACCGAATACTCGCTATGACGTCACGAGCAGAGCGGATATAATCTAATCCATGGTTAGTTCCTACCAGAATAGTAAACTGTGGCTGATTAAAGTAAAGTGGAGAAAAATGTACCGTGTAGATTAGATTTTATGTAACGTTCACATAAAGGAAACGGGGAAGACGCATTTCAAACTCATTCACATAAAAAATTAATATAGTGGGTATTGAAACCATTTCAGGAGACATTTATCATGATTAATTGGAAGTAGACTAGGTTGTAGGACGAAGATTTTTTGTAAATAACTAGCTAGCTTACCCGGCTTGTCAAGGGTGGTTCTATATGCCTCGAATAACCATTTAATTAATTTAATTTGCCTCCCATATTGTATGAAATAATTATTGTATAATGTTTTAGAATACAGTTTTATAATTTTTGTCCTTTATGAAGTACGCTGCTCTTTGTCTCTATGATATCCTTAATAATAAACTAATGCTGCTTGATGTTCACGAAATGGGAATGAAATATCGGCATATGCTATATTCCTGAACTCCGCGACAATATTCCGATTTCTGGAAATGTACAACTTGTCATCGGTGGAAGAATTATCCAAATGATCGAATATTAAGAAAAACATGTCTCTGGGCCACAATGCATCACTGGTTTTAATACTCTTTTCATTTTAGACTTCTGTTGTTGTTGATAAAAACGTCAATTAAAGAAATAAAGATAACATCTTACCGTTATAAACAAAATCGATTAGGAATCTATCTTCTATTTTAAAGCAGAAAGTGTGATACCGCGATGGTGCGATACAATTTGGTACAGGAAAGTTGTTGCCACCTTTTCTCGTTGTCTCCAATATCTGCTATTGATTCTACTGCCGGCTGCTCCAGTGTTGAGTTATGAGTATTTTCCCTCAGAGTATGCTTGAATGTATTGTGAAGGACAACACCAGTTTAAATTGACTGAGAGATTTATTGCGAACTAAAATTTGAGTAATTAAAGTGAGTTGCCGACCGTTTGAGATGAAGAAATAGACTGATTATGAAGCGTATAACTTGAAATTGAACTTAAAAATTGGATTGTTAAACCTGTTAACTACTGCAGTATCAAAGTTACGGTTGGAAATAACTGTTTCCGCAATAAAAGAAACTAGAAGGGTAACCTGTTATTTACCGGCAAGAGCAATAGCCGCTACTCACACAAGCGGGTCACCGGAGGCTTAATATATCACACGAACAAGTACCGCTGGCGGTACCAGAGAGAGAGAGAGGTAACTCTGATTTAGATGCCCCGCCTGTACATTATTTAAGCCACACCTACATTAGAATTACTCCACCAAAATTACTCCCACAACAAACCACATACTCTAAACCCGAACCAATATTCACCTCTCTTCATGTCGTCCTCCGTGATGTAGTGGTTACCATGCTAACCTCTAGTTCCCAAGGTCGCGGGCTCAAACCCGGCGAAGGGCGATGGACTTTTTCGGGCGTAAAAATCTTTAGCATGGCTTCCTTCGGAAAGGAAGTAAAGCCGGCGGTCCCATGTTGTAGATTTACGGCACGTAAAAGAACCTCAAGCCTGATAAAGAGGCCTCTGAGCAAAATTACCGGTCTTTCAATATGGAATGGGACAGTAAGGACCACAGCAGTTAAAGAGCATCCATAAATTTGCGAGTAAATACAGCGGGTTGTTCGCAATCTATGGTAACAAGCTTAAGACTCCCTTACTTTATGAAAAACCACACCTCCAGCAGTAGAGATGTTGTATCTGACAGCCTTTAGCTTGAGCTATCAATCTGCAGCACAGCTTCCACTGGAGCAAACTGCTACGAAGTACAGGGATGTCCAGTTTATTTCATTCCTCCTGGCAGCTTTCCAGAGACCATCCAAAATTCGCGGCCATTGCGGCAGTCACCTCCTGTCCGATGTTGTGGGTGTTTTTTAATGCCCGTTGCTCGCGGCTTACCTTGCTGCATCCTCCACGTTGGCTCCAGATGTTTGCAGTATGCTGGTTCTCTGCAATTTGTTATCCTCGGCTAGCTGCAGTAATTTTTTTAAACTATGTGGGAGCATGGACTTTCCCTTGGTAAAGGAAGCGTAGATCTCGGGTGGTGGTAAAAGAAGAAATAGACGTGCTTTGGTTACGAAAAGACGACACTGCAATTTCTTTTATTTAGCTACTCCTCGTAGTACACAACACTGATATTGCCGCCGTTAAAATACTGTCCACTGCTGTTGAAACACGGCGCGGATATGACGCGAAGTTTATATATGCTTATATCTATGCGTAGCGATCCTTATGTGTGTTGCGAAAACTGTCTTCATTCACTTTTGGCGCGATATCTCTCAAACATCCTGCAGCATCTCTCCCTGCCTGTAGTTTTGCAAAAGACCAAATGACAAATGACCAATGCCTCGAATTTGTTCCTAGCAGATCCATTTATAGTCGTAGGCTTCTGGAGCTGCTTCCTTTCCTATTGGTCCATTTTTAGCGCCACTCAACGCGTCTCACTATTTCATATAAGCTTACAGGGATCTCATTGGTCCAAATTTAACATAAATCGCGGCTTTTCCTAAATTCACCGTTAAGCTTGTTGTCTCTCTCACTTGGTCACGGCGAATTATCGTATAAAGGAACAAAGACTCTACACCCTCGCTGTTTGAACAATGCCCCTGCGACCAGAGAGACATCGTAAAACTAGACGTTCTGCCTTCGAAGACACTATTCCTGTAGCTAAGACATTTCGTCGTGGACATATTTTAACATAGAGCTTAAATTATTTACATTAAACAATTTCTAACTCCTCTAATATTAGTAACATAAATACAGACATATCGTTAAATCACCCTTCTTAAACTATACAAGCAGTAAAAGAAAAAGATATGTACATAGCATGATTTAACATCAATAAAAAATTAATTAATCAAATTATCTATAATTACAGTTCTCGGGCTCGGCCTAGAGTTGCCGTTTCACCATCTGCTTCCAAGAGCACTTTTCAGTAACCCAAATGCACAAAGCTCCATCAGTGAGGCATCAGATGACTTAACGTGGATGTCGCTGAAAGGTATGGAATGTATTCCCATTTCTCTTCCTATGTTCTCCTAAAATGTGTAGGTTGTAGCAGACGTATGGCTTGATGCCTTATCCTGATGCAACCAGACTTTATTTACATCTGCACCATAAAGAGCAGGGATTTCTATGTGGAAAATTGCTATCAGGACGTTCGTCTGATAATATGCGGAGATAATTTTCACATTTTTATGTACACGACGAATGTGTAATTTGTCATTGTAACTGTACCTTGCTATTGCCATGAAACCATTGGAGAAATTTTCGCTAGTTTCCTTATACCAACTTTCAAACTTCTTTCTCCCCTTGGTCGGTAATATATAGCCCAGAGTTTGTTGCAGTCACATAGATAAACATATACAACAAACATCCATTTTTCACAGCTATGTATCGTTCTACAGCTTTCTGCTGTTAGTGGCCCGTTGTGCATTGTTTAGCCAACAGCTCATATCCCGGCTCTTATGGCAGTTTTCTAGACTCAAATCCTGGTTGACTATGGTGTTCACATTAGTAACAAAGATCCCTAATTACAGTGCAATGGCCCTCTGAGTTGCAGGATTTGGTCCAGAGGCATGGGTGGGCCTTCACCTGCCAAATTATCTCCGGGGTGCGACTGGTGGATGGTCGTGGATTTCCCTGTTTCTTGTCCTTTGGAGTAAGTCCTGATGTAGTTTTATCTTTTTTGTTGAGTGCACATGATCACTTTCTTAGATACGGTAAAACCACGCCTTTTGCACTGCTTAATAATCTTAGAATACAAGTATATTGCATCGGAAAGGGCAATAACGTACCCTTATCAGAATAGTTCTGTTTTTGACCCCATTTGATGCAGCAGGAACAAGAGCACACAACGGGCAAACACAGTGGTACACTCATACTGCTGAACTTTCATTCGGTTCCACATGTTTCAGCACGCAGCTATTGTGCTCGTCTGATATTGTTACCACAAATCGTAAAACATTAATCAAAACGAAACTGATTTATCATTGTTACCACCCACATTGCATTAAAACCCAAGTGAGTTATATCGGTTTGGCACATCAAATTCTAAACTCTGTAAAAACTGAAGATAACGAACCTGAGAAAGAGATATCCGGGAAAGATACGTAACAAATCTTATGCCACACAGTTTACATAGCCAGCGCTGCATTTAGAGAACAATAACTACACGTATATCAAGTCACCATTGAATTCCATCCCAAGTAGATTATGATACAAGAGGTAAAACCACTTTTTAACACATGTGACATATATTATTTTTAGACAGCGCTCAATTTGTAAAATATCAATAATATTATATTGATTCTTGAAACTAACAGACACATATCACGTTTAGAACGCGGTTGTTGAAACAAGAGGAATTGGTTAAAAATCGAGATATCAGATGTTTTGTTGATTCGCTAGCAGTCATTTTCAGTGAAATTATTTTCAACATGGTTTGCCTTACACCAAGCAATGACGTGATTAAATGCTATATCATGTTGCATTCTGGATTTTTTGGGTAAGTACTTCTGGTGTTATTCATTCTGTGCTTCTGTAATTTCACTTCCATTTCAGTTTCTTCTGAATTCATAATTTCCACCATTAATCTTGTTATTGTTGATCTAATGTGCAGAATTTTGATCCATCAATTTTCCGTTGCCAGTCAATATAAATTGTTATCTTCCCCTCTGGTACAGCATTCTGATAGGTGTTCTCCATTTAAAATCTTGTCAGCACTGCAAATTTTACAGGCTGGTCATTCATAAAACCAAATCTATGTAGATGTTCCTCCAGTCATGCCTAGTGGCTAATCTGAAGTGAGCAACGGCTTCTTTCCTTGGGACATTTTTTATTTTTTGCACTACTTCTCTTATGTTGGAGTAATATTTATTAGTAATTTCCTTTTGAATATAATGTTGGTATTTTTGTTGTATATTAATTTTGACATTTTTTAATTTCATATCTAGTCCACAAGAATTTATAGGTTATGAATATAACACGGCACCCGTTTTGACCAGAAAGTCTGCAGTCTCGTTATCCTTCACTCCCACATGTGCTGGTATCCACAGTAATATTATCTGTTGAAATTTTGTTTGGAGTAATTTATAATAAGATCTCACATCCTTAGCCATTAATCTTTATGTAGGTTATACTAGATAGAAGAATAACGTTTTAGATCAAAGAAAGCAGAAGGCTGCTGATATAACGTATAGGTTAACTCTACAATGAATTACGATAAATTGAAGTATGACGACTTGTAATGTGAATGGATAATGAGAGTGCCATGAGAAATTAATCCTGTGAAACGAATAATGTAAAGTAAAGCCTAATCAAAACAAGACGAGTTATTAAACATGTGCAAACACTAATATCTTATGGCTATATAAATTATTACTATTGTTATTATTATTATTATTATTATTATTATTATTATTATAATATTTAATAGGAAAATTACGATTTCTTTTTAAGTAACTTTGTAAAATTAAACTCGGCGCTTGACTTGAACTAGCCGATGAGCAACATTTTCCGCAGGATTTACTTTGCTGCTGTTTGCAGCATACAAACCAAAAGCGTTCGATGTCGTTGATTAAGATGAGTGAACAAAAGGTTGAAGTCCTGTACATGACATCGGCTGCCTCATGCACGGTTTCTGGCGGATACGGTAATTAACAGCACCTCAAACCCAGGTAAGAGTTAATTAACTTGATTCTTGGACCACTGATCTGTGAAATTAAGTTCAAAGCTTTGTTTTATCATGCACCTTTTGAACATTGACTGTCACAAAGGGCTGCAATAAGAACCATTGATGTTTTGGGATGGGGGTGGAGTGCAAAAAGCGTTACGGCACTGCATGGGTGCTTCTAACTTTCTTCTTCAATTCGTCACGATATATTCCGTCTATAACAGTATTAGATTAGCGATGTCTTCAGCATTTTTGGATCACCAGAAGAACAGATACAAAACTCTAATATATTACATTTACATGATTTTTTTTATCCAATCTTCTACAAACTATTCTTCCATCCTCTTTTTATTAATAGAGACACACTCTGATCTTGGGCTTTTCGTGGTTTTCCCTAGTCGGGAGGCGAATGATTCAGTGATTTCTCGTCTACCACGATTTCTTTTCCGTCATTTCCCTTTCACTCCGTTTCCTTTTCAACTTTCAGAACTGATTTTAAGTTTCATGGTGTATGGCGGTGCCAGACAGATGACGCGTATGCTTGCTCAAAGGAAAGAGTACTCCCCATGGACACTAGAGGGCTGCTTGGTGGACGGGTCGTTCATCGCCCTCTCTAGACAGCTCCGGTAGTGGGACGGGTCTTCGAGTCTGGAAATGTTAGGGACTTCTGCGCGTCTCCGTGGTTTGTCTCCCTGCGGCCTATGGCCTTCCGTGTTTCCTTCACTTCATCCCTTCCTTCTGGGTGGTAGTAGTTACAATAGATCTATGTAGGTCGCAGTGCGCGTGATGTCCCGTTCCGATGTACAGAATGATTTATGAAGAACTGACGCATATATTTCTTTAATTGTTACAAAACGAGTTATGCTAGCGACAACTTATTATACCTGAAATGCAGCGGAATTCTGGTAGATTGTTTACCTCTATAGCAAATGTTGAAAATGTCCTCCATCCTGCATAAGGCACAACTCAACACGTCGTTCCATGTTAGGGCCACTCGTTGGAGGACTCTGTTGTAAATAGCTTGAATCTCCTGTGTAATGTTGTGCTTCAGATTGTCCAATGTCTGGGGACGTATGGCATAAACCCTGTCTTGTAAATAACCCCATAGAAAGAAGTCCGGCAATGTCAAATCCGGAGATCTCGGTGGCTACAAGTTCTTGGAAATTATCTGGTCGTCAAAGAAACTTGCAATTAGTGCCATGGATTCATTTGATGCATGGCATGTAGCACCGTCCTGCTGAAAATATCCTTGACTCAGCTCTACATCGTCTAGTTGCTCAGCAAACTCCATGGAAATCCGTCGGTACTCTGCAGTATTCACATTGTTAAAAAAAATTGGTCCCCTATTCTCTGTGGGATATTGCGCACCAAACTCCAATTTTAACCGGGTGCATAGGTGCTTCATAAATAACATGTGGATTTTCGCGGCCCAACAGGGTGAGTTATTTGAGTTCACATAGCCGGATAAATGCAACCATTCTTCATCTGTGAACCATGTGGTGGTCAATATGGCATGATTTTGCACAATGAACGCCTGAAACCAACGACAATAATTCAGTCGTCTATCGTTATCTGGTTCCTGTAACTGATGGACAACTATAATCCTATACGGCTTTAGGCCTGCACTTTTCACAGCTCTCTGACACATTGAGTAGCTGTACCCTGTATCCTGCGACAAATGTCTTAGTGCTCTTTTGGGTGACTGATCCAGCCGTTCTCTTACATCAACAACAACGGTGGGAAGCCCAGATGAACGAATTTTGCCTTTTTCACTCACCAAAGATCCAGTTGTTTCCAATTTGTTTACCAGTCCTAGTATTGTGCTTCTTTGGGGAGGATTCCGAACACCAAATTCTCTCTGGTATACCCTTTGAGTAGCTGTAGTTGAATTCATAATCCAGTATTGCTTTACAAGGAAGAGTCGTTCATTTAATGTGTACTCCATTTTCACGTTGACTAGAACAAAATCTCAAAAACAGTTGCCGACAATAAAATTAACAATTACGAATAAAACATGAACATCTGCGCATCTAGTGACAGGCAATCGAAACTCCAGAACATTCTGCTTAATTTGGTGCTAAAATTGGGGCATTGAGTGAATTTCGAACAGAATAATTAAAGAAAGAAATGTGTCAGTCTTCATAAATCACCCTGTACAAATAAATCTTCAATGCCCATTTAATCATTTCGTTGTAGGTACAAGAAGAATACAGTAAACTAAAGCGATAGTCAAATATTTTCAATATCGGTCGCTATGTGATGGCTTTGAAAGTTTGTTCTCTTTGTATGAACACGAAAAAGAAAGAAGAATAGCCATTTGCACTTGAGTAAAGTATAAATTATTTGAAAATTCACAGCAAAAGCAAAGCATGCCTTAGAGATGCGTACTGTTATTTCACATAAATTGAGTGGCTTGATAAGATCTACGTCTTTTGTGTAGTAATAATTTGTTTACCTCTCACGGTTTATCAGTTATATAACATTAATTCAGAATGAAGACGACTTCACAGGCCATTCCAAGAAAATTCAAGATATACATTTTATTTGTCATGTAAATACTGTGGCGTATTAATAATTTGGGGGGTTACACTATTGTTCTACATTTCATTACCGCATACATTGTTATTCAAGTCACTCTTGACTGGTAGCTTTGCTAGCCAGGAGTAGTGAGGAATAGTGTTTGTCTCAGGATTCCGTGAGAAACGGACCGCGTGTGTAAGCCGGGCTTTGGATCGGTGGACATCTCCTCCCACCTTCCATTTTTAATAATGTAGGAACAGTTGGGAAATAAATCTAGGAATGTGTGAGTAGATTTGTGTTATAGATTTTGTTCAGTAAAAACCCACGCCTTCCTCTAACTTCCACATCACGTTTCGGTCCTACGCAGCAAAGCAAGTATACGCCCCTCAATGTGCATGCCAATTATAGAAATTAATTTAATTTTCATGTGAACTTTTAGGCCATCTACCCAGCAAGTAACGTACAGGCCATTCCAAGAAAATTCATGATATATATTTCATTTGTCATGTAAATATCTTGTATATATGCTATTTTAATAAAAATCGTTAGAGTCATTATTGAAAAAATAAAAAAATTGGAAAAATGTTCCCTGTAAGAGTAGTTTGGAGTGGGAGGATTTGGTTGAAAATCTTTGTGTCACATCTTTGGAAGATACTGAACATGAATTCCAAGTTTGGTATTAATCGGACTTTTCGTTTTTGAGTTATGCTGTTCACACACATGGACCTTTTTTCTAAAAATGCTTTTTTGAGCTTAGGAGACTTCAAAACAGGTATTTTCGATGAAATCTGTATACGAAGTTTTAGGTAAAATACAATAATTCTTTTACTTAGTGTACGTACGTAGTAGAGAGAGTAAAAACACTAAATTTTTAGCAATTTACATTAATCTCCCCAACAAAATAAAACAATCTCAATTTTTTTAAAAAAATTACAAAGTATAAAATTAATTTCCATGAATATCTGCCTGTCAGTATAATGCTGCTTCTTTTGTTAATGTATAGTTAAGACCGAAAGACATGTTCAACCTGCAGAAGTGTTCTTCAAGAGAATACTTCAACCACGTCACTCTTGTCATTTTTACCAAACCGGAAACAGAACCTGAATTCTCATAGCTCCCATGCTCTCCATCACAGTAAAACCTTTTATAAGCCTGTAGTAGTGGTTGACAATAAAGCGGAATTTAAGCGATATAGGACGTGTCAGTAAACAATGGACAACGGTCCTCTGGTTACCGTTAGGTTCAGTAGAATATTTAATATTTCTGTCATGTAAGAGTTTTATATAATACACAAGTGCAGTAGAAGGGGAAATCAAGGACAAAATGTGCTCTTGAACTATATCTACCTTCAATATATAATTTTGCGATAACGTCTGGTTTCGTGCTAAGCTTTGTGTCACTATGATATGGAGTGGCCCACATAACGTGTTACAGGCAAATATCTCTTAAACGAATAGAAAAAAAAACAAATACCAAGAATTCCAAATCTTATAGGAGCAAAGGACCTTCTAAAAAGTGATATGGAATATATTTCTACGGGCCCCTTATGGGGCACACCGCGCCCAACCTCAGAATTTTAAATGAAACGATGATTTTTTTTATATATTCATGTTCCCCTTAATAAACATAGCAAAAATTTTATTAAACAATGTTTTTCTAAAATGAATTGTTGAGCTCTTAAAGCGTGTTTTCACTGAAGTATACAATATTAGAAAATAGTACTAAAGAATAAGTAAATCAATAAATACTCAGGTGATTACTTCTTCATTAACTTCTAAAGACTTGGCAATTCTTTTGGAAAGGTTTTCTCTGTTAACAACAAACACGGGCTAATAGTGCGACAAACATCACGTGTTCAAATTTCATATTCTCTTTGGCTGTAGCTGTTTTAAACATGACTCTTTATTTTATGTATCACCATAAGTAGTCCAAGAGTGCTATCTGTGGATTTACTTCTACAGCAGCAAGAATATTGATAGTCTTTTCATCATTCACTTTTGATTTCACCTTGAAGCGATTCTTGTTCTTTACACCTCCATACTTACATAGCCATGTTTTCAGTGTTTGAATTTCATGTGTGACATTTTCATATCGTATCTCACATTGAACACTGCCGATGGAGTTCGATAATTTCTCCTGCATTCACCTAGTAATAAAATAATATCTACCTCTATATCAAAATCGGCTATATTTTTACTTTCTCTACTACGTATAGTAAGTAGGGGAAGTATTGTATTCCACTCAAAAATTCGATACCGAGATTTCACCGGAAATACATGTTTTGAGACACTTGAAACAAAAAAGCGCTTTTAGAAAAAACTCGAAAGCCGGATAAGTACCAAACCTGGTATTTATGTTCAGTATCTTTCAAAGATGCGACACGAAGATTTTCAAGAAAGTCCACTACCCCAAACTACACTTTACACGGAACATTTTTCGAAAATTTTGATTTTCTCAAAAATGGCTGTAACGATTTTGATTAAAGTATCATATATTTAAGATATTTTCATGACAAATAAAGTATATATCCTGAATTTTCTCGAAATGCCCGCAAGAGTCCTCTTCTTTCTAAATGGCTTTTGCATAATTGGTAAACCGTAAGAGATAGACAAAAGTTTTCTACACAATATAGACCTCGTTAAAACACATTTGTCGTATTTTTTTTGTCAAGTGAACCATTATTTCCCAGATATTCCTTGTCATTTGTTTGAATTTTCCAATACTTATTCTTTTTCTCAATTTTTATAGTGTCCTGGGCATACAAAGAGAATGGAATGCTCCAGCAACCAGCGCTTAAAATATTTGACTATCGCTTAAAAAGTAGCAGTTCCCCTTGCATCTACAAGAAAATTAGCAATAAGATGCAAATGTTTATCTCGATTAATATGAAGTATATGGAGAATAAGTGTTTGTAAAAATAGTTTGCACAAGAGTAGAAAAAGTCACGTGAGTGTAACGACATACATTATTGTATTGTAGGAGTTCAAGTGGCTTTGAAACCACAATACCCATGTTCTTTCATTTGATACCTTATTTCCTCTCCGAGTTCATGAGGTGTAACAAATTCAATGAAAACATCCTATAACAGCTTAACAATTCTTTTTAGAAACAAAATGTGTAATAAAAGTTGCTTAGTTTATTGAGGAGAACCAGAAGATAAAAGAATTACCATGGCCCATTTAAAATGTTTAGGTTGGGCGCCATGTACCCATAAGGAGCCCCATAGAGATATTTTCCATATCTCAGTTTGAAAGGCCCTTGCTCCTATAAGATTTGGAATTTTTGGCATTCGGTTTTTTTCTATTCTTTTAAGAGATATTCACCTGTAACACTTTATGTGAGCCATCGTGTATATGTACAGGGTGGATCATTTAATTTGAGACTGTGCAATATCTCCAAAACTAAGCGTTTTAGAAGGAAATGTCTTTAATAAAAGTTGCTTGATATTAGTAAATGCCCTTAGTCGTGTTTTGTTTGGAGGATATTATGATAGTCATTTTGGTGTCAAATTAATGTTTTAAATGGGAACGTACAATTAGGATCAAGTTAAAAAATTTGACCCTAAAATGACCATCACAATAACCTCCAAACAAAACACGATTAATGGCATTGAATTTCCCCATAATATCAAGCAACCCTCACTGAAGACATTTCTTACTACAATGCTTAGTTTTGGAGATGTTGTACAGTCTCAGCTTAAATGGTCCATCCTGTATATAGGTGGCCACGATTTAACAACTAAGAAAACAAAAGATGCCGCATAACAAAAGAGAATTGAATCTGATTATAGCACTAGATACGCATGCGATACTAATGCCAAAGCATTTTAACAACCCTCATGTAAGAAGTTTTGTTTTATATCCTTTGTACTTATGACTTAATCAAGTTCTTTAGAAGGGCATACTAAATAACTGCAGCTATAAAGAGAGAAAACTGATGTTTTATAATCAACAACTGAGAAGGTTATTTTTATCGATGGTCGTAGATTAGCGTCTTTTTAAAAGAGGTTAACTTGATAACCTGGGAGTGCGAAATCTTATTTCGTTGTATATGTTAGGAGCTTCTGTATTAAGTGAAAACGATATAGCTTTTTTGCCATTAAGTAACACTGAAATCAAAGAGAAGGTTCAAAGGTTTAAACTTTCACCTATATAATTATATAAGAAATGACTTCACCATTCTGACCGATGATTGTTCCGCCGCCAAAGTATACTTACAGGATACGCAGCATTTGCAGAACTTGGAAGATTGTCGGGGGGAGCTTAATGAAGTCAGACGTTCCGCCTATGTTTCACATAGTACTTTTGCGTGAATATCAGGGGCGTTGTCAATCGTTGATAGGATAGACGAGGCTGTGCGAAATTATGTCATAAGGGTGGAGGGGTTTCGCCATAAAATCATCTAGACCATAGCACAATAATTTCAAAAAGAAGGAGGGGAGATAAATGAAATTGATTATTTAATTCATCATTCGAGTTTAAAAAGCTAACAGTGCAACGTCAAGTAAGCCAGCTAGGCGTTGTGTAAAAATATTTTTAGGCAGCAAGGCCTAAAAGTAGAACTTCTAACATAGAGCACACGAGCCTAAAAGCTTTAGATTATCGCAGTAGTGCGATAGTGTTCATTGTGACCAACTTTGGTTCCAAGTCCAATCACTAAGCAATACTCTTTGTATTTGCACATGTTTAATAACTCGACCTTTTTTCCTTTTTTACTCTGTTTATTTTACGTCGCTTTAACTACAGGATCATATCGCGACGGATCTGTTAGTGGATAAGCCCTAGATCTAGGTGTGGCGTACAGTTAGCCTTCTCGGTCTCAACCCTGTAACCACCTGCTTCGTCGTGTCCACAGAGACCTTAGTGCTTTCATATAGAAAGGCGGGCAGTTAGCCTTCTAGGTCTCATCCCTGTAACCATGCCATCTTGCTTCGTCAGGTGTCCACAGAGACCCTAGCGCATAGCAACCGGATATTCTGCTTCGTGCCGTGCAAATGGCATTAGGGTGCCGTCCAGTCTACCTGCATTCGCTATTATCGCCTGTTTCATGTTACTATTGTTTTAGACTTAAGGTGGAACTTTGGGTATTTACCTTGGCGGTTGAGGGAAACCATGAAAAAACCTCAGTCAGATTGGTTGGCCCACGGGATTTGAACACGGGACCTCCCGAATGCGGGCCACAGACGTTACCGCCTGAGCTATTCCGCTCGGTTAACTCACTTGAAGTGATTAGGTTTTACTTTTCATTATCTCCTTTCATATGACTGATTTCTCATGGCGCTCGCATTATCTGTTCACAATACAAATCGTCATATACTCGCAATTCGTTGTAGAGTTAACCTATACGTTATATTGGCAGCTCTCTACTTTCTTTGATCTAAACCATCATTCTTGTATCTACGATAACCTACTTAAAGATTCAACGACGGGAATTATGAATTCAGAAGAAACTGAAATGGAAGTGAAATTACAGAAGCAGCAGAAAAAATAACACTAGAAATACTTGCCCAAAAACTCACAAAGCAATATGATATAGCATTTAATCATTTCATTGGCTGTTGTAAGGCAAAGCATGGTGATAATAATGAAAATGATGCTAGCGAATCAACAAAATGACAAAAATATTCTACATCTGGCTTTTTTAACGTCATTTCTCTTGTTTCTTGAACCGCGTTCTAAACAGATTTCCCTTAGTTTTGGGAATCAATATAATATTATTGATATTTTACAAATTCGAGCACTGTCTAAAGAATAGTATATGCCACAGATGTAAAAAGTGGTTTTATTTTGCACCTTGTATCATAATCTACCATTATTTTATCCAAATTCCATACTTGAACGAACGGAATGACTCCGCGGTAAAGCAAGCATGAGGCCCTCATTCAGGTTCGCGGTTCAAATCCCTCTTACCAAAATTCCTTTCGCAAATGTCACTTCATTGCATGTATCAACAATGTCCACCGCCTGTGGTGCCGAATTTAGTAAGAACGGGCGTTAAAGGCTATTGAAAAGAAATAAAAGAATAATGGGATCTGCATTTTTTAGCACAGTTCTGGCCTGTCGCGTATGGTTCTGATGTATGATTTATATAGAGAACAACAAGCAATCATTAGATTAAGCAAAGCATTGCATGTGTTGGGAACAGGTTGAAAGCCTGATGAATAAGGAAGGCAAAAATAAAAGACGCACGTTGACAGATATTTTTCTGGCAGAGGAGGGCAGTGTACTCAAGGCTAGTGAATCTTATAAATAGACAGATAACGGATCTTCAGGAGATAGAACTCTCCCCCTCCTCACAAACACATAGTGTTCCTTTATTCTGTGTTTATTTCTGATATAGTACAGTTGGGAGCTAGTTTATTGCCCCACTGTTGTTGTTTACACTGCGTACATTTTCAATTTAATAGGTTTATTTTGTTTACCAAAGTTCGTGCTTGTTTCCCTACTTAGTACCAACTGCTTTTATTCATTACCTAGAACTATCTGGGTTATTGCCCTTATCTTATGGCTATTAATGCACTATTTCACTCTTGGCCTAAATGAGATATAATGACCAATCATGTTTGAAAGAGTCTTATTTTTAAACCAATCACGGGCCTGATTCACTCCAACTTGATCGACATTTCTTTACTATTTCTCCTTATGTGATAAACTTAGTTCCTCATTTTTTTCTTTCTCTTCTACCTACCTATAGTAAGTAAATGAAGTATATAAATGCACGTTTTGAGCTCTCCTGAATCCCACAAGAATTTCCTAGAAAATATCCGTGTGTGTGTGTGTGTGTGTGTGTGTGTGTGTGTGTGTGTGTGTGTGTGAACAGCATAGCTCAAAATTGAAAATTCGGTTAAATAACAAACTCCATTTTCCAAAAATACAGCACGAAGAGTTTCAAGAAAATCCCCCACCCCAAACTCCCCTTTACATAGAAAAAACTTTCTTATGTTGACTCTCAAACATGGCTCTAACGATTTGGATTAAAGTATGTACCATATATTTAAGATAGTTGCGTGAAAATAAAATGAATATCTTGAATTTTCAGCGAATAGCCCGTCAAGTCCTATTTTGCATAACTGTAAACTGTAAGACATACCCAGAAACTTATTACATAAAAAGTGTATATCTGGTTAAAGCACACAATTTATGTGAATTAATTGTTTGTGGTAGGTATTTTCCATTCCGCGGATATACTCAGTATTGATTTAAATTGTCAAATATGTATACCTTTTTCAGGTGATAAGTCACTATTTGATTTGTTTTATCTACTCTACCACGTTCATAGTAGGCAGAGAAGATATTGCATTCCACCCAAAAATTCGATACCGAGATTTCATCGGAAATACATGTTTTCAAAAGAAACATTTTTACTTTCTCTACTACGTAGTAAGTATGGGAAGTATTGCATTCCAACCAAAAATTCGATGCCGAGATTTCACCAGAGGTACATGTTTCGGGGCGCCCTGAATCAAAAAATAAGATTTTTGGAAACATGTGCGTGTATGTGTCTGTGTCTGTCTGCCTGTCTGCCTATATGTCTACCTGTCTGTGAACAACTAAAAAACGAAAAATCAGATAAATACCAAACTTGGTATTTGAGTTTAGTATCTTCGAAGCATGCGACACTTTGCAAATTTTGATTTTCTCAAAAAGGACTAACGATTTTGATTAAAATATCATATGTTAAGACCTTTTCATGGCAAATGAAATGTATATATTGAACGTTTTGGAAATGTCCCAAAAATCCTCTTCATTCTTAATGACTTTTGTATAACTGGTAAACATAACAGAGACAACATTTTACAAAAATATAGATCTCGTAAAAAAAAACAATTTAGGTTATACACTTTTTTTTTGGACAACTGAATCATTTTCGAGATATTCCTCGTTATTTGTTTAAATTTTCCAGCACTTAGATATACTTTTTCTCAAATGGGAATTCGTTATTCATTTTTCTTTATGTCCTGGACATGCAAAGAGAATGGAATGCACCACATAGCAACCAGCTGTTAAAACATGTGACTATCACTTAAAGCCTACCATATTCCCCTTGAACCTACAAGAAAATTAGCAATAAGATAGTTCCTGCAAATGTTTATCTCAGTTAAGTAGATGGAGAATAAGCGTTTGTAAAACTAGTTTGCACAAGACTAGAGATTGTAACAGATTTTTAAACAAAGGCCCGCATCTGTTTGCCTGTGAACAGCATAACTCAAAATCGTATAAATACCAAACCTGTATTTAAGGGACTGAGTTGGGTTATTGACATAGTAGGTATGCTTGACATTTTGCTCACGAATATAACGGGTCCAAGTTAGGATGTGTTCCCCACTTTGAGTCGCGGCATCAACCCTCAAACAATTGATTCAAAACCTCCTAAATTATAGTAACTTTCTAAGCTGTTGTATTACTTAAAGCTGTTGAATTGGCAGCATTTATTATCGGAAATCCGAGGTGACGATCGGCAAATTCATTAACTATCATTTTTTAAAATCAACACTTCATTCAAACTAATAAAACACCCGATTTGCAGAAAATAATGTACATGTATGTGAAATGTATAGTGGGATCTCAGAAATAGAAAAGACTCGACTTCATGTCGTATTTTCAAACTATTCCTCGATTCCATAATAGGTAAACTTCTTACACTTCTATCGCAGTATACTATATAGTTGTATTTTAGGGTTTAGGGTAAAACAACACAGGGGACACCTCGCGCAATGCGACCTACTTGGCATCTATTGTAGCTACCACCCCCAGGAGAAAGGAATGAAGTGAAGGAACTACAGCAGGCTACAGGCCACAGAGACGCGGGGAAGTCCCTAACAGTTCCTGCTTCACACTACATAACAGACCAACGGGCTCTGGACTGACTACTCTGTCCGCACCCTCGGACCCCAGGGGTCATTGCTCGTAAGGCTTTTCCATTAGGGCAGCACACCAACTTCCCTCGTCTCCTGCAGGGACGGAAGTGGATACGCCACTTACGTGCGGCAGCCCAGTAGGAACCCTATTAGGGAAGACTACCAAACAACCTCGGTGAGGCTGATAGTATATCTATTTACTGTCTACCAGCTCTCACTCATGGTCTCACAACCCCTAGCTCCATCTGTCCAGCACCGCCTCACGCCACAAAACCTAATAGCACATCTGAAACATGAGAAGGAAGTCGAATGAAAGGAAAATGAGGGAAAGGGAATCGTGGAAGATGCGGAGAAAAAAAAACATTTGCCTACCGACCAGCGAAAACATGAAAATCCCAGAGTGGGCGGTCAACAGGAATCGAAACAGGGATCTTCCAATTGCAAGTGATATCGCGGAGCTAACTCGCTCTGTATGTCTGTATTTTAATAATCATAACTTTGGAGCTAATCACTTAATTTTATTCGTGAATTAGTCCTAGCAAATGCTACTCTTGATTTCTAAATCCTTTCGTCACTACATAACTTAAGAATTTATCCAACCACTAGCGGCATTACTTATGATAATTATGCGCTGAGGTTGAACCGAAGACTTTAAGTTCCCGAGGTGTCTGAATATTAGTAATTCCCGATGCTGTAAGCCTTACTTCTTTAATAAAAAGGAAATAATAATTTAGATATCAATTCATTATCTCTCCGCTCACGCCGTAAATAACTGAGTATCAAATAGTCACAGGTTTTGTGTGAGAATGACTCACCCACATTGTTGTTTTGTATGTTCTTAATAGCTTCTGAGCGTTCAAGCTTGGAAGCATATCCCCTTGAAAAAGTAACTCTTTAATGTTCTAAAGTATTGCCGTTATCTACCTCTGATGCTCGAAATCTACAACTCTTATCTTGAACTTCCAGAAGGCCAGAAATAGCAGAAACCCCAGGCAATGCACTTAACTGAACTGAGAGACAAAGGACAATATAACCTTGAGGCAAAAGTAAATCGAACAATGTCAGAGAGATAGCGCTGGGTGCACCATACTGGCCCAACTTGCATCATTCAGATCATCCTAACAAAATCTCCTATCGTTCAAAAACTTCTAAGATTCTAAGGATCTCAATAATCGCAAAACAGATTAGAATGTCTGAAGCATTATCTTAAATACAGAAGCCTGATGAGAACATTCACACGACTTTTCCTGCCAGTGGAAAAGTCATATATATATAATGTACTCTATAAGAAGTAATTCCTCTATCCATATTCGCAAACTTTCGAGCATGTGCTTCATGTGAAATACTTAGGAAAGTGCAGATATACATGAAACGCAGATAACTCGAAAAAATGTACGCTGTAAAAAATTATTTGACACAAATTGTGTAATTTAGTGCACTCTACATTTTTCATACAGTAAGCTTTTGTCTGTTTCATACGATGCCCCAGTTAAAAAAAAATTATACATAATTCGATCAATAAGAAGAGGGCTTCACAAGCTAATCATAAAAGTTCAGGAGATACGTTTAATTTGTAATATTAATGCCTTAAATATGTTAGGTATATTTTAATCAAAGTTATTAGAGTAATTTTTGAGAAAATTGAAAAATAACGAAAATGTATCCATGCAAACACAGCTATTGCTGAGAATATCCACCTGCATAATTAAACATTGACTCAAGTATTAAATTATCTATTTAACCAACTTTTCATTTTTTTTTGTGTTATGCTATTAATCCCCCCAGGGGGAGTAGTCATCACAAAACGCATATTTCCGGTGAAATCTTGATTTCGAATTCTTGGGTGGAATATAACACTACTTCCTCTGCCTACTATAGGCAGGAGGTAGTGAAAGTAAAAACATAATAGTTATTTAGAGGTCTAGTCACTAAACCTAATTTGTAACGTGTTGTTTACAATATTTTATCTACGTTCAGAATATTTTATTATATGTTGTATATTTAGTATACTTAATGAAATTTATTTATTGAGTAAAAGACATGCTTAGAGAAAGAGTAATGTGGACTTTGGAAGAAAAAAAAAGACAGATAAAGCAACAAACTTTGATGTTATATTCTGTAATTTTTAATGCTAGTTTTATATGTTAATTTAAAGCAAAAATGAGCCAAGAAGGTGTTTTTCACGGTCCATCAGGAAACATTTTAAAAGTAGTTCAAGATGCAATATTAATATACTTTCAGAAAAGTAAAGGAAGGTTTATTTATGTAGTTATACGAAATTCAAGGACAGGTGTGTGGATAATGAAGCAGACGTGAATGAAGATTCTTTGTTGGCGTATTTTTATGAAAAGTCAAAAGGTATTAAAGCTTCGAGTCTTCGGAGTGAATATTTGGTGAGATCAACTGTTTGATTAATGATAATACTGATATCAGTAAGTTTAGAAAATTAAAGACGTTTCTAAAGACTGTATTTTATGTTTTGATAACGTGTTTTGTTAGAACAGAAAGTAGAACAGGTTTTGTTGCCTAGTATCTAAGGACTAAAGCCTCACTGATTATTATAGTAGTAAGTAGATAAAACTTGTTTATTCTATTTGAGCCAATTTTTCCCCAAGCAGGAAGAAACCTGCGACTCTAGGTCTTCAGAATGACCATTGAGAAAGTATTTACCCGCTCACAGAAAATCGGGTCATACGTTTCACTTATTCCATAAAGAGTTCATTTCTACAAAAACTGAAAAATTCAAAGAGGTCGAGATTTTTTCTGCCGCTCCAGAGGGTCACGATCGCTAAAGCGTTTCGCTCTGGCGCTGTATGACCGCGGAAGACCGCGGTTTCGATTCCCATCTCCGGCTTGGACGATGAGTTTGTGGGCGGGCGCGCAGCTCCCATATCGACCTACCTTTTAACACTTTCAAAGCAGCAGTCCACTGGGATCCTTTCTGCAGATAAACAATGAAATATGTGTGTTTAAAATAAATTCTGTTCACTGTAATTCTAGTATCCTAATAAATTGAGTTCATTTGCTTTGTTTCAATATGCGTTTCTTTCACGTTACCTATAAAAAAATCAATAAATACGGCCTGACTTAACAGTGCTGCCATCTGTTGCAGTACTCGCAAACACGTTCAAGGTTGTCACCATCAGTGCCCCCATCAGATCAGCATTTATTACCATCATAATCATCATCACTTCACGGTTTAGGAGATATCTCCATTTTGAAACGTGAACTTTTGACCCAAGAGGAAGTGGATTAAATTAAGAATAATGGCAGAATGCTACTTGAAAATATATTCCATAAATTAATTAACAAGCCGAATTTCTTCCATTTAATAAACTGACACTTCAATAACATAGATAATTACAATTAACAAACCCTTATTCGTTCACTATTCTTTACATTCTTTACGGTTTCAATGCTTTAAATTAAATTAAAATAATTACAGAATTGCTTCCTGCTCTCACAGTTACCGATATATTTCAAAACTAACCGCAATAAGTCTATAGTTCAGACAACCAATCTTTTCCCGATGAAGAATTACCAATGAGAATTTTGAATACGTTAAGCCAAAAATACCGTCCAGAATGCCTTCTATCTAAACGTTGTCCTGTTGTTTTCCTCATAACCTAGCTCGCCGTCGAAGAAAGACTAATCAGCCTTGTGGACAGCACATTGAAGAAAGCTGGAACTGATCCGGCGCCTACGCAGTCGACGACCACAATCGCCTGACATATTGCGTGACTCAAAATAACTGCGCCCTTTCTTCTTGTTGTTGTCGTCTGCTTGAGAACTACTACCATAGTCGTTTCACTTCTGTTCCCGTACATGACAGCCTTCCTTTAGTACAGTCAAGTCGCCTAAAGTAAGGCCCAAGTTCCGGCCTCATACTTCCCTCCATCGCTTCAGCGGTCTTCCTACGTTTCTATAAGCAGGTGGTTGGCACATATATGTTTAAAATAAAATGTGGTATTATTCATTTCTTGTACATGATTTTTCCATTTTTCTCTGTTTGTTAATATTTTCTCATTTAACGAAAATATACTTAATTGTGCTCTTATGTCCTCATTTCTAATTAGGTCTAATCTTGTACACATTTTATTGCTCGGAGATATTTCATTTCTGCACCTTGAATTTTATTACAATCCTTCTTTTTTATGGTCCATATCTCCGAACCATACTGTAAAACAGGAACTGCCATTGTCTTGTAAAATTTTAAATTTATTTCTCTTCGAGGTTTTCTTTTCAAGAGTTTGCTATTATTCCATAAATGTATTAGAACTTACTCACCTTCTTGTTTATTTGTTCGTTATTTGTTTTATATGTCATATTGCAGCCCAGATAGTTAAAACTTCCAACTTCTTCTAACACTTTATTATTTAAAACTGTCTTATATATTATTATTTGCGTTCCTCTACCTTTGATTTCTCGACCGAAATTTTGAGACTGTAATCTTGAGTCAATTTTTGTAATTTATAGATACTAGTTTTCAGCTTATTTTCACTGCCTTGAATTAAAATCATGTCATCCGCAAACAGTAGCGTGTTTAATGTGTCGTTTTTATTTAATTTTATATCGGCATTTAATTAGGCACCATTAACAAGGTAAGATATTTTTGTAAAAACCCAAAGTTTTGAAATGATACTGTGATAGACCAAGAACAGTCGTATGCAACTTGACTATAAAGGTAATTAAGACGCTCGTATGAAAATTATGAAACTCGTTACCACTCGTTTCATAAACATACTCGTGTCATAGTTATTATCTGTAGTCTTGTTGAATAATATATTATTGTGGGCGAGGGAAAACAAAACCGACCTGAAATACAGTAAAGGCCATGAGCATTAAAAATTAAATTAGACATGCCTTAAATTGCAAAGTTATAAAGAAATCTTGTTCCAATGATATCTTCCTTATTAGCTTTTTAAAAAAATGGTAATTAAATGTGGTTCCGCGTCACGTGCCAAACGAATACCTAAAACTCACCGCTGAGTTCCTCTCCGATAGCCTACCCCAATATGGAGCCTCACTATAAACACATTAGCATATTTAAACACGCTACTGCTAGGGATTTCCTAAAACATGATTTCTTTTCAGGGAATTAAAACCTTTGTTTACTTAGCGTGGAATTTCCCAGAATGGGTTTCCTGCACCTATAACAATGGTTCGATGCCCTCTCAAGAATAACTGTTTTCTTTCCTCTCTCTCTCTCTCTCTCTCTCTCTCTCTCTCTCTCTCTCATTGAAACACTTTCTTCTTTAAAACTGGGCTTGTCTGAAAGCCTTACCTTTGTATATGTTTCCATTGTACTGCTGAATCAATAGCTATGACGGTTCACTGTTTATAGGTTCCAAAACTTTTATTTCATACTATGAAACTGTTAGAGATAATGATCTTCTTGATTTAAAATTTTAGTGTTACACTCACATGACTTTCTCCTCATACTTTCGTTCGTCTTATATATCTTCTAAAAACTATTCAACTGATCGTCACATAACTTCAAAAAATAACAAGCTGTTCAAAACTCTTCTTCTTCTTCACTTCGTGGAGTAGGCACTTTGCTCGTTCCAGCTTCGCAGTAATTGACTCCAACATGCCCTGTGGTCCTCGATCTCCTCTTCCTCTCGACATACAGGATGAGCCAAAAGACTCCGAACCGCTTGCGCGGTGTTTTTCCTGTCCGTGTCCTCGGCGCTCGCTGCCGTCTGCCGCTATCATAGAAAGGCGTGGATGAAACTATACATTTTTAAAACTACTTTTAAAGGCCTTGCTTACCAAATTTACGAACGGAGATAATCTCTCTGTATAACCTAACGCTGCCTTGGGAAAGTTGGTTTTTCCATTGTTAGTAAATGCTCTGTCCAATCTTATCTACTATCTAATATTTCTTTGTTTACTGAATCGATACTTTGGCTTTTCCCTAATATATTCATTTTTTACTTTCTCTACTACTTATAGTAAGTAGGGGAAGCATTGCATTCCACCTAAAAAATCGATATCGAGATTTCACTCGAAATACATGTTTTGAGGCCTCCTGAATAAAAAAAGGCAGTTTTAGAAAAAGGTCCATGTGAGTGTCTATATGGACGTGTGTCTGTTGTCTGTGAACAGCATAACTCAAAAATAAAAAGTCAGATAAATACCAAACTTGATATTTAGAATCAGTATCTTTCAAAGATGCGACGGGGAAGATTTTCAAGAAAATCCCCCAGCCCAGCCTACTCTTTACATAACCTTTTTCGTTTTTGAGTTATGCTGTTCACAGACAACAAACACACACACGGATCTTTTTCTAAAGGTGCTTTTTTGGATTCATGGGGTCTCAAAACATGTACTTCCAGTGAAGTCTTGTTATTGAATTTTTGGGTAGAATGCAATACTTCCTCCACTTACTATACGTAGTAAAGAAAGTAAAAATAGATATCGAAAATATTGTAAAAAAGGAATGCAAAATTATAATAAAAATGTTAGGTCGACAAGTCTTATTGTGAACAACACTGACTCAGAGGTAAACAAGAAATAAAAGTATACACAGACATTCACTGGCATTATAAAACGAAGGTTGACATTTTATGCACACATTAAACGAATGAACTCAAACAAGTTAATGGGATTCTACGAAAATAGAAGTAAAGCACA
The DNA here is from genome assembly GCA_030765065.1 of Deroplatys truncata. Classification (NCBI taxonomy): domain Eukaryota; kingdom Metazoa; phylum Arthropoda; class Insecta; order Mantodea; family Mantidae; genus Deroplatys; species Deroplatys truncata. Next base: position 50,773,403 of record CM060985.1, read on the forward strand.
AGTATATGCTAGGGTATAATAGTAGAACGGATACTTAAATATTGGCATAGATTGAAATGATTGGACGAGCATAATACCTTGAGGCAATGTTTAATAATTCAAGAAAAATTCAGTGCTGGGATGAACTGGGCTCAAGGATTAAGGAGAATCCTACAGGAAATAGGAATGGGTAACTTATGGGATGAGAGAGAGGAGTTAGTTAAAGGTTTCTGGAAAGAAGTGAGGAACAGAGTGGAAGATATAGAGAAACAAGAATTATTTCAAAGTCTGGAAGGAAATAAAAGTGTGGAACTATATAGACAATTAAAGGTGGACTAAGGAAGGGAGAAGTATGTGAATATAGGTAATAGGCTAGCGAGAGAAGGGTGGGCCTGGTCTAGATTAAGTGCACATAGACTAAGGGGAGGTAGGAAGGGAGTGAATTTGGATAGATGTCCTCTTTGTGGAGAGGCAGATAATGATTTACATTACATAATTGAATGTGAAAAAACTAAGTTGTGGAGATATCAGTTTTTACTTAAAGAATGGGAGAATGTTAACAAAGAAGTATTAAAAGTTAGGATAATGAACATACAAAAGGAGAGGGATATAAAAGGAATAGGAGAATATATGGGGAGAGCAAGAGAAAAATGGTTTAGAAAAATAAAGCAATATGAATTTGTTATGACCCACCATGCATAAATAACCACGGTGCATGATGGACTAAACAATAAAATAGCAACCCAAAGTAATGTATTAAAAATTGTAAGATTTTTTTATAGTTTTATGGAAATAAACAAATAAATACATACATGAAATGGATTGGTGAAGTAAAAAAGACTTAAAATCGCAGGAGCAACGCAAGAAGGTATCCTAAACAGAGACATCTTTAGAATCAAAGTGTATAAGTGGCAAGTTGCTCAAGAAGAAAAAAGACAGACAAGAGAAAGAAAGCCCACAGCCACAGAATGAGAGAACTGTGGATTCAAAGGAAAATGCATAGTCCTACATGGACTCATTCCCAATAAATAAATAAATAAAAGAACAAGAATTTTATGTGAACGTTTCTAGATGAGTTATAAAGAAATGACAATCAATAGTTGTAAGACTGCTACATTACGATTTTATGTTAACCTTGAAAAACGATGTGGTGTTGATTGCTTTCTCGTCAGCAAGGATAAGATAAGAAACTGGGCTAAGAGAACAAAGCTTTCTGTTGTTTTTAACACAAGCTGCTAACCGGTTCTGGGAAAGAACCTCCATGTTCACGGAAGATCTGGGAGGAAGTATCCCAAAACAAGATCAGACTTGCTCCTTTGGCATCTGAACAACGTTCAAGGTCAGTATTGTTATGGTTCCAGTGTTTTATCTCGTTTGCTCTCGGTGTCGCCAGATAAAGTACACAAATCCACAGTTTTTGTGGCTTTCATCGTTACAGAGTTATAAAATGGTTATAAAACGGTAATAAAATGCCAAAGAGTTTCAAAGATTATATTCTCAGTTGGAGGTTTAGTGTTTGTTTATTTAGATTATGAGTGGCCAATAACCTCCAACCAGCGTGTGTACTTATGATTCATTCTAAGTACATACGACAAGAAAATGATTTTTTCCTGTGGGTAGTAAAAGTTGCACTGAAATAATATACAGTTACGCAAGTTGGAAGACTGGTTTATCTTAAGAGTCCATCTGAAGTAAACCTAATGGTTAACTGAGGTAAAGGATATATTTCATTCCACCTAAAAGATTTTTCTTAGAGATTTCACAGAGGGTATACCCATCGCGGTCCACTAAATCCATTCCAAAAACATTTTTTTTTACTTCCTCTATCACTTTACTAAAATCAGTAGAGTAACTATTCCACTCCATCCAAAAATTCGATACCGAGGTTTCATTGAAAACACATGTTTACCTTCTCTTACCGCTTTTAGACTCCCTGCATCTAGAAAAGGCACTTTTAGGAAAAGGTGTGTCTACCTGTCTGTGTGTTTCTGTCTATGAACAGCATAAAAAAGGAAGAAGAAAGAAAACTGAAGTATTACATTCGCATGACTTTCTCTACCCTCTATCGCTTATTAGTGGGTAGACAAATTATTCTTACGAAAGGTTATTTTCCTATCTACTTCATTTTAATCGAAATAAACCTTTCCGAAAATAGCTACATTACACATTTCATTATAGATACGAAGGGATACGCTATATGCTGGCCTTGCTATGAAATGTGAAGTATTTTTTATTTTTATTTGCCCCACGCTTTGGGAGCCAATTTGAAGTAGGTTTATTATATTTCGAATGTTGGGCCGCCGAACTTGAAGTAGTTGCAACCGCACGTATTGTAGAAAGTTTCCGGTAGCCCTCGCCCCAAGTTTAAAAAGATTAACTTTGTAATTTGACTGTTTCTTTTAAATATTATATATTTATGTTTGCCTCGGCTGCGTCAGTATTTATATTTTTTAGATACATGAATGTCTTAGCAGTGGTACGACAGAAGAATGTAGGCCTACACAGATTATAATTTTACTTCACTCCTTTTATTAATGCTTGACACGATTTAAATAACACATCACGATATAGAGAGAGAGCTGTGGGATTTTTTTATTAATTACTTGCACTTTTTAACACGTAAACTATTTTTGTCACACACAAAATACGTATTAAATTTCTGGAGGACACATCTCGCGTCCGGTTAGAAACACTGTCTACAAGCAACTGGCTTCTGAATTTGTAAATTTTACTCCATTTTAGTTTCTGATTGGCTAATCCTAGTCCAATAGAATACCTTCATTTAACCAAAGCTTTTTCTGGTTGTTGATTGGCTATTTTATAAGCTGTCACAAAAGTTACATTATTGTTGCTCCAAGAATCACAAGTAGCATTTAAACTTTCTAATTCATTATTGCCTCAAGGTTACCTCATTGTTAGCTCATTGTTAGCAACTTTTAACCTATTATTCTCACAGCTCCTACATTATTAAATTACGTAATACATTCACATAACATTATTAAACGTGTACATATTAATATAAACATTAAAACAATGACTGTTACATACATTTTTATATATTGTTACATACACATATTGCGTTGAGGCGGGCTGTTATTGAATTTATATATTATATAATTAGACTTAAACCATTAAGTGTTAAAAATACTGCTTCAAATGGCGAGAAACAATAATTGAAAATCGACAAGACTTTAAAAGAATGTCTTAAGTATTGAATAATTCGAACCATTAATAACGGATATCTCAGAAATGTCTGATACAACAAAAAAGTTATTTGAAATAAATAGTGTGAATTAAAGAGATCTATATTTTTTGTGTAGTAACTTTTCATCTATCGCTTAACGTGACTAGTTACACAAGATCATTAAAACTTCCTTCCGAATGAAGAGGACTTCACAGGCTATTCCCAGAAAGTTCAATATATTTTATTTGTTGTGTAATTACTTTAATATGTGGTATTTTAATCAAAATCGTTGTAATTTTTCAAAAAATAAAAATTTTCGAAAAAAGTTCCATGTAAAGGGTAGTTTGGGATAGGGGGAAATCTTTTGTTTTGCATTTTTGGAAGGTTCTGAACCTAAATGCCAAGTTCGGTGTTTATTCAACTTTTCGTCTTTGAGTTATGTTGCTTATATACATACACACATACACACACAGACCTTTTTCTAAAAATGCTTTTCTGGATTCAGGAAGCCTCAAAATACGTATTTCCGATGGAATCTCGGTATCGAATTTTTCCCATGGTATTACAAGATAAAACAATGTGGATATTGCCATATTAAATTTGAAAGCAGTGATTAACATGGTAGCGAAATCGGGATTTTAAAATGTGTGAACTCTATCTCTATGTAATAATAAAACAACCGAAATGTATCTGATAATTTTCTATTTTAGATGAATAATTAATACCAACGTGTATAATGAACTTGAATTAAAAAATCGCGTTTATAGCATTAGGTCTACTGTGCCGGATTTTCTTCATCCGCCACATGTTTGTTTTTCCCGCTTACTCTTCGCTATATTTTATAGTAATTTGCCGGTTCGCCGCCGGGTGTCAGTCGTTCCGTTCTTACCTATCCTTGCTAGTGAGTTGGGAGGGCACCACCGTCGCTCTAGCATTCGGGCCGCTTTGTCCGGTTTACCATGCTTTGAGTGTGCTCTTGTACGTACTTCGGCCGTTGAAGTGTATGATCTGGTAAGTTCCCCCACGCCTTTTCATTTGTTCGCGTAAAGTATCTTGGTTTGGCCTCCGTTTTTCTGTCTCTTTGTTCCTACTCGATTTGTGTGATAGCTCTCTTCGTAATTTATAATGTGTAGCCAGAAGTTTTAGAATTCAGAATGTAAGTGTGTTTATGGCTTTTAAATTTTAGCAGGCGGGGATTAAGATAATAATTAAAGATTATTATTGTAAATTTTTCCTAGGAAGAAAGGGATTCCTGCGTGAATAATTCCCCTTCTTTAAGGTGTTGCAGAAGGGCAGTACGCCACTTAGAGAATAGGCTATATGGCATTTAATTACTTTCCTCAAGGGGGGGATTCTATTAAGGGCAAACTAAAAAATTCTATATACCTCGTTTATTATTCTTTTATTTTTAATGTTACTTAACAAAAGTCTATAAGCATAATACTTCTGATGGGGTTTAGTTTTGCAAAATACGATAGGGTGAATATTTAAGAAATTATAACAAATTTTCCTAGCTATTATTCGTGTATGTAAATCGGTTACCTCGAAAAACACTAGAACATTATTAGCATTAGTAACAGACACAGGTTTGTATATTAACTTTTTATTTGTGTTTAAAATGCTATTAAAACCCTTTAAAAACACCGCAAGACGTGTTTGATAGTTTATTGATTGTAGAACATGTAGTATATTGCCAAATAAAGCATAATTACAATTCATTTACATAAATAAAATATTCAATTAAGTCATAAACACAATCCTATATCAAACAGCTCTTAATATACAATTGAAAAGCCATAAATTATTTAATTTCTTATTGCCCTGGTTAAGGCATTATACAGTTTAATAGACACACAAATGAACTTTATCTGAAGTGTGATAATTACACATTTCACTCCTAATCAAGTCAAAGAGCCTGGTGTAACTACGAATATCAGCACCAAAATCAAAATAGTTTAAATTCTTCCTAAAAGACAACAAACTTTGCAGTGTATAAATACAAGGAGGATATAGCATTTTACATAAGCTAAAAATGTGTTTACAGTGCTCCTTTGAATGAGTGCTTTTAAAGTTTAAATGAATAAAAGATGAACTTGGTTTTCCCATAATAAAGTTCTAAAGGAAAGATGCGATTATATAAATGCATGATAAATTAATATAACTCTTAAATCCACTCTCATTTGTAGACTTTGCAGCTTAAAAGTACCCTTAGCTATCTTCCTTGATAGCATATCAGTGTGAAGTCCCCGAATTAAATCCAGATTCCGTTATCACTCTTAATAAAAATTATCATCTATTTAAAGTAAATTTGAGATATGTAACTCCATTTTCATTCATCCACAAAAAGTTAGTAAATCATTAATCTTTTACAGGTCGCTCATATTCAATTGTCCCAAAATGTCCTGAACATTATTTCCTACAACATTAACAGCCAAAATCAGCAAAAAGAATTGCCAATATTCTATGCTAGATCATTGACATATAATAATAATAATAATAATAATAATAATAATAATAATAATAATAATAATAATCAAAGTAGGACCCAATACAGATCCTTGAGGGGCAGCGTGAAATATATGCTTAAACTGAGATGATAGACCATTGTAAATAACACTCTGAGATCGATCAGTTAAATAAGAATTTATAATACTGGCTGCTACATACTTAAACCCTAACATTGCGATTTACTCATTAAAATACTGTAAGAAACAGTATCAAAGGCATTAGTTCAAAATTAAAAAGCATATTTGTAAATTGCAGAGTGGGGATTAAAATGGAGATGGCAGAGTGAGAGAGCGATAAAAGGTGGAAAGATAGAAGAGAGAGAAATACAGATACATGAGGAAAGACTGAGAAACAGCGGTAGTGGAAAGAGGGAGGAAGGGAGGGCGGGGAGAGACAGAGAAGAATACCGACATTTTAGCACAATAACGCAAGCGGGACCTGCTAGTAACAAATGTAAAGCAAGTATTGTGTTTAATTTGTATTTACTGTGATTATTTACAAGCAGGTAGGGCGCAAGAGAAGACTTGGGCTTTAGCTTTGACAAAATATACAAGTAAACAATTAAACTTTATACTTACATCTGGTCCTACCTTCAGCATTCTGCGTAACCTGGAAAATAAAGTCCCATTATTAACTTTAAACCGAAACTGTAATTTAAGCATCTGCATTACAAAAACTATCAAAATGACAATTGTTTCAAACTATATGAGTAGGTAAATATAGAGAGAGCTGGCACAGTTTTTTGGGCATATATGGGAAAGGATAGGGAAAACGAGGCTAGATGGGGCGGTTCAAGGAGGAAAATGGGTTTATATGGGAGAGATAGGGAATACGACGACCGATACTATGCTAGACAAGGTTGAGGAGGGAAGTGCGATTATTTGGAAGAGATAGTGGGGTGGTGATAGACTAGATGAGTTTGAGGAGCAGAGTATGGTTTATAAGATTGGTATAGGAAAACGATGAGAATTGTTAGGCTAGACAGGGCTTGAAGGGTAGAGTATGCTTTATATGAGAGGTATAGGAAAACGAGGAGAGGTATTATGCTAGGAGAGTTTGAGTATGATATTATAAGGAGAGGCCAGAAAACGGAGAGAGATCCTATGTTAGGATATACAGGTGTTAAAGGTAGAATGTGCTTTATATAGGTTAGATAGGAAACCAAGGAGAGATACTCAGGTAGACAGGGGCGGGAGAGGAATACGCTTTATGAGAGGTAGAGGATACGAGGAGAGATGCTAGACTAGACAGTGGATGAGAGTAGAGTATACGTTTATATTATGAGAAGTATAGGAACAGGAGGAGGGGTATTAGACTAGCCAGAGGTTGAGGAGTAGAGTATGGTTTATATGAGAGGTATAGGAAAACGAGGAGAGGTATTAGGCAAGACAGAGGTCGAGGAGTAGAGTATGGTTTATATGAGAGGTATAGGAAAACGAGGAGAGGTGTTAGGGTTCGAATACCGATTCAATGAAATTTACTTGCAAATTTAATAACTCGTAATTTAATTTAGATAGACACGTTAGGTATAAAGTAAACAAAGTGTCTATTTCATAATATTGTTATCATGACAATAATTACTTTAAACTACTCATATCGAATACCTAAGGGGTGATTTCATATATCTTCGAGCCTATGGATCATATCAGGTTCGAGTAAAGATTAAATGGTAGATGCTGATGCGGGGGAGCTAAGTTACTAAAAATACATTTAAAAAAGTATTACCGGGTTAGATTCTAGAAGCTTAGAAACTGTGTAACTAAGGTAAAATAGCTATGATCGTGATTGTAGTGAAATGTAATGGTATTTCTGAAAGAAGATGGAAAGGAAGAATTGAAAAGGGAATGAAAATATGAGATAATGTAGTATATACATACATTTAACTAAACAAGGGGGAAAATCTTCTACGTTACCTTTTAAGCTTTTACTTTAAGTATTGTGATAATAGAGCTGGAGTTAACCTTGGTAAAATAGGTGGTGGTGGTGGTGGTGATAGGCTTTGAATTTGAAATATATGCCTGAATGAGCGTGTGAGAATACTTCTCTTGCTGGTGTGACAGCATAAGCAGGTAGTTATGAGAGTAGTTTAAACGTGTTTGATGCTGCCAGACATCCTGTCTCTGGGTGTGACGTTATAAACAACCTGCTTCTGGGCGTGAGGTTATATGGCTGAGTTAATACACGTTGAGCGATCATATACAGCTGGTTATGGAGCGAGTTTATGATTGATCTAAAAGGTTCGTGCTCCCTCTATAAATATGGCGATCTAGGGCATTGGACTTCATTGTGCTAATTAGTCTTGAAGTGTTAACATAGTGTTATCTCCAAGAATAATCAGCTTTCTAAAGTGTTATCAAAGTGAAGAGGTCTACATTTCCCTTGAAGAAGGATTAATACGCTATTGCATCAAGAATAAAGATGAATAACTCAGCGTATAAGGATATTATTCCAAGCGCTACTGGATACGCTTGCGGAAAATGTGGGAAGAAGTTCCTCCGAGGTTATCACAAGAGAAGACACGAGATGACTTGTAAGAAGCTCTTCAAATGTAAACATTGTAGCTCGACCTTTAATGATGGTTATAGGGTGCAGCGACACGAGGATGTATGTGAAATAAGCAGTCCTCAGAAGAAAAGCAGATTGGAGCCAACTAAACATCAGCTATTATCAACAATGGAGGACTGTGACATGAAAGAATATGAAACTTCATTCGAAGGACGATTGAAATCGTATTTTATACGATGTGAATCACCTAAGAACCTGAATATGTATCTGCATGAGGCAAAACAACGGATAATCCAGGCTGTGCATAAAGAGCTTAGCATTCATAAGAGTGTTAAAATTAATCTGCTGGCCGAGTGTCGATTTGTAAACAGTATCGGAGAAATCTGCGACAAAACATTTAAAACACGGAATCAACCTATTTTCCTAGAAACTGATCTGGAGTCAACGATGGAAGTGAAATTCAAGAAATTGCTGACTGAAATGGAGGAGTCTCAGCTTAAGGGTAGCAACTGGGCTTTGTTTGCTGTGGAAGGGGTTCGACTTCGTATCAACAAGTACAACCCGTTACGAGGAAGTAGCTACATACCACTACCGTCATTCGTTGAAGCAAGAAAAGCGTGTATAAACATCCAGAGCTTTGCCGACGAGAAATGTTTCATGTACGCCATATTAGCTAAATTCATAGGGAAGAATGCACAGCGGGTGAACAAATACAAACAATTTCAAGATAAGTATGACTTCAGCTGTGTTTCTTACCCTACTCCACTTTCTCAAATATCTAAATTTGAGAAGCTTAACAAGATGTCTATCAACGTTTTCGGGCTGGATGAGAAGCACGAAGTGTATCCGATAAAGGTTGTTGACATTGAACTAGCTGAACACTGTGACCTGCTACTATTAAGTGACAGTAGTGGAAACCATCACTATGTATATATAAAGAATTTTGAGAAACTCGTTCGATGTCAGAAGAATAAACCTAATGGACGTGTTTATACCTGTAAGCGCTGCTTTACACATTTTGATGATCAGAGCGGGCGAAGTGGACTGGAAAAATTACAAGAACATACATCAATCTGTAATCAACATGGTGTTGCGAGGGTAGTTATGCCTAGCAAGGCGAAATCAATTGTACAGATTAAAAATGTTGAGAGGATGCTGAAAGTACCTTATGTCATCTATGCGGATATTGAGAGTATTCTCACTCCATGCCATACGTGTATACCCAATCCTGAAACTTCCTATACAACCCCTTATCAAGAGCACACACCAATGAGCTTCTGTGTTTACGTGAAGCCTACACCCAGTGTTGAACATATTGAAACTGATCTTCCTAAGCAACCCTATGTGTATCGTGGTGCTGATGCTGCTCAGAAGTTTATGCTGTACCTGACATCTCTTGCAAAAATGATTGGTAATATATACAAATCTGCTAAGCCTCTGAAACTTACGGATCAACAGCAAAAGGATTTTGAGTCTTCTTCGACATACTACTTGTGTGGAAAACCCTTTACAGAAGAGAACTATAAAGTACGCGACCATGATCACATCAGCGGTGAATATCGTGGAAGTCTTCATAATGAATGTAATTTAGCCTGTAAAACACCTAAATATATACCAGTCTTCATGCATAACCTTAGCGGATATGACTCTCATTTCATTGTTAAGGAGCTGGGTTGTACAAGTGAACGTGTGGAGGTAATTCCTAACTCTGAAGAAAGCTATATCACATTCACCAAGTATGTAGGAGATAAAAAGCTTCGATTTGTGGACAGCTTCCGATTCCTCAGTACAAGCTTGGATAAGTTGGTAAAAAATCTAACCTCATATCCTGAAACACTAAGGTACTTTGGAGAAGACAAATTGAAGTTGATGACCCGTAAGGGTGTATTTCCATATGATTTTGTTACGTCATGGGATGCCCTGAACGAGACCTGCTTGCCTCCTAAGCACACCTTCTACAATAGATTAAATGAAGAAGAAATTACTGATACTGACTACGATCATGCTAGAAATGTATGGGAGCTGTTTAATGCGAGAAACCTGGGAGAGTACAGCGATCTCTACTTAACCTCAGATGTACTACTCCTAGCTGTTTTCTTTGAGACGTTCAGAGAGCAAACCCTTAAAACACACAAAGTTGATCCTGCTCATTATTTTACCTCTCCAGGACTTACATGGGACGCCATGTTATTGTATACAGGAATTAAGCTGGAGCTGTTACAAGATTATGATCAACTACTCATGGTGGAATCAGGTATAAGAGGAGGTTTATGCCAAGTTTCCCATCGGTATGCTGAGGCTAATAACACTTATATGGATAAGTTTTATCCGTGGAGACCAACCCAATTTATCACATACGAGGACGCTAATAACCAATATGGGTGCGCAATGTGTCACGCCTTCCTTTTGGTGGATTTCAGTGGGTGTCACCTGAAGAAATCAACTTAGAAATACTACAAGAAGATGATCCTCATGGGTGCATATTAGAAGTCGACATCGAGTATCCTGCTGAACTTCACGATCTACATAACGATCTACCTTTCCTCCCTGAGTGTATGAAACCATTGGAAGCATCTACAAAGAAACTGATACCCCATCTTGGACCTCGAAAGAAGTATGTAGTGCATTACATGGCTTTGAAGCAAGATCTTAGTCATGGACTACGACTAACAAAAATCCATCGTGTGCTACAATTCCGACAGTCTCGGTGGTTGAAACCTTATGTGGAATTTAACAACGACAACAAGCTGCAAATGACTTCGAGAAGGATCTCTACAAGCTCTTTAACAACGCCATGTTTGGAAAAACTATGGAGAACCTGCATAACCGTATGGATATACGACTCGTGACCAATGAAAAAATTCTAGAGAAGCTGATCGCCAAGCCTACGTTTATCGACAGGACGATATATGCTGCTAATCTAGCTGCTGTACATATGGCCTCTCGTCAGATTGTATTCAACAAGCCTATATACATTGGTATGAGTGTGTTGGACATCTCCAAGACATTAATGTATATCATTACGACGTGTTGTTGCCTTATTATGGAGCTGAAAACCTGAAGCTTATGTATATGGACACTGATTCGTTCATTCATCGTGTTACAACTGAAGATGTGTACCAGGACAAGCTACGTTTTCTTGAGCATCTCGATACAGCTAATTACCCTGCCAACCATATATGTTACTCTACTCAGAACAAGAAGGTATTGGGAAAATTTAAAGATGAGGCTAATAGCAAAATCATCCTACGCTTTGTTGGACTACGTCCTAAGATGTATGCCTTAGATATTCAAGGCTCAATGATAAAAGATTAAAGGTATAAAACGTAGCGCTATTAAGCAGTACATTTCGTTTGACAGCTATACAGACTGTCTTAAAACCTGTGAAATCATCAGAACGCCCATGAATCTAATCATATCACGAAAGCACGCTGTTACCACAGTGCAAGTGAATAAAATTACATTGAATCCCTTTGATGATAAAAGAGTTATTGCCGAGGATGGAGTAACTACCTATGCGTATGGACATTATAGTATTACAAACAGTGCTTAAGTGAATGCAAGTAGAAGATGAAGGTTTTCTCGTGAGTCTACAATCTTAAAAATTTAAGTTTATTCGTGTGCTGTGTATGCAACTAGCAGCCGTCCGATGAAGAAAGAAGAAGATGGAAGGGGAGGTGTTAACCCTGCCATTAGGAGCAATCCTAGTGCTGGTCTCAAGCCTAGATAAAAGGGGAGAGGCACGTACGACGGACTAAATTAAGTTACGTTGATGCATAGCTTTTCATTTTGTAAACCCACTGCAGTTTATTCCTCTCAGCCTCGCTCACTAACTGTTTAACATATAAAAGGTTTGTAAGATTTAGAAAAAAGTATATAAAGTGCTGTAACGTTGGATGCGAAATGTTTATAATCTAATTACTCTCTATATCACCATGAATACATGTGATACTTTCTTAATTACCTGTTAAATGGCTTAAATACCTGTGATACTGTCACAACCCATCACTGGGTGTGATCGGGAAGCGTAGGTGGACAGGATCAGAAGACAAAGACACTCGCTTAAGCTCCTGACTGCATGAATATATTTTGAAGGGAAACCCTGAGATGGTGATTTACAATGATTAGGCAATGACTTTGTAACTACATGACTCAGATAGTAAAAGCTATTACTAATAATACCCTTCTGGGCTTACCTGGGAGATATGTGCGTTGCGCCGGAAGGAGTTGCAAGTCGATGTCAATCGTGACCTGCGGTACACGATTCCCATCCGTACTAAGATGAGCAAGACCCACGAGCGGCCTCGCTCGCTTGCTTATATAGAAGCCCGGCTTCTATCGGGGTCTCCATATTGTCCGAGCGGATATTACCTTATATGGTTCGAAGCCGCCCTAGAGTTACGCAAGAGCGCATGACTTTCCCGGATACACATATTCATTTCTGGAACATTGTTCCATGAGTTTCCATGGGGAAGTTGACGTCACTGTAAATCCCAAGAAACACTCCTAGGAAATAAGCAACCGCTAGCGTCCGGTCACGTACACAAGATTAACAGAAATGTCATAAACTAAGAAATAAGTAGAATAAGATTCTACTTAAATTTAGAAGAATGTGACCGAATATTAAGATATCACCAATTGGTGTGTAATAGTAAATTCAAGACCCAGATCCTTACCGGTATAACGTGACAATACTACTCGAATCAAGTGAAATTACCTTAAATAGCTCTGATACGAAACCCTGATCATGGAATCTAGCCTCCTGTGATACTAGCTGAATTAGCCTAAATACCTACGATACTAGCTGAATTACCTGTGAAAACATACACAGCTATGATGCAGTCAGCCTCTGGAATATAGCCACCTGTGATACTAGCTGAGTTACTCTAAGCACCTATGATACTTGAATCGCCCAAATACCTACGATACTATCTAAATTACCTGTGAAATCATACGGAACTATGCTATATCCGTTTCCCGGAATCTGTCCTATCCTGTGATACTGAGTTACTTACCTTATAGCGAGAGAGGGTCAGCTTTTTCCCTGCCCTTTTCCCTTTGTTGGTCACCTTTTTCCCTGAGCGGGTCACATTTTTCCCTGAGTGGGTCATCTTTTTTCCCTGCGTGGGTCACCTTTTCCCTGTGTGGGTAACCTTTTTCCTGAGTGGGTTACCTTTTTCCCTGAGTGGGTCACCTTTTTCCCTTTACGGGTCACTTTTTCCCTTTGTGGGTCACCTTTTTCCCTTTGTTGGTCACGTTTTTCCCTTTGTTGGTCACCTTTTTCCCTTTGTGGGTCACCGTTTTTCTCTTTGTGGGTCAATGTATATGACATAAGTTGTGTATTTTAACGCGTTAAAGCGATTTTTGAGAAAACTAAAATTTTCGAAAAATGTTCCATGTAAAGGGTAATCTGGGGTAGACGGATTTTCTTGAAAAGCTTCATGTCGCATCTCTGGAAGATACTGAACCTAAATACCAAGTTTGGTGTTTATCCGACTGTTTGTTTCTGAGTTATCCTGTTCACAGACACACAGACACACACACGGACATGTTTCCAAAAATGCTTTTCTTGGATTTAGAGGGTCTCAAAACATATATTTCCGGTGAAATCTCGGTATAGAATTTTTGGGTGGAATACAATATTTCCCATACTTACTCTACGTAGTAGAGAATGTAAAACGTTGCACAGCGAAATAAGTTTGATTCTTAGAGGGAAAGAAATATCTACGTTTAAGTAAATAACATCTTAAAAGATATACTTAAGCACATATACTTTTCTAAAAATCTGATGCGTTGCATTCACCTAACTTTCTCTACTCACTTTCTGCAAACTACTCTTACAAACGTTTATTCTTCTGTCTTTCTGTCTACATCTTGTTAATCGAGAGAGACTTTCAGTACACATTAACACATTTGTTGTAGGTATAATAAGGATAAAGCCATAGGGGTGTGCAGAAAATTACGTAACAGCTACCCTAATGTAGCGGTTACAGAAGTAATACAGAGAGACAGTAACTAGTTAACCAATAACGATTACCAAAGCTACGAAGTTAGTAACTAGTTATTCCATTAACGGTTAGTAAAGTAACGGAGACGGTTACCGAGTCCGGGTGACTTCATTCAGTCCATGTGCATTGGTATCACTTATTGCGTAGTAGTTCCGAAATTGGTTTCGCAGTATCAATGTCCTCCACAAGAGATCGTGAGTGACATTGCCGTTCTGATATACCATCTGGCGCAAAAAATGCCTACAAATTATCCGCTTTGCTAAGCATAGGTAATCAACTGATATTATCTGCAGCTTTTGTAATGTTAGACAATAATGTGTGTTCGTGCGTTAATGTTGCACTTCTCTAGGCACACCGCCTTTCAAAAGCTCATGCATTCGACCTTGATTTGCACGAATGTAATGATTTTTTCATTTTCTCGCAGCTGTTCCCATTGCCACGGGCTATCTGCCTATTGGTTTGCTGAGGAGTCTCTATCTGGAAACTTATGGACCCCGCCATTCCTGTGCCGTCACTCCTGGTTCCAGCCGCCCGGTGTCTCCTCTTGCCTCATCTTTCCTCCCGGGGATGCCCCCTTGTGGCGCGCAGGTACAGTATCTTCTATGTGGATCAGTGCCGAGTCCCTTCTGTAGCCAATCCAATCGAATCCAATCCAACGGTTAGGCATATATAAATTCTGTTTTGATGAGATAAACATTTTTTGTGGGGTAAAATTTTGTCTATATCTTAAGTATGTCAAAGTCATTTAAAATAAAGAGGACTTCACAGGCTCTTTCCAGAAAATTGAAGATCTACATTTTATTCGCCATGTAAGGAGGATTTTTCTACGTAAAATGTAGCTTGGATAGGGGAGATTTTCTTGGTTTAATGAATTTTGCGATTTTGAGGGGAAGGATGAAAAATGGAATGTTTTTTTAACTCATTATTTTATTTGTTTAGCATAAAAATTTTATCAATTAATTATACAATGACTTATTTAATGAATTATTTGATTAAAACGACTGAAAATATTCGTGTCGCATCCTTCGATGATGCTGAACTTAAATATCAAGTTTAGTATTTAACCAACTTTTCGTTTCTGAGTTACGCGGCTCACAGATAGCCACACACCTATACACCCTTCTCCCAAAAATGTTTTTTTACTTTCTCTACTACATATAGTAAGTAGGGGAAGTATTGTATTCCACCCAAAAATTCGATACCGAGATTTCACCGGAAATGTATGTTTTGAGACCCCCTGAATCCAAAAAAGCATTTTTGGAAACATGTCCGTGTGTGTATTGCGGCGATCACCTCCTCATCCGTTGCTGTAGCTTACCTTGATGCTTCTCCCGTTGCTTCCAGAAGTTCTCAGCGTGTTGGTTCTTCAATTTATCCTCGGCTAGCTGCAGTAATTTTCCTTAAATTATATGGGAGCATGGACTTATCCTCGGTAAAGGAAAACGTAGATCTCGGGTGGTGATATAGGAAGACATAGACTTGCTTTGTTTATGAAAAGATGACACTGCCGTTTCTTTTTATTTAATTTAACACTCGTAGTATACAAAACTGGTATTGCCGCTGTAAAATACTGTCCACCGCTGTTAGACTATGGCGTGGATATGTCACGAAATATAACTATTCTTATTGTCGCTTTCAGAGTAGCGGATCTTAGGTGTGTTGCTAAAACTATTTTGATTCCCTGTTTTGGCGCGATATCTCACACATCCTGCAGCATCTCTCCCTGACCACACATGACATAAACTGCCCCGAATTTTCCCCAAACAGATCCATTTATAGTCTCAGGCTCCTGAGGCTGCTTCCTTTCCTATTGGTCCATTTTTAGCGCGACTCGACGCGTCTAACTATTTCGAATAAACTTTCAGGGATCTCATTGGTCCAATTTTAATATAAATCGCGGCTTTTCCTACATTTACCGTTAAGGTTGTCTTTCTCACTCACTTGGTCACGGCGAATTATCAAATAATGGGACAAAGGCTCTACACCCTCGCTGTAGGAATAATAGCACAGCGACCGGAGAGAGGTAATAAAACTAGGTTTTCTGCCTTCGAAAGCACTATTCCTGTAGCTAAAACTTTCCCTCGTGGACAGTATTTTAACATAGCGCTTAAATTATTTACATTAAACCATTTATAACTCTACTAATATTAATAACCTAGATAGATACATAACGTTAAATCACCCTTCTTAAAATATACAAGCAGTATGAGAAAAAGATATTTACATAATACGATTTAACATCACTAAAAGTTAATTAATAAGTTATCTAGAATTACTGTTCTCGGGCCCGGCCTAGAGTTGCCGTTTCAAATTGCCCTGTTCTGGAAAAGAATAAATTTTTCAACACTTGATACAATTTTCTTTTACAGAATAATTCCTCTGATTATGGCCTTTGTTCGTTTGTTTTGTTGACAGAGACCCTTCGCTATACCTGCTCCTTCACAAGGGCTCTGACAAACCGGTGATGTTTATATTTGGGTCATTCACTCTACACTCTCCCTTTAAAAACAGGTTTCCGAGAGACATTCTTATACACAATACATTTCCCGCACACGAATAACTTGTGACGCATACAAATACTCTAATACCCAAATTAAGTTCTAAAATTAAATCTATTTACATACATGTTGGTACATAATTATTATGCCTTTATTTATTTCTTTACATCCTTATTTATCGGGTGTATTACCTTTACTATTTGTTCACAGGGTTGCTACCTCATTTCGAGTAAAACTAACCTGACTATTTTCATTACATTCTTCACCCTTCTCATTCTCTAAACATTTGTATGGTTTGAGCAACTGTTTATGATATCTCCCTACGATTTTGGAATTCTTTATTTCTTGTAACTCAAATGTATCCGAGCCAAAAATGTTAATCACCCGGTATGGACCTTTAAATAAATTTTCCATTCTATGATACCTTTTGTTCAGAATGCTAGACTTTTTCTTGTCCCGTACCAATACTAAGTCTCCCAATTTGATCAACCAGTGTTTTCGTTTCTTTTTCTTAAACTTTTCTTTTCTTTTCTGCGCCTTATTGGCCATTCTTTCAAAAGCTTTCTTAAACATCTCTTCTTCCGTTAGTGCTTTCGGATCTTTAGCTTCTAGTGTCTGTGGTAATTCCCCTTCAAGTGTTTCCATTAATTTCCCCTTCATCAGCTCGATGGGCTTATAACCGGTAGTAGGGCTCACACTTTCATTTAAAATACTTTCGATGCGCTGATAGTGATTTGCCCAATCACTGTGTTTTTTATTGGCCAAAATTCTCAAATAAACCGAAATGTCCCGTATTATTCTTTCGCAGGGATTGCTTTGTGGGTGGTATTTTGAGCAATGATACAACGTGATTTCGTTTTCTTTTAAGGTGTCTACAAATTTTCTGCTGGTAAATATTGAAGCATTATCACATAAAATTGCCTTCATCTTTCCAAATTGTGGAACATACGACTTCATTATCTTCCTTAGGCATGTTTCACTTGTAATCTTCCTGACTGGGTAAATTTTCACAAATTTTGAAAATACATCTATTAACACCACTATATACCTAAATCCAAATTTACTACAAGGCATCTCACCATGACAGTCCAAGGTCACTAACATGCCTGGTTTTTCCCTTAGTATGGAGTTTGTCTCGTATTCATATTGTATATTCAATGGCTTTGCTTTTTGACATTGTAAGCATGTCGAAATTATTCTCCTTACTTTATGGTGTAATTTTGGAATATACAGATTTTCTTGGATCATTAAAGCTGTGCGTTCTGAGCCGGAATGTGCTAGAGCTTGATGGAACGTGCTTATGAGTTCATTCTCCATGTTCTTAGGTATATATGTCTTCCATTTCTGTATTTCGCTGCCATGTAGTTTATATAACACGCCCCCTTTTACCCCTATGTTTCCCTTGATATTTTCATCTATTTCTGGGGCCCTTTTTATTAATTTATTTAACTTCTCATCTCGTCGCTGCTGGTCCCCTATTCCTTTTAATTCTTTTATCAATCCTTTACTCAAGGGTATTTCAATACTCATTAATGTTACTTCATTTTTAGGGCGTTCTATTCTCTCCGGTATTTCACTGTTGTTATGTAACCTAGACAGCAAATCGCTAAAAACATTTGTTTTTCCTGGAATGTGTTTCACCTCAACATCATACGAAAGAATCTCATGGATGTACCTAGATAATTTAGTACTCGTAAGCCGACAACGTTTCATAAATGAAAGACTCACATGATCTGTGTATATAATAACCTTCTGTAGATATATATGATCTAAATTTCTGTAGTGCGTAATACACAGCACAGATCTCTAATTCGGTGACCGAAGCATTTTTCTCTATTTGACTTAAACCTCTTGAAGCGGTACTTATCACGTGCAGTTGATTTTCCTCATCTGATTGGGCTAGGACACACCCATACCCGTGACCTGAAGCATCCACGTAAATTACATATGGTAGGTTGTCCTTGGGTCTCTCTAGTAGAATTGATTTCGCAAATAGTTCTTTTATCTTTTCAAAAGCTTTCTGGTGTACCTCGTCCCATTTCCATCGCACTTTCTTTTTAAGTAATTCGCGCAAAGGCGCTATTTCTGCGGCGTACCTCAGGATAAATTTGCTTTGATAATTTAGCACTCCAAGAAAGGACCTAACCTGCTTAACACTCTTGGGCGCTGGTATTCTTCTCACAGCCGCTACTCTTTCTTCGTTTGGCTTCATTCCTCTATCATTAATTACATAGCCTAGAAATTCCACCTCACGGATGCAAAATTTGGATTTATTAATGTTCACCGTCATACCGTTTTCTCTCAGCTTTCTAAGCACATAATTCACATGTTTAATATGCTCATCAAAATTTTCATCAACTATTAGAAAATCGTCGATATATTGGATCAAAAATTCGTCGGCTGAGTCGCCAAATATTTTATCGATGGCTCTTAATAGTCCACTACATGACGTAAGCATACCAAAAGGCATTCTCAAAAATTCGAACTGTTTCCCAAAAAATAAAAAAGAAGTATACTTTCTAACATCCTCGTGAAGCTCAATCTGCCAGTATGACGCCGTTAAATCAATAGTGGAGAAATACTTGCCTTTGGTTATTTTTGACAGCAATTTTTCTACACTTTCGCTCCGAAATCTGTCTGGTTGTGTATATTTATTTATCCTTCGAGCATCTATTGTCATCCTAAGTTCGCCATTGCGTTTCGTCACCCAACATAATGGACTGCTGTACGGAGAATTTGACGTTTGTATTATTCGGTCTCTCAACATCTTATCGATCACCTGTTTGGCTCTCTCCCTTAATGCAATCGGAATATCCCGATACTTGTGTGTGAAGGGTGCAATATCTTGTACCTTAAAACTGTGTTTGTATGCTTTGCACTTGCCTGGGACGTCCGAAAATACCGCTTTGTTTTCTTGTAACATTCGCCTTAATAGATGCCTTTGTGTCTCTGTGAGGTTCTCGGCAAGGGTCACTTTCTCCTCTACTGCTTCTACCTGGCTGCCGGTATCTTGGAATTCTTTATTTCGGGCGTAACCATAATCTTTCTCATTGTGCTCCGTATACCCGTTGTAAAACCTGTCAGCGAACGCATGCATCTCATCGGTTTCTTCCCCTTGTACTATAGCAATTAATTTCTCACTCCTACCTGTTTGTAATAATTGTACGAAAAATCTTTCTTCGGCTATATCTTCTTCTCCTTGGGTTTTGTTATAAGTATCCTGCTTCATACCCTCTACAAAAGGGATTTCTAATGTTTTTCTGTTCTTCTCTATTTTCAAAACTTTATCAGCAAAATCAACCCTAGCTCTTAATTCAAACAAAACGTCACACCCAATCAAAATGTCACAAATCAAATTATTGATTACCAGAAAAATAAACTCAAAATTTTCTTCTCCTATTTTCATGTTCAACATTACTTGCATTTTTATTCGGGTAACCTCTTTGTTAACTGCTACCCGGCATACCGTGTTCCTTATGGGTAATGTCATTAGCTTAATTCCTTTATTTACCAGGTTCTGATATAACCTCAGGCTGCATACACTCACATTGGCTCCAGAGTCTATTAAAGCGTTATATTCTTCATCCAATAATACTACTTTTATGCTAGGGGAATCTGTCAGATCCTTTTCCGAGTGATTTTGAATAGTAGTTATCAGTTCTCCCAGTATAAATTCATTTTTGAGCCCTGTTTCACATTTTCTGTTTATTTGAGAATTTTGCGCGCTTAGAATCCGCTCCGAGCTCTTGAATGGATCCTGTCTTAGTTTTCCGGGTTATCGACACTATTTGGTGCTCCGCTAGTCTCTTCCACATTTCCCTCTCTCTGCATTTGCCTATAGTTTCCTCTGCTTCCTCTAAAATGTCCCCGGGAATGTCTCTCTCTCCTTTCGTTTCTTTCGGGATAATTTTCGTCATACCTTTCTCCTACATCACTTTCCCCTCGGTCAGAAAAATAATGTTCTCTGGATCTGTTTTCATTGTTTCTGCCTCTCCTATAATTAAAACGGCCACTATATCTTGGTCTGGTTTGTATAGCATTTATGTGATATTGGTTATCACCTTCCCTCCTGAAACGGTTATTTTGACAGTTTCTGTTCCCGGATTGAGGTACGTCGTTCCAGTATCTCTCTCTGGGGTTATAGTTCCCTCTCGCGTTTCCTCTCCAATTCGCATTCCTTGAATTATCCGGTAATGTTCGAACTGTATAGTTTTGTACGTGGTTCCTACTACTTGTCTCGAATGATGATACCAACTCAATCAATTCGGGAATAGAATTTGGCTTCGCAATGAGTAGGTAATGGTGTATACGTTCTGGATAATGTGGTACAATCATATTAATGAAATCCCTCTCGCTTATGGGTGGCTCGATTAGTCTACTACTCTGTGCTTTAGTTAGCAAATAATCTACCATGCTTAGGTTTCCGCGTTCATCGTACTTGCCATTAACTAGGATAGATCTCACCTGGTTCTGAGTATTAGTACTCCAGTACTTATTCAAAAATGCCCTTCTGAAATATTCAAAATTATTATTCTCCCCCAAAGTCAATCTTACCCATTGGAGAACCCTTTGACGTAAACCTTTACGAACGATTAACATCTTTAGCTCGTCCGGAATCTGCTTCAAACGGAAATACTCCTCAAGGTCATTTAGGTATTGTTTAGGATTATCAGCCGAATTTTCCTCGAAAGTAGGTACCCCTATCTCATTTAATAAATGGTAGTTTGCATTACTTGCATGGTTAGATGTACATTGGTGCCCTGAATTAAAATTATATGGGTCGGCAGCTGGACTTTGGCCTCCATTTACCTCCCTAAAAGTGGTGCTAGTTTCACTGGGTGAGCTATCATCACTCTGTCTCACACTTATCCCTAGTCTACCAATAGAGCGTTTTAACTCCTTTACACAATTTTCATGCTCTTCCACCCTCTTCACAATTTCATGATGATTTGAGAGCTGTTCAGTCATTTTTGACGAAAGTTCATTCATCTTTCCCTGATCCTTTTCTAACACTGTTCTAAATTCTCTGAACTCCCTTTGAATGTTAGATTCTAATGTACTTTGTTTTTTTTTCTAAAGAAACATTTACAGCTCTTAAGTCATCATCCAATTGCTCCTTTATGGCTAAGCTGGTAACACTTAATTCTGTTTCTACATCCTTCCTTAGTTTTTCTACATCGTTTCTTAGACATAGTTGTCCTGCCTGAATTTCTTGCACTACCTTCCCTTGCTGACTGAATTTGGAGTCCAATTGACTTTGTAATCGGGTGACCTGTTCACCTAAATATTCCCTCATCTCCTGAGCTAATTCCCCTCTCATCTTCCTGTTTTCCTCTCTGACATATTCACCTATATGTATACTCTGCTCATTTAATTTCCCTTCTAAATTTTTACTTTGTTCACTTAATTTTTATAAGTTTTTACTGTGCTCACCTAATTTCCCCTCTAAATTCTTACTTTGCTCACTTAATTTTTCCAAGTTTTTACTCTGCTCACCTAATTTCCCCTCTAAATTTTTATTTTGTTCACGTGAGTCCTTCCTCTGCTCATTTAAGTCCTTACCCATCTCGTCTATCTTTGTGCTCAAATGTTGAAGCAATATTAGCAGCTGGTTTTGACCTGCGTCAATGACCTGCTCCATCGGTGATTGCCTTTCTAGCCTAACTTCTACTTCTGCTGCACCCATATTTTTTCCATCTGTTGTTATGCTGACAATAGCCTCCCCATCCAGTTCTTCTGAACCTTCCCTTGACCTACTCATGGTTCCGTTAGCAAGTTCTACCTCCCTAGTAATGACTTTACCCCCTCTCAATAGCATGTGTTCACCAAAACTGAGTCACTACTCTGCATGCCTTTTTGTTTGTTTTTGAATAAATGTTCTAACCTGTATTTTTTTTTATGTTAACTGATGCGTTCCGGGTTCGAATCCTGGTGAAGTTCTAGAAGCGATGCTCTCAGCTGTTTTGTTGTCCCACGTAGGTAGACTAGAAGTTCGCGTTGTAATTTTGTTCTGCTGTGCCCCTTTCCTCTGAAGATTCTTCGTCTGTTCGTTGTTTCCTAGTCCTCCGTTTGTGTCGTTCTTCCCTTCGAGCTCCACGTTATGGCGCCAGTTTGCGGCGATCACCTCCTCATCCGTTGCTGTAGCTTACCTTGATGCTTCTCCCGTTGCTTCCAGAAGTTCTCAGCGTGTTGGTTCTTCAATTTATCCTCGGCTAGCTGCAGTAATTTTCCTTAAATTATATGGGAGCATGGACTTATCCTCGGTAAAGGAAAACGTAGATCTCGGGTGGTGATATAGGAAGACATAGACTTGCTTTGTTTATGAAAAGATGACACTGCCGTTTCTTTTTATTTAATTTAACACTCGTAGTATACAAAACTGGTATTGCCGCTGTAAAATACTGTCCACCGCTGTTAGACTATGGCGTGGATATGTCACGAAATATAACTATTCTTATTGTCGCTTTCAGAGTAGCGGATCTTAGGTGTGTTGCTAAAACTATTTTGATTCCCTGTTTTGGCGCGATATCTCACACATCCTGCAGCATCTCTCCCTGACCACACATGACATAAACTGCCCCGAATTTTCCCCAAACAGATCCATTTATAGTCTCAGGCTCCTGAGGCTGCTTCCTTTCCTATTGGTCCATTTTTAGCGCGACTCGACGCGTCTAACTATTTCGAATAAACTTTCAGGGATCTCATTGGTCCAATTTTAATATAAATCGCGGCTTTTCCTACATTTACCGTTAAGGTTGTCTTTCTCACTCACTTGGTCACGGCGAATTATCAAATAATGGGACAAAGGCTCTACACCCTCGCTGTAGGAATAATAGCACAGCGACCGGAGAGAGGTAATAAAACTAGGTTTTCTGCCTTCGAAAGCACTATTCCTGTAGCTAAAACTTTCCCTCGTGGACAGTATTTTAACATAGCGCTTAAATTATTTACATTAAACCATTTATAACTCTACTAATATTAATAACCTAGATAGATACATAACGTTAAATCACCCTTCTTAAAATATACAAGCAGTATGAGAAAAAGATATTTACATAATACGATTTAACATCACTAAAAGTTAATTAATAAGTTATCTAGAATTACTGTTCTCGGGCCCGGCCTAGAGTTGCCGTTTCAGTATGTGTGTGTGTGTGTGTGTGTGTGTGTGTGTGTGTGTGTGTGTGAGAAGAGCATAACTCAGAAACGAACAGTCGGATAAACACCAAACTTGGTATTTGGGTTCAGTATCTTCCAGAGATGCGACACGAAGGTTTTCAAGAAAATCCCCCCACCCCAGATTACATGGAACATTTTTCGAAAATTTTAATTTTCTCAAAAATGGCTCTAACGAATTTGATTAAAATATCATATGTTTAAGATTTTTTATGACAAATGCAATGTATATTTCGAATTTTCTGGGAATGTCTCCAAAAGTATTCTTCATTGTGGATGACTTTGCATAACTGGTAAACCATAAGGGATAGACAATATTTTACTACACAAAAATGTAGATCGCGTTAAAATACACAATTTATGTCATATACATTTTTGTTTTTGAGTGAACCATTTTCGAGATATTGCTTGTTATTCCCTTAAATTTCCCAATACTTATACTTTTTCTCAAATGGAAATTCGTTATTCATTTTTTTATGTCCTGGACATACAAAGAAATTGGAATACTCCACATAGCAACCAGCTCTTAAAAGATTTGACTATCGCTTAAAGCCTACCAATTCCCCTTGCATCAACAAGAAAATTAGCAATAAGATTAACATTACGATTAACATGAAGCATATGGAGAATAAGCGTTTGTAAAAATAGTTTGTACAAGAGTAGAGAAAGTCATGTGAGTGTAACATATCAGATTTTTTTTATTCAAGGAACCTCAAAACGTGTGCTTCCGATGAAATTCCGGTATCGAATTTTTCGTTGGAATGCAATACTTCCCCTACTTATTATAGGTAAATGGTAGAGAATGTGAAAGTTCCCTTTCAAATTTTTGGATCGAATGCAGTATTTTAACCAAATGAACTACCCCTACTAGAATCGATACAGAACGCGCAAGTTGGAGGGCAAGCAGGTTATATGTCTATGAATATTATTATGTACAAACCGGTAAACTTTTCATTACGGGTGCACAAAACACTATGATAGTGTTTACAGTGACCATAAATCTAGGTACATTCAGATGGCCGACATACAAACCTGTGCAGTGAAATGAAATAACAAACCCTAATTTTCTTTGATGACTGGAATGAATTTAAAAAAAGGTGAGTATTCTTCTTCTCCCTTTGAAAGGTCCATTCTGACGCCAGTCCCCACCCTATCAGTGCGACCTCACCCTCTCTGGTCACCCTTTCTACCTCCCTGCCTCTGCGTGGTGGACGCTAGCTTGCATCTCTGTAAAAAGCAGATGGGATGTTTTTTAGACAAAAACGTTGTAAGTCCATCTGAAATAGTTGTGGGAAGTAGGGAAGTTTTAGTTTCTCTACCACCCAGCTAAAGCAGGAACGAACCATCTGATAAATATCAAACTTGTCATTTAATTTCAGTATCTGCCAAGGATGGTCGTCTCCTTAGCACGGTGGTAGCGCTGTGGCTAACCAAGCGGGAGACCCGGGTTCGATTCCCGTACCTACGTGGGGATTTTCTCCCGCTGGGAGACCTGGCTCGGGATAAACTCAGCCTCGTTAGGTCCCTGAAGGGCCAACTGAGAAGCAACTTGTTTGAAAAGCAGCGGCTCCAAGTTAAGGAGAGACCCGGGGCGCTGACGCTTAGTATTGCGCCCCATTCATGACGCAGAGTGTGAATGAAAATGCGTGGAGAGAGAAGGACATTGTAACTATAGTAACAAGTAACTGTAACTATAAGTAATTGTAACTATAAGTATGAGAACGTGAGGCATTTATGGGAACTTCATAATTGTTTCGGCGGGTGTCTGAACTGCGGCGGCCAACGTAAGTGTTGCCGCGCGTTGGCCACATAGTAAAGGCAAGTTGGGTATGTATATATTTTTTACAAAAGCAGCCGAAACTCAGGATTGAATAAAAACTAGGTTTTTTTTAATCAATTTAATTTAAAAGTATATTTCTTAGAAAGCTTATTTTCTAGCTCAATGAGGAGCATAAGCCTGAAATTTTTTTCAAAATTATGAAAATTGGATCGTAAGGAGCGTTTATTTATTTATTTATTTATTCTAAAATAGCTTCAATTCGTGTTTAAAAAATCATAATCCAGGAACGACTTAACATATATGCACCAAACTTCTCTTTATACAGACATAGGATGTAAAACAAATAATAAAAATAAAGAGACTTCATAGGCTATTCCCATAAATTCAAGATATAAGTTTTATTTGTCATGTAAGTATTTTAAAATATAGTTCAATTAAAATCATTAGAGCAATGTTTTAGAAAATAAAAACTTCACAAAAATGTTCCATGTAAAGGCTAGTTTGGGGAGGAGGAATTTTCGTGAAAATCTTCTGTTACATCTTTGGAAGGTACTGAACCTAAATACCAAGTTTGGTATTTATCGGACATTTCGTTTTTGAGTTATACTGTTCAAAGTTACACACACGGACATTTTTCTAAAAATTTTTTTGTATTCCGGAGTTCCCAAAACATGTATTTCCAGTGAAATCTCGGTATCTTATTGATACAATGCAAAAAAAATCTGATGTGTTACACTCACACGACTTTCTCTACTCTTGTACATACTATTTTTACAAACGCTTATTCTCCATATGCTTCATGTTAATCGAGATGTCAATCTTATTGCTAATTTTCTTGTGGATGCAAGGGGAATTGCTAGGCTTTAAGCGATAGTCAAATGCTTTAAGCGCTGATTGCTATTGGCGTATTCCATTCCCTTTGCATGTACACGACATAAAAAAATGAATAACAAATTTGAGAATAAGTATAAGTATTGGAAAATTTAAGGGATGAACATGCCATATCTCGAAAATGATTCACTCAACAAAAAACATGTATATGACAAATTGTGTATTTTAACGCGATCTACATTTTTGGTGTAGTAACATTTTGTCTATCTCTTATGGTTATGCAAAAGTCGTTCACAATGAAGAATACTTTTGGAGACATTCCCAGAAAATTCGAGATATACATTTCATTTGTCATGAACATATCTTAAACATATGATATTTTAATCAAAATCGTTAGAGCCGTTTTTGAGAAAATTAAAATTTTCGAAAAATGTTCCATGTAAAGGGTAATCTGAGGTGGGGGAATTTTCTTGAAAACCTTCTTGTCGCATCTCTGGAAGATACTGAACCTAAATACCAAGTTTGGTGTTTATCTGACTGTTCGTTTCTGAGTTATGCTATTCAGACACACACAGGGACATGTTTCCAAAAATGCTTTTTTTGGATTCAGGGAGTCTCAAAACATGTATTTCCGGTGAAATCTCGGTATCGAACTTTTGGGTGGAATACAATACTTCCCTTACTTACTATACGTAGTAGATAAAGTAAAAAGGAAAGAAAGAAAGAAAAAAAGAAAGAAAGAAAGAAAGTAAAGACTTAAAGGTGTGTTTTAAATTTTTTTTTATCCAGGAACTACTTAACATATATGCGCTAAACACTACAACCACAGTTCTTTATACAGACACAAGACGTAAAAAATGCTATACTCTCAGTAGAATACCTACAAGCTTTAACAGTTCGGTCCCCTTAAACTTTTATTTACTCATTTACTTCTTCAACAGGGCATTGCTCCCAATTGCAGAAGGGTTAGACAGATAAAAAAACATATACATAAAAAACACATATATACAGACAAAATAAAAACAGACAAACAAACAAACCAAGCAATCAGTAACGCTCATATCTAATTACCATAGGTTTCTTTTGACAATATTTTTAAATGAACAGAACTCGAGAGAAAAATCAAGTACACCTTCCAGTGATATTTTGTTATACATTAAACACATGCTCAATAAATTACAATTCTTATATGATATAGATCTAGGAATGTGACAGACAAAAGGAAAACATAATCTCGGGTTAAATGTCTTACATTAAAGTTTAATTGTTCTAAGAATGATAGATTATTCTATATAATAGTTAACCAATTTATCAAGTAACATTTGATCAGTAGCTGTTCTTCTAAGACTGAGTTTGTCAATATTAAATTCACCTAAAGGATTCTGGCATTACATACTATCACTATATACTGATCTGTTATATTTCTTCCAATAAGTAATCTAAGAAACCTTTTTTGAATTATTTCGATTTTATTTATAAGAATCTGAAAATATGGATTCAACATTGGTGAAAGATATTCGACTTAAACCTAACGTAAGTATTATACAATAGTATCAACGAAAAACAGCATTTAAGATCTTTAGAATTTCTAAATAGAAATTCCAAATTGTTATGTGCACCGTCAACCATTCCATCAATGTGATAATTAGACGACCAGTTATCACTTATATTTACACCCAGATCTGTATGTATTGATTCAACTTTCAATCATTCAAGATGTACAGTCATTTAAAATACTCAATTCAAATACAGTATTAATATCATCCTGAAGTTTGGACTCATCCAAATGGTTCTCAATTCTCATTCAGGATTTTAAATCATCGGGAAATAAAATATATTCTGAGTAATTATATACATAAAGGTAAGTCATTTATAAATAAAATAAAGAAAAGAGATCCAAGGTTCGAACCCTGAGGAAATCCTGAAATTACATCAAATGTATAGGATTGGAAGGTATCATACATAACATACTGCTTTTCTTCATTAAATATGATGCAATTAAATCTATCATAGAAATTGAAAATTCATATTTAGCAAATTTCGATAGATAATCATGGTTGATGCTATCAAATGCTTTGGAAAAATCAGGATAAATCGTATTAACACGCGATTGACAGTTTAATGAATTGTCAACAAATTGAGAAAAAATCATCATATTTGTCAAAGTTGATCTTTTAGGTAGGAATCCATGCTGCCTATCAGTTATATAACTTTTAATATGCATGTTTAATTAAAGTCTACGTAACCTTATTACACGGTGTTTATTTAATTGAAGATTTTTTTATTTTGTTGTATTATTATTTGCCCCACGTTTTGGGAGGCAATTTGAAGAAGGTTTGTTGCTGCTACGTATGGAAAGTCAGTTTGAAGATTTCGACTGTTGGGGAGCCGAAATTGAAGTAGTTGCAACCGCACGTATGGTAAAAGTTTCCGGTAGCCTTCGCCCCAAGTTTAAAAATATTAACTTTGTAATTTGACTGTTTCTTTAAATATTATATATTTATGTTTGCCTCGGCTGCGTCAGTATTTCTTTTTTTAGAGACATGAATGTCTTAGCAGGGAGGTGGTGCGACTGAAGAATGTAGGCTTACACAGATTATATTTTTTACTTCACTCCTTTTATTAATGCTTGACACGGATTTAAATAACACTTCACTGATATAGAGAGAGCTGTGAGATTTTTTTTTATTAAATACTTGCACTTTTTAACACGTAAACTATTTTCGTCTCCCACGAATACGTATTAAATTTCTCGAGGACGCATCTCGCATCCGATTAGGAACCTGTCTACAACCAACACGTCCAGTTATGAACGCTGTCTACAAGCAACTGGCTTGATTTCTACCACCTAAATTCGTAAATTTCTGTATTTCAAGCCTCTGATTGGTTATTCCTAATCCAATAGAATACCTTTATTTAACTTAAGCTTTTTTTCTGGTTGTTGATCGGCTATTTTATAAACTGTCACAAAAATTACATTATTGTTGCTCCAAGAATGACTAGTAGTATTATTACACTTCCTTACTCATTATTGCCTCAAGGTTACCTCATTGTTACCTCATTGTTAGCAACTTTTAACCTATTATTCTCACAGCTCCTACATTATTAAATTACGTAATACATTCACATAACATTATTACACATGCATACAATAATATTAACATATACAATGACTGTAATATACACTTTTTATATATATTGTTACATATACTTATTGCTTTAAGGCGGGCTGTTAGTATATTTTTTATTATAAAATTTCACTAAAATAATTTTAAGTGTTAAAAATACTGCCTCATAATACATTATATCATTTTGGCTATTTTTTGTTGTAATTCCCTGTTATCTTGTCTTAAACGGCTGTGTTTAATGGCAGAGTCGGTGGTTTGGGAACCTTTGCCGTATCCTTGCAATAGAAATGCTACAGACTGTTGCCAGGAAATGCAGGTGCATGGTGCACAAGTCATCTGGCGTTTGTCCAGAACATTTAATGAATGGTAAATGCCACAGCTTCTTTACAGAGATATGCAGCTGAAGAGATTTACATTATTCATTGTGTTTCAGCATCAGTGATGCCAACGTAGCGCTTTTATGGCTAAATCTAGCCTTTTTGAAGAGACAGCTAAAATAAATAAATAAGAGCTGAAGATGCCCTGACGGAATAATAACTAAATTTTCTCCGGTTCCTAGTCAGGTAAATTGTTTATAGCAGGTTCGCACCGGAAATATAAATTTGGAGATCCAGACCACCATCATCAGTTTATCCTGAAGACGAAGATGATCAACACCTTCGAAACGTCAGTTTCAAACCAACAGTTTACCTGACCAGAAGCCCGAGAAAATTTTGAGCTGCTTAGCAAACAATTTAGGATTAAGGCATTTCTAGCCAAAATACTCAACCATTTCCAGCCATTTTCAGTTTTCACTGCAATTTTGAAGTTAAAAATCACTAAAACATCAAGAGAAGTTGATTAGATACTTCAGTGAAAAACGTTTCGACCATGTAAAAAAAATGAATTACAATCTGTCACTTCCAAATAGTGTCTGTACCGAGGAGTGGGGACAGGGAGGTCCTAACAACATTTTCAAGCTACAAGCTATAAATGCTTATACATATACGTTATGCCACATGAAATTTGGGATGTGGCGTGAGTGCTGAATCTCCATATTGCTTTTCTCTTTAATTTTTTTTTCTGTAGTAGGTAGAGAAGGTATTGCATTCCACCAAAAAATTCCATACCGAGATTTCACTGAAAATACATGTTTTTAGTTCGCTTGAACCCAAAATAAGCATTTTTAGAAACAAAAGGTTCGTGTGTGTGTATGTGAACAGCATAACTCAAAACGTAAAAGTCGTATAAATACCAAACATGGTATTTAGATTAAGATCTTTCAAGGATACGAAAAGAAGATTTTCAAGAAAATCCCCGACCCTATACTATCCTTCACATAGAACATTTGTGAAATGTTTTTATAATTTAAATTTAAATAAATTTAGTTAAAAACGTACCACACAAAAAAATGCGGATATCTATAAAACAATTTATTTCAAATAATCTTTTTTTTTTAGCATCAGGCATTTCCGAGATATCCGTTATTACTGGACCGAATTGTTCACTACTTAGTCATTATTTTAAAGTCCTGTCGACTTTAGTTGTTTCTTGTGATGTCATGGAAATAGTGTGGAATTTTAAGGCCAACGTAATAGCGTCCAATTGTTAATCGGTGTTCTTCTTGTATCTATAAAGAAATGTTTAATGTAGCTATTTCTACAAAGGTTTGTCTCGATTAAAATAAAGTAGATAGTGAAATAAGCTATCTTATGTATAATTTGTGTAGCCCCTGATAGAGGGTAGAGGAAGTCATGTGAATGTAACACGCCAGATTTTGTTTTTATCATAACCATACAGACCATGAGTGTTTTATGATGAAAAGGCAGAAAACTATTCCACTATTCCTGAAAAAAAATTTTCTGATGTGTTACACTCACATGACTTTCTCTGCTCTTGTACAAACTATTTTTACAAACGCTTATTCTCCATATGCTTCATGTTAATCGAGATATCGAGATGTTAATCTTACTGCTAATTTTCTTGTAGATGCAAGGGGAATTGCTAGGCTTTTGGCGATAGTCAAATATTTTAAGAGGTGGTTGCTATGTAGAGTATTCCATTCTGTTTGCATTACCAGGACAAAAAAATTAATAACGAATTTGAGAAAAAGTATAAGTATTGGAAAATTTAAGGGAATAACAAGCAATATCTCGAAAATGGTTCACTCAACAAAAAAATGTATATGACATAAATTGTGTAGTTTAACGCGATCTATATTTTTTGTGTAGTAAAATTTTGCCTATCTCTTATGGTTTACCAGTTATGCAAAAGTCGTTCACAATTAAGAATACTTTTGGAGACATTCCCAGGAAAGTCGACATATACATTTCATTTGTCATGAAAATATCTTAAACATATGATATTTTAATGAAAATCGTTAGAGTCATTTTTGAGAAAATTAAAATTTTCGAAAAATGTTCCATGTAAAGGGTAAGCTGGGGTGGAGGATTTTCTTGAAAACCTTCGTGTCGCATCTCTGGAAGATACTGAACCTAATTACCAAGTTTGGTGTTTATCCGACTGTTCGTTTCTGAGTTATGCAGTTCACAGACACGCACACACACAGAGACACACACGGACATGTTTCCAAAAATGCGTTTTTTGGATTCAGGGGGTCTCAAAACATGTATTTCCGGCGAAATATCGGTCTCGAATGTTTGGGTGGAATACAATACTTCCCCTACTTACTATACGTAGTAGAGAAAGTAAAACACATTCTTTAGGAAGCCAGGAAAATGATTTCACAAGGTTTAGACATCACTGTCATGTTTCCCATTAATGTGAAATATAATTAGCGGCCATGTAATGTCTACTTATAAGCTTTTTCTTACTTAGGCATTCCTGGCCTTTTTGATACTCACTTTTACCTTGCCGCTTTTCATCACCAAGAGTTGGCAACACTAACATTAACACTAACTGGCCTTCAAGCATATGGATCTGTACTAGTTTTAATATACTCTTCTGGAGAACACACTTAACGCTGTGACACTGTTATTAGCATTCTCTATTTTATTTGTTTATCCACACTGAGATATATGAATAAACATCCACCAGTGTCTGGTTAATAAAACAGTTGAGCGATTTAACTTGTATATACTTGACTTCATCAGTGGCATAGTTACGCAACATCTATCTTGCCTTGTGCCACTTTGAAAATCTCTTAAAAAAAATCCATTTATACCCCGCCTTTAACTGGAATGATTTATCGGGGCCCTTTCCTTTGGAACATATTATTGCCTATAGAACAATAGTGTTAACTCGTATTCGCTTGTCGTTGTTGTTTCTGGTAAACTTTGGGTTTTATTATTAGATCACACACACACACACACACACACACTTACACATTCACACCCTCATTCAAACCTCCAAACTCTGGGGAGGATAGGGAATAATCTTGGCTAGGGAAAAGTTGTCAACCCTAGCCGGGAATCGAACCAGGGATCCCTCGCACAGAAGACAAGTGCTCTACCGACTCTGAAAATCTTTCTGTAGCTTCATATGGTACGCAGTTTATTTTCTTTGGTCTTTGTATGTCTGTGAAAGACATAACTCAAAACGAAATGTCGAATGAACACTAGCACCTTAAGCTACCCATTACATAGACCGAGCGGGATGGCCATGAGGCCCGCATTCGGGAGGTGCCGGGATCGATACCCGGCGACCTCGCACTCTGGCGCATAGGTTTTTCGTGGTTTCCTCGGGTCGCCAGGCGAATACCGAGGTGGTTCATCTTCTACCACGACTTTCATTTCCTGTACCCATTATTTTCCTTGTCATCTGTTTAGAGTTGTAGGACAGGCGACAGGTTGCGGCTGGGCGGTGACTTGCGCTCTGTAAAGGTTTCTTCCCAGCAGTCACTGCGGTACCGCTCAGTTAGGTCTCTCCTCAGCGTGGGGTTACACTCCGGGGGACCCTGATGATTGTTGGCTTGTGGACAGGGACGTGTGGCGTCGGATGCGTTCTATCTGGAAACGTTAAGAACCCTGACCATGCTTGTGGCCGTCGGCATTCGTATCTGGTCGCCCTTCGGGTCTCTCGCCTCATCCTTCCCTCCCAGGGGTCACGTTGGAAGCACAATGGGCTGACTGGCCTGCGTGAGGTGCTCTGCCCCGGTTCCGGGGCCCTCCGTGATACGTAGCTTTAGCTTTAAGCTGAAGGTCCATGGTTCAATTCCTGGCTGCCATTGAACTTTTCACTTTGATTCTACCTTTCCAATTTTAGCCTATACACGACATATTAATTAATAAAAGCCAGTGAAGTCCTCTTCATTCCGAAAGAATTTTATGTTACTGGTAAACGGTAAATGATAGACAAAAACAAAGTTCAGACCTCGTTAAAACACATAGTTTATGCCAAATTAGTTTATTGTGGCATTGACAATTATCAATACATTCCTGCTCTTGGTTTGAATTTTCTGGCTCCGACCTGCTTTTTATAAAGATTTGACAGTCACTTAAGCCTCCTGTATCCCCAAATATCTACAACGAAATGTGTAATGGAATTTCTACAAATATTTAACTCGATGAACGTGATGGAGATAGA
The DNA here is from genome assembly GCA_030765065.1 of Deroplatys truncata. Classification (NCBI taxonomy): domain Eukaryota; kingdom Metazoa; phylum Arthropoda; class Insecta; order Mantodea; family Mantidae; genus Deroplatys; species Deroplatys truncata. Next base: position 50,807,524 of record CM060985.1, read on the forward strand.
AAAACAATCGTATGTGTTCTATTCACATAACTTTCTCTACTCACTCTCCCACAAACTATTCTTCTCCCCACTTCTTATTAATCCGGGTAGGCTTTCATTACAAATGTATACATTTTGTTGTAGTATAAGAAGGATACAGTAGGCCAAAGCGAGTCAGATTTTTAAAAAGCGGATCGCTATGTGAAGTCTTTGAAATTGCATGTTTCTTGCATGGCCACGAGAAAAAAATACTTAAAACTTGAAACTGTGTAAGTATTTGAAAATTGAAACCAATAACAAATAATATCTCAGAAATGGTTAACGCTACAAAAAATTGCATATGGCATAATTTGTGTGCCTTAACGAGATCTAAACTTTTTATAGTAAGATTTTGTCACCTCTTTCGGCTTACCAATTATAAAGAAGTCATTCAGAATGAAGAGGACTTCAAAGGACATTCTCAGAAAATTCAACATTGTATATTTTATTTGTCATGCAAATATCTTAAAATGTATGGTCTTTTAATTAGAATTTTTGGAACTATTTTTGAGAAAATAAAAATAATGACAATTTTTTCATGAAATGGGTAGTTTGGCATGGGGGGATTTTTGTGAAAGTCTTTATGTGGTATTCTTGGAAGATACTGAACTTAAATATCGAGTTTGGTATTTAACCAACTTCTCGTGTTTGAATTATACTGTACACAGAGAGAGAGACCTTTTTCTAACAATTATTTCTATTTTTGATTCAGGGAGCCTCAAAACGTGTATTTCCAGTGAAATATTTGGGTGCAACTGCACTTACATGTAAGCAATAGAGAAAACAAAAATAATTTGCAGAAAAGATATAAATACAAACGATAGTGAGTAGAGAAATTTATGTGAAAGTTTCTTTTACACTGCACTTATGCCGCTGTTGCACTAGTTCTTTCTCACCCTCTTGTCTAAACAGTTCCGCGACTGAAGTGGCATGCAAATGTCGCTTGATTTCTCGGGAAGGCACTTTGCTTTGTCTGCCATCTCCCCGTGCCATTAGCACCGCAAAGCTATGCTGACCATTAGCTGGTGTAAACATTAGATTTCGTGTTAAATGTACTGGCCATTCATTGCGCGCACTTACCAACTTGCATCACAAAGGACGTTAGTTATTTTGTTTGTGAGGGGAATTTGACTTAGTGCCAGTTGCGATGCTATGTTTCAATTTTCCGTTACCTTCTTCTTCCCCCTTCCTCAGAGACAAGCGTGAAACGGCTGGGTGCATTCTCTTGCACAACACACTTCATCAACTTGGTGTACTCGCATGGGACTTGTCTCCTGCTTCCATGTGCAAGAGGTATAGATGCCCTTTAAACCAGGAAGAGAGAGCTCTCCATCAGTGCAGTGAAAAAGCTTGTGGCCATTTTACTTCTACCTTCTTTTTTGTGGAAAAGTACTTTGGATGGAGGAGACATTTAGCAACTGCGCACTTCACCTTGCAGGAGTGTGAAAATTCGTGTTGAAGGGGTAGGTCGCGTTTGCCCTACAAACAATTGTACAGCATTTGTTGCCATTTTGATTCTAAAAGCTAGTACGGACGAACGGAGACGGACCCCAAAAATGGAGCAGAACACCGCACGCAGGCCAGTCAGCTCCTACCTTGATCCCGGGAGGCAGGAATGAAGGAAAAGACCAGAAGGGCGACCAGATCCGGATGACGACGGGTGGAAGCACAGACGGGGCCCCTAATGTTTCCAGATAGAACGAAGGAGCTTCAACCCGAAAGCACCTAGAGGCGAATTCCAGCCGAGCTGTCCCTGTACAACTCAGGATGAAACTTCCACAGAGCGCACAACCACAACCCGACGAGCATTGTCGCCTGGTCCTACAACCCTGAAACAGGTACAGGAAATGGATGCCATGAGAGCCGGGTAGAAGATGAACCACCTCAGATTCGCCTGTCGACCCGGAGAAACCACGAAAAATCCATGGTCAGAGCAGCCGGTCGCCGGGAATCGGACCCAGGATCTCCCGAATGCGAATCGCACACGTTACCACGGCGCCACCTCGCTCGGTCCATTTTGATGCTAGAATGTCACCAGAAAGTAGCTAAAGAATATTTAAAATGAGTCAAAAAGCTTCCAAAAAGCAGGAGTAGGTTAAAAGTATTACATTTCTTGTATTATATACATTCGCTATCGGAGAGAATAACAGCATAATTAATGTCATAATTGTCCTTTTGTTGTGCTACGTCGCAAAGCAGGGCCATCAGTTGATTTAAAGGAATAAGAATCATAGATCCGTATTTTCTTCAGCGCTAGTACTATTTCCTAGATATGGCTGATTATAAGTCATAAATGAAGTGGAATTTGAATCCAACTTGTAACTTGTGTAGTATGTACGAGGGCGGATTGACAAGTCAGTGACTTTTTAAAGAAAGTAACAATCTTTTCCAACAAATCAATTTTATTTCTCAGCATAGTCCCCTTTCATTTCAATACACGTTGTCCAGCATTTCTCCAATTTTTTTTAACCCTTCCAAAAATATGATTTTTCAAAGTCTGCAAAATGTGAGGTTTTTTCTGCCATGGTGTGTTCACTGGACGTGAATTTCTTCCCAGCGAGCCGATTTTTAGGTTTGTGACGAGGAAGAAGTTGCTCGGAGCTAATTCTGGAGAATATGGTGGGTGCGTTAGCAGTTCGTAGCCCAATTCCACAAATTTTGCGATGGCAACGGCTGACTCTGCGGGTGCATTATCCTGGTGAAAGAGAACTTTTTTCTTCACCAAATGGTGTTGTTTCTTTAACAATTCCTTGTGAAACTGATCCAACATTGCGACATAATAAGAACCTGTGAACGTTTTACCCTTTTCCAGGTAATGGATGTCTATCACCCTTTGTGAATCCCAAAAGACAGCTGCCATGATTTTTCCTGCCGACGGAATTGTTTTCGCTTTCTTTGGAGCAGGTTCGCCAAAGGAAATCCACTGCTTTGATTGTTGTTTGGTTTCAGGTTGATAGCAATGGATCCAAGTTTCATCAACCGTGATATAACGCAGCAAAATCTCATTTGGGTTGCGCTGGAACATGTTCAAACATTCCTTTGAAATGGTCACATGATTCCGCTTGTTCTCAACTATGAGCAGTCGCGGCACCCATCTTGCTGACAGCTTTCTCATTCCCCAAAAATTCGTGCAGAATGTTATACACCCGTTCACTCGAGATGTTCACGGTCTTGGCTATCTCATGGATTTTCTCTTGGCGGTCTTCCAACACAATATGGTGAACTTTGTTCACCATTTCCTCTGTTGTGACCTCAACAGGCCGTCCTGTGCGCACGGTATCTCTTGTGCTCGAACGGCCACATTCTATGAACCACTGTGAACTATGCCATGTGATGGAGCAGAGTCCCCATAATACTTGTTCAGCTTTTCTTACATTTCCTTCACCGTCATACTACGCAAAATGTAGTGCTTTAACAGAACACGAAATTCACTTTTCTCCATTTTCTACGAAGCAACACACATCTGCTTATTTTAGAGCTCTCAATAATGTTCTAAGAAACAAATGGCGACGAATTTCTGCGATTATACCTAGAAGACTTGGATGCACGGCGGCGGATGCCCGGGTTCAATCCCAGGGACCTGCATGTGGGATTTGTGGTGGACAAAGCGGCGTCTGGGCGGGTTTTCTCCGGGTTCTCCGGTTTCCCCCGCCATTCATTCCACCAACTGCTCCATCAGCACCTTTCCTTTCATCCATTTCACCATCATTTCGTTTCATCCACTTCCTTCCTCCCATGCCAGGTATCGGGCTGATCACCCATCCTGGATATTCTGTCTGATCCATGAGTGTCTGCTCCTCGACGGGCCTCTGACCCCAGGCACCCGCCAGTAAGTCCTGGGAGGTGTAAGTCCTATGTACTAGGAGGTTAAACAGAGAAAGAAGAAGAAGACTTGGGTGCAAACAAGAAAGCTGTGATTAGAACGCTATCTCTCGTCAAAGTCATGGACTTATAAATCCGCCCTCGTAATAGAGAAAGGGGTTTTGAGTTAATAGATTGTACCCTTTTTAATCCAGAGGTCCCGGATTCGATTTCCGGCAGAGGCGGGGGAATTTTTCTTTAATTAGAATCATTCCCTACCCTCCGCAGAGCATGGAAGTGTGGATATGGGAGTGAATGTGAGTGAGTTTCCTAATGGAAACTAGTAAAAACCCACAGCCAACGAGTTGCTGCTAAATTCAAAAGTCCGCGATATATCACAGAACTTAAAGGTGGCTCTAAAAAGAAACATTGAAAATATATAACAGTAGTGAGATACAAACAAAAAACTTCATCTGCATACCTAGATATTCAACAAAAACAATTTTTTTTTGTTTTGCATAACTTTATTTCAGGGTACTTGGTACTGAAGTTGCTAATTTCTACAAACTTCAACCAATTTAGTTAATGCTTTTGTCACAGATTAAATACTTTTAAAAAAATGAAAATCTAGTTATATATAAAATGCCCCAAGTGATTAAAATGGAAATTTTGAGCTTTTAAATGATCCGTGTTATTCCTTAAATCAAAGATTACATTTTGTATAAAGTTAAAATTTTCCCTAAATAAATAACCAAATACTTTTAGTTTTCTAAAATTCGATCATGTGTTAAATCAATAAAACTAAATCCAAAACTATACTTGATATCAAGAAGAGGCTCTTTAGTAGATATCTTCAAAGAATACATTTTTTTAAAAGGACTGAACAAATTTAGCATTATGAGAAACGTTTTAAAATGGTAAAAATGAACGAAAACAAGAATACAAGAAAATCAAGTTTTCACATTTCACAGTCATTTGCACACACATGCGCTTGTTCATTTAAGCGTCCGTTTCGGCATAAGAATGCCAAGAAATATATAATATATAATGTTTTGTTCTAATTCCAATGTTCATGTACAAACAATTATAAGGTCGTGATGTGGCTTAGGTTAAAGCGACTATAAAAATATGTTAAAATAAAAAAAAGTGTCAAGAAGAGCAATACCACAACTGAAGTCTGATTCTAAAATCAGGAATTTCTATGAAATTTTTTAAAAAATATGCTGTTTCAAAATTGTGTCTAAAAAACTTATCTTAATTTTAACGATGTGATGTAGAGTATTAGTTATGCCTTCCGGTGGGAGTGGTCATGGCATCACTAATTATTTTGTTTAAGTGTTAAACATATAACAAATTTGCTACACAAAAAATGTAGATCTGTTTAAAACACACAATTTACTTCAAAGAACTTCTTTTTTGTACCATCAGCCATTTCGAAGTTATTCTTTTATTATTCGTTTGAATTTTCAATGCTTTATACTGTTTTGCAACACCAGTCGCTATTCACTTGTTTTTTGTGATCATTCCAGGAACATGGAATTTCCAAGTCACCACATACGGACCTGCTTTTAAAAGATTTGAACATGGGTTCAGCCCGCTGTATCCCTCCTCTGCTACATCAAAATCTGCAATAAAAGTATTTCTGCAAAAGTTTAGCATGAAGTGGATAGGGTATACAACTTCGCGTACTGCGACTACATAGATCTATTGCGACTATCACCCTCCAGGAGGAAGGAATCACAGGTGACCATATGCTACAGGCAGACAGGCCGCAAAGACGCGTGGAAGTCCATAACAGTCCTGGCTCGAAGACCCCTCCCAATACTGGAGCTGCCCAGAGAGGACGATCAACGACCCGTCCACCAGTGTCCTCTAGGAATACTCTTACCTTTGTGCAAGCATCCGTGCCATCTGTCCGGCACCACCATACGCCACGAAACCTAGAAGCACACCTGAAACATGAGAAGGATACGGAATGATAGGGAAATAATGGAAAAGAAATTGTGGTAGATGAGAAACCACCCCAAAAACAGCCTACGGACCAGGGAAAACCACTAAAACCCCAAGGTCAGCGTGGGCTGTCGACGGGAATCAAATCCGGAAACTCCCGTTATCTTGGAGGTGTATGAAGCAGATAAAAGAGTAAGAGTTTGTAAGAATAGTTTGTAGAAGAGTGGGTAGAAAAATGTATGTAAACATTTTGAAGTAGTCACCATTCAGTTGTTTCTCGCTGTGTCACGGAAAGAGTTAATAACTTCAACGCCAACATATAAAAATATGGCTAAAGTTTCACTCTCCTGTGCTAATACTGAGAGGATGGCTCACACGGTAACGCCTGTGGCTCGTATTCGGGAGACTCCGGGTTCAATTTCTGGCCCATGGGTTTTTCGTGGTTTCCCCGAGTCGGGGTGGGGTGATTCATCTTCTACCATGACTTTTGAAGTAGGTTGTTGCTTCACGTATGGAAAGCAAATTTGAACTAGAAGTTGTATTGTAGTTCAAACTGTTGGGAGTTGAACTTGAAGTTCGTTGCAAACGCACGTATAGTACTCGCTTTCCGGTAGCCTTCGCCGCAAATCTACTTTCAGGTGGCCTTTGCCTCCCAAAAAATGTTTAAAAATATTAACTTTGTAATTTGACTGTTTCTTTAAATATTATATATTTAGTTTGCCTCGGCTGCGTCAGTATTATTGTTAGAGACACGTTTCCCTTTGCAGGGTTGTGGTGCGACTGAAGAAAGTAGGCTTGCACAGATTATAATTTTACTTCACTCGTTTTATTAATGCTTGACACGATTTAAATAACACTTCACTGATATAGAGAGAGCTGTGAGTTTTTTTTAATTAATTACTTGCACTTTTTAACACGTAAACTACTTTCATCTCACACTGAATATGTATTATTCTTCTCGAGGACGCATCTCGCGTCCGGTTAGGAACACTCTCTGCAAGCAACGCGTCCAGTTATGAGCGCTGTCTACAAGCAACTGAATTGATTTCTACCGCCTAAATTTGTAAACTTCTGTATTTCAAGTCTCTGATTGGCTAATGTTACTCCAATAGAATACCTTCATTTAATTAAAGCTTTTTCTGGTTGTTGATTGGCTATTTTATAAACTGTCTCAAAAATTACATTATTGTTGCTCCAAGAATGACTAGTAGCATTACTAAACCTTCTAATTCATTATTGCCTCAAGGCTACCTCATTGTTACCTCATTGTTAGCAACTTTTAACCTATTATTCTCACTGCTCCTATATTATTAAATTACGTAATACATTCATATAACATTATTGAACATGTATACAATAATATAAACATTTACAATGACTGTAATATACACTTTTTATATATTGTTACATACACATATTGCTTTAAGGCGGGCTGTTATTTAATTATATATTAAATAATTAGATTAAAATCATTTAAGTGTTAAAAATGCTGCCTCACTTTCCTGTCCTTTATTTCCTGTACCCAACATCTTCCTTATCATTTGTTTCACGGCTGTAGGAACAGGCGGCGGTGCTCGACGGGTTGCGGCTGGACGGTGGATTGCGCACTGTAGATACTTATTCCCTGACGTCGGTGCGGGGACCACTCAACTATGTCTCTCCCCCGAATGGGCTCCACCCGATTGAGTACTTCGGCTGTTCGGCGGCTTGTGGGTAAGAGCGGATACGTCCAATTGGGAAACGTTAGGGACCCCGTCCATAGCTGCGCACGTTGCATCCGGATCTCGTCGCCCTTCGGATCCTCCCCTCATCCCTCCATCCCAGGGATCACGTTGCAAGCAAAAAGGGCCGTTACAACCCTTACGGTGCTATGCCCCGGTTCCGTACCTTTATTTTGACCTTTCATTCTCCTGTATCCCTCGTTACCTACAACGACATGTGTAATGAAATCATTTCTGTAAACATCAATATCAATTAACATCAAGTAGACGGAAAAATAAGCTTTTAGAAGGAATAGTTTGTAAAAGAGATAAAAATAAACATAGTGGCTAAAGAAAGTCATATGTGTGGTCCACACTTTATTTATCATCAGAAAAAAACGCGTGCACATATAATTTTTGTGTTTCTTGAGATATCCCTGCTTGTTACGGTGCCATGGGTTTACACAATGAGACTTCATAAATGCACGCTCTCCCAATTTAGTTGAACATCAATTCCATTTCATTACCTGCACAAGAATCAATTGGTGTTGATGTCCGACGTCTATTTTTTCCGTTCCAATGGTTTTAAATCCATAACTAGTGCGGGCGTGCTCATTCCCTTCATTATTAGCCACGCAAGCAATGGAACGCGCCCCTACGTGTTTGAATCGCTCGCTGATTGCGGAGGTCTTGAGAGGTTAGGGACGACATGCGTTAGTTAAAAACTAATTTTGACACCCCGGATGAGGAGGGTTGCAAACTGAAGAGAAACTTGAAGTGTCAGCGCGTGTCTTGAATTTTTGGATTTTTCGTTTTATCGATGCTCGGATGCGCTTTAGAGAGCTTCATCTCGTACCTCTCCATCTTGCAGTACGTCGCTTCTAGTGAATAAGGGAAAATTACCCCTCGTTTTATGCTAAAGGTTATGCATAGGGGTCCCCAAGTTCGCCACACCACATTTAAGTGAGTTTTGTCTTTAACAACTCGTCCTTAATGTGGAGGCGCCGTATAGAATTTATAAATCACGTACATTTTAATTTTCAGCCCAATTAGAAAATACCTTAAGAAGTGCCTATTTTCATTTGTTAGGGGGAAATAATTCTTTGGAAAACAAACGTATTTCACTTTGTTAAAACGACCAATTTTCACACCAGAAAATATATTTTAAAATAATATTCACCAATACTAAAGGTATCAGATTGATCGAGCATTCGATTTCTAACATTACATGAAGATTTCTATTGGATTCCAATAGTTGTAAACGCGTAGACAGATTATACTACTTGTGTTTTTTTTTCAACGAGGTTATCTTTGCTTCCTTTCTTTCTTTCTTTCTTTTGATCCACTTCTGTTCATGTTGACTTCTTTTTCTTTTTTTAATTATAGACGCCCTTGAAGCATATTATACTTAATTTAGCATCTGCTTCCTGTAAGTTTATTTTATAATGAAACCACTGGTTTTATTAAGTACCCTTTAGATGTAGAATCATCTGACTAAATTAAATTTTTATTCTACATTTTTAGGTATATGTTTGTTAATTTTTTTAAATACTAGTTTGGTAGTGTACTTTAAAATATTAGTTTTTTGTAGGTCCATGTAAACCATCTTTGTACGGTGAATTTATTAATTCATCATTGTCCTTTTTATTAAGATGACATCCATTAATACATGTCCTATACTACAGAGTAAGCCAAAAGACTCCGAACCGGCTGCGCAGTATTTATCCTGTCCGCGTCCTCGACGCTCGTTGCCGTCTGCCGCTATCATAGAAAGGCTCGGATGAAACCATACAACATTTTTAAAACTACTTTTAAAGTCTTTACTTACCAACTTTACGAAAGAAGAAGCTGAAACTGGCCACCGTCGTTGTCCATACATTTTTGCCACGAATTATTTTCGAAATATACGTTATTAATTGTTCGAATTGTTCCATACTTAACCATTCTTTTAAAGCGCTGTCAACATTCAGTCGTTTCTCGCGATTGCAAAGAAACAGTATGGAATTTTAAGGCCAGCATATTGTATCCAGTTAAACATTTGACTATCGCTGTTTCCTTTGTATCTATAACGAAATAGGTAATGCCGATATTTTAGGAAAATTTTATCTCGACTAAAATGAAATAGATAAGAAAATAAACTTTCATAAGAATAATTTGTGTACCCGAAAGTGAACAATAGAGAAAGCCACGTGAATATTACATAACAGATTTTCATTATTCACTATAGTCGAGTATGCAATACACATGCGTTAAGTCCATTGGAGAATCTCGGAAGTAATAAAAAATACTTGGCTTCGTCTCGTATTTTCGAACTCTTCCTAGTTCTTTAATGACGAACTTACCACACTTGTATCGTAATAATACTATTGTAGCCCTTTTAACTTCTATGATCATATAGGAGGCTTTAACTTCAGAAACAAATGATGGTGTCAGTAACTCGTTGAATGTAGGTGTTTTTTGTTTTTTTTTTTTGGAAACAATTTGTTTCTCGCAATGTCATGGAATTTCAAAGCCAACGTAATATAAAGATCTGTCCATCGTTTCACTCTTCTGTACTCCTTTTGTACCTATAACGAAATGTGAAATGAAATCATTACTGCAAACGTTGACATGAAGTATATAGTGAAATGAAGTGTGAAAAACGATAGTGGGTAGAGAAAGTTATGTGCTTGTAGCATTAAATTGTAAAAAGCTTTTCCTACTCTGTACAATTTACTTTCCAACTATTTCCGATTTGTTCAAAGGTATGGACAAGTGAACGCATAGGTACTTTCACCAATATTTTCCTCTTGTGTTCTTGTTCTTTGCTGAAGAGGACGCTCATTTGAATCCCTTCTGGTAAACATGATTTGTTGAAAACGTATAATGCAGCTTTTCTCGGTAATGCTGAAGACGGGAGTTAGAACCCATAAAACGAGAAGATATCTCAATTTGCACAGAGAGGCAGTAGAGTGTGAACAATTACCTAGCTGAAAGCTTTCGCGCAGTTTACTGCTGATGAATGCTTCCCCCAACGCTGGCGTGATTGATTGCATTGTTAAGCAGGCAGGCAATAATAACCAAGGAGGTGTTGTGAAAAGGCATCATTATTGTGCAAACCCAAAAACATTGTTGTTACTCGAGTTGCTTTTAATTGTTGCTTTCGACACGTTGGATATAATGGAAGTGTGAAAATGTTGCCTCCATTTGTGCTGAAAAGAGGGGCGATGTAAGTGGCTGGGGACATGAAACTGTTGCTGAGAGTCGAAATTAAAAAGTGTGCAATTATCTCTGTAAACAACCCCCAGTATTAATCAACGCAGATGTGACAAAAACGTCTACTGAGAATTCAAGAAAAAAAAGCATTCTGCTAGGCAAGCAAAGATGAGGCCTTCAATGTAAATTATGCTTTTTTTCTTCGAATCTACACAAAAATAAGTAATGTAAACTTTCACAGATACATTCACATGACTTTCTCTACCCACTACCGTGTATTAGTGGCTATACAAGTTGTTCTTACTCAAGCTTGTTTTTCTAATACATTTTAATCGAAATAATCCTTTGCAGAAACAGCTACGTTAGACATTTCGCTATAGATACAAAGAGAACAGCGATAGTCAAATATTAAGGAACTGGACACTGTATGCATGGCCTTAAAATTCCATGCTGTTTCCATGACATCGCGAGAAACAACTGAATGTTGACAGGAATTTAAGAGAATGGTCAAGAAATGAGGAATTCGAACCTGTAATAACGGATATCTCAGAATTGGCTTATGCCACAAAAACCTTTATTTGAAATAAACTGTGTGTTTTAAACAGATCTACGTTTTTTGTGTATCGTAGGTTTATTTTGCCTATCGTATAACATTTACCAGCTATACGAGATTATACAAAATTCCTTCCGATTGAAGAGGACTTCATAGGCAATTCCCATAAAATTCAAAATAGAAGAAGATTTTACTTGTCATATGTTTAATATATAGTATTTTAATTAAAATCGTTAGAGCCTAATTTTTTAAAAAAAATTACAAATTTCGAAAAATGATCCATGTAAAGGGTAGTTTAGGGTAGAGAAATTTTCTTGAAAATCTTCGTGTCGCACCCTTGGAAGATATTGAGCTTAAATACTAAGTTTGGTGTTTATCTGACTTTTCGTTTTTGAGCTATGCTGTTTGCACACACGCACACACACTGATATGTTTCCAAAAATGCTTTATTTGTAATCAGGGAACCCCAAAACATGTATTTCCGGTAAAATCTGGTTATCGAATTTTTGGATGGAATTTCATACCTTCTCGATCTACTAGCTACGTGGTAAAGAAAGTAAAAATATGTGTTACATTCACATGACTTTCTCTAATCAGCTTCAAGACAAACTTTCATTTACTATGCGATGGCTTTGAAAGTTCCATGCTCTTTGCGTGACCACGAGGGGAAAAAATGATATGATTTAACACTTGAAAAAACTATTAGCTGTATTTGAAAATTCAAACAACCAATAACAAAGGAATATCTCGGAAATGATTAGCGCCACAAAAAATTATTTAGCATAAGTTGTATATTTTAATGAGATCTACATTTTTTTTTGTAGTAAGATTTTTCTATTTCTTACGGTTTACCGGTTATACAAAACTTTTCCGAATGAGGAGGAGTTTTAAGGCTACTCGGAGAAAATTCAGATATATATTTTATTCATGGTGAAAATATCCTAAACATATGGTATTTGAATAAAAATCGTTAGAGCCATTTTTGAAAAAAACAAAAAATAGCCAAAATGTTTCCGTGTGAAGGGTAATTTGGGGTGGAAGGTTTTCTTGAAAATCTTCGTGTGTTATCCTTGGGGGATGCTGACTTAAATATCAAGTTTGGCATTTAATCGACTTCTCATTTTTGAGTCATGCTGTAAAAAAAACACACACACACAACCATTAGCACTTCACATTACTTTATCTACCCAACAACATTTATGTTCATAGATATCAAATCCTTATTTTCTATTTCCTCCATAATTAATATTTGCGGAAATGGTTTCAATACAAATATTGTTGTTTATAAAAGGGAGCATATACGCGGTTGAGAGTAGAGGGTACTTTTAGAATGTAGGTTTATATGAGCTGGAAGGGACATAGATGCCATCTTAGGAAGTAACTCTTTGTAAAAAAGCGCAAGGAAGATTCTAACAGCTTCCAGCGCTTATTCCAACAGCTTTTTTGTCACATTATGTTTCAAATACAGAATGAAGGAGAATATGTCAGAATAGGAATTAATTTACGTTTTTGTTAGTTTCACCCTTTTTCTTTAACGCAAAGTATTGTGCAAAAATTATAATTTGCAGTTTAGTATTGACGTCGTAACAGCGGTTGAATAACTGCACACACACGCATCAGGCTGCTATAGTATCTCTCGCCTGCTCGCTTATCACATCTACGTATCTCCGAGATAAACGGAGATAAATTTATATTATTTATAAATGTATTTATCACTTTATCTTCGAGATAAAAAATTCACGTAGGAAAAGTTTTAAAGAGTTACAAATTATGAATTTGTCTTCACTCTATATTTACATTTCAAAATAAGTTAAACAAAACACACATGAAATTACAGAACGCTCACATTATTACAATTATGAAGCAAAACGTAGAAATGATGTGAGTTTAAATCAATGTAGATTAGCTAAAACAATGAACAGTCGTATATACCTTCAAATCAAAAATTTTAATACTCTAACTTAACCTATTGGGGAATTGTCCACAAATACTTTTAACAAACTTGTGTCCAAACGGCTAGACACTCGAGTATTTTATACTTTAAATGAATTTATGTTTTAATGTTGCTATCTATTTTTATGCATGTATTGTCTTATCTGTTTGTTACTGGATAATGCTTATTTCATACTGTGTATAATTAATTAGTGGTTGAAAACAATAAATTTCAATTTCAAAGATCTGTTCTAACGTTGAACACATGCTCTCGTTCTTTAAATGTTTAAATAAAATAATTTATTTTACTGCATTTCTTTAAATTGTTAAATAAAAATGTCTATTTTAATTTATTTGTTCTCACAAAATATTTCAATAAACAGCTGATGTTTTGTATCTTATTGTTACTAAGTACTTTGCCTATTTGGCTTTTACATTAAGTATATAGGTAATACGTAAACGATTAAGCTAAAATATTTATTTTCCTGTGTTGTTTCATTCAAACTAAATCAAATGTATTTCGGTTTTGATTGTTTTCATTAAGCACTTTACTGAAAATGCACGAAAGGATGTTTTGGGAATTAAATACCATTAGAAGAGTTAACATCACTCCCGTAAATCATCTACATCGCAGCGGCATTGGAAACAGAAGCCACTACCTTTTACATGCAAAATTTTTCGTTATTTCTGGTTTTCTCAAAAATGATTTTAACGATTTTGATTAAAGTATACCATACGTTTAACATGTTTGCATGATAAATAACACGTAGGTATGTCATGGATTTTCTGGAAATACAGTAGTCTTCATCATTCTGAATGGCTTTTGTATAACTATACGAAATTGACAAAACCTTCCTACACATAAATGTAGATCTGCTTAAAATACACAATTTGTGTCGAATATATCTTGTCACATTAGCCACTTCCGAGATATTTGTTCTTAGTTTGAACTTTTCAACGTTTTACTTTTTCTATTTTCCTATCGCTTCAGCCTCTTGTTAACGTAACTATATCCGCAAACGTTTATCTCGATTTACATGAAGTTGATAGTAAAACAAAGCTTTTGTAAGGGTATTTTGTAGAAATGTTTGAAGAGGAAGTCACTCGCTTTTTCCCCCATCCATTTGTGTGTTATGCTTCCTTTTGCACTTGAAAAATAACTTTATTTACCACCGAAGACACGCACCCTCCCATTTGCCCAGACTAGCGCAAAATATTAGCCAGGGTGCTCCTAAATTTATGGTTTTGTTGCACATGAGACATGATGATAATGATGGTAAATGATCATTTACTGAAGCAGAGCAGCACATCATCAAGCTAGGACTTATACCACCCAGTGACCAAAACAGGAATCACGAGGATGCTGTTTACAAGACCAGAACTTCCCCGAGGATGGAGGACTCTGATATTGACGTCAGTCACAGACTGCAATGAGACACATTTGCATATTTCCAATTACCACCTCCACCTCTTGATGGCGCGGGTGAGGTTTGTCGTATAATGAATAATGATTTCTCGTAAAACCTGGGGATTCGTTTTCCTTCGTTTATCTGTCCGTGTGTGACACGTGCGGAATATAACCTTCTTCTCCTAGCAGTAGACACCAACTGTCATGATTAGATGGAAGTTCACACTACCACTGTAAGGACCTACCCTTCTTTCTCCAAAAACATCGCTTATTTATCACAATAGAGTATAAAATATCCAACAGAATCCTTGTAAGTAATTCTGATACACGATATTGTACAACTACAGAACGTAGTGCGTTCTACAAACAATTGTTACTTATTCTACCTTCTTCTTGTCAATCCAAATAAAGTTCACATTTACATTTAAACATTTCGCTATAAGATACAATAGATAAGGCGATCGATTTTTATAAAGCTTGTCGCTATGTGATGCCTTTGAAATTCCATGCTCTTTACATGACCACGGGAATAAAACGAATAGCGACTTCCCATTAGAGAAACTCATACCAATGACTTTTAAAATTAAAAATTAAAAATTCATACCAACAACAGAGAATGTCTTGGAAATGGTTAACTTCACAAAAAATTATTTGACTTAAGTTGTTTGCTTTTACCAAAGTACAGTTTTTTTTCTGCAGTAACATTTTGTCTATCTCTCACGGTTTATAAGTTATGCAAAGTCATTGAAAATGAAAATGACTTCACAGGCTATTCCCCGAAAATTCAAGTTATGCATTTTATTTATTATATAAATACCTTAAATATATGGTATTTTAATCAAAATCGTTACAGGCATTGAGAAAATAAATTTTGAAAAGTTTTCTATGTAGAGGGTAGTTTGGGGTTGGGGATTTTCTTGAAAATCTTGGTGTCGCAACTTTGAAATATACTGGATTAAAATACGACGTTTGGTATTTATAGAACATTTCGTTTTTTGAGTTACCTGTTCACACACACATTTTTCTAAAAATATTGTTTTTGCATTGAGGAGACCTCAAAATATGTATTTCCAATGAAATCTCCATATCAAATTTTTGGGGGAATGCAATCCTTCCTCTACTTACCATGTGTAAGTAGTAGAGGAAGTAAAGACCTGCTCTGAACACTCATACGATTTATTCTATCCGTGAGAAAGCTATGTGACGTTACATTATTCACGAAATTTTCCTCCCTAAGAGACATTTCAAATTATGACATAATTCTTAGTTACATACAACATTTACATTCTGTAGTAGCAAACGCTTGAAATGGAAAGGAAAAAAAAAGAATCGCAAACGTTCAAGCACGTCCATCAAATGAACAATTAAGGAAAGGCAAACAGGCAACATAGAATATTTTGAAAGCGCCTAACGCTACGAAACAAAAGTTATTTGACACAAATTGTATATTTTAATAAGATCTATACATTTTTCCGGGGTAATTTATTTTGTACCGTTATACAGAATTACACAAAATTCGCTCAGTATGATCAGGACTATATACAGAAAGTGCAACATGGATTTAATTTTCCAGATTAATATCTCAAATTTATTTATTTATTTAAGTTTAAGGTCCTTTAACCGAGTTGGTCATATCGGAATGATGAATGAACGTTATGGTTGAAATGATGCTCAAATGAGCCCGGGGTCCCTAGAACTTAGAGTTACGTTACATTTATCTCCTCAGAATAAGGAAAACCTAAAAAGAAGGAAAAGAAACAGAAAGAAAGAAAGAAAGAAAAACTCCGGGTAGTACAACTTAACCGAGATTCCAACTCAGGTTCTCTTGAGAGGTAGACACAGTACTCCCATACCGCGGAAGTGGGCTCAAATATATTATACTGTAACCAAAATAGTTTCAGTAATTTTTTAGAAAATTAAGGATAATCTCTTTAGCATTTAACGTGTGGTTTGGGATATGGGAATTTTCTTGACTATTTATCTCATGGGCAATGCATTCAATGGCCCAATCCAATTCACATCCCATGTCAGTTTGAACGGATTATGGTAAACTATTACTGAAATCCTGTTGAAATGGGATTGTCGCACTGATTCGTAATTGTTTGGAAATTGCAGCAGCTGATCGAAATTGTTTCTGATTTGTAAGCTAAAGAAACGAAGAAAACATTCTTAAAGAACATAGAAGGTCATGCTACGTTATGGTACTGGTTTGAAATAAACGCAGTTAAACAACTGAGGCAGTATTTTATATCACAACACTGTGAATGCCAGAGTGATTGTAGTGTAAATTAACATTATTGTATGACAATGATTTTAAATGTTTGTTAGCTATAAGCATTGTTAGGAAATAAGTTTACACTGCCTCACTGAAACTGACAATAGGAGTGGGTAACAATGAAGCGATGGGGTGAGTTGTTTATCACTTAGAAGAGACAAACAATGATGTCAGGATAGAGTGCCTTTCTTTAGAAATGGAGGGAATATCTTCCCTAGAACATATGTTTTAGTAATTATGATTGGCTGATAAAACAGACGCTAATGTTGGCGCGATTTAGTAACCAATAGCAGCCCCATTATAATGTTTAGGCATATCGGGGTGAGGGAGTATATATCTTGAGCCAAAAGCAAGTGTCGCGCAGTTCTACAGAATCATTCACGAGGTAAACGTCGCGCAGTTCTACAGAATCTCTCGCGAGGTACACATTACGCAATTCTACAGAATCTCTCGCGTCGTAAAGTTAGTTACAAAATCTGAAGTACGCGACAACTATTACGCAGTAATTACATTGGGAAATATAACAGTTTCAGTCAGGCGTGTAGAAAGATTAAAGATGTGAACTATTAATTAAGTGTGACGGCAACAAAAGTGTCAAAATAAATTATTTTAGTAACAACTCCTTTCCGTTTACACGCCCTGCTTAGAGATATTTGCTCGACTGAGTTATAATAGCTAGCCGGAGGACAAAGAACCCAAAATTCAAAATAGTAAAACAATAACAGGCGCTCAGTAAATAAGATAACACGAACAGATTACCGCGTCACAACACTAAGCATATAAAATACCAATTTTATTTTGATTTTATTATTATTGTTTATTAAACTTTTCATTCAGTCATTAGTCTTAGTAAATATCCCCCTTCCCGTAATATTAGTTACGAAAATCTTCGCCTGGTATGTTTAGACAGGTTTTTCCGATTTCTTGTTTTGCGTCTCCACAAACAGACACATACACGCACTTATGCAAAGAAAGACTTCAAAACGTGCACTTCCGGTGAAATCTGGATATCGAATTGGTTGGTGGAGTGCAATGCTCCCCCTAGCTGTCATAGGTAAGCAGCAGAAAAGAATAAGAATATACTGGCATTCGCAACAAACAATTTTTCCCATGTATTTTTACCAAGAAGCCGACGTTTAAGGATAAAGTTTTAAAAATAGCCAAAACAATTATAATCTCTGTAATAAACTATTTATTAGCATATCATTGTATATTTAAGTTAATATTTACACAAAATATGACCAAATAATTAGCAATAAAGTCAAAGGTCCAGGACTGGAAAGAAAAGAAAACCAAGTTAAGATTCTACCATGGCTATGGACATAAGAATGCACGTGCGCGCACAGAGACAGCAAGGATAATCTTTATCTAGCCACTCACTTGAAATCTATTTGAACGCAGTTTCCGTGAAATTTCCTCCACATTGGCAGGAGAAGGTTTTTTTTTCACACAAACATTTCCTGTTTGTGCGATTCTTTGACAGTACTAACAAAAGGAGAAACGCACCAAAGTAAATATTTGGGTGGTGTTGATGTTCTGAAGCCAAACAATTCCTGTTGTGAACGTTTATGTTGGAAAAACCCCTACGGCAGAACAGTGATGAGTTGAAGATGACAGAAACTAAACATAGATGGCAGCAAAAGATCACTTGGGGAAGGATACTTAAACACTGACACGTTAGTTTAATAGTTTGTTGTATACACTCACAGAACACTTATTAGTGCAATAGATATTCAGTAATAATTGTATGTACAATATAAACATGCTGATAATTAAAATTACTATTTAAATTTTTATTAATATCATAAAAAAGATTACTTCTCAAATAACTAGAGATAATCCTATTAAATGCCTTCTTTACTAATTCATAAATATGAGATGGAAATTTGTTCCTTAGCTTTGCTAGCATTATGGAAAAATTATTCATTGTTTGTTTCTACGAGGCGTGTTTTTAAAGCACTGATTCAATGTTTTGCTGCTGCAGCGCTGCAGTCTCGATTTTGATCATGCTCGATCATTTCCGTCATTCATTAAGAAGCCAGACGCAGCTGTAACCGATCGTCACTTTGCGTTTTCCTGTTGCTAGAGCGTTTCGAAAAGCTCAAAACAATAGAACGACTCTCCGATTGTGAAATCAGATCAGTGATTCGTTTTTTAAATGCCAGAAATGTTACGCCAGCAAACATTCATCGTCAATTGGTGAGGTTTATGGGGAAACAATAATGAGTGACAATGTCCGGCCACACACAGCCAAACAAACTGAAAACCTGATCACAACATTTGGTTGGGAACAATTCGACCACCCTCCCTGCAATCCGGATTTGGAACCAAGAGATTTCCATCTATTTCTTCATCTGAAGAAATTCCTTGGTGGAAAACATTTCAACGCCGATGCTATTGTGAAACAAGAAGTGTGACTATGTAGAGAGATAGTGTAAGGTGTAGGCAATGAGTGATAATAAAGTATTTGGAAAATAATATTCTATTATTTTTTTAAAAAAATATAGGTACTTACTTTAAAAGCATCCACCATTCTATACGTAAATTCTGCACCATTTCAGCAAAAAGAATAATAAAAACTCCTAAGTAAGTTTCACTGGTCAACAAAATTTAAGATTTTTAATGTTAAAGGAAATAAAATGGGTGATTGTTTGTGCTGTTTCAAATCTTTTTACAGAACTTTTCCACCATCCATAGTTTTTTAGTAATTCCATGAATAACATTTCTGGTAATTATACAATTTAATGTGTATTACCGTAGCTAGAATACCTTTTACTTACCTAAAATAACATGAAGTAGATTTTCGGCTGTACTTTGCTTGAGAAACATCTCTCTTGAATGTCCAAAGTAGTCTGCCAACATATTTGGAGTTCATTTTCCCTGGTAGCGTCTTTCCATTTCAGCGATGTCCTAATGGAAATGTTCGGCATGTTCGTCGCTGAAAGCGCCAAGATTCTCAGGGAAGAAGTCAAGATGGAAGTCCAACATACATACCCCGTAGTTCTCAATCAGGCTCATTGACAAGTTCTCTGTAATGTTCAGACCTGTAGTCTCCTAGAAAGTTTATGACAATGTTTTTGAAAGAGAATCATGCTGCTCGTTCTTGCATATTTAACAAGCTTTCAAACTGTGAATCTTTCGTTAGTTCTCTAATTTGAGGGTCTACAAATATTTCCTCTTTTAGTTTCGCTTCACTGATCTTTGGAAACTTAGCTTTCAGGAACAGAAATGCACTCCCATCATGATCTATTGCTTTCACGAAGTTCTTAATAAAACTAGTTTGATGTGTAATGGATGCAATAAGATTTTGTCAGCTCTTACAAGTGGTTGATGAACAACACTTGCCTGTCCTGAATTGAATGACTCTCCCTTTGACCAGCTTTTTTTCTTTTTTTTTAACATAATGGCTGTTTTTATCTCCACTATCCCACATGCACAAGCAACAACAAAATTTTGTGTAGCCAAGTTGTAATCCAAGTAAAATAACTATCACTTTAAAATCTGCACATATCTGCCATGAATAGTCATCATACCGAATACTGGACATTACTACTGTTGAGAAAATAAATGCTCAAATTCCTTTTGGCGTTGACAGAAAGAGCTTACTTTGATGCCATCCTGCAGTAGGTGTCAGCCTTTCAATCTTGAAGCTAGTAACTCGCCTTTACTTTTAGTTAACCCAAGATCACGAACTAAATCATTTAGATCCTCCTTTGTTAGAAAGTGCGGTTCGTTTATGGTAACTCCTTCCACAAAATCTGGGTCACTCTTGTTCACCAATGTTATCAACCCTTTCAAAATCTTCAATCACATTTCTGTCGTCTGGTGGAGTTGTTGGTATGGGAAGGCCTGATCCATGAGACACTGGTCGAATTGCTGATTCAAAAATGGATATTTAACACTATGTTTGGACTTTGAACTTATTCCAGATATATTCGTCAAGCAGAAGTAGCAGTCTGTTATATGATCCTTATCATAGTAACCGCAAAATATGATGGGACCCTTTTAACGAGCCAGCTAATAGTGTTACATATTTAGCACAACCGTTTTCCGGAGCCCAAAACTTCTTCTGGTCTAGTTCATTGTGAAAATAGCACTCATAAGCTCTTTTCATTCGAGGAGCCAAATTTCGCCTCTGCACTTTTATGGTGAACTCACCACAAATGTGACAAAAATTGTTTCTATCGCTTACACATTTGCGAGATATCCTCCTTCTAATTCACAATGCTTAAAAAACGCACTCTTAGCTGACACTACACTTGTTAAATCACAACTGAGAACAGGATTAGCTTCTTTCATTAAACAAAGCTTCCACTCTGGCAACTATGCAGAACCCTTTCCATCTGCAACAGACCTTCCTTATCTGTTGTTGGACACATTGACCTAGGCGAGAAAGCCACAGTTTTGTGAGAAGTCATTGTTGAACATTGTCATTCCTGAAGTCACAGACAACAATCGCCAAAAGGAATATGTCATTTGTTGAGCTAATGAAATAACATTATTTTCTTTTAATCAGAACATTTACCGCCCTATGCTAATAAACATGAAAACATTTCTTTTAATATTACAAATAGTTGGTGTGTGATGGACCATTTCTGGCTTCATTTTTAGGATTTGGCAGATGCAAATACATAAGAATCAGCAGAAATTATTTATTTAACACTTTTATTATTGATCAGTATTTTCAACATTTAAGTCTATTTCACGGTTCAGTGCTTAATTTAACACTTATGGTGCATCCAGATAATTACTCAGCTGTTGTAGCGGAGAAGAAGGTGATGACCAAGCCTTTGCACCGAAGAAAAGAATATCACACAGCAGTATATATGATATGACAGTGACTCATAATGCTAGTAGAAGACCGAAATAGTGCGTTGTGGTGCCTGGTGACTTCTCTGGTTATATGTACGAGAGTGGTCTGAAAAGTTTTTTGGGATAGTCTTGGAGTTATTTTAATCGATTATCTTCAAAAAGGAAAAACCATTACAGGAGCATACTACGCATCATTACTTGACAAGCTGAAGGCAGAACTTGTGGAAAAACGGCCACATTTGCAGAAAAAGAAAATCCTGTTTCACCAATACAATACCTCAGCGGTTACATTGGCGAATTACGGTTTGAACTGCTTGACCATCCGCCTTGCTCACCAGATCTAGCCTTAAGCGACTTCTTTTTGTTCCCTCATCTGAAAATTGCGCTCGGAGGACAGAGATTTTCGTCAAATGAAGAGGCAATCGCCTTCGTGAACAATTTTGCAGAGAAAAACGCCGAGTACTATTTGGACGGGTTACAGAGATGGGAGCATCGCTGGGAGAAGTGTGTAGAGTTACAAGGAGACTATGTTGAAAAATAAAAAAAAATAAAAACAAAATCTGAAAAAATGTCTTGTATCTTTATTAGGTCGGAAACTTTTCAGACCACCCTCGTATATCTACTGTCTCAAGAAAGAACGTTGACCGCCCTGACATGCGGCATCAGCCATCTTTGTTTTTTAGTAACCTGAGTAATATTGCATCCCCTATAACTCAGTGCAGCGCTGTGAAACATCGTTAACAAATTTTTGAATGGAATACAATATTTCCTCTAAGCAGAAAATAAAAATGTTCGTAATTGTGGTCCTCATTATCATCATCAGGTCATCAGCCCAATATTATTTATCACTTGTCGGCTCTTCTAAGTAGTGAAATGAGGATAAGATGAAGGACGTATATATCACCTGATTATCTGCTGAGCTTTATCATCGAAATGAAATGTGACGAAACCTTTGAAGCAAAATTAGGAAATAATAACTTCTGGGAAGATAGGTGTATGTAGGTATAAACATCACATTCTACTTGTGTGAAGATAATATACTGCTTTTCCCTCAGACTGCGCTACCGCTTTGGTCTACCGCCGAAAGAGTTATTATTCCCTTAACCCCTTCACGTTCTCATAGTTATGGTTACAATAATTAAAATAATAATAATAATAATAATAATAATAAGCACATACTTTACAATAAGAGATGTTGGCCATGTCCTCTATCCATATTTTCTGGAATATTCTCAGGAAATTTTCATTCACACTATTGAGAGTTTAATATCCGAAATTGAGTGAATTCTTCGACTGATTTATTTTAGTTTTTACAATCTATGGGGAGGATTGTATTCCTCCCAAAATTTCGATGTCGATATTTCGCCGGAAATATGTATTTTGAGTTACTCGGAACCCAAAAAGGGCATTTTTAGAAAAAGGCTCGCGCGCGCGTGTGTGTGTGTGTGTGTGAACAGCATAGCTCAAAAACGAAATGTCCGATAAATACCAAATTTGGTATTTAGGTTCAGCATCCTCCACAGATGCGACACGAAGATCTTCAGCAAAATCCCCCTCCACCGCAAACTACCCTTTACATGGAAATTTTCGTATTTATGATTTTCTTTAAAATGACTCTAAAATATATTTTCTTTAAAATACCATACATTTAAGATATTTGCATGACACATTGAGGCAGTATTTTAATACCTGAATAATTTCAATTGCTATTTATTATAGGTAAATTCAATAACAGCCCACCTTGAAACAATATGTATGTAATAATTATTTAAATTGTATGTAACAGTCATTTCACATGCTTATTTTTATTGTAAACATATTTTATTAATGTTATGTGAATACTTTATATATTCTAATAATGCAAGAACTGTGAGAATAGAAAATTTTAGGTTGCTAACAATGAGTAATAATGAGATAATTGTGGCAATAATGTGTTTGGAATTTAAAAATGTACTGGTCATGATTAGAACGACGATGAACGTAGTTTCAGTGACAGTTTTAAAATTAGCCAATCAATAGCAAAGAAAAGTTTTAAGTTAAATACATAAATTCTATTGGACTAGAATTGGCCAATCAGAGACTCGCATTACGGAAGCTTAAGGTTTTAACCGTTGAAGTTATTCAGTTCCTGGCAAGACTTGATAGGTTGTAGATGGAAAAATGTGTCGGGCGTTTAGTAAAAACAGATATACGCATTAAGAGAGTGTATGAAAGTTTCTCACAGTTCTTTTTAAAGGCGTAGTGGTTTACAAATATGTGCAAGAAGTTAAAATAAAAAAAATTAAAAGTTTAATTCTGTGACGTCTACAATAATTGTCATTACCTACCACACCCTGCATAAGAATCCTTACTCTAAATTAAGACTGATGCAGCCGAGGCAGATTTAAACAATAATTTTGCGTAAGCATTAAATTCAAACCGACGCTCAAAACAACTATTAAACATAACCTTCATTAAGTTTACGAAACATACACGCAACATTACGCAACAACAGAAAATCATCTTCAAGTTTAGTAATTATTACGTAACCAGCATCAATAAAGCATCATCTTCCAACTAGCAGCTAAATAACTACTTCAAATTTGGCGTCCCAAGCGTGGAGCTAAATAATACTACTTCAATATGAAATGTATATCTTGAATATTCTGAGAATAGCCTGTGAAGTCCTCTTCATTCTAAATGAGTTGTGTATAACTAGTAAACTATAAGAGATAGAGTAAAACGTACTCCACAAATATCTTTAATATCTTTAAATATCTTTAAAACGCACAATTTATTCCAAATAACTTTCTTGTGGTGTTAGCCATTTCCGAGATATACATTGTTATTGGTGTGTATTTTTCAATACTTTTGTCGCTTTTTTAAAACGCTGTGGTTATTCATTTGCTTCTGGTGATGTCATGGAAAGATATGAAATTTCTAGGCCAGTATGTGCCTAGCATTCAAACATCTGACTATCGTTCGATTCCCTATAACCCCCTCCTACCTTAAATGAAATGTGAAATGAAACAATTTCAACAAGGTTTATCTCAATTAATATAAAGCAGATACACTAATAAGCGTTCATAAGAATGGTTTGTGGAAATTATATAAAAATAAACGATCGTAGGTAGAGAGACTAATGTGATTGTAACACATAAGGTATGTTAATGCTGTAGTTTACCAATATTGTGTTTAAAAAGTATGTGCCCTTGCATTATATATTTGCCAGCTCTCCTTTTGGAACCAGGGAGATGACAATGGGATACAGGATCAAAAGCTACACTAGTTACATACATAAAGACAACATTTATTGAATAGGTTTAAGCCTCCAAAAAAATTAAACCAAAATATACCCTCAGAGTGCTTTTGTATGAGTATATAGTCATCAACAGTTTCATATGAAAATACTGATATCTGAGAAGGTAGTTTAGACTTTTAATATCGATCCTGATTTCTGGAAAATACATTTTACCTCAGTACGGTATGGACAAAATGATCGCAATTTTCTAGGGACTTTTTGGCATCATAAAATGGACCCTGGCGCCATATTTGAATGTCTATCAGACCAAACATTACCATGGACATAAGCGGGACTGATGACTTAATCACTTTGGGTGCATAGCTTGTGTTTGTCACTTTTACAAGATAAAGTGAAAGAGATAATGACGAAGTACTCTATCCTTTATCTTGTCTGATTATTTGTATTCAGCTATTTAAAAGAGACTGATAATTGGCAAATAATGATGGGTGTACAATGAGCAAAATGTTTTTGCAGTTTATCTTCGCGGTTAAAATGGAATGAGTAATATCGTTTTTGAGACAATAGGATATTATTTGCGAATAGTAAAGTGTATTTGTTTTCAACGTTTTAATGTAGCCACGCCCAACTCTCATTTCTCGCTGTTAAGTATTCTTGCGAAATCATTTCTTTGCCTTCACATTTTTATTTTCTCTACATTTACATAAGGCAGAGGAAATATTCCATTTATACCAAAGATTCGTTGTCTAGATTTCTGAGAAACCCTGAATAAATAAATAAATAAACAAAACTAGACAAAGGTCTCTGTGTGAGACAAGTAACTAAACATGTGATGGGTTATAGTCACACGACTTTTACTACACACTATCACTCATTTTCATACCAGCTC
The DNA here is from genome assembly GCA_030765065.1 of Deroplatys truncata. Classification (NCBI taxonomy): domain Eukaryota; kingdom Metazoa; phylum Arthropoda; class Insecta; order Mantodea; family Mantidae; genus Deroplatys; species Deroplatys truncata. The sequence goes on from CM060985.1 coordinate 50,833,298, forward strand.
TGCAAATGAGAGGTTAAGAATTTATCTGATGAAACTTGTAACCTCGAATGGGTTTTGTTAAGATTATTGCATGAATTAAACATAACAGAGTATATAAACAATAATTACTTTCTTATTTGTGTTGTTTAAAAGCAAATCACCATTGTCAGATACCAATAGAATGTATTATGGAATACTGAACAATACTATTAACAGTGATAGTGGGAAAATAGTTAACCTTAGAATCTATATATAATTTGAAGCCATATATGAATTTACGCATTAATCCTGAAAGTACGAACTAAGAATAGCATACCGATCGAAACTTTTCAATCTCTATAATGTCGCAAAAGTATAAAATTCTAAAATTACTTCACTAATTGCCAATATATTTCACAATAATTGGTTGTTTTAAGTTCATAGCCATCTATATTTGATGCAATCAAACAGAAAAATAGGTTGATCACAGCGTTGGTAACCATATTACCAAATGTTTATCCCTAAAAAGAAGACGGTGCTACAAGCTTAAAACCAAGTATACGCTTAAAACTTAACTACTTTGTTCCGTTCGTTGTATTATTGCAAAATGAGCGCTTATTTTGGAATTGGCCGTTCAGAGCCACCTATATTTGTTGCAACCAAACAGAAGAAGATGTGTATTTACCACTGATACGTTATTATTCTACTTATTTTACGTCGCATTAACTACAGAGTTATATCGCAACGAATCTGTTAGTAGATAACTCCTAGATCGATGTGCAGCGGTCTTCTGGATGTGTGAGGCCTTCTAGGTTTCATTCCTGTAACCATAACCACCCGTTTCGTCACGTGGCAACAGAGACCTTAGTGCATAGCAACTGGATCTTCTGCTCTGTGCCGTGCAGATGGCATTAGGGTGCCGTCCAATCAACCTGCTGCTTTCATATAGAAAGGCGGACAGTTAGCCTTCTAGCTAACCCCTTCTAAGTTCCTGCAACCATCCATCTTGCTTCGTCACGTGTCCATAGATACCTTAGTGCATAGTAACTGGATCATCTGCTTGTGCCGTGAGATGGTATTAGGGTGCCATCCAGTTACCTGCTTTCATTGTGTGTGGATAGATGGCACGGCATCGCTATTACCACCTATTTTTTATTTTTACTATTGTTTTAGACTTAAGATGGAACTTAAATATCCAATCCGGTATTTAACTTATCGGCTGAGGGAAACCACGAAAAACTCTCAGTCAGATTGGTCGGCCCACGGAATTTGAACCCGGGATCTCCCGAATGCAGGCCTCAGATGATACCGTCTGAGCCATCCCGCTCGGTAATAAACGTTGATCATAACGTAGTTACCAAATTATTTATCCGCTGAAAAGAAGACCGTGCCACAAGGTTAAAACTAAATATTATAGGCTTAAAACTAAATTATTTTGCTCTCTTCGTTGTGTTATTGCAAAATATGCGTCAATTTTACAACTGGTTGTTTTAAGTTCAAGTTGTAGTCCTCTATCACGTGAAGGGTTACGAAGGAGAACAGTATCTATAGCTGTTGTGAAGGTTCACAACAAACGCTTAAAACTAAATTATTTTGTTCTGATCTTTTTTTTAACAATACTTATACTAATTGCGACTTAAATGTTACATTGGCTTGTGATACAGTAAATCATTATAATGCTTACATTGTACAAATAAGAAAATCGAATATTAGACATTTAAAGGAAGTAATGCAGTGATAACGATGAACTTCAACCTACCTCCCCATCACCACAAGAATCAACAGTTACATTATTGAACCCTGGAAGTTGCTAATTTAGACAGTTAATCCTCAACTACATCTTCATAACAAGAATGTAACTGACAAAATAATTTCCCAAAGAATCTCCAGTGAATTCCTTGACATATGTCCTAAATATATTTCAATCTATAGAGACGGTTCATCTTCAAAAGAAGATTATTGTGCAGTAATATATCCGGATCATACAATGCTCCACAAACTACCACCAAATTTCATAATATTTTCTTGTGAATTATTTGCTATCAAAGAAGCTCTCTTAACAATATCACAAACCAAACAGTATACCTCCTATTTAATCTTCACTGATTTACTAACTGCTGCTATTGTAATTCAAGACAGGTTGACACAGAACTGCCTAGTTGAGGAAATACAGACTGATATCGCAGCTAAAGAGGCGCCAAGACAACCATCCAGCAATCCCACAATAACTACCACTTATCAAGATGTAATTCAAGACATCAAACAGAAAGTTAAGTACACATGGAAAATGCAATGGCTTACGAACCAAAATACCAAGCTACACCAAGTAGAGCAGAACTCAGTGACAGCATACTCAAACGTCAACATCAAGTTATCCTAGCCAGATTGAGAATTGGCCACAGCAGCATTACTCATTCTTTCCTACTCTCCAAGGAATCTGCTCCAAAATGCGATAACTGTAATACTGACCTAACCATCAACCACATCATTGAATGCCCAAAATATAACTGGAGGAAGGTGTACAAGATCACAACAGAACTTTCAAAAGTCCTGATCGTTTTGTTATATTGGTTTGCATGCTTTATCTTTTTTTAACTTTAAAGTCTGGACTAAGAGTGACGTACCAATCAAAGCTTCTGAGTCTCCACACTGTCCAAAAATATTAAATTCTAATTGATATTGTCGCGGTTTCGTTGTGTTATCTTATTTGCTGAGCGCCTGTTATTGTTTTACTATTTTGAATTTTGGGTTCTTTGTCCTCCGGCTAGCTATTATTACTCAGTCGAGCAAATCTCTTGAACAGGGTGTGTAAACGGAAAGGAGTTGTTACTAAAAGATAACACTGATAAAAGAATTTGTTTTTATACTTTTATTGCCGTCACACTTTATTAATTTCACATAGTTACTCTTGATGCACGCCCGACTGAAACTGTTATATTTTCGAATGTAACTATAATCACTTATTTGCCGCACATTATTAATTCGAGTATTTCACATTTTTTAACTAACTTTACGACGCGAGAGATTCTGTAGAATTACGTAATGTGTACTTCGTGAATGATTCTGTTGAACTGCGCGACGTGTAACCCGTGAATGATTCTGTTGAACTGTGCGACGTGTAACGCGTGAATGATTCTATTAAACTGTGCGATACTTGTCTCTGGATTTAGAATTTATACTCCCCCACCCCGATATGCCTAAAGATTATGATCGAGCTGCTATTGGTTAATAAATCGCGCAAACATTAGCGTCTATTTTTTTATCCAATCAAAATTACGAACACACATGCTCTAGGGAAGATATTCCCTCCATTTCTACAGAAAAGCGCGCTACTCTGACGTCATTTGCTTGTCTCTTCTAATTAATAAACAACTCACCCCCTCGCTACATTGCTACCCGCTCCTATTGTCAGTTTCAGTGAGGCCGTGTAAACTTATTTCCTAACAATGCTTATAACTAACAAACATCTCAAATCATTGTCATACAATAATGCTAATTTACACTACAATCACTCTGGCATTTACAATGTTGTGATATAAAATACTGCCTCAATATATGAGGCAGAATTTTTTATCGCTTAACTGATATCAGTCTAATTATATAGTATAAAAATAATAGCCCGCCTAATAAGTAATCCGTGTATATTACAGTCATTGTATTATGTTTATTTTATTATATGTATAAAATCTTATGTGCATGTATTTCTTAGTTTAGTAACGTGGGAGCTGTGAGGATAGAAGCAAGCTGCTTTTCGTAGCAGAGTCACAAAGTGGAAGCAGAAGGTTGTTAACAATAAGGTAACCTTGAGACAACAATAACTTAGAAAGCTAAAAAGGCTACCAACAGTCCCTGGAACAATACCGAAGTAACGTCCAAAAACCTTTGTAAATGGTCACGTGGGTGCAGAAAGCCAATTAAAATCAAACTAAAGGTGTTCTGCTAGAGTAGGCTTAGCCAACCAGAAACTAGAAGGATTAAATGTGAAAATTTAAACCGTGGACGCTAAGAGGTAGCGTACCCAAGCAGTTCAGTTCAGTGGTTGTAGCTCAGAGTGTGCAGATGTGAGAATTTAGTGTAGTGCGAAAAAGATAAATTTTTACCTTTAAAAATGTAGTTAGGAACAATATCTCACACCTCCCTATTTAGATATATCAAATAACAATTTACTGATGTACCTAAATATGTATCTATGTATATATACATATATTTATTTATATTATTCTGCTCCGTGAAGAAGTAATAAAGGAGTAAGAATTTACAACTATAATTGGTGTAAAGTTGTAAAATTATTCTTCAGCCGTACCACCCCTATTTAGAGATACTTGCTCTACCAGATATCACTGACGCAGCCGAGGCATAAATAAATAAAAATCATAATTAATAAAAAATTCAAAAAATTATTACACATAAACTATATTAACACACGATACCGCCGTATATATTGATCACAGCGTTGATAACCATGTTACACAATCCGCTAAAAAGAAGACGCTGCCACAAGCATAACAGTATTGTTACATTATTTTGTTCTGTTGTTGTTGTATTATATTGGTTTGTTTAATAATGGGTCATCGTTTAAGAGGACGTTCAAGATGGCGTGGTATAGTGCTAATGGATTCAACAGCAATCCAGAATGCGAATGATGGTACAAAATATTCCTGAAGACATGCAAGTCCCTTAAGCCACTACACTAATCAAAATGAAACGTCTATTGCAGAATGGAGGTTTACTCACAATGTTGATAAACAGTTTATGCTTTTAACAATTTTTTAAATTGTTTAATCTTTAGCTGCGATTAGCCACTGGTAAGCTAAAGGGTGTCCCATAAAGAACGCAATTTTTAAATTGCGCGCCTCTTTAAGTTTGTTAGTTTGCCGGGCCTGAAATTTAAGCGATTGTCATCTGTTTATATTGCGATTAACGATTGCCATTGTCACTTGTAACTTTTGCGTGTGGTTATCAGCTAAAATGGAGCGATACACGAAGGATCAACGCATCCAGATTTTGAAAGTGTATTACAAGTACACTTGTTGTTTTGTTACGTAATATTTTTTAAACTTGAAGAAGGTTATGTTGTGCTGCTTTTGTTTTGTTTGGTTACGTAATTTTAACTATAATATTTAACTTTGTTATTAAAACTGCTTCTATATATTATTTATGTTTGAATTTGCCTCGGCTGCGTCAGTAATGTTTGTAGAGTCATGTATCTTAGGCAGGGTGCGGTATGACAATGATTGTAGACATCACAGAATTTAAGTTTTTAAATTCACTTCTTTTATTAATCCTTGCAAATTTTTATAAAGCACTACACTTTTTAAGAACTGTGAGAATCTTTAATACTTTCACTTAGCGCGTATACATATTTTTGCGATTCACACGTAATATTTCTGTAGAGAACACATCTTACATCTGTTCACTACCAAGGTTTGCCAGCAACTGAACATTATTTCTACCGTTAAACCTGTAAGCTTCGGTGTTTCAAGTCTTTGATTGGCTAATTCTAGTCCAATAGAATATCTGCATTTTTACTTAAAGCTTTTCTTTGCTTGGCTAATTTTAAACTGTTACTGAATATAACATTATCGTTGATCTAATCATGACTAGTAATATTCAAACTCATTATTGCCACAAGGTTACCTCATTATTACCTCATTAAACCTATTATTCTCACAGCTCTTGCATTATTAGAGTATGTAATGTATACACATAACATTATTAAAACATGTTTACAATAAAAATAAACATTTTCAATGACTGCCACATACAATTCAAATAATTATTACATACATATTGTTTCAAGGCGGGCTGTTATTGAATTTACTTGTTATAAAATACAATTGAAATTATTTAGGTATTAAAATACTGCCTCAAATGTGAATGCTATGCAGAGACCGTTCGAAGTCTTCGTGCAATTTTTGGTAGGTGAAATGCGGCTAATGTGTCAACAGTGCATAGACTGGTAAGGAACCTTAAAGATACAGGATCGACAGTGAACATCAAACCACCTGGACGTCCTCGTTCTCTACGATCGGCATAGAATGTCACCCTAGACAGACAGAATGTTGCTACGAGTCCAATGAAGTCCATTCGCCGTCGTTCCCAACAATTTGGCATTTCGAAAAGCAGTTTGCAGCAAATTTTAACAAAAGATCTGCATTTGCAGTCTTTTAAGATCCAACTAACACAAGAGCTGAAGTCAATGGACCATTTGAAACGTCGAACATTTGCCAATTGACTATTCAACAAACAAGAATGCCATAGTGATTTTTATAAGAAAATAATCTTTAGCGACGAGGCACATTCCAGCTTAATGGTTATATTAATAAACAAAACTGCCGGATTTGGGGCACAGAGAATCCTCACATGGTCCGTGAGAAGTGTCTGTATCCAGAACGAGTCACTGTTTGGTGCGGATCATGGGCTGACTGACTAATTGAGCTATATATTTTTGAAGATGAGACTGGAAAAGCAGTGACAGTGAATGGTGATCGTTATCGCCACTTGATAACAGAGTTTTTATGTCCGCAATTGCTAGAATTGAATGTGAAAGACTTGTGGTTCCAATAGGATGGGACAACCTGCCACACTGCTGCTGAAACAAAAAGTTTGCTGAGAAAGATTCCCTGCTAGTGTCGTCTCTCGGAACGGCGATCAGAACTAACCACCAGGACCTTGTGATTTGACACCAAGCGATTATCTTTTGTGGGGCTATGTCGAATCTTGTGTTTATGTGAACAATCCACGACTATCCCCCAACTCAAGGCAGAAATTAGAGGTATCATGGGTGAAATTCAAACGGAACTTTCATCTACAGTCGTTGAAAATTTTGTCTTTTGTGTGCGGACGATGCCGTATTATTTTGTTTCATGTTTAATCGCAGTATTTGTGCTTGTAATTGACATAATAATATTAGCAATTTTCAATTAAATTATGTGTTTTATTTTTAAATTAAAAATTGGGATTCTTTATAGGACACCCTATGTAATAAGAACACAATAACGACAACTTTTTTCAAGAATATAATTTATTTGGAGATAGACACATTGAATGCGTGTTGATTAAAAACACAATTGGATGACGTAGCCTATTAATCACTACATACTGATGCTATTATTCAGTAACGAGCTGACGTTTTATCTGATAAAATCGCATCCTTTATATTGTACGATAAACGACGATAATTGGTCGTTTCCGAGGCGTTGCTAAATTTTACTGCTCAGTATCAAATATGCGACGTATGATTGGAAAACTTATCTATCTGCCTCATGTTCAACAAGATTAAAGTTGTAGAAATGGTTTTATTAACGCGAAAGCACACAGAAGGTCCGCTATACATTCGCTTGTATACCCTTTGTATGGCCTCACGAGAAACAAAAGATTGCAGAGTTGGAACTAATATGGAAATGCAAAATTTAAACTAATATTACATGAATATTCTGGAAATAGTTAACGCCACTCAATTTTGTATCTGACATGAAATGCACATTTTAAGGAAGTCTGCATCTTTCTTCCAATAGGTTTTTGTCTATCTCTTACGGTTTACCAGTTACAAAAAATGATTCAGAATGAACAGGACTACAGCCTATCTACAAAAAACTCAAGATACGCATTTTATAGTACACATTTCAAAATATCAAACAAATAATATTTTCAGAAATTACTGTTAAAAATAAATACTAAGGAAAGCTTTTCCGTGTAAAGGGTAGTCTGGGGTGGGAGAATTTCGTTTAAAATCTTAATGTTGCTTCCTTGAAATATCCTAGACCTAAATGGGAAGTTGCTATTCATCTGACATTTGGTTCTTGAGCTTTGCTGTTCACACACACACAGAGGGAGAGAGAGAGAGAGAGAGAGAGAGAGAGAGAGAGAGAGAAAACTTCACCCTGGAACGTTTCCCTTCCCAATTATCATTTCATGTATCATCAACTCATCAATGTCACCGTCTGTGGTGCCATGTGAATAACAATGGCTATTAAACACACACACACACACACACCCACATATTTCCAATAAAATGTATTATGGAATTTTTTGAGTGAAATATATACTAATAAAAACTAAATAAAAAGTTATAAGTACCAAATTGCGCAGATTAACCCTAACAACCCTCTAAAAGAAAAACATATAGTTTTTTTATTTTCTCGTTTATGGGTATAAATGGTATGGATTAAAACATACCATAGTGAAACAGTACATGTATTATCATATGCGGCTTGTGGTTACCTCTTTAGTCTTACCGAGTTGTAAATAAATTATTGGTGAACCAAAAAGTAAACAAATTTAATGGAGAAAAACATGTATGTTGTTAAACTATATACTTAATAAATAATAATACATTTTGTGGCATTATATACTTTTCAAAACTAATCGCTATTGTTCGTTTTAATTGTTCTTGTATTTTAGTCCTTAATTTTACAGTGTCAAAATGTCGTTCTATGCTTTCTCAATGAGATCATACAAAACATTTTCGACATCAGGGCTAACATAGTGACATTTTTGTACAGCTTGCAGCTGTTCCAGCCTATTGTTCAACAAATTCGACCTGCTATTTAAAAGTATTTCTGGCAAACAGTTCGAATTTTAGTGATCACAAGACATTATCATTTATTTTCATTGTTGCTCTAATTAATTCAAAGGGTTTTGTATAATTCTAATTAATCATAATAAATTTGTCGGATATATTGTTAGAGGCATGAAGCCTGTGGTAACAGCCTTTTGTTAAGGACAATAAAAATGGTATTGATGTTATATATTCGTAACATCAGGAGATGTGAAACAAAGGAATTGCGAGAAAATTTAAAAAGTTTATTGCGTAAAATGCCTGCTAAGAAATTCAAATGGAGAACAAGAAATATTTTCGGAACGTTAATGCTACCGAAGAGCAATTTGGCTACATTCTATGTGTTAATAAATTCTACAATTTTCTTGCATAAGTTTTTATTTTACTGTTATGGTTTCCCAGCGCAAGAATGAAGCAGATTTAACAGCCTATATGCTGAAAATTCAAGATGTTTGTATTATTTGGCATGTCAATATCTCAACCATACGTGATTTTAATTGAGGACTTTGGGTCAAAATAAAAAGCAAAACTTAAATTTGAGTCCATATTTATCAGAATTTTTGTGTTTTAATTATGTTTGTCTCTGTTTATCCTTCTCTCTTCTTATTTTCTCCCCTCCCACAAATTTATTTTTTTCTTCTAAAATTGCTATTTTAGTTAAATACAAAGCATGCATGCCCGACGAAATCGATGGTGATGAATGATGAATGTGGTGATCGATGATGGAATATACCTACTGAGTGTTATACAATACTTCTACCTACTGCAGAAAGTAATAAGCTCTTGTTTAATTAATTTTTAGAATAGCTATGAAAATAAATGAAATCTGGTTAGCAGATTCTTACCTATAGAATTTCTTTAATTCAGATTCATCTATTTCCTATTTTTCATTCAAAAACACATTTTTTACGTTGCTTTAACTACATTGCCATCATGGATCGGTGTGTAGGGGTTAGATAGCCTTCTAGGTCGCTTCCCTAAACCATACCATCTTACTTAGTCACATGTCCACATAGGCATGTGCGTAGCAACTGTACCTATGCTTCTGTGACGGGCAAATGGCAGCTTCGACACGCGTTCACAGAGGCGTTTGCATAGCAACTGTACCTCTGCTTCTACACGTACCGGGCAGATGGCATCAGGATGCAGCCAAGCCTACCTGCTTTCATGACCTGTGGATAGATGGCAGAGCATTTGCTATTACCATACATTTTTAATTTTTACTGTTGTTTTAGATTTAAGGTGGCACATTGTTCATGGTATTAAATATCCAATCTAGGATTTACCTTGAGAGCTGAGGGAAACCACGAAGAAAGAAAAAATACAGTCAGATGGGTGGTTTATGGGATTTTAACCTGGACCTCCCGTATGAGGGAACCATCGCGCTCGGTAAACAGAAAGTAGTCTATGGTGTCTAAGTGCAGTTTAAGGTTGGGGTGGCTGAAATGAATTTCATTCAGAAAGAAATTTTTTGAATGTTTTAGAACGGTTTTGCTTCTGGGACGCTTCAAAGAAAGTTTCTGTCTCTTAATCCGACAATTTCAATGAATTCTTATGAGATCGCGAAGTATATACTTGAAAATAACACAATTACAAGCGAAGACAAGTAAGAGCTGTCAGTTCTTTATCATAAATAGAACCGCAGTATACTTTATCTATGATGTTTACAGAAGCATGGTGTCAAATGAGCCAGATAAAATCATCACGATTTGAACAGAAATGTGTTTCTTGTTGCTTGGGAAGATAAGTGCAACTGATAATCTGAGTTAACAAATTTTTCGCGCTCTGTGAACATTTTCATTATTAATAGCTGTTTTATCTCTTGGGTTAAGAAGTGCTATATTGGGCATCGTGTCAAGGAATGTATATCCATATGTTTGGCCCAGACTAACTGCTTATCTGAGAGCGAGATGTTTTATATTGGGATGACCCTTTTGTATAGTTCCTCAGAGATAAAAAACAACTTAAGAATATCTCATTTTCACCATATGAGACAAGGTTCTTCACCAAACGCATAGTTATGCAATATCTCACAAGTCGTTGAATCTGCGCTGAATTTTCCGATTTCCTTAATTGATTGTAACAGTTTTGAAATGTTGTCGTATCCTAGGAAGCTGATTGCATAATCATGGGCAAAGTTTCATATTATTCATAAAAATATTTGAGTTATTCATCAATTATTTGTGCACTATTGTTACTGGTACATAATGCTCAATATGCCAGTATGATTCACCTTTGATAGTAACTTTTTTCTTTGGGTAAACTAGAATATTTAAAATGTATGACAAAATAGTCATTCTAAATAATGTTGAAATGTCATAACAGAATCACCATTTTTACTTTCTCTACTTCTTGCATATAGTAGGTAGAGGAAGATCTGCATTCCATCCAAATATTTGATACTGAGATTTTAGCGGAAATACACATTCTGAGGCTCCCCGAATAAAAAAAAACCATGTTTTGAAAGAGATTCATTTATGTGTGTGTATCTATGAACAGCAGAACTCAAAAGCGATGGGTAGGTTCAACTCCAAACTTGGTATTTTAAGTTCAGCGTCTTCCAAGGAGATAACACGAAGATTTTCAAGAAAATCTACCACCCCAAACTACAATTTGCATGGAAAATGATTCGTTATTTTTTATTTTCTCAAAATGGTTCTAACAATTTTAATTAAAATGCCATATATCAAGACATTTGCATGACAAATGGAATCTAGATCTTGAATTTTCTGCGAAGAGACTGTGAAGTTCTTTTTATTCAAAATGAATGTTGTAAAAGTTTAAATTACAAAAAGATCCACCATAGCAGCAGTAATAGTAGTGGTAGTGGTGGTAGTGGTAGTGGTAGTAGTGGCGGCAGTGGTAGTAGTAGTGGGGTAGTAGTGATAGCAGTGGTAGTAGTAGTGGTGATAGTGCTAGTAGTGATAGTGGTAGTAGTGGTGGTGTTAGTAGTAGTGCTAGTAGTAGGGTAGTGCTAGTGGTAGCTGTAGTGTTAGAGGTAGTGGCAGTGGTGGTAGTAGTAGTTGTAGCAGCAGCAGTAGTAGTGTGAATGAGCTCATGTAGGACTATACAAACTACTTAGAGACATTTCTTTGTTTTCCTTTGAATCTATAGTTCTCTCATTCGTTGGCTGTGGCTTTCATTCTCTCGTCTATCCATGTTGTTCCAGTTTTTTCTTCGGCTTGTCCTCTTAATCAACTTGCCACTTATGCAGCTTGATTCTAAAGATATCTCTGTTAAGCAGACCTCCTTGCGTAGTTTATGCCAATTTTAAGACATTTTTACTTTCTTTACTACGTACAGTAGGTAGGAGAAGTATTGTATTCCACCCAAAAATTCGATACCGGAATTACGTGTTTTGAGGCACCCTGAACCCGAATAAAGCATTTTTGGATAATTAAAAAACGCAAAGTCGGATAAATACCAAACTTGGTATCTACAAAGGATACAACACGAAGATCTTCAAGAAAATCACCCCTTCCCCAACTACGCTTTGTATGGAAATGTTTTCGAAAATGTTGATTTTCTAAAAAAATGGCTCTAACGATTTTGATTAAAATACCATATATGAAAGGTATTTACATTATCCTAGGAAGTTCTCTTCATTCGGAAGGAATCTTGTATAACTTGTAAACGTTAAGCGATAGACGAAAACGTACACTCAAATAGTGTATATCTCCTTAAAACACACAAATTACTGAAAATACATTTTTTGTGATATAAGGCGTTTCTGAGATATCCGTTATTAAAGGTACGAATTATTCAGTACTTGTCATTATTTTAAAGTCCTATCGATTGCATAGAAACAGTATGGAATTTTAAGGCCAGCATATAGCGTCCAGTTCTTAAACATTTGACTATCGCTGTTCCCTTTATGTTTATAACGAAATGTGTAATGTAGCTATTTTTGCAAATGTTTATTTGGATTAAATGTAAAAATAGAAAAGCTTTAGTAAGAATAGTTTGTATACCAATGAATGAAGATAGAGGTAGAGAAAGTCATGTAATTGTATCACATCAGATTTTTCATAGTATCCTGTTATGCCTTACTTCTATTTTCGTAGAATTCCATTATTTGTTTTGTGAGCCTGTTTCAGTTCATTCGTTTTATACGTCCATAAAATTTTAAGCTTCGTTTTCTAATGTCATTGTGAATGTCTGTATATTACTTTCGCTACTACGTATAACAAATAGGAGTATTGTATTCCACCCAAAAATTCGATACCGAAAATTTCACTGGAAATACATGTTTTGAGACCCGCTGATTCCCAAAAAAGCATTTTTGGAAACATGTCTGTGTGTGTGTGAACAGCATAACTCAGAAATGAACAGTCGAATATTTAGGTTCAGTTCTTCCAGAGATGCGACACGAAGGTTTTCAAGAAAATACCCCACCCCAGATTACCCTTTACATGGAAAATTTTTCGAAAATTTTAATTTTCTCAAAAATGGCTCTAACGATTTTGATTAAAATATCATATGTTTAAGATATTTTGATGACAAATGAAATATATATCTCGAATTTTCTGGGAATGTCTCCAAAAGTATTCTTCATTGTGAACGACTTTTGCATAACTGGTAAACCATAAGAGATAGACAAAATTTTACTACACAAAAAATGTAGATCGCGTTAAAATACACAATTTATTTCATATACATTTTTTTTGTTGAGTGAACCATTTTCGAGATATTGCTTGTTATTCCCTTAAATTTTCCAATACTTTTTCTCAAATGGGAATTCGTTATTCATTTTTTGTGTCCTGGAAAGCAAAGATGGAATGCGCCACATAGCAACCAGCCCTTAAAAGATTTGACTATCGCTTAAAACCTACCATATTCCCCTTGCATCTACAAGAAAATTAGCAGTAAGATTAACATCTCGATATCTAAATTAACATGAAGTATATGGAGAATAAGCGTTTGTAAAAATATTTCGTACAAGAGTAGAGAAAGTCATGTGAGTGTAACACATCAGATTTTTTTATTTCATTTTTACTTTTTTTTCCTATTGTTCACCTTGAGTTGTGGATCTAACGTTTTTGTTATAATTTTGCATTATTATCGCCTCTAATAGGAATATTCTAGTGAATTATGAGAGTTATTTAGGATACACAAAGTGACCAGCGGTGAAATGCCACTCTGTAATTTGTGCTCAGTAGCTTTTCCAGGAAGTACAAAAAAGAAGAGTTTTGCTTTCATTTGCCTATCCGGTATCCGACCAGCAGTATATCTATCATTCGCAATATGTCACCTCGCGCCACTGCACTCTTCATCTTCTTCTCTTTCTTCTTTACGCACAATTTTACCTCCCGATGTCCCCCATGTGCTGATTTTGACAAATGGTCGCAAGGAAAGTATTCCGGAAAATAAAAACGAGGGCGCCATGCCCGAGAAAAATGATATGAATGCATTATGGCTATAAATTGTATTAGTCTGTGTGCCGTGGCTAAGACAAGACTCAAGGGGTAAGGGGTCATCAACTAGACAGCTTCCAATATTATTCACAATCATGAGGGGGTTCAAAAGATGTAATAGATGAGCTTGTCTGTGGATGCGGCCGCGTCGAGCAACAATATAGTTTCCCTAAGCAACGAAAATGAATTATGAAAAATTCTGTAGAAGGAAAGTCTATCAAACTTTTTATTTAATCTCATACTATATAAAATGTGCTAAAATAACATACACTTTCAAAACAATATGTAAAAACATCTAAAAAATTAAAATAAGATCAATCAAGCAGATACTTATAAAGAAGAGAACTAGAAAAGGCCCTTATGTGTTCTGTGTAAAATAGATGATGTGTTGCATTCATTTGACTTTCCCTATCTATTGTCGTTTATTACTTTCTCTACTACGTATAGTAAGTAGGGGAAGTATTGTATTCCACCCAAAAATTCGATACCGAGATATCACCGAAAATATGTGTTTTGAGACCCCCTGAATCCAAAAAAAAGCATTTTTGCAAACATCTCCGTGTGTGTGTGTGAGTGTGTGTGTGTGTGTCTGTTGTGTCTGTGAACAGCATAACTCAGAAATGAACATTCGGATAAACACCAAACTTGGTATTTAGGTTCAGTATCTTCCAGAGATGCGACACGAAGGTTTTCAAGAAAATCCCCCCACCCCAGATTACCCTTTACATGGAACATTTTCGAAAATTTTAATTTTCTCAAAAATGGCTCTAACGATTTTGATTAAAATATCATATGTTTAAGACATTTTCATGGAAAATAAAATGTATATCCCGAATTTTCTGGGAATGTCTCCAAAAGTATTCTTCATTGTCAACGACGTTTGCATAACTGGTAAACCATAAGAGATAGACAAAATTTTACTACACAAAAAATGTAGATCGCCTTAAAATACACAATTTATGTCATATACATTTTGTTGTTGTTGAATGAACCATTTTCGAGATATTGCTTGTTATTCCCTTAAACTTTTCAGTACTTATTTTCTCAAATGGGAATTCGTTATTCATTTTTACTTTCTCTACTACGTATAGTAAGTAGGGGAAGTATTGTATTCGAACCAAAAAATTCGATATCGAGATTTCACCGGAAATACATGTTATGAGACCCCTGAATCCAAAAAAGCATTTTTGGAAACATATCCGTGTGTGTGTCTGTATGTCAGTGTGTCTGTGTGTCTGTGTGTCTGTGTGTTTGTGTTTGTGTGTCTGTCTGTGAACAGCATAACTCAGAAACGAACAGTCGGATAAAAACCAAACTTGGTATTTAGGTTCAGTATCTTCCAGAGATGCGACACGAAGGTTTTCAAGAAAATCCCCCCACCCCAGGATACCCTTTACATGGAAGATTTTTGAAAATTTTAATTTTCTTAAAAACGGCTCTAACGATTTTGATTAAAATATCATATGTTTAAGATATTTTCATGGCAAATAAAATGTATATGTGGAATTTTCTGGGAATATCTCCAAAAGTATTCTTCATTGTGAACGACTTTTGCATAACTGGTAAACCATAAGAGATAGACAAAATTTTGCTGCACAAAAAATGTAGATCGCGTTAAAATACGCAATTTATGTCATATACATTTTTTTTGTTGAGTGAACCATTTTCGAGATATTGCTTGTTATTCTCTTACATTTTTCAATACTTATTTTCTCAAATGGGAATTCGTTATTCATTTTTTTGTCTTGTATATACAAAGAGTATTAATCTGTGGCATAGGGAATGGTGCTGCACCTAGCTACCAGCTATTAAGAGATATGTCTACGCTTAAAGGCTACTGTATTTCTATATTGCCCTTACAAATACAAAACAAGGGGAACATGGTACGCCTTGAGCGATAGTCAAATATTTTTCGAACTGGTCGTTATGTGTAAAATGTACTTCTCTTTGCATGTCAAAAGATCGTTTCTGCAAATGTTAATCTCGGTTAATATGAAATAGATTGAGAATAAGGGTTTGTAAAAATAGTTTGTACAAGAGTAGAGAAAGGCATGTGAGTGTAATACATCAGATTTTTTATGTAACTTCTAGAAACCTTAGGATACCTTTTATTTTTATCTACCTTCTTCATGTACATCCAGATAAACCCATGGAGGAATACATTCATTACACATTTTGTTGCAGGTGCAAAGGGCATAGAGGAAGTCGAATCGATAGTCAGATACCGATAGTCTCAAAGCAGCCAAAGGTCAAATCAACCCGTGTAAGGTGTGAGCAAGAGAAGGCCTTACTGTGCTACAGTGAAAGTAGGTATTTTTACTTTCCCTACTGCAGTAAGTATGGAAAGTATTGCATTCCACCCAAAAATTCGGTTACGAGTTTTCACCGGAAATACTGTTTTGGGACACCCTGAATCCAAAAAGAGCACTTTTAGAGAAAAGGTCTGTAAACAGCATAACTCAAAAACGAAAAGTGGGATAAATACCAAACTTGGTATTTAGGTTCAGTATCTCTCAAAGATGCGACACGAAGATTTTCAAGACCCCCACACCAGACTACCCTTTACATTGAACATTTTTCGAAAAGTTTGATTTTCTCAAAAATGGCTCTAACGATTTTGATTAAAATATCATATATTTAAGATGTTTTCATGATAAATAAAATGTATATCTTGAATTTTTGGGAACGTTCCCAAAAATCCTCTTCTTTCTGAATGGCTTTTGCATAACTGGTAAAAGCGTAAGAGATAGACAAAATTATCTGCACAAACAATGTAGATCTCGTTAAGTTATTCCTCATTATTTGTTTAAATTTTCCAATAGTTATACTTTTTCTCAAATGGGAATTCGTTATTATTTTTTATGTCCTGGACATGCAAAGAGAATGAAATGCTCCACATAGCAACCACCTCTTAAAATATTTGACTATCGCTTAAAGCCTAGCAATTCCCCTTGCATCTACAAGAGAGTTAGCAATAACATAGTTTCTTCAAATGTTTATATCCAGTAACATGACGTAGATGGAGAATAAGCGTTTGTAAAAATAGTTTGTACAAGAGTGGAGAAAGTCATGTGATTGTAACGCATCAGATGTTTTTAATATTTATTTTTGGTCGTTTTGCCTGCTTGGTTCTTATCATGGCCTTTCATAATTGTATAACAGAGACATTATTTCAACATTAACACAGAAGTTTACATTTTTACACATTATCATGCTTAATAATGTCCTTAGAAACTGGTAGTTTTTCTTATCTTGTTTGGTTTGTTTGTTCACGGCACTGGTTTGTTGTCTACATTTGGTATACAATGGGCAGTCCAGAATGATGTGCTGGATGGTTAATCGTGTGTTGCAGTTGGCACAGGTTGGAGGTTGTCCTTTGGTTAGTAGAAAATGAAGAAGTATTTTCTGCCCCACGTTTTGCGCCAATTTGTGAAAGTAATTTATTAGCGCCACGTATGGAAGCCAATTTGAAAAAGTTATTTTGTTGTTATTACGTTATTGGCACCACGCTTTGGGCGTCAATTTGAAGTAGTTTGTATTGAAGAGTTGTATTATATTTCAACTGTTGGGGAGCCGAACTTGTAGTAGTTGCAACCGCACGTATAGTAAACAGTTTCCGGTAGCCTTCGCCCCAAATTTACTTTCAGATGGCCTTTGCTCTAAGTTTAAAAAAATATTAACTTTGTAATTTGACTGTTTCTTTGAATATTATATATTTATGTTTGCCTCGGCTGCGTCACTGTTATTGTCAGAAACACGTTTCTCTTAGCAGGATTGTGATGCGACAAGAATGTAGGCTTAGATAGATTATAATTTTACTTCACTCCTTTTATTAATGCTTGATACGATTTAAATAACACTTCACTGATATATATATATATATATATATATATATATATATATATATATATAGAGAGAGAGAGAGAGAGAGAGAGCTGTGAGATGTTTTTATTAAATACTTGCATTTTTTAACACGTAAACTTATTTTTCGTCTCACACGAATACGTATTATACTTCTTTCGAGGACACCTTTTGCGTCTGGTTAGTAACGCTGTCTGCAACCAACTGACTTCTAAATTTGTAAATGTTTCTCCTTTTCAGTTTCTGATTGGCTAATCCTACTCCAATAGACCTTCATTTTACTAAAGCTTTTTCTGGTTGTTGATTGGCTATTTTATAAACTGTTACTAAATTTACATTATTGTTGCTCCAATAATGACTAGTAGCATTTTAACTTTCTTACTCATTATTTCCTCAAGGTTACCTCATTGTTACTTCATTGTTAGTAACTTTTAACTTATTATTCTCACAGCTTCTATATTATTAAGTTACGTAATATATTCACAGAACATTATTAAACATGTATACAATAATATAAGCATATGCAATTTGTATTACATACATTTTACAAATTATTACACACACACATATTGCTTCAAGGCGGGCTGTTATTGAATTTATATATTATATAACTTGACTGAAATCATTTAAGTGTTAAAAATACTGCCTCAAAAAGAGTGCATCAGTTTGCAGTGACCAATTGTTAGACGGGAGATGATTGCTTGATTTCGTCGTTTGAGTGTTTGTAGAGGTTGGAAACAGTTGGTACAGGCTGAACGAGCTTCATGAAGCTTGCATCAAGTGATAACTGCTGTGTCTTCCATTTCTGCATGAACGCTCGTTGATGATGATGACGGTTAAATATGATTACTTACCTGGGTACCTCTTTAGCGCTTTGATCGGGTATTTCACTGTCATCTACACCTATATGGGAGGGAATCCATATCAAGGATACCATTTACCCTGTGTTGTTCAAGTAGTGTATTGTTTATATAAATTTATTGTTAATACATAATGAAAGCTCTCCATGATGATGTGCTCCAGCATGGACAAACAAATATTGTACAGCAGGGAAATTAAATTAAAGGAAGTTTTATTTATGGGCGCTCTTTAACTGACGTGGTCTTTAGCGCTCCATTGTATATTGGGCGTGAAAGACCAGTATTTTACTCAGAGGCCTCTTTATCAGGCTTGAGGTTCTTTTACGCGCCGTATATCTACGACACGGGACCACCGGTTTTACTTCCCTTCCGAAGGAAGCCATGCTAAGGATTTTTATGCCTGATAGTCAGATATTTAAAATTAGTCGCTATATGCTCGCCTCGACATACCACAGTTTCCATGGCGAGAAACAACTGAATGTGAATGTGACACTAGTTCAAAATATCTGGCTGTTACATTCATATAACCTTCACTAATCACTCTTCAACAAAGTGTTTTTACAATAACTCATTCTCATATATATTTTTAGTTAATGAAATAAACCTTCATAATACATTTCCGCATTTCGTCGTAGGCATAAGAAGAATGCAGCAGGCTAAAACGTTAGTCAGTCTTTTAAACGAATAGCGACTTACCACTTGAAAAAAAAGCATTTGAAAACTCAAACCAATAAAAAATTTAAACGCCCAACAACTTTTATTTAATATAAAATAACGAGATCTAAACGAGATCTACCGTTTTTGTGTTGTAAGATTCTGTCTATCTCTTACAGTTTACCACTTATATAAACCATTTAAAATGAAGAGACTATTCACAGGCTATTTTCCAAAATTTCCAGATATAACTTTTATTTGTCATGAAAATATATTAAATATATTGTATTTTAATCAAAATCGTTAGGGTCATTTTTGAGAAAATAAAAAACAAAGAAATGTTTTCCCTGTAAATGGTAGTTTGCAGGGAATTTTCCTGAAAACCTTCGTGTCACAACCTTGGAAGGTGTTGAAATTAAATATCAAGTTTAGTATTTAACCGATTTGAGTTATGCTGTTCACAGGCGCACGCGCATTCACATAACTTGTCTTGTTTGATACAGATTTCCGTCATTACTCCGGATGCACTTTAGTCTTGGGCTTATTGTGCTACCTGTATCGTTTTAAAGACAATTTATTATGCCTGCTCCCTTTACCAAGGAATACAGTCTCATAGTAGATATAGTTAAAAATTCTTCTGCTTCTAAATCCATTTTCCCAAAAGCAATATATCTCCTGTAAGCCAAGGTCTCACAGGACCATATAATGTGCTGGGCTGTTTCAGTTTCTTTCTTGCACAATCTGCAATCTACATTATCCTGAAACACTCCCATCGTGATAAGATGCCTTTTCACAGGAGCATGTCCTGTAAGAAACGCAATAATAATTGTTCTCAGCTGAAGTCTATTACATTTAAGTAATCCTTCAGCTCTTTTCTTACATGGTTTTCTAATAAATAGTTTACCATGCTTGCTTTCTAATCTATTTTGGACCAGTTCCAATAAATTGTGAAGCTGTTTCTTTCTTGCAAATTCATCAGCTTTTTCATTTCCCTCTATGCCACTATGACCCGGCACCCAGATGGGTTGAAATTCATTCTGTTCTGCCAAGCTTGTGAGCATGTTTAGGCAGTTTAAAACCAGTCCTTACTTACCTTATGACTGTTTATAGTCATGACTACTGGCTATCTGAGAAGATAAGGATCTTTTTACCAGTGTAAGCTCTCCTTATGCTTCCTTGTATGCATTGAATAGTACATAGAATTCTGTTTTAAAAACAGTAGCATATTCGTCGAAGGGAACAAAAATGTTTGCATCTTGGTTCTTATGCCATGTACTCCGGATCCCGTTCCTGAAACATCCTTGCAATCATCAGTAAACCACACCAAAACATACACATGTACACACAAGCAGGTTTTGTTTAAAATGCTTCAGGGAGCCTCAAAACATACATTTTCGGTGAAATCTTCATATCAAATTTTAGGATGGAATGCAATACTTTCTCTACTTACTATAGGTAAGCAGTAGACAAAGTGAAAAAACTACTTTCTAAAGTTGTTGCATAAATATTTGCTCACCCAGCAGTGCATTTATGTCCCCTGACGTTTCAGATACTGTTTGCAACCAGAAAAGCTACTCTAGAGAGATTCTGCCATGAACACAACAAAAGACACAGACAGATTCGTCAGTTGCCAGACCACTCCAGTTCATGATTCAGCGTTTTATTAATACAGGAAAACACTAGCGTTTAATCACAGAGTGGGGGTGACGTCACAGCTTCATTACGTCTCCGCACCCACATTACATTATTACTTTCGCATAATACCTCACTGCACTTCCTTTATAAAACCATGACGACCAAACCGAAATTGCCGCTTTACCTTTTTCTACTTTTTTTCCCCCTTTTCAGCCTCTTTTGTGCTCGAGCCTTCAATTTTCCTTGTCTGGAATAAAAAAAAAGAAAAGAGTAAAGATGGATGGAGGAAGTAGTGGGGTGGAAAATGGACGTAGCGATTGTTTTTTGTTTGTCCCAGCAGAGGGATGTGTGTCTCGTGGTCTTGTGACCTCTGCCGCTCCCTACCTCCCTCCCCCCGCCCTCGTATTCGAGTAAATTGCAAGTTCGACCAGTAATATTTCATGTTAGGAACACACCGGAAAAGACTGGCTGTGCATCATCGAGGTTTCTCGTGAAGAAACGTGACGAATAATTTTAGTCCTTATTTTCGAGTCTTCTAGATCGTGTGTCGATTTTGTCTTCGGGATAAATCTTGCATAACCATCTTTATCAGCGAAATCTGAACGGAATAACGTTATGCTAAATCACGGCTCTCAAACTGTGGGGCATATCCCCACGAGGTCACAAATTGTTGGAAAGGGGAGTGTAGACATTCTCCTTTAGATATAATGGACCCAGAAAAAGGATTAAATAATATGTGTTACATTTACATGACATGCTCTATATTTTATTCATGGGTATACAAATTATTGTTATAAAAATTTATTTTTCTATCTCCTATATTTTAATCAAGATAAACCTTTGCAGAGATAGCTGCATACACATTTCGTTATACCTACATGCAAAGGAATGACGATAGTCGATTGTTTTACAACTGGACGCTATATGTTGGTCTTTAAATTCCATGCTCTTTCCATAAAATCGCGGGAAACAGCTGAATACAGGACATTAAAAGAATGACAAAATTCGAACCATTAATAATGGAAATCTCAGAGATGGCTTATGACATCAATAAACTTATTTGAAATAGAATGTGTGTTTTAAAGAAATCTATAATTTTTGTGTAGTACGTTTTCGTCTATCGCCTAACGTTTACCAGTTATAAGATATTAGAAAGCTTCTTCAAGTTCAGAGGACTTCACAGGCTATTCCCAGAAAACCCAATATACACATTTTATTTGTCATGTAAATATCTTAAATATATGTTATTTTAATTAAAATATTAGCGCCGTTTTTGGGAAAATAAAAAAAATTAGAAAACAATTCTATATGAAGCGTAGTTTGAAATTGGGAGAAATTTTCTTGAAATACTTCGAGTCGTATCTTTGAGAGATACTGAACTTAAATACCAAGGTTGGTATTTATCGGAGTTATCGGTCTTTATTCATATGTTCACAGACACACGGCCATGCTAGCTTCTAATTCCCGAGGTTGCGGGTTCAAACCCGGCGGAGGGCGATGGAATTTTTTCGGGCGTAAAAGTCGTTAGCATGGCTTCCTTCGGAAGGGAAATAAAGCCGATGGTCCCGTATCGTACATTTACGGCACGTAAAAGAACCTCAGGCCTGATAAAGAGGCCTCTGAGCAAAATTACCGGTCTTTCACGCCCAATATAGAATGGGACGCTAGTAGGGTATATAGGGGAGAGCTGGCGCAGTTTTTTGCGTTTATATGGGAAAGGATAGGGAAAACGAGGCTAGATGCGGAGGAAAATGCGTTTATATGGGGAAGATAGGGCCTACGAGGATCGATGCTAGACCAAGTCATGGGTTGAAGGACTGGGGATGTGTTTTATATGAGAGATACGGGGAATACGAGGAGAAGTGTTGGACTAGATAGGGGTTGAGATATGGAATATGCATTTATATGGGAAAGATAAGGAAAACGTGAACAGAGGCTAGGATAGACAGATGCTGAAGCAGGGGGAATATGAACATATTTACAGGAGAGATAGGGGATACGTGGAGAGGTACTAGACTATTCAGGGTTTGAAGGGTAGAGTATGGCTTTTTATATGGAGAGACGAGGAAAACGAGGGTATATGCTAGGTTGAGAGAACCTTCAAGGAGGAAAAAATGCGTTTATATGGGAGAGATAGGGAAAACGAGGAGAGTTCTGAGGTAGAGCAGGGTCTGAAGGAGGGAGAGATATGCTTTATACGACAGAGATAGGGCATGCGAGGGGAGGTGCTAGTGCAGACAGAGGTTAAGGAGTACGGCATACATTTATATGAGGAATATATGGAAAACGGGGGCAGGCGGTATGATAGACAGAAGCTGGGCCACTTTTGCGCTTATATGGGAAAGGATAGGGAAAACGAGGGTATATGCAACAGTTCAAGGAGGAAAATGCGTTTATAGGGGAGAGATAGGGAATACGAGGGCTGATGCTAGGCTAGTCAGATGCTAAAGGAGGGAGGGATACGCTTTATACGAGAGAGATAGGGAATACAAGGAAAGATGTTATACTAAACAGGACTTGAAGGATAGAATATGGCGTTTTATATGAGCGAGAAGTGAACCGAGGAGAGGTATTAGGCTAGGAGTTTTGAATGATAGAGTAGGCGTTTATATGCGAGAGATAGGGAATACGAGGAGAAGCGCTAGGCTAGACAGGGTTGAAGTAGGGAATGCGTCTTATATGAGAGAGGTGGGGGAATATGAGGAGAAGTGTTAGGCTAGACAGGAAGGTCTGAATGATAGAGTATGCGTTTATATGGGAAAGATAGGGAAAACGAAGGTAGGTGCTAGGTTGAGAGAGTCTTCAAGGAGGAAAATGCATCTATATGAGAGCGGTAGGGTATACGAGGAGAGGTGCTAGTCTAGATATGGTTTGAGGAGCAGAGTATACGTTTATATGGGAGAAATATGGAAAACGGGAGAGATACAAGGATAGACAGGGTTTGAAGGAGAAGGAATGTAGGTTTATACGGTAATATAGACAGTAATTCGATTATAAAACTTTTATCATCCAGCGTTACAACACTTTTATATACTTTTTTCTAAACCTTACAAACTTTTTATATGTTGAAGAGTAGTGTGCGAGACGGAGACGGACAAACTGTATATCGTTTCACAGTGAAGTATATGTCCTAACCTATTACCACCACCTTGTTTGCCCTGGATCTTCTCATTGTCTATTCATTCCTATCATCATCTAACGTAACCACGTAACAAGACGTAACACAACGTAACATAACAGCATGACAAGACGTTACACTACGTAACATAAGCACGTAACCACGTGTCAAGACGTAACACCACGTAACAAACTCATCACGCTATGTAACAAACTGTTCGCGCTATGTAACAAACTGATCACGCTATGTAACAAAGGAATCACGCTATGTAACAAGCTCACACGATATGTAACAAAGGAATCGCGCTATGTAACAAAGGAATCACGCTATGTAACAAAGGAATCACGCTATGTAACAAAGGAATCACGCTATGTAACAAAGGAATCACGCTATGTAACAAAGGAATCACGCTATGTAACAAAGGAATCGCGCTATGTAACAAAGGAACACGCTATGTAAGAAGCTCATCACGCTATGTAACAAAGGAATCACGCTATGTAACAAAAGGAATCACGCTATGTAACAACACGTACCAAGCATGTAACCAAGTAACAAAACGTAAGAACAACACGTAACCAATCTATTGCTAAGTCAATCTAAACTAATTCATCCTTCATAACTTAGACAATAAGTACGAGAGCCTAGCCCAGATTAACCCGACCAATCCTAAACGTTCCTCTCAGCATCTATTCTACTCGGTCATCGACTAACCTAATCTGGCTAACCAAAGATAACCTCAACTTTCTTTTAGTGAAATTGCAATGTTTTATTCAGGTTTTATTATTCGAGAGTTTTAATTGAAAAGTTTACGTCAACATACCTTTATTTTAGTTCCTTGTAGGCGTCTCTCCCCTTTTTATCTAGGCTTGAGACTAGCACTAGGATTGCTCCTAATGGCAGGGTTACCACCTTCCCTTCCATCTTCTTCTTTCTTCATCGGACGTCAGCTAGCTGCATATACAGCACACGGATAACCTTCATTTTTTAAGATTGTAGACTCGCGAGAAAATCTTCATATTCAACTTAAATTCTCTTATACACTACTTGTAATGCTGTAATGTCCATAGGCGTATGTCGTTATTCCGTCCTCAGCAATAATTCTTTTATCGTCGTATGGTGTCAATGTAATTTTATTCACTTGTACTGTGGCAAGAGCATGCTGTCGCGACAGGATCAGATTCATGGGCGTTCTGGTAATTTCTCCGGTTTTAAGACAGTCAGTATAGCTCTCGAACGTGACGTACTGCTTAATAGCACTACGTTTTATACCTTTAATCTTTTTTATCATTGAACCGTCGATATCTAGGGCATACATTTTAGGTCGTAGCCCTACAAAGCGTTGAATGATTTTACCATTAGCCTCATCTTTAAATTTCCCAAGTACCTTCTTGTTTAGAGGTGAATAGCATATATGGCTTGTAGGATAATCAGCAGTATCTAGGTGCTCAAGAAAACGTAGCTTATCCTGGTACACATCTTCAGTTGTAACACGATGAATGAACGAATCAGTGTCCATATACATAAGCTTCAGGTTTTCAGCTCCATAATACGGTAACAACACATCATAGTGATACCGGTACATTAATCTCTTGGAGATATCCAACACACTCATACCGATGTATATAGGCTTGTTGAATGCAATCTGTCGGGAGGCCATATGTACAGCAGCTAGATTATCAGCATATATCGTCCTGTCGATAAACGTTGGCTTTGCAATTAACTTTTCCAGAGTCTTCTCATTTGTCACCAGACGTATATCCATACGGTTACGCAGGTTCCCCATAGTTTTTCCGAACATAGCATTGTTGGACAATTTGTAGAGATCCTTCTCAAAATCATTTCCAGCTTGTTGTCGCAGTCTGTTGTTAAATTCCACATACGGTTTTAACCATCGAGACTGTTGGAATTGTAGCACACGATGGATTTTTGTTAACCGTAGTCCATGACTAAGAGCTTGCTTCAAAGCCTTGTAATGCACTACATACTTCTTTCGAGGTCCTAGATGAGGTATCAGTTTCTTTGTAGATGCCTCCAATGGTTTCATACACTCGGGCAGGAAAGGTAGATCGTTGTGTAGATCGTGAAGTTCTGCAGGATACTCGATGTCGACTTCTAATATGTAGCCGTAAGGATCATCTTCTTGTAGTCTTTCTAAGTCAATTTTTTCAGGCGATACCCACTCAAATCCACCATAAGGGAGAGCGTAACACATAGCCCACCCATATTGGTTATTAGCGTCGTCATATGTGATAAATTGGGTTGGTCTCGACGGATCAAACTTCTCCATATATGTGTTATTAGCCTCTGCATACCGATGGGAAACTTGGCATAAACCTCCTCTTATACCTGATTCCACCATGAGTAGTTGATCATAATCCTGTAACAGTTCCAGCTTAATTCCAGTGTACAGTAACATGGCGTCCCATGTAAGACCTGGAGAGGTAAAATAATGTGCAGGATCAACTTTGTGTGTTTTGAGGGTTTGCTCTCTGAACGTCTCAAAGACATCAGCTAGGAGAAGTACATCCGAAGTTAAGTAGAGATCGCTGTACTCTCCCAGGTTTCTCACATTACACACCTCCCATACATTTTTAGCATGATCGTAGTCAGTATCACTAATTTCTTCTTCATTTAATCTATTGTAGAAGGAGTCCTTAGGAGGCAGGCAGGTTTCGTTCAGGGCATCCCATGATGTAACAAAATCATATGGAAATACACCCTTACGGGTCATCAACTTCAATTTGTCTTCTCCAAAGTACTTTAGCGTTTCAGGATACGAGGTTAGATTTTTTACCAACTTATCCATGCTTGTACTGAGGAATCGGAAGCTATCCACAAATCGAAGCTTTATATCTCCTACATACTTGGTGAATGAGATATAGCTTTCTTCAGAGTTAGGAATTACCTCCACACGTTCACTTGTGCAACCCAGCTCCTTAACAATGAAATGAGAGTCATATCCGCTAAGGTTATGCATGAAGACTGGTATATATTTAGGTGTTTTACAGGCTAAATTACATTCATTATGAAGACTTCCACGATATTCACCGCTGATGTGATCATGGTCGCGTACTTTATAGTTCTCTTCTGTAAAGGGTTTTCCACACAAGTAGCATGCTGAAGAAGACTCAAAATCCAACTGCTCTTGATCCGTAAGTTTCAGAGGCTTAGCAGATTTGTATATGTCCTCAATCATTTTTGCAAGAGATGTCAGGTACAGCATAAACTTCTGAGCAGCATCAGCACCACGATACACATAGGGTTGCTTAGGAAGACCAGTTTCGAGATGTTCAACACCAGATGTAGGCTTCACGTAAACACAGAAGCTCATTGGTGTGTGCTCTTGATAAGGGATTGTATAGGAAGTTTCAGGATTGGGTATACACGTATGGCATGGAGTGAGAATACTCTCAAAATCAGCATAGATGACATAAGGTAGTTTCAACATCCTTTCAAAATTTTTAAACTGTACGATTGATTTGTCCTTTGTAGGCATAACTACCCTCGCAACACCATGTTGGTTACAGATTTATGTATGTTCCTGCAGTTTTTCCAGTCCACTTCGTCCGTATCGATTGTCAAAATGTGTAAAGCAACGCTTGCAGGTATAAACCCGTCCATTATGGATAGTTTTCTGGCGTCGAACGAGTTTCTCAAAATTCTTTATATATACGTAGTGATGTTTTCCACTGCTGTCATTCAATAGTAGCAGGTCGCGATGTTCAGGTAGTTCAATGTCAACAACCTTTATCGGATACACTTCATGCTTCTCATCCAGCCCGAAAACGTTAATAGATATCTTGTTAAACTTCTCAAATTTTGGTATTTGAGAAAGTGGAGTAGGATAGGAAACACAGCTGAAGTCGTACTTATCTTGAAGTTTCTTATATTTGCTCACCCGTTGTGCATCCTTCTCAACGAATTTGGCCAATACAGAGTACATGAAACATAGCTCATCAGTTAAATTCTGGATGTTAATGCAGGCTTTTCTTGCTTCAACAGAGGGAGGTAGGGGTATGTAGCTACTTCCTCGCAACGGGTTGTACTTGTTAATACGAAGGCGTACCCCTTCCACAGTAAGCAAGGCCCAGCTGCTACCCTTAAGCTGAGACTCATCCATTTCAGTAACCAATTTCTTGAATTTCACTTCCAGCATAGAGTCCAGATCAGTTTCTAGGAAAACAGCTTGATTTCTGGTTTTAAATGTCTTGTCACAGGTTTCACCAATACTGTTAACAAATCGACACTCAGCCAGCAGATTAATTTTCAAACTCTTGTGAATACCGAGCTCTTTATGCACAGCCTGGATTATCCGCTGTTTTGCTTCATGCAGGTATATATTCAGATCCCTAGCCGATTCACATCGTATAAAATACGATTTCAAACGTCCATGGAATGAAGTTTCATATTCTTTCATATCACAGTCCTCCATTGTTGACAGCAACTGATGTTTAGTTGGCTCCAATCTTCTTTTCTTCTGAGGGCTGCTTATTTCACATATATCTTCGTGTTGCTGCCCCTTATAACCATCTTTGAAGGTTACATTACAATGTTTACATTTGAAGAACTTCTTGCAGCTCATCTCGTGTCTTCTCTTGTCATAACCTCGGAGGAACTTCTTCCCACTTTTTCCGCATGCATATCCAGTAGCGCTTGGAATAATATCCTTATACGCTGAGTTATTCATCTTTATTCTTGATGTAATAACGTATTAATCACTGATCAATGAAATGTACGCCT
The DNA here is from genome assembly GCA_030765065.1 of Deroplatys truncata. Classification (NCBI taxonomy): domain Eukaryota; kingdom Metazoa; phylum Arthropoda; class Insecta; order Mantodea; family Mantidae; genus Deroplatys; species Deroplatys truncata. The sequence continues at coordinate 50,862,098 of CM060985.1, forward strand.
TGATTCCACTTTAGAAAGCTGATTATTCTTGGAGAGAACACGATGTTAACACCTCAGAGATGATCAACAGAATGAATTTCAATACTCAAGTTCGCTCTATTTATAGAGAAAGCACGAACCTTTTTTAATCAATTATATCCTGATTATTAATACTAAAAACGGTGATGAAGCGTGTAAGCTCTTATATATTTCAATTCGTGTTACACTGATGTTCGAGCGTCTCCGTATAGCTTCGTATGTTTAGAGAGAAAGTGTAAAGTATTGTGAAGATGTTATGTATTGTTCGGCTATAATCGTACAGATTCGGAGAGCTTGACTGGTGAAGGTGATGAACGATCCGTCAACCGAGCAGGAGGCAAGCAGTCCCTTCGCGCAACGAAACCTAGATGCAAAAGAAAGAAAATCGTGTTAGATGAGAAACCACTCCAGCATTCGCCTGCAGACCAGGGAAAACCTAAAAAATATGATGTCAGAGTGATCGACCAAGAGGGAAATCAAACAAAAGACCTTAGAAACATATAGGTTAAGATGTAAATCAAATAAAAATGTAATAAAATCGTGATAGATGAGAACCCACTCAGACATTCGCCTACAGACCATGGAAAACCATGAAAAAATATGTCAGAGTGATCGACCAACAGGGAAATCAAACAAAAGACCTTAGAAACATATAGGTTAAGATGTAAATCAAATAAAAATGCAATAAAATCGTGCTAGATGAGAAACCACCCAGACATTCGCCTACAGACCAGGCAAAGCCATGAAAAAAATCAAAGGGCTGAGCGACTGACGGATAGAGGGTGCAACCGACAGAGAAATCAAGCAAAAGGTTTCTAGAGACAAAAAAAGATGCAATTGAAATGGAATCATGATAGCAAATGCCGCTCCAGCATTCGCCTGCAGACCAGGGAAAACCTAAAAAATATGATGTCAGAGTGATCGACCAACAGGGAAATCAAACAAAAGACCTTAGAAACATATAGGTTAAGATGTAAATCAAATAAAAATGCAATAAAATCGTGATAGATGAGAACCCACTCAGACATTCGCCTGCAGACCAGGGAAAATCATGAGAAACGTAAGGTCAGAGTAAACAATTGATTGAAATCTAACCCCTGAACCCTAGAAATTCACGACAACTGAAAAACGAAACCCAGATGTAGAGGAAATTTTGTACACCCTTGACGAAAAAACCCCGTCCGCTGGGGAAGTAACCTTTAAGTATACAATTGACGTCTGTCATACCGATAAGGGACGGTTTGAAAGGCTTCCTAATTGCTCTACGCAAGTCACCTGAGCAAACACAGGAAATTCCTAAACCAGACAATTACAAGCCTGCTAAAACATTTTTTCCTACAATAAGTAATTTAAATTCTACATGAAGATTATTCCAAAAAGTTTCATATCTCTTATTTCCTTCAATAAAATATCGAATATGACTCTAGCACCAGGGAAAAAAAATTAAACGGAGGGAAGCGATATTTTCTTTTTACGCTGAAATTATAATTAAATGCATAGCGTTCTTGCAGGAAAACCCCGCCCATATAGATTATAGGAATGGATTCTGTTTAAAACATGTATTTTCACGCGGGGTGTATAGATTGTATCAGTAAGCATTCGTGACTATTACAATTATTTCCAAGTATTATTTCAAAAAGGTTGTCTTATTCTCTTAGTAAACATAGGTCGAGAACGTTTTTTTTACTTGGTATTTAGGGGCGTTCTTGCAGGAAAACACTGCCCATATAGATTATAGGAATGGACTCTGTTTAAAACATGTATTTTTCACGCGTGGTGTATAGATTGTCTCAGTAAGCATTCGTGACTATTACAATTATCGCCAAGTATTATTTTACAAAAAGATTGGCTTATTCTCTTAGTAAACATAGGACGAAATCGTTTTTTAAACAACTCTCCATTCGAGAGATATTTTTTGATTATTCCAGCAGAGAGAGAGAGAGAGAGAGAGATCGAGCCATATTTGTTTAAAAAAGCTTTTTTTTATTCACAGGAAATCTTCGAGAAAATTCGAGGAATTATTCAGCTGTACACCCTTGCTAAAATAATTTGTATACCCTTTGAAGAATGTTTACCTGGCTGGCAGAGTCTACCTCTGTCGACAGGCTGTCGCCTGCACATCTTGGACATTTATACATTAGGCAGGCTATTGTGCTTTAAAATGGGATAGCTATGTTTTAAGCTTTCCACAACAAATTTTTTCCCGATAATTAATATAATTCTACATGAAGAATATTAATGATTAAGTTTTCAATTAAACGTATACTGTATAGATTCTGTACTTAAACATTCGACTGTATCTTTGTCATTATTTAAATACTCACATACAAGAATTGCAAACATGATATCAAAAATTGTAGAAGTTTTTCCACCCTTATTTAATTAAAATTCATGTATATACTCTATTATTTAGCGATTTTTTCAATAATTCTCATGTACTTTATTCGTCAAAAAATCAGTGTACAATACGCATTTTTATACGTTTTAATGTTCGTTTATTTTTAAAACCGCTGCATTTGCCTCTAATTACGAGCAATAATTTTTTTCAGATTTACTCAGATGTGTAGCTTGTAGAATCGAATTAGGAAATGTTTTAATAAATGTATTGTATTTTTTAGGTTAAAGCATCTACATTTTTAAAGTTAGCATGCCCGTTATTTGTATTCAGCGTAAAGATATTCATATATCATTTTTAAATCCCTCTTCTTAAATATAATGTATCGCAATCCATTTTTAAAATCAAATCATAAATGCGTTTAATGCATATAATGGATGTCTTCATATACCCAATATGGCTGCCTTCACGTGTCGGGAAGCTAACATGGCGGCAGTCATCTTTTAGAAGCATACATTTCATGTCGATAAAGTAGCGAGCGACCGACAGGGTGAGAGACCTTCTTTCAGCGGCCAACAGATAGCGGTAAAGTAAGCCGTGCCATGTGGAACCAAACACTGAGAAAGAGACAGAGGGTGGGGGTAGGCGGAAGAGACGCGCTGGGAGAGAGGTGAGTCCCGTCAGTTCGCCAGTTCGCCTCAGCGCGTCGTAAGGCTCGGACCTATACGTAGTAGCATGCATACCAACGCAGCTCGCGCCAGCGTCTTACGTAATTTAGTTTTTACGCTCACTATACCATTTAAATATACATTCATCTAAGAGATATAATATTCGTCAGGATGTCAGATGTCCAAATATACATAACAAAGAAATTAGTTACTGATATAAATGTAATATCGTACGTTCACCATTTTATTTTTAATTACTTTTCTTATTTTATTTTGGGATGAATTTGTATTCATGTCACGGGATTCAATCCTATTCCTCCAGCCCGACTTGGAACAACAATCAATAACGAGCTAGAATCCAAGGATATAATCGGTAATAATACAAATATTTTGATAAAGACCATCAAATGAAAAGGCCTTGGAAACGTATGTATTTCCCCTCGCTTCCCCTCTTCCCCCACCACCATTCCTATAATCTATATGGGCAGTGTTTTCCTGCAAGAACGCCCCTAAATACCAAGTAAAAAAAAACGTTCTCGACCTATGTTTACTAAGAGAATAAGACAACCTTTTTAAAATAATACTTGGAAATAATTGTAATAGTCACGAATGCTTACTGATACAATCTATACACCCCGCGTGAAAATACATGTTTTAAACAGAATCCATTCCTATAATCTATATGGGCGGGGTTTTCCTGCAAGAACGCTATGCATTTAATTATAATTTCAGCGTAAAAAGAAAATATCGCTTCCCTCCGTTTAATTTTTTTTCCCTGGTGCTAGAGTCATATTCGATATTTTATTGAAGGAAATAAGAGATATGAAACTTTTTGGAATAATCTTCATGTAGAATTTAAATTACTTATTGTAGGAAAAAATGTTTTAGCAGGCTTGTAATTGTCTGGTTTAGGAATTTCCTGTGTTTGCTCAGGTGACTTGCGTAGAGCAATTAGGAAGCCTTTCAAACCGTCCCTTATCGGTATGACAGACGTCAATTGTATACTTAAAGGTTACTTCCCCAGCGGACGGGGTTTTTTCGTCAAGGGTGTACAAAATTTCCTCTACATCTGGGTTTCGTTTTTCAGTTGTCGTGAATTTCTAGGGTTCAGGGGTTAGATTTCAATCAATTGTTTACTCTGACCTTACGTTTCTCATGATTTTCCCTGGTCTGCAGGCGAATGTCTGAGTGGGTTCTCATCTATCACGATTTTATTGCATTTTTATTTGATTTACATCTTAACCTATATGTTTCTAAGGTCTTTTGTTTGATTTCCCTGTTGGTCGATCACTCTGACATCATATTTTTTAGGTTTTCCCTGGTCTGCAGGCGAATGCTGGAGCGGCATTTGCTATCATGATTCCATTTCAATTGCATCTTTTTTTGTCTCTAGAAACCTTTTGCTTGATTTCTCTGTCGGTTGCACCCTCTATCCGTCAGTCGCTCAGCCCTTTGATTTTTTTCATGGCTTTGCCTGGTCTGTAGGCGAATGTCTGGGTGGTTTCTCATCTAGCACGATTTTATTGCATTTTTATTTGATTTACATCTTAACCTATATGTTTCTAAGGTCTTTTGTTTGATTTCCCTGTTGGTCGATCACTCTGACATATTTTTTCATGGTTTTCCATGGTCTGTAGGCGAATGTCTGAGTGGGTTCTCATCTATCACGATTTTATTACATTTTTATTTGATTTACATCTTAACCTATATGTTTCTAAGGTCTTTTGTTTGATTTCCCTCTTGGTCGATCACTCTGACATCATATTTTTTAGGTTTTCCCTGGTCTGCAGGCGAATGCTGGAGTGGTTTCTCATCTAACACGATTTTCTTTCTTTTGCATCTAGGTTTCGTTGCGCGAAGGGACTGCTTGCCTCCTGCTCGGTTGACGGATCGTTCATCACCTTCACCAGTCAAGCTCTCCGAATCTGTACGATTATAGCCGAACAATACATAACATCTTCACAATACTTTACACTTTCTCTCTAAACATACGAAGCTATACGGAGACGCTCGAACATCAGTGTAACACGAATTGAAATATATAAGAGCTTATACGCTTCATCACCGTTTTTAGTATTAATAATCAGGATATAATTGATTAAAAAAGGTTCGTGCTTTCTCTATAAATAGAGCGAACTTGAGTATTGAAATTCATTCTGTTGATCATCTCTGAGGTGTTAACATCGTGTTCTCTCCAAGAATAATCAGCTTTCTAAAGTGGAATCAAGGCGTACATTTCATTGATCAGTGATTAATACGTTATTACATCAAGAATAAAGATGAATAACTCAGCGTATAAGGATATTATTCCAAGCGCTACTGGATATGCATGCGGAAAATGTGGGAAGAAGTTCCTCCGAGGTTATGACAAGAGAAGACACGAGATGAGCTGCAAGAAGTTCTTCAAATGTAAACATTGTAATGTAACCTTCAAAGATGGTTATAAGGGGCAGCGACACGAAGATATATGTGAAATAAGCAGCCCTCAGAAGAAAAGAAGATTGGAGCCAACTAAACATCAGTTGCTGTCAACAATGGAGGACTGTGATATGAAAGAATATGAAACTTCATTCCATGGACGTTTGAAATCGTATTTTATACGATGTGAATCGGCTAGGGATCTGAATATATACCTGCATGAAGCAAAACAGCGGATAATCCAGGCTGTGCATAAAGAGCTCGGTATTCACAAGAGTTTGAAAATTAATCTGCTGGCTGAGTGTCGATTTGTTAACAGTATTGGTGAAACCTGTGACAAGACATTTAAAACCAGAAATCAAGCTATTTTCCTAGAAACTGATCTGGACTCTATGCTGGAAGTGAAATTCAAGAAATTGGTTACTGAAATGGATGAGTCTCAGCTTAAGGGTAGCAGCTGGGCCTTGCTTACTGTGGAAGGGGTACGCCTTCGTATTAACAAGTACAACCCGTTGCGAGGAAGTAGCTACATACCCCTACCTCCCTCTGTTGAAGCAAGAAAAGCCTGCATTAACATCCAGAATTTAACTGATGAGCTATGTTTCATGTACTCTGTATTGGCCAAATTCGTTGAGAAGGATGCACAACGGGTGAGCAAATATAAGAAACTTCAAGATAAGTACGACTTCAGCTGTGTTTCCTATCCTACTCCACTTTCTCAAATACCAAAATTTGAGAAGTTTAACAAGATATCTATTAACGTTTTCGGGCTGGATGAGAAGCATGAAGTGTATCCGATAAAGGTTGTTGACATTGAACTACCTGAACATCGCGACCTGCTACTATTGAATGACAGCAGTGGAAAACATCACTACGTATATATAAAGAATTTTGAGAAACTCGTTCGACGCCAGAAAACTATCCATAATGGACGGGTTTATACCTGCAAGCGTTGCTTTACACATTTTGACAATCGATACGGACGAAGTGGACTGGAAAAACTGCAGGAACATACATAAATCTGTAACCAACATGGTGTTGCGAGGGTAGTTATGCCTACAAAGGACAAATCAATCGTACAGTTTAAAAATTTTGAAAGGATGTTGAAACTACCTTATGTCATCTATGCTGATTTTGAGAGTATTCTCACTCCATGCCATACGTGTATACCCAATCCTGAAACTTCCTATACAATCCCTTATCAAGAGCACACACCAATGAGCTTCTGTGTTTACGTGAAGCCTACATCTGGTGTTGAACATCTCGAAACTGGTCTTCCTAAGCAACCCTATGTGTATCGTGGTGCTGATGCTGCTCAGAAGTTTATGCTGTACCTGACATCTCTTGCAAAAATGATTGATGACATATACAAATCTGCTAAGCCTCTGAAACTTACGGATCAAGAGCAGTTGGATTTTGAGTCTTCTTCAGCATGCTACTTGTGTGGAAAACCCTTTACAGAAGAGAACTATAAAGTACGCGACCATGATCACATCAGCGGTGAATATCGTGGAAGTCTTCATAATGAATGTAATTTAGCCTGTAAAACACCTAAATATATACCAGTCTTCATGCATAACCTTAGCGGATATGACTCTCATTTCATTGTTAAGGAGCTGGGTTGCACAAGTGAACGTGTGGAGGTAATTCCTAACTCTGAAGAAAGCTATATCTCATTCACCAAGTATGTAGGAGATATAAAGCTTCGATTTGTGGATAGCTTCCGATTCCTCAGTACAAGCATGGATAAGTTGGTAAAAAATCTAACCTCGTATCCTGAAACGCTAAAGTACTTTGGAGAAGACAAATTGAAGTTGATGACCCGTAAGGGTGTATTTCCATATGATTTTGTTACATCATGGGATGCCCTGAACGAAACCTGCCTGCCTCCTAAGGACTCCTTCTACAATAGATTAAATGAAGAAGAAATTAGTGATACTGACTACGATCATGCTAAAAATGTATGGGAGGTGTTTAATGTGAGAAACCTGGGAGAGTACAGCGATCTCTACTTAACTTCGGATGTACTTCTCCTAGCTGATGTCTTTGAGACGTTCAGAGAGCAAACCCTCAAAACACACAAAGTTGATCCTGCACATTATTTTACCTCTCCAGGTCTTACATGGGACGCCATGTTACTGTACACTGGAATTAAGCTGGAACTGTTACAGGACTATGATCAACTACTCATGGTGGAATCAGGTATAAGAGGAGGTTTATGCCAAGTTTCCCATCGGTATGCAGAGGCTAATAACACATATATGGAGAAGTTTGATCCGTCGAGACCAACCCAATTTATCACATATGACGACGCTAATAACCAATATGGGTGGGCAATGTGTTACGCTCTCCCTTATGGTGGATTTGAGTGGGTATCGCTTGAAAAAATTGACTTAGAAAGACTACAAGAAGATGATCCTTACGGCTACATATTAGAAGTCGACATCGAGTATCCTGCAGAACTTCACGATCTACACAACGATCTACCTTTCCTGCCCGAGTGTATGAAACCATTGGAGGCATCTACAAAGAAACTGATACCTCATCTAGGACCTCGAAAGAAGTATGTAGTGCATTACAAGGCTTTGAAGCAAGCTCTTAGTCATGGACTACGGTTAACAAAAATCCATCGTGTGCTACAATTCCAACAGTCTCGATGGTTAAAACCGTATGTGGAATTTAACAACAGACTGCGACAACAAGCTGGAAATGATTTTGAGAAGGATCTCTACAAATTGTCCAACAATGCTATGTTCGGAAAAACTATGGGGAACCTGCGTAACCGTATGGATATACGTCTGGTGACAAATGAGAAGACTCTGGAAAAGTTAATTGCAAAGCCAACGTTTATCGACAGGACGATATATGCTGATAATCTAGCTGCTGTACATATGGCCTCCCGACAGATTGCATTCAACAAGCCTATATACATCGGTATGAGTGTGTTGGATATCTCCAAGAGATTAATGTACCGGTATCACTATGATGTGTTGTTACCGTATTATGGAGCTGAAAACCTGAAGCTTATGTATATGGACACTGATTCGTTCATTCATCGTGTTACAACTGAAGATGTGTACCAGGATAAGCTACGTTTTCTTGAGCACCTAGATACTGCTGATTATCCTACAAGCCATATATGCTATTCACCTCTAAACAAGAAGGTACTTGGGAAATTTAAAGATGAGGCTAATGGTAAAATCATTCAACGCTTTGTAGGGCTACGACCTAAAATGTATGCCCTAGATATCGACGGTTCAATGATAAAAAAGATTAAAGGTATAAAACGTAGTGCTATTAAGCAGTACGTCACGTTCGAGAGCTATACTGACTGTCTTAAAACCGGAGAAATTACCAGAACGCCCATGAATCTGATCCTGTCGCGACAGCATGCTCTTGCCACAGTACAAGTGAATAAAATTACATTGACACCATACGACGATAAAAGAATTATTGCTGAGGACGGAATAACGACATACGCCTATGGACATTACAGCATTACAAGTAGTGTATAAGAGAATTTAAGTTGAATATGAAGATTTTCTCGCGAGTCTACAATCTTAAAAAATGAAGGTTATCCGTGTGCTGTATATGCAGCTAGCTGACGTCCGATGAAGAAAGAAGAAGATGGAAGGGAAGGTGGTAACCCTGCCATTAGGAGCAATCCTAGTGCTAGTCTCAAGCCTAGATAAAAAGGGGAGAGACGCCTACAAGGAACTAAAATAAAGGTATGTTGACGTAAACTTTTCAATTAAAACTCTCGAATAATAAAACCTGAATAAAACATTGCAATTTCACTAAAAGAAAGTTGAGGTTATCTTTGGTTAGCCAGATTAGGTTAGTCGATGACCGAGTAGAATAGATGCTGAGAGGAACGTTTAGGATTGGTCGGGTTAATCTGGGCTAGGCTCTCGTACTTATTGTCTAAGTTATGAAGGATGAATTAGTTTAGATTGACTTAGCAATAGATTGGTTACGTGTTGTTCTTACGTTTTGTTACTTGGTTACATGCTTGGTACGTGTTGTTACATAGCGTGATTCCTTTTGTTACATAGCGTGATTCCTTTGTTACATAGCGTGATGAGCTTCTTACATAGCGTGTTCCTTTGTTACATAGCGCGATTCCTTTGTTACATAGCGTGATTCCTTTGTTACATAGCGTGATTCCTTTGTTACATAGCGTGATTCCTTTGTTACATAGCGTGATTCCTTTGTTACATAGCGTGATTCCTTTGTTACATAGCGCGATTCCTTTGTTACATATCGTGTGAGCTTGTTACATAGCGTGATTCCTTTGTTACATAGCGTGATCAGTTTGTTACATAGCACGAACAGTTTGTTACATAGCGTGATGAGTTTGTTACGTGGTGTTACGTCTTGACACGTGGTTACGTGCTTATGTTACGTAGTGTAACGTCTTGTCATGCTGTTATGTTACGTTGTGTTACGTCTTGTTACGTGGTTACGTTAGATGATGATAGGAATGAATAGACAATGAGAAGATCCAGGGCAAACAAGGTGGTGGTAATAGGTTAGGACGTATACTTCACTGTGAAACGATATACAGTTTGTCCGTCTCCGTCTCGCACACTACTCTTCAACATATAAAAAGTTTGTAAGGTTTAGAAAAAAGTATATAAAAGTGTTGTAACGCTGGATGATAAAAGTTTTATAATCGAATTACTGTCTATATTACCGTATAAACCTACATTCCCTCTCCTTCAAACCCTGTCTATCCTTGTATCTCTCCCGTTTTCCATATTTCTCCCATATAAACGTATACTCTGCTCCTCAAACCATATCTAGACTAGCACCTCTCCTCGTATACCCTACCGCTCTCATATAGATGCATTTTCCTCCTTGAAGACTCTCTCAACCTAGCACCTACCTTCGTTTTCCCTATCTTTCCCATATAAACGCATACTCTATCATTCAGACCTTCCTGTCTAGCCTAACACTTCTCCTCATATTCCCCCACCTCTCTCATATAAGACGCATTCCCTACTTCAACCCTGTCTAGCCTAGCGCTTCTCCTCGTATTCCCTATCTCTCGCATATAAACGCCTACTCTATCATTCAAAACTCCTAGCCTAATACCTCTCCTCGGTTCACTTCTCGCTCATATAAAACGCCATATTCTATCCTTCAAGTCCTGTTTAGTATAACATCTTTCCTTGTATTCCCTATCTCTCTCGTATAAAGCGTATCCCTCCCTCCTTTAGCATCTGACTAGCCTAGCATCAGCCCTCGTATTCCCTATCTCTCCCCTATAAACGCATTTTCCTCCTTGAACTGTTGCATATACCCTCGTTTTCCCTATCCTTTCCCATATAAGCGCAAAAGTGGCCCAGCTTCTGTCTATCATACCGCCTGCCCCCGTTTTCCATATATTCCTCATATAAATGTATACCGTACTCCTTAACCTCTGTCTGCACTAGCACCTCCCCTCGCATGCCCTATCTCTGTCGTATAAAGCATATCTCTCCCTCCTTCAGACCCTGCTCTACCTCAGAACTCTCCTCGTTTTCCCTATCTCTCCCATATAAACGCATTTTTTCCTCCTTGAAGGTTCTCTCAACCTAGCATATACCCTCGTTTTCCTCGTCTCTCCATATAAAAAGCCATACTCTACCCTTCAAACCCTGAATAGTCTAGTACCTCTCCACGTATCCCCTATCTCTCCTGTAAATATGTTCATATTCCCCCTGCTTCAGCATCTGTCTATCCTAGCCTCTGTTCACGTTTTCCTTATCTTTCCCATATAAATGCATATTCCATATCTCAACCCCTATCTAGTCCAACACTTCTCCTCGTATTCCCCGTATCTCTCATATAAAACACATCCCCAGTCCTTCAACCCATGACTTGGTCTAGCATCGATCCTCGTAGGCCCTATCTTCCCCATATAAACGCATTTTCCTCCGCATCTAGCCTCGTTTTCCCTATCCTTTCCCATATAAACGCAAAAAACTGCGCCAGCTCTCCCCTATATACCCTACTGACGCTAAGAACCACAGCAGTTAAAGAGTGTCCATAAATATAAAAAGGACCTTTCTCTAAAAATCTTATGTTTACGTTCACATGACTTTCTCTATCCTCTATCACTTATTACTGGGTATAAAACTATTCTTGCTAAAGCTATTCTTCTATTTACTCATTTTAATCCAAATAAACCTTTGCAGAAATAGCTGCATTACACATTTCGTTATAGATACAAAGAGAATAGAGATAGTCAGATGTTTTAAGAACTGGACGCTATATGCTGCCTTAAAATTCCATGCAGACACGAGAAACAACTGAATGTTCAGTGGACTTTAAAGAATGACCAAGTAATGAACAATTCGAACTATTAATAACTGATATCTCAGAAATAGCGTATGCCACAAAAAGTTATTTGAAATAAATTATGCGTTTAAAGAGCTCTACATTTTTTGTGTAGTAAGTTTTCGTATCGCTTAACGTTTACTAGTTATACAAGACTATACAAAATTCCATCCGAATGAAGAGGACTTCAAAGTCTATTACTAAAGAATTCAAAATAAACATTTTATTTGTCATGTATATATCTTTAATATATGGTATTTTAATCCTAATCATTGGAGCCATTTTTAAGTACTGGATCTAAATACCAAGTTTGGTGCTTTTACAACTGATTTAAGTTATGCTTAAAAAATTGAAGTTATGCTGGACACCCACACGCACGCGCGCGCGGAACCTTTTTACTAAATTTCGGCATGGCATTTTTGAATGGTATGCAATAATTTACCTACTAAGCGGGATGGTTCAGTTGGTAACGTCTGTGGGCCGTATTCGGGAGGTAGTGGGTTCGATTCCCATGGCAAAACTTCCTGACCCATGGGTTTTTTCTGGGTTTCCCCGGGTCGCTAGGCAAATGCTGCGAAGGATAATTACATTCCCCGAATTTCCTGTTCCTTCATTTCATCCCCATTCTCATTTCACTTCACCTTTCATCTGCTTGGTGTCTTTCAGGGTTGCAAGTGTCGGCGGGAGGTCTTGGCGTATGCATGGCAGGGGAAAGGAATGCTATAAGCAAACATTCGTCCTCCGTACTGCGAGCGGTCTCCGGGTCCCGGACCCTTCAGGAGAAGTGTAAGCCCACAAAGGGGGGGCCGACTGCACCAACCAGCACCCGGGGAGTTCAGATCTGTACATGGTAGGGACCCTGCCCTCTGCCTGTCGTGCCTGCTGGTCCGGCCATCCTCTGTCTTCTCTTACCTCATCCCTCCTTCCCGGGGGGCCCCATTAGGAGACTAGGCACAACAGATCTCCGTAGGTCGAGGTGGTAAATCCCCCTCCGCGTCTAGACCTATCCTATCCTACTAGCACGTGATACAGAAGGTAAGACTATCTGATGTGTTACATTCACGTGACTTTCTCCACCCAATGTAGTTTACTTTGATATAGCTTCTACAAACTCTGCTTTTCTTAAGCGAGACAAACGTTTGCAAAAGTGGTTTATTACACAAGAGGGATTCAGTAGCCTGAAGCGTTAGTCAAATATTTACATGCTGGCGTTAAATTTCCACAATCTATCTATAACATTGCGAGAAACAATTGCTGAAAAATTCAACGGAAATTTCTTGGAAATGGCTAATGCTACAAAAAAGCTATTTGGTATAAGTTGTGTGTTTCAAAGCGATCTAAATTTTTGTGTACCACGTTTTTGGTCTATCTCTTCCATAAGTACAAAATAATCAAAATATATTCCGATTGGAGAGGGCTTCACAGGTTATTTCCAAAAAATTCATGATATACACTTTATGAAAATGTCTTAAACATCTGGTATTTTAATCAAAATCGTTTAGAGAAGTTTTTAGGAAGATTCAAAATTAACGAAAAAAATCACCACTCACTTCCGGTCAGGGGTTTCTCATAGACACCTTACAACACAAGAAGTTAGAATGCCAAATAAAGATTGTCGTTCATTCGAAATAAATATTTAAAGTTTGTTTGTTCCTTCTTTTTGAATAATCCTATACTATTTTTGCATTAAGGAGGCTCACATACACATCTGTTTATATCAACTATCATCCAAAAGCGGAAATTATCGGAAAATATTCAAGTTACAATTTAATATATACAGACTGGACCATTCAAGTTGAGACTGTACAATATCTCCAAAAGTTAGCGTTGTAGAAAGAAATGTCTTAAATAAACGTTGCTTGATATTATGGGGGAAAGTAAATGCCATTAGTCGTATTTTATTTGTAGGATGTTGTGATGGTACGAAGCGGCGTCTGGCGGGTTTTCTCCGGGTTCTCCGGTTTCCCCCGCCATTCATTCCACCAACTGCTCCATCATCACCTTTCCTTTCATCCATTTCACCAACATTTCGTTTCATCTACTTCCTTCATCCCATACCAGGCATCGGGCTGATCACCCATCCTGGATGCTCTGTCTGATCCATGAGTGTCTGCTCCTCGACGGGCCTCTGACCCCAGGCACCCGCTTGTAAGTCCTGGGGGGTGTAAGTCCTACATAAGAGGAGGGTAAACAGATAATGAATGAATGAATGGATGAATGTTGTGATGGCCAGTTTAGGGTTCTGTATATATATTAAGGGTGAATCACCTAAAACTTGCACCGCAAATATATCGCAAATTGAAAGTGCTATTGATGTGCAGTTTTCACAGCATTGATTGGTAGTCAGGGGCTCGTACATTAGGCTATAAAAATATTTTAATAATATTAAGAAGGTGTATTTTTTGAGCAAACATACAATTTTTTAAATGTAACAATGCCTAGTTACATCAACAGAATAAAGATAGGTTAAATTGGAATGTCAATGGTCTTTGTTGCAGGATTCTAGTGCAAGTGGTTTACAGAAATCGTATTTTGAAAATTTTCCGTCCCGACAATTGTTTATCCCATTCAACCTGCTTAGTTGCTAGGTACGATGTTGCTATGTTTGTTTGCAGTGTGTTTTCTGTTCATTAATTGCAATGCCAATTTCTGGTCAGTTAGTTTGTGACAGTTCAAGCAGTAAGTCGTGAGTGGAAGATGGGGTTTACTAATGCAGAAAAAGCTGACATGATCATGGTGTATGGAGAGTGTAGGAAGAATGCAGTTCTTTCCTGTACGGTATGTATCCCAATAGACGTCAACCATCTCGGCAATTATCTATCAACCTCTTCAACCAATTACGTGAAAGTGGTACTGTAACACCTAGAAAAGGTAACAGAAACAAACAAGCGACTGGAGAAGAGGCAGAAATTAATGTTTTGTCTGCCGTTGCCGTAGATCCGCAAATTAGTTCCCGAACAATCGCACGTGGACTGGCATAAGCCAGGCAAGTGTACTGCACATTCTCCATTGACATAGGTTCCATCCCTATCACATCTCTCTCCATCAAGAGCTGCATGTAAACGATTGATTTTGAGAATCGTGCTAACTTTTGTACATGGGCATTAATACATGATACTCCAGATACATCATGTATCTTGTTTAGTGATCAGGCAACATTTGCTAATCATGGCCAGGTAAACCGCAGAAACATGCACTATTGGTCTGTTGACAATCCCAGTTGGCTTCGTCAGGTGGAACGTCAGCGTCCATGGAGTTTAAAGTGTGGTGTGGGATAGTGAACCATCAGCTCATATGCCCTTTGTTCATAGAAGGAACTATGAACTCGCACAAGTATCGCAGCCTCCTGACAGACCATCTGCCACAGATGCTAGAAGACGTTCCTTTGCAGTCTATCAGGAACCTGTGGTACCAACATGATAACTGTCCAGCCCATAGTGCACGAAGTACCACAGCTTGTCTTAACGGATTGTTTCCAAATCGTTGGATTGGACGAAGAGGACCTGTACCTTGGCCGGTCCGTTCACCGGATCTGATCCCTTTAGACCTTTTTCGGTGGGGAAGGCTGAAAGACACTGTCTACAAGGATGTACCAACTACACCAGACGATATGGAACGACGTATCACTGCTGCCTGCTCTGAAATTTCCACTGAATGGTAGAACATGTGCAGCAGTCTTTCTATAGCAGACTGGAAGCGTGTATTGAAGCTGCTGGTAGTCATTTTGAACACAACCTTTGAAGCGCTATATTCTCTTTACTTGTAAGAATCCACAGAAGTATTGTAACTCCCTTTTGTTTTTCCTTAGTTTGTGCTACCACAGATTGTATAAGTGTCGGTGCGTAAAAATTTCAAAATAAGATTTCTCGTAAACCACTTGCACTAGAATCTTGCAATAAACGCCACTGAGTAATTTACTCTACCTTTATTCTGTTGATGTAACTGGGCATTGTTCCATTAAAAAAATCTGATGTGTTACACTCACATACTTTCCCTACTCTTGTACAAACTATTTTTACAAACGCTTATTCTCCATATGCTTCATGTTAATCGAGATGTTAATCTTATTGCTAATTTTCTTGTAGATGTAAGGGAAAGGGTAGACTTTAAGCGATAGTCAAATATTTTAAGAGCTGGTTGCCATGTCGAGTATTCCATTCTCTTTGCATTACTAGGACAAAAAAAGAAGAAAAAGAATAACAAATTCCCATTTGAGGAAAAGTATTAGTATTGAAAAATTTAAGGGAATAATAAGTAATATCTCGAAAATGGTTCACTCAACAAAAAAATGTATATGACGTAAATTATGTATTCTAACGCGATCTACATTTTGTGTAGTAAAATTTTGTCTATTGCTTATGGTTTACCGGTTATGCAAAAGTCGTTCACAATGAAGAATACTTTTGGAGACATTCCCAGAAAATTCGAGATATACATTTCATTTATCATGAAAGTATCTTAAATATATGATATTTTAATCAAAATCGTTAGAGCCATTTTTGAGAAAATTAAAATTTTTGAAAAATGTTCCATGTAAAGAGTAATCTGGGGTGGGGGGATTTTATTTAAAACCTTGGTTCGCATCGCTGGAAGATACTGAACCTAAATACCAAGTTTGGTGTTTATCCGACTGTTCGTTTCTGAGTTATGCTGTTCACAGACACACACACGGACATGTTTCCAAAACTGCTTTTTTGGGTTCAGGGGGCCTCAAAACATATATTTCCGGTGAAATCTCGGTATCGAATTTTTGGGTGGAATACAATACTTCCTCTACTTACTATACGTAGTAGAGAATGTAAAAATGTATGTTTGCTCAAAAAATAAACTTTCTCGTCATTATTAAAATCTGTGTATAGGCTAAATGTACGAGCCCCTGACTACTAATCAATGCTGTGAAAACTGCACATCAATAGCACTTTCCATTTCCGAAATATTTGCGATGGAAGTTTTAGATGATTCACTCTGTATATAACAAGTTCCGTTCAATTAGGACTCACTTCTCACGCAATAGCTATTATCACGGGCCGGTTTTATTGGTGATAATTCCTTAAAGAATTCGCGTTTAATTTTTTAACATGCACATTTTAGTGTTCGTAATACAACAAAATTAAAGGGGTTATGTTTTGGAACAAAAATGTAACCAAATAAGCCTGGTTCGTATAATAACCGACTTTGAAATTCATTTGGACAAAAATATTAGCTTATCTTACACAATACAAATAGTATAATTTTTTCAGTAAAATTTAATTATTAATACCATCAGCAGTTTATGCATGGTACCAGAGATGCAAGTTATTTTGAAGGGATGTTAATGTTTGGTAGGTAATATTAAATTAAATACTATTTAATGCAACTGTTTTTTCCACGACACTAAATTTCAACATACAAGTTACGAAGTTTTTATTTCATTGAAGATCCCGTTAGTACTAAATTATAATGCGAAAGGAATCATTCAAAATGTCCGCATTTGATGGTAGTCATAAGGCTTGAACAGATATCTCACAAAACCTGTGAAGCTGGTTATCTTTGGCTTTAAATGTCAACAGAGCATGCAATACATCAATTTTATTACCTACCTGATATACATTCCGTACATAATTACCAAATTAATATAACAAAAAAGGACATATTATTTTCACTCTTAAATTCAAGCAGTTGCTTAAACATAACATTTTCAAATCTAGATTAATTACGGATTTTTCAATTTTAATTATTTGCAGTATTTTTTTGAATGTGCTAGTTTTAGTGTTTATCACGGAAAAAAATACTTTCACGAGAAAACCATAAATTTGTGAAAATTCCCTAAAACAGAAGTTTAAACGTCTACGTTATTTTCAAACATATAGATACTTCTAGTCGAAGTTGTAGAACATTTTAGCGTTTATTGTCAATCAAAAAAATACCAGCTCTGTCTTCTCTTAAATACTTCTGCAGTTCTCCATTCTACTAACTACAGTATCGCTTTTTAGTTAGACCCAGTAGTTTGCGTGAAACAAATGACTATTGGCAGCATTCTCTTTTTTTCTCTCTTCCACTCTTTACGTTGGTCCTTCTGTATCGTCTATTTATTTTCCCTTTCAATTTATTTCTGTTTTCCCCCTCCGTCTTTCCGTTCAACGACATTCAATCTTTTTTCCGTAGTTTTCGGTTGTTTGTCTTCGTTCTCATCATCATCTTTATTTTTATGCGTCATTTTCCATGATGTGGAGTCACCATCAAGGAAATCAACGAGGTTAAGGAGATGAAGGAGGGAGAGTGGGGAGAATGGAATGAAGCGAGAGAAAGACAGGAAATGATTACCGGCTTAGTCCTTTCGGAACACGTAACATTCACAGATAACTCTACTTAGTGCTTTTTTAGGGAAGATGTCTGCTGACTGTTATACATTGGTGGTATTTGTTTAAAATAGAGATGAACCTCTTTACTTTTGTCTTTTATTATTCTAGTAGGTAGAGAAAGTATTATAACTATTCTACCAAAACCTCGATACACAGATTCCACAGTAAATGCATGTTTTGAGGTCGCCGAATATAATAAAAGCATTTTCTTCCAAGGATACGACATGAAGATTTTCAAGAAAATCGCCTCACCTTAGGTTCCTTTTACCTGGAAAAATTTTCGTTATTTATGATTTTTTCAAAAAATTGCTTTAACTATTTCAATCAAAATACCATACCTTTAAGTTATTTGCAGGATAAATAAAATGTATCTTGGATTTTCTACGAAGTAGAAGTCTGTGAAGCCTTTTCAGTGTAAATGACTTTTGTATAGTTGGTAAAGCCTTGGAGATAGACAACATCTTACTCCACAAAAAACGTAGAGTTCTTAAAGCACAAAATTTATATTAAATATAAGTTTTGTAGCGTTAACCGCTTCCGAGATATTTAAAATACTTACACTTTCTTCAAATGGTAAGCAAATATTCCATTTCTTCTCTTGCTCATCAAAAAAGCATGAACTTATAAAAACATCACTTTGCAACCCGCTTTTTAAAATTCTTGCTCTCTCTTTGGCCTGCTATGGGCATCCTTCTTATACCAACTCCGAAATGTGTAATGAAGGTTTATCTCGATTGAGCCAGTATTTTTTTGAACACTTAAATAATTTCAGTCTAATTATATATTATGTAAATTCAATAACAGCCCACCTTGAAGCAATATATGTATGTAATAATTTGTAAAATATATGTAACAGTCATTGCATATGCTTATATTATTGTATCCATGTGTAATAATGTTATGTGAACATATTACGTAATTTAATAATGTAGGAACTGTGAGAATAATAAGTTAAAAGTTGCTAACAATGAGGTAATCTTGAGTCAATAATGAGTAAGAAAGTTTAAAAGTACTACTTGTGATTCTTGGAGAAAGAACAATGTAATTTTAGTGACAGTTTATAAAATAGCCAATCAACAACCAGAAAAAGCTTTAATTAAATGAAGGTATTCTATTGGATTAGGAATAGCCAATCAGAGACTTGAAATACAGAAATTTACAAGTTTAGACGGTTGAAATCAATTCAGTTGCCTGCAGACAGAGTTACTAACCAGACGCACAAAGTGTCCTCAAGAAACATAATATGTATTCGTGTGAGACGAAAAGAAAATTTACGTATTAAAAAGTGTAATTAATTAATAAAAAGAATCTCACAGCTCTCTATATCAGTGAAGTGTTATTTAAATTATATCAAGTATTAATAAAAGGAGTGAAGTAAAATTATAATCTGTGCAAGCCTACATTCTCACACCCTGCCAAGATATCCATGTCTCTAAAATAAATACTGATGCAGCCGAGACAAACATAAATTTTAAATATTTAAAGAAACAGTTTAATAACAAAGTTAATATTTTTTAAACTTGGGGCAAAGGCCACCTGAAAGTACATTTGGGGCGAAGGCTACCAGAAACTGTTTACTATACGTGCGGTTGCAACTACTACAAGTTGGGCTCCCCAACAATTGAAATATAATACATCATCTTCAAACTGACTTTCCATACGTAGCAGCAACAAACCTTTCTCACGATTAACAATTAGAGTTTGTGATAATAGTTTGTATAAGAGTGAGTACAGATGGTCATTTGAATGCAAGACATCTATAATTTCCACTATTGAATCGTCAGCCTTTAAATTACATTAAGTTAACTTTATATTAGGACTATGTAAACAAACCACATTTTGTAGCAAACAGATAAAGGTCGTTAGTCTATCATCTCATTATAAACAATCTGTTATAATTATATTGTTAAAAACAGGGTATTTCAATTTTTAAGGAGGTATGAGTCCATTTTAATATTTTTAAATCCGTTTAGCCTCAGTATTAATGTGTGAGAACCAAATTATAATTATTTCAGTCCTCCATAAATTTGACAGGTGTGAACCCAGGATTCCTACCTCAAATTATTTCTCTTTGCATATCCAGGGCAAAAATAAAATAAGGAATTTCCAACTGAGAAAATGGTATAAAGATTGGAAAATTCAAACAAATAAAAAGGAATACCTCGGAAATGGGTCACTCGACAAAAAAACAAAATGTATGACATATAGAATAATGTCACATAAATTTTAACGAGATCTTCATTTTTTGTGTAGTAAAATGTTGTGTATTTCTTACCGTTTACCAGTTATGTGAAAGTCATTCAGAATGAAGAGGACTTTTGGGGACATTCCCAGAAAATTCAAGATATACGTTTCATTTGCCATGAAAATATCTTAAACATATGATATTTTAATCAAAATCGTTAGAGCCATTTTTTGAGAAAGTCAAACTTTTCGAAAAATGTTCCATGTAAAGTAGTCTGGGGTGGGGTTTTTTTCTTGAAAATCTTCGTGTCGCATCTCTGGAAGATACTAAACTCAAACAGCAAGTTTGGTATTTATCCGAGTTTTCATTTTTGGGCTATGCTGTTCACAGACACACAGGCACACACACAGGGACCCTTTTCTAAAAGTGTTTTATTATGGATTCCGGGGGCGTCAAAACAATATTTCCGGTGGAATCGGTACCGAATTTTTGGGTGGAATGCGATACCTCCCTTCTTACTCTACGTAGTAGAGAAAGTGAAAAGTTGAATAGAATAAAAGAAAATGGATATCCTTTTACTATTATTATTATTATTATTATTATTATTATTATTATTATTTACAACTTTATTTAATGTCGCATGACAGCGTAGAACTTGTAGCGAAGGATATATTTTGTTTAATAGTTTAATAAAGCATTCTCCTAGCGACCTCACATTAGCATCACTCCATCAAGATATTATATCAAACGAGCAGTAGCGGTTGCTGCATTAGAGTCAAGAGCACGTGGACACCCTACTTTTGACACCTTGCAGATTTATTGGTTGTTTTTCTTTGAACGCTATTAAACGTAACTATATGTGGTAATTTAAAATCCATAAATTAAATCTAGCGCTCCACTCCTCTAAACTCGATGAGACATGGCAACGCAGTTGTTAACACATCTTGACTTGTGCACGTTTTAAGGAGCTTCTACGCATGCGCAATTGGTATGACGTAATTACCTTATGGGTCAACTATATACGAATCGTGCACACTTGAAGAAGTGTACCAGTGCGAGAAGCTCTTCACGCACTCTTGTTTCTACACTATCACTAAATTTACGTCAATGCCACTAGGTGGTAGCACGCTACGGCAGAAGTTAGAGTCACTGTGACAGAAATAGGTAAAGTGTACAAGCGTGGAAACTTCTCCCAGTTTCTTCATACCATACATAACTATAATTTAATTTACACATTACTTCGCTTTGCCCTAACACAGTGTACTTAATAATACACACAACACACATAAAAAGAAAGCTTTTTCGTCACGTGAGTTATACATTATTCTTAGTAGTATTATTTCTGTTGTTGTTGCTCAGAGCGGCTGCAGTTGTATCATTTGTTCATAATTATAACTATTATATGACAGATGCTGTTTTACATTTTCAAGCCTGTCCGACTAAAATTTTTAACACCCAAAATATATATATATATATATATATATATATATATATATATACCCAGGAACCACTACTGCAAACGACGTATAACTGAAAAGTGTAAGAAAGAATGGCTGATATTAAACACTAAACGTCACTATCCTCTGCTCCACAATTATCTACAAACATATCTGGACACTCTGACGAAGAAACATGTGGTAATTTCTTGGTTTAGAACGGTCATTTTAAACTAACTCATTCTTATTTATTTACTCATGAACCACCCTTGCTCTGTACCAATTGCAGGATATCATTTACTGTAAAACATATTCTACTGGATGGCATTTGTACATCAAATGGAGACAAGAATCTGGAATTATGGATCTACCCAACACTCTAAATAACCTTGTAATGGCTACAAACCTACTGTATTATTTACACAGTACAAGCTTATAATAAGAAATTGTAATGAAACTACAAATCAAAAGCAGCTGATTCTATAAAGATAAAGGTACATATCAAGGGGCCCCCAAAACCTGCGCAGAGCACCACAAGTAGACGAGTCGGCCCTTTATACTTCCAACGTGACCTCTGGGAGGGAAGGATGAAGGGAGAGACCCGAAGGGCGACCAGATCCGGATGGCGACGGGCACAAGCATGGACAGGTTCCCTAACGTTTCTAGGTAGAACGCATCCAACGCCGCACGGTCTCAACGCTGAGGAGAGACCTAACTGAACGGTACCGCAGCAACCTTTAACAGAGCGCAAGCCACCGCTCAGCCGCAACCCGCTGAGCGTCATCTTGTGCTACAACCGCAAACAGATGACAAGGAACATGGTGGGTAACAGGAAATGAGGGAAAGGAGAGTCGTGGTAAAAGATGTACTACCTGAGCATTCGCCTGGCATCCCGGGGAAACCACGAAAACCCCACGGCAAGAGAGGGCGGTCGCCGGGCATCGATCCCGGGACCTCCCGAATGCGGGCCACGGACACAACCGCCTGAGTGATCCCTCTTGGTAGCTAATTCTATTATCATGCATTTATAATATATACTTATGATGCACTACATTGCAATTATGTTACTATGTTATTCTCAAATGGTTATGGTGTCGGTAAGACTTCATTGTTAACGCGACCTAAAATAATTCAATAAAAGTTATTTAAACTCTGTTTATATATTGTCCAATTGGACAATAAACATAACTTAAAAATTTATATAAAAAAGACAAAAGTATTGGCACACCAAGGAAAATACCCAATAAGAGCAAAAATGCATATCGGAGATAACGTCCTGGAACAAGTCGTAAATTTTAATTACTTGGGTTGTGATGCAAGTTTCGGTGTCGAAAGAGATATAGAAAATAAGATAAATAAATATCAACAAATGTGTTAAAGCTGAAGCAGTATCTTTTGAGTAGTAAAATAAAAATTAAGATCATAGGGAGAATAAATATCAGTAACAGTGAGGATAGTGTAAAATAAAACTGGCAAGCAAATGTTACTGTAAGTTGAAATAAGGGTTGAGAGGCAGTGCCTTCAGCGGCCGGAAACGGGTGGTTGTTCCCTCTATTGTTAAGCGTCCCGTTAGATTGCTGGGAACGCAGGCTAGTAGAAAAGGGTCAATGTTCGCCAAAAGCCATATAGCCTTAGGCCTCCAATGAAAGAAGCTAGGAATCAGATGATAATGGAATGGGGAGATATAGAACGTTTTAAACAGAGAAACAGAAAATTTTAGTATACACAGTTGACTGTGGGAGTTCCGTAGAGATGGGTGTCAGGAGAGTTTAGAATACACACTTGGTCGTGAGATTTGAGAATGAACACTTCGTCGTGAGATTTTGGAAGACACACTTAGTTGTAGTAAGTCTGGGGAGATGCTTGTCAGAAAAGTTTAGAAGGCAGCGGATAGGCGCGATGATAAAAAGTGTAACAAATAGGAAAAGCGCGTGTGTGTGTCGAAGAAATAGCAGGAATCAAATGTTAAAACGGTGACGGTAAATAAACGAGCAGAAAAGCCAACAGTCGTGTTCACCACTAACCCGAGATCCAAGATCCATGCAAAGAACCCTGAGCTAGTACCGAACCCGGGACCTTTCCTAAAAATCCTGTACCGTAAAACAACCAGAAGTTCTGCTGCAAATTGCCGCCCTTAACGTGGCGCCAGAAGAAATACCATCACAAAGCATAACAAGAACTCTACAAAATAAAACAAGTAAGGAAACAAAATGTATGGCAGTGAAATGTGCATAATAAAAGAAAAGGACAAAAGTAAAATTCAGACAGCGAAAATGAGATTTTTATGCAGAACTAAATGATGCACTAGACTAGACTTAATACGAAATGAAACAATCAGAGAAGAACTGAATATTTGTAAATTATACGATGAAATTGAAGAAAATAAACATAATTGGAATGAACAGAATGAGCAGAAAGTGAAGAATGGGAAGTTGGGACAGCTGGAGTACCTAATCCTTAAATGAAGAAGAAATTTATTTAAACGTATAATAAAGTGACTAGGGACTAACCTGTATTATTTTCGTTTAAACATTCAATAAAAGATAAAGAAAACACTAGTCGACA
Source organism: Deroplatys truncata (assembly GCA_030765065.1). Classification (NCBI taxonomy): domain Eukaryota; kingdom Metazoa; phylum Arthropoda; class Insecta; order Mantodea; family Mantidae; genus Deroplatys; species Deroplatys truncata. Next base: position 50,886,388 of record CM060985.1, read on the forward strand.
CTGTTCATTAATCCAGAGACTACAACTGCCTGCAAGGACAGCCACCGCGCATCTTCAAGGCTTGGCTGCAACCTATTAACTAGCATACATTTTGATTTATCAAACACAAAATAGCTTAACTGTGGCTGTATCAGACACATTAGGAAGAAAGCGAAAGACACACACCTATTATGTAAGCAATTAGGCTTTTCTTGTTGTAGTTTAAGTCCTTTAACCGTGGAGACGGTGAACGACTGAAATGGGTGAAGTGATGCTCAAATGATCCGGGTTTACAGAGCTTAAAGATACCACGAAAAAAACCTTATCCAAGCAACTCATCCTAACCGAGATATGAACTTAGGACCTATTGTATGCAATGCAGATACGCAGGCCCACACCAAGGAGGTGGGCTGCAATCGTTACGTGTTTTAATTATAGTGTCATGTAAAATACACAGAACTGTTTCTGTGAAATAAATGCTCAAATACCAAAATAGTACTTGGGCGGATCGAAAAGTAACGCACAATAGTTTTTTCTGCCTTGGTATTGCAGCTGGAATGTTCCAATTAAACACAGATATAGATTGAATTTTTCACTACAGAGGGTATTTTTTGTTTCATGTGCAGCTCTAGCGAGAGAAGTGTGAACTACGCAACAAATATGGCGCGCATGTTACTGTTGTTCACGTGTAAAGAGCAGAGAGGTGTGGTGTAATATTTGTGGGCCAAAGGGCATAAACTAAGTGATATTCTCAGGGACATGCGTGGCGTGTATGGGGATGATTGTATGGGCCGTAGCAATGTCTCCAGGTGGTGTGCATTCTTCCTAGAGGGTCGAGTGAACCTTAGTGATTCGCCACGCTCCGGGAGCCGGTAACAGCTGCAACCCCGCAGAATGTCAGAGGCATTGAGGCGGCAACTGCGAACCTTATCGCAACAGTTCAATATTTCCTATGGTTCAGTGTACGATATTGTTCATGACACGTTGAAATTTCGTAAAATTAATGCTCGCTAGGTGCCTAAGAACCTGACAGACAACCACAAGGGCCAGCGAATGATGAAGAGCTTAGATCATCCAACGCTTGTATCCCTTCATGCAGAAGGGCATGACTTTCTGAAAGGAATCGTCACTGGTGATGAGTCGTGGGCATACAACTACACACCCGAAACCAAGCAGGCAAGTATAGAGTGGGAACATGCAGGTTCCCCAGTGAAGAAAGTATTCAAAGTGACTCAATCTGTTAGGAAAATTCTTATAACTGTGTTCTGGGATATGCATGGTATTGTATTAGTAGACTTTGCTGAATACGGGACCACTGTGAATGCTGCAGCCTACATGAAAACTTTTGTGAAGTTGCTGTCGTGCCCTTCGTGACAAACGCCACAACATGATTACTGACCATGTCAAAATTCTTCATGACAATGCTCGCCCCCATGTTGCTGCTGCTGTTCGTCAGAAGATTACCAAGCTTGGTTGGGAGGTGCTCCAGCATCCACCATACAGTCCGGATCTTGCACCGTCGGACTTTCATCTGCTTGGTGCCATGTAGAAATTCCTGGCCGGCCAATGCTTTGCGACAGATACGGAAGTGAAAACCAGCAGTCCGCAGATGGCTATACTCCAAGGAAACGGACTTCTACGAACAGGGCATATTGAAACAGGTATCACGATGGGAGAAATGGTGACTATGTCGAAAAGTAGGTAAAAGATGTAAGTTCATTAGTGATTTTTGTTGTTGTTTTAACTATTAAACTTTTTTGTAAAAAAATTTTGTGCGTTACTTTTCGATCCGCCCTCGTGTTATAGTTTTTCCAGTAAATGGTGCTTTCAGTGGTGTTCGAAGGTGATTTTCACTTTTTCTCCAGTAAATAACCAAAAATGTTACTCAGAATCCTTTTTTTTCTCTCCCCATAATATTTTCTAGAAAATAAGATCATAATTTAACGTGTTTTTCTTTTGTATCACAGATTTATATCTATATAAAATGACTGGTGAATAAATAGGAGCTTCAAGTTGGTATTATGTGCCGGTATCTTTAAAGAAGTGTAAAAACAGTGCACCTTTCTCCTCTTGTTTTTGAAGCAACATATATATCATATTCTTGCGTATCAAGGCTCATTTCCCTGCGGATATTTACCATCCCTTATCCACCCTTCCAATTTTCTCTCTGCTTACTATCTAAATGACAATCATAAATAGAAACCACGAGGCGCAGAAACTTGCGAAGCATTTCAATAATGAAGTTGGTAACGTTGCCAGAAAATGATTGGTAATAAAAACAGAAAGAACTCCACTACTCCTATCGCCGCTGAGTGATGGATATGCAAAGTGGCGATTTATCAGAAGTGGAATACACTAGCGCTCCTATCGGCAGAGATATGTAAATACCCCTCTCGTCTGGGTTTATCTTTCGCACGTCATCACCAAGACGAAGAGGGTTATAGCCCTTTCCAAAGATAACAGTTCTATGACGTAACTTGCAAAATGGAGAGAACAAACCTAACTAATTCTATTCAAAAACGAACATATTATTTTTTCAATAATATGAAACCTACTTTGTGAACTAATATATCACATTAACACTTTTTACATTTTTGGAGGGGAACATAGTGCAAAAATCTCAACATTTACAAATTTAAGGTTTATTTTTATTGTTTACTTTTATTTTCGTTTATTATTTTACTTTATCTACTATTACTTTACTTTATCTATTACAGGGAGAGCCAAAAGACTACGAACCGGCTGCACGGTGTTTTTCCTGTTCGCGTCCGCAGCGCTCGTTGCCGTCTGCCGCTTTCATAGAAAGGCGCGGATGAAAACATACATCTTTAAAACTACTTTTACAGGCTTTAGTTAACAATTGTATGAAAGTGTATTTGAGGGCAGAATTATTAGTAGAGATTTGTGGCCCCCTTGGTCCCTTGGTCCCCCGATCTAACCCTCTGCGATTTCTATCTCTGGGGTAACTTAAAACATAAAGTGTACAAGACAAACCCACACACCCTGGAAGAATTAAAACAAAATATCCACCAGGAAATTGCCAGCATTTCTCAACGTGAACTACGTCGAGTGGTGGATAGTTTGCTAAAGAGGTGCCAGAAATGTATGGACAACGAAGGTGGCCAGTTTCAGCATTTCCTTTCATAAAATTGGTAAGGAAAGCCTTTAAAAGTAGTTTTAAAAATGTTCTATGGTTTCATCCGCGCCTTTCTATGATAGAGGCAGACGGCATAGAGCGCCGAGGACGCGGACAGGAAAAACATCGCGCAGACGGTTCGTATTTTTTTGTCTCACTGTACTAACCTATAAGAAGCAGAGAAAATATTGCATACCTCCCAAAATTCTATATCGCGATTTCACCGGAAATACACTTTTTAGGCTCCGTGAAACAAAACCATAAAATAGAAAAAGGTCCGTGTGTGTGTGTGTTTTTGTGTCTGTCTATGAAAAGCATAACTCAAAAACGAAAGGTCGATGGATTTGAACTTGGTATTTAAATTTTGTTTCATTTAACTTTTCCCGTATCTCTTAAATGTCACGTGCACTAGTCAACCCTCATTGGCTGCTGTAGTGGAATAAATTGTTATGCGATACAAAATAGTTCATTATTTAACATGATTATTTATCTTAATATACTCGAAGATAATTATAAAATTTACATTTTCATAACCATATGAATTCAATATATTACGTAACAGAGTTAATGTATGTAGAATGCATGTAAATTCTTATCAACAAATGGGTAGCAAGATCCTTCAGTTTAAACTGCCTCTCAGGATGTTGAAAGTGCATCTATCATGTCATAATGTTCATATGGCTTTTATTGCCTATCCTTACATTGGCCAGGGCTTGTTTGTCACCGTTCGAAGGTTTGCATTAGCCAGTCAGGGAAAAGGAGAAGGAAACACAGCGCAGAAGAATACATGTCAGCGCGGCACGGTTATAAGAAACAGGGTTTAAGTCCAGTGCATGGCACGAAGGTTTTCATGAACATCCCTACACCCTAAACTACATGGGTTAAAAATCGATATTCGTGATTTTCTAAAAAAAAAATAGCTATAACTGTTTTGATTAAAATGCCATATGCTTAAGATATTTGCATGGAAAGCAAATGCACATCTTGAATCTTCTGCGAATGAAGTTCCATTCATTCTGAATGTTTTTGTATAACTGGTAAACCGTAACTACAGACAAAATCTTACCACACAAAAAATGTCGATCTTGTTAATGCATACAATTTGTCAATCCTTCTTTGTGTGTGTGTGTGTGTGTGTGTGTGTGTGTGTGTGTGTGTGTGTGTGTGTGTGTGTGTGTGTGTGGGGAGGTGGAGGCTTTAACCAATTAAGAAATATTCTTTGTTATTGATTTCAATTTTCAAATACAGGGTTATTCAAAAGAAGGAACAGACTTTAAATATTTATTTCTATTGAGGGACAATGGATGGCGACATATGCGATACATCATTGAATAGAGAAAAGTTCAAAATTTTATTTTATGTGTTCAAAATGAGCATCATTAATTATGTAAGGACGACCAGTGTTTTTTCGTTTGTATACGCAACCAACTTCTACCAATTTATTGTATCAATTGTAATTTTTTTAAGACGAGGCGGCTCGTTGTTGAACTTACAACGAAATGCACGCTGCAATGAAACAATGGATTCACTCTTTGCATAACGCAGCACACATGAACGACTTTTCCTGTGGCGTCGCCATTTTCTCGTAAACAAACACGGCCCCGCTGTAGGCACTGAATGGAACTAATAGGTAGGACTTAAAACTTTGAACTTGTCTCTATTCAATGATGTGTCATATGTGTTACTATCTATTGTCGTTCGTTAAAAGTAAATATTTAAAATCTGTTCCTTCTTTTTGAATAACCCTGTACTTCATACATTTTTCAATTGCAAAACGCTATTTTTTGTTTTAATTTCCTTTATTTATGCTTTGTTAGACAAAGACATGAAATTTCAAAACCATTACTAGCCGACGCGCTTTTTAAAAATCAGATTAGACATAGAAATTATCAGGAGTGGCATTCTGTGGGAAAGCGACGGAGGGAGTCCAGACGACATTGCGAATCACCTTTTGGTCACGCCTAGTATATGATGTCTAATCTGATAATGGGGAAGACAAACATCGTCGACATTATATTGGTCTATAAGTTAGCTTCAAATGCCAGTAAGGTTGGCTTTAAGCAAAGTGCTTTTCCTTCACACTGAACTTCTCTCCTGATGTTTTCTATTAGTTCTTACAATGTATGGGGTTTGTTGCATACACTTTATTTTTCATATGATCATCACAGTCGGGTAAATTTCTGTAATTAGAGTTTACGAAATGATAGAGTAATTGACCCAGGCTTAATATTCTTCTCTAACGAATCATGGTTCAATGTATATGACTAGTATATGAGTATCGTAAAGTAACAGATATTGGAGTACAGAGAAACCCGGTTTCACACACGAGATTCCCTTGCACGACGCGAAAATGTTATGCAGTAAATCACACAGAATAATAGGACCTATATTTTTTTTAAAAAAAAAAAAAGCAATAAATAAATGCAGAGAGGTACAGGAATGACTTACACCATTTTCGAACTGCTGACCGGCGTTGAATGTCAGTATGGATTTTTCCAATAAAACCTTGCAACTGCGTAGACAGCTGGTGAGCCATTAGATTTAATTCAGGATTTTTTTAAATATGGTAATTAGTAAATAATTGTGGCCTTCAGGATTCCCATATTTTAAGTGTATAAGATTTTAACTTGAAAAATAAGGTGTAACAAACTAATATATTGAAAGAAAACAGGCGACAAATTCAGTCAGGTTTGGATATTAAACTCTCCAGTGTGAACGAAAATTTCCTGAGAGAATGCCAGAAATATGCGGATATAGAAGAACAGCATTTCCAGCATCTCCTATGATAATTATGTGAGTAGGGTATATAGAGGAATTCTGGCGCAGTTTTTGCGTTTATATGGGAAAGGATAGGGAAAACGGGGGTATATGCGGTGGTTCACGGAGGAAAATGCGTTTATATGGAGAAGATAGGGACTACGAGGATCGATGCTAGGCTAGATAGAGGTTGAAGGAATGAGGATGTGCTTTATATGAGAGATACGTGGAATACGAGGAGAAGTGTAGGACTAGATAGGGGTTGAGATATGGAATATGCATTTATATGGGAAAGATAGGGAAAACGTGAACAGAGGCTAGGATAGACAGATGCTGAAGCAGGGGGAATATGAACATATTTACAGGAGAGATAGGGGATACGTGGAGAGGTACTAGACTATTCAGGGTTTGAAGGGTAGAGTAGGACTTTTTATATGAAGAGACGAGGAAAACAAGGGTATATGCTAGGTTGAGAGAACCTTCAAGGAGGAAAAAATGCGTTTATATGGGAGAGATAGGGAAAACGAGGAGAGTTCTGAGGTAGAGCAGGGACTGAAGGAGGGAGAGATATGCTTTATACGTCAGAGATAGGGCATGCGAGGGGAGGTGCTAGTGCAGACAGAGGTTAAGGAGTATGGTATACGTTTATATGAGGAATATATGGAAAACGGGGACAGGCGGTATGATAGACAGAAGCTGGACCACTTTTACGTTTATAGGGGAAAGGATAGGGAAAACGAGGGTAGATGCGACAGTTCAAGGAGGAAAATGCGTCTTATATGAGAGAGGTAGGGGAATATGAGGAGAGGTGCTAGTCTAGACATGTGTCGAGGAGCAGAGTATACGTTTATATGGGAGAAATATGGAAAACGGGAGAGATACAAGGATAAACAGAGGTTGAAGGAGGAGGAATGTAGGTTTATACGGCAATATAGAGAGTAATTAAATTATAAAACATTTCTCATCCAACGTTACAACACTTTTATATACTTTTTCTAAACCTTACAAACTTTATATATGTTAAACTAGGGCGCGAAACGGAGAGGGACAAACTGTATATCGGTTTACAGTGAAGTATACGTCCTAACCTATGCCCACCTTGTATGTTCGACATCTTCTCATTGTCTATTCATTCCTAACATAATCACGTAACAAGACGTAACCAACAAACGTAACCACGTAACAAGACGTAGCACAACGTAACATAACGGCATGACAAGACGTCGCACTAAGTAACATAAGCACGTATCCTCATAACATCACGTGAACATCACGTAACCAGAAACGTTACACGATGTAACAACACGTAGCAACTATGTAACCATGTAACAAAACGTAAGAACAACACGTAACCAGCCCATTGCTAAAGCGATCTAAACTAATTCATCCTTCATAACTTAAACAATAAGTACGAGAACCTAGCCTAGATTAACCCGATCAATCCTAAACGTTCCTCTCATCATCCATTCTAGTCAGGCATCGACTAACCTAATCTGTCTAACCGAAGATAACCTCAATATTTTATTCAGGTTTTATTATTCGAGAGTTTTAATTGAAAAGTTTACGTCAACATACCTTTATTTTAGTTCCTTGTAGGCGTCTCTCCCCTTTTTATCTAGGCTTGAGACTAGCACTAGGATTGCTCCTAATGGCAGGGTTACCACCTTCCCTTCCATCTTCTTTCTTCATCGGTCGTCAGCTAGCTGCATATACAGCACACGGATAACCTTCATTTTTTTAAGATTGTAGGCTCACGAGAAAATCTTCATATTCGTCTTAAATTCTCTTATGCACTACTTGTAATGCTGTAATGTCCATAGGCGTATGTCGTTATTCCGTCCTCAGCAATAATTCTTTTATCGTCGTATGGTGTCAATGTAATTTTATTCACTTGTACTGTGGCAAGAGCATGCTGTCGCGACAGGATCAGATTCATGGGCGTTCTGATAATTTCTCTGGTTTTAAGGCAGTCAGTATAGCTCTCGAACGTGACGTACTGCTTAATAGCACTACGTTTTATGCCTTTAATCTTTTTTATCATTGAACCGTCGATATCTAGGGCATACATTTTAGGTCGTAGCCCTACAAAGCGTTGAATGATTTTACCATTAGCCTCATCTTTAAATTTCCCAAGTACCTTCTTGTTTAGAGGTGAATAGCATATATGGCTTGTAGGATAATCAGCAGTATCTAGGTGCTCAAGAAAACGTAGCTTATCCTGGTACACATCTTCAGTTGTAATACGATGAATGAACGAATCAGTGTCCATATACATAAGCTTCAGGTTTTCAGCTCCATAATACGGTAGCAACACATCATAGTGATACCGGTACATTAATGTCTTGGAGATATCCAACACACTCATACCGATGTATATAGGCTTGTTGAAGACGATCTGTCGGGAGGCCATATGTACAGCAGCTAGATTAGAAGCATATATAGTCCTGTCGATAAACGTTGGCTTTGCAATTAACTTTTCCAGAGTCTTCTCATTTGTCACCAGCCGTATATCCATACGATTACGCAGGTTCTCCATAGTTTTTCCGAACATAGCATTGTTGAACAATTTGTAGAGATCCTTCTCAAAATCATTTGAGGCCTGTTGTCGTAGTCTGTTGTTAAATTCCACATACGGTTTTAACCACTGAGACTGTCGGAATTGTAGCACACGATGGATTTTTGTTAGTCGTAGTCCATGACTAAGAGCTTGCTTCAAAGCCTTGTAATGCACTACATACTTCTTTCGAGGTCCTAGATGAGGTATCAGTTTCTTTGTAGATGATTCCAATGGTTTCATACACTCTGGCAGGAAAGGTAGATCGTTGTGTAGATCGTGAAGTTCAGCAGGATACTCGATGTCGACTTCTAATATGTAGCCGTAAGGATCATCTTCTTGTAGTCTTTCTAAGTTGATTTCTTCAGGTGATACCCACTCAAATCCACCATAAGGGAGAGCGTGACACATTGCCCACCCATATTGGTTATTGGCGTCCTCATAGGTAATAAATTGGGTTGGTCTCGACGGATCAAACTTCTCCATGTAGGTGTTATTAGCCTCTGCATAGCGGTGGGAAACTTGGCATAAACCTCCTCTTATACCTGATTCCACCATGAGTAATTGATCATAATCCTGTAACAGTTCCAGCTTAATTCCAGTATACAGTAACATGGCGTCCCATGTAAGACCTGGAGAGGTAAAATAATGTGCAGGATCAACTTTGTGTGTTTTGAGTGTTTGCTCCCTAAACGTCTCAAAGACATCAGCTAGGAGAAGTACATCCGAAGTTAAGTAGAGATCGCTGTACTCTCCCAGGTTTCTCACATTAAACAGCTCCCATACATTTTTAGCATGATCGTAGTCAGCATCACTAATTTCTTCTTCATTTAATCTATTGTAGAAGGAGTCCTTAGGAGGTAAGCAGGTTTCGTTCAGGACATCCCATGACGTAACAAAATCATAGGGAAATACACCCTTACGGGTCATCAACTTCAATTTGTCTTCTCCAAAGTACTTTAGCGTTTCAGGATACGAGGTTAGATTTTTTACCAACTTATCCAAGCTTGTACTGAGGAATCGGAAGCTATCCACAAATCGAAGCTTTATATCTCCTACATACTTGGTGAATGATATATAGCTTTCTTCAGAGCTAGGAATTACTTCCACACGTTCACTTGTACAACCCAGCTCCTTAACAATGAAGTGTGAGTCATATCCACTGAGGTTGTGCATGAAGACAGGGATATATTTAGGTGTTTTACAGGCTAAATTACATTCATTATGAAGACTTCCACGATATTCACCGCTGATGTGATCATGGTCGCGTACTTTATAGTTCTCTTCTGTAAAGGGTTTTCCACACAAGTAGCATACTGTAGAGGCGCTGAAATCCAACTGCTCTTGATCCGTAAGTTTCAGAGGCTTAGCAGATTTGTATATGTCCTCAATCATTTTTGCAAGAGATGTCAGGTACAGCATAAACTTCTGAGCAGCATCAGCACCACGATACACATAGGGTTGCTTAGGAAGACCAGTTTCGAGATGTTCAACACCAGATGTAGGCTTCACGTAAACACAGAAGCTCATTGGTGTGTGCTCTTGATAAGGGGTTGTATAGGAAGTTTCAGGATTGGGTATACACGTATGGCATGGAGTGAGAATACTCTCAAAATCTGCATAGATGACATAAGGTACTTTCAGCATCCTCTCAACATTTTTAAACTGTACGATTGATTTGTCCTTTGTAGGCATAACTACCCTCGCAACACCATGTTGGTTACAGATTGATGTATGTTCCTGCAGTTTTTCCTGTCCACTTAGTCCATATCGATTATCAAAATGTGTAAAGCAGCGCTTGCAGGTATAAACACGTTCATTACATTTAGTTTTCTGGCGTCGAACGAGCTTCTCAAAATTCTTTATATACACGTAGTGATGTTTTCCACTACTGTCATTCAATAGTAGGAGGTCGCGATGTTCAGGTAGTTCAATGTCAACAACCTTTATCGGATACACTTCATGCTTCTCATCCAGCCCGAAAACGTTAATAGACATCTTGTTAAGCTTCTCAAATTTAGGTATTTGAGAAAGTGGAGTAGGGTAAGAAACACAGCTGAAGTCGTACTTATCTTGAAGTTTCTTATATTTGCTCACCCGTTGTGCATCCTTCTCGACGAATTTGGCCAATACAGAGTACATGAAACATAGCTCATCAGTTAAATTCTGGATGTTAATGCAGGCTTTTCTTGCTTCAACAGAGGGGGGTAGGGGTATGTAGCTACTTCCTCGCAACGGGTTGTACTTGTTAATACGAAGGCGTACCCCTTCCACAGTAAGCAAGGCCCAGCTGCTACCCTTAAGCTGAGACTCATCCATTTCAGTAACCAATTTCTTGAATTTCACTTCCAGCATAGAGTCCAGATCAGTTTCTAGGAAAACAGCTTGATTTCTGGTTTTAAATGTCTTGTCACAGGTTTCACCAATACTGTTAACAAATCGACACTCAGCCAGCAGATTAATTTTCAAACTCTTGTGAATACCAAGCTCTTTATACACAGCCTGGATTATCCGCTGTTTTGCTTCATGCAGGTACATATTCAGGTCCTTAGTCGATTCACATCGTATAAAATACGATTTCAAGCGTCCATGGAATGAAGTTTCATATTCTTTCATGTCACACTCCTCCATTGCAGATAACAACTCTTGCTTTGACGGTTCTAATCTACGTTTCTTCTCAGGTCTGTTTATTTCACACGCATCTTCGTGTCGACGACCCTTATAACTGTCTTTGAAGGCTACGTTACAATATTTACACTTGAAGAGTTTTTTACAACGTAGCTCATGTCGTCTTTTATCATATCCACGGAGGAACTTCTTACAGCATTTACCACAAGAATATCCAGTAGCGCTTGGAATAATATCCTTATACGCTGAGTTATTCATCTTTATTCTTGATGTAATAACGTATTAATCACTGATCAATGAAATGTAGACCTTTTCACCTTGATACCACTTTAGAAAGCTGATTATTCTTGGAGAGAACACGATGTTAACACCTCAGAAATGATCAACAGAATGAATTTCAATGCCATAGATCACCGTATTTATAGAGGAAGCACGAACCTTTATGCCTCAATTATATATCGTATTAACCCTTCTTCAAGGAAATGTACTCTTATTCACATTGATAACACTTTAGATTATTTTCTGAGAGAACAGCGATGTTAACACCTCAGAGATGATCAACAGAATGAATTTCAATACTCAAGTTCGCTCTATTTATAGAGAAAGCACGAACCTTTTAATCAATTATATCCTGATTATTAATACTAAAAACGGTGATGAAGCGTGTAAGCTCTTATATATTTCAATTCGTGTTACACTGATGTTCGAGCGTCTCCGTATAGCTTCGTATGTTTAGAGAGAAAGTGTAAAGTATTGTGAAGATGTTATGTATTGTTCGGCTATAATCGTACAGATTCGGAGAGCTTGACTGATGAAGGTGATGAACGATCCGTCAACCGAGCAGGAGGCAAGCAGTCCCTTCGCGCAACGAAACCTAGATGCAAAAGAAAGAAAATCGTGTTAGATGAGAAACCACCCAGACATTCGCCTGCAGACCATGGAAAACCATGAAAAAATATGTCAGAGTGAGCGTCCAACGGAACTCGAACCAGGGACTCTAAAAAGCACACGTGAAAGGTACAGATTATATAGAATGAAAGGAAATCGCTGACGATGAGAAACCACTCCAGCATTCGCCTGCAGACCAGGGAAAACCTAAAAAATATGATGTCAGAGTGATCGACCAACAGGGAAATCAAACAAAAGACCTTAGAAACATATAGGTTAAGATGTAAATCAAAATAAAAAGGTAATAAAATCGTGCTAGATGAGAAACCACCCAGACATTCGCCTACAGACCAGGCAAAACCATGAAAAAATATGTCAGAGTAAACAACCAACGACAATCGAACGAGGGAAACCATCAGATTACTCTAGAAGCAAAAAAAAGTTGCAAAAGAAAGAAAATCGTGTTAGATGAGAAACCACCCAGACATTCGCCTGCAGACCATGGAAAACCATGAAAAAATATGTCAGAGTGAGCGTCCAACGGAACTCGAACCAGGGACTCTAAAAAGCACACGTGAAAGGTACAGATTATATAGAATGAAAGGAAATCGCTGACGATGAGAAACCACTCCAGCATTCGCCTGCAGACCAGGGAAAACCCTAAAAAATATGATGTCAGAGTGATCAACCAACAGGGAAATCAAACAAAAGACCTTAGAAACATATAGGTTAAGATGTAAATCAAAATAAAAAGGTAATAAAATCGTGCTAGATGAGAAACCACCCAAACATTCGCCTACAGACCAGGCAAAACCATGAAAAATATGTCAGAGTAAACAACCAACGACAATCGAACGAGGGATACCATCAGATTACTCTAGAAGCAAAAAAAAAGTTGCAAAAGAAAGAAAATCGTGTTAGATGAGAACCCACTCAGGCATTCGCCTGCAGACCAGGGGAAACCATGAAAAAAATCAAAGGGACACCTCGTTAATAAAACCAAATTCGATCCTTCACGATCCGGGAATACGTATGATAAATTTAAAAGTCTGTGTAACGAAACTAATACAAATGCCGTCGATGAGCGGTTCTCTGCATTTTTTAAATTAATTACCTACCAATAAAAGCAAATGGAATATTTCCAAATGATGCTCTGCTCCCGTGGGAGAGCATGTGTAGTCTGGCCTTCGAACCAGTTATTCTTTTCGTGTGTGAATCTTTTTGGTGAAAAAGGAAACTGAAGGACGTTTAAAGGGAGGGGCCGTTTCCAATTTATCACCAAGTTTCACATTTTGATTAAAATACCACATATTTTATATATAAATTTCGTATAACGTAGTACACAATGGTATAGAACGTTTTTAAAAACACAATTCATTTGAAATAACGTCTTTTTTCTGTGGCATTGGCCATTTCCTATATATAAGATTGTTGTAGTCGTTTATAACGCTCCCAATATTATGGCCTATGACCTTTAGGGGATATCTCATTCTACTAAGCTATGATTGAACCCATTTCTGAGGTGGAGGCACCCAGCGTTGCGTCCGAGGGAGGGTGATGATGAGGATGGCGGTGGAACGAGAGGACCTACAGCTTTTACCATGGACACCGAACCACGTTAGGCCTTGGTGACACTTCACACGAGCAAGTCGGTGGTGAAGGTGTGGATAGGACCGCCAGAGCCTGGATTCGAAAGCCGGACCCTCAGTACGAGAGCGGGAAACGAAACCGCTGAACTATATAACACTGTTGTTTTAAACATCTGACAAATGACTCGGTTTCTTCCATTCCCTTGTACCTATTCTCACGCGTGGTGTATAGATTGTCTCAGTAAGCATTCGTGACTATTACAATTATCGCCAAGTATTATTTTACAAAAAGATTGGCTTATTCTCTTAGTAAACATAGGACGAAATCGTTTTTAAACGACTCTCCATTCGAGAGATATTGTTTGATTATTCCAGCAGAGAGAGAGAGAGAGAGAGAGGGAGAGAGAGAGAGAGAGAGATCGAGCCATATTTGTTTAAAAGCTTTTTTTTCATTCACAGGAAATCTTCGAGAAAATTCGAGGAATTATTCAGTTGGACACCATTGCTAAAATAGTTTGTACACCCTTTGAAGAATGTTTACCTGACTGGCGGAGTCTCGGAAATACCTCTCTCGACAGGCTGTCGCCTGTACAGCTTCTTGGACATTTATACATTAGGAAGGCTATTATGCTTTAAAATGGGATAGCTATGTTTTAAGCTTTCCACAACAAATGTTTTCCTGATAATTAATATAATTCTACATGAAGAATATTAATGATTACGTTTCAATTAAACGTATACTGTATAGATTCTGTACTTAAGCATTCGATTGTATCTTTGTCATTATTTAAATACTCGATTACGAGAATTGCTAGCATATCAAAAATTGTAGAAGTTTTTCCACCCTTATTTAATTAAATTCATGTATATACTCTATTATTTAGTGATTTTTTCAATAATTTCTCTCATGTCCATCATTCGTCAAAAAATCAGTGTACAATACGCATTTTTATACGTTTTAATGTTCGTTTATTTTTAAAACCGCTACATTTGCCCGTAATTACGAGCAATTAGATTTCAGATTTACTCAGATGTGTAGCTTGTAGAATAGAAATGTTTTAATAAATGTATTCTATTTTTAGACGAAAAACAACGATCTGCTTCTGACTGTGTATAATTATAATCAAGACCGATTTGTATTTAGTATAAAGTTTGTTTATTTTCATTTTTAAGACTTCCTTTGTTAAAGATATCTTGCAATCTATTTTTAAATTTCTTTTAAAACCAGAGCGAACATTATCAAATATAACGCCTGCCTTCACGTGTCGGGAAGCTAACATGGCCGCAGTCATCTTTTAGTAGCTTGCCTTTCATGTAGGCCTCGGGCGGAGGCGAGCACCTGGCGGGGAGGAGAAGCCTTGCGAAAGGCGGCTGAGGGGTGGCACCTGGAGGGAGAAAGACCGGCATCACGACTCGCTGAGAGTCCAGCCCTCAGTACGGTCCTGCATGCCGTAAGGTCCGGTCCTATTCGTAGCAGCATGCTATACCACCGCAGCTCGCGCCAGCGTCTTACGTAATCTAGTTTTTTACGCTCACTATACCATTTAAATATACATTCATCTAAGAGATATAATATTCGTCAGGATGACAGATGTCCAAATATACATAACAAAGAAATTAGTTACTGATATAAATGTAATATCGCACGTTCACCATTTTATTTTATTCGGGGGATGAAATTTGTATTCATGTCACGGGATTCAATCCTAGTCCTCCAACCCTACTTGGAACGACAATCAATAACGAGCTACAATCCAAGGATATAATCGATAATAATACAAATATTTTGATAAAGAATATCAAATGTAGATCTCTATAAACGTATGTATTTCCCCTCACTTCCCCTCTTCCCCCACCAGACAGTAGAAATATAATGGCGTTTCTGAAAAACAGAGTGATGCAACCACTGATAAGGTCCTTTCTTCTATGCCGCCGACTCCCACCCCCGCTTTTTGCTATTCCGACACCGCCATTTACGATGAGAACAATAATGCATTGTCCTGTGTCTCTGATTTGCGGTGAAAGAATAGCATACGTGAAAACAGTTAACCTTTGTGGTTCCCCCCTAAAAGCTACTGGAGCATGATACCCCTCCTCTCTGCTCTACTCCAACGCAGGCTTAGACGATTTGAACAATACCCCATTGTTCTCCAATACCGAGGCCAGCGTGGGAGTAGAGCACAAAGAGAGGGCGTGCCCAGTGTACGGGATAGGATTAGAAAGGATGGGGTAGGGGGATCGGGTGTCCAGTAGCTTTTAAGGTGAGGTCACAAGGGAAGGGGAGGGGGATGGTGGCCGCCAGCACGTGACCACAGGGGGAGGACCTGCCGGCACAGACACTGTCGGCATTAGGTAAGCGCACAAAGGGAAGGGGGCGGGGCTAGCGGCACGCGACCGGGCGGCAAATAGTAGCGCACAAAGGGAGGGGGCGGGGCTAGCTGCATAGATCAAAGAACCTTATCAGATGGCGGCAAATCCTCTGTGCGCCAGAGTCGCCATTATATTTCTACTGTCTGGTGGGGGAAGAGGGGAAGTGAGGGGAAATACATACGTTTATAGAGATCTACATTTGATATTCTTTATCAAAATATTTGTATTATTATCGATTATATCCTTGGATTGTAGCTCGTTATTGATTGTCGTTCCAAGTAGGGTTGGAGGACTAGGATTGAATCCCGTGACATGAATACAAATTTCATCCCCCGAATAAAATAAAATGGTGAACGTGCGATATTACATTTATATCAGTAACTAATTTCTTTGTTATGTATATTTGGACATCTGTCATCCTGACGAATATTATATCTCTTAGATGAATGTATATTTAAATGGTATAGTGAGCGTAAAAAACTAGATTACGTAAGACGCTGGCGCGAGCTGCGGTGGTATAGCATGCTGCTACGAATAGGACCGGACCTTACGGCATGCAGGACCGTACTGAGGGCTGGACTCTCAGCGAGTCGTGATGCCGGTCTTTCTCCCTCCAGGTGCCACCCCTCAGCCGCCTTTCGCAAGGCTTCTCCTCCCCCCCAGGTGCTCGCCTCCGCCCGAGGCCTACATGAAAGGCAAGCTACTAAAAGATGACTGCGGCCATGTTAGCTTCCCGACACGTGAAGGCAGGCGTTATATTTGATAATGTTCGCTCTGGTTTTAAAAGAAATTTAAAAATAGATTGCAAGATATCTTTAACAAAGGAAGTCTTAAAAATGAAAATAACAAACTTTATACTAAATACAAATCGGTCTTGATTATAATTATACACAGTCAGAAGCAGATCGTTGTTTTTCGTCTAAAAATAGAATACATTTATTAAAACATTTCTATTCTACAAGCTACACATCTGAGTAAATCTGAAATCTAATTGCTCGTAATTACGGGCAAATGTAGCGGTTTTAAAAATAAACGAACATTAAAACGTATAAAAATGCGTATTGTACACTGATTTTTTGACGAATGATGGACATGAGAGAAATTATTGAAAAAATCACTAAATAATAGAGTATATACATGAATTTAATTAAATAAGGGTGGAAAAACTTCTACAATTTTTGATATGCTAGCAATTCTCGTAATCGAGTATTTAAATAATGACAAAGATACAATCGAATGCTTAAGTACAGAATCTATACAGTATACGTTTAATTGAAACGTAATCATTAATATTCTTCATGTAGAATTATATTAATTATCAGGAAAACATTTGTTGTGGAAAGCTTAAAACATAGCTATCCCATTTTAAAGCATAATAGCCTTCCTAATGTATAAATGTCCAAGAAGCTGTACAGGCGACAGCCTGTCGAGAGAGGTATTTCCGAGACTCCGCCAGTCAGGTAAACATTCTTCAAAGGGTGTACAAACTATTTTAGCAATGGTGTCCAACTGAATAATTCCTCGAATTTTCTCGAAGATTTCCTGTGAATGAAAAAAAAGCTTTTAAACAAATATGGCTCGATCTCTCTCTCTCTCTCTCCCTCTCTCTCTCTCTCTCTCTCTGCTGGAATAATCAAACAATATCTCTCGAATGGAGAGTCGTTTAAAAACGATTTCGTCCTATGTTTACTAAGAGAATAAGCCAATCTTTTTGTAAAATAATACTTGGCGATAATTGTAATAGTCACGAATGCTTACTGAGACAATCTATACACCACGCGTGAGAATAGGTACAAGGGAATGGAAGAAACCGAGTCATTTGTCAGATGTTTAAAACAACAGTGTTATATAGTTCAGCGGTTTCGTTTCCCGCTCTCGTACTGAGGGTCCGGCTTTCGAATCCAGGCTCTGGCGGTCCTATCCACACCTTCACCACCGACTTGCTCGTGTGAAGTGTCACCAAGGCCTAACGTGGTTCGGTGTCCATGGTAAAAGCTGTAGGTCCTCTCGTTCCACCGCCATCCTCATCATCACCCTCCCTCGGACGCAACGCTGGGTGCCTCCACCTCAGAAATGGGTTCAATCATAGCTTAGTAGAATGAGATATCCCCTAAAGGTCATAGGCCATAATATTGGGAGCGTTATAAACGACTACAACAATCTTATATATAGGAAATGGCCAATGCCACAGAAAAAAGACGTTATTTCAAATGAATTGTGTTTTTAAAAACGTTCTATACCATTGTGTACTACGTTATACGAAATTTATATATAAAATATGTGGTATTTTAATCAAAATGTGAAACTTGGTGATAAATTGGAAACGGCCCCTCCCTTTAAACGTCCTTCAGTTTCCTTTTTCACCAAAAAGATTCACACACGAAAAGAATAACTGGTTCGAAGGCCAGACTACACATGCTCTCCCACGGGAGCAGAGCATCATTTGGAAATATTCCATTTGCTTTTATTGGTAGGTAATTAATTTAAAAAATGCAGAGAACCGCTCATCGACGGCATTTGTATTAGTTTCGTTACACAGACTTTTAAATTTATCATACGTATTCCCGGATCGTGAAGGATCGAATTTGGTTTTATTAACGAGGTGTCCCTTTGATTTTTTTCATGGTTTCCCCTGGTCTGCAGGCGAATGCCTGAGTGGGTTCTCATCTAACACGATTTTCTTTCTTTTGCAACTTTTTTTTTGCTTCTAGAGTAATCTGATGGTATCCCTCGTTCGATTGTCGTTGGTTGTTTACTCTGACATATTTTTCATGGTTTTGCCTGGTCTGTAGGCGAATGTTTGGGTGGTTTCTCATCTAGCACGATTTTATTACCTTTTTATTTTGATTTACATCTTAACCTATATGTTTCTAAGGTCTTTTGTTTGATTTCCCTGTTGGTTGATCACTCTGACATCATATTTTTTAGGGTTTTCCCTGGTCTGCAGGCGAATGCTGGAGTGGTTTCTCATCGTCAGCGATTTCCTTTCATTCTATATAATCTGTACCTTTCACGTGTGCTTTTTAGAGTCCCTGGTTCGAGTTCCGTTGGACGCTCACTCTGACATATTTTTTCATGGTTTTCCATGGTCTGCAGGCGAATGTCTGGGTGGTTTCTCATCTAACACGATTTTCTTTCTTTTGCAACTTTTTTTTGCTTCTAGAGTAATCTGATGGTTTCCCTCGTTCGATTGTCGTTGGTTGTTTACTCTGACATATTTTTTCATGGTTTTGCCTGGTCTGTAGGCGAATGTCTGGGTGGTTTCTCATCTAGCACGATTTTATTACCTTTTTATTTTGATTTACATCTTAACCTATATGTTTCTAAGGTCTTTTGTTTGATTTCCCTGTTGGTCGATCACTCTGACATCATATTTTTTAGGTTTTCCCTGGTCTGCAGGCGAATGCTGGAGTGGTTTCTCATCGTCAGCGATTTCCTTTCATTCTATATAATCTGTACCTTTCACGTGTGCTTTTTAGAGTCCCTGGTTCGAGTTCCGTTGGACGCTCACTCTGACATATTTTTTCATGGTTTTCCATGGTCTGCAGGCGAATGTCTGGGTGGTTTCTCATCTAACACGATTTTCTTTCTTTTGCATCTAGGTTTCGTTGCGCGAAGGGACTGCTTGCCTCCTGCTCGGTTGACGGATCGTTCATCACCTTCATCAGTCAAGCTCTCCGAATCTGTACGATTATAGCCGAACAATACATAACATCTTCACAATACTTTACACTTTCTCTCTAAACATACGAAGCTATACGGAGACGCTCGAACATCAGTGTAACACGAATTGAAATATATAAGAGCTTACACGCTTCATCACCGTTTTTAGTATTAATAATCAGGATATAATTGATTAAAAGGTTCGTGCTTTCTCTATAAATAGAGCGAACTTGAGTATTGAAATTCATTCTGTTGATCATCTCTGAGGTGTTAACATCGCTGTTCTCTCAGAAAATAATCTAAAGTGTTATCAATGTGAATAAGAGTACATTTCCTTGAAGAAGGGTTAATACGATATATAATTGAGGCATAAAGGTTCGTGCTTCCTCTATAAATACGGTGATCTATGGCATTGAAATTCATTCTGTTGATCATTTCTGAGGTGTTAACATCGTGTTCTCTCCAAGAATAATCAGCTTTCTAAAGTGGTATCAAGGTGAAAAGGTCTACATTTCATTGATCAGTGATTAATACGTTATTACATCAAGAATAAAGATGAATAACTCAGCGTATAAGGATATTATTCCAAGCGCTACTGGATATTCTTGTGGTAAATGCTGTAAGAAGTTCCTCCGTGGATATGATAAAAGACGACATGAGCTACGTTGTAAAAAACTCTTCAAGTGTAAATATTGTAACGTAGCCTTCAAAGACAGTTATAAGGGTCGTCGACACGAAGATGCGTGTGAAATAAACAGACCTGAGAAGAAACGTAGATTAGAACCGTCAAAGCAAGAGTTGTTATCTGCAATGGAGGAGTGTGACATGAAAGAATATGAAACTTCATTCCATGGACGCTTGAAATCGTATTTTATACGATGTGAATCGACTAAGGACCTGAATATGTACCTGCATGAAGCAAAACAGCGGATAATCCAGGCTGTGTATAAAGAGCTTGGTATTCACAAGAGTTTGAAAATTAATCTGCTGGCTGAGTGTCGATTTGTTAACAGTATTGGTGAAACCTGTGACAAGACATTTAAAACCAGAAATCAAGCTGTTTTCCTAGAAACTGATCTGGACTCTATGCTGGAAGTGAAATTCAAGAAATTGGTTACTGAAATGGATGAGTCTCAGCTTAAGGGTAGCAGCTGGGCCTTGCTTACTGTGGAAGGGGTACGCCTTCGTATTAACAAGTACAACCCGTTGCGAGGAAGTAGCTACATACCCCTACCCCCCTCTGTTGAAGCAAGAAAAGCCTGCATTAACATCCAGAATTTAACTGATGAGCTATGTTTCATGTACTCTGTATTGGCCAAATTCGTCGAGAAGGATGCACAACGGGTGAGCAAATATAAGAAACTTCAAGATAAGTACGACTTCAGCTGTGTTTCTTACCCTACTCCACTTTCTCAAATACCTAAATTTGAGAAGCTTAACAAGATGTCTATTAACGTTTTCGGGCTGGATGAGAAGCATGAAGTGTATCCGATAAAGGTTGTTGACATTGAACTACCTGAACATCGCGACCTCCTACTATTGAATGACAGTAGTGGAAAACATCACTACGTGTATATAAAGAATTTTGAGAAGCTCGTTCGACGCCAGAAAACTAAATGTAATGAACGTGTTTATACCTGCAAGCGCTGCTTTACACATTTTGATAATCGATATGGACTAAGTGGACAGGAAAAACTGCAGGAACATACATCAATCTGTAACCAACATGGTGTTGCGAGGGTAGTTATGCCTACAAAGGACAAATCAATCGTACAGTTTAAAAATGTTGAGAGGATGCTGAAAGTACCTTATGTCATCTATGCAGATTTTGAGAGTATTCTCACTCCATGCCATACGTGTATACCCAATCCTGAAACTTCCTATACAACCCCTTATCAAGAGCACACACCAATGAGCTTCTGTGTTTACGTGAAGCCTACATCTGGTGTTGAACATCTCGAAACTGGTCTTCCTAAGCAACCCTATGTGTATCGTGGTGCTGATGCTGCTCAGAAGTTTATGCTGTACCTGACATCTCTTGCAAAAATGATTGAGGACATATACAAATCTGCTAAGCCTCTGAAACTTACGGATCAAGAGCAGTTGGATTTCAGCGCCTCTACAGTATGCTACTTGTGTGGAAAACCCTTTACAGAAGAGAACTATAAAGTACGCGACCATGATCACATCAGCGGTGAATATCGTGGAAGTCTTCATAATGAATGTAATTTAGCCTGTAAAACACCTAAATATATCCCTGTCTTCATGCACAACCTCAGTGGATATGACTCACACTTCATTGTTAAGGAGCTGAATTGTACAAGTGAACGTGTGGAAGTAATTCCTAGCTCTGAAGAAAGCTATATATCATTCACCAAGTATGTAGGAGATATAAAGCTTCGATTTGTGGATAGCTTCCGATTCCTCAGTACAAGCTTGGATAAGTTGGTAAAAAATCTAACCTCGTATCCTGAAACGCTAAAGTACTTTGGAGAAGACAAATTGAAGTTGATGACCCGTAAGGGTGTATTTCCCTATGATTTTGTTACGTCATGGGATGTCCTGAACGAAACCTGCTTACCTCCTAAGGACTCCTTCTACAATAGATTAAATGAAGAAGAAATTAGTGATGCTGACTACGATCATGCTAAAAATGTATGGGAGCTGTTTAATGTGAGAAACCTGGGAGAGTACAGCGATCTCTACTTAACTTCGGATGTACTTCTCCTAGCTGATGTCTTTGAGACGTTTAGGGAGCAAACACTCAAAACACACAAAGTTGATCCTGCACATTATTTTACCTCTCCAGGTCTTACATGGGACGCCATGTTACTGTATACTGGAATTAAGCTGGAACTGTTACAGGATTATGATCAATTACTCATGGTGGAATCAGGTATAAGAGGAGGTTTATGCCAAGTTTCCCACCGCTATGCAGAGGCTAATAACACCTACATGGAGAAGTTTGATCCGTCGAGACCAACCCAATTTATTACCTATGAGGACGCCAATAACCAATATGGGTGGGCAATGTGTCACGCTCTCCCTTATGGTGGATTTGAGTGGGTATCACCTGAAGAAATCAACTTAGAAAGACTACAAGAAGATGATCCTTACGGCTACATATTAGAAGTCGACATCGAGTATCCTGCTGAACTTCACGATCTACACAACGATCTACCTTTCCTGCCAGAGTGTATGAAACCATTGGAATCATCTACAAAGAAACTGATACCTCATCTAGGACCTCGAAAGAAGTATGTAGTGCATTACAAGGCTTTGAAGCAAGCTCTTAGTCATGGACTACGACTAACAAAAATCCATCGTGTGCTACAATTCCGACAGTCTCAGTGGTTAAAACCGTATGTGGAATTTAACAACAGACTACGACAACAGGCCTCAAATGATTTTGAGAAGGATCTCTACAAATTGTTCAACAATGCTATGTTCGGAAAAACTATGGAGAACCTGCGTAATCGTATGGATATACGGCTGGTGACAAATGAGAAGACTCTGGAAAAGTTAATTGCAAAGCCAACGTTTATCGACAGGACTATATATGCTTCTAATCTAGCTGCTGTACATATGGCCTCCCGACAGATCGTCTTCAACAAGCCTATATACATCGGTATGAGTGTGTTGGATATCTCCAAGACATTAATGTACCGGTATCACTATGATGTGTTGCTACCGTATTATGGAGCTGAAAACCTGAAGCTTATGTATATGGACACTGATTCGTTCATTCATCGTGTTACAACTGAAGATGTGTACCAGGATAAGCTACGTTTTCTTGAGCACCTAGATACTGCTGATTATCCTACAAGCCATATATGCTATTCACCTCTAAACAAGAAGGTACTTGGGAAATTTAAAGATGAGGCTAATGGTAAAATCATTCAACGCTTTGTAGGGCTACGACCTAAAATGTATGCCCTAGATATCGACGGTTCAATGATAAAAAAGATTAAAGGCATAAAACGTAGTGCTATTAAGCAGTACGTCACGTTCGAGAGCTATACTGACTGCCTTAAAACCAGAGAAATTATCAGAACGCCCATGAATCTGATCCTGTCGCGACAGCATGCTCTTGCCACAGTACAAGTGAATAAAATTACATTGACACCATACGACGATAAAAGAATTATTGCTGAGGACGGAATAACGACATACGCCTATGGACATTACAGCATTACAAGTAGTGCATAAGAGAATTTAAGACGAATATGAAGATTTTCTCGTGAGCCTACAATCTTAAAAAAATGAAGGTTATCCGTGTGCTGTATATGCAGCTAGCTGACGACCGATGAAGAAAGAAGATGGAAGGGAAGGTGGTAACCCTGCCATTAGGAGCAATCCTAGTGCTAGTCTCAAGCCTAGATAAAAAGGGGAGAGACGCCTACAAGGAACTAAAATAAAGGTATGTTGACGTAAACTTTTCAATTAAAACTCTCGAATAATAAAACCTGAATAAAATATTGAGGTTATCTTCGGTTAGACAGATTAGGTTAGTCGATGCCTGACTAGAATGGATGATGAGAGGAACGTTTAGGATTGATCGGGTTAATCTAGGCTAGGTTCTCGTACTTATTGTTTAAGTTATGAAGGATGAATTAGTTTAGATCGCTTTAGCAATGGGCTGGTTACGTGTTGTTCTTACGTTTTGTTACATGGTTACATAGTTGCTACGTGTTGTTACATCGTGTAACGTTTCTGGTTACGTGATGTTCACGTGATGTTATGAGGATACGTGCTTATGTTACTTAGTGCGACGTCTTGTCATGCCGTTATGTTACGTTGTGCTACGTCTTGTTACGTGGTTACGTTTGTTGGTTACGTCTTGTTACGTGATTATGTTAGGAATGAATAGACAATGAGAAGATGTCGAACATACAAGGTGGGCATAGGTTAGGACGTATACTTCACTGTAAACCGATATACAGTTTGTCCCTCTCCGTTTCGCGCCCTAGTTTAACATATATAAAGTTTGTAAGGTTTAGAAAAAGTATATAAAAGTGTTGTAACGTTGGATGAGAAATGTTTTATAATTTAATTACTCTCTATATTGCCGTATAAACCTACATTCCTCCTCCTTCAACCTCTGTTTATCCTTGTATCTCTCCCGTTTTCCATATTTCTCCCATATAAACGTATACTCTGCTCCTCGACACATGTCTAGACTAGCACCTCTCCTCATATTCCCCTACCTCTCTCATATAAGACGCATTTTCCTCCTTGAACTGTCGCATCTACCCTCGTTTTCCCTATCCTTTCCCCTATAAACGTAAAAGTGGTCCAGCTTCTGTCTATCATACCGCCTGTCCCCGTTTTCCATATATTCCTCATATAAACGTATACCATACTCCTTAACCTCTGTCTGCACTAGCACCTCCCCTCGCATGCCCTATCTCTGACGTATAAAGCATATCTCTCCCTCCTTCAGTCCCTGCTCTACCTCAGAACTCTCCTCGTTTTCCCTATCTCTCCCATATAAACGCATTTTTTCCTCCTTGAAGGTTCTCTCAACCTAGCATATACCCTTGTTTTCCTCGTCTCTTCATATAAAAAGTCCTACTCTACCCTTCAAACCCTGAATAGTCTAGTACCTCTCCACGTATCCCCTATCTCTCCTGTAAATATGTTCATATTCCCCCTGCTTCAGCATCTGTCTATCCTAGCCTCTGTTCACGTTTTCCCTATCTTTCCCATATAAATGCATATTCCATATCTCAACCCCTATCTAGTCCTACACTTCTCCTCGTATTCCACGTATCTCTCATATAAAGCACATCCTCATTCCTTCAACCTCTATCTAGCCTAGCATCGATCCTCGTAGTCCCTATCTTCTCCATATAAACGCATTTTCCTCCGTGAACCACCGCATATACCCCCGTTTTCCCTATCCTTTCCCATATAAACGCAAAAACTGCGCCAGAATTCCTCTATATACCCTACTTATGTGCTTATAATCATTGTAATTGTAACTGTAAATATGAGAGCGTGAGACGGTTGCGGGGATATTTTAACTGTTTCGGCGGAAGTCCAATTGCGGAGGCCACAGTGTGAAGGAAAAGCACTAGAGATTGCCAACGTCAGCAGTAGAGGCGCTTAGGCAGGAAGTGCCCTTTTTGTATTCTTTCTTAAAATATTTGTGATTGGCAGCAATCAAGTTCATTTGTTCTGTATCTAAAACAAGCAGTAAAATCGTTTTTCAATATTTTGGTAAAAAGAAATTTCATTTAGGAAAACAAATTTGACGCAGCCACGCTACGTCCTCCAGCAATGAAGCAATACCTTTGCCTCACGATTGCTGCTTTTCTCCTCCTAGTTGTTGTTTTATACTTTTCCACGGCTGCTTGAGCATGAAACTTTAATCACTGGGTTTGCGTGAGTGTGTACATAGAAACACGAACGCTTTCTTGGAACACTTTTATTCACCATTAAAATAAGACTTAAGATTTTCCGATCACTTTTTAAATTCTTACGATGTTACTGTGTCTTTTCCAAGACCGAAGATTATCAATTACCTCTGATCGTTCGATCCTCTTGCAAGTTCGCACCCAGTCTTCGGAACTCGACGAGACTGTTGTTCCACACTCCAAGAGTGCTCCAGCGAGAGTATCGTCATCAACGCGCGATACAAAGAAAAACCTCCTAACTTCCCCTCTCTCCACTTAAAAATTTCGCACCAAAACTGAGCGTCATGAAGCTTCTAGTGACCTTCACTTCCTGGTCAGTGCAACTGCACCCATTATTTCCCGGAGAAACTGGCTTCAGCGGTTTTACCCTTTATACCTGAGGCTGGTCCCTAATTAGCTAAGCTGTGGCTGTCTGGTCTTTCTGTCGCTTTTGACAGTCAACAATTTTCCCAATGTTTCTTCTTTTAATACATGCACTGATTTTAAATATTTTATTATTTATTTTATTTCGCTATCCTTCTCGGATTATTATGTTAATTATTGACTTTATAATTTCGGCTTCAAATTGTAGTAATTTGCTCGACATTGGGCCAGTATGACAACATGCTGGGACGATCACACTAGTAAATGACGTCACTGAAATAGTTGTCTTATCCACTGCATATCGTAGAGACTACAATATTTCTATAGTAATCCCTATAGATTTTAATTTACAGCATGTCTACTTTCATTTGTAGTTTCTTATAAATTACATGCTTCTCGTATTTAATTCACCATTAACAGTAAATACTAAAATTTTGGTCGACCACACTATAATACGCTGACTACATGTGACCTAACGGCTTCCATAATAGCTACTTCTGTGGCTCATTATGATCTTACTCGTCGGCGCGAGCAGCCCCCTATCGCCCATACCTTTTAACGCCTTAAAAAAGTAGTCCACTGGGATCCATTCCCCATATAAACTGAAATACACGTTTTAAAAATAAAATAAATTCTGCTAATTGTAATTTTAATATTATAATAAATTGAGTTCGTTTCCTCTGCTATAATATGGGTTGCTTTCAAGTTACCTGCTAAACATCAATAAATACGACACGAACTCAACAGTGTTGCCATCTTTTGCGCTACTTGAAAACACGCTCAAGGTTCTGTAATCAGTGCAGCCATGCGATTACACACAATTAACAAGGTAAGATCAAACTACCGCTCGTTTCATAAACATACTCCAGACTTAATTACTACCCTTATAGTCTTGTCGAATAATATATCATTATGTAAGTTAGGGTAGAACTAGAAGCGGAGGGGGACTCAACATCTTGACCTAACAGATCTTTTGTACCTAAACCTCTGACGGGGCGCCCTCGGGAGGTATGGATGAGTGAGAGAAGACACAGGGAGGCCGGACCGGAAGGCACGACAGGCAGAGGGCAGGATCCCTACCATTTACAGAATTGAACTCCCCGGGTGGTGGCTGGTGCAGCCGGCTCCCCTCCACCCTGAGGGGCCCGAGACCCAGAGATCGCTCGCAGTCCGGGGGACGAAATTTCCTAAGAACATCCTTTTCTCCTGCCATACACACCCAAGACCTCCCGCCGACACTTGCAACCCTGATAGAAACCAAGTAGACGAAATTTGAAGTGAAATGAGAATGGAGATGAAATAGAGGAACAGGAAATTCGGGGGATGGAATGATACTTCCCACCATTCTCCTAACCACTCGGAGAAACTTGCGCGCGCAAAAAATAAATAAATAAATAAATAAATAAATAAAAAGGTCGGGAAGGTCCGCCACAGGAATCGTAACCACGACCTCCCAAATTCGGGCCACAGGCGTTACCGCCTGAGCCATCCCGCTCGGTTTACAAATGTTGGTTGAATCATTTTGTTTATGAAAGCATAGTTTTAAAAGACAGCACTCATGTATGGTGCAGAAAGTTTATCTTAGAGTGTCAAAGAGCAGGTCAAAGGTAAAAATTACTACTGCTAAAGTGTTTATAAAACCCACGGATGACCTCCTCTACCCATACTGAATACATCTACTAAGCAGTGCATTTCAAATTAAGCTTTCGTTTCAGCATTCCATTTTGAGACTTTTCTCGATTCTGAACACAATACACAGGAAGGAGTTACATTTTGAAGGCATATATAACACTTGCGGTTTTCCGCATATAATAGTATCTAAAGGCGTGATGCTCTATCTTGAGAGCAAATTGACGCATCCGGAAGGTCTATAATAGCAAAAATGCTACTCTCGCCATGTCTTTTTCTCTTCGCACCAACATGAAGCAACAGCAAATGCTGCTCAGTTCTACCACATCCACCCGCTAACTTATTCCCTTAAATTCACTAACCACTGTAATGGTTAGTACTCCGGGCTCTGAATCCAGCGATCCGAGTTCAAATCTCGGTATAAACTGTGTAAATTCTTGATGTTTTAAAACCCTTATTTTGATGCTCCAAGGGTACATAGAAAAATCGCTACAACACTTACCAATGTGTAACACCTACCACTCTGGACTCTAAATCCAGCGATACGAGTTCAAATCGCGGTGGAACCTGGGTACACCGTAGTTACCTTAGAATTGCATTTCGATACTGCAATGGTGTAGCGTGCTGAAAACCGCCAGGTCCCATGGTGTAATGGTTAGCACTCTGGACTTTGAATCCAGCGATCCGAGTTCAAATCTCGGTGGGACCTAGCTACATTTTTAATGCTTAACAATTACATTTTGATACTACAATAGTGTAGAGAGGTGGAAACCACCAGTCCCATAGAGTAATGCTTAGCACTCTGGGTCTGAATCCTGCGATTCGAGTAAGACCCACACGTACTTTTGATGTTTTACAATTACATTTTGATACTACAACAGTGTAGAGAAATACAAAGTTGAAATAGGTCCCATGATATTATTATCATTACTCTGGTCTTTGGATCCAACGATCCGAGTTCAAATCTCGGTGGAACCTAGCTATATTTTTGATGCTTTACAATTACACTTTGATATTACAATAGTGTAGAGAAATACAAGGTTGAAACCGGTCACATATTATTATTATTATTATTATTATTATTATTATTATTATTATTATTATTACTACTGCTACTACTACTACTACTACTACTACTACTACTACTACTACTACTACTACTACTACTACTACTACTCTGGTCTTTGAATCCAGCTATCCCAGTTCAAATATCGGTCTCATGATATTTATTATTATTATTGTTGTTATTGTTGTTACTCTGGGGCTTGAATCCAGTTACCCGAGTACAATTTTTATGTGGGAACTGCATTCATTTGTTTGTTTCACAGTTAGGTTTTTTATACTACAATGTATAGAGTAAAGAAGCACTTCCACAGGTCCCTTCTGTAATGGTTAGCGCTCTGGACACTGAATCCAGCAATACAAGTTCAAATCCCGGTAGGACCTCAGTACATTCTTGATGTTTCAAATTGATATATTGATGCTACAATAGCAGATAGAAGAAAGGACTCCTACTGGCCCCATGGTGTAACGGTTAGCACTCTGGACTCTGAATCCAGCGATCCGAGTTCAAATCTCGGTGGGGGCGCAGTACATTCTTGATGTTTCAAATTTATATCTTGATGCTATAATAACAAATAGAAAAAAACACTACGACCGGTCCCATGGTGTAACGGTTAGCACTCTGGACTCTGAATCCAGCGATACGAGTTCAAATCTCGTTGGGACCTCAGTACATTCTTGATGATTCAAATTGATATCTTGATGCTACAATAGCAGATAGAAGAAAGGACTACAACTGGCCCCATGGTGTAACGGTTAGCACTCTGGACTCTGAATCCAGCGATCCGAGTTCAAATCTCGGTGGTACCTCTGTACATTTTTGATGTTTCAAATTGATATCTTGATGCTACAATAGCAGATAGAAGAAAGGGCTCCAACTGGCCCCATGGTGTAACTGTTAGCACTCTGGACTCTGAATCCAGCGATCCGAGTTCAAATCTCGGTGGAGCCTCAGTGCATTTTTGATGTTTCAAATTTATATCTTGATGGTATAATAACAAATAGAATAAAAGACTACGAACGGTCCCATGGTGTAACGGTTAGCACTCTGGACTCTGAATCCAGTGATCCGAGTTCAAATCTCGGTGGAACCTCAGTGCATTTTTGATGTTTCAAATTTATAGCTTGATGCTATAATAACAAATAGAAAAAAAAGACTACAACCGGTTTCATGGTGTAACGGTTAGCACTCTGGACTCTGAATCCAGCGATGCGAGTTCAAATCTCGGTGGGACCTCGGTACATTTTTGATGTTTCAAATTGATATCCTGATGCTACAATAGTGATAGAATAAAGACTACAACCGGTTCCATGGTGTAACGGTTAGCACTGTGGACTCTGAATTCAGCGATCCGAGTTCAAATCTCGGTGGGACCTCAGTACATTCTTGATGTTTCAAATTGATATATTGATGCTACAATAGCAGATAGAAGAAAGGACTCCTACTGGCCCCATGGTGTAACGGTTAGCACTCTGGACTCTGAATCCAGCGATCCGAGTTCAAATCTCGGTGGGGGCGCAGTACATTCTTGATGTTTCAAATTTATATCTTGATGCTATAATAACAAATAGAAAAAAACACTACGACCGGTCCCATGGTGTAACGGTTAGCACTCTGGACTCTGAATCCAGCGATACGAGTTCAAATCTCGTTGGGACCTCAGTACATTCTTGATGATTCAAATTGATATCTTGATGCTACAATAGCAGATAGAAGAAAGGACTACAACTGGCCCCATGGTGTAACGGTTAGCACTCTGGACTCTGAATCCAGCGATCCGAGTTCAAATCTCGGTGGGACCTCAGTACATTTTTGATGTTTCAAATTTATATCTTGATGCTATAATAACAAATAGAAAAAGCACTACGACCGGTACCATGGTGTAACGGTTAGCATTCTGGACTCTGAATCCAGCGATCCGAGTTCAAATCTCGGTGGGACCTCGGTACATTTTTGATGTTTCAAATTGATATCCTGATGCTACAAAAGTGATAGAATAACCAACTACAACCGGTTCCATGGTGTAACGGTTAGCACTCTGGACTCTGAATCCAGCGATCCGAGTTCAAATCTCGGTGGGACCTCGGTACATTTTTTATGTTTCAAATTGATATCCTGATGCTACAATAGTGATAGAATAAACGACTACAACCGGTTTCATGGTGTAACGGTTAGCACTCTGGACTCTGAATCCAGCGATCCGAGTTCAAATCTCGGTGGAACCTCGGTACATTTTTTATGTTTCAAATTGATATCCTGATGCTACAATAGTGATAGAATAAACGACTACAACCGGTTTCATGGTGTAACGGTTAGCACTCTGGACTCTGAATCCAGCGATCCGAGTTCAAATCTCGGTGGGACCTCGGTACATTTTTTATGTTTCAAATTGATATCCTGATGCTACAATAGTGATAGAATAAACGACTATAACCGGTTTCATGGTGTAACGGTTAGCACTCTGGACTCTGAATCCAGCGATCCGAGTTCAAATCTCGGTGGAACCTCAGTGCATTTTTGATGTTTCAAATTTATATCTTGATGCTATAATAACAAATAGAAAAAAAGGCTACGACCGATCCCATGGTGTAACGGTTAGCACTCTGGACTCTGAATCCAGTGATCCGAGTTCAAATCTCGATAGAACCTCAGTGCATTTTTGATGTTTCAAATTTATATCTTGATGTTATAATAACAAATAGAAAAAAAGACTACGACCGATCCTATGGTGTAACGGTTAGCACTCTGGACTCTGAATCCAGTGGTCGGAGTTCAAATCTCGGTGGAACCTCAGTGCATTCTTGATGTTTCAAATTTATATCTTGATGCTACAATAGCAGATAGAATAAAGATTACAACCGATCCCATGGTGTAACGATTAGCACTCTGGACTCTGCATCTAACGATCTGAGCTCAGATTTTGTTGGTACCTATATACACTTTTGATGCTTTTCAAACTACATTTTGATACTACAACAGACAGAGAGATACAACTTACTGGATTCCATGATGTAATGGTTAGCACTCTGGGCTTTGAAGCCAGCTATCCGAGTTCAAATCTCGCTGGTACCTTCATCGTAATTTTATGTTTTACAAGTACAGTTTGGTACTACAACTTTGTCGAGAGAACAAGTCTTTCCACAAGCTGTATGGTGTAATGGTTAAAACTGCGTGCTCTGAATTTAGCGTTACGAATCAAAACCTCGGTGGGACCTACTTACATATTTTGAGGTTTTACCCTTACATTTGATGCTAAAATTGTGTATAAGAAAATATGCTACAGCAGCTTCCATGTTGTAATAGTTAACGCCCTGGACTGAATCCAGCGATCCTAGTTAAGTTCTCGGTGGCACCTACATGTAATTTTGATGTTTAGAAATACTTTTGATGCTACAACTGTGTAGAGCAGGCATGGACATGTACTGTTTCAGGAATCACAAGTGATTGTTGACGTTACCGCATACGACAAGATGTTTGTGACAGGCATATGCCCATACTTGACGTAACCTATTAGCAAGCAGTAGCACCGCTACATAGTTCCAATTGGGAAGCCGTTATGCCAGATTAAGCCTTGTATAAACGCAAATTCCATGCCTTTGCCGTTCAGTTGGTACTTTAGAAGGCACAACTACAAGATGTACCAGAGGGGCAGCTACATCATTTTCCACCTTTGCAATCCCTCCAAAATACGAAAGAGTACAATCAATGTAATGAGTATATTCCTTTCTAGAAAATCTAAAGGCTAAATTCTTAATAAAACTATTTGCAGATTTCAATAACCTAGAAAATGGTTTTGACATTTTTTTATGCATGTCAAAACTGCAACGGTAAGGCTGGATTCTCAACTACAATATCCGTGCAAAATGATAAAGTTTTGAAACATTTGTGCTGGAGTTAACATCGTGTTGTTGAGTATTTAAACAGTTATCAGTTCCAAACAAATGCTAATAACATTCTTTGGAACTTAAACTTTGGCTATGTTTGCTTCTACATATTTGTGTGGGCAACTGTTTTCACAAATAAATTATTCCAAGTCAATATGTAAGTCTCCTTTGACTGACGAGCATCTGTTAGCGCAGCTGAAAATAGCTCTATGGAGGTAAACCCAGCTTTTAACGAAATAATTGCATGGATGGATGGGTGGGTGGGTGGATGGATAGATAGATAGGGTATTTTTATTAGTTTCAAATCATTGAAGTTATTACACAAGTATTTAGTGCATGGGTCATTGACCGTACATGCATATTTAAGATACAAGTAGGGTGACAAAATAAACAACAGAAAAAGAAAAGAAAACAAAAAGGAAAAAGAAAAATGAATATAGAGATAAATTACCTTTGTCTAACTGAACAAATTTGACGTAGCTTCGCGCACTTTAGCCAAAAAATTGCCCATGTTTTGTCAGTTCCTCTGTTCAGCCAGGATATCCCAACATGCCAAACTCTTTCTTGAGGGTCTTAAGAATTTTTCTTTCAGTTTAATTGTTCGCTGGTTCTCCCACTGTGCACATTCCGCCAAAATATGTACACAGTCGTCATCCAAATCACAGAATGGGCAGATTCTCCTGCCAGAATCATCACTCATTTTCCCTTACCCTCCAGCCCCCCAGTCTAAACCATGCCATTCCTGATCTTTCCTTTCTTCCTAAATTAAGTATAATGCCTCTTTACCTCAGTTCAATTTTATTTCATTTGCTAGACTTATAGAAGGTTTAATTTTACAATCCGATTCTATTTCCTGGTTGGTTGATGTCTCTTAGTCTTCTTTTGACACCTTCCCATATGTTTTTGTCATTTTTTCAACTCTTTGACATGCTGACCCCAATCCTATTCTCCTCAAACCCCTTTCCAAATCAGCTGCCCAAAACTTAGGAGACAGGTTTTCTCGCTGGTACTTATAACATTTGGATCGTAGTGTGGTTATCCCCCTGCATCAGCTTCAACCAGTACTTCACTGCTCTTAGTTTGCAGTGTATTGTGTCTTCATAACATCCCACCTCCCTCAATACCCCCGAATTTGATGTACCTTGTGAAACTCCAAGAACTCTTTTCCAAAATGCTACCTGTGTTTTATTTACATGCTCTGCTCTTTCCCACCCCCAGATTTAACTTCCGTATAACAAAACCGGCCTTATCATAGAGTTATACATCTTTTCTAATGTATCTACAGGTACATCCGGTATCCGCGAGAGGATATGTAATTCATTTAACTGCCCTCGTGCTTTATAGTTAGTTACTGATAGATGTTGGTTGCATTTTCCTCTCAAATTAAACATTACTCCTAAACAAGAGAAATGTTTAACGTATTGTAGTTCTAGCCCTTTTAATACCACTTTTCATCCCTGCCATACACATAACCATTTCTGAACACCGTTGTTTTTGTTTTATTAATGTTTACCAGCAAACCCATTGTTTACAATATTCTTTCAACCTATTAATACCCTTCCGTAAGCCTTCTATCGTCACTAACAAAATTGTCATGTCATCTGCGTGTAAAAGTCCAGGAATGCGGACATCATATACTTTTGAGCCATTCATTTCTTCTGCTATTAAATCATATACTTTTGAGTCATTCATTTTTAAACTGTTAATCTATAGTCTAAACTATGTATATACAAACCGAAATCAGCACTATTTATGTAGGAATCAGCAACCATCACTGCGCCCATTGTCTGTCTGTTTCTCCATCTACCGGTTCGTTTCAAACTATCTGGGGTTAGGCAAGTTTGCGGGTTACGTGTCAAGTGATTAGGGGTGCATCCATACGTGACTATGGGCTTTGAATAGAGTAATACTACTTCAAATCTCCGTATTACCTCAGCAAAAGACGAGACAAATAAACGAATAGAGGAAATCTCTCCGCAGTGAGGTACCATGGTTTGACAATCAGGATCGAATTTCAAATCTAGCGGGTTAAAGGTATAGGTAAAGGTAGTAACACGGCGGGGCCACCGGACCGGGATAGACCCGAAGGGCGACCGGTTCCGGATGCCGACGGACACAAGCAAGGACGGGATCCCCAACGTTTCCAGATAGAATGCATCCTATGCCGCACGATCCCTGCCCACAAGTCACCCATGCTGAGGAGAGACCAAACTGAATGGTACCGCAGCGACGCCAGGGAAGGAACCTTTACAGAGCGCAAGCCACCGCTCAGCCGCAACCCGCCGAACACCATCGCCTGGTCCTACAACCCTGAAACAGATAACAAGGAAGATGATGGGTACATGAAATGAGAGCTAGAAGAGTCGTGGTAGAAGATGAACCACCCCAGCATTCGCCTGGCGACCCTGGGAAACCACGGGAAACCCGTGGCCCAGAGGCTGTTTCCGGAATCGATTCCGGGACCTCCCGAATGCAGGCCACAGATGTAACCGCCTAAGTCATCCCGCTCAGTCTAGGAGGGACTTCATAACATTTTATGTTAGCAGCATGTGACGGAGTGTAGTGATATTAGGTTGGACCTTGAATCACCCGCTAGCATGTTAAAGGTCCGCTAAATATTCCTTCAAGCAACAATCCTTCAGGTAAAATATTGGAATATACAGCTCATATCATCACGTTCTTCCTCACTTTGATTTAGTATGAGTAAAATTTACTATTGAGATTATATAAAAACATTTGGTAGCGGTGGGATTCGAACCCACGCCCTTTCGGACTGGTGCCTAAAACCAGCGCCTTAGACCGCTCGGCCACGCAACCCTGCTAAAAGCAGTGTAGTTGTAGTTGAATTTTCTCTTATTTTATTGCTTTCATTTTATGCTGGAAAATTAATTGGTTTTATTATGTGTTAAGAATACTTGAACACCTGCCATTGCCTGAACCCTGAAGACAATTCCTCCATACATTGATATGTATAAAAGTGTACTTCTAACAAGGACTGATCATTTTTATATGAAACACATTATGTGGATATTTTGTAACAGAGTTTAATAATAATAATAATAATAATAATAATAATAAATGTTTAGTCTGGGTCTTCAATGTCCAGAGTATGTTAAAGAAAGAAACGCTCGAATGAAGAACACCTCCATTATCTTAGAGTTCTTAGTCCTTGAAGCGAGTTGTGAGTTATTGAATATTTGACACATAAAGCGCTTTTCTCTTTGCTACAGATCCCCCAAACTCCAGAGAGCTAACAATTTGCACTCTGCGATTGGAACAATGGTTCAGATTATCATGGTGTGATCAAAATGTATGTAAGCCATACGGAGATGTGAACTAGCATCACTGGATTCAAGATCCAGAGCGCTAGCCACTACGCCAGGAGACCTGTTGGAACAATTTTGTATCTTTGTATGACTTAGAATTATAATAGTAAAACATTAGAATTTCGGGCAGGTACCACCATGATTTCAAATGGGATCATTGGATTCAACCCAGAGTGCTAGCCACTATGCCATGAGACCTGTTGAAACAGTTTTGTATCTTTGTATGACTTAGAATTATAATAGTAAAACATTAGAATTCCGGGCAGGTACCACCATGATTTCAAATGGGATCATTGGATTCAAGATCGAAAGTGCTAGCCACTACACCACGAGACTGTCGGGACAGTTTTGCTATCTTTGTGTGACTTGGAATTATAATAGGAAAACATTAGTATTTCGGTCAGGTACCATCATGATTTCAAATGGGATCATTGGATTCAAGATCGAAAGTGCTAGCCACTACACCACGAGACTGTCGGGACAGTTTTGCTATCTTTGTGTGACTTGGAATTATAATAGGAAAACATTAGTATTTCGGTCAGGTACCATCATGATTTCAAATGGGATCATTGGATTCAAGATCGAAAGTGCTAGCCACTACACCACGAG
Source organism: Deroplatys truncata (assembly GCA_030765065.1). Taxonomy (NCBI): domain Eukaryota; kingdom Metazoa; phylum Arthropoda; class Insecta; order Mantodea; family Mantidae; genus Deroplatys; species Deroplatys truncata. The sequence continues at coordinate 50,923,245 of CM060985.1, forward strand.
ACTGTCGGGACAGTTTTGCTATCTTTGTGTGACTTGGAATTATAATAGGAAAACATTAGTATTTCGGTCAGGTACCATCATGATTTCAAATGGGATCATTGGATTCAAGATCGAAAGTGCTAGCCACTACACCACGAGACTGTCGGGACAGTTTTGCTATCTTTGTGTGACTTGGAATTATAATAGGAAAACATTAGTATTTCGGTCAGGTACCATCATGATTTCAAATGGGATCATTGCATTCAGAGTCCAGAAAGTTAATCATTACATCATGGGACATGTTAGAGTAGTTTTTTTTATCTTCGTGTGATTCAAAATTATAATAGGAAAGGATTAGAATTTCGTGCAAGTGCCACAGAGATTTCGATTGGGGCCATTGGATTCAGAGTCCAGAGTGTTAAGCATTATACCATGACACCTGGTGGAAAAGTTTTGTTATCCTTGTGTGACTTAGAATTATAATACAAAAACATAATTTCGGACAGGAATTACCGGAATTTCAAAAGAGGCCGTTGAATCAGAGTCCAGGATGCTAACTATTACACCATGAGACCTATTGGAATAGTCTCGCTATCTTTGTGTGACTTAGATTTATAATAGGAAAATGTTATAATTTTGGGCAGGTGCCACAGAATCCTGGGGCCGCTGGATTAAGAGTTCAGAATGCTCATCATTACACCATGGGAATTGTTGGAGCTGTATTTCTGAGTTCACGTATACTACAGTTTTAATATGAAAGCATCAAATCTTTATGTAGATACCACTGAGGTTTGAACTCACATTCCTGGATTCAGAGTCCCAGAGTTTTATACAGCTAGGCACTTCCTCACTCTAGATCTCTGCCTTCATGTAATCTACTGTTACAATAAAAGGCATAAAAAATTGTGCAGATTCCACCGAGATTTGAACTGGGGCTGCTGGGTTCAGGGAGCAACGGGAATTTTCTCTAACATTGTGTGACCTACAGATTATACGAGAGTTGACTGAAAACCAATGTCTCCACTTTTGTAACTCCTCAGCATGTGGCAGCATTGGTATGTGGCAGCTACTGGACTGCTCAGTAACTCTCTATAGCTCCAGTTAGCAGGAAGCCTTAGTAATGGACGGATTTGTTGTTACAGCGTAAAGAATGGAACTCTGCGAAGACCGTCGGTCAATGCGACTTTAAGCAAAGAGTTGTCATAGAATTCTTAACAACAGAAACTGTCACCCCAAAGTAAATTCATCAGAGAATATAAGGCGCTTATGATGGTTGTATTGATGTATCACTATGTGTCGTTGGGCCATAGGTTTTAAGATGGTGTGGCGGGAACATCTGACTTGCTTGACAAAGAAAGCTTTGGACGTCCTGTGATAGCAACCACTGACTTTCATAGACAAAATGACAGATTGATTTAGAACGATGGTCGTAGTATCACTCAGAGACATTGCAAGCATAATCGGTAATTCAAAAGAAGGTGTAGGTCACATTATTGCTTGGTTATCAGAAGATCTGTGCACAATGGGCACCCAGGATGTTGATGCCTGAAATGAAAGCGCATGGACTTGAAATTTGCGAGGAACTCCTCTCTCATTACTAGAATGAAGGTAATGCCTTTCTGAATGCAATTGTGACAGAAGACTAAACGTAGGTACACCACTACAATCCGGAAACGAAATGTCAGTCTATAAAATATCGACACAAAGATTCGACCCAAAGAACGAAATTCAAGACCTAGGCCTAAGTTAGAAAAAAAATAGGGCAACAGCTTTTTTAAATTTATTTTTATTTAAAGTCGGTTTTGGGACACAGATGGTGTTCATCCATGTTGATTTCCTTGAACGTGGAACAAAAATCATTTACATTACAATGCTGCGAAATTTGTAATGACGACTGACAAGGGTCCGAAAGGAAAAGAGAAATGTTTTCCTGCCGCACAACAATGCCACATAAAATACTTCACATACCACTACAGCAGAACTTCAGAACTGAAGCTCACCTCCATACAATCCAGATTTGACGCCGTCTACTTCCATCTTTTGCCGATTATAAAAGATCTGCGGCGACATCACTATGCATCTGATGAAGAAGCTAAGAGAACTGTGAGAGGCTGGATGCAGAAACAGAGTGTTGATTTCTTCGGTGACGGTTTCACAAAACCTGTTCATCATTACCAGAAATGTAACCAATTGCCTGGCGATTATGTGGTAAAATCAATACAATATATAATTAAAGAGCACATTCCCAGGATTATTTCTGCGTTTGATCTATTAAAACATCCACATTGAAAGCGAAGTAACGAAGGTGTAGATATTACTTTTCATTCACAATTCGAGTCACGCAGAGATTTGTTCTCAGATCGGTGTTATCAGATTCTTGTAAAATTTTTCGCAATGGGAGATCAGAGCAAAACACCTCTCTCTGCTGTATCTTTAGCCATTACAAAAAGAAAAGCTCGGCATTTTCGCTGATATCACGGAAATTCGAAGCAGGAGCGCTGGATTCAGAGTCCGGAATGTTAAAAAAACTCACCGAGGGCCCATAGAGTACAGGTATACGTATACAATTGCAAGTTATATGAGATCTATTGCGGCTATCACCACCTCCAGGAGGAAGGGATGAAGTGAAGAAACCACAGTAGACTACAAGCGGAGGCAGACAGGCCACGGATACATGCGGAAGTCCCTAACATTTCCTGTCCAGAAGACCCGTCGAACGAAGAAAGCTCTCTCCTTGGAGCACATCCGTGGCATCTGTCCGGCACCGCCTCACACCACTGAACCTAGAAGCAAACCTGAAGCATAAGAAGAGAACGGGATTAAAGGGAAATAAGGGAAAGGAAATCGTGTTAGATGAGAAATCACCCCAACATTCACTTACCGACCAGAGAAAACCACGAAAACCCAAGCTCAGAGTTGGCGATCGACGGGAAATGAACCCGGGACCTCTTGAATGCGAGACTCACACGTTACCTAGACAACTTACTTGGTCACAGTGAGACCAACTACTGAATTAATTTTCTCTCCTCCTGACGCTAGAACAATAACAAAACAGAAAAATGTAAAGATTTTTAATAAATCTCTCCTAGCGTTGAACCCCGTACTCTAGTTTCACTTTGTAAAATGACAAGCATTATACCTTGAGACCTTTTAAGGGGGGTACAAGAAACAAGAAAATTCTACTTTCTCTAAACCAGTTGATACGGGAACGAGGTCGTCACTTTAAAAGCCATTTACTTTACCTGCCTCATTGCTGATTCTGCTGCCGTGATCTCGCAGCTCGTTCTGTTGTCCCATGCGCCAGCTGCTCCAGTGGTAGAGCTATGAGTACTTTCCCTTAGGGTATGTATGGATGTATTGTGAAGGGCAACACCAGTTTAAATTGGCTGAGAAATTTATTGTGAACTGATGTTTGAGTTACTGAAGTGAGTTACCGGCCGTTTGAGATGAAGAAATAGACTGGCTCTGAATTGAAGCACTCGGAATCGTAATAAATGAATTATTGTACCTGCTAACTTCTACAGTATCAATTTCACGATTTGAAATACCTTTCCGAAATAAAAGAAACTAGAAGCGTAAATTACTGTGAGTCGCTAAAATGTTTATCGTCGAGACCTCGCGTAGTAACCGCCAAATCTTACAAAAACGTATCACTAGGCGCTTAAAATATCACACGAGCAGTACGTACCAAAGACGTAGTGAATGTATGCTCAACTGTGTGCATGCAGGAATGTAAGTACCAGTGCCGGTACCAGAGTCAGTCTCTAGTTTAACATTGCACGTCTTTATTGCTTTTGGCTCCGCCTACTTCATTACTCACCAACGACGTTATTTTTCACGCGTAACAGATACTTAAAATCCTACGTATGTCTCTTAAATTCGCTAAATGGCTAAATGTCAGAATATAAGCGCCTTTCTCTTTTCCAGAATTCTGCCTTCGTGACCCTACAAACGTAACCTAACCGAATTCCCAGAATATTTAAGCTAATGCGTTCGCTACTTCGGCTGTCGCTAATGACTTTGGTTAACATGACTCTCTAATAACCTGTTTCTCAGACAAATCTTTTCAACTCAAGCAACATTATAGATTGATTTAATATACGCAAATTATTTATTGCAATTATTTCTTTATCTTATTACTTTTTACTTAATTATTTATATCTGTCGGCAATACTTACGCTATCAAAGTTAATGTTGGAAAAGGAAAGCTTCTTCGAACTCCAAAATTTATTTCGTTTCAGATCACTGATACACAGTCCATAGTAGTAAGCATGCGGCATGCAAGCATTTACCAAAACGGTAGAAATAGAAATTAGAAGTAACTCATTGCGTTTTACATTCGTAGAACAAAAACGGTCACACTAATTTAACTTGGGGATATTTGGCGTATCCTAAATTTCTGTTAATTATAGTCCCTTAAATTAAACCACAAGACAAATGCTTTCAGATCAGTCTACAAAATTTCCATTCAACAGAACGGCTTATAAAGGGGGTTATCGTATATACTAATTTTAGAAAAAGAGAAAGTTCTTGTGTGAATACTTATGTGTGTAAAGGGCAATCTCAAAAACGATTATAAATACTTCATTCCTGTTCTTCCGGAAGAAGTTTATAAACATTTCCCAACATTTTTAAAACTATTCAGTTCCATTTTGTTGAAATGAATACTAAACGTTATAGTTTTGTCCTTGATTGAGAATATGACAGTTTAATGATTTTCAGATTAAGGGGGTAAAAGCATAGGTTTGAAATATTTAAATCTGGATTATTGTAGGAGAATTGTGCATTTGTGTTCATATCACAAAATTTCACTGATTTCGTGGAACATTGCAATCAAAGAATAGTTTTGGTGTGATTTTGACAAAACTTGATACACTTGGGTTTTATAATCTGAAAATATGGGGCATTTTGTAAAAATCTTGATATTCCATTCTGGAAAATGCTGATTGGTAGGTATAATGCGATGAATACTCTTTATATCGAAATTTTGTAAATGGTAAAACTTGCCAGAAATAAGGTGGTTATAGACTTTGAATAAGAAGCGGGATGTTTCTATATTTTAATTTCACTCCTAATACATTATATATCCCCCCTTTGGTACAGAAAATTAAGATACCGTATTCTTAGGGGATACGTACCATTATTTTCAAAGATATATCTGTTTCAGCCGTTCTTGAATGAAAGTACAAACTTATGCACCCTCATAAAAATATTTTAAAAATGCTACTTATGGCTTTAGGTTAATGTTTATACACGTTACAAAGATGCAGTTATTGTCTTCTTTTTCTTCTTCAACGGATTACATTCTTCTTTGTAGAACTTTCACCCCCAAGGACTTAGAAACCAATGCCTTGTGTCAGCAGCTTGTCGAGAAGCAAGCAATCTCTGGATTAGCATATCCAGGAATGGTGATCAGCCCCAATGCGTGGTATTACGGTGAAGAAGAAGGAAATGAAATGTAGCGATGAAAGGGGTGATAGGAAAATTCGCGGATCAAATTATTCAAGCCAACATTCGCCTAGAGATCGAGGAAAATTCATAAAAACCTTCGGTCAGCTTGTTCGATCATGCAACCTCCTGAATACGAGTGCCACACGTTACCACGGCGCCAACTCGTATGTATGTGATTATCGAAAGTACACAATTTCTGCAAAACTCGTGGTTACAATTCTATTATATATGCAGATAATCCTTCAGTTGGGCCTATAATCCTCATTTTTTTCTTTGTAGGAAAATCACAAAATTATGGTAACTAAAGGACCGGAAGCAAAACTTTACTGGCAGCGGTGGGATTCGAACCCACGCCCTTTCGGACTGGTGCCTTAAACCAGCGCCTTAGACCGCTCGGCCACGCTACCACACGCGTGCTGAGTTCTTGGCGCAGAATGTAAGTAATTGTTGGCAACTTTTCGGCTACCGAAACGTGTTACATGGCATTTGTTTTGTCAGAGAAACACTTAAAGCGGGACGTAGATGACAGTGCAAGCTTACAAACAATTTTCTATGACTTCCAAAGTTTTTAAAGTATTCTAATAAAACTTTCAATCAGCATTTTAAGTACAATTTTTCAGTAATGCAGTATGAAACTTTTCTTAGTATATTAAGATGACAAGATTCAAAGATACAAATCTTCTTATTGTACCTTTTCTGAGAATGCAGTCAATCAATTGTAATAAAACTTTGTGGTCAAGTTCATTATGTAGTGATACTCGTAATAATCTTTGTGCAGCAAAATGTTGATTAAGCTATTAGGTTTAAAGTTTCAATTTTGGTCTAAAAAAATTCCCTAAATTCATAATGATCACAAAAAAGTGCCTTAGCTAAGGGAAGATTAGCAATGACTGCTATAAGAATATGCTTAAAGAAAATAACAGATATGCAAATTACCTAAATGGTTGGAAAGGGTTTACAAGAATGTAGTTGAAGCAAGAATGGTCTATGGATCAGAGATTTGGGAAGTGACAAAGCATGGGAGGTGATTGATAAAGTACATAGATCGTTCTGCAAATGTATGTTAGGTTTATCTATTTCATCACCTAATGGAGCAGCAGTGTTGGAGTTGGGAAGAGTAGGTAGCAAGGGAATGACAGTAGAAAGGATACTTTAATATTGGCATAGATTGAAATCATTGCATGAGCATAATATCTTGAGTCAATGTTTAATAATACAAGAAAAATCCAGTGCTGGGATGAACCGGGCTCAAGGAATAAGGAGAATTTTACAGGAAATACGAATGGGTAACTTATGGGAGGAGATAGAGGGGTCAGTTAAAGGTTTCTGGAAAGAAGTGAGGAACAGAGTAGGAGATATAGAGAAACAAGAATTATTTCAAAGTCTGGAAGGAAAGAAAAGTTTGGAAATATATAGACAATTAAAGGTGGACTGGGGAAGGGAGAAGTATGTGGATGTAGGTAATATGTTAGTGAGAGAAGGGTGGGCCTGGTCTAGATTAAGTGCACATAGGCTAAGGGGAGATAGAAAGGGAGCGAATTTGAATAGGTGTCCTCTTTGTGGAGAGGCAGATAATAATTTGCATTATATAATTGAATATGAAGAAACTAAGTTGTGGAGAGATCAGTTTTTACCTAAAGAATGGGAGAAAAGTTAGGATAATGAAAATACAAGAGGAGAGGGACATAAAAAGAATAAGAGAATATATGGGGAGAGTAAGAGAAAAATGGTTTAGAAAAACCAAGCAATATGAATTTGTTATGACCCACCATGCATAAATAATCACGGTGTAAAAATGCATGATGGACTAAAGAAAAAAAATAGCAACTCAAAGTAATGTATTAAAAATTGTAAGATTTTAGTATAGCATTATGGAAATAAATATACATATATACATACAGTACGCATAACCACAAATGCTACCAATGTGCACTCTTAGAAGTTACTACCAAGTTTCCCTGCTCTGAATTAACTAGTTTCAGAGAAAATGCAGAGAAACAGAGTGTAAAAGTTTTTTTTCTAAGTTTGGTAACTGTAGTAAATTCATGTGAAGTAGCACTCACTGAAAGAAACGAAAAAGTGCAACACAAAATAGTACCTTTAGCGTTTGCCAGCAAGTATTTGTACCAAGAAAGTTCACATGCTGGACAATCAAGTTAGCAAGTTTAACCATTGCTTTTATTTTGCTTCACTGTTTTTATTTTATGTAAAACATAGCGGAGTTGCGCAATTCGTTGCGTTTTTGTTCCATAACGCAAATATTACTTTAATATCTGAATATAACATCAACATTTTAATTCCATTATCATACGCTGAAATACATATTTACTTATTCTCTGAAAGTAGTAAAAGAGTTTTAAATAATTGAACTCCCACATACCTTTTTGATCTAGCCGAGTGATGTAATATAGTAATGGAAAGCTTAAAGTCATACAGTACAAGTCGAACCGCTCTTTGCCATAAGACAGCCTCTATTTCACGGCCGGCGTATGCTGTTGATGGGATGGTCTATCTCGCCAGTGGAATAGATAGTGTGGGCCCAGGTTAAACAATCGCTGGTACCGTATGCCTGGAATGAAATACGTTCGTGTGTGTCAGAGAACAACATAAAAAGAAGGTCCGGAAAAGTACCAAAATTGCTTGTCCGAGGCAGACACCTTTTTAAAGCATGCCAGGTAATTTTTGCCAGAAAATTCCCCCCATCCCAAACCACCCATTACACGAGAAGGTTTTAATAATTTTACAGTTCTTCCAAAAATGTCTAATAATTTTGATTACAATGTTTAAGATATTTGCATCACTAATAAAACATATATCTGAATTTTCTGTGAATATCCTGCGAGGTCCTCTTCATTCTAATTGAATGTTGTGCAATTATGTATGACAAGGGAACAAAAGCTTGACAAAATCCTACCTAAGGAAAAGTGTAGAGATCATTAACGCATACATCCTGTATCGCTTCGTCGTGAAGCTAGTCGTTTTCAAAATGTTTCATGCTGCATGTTTCAAATGCGAGGGCGTCACTTGATGGACGAGGCTTGAAATCGTTAAAATACGTAATGGCTTAAATCACATCTTAAGAATTAGTAAGTTAATATCCCACGTTTCGAAGACATTGTAGCCTCCCTCTTCAGGTATCGCTCGCCTGTAGAAGCCACAGGGTTTGAGAATGTTTCGCCAAGATTGATTGTAAACTTCCAATTTTTTCCAATCGTATGTACCCATTTATTTACTTAGATGATCTGCCAACACGACCGGTTTAAACTTGTTTCTTTTCATCCCTCCTCCCACTCCCTGTTCAAGAGCATCTTCTTACCGATCAGCAAACTACAGGCGAAATATCACTGAAGAGATTGACTGCAACACCTTCGAAACGTATGATTTTATCTCATTAATCCTTAAGCCTTGACTTAACATTTAAAATTCTTTGGTAATCAGATTAGTAGCCACAGAAGGTACGCTATAAAGAAGACAAATGAAATTTCATTTTCTTTTCCTTTGCAAGACGTCATTTCTATAACTTATTTTACTGTTCCGTGGATCCTTTAAACATTTGAATGTTTTATCTGCACGTTCTATATACTAAATACGCATTGTTCAGTCCATAAATAAAAATTCAGTTTCAAAAGTGGTTTTTCCCCAGGTCGCAAGGGAACGGTACGGCGATTCATCTACCAGTACGACTCCCCTGCCGCTCATTTCCTGTACTCATCATCTTCCTTGTCATCTGTTTTAGGGTTGTAGGAACAGCACACGGTGTTCGGCGGATTGCGGCTGGACGGTGGCTCTGCGCTCTGTAGAGATTTGTTCCTGACGTCGTTCAGAGAACTTGTAGACACGCCTCTGCGTACTTTCGGGCAGGCGATTCTTCGGGGACTTAACAGAGACTCGGGGTTCAACGGGTGGACTCAGGCGTCGTTGGTGGCGCTCAATCTGGAAACATTATGGACTCCGCCCGTGCTTACGCCCGTCGTCAGCCGGATCTGTTCGCCCTTCGGGTCTCTCCCCTCATCCCTCCCTCCCAGCGGTCCCTGTAAATGCACTCTGTAGGGTTTGGATGGCCTGCGTGGGGTGCTAAAAGAGCTTCCAGTTGAGTAACGATACAACATGGGCAAGAGAAAGACACGCCAAACCGCCGCAGAAGAGACCGCCGCCATCCCTTCGGCACCCGACGAAGGGACCATCGCCGGACCATCCACAGTTGATGTCACTCCGGGACTCGCCGCTGCTGATTCGCCGACCGCTCCCCGGCATCTGCCGAGAGTGCTGCCTCACCGCCGCCGGTGATCGGGCCTTCTTGAGCAACGATCACTGCTTCACCCAGGCACCAGCAGCAACAGTCTGCTTGTACAGTTGGCACCGCACCACACCTCCTTCCACAGCAACCGCCTCCGATAGCCGCACAGTACAACCCAGCACCGCAAACACATCAGTAGCCGCCACCACCACAGCACTCTACACCACTACAGTCTCCACGATTCTCCGCAGTGTTCATCGGAGTTCCCCCGGATATGCAGACTCGATATGTCTCCGCTGCAGCCCAACGCTCCGCTGGCCTTCGACCTTGAAGGCCACCCAAATCATCACATCCGGGGACCCACCGTCTCCGTTTGCTTGGTACTGGCTGACCAGGCCGACTGTGAGACAGCCTTAAGGTACGGCCTGCCCTTATTAGGGCAGGTTCTGCCTGTAGAGCCTAGTCGATCAGAAAGCCACCAGCCATGCCGACGATGCTGCTGCATGGACACAACTCCACATCCTACGCTGCACTCCTAAGGTGCCACTACTGTGATACACCAAGCCTAACTGCACAGTGCACCAGCAACGACCTCCGCCGCCGACGTCGATACTGCGCCTCCTGCAATGGCTACGGCCACTTCACTGGGCAGGCGCAATGCCACCTATATCCAAGACTCCGCTTGCTACTGTGCACACACCTCCAACTCCAACGACACCTCCAGCTTCAACCACCACAGACATCACCCGGCGAGATGCGGGCAATATAGGGTCCCGCATCTCTCCAAAGGATGAACGCACTCCATCACTCACCAGCGTCGCCAACTCCACCATCTCCGACCACCACCTACGCCAACCGAAGGACTCCAGGATCTCACGTCACCATCGCCGCCCTCTCCACCGCCCTCAACAACCTCACCACCAGCTGTCCATAGCGATCCAGACTCCGCAGACTCAACAACCTGTGGCCTGGGCCATGTCATCGCCTGCTTGCCACAAACTTCACTACCGCCTGCCCCAACAGTTCAACTGGAAGAGCTTATGGGCAACATCGCAGGTCTCACCAACCTGGTAAGCTTCCTGATCACTAAGACGGCAGATTGGACTCGGTACTTGAGGACCTGAAGACTGGTCAGGAAAGGCTACGGAACTTTCTTCTCACACAAGCAAGATACTGGAAGCATTGCAGCAGATACCATTGGCAAACTTGAGCAACAAATCATCCCAACAAACAACCACCTTCTACAACTACACACATCCAGACGACACAATTCAACCGACTTCATGACTAACTCCGACAACTCGAAGAAGGCCACGTTCTCTTACGAACTTCTTCAAGCAACATCTGCTAAGTCTACAACTACCAGCACAACACGCCGCGGGAAATCCTAATCACACGACATCTCCAACCAAACCGTACATCACACCCCACACTACTTCTTTAATTCCTAATTCCACCCGGGGGCAGCCAGGGCTCGCAATGGCTGTCTCCGTGTTCATACCCGACGCCTGACAGCACAATGCTGCAGCAAGTACAAACGATGAACTTTCGGAAGTACTTATGCGGAACTCCACTATATCACTTTCTAATCTAATACGCACTACCCATACCTTACTACCTGCACCTAACTAGAACCCAGAACTCCTTCTTTACAAATTCCTTCTTCTTCGGCGAAATAAGTCAACTCTTTATCCCTATCAACTCTCCAACTGTCTCCCTTTAAAAAGAAATGGGGTGCTCTGTCAGGTTTCGGAGACCCCTTCCGTTCGTCTACATTTACCTTTACCCACGAATATAAACAGTTCGTTACTGCATAATTGGCTTATTATTGCACGCATGTCAATAATAGAATTGTGTATTTGCTACAGCAATGACGTAATACCACTATTACAAGTTGCCTTAGTTTATGGAAGGAAGATGAAATCATTTTAAGATGGTCTTTTCTCTGACCAACGAATATATAAAAACAAACAAACAAAACTGTGTATAGTATTACTAAATATATCAAAATTATAATCACTTACCAAGATGTGCTGAGGAAAGGCTACATCGCAGTTCGTAACACCTACTCATTTCTCTTCCAGGAAGGAAATGCATGCAAGTGTCTTACCCTTATCGTTCAACACGTCAGATAACAAATGAAATGCAAAAACAGAAGCTAACATCTCATAACACATGCAGAAGCTCTCAATTGTGTCAGCTATTGGTGTGGAATTTATTCTACGATTTATTTTCTACAATTTATAATGATAAGATTGCATAAAATGTTGTATACAACTCCCGAATGATCTTATTACGACACTCGGAAAAATTGTCGCACTCTGTCATTCGTACATCGAACATAAGCTCGTACCCTAATAATGAAGATTATTCATTTGTTGCGTAAATCACTATTATGAGATAGTTTGTCTTACATATGGGTTTTACTCAACATATCGAAGAAATATTAAGATCATTTTTGTTATTATTGTGATTGTTTTAGTTCCAGCACAACTTTTGTTTTTTCTTACAGCCGCCACGTCCCTTGTCGTAGTGGTTAGTGCTCGAAGCACTAAATGTTAATGTTCAAGTTGAAATCTCTAGGGTATCCAACAGCAGGTCCCATGGTGACTACCACACTTGAGTTTGAAACCAGCAATCCGAGTTGAAATCTCCTTGAGACCAATGGGAAGTTTTGACGTACTCCTAATTTAATGCTAGGGACATTCTTGTAACTCAAAGAAAGACAGAAGGAGCGGGCATCCTGGTGTAAATGTTTAGCAGTCTGGACTTTGAATCCAGCGATCCGAGTTCAAATCTCGGTGGGAACTGCCTATAGTTTTGCAAGTTTTACAATTATAATCGATGTTTCATCTTTGTAGAACAAAATATAAATACAACAGGTCCCATGGTGTAATGGTAAACACTTTGAATCCAGCGATCCGAGTTCAAATCTCGGTGGGGCCTCCATATATTTTTAATGTTTTGCAATTATAATTCATGTTACATCTTTGTAAAAATAAACAATACACGATTAGGTCCCATGGTGTAATGGTTAGCGCTTTGGACTTTAAATCCAGCGGCCCGAGTTCAAGTCTCGATGGGACCAGCCTACAGTTGTTGATGTTTTACAATTATAATTGATATTACATCTTTGTAGAAATACGACAGCAGTTAAGCACTTTAGACTTTGAATCCAGCGATCCGAGTTCAACTCTCGGTGGGACCTGCATATAGTTTTGATGTTTTACAACTAAAATTGAAGTTACATCTTTGTAGATATAAGCCAAAGTTTACCAGGTCCCATGGTGTAATCGTTAGCACTTTGGACTTTGAATCCAGCGATCCGAGTTCAACTCTCGGTGGGACCTGCATATAGTTTTGATGTTTTACAACTAAAATTGAAGTTACATCTTTGTAGATATAAGCCAAAGTTTACCAGGTCCCATGGTGTAATCGTTAGCACTTTGGACTTTGAATCCAGCGATCCGAGTTCAACTCTCGGTGGGACCTGCATATAGTTTTGATGTTTTACAACTAAAATTGAAGTTACATCTTTGTAGATATAAGCCAAAGTTTACCAGGTCCCATGGTGTAATCGTTAGCACTTTGGACTTTGAATCCAGCGATCCGAGTTCAACTCTCGGTGGGACCTGCATATAGTTTTGATGTTTTACAACTAAAATTGAAGTTACATCTTTGTAGATATAAGCCAAAGTTTACCAGGTCCCATGGTGTAATCGTTAGCACTTTGGACTTTGAATCCAGCGATCCGAGTTCAAATCTCGGTGGGACCTGCATGTAATTTTTATATTTTACAACTATAATTGATGTTACATCGTTATAGATATTTGCAAACGTTTACCAGGTCCCATGGTGTAATGTTTAGCACTTTGAACTTTGAATCCAGCGATCCGAGTTCAAATCTCGGTGGGACCTGCATGTAGTTTTTATATTTTACAACTATAATTGATGTTACATCTTTATAGATATAAGCAAACGTTTACCAGGTCCCATGGTGTAATGGTTAGCACTTTGGACTTTGAATCCAGCGATCCGAGTTCAAATCTCGGTGGGACCTGCATGTAGTTTTTATATTTTACAACTATAATTGATGTTACATCTTTATAGATATAAGCAAACGTTTACCAGGTCCCATGGTGTAATGTTTAGCACTTTGAACTTTGAATCCAGCGATCCGAGTTCAAATCTCGGTGGGACCTGCATGTAGTTTTTATATTTTACAACTATAATTGATGTTACATCTTTATGGATATAAGCAAACGTTTACCAGGTCCCATGGTGTAATGTTTAGCACTTTGAACTTTGAATCCAGCGATCCGAGTTCAAATCTCGGTGGGACCTGCATGTAGTTTTTATATTTTACAACTATAATTGATGTTACATCTTTATGGATATAAGCAAACGTTTACCAGATCCCATGGTGTAATGTTTAGCACTTTGAACTTTGAATCCAGCAATTCGAGTTCAAATCTCGGTGGGCCCTGCATATAGTTTTGATGTTTTACAATTATATTTGATGTTACATGGTTTTAGATATAGAAGAACTTTCTTTATCTCCCATGGTGTAATGGTTAGCACATTGGTCTTTGAACCCAGCGATCCGAGTTCAAATCTCGGTGTGACCTACATATCTTTTTAATGTTTTACAATTATAATTTATATTACATCTTTGTATAAATAAACAAAAATTCATCGGGTCCCTTTGGACTTTGAATCCAGCGATCCGAGTTCAAATCTCGGTGGGACCTGCATATACTTTTGATGTTTTATAATTGCTATTGATGTTACATCTTTGTAGAAATAAACAACAATCCATCAGGTCCCATGGTGTAACGGTTAGTACTTTGAACCCAGCGATCCGAGTTCAAATCACGGGGGGACCTATATATATTTTTAAGGTTTTACAATTACAATTGATGTTACATTTGTGTAGAAATTAACTAAAATCCATCAGGTCACGTGGTATAATGGTAGGCACTTTGCATTTTGAATCCAGCTATCCAAGTTCAAATCTCGGTGGGACCTGCATATATTTTTAATGTTTTACATTATAATTAATGTTACATCTTTGTAGAAATAAACAACAATCCATCAGGTCCCATTGTGTAATTGTTAGCAGATTGGGCTTTTCCACATTACTTTGATCTTCATTGAAAACGCTTATAAAAGTAACCTCAAGTGAATCAGGAACCTAAGCTTTTATATATATATGTATGTATATATAAACTAAATCTAGCCTAACCTCCCGTAAATCAGAAACGTAAAAAGCCAATAAACCTAAAACAAAACCAAATTAGGAACCCACACTGTGAGCTTTGACGGTATTTCGCTGGCTTTGAAGATATGGCATTATTTTTAACACTTAAATGATTTCATTCAAATTATATAATATGTAAATTCAATAATAGACCCCCTTGAAGCAATGTAACAGTCATTGCATATGCTTATATTATTGTAAACATGCTTAATAATGTTATGTGAATGTATTACGTAATTTAATAATGTAGGAGCTGTGAGAAATAGGTCAAAAGTTGCTAACAATGAGGTAACCTTAAGGCACTAATGAATTTGAAAGTTTAAAGGCTGCTAATCATTATTGGAGCAACAATAATGTAAATTTTGAGACAGTTTAAAATAGCCAATCTACAACTATAAAAGGCTTTAGTTAAATGCAGGTATTCTATTGGAGTAGGATTAGCCAATCAGAGACTGAAATACAGAAATTTACAAGTTTAGACGGTGGAAATCTATTCAGTTGCCTGCAAACAGTGTTCCTAACCGGACGCAAGACACATCCTCGAGAGATTTAATACGTATTCATGTGAAACGAAAAATAGTTTTCGTGTTAAAAAGTGTAATTAATTAATAAAAACTTATCACAGATCTCTCTATATCAGTGAAGTGCTATTTAATTTGTGTCAAGGATTAATAAAAAGGAGTGAATTCAAAATTAAAATCTGTGTAAGCCTACATTCTTAGTCGTATCACAACCCTGCCAAGCCTTCCATGTCTCTAACAATAATACTGACGCAGCCGAGGCAAACATAAATATTAAATATCCAAAGAAACAGTCAAATTAGAAAGCTAATATTTTTAAAACAAATCTTGGAGGAGTATTGTTGAATATATAATATATTTTTAACACATTCAAGAGCCCTTCAAATTTACAGCATAATATTGCCTTATAAGACATATATAGTAAATATCCAGCTTTATTTGTCTTGAAAAATAAATAGAAATTAGAGATTACTCACTGGGTTTTGCATTCATAGAACAAAAAAGACCTTACTAATTTAATTTGGAGATATTTGGCTTGTCCTAAACTTATGTTAATTTTAGTCCCTTAAATTATGTCACAAAACAACTGCTTTCAGATTAGTCTACAAAATTTCTATTCAACAGAATGGCTTACAAAGGGGATTATCGTATATACTAATTTTAGAAAAAGACAAAGTTTTTGTGTTTATACTTATGTGTGTAAAGTGCAATCTCAAAAACGATTATAAATATTTCGTCATTGAATATCCCTGTTCTTCCGGAAGGAGTTTATAAACATTTTCCACCATTTTAAAAACTAATTTCAGTTCCATTTCGTTGAAAAGAATGCTAAAAGTTATTGTTTTGTCCATGATTGAGAAGATGGCAATTTAATGATTTTCAGATTAAGGGGGTAAAAGCATAGGCCTGAAATATTAAAATTCGGATTATTGTAGGAGGACGGGCCCTGGTAAACTTTTGCTTATTTCTATAAAGATGTAATGTCGATTATAGTTGTAAAACATCAAAACTATATGCAGGTCCCATCAAAATGTGAACTCGGATAGTTAGATTTAGAGTTCTAAAATGCTAACCATTACACCAAGAGACCAACAACACAGTTCTTTCCCTCTACGCAGGCTTAACCTCAGTTGTAATTGTATAACAGCAAAAGCATGTATGATTAGTTTCTACCAAGTGTTGAATTGTCAGTTGGATTCAAAGTGCAAAGTGCATTACACGATGTAATATATTGTAAATTTGCTGTCTCTTCACAGTTGTAGTTTTGAATGTAATTACATTTAAAATACAACAAAAAATGTTTTTAAGTTTTATCCAGCTTTGATCTCGGATCAGTGGATTCCAACCACCACCATTATACGGTGATGCCTAATGTTTGAACGTTTATATCTACTTTGATGTAGATGAAAAATCACTTCAAGAAATTAGTAAGGCGCTTCCCTGCATCAATGCGTTCAACTTTTAGACAGCTTAACAAAAGGCCTCACTGATGGGGAACGTTTCTGCTCCTCTTTTATATAAGATCATGGGAAGATTAAGCCTCAGGGTTGTATGTTTTCTTCTATTACGTATTTATAAGGATTAACAGACAAAAAACTACAAGCTTCTGTATAAATTAATTGCAGAATACCTATTTGCAAGTCATATGAGTGTTACATATCACTGCTGTGATATCAGAATTTAGGAGTAGCGGTGGACAACGCTGTATTTTAGTATGTCTGGAACTTTCCAAGAAATATACCATGTCTTACAAAATTCTGACACATTATTATTTACGCTACATCTTTGTAGAAAGAAACAAGTACTCATCAGGTCCCATGGTGTAATGGATAGCACTTTGGACTTTGAATTCAGCAATCCGAGTTCAAATCACGGTGGGAGCTACATATATATTTTTTATGTTTTACAATTATAATCTATCTTACATCTTTGTAGAAATAAACAAACATTCATCAAATCCCATGGTGTAATGGTTAGCGCTTTGGACTTTGAATCCAGCGATCTGAGTTCAAACTGGTATCCAGCTGCTAAACTAGCAAAACTTACTATTAAGATATAAGCTATTCCACTGATATCCAGCGGTTACTTATTAATCTCCAATACTATATTTCCTTCAATTACCATTTTATTTATTAAAATCATTGACCTTTTTAAATTCATGTATATATAATTATTTTATAACACATTACTTTTATAATTTATATTTTCCTTTCCTACTATCTGGATACTAATACATTAATCATGCTATTCCAGGAGTTGCTTGAGATAGGATCATATATACTTAACACCCTGGTTATTTGTGTATATGCACCCTTCATTTTACTATATACATTTTCTAAAACTAGCAATTTAAATTACTCTCCTCATTTATAATTTACCTATATTATCACTTCTGTTATTATAATCCTCTTTTTCTTTAATAATTTTCCTCCACTGTTTCTCTCTTACCTTCCCTGTATATTTACCTAATTGTTTCAAAAACTCTTTCTTATTGTTTCCAAAGAGTTTTAAAAATAATATCTCTATCTGTAATTTATCCCACTTCCTATTCCATATTTCCTCTCTCAAAACTTTGTTTCTGCACATTCTATTATACAGTGTATATTTTTATCTACCCTTCCACATAGTGGGCACAGTTCTTTGTCAACTTTTAAACCCCTTAAGAACATAGTTCCTGTTCTTGCCCACGCTAGGCCTTCCCTTTCCATTTTATCACAAACATCAGTATATTTTTCCCATCCCCAATACTTTTTCAAGTTCAGATAATATATCAGAGTTCTCTTATCCCTTAAACTACCATATATTTTCTGTTTCTCGATATTTTCAACCCTGGATTTCACATGCAGTAATAGTTAAGGCTTTGGATCTGAGTGGGAATCTTGGTGAGAACTGCATGTAGTTTTAATGTTTTACAATTATTATTGATGCAACATCTTTATAGAAATAAACAAAAACCCATCGGGTCCCATGGTGTAATGGTTAGCACTTTGAAATCAACTATTCGAGTTCAAATCTCGGTGGGACGTGCGTATAGTTTTCATGTTTTACAATTATTATTGATGTTACATCTTTGTATAAATAAGCGATACTCCGTCTCGTCCCATTGTGTATTGGTTAGCACTTTGAACTTTGAATCCAGCGATCCGAGTTCAAATCTCGGTGGGATCAGCATATAACTTTGATGTTTTACGATTATAATTGACGTTACAACTATGTAGAAGGAAATACAAACCCAACAGGTTCCATGGTGCAATGCTTAGTACATTGGACTTTGAATCCAACGGTCTGAGTTCTAATCTCGGTGGAACCTACACATAATATTGAGTTTTTACAATTATAATTGATGTTACATCTTTGTAGAAATAAACAAACATTCATCAGTATCCACGGGGTAATGGTTAGCACTTTGGACTTTGAATCCAGGAATCCCAGTTCAAATATCGGTGCGCCCTGCATATAGTTTTGATGTTTCACAACTATAATTGATGTTACAACTGGTAGAGAAAAATAGTGATCCAGCAGCTCCAATGGTGTAATAGTTAGCACTTTGGGCTTAGAATTCAACCATCCTACCTGGATGAATGGGGAATTTTTATATTGTAGAACTTACAAGCCATAAGATAAGTCATATAAAATTACAACTTAAAATTAATTGCAAGTAAGTAATAAAGTGAAGTGGTTTGGTGAAATTGCCTCGTAAACAATGTCCTCTTTATTATACATACGTGTCATTTGAAAGGAATAAGGGATATAGACAACAAACCGAAAGTTATTGCCTCTAATGAGTAAGGTTATAGCGCAGCGAGGGCTGCGCAGCTATGGAGTACTCCAAGAAGAGGCTCAAACTGGTGGAATATATACTCTTAGTGTGGTTATGGACCCGAAAACTTGATGGCGTATTTAATTATAAAGGCATAATGCCTGTCGCATGGCACCAAAATCCCCAGAAATACGTCACGGCGATATATAAAGTAAAATTAAAATACATGTGAAGAAAGTGTTAAATAAGTAGTATTTTCAGAAGAAATAAAAAAGTATTATATTTTGAATAACAGTCATTTAATAGTTTAGGAATGATCGGATATTATTATTATTATTATTATTATTATTATTATTATTATTATTATTATTATTATCATCGTTACCTTATACTTATAACAATTGTTTGCAAAGCAACAAGAGTAACAGACATGGATTATGAATTATAAAATACCACAAAGAAGCATGATAAGGAACTGAGTTATACGAAATTAACCAGTAAAGCGAAAAAGTCACAAAATATAGCATTTTCGCATTACTGGAAAAGGATTGGCAGCCTTACTTATATTCGTTTTCATAAAAAAAACTCTGATAATGCCATTCATTTAAGACACTACTAATTCCGAATTAGCTATGGAAAGGCAAAATCAGAATACGAAATTCAGTGCTTTAGTCGGGATTCCTATCTTCAGTTTCCTACACCTCAGCTCCGACATCTGAGCTACGATACCAACCACGTGACCCAATTTTCCCGGTAAAACACAAGTTTAGGTAACATACTCCAATATCTACTTACATACATTTTCATTCTGATTCCATTTTTCCAGTCTGCGGAAGAATAATTAATAAAACTGAATTGATTATGTTTTCTCAACGAATCTGAAGCTACCTCTGTGCACATCCGCCATCGTGAAAAAAGGCCATGCAAAGCCTCCAATCATGTTCGGTTGCTAAAACTAGTAAGGGGTGGGTGGATCCATGAATGAGGAGGAATCCCTTACCAACTTAAAACGTAGTTCATTATATCGACACCTTTTTTTCCACTCAAGTATACATTCTCGTATAGCCTTGTTCCTCAATCCTCTCGGATCGCAAGCTTTGACCACGTTACGCATTGTCAACAAAACAGTGGCGCCCTCCTCCAAATGTGCTCATATCGTGGCCGACTAGTACCATAGTTACTTCGCATTTGTTCGGAAGTAGTGATACACAGCTCCGGCCCAACATATCTCTGCTGTAGTTTTGCAAGGCTTCGCAGTTCATTTATATTCACTTAATACACAGGTGAATGTCTTCAAGAAAAATGAATTGGTTTAGCAAGTCAAATGTTTCTTCAGGCATTTTTCTACGAAGATACCTTACGACATCTTCTTCTTCTTCTTCTTTAGACGTCCAAGAATTAGGCTACCAGGATCTGTTCCAACCCTCAATTCCATCTCTACTCCGGCACTACCCCCATTTCTCCTTCCCACCGGCCAATACAGATAAGCTGACTTTGGTATTCTTTGGTCCTCCAAACTGTCCCTCCCCTTTTGCTTATACCGTTTTATTTCCTCGACTACAGGTATTTAGGACTCCCAAATCCTCCCAAGAGTCTGATTTGGAATATGTCCTCTAAGCTTAACTCCCATTAGAGGCCTCAAAAATCATATCTGTTGAGATTCAAGTATTTTCTCGTCCTCTCTTTTCAATTTGCAGGCTTCAGAACCAAACATTTCCTTGGTTTTCAATTATTTTATATAGTTTGAATTCTATTCCTTCGACAAGACTTTTCCAAATTTTCTAATTTGTTCATTCATTTTATTACATGTATTTAATTTTGTGACTATATCGTTCCTATTAAACAAGGAGATTAGGTTGTCTAAGTATGTACATATTCCAAACTGTTCAACTATTTCTCCATCTATCACAACTTTTAAACCTATATGTATCTTTTACTTTCAGTATCATCTGATTTCTTTTGTTGACAGAAATGTTTATAAAATAGTTTGTATTCGTATTTGAAATTTATATAATTTAAAATTTACATGGCAGCGGTGGGATTCGAACCCACGCCCTTTCGGACTGGTGCCTAAAACCAGCGCCTTAGACCGCTCGGCCACGCTACCAGATGTTAAAACGTTCATTTGTGTGTGTATACTAATTCTTATGTTTCGTTGCTTTTATTTAAGAAGCGGATAATTCAGTACGATTATATTGTGATTATTTCATAAATTATGAAAAGACAAAAGGGCTATAAGTTATATTTCGAAATATTGTTGGACGCTAAAATTATTTTTTTCCAAATAATATCTACACAAGTAAATCAGGAAAGCAAACTTTGATGGTTTAGAAGATACATAAATGATTTTGAAATCTTGAATGACTCGGAATGAGAGTTTAAAAATAATGGATCATAATTATTCTTTCAGCCAATTTTGATCACGGATCTTTACTAAAAGAATCGAACATTCCAGAAAGGAACGCATCCCTGAACAACCAAGTATCTTACACACCGACTCCAGTTTCTCATGTCTTTAGACTAAGCAGACATAAGAAGTACTACATATGGCAGAGAGACTTGAACATGGCCTATTCAATTCAAACTCCAAAGTACGAGCATTGCTCCTGCCTCTAACGTAAAATTCTATCAAATTTGAGATTTGAAATCGTATCCTAAGTGACAAGCCATTGAACCTTGCTATGCACAGATTTTCCTAAGTTTTTAGATGTGTCATTTTAAAAGGAAAATACCGTGCTGAGGTACTACTGAGATTTGAAGTAGTAGAACAGGATTCTATTTTCAATGTAATTATTGCCATTAGAATATATTACGTACGGATTTCTATAGACCGAGCTAATGTGTCATATTAAGCATAAAAACTTAATGAAGATCCCACAGAGGTTTCAACCCGGATCGCTGGATTCCGAATCCATAGTGCTCACCATTATACCATGGGACTTGGTGGAACATTACTTCTCCCTACACAGTTATAACTATAAAACATCAAATTTATATGCAGGTGCCAGCGAGATTTTAATTCGAATAGCTATATTTAGAGCCCAGAATGCTAACCATTACACTATGAGAATTTCAGGAGCATTAATTCACTCTGTATAGTTGTAATATTAATTAAAGTTGTTAAATATCAAAACGACATGCAGGTCACACCCAGATTTGAACTGGATCGCGCGATTCAAGTCCAGGATACTAACCACTACAACATGGGACTTGGGTTCATGTCTCTTTCTACATAGTTGTAACATTAATTATTATAATTGTAAAACATTATAACTACATGCAGGTCCCACCGAAATTTGAACTCGTATTCCTGGATTCAAAGTGCTAACCATTACACCATGGTACCTGTGCCTTGTACTTCTTTCTATGTAGTTGTAACATCAACTGCAATTGTAAAACATTTAAAATTATATGCAGGTCTCACCGACTCTTGAATTCGGGTCGCATTAAAAGTGCTGATTATTACACCATGGAGCCTGTTGTAATATTATTTCTATCTACCATGCTGTAGCATCAAATGTAGTCGTTAAAAAATAAATTAAAAAAATAAATAAATAAAAAAACTGCGGGATTCAAAGTGCTATCCATTTTTCTATTGGACCGCAGGAGAATTCTTTCTCTCTGCACAGTTGTAACTTTAGTGTGTAATTGTAAAAATCAAAAACATATATGTAGGCTCTACCCAGATTTGAATTCCGATGCTAGATTCAAAGCGCTAGCCGCTATACAGTAGGACCTATTGCGTTATTTTGTAGCGGGAAATCGTCGTTTCTGGATTGCTGTGGTCTTCAGCAGTGTTCTTCCTCGACTATAGGTGTTCGTCGGTTGTTGTGTATTCCATTCCTAACTATATCTAATTATTAATCCTCAGGTTATATTGGGTGAGGCAAGTTTAAGAAATACACTGCAATTTTCCCTTAATAAATTAAGTTTATTCACAATAGAAATAATTATGGGCGGCTAGCTTTTCCCATTATTATAATCCCACCACTTTAAATTACTCAGGACTCTAGCTATCAGCACACGCACCCCCACCCTTGTGCATCTGTAGCACCTCGTGTTGACGTGAATTCTTGGAGATCAGTGATAGAGAGAGAGTGGGCTCTGAGGCCTTGCCTGCCTTATATACGGGAGCCTAATGACGCTCACCTCTGCGTTTAAAATGTAACGATGTTTCCTATTGGCCCTCAGACGCGTTACCTTAACATGTATGAGAATGTGTGGCTTCAGATCCGTGCGCTTAAGCGCCATCTTGGAGCGTTGTGAAGCTAGTTCCATATCTCCGTCTCTTTCTTTTCTCTATCTGTCTCTTTCTATTTCTCCGTACCGTTACCGGTTCCCTGCCGGTTGGCTTGGTGAAAGGTACGCTCTTTATGTTTTCCTGGAATTTTTGCTAGCTCGCCCGTTTCTTACAATCAGCTCTGTACAAATGTTAGATGTTGAATATTTTAACATGTTAGTGAATTAAAGTATTAGTGTACAATTCTTATATGTATGGTTCCCCTTTCGTATGTCAATTCCTATATATGTATAATGTATCCCCTTTCAATTTCCTTCTCTCTTCACGATGTAGCAACAACTGTAACTGTAAAACCACAAAATTGTAAGCAGGTCCCACCGAGAGTTGAACTCTCAGTTGGACGCAAAGTCGAAAATGCTAGCCATTACATGATGCAACCTATTGTAAATTTGTTGCCCTCTATATATTTGTAGTTCCTAATGTAATTACACTTAAAGTAACCAAAATCTCTGAAAGTCTTATGGAGCTTTGAACTCGGATCACTTGATTCAAAGTACTAACCACTCTACCATGGTACCTGATGTTAGAACGTTTATATCTACTTTGACGTGGACGAATATTACGATATGAAAACTTCAAGAAATTAGTAAGGTCCCTCCCTGTATCAATGGGTTCAACTCTACTGAGCTTAACAAAGGACCTCACTGATGAGAATAATTTCTGAACCCTTTTTATATGTGATCATGCAAAGACTAACCTCAGGTTTATACGTCTTATTCTTCTTCTTTCACGTATTTGTAAAGATTAACAGACAAAAGCTCAAACTTCTGAATGAATTAATTGCAGAATACCTATCAATAGGTCATATAAGCATTACATATCACTGCTATGATATCAGAATCTCTGGAGTACCGCCTGACATTGCTTTATCTCAGTATATCTGGAACTTTCCAAGAGATATTGCCTTTTCTTATAAAATCCTGATGCATAATACCGCACTAAGCAAAACCCTGTTGTAGTTTTGAAATGTGTCTTAGACTATTTGCAGCTGTTAGTGGATAAGAAGTAGTAAGATTGAACTGAATGGCCTTATATAAATTTAATAACTATCTCTACAGACCAAAATATTGCAGCAGCCCTTTTTCTAAGAGCTGATCTTAGTAAATACTGTCATACTACAATCGAGGACCTAGCAAAGGGACCATATAAAACGATAATGGCAGCGGTGGGATTCGAACCCACGCCCTTTCGGACTGGTGCCTAAAACCAGCGCCTTAGACCGCTCGGCCACGCTACCAGAACAAAGAGAACAGCTTTTCCTTTGAGTGTTCTCGAGTTTTTTTGTTGTTTTTTTTATCCCTCCATTTTAATGCACGTGATCAAAAACATTGAAATAGAGGCTTGTCTTATGACAAAGAGCGCTTCGACTTGTACTATATGACTTGCAGTTTTCCATTAGTATATTACATATCACATATCACTGAGCTAGATCAAAAACGACACGTGAGTGTAACATTATTTAAAACTCTTTTGCTACTTTTAGAGAATAAATAAATGTGTAGTTCGGCCTATAATAATGACATTAAAATTTTGATGGTATTTTCAGGTATTAAAGTAATGGTTGTGTTACAGAACAAAAATACACCGAATGGCGCAACTCCGCTATGTTTCAGCTAAAATAAAACCAATGAAGCAATGGTTGTACTTGCTAACCTGATGGTCACAGCATGGACTGTGTGAGTTTTCTTGGTACAAATACTTGCTGGCTAAGGCTAAAGGCACTATTTTGTGTTGCAGTTTTTGTTTTCTGCCAGTGAGAGCTAGTTCTCATGAATTTACACCAGTTACCAAACTTAAAAAAAATCTTTACACTGTTTTCTAGAAAACTAAGTTTTTGAGAAAGAGTATGCCTACATTTTCTGTGAAACTAGTCAACTCAGAGCAGTGTAACTTGGTAGCAACTACTAAAAGTATACAACAGTAGCATTTATGATTATGCATACTAATGAATTGAGGATATTATTTCAAACCAAAATTGTAACTTTTTATTTAAAACCTAGTAGCTTAAGCAACATTTTGTTGTAAAAAGTTTATTACGAGTATCACTACATAATGAACTTGAACACAAACTTTTATTACAATTGAATTTCTCAGAAAAGGTACAATAAGAAGAATTGTATCTTTGAATCTTCTTTTTTTTTCCCTTCCAGTAATCATCTTAACATACAAAGAAAAAGTTTCATACGTTCAGCATTACTGAAAAATTGTACATCAAATGCTGATTCTAAGTTTGATTAGTTTACTTTGAAAACATTGGAAGTCATAGCAAATTGTTTGTAACCATGCACTGTCATCTACGTCCCGCTTTAAGTGTTTTTCTGACAAAACAAATGCCGAAAATTAAGCAACTATTACTTATATTGTACGCCAAAAAATCAGCACCTGTGTGGTAGCGTGGCCGAGCGGTCTAAGGCGCTGGTTTAAGGCACCAGTCTGGAAGGGCGTGGGTTCGAATCCCACCGCTGCCAGTAAGGTTTTGCTTCGGGTCCTTTAGTTACGATAATTTTGGGATTTTCCCACAAAGAAAAATAATGAGGATTATAGGCCCAGCTGAAGGATTATCTACATATATAATAGAATTTCAACCACGACTTTTGCAGAAATGTACTTTCGATAACCACATACAATCGTATTAGAAGGTCCCGTGGTCGATCAAACTGTCCGAAGGTTTTTCTGGATTTTCCTCGATCGCTAGGCGAATGCTGGGATGAATAATTTGATCCGCGAATTTTCCTATCACCCCTTTCATCACTATATTTCATTTGCTTCTTTAATTTTTTACAAAATGCTCCACATTTTTCAGATTATAAAACCTAAGTGTATCAAGTTATTTCAAAATAACACCAAAACTATTTTTTTGATTAAAATGTTCAACGAAATCGTAATTATAAAAATCTAAATTACAATGTTCAACGAAACGAAATCTTGTGATATGAACACAATATGCACACTCCTTCGACAATAATACAAATTTTAAAATTTCAGGCCTATGCTTTTACCCCCTTAAGCTGAATATCATTAAATTGCCATCTTCTCAATCATGGACAAAACAATAACTTTTAGCATTCTTTTCAACGAAATGGAACTGAGATTAGTTTTTAAAATGGTGGAAAATGTTTATAAACTGCTTCCGGAAGAACAGGGATATTCATGACGAAATATTTATAATCGTTTTTGAGATTGCCCTTTACACACATAAGTATACACACAAAAACTTTGTCTTTTTCTAAAATTAGTATATACGATAATCCCCTTTGTAAGCCATTCTGTTGAATAGAAATTTTGTAGACTAATCTGAAAGCAGTTGTTTTGTGACATAATTTAAGGGACTAAAATTAACATAAGTTTAGGACAAGCCAAATATCTCCAAATTAAATTAGTAAGGTCTTTTTTGTTCTATGAATGCAAAACCCAGTGAGTAATCTCTAATTTCTATTTATTTTTCAAGACAAATAAAGCTGGATATTTACTATATATGTCTTATAAGGCAATATTATGCTGTAAATTTGAAAGCCTCTTGAATGTGTTAAAAATATATTATATATTCAACAATACTCCTCCAAGATTCACATATTGCTGTAGACATTTCATCTTTGTTTATCTTGAGTTGTTGCAGTTGAGTGAGTATTATTGTTATAAAAAGTCTTAATAGTCGCGGTGGGATTCAAACCCATGCCTTTTCAAACTGGTGTCTAAACCCAGCGTCTGAGACTGCTCGGTCACGCTAATAGAACGATAAAAACTGTATTTCGTCGGGGTATTCTCTTGTTTCAATGTTTTTAATTGTTTGCGATAATGACCATTGGAAAATATTTCACTTTATCATTATTGTATTATAAAGTGTATATTAAACACGATGAACTTTCTGATGACTACGAAAGTATTCCAAATAATAATTAACAACGATGGATTTTGAACTTAGATTGGTGTTTTCAGAGGCCAGACAGGCATCATGAGACCAGTATATTTGTTTCATACAGGTGCCTTTTCTTCAACGTCCAGGGAGTTGTCCATCACAGATTGTGACATGCAACAGGTTTTTTCTATTTTGGTTCAAATAAAAAAAAAAATATGCATATAAAAATTCCTACGGTACCATCGAGACTTGAACTCGAATCGCTGGATTCAGTGTCAAAGGGCCGGTAATCTGCATTAAGCTGTTCTTCAAAGCTAGCGAAATACCGTCAAAGCTCACAGCGTGGGTTCCTAATTTGGTTTTGTTTTAGGTTTATTAGCCTTTTAC
Organism: Deroplatys truncata; assembly: GCA_030765065.1. Lineage (NCBI taxonomy): Eukaryota > Metazoa > Arthropoda > Insecta > Mantodea > Mantidae > Deroplatys > Deroplatys truncata. Next base: position 50,950,996 of record CM060985.1, read on the forward strand.
GTTTCTGATTTACGGGAGCTTAGGTTAGATTTAGTTTATATATATAAGCTTAGGTTCCTGATTCACTTGAGGTTACTTTTATACGCGTTTTCAATGAAGACCAAAGTAATGCCAAAAAGCCCAAACTGCTAACAATTATACCAATGGGACCTGATGGATTGTTGTTTATTTCTACAAAGATGTAACATTAATTATAATATAAAACATTAAACATATATGCAGGTCCCACCGAGATTTGAACTTGGATTGTTGGATTCAAAATGCAAAGTGCTTACCGTTACACCACGGAACCTGATAGATTTTTGTTAATTTCTACAAAGATGTAACATCAATTGTAATTGTAAAACCTTAAAAAAATATATAGGTCCCACCGAGATTTGAACTCGGATCGCTGGGTTCAAAGTACTAACCATTACACCATGGGACCTGATGGATTTTGGTTTATTTCTACAAAGATATAACATCAATAGCAATTATAAAACATCAAAAGTATATGCAGGTCCCACCGAGATTTGAACTCGGATCGCTGGCTTCAAAGTCCAAATGGACCCAATGAATTTTTGTTTATTTATACAAAGATGTAATATAAATTATAATTGTAAAACATTAAAAAGATATCTTGGTCACACCGAGATTTGAACTCGGATCGCTGGGTTCAAAGACCAATGTGCTAACCATTACACCATGGGAGCTAAAGTAAGTACCTCTATACCTAATACCATGTAACATCGAATATAATTGTAAAACATCAAAACTATATGCAGGGCCCACCGAGATTTGAACTCCGATTGCTGGATTCAAAGTACTAACCAATACACCATGGGACCTGGTAAACGTTTGCTTATATCTATAAAGATGTAACGTCAATTATAGTTGTAAAACATCAAAACTATATGCAGGTCCCACCGAGATTTGAAAACGGATCGCTGGATTCAAAGTCCTAACCATTACACCATGATACCTGGTAAACGTTGGCCCATATCTATAAAGATGTAACTTCAATTATAGTTGTAAAACATCAAAACTATATGCAGGTGCCACCGAGAGTTGAACTGGGATGGCTGGATTCAAAGTCCAAAGTGCTAGCCATTACACCATGGGGCCTGATGAATGTTCGCTTATATTTAAAAACATGTAACTTCAATTATAGTTGTAAAACATCAAAACTATATGCAGGTGCCACCGAGAGTTGAACTCGGATGGCTGGATTCAAAGTACAAAGTGCTAACCATTACACCATGGGACCTGATGAATGTTCCCTTATATTTAAAAGCATGTAACTTCAATTATAGTTGTAAAACATCAAAACTATATGCAGGTGCCACCGAGAGTTGAACTCGGATGGCTGGATTCAAAGTACAAAGTGCTAACCATTACACCATGGGACCTGATGAATGTTCCCTTATATTTAAAAGCATGTAACTTCAATTATAGTTGTAAAACATCAAAACTATATGCAGGTGCCACCGAGAGTTGAACTCGGATGGCTGGATTCAAAGTACAAAGTGCTAGCCATTACACCATGGGACCTGATGAATGTTCCCTTATATTTAAAAGCATGTAACTTCAATTATAGTTGTAAAACATCAAAACTATATGCAGGTCCCACAGAGATTTAAAATCGGATCGCTGGATTCTAAGTCCAAAGTGCTAACCATTACACCATGGGACCTGTTAAGCGTTGCTTTATATCTATAAAGATGTAACATCAATTATAGTTGTAAAACATCAAAACTATATGCAGGTCCCACCGAGAGTTGAACTCGGATCGCTGGATTAAAAGTCTAAAGAGCTAACCATTACACCATGGGACTTGGTAAAGGCTGGCCCATATATAAAGATGTAACTTCAATTATAGTTTTAAAACATCAAAACTATATGCAGGTCCCACCGAGAGTTGATCTCGGATCGCTGGATTCAAAGTCCAAAGTGCTAACCATTACACCATGGGACCTGTTGTATTTTTGTTTATATCTATAAAGATATAACGTCAATTATAGTTGTAAAACATCAAAATTATATGCAGGTGCCACCGAGATTTGAACTCGGATCGCTGGATTCAAAGAACAAAGTGCTAACCATTACACCATGGGATCTCGTAAACGTTGGCTTATATCTATAAAGATGTAACGTCAATTATAGTTGTAAAACATCAAGACTATATGCAGGTCCCACCGAGATTTGAATTCGGATTGCTGGATTCAAAGTCCAAAGTGCTAACCATTACACCATGGGGCCTGTTAAGCGTTCCCTTATATCTAAAAGCATGTAACTTCAATTATAGTTGTAAAACGTCAAAACTAAATGCAGGTCCCACCGAGATTTGAAAACGGATCGCTGGATTCAAAGTCCTAACCATTACACCATGATACCTGGTAAACGTTGGCCCATATCTATAAAGATGTAACTTCAATTATAGTTGTAAAACATCAAAACTATATGCAGGTGCCACCGAGAGTTAAACTCGGATCGCTGGATTCAAAGTCCAAAGTGCTAACCATTACACCATGGGACCTGTTGTATTTTTGTTTATTTCTACAAACATGTAACGTCAATTGCAATTGTAAAACCTTAATAAAATATATAGGTCCCACCGAGATTTGAACTCGGATCGCTGGCTTCAAAGTCCAAAGGGACCCAATGAATTTTTGTTTATTTATAAAAACATGTAATATAAATTATAATTGTAAAACATTAAAAAGATATCTAGGTCACACCGAGATTTGAACTCGGATCGCTTGGTTCAACGACCAATGTGCTAACTATTACACCATGGGAGCTAAAGTAAGCTCCTCTATACCTAATACCATGTAACATCAAATATAATTGTAAAACATCAAAACTATATGCAGGGCCCACCGAGATTTGAACTCGGATTGCTGGATTCAAAGTACTAACCATTACACCATGGGACCTGGTAAACGTTTGCTTATATCTATAAAGATGTAACGTCAATTATAGTTGTAAAACATCAAAACTATATGCAGGTCCCACCGAGATTTGAAAACGGATCGCTGGATTAAAAGTCTAAAGAGCTAACCATTACACCATGGGACTTGGCAAACGCTGGCTCATATATAAAGATTTAACTTCAATTATAGTTTTAAAACATCAAAACTATATGCAGGTCCCACCGAGATTTGATCTCGGATCGCTGGATTCAAAGTCCAAAGTGCTAACCATTACACCATGGGACCTGTTGTATTTCTGTTTATATCTATAAAGATGTAACGTCAATTATAGTTGTAAAACATCAAGACTATATGCAGGTCCCACCGAGATTTGAATTCGGATAGCTGGATTCAAAGTCCAAAGTGCTAACCATTACACCATGGGACCTGGTAAACGTTGGCTTATATCTACAAAGATGTAACGTCAATTATAGTTGTAAAACATCAAAACTATATGCAGGTGCCACCGAGAGTTTAACTCGGATCGCTGGATTCAAAGTCCAAAGTGCTAACCATTACAACATGGGACCTGATGAATGTTCCCTTATATCTAAAAACATGTAACTTCAATTATAGTTGTAAAACATCAAAACTATATGCAGGTCCCACCGAGAGTCGTTCTCGGATCGCTGGATTCAAAGTACAAAGTGCTAACCATTACACCATGGTACCTGTTGTATTTTTGTTTATTTCTACAAAGATGTAACATCAATTATAGTTGTAAAACATCAAAAATATATGCTGGTCCCACCGAGATTTGAACTCGGATCGCTGGATTCAAAGTCCAAAGTGCTAACCATTACACCATGGGACCTGGTAAACGTTTGGTTATATCTATAAAGATGTAACGTCAATTATAGTTGTAAAACATCAAAACTATATGCAGGTCCCTCCGAGATTTGAACTCGGATCGCTGGATTCAAAGTCCAAAGTGCTAACCATTACACCATTGGACCTGGTAAACGTTGGCTTATATCTATAAAGATGTAACGTCAATTATAGTTGTAAAACATCAAAACTATATGCAGGTCCCTCCGAGATTTGAACACGGATCGCTGGATTCAAAGTCCAAAGTGCTAACCATTACACCATTGGACCTGGTAAACTTTGGCTTATATCTATAAAGATGTAACGTCAATTATAGTTGTAAAACATCAACACTATATGCAGGTCCCACCGATATTTGGACTCGGATCGCTGGAATAAAAGTCTAAAGAGCTAACCATTACACCATGGGACTTGGTAAACGCTGGCCCATATATAAATATGTAACTTCAATTATAGTTTTAAAACATCAAAACTATATGCAGGTCCCTCCAAGAGTTGATCTCGGATCGCTGGATTCAATGTCCAAAGTGCTAACCATTACACCATGGGACCTGTTGTATTTTTGTTTATATCTATAAAGATGTAACGTCAATTATAGTTGTAAAACATCAAAACTATTTGCAGGTACCACCGAGATTTGATCTCGGATCGCTGGATTCAATGTCCAAAGTGCTAACCATTACACCATGGGACCTCGTAAAGGTTGGCTTATATCTATAAAGATGTAACGTCACTTATAGTTGTAAAACATCAAGACTATATGCAGGTCCCACCGAGATTTGAATTCGGATAGCTGGATTCAAAGTCCAAAGTGCTAACCATTACACCATGGGGCCTGTTAAGCGTTGCCTTATATCTAACAACATGTAACTTCAATTATAGTTGTAAAACATCAAAACTATATGCAGGTCCCACCGAGATTTGAAAACGGATCGCTGGATTCAAAGTCCTAACCATTACACTATGATACCTGGTAAACGTTGGCCCATATCTATAAAGATGTAACTTCAATTATAGTTGTAAAACATCAAAACTATATGCAGGTGCCACCGAGAGTTGAACTCGGATCGCTGGATTCAAAGTCCAAGGTGCTAACCATTACACCCTGGAACCGGTTGTATTCTTGTTTATTTCTACAAAGATGTAACATCAATTATAGTTGTAAAACATCAAAACTATATGCAGGTACCACCGAGATTTGAACTCGGAGCTTTGGATTCAAAGTCCCAAGTGCTAACTATTACACCAGGGGACCTGGTAAACGTTGGCTTATATCTATAAAGATGTAACGTCAATTATAGTTGTAAAACATCAAAACTATATGCAGGTCCCTCCGAGATTTGAACTCGGATCGCTGGATTCTAAGTCCAAAGTGCTAACCATTACACCATTGGAACTGGTAAACCTTAGATTATATCTATAAAGATGTAACGTCAATTATAGTTGTAAAACATCAAAACTATATGCAGGTCCCACCGATATTTGGACTCGGATCGCTGGAATAAAAGTCTAAACAGCTAACCATTACACCATGAGACTTGGTAAACGCTGGCCCATATATAAAGATGTAACTTCAATTATAGTTTTAAAACATCAAAACTATATGCAGGTCCCTCCAAGAGTTGATCTCGGATCGCTGGATTCAATGTCCAAAGTGCTAACCATTATACCATGGGACCTGTTGCATTTTTGTTTATATCTATAAAGATGTAACGTCACTTATAGTTGTAAAACATCAAGACTATATGCAGGTCCCACCGATATTTGAATTCGGATGGCTGGATTCAAAGTCCAAAGTGCTAACCATTACACCATGGGGCCTGTTAAGCGTTGCCTTATATCTAAAAACATGTAACTTCAATTATAGTTGTAAAACATCAAAACTATATGCAGGTCCCACCGAGATTTGAAAACGGATCGCTGGATTCAAAGTCCTAACCATTACACTATGATACCTGGTAAACGTTGGCCCATATCTATAAAGATGTAACTTCAATTATAGTTGTAAAACATCAAAACTATATGCAGGTGCCACCGAGAGTTGAACTCGGATCGCTGGATTCAACGTCCAAAGTGCTAACCATTACACCAGGGGACCTGGTAAACATTGGCTTATATCTATAAAGATGTAACGTCAATTATAGTTGTAAAACATCAAAATTATATGCAGGTCCCACCGCGAGTTGATCTCGGATCGCTGGATTCAAAGTACAAAGTGCTAAACATTACACCATGGGGCCTGTTAAGCGTTGCCTTATATCTAACAACATGTAACTTCAATTATAGTTGTAAAACATCAAAACTATATGCAGGTCCCACCGATATTTGAACTCTGATCGCTGGATTCAAAGTCCAAAGTGCTAACCATTACACCATGGGACCTGGTAAACGTTGGCTTATATCTATAAAGATGTAACGTCAATTATAGTTGTAAAACATCAAAACTATATGCAGGTCCCTCCGAGATTTGAACTCGGATCGCTGGATTCAAAGTCCAAAGTGCTAACCATTACACCATGGGACCTGGTAAACGTTATCTTATATCTATAAAGATGTAACGTCAATTATAGTTGTAAAACATCAAAACTATATGCAGGTCCCAGCGATATTTGGACTCGGATCGCTGGATTCAAAGTTTAAAGTGCTAACCATTACACCATGGGACCTGGTAAACGTTGGCTTATATCTATAAAGATGTAACGTCAATTATAGTTGTAGAACATCAAGACTATATGCAGGTCCCACCGAGATTTGAATTCGGATCGCTTGCTTCAAAGTCCAAAGTGCTAACCATTACACCATGGGACCTGATGAATGTTCCCTTATATCTAAAAACATGTAACTTCAATTATAGTTGTAAAACATCAAAACTACATGCAGGTCCCATCGAGATTTGAACTCGGATCGCTGGATTCAAAGTCCAAAGTGCTAACCATTACACCATGGGACCTGTTGGATTTTTGTTTATTTCTACAAAGATGTAACATCAATTATAGTTGTAAAATATCAAAACTATATGCAGGCCTACCGGGATTTGAACTCGGATCACTGGACTCAACGTCCAAAGTGCTAACCATTACACGTTTGCTTATTTATATAAATATGCAACATAAATTATAGTTTTAAAATATAAAAACTATATCTAGGTCCCATCAAAATTTGAACTGGATCGTTAGATTCAAAGTTCTAAAGTGCTAACCATTACACCAAGAAACCAACATCAGAGCTTTTTCTCTCTACACAGGCTTAACCTCAGTTGTAATTGTAAAACAGCAAAAGCATGTATGTAGTTTCTACCGAGTGTTGAATTTTCAATTGGATTCAAAGTGCAAAGTGCATCACACGATGTAATATATTGTAAATTTGCTGTCCTCTTCACAGTTGTAGGTTTTGAAAGTAATTACACTTAAAATACAAAAAAAAATGTTTTTAAGTCTTATCCAGTTTTGAATTCGGATCACTGGATTCGAACCGCTACCATGATACTGAGATGCCTAATGTTAGAACGTTTATATCTACTTTGATGTGGATGAAAAATCACTCCAAGAAGTTAGTAAGGCGCTTCCCTGCATCAATGCGTTCAACTTTTAGACAGTTTAACAAAAGGCCTCACTTATGGGGAACGTTTCTGCTCCCCTTTTATGTAAGATCATGGGAAGATTAAGCCTCAGGGTTGTATGTTTTCTTCTATTACGTATTTATAAGGATTAACAGACAAAATACTACAAGCTTCTCTATAAATTAATTGCAGAATACCTATTAGCAAGTCATATGAGCGTTACATATCACTGTTGTGATATCAGAATTTCAGGAGTACCGGTGGACAACGCTGTATTTTATTATGTCTGGAACTTTCCAAGAAATATACCATGTCTTATAAAATCCTGACACATTATACCGGACTAAGCAAAGCACTGCAGTTTTGAAATGTTTCCTATACTATTTGAACTGTTAGAGGTTAAGAAATAGTAACATTCAACCGAATGGACAACCACATATGTTTAATAACTATTTTCCCAGACCAAAATAATGCTGCAGCCCTTTTCCTAAGAGTTCGTTATGGTTAGTACTGCCATACTATAATCTAGGACCTAGTAAAGGGACCCTATATAATTATGATGGCAGCGGTGGGATTCGAACCCACGCCCTTTCGGACTGGTGCCTAAAACCAGCCCCTTAGACCGCTCGGCCACGCTACCAGAACCGCCGTTGATGCTTTTTGTTTGAGTGTTCTCGTGTTTTTATCTTTCCCTTTAATGCACGTGATCAAAAACATTGAATTTCATATCACATACAACAGGCTTACGTCGGAACTGTTTTGTTGTTGAGCGTTACAAGGGATTCCGCTGGGTATTCAGTCATTAATATCCGTAGGTTGGTCCCTAAGATCATTAAAAAGTTATCAGTATTCCAAATAATAATAATAATAATAATAATAATAATAATAATAATAATAATAATAATAATAACCGTTCCAGTCTCCAGTTAAAGCCACAATTTCAACAATACTTCGGCGGAAGGCATGCATAAAACACACCACTAGTACCCGTATCGACGAACACATATGAGACTAGCACTCTATGTATTGGAACAGGCGCTATGTGAAAGATATCCGATAGAAACACCGGAGTGCTAACCATTCACCTTAAAACCTGTTATTACATTTCTCTATTGCATAAGATGCTCTAGGATTAAATCAAGAAAAAATAAAGCATTTACTACAGGTACAACCGGGATTTGATCTCGTATCATTGGATTCAAAGCGCACATGGCTAACCATTATAAAATGGGACCTTTTCTGCTGTGTTTCTGTGTTCAAGATGTGCTTTAACGCTAAAACAGGCATTTATAGAAATTTTCCGGGGGTCCAATTGAGATATAAAGCCAGGTTGCTGGATTCAAAGTACATTGGGCTAACCATTACACCAAAGAAAGCGGCCTTATGTTCCGTAATGTGGTCTAGCATCAAAACAAAGAGAGTCTCAAAACTTCCGGAACGTCCCACTGAGATTTCAAATGAGAGCACTGTATTCAAAGCCCACATTATTAACGATTACACCACGGAACCCTTTGTTACAAGGTTTGTGTGTCCAGGATGCGCTCTGGCATTAAAACAGGCATACATAAAAACTTCGCTTAGGTACCACCGAGATTTGATCTCGGATCGCCGGATTCAAAGTCCAGAGTGCTAACCATTACACCACGAGAGCCGCTTTGGCACTCTTTCTGAGTTAGAAGAGGTGTGTACTCTAGCATTAAAACACGAATATGTTATACCTTGCATAGTACCAACCTAATTTTAACTCGGATCGCAGGATACTACTAACCAGTACATCATGGAAGCTGTTACTGCAGTGTATCTGAGCTCTAAGATGTGCCCTATCATTAAAATAGGAATACAGAAAAACTTCCCATAGAGTCCCATGGAGATTTGAATTCGTATCACTGACTTCAAAGTCCAGAGGCCTAAACATTTACACCGCGATGCCCCTTCTTTCAATGTTTCTGAGTTACAAGAATGTTCCTAGCATTAAGGAGTACTTCAAAAGTTCCCAGAGGTCTCAGGGAGATTTCAACTCGGATCGTTGGTTTCAAAGTCTAGTTTGATATTACACCGTGTGACCTGCTTTGGGTACCCTAGAGATTTGAACTTGAACCTTAAGATTTAGTGCTTGCAGTGTTAACCACTACGACAAGACACACGGTGGTTGTAAGAAAAAACAAAAGCTGTATTGGAATTAAAGGAGTCTCAATAATAACAATAGATGGTCCTCATGTTTCTTCGACATTTAGAGTAAAACCCGTGTGTAAGACAAACAATCTCATAATAGCGTTTTACGCAATAAGTGAGTAATCATAATTACCAGGTTGCGAGCGTATGTTTGATGTACGAATGACAGAGAGCGCGACAATTTTCCCCAGTATCGTAATAAGATTATTCGAGAGTTGGATACAACACTTTATGCAATCTTATCATTATAAATTGCAGGAAATAAATCTTAGAATAAATTCCACGTCAATAGCTGTCACAATTGGGAGCGTCTGCATGTGTAATGAGATGTGAGCTTCTCTCCTTGCATTTCATTTATTACCTGGTGTGTTGAACGAAAAGAGTAAGGCACTTGCATCCATTTCCCTCCTGGGAGAGAAGTGATGTAACTTGGTAAGTAATTATAATTTTGATACATTTAGTAATACTATTCATAGGTCTTAATCTTCGTTGTTCAAAGAAAAGAATATCATAAAATGTTCTTACCTTCTCTCTATAAACTAAGACAACTTGGTACCGGTATTACGCCATTGCTGTAGGAAATACGGCAATTCTATTATTGGCAGATGCAATAATGAGCCAATTATGCACGAGGTGAATACAGTAACGAATGTTTATAATGGAATAGGTCTCCGAAACCGGGGCACGGCACATCATGCAGGCCATCCAGACTCTTCTGCGTCTACCAGGACCGCTGGGAGTGGGGGATGAGACTCTAAGGGCAACCAGATCCGAATGACGACGGGCGTAAGCAGGAATGTTTCCAGATTGAGCGCCTCCAAAGACGCCAGGGTACACCCATTGGGCCATGAACCTCTGGGAAGTCTCCGAAGGAGCGCCTGCCCGAAGGCACCCAGAGACGTGTATACAAGTTCTCTGGACGACGTCAGGAAGAAATCTCTACAGAGCGACTAGCCACCATCCAGTCACAATCTGCCGAACACCGTGTGCTGGTCCTACAGCCCTAAAACAGATGACAAGGAAGATGAGAGTTTCAGGAAATGAGCGACAGGAGAGTCGTATTAGTAGATGAACAACCCTACCGTTCTCTTGCCACCTGGGGAAACCACTTTTGAAATTGAGTTTTTTATTTATGGACGCTATTTAACTGCTGTGGTTATTAGCGTCCCATTCTATATTGGGCGTGAAAGACCGAACATTTTGCTCAGAGGCCACTTTATCAAGCTTAAGGTTCTTTTTCATGCCGTTAATATACGACATGTGACTATCGCTTCACTTCCTTTCCAAAGGAAGCCATGCTAAGGATTTTTATGCCCAAAAAAATTCGTCGCCCTCCCCTGGGGATGTGTAAGCCAGCCTGGGGGCCCGGAGACCACTCGCAGTACGGGGGACGAAGTTTAACTCAGAGCATCCTTTTCCCCTGCCATACATACGTCGAGAACTCCCGCCGACACTTGCAACCCTGAAAGAAAACAAGCAGATGAAAGGTGAAGTGAAATGAGAATGGAGACGAAATGGAGGGACAAGAAATTAGAGGGATGTGATTGTCCTTCCCAGTATTCACCTGGCGATCTGCGGAAACCCCCGAAAAAACCCATGGGTCAGGATGTTCGGCCATGGGAATCGAATCCACGAATTCCCGAATGGAGACCGCAGACGTTACCGCCTAAGCCATCCTGTTCGATATTTGTGGTAAAATAATGAAGAAAAACTTTCTGATATTACATTCTGACACATTATTGCGTCGCATTCGCGACAGCATTGTTGGGGTAATTTAGTATTTCTGTCGCGGCTTGTGTTTGAATTTCCGTCTGGCATGACACTCTACACCTCTGACCGGCGAGCTTACCCAGAGTTGAAGAGAGGCAGGGATAGACGTAAGCGTTACTTTCTTAGTGTGTGAGCGTCAGTCATAAAGTTGGTGTGTAAGGTGTAGTTTGCGCGTGTGTAAGGCATCTCCCCTCAATCCTCTGTTCCTTTGTGTATGTAATGTAGGGCCACAAATTACTTTATTAATAAACCGCAGGTAATGTGAAATTTGTGTAATTTGTTACAAAATCCCACGTCTGCATCGGAATGTTAGCAGCAAGGTCCTGGTCCTCCCGCAGTGTCTGGGTTACGTTTCCCCCATTTGCATGCTGGAGTGATTAAAATTTAATATTTTGCTGGAAACCTTTGGCCCTCACCTCAGCATGTAACAATATTACATATTACTCGCTACAAAAAAACCGTAAATGAGAGTTATAACATTTAAAACTCTTTTGCTCTTTTCAGATAATAAATAAATATGTAGTCGAGCATATGATAAGGAAATTGAAATGTTGATGGTATTTTCAGGTATTAAAATAATAGCTATAGTACAGAACAAAAACACATCTAATGGCGGAGCTCTGCTATGTTTTACATAAAATAAAACCAGTGAAGCAAAATAAAAGCAATGATTGAACCTTCTACCTAGAATTTCTCAACATGGACTGTGTGAGCGTTCTTGGTACAAATCTTACTGGATAAGGCTAAAGATACTATTTTGAGTTGCACTTCTTGTTTTCTGTCAGTGAGTGCTACTTAATGTACAACCGTCACCAAACTTAAAAAAATCTGATGTGTTACAATCACATAACTTTCTCTACTCTTGTACAACCTAATTTTACAAACGCCTATTCTCCATATGCTTCATGTTAATCGAGATATCGAGATGTCAATCTTATTGGTAATATTCATGTAGATGCAAGGAAAATATGGTAGCTTTTAAGCGATAGTCAAATATTTTAACGCTGGTTGCTATGTGACGCATTCCATTCTCTTTGCAAGTCCAGGACATAAAAAAATGAATAACGAATTTGAGAAAAAGTATAAGTATTGGAAAATTTAAGGAAATAACAAGCAATATCTCGAAAACGGTTCACTCAACAAAAGAAATGTGTATGACATAAATTGTGTATTTTAACGCGATCCACATTTTTTGTGTAGTAAAATTTTGTCTATCTCTTATGGTTTACCAGTTATGCAAAAGTCGTTCACAATGAAGAATACTTTTGGAGACATTCCCAGAAAATTCGAGATATACATTTCATTTGTCATGACATTACCCTAAACATATAATATTTTCATCAAAATCGCTAGAGCCATTTTTGAGAAAATTAAAATTTTTGAAAAATCTTCCATGTAAAGGGTAGTCAAGGGTGGGGAGATTTTCTTGAAAACCTTCGTGTCGCATCTCTGGAAGATACTGAACCTAAATACCAAGTTTGGTGCTTATCCGATTGTTCGTTTTTGAGTTATGCTGTTCACAAACACACACACAGACACACACACACACACACACAGACACACACACACACAGACACACACACACAGACACACACACGGACATGTTTCCAAAAATGCTTTTTTTGGATTCAGGAGATCTCAAAACGTGTATTTCCGGTGAAATCTCGGTATCGAATTTTTGGGTGGAATGCAATACTTCCCCTACTTACTATACGTAGTAGAGAAAGTAAAAAAACAATTTATACCGTTTTCAAAAATAGTGTACGTAATTTTTTGTGAAACGTCAACGCAGACCAGTGAAACTTGGTAGTAACATCTAAAGTGTACAATAATAGCATTTATGATTATTTATAGTAACGAATTTAAGGGATATTTTCAAACCAAAATCGTAACTTTTTATTTAAAAAACTAATAGTTTAATCAACATTTTGTTGTTTAATACGAGCATCACTACATAATGTACTTGACCACAAACTTTTATTACAATTGAATTCTCAGAAAAGGTACGATAAGAAAATTTGTATCTTTGAATCTTGTTTTTTTCCTTCCAGTGATCATCTTAACATGCTAAGAGAAATGTTCATATGCTCAACAATACTGAAACATTGCATTTCAAATGATGATGCTAAGTTTTATTAGATTACCTTAAAAACTTTGGAAGTTACAGCGAATTGCTTGCAACAATGCACTCTCCTCTACGTCGATTTCCTGACAAAACAAATGCTGCGTAACAAATTCAGGTAGCCAAAACGTTGCCAACAATTAATTACATTCTGCGTTAAAAACGTCGTGAATGTGTGGTAGCGTGGCCGAGCGGTCTAAGGCGCTGGTTTAAGGCACCAGTCCGAAAGGGCGTGGGTTCGAATCCCACCGCTGCCAGTAAATTTTGATTCGGGACCTTTTGGTTACGATAATTTTGGAATTTTCCTGCCAAGTAAAAAAGGTAGAAGATTATAAGCTCAACTAAAGGATTATATACATTTATAATAGAATTGTAACCACAGATTTTGCAGAAACTTTGTACTTTCGATAACCACATACAGAGCGAGCTGGCGCCGCGGTAACGTGTGCCACTCGTATTCAAGAGGTCCCAGAGTCGACCAAACTGACCGAAAGTTTTTCTAGATTTTCCTCGATCGCTAGGCGAATATCGATTAGATAATTTAATCCGCGAATTTTCCTATTATCCCTTTTACCGTTACATTTATTTTCCTTCTTCTTCACCGCCATACCATGCGTTGGGCTGATGACTCATCCTGTATATGCTATGGTCCAGAGTTTGCTTGCCCTTCGACAAACTGCTGACCCAGGCATTGGCTCATAAGGGGGTATAAGTCCTACAAACTGGAGGATAGTATATTGAAAAAGAAAAACAAGAAGATAACTGCATCTTTGTTATATGTATAAGACGTTAACTTGAAATCATAAATACCACTTTTAAAATTTATGTTTATGTACATGAGTCGAGTCTTTTCAATTTAGAAACAGTTGCTATGAGAATTAAGTTAGGTGCCACCTATAAGAATGCGGTATCCTAATTTTCTGTACCAAAGGGAGGATATATATTGTATTAGGGGTGAAATTAAAATATAGAAGAATTCTGCTTCTTATTCAAAGTTTATAACCACCTTATTTCTGGCAAGTTTTACCATCTACAAAATTTCGATATAAAGAATATTCATGGAGATGTACCTACTCATCAGCATTTTCCAAGAATGCAATACCAAGATTTTTTAAAAACAGTCCCCCATAATTTTCAGATTATAAAACTCAAGTGTATAAAGTTTTGTCAAGCTCACACCAAAACCACCCTTTGATAACAATATTTTCAATGAAATCAGTAAAAGATTGTGATATGAACGCAATATGCAGATCCCTCCTGTAATAATCCAAATTTAAAAATGTCAAGTCTTCGGTATTTCCCCCTTAAGTTGAAAATCATTAATTTGGCATCTTCTCAATCCAGGGCAAAGCAATATCTTTTAGCACTCATTTCAACGAAATGGAGCTGAAATTAGTTTCTAAAATGTTGGAAAATGTTTTTAAACTTCTTTCAGAAGAACAGGGATTTTCAATGATGAAATATTTATAATTGTTTTTGAGATTGCCCTTTACACGCATAAGTATAAAAACTTTCTCTTTTTTTTTCAAATTAGTACATATGATAAGCGCTCTATAAAACATTCTGTTGAATGGAAACTTTGTAGACTGATCTGAAAACATTTGTTTTATAGTTTAATTTAAGGCATTAAAATTAACTGAAGTTTAGGCTATCCCAAAATATTTCCAAAGTTAAATTAGTAACCTCTTTTTGTTCCACGAATGTAAAATACAGTGGCTAACCTCTAATTTCTATTTATTTTTTCAAGTAAAGCAGAATATTTAGGCGATACGTTATATTGCAACAGTATGCTGGAAATTTGAAAGTCTTCTGAAGGTGTTAAAATGTATTAAATACTCAATAACACTCCTAGAATATTCAAATATTGCTGTAGAAATTTCTCCCAATAGCAACATATCTTTACTTCCTCTACTACGTATAGTAAGTAGGGGAAGTATTGTATTCCACCCAAAAATTAGATACCGAGATTTCACCGGAAATACATGCTTTGAAACCCCCTGAATCCAAAAAAAGCATTTTTGAAAACATGTCCGTGTGTGTGTCTGTCTGTGAACAGCATAACTCAGAAACGAACAGTCGGATAAACACCAAACTTGGTATTTAGGTTCAGCATCTTCCAGAGATGCGCTACGAAGGTTTTCAAGAAAATCCCCCCACCCCAGATTACCCTTTATATGGAAGATTTTTCGAAAATGTTATTTTCTCAAAAACGGCTCTAACGATTTTGATTAAAATATCATATGTTTAAGATATTTTCAGGACAAATAAACTGTTTATCCTGAATTTCCTGGAAATGTCTCCAAAAGTATTCTTCATTGTGAACGACTTTTGCATAACTGGTAAACCATAAGAGATAGACAAAGTTTTACTACACAAAAAATGTAGATCGCGTTAAAATACACAATTTATGTCGTATACATTTTTGTTTTTGAGTGAACCATTTTCGAGATATTACTTGTTATTCACTTAAATTTTTACTTTCTCTACTACGTATAGTAAGTAGGGGAAGTATTGCATTCCACCCAAAAATTCGATACCGAGATTTCACCGGAAATATATGTTTTGAGATCCACTGAATCCAAAAAAAGCATTTTTGGAAACATGTCCGTGTGTGTGTCTGTGTGTGTGTGTGTCTGTGTGTGTGCCTGTGTGTGTGTCTGTGTGTCTGTGAACAGCATAACTCAAAAACGAACAGTCGGATAAACACCAAACTTAGTATTTAGGTTCAGTATCTTCCAGAGATGCGACACGAAGGTTTTCAAGAAAATTCCCCCACCCCAGACTACCCTTTACATGGAAGATTTTTCGAAAATTTTAATTTTCTCAAAAATGGCTCTAACGATTTTGATGAAAATATCATATGTTTAAGATAATGTCATGCGAAATGAAATGTATATCTCGAATTTTCTGGGAATGTCTCCAAAAGTATTCTTTATTGTGAACAACTTTTGCATAACTGGTAAACCATAAGAGATAGACAAACTTTTACTACACAAAAAATGTAGATCGCGTTAAAATACACAACTTATGTCATATACATTTTTTTAGTTGAGTGAACCATTTTCGAGATATTGCTTGTTATTTCCTTAAATTTTCCAATACTTATACTTTTTCTCAAATTCGTTATTCAATTTTTTATGTCCTGGATATGCAAACAGAATAGAATGCGCCACATAGCAACCACGTTTAAAAGATTTGACTATCGCTTATAACCTACCAGATTCCCCTTGCATCTACAAGAAAATTAGCAATAAGATTGACATCTCGATATCTCGATTAACATGAAGCATATAAACGTTTGTAAAAATAGTTCGTACAAGAGTAGAGAAAGTCATGTGAGTGTAGCACATCAGATTTTTTACTTTCTCTACTACGTATAGTAAGTAGGGGAAGTATTGCATTCCACCCAAAAATTCGATACCGAGATTTCACCGGAAATACATGTTTTGAGAATCACTGAATCCAAAAAAAGCATTTTTGGAAACATGTCCGTGTGTGTGTCTGTCTGTGTGTCTGTGTGTCTGTGTGTCTGTCTGTCTGTGTGTCTGTGTGTCTGTGTGTCTGTGAACAGCATAACTCAAAAACGAACAGTCGGATAAACACCAAAGTTGGTATTTAGGTTCAGTATCTTCCAGAGATGCGACACGAAGGTTTTCAAGAAAATCCCCCCACCCCAGACTACCCTTTACATGGAACATTTTTCGAAAATTTTAATTTTCTCAAAAACGGCTCTAACGATTTTGATTAAAATATCATATATTTAAGATATTGTCATGACAAATAAAATGTATATCTCGAATTTTCTGGGAATGTCTCCAAAAATATTCTTCATTGTGAACGACTTTTGCATAACTGGTAAACCATAAGAGATAGACAAAATTTTACTACACAAAAAATGTAGATCGCGTTAAAATACACAACTTATGTCATATACGTTTCTTTTGTTGAGTGAACCGTTTTCGAGATATTGCTTGTTATTTCCTTAAATTTTCCAATACTTATACTTTTTCTCAAATTCGTTATTCATTTTTTTTATGTCCTGAACATGCAAAGAGAATGGAATTCGCCACATAGCAACCAGCGTTAAAATATTTGACTATCGCTTAAAAGCTACCATATTCCCCTTCTACAAGAAAATTACCAATAAGATTGACATCTCGATATCTCGATTAACATGAAGCATATGGAGAATAGGCGTTTGTAAAATTAGATTGTACAAGAGTAGAGAAAGTCATGTGAGTGTAACACATCAGATTTTTCAATATTTTCTCGAATGGGAGTTCGTTACTCATTTTTTTGTTTTGGATATGCAAAGAGTATTATTCTGTGGGAAAGGGAATAGTGCTGCACCTAGCAACCAGCTATTAAGAGATATGTATGTGCTTAAAGGCTACTGTATATCTATATTTCCCTTGTAAATATATATTCCCCTTACATCTACAAGAAAATTACCAATAAGATAGAGTCTGTAAATGTTTATCTCGATTATCATGAAGTAGATGGAGAATAAGCGTTTGTATAAATAGTTTGTACAAGAGTAGAGAAAGTCAGGTGAGTGTAACACATCAGATTTTTTATCCTGACTTATCGCAGTTGAGTGAGTATTATTGTTATAAAAAGGATTAATGGTAGCGCTGGGATTCGAACCCACGCCCTTTCGGACTGGTGCCTAAAACCAGCGCCTTAGACCGCTCGGCCACGCTACCAGAACGTAAAAACGGTTATTTCGTCGCTGTATTCTCCTGTTTCAATGCATTTATTTCACAATACCCCAATTCTTTGCGATGATGAACATTGCAAAGTACTTCGCTTTCTTATTATTGCATCACTAAGTGTATCTTAAAAATGGCAGGACTTTTTTGCTAGGTACCGAGGTGTTCCAAATAATAATTTTATATTCACAGTAATAACAACTAGTTTTTAGTAAGCACGTTTTATGTTTAATTCCTACCATCATTAAAGGCAAGGTAATAAAACAACCAGCCACGAGAGTCAACTAGAGGGTTATTTACATTACACCACAGTGAGGAAAGGTTGCATTTACAATGAAGATAAACGTTAACACAACACAGAATAAGTACAGGCGTGAAGTAACGTCATTCATAATGCAGCCATAGAGTAACGCCAGAATTTGGCAAAGACTTCTAGATACGTTAATTGCATGCGGAAAATTTCCAAACGTGACACAAGTATCAAATTGAATAACATAACCAATCCTAAGACAGTTCATCTAGTCCTTAGGGCTCAAAAGAGTGTTCAACCAAGCGAAAACAGAGCAGCGTCTGGCGTCTACATTTAAAACGCCGTAGCACGACCAAAATATATAAGATCGCCATGATTGTACAGTAACATAAAATCCTGCATCGCCATCCTCTGGTGTTCAAAAGCTGGAAATACATGGAGAAATAAATGCATGAATCTTTCCTCTATATAAACTCTACCCAACAAATTTTGGAGTTTGCAATCTTGCGCATTACGTGACTCTATGTGAATGCTTCCATTAAATAACACAGGTGCAAAATCTTGCGTTTATGCTACATCTGCATTCGATTTTCATTGTGAATGGAGCTTAAAGCGATAAACTCTGAGCTGGCCGCACCAAGGTTTGAAATTGTATCCGTGGACTCAGGAACTATGGATTTAGATATTACATCATGGGACCTGTTGTAGTAAACATCTTCTCTATACTGGGGAAGCAACGTTAAGTAGGAAAATCCAAAGATTCTTGAGTATGTCTAACAAGATTTAAATTCCGTAAATATTACACATTGAAATCTGACAACAGATGGGCTTCCCTCTATGTTATTTTGTTTTGCTGTTATAAACCAAGAAACATTTAGCAAATGAGCTTCTATAACTCAACCACAATAGTATTGCACTTCGCTGGGCTGGCACGTGTATTCAAGTACAGGTTTCTGCAAGGTCAAGAGCAATACTATCATGGTCGACTAGTGCCAGGTTATACCTGGGTACGCTGCATTCAAAATCAAGTTATTATTACAAAACGAAGCCTGACTCTGTCTGTTTGGTATGTCATTTGGTTTTTTTAGGAGAAGCATGAAGCAATAGGATACGCCCGAAGAGAAATAATAATAATAATAATAATAATAATCATAATAACCATAATAAGGATAGGCATAATAATAATAACCATAATAATAAGGATAGGAATTATAAGAAGAAAGAAGAATAAAGATAATATGAAGGATTAGGAGAGAGGGGAATAAAATCATAACGACGGAGATTAAGTAAAGAACAGACACTAATAAATAAAATGAACTTAAATAAAATAAAACATGAAAACCAAATTGTGAAACCGCATATTTCAGAGCGAAGAAAGACTGGTGAAAACTACCACCAAAGGTACCACCGAGACTTGAACTCGGATCGCTGATTTCACACTCCAGAGCGTTAACCATCACACCATGGGAGCAGTGGGATCTTAATATCTCTGTCGTGACGCCGTGTACCATTGTAAAAAGAAAACATCAAAAGGTTTAACAGGTCCCACCGAGACTTGAACTCGGATCGCTGGATTCAGAGTTCAAAGTGCTAACCATTACACCATGGGACCTGTATTAGTGTAATATCTCTGTCGTGATGTCGTGTACCATTGTAAGAAGAAAACATCAAAATATTTAACAGGTCCCACCGAGACTTGAACTCGGATCGCTGGATTCAGAGTCCAGAGTGCTAACCATTACACCATGGGACCTCTGGGGTTTTAATATCTCTGTCGTGATGTCGTGTACCATTGTAAGAAGAAAACATCAAAATATTTAACAGGTCCCACCGAGACTTGAACTCGGATCGCTGGATTCAGAGTCTAGAGTGCTGACCATTACATCACGGGACCTGTGGACTATTAATATCTCTGTCGTGACGCCGTGTACCATTGTAAAAAGAAAACATCAAAATATTTAACAGGTCCCACCGAGACTTTAACTCGGATCGCTGGATTCAGAGTCCAGAGTGCTGACCATTACACCATGGGACCTGTGTGATTGTAATATCTCTGTCGTGATGTCGCGTACCATTTAAGAAGAAAACATCAAAATATTTAACAGGTCCCACCGAGACTTGAACTCGGATCGCTGGATTCAGAGTCCAGAGTGCTAACCATTACACCATGGGACCTACGGGGTTTTAATATCTCTGTCGTGATGTCGTGTACCATTGTAAGAAGAAAACATCAAAATATTTAGCAGGTCCCACCGAGACTTGAACTCGGAATGCTGGATTCAGAGTCCAGAGTGCTGACCATTACACCATGGGACCTGTGGGAGTTTAATAACTCTGTCGTGATGTCGTGTACAATTGTAAGAAGAAACAATCAAAATATTTAACAGGTCCCACCGAGACTTGAACTGGGATCGCTGGATTCAGAGTCCAAAGTGCTGACCATTACACCATGGGACCTTTGGACTTATAATATCTCTGTCGTGATGTCGTGTACCATTGTAAGAAGAAAACATCAAAATGTGTTATAGGTCCCACGAGGACTTGAACTGGGATCCTGGATTCAAAGTTCAAAGTGCTAACCATTACACCATGGGATCCGGTAAACGTTTGTTTATTTCAAAAAAGATGTAACATCAATTATAGTTGTAAAATATAAAAACTATATGTAGGTCCCACCGAGATTTGAACTCGGGTCACTGGAATCAAAGTCCAAAGTGCTAACCATTACACCATAGGACCTGGTAAACGTTTGTGTATTTCTCTAATGATGTAACATCAATTATAGTTGTAAAACATCAAAACTATATGCAGGTCCCATCAAAATGTGAACTCGGATCGTTAGGTTTAGAGTTCTAAAGTGCTAACCATTACCCCAAGAGACCAACATCGGAGTTCTTTCTCTCTACATAGGCTTAACCTCAGTTGTAATTGTTAAACAGCAAAAGCATATATGTAGATTCTACCAAGTATTGAATTGTCATTTGGATTCAAATTGCAAAGTGCATTACACGATGTAATATATTGTAAATTTGCTGCTCTCTTCACAGTTTTAGTTTTGAATATAATCAACTTAAAAAAAAAACTTTTAAGTATTATACAGCTTTGAACTCGGATCAGTGGATTCGAACCACCACCATTACACGGTGATGCCTAATGTTTGAACGCATATATCTACTTTGATATGGATGAAAAATCACTTCCAGAAATTAGTAAGGCGCTTCCCTGTATCAATGCGTTCAACTCTTAGACAGCTTAACAAAAGCCCTCACTGATGAGGAAAGTTTCTGCTCCCCTTTTATGTAAGATTATGGGAAGATTAAGCCTCAGGGTTGTATGTTTTCTTCTTCTTCATCTTTTACGTATTTCTAAGGATTAACGACAAAAAAACCACAAGCTTCTATATGAATTAATTGCAGAATACCTATGAGCATTACATATCACTGCTGTGATATCAGTATTTCTGGAGTACCGGTGGACAACGCTGTATTTTACTATGTCCTGAAGTTTCCAAGAAATATACCATGTCTTATAAAATTCTGACACATTATACCGGACTAAGCAAAGCCCTGCAGTTTTGAAATGTTTCCTATACTATTTGAACTGTTAGAGGTTAAGAAATAGTAACATTCAACCGAATGGACAACCACATATGTTTAATAACTATTTTCCCAGACCAAAATAATGCTGCAGCCCTTTTCCTAAGAGTTCGTTATGGTTAGTACTGTCATACTATAATCTAGGGCCTAGTAAAGGGGCCCTACACAATTGTGATGGCAGCGGTGGGATTCGAACCCACGCCCTTTCGGACTGGTGCCTAAAACCAGCGCCTTAGACCGCTCGGCCACGCTACCAGAACCGCCGTTGATGCTTTTTGTTTGAGTGTTCTCGTGCTTTTATTTTTCCCTTTAATGCACGTGATCAAAAACATTGAATTTCATATCACATACAACAGGCTTACGTCGGAACAGTTTTGTTGTTGAGCGTTACGAGGGATTCCGCTGGGTATTCAGTCATTAATATCCGTAGGTTGGTCGTTAAGATCATTAAAAAGTTATCAGTACTCCAAATAATAATAATAATAATAATAATAATAATATTAACCGTTCCAGTCTCCAGTTAAAGCCACAATTTCAACAATACTTCGGCGGAAGGCATGCATAAAACACACCACTAGTACTCGTATCGACGAACACATATGAGACCAGCACTCTATGTATTGGAAGAGGCGCTATGTGAAAGATATCCGATAGAAACACCGGAGTGCTAACCATTCACCTTAAAACCTGTTATTACATTTCTCTATTGCATAAGATGCTTTAGGATTAAATCAAGAAAAAATAAAGCATTTACTACAGGTACAACCGGGATTTGAACTCGTATCATTGGATTCAAAGCGCAGATGGCTAACCATTATAAAATGGGACCTTTTCTGCTGTGTTTCTGTGTTCAAGATGTGCTTTAACGCTAAAACAGGGATTTATAGAAATTTTCCGGGGGTCCAATTGAGATATAAAGTCAGGTTGCTGGATTCAAAGTACATTGGGCTAACCATTACACCAAAGAAAGCGGCTTTATGTTCCGTAATGTGGTCTAGCATCAAAACAAAGAGAGTCTCAAAACTTCCGGAATGTCCCACTGAGATTTCAAATGAGAGCACTGTATTCAAAGCCCACATTATTAACGTTTACACCACGGAACCCTTTGTTACAAGGTTTGTGTGTCCAGGATGCGCTCTGGCATTAAAACAGGCATACATAAAAACTTCGCTTAGGTCCCACCGAGATCTGATCTCGGATCCAAAGTCCAGAGTGCTAACCATTACACCACGAGAGCCGCTTTGGCACTTTTTCTGAGGTAGAAGAGGTGTGTACTCTAGCATTAAAACACGAATATGTCATACCTTGCATAGTACCAACCTAATTTTAACTCGGATCGCTGGATACTACTAACCAGTACATCATGGAAGCTATTACTGCAGTGTATCTGAGCTCTAAGATGTGCCCTATCATTAAAATAGGAATACAGAAAAACTTCCCATAGAGTCCCATGGAGATTTGAATTCGGATCACTGACTTCAAAGTCCAGAGGCCTAAACATTTACACCGCGATGCCCCTTCTTTCAATGTTTCTGAGTGACAACAATGTTCCCAGCATTAAGGAGTACTTCAAAAGTTCCCATAGGTCTCAGGGAGATTTCAACTCGGATCGTTGGTTTCAAAGTCTAGTTTGATATTACACCGTGTGACCTGCTTTGGGTACCCTAGAGATTTGAACTTGAACCTTAAGATTTAGTGCTTGGAGTGTTAACCACTACGACAAGGCACATGGTGGTTGTAAGAAAAAACAAAAGCTATATTGGAATTAAAGGAATCTCAATAATAACAATAGATGGTCCTCATGTTTCTTCGACATTTAGAGTAAAACCCGTGTGTAAGAAAAACAATCTCATAATAGTGATTTACACAACAAGTGAATATTCATAATTACTAGGTTGCGAGCGTATGAATGACAGAGAGCGCGACAGTTTTTACCCAATATCGTAATAAGATTATTCGAGAGTCGGATACAACACTTTATGCAATCTTATCATTATAAATTGCAGGAAATAAATCGTAGAATAAATTCCACGTCAATAACGGACACAATTGGGAGCGTCTTCATGTGTAATGAGATGTGAGCTTCTCTCCTTGCATTTCATTTATTACCTGGTGTGTTGAACGAAAAGAGTAAGGCACTTGCATCCATTTCCCTCCTGGGAGAGAAGTGATGTAGCCTTTCATCAGCACCGCTTGGTAAGTAATTATAATTTTGATACATTTAGTAATACTATTCATAGGTCTTTTGCATCTTCGTTGTTCAGAGAAAAGAATATCATAAAATGTGCTTACCTTCTCTCTATAAACTAAAACAGCTTGGAGTACTGGTATTACGCCATTGCTGTAGGAAATACGGCAATTCTATTATTGGCAGATGCAATAATGAGCCAATTATGCACGAGGTGAATACAGTAACGAATGTTTATAATGGAAGAGGTCTCCGAAACCGGGGCACGGCACATCATGCAGGCCATCCAGACTCTTCTGCATCTACCAGGACCGCTGGGAGTGGGGGATGAAGGAAGAGACTCTAAGGGCAACCAGATCCGAATGACGACGGGCGTAAGCAGGAATGTTTCCAGATTGAGCGCCTCCAAGGACGCCAGGGTCCAACCATTGGGCCCTGAGCCTCTGGGAAGTCTCCGAAGGAGTGCCGGCCCGAAGGCACCCAGAGGCGGGTATACAAGTTCTCTGGAAGACGTCAGGAAGAAATCTCTACAGAGCGACTAGCCGCCATCCAGTCACAATCTGCCGAACACCTTGTGCTGGTCCTACAGCCCTAAAACAGATGACAAGGAAGATGAGAGTTTCAGGAAATGAGCGACAGGAGGGTCGTATTGGTAGATGAACAACCCTACCGTTCCCTTGTCACCTGGGGAAACCACTTTTGAAATTGAGTTTTTTATTTATGGACGCTATTTAACTGCTGTGGTTATTAGCGTCGCATTCTACATTGGGCGTGAAAGACCGATAATTTTGCTCAGAGGACACTTTATCAAGCTTAAGGTTCTTTTTCATGCCGTTAATATACGACATGTGACTATCGCTTCACTTCCTTTCCAAAGGAAGCCATGCTAAAAATTTTTACGCCCGAAAAATATCCGTCGCACTCCACTGGGGATGTGTAAGCCCGCCTGAGGACCCGGAGCCCACTCGCAGTTCGAGGGACGAGGGTTAACTCAGAGCAACCTTTTCCCCTGCCATGCATATGCGAGAATTCCCGCCGACACTTGCAACACTGAAAGAAACCAAGCAGATGAAAGATGACGTGAAATGAGAATGGAGACGAGATGGAGGGACAGGAGATTGGAGGGCTGTGATTATCCTTCCCAGTATTCATCTGGCGATCCGCGGAAGCCCCCGAAAAAAACTCATGGGTCAGGAAGTTCGGCCATGGGAATCGAATACACGACTTCCCGAATGGGGGCCACAGACGTTACCGCCTGAGCCATCCTACTCGATATTCGTGGTAAAATAATGAAGAAAAACTTTCTGATATTACTGCATTGTGGCGTATTAGTAGGTAGTGTCATGCCAGTCACATTATTGCGTCGCATTCGCGACAGCATTGTTGGGGTAATCTAGTATTTCTGTCGGCTTGTGTTTGAATTTCCGTCTGGCCGGCGAGCCTAGCCAGAGTTGAAGAGAGGGAGGGATAGATGTTTGCATTACTTTCTTAGTGTGTGAGCGTCAGTCTTAAAGTTGGTGTGTAAGGTGTAGTTTGCGCGTGTGTAAGGCATCTCCCCTCAATCCTCTGTTCCTTTGTGTGTGTAATGTAGGGCCACAAATTACTGTATTAATAAACCACAGGTAATGTGAAATTTGTGCAATTTGTTACAAAATCCCACGTCTGCATCGGAATGTTAGCAACAAGGTCCTGGTCCTCCCGCAGTGTCTGGGCTACGTTTCCCCCATTTGCATGCTGGAGTGATTAAAATTTAATATTTTGCTGGAAACCTTTGGCCCTCACCTCAGCATGTAACAATATTACATATCACTCGCTACAACAAAAACCGTAAGTGAGAGTTATAATATTTAAAACTCTTTTGCTCTTTTCAGACAATAAATATATAGTCGAGCATATGATAATGAAATTGAAATGTTGATGGTATTTTCAGGTATTAAAATAATAGCTATAGTACGGAACAAAAACACATCTAATGGCGGAGCTCTGCTATGTTTTACATAAAATAAAACCAGTGAAGCAAAATAAAAGCAATGACTGAACCTTCTACCTAGAATTTCTCAACATGGACTGTGTGAGCGTTCTTGGTACAAATCTTACTGGATAAGGCTAAAGATACTATTTTGAGTTGCACTTCTTGTTTTCTGTCAGTGAGTGCTACTTAATTTACAACCGTTACCAAACTTAAAAAAAAAACAATTTATACCGTTTTCAAAAATAGTGTACGTAATTTTTTGTGAAACGTCAACGCAAAACCGTGAAACTTGGTAGTAACATCTAAAGTGTACAATAATAGCATTTAGGATTATTTATACTAACGAATTTAAGGGATATTTTCAAACCAAAATCGTAACTTTTTATTTAAAAATCTAATAGTTTAATCAACATTTTGTTGTTTATTACGAGCATCACTACATAATGTACTTGACCACAAACGTTTATTACAATTGAATTCTCAGAAAAGATACGATAAGGAAATTTGTATCTTTGAATCTTGTTTTTTTCCTTCCAGTGATCATCTTAACATGCTAAGAGAAATGTTCATATGCTCAACAATACTGAAACATTGCATTTCAAATGGTGATGCTAAGTTTTATTAGATTACTTATAAACTTTGGAAGTTACAGCGAATTGCTTGCAACAATGCACTCTCCTCTACGTCGATTTCCTGACAAAACAAATGCTGCGTAACAAATTCAGGTAGCCAAAACGTTGCCAACAATTAATTACATTCTGCGTTAAAAACGTCTTGAATGTGTGGTAGCGTGGCCGAGCGGTCTAAGGCGCTGGTTTAAGGCACCAGTCCGAAAGGGCGTGGGTTCGAATCCCACCGCTGCCAGTAAATTTTGATTCGGGAACTTTTGGTTACGATAATTTTGGAATTTTCCTGCCAAGTAAAAAAGGTAGAAGATTATAAGCTCAACTAAAGGATTATATACATTTATAATAGAATTGTAACCACAGCTTTTGCAGAAGCTTTGTACTTTCGATAACCACATACAGAGCGAGCTGGCGCCGCGGTAACGTGTGCCACTCGTATTCAAGAGGTCCCAGAGTCGACCAAACTGACCGAAAGTTTTTCTAGATTTTCCTCGATCGCTAGGCAAATATCGATTGGATAATTCAATCCGCGAATTTTCCTATTATCCCTTTTATCGTTACGTTTATTTTCCTTCTTCTTCACCGCCATACCATGCGTTGGGCTGATGACTCATCCTGTATATGCTATGGTCCAGAGTTTGCTTGCCCTTCGACAAACTGCTGACCCAAGGCATTGGCTCATAAGGGGGTGTAAGTCCTACAAACTGGAGGATAATATATTGAAAAAGAAAAAGAAGAAGATAACTGCATCTTTGTAATATGTATAAGAGGTGAACTTGAAGTCATAAATACCACTTTTAAAATCTATGTTTATGTACATGAGTCGTGTCTTTTCAATTTAGAAACAGTTGCTATGAGAATTAAGTTAGGTGCCACCTATAGGAATGCGGTATCCTAATTTTCTGTGCCAAAGGGAGGATATATATTGTATTAGGGGTGAAATTAAAATATAGAAGAATTCTGCTTCTTATTCAAAGTTTATAACCACCTTATTTCTTGCAAGTTTTACCATCCACAAAATTTCGATATAAAGAATATTCATGGAGTTGTACCTACTCATCAGCATTTTCCAAGAATGCAATACCAAGATTTTTTTAAAAACAGTACCCCATAATTTTCAGTTATAAAACTCAAGTATATAAAGTTTTGTCAAGCCCATACCAAAACCACTCTTTGATAGCAATATTTTCAATGAAATCAGTAAAAGATTGTGATATGAACGCAATATGCAGATCCCTCCTATAATAATCCAAATTTAAAAATGTCAAGCTCCCGGTATTTCTCCTTTAAGCTGAAAATCATTAAATTGGCATCTGCTCAATCCAGGACAAAACAATTAGTTTTTAAACTTCTTTCAGAAGAACAGGGATTTTCAATGATGAAATATTTATAATTGTTTTTGAGATTGCCCTTTATACGCATAAGTATTAAAACTTTCTCTTTTTTTAAATTAGTACATATGATAAGCGCTCTATGATCCATTCTGTTGAATGGAAACTTTGTAGACTGATTTGAAAACATTTGTTTTGTAGTTTAATTTAAGGCATTAAAATTAACAGAAATTTAGGCTATCATAAAATACCTCCAAGTTAAATTAATAACGTTTTTTTGTTCCACGAATGTAAAGTACAGTGATTAACCTCTAATTTCTATTTAGTTTTTCAGGTAAAGCTGAATATTTACGCTGTACGTTATAATCCAACAGTATGCTGGAATTTTGAAAGTCTTCTGAAGGTGTTAAAATGTATTAAATACTCAATAACACTCCTTCAAAATTCAAATATTGCTGTAGACATTTCCCCCATTAGCAACATATTTTTACTTTCTCTACTACGTATAGTAAGTAGGGGAAGTATTGTATTCCACCCAAATATTCCATACCGAGATTTCACCGG
Organism: Deroplatys truncata; assembly: GCA_030765065.1. NCBI lineage: Eukaryota > Metazoa > Arthropoda > Insecta > Mantodea > Mantidae > Deroplatys > Deroplatys truncata. Next base: position 50,979,637 of record CM060985.1, read on the forward strand.
AAATACATGTTTTGAGAACAGGCACTAATAAATAAAATGAACTTAAATAAAATAAAACATGAAAATCTAATTGTGAAACCGCGTATTTCAGAGCGAAGAGAGACTAGCGAAAACTACTATTACCAAAGGTCAAACCGAGACTTGAATTCGGATCGCTGGATTTAGAGTCCAGAGCGCTAACCATTACACCATGGTACCTGTGGGATTTTAATATCTCTGTCGTGATGTCGTGTACCATTGTAAGAAGAAAACATCAAAATATTTAGCAGGTCCCACCGAGGCTTGAACTCGGATCGCTGAATTCAGAGTCCAGAGTGCTGACCATTACACCATGGGAACTGTGGGATTTTAATATCTCTGTCGTGATGTCGTGTACCATTGTAAGAAGAAAACATCAAAATATTTAGCAGGTCCCACCCAGACATGAACTTCGATCGCTGGATTCAGAGTCCAGAGTGCTAACCATTACTACACGGGACCTGTGGGATTTCAATATCTCTGTCGTGATGTCGTGTACCATTGTAAGAAGAAAACATCAAAATATTTAGCAGGTCCCACCGAGACTTGAACTCGGATCGCTGGATTCAGAGTCCAGAGTGCTAACCATTACATCATGGGACCTGTGGGATTTTAATATCTCTGTCGTGATGTCGTGTACCATTGTAAGAAGAAAACATCAAAATGTTTAGCAGGTCCCACCGAGACTTGAACTCGGATTGCTGGATTCAGAGTCCAGAGTGCTAACCATTACACCATGTGACCTTTGCGAGTTTAATTTCTCTGTCGTGATGTCGTGTACCATTGTAAGAAGAAAACATCAAAATATTTAGCAGGTCCCACCGAGATTTGAACTCGGATCGCTGGATTCAGAGTCCAGAGTGCTAACCATTACACCATGGGACCCGTGGGATTTTAATATCTCTGTGTACCATTGTAAGAAGAAAACATCAAAATATTTAGGAGGTCCCACCGAGAATTTAGCTCGGATCGCTGGATTCAGAGTCCAGAGTGCTAACCATTACACCATGGGACCTGTGAGATTTTAATATCTCTGTCGTGATGTCGTGTACCATTGTAAGAAGAAAACATCAAAGTATTTAGCAGGTCCCACCGAGACTTGAACTCGGATCGTTGGATTCAGAGTCCAGAGTGCTAACCATTACACCATGGGACCTGTGGAATTTTAATATCCCTGTCGTGATGTCGTGTACCATTGTAAGAAGAAAGCATCAAAATATTTAGCAGGTCCCACCGAGACTTGAACTCAAATCGCTGGATTCAGAGTCCAGAGTGCTGACCATTACACCATGGGACCTTTACGAGTTTAATATCTCTGTCGTGATGTCGTGTACCATTGTAAGAAGAAAACATCAAAATATTTAGCAGGTCCCGCCGAGACTTGAACTCGGATCGCTGGATTCAGAGTCCAGATTGCTAACCATTACACCACGGAACCTGTGGGATTTTAATATCTCTGTCGTGATGTCGTGTACCATTGTAAGAAGAAAACATCAAAATATTTAGCAGGTCCCACCGAGACTTGAACTCGGATCGCTGGATTCAAAGTCCAGAGTGCTAACCATTACACCATACGACCTGTGGGATTTTAATATCTCTGTCGTGATGTCGTGTACCATTGTAAGAAGAAAACTTCAAAATATCTAGCAGGTCCCACTGAGACTTGAACTCGGATCGCTGGATTCAGAGTCCAGGGTGCTAACCATTACACCATGGGACCTGTGGGATTTTAATATCTCTGTCGTGTACCATTGTAAGAAGAAAACATCAAAGTATTTAGCAGGTCCCCCCGAGACTTGAACTCGGATCGCTGGATTCAAAGTCCAGAGTGCTAACCATTACACCATGGGACCTGTGGGATTTTAATATCTCTGTGTACCATTGTAAGAAGAAAACATCAAAATATTTAGCATGTCCCACCGAGACTTGAACTCGGATCGCTGGATTCAGAGTCCAGGGTGCTAACCATTACACCATGGAACCTGTGGAAGTTTAATATCTCTGTCGTGATGTCGTGTACCATTGTAAGAAGAAAACATCAATATATTTAGCAGGTCCCACCGAGACTTGAACTCGGATCGCTGGATTCAGAGTCCAGAGTGCTAACCATTACACCATGGGACCTGTGGAAGCTTAATATCTCTGTCGTGATGTCGTGTACCATTGTAAGAAGAAAACATCAAAATATTTAGCAGGTCCCACCGAGATTTGAACTCGGATCGCTGGATTCAGAGTCCAGAGTGCTAACCATTACACCATGGAACCTGAGCATATTTGCTTTTGCAGACTTGCACCATTTATGTATGTATCATTTAAATGGGGAGCTCAAAAATATCTTAAAGGTGCTAATGAGATTTGCTCGCGGCATTCCAAGTCCATAGTGCTAACATTACGCCGTTTCCTGCAGCCTTAATCCTTCTGCCTTGATGTCGTGTACAGTCGTAAATAGAAAACACCAAAATATCTTAACGTGAGTTTTAATACCTCTTCTTAATGTCCTGTACTATTGTAAGAAGAAAACATTAAAGTATCTTACTCGTCCCACCGACAGTTGAACTCGGATCGCTGTATTCAGTGTCCAGAGTGCTAACCGTTACACCATGGGACCTGAACAATTATGCCTCTAGCAACACAATCGCGGGTTTCAAAAGCTGTCCCTATCCTTATTTATAACACTTACAGATTTTCAATGTGACTCATTAGGCTAGAACTTTGTGGTACTCGGCGTAAATTACATCTTGCTCCACAACTTCCAATATTTACCTCTTCTCATAATTTCAATCCCTAATACAAAAGTCTGCAACGTTTAACCTATCTGGATAAATACTGTACAATGAACGAAAGACCTCATACAATTTACTGTGCCTTTATCTCTAAGGTTGATTGCTCCAGTCAAACCTTTAGGAATAAAATAATATTCCTTAATACTAAAATCAGATTATATAAAGCCCTCGTTAGGTCAGTTCTCATGTACGGCAGTTAGCCATGGAAAATCATTCAAGCCAAGGAGGAAAAAGTATTAATATTTGAAAGAAAAATCTTGAGAAGAATTTATGGACCGTTTCAAGAAATGGAATATGGCTAAACAATCAAAAACTTTATGACATATACAAAGACACAATATAACAAAATGGATTAAGATTAGATGACTAAGGTGGGCAGGACATGTCCAACGAATGGAGGACAAGCGATACCATAGAAAATTTTAGATGGATTTCTTTTTTAAACAAAATCAAAAGGCAAATCAAAAGACCGATGGAAGGGGCATTACGCAGAGACGCCTTAAGGATGCTGGGACCCTTAGTGTGTAGACAGAAGGCAGAGAAGAATGGAGGGTAAGATCGAGGGATGCTGTCCCAAAACGCCATATATTAGTCGTAATAGCTTTATATTACAAAAGTTAAGCCAAACTTCATTCTGATTATAATATGCTACTTTGTTACTCTTAATTTTAAACCCTTATATACCCATTGACATGGTTCCGCAGTAACAAGTGAGGTCCCGGGTTGGATTCCTGTCGACCGTTCAATCTGACCTTAGCTTTACCGTGGATTATCCTGGTCGACAGGAAAGTGCTGTGTTGATTTCTTATCTACCACATTTGCTTTTCATTCCATAGCCTGATTTTACAGACGTGTCTCTAGGTTTCTTGGTGTGTGGCGGTGCCGAATAAAGCAACAGTGGAAGCTTGCTTTGTTGAACAGTTCGTTCATCGATCTCTCAAGGGCAGTTTCGGTGGCAAGGCCTTCGGACCAGGAAATGTTAGGGACCTCCGCGGATGTCTGTGGCCTATATGCCTGCGGCTTTTAACCTGCTGTATGGTTCCTTCACTTCATCCCTTCCTCATGGACACTGTAACCGTAATAAGTCTCAAGTAGGTCGCAGTGCGCGAGGTGCCCTCCCAATCGGAATACAAATTTGTGCACCAAGCTATAGCATTCAGAGAAAATAACAGGCTACCTTTAACGTGATATTCACACCCGGATTTTCGACTCTTTATGTAAAAATCCGCATATTTTACCATTTTGGATTCCGTTTGACTTCGACACTTTATTGGTATTTGGGCTTTTTATACATTGCTGTAATTTTTCTTTGGGGTTGTATATACTCTTTGTTTTATATGAACAGAAGGTAAAAGTTTCACTAGAGAAGGTAATAATTTTAGTATGAAATACTTATGTTATATTTTATCTAAGATTTTATCATCGGAAGAAATTGCTGTGTTAGTATAATCTGGTTTAAGAGACCATCCTGTTTTTCAGAAATTCAGCTGAGGAAGTCGTCAGTTGTTATCAAGTTGAACCTCAGCCAAGCCCTACCGCAAGTGAAGGAATAAATGGACAACCGATTTCTCCCTGAAGGGCTAAGGCCTTTCCTCTTGCGAGGAGTAGCTCAATATAATTCATGCGGGAAACTAGTCCGCACAAGTGGTGCTTTTCGTTGAATTCTTTCTTCCGCACTTCGCACTATTGTTCGCTGACCTTTTTGCGACCAGCACTTCGTGATCTTGTTTGGGGTTCCTCACTTCGCACACTTCTTCCCTTAAATCCCATCGGACACTAGATGGTTGTGTTTAGCACTTCCTGACTTTTTCGGATGTCTCTCCAGCTGTGTTCGGGTGCAGTCCTTGTCCAGTGTGCTCCTACTGATTTCTTGAAAGCGTGGTCCCATTTTGTTCCGTGTCTGCCTTGTCGATCTTACCGATGCAGGAGATCCACATTGTTGAAATGTATGCCCATCTGTTGTTCTAGTGCCTTGTCACGTGGCCTCCCCACTTCCATTTCAAACTGGTGGCTCATTAAAGGAAACCTTCAAAAGGTGTTGGATGCTATAATCAGCAGATATCTGAGACTTTTAAACTAAGTATGCTATGGAATGTCTTGGCATTCAGAAGACTGAAAAGCTAAAAATAATATTGTCGTACCTCACATATTAATATCGCTTAAATTTCTAGATGGTAGAGCAGAAAGGTACCCGGGAACTTTACATTTCTTCACAATTGCCACGAGGTCGACGGGGGCGAGCCCAAAAATGCATTAAAATATATGTAATTGCACTTAATTTACAAGGGATTAGGAGGTAAGGTTACCTATTCCAATAATCGCACCATTTTAACTTTGGATGGCCACTATATTACACAGAAATTTACAGATTACTTTACCTTATTGTTTCAACGTGGACTGCCCATGTTCTAACACGTGTTACCTCTTCAGTTGCCTTGCAGAAAGAGGAAGGTACCACTCACTCACCCCACGATTATCAAGTTAACCCCTCCCTTTACTGCACGTCACATCCTGTTCATGTTACCAACCTACACTGCCGTGTTGCCAACACTAGCATCCCCAGTGCTACCAACAAGTCACAATATAAACTCATAAATGTGTCAAAATCAGCCCACAGGTTTCGTAATCTGAATGTTTTCAGATATCTCCATAAGGGAGTTTTAAGCCATACATATGATGTTTTAAATAATTATTGACTGTTATATAAAATTATATAGGGAATGCAAAACAACCTTTTAGTCACCTTAATGCTTTATATCTCAGCGAAAATAATACTTAAAGAATCCATTCCTGCAACGCCGAGAATAATGTTAACTGTTCTCTCTAACCACCACCAAGAAAAGTAAAACAAAGCGGTGGCCTGGCCTAGCGCTCTAAAGTATTGGTTTTAAGGTGACAGCCTGAAATGACTTGGGTTCGAATACCAACGCTACCACTAAATTTTGCTTCAAAACTTTAGTTACCGATCATTTTGTGATTTTCCTACAAAGCAAAAAAAAAAATGTATTATAAGCCGAGCTGAAGAGTAATCTACACATAGAATTGTAATCACAACTTCTGAGGTAATTTTGGACTTTCGATAACCACATACAGAGCGAAAAGGCGCCGCGGTAACGTGGGTGACTCGCATTTGGAAGGTCCCAGGTTCCAACGACGTGATCAACCACAGTTTTCCTCAATCACTAGGTGAATGCTGGGTTAAATAGTTTGTTCCTCGAATTTTCTTATCATTTCTTTCATCACTGCATTTCATTTCCCTCTTCTTCACCGCGATACCAGGTATTGGACTGATCACCCATTCTAGATATACATAACGAGATGGCTCAGGCGTAACTTCTGTGTCCCTGATTCGGTAGGTACCAGGTTGGATACTCGGCGACCGCCCACTCAGTGGGTTTTTTCGGTGGTTTTCCAGGATCGTGAGGCTAATGCTGGAGTGGTTGCTTTCACCTCTGAATATGCTGTCCCTCCATTTCGTTTCATTCGTCCTTCACCCTGTTTGGTCTATTTCAGGATTGTGTCAGCGATAGCATTTCCCTTGCCTTTGGCCGGTTACCGGGGTATAAGGACCGGCTCCTGTGAGGCATTGATCCATGTGTGGTGTGTGGTCCCCAGTCTGCCTGTCCGACAGCCGAGGTGTCTATTTCTGGAAACTGCAGGAACCCTGTCATTGCTGTGCCGTCACTACAGGTTCCAGCCACCACGGTGTCTCCTTTCGCCTCATCCCTCCCTCCCGGAGGCGCCACCTTGTGAGGCGCCGGTACAATATCCGAATTCACTGAATCGGTGCCGAATCCTCTCCGCTTCACAAGCCGATCCAATCCAATCCTGGATATGCATGATCCAGAGTTTTCTTGCTCCACGACGGGCTACTGACCCAAGGTACTGATTAGTAAGTCCCTGGGTATGTAAGTCCTACAAGGAGGAAGGCAATCCATTGAAGAAGAAGAAGAAGAAGAAAAAGAAGATAACTGCATCTTTGTAACATATATGATATATTAACCTAAAGCCATAAGTAGCATTTTTAAAATGTGTGTTTGTGAGTCTGTCTTTTCATTCAAGAACGGCTGAAACAGCTATGAAAATTATGGTAGGTACACCCTAAGAATGCAGCATTTTAATTTTCTGTACCAAAAGAAGAAAATATATTGTATTGGGGAGTGAAATTAAAATACTGAAATATCTCGCTTCTTAAAGTCTGTAACCAAGTTATTTCCGATAAGTTCTAACATCTACAAAATTTCGATATCAAGAATATTCATCCAGTTATCAGCATTTTCCAAAAATGCGATATAAATATTTTTTACAAAATTCCACAGTATTTTTCAAATTATAAAACCCAGGTGTATCAAGTTTTCTCCAAATCACATAAAAACTGCTCTTTGATAACAACATTCAATGAAATCAGTGAGAGTTTGTGATAGGAACACAATATGCAGATCCCTCCTACAATAATCCAAATTTTAAATTTTCAAGCCCGCGGTTTCACCCCCGTAGGCTGAAAATCATTAAATCGCTATGTTCTCAATCAAGGGCAAAACATTACCTTCTGGCACGGAAGTGAAACCGAATGACATTAGTATAACCCCACTCCAAAAATTCTTAAATTTAAAACTGCTGGAAATATGTATAAACTTCTTCCAGAAGAACAGGAATTTTCAATGATGAAACATTTATTATACATACAAATACTTCTCTCTTTCTTTTTTAATTAGTATATATGATAACTCCTCTATAAACCATTCTGATGAATGGAAATTTTGTAGACGATCTGAAAACATTTGTTTTGCGATTTAATTAAAGGGAATAAAATTAACAGAAGTTGCAAAATATATCCAAGTTAAATACGAAGGTCGCTTTTGTTTTACAAATATAAAATCCAGGAAATTCAAATTTCTATTTATTTTTTCAAGACCACTAAAAATTAATATTTACGTTATACGCGTAATATTATGCAGTAACTTTGAAACGCTTGTGAACGTGCTAAAATATATTAAATATATAATAAAATTCCTTCAAGATTCAACTATTGCTGTAGACTTTTCTTCTTAGCAACATATATTTTATGTTGACTTGTTGCAGTTGGGCGAGTATTACTGTTATAAAAAGTTGGGTGGTAGCGTTGGGATTCAAACCCACGCCTTTTCGGACTGGTGCCTAAAACCAGCACATTAGACCGCTCGGCCACGCTATCAGAAAGGGAAATTCTTAATTTCGTTGGAGTATTCTCCTGTTTCAATGTTCTTAATTCACTAAAGCCTAATTGTTTTCGATAATAAACATTACAAAATACTTCACTTTATCATTATTGTATCATAAAGTGTATATTAAACACGATGACCTTTTTGATATGTACCGAAGTACTCCAAATAATAATTTACAACAATGGTACTTACAATTTTTGCGAGCTTCCACCGAAATTTGAGCTAGGATTGCGGTATTCAGAGACAAGACCGCTATCATGACACCAGTAGATCTGCTTGATTTAGGTGCTTTTTCTTCACCGTTCAGAATGTTGTTCATCACAGCCTGGGACATGCAGCAGCCTTTCCTTATTCTGGTTTCGTATAAGAAAATACATATAAAATTTCCAAGGCCCCACCGAGACTTGAGCTCGGGTCGCTGTATCCAGACCCCAGAGTGGTAACCATTACACCATGGGACCTGCTTAAAACGGATCGTTTTTCTTCAACGTCTAGAGTATTGTTTATCACAGCCTGGGACATGTAACAGGTATTCTGTATTCTGGTTTAATATCAGAAAATACACATAAAAACTTGTAAGATACCACCGAACTTGAACTCGGATCACCGGACTCACAGTCTAGAGTGCTAACCATTAGGCCATAGCAGCTGCCTATAGCAATTCGTTTTTCTTCAACGTCTAGAATGCTGTTCATCACAGCCTGGGACATGCAAAATGTATTCTGTATTAATACAGGAAAATACATACGTTTGTAAGGTTCCACCTAGATTTGAACTCGTATCGCTGGATTCAGAGCCCAGAGCTCTAACTTTACACCATGGGAGCTGATTATGGAAATTCCTTTTTTTTTTAACGTCCAGAGTGTTGTTCAGCACTGCCTGGGACATACAAGAGGTTTTCTCTATTCGGTTTAATATAAGAAAATACATATAAAAATTCCTAACGTCTCACCGAGACTTAAACTCGGATTGCTGGATTCTAAGCACAGAGTTCTAACCATCACACCATGGAAGGTGCTCTGTAGTGTTTCCGATTGCAAGATTTGCGCTAGTATTAAAACAGGTATACAGAAAACTTCCCATAAAGCCCTACCGGGATTTGAACTCGGATCGCCAAATTAAAGTCCAGAGTGCTAAACATTTCCACCACGATACTCGTTCCTTTCGTGTTTCTGAGTTACAAGAATGTTCCTAGCATTGAAACAGGAGTATGTCAAAACTTTGCAAAGGTCTCTCAAGGAGATTTCAAATTGGATCGCTGGTTTCGAAGTGCAGTTTGCCGTAGAGATTTGAACTTGAACCTTAAGATTAGTGCTTAGAGTAGCTAACCACTTCCACAAGACACATGGTGATTTTAACAAAAAACAATAGCTGTGCTGGAATTATAAGAATAACAATAATAGCAAAACATGGTCTTGATGTTTCTTCAACATGTAGAGTAAAACCCGTGTGCAAGACAAACAATCTCATAATAGGCATTTACGCAACAAATGAATAATCTTCGTTGTTAGGGTACGAGCTTATGTTTGATGTACGAATGACAGAGAGTGAGACATTTTTTCCCAGTGTCGTAATAAGATCATTCCAGCATTTTTCAGCCTCCAGAATGCTTTTCATCACAGCGTGGGACATGCAAACGGTTTTCTCTATTCTGGTTTCATATAAGAAAATACATATAAAACTATTAAGGTCCCACCGAGATTTGAACTCGGATCGCTGGATTCAGAGTCCAGAGTGCTAACCATTACACCATGAGACCTGCTTGGAACAGTTCTCTTTTCTTCAACATTAGAGATAGATAAAATAAGTACGAAGGCTTTCACGGCCGGAGTTAATCGATAAAACATTAAAATCTTCCGGGCTGGAAGGCCGTGGTCTAAGGGTAAAACTACTATAACCTGACGTTTCGGTCAACTCTGTGGTTATAGTAGTAACGTCGGGTTATAGTAGTTTTACCCTTAGACCACGGCCTTCCAGGCCGGAAGATTTTAATGTTTTATCGATTAGAGATAGTTGTTGATCACAACCAGGTACATATAGAAGCTTTCTCTATTCTGGTTTCATATAAGAGAATACATTAACAATTCCTAAGGTCTCACCGAGACTTGGATTCGGATCGTTGGATTGAGAGTCCAGAGTGCTAACCATTACACTATTGGACCTGCTCAGAGCAGTCACTTTTTCTTCGACTCCCGGAATGTTCTACATCACAGCTTGGGAAATACAAAAGGTTTTCTCTGTTCTAGTTTCATATAAGAAAATACATATAAAAATTTTTAAGGTCCCACCGAGACTTGAACTGTTATCGCTGCGTTCAGCCTCTGCTAACCATTACACAGTGGTACCTGCTTGTAACAAACTCTTTTTCTTAGACACCCAGAGTGTTCTACATCACAGCTTGGGAAATACAAAAGGTTTTCGCTGTTCTAGTTTCATATAAGAAAATACATATAAAAATTCCTAAGGTCCCACCGAGACTTGAACTCGGATCGCTGGATTCAGAGTCCAGAGTGCTAGCCATTACACCATGGGACCTGCTTGTAGCAGCCTCTTTTTCTTCGTCAACCGGAGTGTTCTACATCACAGCTTGAGAATTAAAAAAGGTTTTTTGGTTTCATATAAGAAAATACATATAAAAATTCCTAAGGTCTCACAGACTTGAACTTGGATCGCTGAATTCAAAGTCGAGAGTACTACCCATTGCATCATGGGACGTGATTACAGCAGTTCCTTTTTCTTCAAGTCCAGAGTGATGTTCATCACAGCGTGGGACCCGCAATTGTTTTCACTATTTTAGCTTGATATTAGAAAATACAAACAAAAAACTTTCTACAGTGTAATCGAGATTGCACTCGAATTGTTGCAATCAGAGGCCAAAGTACCAAATATTGCACCATTAGAACCGTGCGATTTTAGCAGCCTGTATCTTAGTGTCATGTACCACTTAAACAGAACATTAAATGTATTGGAAGTCCCATTGAGATTTGAACTCGGATTGCTGGATTCAAATTCCAGAGTGCTAGCCATTACACCATGTGATCTGTTTGGCACTGTGGCCCCCTGTGTTGGCGTCATGTACAATTGTAACAAGAAAACATCAAAATTATTACGGGACCCACCGAGATTTAAACTCGGATGGCTGTATTCACAGTCCGAAGTGCTAGCCATTACACTATGGGAGTTGAATGTAGCGAATATCTTCTGCTTTGATGTCATGTACCATTGCAACAAGAAACAATCAAAAATATTACATATCCCGCCGAGAAATCAAACTGGGATCGCTGGATTCAAAGTTACAGTGCCAACCATTACACTGTGGTCTGAGTAGCCTCTGCCTTGTTGTAATGCACATTACAACAAGAAAAACATCACAATTATTACAGGTCCTTTCGAAAACTGAAATTTGGATCACTGGATTCACAGTCCAGAGAGTGAACCATTTCACCATTAGGCCTTCATGATCTGATAATCTCTGCCTTGGTGTCATTTACCATTGCAACAAGAAAACATCAAAATTATTACAATCCCCAGCGGCATCTGAATTCGAGCCGCTGGATTCAGAAACCAGAGTGCTAGCAATCAAACCATGGGATCCCCGGAGTACCGCTTCCTTCTGCCTTGATGTCTATTTTTATAACAACAAGGCATCAAAGCATATTACAGGTCCCACCGAGATTTGAACTTAGAATACAGCATTCAAGCCCACAGTCCGATTACAGCATTGGATCTATGGTCTAAATAGCCTCTGCCTTAGTGTCACGTACCATTACCTTAAGAAAACTTCAAAATATATTATAGGTTCCACAGACATTTTATCTCAGATCGCTGGATTCAATGTCCAGAGTACTCTACTGTAGTGGTATATGGGACCTGTTAAGTCTATTTACCTCCGCCTTGATGTCATCCACAAATGTAAGAAGAAAACAACAAGATATGTTACAGGCCCCACCGAACTCGGATCGCTGGATTTGAAGTCCAGAATGCCAACCATGACATAATGGGACCTGTTTAGTCTAGCTACATCTGTCTTGATGTCGTCTACGATTGTAAGAAAAAAACACTAAGATATCTTATAGAACCCGCAAAGATGTAAACTCGGATCGCTAAATTCAGAGTCTAGAGTGCTTACATTACATCATGAGACCTGCGAAATCTTCCTATCTCTGCCTTGATGTCGTCAACCACTATAAGAAGAAACCTACATAACAGGCTGCATGTGCCACCGAGATTTGAACTCTGATCCCGGCTTTAAAGTCCAGAGTCCTAACCATGACAACATGGGATCTGGAGAAAGTTGTCGTCAAACGATTGGACACTAGTGCTTTAGTTCCCATCACAAGTTGTAGGCTGCAATCACGAATTTCAAAAAACTACTCCTATCCTTATTTTCAATGTTGGAGATTTTCAGTGCGACCGGTAAGGAAGACGTTTGTGGTTCTCGGCTGCCATACAACTTGCTAATTTTATCTTTTCTCATATTTTCAATACCTAATGTAGAAGTCTGCAACTTTTAACCTATTAGATTGGACTGGATTGAGGAGAGGAGGTACTGATCCAGTGAATAATCTGGATATAGTACCTAGGCCCTCACGAGGGGGTACACCCGGGAGGAAAGGGGGAGGTAAAGGGAGAACACGGGGTGCGGAAGCAGGAATGACGGCACTTTAATGACACGTTTCCTAGAGTTTTCAGATATAAACGCCCCGGCAGATGAACAGGCAGATCGGGGACCCCGTCCCACATGGTCCAAATCCCACGCCATGGAGCGATTCTTATATCTCAGCAACCCGGCAAGGCCGGGGGACGGATAAAGCTCTCAGAGAGCATCCTTTTCCCCTGTGACGACCCGGGAAACCTCCGAAAAAAAACCATGGATCAGAGTGGGCCATAGTCGCAAAAACGTTCCCGGGGCCTCCCGAATGTGAGCACCGACGTTGAGCCTGAGCCATTTCGCTCAATACGTTTTATCCATCTGAATAAATACCATATAATTGAAATTTAGGACTTGATAAACAGTCTATCTCTAAGGCATATTACTTCCTTCAAAACATTTAGGAATAAAATAATATTCCCTGAGACTAAAATAAGAATTCACAAAGCATTCATTATGCCAGTTCTAACATACGGCGGAGAGACATGGACAGTGACTCAAGCCATGGAGGAAAAATTACTAATATATTTTTACTTTTTCTACTACGTATAGTAAGTAGGGGAAGTATTGTATTCCACCCAAAAATTCGATACCGAGATTTCACCGGAAATACATGTTTTGAGACCCCCTGAATTAAAAAAAAAACATTTTTGAAAACATGTCCGTGTGTATGTCTGTCTGTGTGTGTGTGTCTGTGTGTGTCTCTGTCTGTGAACAGCATAACTCAGAAACGAACAGTCGGATAAACACCAAACTTGGTATTTAGGTTCAGTATCTTCCAAGGATGCGACACGAAGGTTTTCAAGAAAATCCCCCCACCCCAGATTACCCTTTACATGGAAGATTTTTCGAAATTTTAATTTTCTCAAAAATGGCTGTAACGGTTTTGATTAAAATATCATATGTTTAAGATATTTTTATGACAAATAAAATGTATATCTTGAATTTTCTGTGAATGTCTCCAAAAGTATTCTTCATTGTGAACGACTTTTGCATAACTGGTAAGCCATAAGAGATAGACAAAATTTTACTGCACAAAAAATGTAGATCGCGTTAAAATACACAATTTATGTCATATACATTGTTTTGTTGAGTGAACCATTTTAGAGATATTACTTGTTATTCCCTTAAATTTTTCAATATTTTCTCAAATGGGAATTCGTTATTCATTTTTTTGTCTTGGATATGCAAAGAGTATTAATCTGTGGGAAAGGGAATGGTGCCGCACCTAGCAACCAGCTATTAAGAGATATGTATGTGCTTAAAAGCTACTGTATTTCCAAATTGCCCTTGTAAATATATATTCCTCTTACGTCTACAAGAAAATTAGCAATAAGATAGACTCTGCAAATGTTTATCTGGATTAACATGAAGTAGATGGAGAATAAGCGTTTGTATAAATAGTTTGTACAAGAGTAGAGAAAGTCATGTGAGAGTAACACATCAGATTTTGTAATTGCATTAATACCCCGCCTCTACCTACATCGGTCTTATCGGCGGCCTTTCCTTTGGAACTTATTGCCTATTGGCTGTGGTGTTAACTCGTATTCTCTTGCACTTTATGGGTTTTAATGAGTAGATCACACATATTCACACCCTCATTCATACTTCCAGACTCGGGGGACGTTAAGCAGTATTCTTGGCTAGAGAATAATTCCCACACAACCACCCCCCCATCCAAGGATCGGACCCGGTAGTGCTCGCACAGCAGATAGGTGCTCTACCGACTGAGCTACGGGGCCAGACCCTTATTAATATTTGAAAGGAAAACACTCAGGAGAATTTGTGGACCGATTTCAAGAAAATGGAATCTGACTAAGCAATCAAGAACTGAATGACATATACAAGGATACCAATATAATACAAGAGATTAAGATTAGATGGCTAAGGTGGGCAGCACACGTCCAACGAATGGAGGACAAACGAATTCCATGGAAACTTTTAGATGGATTTTTTTTTAAACAAGATCAAAAGGCAGACCATAGGACCGATGGGAGACGCATTAGGAAGCGACGCCTTAAGGATGCTGGGAGTTCGAGTGAGGAGACAGAAGGCAGAGAAGAAGGAGGGTAAGACTGATGAAGAACTAAGGTCAAAAAAGAGTGTAAACGCCTATAGTAGTCGTAATAGCTTTATCTCACAGAAGTTATACAAAATCTTATTTTCAGTCATATAGTACGTTATTATGGTTATTTTGAACCCCATTTATATTGAACGAGATGCTCCACGGTAACATATGACGTCCCGGGTTCGATTTCCGTATACCGCTCAAACCAACCGTGAGTTTCCTGGTCGATAGGCAAATGCTGATTTGGTTTCTCATATATCACGATTTCCTTTTTATTCTGTATGCTCAACTTTCAGACGTGCTTCTAGGTTTCGTGATGTGTGGCGGTGCCGGATGACTGGGCATTAGAGGGCTGCTTGGTTGAACAGGTCGTTCATCGCTCTCTGTGTTAGTTCCAGTGGCAGGGTCTTCAGGCCAGGAAATGTTAGACACTTCCGCGCGTCTCTGTGGCCTGTCTGCCTGCGCGCTTAGCCTCCTGTGTAGCTCCTTCACTTCAACACATTCTTCTGGGAGGTGATAGCCGCAATAAGTGTCACGTTGGTTGCAGTGCGCTAGGTGCTCCACCCCCACAAACCGCAATACGATCTTGTCCACCAGCGCTATAACATTGGGATAAAATAACAGGCTACCTTTAACGTGATATTCATACTTCGATTTTCGACCGACCCTTTACATAAAAATCTGCTTCGTATGACCAACTTAGACACTGTCACCTGGTATGACTTTGACACTTGGCAGGTCATTGGATTTGTTATACATTGTTGTAAATTTGTTTTATAACTGTAGGTTATGGACCTAGTGTTCGTTATAGGTGAATAGAAGGTGAAGATGTCAATAAAGTAAGTAATTATTTTAGAATGACCTGCTTATGTTTATTTTAACTGAGTTCTTATCATCAGAAGCAATTTCTGTGTTACTTATAATCTGGTTTAAGAGACCATTACTTAATTTTAGTCACTTGATGGTTCAGGCATATAGATTTCAGCTGAGGAAGTCGTCAATTGGTATCAAAGTGAACGTGGATCAACACCTACCGCAACTACAGTAAGGAAAGCCTTCAAAACTGTTGGATGCTATAACCAGCAGGCACATGAATCTTTGGAACTAAGTGTGTTATGGAGTGGCTTAGCATTCAAAAGACTGTAAAGCTAAAACTAACGTAAACTCGAAAATATGTCAAAATCACTCCAAAGGCTTGGTAATCTGTATGTTGTTGAATACTTCCTCAGGGAAATTTTAAGTCTTACATCTATTGTTTTGTGCAAATATTGGTTGTTATATAAAATTATACACATAGAAAATGCAAAATTAAGAAGGTTTTGTCACCCATAGCTTTATACCGCAGCGAAAATAATAGATTCGTTCTTCAGATCATACACATTAAGATGTGAATTCATAGGAAGAGTTGTTTCCATTCGCCGCCAAGGAACCGAAAAAGATATGGTAGCGTGGCCGAGCGGTCTAAGGCGCTGGTTTAAGGCACCAGTCCGAAAGGGCGTGGGTTCGAATCCCACCGCTGCCAAAGCTTTATTCAACGACTTCACTTACTTGTCGCTACATTTTTTCGAACACAGGAACTATTGGGGTGTCAGGTGCGGAAGTACAGTGATTTTACATTCTAGAGTGTAGAACTAATTCATTCCTAGAAAAATCAAGCAGCGAAATTAATGAAAGGAAAGTTTTAATTTTGGAAATTGCAGAAAGAATAAACGATGTTAAAGTTTGAGTAGTGGTTTTTTATATTTTTTAGATTGTATTAGTTTTATGTTCTTTTAATTCCATAATTTTTTCAGCTTTCTCGTGTTAACAAAATTATTTTACACACATTTAGTGCAGCAAATGTGTTGGTATAATACCTGAAACTGCATGAAAAGCTGTTTTTATCAAAGTTTTAGGCATAACATACAGCCCAGCAATAATGTAGTGGTGTTTGTATGTCTTTCACAGCATGTTCGGTATAATACTATACAGTGTGGTCAATTTAAGTTGAGCCTGTACAACATCTTCAAAACTAAGCGCTATAGAAAGAAATGATTTGAATAGAAGTTGCTTGATATTATGCGGAAAAGTAAATTACATTAGTCGTGTTTTATTTGGAGGACGTTGTGATGGCCATTTTATTAGGGCCGGAACCGTAATTGTAGGTACCCATTTAAAAATATTAATTGGCTACTGTAAGGCTCTCATGTATGGAAATTATTTTAGGTCTGTGATACTATGATACATAAAATAAGCATAAAATATCCCAAAGGGCGTGGGTATTTTCAAACCTTTATCTCCAATACATTAACATCCTATGAAACAAAGCGGTGAACTTTCGTTGAATACGCAGTAATAAAAATTGTTGCACACATTTTTACAGACCAACTGCCATAGACACTCTGATATCGTGGTATACATATTACAAAAAAACTCGTCAGAATTCAGAATATCCTTTTGGGATTATATAAAACCATTACGGAACCGGTGGGATTTGAACCCAAACCCTTTCGGACTGGTGCCTAAAACCAGCGCCTTAGACCGCTCGGCCACGCTACCTCAACATAAAGTGGTTTAGTTCTTCCAAAAATGCCCTTTCAAAATGTTTTAATTCACAAAACCCTAATTGTTTGTAATAGTGAACATTAGAAAATAGTTAGCTTTAGCATTATTGTATCATAAACTACATCTTAAACACGATGACCTTTTTGATAGGCACCGAAGTATGCCAAATAGTAATTTAAAACGATTATATTTATAAATTTTGCCAGGTTCTACCGAAATTTTAACTCCGATTGTTGTATTCACAGGCCAGACCGCTATCATGATTCCAGTAGATTTGCTTTATTTAGGTGCTTTATCTTCAACGTTTCAGAGAGTTGTTCATCGCAGCTTGGGACATGCAGTAGCTTTTCTCTATTCTGCTTTCATGTAAGAAAATACATATAAAAATACCTAAGGTCCCACCGAGGCTTTAACTGTGATCGCTGGATTCAGAGTCCAGAGTGCTAACCATTATACCATGGGACCTGCATGTAGAATTTTTTGTTTCTTCGACGTCCAGAATGTTGTTCATCACAGCTTGGGACATGCAGCAGGTTTTCTCTATTCTGGTTTCATGTAAGAAAATACATATAAAAATACCTAAGGTCCCACCGAGACTTGAGCTGTGATCGCTGGATTCAGAGTCCAGAGTGCTAACCATTACACCATGGGACCTGCTTGTAGAATTTTTTGTTTCTTCGACGTCCAGAATGTTGTTCATCACAGCTTGGGACATGCAGCAGGTTTTCTCTATTCTGGTTTCATGTAAGAAAATACATATAAAAATACCTAAGGTCCCACCGAGACTTGAACTGTGATCGCTGGATTCAGAGTCCAGAGTGCTAACCATTATACCATGGGACCTGCATGTAGAATTTTTTGTTTCTTCGACGTCCAGAATGTTGTTCATCACGGCTTGGGACATGCAGCAGCTTTTCTCCATTCTGGTTTCATATAAGAAAGTACATATAAAACACCTAAGGTCCCACCGAGACTTGAACTCGGATCCCTGGATTCAGAAACCAGAGTGCTGACCATTACACCATGGGACCTGCTTGTAGCATGCCTTGTTTCTTTGACGTCCAGAATGTTGTTCATCACAGCTTGGGACATGCAGTAGCTTTTCTCCATTCTGGTTTCATATAAGAAAATACATATAAAACACCTAAGGTCCCACCGAAACTTGAACTCGGATCGCTGCATTCAGAGCACAGAGTGCTGACCATTACACTAAGGGGCCTGCTTGTAGCATTCTTTGTTTCTTCGACGTCCAGAATGTTGTTCATCACAGTTTGGGACATGCAGCAGATTTTCTCCATTCTGGTTTCATATAAGAAAATACATATTAAACACCTAAGGTCCCACCGAAACTTGAACTCGGATCGCTGCATTCAGAGCACAGAGTGCTGACCATTACACTATGGGGCCTGCTTGTAGCATTTTTGTTTCTTCGATGTCCAGAATGTTGTTCATCACAGCTTGGGACATGCAGCAGCTTGTCTCTATTCTGCTTTCATGTAAGAAAATACATATAAAAATACCTGAAGTCTCACAGAGACTTGAACTCGGATCCATGGATTCAGAGTCCAGAGTGCTAACCATTACACCATGGGGCCTGCTTGTAGCATTTTTTGTTTCTTCGATGTCCAGAATGTTGTTCATCACAGCTTGGGACATGCAGTAGCTTTTCTCTATTCTGCTTTCATGTAAGAAAATACATATAAAAATACCTAAAGTCCCACCGAGACTTGAACTCGGATCGCTGGATTTAGAACCCAGAGTTCTACCCATTACACCATGGGACCTGCTTGTAGCATTCTTTGTTTCTTCGACGTCCAGAATGTTGTTCATCACAGCTTGGGACATGCAGCAGCTTTTCTCCATTCTGGTTTCATATAACAAAATAGATATAAAAGTACCTAAAGTCCCACCGAGACTTGAGCTCGTATCGGTGGATTCAGAGTACAGAGTGCTAAGCATTACACCATGGGACCTGCTAGTAGCATTCTTTGTTTCTTCGACGTCCAGAATGTTTGTTCATCACAGCTTGGGACATGCAGTAGCTTTTCTCTATTATGGTTTCATGTAAGAAAATACATATAAAAATACCTAAAGATCCACCGAGACTTGAACTCGGATCGCTGGATTCAGAGTCCATTACACCATGCGACCTGCTAATAGCAGTTCAAGTTTCTTGAACATCCAGTATGGTATGCATCGCATAACTATTTTGATCTAAGTTTTAGGCATTACATACGGCATATCTATAATGCTGTCGTGTTTGTATGCCTTTCACAGCATGTTCCGTATAATACACAAGGTGTGCCATTTAATTTGAGGCTGTGCAACATCTCCAAGACTATACGTTGTAGAAAGAAATGTCTGAATAAAAGTTGCTTGATATTATGGGGTAAAGTAAGTGCCATTTGTTGTGTTCTGTTTGGAGGACGTTGTGAAGGCCATTTTATTAGCGCCAGGACCCTAATTGTAGGTTCCGATTTAATAATATTAATTGACCAATGTAGGTTCCTCTGATATATGGAAATTATTTTAGGGTTGAACCCGGATCGCTGGATTCAGATTCCAGAGTGCTAACAATTACACCATGAGACCTGCTTGTAGCAGTTCTTGTTCCTTCGACGTCCAGAATGCTGTTCATTGCAGCGTGGGACATGCAACAGCTTTTCTCTCTTCGGGTTTCACATAAGAAAATGCACATAAAACTACCTAAGGTCCCACAAAGACTTTACTTCAGATCGCTGGATTCATAGTCCAGAGTGCTAAGAATTACACCACGGGGTTGCTTGTAGCAGTTCTTGTTCCTTCGACGTCCAGAATGTTGCTCATCGCAGCGTGGGACATGCAACAGCTATTCTCTCTTCGGGTTTCACATAAGAAAATGCACATAAAACTACCTAAGGTCCCACAAAGACTTTACCTCAGATCGCTGGATGCATAGCCCAGAGTGCTAACCATTACACCACGGGGTTGCTTGTAGCAGTTCTTGTTCCTTCGACGTCCAGAATGTTGCTCATCGCAGCGTGGGACATGCAACAGCTTTTCTCTCTTCGGGTTTCACAACAGAAAATGCACATAAAACTACCTAAGGTCCCACAAAGACTTTACCTCAGATCGCTGGATTCATAGTCCAGAGTGATAACATTTACACCATGAGACCTGCTTGTAGCAGTTCGTTTTTCTTCAACGTTCCAGAGAGTTGTTCAGCGCAGCATGGGACATTCAGCAGCTTATCTCCATACTGGTTTCATATACAAAAATACACATAAAACTACCTAAGGTCCCACCGAGACTTGAACTCAGATCGCTGGATTCAGAGTGCTAACCATTACACCATGGGACCAGCTTGTTGCAGTTCATGTTTCTTCAACGTTCCAGAGAGTTGTTCAGCGCAGCATGGGACATTCAGCAGCTTATCTCTATACTGGTTTCATATAAGAAAATACACATAAAACTACCTAAGGTCCCACCGTGACTTGAACAAGGATCGCTGGATTCAGAGTCCAGGGTGCTAACCATTACACCAGGGGAGCTGCTTATAGCAATTCCTGTTTCTTGAACGTTCAGTTCACAATGTTGCTCATCGCAGCGTGGGACATGCAACAGCTTTTCTCTCTTCGGGTTTCACATAAGAAAATGCACATAAAGCTACCTAAGGTCCCACAAAGACTTTACTTCAGATCGCTGGATTCATAGTCCAGAGTGCTAAGAATTATACCACGAGGTTGCTTGTAGCAGTTCTTGTTCCTTCGACGTCCAGAATATTGCTCATCGCAGCGTGGGACATGCAACAGCTTTTCTCTCTTCGGGTTTCACATAAGAAAATGAACATAAAACTACCTAAGTTCCCACAAAGACTTTACCTCAGATCGCTGGATTCAGAGTGCTAACCATTACACCAGGGGAGCTGCTTATAGCAATTCCTGTTTCTTGAACGTTCAGTTCACAATGTTGTTCATCGCAGCGTGGGACATGCAACAGCTTTTCTCTCTTCGGGTTTCACATTAGAAAATGCACTTAAAAATACCTAAGGTCCCACCGAGACTTGAACTCGGATCGCTGGATTCAGAGTTCAGAGTGCTAACCATTACACAAGGGGAGCTGCTTATAGCAAGTCTTCGTTCTTCAACGTCCAGAATATTGTTAATCACTGCGCGGAACCCACAATGGTTTTCGCTATCCTAGTTTGACATTGGAAAATACATACACAAATTTCTGTAATCTAACGAGATTTACCTCGGATGGTTTCTATCAGAGTGCTAATTATTTCACCTTGGAACTGTATTATTTAAGCAGCCTCTACCCTAGTGCCATGTACCACTGCAACAAGAGAACTAAAATTCTATTACAGGTCCCACCGAGATTTGAATTTGGATAGCTGGATTCAAAGCCCAGAGTGCTAACCTGTACATCATAGCACCCGCGGTGTGCTAACAGGCTGCCTTGTGCCCTGTAGCATTGCAACAAGGAAACACAAGATTTATCACAGCTGCCGCTGAGATTTGAATCCGGATGGCTGGATTCAAAGTCCAGAGTGCTTGCCATTACACCATGGGACCTGCGTAATGTGAAAAGACTTAGCCTATATCATTACAACAAGAAAATACCAAAATTATCACATGCCCCATTGAGGATTCAAGCTTCTCTTCAATTCCGATGATTCAAAGTCTAGAGTGCTAGCCATTACACGGTGTAACCTGTCTGGTGCCAATAGTCCCTGTGGTGGGCATCATGTACCATTGGGAAAAAAAAGAAAGAAAAAAACCAAAATTATTACAGGTCCATTTGAAAACTAAAATTCGGATCGTTGTATTTATTGTCCAAAGTGCTAACCATTACACAATGGACCCCGTGTGGTCCAAATATCCTCTGGCTTGGAGCCACGTACTATTGTAGTAAGAAAACTTCAAAATTATTACAAATTTCACCCAGATTTGATCTCCGATATCCGGAGTTAAGGACCAGAAGCCTAACCACTGCACCATGAGGTCTGTACGGTGCAGACACCCTCTTTGTTGGTGTAAGGTACTATTGCAACAAGAAACAATTAAAATTATTACATGTCGCACCGAAAAATCGAACAGGTATCGCTGGATTCAAAGTCAGAGTGCCAACATTACACAATGGGACTGTTTTGGTCTGACTAGCCTCTATCTTGGTGTCATGCACCATTGCAATAAAAAAATATCAAAATCATTACAGGTCCTTTCCAAAACTCAAATTTGGATCGCTAGATTCATAGTCCAGAGTGTTAACCATTACACCATGCTGCCTTCTTGGACAGATAGTCTCTCGCTTAGTATCATGAACCATTGCAACAAGAAAAAATCAATATTATCACAAATCCCAACTGGATCTGAACTCGAGCCGCTGGATTCAGAGCCCAGAGAAACAACCATCAAACATGGCCTCGCCGGAGTTCCGTTTCCTTTGCTGCCTTACAACTTGCTAAGTTTAACTTTTCTCATATTTTCAATCCCTAATGTAGAAGTCTGCAAGTTCAAAACTATTAGATTGGACTGGATTGTGAAGCGGAGAGGATTCGGTACTGATCCAGTGAATCTGGGTATTGTACCTACGCCTTCACGAGGAGCTACTCCCAGGAGGAAAGGATGGGGTGAAGGGAGAACACGGTGGGGGGTGGAACCAGGTGTGACGGCACTTTAATGACAGTTTCCGCATATAAACGCCCCGGTAGACGGTCAGGAAGACCGGTGACCGCGTCCCACATGGTCCAACTCCCCCATCGAGGGCTGTTCTTGTATCTCCGCAACCAGCCAAGGCCGCAGGACGAATGAAGTGCACAGAGAGCATCATTTTTCTCTACCACGTTACACGGAAACCTATTCACTGAGACTTCCAACCCTGAAACAGTTCAAACGAGATGAAGAATGAATGGAACGAGGAACAGAAAATTCGGGAGTGAAAGAAACCATTTCAGCATTCGCCTGACGATCCGGGAAACAACACCATGGATAGATTGGGCGGGGATCGATCCCGGGACCACCCGAATGCGGGCGCAAACGTTACCGCCTCAGCCATCCCGCTCGTTACGTTTTACCCATGTGGATAAACGCTGTATAATTGTGCTTCAGGACCTCATGAACAGTTTATCTCTAAGTCATAATGCTCCCTTCCAAACATTGAGGAATAAAATAATATTCCTTAAAATTATATAAAGCACACATTATGCCACTTCTAACATCTGGCAGTGAAACATGGACAGTGACTCAAGCCATGGAGGAAAAATTATTAACATTTAAAATTGGTGGATGTGGATCAAGACCTACCGCAACTACAGGAAGGAAAACCTTCAAAAGCTGTTGGATGCTATAATCAGCAGGCACCTGAAAATTTAAAACTAAGTGTGTTATGGAGTGGCTTGGCATTCAGAAGACTGGAAAGCTAAAAATAATATAGACTCGAAAATATGTCAAAATCATTCCAAAGGCTTGGTAATCTGAAAGTTGTTAAATATCTCCTCAGGGAAATTTTAAGCCCTACATCTATTGTTTCAGTTAAATATTGGTTGTTATATAAAATTATATACATAGGAGATGCAAAATTAAGAAGATTTTGTCACTCCAAAGCTTTATACCGCAGCGAAAATAATAGATTCGTTCTTGAGATGGAACAAAAGCATCATACTCAATAAGATGTGAATTCATAACAACAGTTCTTTCCATTCACCACCAAAGAAAAGAAAACCATGTGGTAGCGTGGCCGAGCGGTCTAAGGCGCTGGTTTAAGGCACCAGTCCGAAAGGGCGTGGGTTCGAATCCCACCGCTGCCAAACTTTTATTCAAGAACTTCACTTACCGGTTACTGTATATTTTTTTCAAACACAGGAAAGATATGAGTGTCAGGTGTGGAACCAGAACTTATTCTTTCCTAGAAAAATCAAGCAGCGAAATTAATGAAAGGACGATTCTAATTTTGAAAGTTGCAGAAAGAATAAACGATGTTAAAGATTGCGTTGTAGTGGTTTATTATATTTTTAGATTGTATAAGTTTTATTCTTTTTTTGAAAATTCCACCTTTTTTCAGCTTTTTTGTGTTTAAAAAATTACTTTACACACATTTAGTGCTGCAAATGTTTTGGTATAATAACTGAAACTGCGATGAAAATCTGATTTAATCTAAGGTTTAGATATAAAATACAACCGTAACAATACTATTGTGATGTTTGTGTGTCTGTGTGTGTATGTGTGTGGGGATGGTGTGTTTACTATTATTTTCCGTTTAATACTACATGCTAAAGTTTAATCCGAATAGTTTACTGATCAATTTTTCCTTTTCATTTATATTTGCGAAGATTCTGGGTTACTACGTACCTAATATACAATGCTCATTGTATTTCTGTATATGTATATAAAGGATGGACCATTTAATTTGAGGCTGTACAATATCTCCAAAACTAAGCGTTGTAGGAAGAAATGTCTTGATAACATTTTCTGGATATTATGGGAGAAAATGAATTCCCTTAGACGTGTTTTATTTGAGGACGTTGTGATGATCATTTTAGGATCAACTGTAATTGACCCTATTTGTAGGTTTCCATTTAAAACAATTAAACTGAGCCTAAAATGACCATCACAACGTCCCATTTAATGTAATAACTACATAATAACTACTAACATTCTCCATAATCTTAATACATAATTGTAAACTATATACAAGTACTAAGTAATTTAAAATTATTGAGTGTATGTATCACACATATACGAGATTCATCTACAAAAATCCTATTTTTGTCTTTATGTTACCGATTTTAAACACACCATTCGGTGGCGCCTATTACCATATTATTAAAGGGAGATAGTTAATAATATAAAAGACACTGTAAGCCCCGCTGATGAGTGAAAATTATTTCAGGGTTGTAATTCTAAAGGAGGACAAGATTAAAATAAGCATAAAATATCCCAAAGAGCGAGGATATTTTCAGACCTCTATCTCTAATACACCAGCACCATTATGCAACAAAGTAGTGCAAGTTCGTTAAATACGCACTAAATTTCTCCGATAATAAAAATTTGTTGCACTGACTTTTACAGACAAAAAGCTTCCTTAGGCGATCCGATATCGCAGTACACCAATTACAGTAAACTTGTCACAATTCAGGACATCCTTTTGGGATCATATAAAAACATTATGGCAGCGATGGGATTCGAACCCACGCCCTTTCGGACTGGTGCCTAAAACCAGCGCCTTAGACAGCTCGGCCACGCTACCTCAACGTAAAGCGGTTTAGTTCATCCAAGAATGCCCTTTAAAAATGTTTTAATCACAAAACCCTAATTGCTTGTAATAGTGAACATTAGAAAATAGTTAGCTTTAGCATTATTGTATCATAAACTATATCTTAAACACGATGACCTTTTTGATAGGCACCGAAGTATGCCAAATAGTAATTTAAAACGATTATATTTATAAATTTTGCCAGGTTCTACCGAAATTTTAACTCCGATTGTTGTATTCACAGGCCAGACCGCTATCATGAATCCAGTAGATTTGCTTGATTTAGGTGCTTTTTCTTCAACGTTCCAGAGAGTTGTTCATCGCAGCTTGGGACATGCAGTAGCTTTTCTCTATTCTGCTTTCATGTAAGAAAATACATATAAAAATACCTAAGGTCCCACCGAGACTTGAACTGTGATCGCTGGATTCAGAGTCCAGAGTGCTAACCATTACACCATGGGACCTGCTTATAGAATTTTTTGATTCTTCGACGTCCAGAATGTTGTTCATCACAGCTTGGGACATGCAGGAGCTTTTCTCTATTCTGGTTTCATGTAAGAAAATACATATAAAAATACCTAAAGTCCCACCGAGACTCGAACTCGGATCGCTGGATTCAGAATCCAGAGTTCTAACCATTACACTGTGGGACCTGCTTGTAGGATTTTTTGTTTCTTCGACGTCCAGAATGTTGTTCATTAGGCTTGGGACATGCAGCAGCTTTTCTCCATTCTGGTTTCATATAAGAAAATACATATAAAACACCTAAGGTCCCACCGAGACTTGAACTCGGATCCCTGGATTCAGAGTCCAGAGTGCTGACCATTACACCATGGGACCTGCTTGTAGCATCCTTTGTTTCTTTGACGTCCAGAATGTTGTTCATCACAGCTTGGGACATGCAGTAGCTTTTCTCTATTATGGTTTCATGTAAGAAAATACATATAAAAATACCTAAAGCTCCACGGAGACTTGAACTCGGATCGCTGGATTCAGAGTCCAGAGTGCTAACCATTACACCATGCGACCTGCTAATAGCAGTTCAAGTTTCTTGAACATCCAGTATGGTATGCCTCGCATACCTATTTTGATCTAAGTTTTAGGCATTACATACAGCATATCTATAATGCTGTCGTGTTTGTATGCCTTTCACAGCATGTTCCGTATAATACACAAGGTGTGCCATTTAATTTGAGGCTGTGCAACATCTCCAAGACTAAACGTTGTAGAAAGGAATGTCTGAATAAAAGTTGCTTGATATTATGGGGAAAAGTAAGTGCCATTTGTCGTGTTCTGTTTGGAGGACGTTGTGAAGGCCATTATATTAGGGCCAGGACCCTAATTGTAGGTTCCGATTTAATAATATTAATTGATCAATGTAGGTTCCTCTGATATATGGAAATTATTTTAGGGTTGAACCCGGATCGCTGGATTCAGATTCCAGAGTGCTAACAATTACACCATGGGACCTACTTGTAGCAGTTCTTGTTCCTTCGACGTCCAGAATGTTGTTCATCGCAGCATGGGACATGCAAGAGCTTTTCTCTCTTCGGGTTTCACATAAGAAAATGCACATAAAACTACCTAAGGTCCCACAAAGACTTTACTTCAGATCGCTGGATTCATAGTCCAGAGTGCTAAGAATTACACCACGGGGTTGCTTGTAGCAGTTCTTGTTCCTTCGACGTCCAGAATGTTGCTCATCGCAGCGTGGGACATGCAACAGCTTTTCTCTCTTCGGGTTTCACATAAGAAAATGCACATAAAACTACCTAAGTTCCCACAAAGACTTTACCTCAGATCGCTGGATTCAGAGTGCTAACCATTACACCATGGGACCAGCTTGTTGCAGTTCATGTTTCTTCAACGTTCCAGAGAGTTGTTCAGCGCAGCATGGGACATTCAGCAGCTTATCTCTATACTGGTTTCATATAAGAAAATACACATAAAACTACCTAAGGTCCCACCGAGACTTGAACTCGGATCGCTGGATTCAGAGTTCAGAGTGCTAACCATTACACCAGGGGAGCTGCTTATAGAAATTCCTGTTTCTTGAACGTTCAGTTCACAATGTTGTTCATCGCAGCGTGGGACATGCAACAGCTTTTCTCTCTTCGGGTTTCACATAAGAAAATGCACATAAAACTACCTAAGGTCCCACCGAGACTTGAACACGGATCGCTGGATTCAGAGTTCAGAGTGCTAACCATTACACCAGGGGAGCTGCTTATAGCAAGTCTTCTTTCTTCAACGTCCAGAATATTGTTAATCACTGCGCGGAACCCACAATGGTTTTCGCTATCCTAGTTTGACATTGGAAAATACATACACAAATTTCTGTAATATAACGAGATTTACCTCGGATGGTTTCTATCAGAGTGCCTATTATTTCACCTTGGAACTGTATGATTTAAGCAGCCTCTACCCTAGTGCCATGTACCACTGCAACAAGAGAACTAAAATTTTATTACAGGTCCCACCGAGATTTGAATTTGGATAGCTGAATTCAAAGCCCAGAGTGCTAACCTGTACATCATAGCACCCGAGGTGTGCTAACAGGCTGCCTTGTGCCCTGTAGCATTGCAACAAGGAAACACAAGATTTATCACAGCTGCCGCTGAGATTTGAATCCGGATGGCTGGATTCAAAGTCCAGAGTGCTTGCCATTACACCATGGGACCTGCGTAATGTGAAAAGACTTAGTCTATATCATTACAACAAGAAAATACCAAAATTATCACATGCCCCATTGAGGATTCAAGCTTCTCTTCAATTCCGATGATTCAAACTCTAGAGTGCTAGCCATTACACGGTGTAACCTGTCTGGTGCCAATAGTCCCTGTGGTGGGCATCATGTACCATTTGGAAAAAAAAGAAAAAAAAACCAAAATTATTACAGGTCCATTTGAAAACTAAAATTCGGATCGTTGTATTTATTGTCCAAAGTGCTAACCATTACACAATGGACCCCGTGTGGTCCAAATATCCTCTGGCTTGGAGCCACGTACTATTGTAGTCAGAAAACTTCAAAATTATTACAAATTTCACCCAGATTTGAACTCCGATATCCGGAGTTAAGGACCAGAAGCCTAACCACTGCACCATGAGGTCTGTACGGTGCAGACACCCTCTTTGTTGGTGTAAGGTACTATTGCAACAAGAAACAATCAAAATTATTACATGTCCCACTGAAAAATCGAACAGGTATCGCTGGATTCAAAGTCAGAGTGTCAACATTACACAATGGGACTGTTTTGGTCTGACTAGCCTCTATCTTGGTTTCATGCACCATTGCAATAAAAAAAAATATCAAAATCATTACAGTCCTTTCCAAAACTCAAATTTGGATAGCTAGATTCATAGTCCAGAGTGTTAACCATTACACCATGCGGCCTTCTTGGGCAGATAGTCTCTCCCTTAGTATCATGAACCATTGCAACAAGAAAAAATCAATATTATCACAAATCCCAACTGGATCTGAACTCGAGCCGCTGGATTCAGAGCCCAGAGTGCCAACCATCAAACATGGCCTCGCCGGAGTTCCGTTTCCTTTGCTGCCTTACAACTTGCTAAGTTTAACTTTTCTCATATTTTCAATCCCTAATGTAGAAGTCTGCAAGTTCAAACCTATTAGATTGGACTGGATTGTGAAGCGCAGAGGATTCGGTACTGATCCAGTGAATCTGGGTATTGTACCTACGCCTTCACGAGGAGCTACTCCCAGGAGGAAAGGATGGGGTGAAGGGAGAACACGGTGGGGGGTGGATTCAGGTGTGACGGTACTTTAATGACAGTTTCCGCATATAAACGCCCAGGTAGACGGTCAGGAAGACCGGTGACCGCGTCCCACATGGTCCAACTCCCCCATCGAGGGATGTTCTTGTATCTCCGCAACCAGCCAAGGCCGCAGGACGAATGAAGTGCACAGAGAGCATCATTTTTCGCTACCACGTTACACGGAAACCTATTCACTGAGATTTCCAACCCTGAAACAGTTCAAACGAGATGAAGAATGAATGGAACGAGGAACAGAAAATTCGGGAGTGAAAGAAACCATTTCAGCATTCGCCTGACGATCCGGGAAACAACACCATGGATAGATTGGGCGGGGATCGATCCCGGGACCACCCGAATGCGGGCGCAACATAGGAGATGCAAAATTAAGAAGATTTTGTCACTCCAAAGCGTTATACCGCAACGAAAATAATAGATTCGTTCTTGAGATGGAACAAAAGCATCATACTCAATAAGATGTGAATTCATAACAACAGTTCTTTCCATTCACCACCAAAGAAAAGAAAACCATGTGGTAGCGTGGCCGAGCGGTCTAAGGCGCTGGTTTAAGGCACCAGTCCGAAAGGGCGTGGGTTCGAATCCCGCCGCTGCCAAAGTTTTATTCAAGAACTTCACTTATCGGTTACTGTATATTTTTCAAACACAGGAAAGATATGAGTGTCAGGTGCGGAACCAGAACTTATTCTTTCCTAGAAAAATCAAGCAGCGAAATTAATGAAAGGACGATTCTAATTTTGAAAATTGCAGAAAGAATAAACGATGTTAAAGTTTGTGTTCTGGTGGTTTATTATATTTTTAGATTGTATTAGTTTTATGCTTTTTTGAAAATTCCATATTTTTTTCAGCTTTTCCGTGTGTAAAAAATTATTTTACACACATTTAAGTGCTGCAAATGTTTTGGTATAATAGCTGAAACTGCGATGAAAATCTGATTTAATCTAAGGTTTAGATATAAAATACACCCGTAACAATAATATTGTGGTGTTTGTGTGCCTGTGTGTGTATGTGTGTGGGGATGGTATGTTTACTATTATTTTCCGTTTAATACTACATACTAAAGTTTAATCCGAACAGTTTATTGATATAGTTTTTCGTTTTCATTTATATTTGCGAAGATTCTGGGTTACTACGTACCTAGTATACAATGCTCATTGTATCTCTGTATATGTATATAAAGGATGGACCATTTAAGTTGAGGCTGTACAATATCTCCAAAACTAAGCGTTGTAGGAAGAAATGTCTTGAATAACATTTTCTGGATATTATGGGAGAAAATGAATTCCATTAGACGTGTTTTATTTGGAGGAGGTTGTGATGATCATTTTAGGATCAACTGTAATTGACCCTATTTGTAGGTTTCCATTTAAAACAATTAAACTGAGACTAAAATGACCATCACAACGTCCCATTTAATGTAATAACTACATAATAACAGCTAACATTCTCCATAATCTTAATACATAATTGTAAACTATATATAAGTACTAAATAATTTAAAATTATTGAGTGTATGTGTCAGACATATACGAGATTCATCTACAAAAATCCTAATTTTGTCTTTATGTTACCGATTTTAAACACACAATTCGGTGGCGCCTATTACCATATTATTAAAGGGAGATAGTTAATAATATAAAAGACACTGTAAACCCCTCTGATGAGTGAAAATTATTTCAGGGTTGTAATGCTAAAGGGGGACAAGATTAAAATAAGCATAAAATATCCCAAAGAGCGAGGATATTTTCAGACCTCTATCTCTAATACACCAGCACCATTATGCAACAAAGTAGTGAAAGTTCGTTAAATACGCAGTAAATTTCTCCGTTAATAAAAATTTGTTGCACTGACCTTTACAGACAAAAAGCTGCCTTAGGCGGTCCGATATCGTAGTACACCAATTACAGTAAACTTGTCACAATTCAGGACATCCTTTTGGGATCATATAAAAACATTATGGCAGCGGTGGGATTCGAACCCACGCCCTTTCGGACTGGTGCCTAAAACCAGCGCCTTAGACCGCTCGGCCACGCTACCGCAGTGAAAGTAGGCTCATTTCATTTGAGTGTTCTCTTGCTTTGAAGTTATTTTCCTACTGAATATATTACGAATGTCAAATGGCGATTATGTAATGGTTCTAATGACTTTAACCTTCACGCAAAGCCAAACACGTTTTTGCTTTATCTGTGTACAAGCCTAGAGCGCTAGACTTGGAAATTATACTATAAAAATGCTCATCTGCAATAAATACTCTAAATAGTATGCAGATATATTATACTCCGTGTATAATTCTGAAGCGTCAAAAACAATAGTTTTAAAATAGTTCTAAAGTACATATTTCTTCGGAACTTTAACCTAATAGTCCAAAAAAATGTAAAAGAAAGGATATTCATAAAGCAGACTATCGTTATTCGTGGTCGTGTTACCTTCCTTGCCTACCTATATAAGACCTCGGGTTCCTTTTCCCTGATTAAAGAAATTTACCCGGGCATATCCTTCTCCATATTTTTTCTTACCCTTCACGGTTTATTATTATTATTACACAAAAATTGTTTCATTTCAATAAATCAATCAATTTTATTGTCGTTAGATATACAACTGCAATAGACAAAGTAAATAGATATAATAAAATAAGAATTAATTACATACAATGTAAACCAAGCCTTATACAAAATTTACAGTACTAAAATATTATAAGAATGCGGTAAATTAAATATAAATAACACATGCATTGATATCGGTAAATTATTATAGAATAAAATCGGTCATTCACAAGCCAAGAGTGCAATCTGTTACTAAATGTTTAAACAGTAACGCATTTACACCCAAAAGAGCCATTAATTACATCAATATGTAAAATTATATAAAAAAAATGAATGCCAGGTTAGCAAAACAGAGGAAGCATTTCATTGGCCCCAGAAGTTTGATAACGCAATTTCACTAAGTTGTACGTTTTAAGCCTTAAGGATCTCTGAAATCTTTATATAAAAAGATCTAGGTGCGTATATTTGTTTGTTAGTCTTGGGGTGTTTCTGTAAACAACGTATTCCAAAAGCTTTCATACTTTTAGACACGCAAATTTTAAGGATACATTGAAAAACTGTTCGGAGAATTTCTGCACCCAAATACACTTTACATCGTACATATTTTGTTATACAGGGTGATTTATGAAGAACTGACACATTTATATATTTAATTGTTTCAAAACGAGTTATGCTAGCGACAAATTATTGTACCTGAAATGCAGGGGAATTTTGGGAGATTATTTACCTCTATAACGAATGTTGAAAATGTCCTACATCCTGCATAAGGCACAACTCAACACGTTCCATGTTACTGACCACTCGTTGGAGACTCTGTTGTCAATAGCTTGAATCTCCTGTGTAATGTTATGCTTCAGATCGTCCAATGTCTGGGGACGTGTGGCATAAACCCTGTCTTGTAAGTAACCCCGGCGATGTCAAATCCGGAGATCTTGGTGGCCACAGGTTCTTGGAAATTATTTGATCGTCAAAGAAACTTGCAATTAGTGCAATGAATTCATTTGATGTATGGCATGTAGCGCCGTCTTGCTGAAAATGTCCTTGACTCAGCTCTACATCGTCTATTTGTTTAGCAAACTCCATGAAAATCAATCGGTACTCTACAGTGTTCACATTGTTTAAAAAAAATTGGTCCCACTGTTCTCTGTGCAGATATTGCGCACCGAACTCCGATTTCAATTTTAATTGAATTGTTTGAGTTCACATAGCCGGATAAATGGAACCATGCTTCATCTATGAACCATGTGCCGGACAATGTGGCAGGATTTTGCACAATGAACGCCTGAAACCAACGACAATAATTCAGTCATCTATCCTTTTCTGGTTCCTGTAAATGATGGACAACCGTAATCCTATATCGGTTTAAGCCTGCACTTTTCACAGCTCTCTGACATATTGAGTAGCTGTACCGTCTCCTGCGACAAACGCCTTAACGATTTTTTGGGTGACTGATCCAGTCGTGCTCTTGCGTCAATAACCACCGTGGGAAGCTAGATGAACGAGTTTTGCCTTTTTCACTCACCAGAGATCTAGTTGTTTCCAATTTGTTTACCAGTCCCAGTATTGTGTTTCTTTGGGGAGGAATCCGAACACCAAATTCTCTCTGGTATGCCCTTTGAGTAGCTGTAATTGAATTCGTAATCCAGTATTGCTTTACAAGGAACAGCGTTCATTTAATGTGTACTCCATTTTCACGTTGACTAGAACAAAATCTCAAAAACAGTTGCCGAAAATAAAACTAACAATTACGAATAAAACATGAACATTTGCGCATCTAGTGACAGGCAATTTAAACTACAGAACATTCTGCTTAATTTTGTGCTAAAATTGGGGCATTGGGTGAATTTCGAACAGAACAATTAAAGAAAGAAATGTGACAGTTCTTCATAAATCACCCTATATTTTATTCTCTATAACGCTATTACCAAATCTTTGTGTAATATTTCGATGATGAAATACTTAGCTTAAATTTGCTGTAAATAAGTTGTGAAATTCTCCTTATACTAACTGAATTATAGATAAGCACGAAACTGTATGAGATTCACTAAAAAAAACACGTACTGCAGAAACATTTAGAGGTCGCTGACACACACACTATGTGATCAAAAGTATCCAGACACCCCACAAACATACGTTTTTCATCTTAGGTGTATTGTGCTGCCACCTATTGCCTGGTACTCATTATCAGCGACCTCAGTAGTCATTAGACATCGTGAAACAGCAGAATGGGAGATCCGTGGATTTCACGGACTTCAAACGTGGTCAGGTAATTGGGTGTCACTTGTGTCAGAAGTCTGTACGCGAGATTTCCACACTCCTAAGCATCCCTAAGCCCACTGTTTCTGATGTGATAGTGAAGTGGAAACGTGAAGGGACATGTACAGCACAAAAGCGTACAGGCCGACCTCGTCTGTTGACTGACAGAGACTGCCGATATTTGAAGAGGGTGGTAAAGAGTAATAGGCAGACATCTATCCAGAGCATCACACAGCAATTCCAAACTGCATCAGGATCCACTCCAAGTACTATGACAGTTAGGCGTGAGGTGAGAAACCTTGGATTCCATGGTCGAGCGTCTGCTCATAAGCCACACATCACGCAGGAAAATGCCAAACGACGCTTCGCTTGGTGTAAGGAGCGTCAACATTACACGATTGAACAGTAGCAAAACGTTGTGTGGAGCGACGAATCACGGTACGCCATGTGGCGATCCGATGGCACGGTGTGGGTATGGCGAATGCCCGGTGAACGTCATCTGCCAGCGTGTGTAGTGCCAACATTGAAATTCGGAGGTGGTGGTGTTATGGTGTGGTCGTGTTTTTCCTGGAGGGGCTTACACCCCTTGTTGTTTTGCGTGGCACGATCACAGCGAAGACCTACATTCATATTTTAAGCACCTTCTTGCTTCCCACTGTTGAAGAGCAGTTCGGGGATGGTGATTGCATCTTTCAACACGATCGAGCACCTGTTCATACTCCACAGACTGTGGCGGAGTGGTTACACGACAATAACATCCCTGTAATGGACTGGCCTGCACAAAGTCCTGACTTGAATCCTATAGCACACCTTTGGGATGTTTTGGAACTCCGACTTCGTCCCAGGCCTCAGCGACCTACATCGATACCTCTCCTCAGTTCTGCACTACGTGAAGACAGGGCTGCCCTTCCCCAAGAAACCTTCCAGCACCTTATTGAAAGTATACCTGCGAGAGTGAACGCTGCCATCAAGGCTAACGGTGGGCCAACACCATATTGACTTCCAGGATTACCGATGGAGGGCGCCACGAACTGGTACGTCATTTTCAACCAGGTATCCGGATACTTTTGATCACGTAGTGTAGGTTTACATTAAAATTGAGCTACTGCAAATTCTAAAATATAGTGATTTTTCCTCACAATGCGGCCTCGCGCACCGTCTTGGACTTGCTCCGAAATATTAGCATCCCCGCAATCACTTCACATTTACGCAGTTACAAATACAGTTACAATGATAATAAGCTCATATCTGGTTATAAGAGATGTTGGAAATGCTGTACTTCTCTATCCACACATTTCCGGCATCTTCTTAGGAGATTTTCATCGGCACTCGAGAGTTCAATAACTGAAAATTCTCCCTGATTGTTTATTTTAGTTGTTCCAAAGTATGAGCGCTTGTTGCATACACTTTATTTTTCACGTGATTAACAGCAGAGATAAATTTCTGTAATAAGATTTTGCGAAATGTCAATGATAGAGTAATAATTGGTCCACGCTTTGACGAAGCAGGGGTGCATATACATGATATTGTTCCGAGCAAAATAAC
Source organism: Deroplatys truncata (assembly GCA_030765065.1). Taxonomy (NCBI): domain Eukaryota; kingdom Metazoa; phylum Arthropoda; class Insecta; order Mantodea; family Mantidae; genus Deroplatys; species Deroplatys truncata. Next base: position 51,015,276 of record CM060985.1, read on the forward strand.
AGATACTGAAGCACAGAGAAACCCGATTTTACACACGAGATTCCTTTGCATGACGCAAAGGAAATTGTATGTGATGTGCAGTAATGCTACAGATTAATAGCGTCTATATTTCTGAACAAACAATAAATGTAAAGAGGTATAGAAATGAGTTAGACTATTTTTGAACAGCTGATCGACGTTGAATGTCAGGCTGGATTTTTCCAACAAGACTCTGCTACCGCACATACATTTGACGAGTCATTAAATTTAATTCCGGAAAATTTTGATGATTGGACAGTTAACTAATTAGTAAATGATTATGGCCCTCACGATCCCATAATTCAACTTTATGCTGTTTATATATATATGGGGGAACTTGATAAATAAAACGACTTTGTTGCATTACTTTGGTCTTCATTGAAAACGTTAATAAAAGACAAACGAAAGTGAATAAATTACCTTAGGCGTGGGTTTTAGGATAGTAGTAGTAGTGTTGTCTTTTCTATAGCTGGTTCCCACCTGCCCACCCGTTTTAGGTGGTTTACTTTTAGAGCAAAATTGCGGTGTGAAGACAACAAACGTGGGCATCTTGTCGCTATTGCACATGCGCAGTGGGAACTGCCAACCTAAATGAGAAGTGAAATTCGTGGAATAAGCGATGTGTTCTTACTTCTTCTTTTTCATTTTCTTTTGCCGCTGATATAAACGCAATGCATTGTTATTAACAGTGGATTACAGGAAACAAATTGGCTTACGGAGGATGTGAAAATGCAATATGCATGGTAGTGAAAGAGCAATTAGCTGTGGAGAACTTACAGCTGCATTAGTAACCTAAGCTTATATAAAAAAAACTAAACTTAACCTAACCTTTCATGAATCAGTGACCTAAGCTTTTATATATATAACTAATCTAGCCTAACCTCTCGTGAATCAGAAAGGTAAGCTTATATATAAGAAATCTTATCTAACCTCACGTGAATCATAAACCTAAGCTCTTTGCTCGCGTGCTTTGGTGTAACCATGGTAAAAAATTTAATTAAGCTTATATTTAAAAAAAACTAAACTTAATCTAACCTCCCATCAATCAGTAACCTATGTTTATATAAAAAATAAACCTAACCTAACCTAACCAACTTCCCGTGAATCAGGAATCTAAGCTTACATAAAAAAAAACCTAACCCACCCTAACCTCCCTTGAATCAGAAATTAGGGTTATATTTAAAAAAAAAAGCGAAACATAACCTAACCTCCCTTGAATCAGAAACGTAGAAAACTAAAAACCTAAAATAAAAAGTAATTGGGAATGCACGCTGCAAGCGTTGGCGATATCTTACTGGCTTTGGCGGTATTTGTTATTCATATGTTGCCAGCATTGTGTTGGGGCTAGAGGATGACAAAGACTGGCGTCTGTAGGAGATTTAGGGCATCACTATCATCGCTTTTGAAGACCAGCGTAATGTAGATTACCCAATAAATCATATGCAACAAATCCCCATACTTATAAGAACTAAAATAAAACATCTGGCGAGAAATTCACTCAATCTCGAATTTTGAACTCTCGAATGTGGATGAAAATTTTCTGATAAAATGTCTTATCTTATGAAAAAGATGCACGAATTTGCAACCGAAATTAAATTGTCATGTAAAAGTAGTAGTACGAGTGCTACTCGGCTAGATAATCACACGAAAAACTTATAAACTTACCTAATTTAGCGCCAACTAAGTTTGTTAGTCACTGCAGTGTAGATTAAGATGCATGTCTATCAAAAGGAAACAAATGCTACTGATCTCACTTACTGCATTCATACAAATTAAAAACAAGTGCACCACCATGAAATACTATCAGTGTAGTACGGCTTTGAATGGCCAACTGACTAGCATACTCTACCTGTCATTGGCTAATGACATATTGAGTGATAATGTGAGGCGGCTGCGGGGATGTAACTGTTTCGCGGGAGTCCGAGCTGTGGTAGCTGCTATGTGAGGGGAAAGCACTGTACTATACCTTTTTCACTATAAGCTGAAAGGAGAAGTAAACAAAACTTAAATGTATCACTCCGCCAAGCACATGGCAGCACCACGTGTAGGATGACGTGCCCGTGAGAGTAAATTGCTTCATACAGAATGCGAATACAGTATAATGCGCAGCTTGGGGATCATTAGCTTTTACACATTCTAAGTCTTTTTCCTATATTTTGCCTTATATCCTAAATTTCTAACACATAATATTGCGAGTAGAGAAATAAAAGTTTCACCTGAACGTGCGGCATCTGTGATTAAACGTACTGGATTAAACTGTTTTTAACTTCAGGCTTTAGAAATAATTAATTTAATGGCTAATATCAGTATATCACTTTTGCTTTAACCTTTAATGAGTCAACAAGTTAAAAAATACGATTAGCACTATAGGCTAAAACACAACGGAAAACAAACGCGATTCAATCTATCCGAACAATAGTTCTGTATCACTAACAAAGATGTTCAATTATTGCTAAAAATGGTCAACCATATTCATTGTCGATTAAAGGTGGGTACTTTACACAGAATTTGTTAAAAGCATTTAACACAATTGTCTTCTTTCCATTTCCCGCGTTTATGTTTCCTACAGTGGCAGGAGATTCTCAGCCGAAAACGAACTGCAGCGCCTGCTCATAGCCTCTTAAACCCTCTGCTATAACGGTTCATTTAGTTATACGTGAATCTGAACACACTTAGTTTCATAAATTTAACTGATACAGTAATGAGTTTTTCAAATTTCCCTGCACGAGAATAACCACAAAATATTACGATCTGAACCGAACTGTTTGTTTTTTGTTTTTATTTTTTATGGAAGATACGACATGCTAAGCGGAGAGGTTATAGTTTGCCCACCAGCCAATGAGGTGCTGTCTTGTCACGTGGTTTTGTTTACTTCTCCTTTCAGCTTATAGTGAAAAGTGTTATAGTTGGTATATTTAAAAATTGTTTCAACACTGATTTAGTTATTAAAAAGTTGACCATTGCTTTACTCTTCTCCTTTATTATGTATGCAATGACTATAGTCTAGCCAACCCAGCATGGAGTAATACTACTGCTATAAAATTAATGTCTTAAATAGTAACAACTTAAAGGAAACCTCTGCTTTAGGTTTCCAAAACGCGAGTTTAAATATCGTAACATGAAAGATGGTTCGATTAACATGCCAAGGGCAATTTCTGACCGAAGTTATAGTTCTGATGACTTTGAACATTAACATTAGATGTGTCATATCTCTTTGGAATCACATAAAAATTCTATGGTAGCGGTGGGATTCGAACCCACGCCCTTTCGGACTGGTGCCTAAAACCAGCGCCTTAGACCGCTCGGCCACGCTACCGATGAAGTAATATTGAAATTTCCTTTGGTGTTGTTCTGCTTTAAAATTTATATTTGCCATTATTACTTCGAAAATGCTCTGAAAGAAAGACGTTTTATCGTTGTGAATTACTGTTTATCTACTTCAAAAGAATTCTTGAGCATTCGAAATACTGACATAATATTGCTGCATAATACAAGCGCATCCCTAAAAAGGGAAGGAAAAATACAAGGTTCCGTCCAAAATACTAATATTTAGTCTTTGTCGCTAAAATCCAAGGATCCTAAAAAAACCTGAGGCTACTACTACTACTACTACTACTACTACTACTACTACTACTACTACTATGTATCACGGAGGGGCCTCCGGAACCGGGACAGAGCACTGCGCGCAGGTCAGTCGGCCCATTGTACTTTCAACGTGATCCCTTGGAGGGAAGGATGACGCGAGAGACCCGAAGCTCGACCAGATTCGGATGCCGTTGGGCGCAAGATGAACGGGGTCCCTAACGTTTCCAGATAGAACACATCCGCACGGTCCCTGCCCACAAGCCACCAATTTCCAGGGTCCCCCGGAGCGGAGTCCCACGCTGAAGAGTGACCTACTGAGCAGTACCGCAGCAACGCCAGGGAAGAAACCTATACCGAGCGAAAGCCTCCGCCCAGTCGCAACCCGCCGAACATGTCGCCTGGTCCTGTAACCCTGAAATAGATGACAAGGAAGATGAGGTACAGGAAATGAGAGGAATGAGAGTCGTGGTAAAAGATGAACCACTCCAGTATTCGCCTGGCGACACGGGGAAACCACGAAAAACCCATGGACAAGAGTGGGAGGTCGCCGGGTATCGATCCTGGCAACTCCAGAATGCGGGCCACAGATTTTACAGTCTGAGTCATCCCGCTTGTTTATACAAAAGCTTACTACACAAAAAAGGTATATGTCGTTATAGCACACAATTTATGTTGAATAACATTTTCGTGGTGTTAACCATTTCCGAAATATTCTTGTTTTTTGATTGGCAAGCTCAAGTACTTACTGTTTTCATGTGGTAAGTTGCTATTCGATTTTTCTCGTGGTCATGGAAGTTCAAAGCCATCACATAGCGATCTGCTTTTTAAAATGTCAGTATCGCTTTTGCCTCTGAATGCTTCTGATACCTACAATGAAATGTGATCAAATCCATATTCAAAAGGGGAGTTGTTTTCTCCATCTTCCATAAATAGGTATATTTTAACTTTCTCTACTACGTATAGTAAATAGGGGAAGTATTGCATTCCACCCAAAAATTAGTTACTGAGATTTCACCGGAAATAGATGCTTTGAGGTCCCCTGAATAAAAAAAAGAAGCAGTTTTTTTTTAAAAAAAAAAAAAAGGTCCCTGTACGTGTCTCTGTGGATGTGTGTCTGTGAACAGCATAACTCAAAAACGAAAAGCCGAATAAATACCATAGTTGGTAATTAGGTCCAGTATCTTTCAAAGAGTGACACGTAGATTTTCAAGAAAATCCCCACCTCGACTATCCTTTACATGGAACATTTATCGAAAATTTTTATTTTCTTAAAAATGGCTCTAACATTTTTATTAAAACGTCATATGTTAGGAAATGTATATCTTGAATTTTCTGGGAATGTCTCCAAAAGTCGCCTTCATTCTGAATGAATTTTGCATAAGTGATAAACCTTAAGAGATAGACAAAATTGTATTACACAAAAAATATGTCATACACTTTTTTTTGTGGAGTGAACCATTTTCGAGAGATTCCTTGTTTGAATTTTCCAATACTTATACTTTTTCTCAAATTGGAATTCGTTATTCTTTTTTACACATTCAAAGATAATGAAATGCTCCACATAGCAACCAGCTCTTAAAACATTTGACTATCGCTTAAAGCCTACTATATTCCCCTTGCACCTACAAGAAAATTAGCAAGAAGATAGTTTCTGCAAATGTTTATCTCGATTAACATGAAGTGAATGGAGAATAAGCGTTTGTAAAAACATTTGTACAAGATTAGAGAAAGTCATGTGAGTGTAACACAGATTTTTTATAGAAAGTTCATTAGTATTATGACAATGAAATAAATTTTATAACAATTATAGATATAAGGCCTATAAACGAGTTGTTCTAATTTATTACAGACTTTTTGTTTTTTGAAATTAAGGATACTTATTATACTAAATAAATATTTATATACCTCAAATTAAATAAATTTCATAATAAATATAATTCTTAACTTAATTAATTACTACAAATATTGTAAATGCATAATTAAACTTTATCTTGATTTATAAGAAGTACTTGAATAGAATAATAAGCTTTTGTAAGTATAGTTTGTAGACGATGCAATTAGAGAAAGTCATGTGAATGCAACACATTAACTTCTTATGAATCATTTGAAAAGGAGTTATGATAAAATGATAATATGTAGAGAACACGATCTGACTGTTACACGCTACTCCTTTTAATATATATGTCATGACGTTTTCATATTTGAGTAAGTAAAGTACGGTATTGTGAGAATTTAACGTGCATTTCTTCGCTGCCTGAAAATCACACGAAGAGTGCCCGCGACAACTATAGAATACTCCCAAGAGGGGCACCAAACAGCCGAACAAAGGAGTTTGAAGACGTATTCTTGTTTGGAAATGCTAACGCAAACAACTGAAGTAATTCCGAAATCACGACTTGAGTAACATAATGCAACGGTCCACCTCAAGAACATGAATATCCATCTCTGGCTTGCTTATGTCAACTTAAGTAACGTCTGTAGCAGGTGATTCATCAGCTCACCACTTGACAGAGCTAGAGGGAACAAAAAGTAAGGTTAAAGACTCATCACACAGTTGTCTGCCATTGCAGTCAGATTATTTGGGATCAAACTCCTAGGCAGTCATTTATCACAACCATCTCAAGAATGCCACAAATGCATTGTAAGCAAAGAAATCTTCCTTTCTTTCTAAAATTATTAACAGCAGTTAGTCCAATTACGGAGGAGATTATAAAGCTGAAACAGAGAAGGGAATAAGGCGAGGAAATACGACGATAAACATCTGATGTGTTACACTCACATGACTTTGTCTACTCTTATACAAACTATTTTTACAAACGCTTGTTCTCCATAAGCTTCATGTTAATCGAGATATCCAGATGTTAATCTTATTGTTAATTTTCTTGTAGATGCAAGGGGAATATGGTAGGCTTTAAGCGATAGTCAAATATTTTAAGAGCTGGATGCTATGTGGAGTATAACGAATTCCCATTTGAGAAAAAGATAATTATTGGAAAATTTAAGGGAATAACAAGCAATATCTTGAAAATGGTTCACTCAAAAAAAATGTATATGACATAAATTGTGTATTTTAACGCGATCTACATTTTTTGTGCAGTAAAATTTTATCTATCTCTTATGGTTTACCAGTAATGCAAAAGTCGTTCATAGTGAAGAATACTTTTGGAGACATTCCCAGAAAATTCGAGATATACATTTCATTTGTCATGAAAGTATTTTAAATATATCATACTTTAATCAAAATAGTTATAGCCATTTTTGAGAAAATTAAAATTTTCAAAAAATGTTCCATATAAAGGGTAATCTAGGGTGGGGGGATGTTCTTGAAAACCTTCGTGTCGCATCTCTGGAAGATACTGAAGCTAAATACCAAGTTTGGTGTTTATCCGACTGTTCGTTTCTGAGTTATGCTGTTCACAGACACACACACACACAGACACACACATGGATATGTTTCCAAAAATACTTTTTTTGGTTTCAGGAGGTCTCAAAACACATATTTCCGGTGAAATCTCGGTATCGAATTTTTGGGTGGAATGCAATACTTCCCCTACTTACTATACGTAGGAGAGAAGGTAAAAATCTTACGTATTACATACATCCACATGATTTTCTCTATGCACTATAGTTTACTACTTTCTCAACCACGTGCATAGTAGATAGAGAAGATAGGTATTGTATTCGATATAGAGACTTCACCTCATGCTTTGGGGCCCTTTGAATCCAAAAAATAGGAATTTTTAGAAAAAGGTAGGTGTGTATGTTATGTCACTGTGTATGTCTGAACAGCACTACTCAAAAAGCTGCTGTTCAGCATCTTCCAAAGATACGACACGATGATTTTCAAGAAAATTCCCCTACCATAGAAAATTCCCTTACTTTCCTTTAAACCGCATAATCAACGTTGATCAATGTATCGAACAATGAGACAGTCAGACAGCAAAGCTGACCGAGGTGCAAGCCTCCTGATTAATAAACCTGAATGATAAAAGAGTATCCACCTCCAAGAAAAAATTCTAATGTACGAGGGCTGATTAACAAAGACTGAGACTGATTTTTTCCTGTAGCTTCCGTGATAGTTTCGTATCTGTAACATAAATATTTGAGAAGAGCGCGTTTTTATATACAATGTTGGTAGGCGGCAGCACTCTCGTATTGGTAGGTTGGTAGTAATGCTCTATTTTGTAGACCCTACGTGCATTTCGCATACCAGACAATGGAGGTGATGCGTTTTTTAAATCAATTATCACCGGTGATGAGTCATGGCTAATCATTATGATCCTGAAGGAAAACAAGCCAGCACAGTGCAGAAATCGCCAGGTTCTCCAACACCAAAAAAGGCAAAAGTTGTTCCATCTGCAGGGAAAGTAATGGTGATCATATTTTTTTACTGTAATGGAATGATTTACCAGCATGCAGTTCCCCCTCACACTACTGTTACAGCAGCATACTACACGTCAGTATTGGCTACACGAAGAAGCACATTGCAAAGAAACGACCAGAGCTTTCTCGGACTGGGTGGCGACTTCATCATGACAATTCACGGCCTCACGTCGCAAATCAAGTCATGCAGTTTCTGGCTCGATTCAACATTACCTGTGTACCACATCCACTTTATAGCCCCGATCTTGCACCCTGTGACTTGTTTTTATTCCCAACACTAAAGGCAAAGCTTAGGGGTATTCGATTTGAGAACCCTGAAGCAATGCTCAAGAAAAGTGAGGCGATTCTCAAGGACCTGACAAAGAATGGTCTGCAGCACGTGTTCAAGGACTGGCAGGGACGCTATAAAAAGTGCATTGAAGTAGGAGGGGACTACTTTGAAAACCATCATGTACACATTTAATTGGAGTAATAAACATCTATGAAAAAAATCAGTCTCAGTCTTTGTTGATCAGCCCTCGTATTACACTCACATGACTTTCTCTACTCTTCTACAAACTATTTTTACAAACTATTATTCTCCATCTACTTCATGTGAATCGATATAAAAATTTGCACGAACTTCGTATTGCTAATTCTCTTGTAGGTCCAAGAGGAATATGGTAGGCTTTAAGTGATAGTCAAATCGTTTAAGAGCTGGTTGCTATGTGGAGCATTCCGTTCTCTTTGCATGTCCAGGATATAAAAAAGAGAATAACGAATTCCCATTTGAGAAAAAGTATAAGTATTGGAAAATTCAAACAAGTAACAAGGAATATCTCGTAAATGGTTCGCTCGACCCCCCCCCCCAAAAAGGTGCATATGACATAAATTGTGTGTTTTAACGAGATCTACATTTTGTGTATAGTGAAATTTTTGTCTATCTTTTACGGTTTTCCAGTTATGCAAAATTCATTCAGAATGAAGAGGATTTTTGGGACATTTCCAGAAAATTCAAGATAAACATTTCATTTACCATGAAAGTACCTTAAACGTATGATATTTTAATCAAAATCGTTAGAGCCATTTTTGAGAAACACAAAATTTTCGAAAAATATTCCATGTAAAGCGTAGTCTGGGGTGGTCTGGTGAAGTGTCGCATCTTTGAGAGATGCTGAACCTAAATACCAAGTTTGGTATTTATTCGACTTTCGTTTTTGAGTTATGCAGACTCAGACACAAACCTTTTATTAAAAGTGCTTTTTTTTAGATTCAGGGGGCCTCAAAACATGTATTTACGATGAATTTCGATATCGAATTTCTGGGTGGAATGCAATACTTCCCCTACTTACTCTACGTAGTAGAGAAAGTAAAAAGGGGTTACCGCGGAGAATTGTCGAAAGAAATGAAAGTATGTAAACAGTTGTTTTCCGTTAAGTCATTTAAAGTAGATATTTTTTTCGAAATGGTTACAATGAGTTAAAAAGGGCAGAACAAAAGAAAACTTCAGAGCATGTTTTAGGGATAAAAAGAAATAATTTTTTGAAACACTGTGAAGGCCAGAAACACATAAAGAATCTAAATGTTATTGAGAGCACAACATTTTTCAGGTAAAATTTATTTATATGTTGCAACAAGAAATGTATAATTATTAAATTCATTTTAACTTAATTATTCGCTTAATCAAAAAATAAATTACCGCCGATAAAAGAGGCTTAAATTACCAACAGAAAGAGAGAGAATGTAATAAATTTTTCTACTACTTATAGTAATGATATAATGCTGTATTTTTGTAAGGGAATGTAGCGGAATTTTGTTGCTTGGCAACACTGGTGAGTTAAAGTAGTCAGACGGAGGGGCCTCCAGTAATTGGATCACAGCACCCCACGTAGATCAAAGTGGGCTTGTGCGTCCAACATGACCCCTGGGAAGAAGGGATTAACAGGAGGCCCGAAGGGCGGCCAGATCCGGACGACGATGTGCGCTAGCAAGATAGGATCCCTAACAATTCCAACATGATACCAATCCTACCGCCGGCTAGCCCTACCTTAGCCACCCGCAACCTGTTGGTGCCTTTTGATGAAAAGAAGTCGCGACAAGCGCTGGGGGGAAATCTTTCCAGAGCACAAATTCCATAATCGGATCGACGGAAATCGAACCCTCAAACCTCCCGATTGCGAGCCTCAAGTTACCGCGAAACCATCTCGCTTGGTAGAAGATAGGAAATGCCTGCTTTACAGTAACTCATTCAGATAAGGCAGAGGTAACTTCGTTAACCTAAAAACTATAGCAGTAATAGTGTCGAGTATCGCATATCGCTCCTGTACGCCTGCCGTATCGGGTTGACATCATCGAGTTCAACGCATGCGAAGATTACTACGGCGCACGGTGAAAGCGAGACAACGTGAGTCAGCTGTTCCTCGTACTACAAATAAACAAAACACGATTACTCACAAAGCAGCGAGGAGGAGGTGGAGTAAACAAGCATTTCAGAACCTGACCTAAATCGAAACCGCTTTCTGCAACACTTGTTTTCCTGTTTTCTTGGGCATAATTGCACTACTGGCGCCAAAACGGTTTCTTCCTGAGTTGTGAACCATGCAAAGTGCAGGGCTACCCTTCTTTCATCGTTGCCTCAGCTGCCATGCATTAATGATCTCAGGGTGCCTGTAAGAATTGTCTGTAAAATTGGTGCCTAGTTTTGTAGATATATTGTTTACTTTCCCCTGTTTCTAGAACAGTTTACAACGGAATAACCAAGAATACTGAGAAATACATTTGCTAAGGATACCTGTAAGTGAAATACTGAACAACACTAACTCCTTTACATTTCTACTAAAGGGTTATTATGGATTATTATCAGGGCCCGGATTCTGTTCACATGTATCTTTTAACTGTTGCATCCCATATTACGAAAATGCATATTTATTAGGTAAATTTCGGTCATTTTATTCCAGTTTTACTTTCTCTACACGTACAACAAGTAGGGAAACTATTGAACCACACCCAAAAATTCTATACTGAGATTTCACCGGAAATATATGTTTTGAAGCCTCCGAATCAAAAAAAAAAGCATTCTTATAAACAGGTGTGTGTGTGCGTGCGTGTCTGTGAACAGCATAACTCAAAAACGAAATGTCGGCTAAATACCAAACTTGGTATTTAGGTTCAGTATCTTTCAAAGATGTGACACGAAGATTTCAAGAAAATCCCCCACCCCAGACTAACCTTTACTTATGACATTTTTTGAAAATGTTGATTTCCTTAAAAAGTCTAACGATTTTGATTAAAATATCATGTTTAAGATATTTTCATGATAAATGAAATGTATATCTTGAATTTTCTGAGAATGTCCCCAAAAGTTCTCTTCATTCTGAATGGCTTTTGCATAACTTGTAACCTGTAAGAGATAAACAAAATATTGGTACAGAAAACATGTAGATCTCGTTAAAACACACAGTTTATGTCATATACATTCTTTTTGTGGACGGAACCATTTCCGAGATATTCCTTGTTATTTGTTCGAATTTTCCAATACTTTTCTCAAAAGGGAATTCGTTATTAGCTTTGTGTGTGTGTGTGGGTGTGTGTGTGTGTGTGTGTGTGTGTGTGTGTGTGTCCTGGATACTCAAAGAGAATGGAATACTCCACATAGCAGCCAGCTCTTAAAAGATTTGACTATCGCTTAAAGCCTACCAATTCCCCTTGCACCTACAAGAAAATTAGCAATAAGATTGACATCTCGATATCTGGATTAAGATGAAGTAGATGGAGAATAAGCGTTTGTACAGGGGTAGAGAAAGTCATGTGAGCGTAACATCAGATTTTTATTTTAAGGTAATTTTTTTCTTTGTATACTACGTCATTATTTTGTCATTTTTTAGTCCATTACTTCTTTATTTAATCATTTTGTTTCATTTTCCTGGAGTGGACATATAAGTGACATTTTACATAAGCATAACATTTTGAGGCAGTATTTTTAACACTTAAATGATTTCAGTCTAATTATATAATATATAATTCAATAACAGCCCGCCTTAAAGCAATATGTGTATGTAATAATATATAAAAAGTGTATATTACAGTCATTGTATATGTTTATATTATTGTATACATGTAATAATGTTATGTGAATATATTACGTAATTTAATAATGTAGGAGCTGTGAGAATAATAGGTTAAAAGTTGCTAACAATGCGGAAACCTTGAGGCAATAATGAGTAAGAAAGTGTAATAATACTACTGGTCATTCTTTGAGGAAGCAATAATGTAATTTTTGAGACAGTATAAAAATAGCCAATCAACAACCAGACAAAAACAATAGGTTAAATGAAAGTATTCTATTGGATTAGGAATAGCCAATCAGAGACTTCAGATACAGAAATTTACAAATTTAGGCGGTAAAATGAAGTCAGTTGCTTGTAGACAGTGCTCATAACTGGACGCGAGACACGTCCTCGAGAAGTAAAATACGTATTTTGTGTGAGACAAAAAAAAGGTTTACGTGTTAAAAAGTGCAAGTAAGATTAATTTAAAAAAATCTCACAGCTCTCTCTATATCAGTGAGGTGTTATTTAAATCGTGTCAAGCATTAATAAATGGAATTAAAAAAACCCTTAAAACCTGTGTAAGCCTACATTCTTCAGTCGCACCACAACCCTGCAAAGAGAAACGTGTCTCTAACAATAATACTGACGCAGCCGAGGCAAACATAAAATATAATATTTAAAGAAACAGTCGAAATTACAACGTTAATATTTTTTAAACATTTGGGGCAAAGGCCACCGGAAGGTGCATTTTTGGGGCGAAGGCTCCCGGGTACGATACGTGCGGTTGCAACTACTTCATGTTCGGCTCTCCAACAGTTGAAATATAATACAACTCCTTCAATACAACCTACTTCAAAATTGACGCCCAAAGCGTGTTGCAAATAACGTGAAGAAATTATCTACTTCAAATTGACTTTCCATACGTAGCAGCAACAAATCTATTTCAATTTCAAACATAAAAAGTTCACTATTCAGCTCAGAAATAAGAGTAACTTTGTATATCCTTTACTCGCATTCTTTTCTTACGGGAAGAAATCATATTCCTACTTAATGGTTAGTCCGGAAAGGGTAGTTTGTGAGTGAAGGGATGGCTTTTGTCAAGGGAGCAGGTATCGTTTAAGTTACATGAATTAATCTCCTAAACTAGGGATGGGACAGGCCAGTTTTCCCTGTTTTGCATTAATCGTTGTACCTAAGCTGAAAACTTAAAAGAGATAAGTTATAGTTTTGTAGATTTGCTTCAAAAATAATTTTCTTAGCTTTATTTTCGGATTCTTCATACAAGAAAGTGGAGCAAATATATTCCAAATTTTTTTGAAAACTTTAGTTATTTTAGGTTCATTATAGGCCATTGGCTTATTAAAATCTGGGACCTGTTGTTAGGTATAGTTACCTATAGGGTATTCAACGAAGGGGACCTTGCTCGGCGACCTTACAGATCTATTGCGGCTACCACCCCCAGATGGAAGGGATGAAGTGAAGGAACCACAAGAGACTACAGACCGTATGCAGGCAGGCCACAAAGACGGCGGAAGCCCCTAACATTTCCAAGCTCACAACCCGTCCCACTGCTGCCACCGAGAGAGGGTGATGAACGACCTACCAATCAATTACGGGGAATACTCTTTCCATTGAGCATGCATTCGCGCCATCTGTCCGCACCGCCATATGCCACGAAATTTAGAAGCACGTCTGAAAGATGAGAAGGAAATGGAATGAAGGGGAAATGATGGAAAAGAAGTCATGGGAGAGAAGAAACCATCCCAGCATTCGCCTGTCGACCACAGGGATGGCACGAAAAACCCATGGGTCAGAGTGGCCGGTCGTCGGGAATCGAACCTGGGATCTCCCGAATGCAAGTAGCAGACATTACCGCGGCACCACCTCGCTGGTGCCCTGGTTGTTATAATTAAGATTAGGGGTACTCCTAATTTCACATATTTAGCCCTAAAAGTTAAGAAGTTATGCTCGAATTTTTTACTTTTTTCTGTTACCTATAGTAAGTAGATAAAGTATTGCATTCTGTCCAAAAATTCTATATCTAGATTTCACTACAAATATGTACACGTTTAGAGGAGCCCCGAATCCCAAAAAAATCAAACTAATTCTTGAACATTTTTATTTTTCTTTCTTCTTCGTGTTCATCTCGATAAACGTTTTCACATTTCATTGTAGGTACAAGAGGAATATAGGAGAGTGAAGCGATAGTCAAATCTTTGAAAAGCGAATCGCTATATGCTAGCTTTGAAATTGCATTGTCTTCCTATGACATCACGAGGAACTTCCGAATGGCGAAAGTACTTAAAAATGACTATAACAACGAATATCTCGGAAATGGCTGATGCCACAAAAATTATTTGGAATAAATGATGTTTTTTTTTTAGAAAAATCTACATTTTTGTGTAGTAGTTTTTGTATGTCTCTTATGGCTTACATGCTATTTAAAATGCTACAAAATTAATTACGAACGAGGAGGACTTGAGAGACGCTTCCCAGAAAATTCAAAATATGCATTTTATTCTTTATGTAAATATCTCAAACTTATGGTATTTTAATCAAAATCGTAGTTATTTTTGAGAACATTTGACTATCTAAACATTTCCCATGTAAAGGAGTTTGGAGTGAGGAATTTTCTTAAACATTTTTGTATCATCCTTGAAAGATCTTAATTTATATAGGAAGTTTGTTATATACCCGACTTTTCGTTTTTGCGTTATGTTCTGTTACAATACAATACAATCTGCTACAATCTTCTTTTGGATGCAGAGGACCTCAAAACCTGTATTTCTGGTGAAATCTCGACATTTGGGTAAAATACAATACTTCTTCTTTCCTACTGTAGATATGTGGCAGAGAAGGTAAAAAGTAACAAATTAAACCAGAATTATAATAATAATTGAAAAATTCATAACTCACTGTTTAAATACAGCCGATATAATGATTATAAGTATAATTGTTATACTCAAATTTTCTGAAGATTTTTGTAAATACACGTAAGGGTTACATCAAAGCTGAGTATTTTAATGCTAAGGTCCGTACTATACCTGTAAACCGAAAGAAGTTGCTCTTATTGAAGAAGCTGGACCAAGCAGGAAAATGCTGCCTCAAAAACATTACGGGACATCGACAGAATAAAACAGTTATGTTTAGATTGCCTGTGGCGAACATCAAACACGCGGAAGGAAATGGGCGTTGAACTGGCATTTTGAAGGTAGGTTTTAGGGTATTATTTTGGAAGGATGTGTTTGGCGACAAACAACTATGCAGTTTTAATCCTAATAACGTTTATTATTAATATAATTTTCTCATTGCTTTTTTTTCCTTCTGTATATCACATACTGAAGGTTAAATAAGGAAAAATTATTTTGGCAGCTTTAGACTACTATCTTTTGGCTATCTACAAAGTGTGCACAAACATATTTTTTAATCTAACAAAAACACTGTAAACTTTACGGAATAAACGTATTACACCCAAAAATTTCTATTTTAAAAATAATGTTACTTTTGAACTTTTCTAACAATAAACAATTACAATTGCAGACTATTATCTTTAAGACGAATGAGTGACAATAATGGTGTCTTCCACTTGTTATCTAAAATTTCTGAAGTTTTTATCACGTTTTGAATACGACATAATTCAGCATTATGACAATTTTGAAATTTTCTTTTAAACTTTTAATTAACTTTTGTCTGAATTAGTTTAACCTTTTCTGTTTTTATAACGGTTAAAGAACTAATAAATGCGTCCCATGCATTAAAAAACTGTTTTTAAACAGAATAATAGAAAACCTACAAAGAATATGTACTCAAGAACATCTGAACCAAATTTCAATTACTCCATAATATTTCAGTTAATCTTAAAGGCTGAATAATTCCTATGTGCGAGAAAACAGGGAAATGAAATCAAATAACCCCTACATTTCTCCATGCCCCAAGACTTTGGAACGCCCATTTAAGTTTCTTTAAATGCTCGGTGAGCAAAAATTGTGTGTTTTTGTTAAATTAAAACTGAAATTAATTTTGCAAGTAAAAATAAACAAGTGTACTTTTTGGTTATTTCTTCCCTCCTCCCTCATTCCTTGGTATTATATATGTTTGTGTTGTGTCTGCGAATTTATTATGATGTCGGCTATTTATAGCGATCATTCTGGATCAGTATTTGTTGTAATATATATAATGACCCATTATCGTTTATTTCCATGTTAAAATATTTGTTATGCATATTAAAATATTTAAAGTAAACTTATTTTTCCCTCTGCTTAATTTGAATCATGATTTTACCATAAGTACATAGGAGGTTGGGAGCACAGTCAAGTGTTTGTTAAGAAAATCAATAAAATGCCAGGAATTAGCGTATAAGAGACAATAAGAGAGAGTTAAATATCAAATTTTATATATAGGAAAATTAATCTTAGAGCGCTAAACATATATTTCGAAAATGTCTAATTAAATATTTTGGCCTACATAAATAGAGCAGTAAATCATGATTTAATATTTATAAAAAACAATAAAAATGAAGAAGAGTTCACCAAAAACATATAATTGTTTTTTTTTAAAAGTTACTCGTCATGCCAGTATCCCATATTTTAATCAAAATGTTTTAGTAAATAAAAACAGAACAAATGCTTTAACAAAGAGTTGAATGTTTTTTGGGGAATTCCCTGAAAATCTTTTAAAATAGATGGTCGATCTAAATGCCAAATTTGGCATTTTTCCGACATTTTTGTTTAACATGAGCGCGCGCGCACCCTTTCCTAAAACTTCTTTTAATCAGGGACGTAATCCCTATAGAGAAATTTTTGGATAGAACCCAATGCTTTGTTTCTTTAAGGAAAGAAATGCAGAAAGTAAATTAGGAGGAAAACATCTTTTAATTGTTTGGAAACCTTTGTTTGAATGTTTCTATAACGCTAGGAATTCTTCCCAGAACATTTCTCTGTTTGAATATCATCATCATCCAAACAAGCATTAGGCCCTTTTGTTTAACTATATTTCCTTTTAATGTTACAGTATTTAACTGTATGCAGACTGAGTCAAAGTACATTGGTATGACGTCATAAAGAATTACCTGCTTACCACAATGAATATGCTTGAGCACATGCCACGTTTGCCACAGACGCAGTCGTAAGACTTAAATCAATGTAAAGCAATTGCGAAAAAAAAGTTGACCGTTAAAGCACCTGATATAAATGGAATATGAACACATAACAGAAGTAACCTTGAGACACTGTGAGTCATGGTCGAGGGATAGACACCTTGTCATTAGCACTTCACAGTACGAAGACAAGTGACGTTCTATTAGGAGGGCGCACTGAAGAAAATGGCCTATTTTTAGAAGGCACCGAGGTGGCCAGTTCAACTCCGCCCACCTACTTCTCTTCAAGATTAGGCACTCTCATTTTTAACGATGATGTGTACCTTGTTCTATTTGTACTTTCCTTTGCCTAATTTATTCTCACTTCCTCTTCCAAGTTTCGGGCCCTCTTATTCACAGAATGGTCCATTCTTCCTTACCTTGGCAGCCACAGTAAACATGTCCAAAATAGCTTAATTTATGATGAATGTATTATTAAAGGTCAAGAAAAATAATTTTTTAGAATATAATCTCGTACGTAATAGGAAAAGTTCTTTTTTTAGACAACGGTGTTTTTTGATCCACTTCCCGTTCATGTTGTCATAGTGTAAAGTTGAATTTCCTGCTGGTTGCGGTAGGGTCTCGTATGTGTGTGTCCGTAATAAAGTTTACATGTAGTAATTTGTGATTTTTAATTAATTATGATTTAATTTAATTTATACCTCGGCTGCGTCAGTTATATCTGGTAGAGCAAGTATCTCTTAACAAGGGTGGTATGGCTGTAGAATAGTTTCACACACTTTACACAAGTTATATTTTTAAATTCTCACTTTTTTATTAATCCTTGAAGGCAGTTGAATAATATATCAAATAATAACAAATCACTAAAGTATTTATGTATGGAGCTGTAAGATATTAAGTTCTATATGTGTGCTAACGAACCGCAGCTTACAGAGACTTTCTTAAGTTCTTTATTCGCGTTAAAAAATTATAAATCGCACATATTTATATCTCTGCGAATATATAATGAAATGTATTTTACGGTTGTAGTAATTATCTGTTCCTAACTAGATTTTTAGAGGTCAAAATTTATCTTCTCCGCACTGCACTAAAATTTCACATCTGCACACTTTGAGCTTCATCTACTGAACTGACTTGGCTTAGGTACGCCACCTCTTAGCGTCTACAGCTTAAATTTTTAAATTTAATGTTTCTATTTTCTGATTGGCTAAGCCTACTCAAGCAGAACACTGTTGGTTTGACTTTCATTGGCTTTTTGCACCCACATGACTATTTACAAACTTTTTGACATTACATCGGTATTTTTCCATCGACTGTTGGTAGCCTTCCTTAGCTTTCTAACTTATTATTCTGCCAGGGTTACAATTTATTGTCAGCCACCCTCTGCTTTCCACTTTATGACACTGTTTACTACCAAAAAATAGCTTGCTTCTACCCTCACAGCTCCTACGTTTCTAAACTAAGAAATACATTCACATAATATTTTACACATATATACAATAAATATACGTAATATAATGGCTGTAATACACACTTTATAGCAATTACTGATTGCTTATAGGCGAGTTATTTTTACTTTCTCTACTACGTATAGTAAGTAGGCGAAGTATTGTATTCCACCCAAAAATTCGATACCGAGATTTCACAGGAAATATATGTTTTGAGATCCCCTGAATCCAAAAAAGGAATTTCTGGAAACATGTCCGTGTATGTGTCTGTGTGAACAGCATAACGCAGAAACGAACAGTCGGATAAACACCAAACTTGGTATTTAGATTCAGTATCTTCCAGAGATGCGACACGAAGGTTTTCAAGAAAATTCCCACCCCAGATTACCCTTTACACGCAACATTTTTCGAAAATTTTAATTTTCCCAAAAATGGCTCTAAGGATTTTGATTAAAATATCATGTGTTTAAGATATTTTCATGTCAAATAAAATGTATATCTTGAATTTTCTGGGAATGTCTCCAAAAGTATTCTTCATTGTGAACGACTTTCGCATAATTGATAAACCATAAGAGATAGACGAAAGTTTACTACACAAAAAATGTAGATCGCGTTAAAATACACACTTTATATCATAAATTTTTGTTGTTGAGTGAACCATTTTCGAGATATTGCTTGTTATTCCCTTAAATTTTCCAATACTTATACTTTTCTCAAATGGAAATTCGTTATTCATTTTTTTTTGTCCTGGTAATGCAAAGAGAATGGAATATTCCACATAGCAACCAGCTCTTAAAATATTTGACTATCGCTTAAAGCCTACCAATTCCCCTTGCATCTACAAGAAAATTAGCAATAAGATTAACATCTCGATATCTCGATTAACATGAAGCATATGGAGAAAAAGCGTTTGTAAAAATAGTTTGTACAAGAAAAGAGAAAGTCATGTGAGTGTAACACATCAGATTTTTTATATTATATAATTAAATTCATGCATTTAAGGGATAAAAAATACTGTCTCATGGTAACGTAACCTATGTGCGCGTTTTGCCTATTTTACTGCGCACATGTGCATGAACTATATTAAGTCCTCTAAATCTTGATATACTGGCATAAATCATTTCTGATAGCTGAATTTTACCGTTTAAATCTTACCTGAATCTTTACCTCCTTTTTATTTGTTAATATTTACTTACGATTTAATTCATGTAGCAGCCAAGTATGAGCTGCAAGTTATTGATTGTTTTAAGGTCAACAATCAGGCTGGATAATCGATCGTCAGTTCGCCACAAGGTTAATGTTGATGACATTGTTACTGGAACTAATATTCAAACGCTGTCGGTAATTAAACACTATTGATACATAGATTTTTTCTAATGAAAAGAGAAGAAAACCAATAACGACTTCCTATTTGAGAAAAGTATAAATAAGTATTTGAAAATTCGATCCAATAACAAGGAATATTTCGGAAATAGTTAACTTCACAAAACAAATTTATATGACATAAGTTGTATGTGCATGCATTAACCAGATCTACACTTTTTGTTTAGTAACATTTTGTCTAACTGTTACGGTTTACCAATTATTATGTTATTCAGAATGAAGAGGTCATTCTAGAAAATTAAAGATTTTTGAATAAATTACATTTGTCAAGAAAATATCTTAAAGGTTTAATCCAAATCGTTACTGCCATTTTTGAGAAAATAAAAACTAACGACTAATTTTTCATGACAAGGTGGAGAGGTGGAGAGGTGGAGAGTTTGGGGTGGAGAGTTTTCTTGAAAGTCTTCGTGCCGCATCCTTGGAAGATGCTGAACCTAAATATCAAGTTTGGTATGTAACCGACTTTAGTTTTTGAGTTATGCTGTTCATAAACAGACAAGAGGACCATTTTCTAAATTAGCTATTTATGTATCAAGTACGCAAAATATGGTTTAGCGGACGAATTAAGTATTTTGCTATAGCCTTTGCATGCGTGGTGCACAGAATAATTTTTAGTAAAAGCTCTCTAAATTATATTAAATAAAATAAATAAATATAATATAAGTACTGTTTAAATATAACAGGCATAGTCAGTCATTTGTTGGAATAATCTGACAGCCGCCTGAATCCTACGCAATGAACCGTACCAACGCCTCCTAGGAAGCGTTGACCGTAACAATACGAGATGTGGATGTAGATGGCAGTGATTATTCTAAGCGCTCGTTTCTAAACAACAAGCTTGCGACTGAAAGTATGGGTGAAGGAAGATGTGACATGACTTATTTACACGAAAAATCAAAGCCACTGAAAACTTCCACGGCTAACAAAAAATAATTTTGGCTTATATTCGTTGTAGGCCCTAAAATGCAATTTCTCTGCGTGTTAGCAGTCGGACAAGCAGCTGTTTTAGAGAGCATGTACTAAATGTTTTTGTTTAGGGGACCTGAAAACGTGTACTCCGATAAAATCTCCATACAGAATTTTTTGGGTGAAATGGAATGCTTCCTCTACTTATTCTAAGTACGTAGTAGAGAAGGTAAAAATCACTGAAAAGAGATAGGGAAGAACGATTGCAGCAAAATACATAATTAATTAAATACAAAGTGAGCCAAAAGACTCCGAACCGCCTGCGCGGTGTTTTTCCTGTCCGCGTCCTCAGCGCTCGTTGCCGTCTGCCGCTATCGTAGAAAGGCGCGGATGAAACCATACAACATTTTTAAAGCTACTTTTAAAGGCTTTACTTACCAACTTTACGAAAGGAGATGCTCAAATTGGCCACCGTCGTTGTCCACACGTTTTTGGCACCCCTTTAGGAAACTATCGTCGTAGTTCACGTTGAGAAATTTCCTGGCGGATGTTTTGTTTTAGTTCTTCCAGGGTGTGTGGGTTTGTCTTGTACATTTTATGTTTTAAGTTACCCCGGAGGGGTATTTTTGAACAATATTACCGCTGCGCGGTGTTTTTTCACTGGCGTGTGTAAATATGATAAAAACATGATAACGCACTGCTGATATAAACAAAGTCACGCTGCTGTGCAGTGTGAAGTGCAGTATTGAGTCGACGGTGATGTGATGTAGTTCAGTTATTACGAGTTATTTATTATTTTGTCCTGTACTTAGTCACAAAGTATATTATGGCTCAGCATATGCTTTCTACTGCACAGCGTGTATTTATTTATGATTCGTATGTGTTAACTCGGCCAGCTCGCCAAGTGAAAGTGCGATTTGCAGAAAGATTTCCAGGTGTAAAAGTTCCAGGCCATACAACAATCCATGAACTTTACAGTAAATTTCAGGCCTCAGAAAGTGTTCAGACTAAGACATCTAAAAGATGGCGTTCGGTTCTTACCGAAGAAACATTAGACGACATAGGTCATGATGAATAGTTTCCTAAAAAGGTGCCAAAAATGTATGGACAACGACGGTAGCCAGTTTCAGCATTTCCTTTCATAAAGTTGGTAAGTAAAGCCTTTAAAAGTTGTTTTAAAAATGTTGTATGGTTTCATCCGCGCCTTTCTATGATAGCAGCAGACGGCAAAGAGCGCTGAGAACGCGGACAGGAAAAACACCGCACAGGCGGTTCGGAGTCTTTTGGCTCACACTGTATTTTATATATGGGTCTTCATGCAACTCCTTCAAAGGGATAACGAGAAAAGGGTATATACCTGATTTATGTTGTATAAAAGATTCAATGCAGTGTAACGTTTTTATTTATTTACAAAAATTGTTTATTAAAGACAAAATTATGGAAGAGTAAAAAAACTGCAAAATTCTTTAGGATAAAAATTGTGGCTATGACAGGGAATTCACTTTATGAAGGTATTCAGCCTACGTGAGCACTTACGCAGTTTTGTGTTCGATCTCCTCACTGGTTTAATGACTGACCTTGCAGCACATCTCAGATTACAACACGTGCGTTACTTTGTCTAAGGCCAATTTAAACAGATGCAAGCTGTTTGTTTACTTATCAGCCCGTGTAGCAGATAACCGGAGTCAAGTTATCTGAGACTTCCCTGGTCTGGTTCCCATAGACCAGAATAGCCACAGGGCAGCTAGCTCACTCCCACAGTTTTGTGCGTGTACTGAGCGCCTTCAACTGCTATTAGAGGGTATCACTGCAGCAGAACTCAAATCACCTGTTATCGTTTTCGTACGGTCATTAAAACACTGCGCCTAAGGCTCGGCTTTGCATTCGGCTAATTGCCTCAAAATAAATGCACATCAAGCCCTTGCAACCGTGGGAGTCATGAATTATTTTTGGCCAGAGAGTTTGGTTCGAGCTTCTTCAGGAGTACCTACAGCTGCGTTTAATTTATTTTTTTTCTGAGTAATTTTTAACGCCCGTTCTTACTACATACGTCACCATAGGCGGTGGATACTGATGATTAGAGCCCAGATTTATTTGCAAAATGCAGTTCTTTTTTACTTTCTCTACTATAGTAAGTAGGGGAAGTATTGTATTCCACCCAAAAATTCGACACCGAGATTTCACGGGAAATACATGTTTTGAGACCCCCTGAATCCAAAAAAAAAAAACATTTTTGGAAACATGTCCGTGTGTGTGTGTCTGTGTGGGTGCCTATGAACAGCATAACTCAGAAACGAACAGTCGGATAAACACCAAACTTGGTAATTAGGTTCAGTATCTTCCAGAGATGCGAGACGAAGATTTTCAAGAAAATCCCCCTCACCCCAGATTACCCTTTACATGGAACATTTTTCGAAAATTTTAATTTTCTAAAAAATGACTCTAACGATTTTGCTTAAAATATCATATGTATATCTCCAATTTTCTGGGAATGTCTCCAAAAGTGTTCTTCATTGTGAACGACTTTTGAATAACAGGTAAACCATAAGAGTTAGACAAAATTTTACTACACAAAAAATGTACATCGCGTTAAAATACACAATTTATGTCATATACATTTTTTTTTTGTTGAGTGAACCATTTTCGAGATATTGCTTGTTATTCCCTTAAATTTTCCAATACTTATACTTTTTTTCAAGTTCGTTATCAATTTTTTTTGTCCTGGTAATGCAAAGAGAATGGAATACTCCACATAGCAACCAGCTCTTAAAATATTTGACTATCGCTTAAAGCCTACCAATTCCCCCTTGCATCTACAAGAAAATTAGCAATAAGATTAACATCTCGATATCTCGATTATCATGAAGCATATGGAGAATAAGCGTTTGTAAAAATAGTTTGTAGAAGAGTAGAGAAAGTCATGTGAGTGCAACACATCAGATTTTTTTATGTATCTTGTACGTATTCTACAATTATTCACTTTATAAGTCACACGTTCATAGACAATTGAACAGTGTTTGATAGTCTACATATAAATGCATATTCCAATGCACATTTTAAATTTTTAATGAAAAGTGCGTGTTTCACTTTTAAGTGTAGCATTAAATTATAATTGTCTGCTTTAGCTAATCAGCAATGTACCTGGCACTATCTTTATAAAGTCTGCAATCAACATAGGTATAGGTATAAGACTTCACAGGCTATTCACGCAAAATTCATGATATACATTTTATTTGCATGTAAATATATTAAATAGATGGTATTTTAATCAAAATGGTTAGAGCCATTTTTAAGAAAATGAAAAAAAATTTAATAAAATTTCCATATAAAGGGTAATTTAGGGTGGGGGAAAATCTTGTTGTCGCATCTTTGAAAGGTGCTTAGCCTAAATACCAAGTTTGATATTTATCCGTCATTTAGTTTTTGAATATTGCTGTTCACAAACACACACACGGACTTTTTCTAAAAAAAAAATGCTTCCTTTTATTCAGAGGTCCTCAAAACATGTATTTTCGGTGAAATCTCGGTGCTGAAATTTTGGGTGGAATGCAGTTCGTTTAGCTTCTCTACCTACTAGGTGCAGGAAGTAAAAATAACCTTTACGTTGACTAGCTAAGTCGTTCGCAAAGAAAGAAATAACAGAGGACCAAGAATGGAACCCTGGGGAACACCAATATCAGCATCAACAATATTAGGCTTGTAAACTTTTCTAAAAGAATCAGTTGCGCTGTTAATCTGAATATATTGAGATGTATTTCTCAAGTGTGAAGTAAAAAAGTCAAAACAACACCACGTATATCATAATTTTCTAATCTGGCAAACAAGCAAATCATGATAACGCAATCGAAGGCCCTGCTGGGATCACACACACACACACACACACACACACACACACACACACACACACACACACACACACACACAAAAATGGTTACTGTATGGTATTTGCTTATAAAATCTTGAACAAAAAGCAGTTGGCAACACTGCAGAGATTCATGTGGTTGCTGCAGCTTTTCCACGAAAAAGCACCAAATTTCTGTCCCATAGACCAACAGATCTACAGAACGGCAGGACGACACTACTATTGGAGGGGTGGGGGGGGGGAATGAAAAGCAGCAATGGACAAACATATGCCAAAACCCGAGACGTGTTAAGCAGCTCAACAGGGGGTGTAAAGGTTTCTCTTGACCTACACAAAGAAGGTAAACAATGAAGACACATTACAGTAGGGGCTGCTGCCAGTCAGGTAGTGGTGAGTCATCAGGAGCTCCTAGCCCGAGGTGGTCACGTATAAACAGCTCCGATGAGGCGAAACAGACCCGATCTCACGGCTTTTTATTATCTTCCACAACTTTGGGAAAGGCAGTAATAACAGCCCTTAGGATGGATGGTTCTATAGCAAGTGTTCACCCACCAGATGTAACATTTGTCAAGTACAGTGCGTCGTATTAAAACACTAGGCTAGTTCAGGCAACAACGCACCTGTGAATAAATCTGATGTATTGTATTCACATTACTTTCCCTGCTCCTTCTCTTGTAAACTTTTCTTATAAAAGCTCTTGTTCTTGTTAATACAGATAAACTTTCGCTACACAATTACATATTTCGTTGTAGGATACAGTAGATAAAGCTATAGTCAGATTTTTACAGAGCGTGTCGTTATGTGATGGCTTTTAAATTTCCTGCATTTTGCATAACTACGAGAAGAAAGCGAGTAACGACTTCCTAGTTGAGAAAAGTTAAAATATTTGAAAATTCAAACAAACCTCTCCACAAACATTTGTATTTGTATAAATCGTATGGTTTAACGAGATCTAAACTTTTATGTAGCTCAAAATGTAGAATCAGACAAGTGAAAAATTCAGTACCACAATGCCATAGCCGAGATATGAATCACGGATCTCCCGGCTTCCCTCCGGTTGCTCTAACCACTGAGCTACCATGGCAACATTCAATTCATTTCAATTAAATTTATTGTTCGGTATAACACAGTTCGTAGCATATATATGTTATCAAGCATTATCAAATTATCATTCCACCCTCTCAAATACGCTCCCATAAACACACACACACACACACACACACACACGTCGTCCTCCGTGATGTAGTGGTTACTATGCTAACATCTAGTTCCCAAGGCTAGTTTCCGCGGGTTCAAACCCGGCCCGGGTAGCTTGCCTTTTTTTTAGAAATGGAGGGAATATCTTCCCTAGAGTATATATGTTAGTAGCAGTGATTGGCTGACAAAAGAGACGCTAAAGTGGGCGCAATTTGGTAACCAATAGCAGCTCTATTATAATGTTTAGTCAATTCGGGGTGAAGGAGTATATATTCTCGAGCCATAAGCAAGTATCGCGCAGCTTTGAAGAATCATTCACGAGATGCACGTCACCCAGTCCTGAAAATCTCTCTGGAGGTGCACGTCGCAGTATTAGTTACAAAAATGTGAAGTACGCGAAGTAATTGATGTGCGGCAACTAAAACGACTGTAGTTACATTCGGAAATATCACAGTTTCAGTCAGGCGTGTATAAAGATTAAATATGTGAATTATTAATTAAGTGTGACGGCAATAAAAGTGTAAAAACATTTTTTATCAGTGTTATCTTGTAGTAACAAATCCTTTCCGTTTACACGCCCTGCTTAGAGACACTTGCTCGAATGAGTTGTAATAGCTAGCCGGAGGGCAAAGAACCCAAATTTAAAATAATAAAACAAGAGGCGCTCAACAAATAAGATAACACTAGCCATTGAGAATTGGACGTAGTTCGGATTGTTAAATACTTAGCCATTCTTTTCAAGTCCTGTAGATTTTCAATCGTTTCTCACGATGTCATGGAAAGGGTACGGAATTTTAAGGCCAGCATATAGCGTCCAGTTCTAAAACATTTGACCATAGCTATGCCATTCTTTTAAAGTCCTGTCGATTTTCAGTCGTCATGGATAGTGTATAAAATTTTAAGGCCATCATATAGTGTCCAGTTGTAAAACATTTGACTATCGCTAAGTTACTCTTTTAAACTCCTCTAGATTTTCTTTGTTTTTCGCGTTTTCGTGGAATTTTAAGGCCAGCGTATAGCGTCCATTTCTAAAACATTGGACTATCACTATGCCATTCTTTTAAAGTCCTGACGATTTTCAGTCGTTTCTCGCGATGTCGCGGAAAGAATATGAATTTTCAGGCCAGCATATAGCGTCCAGTTCTGAAGCGTTTGGCTATCGCTATGCCACTCTTTTAAAGTCCTGTAGATTTTCAGTTGTTTTTCGCGTTGTCGTGGAATTTTCAGGCCAGGATACAGCGTCCGGTTCTAAAACATTTGTGTATCGCTATACCATTTTTTTAAAATCCTGTAGATTTTTAAGTTTTTTTCACCTTGTCATGGAATTTTAAAGCCAGCGTCCAGTTCTAAAACATTTGACTGTCACTATACCATTGTTTTAAAGCTCTGTATTATTTTCAGTTTTTTTTTTACTTTCTCTACTACGTATAGTAAGTAGGGGAAGTATTGTATTCCACCCAAAATTTCGATACCGAGATTTCACCGGAAATACATGTTTTGAGACTCACTGAATCCAAAAAAAGCATTTTTGGAAACATGTCCGTGTGTCTGTCTGTGTGTGTGTGTCTGTGTGTCTGTGAACAGCATAACTCAAAAACGAACAGTCGGATAAACATAAAACTTGGTATTTAGGTTCAGTATCTTTCAGAGATGCGACACGAAGGTTTTCAAGAAAATCCCCCCACCCCACACTACCCTTTACATGGAACATTTTTCGAAAATTTTAATTTTCTCAAAAACGGCTCTAACGATTTTGATTAAAATATCATATGTTTAAGATATTGTCATGACAAATAAAATGTATATCTCGAATTTTCTGGGAATGTCTCCAAAAGTATTCTTCATTATGAACGACGTTTTCATAACTGGTAAACCATAAGAGATAGACAAAATTTTACTACACGAAAAATGTAGATCGCGTTAAAATACACAATTTATGTCATATACATTTCTTTTGTTGAGTGAACCGTTTGCGAGATATTGCTTGTTATTCCCTTAAATTTTCCAATACTTATACTTTTTCTCAAATTCGTTATTCATTTTTTTATGTTCTGGACATGCAAAGAGAATGGAATGCGCCACATAGCAACCAGTGTTAAAATATTTGACTATCGCTTAAAACCTACCATATTCCCCTTGCATCTACAAGAAAATTATCAATAAGATTGACATCTCGATATCTCCATTAACATGAAGCACATGGAGTATAAGCGTTTGTAAAAATAGTTTGTACAAGAGTAGAGAAAGTCATGTGAGTGCAACACATCAGATTTTTCGCTATGTTCTTGGAATTTTAAGGCCAGCGTATACCGTCCAGTTCTAAAACATTTGACTATCGCCATTTCCTTTGTATTATAACAAAATGTGTAATACAGCTATTTCCGGAAAGGTTTCCCTCGATTAAAATGAAGTTGATAGAAAAATAAGCTATCGTAAGAATAGTTTTTAAACCTCCTAATTCTCCTAATAAAGGATAGAGGGATAGAGAAAGTCTAATGGATTTAACACATCAGATTTTTATAAACTGCACATTGAGAACTGGTACTCAAAAGCATGTCAGTATCGTGTGAGGTATTGGTAATTGTCCTATCGCTATTTAAAAGGTAGCACTCAGCAGCATCTCGTAGCCAGAAGCCCGTTGCTTATTCTTTGCTGTCAGGAGACAGATTTGCAGGTGTGCGTGCGCAGAGGAGAGGTAAATGGACAAGGAGGGATTAATAAAATTGTGTTTACATCAGGTGCATGACGTAACTAGCCGGTCTAGACGCGCTACTTTGTGGGCGGAGAGGGAACCAACGGGTCGCCTGCACATCACCAAACGGAAAATAGTAACGAGAAGCAAAAAACATTTTAAGGTATGTGTCCCCAGAACGTTAACATCACCAAGATTACTTTAATAGCTGGCCGATAATGATAAACAAAGTGTATCCATTGCCTTATTCCGCAGTGTTAAACATAAAAAGAATATTTCATTAGAATTGATTGGACAGTTCAAAAATAAACAAAGAGATAAAAGAAACGATACTCATTTCAAATAGGTTACGTAGATGGTACACTAATATAGACTTCAAACTGGAAACATTTAAACCACAACAGCAAGCATTTAAAAATTGTTGCTAATAAAAATAATAATAAAACGACAGCGTTGTCGTTAAGGACAGAAATAGCGTGGGGGTAGCGCGTGGGATTGGCGCGTCTGTCTCACATTCAAGAGGTCGCGTGGTCGAATCTCGGTTAGGGTGAATTACCCGGATAAGATTTTCTTTCCGGATTTTCTCTTATCCTGACTTTGGGAAACTTTAAGCTCTATGGACCCCGGTCTCGTTTGACAATAATTTCACTCATTTCATTAATTCATGTGCGATATGACCTAAGCGGTTAAAGGGTGATAAACTTTAATAATAATAATAATAATAATAATAATATACTTTGTTCCCCGTCTAACCGGCAAAATTTACTCCGCACCTTGTTCGGTTGCAGGCACTTTGTGCCACTGATGTTCATGCAGGAGAGTCGCCAACGTCTGGACGAAAAACAGCGAGCCTTACGCGAATGACTACTTTAGGGCCCTAAGCCGCAAAGCATAGCCGAGGGATTGAGTGCTCTAAGCTGCAAAGTGTAGATGCAGGATCTGTGAAGGGAAACCCCAATGATCACGTTAGCGTATACTGTTACCTTTTATTCTGGTGGAGATGAAGTTCAGAAGAAGATCTAAAAATATCGCTATTTTCGCGGATTTCGCTAGTAGTCATGGATTGGCACTTTCTTCCGCGCATGCACGGTAGTAACAAAATGGACTATATTGTTTACATTTAGCGATTTATTGCGATATAAGAAACTATCTTATAAAGGGCAGGTGGGTGGGTCACAGCCTTTCTAACGGTTCACGTCTCCTATTAATGTGTGTAATATATGCATTTTCATTCTCTAAATCATCTTTCTTTCTGCATTTCAGTTGCCTGTTATTTAAGCAGCCGCTACAATAGCAACAATAACAATAATCAACAACCTCGTAGCGCTGCAGCCCGATTAGGACCTGGGCCGACCAGCCCGACTACCAGATTCAAGCACATTTACGCACGACAGAGGTGCACGATCATACAACCGATACAGGGAGGTGACGTGTCGGCATCATGCATCTCCAGCCGGAATGTTGGCTTTCGTGGCAGGATCACTGCCTATCACAGCTCCTCAATTTCCTCAGGATGCTGAGTGGGCAGCAGTCCTATTCTCGGGACTTAAAATCGTATTCTCAGGGGTGGGCTTTCCATGGTCAGGAACCCAGGCTCCACGCAGTGGCATTCCCTAAACTTTTCCCTAAGTGGTCATACTATGATTATCTATCCTAGAGTCATTTTTGAAAAAAATAATGAATCATTTTACATGTAAAGGGTAATTGGGGGTGAAGGGATTTTCATCGAAATCTTCGTGTCTCATCCTTGGAAGTTCCTGAACATAAATCTGAGGCAGTATTTTTAACACTTAAATAATTTCAGTCTAATTATATAATATGTAAATTCAATAACAGCCCGGCTTGAAGCAATATGTGTATGTAATAATTCGTAAAATGTATGTAACAGTCATTGCATATGCTTATATTACTGCAAACATATTCAATAATGTTATGTGAATGTATTACGTAATTTAATAATGTAGGAGCTGTGAGAATAATAAGTTAAAAGTTGCTAACAATGAAGTAACAATGAGGTAATCTTGAGGCAATAATGAGTTTGAGAGTTTAACAATACTACTTCTGATTCTTGGAAGCAATAATGTAATTTTAGTGAGTTTATAAAATAGCCATTCAACAACCAGAAAAAGCTTTAGTTAAATGAAGGTATTCTATTGGATTAGGAATAGCCAATCAGAGATTGGAAGTACAGAAATTTACAAGTTTAGACGGTTGAAATCAATTCAGTTGCCTGCAAACAGTGTTCCTAACCGGACGCGAGACACATCCTCGAGAAGTATAATACGTATTCGTGTGAGACGAAAATAGTTTACGTATTAAAAAGTGCAAGTATTTAATAAAAACATCTCACAGCTCTCTCTCCCTATATCAGTGAAGGGTTATTTAAATCGTATCAAGCATTAATAAAAGGAGTGAAGCAAAATCATAATCTGTGTAAGCCTACATTCTTGTTGCACCACAACCCTGCTAAGAGAAACGTGTCTCTAACAATAATACTAACGCAGTCGAGGCAAACATAAATGTTTAACACTTAAAGAAACAGTCAAATTATAAAGTTAATACTTTTTAAAAATTGGGGCAAAGGCTACCGGAAACTGTTTACTATACGTGCGGTTGCAACTACTTCAAGTGTTCGGCTCCCCAACAGTTGAACTATAATACAACTCCTTCAATACAGCCTACTTCAAATTGACGCCCAAAGCGTGGTAAAAAAATAACGTAACAAACCATCTTTCTCAAATCAAATTTCGTGTTTTAAGTTACGCTGTTCTCAGTCACACATAAGGGCCATAACTGCTCTTTTTTGGATTCAGGGAGGCCTCAAAACGTATTTTGACATCAATTTTTAGGTGGAATACAATACTTCCTTTACTTACTCTAAGTAGGATAATAGGGAAAGTAAAAATTCAAACCAATAACAACAAATGGCTGATGCTACAAAAGGTATTTGAAATATATCCTGTATTTTAAAGAGATCAGCATTTTTTATTTATTTTATTTATAATTTTTTTTCAAGTAAGTTTTTCTCAATCTCTAATGGTTCAACAGCTGTACAAAATTATACACAATTCATTCCTAACGAAAAGGAGTCCGCAGACTATTCCCAGAAAATACATATACCTTTTATTAGTTATGTAATTATCTTAAATATATGGCATTTTATTCAAAGTCGTTACTGCCATTTCTGAGAAAATAAAAAATTAAAAATAAATGTTCCTTTTGAAGGGCAATTTGAAGTAGGGAGATTTTTTTGAAAACGTCATCCTTGGAAGATGCTGAGCTAAAATACGAAGTTTAGCTTAATTCGATGTTTAGTTTCTTGAGTTATGTTGTTCGCATACGCACATAACCTCCCTAAAACGATTTTTTATTAAAAGGATCTCAAAACATGTTTAACGATGAAACATTTATATATAATTTTTGTGTGAAATGCAGTACTTGCTCTATCTACTATAAGAAGGTAAAGGTACGTATAACGGAGGGGTCCTCGAAACCGTGACAGAGTATCGCACGTAGGCCAATGTGGTTCTTTGTGCCTCGATCGCAAAGCCTGGGTGGAAAGGATGATAGAGAGACCCTAAGGGCGATCAGATCTGGGAGATGACGTGCTCAAGCATGGACTGGGTCCCTAACGCTTCCAGATTTAAAGCATCCGATTGGACGCCAAGCCTGCCCACAACCCCGAACCCCAAGGGATTCCCCTGCTCCCCGAGCATCTGAAGACGGGTCCTTGAGCAGTCCGACCGATGCCAGAGAGAAACCTTCACAAATCACACCACACCGCCTAGCCGGAACACCTCGAACAACGTAGCCTGGTCCTTCAATATTGAAACAGATGATGATGATGATGATGATGAAATGATGGGTACAGGAAATTATGAACAGGACAGCCGTGGTAGAAGAGGAACTATCCCAGCATTCGCCTACCGAATCATGGTCAGAGTGGACGGGAATCGAACTCGGGACATCTTGAATACGAGCCTCACACGGTACCGCGGAGCCATCTCGCACGGGGGTACAAATAGGTGCTACAGAAAGTAAAAACTGCTTCTGTGGAATTGAAGCCATTGCAGTTGTGGCTTTGTGAGAAGACAGCTTAGTATTCTGGACTCGTGAAATAGTCTGTGTATTTTGTGACTGAATAATTATAAATAGGGAAATAAGAAAGTGGGTGATAATAACGCTCCTTCCGGACAAACTTTGATCTCTGTGTTGACTATTAAGGTGACTAGGAGAGAGCGACCTAACACCTCGACCTATGAAGATCTTTTGTATCCCAGGAGACAGGGGTGAGGTGAGAAAAGACAGAAGGTGGTCGTACCAGGAGGCACGACAGGGCAGAGGGCAGAGTTCCTACGTTTTACCGATTGAAACTCCCCGGATGTCCGGCGTGCAACCGACTCCCGTACCCCCTGCAGGCTTGCACATGTCACTGGGGGGCAGATTTCGGTGACTGTCACTATTCTGGGGGATGAACTGTTACACAGAGCATCGTTTTCCCCTATGCAACGCAAAAACTCCCGCCGACACTTGCAACCCAAAAACAGACCAAACAGATGAAAGGTGAGAATGTAAATGAAATGGAGGTACAGGAAATTAGGGGAATGTAATGTACAAGGTGAGCCAAAAGACTCCGAATCGCCTGCGCGGAACTTTTCCTGCCCAGTCCTCAGCGCTCGTTGCCGTCTGCTGCTACCATAGAAAGGCGCGGATGAAACCATACAACATTTTTAAAACTACTTTTAAAGGCTTTACTTACTAACTTTATGAAAGGAAATGCTGAAACTGGCCATCGTCGTTGTCCATATATTTTTGGCACCTCTTTAGGAAACTATCCATCATGGAATTTTTGGGAGGAATTTTCCAAACCATGACCGATGTCGTTTAATATTTCTTCGGTAAGAACCGAGCGCCGTCTTTTAGATTTCTTAGCCTGAAGACTTCCTGCGGCCTGAAATTTACTGTCAAGTTCATGTATTGTTGTACGCCTGGAACTTTTACACCTGGAAATCTTTCTGCAAATCGTACTGAGTTAACACATACTAATCATAAATAAATACACGCTGTGCAGTAGAAAACATATACTGAGCCATAATATACTTTGTGACTAGGTACAGGACAAAATAATAAATATCTCGTAGTAACTGAACTACATCAGATCACCGTCAACTCAAAACTGCACTTGCACTGCACAGCAAAACCACAATAGCGTGACTGTTTATAGCAGCAGTGCGATATCATGTTTTTATCATATTTCCACAAGCCCAGTGGAAAAACATCGCGCAGCCGGTAATATTGTTCATAAAATACCCCTCCGGGGTAACTTAAAACAAATTTTAAAAGACAAACCCACACACCCTGGAAGAATTAAAACAAAATATCCCCCGGGAAATTTCTCAACGTGAACTACGGCGAGTAATGAATAGTTTTCTAAAGAGGTGCCAAAGATGTATGCAGACGACGGTGGCCAGTTTCAGAATCTCCTTTCGTAAAGTTGGTAAGTAAAGCCTTTAAAAGTAGTTTTAAAAATGTTGTATGGTTTCATCCGCGCCTTTCTATGATAGCGGCAGACGGCAACGAGTGCCGAGGACGCGGACAAGAAAGACACCGCGCAGGCGGGTCGGAGTCTTTTGGCACACTCTGTATAACATTACATCCTTCCCAGCATTCACTTAGCGAGCCGGGGAAACTCTCGAAAAATCCCATGGGTCAGGAAGGATGGCCGCGGGAATCGAACCAAAGACCTCCCGAAGGCGGCCCACTGGCGTTGCCGCCTGAGCCATCGTGCTCAGTATGGTATTGATGTATGTATTTGTATAAATATATATATATATAAAGAACAAATTCCAGATATTAGACTACATAGGCGAAAAAATCTGACGTGTTGCACTCACATATGACTTTCTCTACTCTTTTACAAACCATTGTTACAATAATTTATTCTCCATCTACTTCATTTCAATCCAGATAAATATTTGCAGACACTATCTTATTGTTAATTTTCTTGTAGATGCAAAGGGAATATAGTAGGCTTTAAGCGATAGTCAAATGTTTTAATAGCTGGTTGCTATGTGGAGTATTTCATTCCCTTTGCATAAACAAAAATGAATTAACGAATTCCCAATTGAGAAAAAGTCTAAGTGTTGAATAATTCAAACAAATAACAAGGAATATCTCGGAAATGGTTCAATCCACAAAAAAGGTATATAAGATAAATTTTGTGTTTCAACGAGATCGACACTTTTTGTATAGTAACATTTGTCTATTCCTTACAGTTTACCAGTTATGCAAAAGTCATTCAGAATGAAGAAGACTTTTAGGGACCTTCCCAGAAAATTCAAGATAAAGATTTCAATTGTCATGAAAATATCTTAACATATATAATATTTTAATCAAAATCATTAATGCCATTTTTGAGAAAATCAACATTTTCGACAAATGTTCCATGTTGGTAGTCTGTGTTGGGGGGATTATCTTGAAGATCTTTGTTTTGCATCCTTGGAAGATGCTGAATCTAAATAACAAGTTTGGTATTCATCCGACTTTAGTTTTTGAGTTATGCTGTTCACAGACAGGCACGCGGACATTTTCCAAAAATGGTTTATTTGGATTCTGGGCACCTCAAAACATGTGTTTCCGGTGAAATCTCGGTGTCGAATTTTAGTGGAAAGCAATAGTTCCCTTACCATTTAGTCTCACTTTAAGCGATTCATTTTGGTTTTAAAAACATGGTCACCTTACCTTAACCTCCATTTTCAAAGTGCTGAGTATATAAAAGTGAAAGAATAACACAAATTGCAAGGTAGGTTTTATAATAAGAAAAAGAAGATAGCCTAGCCTCAGAGGGTTTGAGTCACAGAGGTAAAGAAAAGGAAATCATCTCCTCCACGCACAAGTGTTGCCTAAAGCAAAGTGTATTGACCCTAAAGAAGAGACTGTTTTGAACGAGGAAAAAGGAAGCCTTGATTTGCTAATGGTCTAGATGCGGTTTTCTGAGTAGAGTGTCTAAGGTTACACCCAACATCTGCGGTCAGGAAATCAACAAACATGACACACATTTACCGCAGTAATAAGTGCATACAATGAGGTCTAAATGAGTGCATACTGTAAGCGTAATTTAAAGCCAAATACTGCATTATAGGGCGATTCGAAAGCCATTCAGAATTTAGAGCATTGTAGATTTTATAATAATGGTAGAGAAGTAACAAAAGCATCATTTTATTGGGTACGCAACGGAATTTATCTTTCTCAAATTATTGAGGATGTATCGCAGTTGTTTTAATCCATAGTGTCTTAGAATTTTGCCAATTACTTGTTGAAGGAATAATTCGGCCAATGTAGGTTTTTTAGATAAGGCAACAAAAATGTTTCTTTCATGTAAGCAGCAAGGTATTGTCATCTAATTCCAGGATTGTCAATTCTTTGTTAGGTTGATGTAAGATGTCGCAGGAGGTCGCAGGTCCGCAAGTGGACTGGGTTACAGATACGCACGGAAATACCTATAATATCCAGTACGAAATACCCGCTCGCGCCAGTAGAAGCGAAGAGTCCCGCGAGAGGGCGACGAAGAGGCAGGCAGGCCAACGTGCCCTGGCGTTGACAGGAAATGAGCGAAAGGAGAAATCATGGTAGAACACACCACCCCAGCATTCGCCTAGCCGACCAGAGGAAAACCACGAAAAACCCCATGGTCAGAGTGAGCAGCCACCGGGAATCGAACCCGGGACCTCCCACAGACGTTGCCATCCGAGCATTCCGCTAGGTTTTGCAAGGATAAGGCTTGTAATATGAACAATAACGACTTTCTCATTTAAGCAGGTATAGAAATGTAATTGTTTTGCATCTACAAATTAGTGTGCTTAAAATTAAACTTTCGAGCATAAAAGTGTGTTTTTAAGCACGGCGATTAAAATACTAGAAACATAAATGTCAATTATTCACATACAGTGCTTTTCCTTCACACTGTGGCCCTCGCACGGCTGCTCACTTGAGTGAATTTCTCGCGTGATATTTTCTTTTGGTTCTTCTATTGTATGGGGTTTGTTGCACACGCATTTTTTAAACACCGCCATAGATAAAATCACATACAGAAAAATCAGGGGATCTGAGGGCTATAATTCTTTAGTGATTACCCTATCTTCAAAAATTTCTGTATTAAATTTAAGGACTCATCAGCTGTATGCGCGGTAGACACGTCTTGCATGAAAAATCCAGACTGACGTCGGTTAGCTGTACAAAAAAAATGGTGTAAGTAATTCCTGTACATCTCTGCATTTACTGTTTGTTAAAAAAAAAGATAGGTCCTATTATTCTATATGCATTTACTGCACACTAATTTTCGCGACAGGCACGGGAATCTCGTGTGTAAAATCGGATTTCTCTACGCTCCAATATCGGTTATTTTGCGAAGAAGCTTAACCATATAAATGGAACCATGTTTTGTCAGAGAAGAATATTATTACTACGTGGGCCAATTACCCTGTAATGTCGGAAAATCAATTACAGAAATTCACCTGACTCTGATGATACATGAAAGATAAGGTGCGTGCAACAAACCCCATACAATGTAAGAACTAAAAGACGAGAAATTCACTCAAGAGGTTAATGAACTATCGAGTGTGAATGAAATTGCAACATCTCTTATGATAAGGGACGCGCTTATCACTGTGATTGTAATCGTAACAATGGGAACGTAAGGCGGTTGCGGGGAACTATTCCGATGGGAGTCCGAGCTGCGGCGGCGAGCAGCCGAGCGGTGACCACAGTATAAAAGAAAATCACTGTATTTGTACGTATATTCACAATGCAATTATTTCAATTGGAAGTTGCAATTGCTTCTACCAAGCAGGATGGCTCAGGCGGCAAAGTCTGTGGCCCGTATTCGGGAGGACCCGGGATCGACCCCGGCGATCGCCCACTCTGCCCATGGGTTTTTTGTGGTTTACCCGGGTCGACAGGCGAATGCTGAGTGCATTATATTCTACCACGACTCTCCTCCCTCTCATTTCCTGTACCCATCATCCTTATCATCTGTTTCAGGGTTGTAGGATCAGGCGACGGTGTTCTGCGGGTTGCGGCTGGGCGGTGGCGTCGCTGCGGTACCGCTCAGTTAGGTCTCTCCTCCAAGTGTGCTCCATCCCGGGGTCCTGGATGTTGGTGACTTGTGGGCAGGGACAGGGCGTCGTCGAATGCGTTATATCTGGAAACGTTAGGGACCACGTCCATGCTTGCGCCTGTCGTCATCCGGATCTAGTTGCCTTTCGGATCTCTCCCCCTCATCCCTCCCTCCCTCCCAGGGTTCACGTTGAAAACAAACAGGGCCGCTACGGCCTACTTGCGGTTCTCAACCCGGTTCCGTGGGCCCCTCTGTGATACGCACCTTTATCCTTACTTTTTGCATTTGCTTCTATGGCATTTTCCATGTCCTATGTCTAGAAGGGAAGCATAAAGGGACGAAACAAAGAGTATTATAAGTGGTAGATAATGTTATGTGAATGTAACCTAGTTTTTGTTTGCGCATACGCATGCAAACAAAAACTTAAAAGTGCGATTTTGGCTTCAAGGTAACCGATTGTATACATTAGTATCAACAATTTGTTCATTTAGAATTGAAAATTATCAGAAAAAATCTGATGTTCACACAACTTTTTCTTGAAAATCTTCGTGGAACATTCTTGGAAGACACTGAATTAGAATACCAAGTTTGGGTTTTTTTTTTTTTCGTTTCTGAGTTATGCTGTTCAAAGACACACACACGAGCCTTTTTCTAATTTTTTTTTGTTATTATTTATTCATGTATCTCTGCTGAAATCTTGGTACCTATCGAATTTTTGGGTGAAATGTAATACTTCCTACACTTCTACAGGTAAGTAATAGGGAGAAAAAATCAGTTACGGTTTTATTTTATGTATAGGTAGGTATATTTCTTTCGAAATGCAAAGATGTGTAAATATTTGTTAAATATGGCTTTCAATGAGAGCATTATACAGATATCAAGTGTGATTCCACTGTTTTGGATTGCCTGCGCCTTCTGGAAGACAGTTATTTGGTCTATGGAGACTGAAGTAGAACATTTTTCTTCGAAGTGCGTTATTCTTTTATTTTGCCGTTACATAACCGCAGACAAAGGTTTAGAGTGCTGATTGATGCGTCTACCCTACCGTAAACAACATTAGCACAAATAAAAAGGTGCAGATCAAGACCGGTTTTCTCGAACCCGGTCCAGCTGGCCAATCAGCTGTTGGGGACGACTTTCCTCAATTCCATTGCCTAATTAGGATTTCCGGTGGCCCCGGGTTGTTGTTCTCAGAAAGTTCTGCTTAGTTCTGTGCTTTCAAGGTTGGCGACTTCGCGCATAGTGCAGTGCATTTCAATTATACAGCTTGCCAAGGAGTTCTCAGAACTAAACTCATGTCCCCCAATCTCTGGGTAGTATTCCATTCAGAAATACGCCCTTCGAACCGGCCAAACCTGTTAAAAGAGTCCCCACATTGTCACACTAGATATCAGCTTACAAACTACATGCAAAATGTACAAGATGTAAGGTAACAAAAGATCAGTGTTCCTGTATTAGTATACGATAAACTACAAAAGGTGCCCAGTCTTTTATACAGGGTGGCCCATTTAAGTTGAGACTGTACAATATCTCCAAAACTAAGCGTTGTAGAAACGAATGTCTTGAATAAAAGTTGCTCGAAATTATAAGGGAAACTAAATGCCATTATCCTGTTTATTTGCAGGATGTTATAGGTTCCATTCAAAAAATTAAATTTACCCTAAAATGACTATCACAACGTCCTCCGAACAAAACACGGCTAATAGCATTTACTTTGTCCCATGATACCAAGCCACTTTTATTAAAGACATTTCTTTTACAACGCTTAGTTTTGGAGATATTGTATAATCTCAACTTAAATGGTCCATCCTGTATATAGGATGTTATAGAGCATTAGCTTTCAGGGGTTACAGAGGGATGGCATAGGAACACCTTGATATAGGGCACCTATGAATTGCGAGGACAAACTTTGACCTAATAATTCTTTTTCTTTGAATATTCGTACTGATAAATGCAAATAAATAAAGACTTGATACGAATGCGGTACTGATTTCCAATCTAACATAATTAAGTTCATTTCTACAAGCGTGAATGCAGTATTTTTAAAGTTATAGCTTTGCTTTTTCTGGAAAAATGCTCCGTTAGTAGGAGCCAGTTGTAACGGTATAATGTTTACGTAATATGTTTTTACGTAAATTACTAGAACTTGAAGATCTTATATTGTGCTGCTTTTGTTTCGTTTGGTTACATAATTTTAACTGCCCCACGTATGGGAGCCAATTTGTAGTAACATTATTTGAATATGTTTGTGTATTTATGTTTACTTCCCGTGGTGAAGCCATCTTGTGACGTCATTCATTTGTCCGGTTTGTAGCTCCATCTGGTGTTAGCAATTTGCAGCAGTGTTAGTGTTCGAAAGAATGCGACTGTTATTTGATTTAATTTTTTGTTTACTGTCCTCCGGCTAGCTATTATTTCTCGGTCGAACATGTCTCTTGATCAGAGTGTGTAAACGGAAAGGAATCTTTTATCCAAATATAGCACTGATGAAGAAATTTGTTTTACACATTTATTGTCGAACACGTTAACTATCACATTTATACATTGATCTTAACACTCGCCAAACTGAAACTGTTATAATAACTTCTTACTGATCACTTTTAATCCACGTACTTCAACCTTTTGTATAATTAACCTTACAACACTTTAGATTATTCATAATTCTGCTGCGCGTAACTTGTGAATCGATACCCGACGTTTCCGTACAAATACTTTCGACGAATTGACTGACTGAAGACGACGTGTAGTGTACACAGATTTTTGATGAACTGGACGACTTTACCTCTAACCTACTGCTTTTATACCCATACACACCGATATGCCTAAAGATTATAACTGAACTGCAATTGGCTAATAAAACGCGCCAACATTAGCGTCAATTTTTATATCCAATGAAAATTATGAATACATATGCTCTAGGGAAACATTCCAGAAGGTTCTAAACGGAAAAACGAGCCAACATTACGTAACTTCCTCGTTTCCAATAATGATAAACAGCTCACCCCCCCTCGCTGCATTATTGCGCTATTATTGACAGTTTCAGTAAGGTCGTATAAACTTACTTATCAACAATAATTACAGTCAAGAAACATCTCAAATCAATGTCACATAAAAATGCATATTCATATTACAATCATTATTTACATTTAAGTAATTTGTGATACAAATTACTGCATCACAGTGCATCACTGATACCTACACAATCACATGCAAAACCATATATCAGAGAAAGAAACAAACAACAGTTAGCTGTAGTAATAGCTCAGTCATTAACGTATTCGACCGTCTGGCGGTGCTTGGTTCAAACCCAGTACAAGCAATTTAACATTTTTTTTCTTTTTGTCCAAACAGATGAATGGCGTACGTTTTGTTTCAAAGTTTAAGTACACGTTACGTAGGTAATCACTGGCAAGTTTGAACATAACTTGGCCTGCAAGTAGCAGCAAGTCAGTGAAGTTTTATCAGTGGCGTACTGGCTCGTTATTGACGTTGATCTATTGCAAACAACCATGAACTCAAAGACTATAAGTGTCCGTATC
The DNA here is from genome assembly GCA_030765065.1 of Deroplatys truncata. Classification (NCBI taxonomy): domain Eukaryota; kingdom Metazoa; phylum Arthropoda; class Insecta; order Mantodea; family Mantidae; genus Deroplatys; species Deroplatys truncata. Next base: position 51,056,527 of record CM060985.1, read on the forward strand.
AATGTGTTCATCTAACATTTTTCTGTAACCCTGAAAGTTTGTGGGTTGAATTGCGCACTTTCTATATTATATATATAATTCTTTCATTTGCATAACCTACAACTGGTAGTGTCATTGTTAACTGAACTATAGGCTTTTTTAACATTGGTTTTTTGCTATCAGTTTTTTGCTATTAAGCACACCCACATTTATTCCTATATTAATGCTTCCAGACTCTGTGGAGGATAGGGAATGATTATGTTTAAAAAAATATATCCCCTTCCAGCCGGAGATCGAACCCGGAACCTCTGAGTTGAAAAGCCAAAGCGCCGAACATTTGCTTATATTGATACAGCTGGGAAAGAATAAGAAGAACCACTTTAGGAAGTTTATACCCAAATCTGTCAGTTGGTTCCTAACATATCTCAAGGAAACATTCGAGATAGTTTCCAAACTGGTGAACAGTTGTTGGTTATTGCCTCCTCAACAAATATTTTCCTTTCCATTATTAACAGAGACTGTCTATTGTTACCAGTGGGTATGGTTAGAACCTTATTATTAAGTAGCAAAATTATTTCCTCACGTTCGAATGTCTATCGTTGACTAGAAAACATAGCATAAAAATGTTATGTATTACATTCACATGACTGTCTGTAGCCCCGGCCGTTTATTTTTATATTCCTTACAAAAACTTATTTTTCTGCTTCATGTTAATCGAGATATACCTACTGCAGAAATAGTTTCATTACACATTCTGTTGCGTAAACAAATGAATGACCACTTCTAAAATCTAATGTATTAATTCCCATGATCTTCTCTATCCATCAGTGTTTATTTTTACATAGCTTCTATAACACTATTGTCACAAAGGCTTATAATTTACCTACTAATCGAGATAAATATCACACACTTCGTTGTAGGTATAGGAGCAGGAATGCTCAACTTTAAAGAGAGAAGGAATGAAGGGAGTTTCCCTTCCCACGCATTTCCACTCGTGCTACCAAGGACTGAAACTTGATTGATTTAACTTGTCAATCTCTTCAAATATAGTAGGTGGGGTGAACTATGGACTTTGAACCTTAGCTCTTAAGAGATCAAGTTGGGCTTCACTGTACGAAAGGGTTACAGGAAACTGAACGATAGTCGGATGTTGAAATCACATACACTTTGTATGAATAATTGGAAATTTCAAAGTAACAACAACACATATCCGCGAAATGGTTGACGACATAAAAATTCTGATGTGGTACATTCACATGACTTCCTCTGCCCACTACATTTATTAGTGGGTATACAAACTATCCTTACTAAAGCATATTTTTCTATCTACTAAAATTTAACCCAAACAAAACTTTGCAAAAATGGCTACATTACACACTTCGTTATAAATACAAAGCGCACAGCGATAGTCAAATATTTAAGAAATGGACGCTATATGTTGGCCTTAAAATTCCATGCAATCGCGAGAAACAATTCAAAATCGATGGGACTTTAAAATATTAAGAATTGAACAATTCGAACCTTTAATAAAGGATAGGTCAGAAACGGCTTATGCCACAAAAAGGCTTATTTTAAGTAAACTGTGTGTTTCAAAGAGTGTGGTTTGTTTTCGTCCATCGCATAACTTTACCAGTTATAGAGGATTATACAAAATTCTTTCCGAATGAAGGGGGCTTTCTAAGCTATTCCAAGAAAATTCAAGATATACATTGTATTTATTATGCAAATGTCTTTCATATATGGTATTTTAATCAAAATCGTTAGAACCAATTTTTAGAAAATAAAAAATTACGAAAAATGTTCCATGTAAAGGGTAGTTGGGGTGAGGTATTTTCTTTAAAATCTTCATGTCGCATTCTTGGAAAATATTAAACTCAAATACCAAGTTTGGTATTTATCAAACTTTTCGTTTCTAAGTTATGCTGTTCACAGATACACACACAAACACAATGTTTTATTTGGATTCAGGACGCCTCAAAACATGCATTTCCAGTGAAACCTCGGTTTGGAATTTTTGGGTGGAATGCAATAGTTCCCCTACTTACTATACGTAGTAGGGAAAGTAAAAAGAAAGAAAAAAAAGAAAAAAATTGTGTGGAATAAGTTTTTGTCTATCTCTTATGTGAAGAAGGTATTTTGTTGTAACTTGTTTGCCCCACGCTGGGCGCCAATTTGAAGAAGGTATTTTATTAAACTTGGAGCAAAGGCCGCCTGAAAGTACATTTGGGGCGAAGGCTATTGGGCGCCAATTTGAAGTCGGAGATGTATTATAGTTCTTATGTTGGGGAGCCGAACTTGTAGCAGTTGCAACCGCACGTATAGTAAACAGTTTCCGGTAGCCTTCGCCCCAAATGTATTTCAGGTGGCCTTTGCCCCAAGTTTAAAAAAATATATTAACTTTGTAATTTAACTGTTTCTTTAAATATTATATATTTACGTTTGCCTCGACTGCGTCAGTATTATTGTTAGAGACATGGATGTCCGACTAAGAATGTAGGCTTACACAGATTATAATTTTACTTCACTCCTTTTATTAATACTTGATACTAGAGAGCTGTGAGATTTTTTAATTAATTGCTTGCACTTTTTAACACGTAAAACTATTTTCGTCTCACACGAATACGTACTAAATTTCTTGAGGATACTTTTTGCGTCTGATTAGTAACGCTGTCTGCAATCAACTGAACTGATTTCAACCGCCTAAACTTGTAAATTTCTGTATTTCAAGTCTCTGATTGAATACCTTAATTTAACTAAAGCTTTTTCTGGTTGTTGTTTGGCTATTTTTAAACTGTCTCAAAATTTACATTATTGTTGCTCCAATAATGACTAGTAGCATTTAAACTTTCAAATTCATTATTGCCTCAAGGTTACCTCATTGTTACCTCAATGTTAGCAACTTCTAACTTTTATTCTCACAGCTCCTACATTATTAAATTACGTAATACATTCACATAACATTATTACACATGGGTACAATAATATAAACATATACAATGATTGTAATATACACTTTTTATATATTATTAAATACACATATTACTTTAAGGAGGGCTGTTATTGAATTTATATATTATATATTTAGACTGAAATTATTTAAGTGTTAAAATAGTGCCTCATATGATATATCAATTACACAACATTATACAAAACCAATTCCTAATGAATTTTTTTAATCATGCAAATATCTTAAACATATGGTATTTTAATCAAAATCGTTGGAACCATTTTTGTAAAAATAAAAAATTAAGAAATCTTTTCCATGGAATTTGAGACCAGGGGGACTTGCTTAAAAATCTCTGTGCTGCATTTTTGAAAGACAGTGAAATTAAATACCAAGTACTTAAGTGTGTCACACACACACGCGCGCGCGCGCGGACCTCTTTTAATTTTTGTTTGTATTCACGCAGCCTCAAAATAATATTATTAGGTTAAATCTGGATATCAAAATTTTGGGTGGAATGCCATACTTCCCCTACTGTTGCACCACCAGAAGGCAAGAGGGGGCTTGAACTGTTTATCTGCCCACGTAGTCGATTTGTTTACTACAAAATGTATGTGAATCACCCATGCTGCCAGATCTAAACACTTAATGTGACCCCGTGATAGGTATTACGCATTATTTGGTTCTCGCTGCTAACACGCATTACGGTATATGATACAACTTATATAATATTTTGTTACGTTTATTCTTTTTTTTCTTTACATATGGCTGTAGTTCCAAAGAACGGAGTAACTATTTACAGTGAAGCCATGGGTGAGTTATCTGACAATATCTTATATGATACTAGTGCGCATAAACATGATGGGGACGGAAGAAAATGTTCACGCAGCACTTTTCTTTGTTCGTCTTCTTTTGGTGATATGGTGGTCCATCTGTTACTAACAGTTAAGCAATAGACAGAATAAAAATAAAAACTATCGGAAAATTCAAACTAATAGCAGCAGATATATCGAAAGTGGTTAATGCCACAGAAAACGTATTTGACAGGTTATGTGTTTTAACGAGATCTACGTTCATTTGTGGTAAGTATTTGTTATGTTTTATGTTTAACCAGTTAAACAAAATTATATAAATCTCACCTCCAGAATAAAGAGAATTTCACAGGCTATTCACAGATAGTTCAAAATATATATTTTAATTGTGATGCAAATATCTTAAACATTTTTATCAAAATCGTTAGAGGCATTTTGGCAAAAATAAAAACAAAAATATTCTATGTAAACAATGGTTTGAGCGGGGAAATTTTATTGTACATCTTGAAAATATGTCTTTGTGTACAGCATTGCTCAAAAAGGAAAAGTTGGATCATTACAAACATGGTATTTAAGTAAAGCGTCTTCCAAAAATTCGGTATTATGATTTTCAAGAAGATCCTCTCACATCCTCCCACACCAACCTACCCTTTATATGAAGATAGTTCGTTACTTTTATTTTCTCCAAAATGACCCTGACGATTTTGATTAAAATTATTTAAGTTATTTGCACGGAATAAATGTACACTACGTATCAGGACACTTGGCTGAAAATGACGTACAAGTTCGCGGCGCCCTCCATCGGTAATGCTGGAAGTCAATATGGTGTTGGCCCACCCTTAGCCTTGAGGACAGCGTTCACTCTCGCAGGCGTACTTTCAATCAGGTGCTGGAAGGTTTCTTGGGGAATGGCAGCCCATTCTTCATGGAGTGCGGAGAGGTATGATGTAGGTCGGTGAGGCGTGGAACGAAGTCGGCGTTCCAAAACATCCCAAAGGTGTTCTATAGGATTCAAGTCAGGACTCTGTGCAGGACAGTCCATTACAGGGATGTTATTGTCGTGTAACCACTCCGCCACAGCCCGTGCAGTATGAACAGGTGCTCGATCGGGTTGAAAGATGCAATCACCATCCCCGAATTGCTCAACAGTGGGAAGCAAGAAGGTGCTTAAAATATCAATGTAGGTCTGCGCTGTGATCATGCCACGCAAAACAATAAAGGGGTGCAAGCACCCTCCAGGAAAAATACGACCACGCCATAACACCACCACCTCCGAATTCCACTGTTGCCACCACACACGCTGGGAGATGACGTTCACCATACCCACACCCTGCCATCGGATCGCCACATTATGTACCGTGATTCGTCACTCCACACAACGTTTTGCCACTGTTCAATCGTGTAATGTTGACGCTCCTTACACCAAGCGAGGCGTCGTTTGGCATTTTCCTGCGTGATGTGTGGCTTATGAGCAGCCGCTCGACCATGGAATCCAAGGTTTCTCACCTCACCCTAACTGTCATAGTACTTGGAGTGGATCCTGATGCAATTTGGAATTCCTGTGTGATGGTCTGGATAGATGTCTGTCTATTACTCTTTACGACCCTCTTCAAATGTCGGCGGTCTCTGTCAGTCAACAGACGAGGTCGGCCTGTACGCTTTTGTGCTGTGCATGTCTCTTCACTTACCACTTCACTATCACATCAGAAACAGTGGACCTAGGGATGTTTAGGAGTGTGAAATCTCGCGTACAGACTTCTGACACAAGTGACACCCAATCACCTGACCACGTTCGAAGTCCGTGAGTTCCACGGAGCGTCCCATTCTGCTGTTTCACGATGTCTAATGACTACTGAGGTCGCGGATAATGAGTACCAGGCAGTAGGTGGCAGCACAATGCACCTAAGATGAAAAACGTATGTTTGTGGGGGTGTCCGGACACTTTTGATCACATAGTGTACACATACACAATGCACACATAAACGCATACTTATACACACACCATACACACATACACATAAACAAACACCATACACTATACACACATACACAAACACATAAACACACACCAAACACAATACACACATAAACACACACCATACACAATACACATAAACAAACACCATACACAATACACACATACACAAACACATAAACACACACATACACAATACACACATAAACACACACCATACACAATACACATAAACACATACCATACACACATACACATAAACAAACACCATACACAATACACACAAACACAAAAACACACACATACACAATACACACATAAACACACACCGTACACAATACACACATAAACACATACACATACACCATACACACATATACACACGCATACACATACATACACACACAGATGCTATCCGTTTGTTTTTATGCACAGAGATGGATGAAAAATTATGATAGTAATTTATTTTAGAAACACTCGTTTCTGCAGAATGCAAGCACATTTTGCGCACTTTTCGTGGAATTATAGCTCACATTTGAAACGGTTAAATAGAACAGCAGATGACGTATATTTTTGTTACTTTCATTTTTAAACGAGGTGTTCAATAAATCGTAATTTTTGCTGAAGTTAAGACCGAGATGTGCTCAGTAATTGGGCTTAGGAGGTCGTAGACAGTTGTGGTATTACTTCTTAACATGCGCAATGATGAACTTGAATAAAATGTACATAGTGTTTTGCTACCTTATAGTGGATGTTTAAATATGAGGTAGTTGTTAGCTTTATTTACTAAACTTTTAAATGTAATAGTTTTTTCACACGTATATTTAACATTTTTCAATGGAAATGTATACTTTCGTTGTATGGTTTTCAGTGAATGTCTCTCTTTTTAAAGTGATTTCCTTCAACTCTGTGAATGATTTAAGAAAAGCTCTCTTAAGTTGTATATGTTTGTTATAACTTGAAATGTAGTATGCTTAATTTGGCTTGTGGTCTTTCTTTAATTTTTTGTTTTCCCCAAAATGTATCTCGGTGAAATTTCGATGTGGAATTTTTGGGTGAAGTGCAAATCTTCCTCTGCCTACTACGTACGTGGTTGCTGCTGTTAAACTCCTGGGTACACAAACAAGTAAATATTATGCAGAATAATGTTTTGATGCAAAAGACCAGCTGATGTAGTTGCTTTTCCAATTTATATGCTAAATCTTGTAATAACGACCAGGGGCAGTGCTGGGGAAGCTTCAGTGTTTCATAGACATTAACTTCTCACTTAGCTTTGAGTCCGCAGCAAAACTATATTAAATATAATAAATACAAAATAAGAACTGGTAAAATAACACAGTAAACTGGCTCGGAGAGCAGGTAATGATGGGTTACGCTAGACGAGATGATTATAGATGGCCATGGTTGCATGCAAGGGATTGGCGTTAAAGTTTTCGGGAGAGGAAGAGAGAGAAGATTGACCTTTTGCTACAGCAATTACGTCTGGCGAGCTATAAATACAACACACACTAGGTGGGTACGTAAGATGAAAAACTGGTCTTCAGTCCCCGACTTGCCTCTCCAGGGCACATTGAGTCATCGCAAACTGTACGGCTATGGATTTCTGCAAGAGTGGTCTATGTCCAACACATTATGTATTCCAGTATAGAATTTCTGAGTGCACCTCCTCCAAACCATAACCACAGTTTTTAAATACTATATAGGGTGTACCACTTATGCCCAATTTATAGAGATGTAGCATTGTATATTTTGTGCACTAAACATTTAATTTTAGTGATCAAAATCCTTAATAATTTAACTAATTTGTTTTAACAATCTGCCTCATAGTCTGTCTGAGCTTTCCAACAGGACAAAGAATAATTATTAAGAAATTAATAATATTAACCATAAATACAAATTCAGTGAAATATAATTCAAGTACATAATAAAAAAATAACAGTCATAAGCGTAAAAAAAAGTATGTGCTATATTCACATTACCTTCTCTACCCACTATTCAAAAGACTATTATTACAAAAGCTAATTCTTCTATTTCATATTAATAGAGAAACGTTTTCACAAATGGTTTTATTGCATATTTCATTTTAGGTACAAGGCCAATAAGCGAATACAGCAGATTTAACCGATAGGTATTTTAACAGCTGGTCGCTTTGTGATGGTTTTGAAATTCCATTCTCTTTCCATGCCCACGATAAAAAAACGAGTAAACATTTTTTTTGTAATAAGATTTTATTTATCTCTTACGGTTTACCAGTTAGTTAAAGCTCATTCAGAATGAAGCTATAGCATTAAACATATGCTATTTTAGTCAAAGTGGTTAGAGTCATTTTTGAAAAAAATTAACAATAACGAAAAATGTTCCATGGTTGTGGGGTTTGCGGTGGAGAGATTTCCTTGATGTTCACAGGCACACAGAGAGACACATATTGTTATATACTGGGGTGAACCCAAAAGGTTTGCAGCTAGATATTAAATTTTAATTACCTCAGCATATACATTGGGCATCGCTGTAGAGCTAGCAAGAGGACCAGAATCTTAAACTACACATTCCAGAGCAGGCGTGGGATAGTTACAAAAACACACGGAATTTAACATTAATCATATTACCTGTGGTTTATTCAGTATAAACACGGTGCCCCTACATCACACACAAAAGATAAAACGGAATAAACTGAAGGGAGATGCTACACACACGAGGCTACATTCATACGATTTCACATACAACCCTTCAGACCCAACACTCAGACCAAAGTGACACTAACACACAACATAAAGGAATAGCGCTCACTTTCCCCACTCTCCCTACCTCTGGCCAGGATCGCCAGCTAGTCGGTGGCGAGTTGCCACGCCAGACGAAATTTCAAAACCCCTGCCGAAAGAATTACCCCAACAATGCCGTCGCAAACGACGCAATAATGTGTCTGGTGTAACAATACACACACATACACGCTACAATACACACACGGATGAATCTTTTTCTAAAAATTATTTTTAAGCGGTTCAGATTTATTTCCAGTGAAATCTTGGTATCCAATTTTGGCCGGAATACAATGCTTCCTTTACTATTTATAAGTATGTAGTAGAGAAACTAAAAATAAATAAATAATCTGATGCTTATACCATAATGTGATTCTTGAATATGTTCACAGAATATTTAATAATCTTAAATACACGTCGTCTTGAACCTATTTAAATTTTATATTTTGATCTCACACAAACACACACACACTCACGCGTGCGCTCCTTTTTCTAAAAAGCGCTTTTTATAATTCAGAGGGGCTTAAAACGTGCATTTTCGGTGAAATCTCGATATCGGGTTTTTGAGTGGAATACAATACTTACTCTTACCTACTATAGGTAGGGGTAAATAAAGTAAAAGGTCGTAATGTTGCAGGCGAAACCATATCTCTGCAAAGTGGAGAAAATAAAAAAATGTTACCAAATCGAATCGAATTCTGTCCATTATGCAAGCAATTCTCCCAAAGGGATGGACGAAACACTTAGCTTAGAATTAATTCAATAGCAGAAACTTAATTGGCACAAGTTTTGTGTCCTCATTTAAAATTCACCAAGTAAGAACGGGATGCATTAATTTTACTCGTTTATTAATTACGCGCTTTGCCTCAAGACGTCGCGTCGGTCGCTGTCAGCCATAACACAGAACCCTCCCGCTCAAGACGGCAGCTCTGCATTAGTGTAATTAGTTGATGTGAAATTTACCGCGGGGAATTCCCATACAAACACGGGTATGGTTTGTGGCAAATGAGCATGCTATCTTACTACTTCTATACTCAAGGATGCTACTTGTTCAACAATTAATAACTCTCAAACATTGTCATCAATTACTTAAAGACTTACCAGTACCCTCTTGAGGATTTAGAAACGCTTTACCCTTGTTTCAAAGAACAGGGACTCAAGAAAGTGTTCGTATGCACTTTAAAACATTCTAGCAGTCAAATTAACGGAGAAAAAAAGTCTAATTCTTAGTACGAGGTAATATTTTAAAAAATATGTTGTGATACATTCACGTGACTTTCTCTACCATCTATCGTATATTAGTGAGTATACAAACTATTCTTAACAAAGCTTATTTTTAATCCAAATAAATCTTTGCAGAAATTGCTATATTACACATTCGGTTATAGATACAAGGAGAACAGCGATAGTCAAATGTTTAAGAACTGGACGCTATATGCTGGCTTTGAATTCCATACTGTTTCCATATGAAGAAGGTTGTGTTGTATTGAAGGAGTTGTATTATAGTTCATATGTTGGTGAGCCCAACTTGAAGTGTGTTTGCAACCGCACGTATGGTACCCGGTTTCCGGTAGCCTTCGCCCCAAGAGTACTTTCATGTGGCCTTTGCCCCAAGTTTAAAAATAATAGCTTTGTAATTTGACTGTTTCTTTAAATATTTAATATTTATGTTTGCCTCGGCTGCGTCAGTATTTATTTTAAAGACATGGATATCTTGGCAGGGCTGTGATGCGACTGAAGAATGTAGGCTTACACAGATTTTAAGTTTTAATTCACTTATTTTTATTAATCGTTGACACAAATTAAATAGCACTTCACTGATATCGAGAGCTGTGAGATTCTTTTATTTAATACTTGCACTTTTTAATACATAAACTATTTTGCCTCACTCAAAATACGTATAAAATCTCTCGAGGACGCATCACGCATCCAGTTATAATCACTGTCTGCAGGCAACACGTCTGGCTATGAGCACTGTTTGGAGGCAACACGTCTGGTTATGAGCACTGTTTGGAGGCAACTGAACTGTTTTCCACCGCCTAAGTTTGTAAATTTCTGTATTTCATGTCTCTGATTGGCTAATCCTAGTCCAATAGAATACCTTCATTTAACTAAAGCTTTTTCTGGTTGTTGATTGGCTATTTTTAAACTGTCTCAAAATGTACATTATTGTTGCTCCAATAATGATTAGTAGCATTTAAACTTCCTTACTCATTATTGCCTCAAGGTTACCTCATTGTTACCTCATTGTTAGCAACATTTAACTTATTATTCTCACAGCTCCTACATTATTAAATAACGTAATACATTCACATAACATTATTGAACATATATAAAATAATATAAGCATATGCAATGACTGTTATATACATTTTACATTTATTACATACACATATTGCTTCAAGGCGGGCTGTTATTGCATTTACATATTATATAATTTGACTGAAATCATTTAAGTATTAAATATACTGCCTCACATGCAATCGCAAGAAACAACTGAATGTTGAAAGATCTTTAAAGAATGACCAAGAAATGAACAATTCGAAGCATTAATAACGGATATCTCAGAAATGGCTTATGGCACAATAAACTTATTAGAAATAAACTGTGTGTTTTAAAGAGATCCACATTTCTGGTGAGTACATTTTCGTCTATCGCTTAACGTTTACCAGTTATACAAGATTATACAATATTCCTTCCGAATAAGAGGATTTCAAAGGTTATTCCCAGAAATTTCAAGATATACGTTTTATTTGCCATGTAAATATCTTTAATCAAAATCGTTAGAACCATTTTCTATAAAATCAAAATTCTCCATGTAAAGGGCAGTTGGAGGGATTTTCTTGAAAATCTTGGTTCGCATCCTTGGAAGATACTGAACTTAAATAGCAAGTGTGGTACTTATCCGGCTTTTCGTTTCTGAGTTATGCTGTACACAGACACACAGACATACACAGACACACACACACGGACATGTTTCCAAAAATGCTTTTTGTGGATTCAGGGGGTCTCAAAACATATCTTTCCGGTGAAATCTCGGTATTGAATTTTTGGGTGGAATGCAATACTTACTATACGTAGTAGAGAAAGTAATAAGTTTTTCTAGACAGCATGACCTAATAGTAGAACTTCTATCACGGTGCACACGAGCTAAAAGCCTTAGATTCACCACTAGTGCGATATCTTCATTGTGAGCAACTTTGGTTTCAAGTCCTATCACATGGCAATAACCCTTGTATTTGCAAATGTTTAATAACTCGGTTTATTAACCATGTCTTTTTGCATGATTAATTTCTCGTGGCGCTCGTACTAGCTGTTCACAACTCAAATCGTTATATTGCAATTTGTTCTAGAGTTAACCTATATATTGGCAGCATTTTGCTTTCTTTGATCTAAAAGTTATTCTTTTAACTAGAATAACCCACATAAATGTTAAATGGCGGGAATTATGAATTTAGAAGAAACTGAAATGGAAGAGCTAGTTGGAATTACAGAAGCAGCAGAAAGAATAACATTATAAGTACATACCTAGCCAAAAAATCCAGAAAGCAATATAATACAGCATTTAATCGCTTGATTGCCTGGTGTAACATGTTAAAATAATTCCACTAAAAATGACTGCTGGCGAATCAACAAAACATCAAAGCATCTGTTATCTCGGTTTTTAACGCCATTTCTCTTGTTTCAAGAACTGCGTTCTAAACGTGATCTCTGTTACTTTCAGGGATCAATATAATATTATTCATTTTTAGAAATTCGAGCGCTGTCTAAATACACTATATGGCACACTTATTAAAAGTGGTTTTATTTTATCCCTAAGGCAGTATTTTTAACACATAAATGATTCCAGTCAAATTATATAATATGCAAATTCAATAACAGCCCGCCTTGAAGCAATATGTGTATGTAACAATTTGTAAAATGTATGTAACAGTCATTGCATATGCTTATATTATTGTAAACGTGTTCAAATGTGTTATGTGAATGCATTACGTAATAATGTAGAAGCTGTGAGAATAATAGGTTAAAAGTTGCTAACAAAGAGATAACAATGAGGTAACCTTGAGGCAATAATCAGTTTGAGAGTTTAATAATACTACTTCTGATTATTGGAGTAACAATAATATAATTTAAGTGACAGTTTATAACATAGTTAAAAGAAGGTATTCTATTGGATTAGGAATAGCCAATCAGAGACTTGAAATACAGAAATTTACAAGTTTAGGCGGTTGAAATCAGTTCAGTTGCCTGCAGACAGCTTTACTAACCAGAAGCAAAAAGTGTCCTCGAGAGATTTAATACGTATTCGTGTGAGACGAAAAATAAGTTTACGTGTTAAAAAGTGCAAGTAATTAATAAAAAGAACCTCATAGCTCTCTCTCTCTCTCTATATCAATGAAGTGTTATTTACATCGTGTCAAGCATTAATAAAAGGAGTGAAGTAAAATTATAATCTGTGTAAGCCTACATTCTTGTCACATCACAACCCCGCCAAGACATACGTGTCTGTAACAATATTACTGACGCAGCCGAGGCAAATATATATATATATATATATATATATATATATATATATATATACAGGAAACAGTAAAATTACAAAGTTAATATTTTTTAAACTTGGGGCAAAGGCCACCTGAAAGTACATTTGGGGCGAAGGCTACAGGAAACTGTTTACCATACGTGCGGTTGCAACTACTACAAATTCGGCTCCCCAACAGTTGAAATATAATACAACTCCTTCAATACAAACTACTTCAAATTGACGCCCAAAGCGTGGTAAAAAAATAACGTAACAAACCATCTTCTTCAAATTGGCGTCCATACGTGGAGCTAATAAAATAACTTCTTCCACCCGTTGTATCATAATCTACTATTATACGTAGAAACTATATAAAGTTAAAGATACGGACAAACGGAGGTGGGCAGAGCACCGCAAGCAGGCCACAACAACTCTTTTTGCTTTTACCGGGGCCCCTGGAAGGGAGGAATGAGGGGACAGACCCCCAGGGCGACCAGATCTGTATGACGACGGGCGCAAGCATGGACGGGTTCCTAACGTTTTCATATAAAACTCAATTGACTCTACATGGGTCCACCCACAAACCTAGAACCCCTCGGCGGCCACCCCATGGTGTGGCTACTCAGAGGCGGGTCTTAACGGAACAGTTCCGCAACGACGCCACACAGCGCAAACTCCACCGTTCAGCCGCAACCCGCCGAAAATTATCGCCTGGTACTACAACCCTGAAATAGATGACAAGGAACATGATGGGTACAGGAAATGATGGGCAAGAGAGTCGGTGTAGAAGATGAACCACCTCAGCATTGGTCTGCCGAACCGAGGAAACCACGAAAAACTCATGGATCAGAATGGTCGGTAGCCGAGGATCGAATCCGGGACCTGCCGAATTCGAGTCGCACACGCTACCGCGGCGCCACCTTGCTGGGTATACGTAGAAACTACATAATAACAATAATGGATAGAGAAAACTATGTGAATGTGACATACCAGATGTTTTAATTTGGAGATTTGAAGAATGTATAAGTTAACCTTGAGTTAAATCAGTATGATGCAACATTCTCTTAGAAACAATATTTTAGGATGAAGGACAACCACATTCTATGTGAGAGCGAAAACGTAGAGACAAAGAAAACTGCCAAATATAAATTTTATTCATTTTCTGGGACTCTTGTGATTAATATGGAATTTGCGTATACTTTATTATACCATTTGGAGATAATTCCATTGTTCTCCGAAATCTTCGCGCTGCACTCGCATGATGCAAGAATTAATTGTCAAATTTCGTACACAAAATACTCGTTTCTTGCATCCTAAGGTGCCACTAAAACAAGTAAAATAGCTGTTATGCAACAAGACTAAAATGGTAGTAATTAAGATACAAGTATGTTTATGAAACGAGCGGTAGCGTGTGTCATAATTTTAATACGACGTCTTAATTACCATTATAGTCAAGTTGCATACGACTGTTTTGGTCAACCACACTGTAATTTCAAAACCTTCAGTTTTTACAAAAACTTCTTATCTTGTTAATTGTGTGTAATTAAATGCTGATCGGATGGCAGTAGTGATGGCAGGATCTTGAGCGTGCTTGTGAGTAGATGGCAGCACTGCTGAGTATCTTTTTATTTTTTGCAGGTAACGTGAAAGCCACATATTAAAGCAAAGGAAATTAACCGCATTCATCAGACAATTAAAATTATAAAGAGCAGAATTATTTTACTTTAAATACACTTGGACTGCTGCTTTGAAGCTGTTAAAAGGTATAGGCGATAGGGGAGCTACGCACGCCCGAGTAAGATCATGAGTTGCTGAAGTATTATAGATGCCATAACAGTTCATTTACGTCACATGTGTATTATAGTGTGGTCTACCAAATACAAAAATTTACAACACTGAAGGTCCTATAATGCTGGGGAATATCTCAGAACAAAGTACTTCTGTGGTAGCGTCCTGGTTGTGTAAGGAATAATTGAACTGAGCACTACCTATGTATTAGTACACACGATTTAGGAAGGAAGTTGGTTGACAAGCTATAGCATGCTTCTGGTGCGATACATTTTGGATTCGGAAGAACAAACTTCGTTTCCCACTCAGATCAAACCACGAATTGCTGAAGAATTATTAATCAATTACAACTAGATTTAATTAATTAGGAAATGCATACAAATCGACACTGATGACCTACAGAATAACGTGGAATCCGAATCGCGGTGGGTTAAGTTATGCCAGAGGTCAAGTGGTGTAACTGTTATACAATTAATTAGTGGTTGCTCAAATGCGACATCCTCCTTCTGTGCTTTATGTTACGTTTTTATTTACCTACAGTTTGTACAGCACTGCTGACCAAATGAATACTACATACCAGGTGGCCCATACAAGCCGTCCTTAGTTGAAGTTGGTTTATACGGGACAGCGCGGATGCCAAAAGGTTTGCTTAACCAGAACTGCAATGGGGGCTCTATACCGACAGACAAGAGAGCGCTAAATGAAAGACTAATACTTGAAAACGAACACTTTAACTGTTATTACTGGTCCCACAGCTCATTCGGTAGAGAAACTGTCTGCTATATGAGGTGTTCCGGATTCGATTCCCTGCTGGGCTCTAGAAAGTAGCCTTTCAGCAAAAGCATTTCACGGTATGCCCAGAGTTTTGTGTTTGAATGTGGGAATACCTACGTGTATGTGTGATAGGGGTTATCAGTTCTTGAATAAGCAATTTTCTCATTAACAAGAATTCAGGATTGTCGCTTCACACAAACTTGAGCACACGAGTTAAGCCATTTAGTTCCGTGACAGTTAATCTAAAATTAGTACAACCATATGGCACCAACTGGTGCCGCAAAATTAACAAAACTCTATTTTTATTATATTTATGTACCCTTAAAGGCGCGTTAGAATTAAATTATTTTCTATTAGTGAATTATTCATATTAAGCATGTGCAAAAACATGCCCGCCTTGGTGGACGAATTGATGTAAGAGTCTCTCAGCCCCACTTCTAACTGGAATGATCCATCATTTCTTAATAGTAGTTCTATTCGTAAAAAAAGTGCGCAGAAGACATGCTGTGTCTGAAAATATTCAGAACACAGCCTTGGAGCCTCAGCTACATTTTGGTACGTCTCTGCACAGATCGTAACCATATCGGTGTGTTCGTTATTGGTAAATGTTACCTTTTGGTCTGAATAACCTGGTTCGAATAGCATGCAGGTGAGCACACGACGCTTATTAGTACGAAACTACCACGTAAGCACATGCAGGCAGTAGCACTACCGCAGCGACCTTATATTTTGTACCTTCACAGCCCCTTTGAACAGCAGTGATGCGGCAAATTCTTTTGCACCTATGTATGTGATAAACATAAAACTGTAAAAGACGATTTGTTTGTGCCACTATATATATTTGAAAATTCAACTAATAAGAACGAATATGTCGGAAAATGTTAATGCCACAAGAATATATGTTTCACATAAATTGTTTGTTTTAACAAGACTAGCATTTTTTGTGTGGTAACTTGTGTGTCTCTTACAGTTTTCCATTAATACAAAATTATACAAAATGCATTCAGTATGAAGAGAAAGAAGGGGATTTCACAGACTATACGCATAAATGCAAACATTTTGTTTGCAAAGCGTAGTTTGGGGTATGGGGATTTTTTTTTTTTAACATTTTCATGTTGCATACATAGAAAATTCTGAACTTAATACAAACTTTAGTAAGAGGTGGACAGGAGCTTACTACACACACACACACACACACACACACACGCACACACACACCACACACACACACAAACACACACACAGCAATTTATGCGAAATGCATGTTTTATAGCATTAACAATCTCATAGATATTCGGTGTTATTGGGTTGAATTTTCCAATACTTGCACCTTTTTTGAAATGCCAAGAAGCCATTCGATTGTTCCTAGTGGTCATGTTAAAGGTATGGAATTTTAAAGCCCTGTATGCCCAACTGCGGCGTACTTCTAGTGTGTAGATATCCCTTCGTGCGTTAAAGGAGTTGCAGAACTCAACGGGGTAATTCCAAGTAAACACAGATCGTTGGGGAACCGGGCGAATTAACGTGAGCGAGCTTCGTAACTTTAACTTTTGGGGGGGAGGCAATGGTGTTAACTCGTATTCGCTTGCGTTTGTATTGCTAGTAAACTTTGGGCTTCCTTCAATCATTAGATTTACTCACACATACACACACACACACACACACACACACACACACACCATTCACAGTCTCATTCATACTTCCAGACCTTGGTGTGGATAGGGAATAACCTTGGCTACAGAAAAATTCCCCTCCCCCGCCAGAAATCGAAGTCGGACCTCTCGCAGGGAAGACAGATGCTCTACCTACTGAGCTACGGGGCCAGCCGAACTTCGTTCTACTCCTCTTGCTTATCAGCAAACACGATGAGGGATTGCGCTCATCGAAAGGTGCTTTCCAGGCTTGCGATAGAGTGTACAGTGCGTGATGATAGACAAAAACAGACCGAAAATAAAAAATATTTTCCACTTCATTTACACTGCTTTATTTTCGAGGGAATAAGCTCACTTTTTAAACTGACAAATAATTAAAATGTTTATTTGACCTATCCATATCCGCCCATAGCTGTTTTAATTGTGTTTACGCTGCTCTTGTCTAACATTTCGGACTATAAGCAAAAAAGATGAGAGCAGGCAGTGTTTCACTATCATTTTTTTCGCTTACCATTATAAACGTTATTGTTACTCTTGTTATTATCGTCATCATCATTTAACGGTACTGTTACGCTGACTTCGCTCATTCAATAGGTGCATGAAATTTTGTCCTTGTGTATTGACAGTATGTTCCAACTGTCTCCGTGTATACATATGGAAAAGCTGGTGTAGTAGTAGTAGTAGTAGCAGTAGTAGTAGTAGTAGTAGTAGTAGTAGTAGTAGAGTAGTAGTAGTAGTAGTAGTAGTAGTAGTAGTAGTAGTAGTAGTAGTAGTAGTCGTAGTGGATTTTTAGGGCGATAATGCGCCAGTTCATCAGTGTCAGTTTACTTGGAATTGCCCCGTTGAGTTCTACAACTCTTTTAACGCACGAAGGGTGCACGTAACACGTCAAATACGGCGCGGTTGGGACAAGTGGTATAGTGACCCGCTGTTTAAACAGTTGATTATTGCTTCAGCCTCTTACATCGCCATTGTAACTATAACGAAATGCGTAACGAAACCATTTCTGCATACGTTTAACTCGATTAATATGAAGACAGAAGAATAGGCTCATATAACTTGATTGTTTATGCTTAGAAGTTTTAATACCTTTGTATTTAACTAAAACGTTTTAATTGTTGTTAATTAATTGTTCTTACACAGAATGTCGCGTGTAGGCTAAAGTTGGAAAGGTAGAACCAAACTGAAATATTCAATGCCACTGTTCTAACCAATTGAGCTACCATTTTTTTTTCGATAAACCATAAGGAGTTCTCAGTTTTATTTTAAGATATCCCAATAGCGACTTAAATCTCGTATGCAATTTAAGCCCCAGGCTTCATAGTTAAACACTCATCAATGAAAATTAACTGTTCTTCCACACAAGACGTATACGTAGACTAAGGTTGGAAAGGTAGAGCCAGACTACAAAGCTATTGTTTCGCGTTTATTATACGGTCATATAACTTATAAAAACAACTTAATAAAATTCCTGCATCAAAATCTTTCAATATGTTTTATTTATTTATTTTCATTTATATAGTCCCTTTTGACTTCTGTGGTCATATCGGGGGTTTTGACTTAACGCGTTGATTGTAGGTTTGTGCTGTTGGATTTTACACACCCACATTCATTCCCACTTTTACTCTGCGGAGGGTAGGGAATGATTCTAATTGAATTCACCCTCCCCAGCCGGGAATCGAACCCGATACTTCGGATTTAAGAAGCCGAACACTGACTACTCGACTACAGATGCAGTCGACTATGTTGTTTTCTATGTAGGATGTGTTTATGGGAGGGGGACACTTCGCGCACTGCGCCCATTTTGATCTATTGTGACTACAACCCCCAGAGGCAGGAATGAGGCGAAGGAGCCGGAAAAGGTTCCAGGATCGCAGGCAGACAGGCCTACAGAGACGCGCAAAAGTCCTAAACTTCCCAGTTTGAACGCCGGCGTACCGGTGAGCGAGGAATCCTCAAGAGGGCTATGCAGCGACCCTAACTGGCGGAACGGCTCACCCTGGCGTACACGGAGAGAAATCTTTCCAATGCACACGCCTCCACGCCATTTAAAAATTAAATTAAATGTATTTTATTTATGGACGCTCTTTAGCTGCTGCGGTTCTTAGCGTTCCATTCCACGTATATTGGGCGTGAAAGACTAGAAATTTTGCTTAGAGGCATCTTTATCAGGCTTGAGGTTCTTTTACGTGCTATAAATCTACGACAAGCGACCACGGCTTTGCTTCGCTTCCGAAGGAAGTCATGCTAAGGCTTTGTATGCTAAAATAATCCATCGCACTCAGCCGGGTTTGAACCCTTTGTTGTTATTATTATTATTGTTGTTGTTATTATTATTATTATGATTGTTTTATTGGCCATACTTACTTAATCATGTGACTTACTCGTGTGACGACTCTTGTGATCACTCTTGTGATCGTAGTTTCATTTTTAAGTTATGCAGCGCCCAGTGACGCACTTGAATTAGAAAGGTTTAGCGGCCATTGTGAGGGATCTTTCCGAAAAACTTTCTGCGACTTACGGCTTCGCTTAATTGCTACTATAGAAATAATTTAATTATTTAATTCAGCAGTCGGCGACTCTCTTTAAACAGAATATTTTAGTCAAAATTAAAATTTATCAGCTAACTAAACAGATGTTATCCTTTCACACTACACTCACGCATACCGCGAGACAAAGGACTCTTAGCTATACCACTGAAGTAGCCGGCGAACTTTTCAACGCAGAAAGAGCTAGGAGTTGACGATTGGAGAATTCAACAACAAAACAGCTAACATTAAATGCTATCAACATTTTTTATGCAACAGCGAGGTAACGGCGTCATGTTCAATAATATGGAAGTATTTTTTCAAAATCTTGAATCCTGCATCACATGGAACACCTGATTGATTAGTATAGTGAAAGTAAAATTTAATTTTTTTCTCAAAATATATTAAAATATATAAAACTATTTATAAATGGGATAGATCAGTATGTGACAAAATTTTGAAAACTTTTGGATAAAAACTGCAAGATTTAGAAATTTCACCTAAGATTACCTTTAAGAAAACGATAGGGATGTAAGAAGCTTTGGTGAAATCGTTTTGTAATCCGAAATTGAAGTAAGGTTCAAATTTATAAATTGTAATGCGATTAAGGTTTTTCGGGCTCCCTCCAGACGTTGCCGCATGAGTCACTAGGTTGTTCAAACTTTGTTCATGTCCTCGAGAGCATCACAACTCTTGGACAGGTCTGGACCAGTCGCGCGCCAACTGAATGCTAATGCGACAGGCGTATTGTGTTACACAGCATCAATTAACTGTACTCAAGACCCACTCACAAAAACTGCACCACTCATTACCATGCCGCTAATGAAACGGCGGTTTGAAAAACACATCTGCACTCCGTGTACTTCATTTGCATTATACTAACAAACGAAGGGCTCGAATAGGCATCTTGCATTTAAAACCTGGTGCGTTTCTCTACCCATTCATCTACAAACTATTCTCATAATAGCTTATTCTTCTGTATATTTCTTGTTAATCGAGATAAACGTTTGCAGAAATGATTTTATTACACTTTTCGTTGTAGAAACAAGGGCGATATAGTTGGCTGAAGCGATGTTCAAATGTTTAAAAACCGAGTCACTATTTGATGGATTTCAAATTCCACAATTTGAATGACCACGAGGGAAAGAAAACCGTATAGTGAGGTAGCACTTTAAATAAATATAAAGTATTTGAAAATTCAAACTTAATAACAGAATATCTCGGAAAAGCTAATTGCGTGGTTTAATTCCACAAAATTAATTCAGAGAAAACGACTTCACAGACTATTCTCAGAAAATTTAAGATATATAGTTTATTTGTCACGTAAATAAAATTAAAATTCCTAATAATATTAGTTTTTCGTTAAATTCTCTTACGAATTCAATAAATCCTAATATTGTAATTGTAATTCTTAGAGTTGCTATAATGGGTCATGGGCTGTAAGTAACTAGATGATAGGGGTGATTAGTATATGTTGACATATTTAATTTACTTCTCTAGAATATAGGGTACTCAATACTGTCTTACATATATGATATTTTAATCATTTTTAAGAAAATGAAAAATAATGAAAAACGTTCGGTGTAGTTTGGGTGGGGGTTTTTCTTAAAAAGCTTCGTGTCGCATCCTTGGAAGACGCTGAACCTAAATCCAAGTTTGGTATTGTGGCCCGCATTCGGGAGGTCCGCGGATTCAACCCCCCTGGGCCAAACAATCTGACAGAACGTTTTTCGGTTTTCTCCATTTGGTAGGCAATTGCTGGGTTGGGCGATTTGATCCACGAATCCCTTCCCCCTCCTATCATCCCTTTCATCACTACATTTAATTTCCTTCTTCTTCATCACCATACCAGGCATCGGGCTGATCACCCTCCTGGATATGCTATGATCCAGAGCTTGCTTGCTCCTCGACAGGATATTGACTCAGGGCATTGGGCCGATCACCCATCCTGGATATGCTATGATCCAGAGTTTGCTTGCTCCTCGACAGGATATTGACTCAGGGCATTGGGCCGATCACCCATCCTGGATATGCTATGATCCAGAGTTTGCTTGCTCCTCGACAGGATATTGACCCAGGGCATTGGGTTGATCACCCATCTTGGATACGCTATGATCCAGGGTTTGCTTGCTCCTCGACAGGCCACTGACCCAGGGCATTGGGTTGATCACCCATCCTGGATATGCTATGATCCAGGGTTTGCTTGCTCCTCGACAGGCTACTGACCCAGGGCATTGGGTTGATCACCCTCCTGGATATGCTATGATCCAGAGTTTGCTTGCTCCTCGACTGGCTACTGACCTAGGGCATTGGGCTGATCGCCCATCATGGATATCCTATGATAAAGAGTTTGCTTGCTCCTCGACAGGCTATTGAGCCAGGGCATTGGGTTGATCACCCATCCTGGATATGCTATGCTCTAGGGTTTGCTTGCTCCTCAACAGGCTACTGATCCAGGGGATTGTGTTGATCACCCATCCTGGATATGTTATGATCCAGAGTTTGCTTGCTCCTCGACAGGCTACTTCGAGGGCTTTGGGTTGATCACCCATCCTGGATATGCTATGATCCAGAGTTTGCTTGCTCCTCGACAGGCTACTTCGAGGGCTTTGGGTTGATCACCCATCCTGGATATGCTATGATCCAGAGTTTGCTTGCTCCTCGACAGGCCACTGATCCCGGACATTGGGCTGATCATCCATCCTGAATATGCTATGATCCAGGGTTTGCTTGCTCGTCGACAGGCTACTGATCCAGGGCATTGGGTTGATCACCCATCCTGGATATGCTATGATAAAGAGTTTGCTTGCTCCTCGACAGGCTACTGACCCAGTGCATTGGGTTGATCACCGATTCTGGATACTATGATCTAAACTTAGTCTGCTCCTCGACAGGCTACTGATCCAAGGCATTGGAGACTGATCACCCACCCTGGATATGCTATGATACAGAGTTTGCTTGCTTCTCGACAAGCTACTGATCCAAGGCATTGGCTTGTAACTCCTGCAAAGAAGAGCATAATCCTTTGAAAAGGAAATAAAAAAAATTTAAAACCTGCTATTTCCACTGAAATCTGGATATGAAGTTTTGGGGTGAAATGCAATACTTACTATAGGTAAATACTAGAGAAAGTTAACATAACAGATAGCTTTCTTTTTCTTTCTTTCTTTTCTTTTCCCAAGAAAGGGAGGACAATAAATGCCCTATACACTACTACTAGTTATGAGCTATCGTGCTGTCCTTCATTAAATATGTTTTGCCTCCTTGGCAAAGTCTGCAAGTCAAGTAGGCAATTCTTGAACCGAACGGGATGGTTCAGGTGGTAACGTCTATGGGTCGTGGGTTCGATTCCCGCGGCCGACCTTCCTGATCCATGGGTTTTCTTCGACGGTTTCTCCGGGTCGCTAGGCAAATGCTAGTAAGGTATATTACATTCCCGGAATGTCCTGTCCTTCCATTTCGCCTGCATTCTCATTTCACTTCACGTTTCATCTGCTTCACTGTTTCAGGATTGCAAGTTTCGGCGGAAGTCTCAGCGTTGCACGGCAGAGAAAATGATACCCTTTATAACACTTCGTCCCCAGAATGGGATCGGTATCTGAGTCCCAAGCCCCCAGTGGGATGTGCAAGCCTGCAGGGGAGGAGAACCGGTTGTGCCAGCTGCCATCCGGAGAGTTTCAATCTAGAAAAGGGTAGGGACCCTGCCCTCTGTCCTGCCATACCTCCTGGTCCGGCCGTCCTCTCTCTCTCCTCAGCCCTCCATCCCCAGGGCTGCCCCGTCGTGGCTTAGCATAAAAGTTCTTCATAGATGTTGACTTCCGTGATGTAGTGGTTACCATGCAAGCCTCTAGTTCCCGAGGTCGCGGCTTCAAACCAGGCGGAGGGGATGGATTTTTTCGTGCGTAAAAACCCTTAGCATGGCTAAGTAAAGCCGGTGGTCCCGTGTCGTAGATTTACGGCACGTAAAAGAACTTCAAGCCTGATAAAGAGGCCTCTGAGCAAAATTACCCAACATAGGATGCTAAAGACCACAGCAGTTAAAGACCGTCCATAAATAAAAACTCAATTTAATTTTACTTCATAGACAGAGGTGCTAATTCCCCCTCCGCTCCTAGTCCTAGGCATTTCTTGAGATCCTTGCAATTTTATAGTTTCCTTATTAAAATATTTAACCTTAATAACTGCAAGAGTTTCACAGTCACATAGCAAATGAGATAATGTAATGATGACTTTACTTTACAAGACTGCTGAATATGATTGCTGAAATTCTTTCATCTGTGTCAAAAGTATTTTTATAGACAAAGATGTCACCAAAAACCCCGGAGAAATTTCAAAAACTACGTTCCAAAGGCCAGGTGTCACTTCTTATTTCTGAAATTGCCGAAGTGAACGTAAACTTATTTCCATAAGGACATTAATGAAGTGATTCGCACTGGCCAGAGGATAATAAGAACTGAATAAATAAAAGTTTTAAATATTTGAAGTGTAATCGCCACAATAGGGCAGGGCAAAAGTATTGCATGCTCCTGTGCAAAAGCATCTTAACACGATAGGAGTGTTTCAGGATAATGTAGATTGCATATTGTGCAAGAAAGAAACTGAAACAGCCCAGCACATTTTTAGAAGCAGAAGAACTCGAAACCATATCTGCTATGAGACTGTATTCCTTGGTAAAGGGTTCAGGGCTTATAAATTGGCTTTAAAAGGATACAGGTAGCACAATAAACCCAAGGTTCAAGTACGTCCGGAGCAATACGGAAATCTGTATTGTATGAGACAAGATAGGGGAAAAGTAACGAAACGATTGTTTGTGTTTACATAATTATTACAACTACAAAAGTAAAAGTGACAGAAAGCAACTAGTTATTCAGCGAAAGTTACAAAAGTAAGCTTCAACAAATACGTTCATTGCGTGCGCGTCAACTAATAGGAAATAATATATGTTACTTCTCGCTAGAACTTACTAATTACACTACATTAGGTAGAGATATACTACACCTCAGTATCCTTCTAATGAAGTTAAGACTTTGTGGGAAAGCCATTGCATCATAAAAAAATCTGATGTGTTACACTCACATGACTTTCTCTGCTCTTGTACAAACTATTTTTACAAACGCTTATTCTCCATATGCTTCAAGTTGATCGAGATGTTAATCTTATTGCAATTTTCTTGTAGATGTAAGGGAAGTTGGTAGGCTTTAAGCGATAGTCAAATATTTTAAGAGCTGGTTGCTATGTGGAGTATTCCATTCTCTTTGCATTACCAGGACATAAAAATATCTGATGTGTTACACTCACATGACTTTCTCTACTCTTGTACAAACTATTTTTACAAACGATTAACATGAAGCATATGGGGATATGCTTCATGTTAATCGAGCTATCGAGATGTCAATCTTATTGCTAATTTTCTCGTAGATGCAAGGGGAATATGGTAGGTTTTAAGCGATAGTCAAAATTTTAAACGCTGGTTGCTATGTGGCGCATTCCATTCTCTTTGCATGTCCAGGACATAACAAAAAATGAATAACGAATTTGAGAAAAAGTATACGTATTGGAAAATTTAAGGGAATAACAAGAAATATCTCGAAAACGGTTCACTGAACAAAGAAATGCATATGACATAAATTGTGTATTTTAACGCGATCTACATTTTTTGTGTAGTAAAATTTTGTCTATCTCTTATGGTTTACCAGTTATGCAAAAGTCGTTCACAATGAAGAATCCTTTTGGAGACATTCCCAGAAAACTCGAGATATACATTTTATTTGTCATGAAAATATCTTAAACATATGATATTTTAATCAAAATCGTTAGAGCCATTTTTGAGAAAATTAAATTTTCGAAAAATCTTCCATCTAAAGGGTAGTCTGGGGTGGGAGGATTTTTTTGAAAACCTTCGTGTCGCATCTCTGGAAGATACTGAACCTAAATACCAAGTTTGGTGTTTATCTGACTGTTCGTTTCTTAGTAATGCTGTTCACAGACACAGACACACACACGGACGTGTTTCCAAAAATGCTTTTTTTTATTCAGGGGGTCTCAAAACATGTATTTCCGGTGAAATTTCGGTATCGAATTTTTGGGTGGAATACAATACTTCCCCTACTTACTATACGTAGTAGAGAAAGTAAGAAATGAATAACGAATTTGAGAAAAAGTATAAGTATTGGTACTTCCCCTACTTACTTATACGTAGTGGAGAAAGTAAAAACACTGCTATGCTACCCGTAGATGTCTTTGTGTCAAGAAGCCTTTTTGGTCTCGGCAGAAAGTGTTAGTGTATTGTTGGCACATGCAGAAGAAACCAGATTAAATAACGTCCTAGATGGATTCGTTTAAACGGTCCACGGTGCAATTATTCCGTTTTTGCTCGCAGAAGAAGCAGTGAAGCCGGAGTTTAACATCATTGAAGGTAGGGTGTTGCACGACAACGTTCGCCTGCACGCTTTAAGGGTGTGATAAGATACACTTTTACCACTTGTCGTGCAACACTCATTCCCATACATATACAATTTAATTGCAGTTCCCAAGAATTCAAAGTTGCCGACTTTACATCAAACCTAATTACTGCCAACCATACAATAGAAACTACTAGTTTCAGGTCAGTCAGTAAATCAAATATTGTTCTGCAACAACACAAATTGATGAAATCTCTTCCCAGCGCTAAATATTGTATTGCATTTAATGGCAAATTGTGTTTTAAAGACAATTACACGCACGTGGAACACAATAGCCTGTACCCAACCAAGGATTGTTTGCTTTAAACTCAACAGTTGAGTCCTGCAAAATAATGCCTGTACTGCAACGTGACAGTTGTAATTAGTACCTACGGCCATATCTTTACCATATCATGCGTATATTTAAGGAGCAGTTGTTGCTATTGATATCAACTGAACAAACAGAATCTTACCAAAAGTTACCAGAGAACACTATAATGGGGGAAATATGTCACAACTGGCGTTTGATGTATTCCAATAGTTTGCTTCGCTATATCTTAGCACATCCTTACCACGTGCGGGGAACGTTGTCGTGTAACACTCAGTCCCAAACATACGTAAGAATATAATTTGTAGAAGCTGTATAAAAATAAATGATGAAACATCATATGAATGTAACACATCATATTTTATTTATAGCCAGTTGAAAGGTAGTTCTGATTCCAGAGAGTACATTGCGTTATCATGTATGTGTATGATGCAAGACGTTAGAACCGTCCCTGCTTCAGCGCTTTAAGTTTGAATAGAGGGCGACGAGCATTGAAAATGTTCCGGAAAACTAGATTTAATTATGCAGCAGCCCTTGCGATACACATTAGAGGAGCCGTTTTGGAACATCTAATAGATCGTGAAAATTAATGCAAGATGGTTATTATAATGATAAAGGGCTTGAATTTCTTTAACGTGTGTTAACTGAGCAGCAAGTATTTAGATTAATACAGAGTATGCATTTCTGTTAACAGTGGGTAACGAATGAGGGACGGTGGGAGAGAGAGACGAAGATGCAGCATCGTCATGCAACACTCGTAACGGAACGAAGAATCACGACCTGATCCGAAAAAACCCGAGTCAGCCAAGTAATATTGGACCAAGAGTACGTTGCTGTTGTGGTTATGCGTAAACAGTAAATACTCCTAGACAGAACTGTTATTTCGGAACGGCTATTTGGAAGCTAGTTCTTTTCGGAACTGTTACTAAAATAACCATTTTCTCATCTCTAAGCGGAGTCAAAACTTTTTGTAAAAAAAAAAGAGAAACTCCCAAAAAGTAAATAATTAGTGCCTTCTGTGAAATAAAACGTGCTCAAAGGTAACAGTATGAATGGAATGCAATAACTTTTTTCTATTCGCATCCCTACAAATAAGAATATCAAAAGACTCAGACTGTAATAATGGTGTAACATATAGGATTGGAGCTGCTGAGAGAATAGGAAAAGACATGGGAGAGAAAGAAGGAGCCTGCTTCAACAGGGAACGAGAAGAAAGTTCAGATGAGATGGACTTTACTGTCGTTGAAAGTGGACATTCGGTTTTGTACATTCCACGAGAAGAGGTCCCGACTGAGGAAGATACACTCTGCAAGTTTTGTGGCGAAAGATTCTCAATAGACCGCAGACGAGAACTGTGGATTCCAGCGCGCAATATGCGGGCTGTGGGCATAGGAGTGCACAGGTAATCAATTGCCTGTGACTTCTGCCGTTATAAATCAGCTTTCTTATTTGTTTTTCACTTGGATTGACTAAGTTATTTATGTATGTATAATATGTATTCTTAAAAGCTTCATTATCCCTGGCTCTATAGCCCTATGTGAGTCCTGGCCTTCCTCAGAAGCATTTTCAATAATCCCTATTTCTTGCCAACTTCTTCCAATTTCTTTTCCCCAGAGTTTTACAATCCTCTTGTGTTTCATCCTCCCATCCCAAACTCGGTTTTCCTCTTACTCTGAATCCATCACCTGGCCTTATGTGAACAATCTTATTGTCAGCGATTTACTCATTGTCATCACATGACCGGTCCAATTAGCCTGTTGATTTTGATATATTTCACCATGTCCAGCTCGTTGTATAAGTGTGTATCTCATGATTGTATTTCCGTCTCCATTCTCCCTTATTTTGTACTGCTCCAAAGATGTGGTTCTTTTCTCAAATATGCTTAATCTGCCTTTATCGGATTAAATAGGCGTCCATGTTGCTTCGCTATATCTTAGCACATCCTTACCACGTGCGGGGAACGTTGTCGTGTAACACTCAGTCCCAAACATATGTAAGAATATAATTTGTAGAAGCTGTATAAAAATAAATGATAGTGTATACAGAAACATCATATGAATGTAACACATCATATTTTATTTTTTTAGCATATGTTGCTAAGGGTATTATTACCAACAATTTACATAGTAGTAATGCTCAAAAACTTATGTTATACTTTAGGTATTACTTTTTTGTTCTGTTTTGACATAATAGTGTTTTTTCTGTAATCTTTATTTGTTTAATTGGAGGTCCAACTCTGGCAAATTTTTCCCTATAGTCTCTTCTATTGGATTTTGTGTAAAGCATTATTCTAAACATTTGACTGGTGTAAGGAACATTGGAACATGTAGTGCATTAGAAAACATACAGAAGAACAAATTTTAGTAACATGAAAATGAAAGTAAATTTAAATAAAGAAGTTATAATAACTGAAAAGCAAAATAGGGATCTGACTTTGGCCACCTTCCTCTAGTATTTAAAATCAGCAAAGCCTTCAATAAACAGCACGCGTGCTTGAAAGTTCACACAATATTAGTATTCCACAAGCTTTCTTTTGCTCCAATAACACAACTCTAAGCGGGATGACTGTTGTCGAGCCAAAATAGAACAGATAGGAGTGAAAGCTTAGGAATGGGGGGGGGGTTGTGACTCAGAACTGGTCGTGAATCATCAAACGAAATGTGTATGCTGTTACGATGCGGGGCAACTACACCTGACGTAATATTTAAAGACAAATGACACTCGCAGACAGCGGGAATCTCAGTTTAATCTTATCTTTTTGCTATGTTGTTCTCTAGCCGGAGTTTCAGATTGAGAGCATCTGCAGCTTGGGTTATATTTATTTGTAGCATTTACTGAAAAACCACAAATTTAATTAAGTGATGCTAATAAAAGAGATTAATATTAACAATTAAACACGCAGGTGTATTTAATCTGGTTATCTCATAGCTTCATTAATCCCGTCAATGCAACTGCAACCTGTTCAAAGAAAAAACCAAAAACTACAGTTTTGCATCATTTAAGCTCCTTGTTAACAAATGTGTTATTGATGACAAATTTTTTAAATTAACGATTAACAACGCATGAAGAAATAAATAAATTGAAAATTGAGGCATTAATAAATAAATTCAGAACACGTCGATTAATCACGAATTATTTCGATGGTATTTTGGGTATTATATGCACAAAGAAAAGAAAACTTCCTAATGTGTTACATTTACATGACTTTCTCTACCCACTGTTTATGGAAACTATTTTTACAAAGTTTTATTCTTCTATCTTCTAATTAGAAGCATTTGTAGAAATGGTTTTATTACACACTTCGTTGCAGGTATAGGTAGAATACCCATCTTCTTTATACCGTAATTATTGATGGGAAGATATAAATAACTAAATAAAGAAATGATAGTAATATAAAGAAATAGTTGCAACAAATAATTTCCGTATATTAAATCAATGTGCACTGTAATAAATCTTGGTTTAAAGATAAGTACGGAAAGAAAAAGGTAATTAGGAAGCCATGTAAGGAAGACATTAGTAACAGCCGACAAGCGAAAGCCTTAGTATAAAAGTTCCTGGAATGCAGTCAGGGTTTGGATTCAGTAAGTTTGCAAAGTCACGTGGACAAGAATTTTGTAAATTAGAAAGGTAATTCAATTCGAGATTCAGGGAGGTTCCACATAGAAACAGTGTCAGATAAGCTTATTTAAAAGAGTTTTAAGATGAGATGTCGGTAGGGATACAGATATGTGGGCTGAGCAAATTGACGTACATTGTAAATCAGAATCACTTATTTACTTAATTCTGTGATATCTAGGGCTGCGACATTGATGTCGCTACATGGAGGAAAGCGTATGATATAGGAAGGAAAGGGCTGACATTGACCTCGCGCGGCACGGTCTATACAAGAAAAATTACACATGTCTCGCGAACATTTGCTTTATTTCTGCAATATTATTTATGACACATCACCTGACTTACATAACTGAAATGTCTTTATTAAATCATTAGTGCCAAACGCTACGACACAATGTGCACATGGATAAGATTCTATGTCAGTTTATTGCAATGAATTACAACTTTGTATCCTGTAGTTTACATAACGGAATATCAGCAGAAATAAATGCCGCGCATAGTTCTTCATTAAACATTTGATTTGATGGAGGTGACGATTCCTGTAGCAGTTTATCCTCACATTTTGCAACACAACGCTTGTGTATTTCTGTGTTGACACGTCTTCGCACATTACTCGATCTACTATGCGCAGAAGAAATTGTGCTATTGCACAGTTTGTAATAAAGGTTTTCATTAACAATACAGAAAACATTTTCACTATACTCCAATATATAGTTTTGCAACTTTGTGGACTTTCGTACCCTTTCCTTTGGCATTTCGTCTACGTGAACACTGTGCGGCAATACACTTGACTCAACTGTACAGATAACCTTCTCGTTGTAAACAGTCGAATACAGGACGCCTTTAAACAAACGTAACG
This sequence comes from Deroplatys truncata, assembly GCA_030765065.1. Taxonomy (NCBI): domain Eukaryota; kingdom Metazoa; phylum Arthropoda; class Insecta; order Mantodea; family Mantidae; genus Deroplatys; species Deroplatys truncata. The sequence goes on from CM060985.1 coordinate 51,087,499, forward strand.
ACTCCGATGTCGCAGCCCTAGTGATGACACTTGTGAATGTATCATTTTAAATAGTGTAGCCTTATGACGCGCTTGAGTGGGTAAGATTTAGTGCTAGTGTGAGGGATTTTTACGAGTAACGCTTCGCTTAGTTAATTCGTAAAGTCAACAGTTGGCGTCTCTTCTCAAACTGAACGTTTTAGTCAACATTATTTCTCAGCTAACTAAACTGATGTTATCCTTTCAAAATACACTCACGCATACCCTGAGATAAAGAACGCATAGCTATACCATTAGAGCAGCTGGCGCGCGAGACAACGCAGAACGAGCTACGAGATGACATCATAAAACTCATCAACAGAATAGGTAACATTAATTGTTATAACAATTTGAAGCAGGGAGCGGCATCAACCTTATACCACCGTGAACGCCTTCACTCTTTACATGACGAGAAAGAAACGAAAAAAATGCGACTTAGCAGTTGAAAAAAAAGCATTTGTCAACTCAGATCAATTTTATATATATATATATATATATATATATATATATATAAATCTGATGTGTTGCACTTCTCATGACTTTCTCTACTCTTGTACAAACTATTTTCACGAACTATTTTTCTCCATCTACTTCATGTTATTCGAGATATCTATATGTTAATCTTAATGCTAATTTTCTTGTAGGTGCAAGGGGAGTATGGTAGGCTTTAAGCGATAGTCAAATCTTATGTGGAACATTCCATTCTCTTTGCATGTCTAGGACATAAAAAACTAATAACGAATGCCCATTTGAGAAAAATATAAGTATTGGAAAATTCAAACAAATAACAAAGAATATTTCCGAAATGGCTCACTGGAAAAAACAAATTGTATGACATAAATTGTGTGTTTTTACGAGATCTACATTTTTATGTAGTAAAATTTTATGTATCACCTAGGGTTTACCAATTATACGAAAGTCATTCAGAATTAAGAGGACTTTTCAGGATTCCCAGAAAATTCAAGATATTCATTTCATTTGCCATGAAAATATCTTGAACACATGATATTTTAATCAAAATGGTTAGAGCCATTTTTGAAAAATGTTCCATGCAAAGGGTAGTCTGTGGTGGGGGATTTTCTTGAAAATCTTCGTGTCTCATCCTTAGAAGATAGTAAACTGAAGTACCAAGTTTGTATTTATTCAACTTTTTGTTTTTGAGTTATGCTGTTCACAGACTGGCAGACACACACCAACACATGGACGTGTTTCCAAACATGTATTTCCGGTGAAATCTCGGTATCGAATTTTTGGGTGGAATGCAAGACTTCCGTCGTCCTCCGTGGTACCGTATTAGCCTCTAGTTCCCAAGGTTCGGGCGTAAAAATACTTAACATGGCTTCCTTCGGAAGGGAAGTAAAGCCGATGGTCCCGTGTCGTAGATTTAAGGCACGCAAAAGAACCTCAAGCCTGATAAAGAGGCCTCTGAGCAAAATTACCGGTCCTTCACGCCCAATATAGAATGGGACGTTAAGGACCATAGTAGTTAAAGAGCGTCCATAAATAAAACTCAATTTAATTTAACTTGCAAGACTTCCCCTACTTACTATACGTAATAGAGAAAGTAATAATATGGTTAATGACATAAAAATTGGACAAACTGTATCTTTTAACGAAATGTACATTTTTTTTTATAGTAAGCTTTGTCTCTCTCTTACGGTTTACAACTTATATGCAAGTCATTCAGATAGAAAGACTTCACAGATTATTCCCGGAATATTCAAGATCACACTTTAATTGTCTTGCAAATATATTGAGCATATGGTTTATTAGGCTTATTTTGGTTAATGAATGAACGTAGTATAATTCTGTTAGAGCCTAAACACGCGCGGGAGCCGAGGCCATTAAGGCACGGAGTCTTGAACGGGAGGTCTGCGATTCAGATCCCGCCAGGTCCATCCTCCCTGACTGAGGTTTTTCCAAGTTTTCCTCAGTCCTCATAACTGGCAAATGCCAGGTACCCTAAACTTAGGCGTAGAAGGTTTCCTTCACAAATTTCCTTTCCCAATCATCACCATCCACCGCCTGTGGTGACCTATCAGTAAGACCTGCCGTTATACACCACTAAAACAACCTAAACATTTCCTCAAATTTCTGAATAGCATAACTCAACTAAATATTAAGCAAAACGGCACATTTTATGGTAGAAAGTTTGCCCTACTTTCAGAAAGGTACATGCCCCAGGTTTGTGTTGACATATGACGTCACCCACTAGAGACCATTAAAGGTTTCTCCTTTAAGTACAACGAGGCAGCAAACACGTGGCTTGCTTCCTCATGCCAGGGTCAATGATAAATGACTCACCACTAAGGAGGAACAATCGCAACCACCATGCACTCTGTAAAAGTATCAAATACCTGCACTGTTACTTCATTTGGAATTGCTACCTGGATCACTGATGTGTCAGCCATAAAAACTTTAAAAGTGGGGGAGCAGGTAGTTGTGGAATATTTGCTTGTTCTTTTAGTATGTTGTGACTCATTAACTAAAACCTTCAAATGGAGAAGCTATGAAGCATCTTTTACTCTCCCCACATTTGGTGTGTTAAAACTCTACAATTTTAATCCAGCTCAGTGCTGCCTGTCTGCTTTGCTATTAAGTGCCAGAAGACGGCAATTAGCTCAATACTGAGGCTCGTAACTGGTGCTAGTACTGAAACAAATATGTATTACATTCACAGGAATTTTTCTACCCATATTCGTTTTATTTTTATATAACCTCTACACACTATTTTTAGGAAATCTTATTACTTTCTATACCACGTACATATAGGTAGGGGAAGTATTACATTCCATCCAAAAATTCGATAGCGAGATTTCACTGGATATATATGCTTTGAGTTCCCTGAATAAAAAAAAAACATTTTTTAGAAAAAAGTTTCATGTATGTGTGTGTGTGTGTGTGTCTGTCTGTCTTGAACACCATAACTCAAAAACCAAAAGTCGGATAAATACCAAACTTGGCATTTAAGTTTAACACCTTCCAAAGGCGACACGAAGATTTTTAAGAAAATTCTCCTACCACAAATTACCCTTTACATGGAAAAGTTTTCGAATTTTTTATTTTATAAAAAATTGCTCTAATAATTTTGATTAAAGTACCATATATTAAAGATATTTACATGAAAAATAAAATGTATATCTTGAATTTTCTGGAAATAGCCTGTGAAGTCCTCTTCAATCGAAACGAATTTTGCATAATCTTGTATAACTAGTAAATATTAAGCGATACACGAAAACGTACTACACAATGTAGATCTGTTTAAAACACACAATTTATTCTAAATAACTTTTTTGTTGCATCATTCTTTTCCGAAATATTTTTTGTTAGTAGTGTGAAGTTTCAAATTCTTTATACCTTTTTGTTCCTATTCATTTTTGCCCGTGGTATGCAAGGAACATGCAATTTCAAAGCCATCATAGCGATCTACTTTTGAAAGATTGAACTTTCGATTCATCCTACTGTTCCCTCTTCTACCTACAATGAAATGTGTAATAAAAGCAAATCTGCAAACTTTAACATGAACCGATAGAGGAATAAGCTTACGTAAGAATAATTTACAGAAGACTGGTTAGGGAGTCATGTGTATGTATAACATTGAGATTTTTTTGGGTAGGGGGATCGACCACACTTTAATACACCAATTTCATGTGACGTAACTGAACTGTTATACCGTCCATAACACTTCAGCGACTCTTACTCGGCGGCGCACGCAGCTTCCCTATCACCCATACCTTTTAACACCTTCAAAGCAGCAATCCACTGGGATCCATTTTCCAGATAAACAATTAAATATATGTATTTAAAATAAAATGTATTATGTTCATTGTAATTTTAATATTCTAATAAATTGAGTTCATTTCCTTTGCTTCAACGTGTGTTGCTTTCACATTACCTGCAAAAAGTCAATAAATACGGCGAGGATTCAACAGTGCTGCCATCTTCTGCACCACTCGCAAACATGCTCAAGGTCCTGCCATCAGTGCTGCTATCCGATCAGCATTTAATTACACACAATTAACAACGTAAGATCGTTTTGTAAAAAGTTCAAAATTTTGAAATTATAACACGGTGGACCAAAAAGCAGTCGTATTGAACTTGACTATAATGGTAATTAAGTCGCTCGCAACGTTTTATAGATATACTCGCGTCTTAATTGCCATTATAGTCTTGTTTTTAAAAATATACTTACTAGTGCAACCCTTGTGCATAAGCTGTTTAAACTCTGACAGTAATAATGTGCCTTAGTGCCCTTGTTCCATTTCTAGTGCTCATGTGGGATTCTATAAAAGCTTTCTACCCAAGTTTAGAGGTTGGTAACACCAAATACGTCAGAAAATCGCACGCTACTGAGATAAATAAGTAAAAGACGGAAGGAAAAGGATAATTTTGCAGAAGATCGTGACGCTACTATCTACCATGCAAATCCAATTACTTGAGATACAGACTGACTCATGACTCAGACAAACACAGACACCGCCGCCGCTGTGGCGCCCCCTGGGACAGAGGAAGAGGCGGCAGCTCAATTTAAAATCCCCCAAAAATAGGTTTCCTAGTTCTCATAACGACTTCAATCGCTAAAGTCGCTTCCTCTTTCTTTTCTTGAACTTATCGGTTCACTTTGGTTTTTGTATTCATGTTCCTTCCTGGTATTTTCTATCCTTTTTGTTTCTCATTTTTAGGTTTTTGAGAAGAAATGTTGCTAATAATGAAACATTGTTTATATTTCCAAATTTGATTAGATTTTGAGGACAAAAAGAAAGGTGTGTGAAATTGTGGAAAAAAAGAGATATTCCTGGTTCCAGGAAGATATTGATTGATCAATGAATTACAGGAACCAAATAGATCCATGTTGTTACGAAGATGACAACTATAATGGTGGTAGTGGTGAAGAAGAACCTGTTATCTAATTTGTTCATCTTCTCTTTATATTTTATTTTCTGCTTTTCCACTTCATCGGTGTAATTTTTTCTTAAATTTTATTGTAGAATCGATTCTTTTTACGTTCTCAACTACGTATAGTAAGTAGGGGAAGTATTGTATTCGACCCAAAAATTCGATACCGAGATTTCACCGGAAATACATGTTTTGAGAACCGCTGAATCCAAAAAAAGCATTTTTGGAAACATGTCCGTGTGTGTGTCTGTGTCTGTGAACAGCATAACACAGAAACGAACAGTCGGATAAACACCAAACTTGGTATTTAGGTTCAGTATCTTCCAGAGATGCGACACGAAGGTTTTAAAGAAATTTCACCCACCCCAGATTAACCTTTACATGGAACATTTTTCGAAAATTTTAATTTTCTCAAAAATGGCTCTAACGATTTTGATTAAAATCTCATATATTTAAGATAATTTCATGAGAAATAAAATGTATATCTTGAATTTTCTGGGAATGTCTCCAAAAGTATTCTTCATTGTGAACGACTTTTGTATAATTCGTAAACCATAAGAGATAGACAAAATTTTACTACACAAAAGATGTAGATCGCGTTAAAATACACAATTTATGTCATATACATTTTTTTTGAGTGATCCATTTTCGAGATATTGCTTGTTATTCCCTTAAATTTTCCAATACTTATACTTTTTCTCAAATGGGAATTCGTTATTCATTTTTTTGTCCTGGTAATGCAAAGAGAGCCACATAGCAACCAGCGCTTAAAATATTTGACTATCGCTTATAACCTACCATATTCCCCTTGTATCTAAAAGAAAATTAGCAATAAGATTGACATCTCGATATCTCGATTAACATGAAGCATATGGAGAATAAGCATTTGTAAAAATAGTTTGTACAAGAGTAGAGAAAGTCATGTGAGTATAAAACATCAGATTTTTTTGCGTTCTTCTTTGTTGTATTTCCTCTTGATGCTCAAGCTTTTGTTTTCCTTATTTTCTTCCATCTTCTCTCGATCTGGTACTTCTGTATTGTCTGACTCTCAAGTTGACTATTTAAAGTCAACATTTATATTTTTAGTTTCTCTACCATTTACCTATGTAGGAGAGGTATTGAATTCCGCCCAAAAAATTCTATATCAAGATTTCACCAGGAATACTTGCTTGAAAACAAGACTATGATACATTACATTTCTAAGTAATTCATGCTTCATTTACAAATCATATGATAAGTTTGTAACACATATGTGTTTGGAACACAAAACTGAACTTTGGTTCCAAAATTTTGAAAACCGCAGTAGATGATTAGAAAAGCAGATATTTTACTCTGTCTACTGCTTGCTTACCTATAGTAAGTAGAGTAATTATTGCATTTCACCAAAAATTCGTCACCGGGATATCACCGGAAATACACGTTTTGAGGTTCTCTGAATACAAAAAAGAAACGTTTTTAGAAAAGGTCCGTGCGTATGTGTAGGTGTCCGTCTGTCTGTGTCGGCATAATTAAAAAACGAAAAGCGAATTAAACATCAAACTCAGTATTTAAGTTCAGCATCTTCCACAAATGCGACAAATATTTTCGCGAAAATTGCCCACCCTTAACTACCCTTTACATGAAAAAAATGTTCGTAATTTTTTATTTTCTCACAAATGGCTCTAGCGGTTTTTATTAAAATACAATACGTTTATTTGCATGATAAATTATACGTATAGGCATCTTGAATTTTCTAAGAATAGCTTGTGAAGTCCTCTTCATTCTGAATGAGTTTTCCATTAATTGGTAAACCGAAGGAGAGAAACAAAATTTTACTACATACAAAATGTAGATCTCGTTAAAGCACACATGTTAAGTGAATCATTTGTTTGTTTGTTTGTTTGCAGAGTTAGCCATTTTCAAGACATTCCTTGCTATTGCTTTGAACAATACTTATGCTTTTCTCAAATGAGAAGTGTTTTTGGTTTCTTTTTCCTTTTTTTTTCTCATGGTCATACAATAGCATAGAATTTCAAAGCTATCACATAGTGGCGCGCCCTTTAAAAATCTGACTGTCGCCATACCTACTGTACCCTAAAATGAAATGTGTAAATGTAAATTGAAGGTTTATTTGGATGAACCAGAATAATAAGTTTTTGTAAGAATAGTTTGTAGAAGAGTGGGCAGAGAAAGGCATGTGAATGGAACACATTAGATTGTTTTCGTTTCTGCTCAGAAACTACTCAGGGGAAAGATTTGAAATTTTGGAAGTTTATGACAGAATATATCCGGAAAAAAAATTTAAAAGAAATACAGAAAATTCCAAATTTCACAAGTTAGTTATCTTAATTTGAAATCATTTCTAGACAAAAACGTGTCATCAAACGGGATGGGCAGGCGGTAATGTCTGTGGCTCGTATTGGCACGCTTTCGGGAAGTGCTGGGTGCAAATCCCTTGAGCCAACCAATCTAACAGGGATTGTTTCATAGTTTCCTTTATTCACCAAGGTAAATACCAGTTTGGATATTTAAAACCACAATCCAAAGTTCCACCTTCAGTCTAAAATGAAAATAGATGGTAATAGCGAATGCTCTGCCATCTATACACAGATAATGAAAACAGATAGACTGGACGGCACCCTAATTCCATCTGCCCAGCACGCGTAGAAGCAGAGATACAGTTGCCTGGCACTAAGGTCTCTCTGGACACGTGTCGAAGCTGCTATCTATCCATCACTAATGATGACTAATGTTGTACAGATGCCTAGCACTAAGACCTCTGTGGTTACGTGTCGAAGTTGCTATCTGCCCCTCACGTATACAAGCAGAGGCACCGTTGCCTAGCAATAAGTATCTGTGGACACCTGTTGAAGCTGTCATCTGTCCGTCACGTATAGAAGCAGAGGTATAGTTGCCTAGCACTAAAGCCTCTGTGGACACGTGACGAAGCAAGATGGTATGTTACAGGGATGAGACCTAGAAGATTAACTGTCCGCCACACATTCATCCACGATATCTCCTAACAGATCCGTCGCGATATGACCACGTAGTAAAAGCGACGTAAAGTGTCATAAATAACGTAAGGTAGGTAGAAGAATGGATTACGTTTTAATGATTGCTATAATTTATAACGTATGCTTGCAAATATGTAACATTTTCTTTCTTTCTTTCTTTTACGAGTGTATTTTGGGGTTACCAGTACGAGGATGAACAATAACTCTTCTTTGAGGAATAACTTATTCTCATGAGTAATAAAGCATGACGGACCTTTTTGCATTGTTTTGGTTTTCTTTGCTATAACTGAATTACATACACAAAAGGTTTGCATACATGAGAAAGCACATTTTCCGTGTTGACCTTTTGCAATAGGAAACTGTTCAATAACCATATTTTCCAGGGAAAACCACATCCTTGGTGATAAACTTTCATGGTCAAGCTTTCATTACTGGAAGTCATATTGCGACGCAATTTGTGGAAATCATTTCAGACTAATGTTATTTGTATTCAAACTATTAGTTTCGGAGCGAAAGCATAACAAGGAAAAGCATGCTCTAAAATTGGTATTTAGTAAGATTCCTAAGTTCTTGGATACCGTTTCTTTAGTTTTTACTTTCTCTATCACTTACCGTTAGATGAGGAAGTATTGCATTCTATCAAAAAAAATTCAATGCCAAGATTTACCGGAAATATACATTTTGAGACTTCCTGAACAATTTTTTTCTTTTGAAAAAGATCTGTCTGTTGTCTGTGAACAGCAAAACTCAAAAACGAAATGTCGTTTGAATACCAAACTTGTTATTTAAATTCAGCAGTTCTAAGGATGCGACACGATGATTTTCAAGAAAATTCTCCACCCCAAACTACCCTTTACATACAAAACTCATGTGAATGCAAACATCAGACTTTTCTCCCCCAGAATAACATAGACTAAATTAGGCATTTCAATCATTTCGATATGGTCCAATAGTTGAGTCCGTAGAGTCACATTACTTTTCCTACTCCCTCTTTCACAAATTATTCGAACAAAAGTCCATTCTTATATCTACATGTTAATCGACATAAACATTTGTAGAAATGATTTTATTACATCTTTTCTTGTACGTACATACAATGGGGATATGCGAAATCAGTAGTCTTAAGCGATAATCCAATCTTTTAAGAGCTTTGAAATTTCATTCACTTTGCATGACCAGGAGAAAAAACAAATAACTACTTCCACTTTTGAGAAAAGTATAAGTATTTGAAAATTCAAAACCAAGAAATATCACGGAAACAGTTAACTCAAAAAAAAAGTATCTGACATATATTCTATGTTTTAACGAGATCTATATTTTCTTCTTGTATTAACACTTGTCAATCCCTTGTGATTTACCAGATTTGCAAAAGTGGTTCAGAATGAAGACGATTGCAAAGGCTATTTTGAAAATTTAAAATACATGTGCATTTTTTTCCATGAAAACCTCTTTAACATATGATATTTTAATCAAAATCATTATAGTCGTTTTTAAGAAAATGTACATTTTCGAACAATTTTCCGTATAAAGGGTAGTTTGAGGTGTGGGGATTTCCTGAAATTATTCGTGTCGTAGTCTTGGAGGTCGCTGAACTTATATACCAAGTTTGGTATGAACCGATTTTTTGTTTTTAAGTTATGTTGTTCACAGACAGACGCAAACACACACGTAGTACGGACAGAGAGCTTCAAAACGTGTATTTCCGGTGAAATCTCGGATTCGAATTTTTCGGTGGAACAAAATACTTCCTCTGCTTACTATAGGTAAGTAATTACCGAGCGGAATTACTGAAGCGTAACGTCTGTGCCCTGCATTCGGAAGGTCCCGAGTTCGATCCCCGGCGACCGTTCACTCTGAACCATGGGTTTTTTCGGGGTTTTCCCGGGACGTCAAGCGAATGCTGGAGGGGGTTTTAGCCCCCGAAATTCCTGTACCTCCATCTCGTTCCATTCATCATTCATTTCATCCTTCATCCCGCTGGTCTCTTTCAGGGTCGGAAGTGTCGGCAATGGTGTTTCTGTACAACGTGGCAAGGGAAAAGGATTCTCTCTGTCAACTCTCCTTGTCCCTCGGCTTTCGGTGGCTGGCTGAAGGGGTATCCGAAACCCCTTGAGGGGCGTTGGAGGTCAGGGTTCCCGGTCTGCTGTCCGTCTGCCGCGGTATCTACTTCCGGAAACTTAGGTACCCTATCATTGCTGTACCGTCGCACCTGGATGCGGCCGTCTATTGTCTCCTCTCGCCTCATCCTTCCTTCCGGGGACACCCCCTCGTGGAACGCAGGTACAATATCCCTTCTGCATCGGTGCCGAGTCCACTCCGTTAAGGAAGATAAGATAGGTAAGTAATAACGAAAGTAAAAAGCAATATGGTAATCAACTCTAATAATGAAAGGATTCACATAATTTCTGTAGTATGATAACATACTCGTTGGTCGTTAATTTTCTTGAAACCGTGACCTTTGCTTCAATTTATGGTGTAGATTTTGCTGTCGGCTGCTACAGTGGTAGAGCTATGAGGTCTTTCTCTCAGGGTGTGCGTGGGCGTAGTGAAAGAATAACACCCGTTTAAATTGACTGAGAAATTTAATGTGAGCTAATATTTGAGCTATTGAAGCGAGTTGCCGACCGTTTAAGATAAAGAATGACACTGATTGCCAATCGTAGCATCGAAACTGTAACAATTTATTTATTATACCTGCTTAACTTCTGCAGAAACTATAAGAAACTAGAAATGTAACTTGCCGTGAAGCGCTAAAATGCTTACCGGCAAAACGCCTCGTAACAGCTGCTAAATCTTATTCACACAAGTGCGTCACCGGGTGCTTAAAATAACACTAGAGTCATCACAAGTATCCAGAGTGACGAATGTATGCACGACTGTGTACACGAACGAATGTCTCTGATTAGACTACACGCCTATTTCTTAACTTAAGCTCCACCTACTTTAGAACTACCCCACCAACGTACCTTCTTGTGCTGGCCAATGCTTAAAACTCCTACTTGTGCGTCTGTTACCTTTTTACTATGGGGCATCACCCTGATTCTGAGTACTGCCTTCCTTTTCTCTTTTGCAGAATTCTGGTATACGGGACTGTTCAAACGTGCTGAGCTTATAACCTAAATAAATTTCTGGAAATTTTATACTAACGCGTTCGTTACTTCGGCTGTCGCTAATGACTTTGCTTAATATGACTCGCTAATGACCTTTTCCTTGGACAAATCTTTTCAATTCAAGCTTATTCCATTATACCTTGATTTAATATACGGAAAGTATTTATTGCAATAATTTCTCCATCTTACTATTATTTCGTTATTTAATTATTTATACCTTCCTGACAACAATTACGGTCCCAGGTGAAGCATTTCAAATGGAAAGTTGTTAATAGATTTTCTTATTACTATTGGATAACATCTGTTCAACTAACTGCCACCAGATATAAAAACAAAATTAAAGACGTATTTAAGAGACGAAGGATCACATTTTAGAATAATGTATAGGCCATAGCTGAATGTGTATGTAATTAGAAATAATACGTTTTTCTATATAATTAGTTTAAGGGAAAATTAAAAGCCCTATCCCGCCAATATTAAATCCGCTAATCCATGACGCATTTTCTTGGAAACTACTTAAAATATCAGACTGATACTTTCGTAGGATGTAGATGCATACCTTCTTAGTTCACTGATCTACTTTTATTCAACAAGTTTGTTTATTAAATAAGTTAGGGGTTTATTTTTAATTATAACATCTTTTGATTAAACTTCATGAGCTATTATTTTTTAAATAAATAAATATGTCATTAACACTAAAATAGATCCACAAAATCACTTAGAGGTTGCTTTTACCATCCTAAAATCATTTTTATATCTATAATATTTTATGAGAAAACGCGTCATTTACACCAGAAAAGCAATAGTTTGCATACATTTGAAAACAAAGAAACCACATAGTTTAGCACACAGAAGCTGTTATATTTAACAGTAGTAGCAATTTGCAGAGCAAAACTTCCCCTAAAAGATGAATTAAAGTTTACCTCTCTACTTATAATTTGTTTCCCGTAGAGTGGTGCGGAATTCATAGTACAAAATTCACAAGCAGCACAATTTTTAAGAATATATTTAGAATATAAGTAGTTATCCAGAATTATAAATATATATAAAATTGCATAGAGAATTATAATTTATAAAACTGCACACAAAACTTGAATTGCAATTTTTTGTCAATGTTTGCTATATATATAGATATATATATATATATATATATATATATATATATATATATATATAAACATTAAAGACAATATTTATATTTTATAGTTATTTATTATTTCTGTACTTATCAGATAAGTTTGTTTTTTCTTCTTAATAACTACCTATTACACTTGTGCGAATCCCTCACGCCATCCAGTTTGGGAACCACAGAAAGGCAATGAAGGACCACCGCCTCCATATATCTTATAATAAGAGTTGGGTCATCAAAGAAGTAGATTTGGCGATACACTTATCCTTGCGAAACAAAAATAAACTTCTCCCTGCTGGTAATGAACCCAAACAGGCCCACGCTGCCCCATGGGGAGTTTGCGTTGGGTGGTGAACTTTTAAAAATAATGTAGCCCTCCTTTTAGGAAACACGATATTGTTCCCACTTTAGAATGAAGAGGCGGTTGGAAACAAAATTGTATTGGTCTAATTTAAGCTACAAACACAGGTTCTAGACAATGTGCAAGGTCAGTTTCTTTCTAAAGTGAGCGAATTTATACAGCATCGTCAACTCCAAGGAATAGGCTTTTTAATTGTGTTTTATATTTATAATTAGGGTTGTTGCATAAGTCATGCCAATTCATACATTTTCTCTATCAAATGTCCACAATAGGAAAAGTATTGTATTCCATCTAAAAATTAGATATCGACGTAAACACACGTTTAAAAGTTTAGACAAACGGTTTTAATTAGAATATCATATATTCAAAATATTTTTGTTAAACATAAAATTCATATATTAAATTTCTCGGAATACTCTGTGAAATAATGTTCATTGTGAATAAATTTTGTATAACTTTTGTATAACTGGCAAACCATACTGCATGAAAAATGTAGATCTCTTAAAACACACCATTCGTGTCAAATTTTGTGGCATTAAGCATTTCTGAAAAATGCATTATTATTGTTTTGAATTTTCCAAAACTTTAGACTTCTCTTGCACTGATCTCGTCATTTATTTGTTTCTTGTGATGTAATAGAAAGAGTGGTATTTCAAAACCAGCATATAGAGATTGTTTTTCTTTTTTTAATATTTGATTATCGCTCCAGCCCCCTATATCCCTCTTGTACCTACAACGAAATGTGTAATGAAGCTTTTTCCGCAAACGCTAATCTCGATTAACATGAAGTAGATAGAAAAATAACATTTTGCGAAAATGCTTTCTAGAAGATATGTAAAAATTAATGAAAGTGAGTAGAGAAAGTCATGTGAATGTAATTCATCCAATTTCTTTTATGTCCACTTCAAGGTGAAACAATAATCAAATATTTAAAAAGCTAATCGACTTAAGCTGTCTTTGTATGTCCACGAGAAACAAATGAATGACGACTTACTACTTTAGAAAAGGAAAAGTATTTCAAAACTTAAAAGACTAACCGCGAATGTCTTGGAAATGGTTAACGCCACAACTTGTTTTATTTCACTGTGGATCCACATTTGTTGTTTAGCTGCCTGGGGTTCTAATCTTCCTGAAGCTGGCAACCAAAGAATTTAACGAAACTTCAGACACTTGTATTTTTATGAATGGACCATGGCCTTCAACCTGGAAGTGTTTAATATTGTATGGGATGCGCAATAATTTTGTAGTATATATCTGCATCAAAACTTCTGTTTAAATAATTATTCATCTCTCCCAATTCTTTGGAAATCAAATATGGTACCCTTTTTGTAAATGTAGTTCGTAAAGAATTGCATAAAATAAGTAATACTTACTCTTTTGTCAAACCGTAGGACTTGGTCCGAGCTAAAACAGACTTTTAACGTGCACATAGGCGACCCAGGAAGAGCCTAAGAGGGCCTATATCCCCCTCTTAATTATATTTCTTTGGTAAAATCAAAACTTATTTCTATTTTATTTACTTAAACCAAATGAACATCTATTCGTTCACAGTCAATTAATGAACTTATCATTGCGGTGAGCAATGTCTCAAAAGTTGTTACGAGGGCAGTCCCAGAATTCCCCGGCCTGACGTATATGTAGCGGTTGTTTCAAACAAATGACCATGATAGAAAGTAGCAATCCTATAAAGCTTAAGTTTGAAATTTGACGATGCTGTGTTGTTTAGTAATTGTTTGGCAACCATCAATAGTGAATTCTCTTGCGAATTTGTAAACATGGATAAAACTGGGAATCGTTATGTGATACAATACTTTCGTTTGAAAGGTCTTAGTCCAGCTAATATTAAAGCTGAGCTAGATTCTACTCTGGGGGAGTCTGCTCCTTCGTTTACAACAGTAAAATATTGGGTGGCAGAGTTTAAGCGAGGTTGTAGTAGCTGCCAAGACGAACATCGCAATGGTCGACCAAATGAGGTGATCACGCCAGTAATTGTGAGGAAAATCCACAAAATGCTATTGGATGACCGTCGACTGAGTGCGCGAGCCAGCAGACATCGTAGGCATTTTAAAAAGTTCTGTACATCGCATACTGGCTGAAAATTTAGACACGAGGAAGTTATGCGCAAGATGAAGGGCGCGTTTACTCACAATGGAACAAAAGCAACATCGTTAAGATGTTTCAGTCGAGTGTTTGGGGATATTTCGCTGCAATAAAGCCGAGTTTTTTCGTCAATTCATAACCACGGGTGAAACATGGGTCCATCACTTCAAACCTGAGACGAAGGAACAGTCAAAACAGCGGACTGAAAGGGGAGAATCGGCTCCAAATAAGGTGAGACAGTTCCATTTGCAGGCAAGGTCATAGCGTCAGGTTTTTGGAATGTATGCGGAATAACTTTCATTGATTATCTTCAAAAAACAATAGCAATCAATGGAGATATTATGCAAACTTATTGTAGAATTTGAATGATGAAATCAAACAAAAACGGCTGCATTTAGCGAAAAAGAAAGTTCTGTTTCATCAAGACAATGCTCCAGTTCACGCATCCATTATCGCAATGACCAAAATCAATGAGTTAAAGTTCGAAGTGCTTCCTCATGCACCCTATTCGCCAGACTTAGCCCCCTCTGATTATTTTCTGTTTTCAAAGTTGAAGAAATGGCTTGGCGGTAAAAGATTTGCCAACAATGAAGAGCTGGAGTCTGCAGTTTGCAGAACTGCATGATTCTCAGTATAAACAGGGCATCGAAGCTATTGAACACTGCTGGGAAAAGTGTATCCAGCTGGAGGAGACTGTATTGAGAAATAAAGATGTTTTTCCCCCAAAATTTTGTGCTTTCTTTGTTAGGTCGGGTACTTCTGGGACAGCTCTCGTACACTAACTGGAAAATAACAGATAGCCAAACAAATACTCTTTACATTCACTATTAAATATCTTCTGAATAAGAATTAAGCCCTCAAACAATGAGGATTAATACCGTACAGTAAAAATGAGTAGTAAAACTACTTAAATATTACATTTAATAGGCATCCTATTTAATAAATAATTTTGATAGTTTTGTAACTTTAAAAACCTAAATTAATTTTTGCTTCCAAAGAATAATTCGTGGATACTTACACGACGTTTGAAAATTTAGAAATGAAAATCCTCTATCACTGACCGAACGAGGTGGCGCCGCGATAGCCGACTCGAATTTGAGAGGTCCCGGGTTCCATCCCCGGCGACCCCCCACTCTGACCCATTGATTTCTCGCGCTTTCCCCGGATCGGCAGGCGTATGCTGGAGTGCTTCCTATTCTACCACGACTTTCCTGCCCCTCACTTCCTGTAGCCATCATCTCCTTCATTGTAATCTGTTTTAGGGATGTAAAACCAGGCGACGGTGTTCGGCAGGCTGCGGCTGGGCGGTTTTGCAGAGTTTTCTTCCCTGGCGTCGTTGCGAGACTGCTTAGTTAGGACCCACCTCCGAGTGGTCCAACCAGGGAGAGGCCGCCGGGAGTTAGGAGGCTTGTGTGTGGGCCCGGCGGCATCAGATACGTTCGAACTGGAAGCGTTAGAGACCCCGTCCATATTTGGCCCGTTGTCATCCCTTCGGGTCTCTCCCCTCAATCCTCTCCCCCAGACGTCACATTAGAAGCAAAAGGAGTCGGCTTACTTGCTGTGCTCTGTCCTAGTTGCCGGGTCTCCTCGACCCGTCCATACCTTTACCTCTATTACTGACAGAATTTTTGCCATTGGTAATTTCAAAATATGTTAGCCCCTTCCTAAAGAAACCTTGTATCCGCCTCTGTATGTGCATGCCCCAGTTATCGTAATCCATAATTCGTTTGGATCAGAGTGCGGTTTATCAGAAAAACATATTCATTAAAACTTGGTACCTCGGTAAGCATACTGTAACAAAATTTCCCATTCTGCAGCGAAATTCCATCGCTATAAACTGATGATTCCATTTAAAAAATACAAATAAATAACAGAAAGTTTTCTTATTTATGTACATTACCTTATGAAATGCGTGAAGGCCATTTCCCTGCAGCTGGCATCTTCAAACACAATCAACAGAAACGCGATCACTTATTGTTGTAACTGAATAATTCACACCCTCCCCCACTTATTGATAGACACGTCCATTCTACGTTAGCTGTGTGTCTTTGGTTTCACACACCTGCAACAATGGAAAACAAGCTGTTGCTGAAATGGAAGGAAGTTTTTAAGAATAGCAAATCTGCATGTGTGTTGTGTTAAACATCAGTTGCGTAATTATTTACATGAAACTTTAAGTTACCATTATACACTTTTTTCTTAATTTCATTTATTTTGGGTACAGCATAGTCATGTCACGACCTTTTAACTTTACATTATATTAAGTTACACATTTGCACTTTACAATAATTCAAAAAGCATATATTTTCTTATAAACATCGAAGTCTCTTTCACTGTTTGGACCCCTCAGGGGCTTACTTCGGTAAGTACGGGATTGGCGTTCCCGAGGTCCCGAGCCATCGGTCTTCCAGGTTTTGCGGGTTGGGTTAGGGTCAACGGTCACACCCGTAAAACTGCAACGTTCTTTATCCTTTGTGGGGGGACAGCCGTTTTTAGAAAAGTTTGACAGTCGCTGATTTGAAGGGTAAATTAGAACTTCTGATTGCAGATACTCTGGCAACAATGAAGCTAGAGTGTACAGCAAAGAGAACAAACAACCTTGGTGTCAAGCTAGATGATATCAATGAACTATTCGGTGGAGAACGATGTGCTACTGCCTGTCCTTGATAAGTTTGTTTTACGTATTGAAATGGAAGAGTTTTCGAAAGTAGAGAAGTTTGAATTGTCATTGGAAGAATATGCCAAACGAGAAGATATACTTAGAGCATATCTTGCTTGTAATCGCCTGGGAAGATACAATGTAGACAAAACGTAAACATGAAAAACAGAGTGAGACAGTGATGAAAAAAGCCACAATAAGAGAGAGAAGCAAATGAGGCTGCAGTTGAGGCAGCAAAACTTGGTGTTTGTGATGTAGTGATGGTATCCGACCATAGGGTATCCGACCATCCAGCCAGGAGAGCTACAGGTTGTGTAGAATCCATCGCGGCTAGTGGGTGGTGTCCAGTATGGTGAGCCTCCGGGAAAGACTGATGGGAGTGTTGATGACAATAAATCCTTGGACTGCTGAAGTATTGTGGACTTGTCACACCTCTGCATGTTGACTTTGGAGATTTTCCGGAAGAGGTTTCTGAGCCGGATGGAATTTAATAACACAATGTTTTCACTCATTATAGTCTGATTGTTCTGAGTTTTTTAAAAAAAAAAATTGCTACCACTGTGTACTGAATTAGAATGCATAATTAATTTTGTATGTTTCATTTTTGTTCCTTTGCTGAAGCTAATGGTGTTCAAAGTTTGTATTGTTTGTGTACCAGGATGTGAATAAATATGTAGCCAGAATGTGGCGCTGATTACTACTCATTGTTTGGTGGTTTGGTTATTTAAAGCACTTGATAGAACACTGAAGCCAGCCTGTAGTCTATATGTGGACACTGCAGCAGGACGTGTTGGACAGTAACCGTTGCATTGCAGGTTTCACATTTTGGTGACGGTTGTTTATTACGGATGAATGAGTGTGTCAGTTTGCAGTGACCAATTCAGAGGCGGGTATTTACTATTGTTCTTGACGTTCAATTGTTCGAAGAGGCTCAAAGAAATTGGTGAATCCAGCGCGGGTATCTAGCAATTTGCTGAGGGTTGTTGGCCATATCTTCTTCCATGTTTCAATAAGTGATCGTTTGGTGTAACTAATGGTGTGTTGCAGTTATTCCGTGGTCACTGATAGAGTCTCGCGTCCTTGCAGCTTTATCACTCCCTTCAATACCTGAATGTCAGAGTACCCAAATGAGGTTACTTGTTTCCCAGAGAGCTGAATATGTCGTCCTCCGTGGTGTAGTGATTACCATGCTAGCCTCTAGTTCCCAACGTCGCGGTTTCAAACCCGAGAGGCCATGGATATTTTGGGCGTAAAAATCTATAGCATGGCTTCCTTCGGAAGTGAAGTAAAGCCGATGGTTCCGTGTCGTGGATTTACGGCACGTTAAAGAACCTCAAGCCTGATAAAGAGGCCTCTGAGGAAAATTACCGACCTTTCACGCCCAGTATAGAATGGGACGCTAAGGACCACAGCACTTAAAGAGCGTCCATAAATTAAAAAAGAGAGAGAGAGAGACAGAGAGCGATGGAGGGAGAGACAGCTGAATGGTAGAATATAAGCAAAGTATATCATTATTAAAGCCTGCTTAGAACTTAGATTCTGGGTAGCAAGAATGGTACTTAGTGAATCAGTGTATATTACAAATTTGTTTGATTGGCGATTGAATTAAATTTGTACTGCAGTGTTTCCTTAACTGCAAAAGCTTCACAGGAGAAAATGGAAAAGCATTGTGGAATGTGTAGAGCAGGTGTGAGTAGGATATATCACTGCACAGCCGACGCCCTTCAAGTATTGCTGAGCCATCCGTGAAGATTCCTGTAGCATCCCTGTAATGGTCTCATGGGGCGTTGTATATTTGTTTGCGGATGAAATTAGATGTTTGAGGTTTTGTGTTATAGTAAAGTTGAATGTCCATTGCTGGGCCAGAAGGTGCTAGGGAGATACGCTCACTTCGAGATAACAAGGATGGATTTTAGGCACTTTAGAATCTATTTCATTGCAGTACTCCTTAATATTGGTGTGGAAAGGGCGTTTGCGGCGCCGTTTAGGTAATCTCAATGAAGAGCTAGTTGGAAAGAGGTAGCGATATACTGCATGTGATGGATTTGAAGGAATCTTTGATGGCAAAGGAGGGACTTTCCATACAAAAACTTAAAATATTAGAAATGTTGTTCCGCAATGTGCATTATCCGCTCTACCCTGAAATATTTGAGAAGTACAAGCTTTACAAACTTTGGTAATCTTGCCGTCGCGTCGATTTGTGTGTTGCGTTTTAATCATCCAAAAAATATGTGTCAAATCTCAGGGTCAACGCCACCTGTTACAAAACACCCACAGGTGATTCACGCTGGAGAGGGCACTGACTGAGTCATTGTCTGTAGGAAACACATACATACGGAAATAGCATGCCACTTACCAGGACGTAAACTTTGTCCAGAGTTTCATTTTTTTAAAGGTTTGTATTTCATTGACATACATTTTAACCTTCACTATTGCTTAGGTGCCTGGACTGAAGTTAATTAAAAGTCCATGAACAGATTTCGCCAGAAATACATGTTGAGAGGTACTTCGAATCCAAAAAGCACTCTTAGCAAAACGTACGTGTTTGTTTGTAAGTGTGGCTACGCTTGTGTCTGTGTGTTTTTTGTTGTTGTTATTTTATTATTTACAACATGATCCATTCATTGTAATACTACATGTTTGTGTCCTTTTTTTTTTACAATATGAACATTTTATAATATATTCCCATTGCTTGGAAACAACTAAATTTACGTATTTATAGGTCTGCTACATTAACTTCTCATTGAGAATAAAGCTTTATATAATACACACATACACATGTATATATAGTTATTTTAAATACATTTATATATGTAAGAAGTTCACTATATCTAAGGTGTCTTTTATACAATATATATGTATATACATATATATATATATCTTTACTACAAATAGATTAGAATTTACAGAAATTTTCTACTTCAGTTTTTCACAGTGAATGGTATGTACATACTTTAATGTGTTATATAATTTATTACACGTTTATTGTTAGTAACTGGACACTGTCCTCCATTACGAAGTGCCCAAAGTTTTGTGTGTGGGGTCGTCCTCCGTGGACTGGTGGTACCGTGCTAGCCTCTAGTTCCCAAGGTCGCGGGTTCAAACCCGGCGGAGGGCGATGGATTTTTTAGGGCGTAAAAATCGTTAGCACGGCTTCATTCGGAAGGGAAGTAAAGCCGGTGGTCCCGTGTCGTAGATTTACGGCACGTAAAAGAACCTCAAGCCTGATAAAGAGGCCTCTGAGCAAAATTACAGGTGTTTCACGCCCAATATAGAATGGGACGCTAAGAACCATAGTAGTTAAGGAGCGTCCATAAATCAAACTCAATTTTTTTGTGTGGGGGGGTGTGTGTGTGAGAGAGAGTATCTGGATAACTGTAACAGTGCTTGTCTCTTGCGTGTATGTGTGTGTGTTTATCTGGATGAGTATGATTGTGGCTTCTATGTGTAAGTAGGCCAGAAATTGTGTCTCTATATAAGCATGCGTGTGTGTCTGTATGGGAATGTGTATATCTTGAGGAGTGTGGCTGTACTTCTGTCTGTGTGTAAGGAACTCTGTACTTTGTGTGTAAGTAAGTCTCTGCTTGCGTTTGTGTAAAAGTGTGTGTGTGTGTGTGTGTGTGTGTGTGTCTGGTTGTATATGCATAAGTATGCATGAATCTGTGTAGAAGTGTGTGTATGTTGATGAGTGTGACTCTGCTGGTGTCTGTGAGTAAGTAAGTATGTTCTTATGTCTGTAAATAAGTAAGTCTGTACTTATGTCTGTGAGTGAGTCTGTATTTGTATCACTGTGAATACACTTGTAACTGTGTGAGTATGTTCTTATGTCTATATGTAAGTAAGTCTGTACATGTGTCAGTGAGTGAGTAAATTTGTGTTTGTATCTGTTAGTAAGTACGTACTTGTGACCTTGTGTGAGTATGTTCTTATGCCTGTGAGTAAGTAAATCTGTGCTTGTGTCTGTGAATGAGTAAGTCTGTGTTTGTATCTGTGAGTAAGTATGTCTGTACTTGTGTCTGTGAGTGAGTGAGTAGGTCTGTGTTTGTATCTGTAAGTAAGTAAGTCTGTACTTATGTCTGTGAGTGAGTAAGTCTGTGATTGTATCTGTGAGTAGGTACGTACTTGTGACCATGTGTGAGTATGTTATTATGTCTGTGACTAAGTAAGTCCGTACTTATGTCTGTGAGTGAGTCTGTATTTGTATCTCTGTGAATACACTTGTGACTTTGTGTGAGTATGTTCTTATGTCTACATGTAAGTAAGTCTGTACTTGTGTCTGTGAGTGAGTAAGTCTGTGTTTGTATCTCAAGTATGTACTTGTGACCTTGTGTGAGTATGTTCTTATGTCTGTGAGTAAGTAAGTCTGTACTTGTGTCTGTGAGTGAGTAAGTCTGTGTTTGTATCTGAGAGTAAGTATGTACTTGTGACCTTGGTGAGTATGTTCTTATGTCTGTGAGTAAGTCTGTACTTGTGTCTGTGAGTGAGTAAGTCCGTATTTGTATCTGTGAGTAACTATGCACTTGTGTCTGTGTGTAGAAAGTCTGTACCTGTGTCTGTGTGTAAGTAAGTCTGTACTTGTGTCTGTTAGTAAGGAAGTCTGTACTTGTGTCTGTGTGTAAGTAATTCTGTACTTGTATCTGTGTGTAATAAAGCCTGTACTTGTATCTGTGTATAACTAAGTCTGTACCTGTGTCTGTGTTTAAGCAAGTCTGTACTTGTGTCTGTGTGTAAGTAAGTCTGTACTTGGGTCTGTGTGTAAGTAAGTATGCAATTGTGTCTGTGTGTAAGTCAGTCTGTACTTATGTCTGCGTGTAAGGAAGTCTGTACTTGTGTCTGTGTGTAACTAAGTCTGTACTTGTATCTGTGAGTAAGTCTGTACTTGTGTCTGTGAGTAAGCCTGTACTTGTGTCTGTGAGTAAGTCTGTACTTGTGTCTGTGAGTAAGTCTATACTTGTGTCTGTGAGTAAGTCTGTACTTGTGTCTGTGAGTAAGTAAGTCTGTACTTGTGTCTGTGAGTAAGTCTGTACTTGTGTCTGTGAGTAAGTAAGTCTATACTTGTGTCTGTGAGTAAGTACGTCTGTACTTGTGTCTGTGAGTAAGTCTGTACTTGTGACTGTGAGTAAGTCTGTACTTGTGTCTGTGAGTAAGTAAGTCTGTACTTGTACCTGTGAATAAGTAAGTCTGTACTTGTGTCAGTGAGTAAGTAAGTTTGCACTTGTGTATTTGAGTAAGTAAGTTTGTACTTGTGTCTGTTTGTAAGTAGGTTTGTACTTGTGTCTGTGAGTAAGTAAGTTTGTACTTGTGTGTTTGAGTAAGTAAGTTTGTACTTGTGTCTCTGAGTAAGTAAGTTTGTACTTGTGTCTGTTTGTAAGTAGGTTTGTACTTGTGTCTCTCAGTAAGTAAGTTTATACTTGTGTCTGTGAGTAAGTAGGTTTGTACTTGTGTCTGTGAGTAAGTCTGTACTTGTGTCTGTGAGTAAGTCTATACTTGTGTCTGTGAGTAAGTCTGTACTTGTGTCTGTGAGTAAGTAAGTCTGTACTTGTGTCTGTGAGTAAGTCTGTACTTGTGTCTGTGAGTAAGTAAGTCTATACTTGTGTCTGTGAGTAAGTACGTCTGTACTTGTGTCTGTGAGTAAGTCTGTACTTGTGACTGTGAGTAAGTCTGTACTTGTGTCTGTGAGTAAGTAAGTCTGTACTTGTACCTGTGAATAAGTAAGTCTGTACTTGTGTCAGAGAGTAAGTAAGTTTGCACTTGTGTATTTGAGTAAGTAAGTTTGTACTTGTGTCTGTTTGTAAGTAGGTTTGTACTTGTGTCTGTGAGTAAGTAAGTTTGTACTTGTGTGTTTGAGTAAGTAAGTTTGTACTTGTGTCTCTGAGTAAGTAAGTTTGTACTTGTGTCTGTTTGTAAGTAGGTTTGTACTTGTGTCTCTGAGTAAGTAAGTTTATACTTGTGTCTGTGAGTAAGTAGGTTTGTACTTGTGTCTGTGAGTAAGTAAGTTTGTACTTGTGTGTTTGAGTAAGTAAGTTTGTACTTGTGTCTGTGAGTAAGTAGGTTTGTACTTGTGTCTGTGAGTAAGTAAGTATGTACTTGTGTCTATGTGTAAGTAAGTCTGTACTTGTGTCTGTGTGTAAGTAAGTATGTACTTGTGTCTGTGTGTAAGTAAGTATGTACTTGTGTCTATGTGTAAGGAGGTCTGTACTTGTATCTGTGTGTAAGGAAGTCTGTACTTGTGTCTGTGTATAAATAAGTCTGTATTTGTGTCTGTGTATAAGAAAGTCTGTATTTGTGTCTGTGTGTAAGTAAGTCTGTACTTTTGTCTGTGTGTAAGTAAGTCTGTACTTGTGTCAATATGTAAAGAAGTCTGTACTTGTGTCTGTGTGTAAGTGAGTGTGTACTTGTGTCTGTGTGCAAGGAAATCTGTACTTGTGTCTGTGTGTAAGTCTGTACTTGTGTCTGTTTGTAAGTGAGTTTGTACTTGTGTCAGTGTGTAAGGAAGTCTGTACTTAGGTCTGTGTGTAAGTCTGTACTTGTGTCTGTGTGAGAGTCTGTACTTGTGTCAGTGTGTAAGGAAGTCTGTACTTGTGTCTGTGTGTAAGTCTGTACTTGTGTCTGTGCGAGAGTCTGTACTTGTTTCTGTGTGTAAGTCTGTACTTGTGTCTGTTTGTAAGTGAGTTTGTACTTGTGTCAGTGTGTAAGGAAGTCTGTACTTGTGTCTGTGTGTAAGTCTGTACTTGTGTCTGTGTGAGAGTCTGTACTCTTGTCTATGTGTAACTATGCTTGTACTAAAGACTGTTTGTAAGTACGTCTGTATTTGTGTCTGTGTGTAAGTAAGTTTGTATTTGTGTATGTGTGTAACTATGTCTGTACTTATGTTTGTGTGTAAGTAAGTTTGTACTTATGTTTGTGTGTAAGTAAGTCTGTTCTTATGTTTGTGTGTAAGTAATTCTGTACTTATGTTTGTGTGTAAGTAACTCTGTATTTATGTTTGTGTGTAAGTAATTCTGTACTTATGTTTGTGTGTAAGTAAGTCAGATCTTATGTTAGTGTGTAAGTAACTCTGTATTTATGTTTGTGTGTAAGTAATTCTGTACTTATGTCTGTGAATAAGTAAGTCTGTACTAATGTCTCTGTGTAAGTAAGTTTGTACTTGTGTCTGTAAGTAGGTTTGTACTTGTGTCTGTGAATAAGTAAGTCTGTACTAATGTCTCTGTGTAGGTAAGTTTGTACTTGTGTCTGTGAGTAAGTAAGTTTGTACTTGTGTGTTTGAGTAAGTAAGTTTGTACTTGTGTCTGTAAGTAGGTTTGTACTTGTGTCTATGAATAAGTAAGTCTGTACTAATGTCTCTGTGTAAGTAAGTTTGTACTTGTGTCTGTTTGTAAGTAAGTTTGTACTTGTGTGTGGGAGCAAGTATGTTTGTACTTGTGTCTGTGAGTAAGTAAGTTTGTACTTGTGTGTCTGAGTAAGTATGTTTGTACTTGTGGCTGTGAGTAAGTAAGTTTGTACTTGTGTCTGAGTAAGTAAGTTTGTACTTGTGTGTCTGAGTAAGTATGTTTGTACTTGTGTGTCTGAGTAAGTAAGTTTGTACTTGTATGTTTGAGTAAGTAAGTTCGTACTTGTGTCTGTAAGTAGGTTTGTACTTGTGTCTGTGAATAAGTAAGTCTGTACTAATTTCTCTGTGTAGGTAAGTTTGTACTTGTGTCTGTGAGTAAGTAAGTTTGTACTTGTGTGTTTGAGTAAGTAAGTTTGTACTTGTGTCTGTAAGTAGGTTTGTACTTGTGTCTGTGAATAAGTAAGTCTGTACTAATGTCTCTGTGTAAGTAAGTTTGTACTTGTGTCTGTTTGTAAGTAAGTTTGTACTTGTGTGTGGGAGCAAGTATGTTTGTACTTGTGTCTGTGAGTAAGTAAGTTTGTACTTGTGTGTCTGAGTAAGTATGTTTGTACTTGTGTGTCTGAGTAAGTAAGTTTGTACTTGTGTGTCTGAGTAACTAATTTTGAACTTGTGGCTGTGAGTAATTAAGTTTGTACTTGTGTGTCTGAGTAAGTATGTTTGTACTTGTGACTGTGAGTAAGTAAGTTTGTACTTGTGTCTGAGTAAGTAAGTTTGTACTTGTGTGTCTGAGTAAGTATGTTTGTACTTGTGTCTGAGTAATTAAGTTTGTACTTGTGTGTCTGAGTAAGTATGTTTGTACTTGTGTCTGAGTAATTAAGTTTGTACTTGTGTGTCTGAGTAAGTATGTTTGTACTTGTGACTGTGAGTAAGTAAGTTTGTACTTGTGTCTGAGTAAGTAAGTTTGTACTTGTGTGTCTGAGTAAGTAAGTTTGTACTTGTATGTCTGAGTAAGTAAGTTTGTACTTGTGGCTGTGAGTAAGTAAGTTTGTACTTGTGTCTGAGTAAGTAAGTTTGTACTTGTGTGTCTGAGTAAGTAAGTTTGTATTTGTGTGTCTGAGTAAGTAAGCTTGTACTTGTGGCTGTGAGTAAGTAGGTTTGTACTTGTGTCTGAGTAAGTAAGTTTGTACTTGTGTGTCTGAGTAAGTAAGTTTGTATTTGTGTGTCTGAGTAAGTAAGCTTGTACTTGTGTGTCTGAGTAAGTATGTTTGTACTTGTGACTGTGAGTAAGTAAGTTTGTACTTGTGTCTGAGTAAGTAAGTTTGTACTTGTGTGTCTGAGTAAGTATGTTTGTACTTGTGTCTGAGTAATTAAGTTTGTACTTGTGTGTCTGAGTAAGTATGTTTGTACTTGTGTCTGAGTAATTGAGTTTGTACTTGTGTGTCTGAGTAAGTATGTTTGTACTTGTGACTGTGAGTAAGTAAGTTTGTACTTGTGTCTGAGTAAGTAAGTTTGTACTTGTGTGTCTGAGTAAGTAAGTTTGTACTTGTATGTCTGAGTAAGTAAGTTTGTACTTGTGGCTGTGAGTAAGTAAGTTTGTACTTGTGTCTGAGTAAGTAAGTTTGTACTTGTGTGTCTGAGTAAGTAAGTTTGTATTTGTGTGTCTGAGTAAGTAAGCTTGTACTTGTGGCTGTGAGTAAGTAGGTTTGTACTTGTGTCTGAGTAAGTAAGTTTGTACTTGTGTGTCTGAGTAAGTAAGTTTGTATTTGTGTGTCTGAGTAAGTAAGCTTGTACTTGTGGCTGTGAGTAAGTAGGTTTGTACTTGTGTCTGAGTAAGTAAGTTTGTACTTGTGTGTCTGAGTAAGTAAGCTTGTACTTGTGGCTGTGAGTAAGTAAGTTTTTACTTGTGTGTCTGAGTAAGTAAGTTTGTACTTGTGTCTGAGTAAGTAAGTTTGTACTTGTGTGTCTGAGTAAGTAAGTTTGTACTTGTGGCTGTGAGTAAGTAAGATTGTACTTGTGTGTCTGAGTAAGTATGTTTGTACTTGTGGCTGTGAGTATGTACGTTTGTACTTGTGTCTCTGAGTAAGTAAGTTTGTACTTGTGTCTCTGAGTAATTAAGTTTGTACTTGTGTCTCTGAGTAAGTAAGTTTGTACTTGTGTGTCTGAGTAAGTAAGTTTGTACTTGTGGCTGTGAGTAAGTAAGTTTGTACTTGTGTGTCTGAGTAAGTATGTTTGTACTTGTGGCTGGGAGTAAGTAAGTTTGTTCTTGTGTCTGTGTAAGTAAGTTTGTACATCTGTGTCTGAGTAGGTATGTTTGTACTTGTGGCTGTGAGTATGTACGTTTGTACTTGTGTCTCTGAGTAAGTAAGTTTGTACTTGTGTGTCTGAGTAAGTATGTTTGTACTTGTGGCTGTGAGTAAGTAAGTTTGTACTTGTGTCTGAGTAAGTACGTTTGTACTTGTGGGGGTGAGTAAGTAAGTTTGTACTTGTGTCTGAGTAAGTAAGTTTGTACTTGTGTGTCTGAATAAGTATGTTTGTACTTGTGGCTGTGAGTATGTACGTTTGTACCTGTGTCTCTGAGTAAGTAAGTTTGTACTTGTGTCTCTGAGTAAGTAAGTTTGTACTTGTGTCTCTGAGTAATTAAGTTTGTACTTGTGTCTCTGAGTAAGTAAGTTTGTACTTGTGTGTCTGAGTAAGTAAGTTTGTACTTGTGGCTGTGAGTAAGTAAGTTTGTACTTGTGTGTCTGAGTAAGTATCTTTATACTTGTGGCTGTGAGTATGTACGTTTGTACTTGTGTCTCTGAGTAAGTAAGTTTGTACTTGTGTGTCTGAGTAAGTAAGTTTGTACTTGTGGCTGTGAGTAAGTAATTTTGTACTTGTGTCTCTGAGTAAGTAAGTTTGTACTTGTGTGTCTGAGTAAGTAAGTTTGTACTTGTGGCTGTAAGTATGTTTGTACTTGTGTGTCTGAGTAAGTATGTTTGTACTTGTGGCTGTGAGTGAGTACGTTTGTACTTGTGTGTCTGAGTAAGTAAGTTTGTACTTGTGGCTGTGAGTAAGTAAGTCTGTACTTGTGTCTGAGTAAGTAAGTTTGTACTTGTGGCTGTGAGTATGTAAGTTTGTACTTGTGTGTCTGAGTAAGTATGTTTGTACTTGTGGCTGGGAATAAGTAAGTTTGTACTTATGTCTGAGTAAGTAAGTTTGTACATGTGTGTCTGAGTAAGTATGTTTGTACTTGTGGCTGTGAGTATGTACGTTTGTACTTGTGTCTCTGAGTAAGTAAGTTTGTACTTGTGTGTCTGAGTAAGTAAGTTTGTACTTGTGGCTGTGAGTAAGTAAGTTTGTACTTGTGTCTGAGTAAGTACGTTTGTACTTGTGGGGGTGAGTAAGTAAGTTTGTACTTGTGTCTGAGTAAGTAAGTTTGTACTTGTGTGTCTGAATAAGTATGTTTGTACTTGTGGCTGTGAGTATGTACGTTTGTACTTGTGTCTCTGAGTAAGTAAGTTTGTACTTGTGTCTGTTTGTAAGTAGGTTTGTACTTGTGTCTGTGAGTAAGTAAGTTTGTACTTGTGTGTTTGAGTAAGTAAGTTTGTACTTGTGTCTGTTTGTAAGTAGGTTTGTACTTGTGTCTGTGAGTAAGTAAGTTTGTACTTGTGTGTTTGAGTAAGTAAGTTTGTACTTGTGTCTGTGAGTAAGTAGGTTTGTACTTGTGTCTGTGAGTAAGTAAGTATGTACTTGTGTCTTTGAGTAAGTAAGTCTGTACTTGTGTCTGTGAGTAAGTAAGTCTATACTTGTGTCTGTAAGTACGTCTGTACTTGTGTCTGTGAGTAAGTCTGTACTTGTGTCTGTGAGTAAGTCTGTACTTGTGTCTGTGAGTAAGTCTGTACTTGTGTCTGTGAGTAAGTAAGTCTGTACTTGTGTCTGTGAGTAAGTACGTCTGTACTTGTGTCTGTGAGTAAGTAAGTCTGTACTTGTGTCTGTGAGTAAGTCTGTACTTGTGTCTGTGAGTAAGTCTGTACTTGTGTCTGTGAGTAAGTCTGTACTTGTGTCTGTGAGTAAGTCTGTACTTGTGTCTGTGAGTAAGTAAGTATATACTTGTGTCTGTGAGTAAGTACGTCTGTACATGTGTCTGTGAGTAAGTACGTCTGTACTTGTGTCTGTGACTAAGTCTGTACTTGTGTCTGTGAGTAAGTCTGTACTTGTGTCTGTGAGTAAGTAAGTCTATACTTGTGTCTGTGAGTAAGTCTGTGCTTGTGTTTGTGAGTAAGTAAGTCTGTACTTGTGTATGTGAGTAAGTCTGTACTTGTGTCTGTGAGTAAGTAAGTCTGTACTTGTGTCTGTGAGTAAGTTTGTACTTGTGTCTGTGAGTAAGTCTCTACTTGTGTCTGTGAGTAAGTCTATACTTGTGTCTGTGAGTATGTCTGTACTTGTGTCTGTGAGTAAGTCTATACTTGTGTCTGAGAGTAAGTCTGTACTTGTGTCTGTGAGTAAGTAAGTCTGTACTTGTGTCTGTGAGTAAGTCTGTACTTGTGTCTGTGAGTAAGTAAGACTATACTTGTGTCTGTGAGTATGTACGTCTGTACTTGTGTCTATGAGTAAGTCTGTACTTGTGTCTGTGAGTAAGTAAGTCTGTACTTGTGTCTGTGAATAAGTCTATACCTGTGTCTGTGCGTAAGTCTGTACTTGTGTCTGTGAGTAAGTCTGTACTTGTGTCTGTGAGTAAGTAAGTCTATACTTGTGTCTGTGAGTAAGTACGTCTGTACTTGTGTCTGTGAGTAAGTCTGTACTTGTGTCTGTGAGTAAGTCTGTACTTGTGTCTGTGAGTTAGTAAGTCTGTACTTGTGTCTGTGAATAAGTAAGTCTGTACTTGTGCCTGTTTGTAAGTAAGTTTGTACTTGTGTCTGTGATTAAGTAGGTCTGTATTTGTATCTGTCAGTAAGTATGTATTTTTGACTTGTGTATGTCTGTACTTATTTCTGTGTGTAAGTAAGTCTGTACTTGTATCTGTAAGTCTGTATTTGTATCTGTGAGAAGGTATGTACTTGTGACTTAGTGTGAGTAGGTACTTTCTTATGTCTGTGATTAAGTAAGTCTCTACTTGTGGTTTGTGTAAGTAAGGCTTTATTTGTATCGGTGAGTAAGTATGTACTTCTGACTTTGTGTAAGTAAGTCGTTATTTATGTATGTGTGAGGAAATCTGTGCTTGTGTATGTGTGTATGTCTGTATTCGAGTTTGTGAGTATGTAAGTCTGTACTTTTGGCGTTTTGTGAGTATGTACTTGTGGCTCTGTATAATTAAGCCTGTACTTGTGCCTGTGTGTAAGTAAGGCCGCATTTGTGTCTGTGAATAAGTAAGTTTGTACTAATTTCTCTGTGTAAGTATGTTTGTATTTGTGTCTGTGAGTATGTATGTCTTACTTGTGACTTTGCGAAAGTAATTCTGTAGTTATCTGTGTGTAAGAATGTCTGTACTTGTGTCTATGTGTAAGTCTGTATTTGTGTCTGCGTGTAAGTTTGTACTTGTATCTGAGTGAAAAACTGTGTTTATGTCTGTGTGTAAGGAAATCTGTACTCGTGTCTGTGTAAAAAACTGTACTTATGTCTGTGTGTAAAAAGTCTGTAGTTGTGTAAGTCTATGCTGGTGTCTGTGTGTAAGTAAGTAAGTCTGTACTTAGAATGTCTGTGTGTAGGAAAGTCCGTGCTTGTATCTGTGTGTAAGTAGTCTGTAATTATGTCTGTGTGTATGTAGGCCTGTACTTGTGTCTGTGTGTAAGAGAGTTTGTGTGTGTGTGTCTGTGTTTTTGTCTGTATATAAGTGTGTATCTATGTGAGTTTGTGTATCTGTATTGGTGTGTCTTTGCTTGAGTCTGCATGTAACTATGAGTTGGCGGTATGTACTCCTTTTCACTTGGTATGGAGCTTATGTTGTCAATACCATGCGTAACTACGCCACGTCATTGCAACTTGGAAGTTACCTCCATCTACCACCTTTGGCACGGCTGGCCTGCTCTGATTTTTCAACATAGAGACACTGATTCCAATCTTCGACGAGTCAACAGTTCTGGTTTTGGCCAGTTGCTTACGCCGTGGACACAAGGGAGACCACGTTAGATCTTGCTTATATTTGGTGATACATTTCTTTGTGTTTAACTTCGGTAAACTTTGGGTATCACTCATTAGGATATCGTCTACCATTCGAAATTCTGATTTAACGCGGAAGGATACTATGGTGATTCTTTCAACTCTTTTAGATTCTGTGCAACTTGTTATTGGACTGTGTTAACAGCCATGGTTTTGTAAGCCAGTTAAGCCACTGCGAATTCAACTTTTATGTTCTATGAAGTGAGCTACATTACATGCGGACTAATTACCTTGAATTCAGCTTTTCATTCATTTAATACCTCAGTTGTAATTGAGGATTATATATTGTATTCGCTTTGTATTCAAATGTGAATCATTTGTATTGAATGCTCCCATTTAAGCATTGGTTTTATATTGCACACAAGGGTTATTTATATATCTTTTGCCACCTCAATTTATTATGAAATGCAAGGAATAGGAATATGATTCTTTAACATCTAAATCCATGTCACTGCATTTTCATTTGTATATCGCTCATTTTAGTATTTATTTCCAAACAGTTGGCTGTGCAGCTCACAGACAAATAATTTGAGGTAGTATTTTTAACACTTAAATAATTACAGTCTAATTATATAATATGCAACTTCAATAACAACCCGCCTTGAAGCAATATGTGTATGTAATAATTTGTAAATTGTATATTACAGTCATTGTATATGTTTATATTATTGCAAACATGTTAAATAATGTTATGTGAATGCATTATGTAATTTAATAATGTTAGAGCTGTGAGAATAATAAGTTAAACGTTGCTAACAATGAGGTAACAATGAGGTAACCTTGAGGCAATAATGAGTAAGGAAGTTTAAATGCTACTAGTCATTATTAGAGCAGCAATTATGTAAATTTTGAGACAGTTTAAAAAAAATAGGCAATCAACAACCAGAAAAAGCTTCATTTAAATGAAGGAATTCTATTGGATTAGGAATAGCCAATCACAGGCTTGAAATACAGAAATTTACAAGTTTAGACGGTTGAAATCAATTCAGTTGCCTGCAGACAGAGTTACTAATCAGACGCAAAAGGGTGTCCTCAAGAAATATAATATGTATTCGTGTGAGACGAAAACTAAGTTTACGTGTAAAAAAGCGTAATTAATTAATAAAAAGAATCTCACAGTCTCTATATCAGTGAAGTGTTATTTAAATCATCTCAAGCAGTAATAAAAGGAGTGAAGCAAAAAAAATCTGTGTAAGCTTACATTCTTCAGTCGTACCACAACCCTGCCAAGAGAAACATGTCTCTAACAAATACTGACGCAGCCGAGGCAAACATAAATATATAATATCTAAAGAAACAGTCAAATTACAAAGTTAATATTTTTTAAACTTGGGGCGAAGGCTACCGGAATCTGTTTACTATACGTGCGATTGCAACTACTACAAGTTCGGCTCCCAACAGTTGAACTATAATACAACTCCTTTAATAGAAAATACTTCTTCAAATTGACGCCCAAAGCGTGTTGCAAACAATGTAAAGACAATATCTACTTCAAATTGGCGTCCATACGTGGTGCTAATAAATAACATAACAAAACATCTTCTCAAATTGGCATCCATACGTGGAGCTAATAAAACACCTCAATTTACACGTGTTATACACACCTTACTATATTTTGTATCTGTTAAAACGTTTACAAATTGTATTCATATGGTTGTTCAATAATTATTACTCATACCAGTTTACCCTTTAAATTATTTATGTAACCTATTTATCCCGGAGCTTCCTTAATCTCTTAGACCTAGCACGATTCCAAGCTAACTCAATCATCTACAAAGTTAGGGGATTGTAAAGGTACCATCGTCACGTGATTTACGTAACTTGACGAAAGGAGGTGCGGTGTAGAGTATCTACATGAGTGTCTGTGGGTATGTGTATGTCTATATGTAGATGTGCCTATGTGTGTGTGCTCGCGCAACTAAAATTAAATGGTTACTATGGCTTTATTGCACAAAATGTAGCTGAATTTGCATTGATGTGTTATTTGAACAATTTTCAAATAGGTGTGTATTTTATTCCACTGAACGCCCTTTTGTTTGCAATACTTTGTCGTGCTTTTCTAAATGCCCGGGGGGTAACTATCAGAGGTCAAGAAAGCTGGATCCCCAGTTTAATTGAAATACTTATCTTGGATTTTAACAAGGGGATCATTGATGGTATGGTGAGGAAAAGCTAACCGAGCTTTTGTAGCAGTACTTTCGCAAGCTCTTCGCTCCAGAAGCGTGTTTTTTAAGGCAAACCTTTAGAAGATGGGATACTGCTGTCTTCAGTCTACCTGCAAATTACCAATTCAATGGCAACAGGTGATTGTCTAATTAGTCGCCGGGTCAATTTCCAACCGGCCGCCGGTTTTCGGTCCCGGATATTTTAGTATTAGGGAGGATTGTGCAGCTCGCTTCACTTTGCTGAGTCCACCTCAGACACTGCACTTTGAAGAAGATATTGTCTTTACGTTGTTTTTACTGCCCCACTTATGGGTGCCAGTTTGAGGAAAGTGTTTTGTTGTTGAATTTGTTTGCACCACGCTTTGGTAAGTCAATTTGAAGTGTGTTTTTTTTTACGTAATATGCTGCTACGTATGAGAAGCCGATTTGAAGATGATATATTTTTGTTGTTACGCTCCAAGTTTAAAAAAAATTATTAACTTTGTTATTAAACTGCTTCTATAGATATTATTTATGTTTGTTTTTACCTCGGCTGCGTCAGTATTGTTTTAGAGACATGTTTCTCTTAATCAGGGCGTGGTGCGACAACAATGTAGGTTTACACAGATTTTAAGTTTAAATTCACTTCTTTTATTAATCCTTGACACAAATTAAATAGCACTACACTGATATCAGGAGCTGTGAGATTCTTTAATTTAATACTTGCACTTTGTTAACGCGTATACTTAATTTTCGTTTCACACGAATACGTAATATTTCTTTAGAGAACACATCTTCCATCCGGTCACTACCAAGGTCTGCAGGCAACTGAATATATTTCAACCGTCCAAATCCGTAAACTTCTGTATTTCAAGTCTCTGATTGGCTAATCCTGGTCCAATAGAATACCTGCATTTAATTAAAGCTGTTTCTGGCTGTTGATTGGCTATTTTTAAACTGTCACAAAATTTACATTATCGTTGCTCTAATCATGACTAGTAGCATTTAAACTCTCAAACTCATTATTGCCTCAAGGTTACCTTATTGTTACCTCATTGTTAACAAATTTTAACTTATTATTCTCACAGCTCTTACATTATTAAATATGTTTACAATAATATAAACATATGCAATGACTGTTACATACCTTTTGTTTTACAAATTATTACATACATATTGCTTCAAGGCGGGCTGTTATTGAAGTTACATATTATATAATTTAATTGAAATTATTCAAGTGTTAAAAATACTGCCTCAACTTCACCCAAGGAATGTAGATCTCTTTACAAGCACAATATATTGCATTAGCTATTTCCGAGCTATCGTTATTATAGTTTTGAATTTGTCAAGACTTTGTCATGTTTTGAAGTGTTGGTTATCTTCGTTCAGTTTTTTCTTCATGGCAAGAGTTTGTAAATTCAAGGCCAGCATATAGCGATACGTTTTTAAACACTTGATTATCATATTGATGTCCTGTATTACCTACAACGAGATGTGTAACGAAACTATTTCTGCAAACATTTATCTCGAATGGTTTATAGAAGCTATAACCGGGCGGGATGGCTCAGGCGGTAACGTCTGCAGTCCGCACGGGTTCGATCCTCAGCGATCCCGGGATTTTCGTAGTTTCCCCTCGGCGGGTGATCCTGGGGTGTTTCATCTTCTACCACGACTTTCCTGCCATTCCATGTACCCATCAACTTCCTTATCATCTGTTTCAGGGTTGTAGGACCAGGCGACTGTGTTCGGTTCGTTGCGGCTAGACGGTGGCTTGCGCTATGTAGAGGTTTCTTTCCTGGCGTCGGTGCGGAGACTACCTAGATCTCTCCCCCCTAGTGGGCTCCCCCGATGGAGGACTGCAGGGGGTACGGTGGCTTCTGGGTAGGATCGGGCGATGCCGGATGCGTTCAATCTGGAAACGTAAGGAACCCCATCCATGCTTGCGCCCTTCGGCATTCGGATCTGATCCTTCCGATATGTACCTTTATGTTTGAAGAAGTTATATAAAAATTAATGATAGTGGTTAGAGAAGGTCGTGTAAAGGTAGAGCATTAGATTTTTAATAGCCCCCTTTAACTTCCATGTTTATATCGGGGGTTCTGATTGACAAACAGCAGATGGTTTAGTTCAAGAGTTTTAACGTTGGTTTTATTTTATTTGTCATGCAAATTCTTAAACATATTCTATTTTAATCAAAATCGTTTGAGCCATTTTGTGAAAATAAAAATATCAAAAAAATGTCCTTGTAAAGGATATTTTGGGATGAGGGAATTTTCTTGAAAATATTCTTGTCGCATCCTTGGAAAACGTTGAACTTAAATACCAAGTGTGATATGTGTATCTACTTTAATATGAGCTATGTTTTTCTAAGGGTTTTTCCTGTTTCTGATATTTTATTACACAAATTTCAAAAAGGGTTAACACATTTCACATGCTATTTAAAAGAATAATGAAGAGATACATTTTAATTAAAACTAGAATTTAAAATTATAAGTTTTATGAAAACAATAACACAAATAAGAACTATGTCTTTCTTGGCGTCGTATATACACTAGAATTTCTTGGGCTTACAACTAGGTTAGGATTTTACAAAATAAATTGAAGTTTTGGACTGTCGGTTTCAAGTGTCGTTTTCTCTTTCTCCTTTCAAAAACACACACCCAACCAATTTACTCAAATCGATGCTCTTTTTTTGTTTTCTCTACTATTTCCTATAGTAAGAGGAAGAAGTATCTATTGCATTCCACCCAAAAATTCAATACCGAGATATCACCGGAGACACTTTGAGACCTTCTGAATATATAATGTAACATTATATATAATAGTCTGTGAGTGTGTCTACAGGATAACTCAAAAACAGAAAACTTGGTTAAACTTGGTATTTAAGTTCAGGGTCTTCCAAACATGCCTCAGGAGTTTCAAGAAAATAACCCCACCCCAAACCAAGCTTATTATGGAACAGAAACGAACAGTGGGATAAACACCAAACTTGGCATTTAGGTTCAGTATCTTCCAGAGATGCGACACGAAGGTTTTCAAGAAAATCCCTCCACCCCAGATTACCCTTTACATGGAACTATTTTCGAAAATTTTAATTTTCTCAAAAATGACTCTAACGATTTTTATTAAAATATCATATGTTTAAGATATTTTCATGACAAATGAAATGTATATCTCGAATTTTCTGGGAATGTCTCCAAAAGTATTCTTCATTGTGAACGACTTTTGCAGAACTGGTAAACCATAAGAGATAGACAAAATTTTACTACACAAAAAATTAGATCGCGTTAAAATACACAATTTGTCTTTTTTTGAGTTAACCATTTTCGAGATATTGCTTGTTATTCCCTTAAATTTTTCAATATTTATTTTCTCAAATGGGAATTCGTTATTCATTTTTTTTGTCTTGGATATGCAAAGAGTATTAATCTGTGGCAAAGAGAATGGTGCTGCACCTAGCAACCAGCTATTAAGATATATGTCGATGCTTAAAGGCTACTGTATTTCTATATTCCTTGCAAATACAAAACAAGGGGAACGTAGTAGGCCTTAAGCGATAGTCAAATACTTTTAGAACTGGTCGCTATGTGTAAAATGTAATTCTCGTCAAAAGATCGTTTCTGCAAACGTTTATCTTGATTAATATGAAATAGATGGAGAATAAGAGTTTGTAAAAATAGTTGGTACAAGAGTAGAGAAAGTCATGTGAGTGTAACACATCAGAATTTTTTTTAAGATGCTAAACGCTTTGTGTGCATTCAAGGGGTGATCTCTCGATATCGAATTTTTGGGTGGAATACAACACTTCCTCTACATTCTATAGGTAGGAGTAGGACTAGGTAGGGGGAAACTTAGCACTTCGATCTATAAGATCTGTGGTGCCCAAGCCCCTAACGGATCGCCAAGGGAGGGAGGGAGGGGTGAGGTGAGAGGAGACAGAGGGGGGCTGGACCAGCAAGCACGACAGGGCAGAGTCCCTTGCCTTTTACAGATTGAAACTCCCCGGATGGCAGTTGTTGCAACCGGTTCCTCTCTCCTCTGCAGGTTTGCACATCCTACAGTGGGGCTTGCCCCCATTCCGGGGGACGAAGGGTTGCATAGAGCATCCTCTTACCCGACATACAACGCCGAGACTCCCGCCGACACTTTCAACCCTGAAACAGACCTAGCACATGAAAGGTGAAGTGAAATGAGAAGGGAGGTGAAATGGTGAGACAGGAAATCCGGGGGATGCAATGAACCTTCCCAGCATTCGCCTAGCGACCCCGGGGAAACTCTGAAAAAACCCAGGGTCAGGAAAGTCGACCGCAGGAATCAAACCTACGATCTACCGAATGCGAGCCACAGAGTTACCGCCTGAGCTATATCGCTCGGTTAGTATAGGTAATTTAGTAGAGAAAGTAAACGGCGGAATAATACAGAGTGATTTATGAAGAACTGACACATTTCTTTCTTTAATTATTCTGTTCGAAGTTCACTCAATGTCCCAATTTTATCACCAAATTAAGCAGAATGTTCTGGAGTTTCGATTGCCTGTCACTAGATGCGCAGATGTTCATATTTTATTCGTAATTGTTAGTTTTATTGTCGGCAACAGTTTTTGAGATTTTTTTCTACTCAACGTGAAAATGAAGTAGGTATACATTAAATGAACGACTCTTCCTTCTAAAGCAATACTGGATTAAGAATTCAATTACAGCTACTCAAACGGCGTTTGGTGTTCGGAATCCTCCTCAACGAAACACAATACTGGGACTGGTAAACAAATTGGAAACAACTAGCTCTCGGGTGGGTGAAAAAAGACAAAACTCGTTCATATATGCTTCCCACGGTGGTTGTTGACGTAAGAGCACGACTGGATCAGTCGCCCAAAAAATCATTAAGAAGTTTGTCGCAGGAGACGGCACAGCTACTCAATGTGTCGGAGAGCTGTGAAAAGTGCAGGCTTAAAGCCGTATAGGATTACGGTTGTCCATCAGTTACAGGAACTAGATAAGGATAGACGACTAAATTATTGTCGTTGGTTTCAGGCGTTCATTGTGCCATATTGTCCATCACATGGTTCACAGATGAAGCATGGTTCCATTTATCTGACTATGTGAAGTCAAATAACCCACGCTATTGGGCCAGCGAAAATCCACATGTTATTCATGAAACACCTATGCACCCGGTTAAAATCGGAGTTTGGTGCGCAATATCCGCACAGAGAATAGTGGGACCAATTTTTTTAAAAACAATGTGAACACTGCAGAGTACCGACGGATTTTCATAGGGTTTGCTGAGTAACTAGACGATGTAGAGCTGAGTCAAGGATATTTTCAGCAGGACGGCGCTACATGCCATACATCAAATGAATCCATGGCACTAATTGCAATTTTCTTTGACGACCGGATAATTTCCAAACACCTGTGGCCACCGAGATCTCCGGATTTGACATCGCCGGACTTCTTTCTATGGCGTTACTTAAAAGACAGGGTTTATGCCACACGTCCCCAGACATTGGACTATCTGAAACACAACTTTAAACAGGAGATTCAAGGTATTGACAACAGAGTCCTCCAACGAGTGGCCAGTAACATAGAACGACGTGTTGAGTTGTGCGTTATACAGGATGGAGAACATTTTCAACATTTGCTATAGAGGTAAATAATGTCCCAAAATTCCTCTGCATTTCAGGTATAATAAGTTGTCGTTAGCATAACTCGTTTTGAAACAATTAAATAAATGTGTCAGTTCTTCATAAATCATTCTGTAGTTTAATAAATGCTATAAATGTGAAACGGGATCATTTCGAGCTATCACCATAGATACCAAATATGTTTTACATTCCTGAATTAGGAAACAGGAGAATAGTTCATCGACAGTGAACATTCTGAGGTAGATATACATGGGATTGCAGCATATTAAGTTACCCTGTAGTAAGAAAAGTAATAAAAATTATTATAGTTCCACCGGGGACCTTCTGCGTATAAAGCAGACGCGATAACCGCTACACCACGGAACAGATAGCAGCAACTAGAAAGCGCTTGTTTAGCTCATACATAACCTAATTATACACACGCATCAACTGGAGGGAGACAGGCATGGCTAATTCCGTCCAGAATCGATCCTTGGACCTTCCGCTTTACAGTTATACTGGACATTTTGCCGAGAGCGTTTTTGTAAAGTGCTCGCATATTTTAAAAAAGAACAGGTTATTACGCTTAATTGAAATTAAAGCACATATTAAATATAATGCAAAATAACAATAAAAGCAGCTAAATTTTCGTTAAACCAGGCAGATAAAGATATAGATAAACAAAATTTCAATGGTTCCGCCCGGGATCGAACCGGGGAACTTCTGCGTGTAAAGCAGGTGTGATAACCGCTACACCACGGAACCCACACAATGTTTTAATTAGGTCAATTATAAACCTTCTGTCTTTGAATTAGCTACATGTGTAACAATCTTGGGAAGAATGTGTTACAAAACTTACCTTAAACAGAGCGCTTCTTATGCTTAATTCGGTTCAGATCAAATACTAGATAAAATAAAATATAATAGAAATAAAAATTAAATAGCATTATTCACAAACTAGAGAGAGAAAAAATGTCAATGGTCCCGCCCGGGGTCTAACCGGGGACCTTCTGCGTGTAAAGCAGACGTGATAACCGCTACACCACGGAACCGATATGTTATACCTATTAGGTTAATTATTAACCTGCTTTGAATTAGCTACATGCCTGTCTAACAGGTTAGTGCAGTCTTAGAGAGAATGTGTTACAAAACTTGTTTAAATAGAGCGTTTGTTACCCTTAATTCAGTTTAAATCAAATATTAGAGAAAATAAAACATAATAGGAGTGAAAGTAAACAGCTTTTTTCACAAAATAGAAGGGGAAAAAAAGTCAGTGGTTCCGCCCGGGATCGAACCGGGGACCTTCTGCGTGTAAAGCAGACGTGATAACCGCTACACCACGGAACCGACAGTACTTCCTCGAGTTAACGTATGCATATAACTGTATAGCAACTACTCGGTCTACGAATGAAAAGTTTTCATTGTTGTTAAGTCTTAAGTAAGAGTTTTTAAGGTGTAATGAACACATTGCTATCCTTGTGCCCTACTTTTTAATACCATTTCAACATTTCCAATCTTTGTTACTTTCTACACACGCTCCTGTAGTTAGAAGTATGGGATTCCAACCAAATATACATCGATTAGTCAATGGAAATACGTCTTTTAAGGCCCTCTGAGTGTATATATATATGTGTGTGTGTATGTGCGTGTGTGTGTGAGAGAGAGAGAGAGAGAGAGAGAGAGAGAGAGAGAGAGAGAGAGAGAGAGAGAGAGAGATATCAGCATAATTAAGAAACGAAAATCCAAACTTGGTATGTACGTTCAGCGTTTTCCAAGGATGCGACGAATATTATTAAAATACCATACAGGTATTAAAGATATGTACATGACAAATAAAATGTATATCTTGAATACTCTGGAAATAGCATGTGAAATCCTCTCATTCGCAAGGAATTTGTATAACCTTGTATAATCGGTAAATCTTAAACGATAGACCAAAGGCGTACTACACAAACAATTAGGTTTAAAAAATATTTCTAATATATATAATATACCTACATAATTTTTGTGGCATCAGCCATTTCCGAGATATTCGTTATTAATGGTTCGAATGGTCCAATACCTTGACAATCTTTTAAAACCCTGTGGTCATGTCATTCAGTTGTTTCTCGTGATGTCATGAAAAAGAATGTGGAATTTTGGTTAACATATAGCTCCAGTTCATTAACTATAACTATTCCCTTTGTATTTATAACGAAATATGTAATGCAGTTATTTCCGAAAAGGTTTATCTTGATCAAAATGAAGTAGATAGAAAAATAAGCTTAAGCCGGCTAAGTAAGTAAATAAGTAAGAATAAATAAGAATTTGTAGACCCACTAATAAACCACAAGGCGTAGAGAAAGCCATGTAATGTAACGCATCAGATTTTTTTTTTCTCATGGTCATGTAAAGAGAACGGAATTTCAAATCTTTCACATAACTCTTCTTAAAAGATTTGACCATCGCTTAAGCCTAGTATATTCCCCTAATTCGTTTCTACCTATAAGGAAGTATGTAATAAAATCATTTCTGAGATGATTATCTCGATTAACATGAAGTAAATAGAAGCATAAGCTTTTATAACAATAGTTTGTTGAAGAATGGGTGGAGAAAGTCATGCTAATGTAACACATCAGATTGTTTCAAGATTAGGGCTTTTTCTTGTAATATCAATATCAATTTATTGTCATTAAACGGTTATATAACTGCAATAGATATTGTCAGTTTATACAATAAAATGCAAATCAATAAATACAACATAAACCACACCTTGTACAACTTTGACAGCAAAAAGTAAAAATTAAATATCAACATCAGATACATTAAGATCAATAAATTCATTAATAGAATAAAATGGATTATCCACAAGCCAAGAATGCAACCGCTTACAAAATATTTTATAAGGCAAATCATTTACAGATTGAGGTAGCTTATTAAAAAGTTTAATACCAATATATGAGTAACTTTGAGAAGTTTGCATGCATGTAAACAACATGCACTTTCAAAGCCATCACATTATCCGCTTTAGTCTGCTGTGTCCTTCTTATACCTACAACGAAATGTATTAATGTTTAATGGAAGTTTATCTCGATTAATGAGTAGATTGGTTAGCATGCTAGCCTCAATATCCAGAGGACCGGGTTCGATTCCCGGCTGGAGGCTGAACATTTTTCTTTAGCCAGGATTATCCTCTATGTCCCTAGAGTTGGAAGTATGAATGACAGTGTGAATTTAATGTAATAACCAAAATTTATACCAATCCCAAAGTTTAATGCCTATGTACCTAAGCCTCTGTAAGCGAGAGTCCATGAGCAATTGTTCCAGAGGTAAAAAACCCGCCGACATAACCTTAGGTATTAAAGGTAGCATATAAATGAAAGATAAAAAAACAGAGAAAGAAAGTAGATAGAACAGTAAGCTTCTGTAAGAATAGTTTGTAGAAGAGTGAGTAGAGAATGTCATGTGAATGCAACACATAAATTTGTTTCTCTTCTTGCTCATCCTCACAAATGTTTTCCGATATAGTTTCAATACATGATCTGTTGCAGCTACAGAAGCATACAGGATGGTAGTATGGCAGGCAAATGTTTGAACAGAAGCTCGCTATACCTATATATATTGGACTACATACACTGAACACACTTCGCATGGCCTCATGAGAAACAAAGGAACGGAAATAAATTTAAAATGTGGGTACTGGAAAATTCCGATTAATAAAAGGAGATCCCGTATCTCGTAAAACCGATTAAGGCTGCATAAATTTGATTCAATATAAATTGTAAATTTTAACATGCCTTACATTTTTTTCAATATTCAGCTTTTGTCTCTCTTTCTCTCTCTTGTGGTTTCATAATTATGCATATATAATAAG
The DNA here is from genome assembly GCA_030765065.1 of Deroplatys truncata. Classification (NCBI taxonomy): domain Eukaryota; kingdom Metazoa; phylum Arthropoda; class Insecta; order Mantodea; family Mantidae; genus Deroplatys; species Deroplatys truncata. The sequence continues at coordinate 51,129,844 of CM060985.1, forward strand.
AACGACGGAATCTTCAGAATCTATTTACAGATAATTCAAATAAAATATACTGTTCCTCATCTCAATTGTCAAACATAATACCATGTGACACAAAAGTCGGTTGACAAATGGGAAAAAAATTATTTCTAAAGTACACTTTTGTATAATCTATTATTGGACAATTTTGGCATTATTTACTTTTTATTATTATTTCCGCTTTATACATGTTTATGTCAGGTAAAATAAATTATTATTTCTTAATGTTAATATATGTGTTATACAGTAAATTAAATTTCTGTTACATATTCATTGCCGGAGATATTCAAATTGCTGTCCATTTACTTGAAGACAGTGCCCCAATCTAACCTGACATTCTTATGTCACTCTTAAAAGTATTGCAGGTGGGATATTTTGAATAGTATAGGTGATCTTTGTTTTAAGTTATCTAAAGTTGAGGGCTCTGTCTGAAAAACGTTCTACTTTACATGCGCCCATAGAAAAAAAATCTGATGTGTTACACTCACACGACTTTCTCTACTCTTGTACAAACTATTTTTACAAACGCTTATTCTCCAGCTACTTCATGTTAATCGAGATAAACATTTGCAGACTCTATCTTATTGCTAATTTTCTTGTAGATGCAAGGGGAATATATATATTTACAAGGGCAATATAGAAATACAGTAGCCTTTAAACACATACATATCTCTTAATAGCTGGTTGCTAGGTGCAGCACCATTCCCTTTGCCACAGATTAATACTCTTTGCATATCCAAGACAAAAAAAATGAATAACGAATTCCCATTTGAGAAAATTATTGAACAATTTAAGGGAATAACAAGCAATATCTCGAAAATGGTTCACTCAACAACAAAAATGTATATGACATAAATTGTGTATTTTAACGCGATCTACATTTTTTGTGTAGTAAAATTTTGTCTATCTGTTATGGTTTACCAGTTTATCAAAAGTCGTTCACAATGAAGAATACTTTTGGAGACATTCCCAGAAAATTCAAGGTATACATTTTATTTGTCATGAAAATATCTTAAACATATGATATTTTAATCAAAATCGTTAGAGCTATTTTTGAGAAAATTAAAATTTTCTAAAAAGTTCCATGTAAAGGGTACTCTGTGGGGGGGATTTTCTTGAAAACCTTCGTGTCGCATCTCTAGAAGATACTGAACCTAAATACCAAGTTTGGTGTTTATCCGACTGTTCGTTTCTGAGTTATGCTGTTCACAGACAGACACACAGACACACACACGGACATGTTTCCAAAAATGCTTTTTTGGGATTCAGGGATCTCAAAACATGTATTTCCGATGAAATCTCGGTATCGAATTTTTGGGTGGAATACAATACTTCCCCTACTTACTATACGTAGTAGAGTGGTGTCCAGCAATTCCCCATATATGTGCAGGTTTATATTCCCGTCAAAAAATGTGATCTAACAACCATATCACCAATTATTCCACACCAGACCATAACTTTAGGAGGACGGGGACCATTTGATTCTCGCATCCAATTTGGGTTTTCTAAGGACCAGTATCGTGCATTTTGTGTATGATCGTACCCATCTATAAATAATAGACATTCGTCGCAGAACAGCACATGCTGAAGGAAGAATCGATCATCACGCAAACGTTACGTGATCCAGTTGCAACATGTTTGTCTCTTGAGTGGATTTTCTTTGTGCATGCTGTAATTTCTAGGGATGAAAACGTGCTGATTTTAGTATTCTGGTACAGATTCTCTACTGATACCACTTTCTCGAGCCACATAGCGCACTGATCTTTTAGGGCTGATTGTCATTTTCGCAATCACATTTATTGTATTCTGTTCGTTGGTAGCAGATTTGGGACGACCACTTCGTTTCTTGTCGAGCACACAGAAAGTTGTCTTGAATTTATGCAATAATTTGGCAGTATTCTGGTGAAATCGTTTTTGAATGTCTGAGTCTCAACGATGAAACTCGTCTGCACTTCTCTTACTGTTCTATGGTTGTCCCCACAGAAAAATACTAGCTCCACTTGATGTTCAGGACTCAACATTATCTCTCTTCAATCCTCAATGAATGTTAATTTCGCAATTGGAAACAATCTGCTTTAATTCATTCCCAACTCAATAGCTTCAAACATCTAAACAAAACACAAATTTAATAGTTATGTATTGTTGTTTACCATGGCCTACTTCAACTTCTAATCCTTTTAATCCACATAAACTAATTTAGAAAAATGTGAAAGATAATAATTGGAGAATATTGTAGGGTATAAAGAGGAAATAAGTAAATAAATAAAAGTTAAATAATGATAAATAATAAATAATTTAAAATTGTACAATAATACATTATCCAGCTCACAAAAGTTCACAAAAGTGAACATACTCTAATGTATTTAGACAGGGAGTTTTTTTCCCATACTATGTGACTTTTGTGTCACATAGTATATTTTAACCAAAATCGTTACAGCTGTTTAGGATGAAAACAAAAACTTTTCCATCGTAGTGGAGGGAATTACATGAGCATCTTCGTGTCGCATCCTTGGAAGATGCTGAATTTAAACAGCAAATGTGATATTTATCCGAATTTTCGTTTTTAAGTAAACCAAGTTAGCAACGCCATGTTGTATCATTAGATATTAATTCTGTACGTAAAAATATGGATTCTTATCACTACCTACTTGTATGTGATAGCGACCTTATCACTAGGGAATACACTAAGTACACTTGTACTTTGGATTCGTTATCTGTTGCACTAAACCGTGGATTTCAAGTTATTTAATATTTCCTTGTTTCACGTAATCGATACAATATATTCAGCTTTTGTTAGCTTTCCTTATTTCGTTTTGTGTGCAGAAATGTGGAAGTTTATCTAATAATTCTCGGATTAGTGCAAGAGATATGGGAAAAGAGGCATTTTCTAAATTGCATTTTATTGTACCTTAGTGGCACGAGATATTTACTTGAAACTAATACACAATATCAACTCATATCTAATGAACCCTGCTAAAAATTAAAATTAATATAACTGCGTAAATAATACCTGAATCATTTACATATGAGTATCCTTGAACAACGTATGGTCTAAGAGTACGCAACTACAATGTACAAGATTATGCATTCCCCAAATTTTTCCTTAAATAAATAAATAAATCTTCCTTTCCTTTACATACAATTGTCTACCCTTATTTCATACGATACAGATTTTCGTCATTGCTCCGGACGTACTTCAGCCTTGGACTTATTGTGCTACCTGTATTGTGTTAAAACCAATTCATTATGCCTGCATTTTTACCGGGGAATACAGTCTCATAATAGATATGGTTTTAAATTCTTCTGGTTCCAAAATCATTTTCCAAAAAGCAACATATCTCTTGTAAGCCAAAGCCTCACAGGAGCATATGATATACTGGCCTGTTTCAGTTTCTTTCGTACACAATTCGCCGCCTAAGTTACCCTGAAACAATCCCATCCTGTTAAGATGCTTTTTTATAGGATCATGTCATGTGAGAAATGTAATAATTGTTCTCAGCTAAGTCTGTTACATTTAAATAAGCTTTCAGCTCTTTTCTTACACGGTTTTCTAATAAATAGTTTACCATGTTGATTTCTTTTAGTTTTAAGCCAGGTTTTATGATGTTCTACTTTGGACCAGTTCTTAATAGCCTCTCTTACTAAACATCGAGATGTTCCTAGAGCCGACTCTGGCCCAATAAATTGTGAAGCTGCCCCTTGTCTTGCAAGTTCATCAGCTTTTCATTAACCATTATGCCACTATGACCCGGCACCCAAATGAGTTAACTTCATTCCGTTCTGCCAAGCTTGTTAGCAAGTTTAGGCAGTTTAAAACCAATCCTGGCATTACCTTATGGCTACTTAGAGTCTTAAGTGCAGCCTGGCTGTCTGAGAAAATAAGGATATGCTTAGCAGTGTAAGTTCTCCTTATGTTCTCATGTATGCATTGAATAAAAACATTAATTTCTGTTTAAAAACAGTAGCATATTCACCCAAGGGGAAAAAAATTGCATCGTGGTCTTATGCGATAACATACGCTTTATATGGATGGAATAATGATAGTAATGAAATGAACATATCTTTCAGGGACTTAAAAAAACAAATCAAAGAACATGTAACTTAGGCACAAAATCATAAACAAAAAACACACGACCTCTGTAATCAGTAGTGTTCATGCCAACAATTATTCACACATTATCCATTCTCCTTCTGAAGGATCCGTGTATTTTTCTCCACAAAATGGAAAAGGAATTTCAGTCTTATCAACCGTTGCCGATAACCGCTGAGGGGTCTTCCATTTGCAATCTTGCTTTTTGGATGCCTGTTCCTCTGCTAGAGCTTTCTTAAATGGCGAATCTCCAACTGGCTGCAGCTTCGGAGGAGGATGAATGTCTCTTGGCAACAGTCATGGAAAGTCATGGCTTCTGGTTTGGTTTGGAGGGAGTTATCATGTTGGAAGGTCCTGGCTTCTGGTTTGATTATGAGGGGAGTTATCTGTGGAGGAGCAGACAACTGACTCTCTTCATGTGCTTTACTGTTTTAGTTGGCATTTATGAGGCAGGAAGTTTCGTGACAGTAAAAGGAGTAAAGCCCTCATCAGTGAAAACATCCTTGTTGTATAGCCATATACACAAGTTTTGAAACATCCGTACTGTATGCAATCCCAAAGAGTTCTCCAATCTGATACTGTATGTGACGACTCTCCCCGAATGCGAAACTTGCCATGTGTCACAACCTTGAGGATACCGTTTATAATGGTCCAAAAATACCCTCCCTATCAAGTGGTTGCATTTTAAAATACACAAATTGTACCATAGCTTCAAACATTTAAGAACAAGAATTCACACAACGTGAGAGAAGTACACAAGCCGCATGCAAACTTTTGGACCGTACTTTTAACCCAAGTGTGAAGATTTACACTTGGTAACACCAAACGCGCGGGAGAAGCTTCGTGCACGCCTTCGAGTGCGCACGACCCGTATGTATTTGACCCATAAAGTAATTATGTCATACCAGTTGCGCATGCGCAAAAGCTCCTTAAAACGTGCACAATCAAGATGGCTACCGACCCTGTTGCCGCATTTCAACGAGTTTAGAGGAGTACCGCGTTAGATTTAAACGTCTTATATTTTAAATTATCCCATATACGCTACATTTAATAACATTCAAAGAAAAAATAACGAATAAATCCGTAAGATGTCAAAAGTTAGGGTGTTCACGTACTCTTGTGCTCTTAAATAGTAGCCGCCACTGAGTTTTGTATCGTGCGGGAGCGCGCTTGCGTCTTCGCAGTAAACACGCGGCATATGCCCCGCTAGAACGCCGGCAGGTTTGAAATGGTCCATACTGCAGTTACCAGTGTACTGTGTGGAGCAAAATAAATAAGTTTAAATGAAGAAGAGAAAGCAGTAGCAGCAGCGAAGATGCGGTAGTTATAAAAATTGTCTCCAGTCGCAGAAAATCAAATAAACATTACTGATGTGTGCGTATCCCTTGACATGTTGCAAAGCCCGTTGGCCGCATCATAACCTGGAAACTTTTTCAAAGTAAACTCTAACTGCTGGGGTGCTTAGCGTCCCATTGTATAGTGGGCGTAAAAAACCGGTAATTTTGCTCAGAGGCCTCTTTATCATGCTTGAGGTTCTTTTACGTGCCATAAATCTACGACACGGGACCACCGGCTTTACTTCCCTTCCGCATGAAGCCATGCTAAGGATTTTTCATGCCCAAAAACAATCCATCGCCCTCCGCAGGGTTTGAACCCGGGACCTGTGGAACTAGTGGTCAGCATGGTAACCACTACACCACGGGGGATGACATAATGTCTACAACTACCGTGATGGAAAAATATCGGATTATATTACTGATATTTTGAACTATTAGTTTAAAAATCTGATGTGTTACACTCACATGACTTTCTCTACTCTTGTACAATCTAATTTTACAAACGCCTATTCTCCATATGCTTCATGTTAATCGAGATATCGAGATGTCAATCTTATTGGTAATTTTCTTGTAGATGCAAGGGGAATATGGTAGCTTTTAAGCGATAGTCAAATATTTTAACGCTGGTTGCTATGTGGCGAATTCCATTCTCTTTGCATGTTCAGGACATAAAAAAAATCTGATGTGTTACACTCACATGACTTTCTCTACTCTTGTACAATCTAATTATACAAACGCCTATTCTCCATATGCTTCGTGTTATCGAGATATCGAGATGTCAATCTTATTGGTAATTTTCTTGTAGATGCAAGGGAAATAAGGGAAATAGGTGTTAAGCAATAGTCAAATATTTTAACGCTGGTTGCTATGTGGAGTATTTTATTCTCTTTGCATGTCCAGGACAAAAAAAATGAATAACGAATTTGAGAAAAAGTACAAGTATTGGAAAATTTAAGGGAATAACAAGCAATATCTCGAAAACGGTTCACTCAACAAAAGAAATTTATATGACATAAGTTGTGTATTTTAACGAGATCTACATTTTTTGTGTAGTAAAATTTTGTCTATCTTTTATGGTTTACCAGTTATGCAAAAGTCGTTCACAATGAAGAATATTTTTGGAGACATTCCCAGAAAATTCGAGATATACATTTTATTTGTCATGACAATATCTTAAACATATGATATTTTAATCAAAATCGTTAGAGCCGTTTTTGAGAAAATTAAAATTTTCGAAAAATGTTCCATGTAAAGGGTAGTCTGGGGTGGGGGGATTTTCTTGAAAACCTTCGTGTCGCATCTCTGGAAGATACTGAACCTAAATACCAAGTTTGGTGTTTATCCGACTGTTCGTTTTTGAGTTATGCTGTTCACAGACACACAGACACACAGACACACAGACAGACAGACACACAGACACACAGACACACAGACAGACACACACACGGACATGTTTCCAAAAATGCTTTTTTTGGATTCAGTGATTCTCAAAACATGTATTTCTGGTGAAATCTCGGTATCGAATTTTTGGGTGGAATGCAATACTTCCCCTACTTACTATACGTAGTAGAGAAAGTAAAAATAATTAGAATTCCATGTTGTCAGGATCAAATATTTTTCGTCGTAAGACTAGTAGCCCAAACCTCAAACCTTTAGGTCTGGCAAAAAAACCGCTAAATTGCCAACTCTGGCACTCACCTTAGAAACTATATTTCAATCTAAGTACAGCTTGTGTAAAACATCGCAACAGTCCCACACTCCTGAAAACATAGATGCGCAATATCACTTGCATAATAAGAGAGGTGGGGACCAGTGTTTCAGCTGCTGTGAGTGTGACAATCAGAATCATTTCTAGTCCCTTGCTCCCCCACCGTTCTCACCATTTCTCATTTCTCCTCTCTTGCGTATATGAAGTGTCACGACGTTTTACACAAGCTGTATATATATGGTACCTTCCTGCTTCCAAAAGGGCTACGCCCAGTAGAAGTCTTCCAACCAATGAGTTCTGGTTTTGCTGCAGAGCTCTTGTGACACGCGTACGAATCCGAGAATCTGTTTGCAACGAAGCTGCTAATCATCATCGTTCACAATATGGAAACTCATGCATGATGGTACTGATGACGAACGTGAATTACGTGTGTGAAGTTAACAGTAATTGTAATAAATGCATTTTTCATAACAGTCATGACGAATTTGCGTGTGGACGCCTGGAATGAAGGGAGGGGAGAATCGTCTTTCAATACCGGAACGAAGAATCACGACTTCATACGAAAGAACCCGAGTTCAGTACAGTAATGTTAGCGCATTAAAACATTCTCTTGCTACGCTTAGGTGTAAATATTCGTAGACGTACTGACTGCTATTTGAGAACTGTTATTCGTAACGTAAAACTATTTTGGAACTGGAACGGTCAGAGCTGTTACTGAAACATGACCGTTTTCCCACCTCTAATCAGGATATGGTGTTGAACAAGGAAATTAAATGAATAATGGAGAATTCTTGGAAGTAAACAACCTAATTCAACATTTGACCTGCGAATGAGGAAAATCGGAAGCCTTTATTAAGTCTGTATAATCTACATGGACCTTCCGGATGCGAGTCAACTTGCTCGGCACTGCTTATATTATAGGTAAATAAGAGACGAGGAGTACCAGAACCGCTTCAATATAAATAAAATGCTGTAAGTAGGTATATATAGAGAGATCGAGCGCAGTTTTTTGCGTTTATATGGGAAAGGATAGGGAAAACGAGGCTAGATGCGACGGTTCAAGGAGGAAAATGCGTTTATATGGGCGAGATAGGGAATACGATGACTGACGCTAGGCTAGACAGTGGTAGGAGGGGGAGTGCGCTTTATATGAGAAAGATAGGGAAAACGAAGTTAGGTGCTAGGCTAGACAGAGGCTGAGTAGAGTATAGTTTATATGAGAGGTATAGGAAAACGAGGGGAGGTGTTAGGCTAGACAGAGGCTGAGTAATGTATGGTTTATATGAGTGGTATAGGAAAACGAGGAGAGGAGTTAGACTAGACAGAGGTCGAGGAGCAGAGTATGGTTTATGTGAGAGTCATAGGTAAACGAGAGAGGCGTTAGGCTAGACAGAGCTAGAGGAATAGAGTATGGTTTATATGAGAGGTATAGGAACAGGAGAAGAGGTGTTAGGCTAGACAGAGCTAGAGGAATAGAGTATGGTTTATATGAGAGGTATAGGAACAGGAGCAGAGGTGTTAGGCTAGACAGGTAGTGTAGCAGTAGGAATATGGACTTATATACAGGAGAGATAGGGAATACCAGGGCTGATGCTAGGCTAGTCAGATGCTAAAGGAGGGAGGGATATGCTTTATACCAGAGAGATAGGGAATACAAGGAAAGATGCTATACTAAACAGGACTTGAAGGGTAGAATATGGGCGATATAGCGAACCGAGGAGAGGTATTAGGATAGGAGTTTTGAATGATGGAGTAGGTGTTTATATGCGAGAGATAGGGAATACGAAGGTCGATGCTAGGCTAGACGGTGTTGAATGAGGGAATGCATCTTATATGAGAGAGGTAGGGGAATATGAGGAGAAGTGCTAGGCTAGTCGGGAAGGTCTGAATGAGAGAGTATACGTCTATATGGGAAAAGATAGGGAAAACGAAGGTAGATGTTAGGTTGAGAGAGTCTTCAAGGAGGAAAATGCATTTATATGGGCGAGATAGGGAATACGAGGACTGACGCTAGGCTAGACAGTGGTAGGAGGAGGAGTGCGCTTTATATGAGACAGATAGGGAATACGAGGGGAGGTGCTAGGCTAGACAGAGGCTGAGTAGAGTATAGTTTATATGAGAGGTATAGGAAAACGAGGGGAGGTGTTAGGCTAGACAGATCTAGAGGAATAGAGTATGGTTTATATGAGAGGTATAGGAACAGGAGAAGAGGTGTTAGGCTAGACAGGTAGTGTAGCAGTAGGAATATGGACTTATATACAGGAGAGATAGGGAATAGGAGGGCTAGACTTGAAAGCGACTTTAGACGTGAACTTAGTGGAAAACTGTTTCATGTCAATGTTAGAACGCTAATTCTAGACATGCCCATCACGTAACCTATTCAGGGAAAAGGTGACTCGTTCAGGGGAAAAAGGTGACTGCTCAGGGAAAAAGGAGACCCACAAAGGGAAAAAGTTGACTAGCAAAGGGAAAAACGTGACCAGCAAAGGGAAAAATGTCACCAGCAAAGGGAAAAAAGGCGACCACCAAAGGGAAAAAGGTGACCTGCAACGGGAAAAGCTAACCCACTAACACTAACAGGTAAGTAATTCAGATAGTATTGCAAGAGGCTGACTGGATCATAGCAGTGTATGATTTCACAGGTAATTCAGCTAGTATCGTATGTTTTTAGGCTAATTCGTCTAGTAACACAGGATAGATTCCAGAGTCTAACTGCATCATAGCTATGCATGATTTCACAGCTAATTCAGCTAGTATCGTAGGTATTTAGGCTAATTCAGCTAGTATCACAGGAGGTTAGATTCCAGGGTTGGGTATAGCATAGTTTCATATTTCACAGGTAATTCAGAGGGTATCGTAGGTATTTAGGATAATTCAAGTAACATAGGTGTTTAGAGTAATTAAGCAAGCATTACAGGAGGGTAGGTTCCAGGGGTTGGTTATAGCCTAGTTTCGTATTTTACAGATAGTTCAGGTAATATCATAAGTATTTGAGGTAATCAGCATAGTTTCACAGATATTATTGATAATTTCGATCAGAGATTTGTATCACAGCTATTTAAGGTAAATGCAGATGATTCAGGTTGTATCAATGGTATTTGAGTCATTTTAACAGGTAATTCAGATAGTATCACAGGTGCTCGTGCTAATTTAGAGCAGGAATTCGTATCAGAGCTAGTTAAGGTAATTTCACATGATTCGGGTAGTATCACAGGTATTTAAATCATTTTCATAGCCAATTCAGCTAGTATCGTGAGCATTTAAGCTAATTCAGCTAGTATCACAGGAGGCTAGATTCCAGAGGCTAACTGCATCATAGCTATGCATGATTTCACAGCTAATTCAGCTAGTATCGTAGGTATTTAGGCTAATTCAGGTAGTATCACAGGAGGCTAGATTCCAGGGTTGGGTATAGCATAGTTTCATATTTCACAGGTAATTCATCTAGTATCACAGGTACTCATGGTAATATAGAGAGTAATTCAATTATAAAACTTTTCTCATCCAACGTTACAACAATTTATATACTTTTTTCTAAATCTTACAAACTTATTATATGTTAAACAGTTATTGTACGATGCGGAGAGGGATAAACTGCATATTGGTTCACAAATTGAAAAGCTTTACGTCAACATACCTTTATTTTAGTTCGTTATAGATGTCTCTCCCCTTTTATCTAGGCTTGAGACTAGCACTAGGATTGCTCCTAATGGCAGGGTTACCACCTTCCCTTCCATCTTCTTCTTTCTTCATCAGGCGTCAGCTATCTGCATATACAGCACACAGATACTTTCTTTTTTAAGATTGTAGACTCACTAGAAAATCTTTATCTTTAACTTACATTCTTTTAAGCACTGTTTGTAATGGCGTAATGTCCATACGCATATGTTGTTATCCCGTCATCAGCAATAATTCTTTTATCATCAAACGGAGTCAATGCAATTTTATTCACTTGTACTGTAGCAAGGGCATGCTTTCGTGATAGGATCAGATTCATAGGTGTTCTGATGATTTCACTGGTTTTAAGAGAGTCTGTATAGCTGTCAAACGAAATGTACTGCTTAATAGCGCTACGTTTTATACCTTTAATCTTTTTTATCATTGACCCTTGAATATCTAAGGCATACATCTTAGGACGTAGTCCAACAAAGCGTAGGATGATTTTGCTATTAGCCTCATCTTTAAATTTTCCCAATACCTTCTTGTTCTGAGTAGAGTAACATATATGGTTGGCAGGGTAATCAGCTGTATCGAGATGCTCAAGAAAACGTAGCTTGTCCTGGTACACATCTTCAGTTGTTACACGATGAATGAACGAATCAGTGTCCATATACATAAGCTTCAGGTTTTCAGCTCCATAATAAGGCAACAAAACGTCGTAATGATAGTTATACATTAATGTCTTGGAGATGTCCAACACACTCATACCAATGTATATAGGCTTGTTGAATACAATCTGACGAGAGGCCATATGTACAGCAGCTAGATTATCAGCATATATCGTCCTGTCGATAAACGTAGGCTTGGCGATCAGCTTCTCTAGAGTTTTTTCATTGGTCACCAGTCGTATATCCATACGATTACGCAGGTTCTCCATAGTTTTTCCAAACATAGCGTTGTTAAAGAGTTTGTAGAGATCCTTCTCGAAATCATTTGCAGCTTGTTGTCGTAGCCTGTTGTTAAATTCCACATAAGGTTTCAACCACTGAGACTGTCGGAATTGTAGCACACGATGGATTTTTGTTAGTCGTAGTCCATGACTAAGAGCTTGCTTCAAAGCCATGTAATGCACTACATACTTCTTTCGAGGTCCAAGATGAGGTATCAGTTTCTTTGTAGATGATTCCAATGGTTTCATACACTCTGGCAGGAAAGGTAGATCGTTGTGTAGATCGTGAAGTTCTGCAGGATACTCGATGTCGACTTCTAATATGTACCCATGAGGATCATCTTCTTGTAGTGTTTCTAAGTTGATTTCTTCAGGTGACACCCACTGAAATCCACCAAAAGGAAGGGCGTGACACATTGCCCACCCATATTGGTTATTTGCGTCCTCGTATGTGATAAATTGGGTTAGTCTCGTCGGATCAAACTTCTCCATATAAGTGTTATTAGCCTCAGCATACCGATGAGAAACTTGGCATAAACCTCCTCTTATACCTGATTCCACCATGAGTAGTTGATCATAATCTTGTAACAGCTCTAACTTAATTCCAGTATACGGTAACATAGCGTCCCATGTTAGACCTGGAGAGGTAAAATAATGGGCGGGATCGACTTTGTGTGTTTTAAGGGTTTGCTCTCTGAACGTCTCAAAGACGTCAGCTAGAAGAAGTACATCCGAAGTTAAGTAGAGATCGCTGTACTCTCCCAGGTTTCTCACATTAAACAGCTCCCATACATTTCTAGCATGATCGTAGTCAGCATCAGTAATTTCTTCTTCATTTAATCTATTGTAGAAGGAGTCCTTAGGAGGCAAGCAGGTCTCGTTCAGGGCATCCCATGACGTAACAAAATCATATGGAAATACACCCTTACGGGTCATCAACTTCAATTTGTCTTCTCCAAAGTACTTTAGCGTTTCAGGATACGAGGTTAGATTTTTTACCAACTTATCCAAGCTTGTACTGAGGAATCGGAAGCTATCCACAAATCGAAGCTTTATATCTCCTACATACTTGGTGAATGAGATATAGCTTTCTTCAGAGTTAGGAATTACCTCCACACGTTCACTTGTACAACCCAGCTCCTTAACAATGAAATGAGAGTCATATCCGCTAAGGTTATGCATGAAGACTGGTATATATTTAGGTGTTTTGCAGGCTAAATTACATTCATTATGAAGACTTCCACGATATTCACCGCTGATGTGATCATGGTCGCGTACTTTATAGTTCTCTTCTGTAAAGGGTTTTCTACACAAGTAGCATGTCGTAGAAGACTCGAAATCCTTTTGCTGTTGATCCGTAAGTTTCAGAGGCTTAGCAGATTTGTATATATTACCAATCATTTTTGCAAGAGATGTCAGGTACAGCATAAACTTCTGAGCAGCATCAGCACCACGATACACATAGGGTTGCTTAGGAAGACCAGTTTCGAGATGTTCAACACTGGATGTAGGCTTCACGTAAACACAGAAGCTCATTGGTATGTGCTCTTGATAAGGGGTTGTATAGGAAGTTTCAGGATTGGGTATACACGTATGGCATGGAGTGAGAATACTCTCAAAATCCGCATAGATGACATAAGGTACTTTCAGCATCCTCTCAACATTTTTAAACTGTACAATTGATTTCTCCTTGGTAGGCATAACTACCCTTGCAACACCATGTTGAATACAGACGGCTGCATGTTCTTGTAGTTTTTCCTGTCCACTTCGTCCGCTCTGGTCATCAAAATGTGTAAAGCAGCGCTTACAAGTATAAACCCGTCCATTATGGTTAGTTTTCTGGCGTCGAACGAGTTTCTCAAAATTCTTTATATACACGTAGTGATGTTTTCCACTGCTGTCATTCAATAGTAGCAGGTCGCGATGTTCAGGTAGTTCAATATCAGCAACCTTTATCGGATACACTTCGTGCTTCTCATCCAACCCGAAAACGTTAATAGACATATTGTTAAACTTCTCAAATTTAGGTATTTGAGAAAGTGGAGTAGGGTAGGAAACACAGCTGAAGTCGTACTTATCTTGAAGTTGTTTGTATTTGCTCACACGTTGCGCATCCTTCCCTATGAATTTAGCTAATATAGAGTACATGAAACATTTCTCGTCGGTAAAGTTCTGAATGTTTATACACGCTTCTTTAGCTCCGACAGATGACGGTAGTGGTATGTAGCTACTTCCTCGTAACGGGTTGTACTTGTTGATACGAAGTCGAACTCCTTCCACAGCAAGCAAAGCCCAGCTGCTACCCTTAAGCTGAGACTCCTCCATTTCAGTCACCAATTTCTTGAATTTCACTTCAATCGTTGACTCCAGTTCTGTTTCTAGAAACACAGCTTGATTCCGTGTTTTAAATGTTTTGTCACAGGTTTCTCCAATACTGTTAACAAATCGACACTCAGCCAGCAGATTAATTTTAACACTCTTATGAATGCTAAGCTCTTTATGCACAGCCTGGATTATACGTTGTTTTGCCTCTTGCAGATACATATTTAGGTCCTTAGCTGATTCGCATCGTATAAAATACGATTTCAATCGTCCTTCGAATGAAGTTTCGTATTCTTTCATATCACAGTCCTCCATTGTTGACAGCAACTGATGTTTAGTTGGCTCCAATCTTCTTTTCTTCTGAGGGCTGCTTATTTCACATATATCTTCGTGTCGCTGTCCCTTATAACAATCTTTGAAGGTTACATTACAATGTTTACATTTGAAGAGCTTCTTGCAGCTCATCTCGTGTCTTCTCTTGTCATAACCTCGGAGGAACTTCCTCCCACATTTTCCGCATGCATATCCAGTAGCGCTTGGAATAATATCCTTATACGCTGAGTTATTCATCTTTATTCTTGATGTAATAACGTATTAATCACTGATCAATGAAATGTAGACCTCTTCACCTTGACACCACTTTAGAAAGCTGATTATTCTTGGAGAGAACACGATGTTAACACCTCAAGACTAATTAGCACAATGAAGTCCAATGCCCTAGATCACCATATTTATAGAGGGAGCACGAACCTTTTAGATCAATCATAAACTCGTTTCATAACCAGATGTATATGATCGCTCAACGTGTATTAACCCCACAGCCATATAACCTCAAGTCTAGAGACAGGATGTTTATGACGTCACACCCAGAGACAGAATGTCTAACAGCATCAAACACGTTTAAACTCGTCTAATAACTACCTGCTTAAGCTGTCACACCAGCAAGAGAAGATTTCTCCCACGCTCATTCAGACATATATTTCAAATTCAAAGCCTACCACCACCATCACCACCTATTGTACCAAGGTTAATTACAGCTGTATTATCACAGTACTTAAAGTAAAAGCTTAAAAGGTAACGAGAAGATGTCCCCCTTATTTACTTAATTATCTCATGTTTTCATTCCCTTTTCAATTCTTCCTTTCCATCTTCTCACAGAAAGCCCATTACATTTAACTACAATCACGAGAAAAGCAATTTTTCCAGAGTTTCACAGATTCTAAGCTTCTAAATCGAACCCGGTAATACTTTTAATAAATGTATTTTAGCTCCCCAATATCAGCATCTACCATTTAATCTTTACTCGAACCTGATATGATCCATAAGCTTGAAGATATATGAAATCACCCCTTCGGGATTCTATCTAAGTACTTTAAAGTAATTTTTATAACGATAACGATATTTAAGGACTAGATACTCTGTTTACGTTTACCTTGACATGTCTATCTAAATTAAATTACGAGTTATTAAATGTTTGCAAGTAAATTTCATTGAATCGGTATTCGAACCCAGAACACCAGGAACAAAATAATTTATAATATTAGTCTGACATGTTAAACAAAGCTGTATGCAGTTACATCATCGATCTAAGTGATATATTCTAGTGTACAGAGGAAAATTAAGAAAGTCATTAAAAAATCGGGAATCGAACCAAGCACAACTGATTGGCAATTATATACAGCATTAATCACCCAGTACAGAACCTATCAATCATGCTTTGCTGCACTCCTCTACATCACTTAGTTTCCGAGATAATGAAAATTTAAAAATTAAAAATCGAACCCAGGACGTCAGGTATCTAATTACACATTTACAAGATACTACCTAATAACATAAACGCAATAAAGTTTATTTGGCGTCTTTATCTTAATTAGTTTAGGAGTTATTAAATTTATAAGTAAATTCCATCGAATCAGTATTCGAACCCAGAACACCAAGAACAAAATAATTTATAATATGAGTTTGGTATGCTTAAAGGTGCTGTATGTAGTTACAGCATCAATCTAACTGATATTTTCTAGAGTATAGAGTAAAATTAAGGAAGTCATTAAAAAATCGGGATTCGAACTAGAGACAACTGATTGAAAATTATATACAGTATTAATTACCCCTCATAGGAGCTATCAATCATGCTTTGGTTCACTCGTCTACCTCTCTTAGTTTCTGAGATAATAAAGTTTTTAAAATTAAGGATCGAACCCAGGACACCAGGTACCAAAATATACATTCACAAGAAACTACCTAATGACATTAATGTAATAAAGTTTATTTGGCGTCTTTATCTTAATTAGTCTCCGAGTTATTAGAAGATGAATTTGCAATTCACTCCTAGGATTCGAACCCAGGCATCCCGGTCAACTTGGAACAATACCCTAATGACGCGGCGCATTCCAAAGAATTGATTAGTTTTTATCCCAATGTTCTATCTTTTTTCATTCAGGAGATATAAGCGATTAAACAGTAGAAATAATATGTATGTTTGAGCCCACAGAGATGCCGACATCTGATAAAGTTCTTTGATCTATGCCGGCAAGCTCCGCCCATTTTATTTCTACTGTTTAATCGCTTATATCTCCTGAATGAAAAAAGATAGAACATTGGGATAAAAACTAATCAATTCTTTGGAATGCGCCGCGTCATTAGGGTATTGTTCCAAGTTGACCGGGATGCCTGGGTTCGAATCCTAGGAGTGAATTGCAAATTCATCTTCTAATAACTCGGAGACTAATTAAGATAAAGACGCCAAATAAACTTTATTACATTAATGTCATTAGGTAGTTTCTTGTGAATGTATATTTTGGTACCTGGTGTCCTGGGTTCGATCCTTAATTTTAAAAACTTTATTATCTCAGAAACTAAGAGAGGTAGACGAGTGAACCAAAGCATGATTGATAGCTCCTATGAGGGGTAATTAATACTGTATATAATTTTCAATCAGTTGTCTCTAGTTCGAATCCCGATTTTTTAATGACTTCCTTAATTTTACTCTATACTCTAGAAAATATCAGTTAGATTGATGCTGTAACTACATACAGCACCTTTAAGCATACCAAACTCATATTATAAATTATTTTGTTCTTGGTGTTCTGGGTTCGAATACTGATTCGATGGAATTTACTTATAAATTTAATAACTCCTAAACTAATTAAGATAAAGACGCCAAATAAACTTTATTGCGTTTATGTTATTAGGTAGTATCTTGTAAATGTGTAATTAGATACCTGACGTCCTGGGTTCGATCCTTAATTTTTAAATTTTCATTATCTCGGAAACTAAGTGATGTAGAGGAGTGCAGCAAAGCATGATTGATAGGTTCTGTACTGGGTGATTAATGCTGTATATAATTGCCAATCAGTTGTGCTTGGTTCGATTCCCGATTTTTTAATGACTTTCTTAATTTTCCTCTGTACACTAGAATATATCACTTAGATCGATGATGTAACTGCATACAGCTTTGTTTAACATGTCAGACTAATATTATAAATTATTTTGTTCCTGGTGTTCTGGGTTCGAATACCGATTCAATGAAATTTACTTGCAAACATTTAATAACTCGTAATTTAATTTAGATAGACATGTCAAGGTAAACGTAAACAGAGTATCTAGTCCTTAAATATCGTTATCGTTATAAAAATTACTTTAAAGTACTTAGATAGAATCCCGAAGGGGTGATTTCATATATCTTCAAGCTTATGGATCATATCAGGTTCGAGTAAAGATTAAATGGTAGATGCTGATATTGGGGAGCTAAAATACATTTATTAAAAGTATTACCGGGTTCGATTTAGAAGCTTAGAATCTGTGAAACTCTGGAAAAATTGCTTTTCTCGTGATTGTAGTTAAATGTAATGGGCTTTCTGTGAGAAGATGGAAAGGAAGAATTGAAAAGGGAATGAAAACATGAGATAATTAAGTAAATAAGGGGGACATCTTCTCGTTACCTTTTAAGCTTTTACTTTAAGTACTGTGATAATACAGCTGTAATTAACCTTGGTACAATAGGTGGTGATGGTGGTGGTAGGCTTTGAATTTGAAATATATGTCTGAATGAGCGTGGAAGAAATCTTCTCTTGCTGGTGTGACAGCTTAAGCAGGTAGTTATTAGACGAGTTTAAACGTGTTTGATGCTGTTAGACATTCTGTCTCTGGGTGTGACGTCATAAACATCCTGTCTCTAGACTTGAGGTTATATGGCTGTGGGGTTAATACACGTTGAGCGATCATATACATCTGGTTATGAAACGAGTTTATGATTGATCTAAAAGGTTCGTGCTCCCTCTATAAATATGGTGATCTAGGGCATTGGACTTCATTGTGCTAATTAGTCTTGAGGTGTTAGCATCGTGTTCTCTCCAAGAATAATCAGCTTTCTAAAGTGGTGTCAAGGTGAAGAGGTCTACATTTCATTGATCAGTGATTAATACGTTATTACATCAAGAATAAAGATGAATAACTCAGCGTATAAGGATATTATTCCAAGCGCTACTGGATATGCATGCGGAAAATGTGGGAGGAAGTTCCTCCGAGGTTATGACAAGAGAAGACACGAGATGAGCTGCAAGAAGCTCTTCAAATGTAAACATTGTAATGTAACCTTCAAAGATTGTTATAAGGGACAGCGACACGAAGATATATGTGAAATAAGCAGCCCTCAGAAGAAAAGAAGATTGGAGCCAACTAAACATCAGTTGCTGTCAACAATGGAGGACTGTGATATGAAAGAATACGAAACTTCATTCGAAGGACGATTGAAATCGTATTTTATACGATGCGAATCAGCTAAGGACCTAAATATGTATCTGCAAGAGGCAAAACAACGTATAATCCAGGCTGTGCATAAAGAGCTTAGCATTCATAAGAGTGTTAAAATTAATCTGCTGGCTGAGTGTCGATTTGTTAACAGTATTGGAGAAACCTGTGACAAAACATTTAAAACACGGAATCAAGCTGTGTTTCTAGAAACAGAACTGGAGTCAACGATTGAAGTGAAATTCAAGAAATTGGTGACTGAAATGGAGGAGTCTCAGCTTAAGGGTAGCAGCTGGGCTTTGCTTGCTGTGGAAGGAGTTCGACTTCGTATCAACAAGTACAACCCGTTACGAGGAAGTAGCTACATACCACTACCGTCATCTGTCGGAGCTAAAGAAGCGTGTATAAACATTCAGAACTTTACCGACGAGAAATGTTTCATGTACTCTATATTAGCTAAATTCATAGGGAAGGATGCGCAACGTGTGAGCAAATACAAACAACTTCAAGATAAGTACGACTTCAGCTGTGTTTCCTACCCTACTCCACTTTCTCAAATACCTAAATTTGAGAAGTTTAACAATATGTCTATTAACGTTTTCGGGTTGGATGAGAAGCACGAAGTGTATCCGATAAAGGTTGCTGATATTGAACTACCTGAACATCGCGACCTGCTACTATTGAATGACAGCAGTGGAAAACATCACTACGTGTATATAAAGAATTTTGAGAAACTCGTTCGACGCCAGAAAACTAACCATAATGGACGGGTTTATACTTGTAAGCGCTGCTTTACACATTTTGATGACCAGAGCGGACGAAGTGGACAGGAAAAACTACAAGAACATGCAGCCGTCTGTATTCAACATGGTGTTGCAAGGGTAGTTATGCCTACCAAGGAGAAATCAATTGTACAGTTTAAAAATGTTGAGAGGATGCTGAAAGTACCTTATGTCATCTATGCGGATTTTGAGAGTATTCTCACTCCATGCCATACGTGTATACCCAATCCTGAAACTTCCTATACAACCCCTTATCAAGAGCACATACCAATGAGCTTCTGTGTTTACGTGAAGCCTACATCCAGTGTTGAACATCTCGAAACTGGTCTTCCTAAGCAACCCTATGTGTATCGTGGTGCTGATGCTGCTCAGAAGTTTATGCTGTACCTGACATCTCTTGCAAAAATGATTGGTAATATATACAAATCTGCTAAGCCTCTGAAACTTACGGATCAACAGCAAAAGGATTTCGAGTCTTCTACGACATGCTACTTGTGTAGAAAACCCTTTACAGAAGAGAACTATAAAGTACGCGACCATGATCACATCAGCGGTGAATATCGTGGAAGTCTTCATAATGAATGTAATTTAGCCTGCAAAACACCTAAATATATACCAGTCTTCATGCATAACCTTAGCGGATATGACTCTCATTTCATTGTTAAGGAGCTGGGTTGTACAAGTGAACGTGTGGAGGTAATTCCTAACTCTGAAGAAAGCTATATCTCATTCACCAAGTATGTAGGAGATATAAAGCTTCGATTTGTGGATAGCTTCCGATTCCTCAGTACAAGCTTGGATAAGTTGGTAAAAAATCTAACCTCGTATCCTGAAACGCTAAAGTACTTTGGAGAAGACAAATTGAAGTTGATGACCCGTAAGGGTGTATTTCCATATGATTTTGTTACGTCATGGGATGCCCTGAACGAGACCTGCTTGCCTCCTAAGGACTCCTTCTACAATAGATTAAATGAAGAAGAAATTACTGATGCTGACTACGATCATGCTAGAAATGTATGGGAGCTGTTTAATGTGAGAAACCTGGGAGAGTACAGCGATCTCTACTTAACTTCGGATGTACTTCTTCTAGCTGACGTCTTTGAGACGTTCAGAGAGCAAACCCTTAAAACACACAAAGTCGATCCCGCCCATTATTTTACCTCTCCAGGTCTAACATGGGACGCTATGTTACTGTATACTGGAATTAAGTTAGAGCTGTTACAAGATTATGATCAACTACTCATGGTGGAATCAGGTATAAGAGGAGGTTTATGCCAAGTTTCTCATCGGTATGCTGAGGCTAATAACACTTATATGGAGAAGTTTGATCCGACGAGACTAACCCAATTTATCACATACGAGGACGCAAATAACCAATATGGGTGGGCAATGTGTCACGCCCTTCCTTTTGGTGGATTTCAGTGGGTGTCACCTGAAGAAATCAACTTAGAAACACTACAAGAAGATGATCCTCATGGGTACATATTAGAAGTCGACATCGAGTATCCTGCAGAACTTCACGATCTACACAACGATCTACCTTTCCTGCCAGAGTGTATGAAACCATTGGAATCATCTACAAAGAAACTGATACCTCATCTTGGACCTCGAAAGAAGTATGTAGTGCATTACATGGCTTTGAAGCAAGCTCTTAGTCATGGACTACGACTAACAAAAATCCATCGTGTGCTACAATTCCGACAGTCTCAGTGGTTGAAACCTTATGTGGAATTTAACAACAGGCTACGACAACAAGCTGCAAATGATTTCGAGAAGGATCTCTACAAACTCTTTAACAACGCTATGTTTGGAAAAACTATGGAGAACCTGCGTAATCGTATGGATATACGACTGGTGACCAATGAAAAAACTCTAGAGAAGCTGATCGCCAAGCCTACGTTTATCGACAGGACGATATATGCTGATAATCTAGCTGCTGTACATATGGCCTCTCGTCAGATTGTATTCAACAAGCCTATATACATTGGTATGAGTGTGTTGGACATCTCCAAGACATTAATGTATAACTATCATTACGACGTTTTGTTGCCTTATTATGGAGCTGAAAACCTGAAGCTTATGTATATGGACACTGATTCGTTCATTCATCGTGTAACAACTGAAGATGTGTACCAGGACAAGCTACGTTTTCTTGAGCATCTCGATACAGCTGATTACCCTGCCAACCATATATGTTACTCTACTCAGAACAAGAAGGTATTGGGAAAATTTAAAGATGAGGCTAATAGCAAAATCATCCTACGCTTTGTTGGACTACGTCCTAAGATGTATGCCTTAGATATTCAAGGGTCAATGATAAAAAAGATTAAAGGTATAAAACGTAGCGCTATTAAGCAGTACATTTCGTTTGACAGCTATACAGACTCTCTTAAAACCAGTGAAATCATCAGAACACCTATGAATCTGATCCTATCACGAAAGCATGCCCTTGCTACAGTACAAGTGAATAAAATTGCATTGACTCCGTTTGATGATAAAAGAATTATTGCTGATGACGGGATAACAACATATGCGTATGGACATTACGCCATTACAAACAGTGCTTAAAAGAATGTAAGTTAAAGATAAAGATTTTCTAGTGAGTCTACAATCTTAAAAAAGAAAGTATCTGTGTGCTGTATATGCAGATAGCTGACGCCTGATGAAGAAAGAAGAAGATGGAAGGGAAGGTGGTAACCCTGCCATTAGGAGCAATCCTAGTGCTAGTCTCAAGCCTAGATAAAAGGGGAGAGACATCTATAACGAACTAAAATAAAGGTATGTTGACGTAAAGCTTTTCAATTTGTGAACCAATATGCAGTTTATCCCTCTCCGCATCGTACAATAACTGTTTAACATATAATAAGTTTGTAAGATTTAGAAAAAAGTATATAAATTGTTGTAACGTTGGATGAGAAAAGTTTTATAATTGAATTACTCTCTATATTACCATGAGTACCTGTGATACTAGATGAATTACCTGTGAAATATGAAACTATGCTATACCCAACCCTGGAATCTAGCCTCCTGTGATACTACCTGAATTAGCCTAAATACCTACGATACTAGCTGAATTAGCTGTGAAATCATGCATAGCTATGATGCAGTTAGCCTCTGGAATCTAGCCTCCTGTGATACTAGCTGAATTAGCTTAAATGCTCACGATACTAGCTGAATTGGCTATGAAAATGATTTAAATACCTGTGATACTACCCGAATCATGTGAAATTACCTTAACTAGCTCTGATACGAATTCCTGCTCTAAATTAGCACGAGCACCTGTGATACTATCTGAATTACCTGTTAAAATGACTCAAATACCATTGATACAACCTGAATCATCTGCATTTACCTTAAATAGCTGTGATACAAATCTCTGATCGAAATTATCAATAATATCTGTGAAACTATGCTGATTACCTCAAATACTTATGATATTACCTGAACTATCTGTAAAATACGAAACTAGGCTATAACCAACCCCTGGAACCTACCCTCCTGTAATGCTTGCTTAATTACTCTAAACACCTATGTTACTTGAATTATCCTAAATACCTACGATACCCTCTGAATTACCTGTGAAATATGAAACTATGCTATACCCAACCCTGGAATCTAACCTCCTGTGATACTAGCTGAATTAGCCTAAATACCTACGATACTAGCTGAATTAGCTGTGAAATCATGCATAGCTATGATGCAGTTAGACTCTGGAATCTATCCTGTGTTACTAGACGAATTAGCCTAAAAACATACGATACTAGCTGAATTACCTGTGAAATCATACACTGCTATGATCCAGTCAGCCTCTTGCAATACTATCTGAATTACTTACCTGTTAGTGTTAGTGGGTTAGCTTTTCCCGTTGCAGGTCACCTTTTTCCCTTTGGTGGTCGCCTTTTTTCCCTTTGCTGGTGACATTTTTCCCTTTGCTGGTCACGTTTTTCCCTTTGCTAGTCAACTTTTTCCCTTTGTGGGTCTCCTTTTTCCCTGAGCAGTCACCTTTTTCCCCTGAACGAGTCACCTTTTCCCTGAATAGGTTACGTGATGGGCATGTCTAGAATTAGCGTTCTAACATTGACATGAAACAGTTTTCCACTAAGTTCACGTCTAAAGTCGCTTTCAAGTCTAGCCCTCCTATTCCCTATCTCTCCTGTATATAAGTCCATATTCCTACTGCTACACTACCTGTCTAGCCTAACACCTCTTCTCCTGTTCCTATACCTCTCATATAAACCATACTCTATTCCTCTAGATCTGTCTAGCCTAACACCTCCCCTCGTTTTCCTATACCTCTCATATAAACTATACTCTACTCAGCCTCTGTCTAGCCTAGCACCTCCCCTCGTATTCCCTATCTGTCTCATATAAAGCGCACTCCTCCTCCTACCACTGTCTAGCCTAGCGTCAGTCCTCGTATTCCCTATCTCGCCCATATAAATGCATTTT
Source organism: Deroplatys truncata (assembly GCA_030765065.1). Lineage (NCBI taxonomy): Eukaryota > Metazoa > Arthropoda > Insecta > Mantodea > Mantidae > Deroplatys > Deroplatys truncata. The sequence continues at coordinate 51,153,905 of CM060985.1, forward strand.
CCTCCTTGAAGACTCTCTCAACCTAACATCTACCTTCGTTTTCCCTATCTTTTCCCATATAGACGTATACTCTCTCATTCAGACCTTCCCGACTAGCCTAGCACTTCTCCTCATATTCCCCTACCTCTCTCATATAAGATGCATTCCCTCATTCAACACCGTCTAGCCTAGCATCGACCTTCGTATTCCCTATCTCTCGCATATAAACACCTACTCCATCATTCAAAACTCCTATCCTAATACCTCTCCTCGGTTCGCTATATCGCCCATATTCTACCCTTCAAGTCCTGTTTAGTATAGCATCTTTCCTTGTATTCCCTATCTCTCTGGTATAAAGCATATCCCTCCCTCCTTTAGCATCTGACTAGCCTAGCATCAGCCCTGGTATTCCCTATCTCTCCTGTATATAAGTCCATATTCCTACTGCTACACTACCTGTCTAGCCTAACACCTCTGCTCCTGTTCCTATACCTCTCATATAAACCATACTCTATTCCTCTAGCTCTGTCTAGCCTAACACCTCTTCTCCTGTTCCTATACCTCTCATATAAACCATACTCTATTCCTCTAGCTCTGTCTAGCCTAACGCCTCTCTCGTTTACCTATGACTCTCACATAAACCATACTCTGCTCCTCGACCTCTGTCTAGTCTAACTCCTCTCCTCGTTTTCCTATACCACTCATATAAACCATACATTACTCAGCCTCTGTCTAGCCTAACACCTCCCCTCGTTTTCCTATACCTCTCATATAAACTATACTCTACTCAGCCTCTGTCTAGCCTAGCACCTAACTTCGTTTTCCCTATCTTTCTCATATAAAGCGCACTCCCCCTCCTACCACTGTCTAGCCTAGCGTCAGTCATCGTATTCCCTATCTCGCCCATATAAACGCATTTTCCTCCTTGAACCGTCGCATCTAGCCTCGTTTTCCCTATCCTTTCCCATATAAACGCAAAAAACTGCGCTCGATCTCTCTATATATACCTACTGCTGTAGGTATATACTTTAATAAGAGCTATGTTTTTCTAAGGGTTTTTCCTGTTTCTGATATTTTATTATACAAATTTCAGAGTTAACACATTTCACATGCTATTTAAAAGAATATTGAAGACATACATTTTAATTAAAACTAGAATTTAAAATTATAATTTGAAATTAAAAATTTTATGCAAACAATAACACAAATAAGAACTATATCTTTTCCTGGAGCCGTATATACACTAGAATTTCTTGGGCTTACTACTAGGTTAGGATTTTGCAAAATGAATTGAAGATTTGGGCTGTAGGTTTCAAGTGTTGTTTTCTCTTTCTCCTTTCAAAAACACACACCCAACCAATTGACCCAAATTGATGTTGTTTTTTTACTTTCTCTACTACTTCCTATAGTAAGAAAAGTAATTACCTATTACATTTCACCCAAAAATTCGATACCGAGATTTCGCCGGAGACACACTTTGAGACTTCCTGAATATATAATGTAATATTATATATAATGGTCTGTGAGTGTGTCTACGACATAACTCAAAAACAATAAAAGTTGGTTAAACTTGGTATTTAAGTTCAGAGTCTTCCAAAGATGCGTCAGGAGTTTCAAGAAAATAACCCCATCCCAAACTACGCTCATCAAAGAACATTTTCGAAATTTATTATTTTCTCAAAAATGACTACAACGATTTTAATTAGAATATCATATATTTAACACGTTTGTATGACAAATAAAATATCCCTATATCTTGAATTTTCTGCGAATAGCCTGTGAAGTCCTCAAACTGAATGAAGTTTGTGTAATTGGTAAACTGTAAGATATAGACAAAATCTTACCTCACAGGAAATGTAGATCTCGTTAAAGCATACAGTATATGTCAAATTATTTTTTTTTTGTTGGACATAACCATTTTCGAGATATTTTTTGTTATTGATTTGGCTTTTCAATTTTTGTTTTCAAATGGTGAGTCACTATTGCCTTTTTCTCGCGGTCATGCAAGAAGCGTGGAATTTCAAAGCCAACGCATAACGACATGCTTTTTAAAAATCTGACAGTCGCTTTTAGCCCAATGGTTTCCAAACTCTTCTACCTGGTGCCCCCTGCGTTGCAACCCCAGAATATCTTATCACCTATTTTTATTTTATTTATTTATATACCTATTTCTGTTTCATTCGAGAAACTTAATTTGACAATAATAATCTGCAATCCTCACTTTAGTAAAAGAGGGTTATAAAATGTAGAGTAATACAAAACTATGGTGTTTCAATGGACTTGGTAGCCGAAATAGAGATGTCTTTATGTCTTACTTAAATACCTAATATTGTTACATGCTGGGATGAAGTCCAAAAGGTTCCCAGTAGATTACTAAATTTTAATCACCCCAACACGCACATGGGGAGCGTAGCTCACAAACGGCGAGAGGACAGGGATCTTGGTGTCTACATTCAGAAGAAGGCGTGAGGCTTTTTGACAAAATACACAAATATTACATAACACACATTACCTGAAATTTATTGATAAAACACCTGGTGGCTCTACATTGCACTTAGAGAAACAAAGGATGAGAAGAGATGCCTCGAAATCGAGGACTGGCAACACGCGACCTGCTTCTTACACTCACACACAAAGTGACGCACATTCAAGTAACGCTAACTATGTATCCCTCCTCTGCAACCATGCCTAGGCAAACCAGCATCATACCGGGCGAGATTCAAACAAAGCCTTCTCTCTCTGGCTCATTCAACCGAAAGAAATAATCAGTCACCCAATAATGCTGTCGACAATGCGACAAATAATACGTCTGTTATGACAATGCTTACTGATACGCCAGAATATTGTTTTTCACTTGAACAACACTTTTTACATCTAATAATTTTGTAATGAAAGTCACAGGAGAACTTCAGAACAGCAATTAGACGGCTGAAATTGTTTTTCTTTAAGCAGCTCCTGTATGTTTGGTTTCAAATTAGTTAAAGCACATCTAAGATCACTCTCCACGTTCAGGCGGCTGAGGTGTTTTGTTTTCATGATAGCTAGTATCGAGAATCCGGTCTCACACTGAAACTGTACGAGAACTTTTAAGGCTTCCTTTGCCACTCTTGGATAAATAGGATCTAAATTCTTCCAGCCCCATTTGTTGAAACTGTTCTTTAATACTCGAATCACATTTCAATTCAATTGCATCCTCTTGTATTTCATTACGAAGTGCATGCACATCAATTGTGAAGGGTAATCTTGCTAATTTACACTGACAGTCTTCTGTAGACAAATCAAGAAAATAAAGTTTGAACCTCTCTTGAAGCTGTTCCAAGGGTTCACTGATGATAACTCTCCAATCGTTGACATGGCATGTTGCCTATCTAGAAGTTCATTTAATTGAAGGAATGACAAGAAGTTAGCACTGGGAGCATCCAGGCGACGCTTCCATAGTTGTGTATTTTCCAAGAAGGCCTTTATGGCATCATTAGCGTCCATTATTGTGGTGTTTCTACCTTGTAGTTTCAAATTCAGATTATTCAAGGTTTCAAAGAAGTCTGTAAGGTATGCTAGGGGAAATATAAAGCTATCATCAGTGAATGGATAAAGCTCAGCTTCTCCTTGACTCAAAAGAAATAGTTCTACCTCTAATTTCAATTCATAGGGCCTGCTAGGCATATTGCCTAAGAAAGCCACCGGGTTTGTGTATGCAAGATTAAATTTGGTGTTCAGCATTGAGATAATTACATAGGACTAGGAAAAGAAATATTCACAGACCTGACTTAATTAAATTGACTACACTGATAGCCATTTTCTGTGCAATGTTCAGGTTCTCAGGTAAGATTTTAGAAGCTAGGGCTTGTCTGTGGATCATAGAGTGAATGCCAATAAGATTAGTAGGTTTTTTTTCTTTGGCAATATTTAAGCCAGAACGTGAACTTAACATGGCTGATGCTCTGTCAGTACAAATTCCCATAACTCTGTCCCAAGGCAAACCATTTTCAACCAAAAATTCATTAACGGTAGAAAGTACATCAGAACCTTTTGATGTTGCTTCCAAGCTTTTAGAAAATAATTGTTCTTCCATTATTTTCTTCCCGTCCACAAATCGGCAGTATACTATTAAGTGACACTGTTGAGCTAATCAGTAGAATCGTTAAACTGCAAGGCAAAAAGATGGAGACATTTTCAGTCTTTTAACTAGCTGTTCTTTCAGGTCCAGGGCCATTTCTTCGATCCTACGTTGCACACTGTCATTTTAAAGAGGCAACTTGTCCATTTTTCGCTGAGTATCTTCTCCAAGAACAGTTATGGTTGCTTTAAGAATGGAAGGTTTGATTAACGTCTCACCAATAGTGTGAGTTTTGTTTTTGTTTTTTGCTATTAAGAGGGAAATGTCATATGATGCTTCAATAACTTTCTCATTTCCTTGCTGAAAGACCAGTAGAGTCCGGTTTCATGCGAGTTAAAGAATTTCTTTTTCCAACAAAAAAATTCTTTTGGTTTATTTTCCAACGCTGGGTGACCTGTTAGATGACGTTCTAGACGCATAGGCCGCAATGAGCCATCACTGAGGACATTATGACACACAACACACAGTGGCAGTTGGACACTCATTGTCTTTTTCAATATACATGAATCCATACTTAATAATTCTTCGTTATACAATCTTCTTTTAGCAGACATCTTCACTCCAAGTACAAAACCAATAAAAATGCTACTTACTTCTACAGAGCGCAACAGGCGTAAAACTGAGCTAACAATGCAGAGCACTGAAGAATGTGTTGTGTCAGCAGTATCTTGGTGACGCGCGAGGCAAAGCTGATGCTGCCAACTCTATACAAAATGTATTCCCTAACTGTAATAAGAATATAAAATTGTTGACTTGTCTGATCGAATATTTCTGTTTTCTTCTGAGCGCCCCCCCATACATCTCTCACGGCCCCCCGGGGGGCGCGCTCCTCAGGTTGGAAACCCTTGTTTTAGCCTATCTTTACCTATATCTACAACTGGTAGCATACATATGTAATTAAATTTAAGTCTCGATTAAGAAGAATAAGCTTTCGTAACAGTAGTTATAGAACAATTAGTAGGGAAAAGCATGTGAATGCAACACATCAGTCTTATATATTATATATATATATTATTATTATTATTATTATTATTATTATTCAGATGATCTCAAAGCTTATATGCATTGAAATTTCGATTCGAAGTTTAGGCCGAATACAAGGGAGTAAGGAAGGATTAGAGAAAATCAAACCTCTGAGTTTGTGTATTTTTGCACTAAAGAAATTAATCCTGGATTTAATACAACTACCAAAAATTTTATTAAAACTCCTAGACTGAAATCTGAAAGCTGTGCAGAAAAACGTAACTTCAGATCTTACGTATGTTTTGCTGCGGTTTCGAAAGGAAAATGGCGACCTTGCTATTTATCACTTGTTTCTTTTTCCGTCCGGGAAACGGATGAAAGGCGCTTATGTCCAGGTTGTGCTGATGCTTATGCCAATACAAAGTATAAGAAAAGGTCGTATCTTCAGAAATAACACGAAGTTGTAGGCGACAATATTGCACCGCTTACAATATAAGCATACTGTGATGATAATGGTACCTACCCGAAATTCGGTTCTCTTCGATATTAGATTATGGTGAAAATAGAAGCTTTTAACTTACGAAATCGGGGTTTTTTGCTATCCACAATAATTCTTAGTTAATGAGGAACGTTTTGGTGTAGTAGATGTTGCTCCTGGGGTAATATATTGTCCACCGTCCCTCCCTTTTAGGGGAGTTCTTATATGCTCGTTTTTGGCGGGTTTTGGTGACTTTTAGAAGGAATTGCTGCCAACGTGAATCATTCGAGTTTTAGACGCGCAGATCCCTCATCTACGCCCTGTCGCTACACTCCTCTCCTTCTAAAAAACATCCCCCAGCTAAGCTTTTTTTTTTACATAGGACGCTTCTTGGGTTTAGGGGACCTCAAAATGTGTAATTTGATTGAATTATCAAATTTTTGGCTAGTTTGCAAGCTTTCTCTGCGCACCATACGTAAGCGTTAGACAGAGCAAAAACACCCTTAGAATTACCTACCTGAAAATTTCAGAAAATCAGTAAAATTATCAAAGTTCTTTAAATTCTTTGTCTCAATAATGTCACATTGAAACATCATGACAAATTACGCTTCTTTAAGTCAAACACACCTAAAACGAATGTCTAAAATTGTGAACTGGTTTATAGGGTTTTATAGTTAGGTTCTTCTAAACAGATTATAAACAGTGATTACTATATCGGGCCTCACGCTTAAAGACAGTATAGGTTAAATGGAGCGCACTGTTGCTCCATGTACTATATGTACGCTCGCAAATTTAGTGTCCAGCTGCGATCGCTCTACCAATTTTATGCAATCTTGTGAATGATACAGCACCAAATAGTGAAAAATCTGCACTGCTATTTAACGCTGTTTTAAGACATTTACTTTTCATCTGCATTCTATGTATCCTGTTTGTATTTTTAGCACTTCGAAAAACGATTTTACAGGCTAAAAATATGTATTATCAAAGAAGTGTGGAGATGAAAATGATAAACTTTATAATTTGGTAGGATATCATCACTGTTTACCCCTGATAAAATTACATTCAACGTGGGTAAAATGTTTTTAAACAGCAAAGAAGATCGTTGCGCAACTCTGTTTCCATTATATTGCATTAATCTAGCAGGTTTTTGTTTCTCCCATTCTTTTTTGCTTTCTTTTTTATGGGTCCTTAGAGGTCCTTTTAAGTTATGCTTTTTTATCCTGTACACTACTGTTTTTGAACATCCGGTAGCCTTAGCTGTTTCTTTTACTGCCTTATTCATTTTACTTAAAAAATAAATAATCTAACACATCCATTATTAATTTGCGTTTCTTCTTAGTTTACCAGCATTTCGTCTCTTCCTGGCTACTCTCTCCATAACCATAAATATTTACGTAAAGTGTTAAATAAATAACACATAACGCTTCATAGTGTATAAACTTACACACTTCCTTACAACTGATGTTAACTTATCTACTTTTCCCTCGAGCCTGGTGGCTATTATGTGAATAGATGAATGAGGTTTGTTTGACATACATAAGGAATGCAAAGAGTTACAGCATATCGGCTTATTTTAAAAACTGTCTCCAACCCTCCTCAACATTTTGTCTCCCTTGGTTCCTTGTAAATCCTATAATAAAAGAGTTTCTCACTGGTTGACTTTTCTACTGTATAGGTAGAAAATATTTAATTTTAAAAAAATTATAACAGTCATCTTATTAAAGATAGAGAATTCAAACTAGCCTTTAATTTATTAGTTACTGCGTGATAGGCACAGAAACAGAATATTGGTATTTTACTGAAAAACTCGTTTTATTTAAAAATATGTGCCCACAGAATACTAAAGTCTTTAAAATGATATAATGTGACAGAGAAAAATATTCTGCATAGTATTATCGTGTCCAAAGCAGAAATTCATAACAACTCAATAATTGTGCCATGTTGTTAGCAACTTGGAGACTGCGCGTGAGTAAAAAAGGACGAAGCTAATATCAACATATGTGCGTTTGATAGAGATAGAGATGAATATTTACCTCCATACTGTCTTTTAAGATTGAGGCAAGCTACACTCGTAGAATGTCCTGTTATTGTTTGTGATGTTGGAAATTATTACACATATACACAAAATACATAATATACATTATATCGTAATATTGGCTTTCTTTAAATGATGCAAGAAAAACTGAAGGTACTCGTAGTGAATAAACAATGTGCTTGAAATTAATTTTGGAAACAGCTGTTTGTGAAAATATGTTGGGAAATAATAGTCTTAAATACACTAAGAATTCTCAAACCAACGATTGCATGTTTCCAGAAAATACTGTAAGTATAACGTTAAAAAGCCTAATACTTTTCTTAACCATTATCATTTTTAATATTTATCCTACAATTGTTTATAGGTACAAAAAGCATATTTTTATTTTCTCTAAGTATCGTATAAGTGGAAGTATCACATTCCACACAAAAATCCGATATTAAGCTTTCATCGGATATACACATTTTGTGTCCCCTGAATCCAAAAGAAACTATTTCTAGAAAAAACATCTGTGCGTGTGTTATGCGTACGCGTAAACAGCATAGCTCAAAAATGAAAAGTTGTATAAATTCCAAACTTGGTATTTAAGCTCAGCGTCTTCCAAGAACGTGACACCACAATTTTCAAGAAAATTTCCCCAAACGCTACCCTTTTCATGGTAAATGATTCATTATTTTTCTCAAAAAAACCTCTAAAGATTTTTATTAAAATACTACGAGTTTACAATATTTGCTTGGTTTAATAAAATATATATGTTGAATTTTCTGCAAATAACCTCTGAAGTTCTCTTTATTCTGAATGAATTTTATACAATTTTGTATAACTGGTAAACCGTAAACAATAGACAAAATATGTAGATCTCGTTAAAATAGTACATAATTTATGCTAATAATTTTTTGTGGCATTAAACATTTCCGAGATATTTATTGTTATTGGTTTGAATTTTGAAATACTTTATACGGTTTTGAAGTGCTGAAATCACCATTTGTTTCTCTTGGTGTCATGAAAAAAAAATTTCATTGCCAGTATACAGTGGCCTGCGTTTTATACATTTGACTATCGTTACAGCATATTGTGTCCCTCTTTTGCCTACAGCGAAATGTGTAATGAATCCATTTCTGCAAACGTTTATCTTAATGAACATGAAGTATACAGAAGAATACGTTTTTTTAATAATAGTTTGTAGAAAAGTAGGTAGAGAAAAGTCATGTGAATATAAACCTGAAATTATTTGTTTATCTTTTGTTAAGCATTGTAAATTTTGGTAGAAATTGCGAAGTAAACAAATTTGGATTTTATACTTAAGTCTTAGTGCGTTCACCACTTTGCATTTTATTAATAAAATATAGACGACGTTTGATGGACACACTTGAAACACATGAAATCGACACAAAATTAAGAGCAGCTTATATTATTTAGAGCATTTAAGAATGTACGATTTTTATCATAATTAATCGCTATTCCTTTGTCCGTCCATAAAATGCTTCAACGTCGCCTGTCTTTCGTTCATTTGTTTCTCTGTTTGCAGGCCACGCGAAAATGATATCAGGTTCACAAAGTGAACATACGATTGAAGATTCATAGAGACATGAGAGCAATATTTATTGCAGTGTAATTAAACAGTCGGTATTAGTTTTCAGAGGAAACCAGAGCAATAGACACTATCATAAACAATATTAAGGGAGAGATATCATCTGTGCCCCACACTTTTATGCTGTCGTGGGAAAGAAGCCAAGTGATGCAGGCCCTAAAATAATTAAGCATATCTACTATCTCTTTCAGTATCCTAAATACTAATTGGCTTCCCTCTCCATAACTCTCTTCCTTTCTTACTCAGTTATGTGACGGATGAAAGATGCTTAAGCAATGTTGGCAATTTAGCCCTTTTATGACAAAATTGAGGCAGTATTTTTAACACTTAAATAATGTTGATCTAATTATATAATATGTAAATTCAATAACAGCCCGCCTTAAAGCAATATGTGTATTGAACAATATATAAAAGTGTATATTACAGTCATTGTATATGCTTATATTATTGTTTACATGTTCAATAATGTTATATGAATGTATTACGTAATTTAATAATGTAGGAGCTGTGAGAATAATAAGTTAAAAGTTGCTAACAGTGAGGTAACCTTGAGGCAATAATGAATTAGAAAGTTTAAATGTTACTTGTGATTCTTGGAAGCAATAATGTAATTTTAGTGACAGTTTATAAAAATAGCCAATCAACAACCAGAAATAGCTATAGTTAAATGAAGGTATTCTATTGGATTAGGAATAGTCAATCAGAGACTTGAAATACAGAAATTTACAAGTTTAGGCGGTTGAAATCAATTCAGTTGCCTGCAGACAGAGTTACTAACCAGACGCAAAAAGTGTCCTCAAGAAGTATAATATGTATTCGTGTGAGACGAAAAATAAGTTTACGTGTTAAAAAGTGTAATTATTAATAAAAAGAATCACACAGCTCTCAATATTAGTGAAGTGTTATTTAAATCGTGTCAAGCATTAATAAAAGAAGTGAAGTAAAATTATAATCTGTGTAAGCCTACATTCTTAGTCGCACCACAACCCTGCCAAGACATCCATGTCTCTAAAATAAATACTGACGCAGCCGAGGCAAACATAAATATATAATAATTAAAGAAACAGTCAAATTACAAAGTTAATATTTTTTTAAACTTGGGGCAATGGCCACCTGGAAGTACATTTGGGGCGAAGGCTACCGGAAAGCGGGTACTATACGTGTGGTTGCAACGAATTTCAAGTTCGGTTCCCAAAGTTGAAATATAATACAACTCCTTCAATATAACCTACTTCAAATTGACGCCCAAAGCGTGGTACAAATAACGTAAAGAAAACAACACGTTCTTCAAAATATAGCCTTTTTTGTGGCGATTTTTGCTCACTAGCTTGTGCAAAATGTCACTAAATGCCTTTCCAACCGTTTTACATAATGATTGAAGCAAGTTTAGCCATTTTTAAAAATATTCAGCCATTTTTGGTATTTTCGCTTTGCATTGTCAAATTTTTAAAACAACATTTTTAAATTTTAAAATCATTTAGTAGTATATAAAAAGAGAGGCTGATTATATATACTTTAATGAAAAATCTTATGTTTTATATTCACATGATTTTCTGCACCCGTTCTTCAACAAACTACTCTAACAAAAGCTTATTGTTCCGTCTACTTCATTTTAATCGAGATAAACATTTATAGAAATGGTTTTATTATATATTTCCTTGTAGGTACAATGGGGATAGGGGGATGCAGTAGGTTTAAACGATAATCAAATATTTTAAGAGTTGGTCGCTATTGATAGCTTTGAACTTCCGTTCTCTTTGCATGACTAAGAGAGAGAGAAAAAGAAAGAAAGAAAGAAAGAAAGAAACATTAAAAGAATAACGACTTTCCAATTCAGAAAATCATAATACTTGAAAATTGAAACCATAAGAAGGAATATCACGGAAATGGTTAACCCCACAAAAATTTATTTGACGTAAGTTGTGTGTTTTAACAGATCCACATTTTTTGTGTACTAAGATTTGGTGTATCTCTTACGGTTTACCAGTTAAGGAAAAGTCATTCAGAATGAAAAGGACTTTCGAGGCTCTTCCCAGAAAATCCTAGATACACCTACATTTCATCTGTCATGAAAATATTTGAAAAAGTACGGTATTTTAATCACAATCTTTAGAGGTACGAGGGCTGGTCCTGAAGTACCCTACCTAACAAAGAAAACACAAAACTTTTGGGAAAAAAACATCTTTATTTCTCTACATATTCTCCTTTCAGTTTAATACACTTTCCCAGCGGTGCTCAATACCTTCGATACCCTGTTTATAGTGAGAATCGTCGAGTTCTGCAAAATAGCCATCAACTGCAAACTCCACCTCTTCATTGTTGGCAAATCTTTTACCATCAAGCCATTTCTTCAACTTTGCAAACAGAAAATAATCAGAGGGGGCTAAATCTGGTGAATAGGGTGCATGAGGAAGCAATTCGAACTTTAACTCATTGATTTTGGCCATGGCGATAGTGGATGTGTGAACTAGTGCATTGTCCTGATGAAACAGAACTTTCTTTTCCACTAAATGCGGCCATTTTTGCTTGATTTCATTATTCAAATGCTGCAATAAGTTTTCATAATACTCGCCATTGATTGCTTTTCCTTTTTGAAGATAAACAATTAAAATTATCCCACGCGCGTTCCAAAAAAACTGATGCCATTACCTTGCATTCAGATATAACTGTCCGCCTTCTTTGGAGCCGATTCTCCCCTTTCAATCCACTGTTTTGACTATTCCTTCGTCTCAGGTGTGAAGTGATGAACCCATGTTTCATCCATGGTTATGAATCGATAAAAAAATTCGGCTTTATTGCAGCGAAACATCGCTAAACACTCGACTGAAACATCTTCACGATGCTGCTTTTGTTCCATTGTGAGTAAACGCGACATCCATCTTGCGCACAGCTTTCTCATGTCTAAACTGTCAGTTAGTATGTGATGTGCAGCAGTTTTTGAAATGCCTATGATGTCTGCTAACTCGCGCACTTTCAGTCGACGTTCATCAGCTCCTACAACCTCGCTTAAACTCTGCCACCCAATATTTTACTGTTGTCAACGAAGGAGGAGACTCCCTCAGAGTAGAATCTAGTTCAGCTTTAATATTAGTTGGACAAGACCTTTCAAACGAAAGTATTGTATCACATAACGATGCCCAGTTTTATCCATGTTTACAAATTCGCTGAGAGAGTTCACTATTAATGGCTGTCAAACAATTACTAAACAACGTAAGGTCGTCAAACTTCACACTTAAACTTTATAAGGTTGGTACTTTCTCCATAGTCATTTGTTTGAAACAACAACCGCTATATATACGTCAGGTTGGATACTTCAGGGACTGCCATCGCATATTTGAAAAACTCAATAGTAACAAAACATTTTCAAGGTAAAGGTTAGTTTGAACTGGGAGAATTTGCATTGAAAACTTCGTGTCGCTTTCTTGGAAGATGTTGAACTTCAATACCAAGTTTGGTATTTAACGGAATTTAAGTTTTTTGTGTTATGTCGTTCACAGACAGACAAACACACACACACACACACACACACACACACACACACACACTGACACACTCCCCTCCCCCCCTCTCTCTCTCACTCTCACTCTCTCTCATACACACATAGACCTTTGTCTGCGGATTACCCTCCTCGATGTAGGACTTAAAGCCAATGCCTTGGGTCAGCAGCCTGTCGAGGAGCTAGCAAATTTTTGGATCACAGCATATTCAATATGGGTGATCAGGGCAATGCCACACAGACCTTTTTTCTAAAAATGTTTTTATTATTATTATTATTATTATTTTTATTATTATTATTCATGGATCCTCCAAATGAGTGTTTCTTTTGAAATCTCGGCATCGAATTTTTGGAAGGAATCCAATGCTTCCTGTGATTGATTTGTGTTTAAGGGCGCTAAACTAAAAGGTCATTAGCGCCCTAATATTTATTCTACTAACTATATGTAAGTAGTAGAGAAAGTAATAAGGACAATGACTAGAGAAGGTCATTTGGAAGTAACAGATAAGATATGTTATTATCTATTAGTTTAAAAGCCGCTAGAATTTGCACTAGATTAGATATAATATTTTTCTCCGAAAGTAAATGCTAAACACGTAAAACTGCCATAAACTGGCACAATAATATCTGAAATTTGCACTACGTTTCGCTCTTTCAGTGCATTCTACAAGGTTAATGCAGGACATTACGTTATTATTTCCTGAGAAGCAAGCTTGCGGACACTAACCTCTTATCTGACACTATATAGCTGCGTGTAGAAATTGTGTGAGAAATGCCAGATGATTTCCGTCACATCATAATCCAACCTGCAAATTGTTTATCCTTGCCCGCGTGGCACACACACGCCAACTTGAAATCATCATTTCCTCAACACGTGTGCTCAATTTACGTTGTCGTTTATTCGTAGTAAAGTGAAAACTGTGGGTGAACTTGCAGTAATTGGTATTTGGAATATGACGTAACGTTTTACCTTAAGGATATCATTCTGTAAAAAAAAAATTGCAAATATTCATAAATATGGATTTTAGTGCTATTAAACGATACGAACAGTCTGGTCAAGTTCTATGTAGCTTTTATAGTTGTACGACCTTTTAAGGCACGCCATATAACGATTTAAATGTCTTCCTGTAAGGATAAAACTGTATTAAAAACTATCAGTTTCGCCAACAATGAAGTGAGATGACCCATGAATCTTCAACACTAAAGAGGAGCAAAAAACACGAAGGGTCTGTATATGAACAGCTTTTTAACCAGCATCAAGTCAGGAAAAGTGTTATTTTAGAATTATAATTTAACCGGAAATGCACGTTTTGAAGCATCATAAATACAATAAGCACATTTTTTACTTTCTCTACTACGTACTTTGAAGTAGGTTGTATTGAAAGAGTTGTATTATATTTCAACTGTTGGGAGCCGAACTGGAAATTCGTTGCAACCACACGTATAGAACCCGCTTTCCGGTAGCCTTCGCTCCAAATGTACTTTCCGGTGACCTTTGGCCCCCACCCAAAAAAAAAAGGTTTTAAAAATATTAACTTTGTAATTTGACTGTTTCTTTAAATATTATATATTTATGTTTTCCTCGGCTGCGTCAGTATTATTGTTAGAGACATGTTTCTCTTTGCAGGGTTGTGGTGCGACTGAAGAATGTAGGCTTACACAGATTATAATTTTACTTCACACCTTTTATTAGTGCTTGACACGATTTAAATAACACTTCACTGATATAGAGAGAGCTGTGAGATATTTTTTATTAATTACTTGCACTTTTTAACACGTATACTATTTTCATCTCACACTGAATACATATTATACTTCTCGAGAACACATCTCGCGTCCGGTTAGAAACACTGTCTACAACCAACGCGGTCTATAAGCAACTGACTTGGTTTCTACCGCCTAAATTTGTAAATTTCTGTATTTCAAATCTCTGGCTATTCCTAATCCAATAGAATACCTTCATTTAATTAAAGCTTTTTCTGGTTGTTGATTGGCTATCTTATAAACTGTCACAAAAATTACATTATTGTTGCTCCAAGAATGACTAGTAGCATTATTACACTTTCTACTCATTATTGCCTCAAGGTTACTTCATTGTTACCTCATTGTTAGCAACTTTTAACCTATTATTCTCACAGCTCCTACATTATTAAATTGCGTAATACATTCACATAACATTATTGAACATGTACATAATAATATAAACATTAATACAATGACTGTAATATACAATTTTTATATCTTGTTACATGCACATATTGCTTTAAGGCGGGTTGTTATTATATTTTTTATTGTATAATTTGACTAAAATCATTTAAGTGTTAAAAATACTGCCTCAACTTCTAGGAAATAGAGGAAGCTATAATCCACCCAGAACCCTAATATCGAGATTTCACCGGAAATAGATGTTTTGAGGACCTCTGAACCCAAAAAAGCACGTATAGAAAAAGATCCGTGTGTATATGTGTGTTTGTGAACAAAAATGAAAAGTCTAAAGAATACCAAACTTGGCATTTAAGTTATCTATCAAGATTTTAAGAAAATTTCTACACCCAAACTACATGGAAATTCTTTTCCGCGTCTTTTTTCTTTTTTTCCCACTCAAAAATGTCCTTAACGATTTTTATTAAGACACCCTGTATTGATACATACATGACGAATCAAATGTGTACCTTGAATTTTCTAGGAAATCTTCTTCAATTTAAATACATTTTGTATAACGGTTAACCATAAAAGATAGACAAGAAGTATCTACTACACAAAAATATAGATCTCTTTAAACTACACAATTTATTTCCAAATAACGTTTTCTATAGCATCAGCCATCTCCGAGATATTCGTTATAATTGGTTTGGAATTTTCAACATTTTTGTTGTTTTTTAAGTGCTGTCTCTATTCAGTTGCTTCTTGTAATGATATGGAGAGAGTATGGAATTTCAAGAACATATATCGACTAGTTTTTAAACATCTGACTGTCGCCATGGTTTCCTCTATACCCCTTGTACCTATAACGGAATATGTAATGAAATATTTCAGGAAAGGTTTATTTCAGTTAACATGAGGTATAAAAATAAACTTTCCTAAGAATAGTCTGTAGAAACTACACAAAGTAAACGGTAGTGGGTAGAGAGGTCATGTGAGATAACATGAAACTTTTACTTTCTCTATTATTTATAGTAAATAGGAGAATTATTGTATTCCACCCAAAACTTGGATATCGAGATTTCATCGGAAATATATGTTTTGAGGCCCACTGAACACCCCAAAAATTTTTAGAAAAAGGTTCTGTGTGTGTGCGCGCGCGCGCGCGCGCGCGCGTGTGTGTGTGTGTGTGTGAACAGAAAAACTCTAAAATGAAAAGTTGGATAAATACCAAGTTTGGTATTTATCCACGAAGATTTTCAAGAAAATCTCTTCACCCCAAAGTACGCTTTACACGGAACATTTTTGGAATATTTTTTTCTAAAAATGGCTGTAACGATTTTGATTAAAATACCATATACTAAGATATTTATATAACTAATAAAATGTATATCTTGAATTTTCTGGGAATAGGAATAAAGTCCACTTCCTTCGGAATGAATTTTGTATAAGAATCTTGTATAATTGGTAAACGTTAAGCGACAGACAAAAACATACTACACAAAAAATGTAGATCTCCTTAAAATACACAATTCATTTCAAATAACCTTTTTGTAGCATCAGCCATTTCCGAGATATTCGTTATTAATGGTTCGAATTGCTCAATATTTAGCCATTCTTTTCAAAAGGCCAGAATACAGCGCCCTGTTCCAACACATTTTATGTCGCTGTTCCCTTTGTATCCCTAACAAATATGTAACGCAGCTATTTCCGGAAAGTTTTATCTAAATTAAAATTAAGTATAAAAGAAAATAAAGTTTCGTAAGAATAATTTGTATACCAATTAATAAGCGATAGAGGATAGAGAAGGTTATGTCAATGTAACACATAAGATTTTTTTTTCCGTAGTCATGTAAAGGGAACGAAATTTAGAAGCCATTACATAGCGACCTGTTTTTAAAATATTTGACTATCGCTTAAGCCTGCTGTATTCCCCTTGTACCTAAACCATTTCTGTAAATGCATATATCGATTAACAGGAAGTAGGCAGAAGAATAAACTGTTGTAAGAATAGTAGGTAGAAGAGTAGATAGAGAAATTCATATGAATGTAATATACTCTTTCACAGAATGTCATTCACAGAAAGACTGTGATACTAAGACCACAATGTGGATTCTCGTCAACAATGAAGCAAAACTAATTCTGACTACTGCTAACAATAATTGACAGTGTAGTAAACGTGCCAATATTACAACAATGTGCAATACTTACTTTATACTTTACTTCCCGTCTGTGTTTGAGTGTTCATATTCTGTATTGTGTTCAACCGTATTGCAAAATATTGCGAAGTGAAACAGCGACGAAATATAAGGCTCTAAACGCGTCTTCAATTCGTTCCTGGTTGGTGGTTAGAATAGTTATTTATGAACCTAATGTGCACATAATCCTTTAGATTATGGCACGAGATTAATAAAGATATATTAAGAAATACATTATTTGCACAAAAAGCTTTATGATATCCTGACATTATATGTCTATGGTAAATTCCACAATAAATTAGGCAATTATTTTCGGTAAGCCGTAAAAATGACATCTAGATTTCAAGGCGATAGAAAGTTTTATCCCTTTTTTATCTTTTTTTTTTTAATTTTTGTTAACCTTGCGTTGTGCTAATAGATTACACTAGTCTGCATTTTCAAACTTTTTGTCAGATGATTTCTTAAAAGTAGGTGTTCTTGAATCAAGTTTTTATGCTGATTCCAGAAATAACTTTCGTTTTTTTTTCCATCACGTCAGGTTTATACACAAAATAAGTAATGTTTTGACAATTTTACTAATGAGCGTAGAAAAGTATTCAAACACCATTTTACACAACGTAAGTTTTTATTCAGGAAACATTTTAAGAATACTCTGAAAAACTCCCCTAATTTATTTCATGACTACATTTTAACAAACAAAAAAAGAAGAAGAAGAAGAAGAAGAAGCCAAAGTGTTTCATTTAATTTTTTTCAAACCTTTCCTTCTTTGACTTCCTTGCAGATCTTTGAAGATGACTGTCCCTCCTCAACATCCAACAGTAGTCGGCCATCATAGTTTCATTCCATCTCCCCTGGTACCTCCTCTCCATTTCCTTAATATCTTGGTGAAAACGTTCACCCTGCTCCTCACTATAATGTCCCAGATTTTCTGGAAAGTAGTCGATATGTGAATGCGGAAAATGCACCTTTACACTCATGTTACAACCCATCTTCTTGAAATTTTCCAAAATTGTTTCGACAATGGCCTTGTAATTAGGATCTTTGTTATTGCCTAAGAAGTTTTCAGCAACTGATCGGAAAGCGGTCCATGCTTCTGTTTCTCTCTCATTCATTGTCTTCTCAAAATCTTCATCCTTCATCAATTTCTTTATTTGAAGACCAACAAAAATTCCAGCCTTTAATTTGTCTTGTGTAATGAAGGGAAATTTCTTGGAAAGGTACTTGAAGCAGGGTCCATCATGTGGCAGAGCCCTTACAAATTGTTTCGTCAAGCACAATTTTATGTGTAGTGGCGGAAGCAATATCTTTATATCTCTATATTTTTGAAGTGAAATTGTGAAAAAACTGTACGTGATAGAAAAAACCTAAAGGCAGTTCTGAAATCAGCATAAAAACATGAGTCAGAATCACTTATTACTTTTCAGTCATCCGATATCATGCAGACTAGTGTTATTACTTATCACCAAGCAAGGTGGTTTCGCAATATCGTGTAATGCTCGCATTTGTGAAGTCCCGAATTCGATTTCCGGCCAGCCACTCCTACCATGGATATGTTCGTGGTTTCTCCAGGTAGGCGAATCCTGGAGTGGATCCTCTTCTACCATGATTTTCCTGTCCCCATTATTTCCTTTCGTCTGTTTCAGAGTTGAAGGACCATGCGACGGCAATGGTTTGTTGCGGAGGCGGATTGTGCTCTTTGGAAAGATTTGTCCTTGGGGTTTGGCAGGTTTGCTGAGGTGCATCATTCTTGGGGATGGCTCGGATACCTGAAACTCCCTGGACGGAACGGCTATGCACCCGGATGTGCTCCATCTAGAACCGTTAAGAAGCCCGTCCTGCTAGCGCACATCGTCGTACGGATCTGGTCGCCCTTCGGGTCTCCCTCTCCTCCCTCCACCCTGGGGTCACGTTAAATGCAAAAAGGGTCTTTGTCGCCTGCTTCGGTGCTCTGCTCCAGGTTTCTGGAGATCTCTCCGCCTGTGTAATCTTACTCCTACTCCTAGCACTTGACACAAAGACGAAGTCTGGATGAGTGTTTTTATAGCTCTCAATTAATGAAGATTTCGATTGTTATTTTACCCTTATGCATTGCTACTACATACAAATATAAGGCAAATGTTTGGTCTTTGAGATAAATCTAATCTTCTTCTCTACTTATTTTACGTCACTTTAGCTACATGATCATATCCTAGGAGATACTTCTTGGCTCGGTGTATGGCGGACAGTTAGCCTTCTTGCTTCATCACGTGTCCACAGAGTCCTTAATGCTAGGCAACTGTACCTCTGCTTCTATACGCCACGGGCAGATGGTAGCTTCGAAACGAGTCCGCAAAGACCTTAGTGCTAGGCAACTGCATCTCTGCTTACACACGTGCCAAGCAAATGGCATTACGGTGCCGTCCAATCTACCTGCTTTCATTATTTGTAGGAAATATGCCAGAGCTTTCACATTATCATCTATTTCCATTTTTTCCTATTGTTTTAGAACTAAGGTGGAGCTTTTGGGTCATGGTATTGAATATCCAATCCAATTATTTAGTTAGCGACTTAGGGAAACTGCGAAAAAAAACAAAAAAAACTCTCAGATTGATTGGTCCACGGGATTTGAACCCGGGACCTCCTGAATCTGGATCACAGACGTTATCGCCTGAGCATCCCGCCCAGTGAAACGTAATCGTTTCCGTTGCCAACTCAATAAGGAGTAGTCAAAAAGGCGATATTACAGAAGGTTTTAGAATGTTGTGGGTTAAGAGGGAATTAGAATGGAATCGATTATAAATGCATACGTATTATTTATTACGTCATTGTTTATCAACCAATATAGCACCCGTGATAAAAAAAAACGCAATTATGCACCGTTTTGATCATAATAACGTTTATTGATGTAGTTTATATTGTTGCCACACTGTTGGAGAGCCAAACTTGAAGAGAGATTTAATTGTTGTAGCGGTTGCACCACTTTTAGGCACCAATTTTAAAGCTGTTTTAGACCACACACGTAATGGATGCCAATTTGCGGGGGATATGTTTCTAGGAGTGTTCGCCCCACGTACGGTGCAAACTTTCCGGTGGCCTTCGCCCCATGTTTACTTTTCCGGTGGCCTTCGCTCCAGGTTTACTTTATGTGTAATAACTATTTTAATGTTATTTATTTAAATATTATATATGTATGCCTCGGCTGCGTCAGTAGTAATTTGCAGAGCACGTATCTCTTAGCAGGCCTGGTACTGCTAAAGAACAAGGCTTACACAAATTATAATTGTATTTAACTTTTTTTTATTAATCCTTCATACGATTAAATAACACTTCACTGATGTATTCTACTATAGAAATGTGAGATTATTGTTAATTGCACTTTTAACAGGTAAACTTTATATTATTCTCGCCGCAATAACATTTCATGTCTCACATTGTACCCGTACCGTACCGCAACTGCTTGGTTACGCTTCCTTATAGCGTCTCCCGCCTGAATCTGTACATTTCCTCTATTTCAAGTCTCTGATTGGCTAAGCCTACTCCAATAGAATACTTTTATTTAACTTAAGCTTTTTCTAGTTTTTGATTGGGTATTTATAAACTGTTTTAAATATTACATTATTATTGTTTCAAGAATTATTAGTAGCCTTATTAAACTTTCTAATTTATTATTGCCTCAAGGTTACCTCATTGTTACCAAATTTCGGCTTCAACTTTGTAATTCTGTTTGCTACGTAATACATTCACATAACATTATTATACATGTACATAATAATATAAACATAAGACAATGATTGTTACATACTTTACCTATATATTATTACATACACATATTGCTTTTAAGGCGGACTGTTATTTTATTTGTATTATAGAATTAGACTGATATCATTTGTTAACTTAAATGATTTCAGTCTAATTATATAATATATAAATTCAATAACAGCCCGCCTTAAAGCAATATGTGTATGTAACAATATATAAAAAATGTATGTAACAGTCATTGTATATATTTGTATTATTGTATCCATGTGTAATAATATTATGTGAATGCATTACGTAATTTAATAATGTAGGAGCTGTGAGAAATAGGTCAAAAGTTGCTAACAATGAGGTAACCTTGAGGCAATAATGAGTTTGAGAGTTTAAATGTTACTTGTGATTCTTGGAAGCAATAATGTAATTTTAGTGACAGTTTATAAAAATAGCCAATCAACAACCAGAAAAAGCTTTAGTTAAATGACAGTATTCTATTGGATTAGGAATAGCCAATCAGAAATTGAAAAGGAGAAACATTTACAAATTTATAAGTCAGTTGCCTGCAAACAGTGTTCCTAACCGGACGCGAGACACATCCTCGAGAGATTTAATACGTATTCGTGTGAAACGAAACATAGTTGTACGTGTTAAAAAGCACAAGCAATTCATAAAAGAATCTCACAGCTCTCTCTATATCAGTGAAGTGTTATTTAAATCGTGTCAAGCATTAATAAATAGAGTGAAGAAAAACTTAAAATCTGTGTAAGCCTACATTCTTAGTCGCATCACAACCCTGCCAAGACATCCATGTCTCTAACAATAATACTGAAACAGCCGAGACAAACATAAATATTTAATACTTAAAGAAACAGTCAAATTAAAAAGTTAATATTTTTTTAAACTTGGGGCAAAGGCCACCTGAAAGTACATTTGGGGGGAAGGCTACCGGAAACTGTTTACTATACGTGCAGTTGCAACTACTACAAGTTCGGCTCCCCAACAGCTGAACTATAATACAACTCCTTCTAAAATACTCCTTTCTCACGGTTTATAACGCTAGGATAGTATAATTACCTTATTTCAAAACGGAAATGATCTCGTAATTAACAAAACATTAGAGCATAATGCGGGTTGCTCTGGTGATGAAACCGCATTTGTTTCCAAGTAACTCTGAAGTGTAAGAAAGAAGGTAATTCCGGCAGGAAAAATGACTGGATGTTACACAATCTCAATGGGCGCCAAGATTCGCCACGGAAGTGTGTAACTACTGATAACTGTGCATCCCAACTTAGATCCAAGGGAAGGCTCAGTGATTGTTATAAGAAAAAGAGCGCCAAGATTCACAACGGAAGTGTGCAACTAATGATAACTGTGTATCCCAACTTTGGTCTAAGGCATTGCACGGAAATTAAACTGTATTGTATAACATTGGGCGTGTTACATTTCAGCTCAAGATGAAACAAACATGAACGTAGTGAATATTGCACCTATTTATACCTAGGTGTTTATTTTTCCTTTCCGATGTTGCCAGAATTTGAATAGTTATGGAACGAAACTTCGTCCCTTTCCAAATGGCAACACTCAAAACATCGAGGTTGAAAACCAGGACAAGAATTTCTAATTACCCTGAGCCAGTGTTTTTAACACTTAAATGATTTCACTCAAATTATATATTATATAAATTCAATAACAGCCGCCTTGAAGCAATATGTGTATGTAATAATTTGTAAAATGTATGTAACAGTCATTGCATATGTTTATATTATTGTATCCATGTGTAATAATGTTATGTGAATATATTACGTAATTTAATAATGTAAGAGCTGTGAGAAATAGGTCAAAAGTTGCTAACAATGAGATAACAATGAGGTAACCTTGAGGCAATAATGAGTTGGAGAGTTTAAATGTTACTTCTGATTCTTGGAAGCAATAATGTAATTTTAGTGACAGTTTATAAAAATAGCCAATCAACAACCAGAAAAAGCTTTAGTTAAATGAAAGTATTCTATTGGATTAGGAATAGCCAATCAGAAACTGAAAAGGAGAAACATTTACAAATTTATAAGTCAGTTGCCTGCAAACAGTGTTCCTAACCGGACGCGAGACACATCCTCGAGAGATTTAATACGTATTCGTGTGAAACGAAAAATAGTTTACGTGTTAAAAAGTGCAAATAATAAAAGAACATCACAGCCCTCTATCAGTGAAGTATTATATAAATCGTATCATACATTAATAAAAGGAGTGAAGTAAAATTATAATCTGTGTAAGCCTACATTCTTGTCGTACCACAACCCTGCTAAGAGAAGTGTGTCTCTAAAATAAATACTGACGCAGCCGAGGAAAACATAAATATTTAATACTTAAAGAAACAGTCAAATTATAAAGTTTAATATTTTTAAACTTAGGGCGAAGGCTACCGGAACCCGGGTACCATACGTGCGGTTGCAACTACTACAAGTTCGGTTCCCCAACAGTTGAACTATAATACAACTCCTACAATACACCTACTTCAAATTGACGGCCAGAGCATGTTACAAATAAACAACGTAAAACAAACCATCTTCCCAAATTGGCTTCCATACGTGGAGCTAATAAAATACTTCTTCAAATTTGCCCCCATACGTGGGGCAAATAACAATAATAACAAAACATCATCCTCAACGCAAAGTGGTACAATATATAATCTTATAGGGGTGGTGATCTTTAGCATTTAAAAATAAGAAATGTAGCATTTTGAAGAAAAGCATATCTGATAAACAGGTAATGTCCTTTAACATAGCGTTAATGTAAAGTCAAAATCACATTTGTAAAGATGAAATAAAAATCGGATCTGTTGCGCACTCACATGACTTTCTCTGCTCTTTTACAAGCTAGTTTTTACAAATGCTTATTCTCCATCTACTTGATGTTAATCGAGATAAACATTTTCAGAAACTATCTTATTGCTAATTTTCTTGTAGGTACAAGGGGAATTGGTAGGCTTTAAGCGATAGTCAAATATTTTAAGAGCTGGTTGCTCTGTGGAGGATTCCATTCTCTTTGCATGTCCAGGATATAAAAAAAACGAATAATGAATTCCCATATGAGAAAAAGTGTAACTATTAAAAAATTCAAACAAATAATGATTCACTCGACAAAAAATGTATGTAACATAAATTGTGCGTTTTAATCACATTTGTGTGATTTACATAAATCACAAACACATTTAAGATCTACATTTTCTTACGGTTTACTAGTTATGCGAAAGTCATTCAGAATGAAGAGGACTTTTAGGGACGTTCCCAGAAAATTCAAGATATATATATACCATGAAATATATATATATATATATATATATATATTTCATTTGCCATGAAAATATCTTAAACGTATGATATTTTAATTAAAATAATTAGAGCAATTTTTGAGAAAATCAAAAATTTCGAAAAATGTTCCATGTAAAGGGTAGTTGGGGGTGGGACATTTTCTTGAAAATCTTCGTGTCGCATCCTTGGAGGATACTGAACTTAAATAACAAGTTTGGTACTTATCCGACTTTTGAATGTGTGTGTGTGTGTGTGTGTGTGTGTGTGTGTGTGTGTGTGGAAGCACCCGGACCTTTATCTAAAAATACTTTTTTGGGTTCAGGAGGCCTCAAAACACGTATTTCCGGTGAAATCTCTATATCAAATTTTTGGGGAATACAATACTTCCCCTACTTATTATATGTAGCAGAGAAATTAATAATTTTTATGAACAAGCTATAGATCAGTTATGAAAATAAAGCAGGTATAACTGGTACCGAGCGAAATGGTTCCGTTCCGCGGTGAGGTGTGAGGTTCGCGTGTGGAAGGTCCCGGGTTTGATTGCCGTCGACCGCCTACTCTGAATTTGGGTTTGATGGTTTTTCCTGACCGGCAGGCGAATGTTGGAGTAGTTTATCGTCTACCACGATTACGTTTCCATCATTTCTCTTTCATTCCGTTTTGTTCTCATGTTTGAGGTGTGCTTCTAGGTTTCGTGGTGTGTGGAAGTGCGGGACAGATGGCACGGATACTTGCTCAAAGGAAAGAGGTTCCCCGTGGACACCAGAGGGCTGCTTGGTCGACGGGCCGTTCACTGCCCACTCTAGACAGCTCCATCAGTGGGATGGGTCTTCGAGCCTGGAAATGTTAGGGACTTCGCGCGTCTTTGTGGCCTGTCTGCCTACGTCCTGTAGCCTCCTGTGGTTCCTTCACTTCTTTCTGGGGGTGGTAGCCGTAATAGATCTATGGAGATTACAGTGCGCGAGGTGTCCTTCGTTGTATAACCGAAGACATTATATGATGACCTACTACTACATATCAGTCTTTGTTAGGGATTTCAAAGCGAGAATTCCTGCTGAAATATCAATATTAAATTTTGGATTTTTCTTTACCTTAGATAAACGGCAAAGAAACTGAAAACCTCACACATTGGATAACTTATCCAACACGTTTGATGGGTTGAATGCACGCCACTGTTGTATGGTTTGTTATCCAAAAGCACACACATCCGTTGAAGATGCCGGTAAACGTTTTTTCCGCGTTGTAAACGATCAACGTGTGTAATTAAGCACCGTGACTTCCACGTAAACGAAGACGCAGCACGCAACCATGACCACGTTAACGTAACAAGCATGTTGGTTCTGTGGACAAAATCAATGTCATGGTAACAAAGGAAGTGCTTAGAATATCAAAATGTGAGGTTAACCACAAAACTGAATAGCCAGTCGGAGTTGTGGAGATAACTGTTGCATTATCTTTCCCCTTCTCATTCTCCCTACCACGTATCTAGCAGCTAGAGAAAGTTCCATATCGAGATTTCGCCAGGAATACACGTTTTATGGTCCTCTGTATCCAAAAAGTTTTTTTAGATAAAGATTCGTGTGTTTGTGTGTGTGTGTGTGTGTGTGTGTGTGTGTTTATATAGATTTTGCAACGACAGGGGTAGTATACATTGTTAAGACATGAACTCGTGAACGGAAAGTCTTCGGTTCAAATTTCGCCGGGGCCGTCGTACAGGACTGAAGTTTTTTCCAGGTTTTCCTCAGTCTTCATAACTGGAAAATGCCGGGTAGATACCCTAAATTAGGCCTGGACGTTTCCTTCCGATATTTCCATACCCTGGACATCTTTTCATTTCATGTATCGCCAGTGTGCACCGCCTGTGTAGCCGTATACAATAAGAACCGGCGTTAAACACTACTAAAATAAATAAAAACAGGAAGATTTTAGGAAATGTTCTTTTCTCAAAAATGACTGACGATTTTGATTCAAATCCACATGTTTTAAGACATTTACATGAAATATAAAATGTATACCTTCATTCGGAAGGAAGTTTGTATAGTTTTGTGTAACTGTAAATCATAACAGATAGAAAATCTGATGTGTTTCACTCACATGACTTTCTCTACTCTTGTACAAACTATTTTTACAAACGTTTATTCTCCATCTACTCCATGTTAATGAGACATCGAGATGTCAATCTTATTGCTAATTTTCTTGTAGGTGCAAGGGGAATATGATAGGCTTTAAGCGATAGTCAAATCTTTTAAGAGCTGGTTGCTATGTGGAGTTCCCATTCTCTTTGCATGTCCGAATAACGAATTTCCATTTGAGAAAAAGTGGAAGTATTGGAAAATTCAAACAAATAAGAAGGGAAATGGTTCACTCCACATAAAAAATGTATATGACATAAATTGTGTGTTTTAACGGGATCTATAGTTTTTGTGTAGAAAAATATTGTCTATGTCTTACGGTTTGCCAGTTATGCAAAATCCATTCAGAAAGAAGAGGACTTTTGGGGACATTCCCAGAAAATTCAAGATATACATTTCATTTGTCATAAAAACATCTTAAATATATGATATTAAAATCGTTAGAGCCATTTTTGAGAAAATCAAATTTTCTAAAAATATTCCATGTAAAGGGGAGTCTGGGATGGGGGATTTTCTTGAAAACCTTCGTGTCGCATCTTTGAGAGATACTGAACCTAAATACCAAGTTTGGTGTTTATCCGGCTTTTCGTTTTTGAGTTATTCTGTTTTACAGACACACATCCACACAGACCTTTTTCTAAAAATGCTTTTATTGGATTCAGGAGGCCTCAAAACATTTCCGGTGAAATCTCGGTATCGAATTTTTGGATGCAATGCCAAACTTACCCTACTTACTATAGGTAGTGGAGAAAATAAATAAAAAAGTCTGATGTGTTACACTCACATGACTTTCTCTACTCTTGTACAATCTATTTTTACAAACGCCCATTCTCCATATGCTTCATATTAATCGAGATATCGAGATGTCAATCTTATTTGTAATTTTCTTGTAGATGCAAGGGGAATATGGTAACTTTTAAGCGATAGTCAAATATTTTATCGCTGGTTGCTATGTGGCGCATTCCATTCTCTTTGCATGTTCAGGACATAAAAAAATCTGATGTGTTACACTCACATGACTTTCTCTACTCTTGTACAATCTATTTTTACAAACGCTTATTCTCCATATGCTTTATGTTAATTGAGATATCGAGATGTCAATCTTATTGCTAATTTTCTTGTAGATGCAAGGGGAATATGGTAGCTTTTAAGCGATAGTCAAATATTTTAACGCTGGTTGCTATGCGGCGCATTCCATTCTCTTTGCAAGTCCAGGACATAAAAAAATGAATAACGAATTTGAGAAAAAGTATAAGTATTGGAAAATTTAAGGGAATAACAAGCAATATCTCGAAAACGGTTCACTCAACAAAAGAAATGTATATGACATAAGTTGTGTATTTTAACGAGATCTACATTTTTTGTGTAGTAAAATTTTGTCTATCTCCTATGGTTTACCAGTTATGCAAAAGCCGTTCACAATGAAGAATACTTTTGGAGACATTCCCAGAACATTCGAGATATACATTTCATTTCTCATGACATTATCTTAAACATATGATATTTTAATCAAAATCGTTAGAGCCATTTTTGAGACAATTAAAATTTTCGAAAAATGTTCCATGTAAAGGGTAGTCTGGGGTGGGGGCATTTTCTTGAAAACCTTCGTGTCGCATCTCTGGAAGATACTGAACCTAAATACCAAGTTTGGTGTTTATCCGACTGTTAGTTTTTGAGTTATGCTGTTCACAGACACACACACACAGACACACACAGACACACAGACACACACCCGGACATGTTTCCAAAAATGCTTTTTTTGGATTCAGGAGGTCTCAAAACATGTATTTCCGGTGAAATCTCGGTATCGAATTTTTGGGTGGAATGCAATACTTCCCCTACTTACTATACGTAGTAGAGAAAGTAAAAATCTAGGTATTACATAATGAATGTAGGTCTCTTTAAAACACACCATTTATTTCAAATAAACTTTTTGCGGCATCAGCCATTTTCTAGATATGCGTTGTTATTCCTTTGAATTGTTCAGTGCTTTGTTATTTTTACAGTATGTCGCTATTCAGTTCTTTCTTGCGATATCGAGGAAATCCTATGGAATTTCTAGACCAGCATGTTATAGCGACCCGGTTTTTAAAATCTGACTATCGATTCAGTTTCCGCTATACCTCTTATTCCTACAACGAACTGTGTAATGAAACTGTTTCTGCAAAATTTTACCTCGGTTACCATGAAGTAAAAGATAAATAAGCTTTCGTGAGGATAGTTTGTAGAAGCTGCATAAAAATAAACGATAGTGGGTAGAGAAAGTAGTGTGAATGTAACACATTCACAGATACCCAGCTTTTAGGTGTATACGAGGCGCGTTTTTAAAGTATCCATAATTTTTATTTTTAAAAAATAACAGAACGTTATTTTCGAAATACTTTATTGTCATTTGTTACCTCACATCTTACACCACTTCTCCACATAGTCACCGCCGTTATTCAGGTACCTGTCGTAGCGAAAACCGTTTTTGTATGCCTTCGACAAAGAATGATGCCGCTTGTGATTATTGCCAAGTCTGCACTTTTTGTTTCGCAACATCGTCGTCGTTGAAGTTTTTTCCAAAGGAACTTCTTCAGATGAAGAAACAGATGAAAATCGCTTGGTGCCAAATCCGGACTCTAGGGAAGGTGGTCGAATTGTTCCCAACCAAATGATCGGTCAGACCTTGGGTTTGTTTGGGTGTGGCCGGGCATTGTTACTCATTATTTCCTCCCCAATAAATCTCACACAATTGGCGATGGATGTTTGCTACCTAATGTTTCTCGCATTCAAAAACGAATTAGGGTCTCACTTCGGGTACGCTCTAACAACAGGAAAACACAAAGTGACGATCGCTCACAGCTGGTTCTGGCTTCCTAATGAATGAAGTGATCACGCATACTCAAAATCGCGACTGCAGCGCTGCAGCGGCGAAATATTAAAACGGTGCTACTTACTTTAAAAAAACGCCTCGTATATACCACCTGGCTTATAGAGCGTTATGAGTGCTTTTCAAACTTCGAATGACGATTTTACCGATTTTGTGTATCTACCTCCCTATGTATTCTCTATTACATTATTGTACTATACTACAGAAAACATTTAATAATAAATGCTTCTCTTTACTCCTTAAAACTTAATTTCATAAAACCCGATATTATTCCTAATAAGGAACGAAAATCCTCTGATATTCAGCGAAAATGGTTATGAAATATCGGTGAATCTCATGCTTTTGATTTCCTTTACATCCTCACAACAATTTTTACTTTCTCTGCCACGTAGGTACATAATAAGGAGAGAAGGTATTGCATTCCACCAAAAAAATCGATGCCTATATTTCACCGGAAATACACGTTTTGAAGCCCCCTGAATAAATAAAGAAAGGCATTTTTAGAAAAAAGTCCGTGTATGGGTCTCCCCCCTCTCTCTCCCCCACTCTCTGTGTTTCTGTGAACAACATAACTCAAAAACGAAAAGTCGGATAAACACCAAACTTGGTATTTAGGTTCAGTAAATACCTTCTGAAGATGCGACGCGAAGCTTTTCAAGAAAAATCCCCCACCCCAAACTTCCCTTTACATGGAACATTTTTCGAAAAATCTGATTTACTAAAAAATGGCTAACGATTTTGGTTAAATACCATACATTAATGTTATTTACATGACAAATAAAATGTATATCTTGGATTTTCTGGGAATACCTCTGAAGTTCTCTTCATTCGGAAGGAACTTTGTATAATGTTGTATAACTGGTAAACGTAAGCGATACAAGAAAACGTACTACACAAGAAATCTTTAAAGCACACAATTGATTTCAAATAACTTTTTTGTGGCATCAGCCATTTCCGAAATATCCGATATTAATGTTTCGAATTTTCGTTACTTGATCATTCTTTAAAGTTCTTTCAACATTCAGTTTTTTCTCGCGATTGCATGGAATTTTAAACATTCTTTAAATTCTTAAACATTTGACTATCGCTCTTCTCTTTGTTTCTATAAGGAAATGTGTAATGTAGTTATTTCTGCAAAGGTTTGTTTGGATTAAAATGTAGTGGATAGTAAGAACAGTTTGTATACTCACTAATAAGCAATAGAGGGTAGAAAAAGTCATGTGAATGTAACACATCGGATTTTTTAAGTCTTAGAGATGCCGTATAGCCTGTAAGTATCATACAGTGGTGAAACAATTATTATCAGAATGGTCGAGTAATGTTTAGGTAATCACAGTAGATGATCACGTCATCATTTGTTTTTGCTTCCTAGGATACCATGCAAAGAGTAGAATCTCAAATTTCAAGTTTGATATTCAAACAACGAATATGTCGGAAATGGTTAATATGCACTAGAAAAAAGTTTATTTGACATAAACCACGTGTTTTAGCTAAATCTATATTTTATGAGTAGCAAGATTTCGGCTCTCGCTTAAGGCCTACCAATTATACAAAAGTAAACAACATTCATTCAGTATTAAGAGGGCTCATTTCTATTAGCAGAAATTTCAACACATACACTTATTATGCTATATTAAACCTTAGAGCAGTTTTTGAGAAAAAAAAATTACAAGGAAACATTTTCCATTTAAAGAGCAGTTGGAAAGTTTGAGTTACGCTTTAGTCTTCTATAGGCTTCTTGTAACTACTACAGTATATATAATGATAGCGTTTCCCAAAACGTTTATCTCGATTAACATTAAGTAGATAGAAGCAAATTCTGATGCGATACATTCACATGTCTTTCTCTGCCCACTATCATTTATTTTATACAGCTTCTACAAACAATTCTTACTCAAGCTTATTTTGCTACCTAGTTTATCTTGATCGAGATACAAATTTGTAGATATAGTTTCATTACACATTTCGTTGAGATACAAGAGGAATACAGAAAACCGAATCTATAATGAGGTGTTTAAAACCGACTCATCATGACTTTAAAATTCCACACTCTTTCCAAGACAGAGAGAAACAAAATGTAGCGACAAGACTAAAAAATTACAAAGTATTGAGCATTTGAAATCAATATTAACGGTATCTCGGAAATGGCTAACGCCACAAAAAAGATCCACTTTTTTGTGAAGTGCCTTTTTTGTCTGTTTCTAAACGTTTACCAGTTATGTAAAAATTATACAAAATTCTTTCCTAATGAAGTGGAATTCACAGGCTATTACAGAAAATGAATATATATATATTTGATTTGTCTTAAAAATGCCTTAAATATTTGATATTTTAATCAAAATCGTTAGAGCCATTTTGACAATATAAAAAGGTTCGAAAAATGTTCTACTTAAAGGCCAGTTTGGATTAAGGTATTTTCTTTAAAATCTTCGTGTCGCATCTTTGGAAGATACTGAACTTAAATACCAAATTTAGTATTTACCCCACTGTTATGCAGTTTACACACACAAACCTTTATCTAAAAATGCATCATTTTGACTCAGGGGGCCTCGGAAGATGTATTTCCAGTGAAATATCGCATTTTTGGGTGGAATATAAATACTTCCTCTACTTACTGGTAATAAGCTTTCGTATGAATAGTTTGTGGAAGAATGTTTAGAGAATGTCATGTGAAAATAACAGAATACAATTTTTTTTATCATTCCATTTTCTGTAAACTTAACTTTTCAGAAAAAGTGTAAGAGGAAACTAATTGGTGGTGTATTGGAGTGGAGCCTGTTGCGCTGGTATGATGCAAATTTTTTCGACGACGCTATCACAAAGGATTAACATCTCTTTTGCGCAACAGAATTGGTGTAACGGCGCCGAGACACGTGTCAAAGTAAAGGAAATGCGCCTTGGATAATTTTTCGTGGCGGTTTGTTCTATTTGCAGACAGTGAGGTAATGAGAACCTAACCGCATCCTGTAGCCGAGAACTTCCATACATGTTCCGGCTCTTCCTCCCTCATCAACACACAAAACTACGCAGTTTCCTATCAGTTCCTGCTACTCCCCCTCCATAACCTACTTCTGCTCTGATTGCCACAAGCGCAAAAAATTACCAGTTCATAGCTTAAGGACTCGCGGAGCCCCTTAGTTCTTACCGAGGTTGGGGGAAATGTAAAGTAAGAGATATCTAAATATTTACGCCATGTCCATTAGAGGTGTGCACATGCCAAAATTCTGATCGACCCCGTCAGAACCGAGTCTGAGAATAAGTTATCGTATCATCTGGCTCACCAAGCGAGGTGGCGCCGCATTAAAGTATGCGACTCGTATTCGAAGGTCCCGGGTTTGATTCCCGGCGACCGTTTTGACCCTTGGGTTTTTAGTGGTTTTCCTGGGTTGGCAAGCGAATGTACCTGCCCGTCATTTCCTGTACCCATTATCTCCTTCATTGTAGTCTGCTATAGGATTTTTTTTACCCTTATGAATATTCCTCTTAAAAGCATTTTGGCTATCATTTTTTTTCATTTTAATATGTATGTATCTTTATATGACCTGTGTATGTTTATGTTTTATTATGTTGTATTTTATTGCCTGGCAGAGTGGAAGAGAATGCCTCCTACCAGGATAGGTAAACGAATAAATAAATAAACAAACAAACAAGTAGGAAAAGCAACTACTTGTTCACTCCTAACCCTTCCGCATCCTAACATACTCCCTTAGTTTCATGGGTCATGTAAACACTCCCCTACCTAGTGTTAAACATCTTCCTTTTTGTTTAGTAGTGTATAACGCCCGTTCTTACCACATACGGCACCATAGGTGATGGGTATTGATGATACATGCATTGAAATTAGATTTGGAAAAGGAATTTTGAGAAGGAAACGTTCCAGGCCTAAGTTTAGGGTGCCTCCCCAACATCTGCCAGTAAATATGACTGAGGAAAATCCGGGAAAAAGAACTCAGAGAGAACGGTCCTGTAGAGATTTGAACCGCATTCTCCCCGAATGTGAGCCTTCTCGGCGTCATTCTTTATACATATATTTATTCTTTGTTGTCGCTTCAACGTGAAAGACCACGACTACTTTAGAATACAGAACAAGATTTCAATGAAAATACAATATTTTTAACAGTAACAGTACATACGACATTAAATTCTATAGATAGGTGTGCTACACATTGTTATACAATTTTGTCGCTTTCATAAAGTTTAAAGTTCTTTGTTGTGCTGAATTTAGGACGTCTGGTAGGCTGGTGGGGATGTCACATCCTTCTCTGTGTTGTACATAGCGACGGCAGGCTGTATCGAGATGATGATCTGTGAGGTTGGATCTGTGAGGTCGCACACAGGAGGAAGGTCACGGTTGAGGAGATGTTTTGCGTTTAGAAGTATGTCCAATACGTAGTCGAGTTGATACAACTTGGTCTTTGCGGTTGAAATGATAGTGTTGAAGTTTGGACTCGGAAATGTAGACATCGTGTAACTTGCTTCTAGATGTGGCTATCCATGTTTGTCTCCATTGATTAATGCAAGACTTTTTGATGAAGTTGATGAAGTCCGTGTGTGGGATCTTGGTGTCCTGAGGGGGATGTTTGGTGGCATCTGTGGCTGCCCGATCAGCTGATTCATTTCCCAGAATTCCGACATGAGACGGAGTCCAGGCGAATGATACTGATTTACCTGAGATTAGTATTTGGTTGTATAGTTTCTGAAGTTCTTTAACGATATTTTGGGGGATTGAGGTTTGTTGAAGGGATGTTAAAGCACTCAACGTGTCGGAGAATATGATGTAATTATGTGGGTTATCTTTTGTAAGTATATGTTCCAATGAGAGTTGAATTGCGACAAATTCACAAGAATAGACAAATTAGTTGGGAAGACTATATTGTATGCCGTAATCGGGTAATACCGCTGCACATCCATTATGATCATCAAGTCTGGATGCATCAGTGAAGATGTGTGTTGAATACAGTGTACACAATTCGTTAAACAGACGTTTGTAAGAAACACTATCTGTTGAAGATTTTCCTCGCCTAGCCAATGATGTATCAATAAAGGGGCATGTGAGTTCCATCGTATATAATCCGAATCTATGAAACAAGGGAACTTATTCTTCTCTTCCACTTCATGGGTTAGGCAACATGCCCTTCCAGCTTCACAATTCCAAATCTCCCTCGATCTCTCATTCGTCCAGGCATAGATATAATTTATAGGTGCTTTTAGGAATCTTTTGCCTTTCATTCTTAATATATGTTCAGTACTATTTTGTTTATTATGTATTATTATTGCATTCTACCCAAAATTTCGATACCGAGAGTTTACCGAAAATGTTTTGAGGTCTGCTGAAACCACTAAAAGCATTCTCAGAAAAAGCTCTGTATATGTGTGTGTGAAAACAAAATAAACCAGAAACGAAAAGTCGGTTAAATATCAAACTTAGTATTTAGGTCCAGCATCTTCCAAGTATGCAACACGAAGATTTTCAATAAAATAACACCACCCCAAATTATCCTTCACATGGAAAATTTTTCGTATTTCTGATTTTCTCAAAAAATGGCTCCAACGATTGTTTAAAACGTATGTTTAAAATGTTTGCATGGCAAATAAAATGTAGATATATCTTGATTTTTTTGGGAAAAGCCTGCGAAGTTCTCTTTTGTGTATAAATGGCAAACTGTAAGACAGATAGACAAAATCTGTCTGCACAAAAATGTAGATCTCGTTAAAGAACACAATTTATATAACTTCTTTTCCTGACGTTAATCATTACCGAGACATTCTTTGTTGTTGGTTTAACTTTTAAAATTCCTACTACACATTTTTTAGGTGGTAAGTGGCTATTAGTTTTTTTTTCTTTTTCTTTTTGTTTGTTTGCTTTGTGGTGTGTGTGTGTGTGTGTGTGTGTGTGTGTGTGTGTGTGTGTGTGTGTGTGTGTGTGTGTGTGTGTGTGTTTTCTCGTGGTTAGGCAACGGGGATGGAATTTCAAAGCCATCTAAAAGTAATCAATCCACTTTTTAAAAGTTTGTTTATCGCTTTAGCCTACTGCATCCTTCTTATACCTAAAACGAACTGTACTCGTGTGTAATGAAAGTTTATCTGGATTAACAAGAAGTAGTCAGAAGAACAAAATTTTGTAGGAGTAGTTGGTAAAACAGTGCGTAAAGAATCATGTGAAAACAACACATCAGATTCTTTACCTGCCTGTTTTATGTTATTTGAGATTAACTTTTTTTATTTATTCAAGGAACCTCAAAACCTGCATTTCCAATGAACCATCGGTATCGAATTTTTGAATGAAATCCAATATTTCCCTGTAGCGTTTTGCCCGCTACTTCGTTGTGGGTATCTCATCTGCGTCGTTGTATGGGTAGTCTTCAGGACTCGTAATCGCCGATATTAGCCAGGAAGTACTTCTCGTCGATCTCAGGGTCAACTGTCGGCGAATCGGCCTGAAATTCCCTACTGTTATTGTCAGGGTAGGATTGCGGGAGTGGTGACACCAGGATATAGTTTTGAAAGAAACACTGTTTTCACTTTTCTCACTGTTTATGCTAGAACTCCTGCAAGATTATTGGTATTCCCTAACACGTGTGATTCTTTTAGCACTGTCTTTCCACTATTGTCTCTTAGAATACTAAAGTTTGCTCCGTCAGTCATTTAATATCTGGGTGCTCTATCGCCGTTCTTTAGATTCGCGCGAACTTGAAGTAGTCACTTGACTAAGATTAACTCGTTTATGAGCTTGGGTATAATTATATCAAAGAATACAGTTAGCACATTATATAAATTTTTGTACCTACATCACTTTATAATTGCATAATTGCGCGGCACTTAGCAAATTTCGGAACTTAGCGTCCTTTTCTGACCAGGAGTGCTACGTGTTGCTTCAACGAAGAATCATGACCAACTGCTCTAAAACCACGCTCGCGTTCACATATAGGTAACAACGAATGTTCACCTCCAAATTTTATACATGTCACTGCGTCTTCCTATCTTTCCATTGGTCCTCATACTTATTCTCTACGTTTATTGGTTCCCTGGTTGAAAATTCAAAGCCTAACTGTAAGAAATGTCCGTTGCCTTATAGCGTCTGTTTACGCTTAAAACTTGCATTATCCCCACGAAGTACAGAAGAAGGTTTCGATTTTTATGGCCCCACGTTCGGAAAACATAATGGACAATCTAAAACGAAGCTACCCCTATTTTTGCCTAAATCTTGCAGTTTTTCTTATGCAATTACGACTTGATTTATTTAACAATA
Organism: Deroplatys truncata; assembly: GCA_030765065.1. Classification (NCBI taxonomy): domain Eukaryota; kingdom Metazoa; phylum Arthropoda; class Insecta; order Mantodea; family Mantidae; genus Deroplatys; species Deroplatys truncata. Next base: position 51,190,197 of record CM060985.1, read on the forward strand.
TTATTGAACCTTAAAAGATATTTACAGCTTCTGAAGGGCTTTCGATTGATACAGTTTTCAATCCTATGGCTTTAAAATTATGTAAAATTATCAAATTGAATGTTAATTATTATTAATAATTCCTAAACTATAATTGTTACAGAGTTCCTTTTTGTGTATTCTTAATCAGGAGGAAATATCGCTACATCCCCTACTTACTATAGGTAAATAGTAGAGAAAGTAATTTACTTTTGTAAATTCAATTTTGTAAAATTAATGCGTAGGATGTAGGTGGTGTTTATCGGAGTGGGACACCTTCACGCACTGCGTCCAGTTTGATCTATTGTGGCTACACACTCCGGGAGGTAGGGATGAGGGTCTCAGGTACGCAAGCGGACTGGCTCACAGAGACACGCCCTAACATTTCCAAATTTCCAGGTTGAAGCATCAGTGAATGGCGAGGAATCCTAAGAGGGCAATGTAGCGACCCTAAAGGGCGGGATAGCTCACTCTGGCGTTCACCGGGAGAAATCTTTCCAACGCGCATACATCCACGCCATCTGCCCGGCACCGCAGCTCCTGCTGTGGATCTGGAAGCACATCTGTAACGTGAAATGAGAGGAAATGGGGGAAAGAAGAAGTGGTAGAATACACCACTCTTGGCGACCAGGGGAAAACCACGAAAAACCTCATGGTTAGAGCCGTCACCGGGAATCGAACCCGGGACCTCCCGAATGAGGGTCACAGACGTTACTGTCTGAGCAATTCTGCTCGATAAAATTAATGTGTAGAAAATATATGAAAATAAACGGCAGCGATTAGAGAAAGTCGTGTGACATCAGAATTTTCCTGTAGCATTACACATTGCTTCTTTATCACATTCTCTAAAACTGTGAAAGTTTGTTAAACTTATGTGCATGTTATCTTGAATTTTCAGGACTTTAAGAACAGGCAGAGCAAAGACAAAGGCAGCCTGCTCTCAATAACCGTAACAGAAGCAAGTGGTTCCTTTGCAAGGTAAGCACAATTCTCTGAACCGCACAAAGGTTACTTCTAAGTTCCAACGTTCACATTCGCCACACAAAATAAACATGCTGACTACCATATCTCCTATTACTCCGATAAAACTGGAATGCTACGCAGGTGATGTAAAGTGTGTTTGCTCCCAGGTGTTTGATATCTCGTATTACACTTGCTGATGTGGCAGAAAGACGAAACGTGATTACGAAATATTACCAGTCAGAATGCACAAAAGTGTCCGTTTTGTTCGTGTTTAGCATTGTCAAAGGTTAGATCAAATTTGTAGATGGGAAAGTCTTCACATCTAAAACCGAGCAGGTTGGTTCCGCGGTAAGGTGTGAAGTTCGTATTCGGGAGGTCGCTGGGTCGATTCCTGGCGACCGCCAACTCTGATCATGCGTTTTCCGTAGTTTCCCCGGATCGGTAGGAGAATGCTAGGGTATTTCCTCTTCTACCACGACATTCCCGCCCTAATTTCCTGTAACCACAATTTCCTTCATCATCATTAGTTTCAGGGTTGAAGGACCAGTGGACGGTGTCGAAGAAGCTGGGCGAAACGAATCTCAGCTAAGGTTTGTTCCATATACGAGGCGCATCCAGAAAGTAAGTTTCCCTGTTTTTTTAAAACAAACAAAACATAGTTAAATGAAAAGTCTTATTGACAACAGGTACAGTAATATTTGAGCTATTTTTCGACACAGTCACCACAAGAATTGAGACACTTGTCATATCGTGGGATCAGGTTTTGTATTCCTGCGTCGTAGAAGTCTGTCGACTGTGAATGAAACCAGTGTGTGACAGTTGTCTTCAGCTCTTCATCGTTGTCAAAACGCTGACCGCAGGACCAGAATTTCTTGAGGTGCAAGAAAAGATGGAAATCGCTGGGAACAAGATCAGGACCGCATGGTAGATGATCAAACAGCCCCCAGCTGAACTCTGTCGCAGTAATCTCTCGTGTTATCTTATTTGCTGAGCGCCTGTTATGTTTTATTATTTTTTTAAAATTTGGGTTCTTTGCCCTCCGGCTAGCTATTATTACTCAGTCGAGCAAATATCTCTGAGCGGGCGTGTAAACGGAAAGGAGTTGTTACTAAAAGCCAACAGTGATAAAAGAATTTGTTTTCACACTTTTATTGCCGTCACACTTAATTAATTTCACATCTGTAATATTTATACACGCCTGACTGAAACTGTTATATTTCCGAATGTAATTACTCTCGTATTAGTTGCCGCGTACTTCCCATTTTGTAACTAACTTTACGACGCGAGAGATTCATTCAAACTGTATGACATTCACCTCACGAGAGATTGCTCAAGACTGCGCGACGTGTATCTCGTGAATGATTCTTTAGAACTGTGTGATGTGTACCTCGTGAATGATTCTGTAGAACTGCGCGATACTTGCTTTTGGCTCAAAAATTTATACTCTCTCACTCTGATATGCCTAAACATTATAATAAAGCTACTATTAGTTACTAAATCGCGCCAACATTAGCGTCTGTTTTGTCAGCCAATCATAATCACTAACACACGTGCTCTAGGGAAGATATTCCCTCCATTTCTAAAGAAAGGCATGCTACCCTGACGTCATTTGTTTGTCTCTTCTTAGTGATTAACAACTCACCCCCTCGTTTCATTGTTACCCACTCTATTGTCAGTTTCAGTGAGGCCGTGTAAACTTATTTCCTAACAATGCTTATGGCTAACAAACATCTAAAATCATTGTCATACAATAATGTTAATTTACGCTACAATCACTCTGGCATTCACAGTGTTGTGATATAAAATACTGCCTCAACTGCTGTAGAAAATTTGCTGTCCGCCTAGCCTTATGTGGATCAGCAATGTTATGGAGCAGCACAACACCTGCAGTAATTCCACGCCTCTTGTTTTGAATGGCACGTTGCAATTTCCACAGTGTGTTGTAGTAACGGTCAGCGTTCACTGTTTCGCCTCTGGGCAGGAAGTCATTGAGCAGAATGCCCTTGCTGTCCCAGAACACCGTGCACTTCACTTTCTGCACCGACACAGTCTGTTTGGATTTCATCTTGACCGGAGATCCACTGTGACACCAATGCATTGACTGCTGCATGGACTCCGGGGTAAAGTGCGAAATCCACGTCTCATAGCCCGTGACGGTTCTGTCCAGGAACTTGTCACCGTTATCATGATACCGTTGTAGAAATGTCAGTGCTACTCCTAAGCGCTTCGTTTTGTGCTCGGGTGTCAGGTTTTTCGGCACCCACTCACAGTTTCCTGAGCAGCAGGTACTTAGTGACAATTACGTGCAACAAGGATGGCGATATCTGCGGAAAATGGCTGCTGAGCTCTGTAATCGTGAAGCGACGATTCTCCACGATGCGCTGCCGCACCAGCTCAACAAGGTCATCATTGATGAGGCATGGTTGCCCATTGCGCTCTTCATCATGGACACTTTGACGACCTTCGGAAAACTGCCTACACCAGCGACGCATCTCTGTTTGCTCATGATGTTCGGCCCGTAGACCTGACAGAGCTGACGATGAATTTCAATTGGCTCTATGTTTTGTGCAGTAAGGAACTTTATCACTGACCGAACCTCGCAGGCGGCGTGAGAACGAATAAGAGCCGCCATTTCGGACCACTGCTGCCGCGCTACTGGCACCAAGCAGGCCCTGTCCGGCCGGCATATGATTTATACGTCATAGATCTGTTACGCATGCGCAATTTTCCCGGCTAAACACGTTTACTTCAAAGGAAACAAAATCAGGAAACTTCTTTCTGAATGTGCCTCTTAACTTTGCCTCTTAACTCTTAACGGCCTCATGCACTAGTCACCTCTCATTGGCTGCTGTCGTGGAATAGGTTGTTATGCAATACAAAATAGTTCCTTATTTAACATGATCATTTACCTTAATATGTTCAAGATAATTGTCAAATTTAAATTTTCATAACGTATGAATTATAGTAGATTATGGTACAAGATGTAAAAGCAGGGTTTTATTTTGCGAGTAGGAATGCGCAATCCTACGAGCAAAATAAAATAGTTTCAGCTCTCGAATTTGTAAAATATCAATAATATTATATTGATTCCTGAAACTAACAACGCGATTCTTGAAACAAGAGAACTTGCGTAAAAAAAATTAAAAAAAAAATTAAAAAAAGTGAGATCTCAGATGTTTTGTTAATTCGCTAGCAATGATTTTCACTGAAATTATGTTTAACATGCTTTGACTTACACCAGGCAATGAAGCGATTAAATGCTATATCATATTGCTTTCTGGATTTTTTGGGTAAGTAGTTCTAGTGTCATTCTTTCTGCTGTTTCTGTTATTTCACCTGGCCTTATATGGATTATACTAGACAATGGAATAACGTTTTAGATATAAGATAGCTGCCGATATAACGTAAAGGTTAACTCTACAACGAATTGCGATGAATTGAAGTATGAGAATTTGTATTGTGAACAGATAATGCGAGCTCCATGAAAAATTAATCATGTAAAAAGACATGACCTAATCAAATCAAGTCGAGTTGTTAAACATGCACAAATACAAAGGGTAACTGATTGAACTTGAAACCAAAGTTGGTCACAATGAAAATTACCGCACGAGTGCGATAATCTAAAGCGTTTAGCTTGTGTGCACTGTGTTAGAAGTTCTACTTATAGGCCATGCTGTATGAAAAATAACGGGAGAACCAAGAAACGTGCGGAAAACGATATCGCAGTGCTGCTATAAACAAGGTCATGCTGTTGACGTGGTTTTGCTCTGCAGTGTGACGTGCAGTATTGAGGTGACGGTGATGTGATGTACGAGTAGTTCAGCTATTATGAATTACTTATTCTTTTGTCCTGTACTAGTCACAAAGTATATTACGGCTCAGTACATGTTTTCTACTACATACGTGTATTTATTTATGATTCGTATGTGTTAACTCAGTCAGCTTGCCAAGTGAAAGTACGATTTGCAGAAAGATTTCCAGGTGTAAAAGTTCCAGGCCGTACAACAATCCCTGAACTTTACAATAAATTTCAGACCACAGGAAGTGTTGACGCTAAGAAATCTAAAAGACGGCATTCGGTTCTTACCGAAGAAACATTAGAGGACATCATTCATCGTTTGGAGAATTCCCTCCCCCCAAAAATCACTTAGAAGTCTTTCACAACAGGCAGGCATTTCTTATAGTTCTGCGTGAAGACCTATCAAATTGCTAAGTTAAAACTATATAAAATAACTGTGGCGCATGCTCTTCACCAGGCGATCCTGTAATTAGGTGCACATTTTGTGAGTGGAGTCTCAACAGTGTACACAATGACAAAATAGGACCATATTTAATATTTTTCACGGACGAGGCTTGGTTCCACCTTCATGGATATGTGTGTACACAAAATAATCGTTATTGGAGCTCCGACAAACCTAATATTGTTCATGAAGTACCCCTTCAATTAGTGTATGGTGCGCCATGAGCAGAGAAAGTGTTATAGGGCCAATCTTTTTCGAGTCAACAGTTGACGCTCATACATACGTGAATACAATTTTGCCCCCCTTTTTAGAGCGTGATTTTGCCTTTTTTCAAGACTGCAACAGCTCATACGGCCAATATAAGAACAATTGAAAGTGTGTTTGAGGACAGAATTATTAGGAGAAATTGGCCCCGACCCAACCCCGTGCGATTTCTATCTCTGAGGTAACTTAAAACATGAAGTGCACAAGATAACCCGCACACCCTGGAAGAATTAAAACAAAATATCCGCCAGGAAATTGCCAGCATTTCTCGTCGTGAACTACGGTGAGCGGTGGATAATTTTCTAAAGAGGTGCCAAAAATGTATGGACAACGACGGTGGCCAGCTTCAGCATCTTCTTTCATAAAGTTGGTAATTAAAGCCTTTAAAAGTAGTTTTAAAAAGGTTGTATGGTTTCAACCGTTTCTATGATAACGGCAGATAGCAACGAACGCCGAGGACGCGGATGGGAAAAACACCGCGCAGCCGGTTCGTAGTTTTTTGGCTCTCTGTATATTATGCAACAGAGTTAATGCATCTGGAATGCATGTAAATTCTTATCAACAAAAACATGGAAGGTTCCTTCGGTTTAAACCTGCCTTGCAGGGGGACGAAAGCACGTGCATGTATCACGACAATGTGTCGCTTTTATGGCCTCCCCTTCCACTGCATACGACTTGTTTGTCACCATTCGAAGTTGCGCGTTAGCCAACCAGTGGAAAGCGGAAGGAAATGCAACGCGAAAAAATACATTTCTACGTGGCAAGGCTATAACATACAAGGCTTAGGTGGCGTCACCGGGTGCTCTCGGGCGGGCACACCTTCAGGGGTCCCTCGGGGGCGTCAGGGGCTTGTGGATGGGCTTGAGAGGCGTCGGATGCGATCGAACTGTAACGTTAGGGACCTCGTCTATGCTTGCGCACGTCGTCACCCGGATCTGGTCGTTCTTCGGGTCTCTTCCCTTCATCCCTCCCTCCTAAGGGGTCACCTTAGACGCACAAAGGACCCATTGGCCTACGTGTACGATGCTCTGCCCCGGAAGCGGGGATTCCTTTGTAGTCTGTACCTTTACACTTACCTTCACATCTAAACACTTCACACAACATTCTCTAGCCACTATCGTTTATTTTCATATCTCTTCTGAAAACTACTCTAAAACAGTTAATTACTTTCTCTATTACTCACCTGCAATAACTAGAGAAAGTATTGCATTCCATCCCGAAATTCGATACCGAGATGTACCGGAAAATACACGTTTTGAAATTCCCTGAATGAAACATCTGATGTGTTACAATCACATGACATTCTCTACTCTTGTTTAAACTAGTTTTAGAAACGCTTATTCTCTACTTCATGTTAATCGAGAAAAACATCTTATTGCTAATTTTCTTTTGGTGCAAGGGAAATATGGTAGTCTTTAAGCGACAGTCATATCTTTTAAGAGCTGGTTGCTATGTGGAACATTCCATTCTCTTTGCATGTCCAGGATATAAAAAAAACGAATAACGAGTTCCCATTTCAGATAAAAGTATAAGTATTGGAAAATTCAAACAAATGACAAGGAATATCTCAGAAATAGTTCACTCTACAAAAAAGTGTATATGACATAAACTGTGTGTTTTAACGAGATCTACATTTTTTGTGTACAAACATTTTATCTATCTCTTAGGGTTTACCAGTTATGCAAAAGCCATTCAGAATGAAGAGGACTTTGGGGACATTCCCAGAGCATTCAAGATATACATTTCATTTGCCATGAAAATATCTTAAATATATATTTTGTTAAAAATGGTTAGAGCCATTTTTGAGAAAATCAAAATGTTCAAAAAATGTTTCATGCAAAGGGTAGTCTGGGGTGGGGGATTTTCTTGAAAATCTTCATGTCAGATCTTTGAAATATACTGAACCAAAATACTAAGTTTGGTACTTATCCGACTTTTCGTTTTTGAGTTATGCACTTTTTTCTATATATACTTTTTTGGGATTCAGGGGTCCCCAAAACACGTATTTCCGGTGAAATCTCGGTATCGAATTTTTGGGTGGAATGCAATACTTTCCCTACTTACTATACCCCTAGAACGCAGTAAAGAAAGTAAAAAGAAGCAACTTTAGAAAAAGGTCCATGTTTGTGTGTGTGCTGTGTGTTTTGTGTGTGTGTGTGTGTGTGTGTGTGTGTGTGTGTGTGTGTGTCTGTGAACAGCATAATTCAAAAACGAAAATTCAGTAAAATGCCAAACTTGGTATTTAAGTTCAACATCTTCCAAGGGTGTGAACCAAAGTTTTCCAAGAAAATTCTCTGATCCAGAACTATACACTTTACATGCACATTTTTTCGTTATTTTTGATTTTCTAAAAATAGCTGTAACGATATCTATTAAAATACCACGTACTTAAGATATTTACACAACAAATAAAATGTTTATCTTGAACTTTCTGAAACGGCCTGCAAGGTTCCCTTCATTCTGAGTGATTTTTGCATAATTGGTAGACCGTAAGAAAAAAACTGTCTATATATACAATAAATGTAAATCTAGTTAAAACACACTATTTGTGTGAAATAAATTTTTGTGACGTTAACTATTTCCGAGATACTCTTTGTTATTAGTTTGAATTTTCTAATAGGACTTACATTTTTTTACTTTCTCCACTCCTTACCTACAGTAAGTAAAGGAAGTATAGCATTCCACCCAAAAAATTCTATACCCAGGTTTCATTAGAATTACACGTTTTGAGGTCACTTGAATCCAAAAATTTTTATTTTAATAAAATGTATTTTTAGAAAAACGTACGTGTCTCTGAGTCAGTGTGTGTGTCCGTGTGTTTGAGAAGAGCACAACTCAAAAACGAAAAGTCGTTAATACTAAGCTTGGTATTTAAGCTCAGCATCTTCCAAAGATGCGACGACACATAGGTTTTCAAGAAAATCCCTCTGTCCCAAACTAACCTATTTAAAATGGTTTGCTATTTTTATTTTTTTCAAAAAACGACTCTAACAATTTCGACTAAAATATTATTTTCAAGATATTTTCATAAAAAAACCTTTGTCTGAAATTTTCGGCAAACAGCTCTTCATTCTGAATGATTTTTGCATAATAGGTAAACCTAAGGTTTTTGTGGGGTTACCTCTCGAGATATCTATTCTTTGTTACTGGTTTGAATTATCCAATACTATTTATCTATTTTAAGTGGAAAGTATCTATTTGTTTTTTATCGTGGTCTGCAAAGAACATGAAATTACAAAGACATCACCTAGCCATGCACTTTTTACAACTCTGATTCCCATTTTAGCCTGATTTATACTTCTTATACCCACAATGTGTAAATGTATCATGGAAGGTTATCTCAATTAACAAGAATTAGAAAACAAATCTGATGTGTTACACTAACATGACTTTCTCTATTCTCGTACAAACTACTTTTACACTCTTATTCTGCATCTATTTCATATTAATCGAGATAAACATTTGCAGAAACGATCTTTTGACATGCAAAGAGAATTACATTTTACACATAACGACCAGTTCCAAAAATATTTGACTATGGCTTAAGGCATACTATGTTCCCCTTGTTTTGTATTTGCAAGGACAGACATAAGCACAGACATATCTCTTAATAGCTGGTTGCTAGTGCAGCACCATTCGCTTTGCCACAGATTAATACTCTTTGCGTATCCAAGACAAAAAAAATGAATAACGAATTCCCATTTGAGAAAATAAGTATTGAAAAATTTAAGCAATATCTCGAAAATGGTTCACTCAATAAAAAGATGTATAAGACATAAATTGTGTATTTTAGCGCGATCTACGTTTTTTGTGTAGTAAAATTTTGTCTATCTCTTATGGTTTACCAGTTATGCAAAAGTCGTTCACAATGAAGAATACTTTTGGAGACATTCCCAGAAAATTCAAGATATACATTTTATTTGTCACAAAAATATCTTAAACATATGATATTTTAATCAAAATCGTTAGAGCCATTTTTGAGAAAATAAAAAGGTAATCTGGGGTGCGGCATTTTCTTGAAAACCTTCGTGTCGCATCTCTGGAAGATACTGAATCTAAATACCAAGTTTGGTGTTTTTCCGACTGTTCGTTTCTGAGTTATGCTGTTCACAGACACACACACACACACACACACACACACACACACACACACACGGACATGTTTGCAAAAAAGCTTTTTTTGGATTCGAGGGGGTCTCAAAACATACATTTCCGGCGAAATCTCGGTATCGAATTTTTGGGTGGAATACAATACTATACGTAGTAGAGAAAGTAATAAGCTTTTGCAAAAATAATTTGCAGAAGAATGTATATAGAAGGTCATGGGAATGCAATACATCAGATATTTTCCTACCTACTTCATGCAATTGAGATAAACGTTTGCAAAATGCTACATGCTGACCTTAAAAGTCTATATTCTTTGCAGGACATCACGAGGAACAAGAGAATAATGTCCTAATATTTAAAAGCACATTAATTCAAACCAATAGAAAAGAATTTATGGAAAATGGTTAATGCCATGAAAAACTTTACTTGAAATAAATTGCGTGTTTTCATTAGATCTATATTTTTGTGTGGAATTTGTCTGTCTTTTATGATTTACTGGTTATACAAAATTTTACAAAATTCATTCCGAATAAAGGGGACTTCGCCGGCTACTTACAGAAAATTCAAGATAAAGTTTTATTTATCATGCAAATGACTTTTAAACATACGTATTTTAATGAAAGTCGTTGTAGCCAGTTTTTGGAAAATAAGAAAATATGAAAAATCATCTATGCAAAGGGTAGTTTAGAACGGTGGGTTTTCTTGAAAACCTTCCTGCCCCATCCTTAGAATATACTGAAGTTATGTAGCAAATTTGATATTCATTCGAGACATAGGACAGGGCCTTGTCGGATTACTGGATTTTCTATTTAAAAATCTGATGTGTTACATTCACATGACTTTCTCTACCCTCTATCGTTTATTAGTTGGTATAAAGAAATTATTCTACGAATGTTTATATTCCTATTTCATTTTAATCGAAATAAATCTTTGCAGAAATAACTGCAATACACATTTCGTTATAGGTACAAAGGGAACAGCGACAGTCAAATGTTTAAGAACTGAACGCTGCATGCTGGCCTTAAAATTCCATACTGTTTCCATGAATCGCGAGAAACAATTGAAAATCGACGGTAGCTTAAAAGAATGGCTAAATATTGAATTCGAACGGATATCTCGGAAATGGCTAATGCGATAAAACACTTATTTGAAATAAATTGTGTGTTTTAAATAGATCTACATTTTTTGCGTTTTCGTCTATCGCTTACGTTTACCAGTTATACAAGATTATACAAAATTCTTTCCCAATGAAGGACTTCACGGGCTATCCTCGGAAAATTCAACATTTATATTTTATTTAACATGTAAATATATTTAATACCTATATGGCATTTTAATCAAAATCGTTAGAACCATTTTTAGAAAATAAAAAATTTCGAAATATGTTCCATTTAAAGAGTAGTTTGAGGTGGGGGGATTTTCTCGAAAATCTTCGTGTCGCATCTTTGGAAGGTACTGAACTGTACCAAGTTTGGTGTTTATGGTATTCACATAGACACACAGATACAGACACATACATACATTTTTTTCTAATTATTTTTTATTCAAGAAGCCTAAAAACATGTATTTCCGGTGAAATCTCAGTATCGAATTTTTGGGTGGAATGCACAACCTTCTCTACCTACTATTTAGGAAGTAAAACGAGATTTATTTAAATGAAACTGTTTAATTTATTTTAAAAAATACTTAAACAATACTGTATACTGCTAAGAGCACATACTGAAATATTATAATCTACGCAACAATTTGACGACTGATTGTTATGTACGCAGTCGTTCTCCCTCGCACACTGATAAACAAATGTCAGGTGACCTGGTCACGTTGTGTCGAACTACTAGGCGCACCAGACTGTTGAAATGATATACTATAATAGAGAGACTACTATATTTTTATTTTCTCGATTACTTTACCTATAGTAAGTAGAAGTATTGCATTCATCCAAACTTCCATAACGATATTTCACCGGAAGTATACACATTTCGAGACTCCCTGAATCCAAAAATAGTATTTTTTAGAAAAAGTCCTTCCCTTTACATGGAAAAAATGTCGTTATTTTTTATTTTATCAAAAATGGCTCTAATGATTTTGAGTAAAATATCGCAAGTGGATAGCATTTGCACGAAAAATAAAAGTATAGTATCTTGAATTATCTAGGAAAAACCTGTGAAGTCCTCTTCATTCTGAATAACTTTTGTATAATTGGTAAACCTTAAGAAATAGATAAAATCTTACCACACAAAAAATATAGATCTCGTTAAAACTCACAATTCATGTCAAATAATTTTGTTTAGCGTTAACCATTTGCGAAATATTCTTTGTTACTGGTTTGAATTTTCAAATAGGTACTTATACTTTTTTCAAGTATTAGTCGTTATTCGCTTTTCTCTTGGCCATGCAAAGAGCTTGGAATTTTAAAGCCATCATATGATAGAGACCCACTTTTAAAAACCTGACTATTGCTTCTTACAACGAAATGTGTAAAGTAGAAGTAAGAATTGTTAGAGGAGCGGTCTTTTCGAAGCCCGGCTCAAAAATAATAATGATAGAATTAAGAAAACAAATTCGTAAGGTGTAAACCAACAGGCAAGAATGGAGAAAAGTAATAAGATGTTAAAAACTGTGGTCTTGGGTACCGGGAAAATGTCTGTACATTGTAAAATCGGAAATATATACATATATAGGGTGGACCATTTAAGTTGAGACCGCACAATATCTCCAAAACTAAGTGTTGTAGAAAGAAATGTCTTTAATAAAAAATTGCTTATATTATGGGGGAAACTGAATGCCATTAGTCGTGTTTTGTTTGGAGGACGTTATGATGGTCATTTTAGGGACAATTTAATTTTTTTAAATGGGAATCTAGATTTCTTTCTACTACGCTTAGTTTTGGAGATATTATACAGTCTCAACTTAAATGGTCCACCTGTGTGTGTATATATATATAAGTAATTTTAATATTTATATAGAACCACTTCAAGAGAAGAAGTAGAAATAGAAGAAGAAATGATAAACATAAAAAATTAATTGTAACATTTGAAATAACTATGTGAAAAGAATTATTGTATATGTATAACAAAACCTCAAGGAAATAATGCGAACAAGTAATAACTTCTAAATGAAATATAATAAAAAGTAATTATAGGTTCATACATAAATATCGAGCGACTTCAGTATCGCGAGCAAACAACGATGAAAGACTTTGGTTGCTAAAGAAGGCAAGAAATAACAAACTAAGAAACAGAACAGCATTGTTTTTATGAGTAGCTGAGGTGGTCAGAAGAGAAAATCTGTAAATGCAGGGCCCCCTACGGGGGGCGGCGAAGGAATCATGGCCTATGTTGCGCCATCAGGAACACTTTTGGGGGAGAGGGATTTAAGATATTGGGGAATACAAATACATTGAAAAAATTAACGTATACCTTTTTCAGTGTAAGTTTAAAGGAGAATTAAACAAAACTTAAATGTATCACTCCGCCGAAGACATGGCAGCACCAGTGGAGGATGACGGGAACCAAGTAAGTATCCGTGAGAGGAAATTGCTTCACACAGGATGCAAATACGGTGCATTGTGTAGCTTGGGGATGAATCATTATCTTTTAAACATTGTATGTTTATTCCTTTACATGCTAAACTTTTAACACACAATACTAAGAGTAGACAAGTAAAAGTGGCACCTGCACAGTTCAGCATCTGTAATTAAAGACGCTGGATTAAACTGTTCTTAACTTCAGGTGTTAGAAATCATTCATTTAGTGACTTATTAGTATATCACTTTTGCTTTAATCTTTTATGAGTCAGCAAGTAAGAAAATGCATAGCACTATAGGTTAGAAAATCACAGAAAACAAACACGACCCAAGCAATCGGAGCAACAATTCTGCATCACTAACAAAGAATTTCAATTATTGCTAATAATGGCCAATCATATTCCTTGTCGATTAAAGATAGGTACTTTTCACAGAATTTGTTACAAACATTTAACACAATTGTCTTCTATCCATTTCTCAGGTTTATGTTTTCCACGTGTTGGCAGAACACGTTGCAAAAGTACCCAAACAGCTTATCCGGAAACCGGAAATGAACTACAGCGCCTGCGCATAGCCTCTTAAACCCTGTGCTATAACGATTAATTTAGTTATATGTGAATCTGAACAAACACATTTTGTTTCATGAGTTGAACTGTTACAGTAATGAGTTTTTCAAATTTCCCTGCACGAGAATAACCACAAAATGTTACGATCTGAACCGAACTGTTTTATGTAGAGGAAGAGACACATTCTAAGCGAGAAAAGTTGTAGTTTGCTCACCAGACAATGAGCTGCTCGTTTGTCACGTGGTTTTGTTTACAACTCCTTTAAACTTAAAGTGAAACCACATCGAGTACTGTAATTGTTAACTCAGTTTAATCTTTAGGTTTGTTAATCTAAATGTGCCGTATACTTCACAAAAGTAATGCTAAGTACTCTATGGTATAATGTTGCGCTTCAAATGTTAATGTTTTCGAAATGTATAAAAGAGCTATAGCATTATAGGTAGGTGTGTAGTTGTTCAGAACATTATTACATTTACAATATTAGTCTGTTTGGATAAATACAATAGGATACGTTGAAATACCAAGCGAAAAAATGCATCACCTGCCAAATATAATTATTTGTAAATTTTTTGCTGTAAATATTAGGTCTTTGTTTATTGAATTTAACTTTCGTATTATTTATTTAAGCTTTAATTGTGTATGGTATCACAACAGTAACTGTAATACCTATAAGACAGCCCCTTTGCGAAACTTTACAGCGGAATAAAAAATAAATAAATAGTTGAAATTGAACTCTCAGAAAAATTATGGGGTAGGGTGATTGTTTTGAGGAAGATGAGCCATGGCCTTTGGAGGGGGGAATGGGCACTCCTGTGTAGAAGTACATACGTATATAAAAGAAGGAAGAAGTGTGATTAATATATGTGCAGGTTGAACAATGATTCCATGGGAAATTATTTATTAAAACTCCACAACGACGCATAGAGAGCATTTTGATCACGTAGAGAAGTACCTGAACTGAAATTCCGCGTGGCAGAGTATAGGTATAGTGAAGCTCCACATTGTAATTATTAAAAAAAAAGTTAATCTATATTAAAAGAAAACGTTCAAGTAATTCAACGTTAAAGTTCCCAGATAAACACAAAAGACGCGCTCTTGAGATCTTGTTGGAGAGAAAAGACATTTTGTTGGAGAGAAATTTTGTTGTAAGTATAGAAATCCTTTTGGAATCAGATTTGTAACAGAAAAATCTGTATTTCGTTTAAATTTTGTCACACTTGAAACTAGTGAATAGTTTGTAAATTTCAAGAAACACAAATCACATAGAAGAAAATGTTATATAAGACATCGAGCGGGATGGCTCAGACGTTGCGTCTGTGGTCTGTATTTGGAAGGTCGTGGGTTTGATTCCCGTGGCCGACCTTCCTGACCCAAGGGTTTTTTAGGCGAATGCTGGGAGGGATCTTTACATCCCCAGAATTTTCTGTCCCTCCATTTCATTCCATTACTCATTTCATTCATCCATCACCCTGTTTGGTCTGTTTCAGGGTTGGAAGAGTCGGCAATGGAGTTTCGGTGCAGCGTGGCAGGGAAAAAGGATGCTCTCTGTGAACCTTATCCGTCCCTCGGCGAGTGTACCTACAACGAAATGTGGAAACTGTTTCTCCAAACGTTTATCTGGATTAACAACATGAAGTAGACATAAAAGTAAGGTTAGTTTGTAGAAGAGAAATAAAAATAAACGACATTGTATAGACAAAGTCATGTGAATGGGCTACTTTTACTTTTTCTTAGGTAGAACGTAACTCTTCTTCCTTTTTATACATGAAAAAAATTACGTGACGTAATTGTTTACGTTATGCATGAATGCATTTTAGGCATTAATCTTCTTAGTTAACGGTAAAGTGGGCAGAAAATAACAGATTAAAGGATATCAATAAACTCGTAATAAGTAGAGAGTCATGTGAGTGTACCAAATCAGATTTGTAAAATTCCATTTCACTAATAATAATTTGAGCATGGAAATAAGCGCTTCTCATCTTAGACACCAATAAATTTATGCTAACCAAGATAGACAAGAAATTTATCGGTATTTATCACTGCCACTATGTGTGGTGGTAAATCCTTTGTTAACTGGTGTTGTTCTTCTTATTGGAATACATTTTATAGGCGCAATTAGTTCCAGATCTCATACTTTACAGTACATAGTTATTTATGTTACTTTCTGTGAGTCTACAAGTAGATTATTTAAACACGGCTGCCAACTTAATATGGTCCAGCTACAATGGCGTAACCGTGACGGAAATATGCTGCAGTCGGTTTATAAAGACAACTCTTTGTCTGCCTGAGGATGTTAAAGTCCTTGGAGGAACAGTTACCTGTCAAACCTTCATTGACTGAATCTTAAACAGGGCAGTATAAAAGGTATGATATGCGACACGTGGATAGTAAGATTAAATCTTACTATTTCTATGAACATCACTCATAGAAATCTGATGTGTTACATTTACATGATTTTTTTCTAGTACTATCCTTGATTTTTATAGAATACACCCACGAAAGTTTAATTTTCTTACTACTTCATGCTAATTGAGATAAACCTAGGCAGAAACAGTTTCATTACATATTACGTCATACCGAGCGAGTTGTGCCGCGGTACGTGTGCGTCTCGCATTCGGGAGGTTACGGGCTCGATCCCCTGTGACCACCCGCTCTGACCCGTGAGTTTTTCTGGTTCCCGATTCGGCAGACGAAAGCTGGGGTGGTTCATCTCCTACCACGCCTCTCCTGCCCCCCATTTCCTGTACCCACCATCTTCCTTGTCTCTGTTTCAGGGTTGTAGGACCAGGCGACGATGTTTAGCCGATTGCTACACAAAAGATGTAGATCTTGTTAAAACTCACAATTTATGTCATATACATTTGTTTTGTCCAGTGAACCATTTCCGGGATATTTCTTGTTAAGTGCTTGAATCTTCCAGTACTTAATACTTTTTTTTTCAAATGGGAATTCGTTATTCGTTTTTTATTATTTTGTTTATGTCCTGGACATGCAAAGAGAATGGAATGCTCCGCATAGCAACCAGCGCTTAAAAGATTTGTCTATCGCTTAAAGCCTACCATACAAGAAAATTAGCAATAAGAATAAGCGTTTGTAAAAATAGCTTGTATAAGAGTAGAGAAAGTATATAGCGCAACACACCAGATATATATATATATATATATATATATATGTGTGTGTTTTAATCTTGAAAGTCCAGACTAAGAGTGGTATACCAATCGAAGCTGCCCAGTTTATACAGTGTCTAAAAATATTAAATTCTGATATGCTGTTTATAGCGTTGGTAACCATGTCACCGAATGTTTATCTGCTAAAAAGAAGACGTGCCACAAGCATAACAGTATTGTTATATTATTTGGTTCTGTTCGTTGTGTTATATTGGTTTGTTTAATAATGAGTCATCGTTTACGAGGATGTCCAAGGCGGCGTGACATAGTGCTAAGGGATCCTTCAAACAGCAAGAGTCAGAATTCTAATGTGGGTAGGTACTAAATGTTCGTGAAAGAGATGTACGTCCATTAGGCCGTAAGACTATTGAGAATGAAAACTCTATTGCAGAGTTCAGTGTAGGTTTGATTGTGTTTTGATATGTCTGCAATTTAAGTATACCTATGATCATTCTCGATAAATACGTTTCTGCTTTCAACAATTACAATCTTTATTTCACAGCTAAAGCTGCGATTAGCCACTGATACTCCATAATCTCGATCACAGTGATGACCAGGCGTAGGAATTCTTAGCAGTTGGATTTCAGTTATTTACACTCCCACCATTTATCACTGCAAAGAAGGCAAAAGAGCAGAGACAAGGGTCACTAACAAGCAGATAAAAACCGGATTGAGTGCTCTCTGCAAATTCCGAAAGACTATACGAGGGATAAAAAAATTAAAATTAGATTTGAGTTTTATTTATGGACGCTCTTTAACTGCTGTGGTTCTTAGCGTCCCATTCTATATTGGGCGTGAAAGACCCGAAATTTTGCTCAGAGGACTCTTTATCAGACTTGAGGTTCTTTTACGTGCCGTAAATGAACCAGGAGGCTTGTTATTCTCTTTTCATTGTACTCCTGTACATTACGTTCCTTGTAAATAATCTTATCGCACTCTCCGGTACTTCATTTGTTTCCACAGTTCTAGAATTTATTAAGGTAATATCGCTAGTTCTTGTTTTTCCAGTGGCTAAATTATTTAAGACTTTCACAAGTTCTAGTTCATCTCTTTGCCTCATTATTTCCGTCAATTCCTAGAATTCAAACTCATCCCATAGAGGATTTCTGTCAATTAAGGAAGAAAATTCATTTGAAGCAAATTTATAAATTGGAGTGTCAATTACAGGTGGTAGCTGATGGACGTCGCCGACTGTTATTACCGAAACTCCTCAAAATGAAAGAACAATTCTCATTATCTGTCGCAGCCTGCTATCGACTCCGCTGAACATTCCGCTTCCAACCATGAATATCTCGTCAATAATCAGCAATTTCAGATTAAATAACTTCTCTCTAATAGTAATGGCTAAGTCGCTGGATAGGGCGGGCATGTTGCCTGCAAACTGTGTCACAGGTAAAGCGAAAGCTGTGTACAATGTGACTCCGTTAATCAGGAAGGCTGCCTTTCCTGAAGGGGCGCATAGCAGTACTACTATTTTGTCTTTATCGCCTCCTGGTAAGCTGGATCACCGGCTTTACTTCACTTCCGATGGAAGCTATGCTAAGGATTTTTACGCCCGAAAAAATCCATCGCCCTCCGCCGGGTTTGAAACCGCGGCCTTGAGAGTTAGAGGCTAGCATGGTACCTCTAGACCACGGAGGACGATTTATACGAGGCGGGGGGTTTAGGGTTGGAAACCCCTTGCTAAAAAAATGTAAAAATGAATAGCAATAATAGCTTCGTTAAAATAATTGCATTTTTCTAGTTTGGCGGGAAAGAGATCCTTCCTGGTAGCGGTATATTTACATCTCATATCTTACACAATATCGCCAAAGGTGACAGCAACAGAAAATGTCCTGCAGATGGTGTTTGTACAACCATGTTAAGATACCGGGAGCATGTTTTCGTTTCGATGCTAAATTTTAGTGGTTTCCAAATTAGTGCAATATCTCCCAATTTAGACCATAACAGAAACGCTACCAATCTCAAGCCTCCAAATAGAAGCATATGAACTGCATTTAAATATTCGCAGAAAAATATTAAGCCTAAGATATGCCATAAAGATTGCCTCCCATCCATCCCATAAAATATATAGCTATGTCTTTCCGCTACACAAACCTTACCGGATGTCAACAGAACGACATAGCAGTCCGTTTTACATTCGAATTCTTCGATTTTACAATCCCTTTGATCTATCCCAGCTGTATTGATTGCACCACACCCTACTGGCATATACAAAATCCACCAATTGATACCCAACTTTCACCTCACTTGAAATCTCAAACACCTTGTATCCTCAAGCAAATGTCCAATTCTTTACTGGACAAATACGAGGGTTGGAACTTAAATAGTGGCAACTATTTATTTACAGCCGATACAAAAGAGTTACATGTTAGCAACCTGTACTACCCTTCAATGTAGTCACCAGCATTGTGTATAACCCGTTGCCAGCGACGTGGAAATCGTAGTGTACCTTTAGCAGAGCCTGTTTTGTTGATAGTGCGAATGGAGCGGTCTACTGCCTGATGAATCCCTGGAACAGTTCTGAAGCGAATGCCACGAAGTGGTTCCTTCATCTTTGGAAGCAAATCAAAGTCACAAGGACTTAAGTCCGGGGAGTATGGTGAATGGTACAGCACTTCCCAGTCCCATTGACCAAACAAAGCAGCCACAGCTTGTGCTTTATGCTGACGCTAGGATGACCTGCTCGATGCATGTCTGCCCAACGTGCCACTGTTCTGTAAGGCAATGCAGATTCCCCGCAAGCCTCTTGAAGACCTTGATGACACTGTCGTGCTGTAGGACCGCTGGCACATTCAATCTTGATCCAACTCCGTTGTTCCTGTTTCGAAAACATCATGACAACACTACGTTAGACCGCTAGCACACAAGTGACTCCGTTTCTCTCGACTGTGTGCACGCAGGTGAAGTGGGAAGGGAGAGTCCATTTGCTCTGAGGTAAGGTAGGTATGGAACTAATGTGTGCTATCAGCGACAATATTAGATTCTGTTGCATAGCGTCTCTACAGCAGTGTTGCCACTATTTAAGTTCCAACCCTCGTATACTCTACCACAAACATTTTCACTGATGGATCGATATCCACAGAAGGAAGAGGATGCGCCATGCTGATCAGATAAAGTTCTACAGCTTACCTCACTTTACAATTTTATCTTGTTGAGCATTCACCATTAAGGAAGTCCTTCTATGTATAACTAATTCGTCCTCTAAAAGCCACTACACCATCTTCACCGATTCATTAAGTGTACTACTTGCCACCCAAAACTCTCAACCAAACCAAACACTGATCCATGAAATCAGATTGTTAAGTTACGATATAAATAAGACCGATAAAAAAGTATCCTTTGTGTGGACTCCCTTTCACATTGACATAAAAGGTAACGAAACAGCAGTTGAAGCTGCAACTAAACACCCCGTCAGTGATTTATTGATCGCCTCTCCACACCAAGAAGTCATCAGTTTCATTAAGCACATGTACACGCAAAAATGGAAATTGAAATGGTCATCAATCAACAGCAAACTTCATGAAGCTCGCTCAGGCTGCACACAACCTTTTCTGCATTACCGAACTCTCAAAAGAAGAGATCAAGTTATGGTCGCCAGGCTTAGAATTGGGCACTCCAAACTAACGTACTGTTATCTTCATACTAAGGAACAACCTCCAAACTGTACCAGCTGTAACATTCCTCTAACCATCCTGCATATCCTTATAGATTGTCCACAGTAGACAGCAAGGCGGCATTTCCAATCTTCCCAGCGCAGTTAACAGATCCAGTATGCTTAAGAAGACGCCACATTTTCTAATGGATACAAAACTATCTGATTTACTGTAAATATTTACCTAATTCCATGTTTATGCAAATGTAAATTAATGTATATCATTATGCTCGACCATGCCAAAATGTAGTATTTATACGAGTGGTAGCAGCGCTTTAAACTACACCTGTTCATTAAAGTATTGGTATTCGACCAATCAGAATGGCCACGTAACATTGTGAAAGCGCAAGTATCGATTATTCTGCGTAGTACGTCTCACAACGCTAGCAACTTTGTTTGACACAGGTGCTACAAGGTCACTGTATTGTAACCATAGATAAAGGAATAACGATTGTAACACATCACTCAAACCAGAAACGAATACTTATGAAACATTTAATTTAGATACATGGTCCAGCATAAACAGTCGTATGAAACTTGACTATAATGGTGATTAAAACGCTCGTATAATACTCACGTTTTAATTACTATCATTATGGTCCTGTTGCATAATACTGTTATATCAGTCGTGATGAGACCATGTAGTCAAAACGACCTTACACAAACCTTTAATAAAAAATATCTCTATTTTGTAGTGAAGTAAAATAGTCTGCAGCGATAATATAAATTACTTCATAGTGGTCATTATTTCTCATGTCACAACGCATTTGTCACTTAGAATACGCAAAACAATCTATCCTAATTTTAATTCCAATTTCTACACCTTAATCTGTGGATATAAAATTAGTTTATTTAAATGTTTCAACTCAGGATTAATTCATATTTATAATCTTAATTAAACAAATTGTTTTAAAAAATCCCTGTACATAACCCCTCTTAATACCTTTCTGGCTGCGTTGCTGGATGGGGGATGGTTTGTTATCTGCGCCCTCTCAACTTCATTTTTTCCATCCTGGCTTTAACGCTTAGAAATTACTGTCTGGTGATGACACTGGAGAAAGACAACGAAGTCAAGTTTCTCAGTTAACTGCCGTGAGATAAGACCATAAGGTACCTGTTGATGAACTTGCTGATGTAATGCTAGGAGTGTCGCATGATCGGACTACGGATGTGCTGCAGGTTAGAAATTGATATTCAACACATGAAACCTTACAGCTTCAGTACTTGTCGAAACATGCTTCAACATTCTCTCCTGTGAGACCAAGAAAATCCACCGTTGCTTTAAACTGTTCCACACTCAAGGTTACTTCAAGCTTTCACATGGGTGCAGTATCATTTATGATCCATTTCTAATTTACATAGCCCATTTAAATCCCCCCCCCCACCAAATGTGCTTTAAAATATTTTTTGTACTCACTAAGGGGGCTAGGTTTTCTGTGATCTCCAAAACAAGTTTTCATAACTACACCATTAGCATGTTTAAGACTGTTTCTGAAGTCGAGTGGTTCTGGCTTCTCAGGCCAGAGGTTCGAGGATTTGATTCCCGGCTGGAGCAGGGGAATTTTTAACTAGAATTATTCCCTAGCTTCCATTTTCTCTATAAGCATGAATGTGAAGGAATGTGTTTCCTAATAAACATCGGAAAACCTACAGTCAACAAATTAGTTGCTTTTCAACTCTCCCCGATACGACAGAAGTTAAAGGAGGCTATACAAATGAAACAATAAAAGAAGATGCTTAGTGTTTATCAGCACCATCACGATATAAGCCTTGTGGTTTGTTCCGTCTTCAAGAAAACTGATCTGCCTACCTCATTCGCAGTCTGCCACATTTCTCCTACTGTTGAACAACGAGAAGAAGGCGAGCGGGGTACTGTAACTGTTTATCTGCTCACGTACTGTCGATTGTTTACTACGTTTACTACGAAATGTGTTTATGTGTGCAAATGAACCACCCATGCTGCCAGATCTGATACTAGTAGAACAGCAATCGCCGTAATAGGTGTTAACGCATTGATTCTTGCCATGGGTCAGTACAACACCGTGTAGTAGTTTATAACCTCCTTAAACATGCTTATCGTATCCACACGGCGAGCGTAAATATGATAGGGACGCAGGAAAGTGTTGATGTTACACATTCCTCTCTCTAGCCTTCGTCTCGTGGTCTATCAGTATAAATCGGCGCAACAGTTCTAGACACGTGAAAATCTTAATGAGAGCTATGATGCGAGTTGCTTACCACATCAGGTGGTGACCGATCGACTGAATGCTGCAGGAGTGCGAGGGACAGTCATCATCAAATATCCACAACGGTTCTGCACTGTGTTGGGCTGATAAACTTAGTTATATACAGTATATTAAAATCCACGCTGTAAAAAGCGCTTAATATAAAAAACGCTGTCAATCATTGCCTCCAATTCTTCCACATCTAACAACCCTTCCTCTTCTGCGGAATCACTCACATTATTGCCGTCATCACTGCTGTCACTACTTTCTGCACCATTATCCTGGATGAGAATTATTTCTGTTTGATTTTCTGCAATTCCGTTTTTTTCGGAATAATGATTCTTAATTTATTCAGCATGTCGCCATACATTTTGCCATTCTGGCCTTCCAATTTCAGCAAATTGCTGGCGTTATAACTGCTCCACATATTTTAATTTAAAAGTCATATTTCTGCATGCCACCCATTTTTTGACACCAGCCCAGATTAATTCGATTGGGTTTAGATCTGGGCGATACGATGACAGTCTAAGTACATTATGGCGATGTTGTATTACTATCTGGTCAAGTATGTATGACTTCTGAAGCAGTTTGTTGGCTTTAATTAAGTTATATAGCTTTGTTTTACTCATGCTTTCATCTAAAGCTTTATGTCTAAGTAACCAAGCTCTCATTTCTTCTTTCAAGGAAGTTGAGGTAGGTGGTTTGTGAATTTGAGTTTTGACGCATTGTGAAGCATTGTCGATGACCAGAACAGACCCAGCAGGCATATTAGGTATCAACATGGCGTTGATTCACTTCATGTAATTTTATGTATTCATTTCTTGATGAAAATCTCCTGTTGTTTGTTGCGACTTGTAAAAGAAGGGCATTTGGAACGAAGCCGATCTTTCCAACAGCGCGGACGATAATAAGTATTTGCCCTTTGGCAACAGGTGCCTGCAAATCTAATTCGCTATCGTCACTACAACTTTTAGATGCTGTATGACTGCTGTGTATGTATGACTCATCTTCATACATTATAGTATTTTTCTGAAATTTGTAGCACCACCTTGAAAATTGATGCTGATATAAGTACACATTGATATAAGTACATATAAAATTAGTCATTTGGAAAGATAGAATCAGACTGAAAAATTAAATGCCATAGCCGGGATTTGAAACACAGATCTTAGGCCTTCCGTGCCGTTGCTCTAACCGACTAAGCTATCATTTACTTTTTATTTTTATTTTTTTTATTTTATTATTATATTTTTATTTTATTTATTTATTTTGCTTTTCTATTAGAACTCTTCTATTTGATTTCGGTTTCTTCCATTTGAACTCTAAATCTTTAATAATTTTTCTGAGATTTGTAGCACCACCTTGAAAGTTTCTGCTGTGTTTCAGCTGGATGAGCAATCTGCTTATTGTTAGCACAGTTTTTTCTTCCACATAGGAATTGTGAATCGTGCGCCGAATGACGCATTCGAAATCTTCTATTTCTGTAATACGTTTAGGGACCTTATGTTTCTTCCCAGGTGTGTCAAATGGTACTCTTTCATCCATATGTTTTTTTTTTTTCTTATCTTTGAGAACTCTGGAAACGGAACTCGGTGAAACACCAGTTGCTTTGACTACTCTTTCTTTCACTCTCATAAGGCTTTTGTGGAACTCGTATATAATTTCTTCCTTCATCTCTGCTTCTTGCTTCATGAAGTCGATGACATTTGCAATTATTTCCCTACTTTGACTCTATGTAACACCTTACCACTTAACTTTGAAAACATAGGAGCCATGGTTATAAATATAACAAATATAAAATAAGTACTATTTAGATACTGCAGATCTCTTTAAAATTACAACCAGATGCAGACACTTTCTATGCAGACTGTATGTGTTACGCACTGTGAATAAGCAAAGGTGTTATATCGCTTTCGTTGATAAAGCTAAACATAACCATTCCTAGGCTCGGCAGCTGGGTTGGCAATCAAGGTCACGATTCCAGAAGTTTTGCGCGAGTAATACCTAGTGGTTCTATACGTACTTTGGCATAATTTGTGGTGTTCGATCTTCATGTATTCTGTTTAAATGATCCTGTCATTTACGTCTGTATTTAATTATATCATTTATACTCTGAATCTCAAACTCTCCTCTAATGTCTTTGTTCTTTTTACTCCTTTAGTAAGAGGGTAAGTTTTGCATTCCACCCATAATTTCGCTACTGAGATTTCATCGGAAATACATGTTTTAAAGCTCCCTGAACCCAATATACATACATATATATATATATAGAAAAAGATCTGTGTGTGTCTATGTGTCTGTGAACAGCATAACACAGAAACGAAAAGTCGGATAAATACAAAATTTGGTATTTAGATTCGGTAGATATCTTAATTTATCTTAAATTGTGTTTATAAATGGGAATTTCTCTCTAATTATATATATGTATGTATTTATTTATTTATTATCAATGAGAAAATACTCATAACTCTTAAACACTTTGAAGCGGGGAGATGAACTGTAGCTCGTGCTTTAGGGAAAGTTTTACTCAACAAATTACAATTTTACAACAAATTGTTAAGTGTGGCAGCTGTGTGCCATAGCCATGTGATTTCTTTCTCCGTAAATATATGCGAGCTTGATTCTACATTTTTGCTTTTTCTTCAAATAACATTTTCTAGTATAAATAGTTTTCTCAGAAACCATTGAAGATGCTAAACTAAATTTTAGAAAGATAAAAACAAACCCTAAGTACTATCGTGGGTCTACTTCGGTTTTATTTTTAAATAATTGATGTTAAACATTAATAAAAGATGGTATAAATAAGAAAATAATTCTACCTCCTTTAATAAACAAACCTAATGTATAAAAATTAACCAGTGTACTTAGAAGCCATGCGCCTACATCCTGTAAAAATGTCAGCCTGATATCTCTGAGAAAATGCGTCATGAGTTTAGTTTTCCCAGGTTGAACTGTGGTAAGCCCTCGATGAACAAGCGCGAAAATATGCCATTAATTAATTATGAGGCAATGTGAAGAAACACTGAACAAGTGCTGGCTTGTGCTGCTTTTTTTGTGTAACTTTTGGGTCAACAATCCTTACTGCTGAAGGCTGTTGGATAGCGGGTGATGTCAACTCGGTAGCGGGATTGCATCAGCCAGGAACTGAACTTGCGAGAGTATTGGATAAGATATTTTTATACTCTTGACCATGGGCATATCCGTCAGGTCAGTTCCTTCACTTATCTCCGGAAGCAGAAGAGTAAGACAATATGTGAGGAAGTAACAAAATGTGTTATCAGCTACTCTAAACACGTAAGAGAATGAACACAAAATGATGTTATGCTGTGAATTATTTGAAAACAAACCTCAAATCTAAATTGTTGCTTCTCTGTAATTAATTCATTATTCTAACAGAATTGGTATGACTGGCAGTTTCAAAGGGAATTTTGAACTAATAAAGACAGAAATATGATTTGTGTAGGTTGGGATATTCAGGTGTTTTATCACAGTTCAATTTCATGTATCCATTATGTGTATATTAAAAAAGAAATCGAAAATCATGATTTCTAAGAAAGGATATAAACTAAGAAAGACCGAAAAGTGGTATTGGGAAGGAACGAAGCTGCAATTAGTGAGGACAATTGACTATCTAGTAGTAAGGCTCAATAATGTAGGGGATTGGGGAGAACAGAAAAAAAAAGTACTAGCAAAGGGGAAACATGCAATACAGGTAATCAGAGCATATGTGAACGAAATACCAGAAATGCAAATTACGTGGCTAGAAAGGATATATAGCACAGTGGTGGAAGCAAGGATGTTATACGCAGCAGAGATATGGGGGCCGGAAAAAGGATGGGAAAATGTAGGTACTATACATAGAAATTTTTGCGAAATAAGCCTGGGATTACCAAGATCACCGAATGTAGTAGCACAAGCAGAACTAGGGAAGGTGGGAGCTAAAGGCAAAATGGTAATAAGGGCAATCAAACACTGTTTCAGAATAAATCTACTAGAGGGAAATGAGATACTAAAGCAATGCTTGATTGTATAGGAGAAAATGGGGAGAAAAGAAACTTGGATGCACAATATACAGACAACATTGGAAGAAATACGAATGGAGGAAACATGGACAAAAGAAACAACAAAACTAAGGATTTCTGAAAAGAAATTACAAAAAGAGTGGAGGATATTGAAAAGCAAGAAATTATAAGTAGTTTCAAGGAAAGAAGGTCATTAATAGATTATAGATATTTAAAAACGGAGTGGGGAAGAAAAAGATACATCGAAGTATACACAAAGAGGCCAGAATGGGGTATGCATGGGCG
This sequence comes from Deroplatys truncata, assembly GCA_030765065.1. Classification (NCBI taxonomy): domain Eukaryota; kingdom Metazoa; phylum Arthropoda; class Insecta; order Mantodea; family Mantidae; genus Deroplatys; species Deroplatys truncata. Next base: position 51,217,236 of record CM060985.1, read on the forward strand.
AGGACAGGTGTAATGAATTTAAGTGGTCTAACAGGGAGAAAAAGGGGGGCAGATGTACTAAATGTAATGGATTACATGACAATTGGAATTATATTCTGGTATGCGAGGACACAGATAAAGGAAGAGGGAATTTAATACTAGACATATGGAAAAATGTACCAATAGAGCTAAACGTAAGGAAGATTTTTAATACAAGATGAAATGAATATATGGAGAAATCAGGAAAATATTTGGGAAAAAATAGGTTAAATTGGTTAAAAGAGACGTGAAGCAAATTGGAGAAAATAAGAAAATAAGTAGTGAAAAATTATACTTCCCTATTATGTTTACAACTGAATGTAAATATAAAGGGAAGAGAAATAATAAACAACTCCATTGTATTGTAAACATTGTATAAATTGCATATAAGTACAAAGTGGACAATAAACCATAAGTGTATATTAAAAGCTAAATTCATGATCCATTCTCTCAGGAAGATTTTAGAGGATGTAGACGAATGGCTAGTAAGTTCACTGACCTACTTTTATACAATGACTTTGTTTGTTAAGGAAGATTTGTTTCTCATTTATACCATCCTTTGATTAAGACTTATCAGCCATTATTATTTTCTCTATAGTAAATATGGGAGGTACCTGTTTCGCTCCACCCAAAAATTCGATTTGAGATTTCACCGGAAACATACATTTTGAGGCCCCCTTAGTAAAAAAAAAAGCATTTTTAGAAAAAGGTCCGTGTCTGTGTGTCTGTGAGTCTGAACAGCTTAACTCAAAAAACGAAAACACCAAACTCGGTATTTACGTTCAGCATCTTTCAAAGGTGCGACACGAAAATTTCCAAAAAAATCTCCCAATCCCAGAACACTTTACATGGAAAATTTTTCGAAAGTTTGATTTTCTCAAAAATGGCTCTATTGATTTTGATTAAATTTTTACATGTTTAAATTATTTTCATTGCAAATGAAATGTATATCTTGAATTTTCTGGGAATGTCCCCAAAAGTCCTCTTCATTCTGAATGACTTTCGCATTACTGGTAAACCGTAAGAAATAGACAAAGTTTTACTGCACAAAAAAATTTAGATCTCGTTAAAACACACAATTTATGTCATATACTTTTTTTGTTTTTTGTTTGTTTGTTCAGTGAACCATTTCCGAGATACTCTTTGTTATTTGCTTGAATTTTCCAATACTTATACTTTCTCTCAAATGGGAACTAATCATGTAAAACGACAATGCAAAGTAAAACCTAATCAAACCAAGTCGAGTTATTAAACATGTGCAAATACAAAGAATAATTGCCGTGTGATTAGACTTGAAACCAAAGTTGGTCACAATGAACACTATCGCACTACTGCGACAATCTAAAGCTTTTAGCTCTGTGTTAGAAGTTCTACTTTTAATCCATGCTGTCTAAACATAGTCTATGTCATAGTCTATTAATAATATTCGGGTAATTAAGCATTTTATTAAGCGGAGATGTGTGCAAATTGTGTTAAAAGAAAAACTAACAAGCAGAAGAAAAACAAGAAGTCAGAAGGGAGATAGAGAAGATGAGGAAACTGAATACAATCCTGGAGTATTTTGACGCAAACGTAGGGTAATGTAAATAAACATAAATTTAATTTGCAATTTTCCGCATTTTAATTTTTCATACAAATGTACCTTTACAAAGAAACTATTTAAGATAGAAGGATGAAATTTTTTAGAGTTATTGGTATAGTAAAGCTGAATGTTTAACGGAAGAAAATTAAAACAAAGTCTTATCAGAAACCGAATATCAGTTAAACAGTGTTTAAAAAGTTAACAACAGTGTTCCAAAACAGCAAGGTACATTTGCAAATGATGTGCAAATTTGCAAAGATTAAACGTCTTAAGACGCAATACGGGGAAAAAGATAGTATTTTTCCTTTGCAGAAGAAATATTTTATTGTCTTGTTAGTACCTACCCAAAGAATTAATCCATATCTTATGGCCGACTCATAAAATGTAAAATACATACTTCGCATATACTCAGGAATCTCTTAGATTTCAATCGACAACCCTTTCTTCGGGGATTCAGTATAGAAGTCCAGGTTAGTTGTCTATCAATCTGTATGTTGTATAACAGGCATGTTATATGCCAAGTGTATCATATACGGTACCTGCTTCAGGTGCTTAGCAGATCTTAAGTAAAAAAAATCTGATATGTTACACTCACATGACTTTCTCTACTCTTGTACAAACTATTTTTACAAACGCTTATTCTCCATGTTAATCGAGATAAACATTTGCAGACTCTATCTTATTGCTAATTTCCTTGTAGATGTAAGGGGAATATATATTTACAAGGGCAATATAGAAATTCAGTAGCCTTTAAGCTACACATATCTCCTACTTGCTGGTTGCTAGGTGCAGCACCATTCTCTTTGCCACAGATTAATACTCTTTGCATATACAAGACAAAAAAATGAATAACGAATTCCCATTTTAGAAAATAAGTATTGAAAAATTTAAGGGAATAACAAGCAATATCTCTAAAATGGTTCACTCAACAAAAAAAATGTATATGATATAAATTGTGTATTTTAACACGATCGACATTTTTTGTGTAGTAAAATGTTGTCTATCTCTTATGGTTTACCAGTTATGCAAACGTCGATCACAATGAAGAATACTTTTGGAGACATTCCCAGAAAATTCAAGATATACATTTTATTTGTCATCTAAATATCTTACACATATGATATTTTAATCAAAATCGTTTGAGCCATTTTTGAGAAAATTAAAATTTTCGAAAAATGTTCCATGTAAAGGGTAATCTGGGGTGGGGGATTTTCTTGAAAACCTTCGTGTCGCATCTCTGGAAGATACTGAACCTAAATACCAAGTTTGGTATTTATCCGACTGTTCGTTTCTGAGTTATGCTGTTCACACACACACACACACACACACACACACACACACACACACACACACACACACACACACACACACACACTCAGGGACATGTTTCCAAAAATGCTTTTTTTGGATTCAGGGGGCCTCAAAACATATATTTCCGGTGAAATCTCGGTATCGAATTATTGGGTGGAATACAATACTTCCCCCACTTACTGTACGTAGTAGAGAAAGTAAAAAAAAAAAAATCAGACAAACAATAATTTTAACATGCTATTTGGGCTTAAAAATCCTAAATTTCCATAAAAATATTGGTTACGGCTTTATTACAATCTGAATAAGGGATTAGAATCTTGCATTCACTGTAAAAAAATCCCACAGGGTGCCCTTGGGAACAATGGGACGTATACGTTGATAATAATTACAGTTGGTAACAATGTAACCCTGACCATTTATCTTCTCAGTCATCTTGCATTCTTTAGTGAAGTTATAGACCCCAATTACGCAACATTGGAGAAGCCGTAGATGGCCAACCAGTTCTTCGTACCGTTCAAGGTGACATGCATTGCAAAATATTACGTACTTCCACGTATTACTTTCAAATTCCATACCGTTCACTTTCTCTACATTCGATACGGGAGATTTTACCACAAATACACCATTTGAGACAAACATTTACGTGGACACATAGATTTACATTAGGACAAAACATCGTTGCTTTTTATTTCATCAAAATCTTCTGTAACGATTTTGGTTCCCGAGGTCGCGTGTTCAAACCCGTCGGAGGGCGATGGATTTTTTTTTCGGGCGTAAAAATCCTTAGCATGGCTTCCTTCTGCACGTAAAAGAACCTCAAGCCTGATAAAGTGGCCTCTGAGCAAAATGTCCGGTCTTTCATGCCCAATATAGAATGGGATACTAAGGACCACATCAGTTAAAGAGCGTCCATAAATAAAACTCAATTTTAGAGACATTGGAATGATGATTAAAATGCATATTTTGAATTTTTATAAATAGCCCTTGAACTCCTCTTCGTTTCTAACAATAGGAGAGAGGCAAAGGCTTTCTACAAGAAAAATTAAAACCTCGTTAAGATATGCAGTTTATGTTCAATAAATTTCTTGTGGCATTAATCATCTCCAAAATATTCTTTGTCGTTGTTTGAATTTTTCTAGCTTTTAAGCAGTGCACTTTAAAATATAAGTATTACTTTGTATCTAAGGAACTCTTACAAAAGGTATGAATATATGAATAGCGTATACTTATAGACCTACCATATAAAATGAGACCTCTAAGTATCTTTTTACAGAAAGTAGTAGAAAAACATGTTTTTATATTAATAATTTGTAAACTAGCTATGGACATAAATACTAATGGGCACAGAAACTCATATTATTGTAGCATGTCACAGTTTATGTTTATTTACTTCCAAAATCAAAATGTGCTACTTCTTTGGAACTGATCCTATGGAAATCCTGTGATGAAGTTTTATTCATACCATTCATAATCCAGTAATACTGTAACAGTTGGTCTTCATAACTCAGTTAATTTTACATTTATTGAGTAATTTGAAATATTAATTAATAAGTATGTTTATTAGTTTAATCTACTTGGTGATTTCAAAATTAAAATGTGAATAAAGTTCCTTTATAAATAAACCTATAATAAGAAGAATGTAATAGGTACCTAATACCACCATTCATAACATTAATAACCTTTATATATTAAATTTTTAAAATAAATATTAAGTTTAATAATTACTATACAGAATAAAGTTCACACAATCAAGATTCACATAGACTCTTTTTTCCTACACTTCGAAACAGTTGTAGTAAATCACCTAGCAAAATTGTTTAAAAAACAGTGACGTATTAATTAGATGTGCAAGGATTTTAAAAACAAATGTAAACCATTTTAAAGATTTTGAAAATTAAAAAACATTTACGTTTAACTCAGAGCCTAAAATTTACTTTTGAACGATTTTTGGGCCCGATAAAGCTAAAGAAGGAACGAAAGAAAAAGAAAAAAAAATATTTCGTTTAACTGACCTGGAGATATTTATATCAGGAATATAAAAATTTCTGAAACTGTCATTTCAGCTTTAATTTAAATGGAGAAGAAATATTACTACTGCCCCTAATACATTTGTCTTCTTCTTATTTAAATTAATAGTATTATACGTAAGCATACAATAATAATTAAATATTTCCAAGGTTTTTATAATTTTACTCAAATATATTTTCGAGATATATAGACAGAAAAATTAAAGTTTATCGTATTAAGAGATATTAAAGTATGTTTATTTATAACTGTAATCGCTTTTAAGATAAATAAATGCAGGCAATGGAAGTTGGAAGAATTTTTCGATTTTTACAGAAATAACATCACATAATTTTATATGGGAGTCTATTTTAAGCCCTGGGTTGAAATTTGTTCCTATTTTACTTACACATTATAGCCTTCGAATCTAATAGCCATAAAGTTGGGAGAAATCAAAGCACATTTTTCTCTTTCGTCTACATTTTTAATATTTAGGTAACTTTTCCTTAAAAACAAATATCCAAATAAATTATATCTGATTTTAAATAGATTTTAGATTGATTTTAAATAGCCTGAAGGAATTTATTATTTATTATTGAGTTCGCAAACTCACATATACATATACACTCAAGCATACACGTCAGTCAAAACAAATTTTAAATATGTATAGCAAATTAGAAAATATTTTTGTAAATTTACATTTTATAGCATATAGTAACGCATTTTATAACAATAAACGTAAAATAAGACTAATAAATAATAAAGAAGCTAAAATTTTGAAAATGTTGAGCCAAATTGTGCTTAATGTACTTTAAAAAATTCTAAGTGTAAATTTTTCTACGATTAACGACTTCTCTCTTAAGGAAAATTAAATACGAGGTCTGAAAGACAGTTCGTTGCACAAACGTTTTCTGAAACTGCGCAGTATTTATATTAACCATAATACAAATTTAGTAACTGATATATTACTCTTTTAAAGAAAGGCGCAAAAACTATTCTACCATTTTGAATGTAACATGCAATCGTTCAACACGTATCACTTAATATACTTGTGATCTTACATGCGATTAAAATCAGGGTCAATGAACTGAAAGATTCGCAAGTGCACATGCACTGAAACGTTTCGCGGCATCTGGTCTGATTTTATAATTATTAAGGCGCTGCAAAAATCACAGTAGAAGAGAAAGCGTGGGTGATTTAGTATTTGCTTCCGTGAGTAAATCGTAATTATGGTAATATAAGTGATCAATAGCTACAGAACAATGAATTAATGTAGTTACACCATAACTATTTTTCGACTCATGCATGTCGTGGCATTGCTGTCTGGTTTATATGTGGAAACTTTATTGCAATTGCGTCAACAAAGTTTGCAAGTAATATATCAAGGCCAATTATAACAACAATTATAAATAACATTAGTATACATACTTTCATAATTGATTGGTGTCAGGTGATGCAAAGATATCAGGTGAATGAAAACTTTGAAAGCACCAGATTGGCGGAATTAGGTGGTGTGTTCCGCTGACGTAGTGGGAGGGGAAAGGAGGGGAAAAAAACATGTTGGAGCTTGTTTGGTTGATTCGCTTTTGTCTCTAGTACAATTAACAACACGACACCAGATGCTTAGGAGAGGAAACAAAAGAATCTCGTCCTGAAGTCTTTCATGCCGATGCAGAAACTGCTGGACCCTAGTAAGATTTCAAATCTTTTAGTTGTATTTTCCATAAGTTTCTTCGATTCCGGTATTTCGTTTGGAAATTTTTTCTTTTAATCTAGTGCAATCCACAAGTTTTGTCGCTTTACCTAATGCTATACCCTTCCTCACTCTTTGGAATGTTGTTTATCCTTTTTAGGTACGCACAATGAGAGCAAATATCTGGTGTGTAACAGTCAAACGACATTCTCCGGTTATAGCTAACTGTTTTCATAGCAGTTCTAAACACTATTAGTTCAAAATTATTCACTATTATTTCTCTAATACATTCTTATAGCAAGTAGAGAAAGTATTGCATTCCGCTCAAAAATTCAATATCGAGATTTCACCAGAACTACACGTTTTGAGGCCCCTTGAATAATAATAGTAATAATAATAATAATAATAATAATAATAATAAATTAGGCAAAGGTCCGTGAGTGTATGTGAACAGCTTATCTCAAAAATGAATGGAGGGTTAAATTCCAAAATTGGCATTTAAGTTCAGCATGTTCAAAGAGTGACACACGAAGATTTACAAGAAAATTCCCCCACTCTAAACTATCCTTTAATGGAAACTTTTTCTTAGTTTTGAGTTTCTCAAAATTGGCTCTAATGATTTTGATTAAAATATCATACGTTTAAATGACAGAATTTTGCTGCGTAAAAAAATGGGGGTATGTATATATGTATTTATTTCCATAATGCTACACAAAAATCTTACAATTTTTTTATACATTACTTTGAGTTGCTATTTTTTGTTCTTTAGTCCATCATGCATTTTAACACCGTAGTTATTTATGCATGGTGGGTCATAACAAATTCATATTGCTCTATTTTTCCAAACCATTTTTCTCTTACTCTCCCCATATATTCTCCTCCTTTTATATCCCTCTCCTTTTGTATTTTCATTATCCTAACTTTTAATACTTCTTTGTTGACATTCTCCCATTCTTTAGGTAAAAACTGATCTCTCCACAACTTAGTTTCTTCGCATTAAATTATGTAATGCAAACCATTATCTGCCTCTCCACAAAGAGGACACCTATTCAAATTCGCTCCCTTCCTATCTCCCCTTAGCCTATGTGCACTTAATCTAGACCAGGCCCACCCTTCTCTCACTAACCTATTACTTACATCCACGTACTTTTCCCTTCCCCAGTCCACCTTTAATTGTCTATATTGTTCCAAACTTTAAAAAGTGTAGGCATATCTCGTTAAAGCTCACAATTTATGTCAAATATATTTTTATGGCGTTAGCCATTTCCGATGTATTCTTTTTATTGGTTTGAATTTTTAAATGGTTATACTTCCTTCAAGTGGTTGGTCCCTATTCTTTATTTCTAGTGGTCATACAAAGAGCATGGCATTTCAAACTATCGTATAGCGACACTCTTTTTAAAAATCTGACTCACTTTAACGTACTGTGTGCTTCTTATACCTACAACGAATGCATAATGAAAGTTTATCTCGATTAACAAGCAACTTTCGTAAGAATAGCTTATAGGAGACTATAAAAAATTATGTGAACGTAAGAAATCAACCTTTTTATAATTATTTTTTATCATCACAAGTACTCTAAGAATAGTTTAAATTAGGAAATGAAATAACAACACGCATTTTGTACGCTGTAAAAGTGCTACAAATTAAAAAGCCACTTAGTTACATACCTAGTGAAGTACACCGATTAAAATGTGGGGAAAAGTAAAGGAAAACACATACTTTACAAGTAGCAAATGTGACAAAGATTCGTAGCTGACACAGATTATACCTGCATTTTAACTTAATGTTATTTTTCCTATAATAACGTTTTGTGATATCTCTTGTTTCTAAACTGCATAAAATCAATAAGGACTTTACAGTCCTATTTATAGAAAATCCAAGTTATTCATTCCATTAATATTTCTCAGTTCAGTATCACAAACATCAGAAATTTTGATCAGGGCCTTAGAAAATTGGCAATAATAGTAAGAATAATTAGTTTTTATTTAAGGAGTTATTGGATGGGAGGAGAGAATTCCTTGAAAGCTTCTCATATTATCCTTAAAAGCTGCCTGATTTGTCTATGAAATCTGATATTTAACCATTATTTTTATTTATGCTGATAGAGAAACACAAACACATGCGCGAACCTTTTGCTAACATTCTTTTTATTTAGGAGAGCTCGAAACGTGTGCATCTGTTGAAACATTGATATAGAACGTTTGGTTTGAATGCAGAATTCAGCAACTATAGATAAGTGTTTGAGAAAGCCCCCTTCCAAAATAAATCAAGGTAATCAGAAACAATTACAGATTTAGAAAATTCAATCAATAGGGTTCCTTAAACTTGGACTATCAAATACTGGGTTTTGCTCGCAAGCCTCTTCGGGTACAGGTAAAATTTTATTTGTGGCTTTTTTTCCTTGATTATTTTCAAACGCATTAACAGATATTCTGAATACAATATGTGATCTTTACAAACTTTACTAAATACGTCCCTTTTATATTTTTTTCTTTGTTTTCAAGGAATCAAATAAAAATCTTACGTGGCTCCGCCCGGGATCGAACCGAGGACCTTCATAACCGCGGTGATAACCGCTACACCACGGAACCGCTTGCAGGCTGGAGAGCAACATTTCTGGAGTTGAGCTGTAATGAACGAGCGGCAAAGACGATACAGTATTATAAATAATTCAGATAAGCACAAAAGCATTTTTGCTACCCCTAGCACCTATGTACCTTACGGAGGAGAGAGAATTATTATAAATTTGATTCCGAGATTTCATCGGAAATACGTGGTGCCCTGGGTGAAACAAAATATATAGAAAAAGGTCAACCTGTCTGTTCCTCAGTAAACAGCATAATTCAAAGCCGAAAAATGAAAAAATATCAGGCTTAGTATTTAAGTTTAGCATCTTCCAAGGATGCAAGAAGATCCCCATTACCCTTTGCACAGAACATTTTTCGCTATTTTTTATGTTCTGAAAAAAAATGGTTCAAAGAATTTTAAGTAAAACACCATTGTTTAAAATATTTACATGACTAATAAAATGCATAGGTATCTTGAATTTTATGGAATTTTATTCATTTATAATCAATTTTGTATAACTGATAAACCACAAGAGATAGAAAAAATGTACCATCCCAAAAATGTACATCTCTTTTAAAATACACAATTTATTTCAAATAATTTTTGTATGTTATTTTTTGAAGTGGTCAACTGTTTAATTGTTTCTCGCCATATCACGCAGAGTATGTAATTTCAATGTCAGAATGTAAACATTTCATTGTACCTTCAACCTTCTGTATGTCTTTTGTACCCACAAGAAATATATAATGAAACATTTTCTGAAAGATTTATCTAAAGAAAGTCAGGTGAGTGTAATAGATGCAGGTTAATGTTCCATATAACTTTGTCTCGCATCTCTTAACTCTATTGCGGAATAGGTCCTTGTGCGATACAAAATAGTTCCCTCTTTAACATAATCGTTTGTCTGAATATATTCGAATAGAAATGTCAAATTCATTTTCTTATGGATAAAATATGTAAAGAGTTAGTCCATCCGAATACATGAAAATTCTTATCATAAAATAGATGGGAGGAACTTTCTATTTAAACCTCCCTCGTCTTAGGATGAAGAAAGCGGTACACCTATCATGGCAGAGCGTTTATATCGTTTTTATCATTGCACAGATGCTTGTTTATCATCATCATCGCTATTCAAAAGCGTACATTAGCCAACCAGGGAAAAGCGGAAGGAAAGCGAGCGCGGAAGGGTACGTGTAAGTGGTGCAGTTACAAGAAACAGGTTATAATAGATGAAATTGCTATATTTTTAGCTAACTGTGTAACTTTCTATTTGTATAATTAGGGTACAGCAGACTTTAGTTGTTATTATTATTATTATTATTATTATTATTATTATTATTATTATTATTATTATTATTATTATTATTATTATTATTATTATTATTATGTTTCACCTTAACCGGATAGTTCATATCGGATGGTGATTGAATGAATGAAATGGTTGAAATGATTTTCAAGTGGGGTCGGTGTCCCTAGAGCTTAAATTTATCCAACGTTCATCTTATCAGTATAAGGGAAAATCTTATCCAGGTAACTCACCATAACACTCGAGCAGGTTAGTGTTTCCTAGAGTTTAATTTCTATGCGTCTATTACCAAGCGAGGTGGCGCCGCGGTGATGCGTGCTTCTCGCATTCGGGAGGTTCCGGGTTCGATCCCCGGCGAGAGTCCATTCTAACCCATGGTTTTTCGTGGTTTCCCCGGAGTCGCCAGGCAACTGCTGTCGTGGTTTCTTCTCTATCATGGTTTTTTTCTATTATATCCGCTTCATTCCGTTTCCTTCTCATCTTTCAGGCGTGCTTCTAGATTTCGTGGTGTATGGCGGTGTCGGGCAGATGGCGCGGACGTGTGCTCAATGGAAAGAGTATTCCTGTGGACAACCAAGAGGGATGGCTCAGGCGATTACTCTATGGCCGCAATCGGGAGGTCTCAGGATCGATCCAATGACTGCTCACTCTGGCCCATGGGTTTTTCGTGGTTTCCCCGGGTCACCTGGTGAACAATAGGGTGGTTCATCTTCTACCACCACTCTCCTTCCTCTCATTTCCTATACCCATCATCTTCCTTGTCATCTGTTTCAGGGTTATAGGACCAGGAGACGGTGTTCGGTTTGTTGCGGCTGGGCGGTGGCTTGCGCTCTGTAAAGGTTTCTTCCCTAGCATCGCTGCGGTACCGCTCAGTTAGGTCTGTCCACAGCGTTGGGTTCCGCTCCGGGCGATCCTGGAGGTTGGTGGCTTGTGGGCAGGGACCGTGCGGCGGAGGATGCGTTTTATCTGGAAACGTTAGGGGCCCCGTCCATTCTTGCGCCGGTCGGCATCTGGATCTGGTCGCCCTTCGAGTCTCTCCTCTCATCCTTTCCTCCCAGGAGTCACGTTGGAAGTACAAGGGGCTGACTGGCCTACGTGCGTTTGCTCTATCCCGGTTGCGGGAGCCCCTCGGTAATAAGCACCTTTACCTTTATTCCCGAGGACAACAGAGGGCTACTTGATTGGTGGGTCGCATATCAGGCGTCTCTGTGGCATGTAGCCTCCTATGGTTGCTTCACCTCATCCCTTCCTCCTGGGGGCTGGTAGCCACAATAGATCTCTGTAGGTCGAGTGCGCGAGATGTTCCCCTCCGATGAATAACCTGTAGATACTTACACGTCTATTAGTTTTTAACCTAGTAACATTCACTTTTAAAAAGTTTCTGTAATTTCAAAGTGAAAGTTGTTGCATACTTTTAAAACTTTTGATTGGAATTCTTTTTCTACAAGACTAAAGTTATATTTAAAAACATATTGGTTGTAATGAATGCAAAAGGAGCAGGAGTAAACATGTGTCTTCACTGTATACCTAAACTTCTGAAGTTTTAATTCGTCTGTGCATAAGTTTCATTTCTTATCTCAAAAATCTGATGTGTTACACCCACATGACTTTCTCTACTCTTGTACAGACTATTTTTACAAACGCTTATTCTCCATATGCTTCATGTTAATCGAGATATCGAGATGTTAATCTTATTGCTAATTTTCTTGTAGATGCAAGGGGAATTGGTAGGCTTTAAGCGATAGTCAAATATTTTATGAACTGGATGCTAAAAAAAAGTAACGAATTCCCATTTGAGAAAAAGTACAAGTATTGGAAAATTTAAGGGAATAACAAGCAATATCTCGAAAATGGTTCACTCAATAAAAAAATGTATGTGACATAAATTGTATATTTTAACGCGATCTACGTTTTTTGTGTAGTAACATTTTGTCTATCTCTTATGGTTTACCAGTTATGCAAAAGTCGTTCACAATGAAGAATACTTTTGGAGACATTCCCAGAAAATTCAAGATATACATTTTATTTGTCATGAAAATACCTTAAACATATGACATTTTAATCAAAATCGTTAGAGCCATTTTTGAGAACATTAAAATGTTCGAAAAATGTTCCATATAAAGGGTAAACTGGGGTGGGGGGATTTTCTTGAAAACCTTTGTGTCACATCTCTGGAAGATACTGAACCTAAATACCAAGTTTGGTGTTTATCCGACGGTTCGTTTCTGAGTTATTCTGTTCACAGACACACACACACACACACACACACACACACACACACACACACACACACACACACACACACACAGGGACATGTTTCCAAAAATGCTGTTTTTGGATTCAGGGGGTCTCAAAACATGTATTTTCGGTGAAATCTCGGTATCGAATGTTTGAGTGGAATACAATACTTACCCTACTTACTATACGTAGTAGAGAAAGTAAAAATGAAAGCAGCCTAGCGTAATATTGTGCAGTGCATTTACTTGTGAGTATATCTATAAGTGTAGTCAAATTAAGGTTCGGAAAATCGGTTTAAAAATATGAATGCAGGTGAAATGCTGTAGCATATTGGCATCAAATAATTTGAAAACTATTAAATGATTATTACGGCGGTATTCGGAATTATAATTAGAGGCCAGAGAATCTTGAATATGGAATCTCTAGAATTTCTGTTCATCAGTATAGTGCTAAAAATGCACACACAATCGTTGTGTTATTTCTACAAGCGAGGTGGAAGATTTTAATTTTTTTCATCTTTAGCCTGTAATGACGTTATAGAATTATATTATCATAATTTTCTGTTATGACTAGTGCAATATCATCTAATCGAGTAAATTGGGGCAGATACATCAGTTTCGTTCCGTCTTTGATTCCTTTCTTTTTTTCTCGGTTATATCGTGAAAGGTATGGACGTCTTTTCTGTATGAGTAATAGTGGAATTACCAAGTAGGTGTCGCTCTGTTTTTCTAAACCGTAACATACCATAATACTGCTGACGAACCCATTTGTCTACGACTATTACATAAACAGGAAAATTTTCAGGAGAGGCAGGCTTTAAGAATGTGCTTAGAAGTCCCTTATCTTAGTGCTAAAAACACAACATTTGACTAAAATGGTCAAAATTCATTTATCAGCCATTTTTATAAAAACACGACGATATCATGCTAGCTAGGAGCTCATAATAACAAAGGATGTGCATTTATTGTTTAGAAACACATTACGCTTAAAATTTTGGCATAGGTAAACCTAAAATAGGGAATACTTTTAATTGACTAACGTTGAGAAAAAAAATAGCTGTTTTGATATACATAAATTGTATCTGTGTTTAACAAGAGCTACTTTCTCCTACCTTAAAGTTTTGCTGTACTTTATGCTTTCCAACTTCTGTAATTTAAAATGAAGACGAGGAGAACTACCCTGCAAAGAAAATTCAAGACACCCTGGGTCATTTTCATATGAGTAGCTATTTCATATCCTTACGATTCAGTTGTAGCTTGAAAAACTTATTGGTGTATTTTTTATTTATTATATAGTTTCGTCTAATTATACATTATTAAGACCAAATAAAACAACAATAACAGTAATAATAGCTAATTGAATACAGAAAATATTGTGTAATATTAGTGATATAACCATGGCTTGTCTTCTAATATAATATTATTACATAACTAAAAAGCTAGCAAGTTTGCAAAGCAAAATAATTGAAGCAATATTAATACGATATAACGTTTATGTCACTTTCTTGTACGGTATAACAGCTTTAAAAATGTCTGTAAATTTCACTGACATTTCAATGCATACAAGGCAACCACAAATGCCCTCGAGGTTAACTCTACTTTCGAATTGGCACCGCTGTAAAAAGTAAAAAGATACGAGGGGCGTCCAATAAGTAAGTTTCCCTATTTTATAAAAAAAAAACATTACACACAATTAATCATGATGAATTAATTTTATTTATATTGCACAATCCTTCTGTTACTTTTCTACATAGTCAATATGTTTTTACAAGCATTTTTGGGGACGTGACACAAATTTTTCTAAGCCAGTGTTGTACCAGGTCGGGTCCTGTGATCGCAACCAGCTGTTCACTGATTTGACTTCATCATCGGTGTTAAAAGTGCTTACGTTTGAGTTGGAGGAACATGTGACCCAGGCGGACCTCAGAAGATTCAACTGGGAAGTTTTCTCGCATCCTCCATATTCACCAGATCTAAACCAAGTGATTTTCACATGTTCCCCTGACACAAAGGTCATCATGGAGGTATGCACGTTAACTCCGTGACGAAGATGAATGAGAAGTGAAAACCAGAAGTCGGGTCCTGTGCTCGTAACCAGCTGTTCACTTCTGATTGATCTGAATAATTCATTTGAAAGAATGAATTCCAAAAATATTGTTACACACATCTGCAGCGCATAATTTTGTGGTCAAAATGTTGCATTTTCTTAATAGATTATTTCCATAATTTGTAGTATAAGGGCAACATTCTTATTATAATTATGGATTAGCATTATCACGCATCCGTTGAAAACAAATACATTGAGACTGTTGATATATAAGTTACGTTGGAAATTTTTCGGATACTCCTTGGTATGCGCGGCAGTACATTGCACATGCGCGGAACTGGCGATGGAACTCTCAACGGTTAAGAATGGCAGTTGAGTATGATTTGTAATTTTACTGGCTGATCCTCCTGTTTTTATCCCCAGATCTCTCAAAACCGTAACCAATATTCCTGAATTTACTTCCCTTACGCAGCTTAGCATAAATGGGGTGCGTTACAATATGCTAGCGCTTTTTCTGCTGCTTAGGTACCACCTCGTCGATATCAGCAGAAGATTTATGTTGCTAGCTTTAAGTGCCTCATCCTGTATAGCGTTGAAACTGAGGAAATGGACTTTGGATTTAAAACTTTACGGAGACAGTGTTTATGTTTAATGTTTCATCAGGGCTGACGTCATGACGTCGGAAGTTACTACATTTCCCTTTACTACGATCAGGCGCTGCAAGCTCCTTATATATCCGGAGCGGAAAAAAAACAAATTTATTTATGTACTATAGTACAGATAACAGAAACATCCTCTAAATGAAGGAAATCAAATGGACTTTAATATATTTATATACAGTTCTAGCATTATTAACAGGTTATTATTCCATTCAATATGTATGCATAATTGGCTCATTATGGCACGTGTTCCAATAGTAGCAGTCACATATTTCCTATAGAATTGAATGTAATACAGCATTTTGAGGTGCCATGGCTTATATAAATTAATTAAGATCTGATTTTATAATTATTTACCATGTTGTGCTGATAATAGGCTACATCACAGACCGTAACACCTGCTCATCCCTCTCCCAGCAGAGGAATGCATGTAAGTGACTGTCTTGCTTATAGGTTTAATACGCCAGGTAATAACAAATTAAATGCAGGCAGAGAAGCTAACCTCTCATACAATGTCAGCTGTGGATGCCGAATTATTTCATATTTATTTCCCATATGTACTATCCTATAATGATAAGATTCCATAGAATGTTGTATCCAACTCGTGAGTAATCTTAATATGACACTGATGAAATTCGTGCCATAATCATCAAGATTAACCACTTGTTGCATAATTACTATTATTGCAGAGTACCTACTGTTGCGCCAATAAAATGCCTCTGGTTTTAATATATCAATTTCGTTACAGTTCTTCTGCTTTATGAAGAAAACTTTTATACCAGACTACGTTAAGCTAATTATTTGTATTACTGGAAGTTTGTTAGTGAAGAAGGCAATACCATAATCAAAATTGCCCTGGGGACCTAGTATATTTTTCTGTTAGCAATCAACTTTCTTATGATACCTTCTGCCTACCAGTCGAACCAAAGTGTCGAAAGATTAGTTGATGACCGCCTGATGTGAAAATGGCGGTCACTTTCGCTCAGTGACTCTTTTTCTCAGGGCATGAGATTATTTTTCGAGAGAACAGACCTCACACGGGACCAGTGACTACTTCTCAGTCGAAGGAAGGCGTTCTACGGATATTTTGCACCCGATAAAATTATCGCCCTTCACCTACGACCTCAGGAACTACAAGACAGCATGGTGATCATTACACCGAGGGGACAACAAGCAGGCAACATAATTGTCACAAATATAATATATCATGTAGAAGGGGTATGGATGCTGGTGACTATGTACAAAGACGAATGAAAATTCTACTAGTATTTTAGTCTCTGAACGCTTATTTCGGTGAAAAAAAAATGTCCATATTTTTCGCCGCATTATTTCGAATGCCAGACAATTAAGGGAAGTTTCAGCGAAAGCAGGACAGAACAGCAACTTTTTCACTTTCTTATTGCAAGTCCTGTAGCTAAAGTAAGTACGATATTCTTTTAAAAATAACAAAAGTATTTTCCAAACACTTTGTTATCATTTATTACCTTACACTACTTCTCCACACAGTCGCTGCCGTTATTACGGCACTTGTCGTAACGGGAAATCAGTTTTGTATGCCTTCGTCAAAGAATGATGCCGCCTGTGATGAAAGCCAAGTCTGCACTTCTTGTTTCACAACAGTCCGGATTTGGCACCAAGCTATTTTCATCTGTTTCTTCATCTGAAATAATTCCTTGGTAGAAAAATTTCAACTACGATGATGCAAAATAAGACGTGTAGACTTGGCTTTCATTACAGGCGGCATCATTCTTTGACGAAGGCATATAAAAATTGGTTTCCCGTTACGATAAATGCCTGAATAACGGTGATGACTATGTGGTGAAGTAGCTTAAGGTAACGAATGATAATAAAGTATTTGAAAAATAATGTCATTTTTAAAAAAAAATTATTGGTATTTTAAAAATATTGTCTCGTAATTCACCTTCTTCCTTAAGGCCTTGTTTTGTCACACCTCAGCATTTTTGTTTTGTACACATCGTAATTTCAGCTGAAATAAAACTAGGCAATTATTGTGGCTGAATAACTTGACCAAGCACAATCCCCAGACAGAAGGTATCACTAGCCTGCTAGCTTTATCTCCCGTATCTTCCGCATACACGTCATCAAAATTGCGTGTTGCTTTCTTTTCCTTTTGGTGTATGCTTAAATATGTATGATAGTCAAAATTAAATGGAGCTTTATTTATGGACGCTCTTTAACTACTATGGTCCTTAGGGTCCCATTCCATATTGGGCGTGAAAGACCGGAAATTTTGTTCAGAGGCCTCTTTATCAGGCTTGAGGTTCTTTTACGTGCCGAAATCTACGACACGGGACCACCGGCTTTACTTCCCTTCCGAAAAAATCTGATGTGTTACACTCACATGACTTTCTCTACTCTTGTACAAACTATTTTTACAAACGCTTATTCTCCATCTACTTCATGTTAATCGAGATAAACATTTGCAGACTCTATCTATCTTGCTAATTTTCTTGTAGATGTAAGGGGAAAATATATTTACAAGGGCAATATAGAAAAACAGTAGCCTTTAAGCACATACATATCTCTTAATAGCTGGTTGCTAGGTGCAGCACCATTCCCTTTGCCACAGATTATAACTCTTTGCATATCCAAGACAAAAAATCTGATGTGTTACACTCACATGACTTTCTCTACTCTTGTACAATCTATTTTTACAAACGCCTATTCTCCATATGCTTTATGTTAATCGAGATATCGAGATGTCAATCTTATTGCTAATTTTCTTGTAGATGCAAGGAGAATATGGTAGCTTTTAAGCGATGGTCAAATATTTTAACGCTGGTTGCTATGCGGCGCATTCCATTCTCTTTGCAAGTCCAGGACATAAAAAAATGAATAACGAATTTGAGAAAAAGTATAAGTATTGGAAAATTTAAGGGAATAACATGCTATATCTCAAAAACGGTTCACTCAACAAAAGAAATGTATATGACATAAGTTGTGTATTTTAATGAGATCTACATTTTTTGTGTAGTAAAATTTTGTCTATCTCTTATGGTTTACCAGTTATGCAAAAGTCGTTCACAATGAAGAATACTTTTGGAGACATTCCCAGAAAATTCGAGATATAGATACATTTTATTTCTCATGACATTATCTTAAACATATGATATTTTAATCAAAATCGTTAGAGCCATTTTTGAAAAAATTAAAATTTTCGAAAAATGTTCCATGTAAAGGGTAGTTTGGGGTGGGGGGATTTTCTTGAAAATCTTCGTGTCGCATCTTTGAAAGATACTGAACCTAAATATCAAGTTTGGTGTTTATCCGACTGTTCGTTTTTGAGTTATGCTGTTCACAGACACACACACAGACACACACACACACACACACACACACACACAGACACACACACAGACACACACACGACATGTTTCCAAAAATGCTTTTTTTGGATTCAGGAGGTCTCAAAACATGTATTTCCGGTGAAATCTCGGTATCGAATTTTTGAGTGGAATGCAATACTTCCCCTACTTACTATACGTAGTAGAGAAAGTAAAAATGAATAACGCATTTGAGAAAAAGTATAAGTATTGGAAAATTTAAGGAAATAACAAGCAATATCTCGAAAACGGTTCACTCAACAAAAGAAATGTATATGACATAAGTTGTGTATTTTAACGGGATATACATTTTTTGTGTAGTAAAATTTTGTCTATCTCTTATGGTTTACCAGTTATACAAAAGTCGTTCACAATGAAGAATACTTTTGGAGACATTCCCAGAAAATTCGAGATATACATTTCATTTCTCATGAGAATATCTTAAACATATGATATTTTCATCAAAATCGTTAGAGCCATTTTTGAGAAAATTAAAATTTTCGAAAAATCTTCCATGTAAAGGGTAGTCTGGGGTGGGGGGATTTTCTTGAAAACCTTCGTGTCGCATCTCTGGAAGATACTTAACCTAAATACCAAGTTTGGTGCTTATCCGACTGTTCGTTTTTGAGTTATGCTGTTCACAGACACACACACACACAGACACACACACACACACACACACACAGACACACACACGGACATGTTTCCAAAAATGCTTTTTTTGGATTCAGGAGGTCTCAAAACATGTATTTCCGGTGAAATCTCGGTATCGAATTTTTGGGTGGAATGCAATACTTCCCCTACTTACTATACGTAGTAGAGAAAGTAAAAAATGAATAATGAATTCCCATTTTAGAAAGTATTGAAAAATTTAAGGGAATAACAAGCAATATCTCGAAAATGGTTCACTCAACAAAAAAAATGTATATGACATAAATTGTGTATTTTAACGCGATCTACATTGTTTGTGTAGTAAAATTTTGTCTATCTCTTATGGTTTACCAGTTATGCAAAAGTCGTTCACAATGGAGAATACTTTTGGAGACATTCCCAGAAAATTCGAGATATACAGTTTATTTGTCATGAAAATATCTTAAACACATGATATTTTAATCAAAATTGTTAGAGCCATTTTTGAGAATATTAAAATTTTCGAAAAATCTTCCATGTAAAGGTTAATCTGGGGTGGGGGATTTTCTTGAAAACCTTTGTGGAAGATACTGAACCTAAATACCAAGTTTGGTGTTTATCCGACTGTTCGTTTCTGAGTTATGCTGTTGACAGACAGACAGACATACATACAGACAGACAGACACACACACACACACACACACACAGACAGACACACAGACGGACATGTTTCCAAAAATGTTTTTTTTTGGATTCAGGGGATCTCAAAACATGTATTTCCGGTGAAATCTTGGTATCGAATTTTTGGGGGAGTACAATACTTCCCCTACTTACTATACGTAGTAGAGAAAGTAAAAAAGCCACGTTAAGGATTTTTACGCCCGAAAAAAAAATCCATCACCTTCCGCCGGGTTTGATCCCACGACCGCGGAAACTAGAGGCTAACATGGTAACCACTACACCACGGTAGACGACTACGGACTGCTTCCATGTATTTGGTTTTTTCAGTAAGTAAATGTGCAAGCTATGTCACTTATTTTCTTTTACTGTTGCTTTCAAAGTTGCTCAAGAGAAGTGTTTTTCGATCTTAGTTTTATTAAACATTAAATATTTAGCTGAAATACGAAAGAACCAGCAAAGTTAATATTTTTCGCTTAAGGAGTCAACAACTTCGAAAAAACAGCGCGAATTCTACTGTGCGATGGTTCCGTCAAGTGCTGTTTCTCAATCATCTGCAAGGGCAAGGCTCCGTTGCGTTTTTTTTTTTTTTTTTTTTACAAAACTATGAAAGACAGGGGAAAAAATAAAATAAAAAATAAGGAACGTTCGAAAACTTTTTCATTCTACCTACTCATCAGATCTAATTGCATCTCTGATATGAGGGATGACGTCTATAATCCTTCCGCCTGTTACTTAAAGATAATTTAGTAATTTATTAACAGAGCACTTAGTAATTGTGCAGTCTCTGAAAAAAGTCCTTTTTCGCAAAAAACAGTAATGTTTTCTCTATTTTGTCTCCCTAACTTATGACTCACAGGATTCAGAAATAATTTCACGAAGAAAGAAAGAAAGAAAGATAGAAAGAAAGAAAGAAAGAAAGAAAGAAAGAAAGCAACGCGTATGCATTATGCATAAATTAATGGGTAACCATAAGAGTTTATATAAGCACGAAACATCACTGTATATGCATTAGTTACACAATAAACTTCGTCATAAGTAATCAACCTAGTTTAAATTATGCATTTTGAAATTACACGATGCTCAGATTCCCATTTTCTCCTACTAAGAAACGGGTATATTAGCGAGAAAATTTGCATTTAAATAACGTTTAATCAACGCCTTATTTCACAGACCGATTTGAGTGATTTCATTGGCACGCGGTGCTGACTTTAAACTCACATTTTTAGCATAGTTTCAACACAAAACACCTTCACACTTTCCTGGATGACTTGCAGTGACGTAAAAGAACCGCACAACGTCACTTGCTGACTACAAGGTCGTCTAAGCTTTGTCATGTGACATTCTATTCCATGTTTTATACAGCGGCCAATTATAACTCGCGGTTTTTCCCAAACAGACCGCGCAATAGTGGATAAATATAACGGCAAGGAATCTTTGAAATTATTTTTCATTATTATAACATGACATGTGAACTGTTTTGCGAACCATCAACTGCTGATCCTTTTCTCGCAAGGTTTGTATGTATGTACACTCGGTCAAAGTAAGAGTGGCCGGTCTCTTGAGCAGTTAAAATGTTTTGAAGTCCCTTCGAGCGAGCGCCGGTTCGCAACTTCTGTGCACCGCTTTATCTAACTCCTTAATACATGCCAAAGGACACTAATTTGGCCTTACTAGACGCCCAATACACCTACGTACCTGCCCACCCGCGTACCTATCTATCCACCTACCCACTTACCCATCCACCCACCCAAACACCAACTACCTACCCAACTACCCACCGACCTACCTACCTCCAATTTACTCAACCATCTACCTACCAATTTATCCATCCACCCACCTACCTACCCACCAACCTATCCACCTACCTACCTACGCACCCACCCACCTACCTACCTACCCACCTACCCACCCACCCACCTACCTACCTACACACCCACTATTTACCTACCTACCTACGTACCCACCCACCTACCTACCTACCCACCCACCTACCTACCCACCTACCTACCTACCCACCCACCCACCTATCCACCTACCTACCCACCTACCTACCTACCCACCCACCCACCTATCCACCTACCTACCCACCTACCTACCTACCCACCCACCCACCTATCCACCTACCTACCTACATACCTACCCACCTACCTACCTACCTACCTACATACATACCTACCCACCCACCTACCTACCTTCCTACCTACCTACATACCTACCCACCCACCTACCTACCCACCTACCTACCTACCCACCCACCCACCTATCCACCTACCTACCTACATACCTACCCACCTACCTACCTACCTACCTACCTACCTACATACCTACCCACCTACCTACCTACCTACATACCTACCCACCCACCTACCTACATACCTACCTACCTACCTACCTACCTACATACCTACCTACCTACCTACCTACCTACATACCTACCTACCTACCTACCTACATACCTACCTACCTACCTACCTACATACCTACCTACCTACATACCTACCTACCTACCTACATACCTACATACCTACCTACATACCTACCTACCTACCTACCTACCTACCTACATACCTACATACCTACCTACCTACCTACATACCTACCCACATACCTACCTACATACCTACCCACCTACCTACCTACCTACATACCTACCCACCCACCTACCTACCTACCTACCTACATATCTACCTACCTACCTACCTACCCACCCACCTACCTACATATCTACCTACCTACCTATAAGTCCGTGAGGTTTAAGTAGTCGTGTCCCTTTTAGACAGAGAAAGGAATACTCACCATCTCGCTCTCACTCTATGGTGACACAGGCAAAGCAGATACACCAGTGAAACACGCATCAGTGGCGGGGTGCCCGTCCTCCTCTCCGACCGGTTGTTGTTCATTCTCGGATTCACCGTTACAAACTTCAAACAAATCTTCGTACTCTTCTTCCGATTCCAATTCTTCTAAATTTATGACTAATCTGTCCGTAATTTCATCTACCAGACCGTCTTTCTCCCAGTAAAACTGTTTAGTGTTTTGCACATGCTCACACGCCCTTTTCCATTTGTCTGGAGTCACTTTTGTAATCGCATTATCAAAGAACAGTTTTACATCACCACTTTTAAATGAAAATTATGTTTGGCAACATCGTTCTTGACTTGCGCCCATATACGTTCTATAGCATTGAAATCACAGTGATAAGGTGGCAACCGTACTATAGTATGTCCATGCATTTCGCGAGTGTATCAATTTCATAAACTTTGAGATTGTCTTTTTACTTTCTCTACTACGTATAGTAAGTAGGGGAAGTATTGCATTCCACCCAAAAATTCGATACCGAGATTTCACCGGAAATACATGTTTTGAGACCTCCTGAATCCAAAAAAAGCATTTTTGGAAACATGTCCGTGTGTGTGTCTGTGTGTGTGTGTGTGTCTGTGTGTGTGTCTGTGTGTGTGTGTCTGTGTGTGTGTCTGTGAACAGCATAACTCAAAAACGAACAGTCGGATAAACACCAAACTTGGTATTTAGGTTCAGTATCTTCCAGATATGCGACACGAAGGTTTTCAAGAAAATCCCCCCACCCCAGACTACCCTTTACATGGAATATTTTTCGAAAATTTAAATTTTCTCAAAAATGGCTCTAACGATTTTGATTAAAATATCATATGTTTAAGATAATGTCATGAGAAATGAAATGTATATCTCGAATTTTCTGGGAATGTCTCCAAAAGTATTCTTCATTGTGAACGAGTTTTGCATAACTGGTAAACCATAAGAGATAGACAAAATTTTACTACACAAAAAATGTAGATCTCGTTAAAATACACAACTTATGTCATATACATTTCTTTTGTTGAGTGAACCGTTTTCGAGATATTGCTTGTTATTCCCTTAAATTTTCCAATACTTATACTTTTTCTCAAATTCGTTATTCATTTTTTTATGTCCTGGACTTGCAAAGAGAATGGAATGTGCCGCATAGCAACCAGCGTTAAAATATTTCACCATCGCTTAAAAGCTACCATATTCCCCTTGCATCTACAAGAAAATTAGCAATAAGCTTGACATTTCGATATCTCGATTAACATAAAGCATATGGAGAATAGGCGTTTGTAAAAATAGATTGTACAAGAGTAGAGAAAGTCATGTGAGTGTAACACATCAGATTTTTTCAATTTAATTCACTCGTGCAGTACTGTTTTGTCGCTCGTGGACCAAACTCAATATTTCTATTACGAAGCCATTCCTGCATATGGGATTTGAATGGAGATGAAGTGGGTGTTTTATTAATTTCTATGGAATGATAAGGGACATTGCCCATAACGATGACACTATTAGAAGGATTGTTAAGTAGCAACTTATTGACAAACCTATCCTTGAAAATTTTGTTATCCATTTCTTCATGGTAGTCTTTACTGGATTTGGCTTTAAACTTAGTAAAGCATTAGAAATGAACCCTGTTGAACATCGCTCCTTTGCCTATTAGTGTTTTAAGAGGGAAATAATTTTCATCACCGTCACACTTACACACCTTATTTCTCGTATGGTTTATATTTACCCGTTTCGTCAAGGTACACTATAGGCCTACTAGTAGCCCTCAGTTCTTCATTCGTCTTAAAAACCGAAATCCTTTAGAAATAATATTCATTCGTTCCATTAAAAAACGTCTTCCTTGCGAATTTTTACTATAACTGAAATTAAGCATTTTAAGAATTTTTCTTAACGACTACACGCTTCCTTTCAGTAAGCCTTGAACTTTCAAACCTCATATATGTCCTGCAAACTAGGTAGAAAGTTCATACGCTATAACGAATAAATTGTTTGCTTAATAGCAGCTGCAGTGAATGAGTTTATTTCTGCTCTTCTTTTTTTTGTTTGTTTGTTGCAATCTCCTATTTGGGCGCTTCTTGCCTGGAGTTTGCAACCTACCGCCATTAGCTTCAGCATTTGTGTGTTCTTTTAAAATTCGCCGGACGGAAGGAGCAGAAATACCTGTAGCAGCAGCAGTTCTCTCAACTACACTTGTCACTGAAGTAGTCGGCTTTCCACATTTCAATGCATCACATTCATCACTGAAGAAACTGTGAACTTTAACTACATTTCCCTACCATCTGATTTTAGCATTTTCCCTCGAGAGCCAATTTGAAACAATACAAATACAACCAAAACTACTAGAAAATAATTCAACGTTATATCCATATGTTGTAACAAAGGAAATATCTTGCGTATCGTGTAAAACCGCAAAATAAGAAACTCATAGTCCCACAGCTCATACGCCACTGCAACCTTCAGTCAGCATACAATAGAAGTGGGAGGGTTGCGAGCTTCTACGGGTCTGGAATTTCCACAAATCGCAAGAAAGAAGTGGTTGCTGTCCCATCCCCTTTGCCAGACAAGGACAGCACTCTATCTGAGACAAGGACAGTAGAAAACCTGCCAACTTAAACCTCATAGAGAATACCTACCTACCTACATACCTACCCACCCACCTACCCACCTACCTACCTACCTACCTACCTACCTACATACCTACCCACCCACCTACCTACCTACCTACCTACCTACCTACCTACCTACCTACCTACCTACCTACCTACCTACATACCTACCCACCCACCTACATATCTACCTACCTACCTACCTACATACCTACCCACCCACCTACCTACCTACCTACCTACCTACCTACCTACATACCTACCCACCCACCTACATATCTACCTACCTACCTACCTACCTACATACCTACCCACCCACCTACCTACCTACCTACCTACCTACCTACCTACCTACCTACCTACCTACCTACCTACCTACCTACCTACCTACCTACCTACCTACCTACATACCTACCCACCCACCTATCCACCTACCTACCTACATATCTACCTACATACCTACCTACGTACCCACCCACCTACCTACCTACCTACCTACATACCTACCCACCCACCTACCTACCTACCTACCTACCTACCTACCTACCTACCTACATACCTACCCACCCACCTATCCACCTACCTACCCACCTACCCAAACACCCACCCACCTATCCACCCACCTACCTACCCAAGTACCTCTCTACCCACTTACCCATCCACCCACCTATCTATCTACCCACCTACCCTCTCACCCACCCCCTACCTACCCACCCACCTACTTACCCAAGTACCTATCTACCCACTTACCCAACCACGCACCTACCTATCTATCCATCTACCCTCCCACCCATCACCTACCTACCCAAGTAGCTATCAACCCACTTACCTATCCACCCACCTATCTATCCATCTACTCTCCCACCCATCACCTACCTACCCAAGTATCTATCAACCCACTTACCTATCCACCCACCTACCTATCTACCCACCTACCCTCCCACCCACTTCCTATCTACCCAACCACACCCACCTACCTGCCTACCTACCCAGCCATCTACCTACCCACCTATTTACCCACCCACCCACCTACCACACCACTGTGCCGTGTTTGGCGAATAGTTCGAGTTCGATTCTCGGTAGTGGATTGCTATATTTTGTTTTTTTACAACTTGTTTTACTATATGGTTAAATAGCATTGCTTGTGCTACTTCATTTGAATTACAAATATAATTGCAATAATGGTGAAAATTGTGGTTATTAAATTAAATTGACTAAGTATGAAACTTCCTCCCGACCAATAAATTAATGTCATGATTCCCATCAACCGGTATGGCACCATATACCGGTGAAAGGCATATTGCTTCGCCATTTCATCATTCAGCAGCAACCACTATGGCACACAGAAAGGACGGAAAGAGGGAAGCATTAGTCTGCCTAGTTACTGCACGTGGGTTTTGTACAAATATTCAGTGTTGAAACACTGAAATATCGTATATGAATTATTTTCTTGGAAGACTTTTGTGATTACCTATAGTTGTTTTCCCCATTATAACTACTACAAGAATATACGCAGTCTTGTGAACTGTTCATGGGTGTACTGAACGCTACGAAAGTACCCGATTCAAGCTCGGTCACTCAGACGCCGGTCAGTTTAGATTGACAAGTGTACAGATGCTTTTCCCGAGCAGAGTTGGTGTATGCGTATTCCTATTGCTTACCACATAATGTGGTGACTGCGAGAACAGACAGAGGGATGAAGCTGGGGTAACATGGCTAGAGCCCGAATGTTAGGCAAAAGGACTTTTTTACTGCTTGGGAATAAATAAAAAAATATCTGACATATTCGTGTTTTGGGATATTTGCAAGTGGTAGAACCCGTTTTTATTTTGCCTTTTTAAGGTCTAGCTGTAATGGCCAATGTTTGCCTATTTTAAATCAACTTAAACTTTTAAATTTATTTTCAGTTTTTCTATTACATTCAGGGAGCTCTAGATGATGGACATCACTTGGATACCCCTTATGATGGAATGTGACCCAGCGAGGTGGCACCGCGGTAACATGTGAGACTCGCTTTCAGAAGGTCCTGGGTCCGATTCTCTGCGACCGGTCATTCTGACCAGTGGGTTTTTCTAGTTTATCTGGGTCAGTAGGAGAAGGCTGGGGTGGTTCCTGTTCTACCACGACTTCCCTGACCCTCATTTCTTTCATTGTTATCTGTTTCAGGGCTGCAGGACCAGCCGATGGTGTTCGGCGGGTTGCGGCTGGGGATGGATGTGCGCTTTGTAGAAATTTTTCTCTGGCGTCGGTCGGGACTGTCCAGTCGGGAACCACCTCTGAAGTCGGTCCCACCAGGTGGACTTCCAGGGTTAGAGGCTCGAGGGTGGGTTCGGGGGTGAATGCGTTCTATCTGGAAACGTTAGGGGCCCCGTTCATGCTTGCACCCGTCGTCATCCGGATCTGTCGCCCTTCGGTTCTCTCCCCTCATCTCACGTTAAAAGCACAAAGGGACATTGCGGCCTATTGTAGTGCTCTGCCCTGTTTAGGGGTCCCCTCCGTAATATGTATATTTACCTTTTAACATATTGTAAATATAATAATAATAATAATAATAATAATAACAACAACATGTATCCGATAATCTCACCCCACAGTGATAATTTATAGATAATTATCATAAACATACGTATTTACTAATATTTATTGAAATTAATTTTAAAAGGCTAGCCTCAAGTAAAAATCTTGCTTGATCTCTCGATTTATTTTCGTTGTGCAAGTGTTAATTTTATTCATTTTATCGGTTTTGAAGTTTGTTTGCAGGTATATCTCTCACAATTTCTGCTCTGATATTCCATTGAACACACACAGTAGAAAGCTTTCTCATCTCGTCACGTCTTTCTGCAGCGATTAATCCATATCAGGAAACCGCTAGAGCCCGTTACATAAGAAACGATACGTGATCTGCCCCACAACTGCGCATATTCCAATAATCTGTTGGAGACCTTGGCTTCGTTAGTTATCTCTGTGGCAGACTGCTTGGCGTCTTGGAGGACTTTGTTCGAGCAAACACATGATTACCTGCTGGGTGAAACGTTTGTACTGACTGAACGATACATTCTAGATTAATTCCGGCCCTAATGGGTTCTCTTTATTATTATTATTATTATTATTATTATTATCATTATTATTATTATTATTATTATTATTATTATTATTATTATTATTATTATTATTATTAGGCGTAACATCCTTTAACCGGAGATCATATCGAACGGTTAGTGAACGAAATGGAGAAATCATGCTCAAATGTGCCCAGGCTCCCTAGAGCTTAGAGTTAAAGGTAAAGGTACCTCCTGACGAAGGAAGGGGCCCCCGAAACTGGGGCAGAGCACCGCACGCAAGCCATCCACCCCCTTGTGCCTTTAACGAGATCCCTGGGAGGGAAGGATGAAGGAAGAGATCCAAAGGGTGACCAAATCCGGATGACGCGGACGCAAACATGGACGGGGTCCACAATGTTTCCAGATTGAATGTTTCCAACACCGCCCCAACCCAATCATAGGCCCGGAGCCGGGGGGGCCCTCAAGGAGGGCCTACAGGAAAGCACCAGGAGGCGGGTCCTAATCGAGTGGTCCTTGATATACGTCAGGAAGAAGCCCCTAAAGAGCGCACAGCCATCGCCCAGCCGCAACCCGCCGAACACCGTCGCCGGTCCTACAACTCTATCCTGAAAAAAATGACAAGGAAGATAACGGGTACAGGAAATGAGGGTCAGGAGAGTCGTAGTATAAGATTAACCACCCCAATAATTCGCTTGCCGTCCCGTATAGCCACGAAAAACCCACGAGTCTGAATGGGCGATCGCCGAGTGTCGAACCCGGGACCTCCCGAATGCGAGACGCGCACGTTGCCGCAACACCACCTCGCTCAGTAGAGCTTAGAGTTCCCCGACATTAATATTTTCAGGATAAGAGAAAACCCAGAAAAATCCTTGTCCAGGTAACTCACCCAAACCGAGATTCGAACTCGGAACATTTTAAATATGAGGCACACACTATTCCCTCATCACGGAGGTAAGCTTGTCTATTTATTCTCTTATTTAAATAATCATAAAATACTGGTCAACTCTCAAAAATCTTACGCATTTAAAAATAGTCAGCTGCTATTCAGGTAGTCATCCTTATTCCATAAAGGTTGCATATTTTTGGAAGTTTAAATATCTAGTGAGTAAAGTCGTGCTAGTTCTCTGTAATGTGCTGCTGTATTTGATGCTAAATCAACACTTGACACTCAAGACTGAATCCTGAAGTGTATTAACGGATGCCCCAAGAACACAATGTAAAGAAAGAACAACATTTAAACGAATAAACAAATAAGCTAGAATGCATAGAAAAAAGAATTATGATGTGTTACATTCAAATGACTTTCTCTACCCACTGTCATTTATTTTATATTCTTGCAAAGCTCATTTTTCTATCTACTTCATGTTAATCGAGATAAAGCCTTTGCAGAAATAGTTCATCACACATTTCGTTGTAGGTACAAGGAGGGTAGAGGAGATTGAATTGATATTCGGATATTTAGATACGAGTCGCGATATGCTGTACTTAAAATTGCATGCTCTTTCCTGACATCGCGAGAAACAACTGAATAGAGACAGCACTTTAAAAGAATGACAAGGTTAGATATTGAAAAATTCAAACCAATATTTACGGATATAATGATGCCACAAAAACGTTATTTAAAATAAATTGTATGCTTTAAAGTGATGTACAGCTTTTTGTGTATTAAGTTGACTATCTTTTAAAGGTTACCAATTACAAAATTCCTTTCGAATAAAGAAGACTTCACAAGCTATTCGCAGAAAATTCAATACCTACATCTATTTTTATTTGTCATGTGAATATTATAAACATGCGGTATTTTTTATCAAAATTGTTAGAGCCATTTTTGAGAAAATAAAACATTTCGAAATACGCCCCATGTAAAGGATGTTCTGAGGTAGGAGAATTTTTTATAAAATTTTTGTGTCGCATCTTTGGAAGATACTAAACCTAAATACCATTTGGACATTTCGTTTTTGGATTATGCTGTTCACACACACATTTATAAACATACCTTTTTCTAAAAATGTATTTTGGTTTCAGGGCCACAAAACATTATTTCCGGTAACATCTCGGTATCGAAATTTTTAGTGGAATGCAATACCTTTTCTACCTACTAAATACGTGGTAGAGAAAGTAAAAATATATGTAGCTTGACCTATTAATTGCATAGCTTTTGGATTGGATTGTGAAGCGGAGGACATTCGGCACGGATCCAGTGAATCCGGATATTGTACCGACGTCCCAAGAGGGAGAGATGACGTGAAGGGAGACACCGGGCGGCCTGATCCAGGAGTGACGGCACAGCAACGATAGGTTCCCTAAGTTTCCAGATATAGACACCCCGGCACCGGACAGGCAGGCCGGGGATCTCGCCCCACACAGGGTCCATCGCTCCCCAGGGGGCTGTCCTTATACCCTGGCAACCAGCCGAAGTTCGAGGGACAGAGAAAGTGCACAAAGAGCATCCTTTTTCCCTAACACGCTGCACCGAAACACCATCCGACACTTTCAACTCTGAAATAGATTAAGCGGAGTGAAGGATGAATGAAATGATTAATGAACGAAATGGAGGGACAGAAAATTCGGTGGGTGAAAGAAACCACTACAACATTCGCCAGAGTGGGCGGTCGCCGGGGATCGAACCTGAGATCTCTCACGAATGCGGGCCACAGACGTTACCGCCTGAGCCATCCCGCTCGGTTGCTTAGCTTTTAGAGAGCTAAGAAACATTGGGACCCGATAGTATAATGCATTAAGTACAATAATAATAATAATAATAATAATAAGAAGAAGAAGAAGAAGAAGAAGAAGAAGAAGAAGAAGAACAACAACAAATTGATTCTTGGCAATGTAAATCAGAGTTTGTACCTGTGCATTTGTGATAGGAACCATTGGACATATAATTGATAGGATTGCAACGGGAGCTTTAACTATCTGTTAGTCATTTCAGATACGGCGATGGGTTGGTTTATATCTGCACTCGCAGATCGGTATTTGTAGAGCACCGGTATTGCTCTCGTTTACGTGTTCCTTCACCAGAGATAAGCTATCAGCCTATCAGTGTCACATGTCAGGGTTTGATTTTCTGGCAATAACCGAGTAACATGAAATCCCTACGTTTTCCTTGGCATTCTCCTGGAAGTAAAGTAACGCTAATTACATAATTCCTAGTTTCTCTACCATACACCTACCTAATCCGTAGAAATTTTGCATTCCATCCAAAATTCTGATAGATATCATCGGAAGTACAGGTTTTGAAGCTCCCTTCAAACAAAAGAAAAAGGTTGTGTGTGTGTGTGTGTGTGTGTGTGTGTGTGTGTGTGTGTGTGTGGTGTGTGTGTGTGCGCGCGCGCGCATTTGTGTGTCTTTCTTCTGTGAACAGCATAAATCCCTCACCCCAACTACCCTTTACATGGAAAATTTTTCG
This sequence comes from Deroplatys truncata, assembly GCA_030765065.1. NCBI lineage: Eukaryota > Metazoa > Arthropoda > Insecta > Mantodea > Mantidae > Deroplatys > Deroplatys truncata. The sequence continues at coordinate 51,249,234 of CM060985.1, forward strand.
ATATTTTTTATTTTCTCAAAAATGGCTCGAATGATTTTGATTAAAATACCAGTGTTTTTAGTATTTACGTGACAAATAAAATGCATATCTTGAATTTTCTGGGAATAGCCTGTGAAGTTGTCTTCATTCGAAAGTATTTTGCATAATTTGTTTAACTGCTAAGGCACAAAACTTTACTGCACAAAAGAGGTAGGTAGATCTCTTTAAAATACGTAGTTTATTTAAATAACCTTTTTTGGGAATCAATTTTTCCGAGACATCCATTGAATTTTTTGAGATGGTAATCATTCATTTTTCTCGCGTTGTCATACAAAGAGCATGTCATTTCAAGGTCAGCATGTAGCGACCCCTTTTTAAACATTTAACTACTGCTATCCTCTTTGTACCTATAACAATATGCAGTTTATCTCAATTTACTTGAATTAGATAGAAGAATAAGCGTTTGCAAGAAAAGATTGTAGAAACCATATAAAAATAAACGATAATGGGTAGAGTAGGTTTTGCGAATGTAACGCATCAGATTGTTTTTACTTTTCCCACCGTTATCCTACGGCACTTGCGGAAATTACGTATTATATTTCATTAAAAAGTTCAGTATTAGATTTTGTTAGAAATGCACATTTTGATGTCCCCTGAAAACCCATAACAACTATTTTAAACAAACATATGTGTGTTTAAAGGTCATACATAAAACATAAAGATCGATGAATACCAAACTTCGTGCTGAACCCAGCAGCTTTCAAGGATGCAATGGGAGTTTTTCACGAAATTCTTCCCACCTCAAACAATCATTTACATGATCATTTTTTTATCTTCTAAATAGTGCAACTATTTTAATTAAAATATCACATGTCAATGAATTTTCGTTAGAAACGACAAGAGGAGATAAACATACATAATGAAGAAATCAGGGCTCAGTAATACACAGAGATTGTAAAAGCATTGTTTGGTTTTGTTTTATATAGTGTCAGGGATTTACAAAATATTGCTTACTATAGATATGTTTAGAGTTTCCCAAGCGACATTTAAGTGTATTATAGCGTGTTTTACGACAGAAAAATTCAAAGTGTATCTTCAAATATACCTATCTATGCCAGCTTTTATTTTTGAGGAGGGGTGTGTGAATAATATTTCCTGATCTAAGGTCCCCTTCTCTCAGAAAATATTAAAGACACTTATTAAAATTTTAGAGTGATAAAAACAACAATTTAGTGCTGTTATATATCTACTTTGATATCTATTAATCTCATAGTTGGTTAATTTGGAAAAAACTTATGAACTTTAATAAAAAAATTGTATTTTTTTTCTAAATAAACTGCATTATTATTAAAAGTAGATCACCTAATCAAGAGGGCATGTATCTACATTCACCAAAAACCTTAGTGTGGAATCTTTGATAGTTTCTAAGATAATGGGTCATGAAGTTAGCAAATTTAACATTTTTAATTAATTAATTTATTTATTTATTTAAGGTCGCATTAACAACTGGATCATGAGCGAACACATTATGTATACGTTTCTCTTTGCATTTTCTTTCTTTTTCAGGTACATACATTTCAGTGTGATTTAATATCCTTGCTAACAATATCACAGGTATCACATCTAATGATACATCAGCGTGTAACTAAAAGTCAAAATTGTTACAAAAACATTTAGAAGGTAACGTTTCATTTTACAGTAACATTAATTTATATAATCTTCAAATTGTTATGCTTTTTTTAACAAGTTGTATGTGACATCTAACTATTGAATACTGTTTCACAATCGGGGGATAATAAACATAGACAGCTGATGAATTCACAGAGCATATAATAACTATTATTGTCCTGCGTGTGGAAACAACAGGAAACTCGACCACGATGTCCAATATTGGAACAGAGGAATATAATACTGAGATAATCTTACAATAGGACAATCAATGTGTACTTAATACCAAACAACCAGAGATAAAGACCTTCCCTAATATGGCCTCAGTTAGAAACTGATAATGTAACATTTCACAAGCCCTTTTTTACCATTACCAATACACTGGTAATAAATGGCAATATTAAAACATTTAAACCAATACCAACGGATATTTCAGAAATTGTTCATACCCCCTCCCCAAATAAAGTTATTTGAAATAAATTTGTGTTTTAAAGACAGGTATGTACAGTCTTTGGTTATACAAAATTATACAAAATTCCTTCCAAATGAAGAGGACTTCACAAGCTACTCCCAGAAAATTCAACATATAGATTTTGTGCTATAAATATCTTAAATCTGTGGTCTTTTAATCAAAACAATTCGAATTATTCAGAACTTTAACTTATATTCAGAAAATATAATATCCAGCTTGCTTGCACCTCAGAATGTTTATAATTTGAGAAATATGTGGAATACACCTTTGGCTAATACAATAGAGAATACAAAAAAAAAAAAAAAAAAAAAAAAAAAAAAAAATCAGGTATATGTCAAATTCCATGTCAAGATTGTCAGACTTCATATATTGGTAGAACAAAGAGATATTTAAGAATACGTTTGTGTGAGCATCAAAGAAATGTAAAATTACAACAAATGGATAAATCTGCAGTTGCCAATCACTTTTGGACTTTTAACCATGAAATAGGACGTGAAATAATATTATTAAAGCCTATACAGATTCCTTCACAGCTGGAAATTTGGGAAAAGATTTTCATCCACCTTAACATCAAGAATATTTTGAATTTTGAAATTCCACCAGCTCATCCAATCAACTAGCAAGAGAGAAGACAAGTGAGTTCTCAATCATCACCACATACGGCAAAAACTTCAAGACAACTAGATTACAACTTTTCCCAACAGAGGACAGAAAAATCACCAGTTAAGTCAATTCTTGGGGATCAGGGAAAGTGAGCTGTAAGTCAGTCGTCTTTCAGCTGAGGATGGTAGAGACTTCTCCCGAAAGCGCTACTTAGTAAACATCAAGCGCAGATGTGATGAGAATTAAAAATCTAGCGACTCATCATATTACATAATGACTACAATATCACAGTTACTAATACTTCTGTCAATCATAAGAATTAGAACTATGTTCATGAAAGTAAACCATACAAAAAGTGTTGCTTTTATAGAGTAATTTAGGATGGGGGATTTTATAGAAAAACTTTGTGCACCTTTGGAAGATACTGAACTTAATTACCAAGTTTGGCATACATTCAGCATTTCGTTTTTTACTTATGCTGCTCACTCACACACACACACACACACACACACACACACACACACACACACACAAAACACACGTATTTTTCTAAAGTGATTTTTCTTATTGAAGGGGCTTCAAAACATGCATTTCTGGTGAAATCTGGGTATCGTTTTTAGCTGGAATGTAATACTTCCTCTACCTACTAGGTACGCGGTAGAGAAAGTAAAAAATCGTCCAGTGCAAGCTTTATTTGTTTGCAGAGGCAACACTCTTTTTTAGTAATTTAATGCTCTTTAACTGGGTATGTCATATCGGACGATGAATGAATGAAATCATTCTCAAACGAGCCCTAGGTACAAAGAGCTTAAAGGTACCCGACAGTCAACTATTCAGAATAAGGGAAAACCCTGGAAAAACCTTATCCCGGTAACACCCCCCCTCACAATGGAGGTATGGATTAACTGTTTTTATCACAAACAGAACATCGTTCGTTGATTAGCACAAGCGTGGAGCGGAGGGGGAAACATTGCTTATTTTCAAATAAGTTGCAGCTAAGTAGAGGACACTTGTTAGAGATTTGGGTTCAAAACATTGATTTTCTGTTTCTTGTTGCAATTGATTATAAATGGTATATGAAACATGCCTAAATTTTTTTGTTATTTGTACCTTTAAAGGGCTCTTATGGTCCAGATATGTTACAGTATCTAGATTGGTATGTAATAATGTGTTTAGCGTTTTTGTTTTTTGCCATTTCCCGCAACTTTTATTTTTTAAACTTCAGGTACACTTTTCTCGAAATCTATTTAATTTAGAAGTTTCAATTTTTTGTGCTTTTACAAAATGTTTAGGTTAAATATTTTGATCCTAAATTACATGGTTTTCAACAACAAAAAATATAAATTTAAAAAAAATTACACCAAAAATTACTTTCTTGTAACTATTTTTTTAAAAATTAAATTAGTCTCTCAAATGGACAAATAGTTAACTGGCTATCTTAAAATACTTATAAAAACTCGTGATAAAACATTGGCGAATTTCTGATCTTTATTTTCAGAGAAAAGTGTACCTACCTATAAATGAAAGTAAATTTTTTTAGAAATTATTTTACGATATTTAAATATTTTTATAACTAAAATATTTAATGCTAGCTAACAAATCTTGATAGCAATATACTCAGAAAATCTTCTTTAATAAGCAGTAAAAAGTTCATTGATCTAGATGGTGTAATTCTAGAGAAAACTAGCTTCCTTTCAATTGCGAAAAAGTATAAAAATATCCTGCAATATCTACCAAGCGTCCTTAAGCCACCATAAAATAGCCAATATTTCGAGAAAAAAGTAAAAAAATAAAAAAATGAATGCCAAAAATAATAATTAGACAAACTGTATTTTTTAACGAAAGTTAGATACAATTTTCCTGAAGAAAACTTTCATTAGAGTGGGTAGATTACCTTTAAAATCTTCGCCTGAGATGCTTAAATAGTGTCTTACACAAATATGAAATTGGTTATTTATCCGACTTTTCGTTTTTAATTTATCAATGCTATTCACGGAAAGACAGATAAAGACTCCCTAAAAAAAACTTTCTTCTGGTGGGGGTTCAGTGGTCCTCAAAATGTGTATTTCCGATAAGGTCTCGATATCAAATGTTGGGGTGGAACACACTGCTTCCTCTACCTACTATAGGTAGCTGGTAGAGAAAGCAAAACTGTCGTAGAAGCTAAAAAGAAAATAATATGGAATCTAACCTTAGAAAATCACGTCTTGAAACAGCGTTAGCCTAAACTTGACACTCAGAACTGTTAGCAAAATGCTTAAAAGTTTAATAAATAAATGTTTAAAGTTCATGTTTTGTATTTTTCTAAATTTTACTCCCACTTTTCTTTAATAACAAATATTTCTAAAAAAAATGTTTTTGTTATGAGATTGGAAGTTTTCATAAACTTACGAAGGTATGAAAGAGTTCATTATTTTTATTATTATTATTATTATTGTTTATATTAGAGTTATTATTACTAGAAAGGTACTGTCTACTACTACTATTAATACTACTTGTCCACAAGATTTGCAGCTATTCCAAAATTGAGGATGCAGAATATTTTTAATTTTGTTTATTATAAGAACACATTCAAACTTTTCATTTTTATTTGCAGTGGTTTTGTTTATGCATTGCATCCATTCCAGAGAAGGAAACGAAAGAGAAAGATATTTCAGTTTAAAAGCAAGAAGAAGAAATAAATTGGAAAAAATGTACATTTTATGAACAGTTTCTTCTTTAAATTTAGAATGGAATGCAGAAGATTTTCTAATGTTTCTTTAATGTTGTCCTCGTCAGATCTGCAACTATTATGTGTCGTGCCGACAAAAGCTGTCTGCCGATAACAGCCGAATGACATACGAGGCTTACCGAAATATTACACTTGGTGTATCGCACCACTTCCACCCTCGCTCCCCACCCCTAACACATATGCAAGTTCTTTTTAAAAACTACGATGTGCTCCATAAGCCACGCCTGTGGGCTCCCCGTTCGATTGGCTGGCAGAGCGCGCGATACACAGCTATTGGCGGAGTGCCTACGTCACGAGAGGTAAGGTGGTGGGGGTAGCAACAAGCTGGAACCTGAATATTGCATCAAACACACGGCATTAGACGTCGGATGCTCGTGCTATGCAGACGTGTTTCTGAAAGCATCAAGAAGCTCATCACCTACGTTACGTTTGCAAAATTCAGTGTTCTTTCTGCATGTGGACTGAAAATGGCTATTCCATTCACGCCAAATGAGGACACAGATGAATATTACCGAGTGCTGGCCCAGCTTCTGAGGGATGTGCTTGAGGTCCTGAATCTTCTGGTTCGACGACCACCGCCACCACCTCCAAGAAGTAAGTTTTGTCATATTTTGTATAGCTGTAAAAAAGTGTAACATGGGAGTTTTTGTTGGCAAATGCTGACATGCAAATAGAGACATGTCAACTGTCGTGTATGCAAGGAAACTATGATTGTGTTTAAATTTTCGCGTACACTGTTAAAATTAAGTTAATATAATTCCGGATGTGAAATTGAAAGAAAATTTCTTTGGTTTACATTCTATGTTTATTCGTTTTAAAATAGTGTTAGTGACTGCAATATATTACGTGCTTGTTCGTTGAACTGTCCGAGATGGGTTACTTGACCGGACCCAAGGTCCGCGAGAAATTAGCGAATACGTGACGCAATTTCCGTATGTAGGTCACTGATCTCTTCTTGGACTTTACCCGCTGCTAGGTGTTGCGCATCGGCTTTCCCCAATAGGTAGCGGATTCCCATTTAGTGAAAATTTGGGTAATTTCTGTGTAGTTTTACCGTGATCGATTGGGTTTACATTTGGACCTTTATGCTGTTCATTTGTTTCGCCTCTTTACTCTCTGAATCGTGGAAAGAGCGAAAAAGTGAAGGAAGATGGCAGTGGGAGTGAAAACTGTGACATAGTGATTCCCAAGTGCTCTGGTGTAGATGACACCCGTTGTAAGTGTCAAAGTGACGTGCACGTGGTGTTTGATTCTTGAACTTGACACTGTAAACACCGGGAAGTGTTATCTCTACACAACTAGTGACAAGTGTGATAATACCGCGTCTCGTTCAGAAGTGTTACGTTGTATGTACTGGCAACGACAATGTTTCTAACAGCGACGCATGGTGGCGCAAAATATGAAGTGTGTAATATGACATGCTTCCTGGCGAAATATTGCATTAGTGGAAGTAGTTTTGAGAGGAAAATTACCATAATCTTTAGAAATTGAGCTCTAATCCGGATTAATAGCAACAGGTACGTGATTTCTGTATAAAACGGCCGGTATTATAATATTTTCACGTTCACAACGTGCGAATTACGGCTAAGTTTGTATGTTTGTGCTGAGATGAACGTTGTGCATTGTTGCGCAGATAAATTTAGCAATTTCGCGATATTTGTGACTGACTCTAACCCAAGTTTTCGATAAGGTATTTAAATTATACAAAATATTTCACAGAATTTTATTTGCAGTGCCGTATAGTTTACAAGAAAACGCTGACGTTTTACTTAAATAGAAGGTTACGGATTCAAATTTCAGAAAGTGTGAGATAATGCTTCTTATTAACAGCTAATTTCATTAAGGTTGGATTTTATGAACTTATTCATTTTAATCATAAAGTGTTGCGTCAATCCGCTGTAACGGTGTGACATATATTTCAACAAACTAAATTTACAAGTCACCTACACCCTTTATGAGAAAATAAAACCACTATATACATTTCAAACATTAACCATGTCAAAAGTTTATTTATGACGGTAACGCTAACTTAAATGCCATAACATATGTAATACAAACCGCTATGATTCGTCAAAACTTAGAAAGGTGGTATTTATTAACAACTAGCTAGACAGAAAAGTGCCTTCTAAGATTATGAAAATATTATAAATGGAAGAAATTTAAAAAAAAAGTGTTCGTAACGGGCGCGACAGCACTTTTGTAAATCTTTTAATTCTGTATATGCAGCGTTTCGACTGAAAATACTAAATATTTAAAAGGTCCCTAACCTTAATTTCAACCAAATTTGTAATATTTCGACTATTTTAATTGCGTAAACTTACAACATAGTACTTACACACGTTCGCTTAAATTTAGTAGGTAGATCTTAAGCAGGCTCCCCAGCCCCTGTAAACGCATTTTAATTTTGTAACACTTTCAAACAAACTTGAAACTTTTATATGCGGCGGTTTGCGAGCTGAAAAGTAGAAATTAACACCTATGTCCGCATGTTATGAAGTGGCGTTACGTCTGATAAATTTTAGATAAATTATGTCTGAGACGGACAAGTTTCGCTGAAATTAGATATATTTTGGGTTTGACTGTATAGTATTTCTGAAGTAAATCATGGTGGTCATAAACGATCTTAGCACCGCTTGCCAAAGAAAGCATCGTTAAACAGTGAAGAAACTGCCGATATAAAAAAGGCAGAGCAAGATCATATACTAAACACTATCGTGCATATTGGCGTAGGATTTCCCTCATGGTATACCGGATATGTAATTTGATACGAACTACGAACATCTGTTGCACAGAACATTATACCTGTCCTGCCAGAACACGCGACTCCTGTAGTGAGTGTTTTGTTTACTCTTTATTAAGATTTTTTACTTTCTCTACTACGTAGAGTAAGTAGAGGGAGTATTGTATTCCACCCAAAAATTCGATACCGAGATTTCGCTGGAAATATGTTTTGAGACCCCCTGAATCCAAAAAAAAAAGCATTTTTGGAAACATGTCCGTGTGTGTGTGTCTGTTGTGTGTCTCTGTGAACAGCATAACTCAGAAACGAACAGTCGGACAAACACCAAACTTGGTATTTAGATTCAGTATCTTCCAAAGATGCGACACGAAGGTTTTCAAGAAAATCCCTCCACCCCAGAGTACGTTTTATATGGAACATTTTTCGAAAATTTTAATTTTCTCAAAAATGGCTCTAACGATTTTGATTAAAATATCATATGTTAAAGATATTTAGATGACAAATAAAATGTACATCTTGAATTTTTTGGGAATGTCTCCAAAAGTATTCTTCATTGTGAACGACTTTTGGTAAACTGGTAAACCATAAGAGAGAGGCAAAATTGTACTACACAAAAAATGTAGATCGCGTTAAAATACACAATTTATGTCATATACATTTTTGTTGTTGAGTGAACCATTTTCGAGATATTGCTTGTTATTCCCTTAAATTTTTCAATATTTATTTTCTCAAATGGGAATTCGTTATTTATTTTTTTGTCTTGGATATGCAAAGAGTATTAATCTGTGGCAAAGGGAATGGTGCTGCACCTAGCAACCAACTATTAAGAAATATGTATATGCTTAAAGGCTACTGTATTTCTATATTGCCCCTGTAAATATATATTCCCCTTACATCTAAAAGAAAATTAGCAATAAGATAGAGCCTGCAAATGTTTATCTCGATTAACATGAAGTAGATGGAGAATAAGCGTTCGTAAAAATAGTTTGTACAAGAGTAGAGAAAGACATGTGAGTGTAGCACATCAGATTTTTTCTCCTGAATTTATGCGGTTAATTTTTAGTTGTTATTTTGCAACAAATTAATGTTATCTAAAGATAAGCACGATATTAGCAAAGATATTTAACGGTGACAAACTTATGTTATTTCACCCAAGTTATTAATTTACTATTGCATTTTACAGAAAACGCTGTGTTTAAATTTGGCAGTATTTACATTAAACCTAAAGCGTTTCAAAAATTTGTCACCTGCTTCTAAGAGGAGCTTTTGCATTTTTTTAATGTTAATCGAATAATATAATATTTGCTTAATGATAATCTCATCCAGGAGTTTAGCTCTACTCTTTAGAATTTATCCTTTCTTAAACGGCATGCTGCGAGTTTTTGTGGTACAATTCATAATTCGTATATTTTTGAATTTTAAAAAAATCTGATGTGTTACACAAACATGACTTTCTCGGCTCTTGTACAAACTACTGTTACAAACGCTTATGCTCCATCTGCTTCATGTTAATATTATTGGTAATTTTCTTGTAGATACAAGGGGAATATGGTAGGTTTTAAGCGATAGTCAAATCTTTTAAGAGCTGGTTGCTATGTGGAGTTTCCATTCTATTTGCAAGTCCAGGATATAAAAAAAAGTAATAAATAAAAAAAAATAACGAATACCGAATCCCCATTTGAGAAAAAGTATAATTATTGGAAAATTCAAACAAATAACGAGGAATATCTCGGAAATGGTTTGCTAAAAAAAAGAAGCATATGTCATACATTCAAGATATAATACATTTCATTTGTCATCAAAATATCTTAAATATATGACATTTTAATCAAAATTTTCTAAAAATTTTCCATGTAGTCTGGGGTTTGGGGATTTTCTTGAAAATCTTCGTGTCGCATCTTTGAAGGATAATTAACCTAAATACCAAGTTTGGTATTCATCCGGCTTTTCGTCTTTGAGTTATGCTGTTCACAGACACACATCCACACAGGCACAGAACCTTTTCTAAAAATGCTTTTTTTTGGATTCAGGGGGGCCTCAAAATACGTATTTCCGGTGAAATCTCGATATCGAATTTTAGTTTTGAATGCAATACTTCCCCTACTTACTATACTAGTAAAGAAAGTAGAAAGTAAGATTAGTGCATTGTGCAATATAGGTAGGTCCTATAACTAGAAAGTGATACAGAAAAGAATAATCTTCAATAAATGTTAAATTTTCGAAATATTCGCGTTTATCTCGATCACAAATTGTCATTAACATACATGAGTAGAAAATGTTTTGTATGTATAGTTTAAACTTGTTTTATAAAATGGCAACATCACACCTACTTTTTATACATTTCTCTACTGCCAACATTGCAGAGGAAGAACAGCACTTGACCCAAGGACTCATTACCATGATTTCACTGTAAACGCACATTAAATTAAAAATGTTTGAAGTTTTTTTTAAATTTCTCAAAAATAGCTACCACGATTTTGATTAAAATAGCACATTCATGAAAAGTGGGCGTGACGAATAAAATGTACTGTAAGAATTTTTTTATTAGTAACCTGTGAATTCATCTTCGTTGTTTTTGAATCGTATGTAACTGTGGACTATAAGAGGTAGAAAGAAAACTACTCTTGCCATTAAACAGCTGACTGTCTTATGCCCATGCTGCATCTAACAAGAGTACCATATTTCTTAGTTGAAACCACTTCACATCAGATATGACTGACGTAACTGGTTAAAGAATCACTTTGTACTTTCTCTATGCCTAGTAGGTAGACGAAGTATTGCATTCCAACAAAAATTCGACATCGAGATTTCACAGGATATATGTCTTGAGGTTATGTCAACAGCATAACTCAAAAACGAAATGTCAGATAAATACAAAACTTTGAGCTTAAGTTCGGTATCTTCCAAAGGTGCGACATGAAGATTTTCAATAAAATCCTCTCACCCCAACTACCCTTTACGTTGAACATTTTTCGTTATGTTTTATTTTCTCTAAAGTGGCCCTAATGATTTTTATTAAAACACCATACATGACAAATAAAGTGTATACCTATCTTGAATTGTCTGGAAATAGCCTATGAAAGTCCTGTTCATTCGGAATTAATTCTGTGTAACAGTAAATCATAAGAGATAGATAAAAACTTACAAATAATGTAGACCTCTTTGAAACATACAATTTATTTCAAATAACTTTTTTATTGCATCAGTATTTCCGACACATGTAATTTTAGTTAATTTTAAAATCCTTTGTAATGTTGTTTCTCGTGATCTCATAGGAAGTGTGTGGAACTTCAACGCAAGCATTTATAAAGATCTGATTGTCGCTTCATTCTCCTGTGTTTCTGTAACTACAACGAAATGTGTAATGAAGCCATTTCTGCAAGCTTTTATCTCGATTAACATGACGTAGGGAGAAAATAAGTTTTGCTCACATCGCATTTTCCCCTCCTCCCCTTGTTTTTTTTTCTTGACTAAGAAGTTACATTTTATCTACCTAAGGAAGACATTTGAGTGATCAGTTTGTGTATCACATGAGCGTGACGCACGCTGTAAGTCGTCCCAGTTCGTAAATTGGCCGATAATCAGTTGGAAGCGATGACGGCATTATTCACCGTTACTCTTGCCTGAGGCGGGTCAGTCACCGACCGGGGTGCTGTCGCTTGCCCGTGAAGAGAGTGAAAGTACACATCTTCTCTGCATCCCATCTATGTTTTAAACACTCGTAGCATTTAAGAGACATTGCAATAAGATTCTTTAGACGAAATTCATATCTGTTTTGTTAATTACTGTAACAAATGCATGCAGATTCGCGTTCCTTATTGTCCCCCGTTTAAGGGTAGACTAAACTATTGCCATTGTGCAGTCTTATCAATAGGAATTTACATTTTTAAAATTTCTACTGCACCTCCAATTTTATACTGTGAATTCTGCACCGCTTTGAAGAATACAATCATAACTCCTACGTATTTTAGAGTAGAGAAGTAATATTAACCCATGTTTTAGGTGACGTTTTTCTCTACAAATTGGTACTATCTACTGTTCTGTGTGCTCAAGCAATGCGGTTTCTTTCTTTGCAAATATATGCTAGTTTGTTTTCTCCATTTTTGCTTTGAACAGCTTTTTCTGTGAATGACCTTTTCTTTTCAGAAACTATTGAAGAGAACGAAGTTAACTCTTAAGGCGAAAAAAAATCTCAAGTGTTGTTGTGGACCTGCTTTGGTGTTAATAACATGGTTCGTTGTTTAAAAAAATTGCTGGTAATTTTAACCAAAAGATGGAATAATCAACAAAAAATCATATTTTCCTTAATAAACATACTTATTGGATAAAAGAAGATTAGCAAACTTACAAAACATTCACCTACAACGTGTAAAATTTTTAATTTTATGTCTTAAATAATTTCTTAGATGAATTTAGTACATTTAAGATTTGCAGGATAGAGTTTTTATTCTGTCTTTAACATTACAACTTCTGACGCAATGGTTGGTGATAAGAACGTATAGTGTGTGAATAGTTAATACAATAATTAAGGCTTTTGACTAGGCAAAACACGTACTGAAATGGTCTTTATTCCCTACTATGTAGAGATATACTTGTTTCCAAACTGAAATCACTATGGAAACTGGAAGTTGCTATCAGCGTACACCAGGAGAAATCCTAGTAAATATTTTGTATTACAATACTTCATAACGGCGTAAAGTTAGAAATTATAGGAAATATTTACTTCATATTATGTCACAGTATTTTATATTTTTACATTCTCTACTAAATGCTTATAGTAGGTAGAGGAAGTATTGTATTCAATCCAAAAAATTAGCTGAAATTCCTTTTTATACTAATTGTATTTTGTACACTGTTATATAACTGGTAATGTTGCTGCAGGAAGAAAATCAGCTGTACAGCTTGTGTCAAATAATTATTTTTGTAGTGTTAGGCCTTTTCAGGATATTCCATGTTGTATGTTTATACATTCCCAAGCACGAAATCTGATGGCATACTTGAAAGTTTGGGATTTTTTTTTTGTTTTCTGAACACTTTATGTAACTAAACATATTAATTTATTGACACGCGTCAAATGTTGGGCCTAAAAATGCAGCCTTCAGTTTTCTCATTATGTAACAGTCAACGTCTTTTTAATTTTCTCTATCGCTTGCCCAAATGTAGAAGTACTTATGTACGAACCAAAACTTAATCTAAGAGAATGTAATGTTTAATTTGTATAAATCATTCCTCTCTGTTGGAATCGAGAAAGAGCAGTTAAAACGTAGTCGAAAGAGGGCGAAGTTGCCTCAAACATTCCGTTAAGACCTATAAGAAGGGTAAACAAAGGAAGTAAGAAAGAAAAAATGAAAAAAGCGAAATAAAATCCACCGTTTTCTTGTTTACAGTGACTCAAATTGAACATATATTAAGTTGGTCTCGGCTTCTGACATTCGAAAAACAGGACTTTTCCTCAATTTCCGAGTCTAGGTGATAATAATGTTAATAATAACCGAAGCAATAAGCCATAATGTAGCTTTCTTGTTGTTATAGGCAGAGAGCGGAATTTCAAAGCCTTCGCATAAGTGAAGATAAATATATTTCTTCAACATGTTGATATTCATTGGATAACCTTCCTACACATTAGAAAGGCAACTCTTATTAATTATATACCTACTGTAAACCACACTTGCGAGTTGTGTGTACTCTTATTGTTCCCGGTAAGCTCTAACACTGGGGCCATTATATGCGAAATATTTGCCCACTATCTATTTGCATAGAATCTACTACATCTTCATTGACTATTTTTTTCATTCATTTTCTTAATATCCTTAACTGATTTTAATTTTAATATGTAGTTCCCCATCCTTATGTAAGCTTACTAAATCCTTCTTATACAGAAGTCTTGTACGATATGTAATAAAAACATTTCTGCAAACGTTTATCTCAGCTAACAAGAAGTAAATACAAGAATAAACTTTTATAAAAATAGTTTGTAGAAGGGTCAGTAGGGATAGTCATGTGAATGTAACATTCTTGTTATACGTAAATTAGTTACAGTGGGGAACAGTGAATTCCGTTCACATAATAAGTTGTCAGGCACAAGTTTTAATTTTTTTTAATAACCCAGAAAAAGGCGGTTTTATTACGAGGCAACTCCGCTGCGAGCAATTAGCTTTTCTATCGTGACCATGACATAGGAAACGCGCGCGCGCTCTTTCTTCCGGTGCTGTGTTGTGTACAGGCGCGTGGACGGCACACTTAAGCCATCGCGCCCGGCGATCCGGCCTACACTCTCCGCCAGTCCTTGCGGGTTGCATACCCACCAGGCTTAGCTGGTTCAAGGGGAGACGGGCAGAGTTTTTGTCTCTATTCGAAGAGTTATAATATTTCAAAGTCAACTCTGGTCTTCTATTTCTTATATTAACTTCAATATATAGTAGTACATATACATTTCTCATTTTTTAATGTGCGACAGGCTTTTAAATGTTGCAGCCACATGATAGACTTTAAAGCTCCCTTATTATTATCTCGTATGTATGTATTGATCGTCCAGAGACTGAAACAAACTAATGAAAACATATTCGCAAAGTCTTTTATGCTGTTATCGTATACATTTCACCTGGTGCGCTGCATTTTTATCATGCAATCGTTATTATGGTCTAGTTTCATAACAGTGCTTAGTTCTGCCGCTTCATGGCTGTGGGTTCTGACACTTAAACATTAAAAATAAAAATAAAAAAAATTAAAAACATGCAAGAAATGTTTGAGCACTGAAAAAACTGTGTACGGTTTTATATTAACGAGTTCATAAAACAATAATAACATAATAATAAAAATCAATAATAAAAACAATACATACTAGATTTTATCATAATACACAGGATTGAAAATATTCCGAAGATGCTTTTCGTTGTAAGTTGCGGATAAAATAGATCCCAGATAATTTGAAAAATTGTAAGAATTATCCTTGTGCTATTATTATTATTATTATTATTATTATTAACAAAAACTTAAAATAGTTTTATTTAACGGAATTACCTTTTTTTTTACTTTTTTGTAGGATTCTTGACGAATCGTCAATAGTTTAGTTTGCATATATCGCTTGTGGCTTAAGATCTGCGCTTGTTCTGCCTGCTGTTCGGTATGTGATGAAAATTAAGATAGGCGTTGTATTCATAAAACTGGAAACGAAATATAATTTTACTGGATGCTTAGATACCACTATTTTTTTTTCAAGTGGAATTTTTTTGTATTAACATTACTATCTGCTTTTTCTTGTGTTTCCAAATTCATCTTCTGTAAGTTTTCCAAACTCAACCTTAGATCAGAGAGAGGAAGGAAAGATATCTTGGATTTATGAAAAGAACTAATAACAATAAACAAAACTATAATGTCTCAACCCAGGTGTCCTGGGTTCGATTCCCGGCTGGAACGAGGAAATGTTTCTTCAATACCCTCCGCAGAGTCTAGAAATATAATGTGAGGTTGAATGTGAGTATGTTTCGTAATGAAAATTGGTATAATGGAAGTTAAATACATACAGCCAACTAGCTAGTAACGCCGTCAGTTGTTTCTGAAGTCAAAAGTCCCCTATGGCCATAGAAATTAAAGGATCCTGTGCAAATGAAACAGCAAAAAACAGTAGTAATACTGGTAGAACTGTCAAAGCAAACAAAAACAAAAGCAAATCTGCAATCTTAACGGAAACAAAAGACAGTCAATTCCTCATTCGACGAATGTATTGGTAACGCAATTCGGAGACAGTCATTTGTTACCTGCACGAAGCATGACTGTGATTGTATCTACTCCCTGGAAATTAAACCTCAACAAAGGCACATTTCTGACGCATTTCGTGGTTTGCAGGTAATTGCATCACGGTGGGGGAGGGGTAAGAGGCGTGGTTATTTCTAGTGCAGGGTTCTTTGTTTTCTGTTGGAGAAGGTACGGAAATTTCACAGAAATGACAGTGTCCCTCCTGTACTAGTTATAACAGACAGACAAAAGAATTCCGGAATGAGTGTAATTTGATACAGGCTTTACCATCCTCCTAGTTGTATACTAACTAAATCCGATCTTGAAATCCTGCCTAACGATACTTTAATCGCTAATCGGAGTTCTCCATTGAAGTTCAAATCGCTCCAGAGTGGTTCCAAAAGCATATATAAAAAAATTATCCTGTAGCTGCATTCCGCGTATTGTTTCTAATTTTGTGATGCAGTTTTCCAATATGAGGCAAAAAAAAAAGTCGAAACAAATTCAGATTAATTGCTTTCTCTGCTACGTATGCCTATAGTAGGTGGAGAAGGCATTGCACTCCACCCAAAAATTCAATATCGATATTTCACCGAAAATGTATGTTTTGAGGCACCCTGCATCCAAGAAAAGAACTTTTATAAAAAGGTACATGTATGTGTGCGTGTATGTGTGCAGCGTAACTCAAAAAGAAAAAGTCGCATAGATACCAAACTCGGTTTTAAGTTCAGTATCAAAGAAGCGACTCGAAGATTTTCAAGAAAATCCGCTCACCCCAAACGTTTTTGTAAAGGTTTGCTTTGGATTTGAAATTCTATGTATTTACACAGCATCCCTAAAAGGGTCTGACTTTAGTATGAACTATGGCATGAATTCCAACTTTCTGTCTGTTCTCGCGCACACTTGCACAAGCTTCTTGTTGTAACATGCTATGGAACGCATATTTTCGTGAAATCTCGACATTAAATATTTAGAATCGAGTGTAATACTTCCCGTAAGCGGCAAAGAAAGCATCTTAGCATCTTTTACAAAGCTAAATAGATAATGAATCATTGAAGCATTATGTAAAATGAACAATAATTATCTTTTATATAGATTAAAATAAGGAATGTGGCCTAAGAGAATATATATTTTGTATACAATCATTATAAACTCTTCATTGCTTGTCAAAATCGTTAATAATTTGTTAAATTATCTCATTAGTTTAATGCTTTAGTCAGAAAAACACTTTTATTACTGAAGAGGGCCATTAGAATTTTGTGTGGCGTACCCCCAGAACTCATTGTAGACCATTATTAATTAAGCTGGCTATTTTAATGTCGACTTTATCGTTTGTGCTTGACGGCCTTATTTTTTAAGAAAAATGTTCATAAATATACATTATGTTCTGAGATCCATCACCATCACACGAGAAGTAGTTCTAATGTTTACATTAATAGATGTAAATATAGCAAGATTCAAAATTATTTTGAGATAACTTCACTTAATGTATGTAATAGACTTTCTAGTAATACTAAAGTTCTCTCTTTTGAATCTTTTAATAGGTTAGTGAAGCTCACTTTGCTGTGAAATTCTTTTTATTCTCTCAATTCTTTTACGCAAACGCCCTGTATTTTATTGATATTTCTGTATTTGGGAAATAAACTATCGAACTATCTAATAAAATTACCATAGCACAGGTACCATAGATACGTTACAAAATATGAATGAAATATAGGTGCCAACACCAATGTTTCCCAAACACCCATGATATTTTTATTCTCCATTCTCCATCTTTGGTACTCTATCTCATAACTAGCATATAATTTACAGCAACTTTAGGCAAATTGTTAGGCTATTAATGTCAACAAACAAATGAACTCCAATAAGTCCCACAGATACAATGACATCACAAAGCAAAACACACACATTTATTTCACAGTATTTCCTATTCATTTTATTTCTGTTTTGTGATTTTGTTTTACAGAATAAAGCATATAAAATTAATTTACAATGTTAAGCGATTGTTGCACTATCAACTTTTTAATAATATACCATAAAGTACAAATAAACCAGGTTCTGCGCAGAAAAGAGAGAATAAAACAAACAAAAGATGCGCGCTTTGTGGATATTGGGAGTTTGCTTCCGCAGAAAACAATCGAGAAACGATAGTAGGTAAAGACAAGAGATAATCGCAAAAGGAGAGCAGATTATTAATAGATGGCTCATTGAGGATTTTAATAAGGAGGACGGCAAGGAGCGACCGCAGCGCCCGAGCGACTTCCTGAGTAACTGGATCCAGCACCGACTGGTTCAGCAACTTCCTTTTTGTTCTCTTCGGCTGCCCAAAATAGAATGCGTGATTTGCGATACCGGCAAATGTACGCAACGTAATTCCATTTAGGCATGTTCCTCAGTCCTCACATGTAGAGGCGTGCCATGTCTGAAGCACCATGTTGTATAGTCCCGTATTTTTTTCTACAGTGATAATAGTATTAAATTAATGCATACTTTCTTTAAAACCTTTTCCAGAATAATAGATGTGAAGAACAGAAAAATTATTTGTTGCACTCACATGACTTTTTCTTTCCACTAATGTTTACTTTATCTCAAACTGTTCTTACCAAAGTTTATTTTTCTGTCTAATGTTAATTGAGATAAACATTTGCAGAAATAGTTTCATTAGGTGTAAAGGTAATACAGAAAGGAAGCAACAATCAGATCTTCGTGGGGTTGAAATATCCATACTCTTTCCACGTCATCACGAGAAACAACCGAATTGTTACACTTCAAAAGACGACAAAGTATTGAACATTTCGAGCCAATAACAACGGCTATCTCGGAAATGGCTGATGCTACAAAAAAAAGAAAAAAAGAATTAAATTAAATTGAGACTGCACGATGTGTGCATTACCTAAGCTTTTGTGTATCCCTTATGGTTTACCAGTTATACAGGATTACACAAAATTAATTCCGAATGATGATGACTTCACAGGCTACTCCCTGAAAATTAAAATTTACATTTTATTTATGTTAAATATATGATATTTTCCATGCAAAGGATAGTTTGATGTGGTCGGATTTTCTTGAAAATCTTCGTATAGCATTACTGCAAGATGCTTAATATAAATAATAAGGTTGGTATGCTGTTCACAGATCGATCTTTTTCTTTTAAAAAATGCTATTTTTATTAGAGGAACTTCAAAAGGTGTGCTTGTGGAGAAGTCTCGATATAAAATTTTTGGGTGGAATACGATAATTCCTCTATTTACTATAGCTGGGGGGGGGTAGAGGAGGTAAAATATTAGAGTTTGTATGCACCAATGGTCGCGTCATATGCTAGCATTAATATGATTTTTTTTTTTTCAGTCGAACGGCTTGTGCTTTTATATTTACGTTGCGTTTATGTTTGAATTTCATCGCAAACGGTTATTCACGTGTAAAGCAAACACAGTTTCTGTCGCTGTAAGCTCTGGGTGTCAAGAGGCGCCTTGGCAGAAGACTGGAAGGGTCTGTGCCACGCTCGAGGTTGTTGACCATCCTCCGCGAGGGCCTTGACGAGAACCGGCCAGCCTCTCGCGTAGCCCGGTAGCCGCAACAACAGATGAAGATCTGCGGGCGAAAGAAATACGAGCCCTGACGATAATGGTGGAGGAAATTATTTATACCGCGTCCCGGCTTGATTTGTGGAATCCACTTCCACGGCGACTAAATTAAAAACACGTCTCTTTTCTTATTTATGTTGGTACATGCGATGTTTTAATCCTCGCTGTCGTTCTAATGCAGTTAACCTTAATAAATGTATCAGAAATTGCGTTTATTGCTCTGCAGGGCACGTTTTGTGTTTCTTCTGTTAGTCTCGACGTGTTAATTAATGGAAGGAATGGCAGTACAGCAATTAAAGTGCTTGTCGCTTGTATCTAGCTACTGTAGGATAATTATATGTGGGCATAGGAGGTAATATTTCTAACACTGGAAGCATCTGTAGAGGTTCAGCTAGCTTAGGGACCTGATTACATTGATCACTGGCTCTGGAATGACAGAATTTCATTATTTCTTTGGGCGGTTGAATATACGTAACGAAGCGAAAGCATCACTTAACTGTTTAGAAAGCAATACAGCTAGCCGCCTGTCGTGGTGTAGTGGTCGCGGGTTCAAACCCGGCAGAGGGCAATGGATTTTTTTTCGGGCGTAAAAATCCTTAGTATGACTTTCTTCGGAAGGGAAGTAAAGCCGTTGGTCCCGTGTCGTAGATTTACGGCACGTAATAAAATCTCAAGCCTGATAAAGAGGCCTCTGAGTAAGATTCCCGATCTTTCACGCCCAATATAGAATGGGACGCTAAAGACCACAGCAGTTAAAGGGCGTCCATAAATAAAACTCAAGCTAGCCACCACTTCATGAGGGCACCTGCATATGGGAGCTTTTATATATATTACTGCATTTCGATGAGGTTATGCTACAACAATTATTTTGTGCAAACTGTATATTTTAATACATTTTCTTTTTCGCCTTCTCTTTCTTTCTTTTTTTTCTTTCTTAAAGATTTCCCTCACAGTAGAAAGTACCTAGTTTAATTTCGCAAAAGCCACTTTTCACGGAAAAACTCCTTAAATATTGTAAAATCAGGATGTAATTGCGATATTTCCTTTCTGATAATTTAAATGTCAAAATGCGACGTTTAACTGGGTGTGCGCAAGATATATGTAACCAGCACGTGCAATTTTAAAATTTGATTTTATTATGTTTTTGTAATTTTAAAATGCTCCCCATGATACACCTTTTATTTAACTTCTTACAAGGGTCGAAGAAGAGAACAAAAAAGACTCTCTTGCTAAATCTTTTGGATTTAGGCTTTTAATGATTTAATACATGGCTGATTTTTATAAAATTAAATGTGGCGTATACTCTAGTATTTGTTTCCAGGAAAATTGTTAACGTTGCACGAAATTTAATCTATTATTGTAACAAGCTATAGTCAAGGAATGATATGCACAATTTACAAGTATGAGAGTCAGTTTTCTTTTATAAATATTTTCTTAGTATGTTAACTACATAGGAAGACACCAAAACTATTTTATGTCATGATAATGTTGAACCAATCACTGGTAAAAATTTCAGCTACAGTGGTTGGAAATTTAAAAATTGAAAATTGCAGTACCGTGTACCTTTAATACTTATTTTGTAGTAAATTCAAGATGAACGTATTATTTTCCGTGGCATTTTTGATCAATAAAATGCAGCAGAGCTTTATTTCAAGTAAGGTTAGGGAAATGTTATAGTTATAATTATTTCTACTTTGAGATATGGTATCAACAAAGAACATGTACAACAGCTACTCCGTTAATGGTAACCATAAGATAGACATTTTATATAAACTGTTCTATAAGTTCTGCCGTTTTCCTGCCCTAAATTTGCACATTTTCGTAACAGCCAGTCATTTGTAGGAAAGTCTGATAAGTTTAAGTGCATTCTTTTTAATTTTCAATAAAATGTTGTAATAATTTTATCTTTCAAACTGTAATGGTTCAACTGCTATGAATCAATGATGCATTAAATTGCAAAACTTTGAAGACCGGTTCCCCAAGGTTTACTTTTTTCCTACTTAATGAACATATTCTCAGGTTCTAGTTAACATAGAAGCTGAAACTTTCAGGAATTATTTGTTGTATTGATGTAAATGCTGATGCTATTATCTCTAGCTTTTATTAAGATTAAAGACTGGAATAAAATAAACAGGATTGAACAATTAGGAAAACATTGAATTAAATAGAAACATTTATATTTCATGAAATAAAACACCTAAAAACAAACTGATACAATGTCCATACAAGTATTGTAAAAAAAAGCATGGTTCCTGAGAAAATGTACCTTATATTACACATATCTAGTTTTACATTATGAGAACAGCACATTTTGTATACCCTGAGTAACAAAGTAAGGCAAAATCGGAAGAAAAATCAGAATTTAGTACCCGATATTGTGTCCAATTTGGTTTTAAGAAGCAATGTAAAGCATATCTGTAAAAGCAATTTTAGGCTTCAAAGAGGATTTTCTTTTGGGGGGAAGACATCTCAGGTTGGATTCCAAAAGGATTTTTCTCGTGATGGGAGGACTGGTGTGGAGTGCACTCAGTCTCGCAAGGTCCTCAGTTACCAAACTAAACGAAAACCTGCCAGGAGGATTTGGTATGCTGACCACATGCAGCCTGCCCTCTGCCCATGCTATTCTTTCACACCTTGTTGTTGCTGAGGATTAGTTGGCAAAGAGGAGATTCTTTGCAAATGTTCGCCTTACATCCTTGGACGCTGCCTGACTTGAAACAGTCATTGTTGACCTTTCCCTGTATCGAGAGAAATGAGTCAAGATTTGGAAGGCGCGTCATCAGAGCACCTGCGTATGTACCGCAGTGGCGTGATATAGTATGACGAAAGCACATGCGATTTTCGTGCAGATTCTAATTTAAGCTCTGATCTGACGTTGGCTACTCTGATACCCTACTCTCTAATCCACATCCTGCGTAACTCAAAAAAATTATAACCGGTCCATAAGCCATTTCTCAGTGGAAGAATATGAATGAACAAATGATGCAGAACAATCACACGACTTCCTTAAGCCATTATCACATCACATGATGTACACAATTTTTACAACATCACCATTCTTCTGTCCTCGTTAATCACAATAAATTATTTAAGAATCTTTGCTTAATTTGAATTCGTTTCCAGACAAATCGCTTCCAACTGAAAGTAGTGAGAATAAAGTTCTTTTAATATGCGTCCAGAACTGGACCCTTTTCCTGAATATGTAGAAATGCATTCCAGAAATACTTACTGATTTTAACTGCTTTTGATAACAGTTTTGGATATTGATATGAAGTTCGACCTACTCATACATAAGAGAAGGAGGTAAAAACCAAACGAGTGTGTTGCAATACCGCATTACGTTGCACTTTATCGATACATCGCGAGTACGAATCGAAACGGCGGCTTGACTTAGCTAAAACGGTAACCTTCAGAGCTCCCGTAATTGTCGTAAAGGGGCCAATTAGAGCGTTTTCTTTCTGAAAACGGGGGAAACACTAACAACGCAATTTCCAGGAAACTGACAAAGAAAGAAACGTGCAACGTGCACAAAGAGATGTTAGCTATTACACCGAAATTTTCCCAAAAGACTTACTTGGTCAGGTGTCCGTGCAAATTGTAGGTTATATCAAATGAAAAATTACGACGTGAAATTGCCCTGCATTGTGCTTACTCATTTCCTGCGTGGAACCTTTTTATTCATTCAGAGAAATTAACGGCTCCGTCTACTGTCTTAGCTTAAATGGCCCATAACATGTACTATAATTTATTTGTTGCTTAAAACGCTGTTATCTCGGTCTTGTACGCAGAACTGCATTTGTATTACACGCAGATATTTGTGGTGATTAAGGGAATTTAAGAGAATTATGTATAGGTTGTGTTTAATGCTAATGTATAGATAATTGTGCAACTTTCGCAGCCTTTTACTTCATCTACTACTTATCTAAGGCAGAGAATTTGACCAAAAAGTAAACCAATTTATTTTATAGGAAAATATATGCCATCTGAAACTCATTAAGGAAAGAATAAAAGAGCTGATGTGATATATTCATAGCTTTCTCTATCCCCTATCGTTTATTAGTGTGTATACAAACTATTCCTGTTAAAGCTTATTACTTTCTCTACTACGTATAGTGAGTAGGGGAAGTATTGTATTCCACCCAAAAATTCGATACCGAGATTTCACCGGAAATACATGTTTTGAGACCCCCTGAATCCAAAAAATGCATTTTTGGAAACAAGTCCGTGTGTGTGTCTGTGAACAGCATAACTCAGAAACAAACAGTCGGATAAACACCAAACTTGGTATTTAGGTTCAGTATCTTCCAGAGATGCGACACGAAAGCTTTCAAAAATCCCCCACCCCAGATTACCCATAAATGGAACATTTTTCGAAAATTTTATTTTTCTCAAAAATGGCTCTAACGATTTTGATTAAAATATCATATGTTTATGATATTTTCATAGCAAATGAAATGTATATCTCGAATTTTCTGGGAATGTCCCCAAAAGTATTCTTCATTGTGAACGACTTTTGCATAACTGGTAAACCATAAGAGATAGACAAAATTTTACTACACAAAAAATGTAGTACGCGTTAAAATACGCAATTTATATCATATACATTTTTTTTTGAGTGAACCATTTTCGAGATATTGCTTGTTATTCCCTTAAATTTTCCAATACTTTTTCTGAAATGGGAATTCATTATTCATTTTTTTATGTCCTGGAGATACAAAGAGAATGGAATGCGCCACATAGCAATTAGCTCTTAAAACATTTGACTATCGCTTAAAGCCTACCATATTCCCCTTGCACCTACAAGAAAATTAGCAATAAGACCAATTAACATCTCGATTAACATGATGCACATGGAGAATAAGCGTTTGTAAAAATAGTTTGTACAAGAGTAGAGAAAGTCGAGTGTAACACATAAGATTTTTTTGGATGGAATACAATACTTGCTTGATCTGTCTGCTATATGTGAGTAGGAAAAGTAGAAATCACGGATTTTTGTAAGACTCCCTAGCGCTAAAACACCTTCAAATGTTTTTGCAATAAAAAGCTTCTAAAAGAACTTAGCCTTCTTGGGAGAAAAAAGAAATATCTGAGTGTATTCTGGGAAGGAAGGAGGAATTAGGTTGTCCTTATCTTGTAGCCAGCCATCCGAGTGTCACTAAGCGGGAGGACGCCGGTCCGTCCGGCGCCGGTGGCTCTACCGGCCACGCGAGCTTAGCAACCTGCCGGGTGGGTTCACGGCCGACCAAGCCCGGCCCGGGTCTGACCCTACCGACCGACATCCGTGATTACTTCAGTGGCGTGCATTTGGACTACGTTAATTATGTTGTTCCCGAAAATAGCTGCATAAAAGTGTACGAAAAGTGAGGAAGCGTTGAACGAGAAAAAGGTTAGCATAGGTTTTGTTATAACGGTAAACTATTTTGGTAAACTTTTGTGCTCAGAAGGGAAGTGCTATTGAATTAACCTAGCCTGTAATCTGCTTTAAGGTAGGCTTTATTTTTCTGTGAACCAGAAGGCAACTTTTAAAATAATTGTTTTATATAGTCCTTCAATAATAGTGACTTTTCTCTTCTCACTTTAGAATCGAAATGCCATTGTTTTAGGCATCTAAATTATCGTATTTAAAACCTTTAAAAAGTTTCGAGCCTAAAGCTAAATAATTTTAAACACGCTGATAATAGGATAGGATAGGACTAGTTACCGGAGGGGAAACATAGCACCTCCAGCCCCAATTGAACTTTTATGCCTACACACCCTGGGAGGAAAAGATGCAATGAGGGAACCGCAGGATACGTGTAGGTTGCAGAGACACACAGAGTTCCCTAATGATTCCAGGCTTGAGCAACCGGCCACGTTCCTTCAGTGGAACCGGGGAATCACGACCTAGCAGTGGAAGCTCACTAGGCTTCCCTATAGCGGGGCAGAGAAGAAGTTCCAATTCGCAATCCTTCGCGCCATCTGCCCGAAACCGACCGAACCACAGTCCCGGAGTCAACTGAAACATAAAATGTAAATGAAATGAACCATTCCGGGATTCGCATTTGCCAACCAGGGAAAACCACGGAAAACCTATGGCCAGAGTGGGCGGCCAACGGGAATCGAACTCGGGATCTCCCGAATGCGAGCCTCACACGTTACCGTGGAGCCATATCGCTCGGTAAGCACACTAATTATAAATATTGTCAAACTATTAAGTCCCGGGTTCGATTACCGGTGAAATGGGGATTTTTCTTTAGCCAGAATCATTCCCTATTCACCGCAGAATCTGGAAATATAAATGCGGGAGTGAACCGAGTGTGTTTAATAGTCGAAAGTGCTAAAAAATCCAATGTTAAAATAACCTACCGTTCAGTGACTAATAAGACCATAACTTGTTTCTTAAGTCAAAGTCGATATAATCATAGGAGTTAAAGTTAGATACCTATAGGTTATACAACGGAAGGGGCGGCACTTATTGTGGCTACCATCTCCAGGAAGAAGGAATGAAGTGAAGGAACCACAGGAGGCTACAGGCTGCAGGCAGACGCCATAGAGACGCGCAGAAGTCTCTAACAGTTCCAGGCTCGAAGACCCGTCCAACTATTAGAGATGCTTGAGAGGGCGATGAACGGCCCATCGACCAAACAGCCCTCTAGCGTCCACGGTGAGTACTCTTTCCTTTGAGCAAGCATCCGTGCCATCTGTCTGGCACCGCCATACGCCACGAAACCCAGAAGCACGCCTGAAATATGAGAAGAAAACGGAATGATAGGAAAATGGTGGAAAGGAAATCGCGGTACATGAGGAAACACTCCAGAATTCGCCTACCACCAGGGAAAACCACCAAAAACCCATGGTTAGGGTGGCCGGCCGAGGGAATCGAACCTGGGACATGTCAAATGCGAGTCTCTCACATTACCACGGAGCCATTTCGCTCAGTTCATAAACGACTAAGTCAGCAATATCAAATATATTCGTACTGCCACCTTTGATAATCACAGCACTGAAAACAAACAAGAAGAAGAAGGAAAGTAGCACGCCGGGATTTGCGCGGCACGTTCACGCAGATTAAAAACACAGTTGCTCCTCGTGTTTATATACCAACTTGATCGTGCGTTCACTTCCGAACTCTCACTACCAGCGTTTCATTATCAACACGTGATTCCGTCAGCACAGTGCAAGAGCGTTCTAACTGCCATGTTCCTACCTTAAGTGCATCTACTTCAAAACGCATTAACCCTCTAATGCATTAATTATTTTGCCACGTATGTCACTTTTCTTCTAATTCCTAAACAGATTTTTATGTCTCATAACAGGCACCTTAATGAGAGCGATTAGAATAGCTGTGATCATTAAGGCGAAACAAAATGGACTGGCCATCTATTCGTCATGAGTTCGAATCGCAGCGACCGCAGTCAAATTTACCTACCTGTGGTAAAGGATGGGGAGGGCCCACGTAAAGTAACCGGCGTGATGGCATGCGTAGGCAATGACGGGCTTGCATTTGACTGCAGCTGCATCGATTTTCCTTTTTGTTCTAAAAACAAACAACACTAGACAGTATTGGGATTAATTAATATATTTATGCTTATATTTTATTGTTAAAGGTAATACGAAAAAGAAAACACTATCGAAGTATTCTAAAACTGACTTACGATGAAAACAAAACAAGAATCTCAAACTTTTCAGAATGTCCGCCAGTTTGCGTAGTTGAAAAAATGCAAACATGTAGCAGAACCGGTTAAATCTACGAAAAAAAAAATTTTAACACAAAATTCTGTGTTTTAATGAGTAACATTTTTCTGTATCTACTTTGATTTTCCAGTTATACAAAATTGTATAAAATTCAATATGCGTGAAAAGGGCTTCACGGGCTATTCACGAAAATTCAAACACATTTAATATTCAGAGCGATTTCTAAGAAAATGCAAAATGCCAAAATGCTACCATGTAAAGAGTAGTTTATTTTCTTGAAAAACTTTGCTTGAAATGTCTAAGCAATGTCCGATTCAGATATGAATGTTGATATCTATCCAACTTTGCGTTTTCAATTATGCTATTCAGACAAATGGACGGGCACATTTATTGTTGGTTTTCTCAAGAATAACTAACATTTTCTATTAAAAGACTATATGTTTAAGCTACTTTAATAACAAATAAAAGGTAGGTACATCTTGAATTCTGAATGAAAATTCTTATCCTTTTGTATAACTGGTAAAGCGGAAGAGATAGACAAAAACTTCTGCTTCTTCAGGCGATTACTTTCCTCTTTATAGTACTTACATCCCCAATGCCTTGGGTCAGTAGCCCATCGAGGGGCAAGCAAACTCTGGACCATAGCATGTGATGGGTGATCAGCCCAATGCCTGGTATAGCGGTGAAGAAGAAGGAAATGAAATGTAGTTATGAAAGGGATGATAAAAAATTCGCGGATCAAATTATCCAACCCAGTATTCGCCTAGCGACCAAGGAAATCCACGAAAAAACCTTCGGTCAGATTGGTCGGCCCCGGGAATTTGAACCCGGGACCTCCCGAATGCGGTCACAAACCTTACGATCTCACTCGGACAAAAGCTTATATTAATTATGTCAAAGTTATTCTGTGGTGTTAACTGTTTCCGAGATATCCTTTGTTATTTGTTTGAATTACAATAGAATGTGAAAATATGTAACGAAAGTTCATCTTGATTAACAAAAGTAACAATAGATAGAAGAATAAGATTTTGTAAGGGTAGTTTATGGAATAGTGAGCAGAGAAAATCGCGTGAATGCAGCACATAAAACTTTTAAGAACATTTATTTTGACAAGGCTGCTCCACTGATGCAGGTCTTCAATATGAGTTTCTGAACTCGTCTTGCACACCGCATAATCACGAAAAGGCTTCAAGGCTATACTTCACGTGCATTATTATTTCGTGCCCCCTCTCCTTCTTGCCAACCTTCGGCAGCTGGTATCCAGTCACGTACTTACAGATAGAGCCCAGCTACAACATCAACTTGGCAATTACTTACTGTTGAAGCTACTTGCCTGGTGCCCTCAGGCTTTCAGTCTGCATCTTCAACTTTTCTTACAAACCAAGCGAGAGAACTAAATTAAGCTGCAGATTTAATAAAAAAAATCGTATGTTACATTCACACTCTTCTACAAATCCTCTTACAATAACTTATTCTTCTATCAGCTTCAGGTTAATCGAGATAAAGTTTAGCAGAAATGTTTGTTTACATATTTCATTTTACGTAGATACAAGGGAAATACAGTAGACTTAAGCTACAGTCAAATCCATCGCTAGGACTGGGACTACTGCGGAGGGAGACTTAGTAGCTCGACCTAAAACATCTTTTGTTGCTGAAGCCGCTGACGGAGTGCCCCCAGGAGGGAGTGGTGAGGTGAGAGGATACTAAGGGAGCCGGACCAGGAGGCAGACAGAGAAGAGGGCAGGGTCCCTACATTTTACAGATTGAAACTCCGAATGACAGCTGTTGCAACCGGCCCCCTCCCCCTGCAACTTGCACATCCCCTGTGGGCTCGAGACGCGGAGACCGCCCCCGTTCCGGGGTATGAAGGTTTACATATAGACCAAGTGGATGAAAGGTGAAGTGAAATGCGAATGGAGGTGAAATGGAGGGACAGAAAATTCGAGGAATGTAATGAACCTTCCCAGCATTCGCCTAGCGGCCTGGGGAAACCCCCGAAAAACCCATGGGGTCAGGAAGGTCGGCCGGGGGAATCGAACCCGCGACCTCCCCAGGCCACAGACGTTACCGCCTGAGCCGTCCCATTCGGTAATCCATCGCTATGTAACGGCATCGAAATTCCGTGCTGTTTGCACGACCACGAGGGAAAAAACCGAATAGCGACTTATCAATGACAAAAAATAGCTCGAAAATGGTTAATACCGTAAACGTTTTATTTGTCATATTGTGTGCTTTAAGAGATCGACACTGTTGTACAATAACTTCTTGTCTATCAATTACGGTTTACTATACCATACTATATTTCTCGGAATAGACTGTGCTTTTCCAGAAAATTCAAGATGTTCATTTTGTTTGTCATAAAATGTCTTAAACATACGGAATTTTAATCAAAATCGTTTCAGCCATTTTTTAAGGAAATAAAAAATACCAAACATTTGTTATGTAAAGGGTAGTTTGGGATAGGAAGACTTTCTTGAAAGTCTTCGTGTCGCATCCTTGAAAGATGCTAAATTTAAACACTGGGTTTGGTATTTAACTAACTTATCCTTTTTAGAATTATGCTGTTCACTGACGCACACCCACCTTCATACAGTGACCTTTTCCTAAACCGAGCCTCAAAACATGTATTTCCTGTCAAATCTTGGTATTCAATTTTGTTATGGACATACTTCCTCTACCTACTTTAGTTGAGCAGTAGTGAAAGTGAAATTCTCATGTTGCATTCACCAGACTTTCTCTACGCATCCTTCTAAAACATAAACAAAGCTTTGTCTTTTCTAAACGATTTAACAATTATGCAAACATCATTTAGAATAAAGAGCGCTTAACAGGGAGATGTTTTAATGTAAAAATCTACAGAACATCATTTCTTACTTTCTTTCAGAACGAAAACAAAGTCTTTGGTGCCAACTATGGTTATTTGAACATAATAGTACGCCACATCTTGAGATAAGGTTCCCTGAGTTAAATTTTAGGGTATTTTCACTCTAAATAAGTTTCTCTTCTCCCTATAGCCATATAGGGGCCTTTGAGCTTTTCACTCATCACTGCGGCTCTAGTGATGGATATCAGGCACTACTAGAAACTTGGCTGATTGCAAAAAAACTAGCTAGAGCGATGACAGCTTTGAAGACGAATTCCTATGAATTGCTAATGCTGGACAAAGTAATTAAAGTGTAATTAATACGCATATTTAGGACAATAAACATATTCTGACTACTCAAATATATTATTTGTAAAGTACGTGCCTGTGAAAACTAAAGAAATGTGAAAAACCTCAAATGGCATTCGACTTTCGGTAGATACTCTATGAGAAAAGAACACAAGTTATTTTACATGTGCTATTCAAAAGGATGATCTTGTTATCAGAAAGGTTATACAGGTATGTGAGTAATATTTTATAGCTTTTTCTCTCTACAAAAGGCCGATGTCTGCATCAGGTTCGTTCATCGTTCAAAACCGACGAATTCAGTTAAAACTCAAGACAGATGAGCTACTATTAATGTATCCCAAGGCAAACGGGACGGTCCTTGAAGCGATCGTTCAAGTGGAAAGCCTCAAAAACTTGTTTCTTTATTTATGGCTGTGCTTTATGTCTCAGATTTAACGTCTTTTTGTGAAACTCTTTAAGTATTTCTCAAGGATAAGTGCAGTCAAGGGCCAGAGCATCGACATTCAGAAAGTCGTCAAAATAATTACATTCTCGAGTAATGGATATTCTTTGTAACCTGCAATGGAGTTGGCAGTTTCCGCGTTTAATTACGTCTGGTACAAACTTATTGGAATCAATGACTACATAATTTAAATGTTTTGCGAGTAAGAATGTGTGTGCTAATTGTCACGGCCTTCGGAATGTTAGCAGCTCTTGAATACATCGTAGTATTCATTTACAGTGGTAACGGAAGTTTTCGTCACTCAGCTGTTCTCATTAACTCCGGTTTGCGTATCGCTTAAGTAATTCTGTAAAACCCACCTCCGACCTTGTGTTGTGGTATACTGTTTAAGAGGAGTGGTGGATGAACTTAACATTTTACACATTTTTGGGTTATAAATTTATTTATTTGTTGTGTAGGGTAACCTGTTGTTAACTAACTACAAGGCGGAAACAGCCCAACTGGGCCAGAGCCTACCCTCCTTAACACTCATCCGAACCGAGGACTCACTCCCCAGGACGTATGACAACGCCCGGTGCAGACGCCTGACGTGGTAGAGGGCCCGCAGATCAGAGAATGACAGACCAGGGTGGGTGATCAGACACACGCCCGGGATGAGTGCGCGGAAGTAGATAATAGATGCAGATGAGAGATCAATAATAGGAAAGGTGATGATGGAGCACCGGTGGAATGAAACATGGCGGGGGAAACGGAGAACCCGGAGAAAAACCGCCCAGATGCCTCTTTGCCCACCACAAATCCCACATGCGGTTCCCTGGGATTGAACCACACATTTCCATTTACTTTTGAAAAAGTTCCGCTTGCCGATCCATGTTTACTGGGACTATTTTGCTTCTGCTTGCATGTACTGTCAACGCTGTTAGTTTGCTCCATCAATTATGGTACATTCTGTATAAACCGCCCCAGCACTCATCTAATGACCTTGGAAAACCATCGGACTGGAATCAAACCTGGGACCTTCTGAATGCGAGGCTCAGACGCTACTCCCTGAGCCATCCCACTCGGCACCCCTACGATGATCTAACTTTTTTAAATTAAAATTTTAAGAATTTTTCGTTACGTACTAAACAAACTGGGTTCACGTGACATTTATTATTATTATTATTATTAATCCAGCACCGTATGAGATGTACATACAACCAGAATAGCGCGGTAGGGATCTGCCTTTCTGAGGCGTCTGTAGCTTAATCGTGACCCTGACTCGATGCAAAGTTGTTAAACGCGGAAGTGCATCGAGTGCAGTATGACGTCATGCCTTGCTACGGGCAGAAAAGAGACGCAGTAATTTGTCTATTATGCACACCTGTCACGAGCTCATGCCCAGGTATCACGTAACATACTTTAATTTTTTTTTAACCTAATGTTTAAGTACTTACGCCTGTTAGCATAATGTGTCCTTGGAATAAGTAGTAGTGTTTTATTCTCGAGGTGCAGCAAAAAGGAATGCGCACGAGATGCATCTCTTTTGTTTTAGAAGCGTGATGCTTTTGTCAGTCCTACAGTCTTTGTAGCGGTTCCCCGTTCGAGTTCCAGCGCCACCCGGAATACAATGTGGAGACCCAGAGTTATTTCCCGGGTCATTACTTCTGTTCCGGTTGAAGAAAAGACAAACGCCTATTTTATAAGTGAAGCCTACATTCCGAATATTTATTTTAAAGAGAAATATCAATTATTTTTCCTCTCTTACTTCTTTATTGGTTTTCTGTCTGTGCGTCTTTTAAAGGCATAACTCGAAAAGAAACTTCATATAAATACCACCTGCCTGCAACGCCCTTTAAGATCTTCCGTGCAATTTGATTTATTTGTGCTACTGCCCTCTTGTGATGCATACAAAAAATACAATAACCAGAGATGCCGTTTTGGAACATATAATCGTTAGTATCGTGGAAATCGGTACATTATTGTTATTACGATGATGATAGGCATGAATACGTTTAACGTGAGTTAAGTGAGCAATAATTATAATAAACATTTAGATGTAATGAAGACAGAAGAAGCAAGGGCAGCATCGTCTTTCCATATCTCTAGAAACGGAACGAAGAACCACGACTTGATGCGAAAGTTCCCGAATCAGTCAAGCAACAAGTGGAGACACTAACACAATTGTTCATTATAAACGCTGCTATTAATTATTATTCATCCAAAATAAATTTCGATTAAAGTTTTATTATACGACGTGTGCGTATGCTTAATGTTTAGTAATTTCACTGAGCATTTTGATGTTATCAATCGACTTAGGAGTGACAAAGTAACGAATAAATTTGCATAAGGAAAATGAAAAACATATTCCAGAAAAAGTTTAATAAATAATATATTAATGAATAAAACATTCCAAGCAATATTGTAAAGCAAAAGGAAACTGAAATATTACAGAAAGATAAATTTGTAATATTAGACAGTTATGATTGGTCAAAATTTAACGTTTAATTGGTCGTTTTATTGCGTTCTGCAAATATTAAAAATTGAGACAACTCTTCATATTTAAAGCAGGCAAGATATGTGCACTATAAAACAATGGGATGATAGCCGTGTAGCCAATACATTGAGACTCGACAAACATCGCATCTTGGACTACAACACTGTGATTTAATATTGGAGCAGTTAATTTTCCGCTCGAGCCCCATTATAAGTGATTTACAAAGTAAATACCGCCTTCAGTTGTCCTATATTATTCAACAACATTTGATTCTTAATGACACGAATGGCAGGCCCTCTCAATTTATTGCAATAACGCTGCATGTAATGACCGCCAGGTACACTCTCGCTCTGAATAAATGATTCAAAGCAGGTAGAGTTGCACGTGAGCATTCAAGGTTTGATATACGAGCGATGCTCTCTGTCTGATAATTATATGTTCTTTGATCTTCAACGTGAAACGATAACAAAGAATGAGGCAAGAGGCTTCCTTACATAATGGCGCCGTGCAAGCGATCGTCTCTTGTTTTGTTTTGCGATGTGCATTTGTGTCGCTGTGAAGTGTATATACATAGTCACAGAGATTTCTAAATTCCCTGTTTTCTTGTTGGCTTTGTTCCATAAATGAAGAGGGAACAAATATCCGCACACGATGCCGTCAGAATAATAAATGTGTGTTATAAACCTGCACAGGTGTGCTAGTTTTTATTACAAAACGACTTATTTCCAATAATGTTAGGCTTAGTTACTGCACGGCTTTGCTGAAACATGATATTCCTATTATGTTTATACTATTTTGTTTCATGGAGTATGACTCAGTTGTTTAACAGTCTTTCGCCTATTTTTACTTTCTCTACTACGTATAGTAAGTAGGGGAAGTATTGTATTCCACCCAAAAATTCGATACCGAGATTTCACCAGAAATACATGTTTGAGACCCCCTGAATCCAAAAAAAGCATTTTTGGAAACATGTCCGTGTGTGTCTGGGTGTGTGTCTGTGAACAGCATAACTCAGAAACGAACAGTCGGATAAACACCAAACTTGATATTTAGGTTCAGTATCTTCCAGAGATGCGGCACGAAGGTTTTCAAGAAAATCCCCCACCTCAGACTACCCTTTACATGGAACATTTTTCGAAAATTTTAATTTTCTCAAAAATGGCTCTAACGATTTTGATTAAAATATCATATGTTTGAGATATTTTCATGAGAAATGAAATGTATATCTCGAATTTTCTGGGAATGTCTCCAAAAGTGTTCTTCATTGTGAACGACTTTTCATAACTGGTAAACCATAAGAGATAGACAAAATTTTACTGCACAAAAAATGTAGATCGCGTTAAAATACACAATTTATGTCGAATACATTTTTTTGTAGAGTGAACCATTTTCGAGATATTGCTTGTTATTCCCTTAAATTTTCCAATGCTTATACTTTTTCTCAAATTTGTTATTCATTTTTTTATGTCCTGGACATGCAAAGAGATTGGAATGCGCCACATAGCAACCTAGGCTTAAACTATTTGACTATCGCTTATAACCTACCATATTCCCCTTGCATCTAAAAGAAAATTAGCAATAAGATTAACATCTCGATATCTCGATTAACATGAAGCATATGGAGAATAAGCGTTTGTAAAAATAGTTTGTACAAGAGTAGAGAAAGTCATGTGAGTGTAGCACATCAGATTGTTTTTAATCTGAATCGAGGTTAGGAATCATTTCAAACAAATGAATATTACAAATGTGGACATCAGTGGATTGAAATACTCTTAGCGTGAAAATATTAACAAGCATTAGTATGAGAATAATATCTGCTAAATCTATCAAGGTTGTAACATTTTACAAAATAAGTAGAAAACATATTGAATTTCATTTGTATCTTTGGGTCCTTTAATTATTCTGTTTTCATAGAAGCTGGCCTACAGTTTTAACTAAATAATTGGATTTAAAAATGTTTCAAGCAATTACTCTGCTGTTCTAACAAGCTTAGGGATTAAAAATATCGGTAGACGTAATTCACTTTTATCGGAAGACCTTAAGCATTAAACCGTTTTTCCTCTCCCCTGGATAGAGAGTGCAAAAGTCTCAACATTATTATACAGAGAGAACCAAAAAACTACGAACCGACTGCGCGGTGTCTTTCCTGTTCGCGTCCTTGGCGCTCGTTGCCATCGCCGCTATCATAGAAAGGCGCCTATGAAACCATACAACATTTTTAAAACTATTTTTAAAGGCTTTACTTACCAACTTTATGAAAGGGGATACTGAAACTGGCCACCGTCGTTGTCCATACATTTTTGGCACCTCTTTATGAAACTATTCTTCACGTTCACGTGAGGCGGATATTCCTGGCGGATATTTTGTTTTAATTCTTCCAGGGTGTGTGGGTTTGTCTTGTACACTTTTTTAAGTTACCCCAGAGATAGAAATCGCAGGGGTTTTAGATCGGGGGACCGAGGGGGCCACAAATCTCTGCTAATAATTCTGTCGCAAACACACTTTCATAAAGTTGGTAAGTAAAGCCTTTAAAAGTAGTTTTAAAAATGTTGTATGGTTTCATCCGCGCCTTTCTATGATAGCGGCAGACGGCAACAAGCGCGGAGGACGCGGACAGGAAAAACACCTCGTAGCCGCTTCGTAGTCTTTTGGCTCTCTGTACATGACGTTTTTGTGGAATAACTTAAATAAGACAGACTTGATTTTACGCAGGAAGCGGAGACCATTATGAACTATTCACAAAACAAGTCGATATGTCAGGAAAATTGTAATAGACAATGTAAGCTTGTAAATTCAACAAGAATGAACTGAATTTGAAAGCATTTTAGGAAACTTCGAAATATGCACTCTTTTTCACGAAAATCAGACAATATCGACACGTTTTTCAAGAAAGGACTTATTTGACTTCTGGGAGATTACAAAAATCTTTAAAAGACGCTTGCTTGAATTGAAATTCCTGTTCACAAGCACTCATTTTGGAAATTTATCCGAAAATGCCATATTTAGAAAATAAGTGCTTTAGGTTATCGAGTGCTTCAATCTGTGGTCTTGGTGTGTCTCTTTCTTTTTCAACCTTTCTTTTCCCGATTTCCTCATCCATTCTCATTGCTACAGAGGAAGAAAACAAGATTGTAAAATATAGATATGCATTGAATTTCAGAGCGTTCTTTTTGTGGTGGAAATAATGGGGTTTCATTGGCAAACTTTATTATGGATATTACGGACAATAATACTTCTCCTTTTCCTTTCAGGGGTGATTTCACCTCTTCCGGTCTCTGACATCAAACCATCTCTGGCGTAGTCTACCCCACTCTCTCCTTCCAGTTGGTGAAAAGTTCATTTACCTTCTTGAGTAATACATTATCTAACATTCTTTCAATGTTCTTTCCGTTTTATTTTGCCGATCTTTACTTTCGTTAATTGGTAATATACTCAAATATGAGTAAATACATCCTCTAGTAAATACATCCTCGTACATGAGCCATAAATTTCACCTCCGCAGACTGACTAAGCGTTCTCTCTGTTTATTTTTCCTTTTTTTCTATCTTCATTATTGCCAATGATTCGGGACAATATGTAAGAATAGGCACAATCATCACTTTGTAGAACTTATTTTATGTTTCTTTTCTAGTTTTCCTCCCCCTAAAATTCTTATTGCTTTGCAAATAGCTTGAAATTTGTTAACTTTTATCTATGTGTCTATGAAGTTTAAAACTGTTCATTTATTAATGTTATACAGGTTTCTTCATTTTAAAAACCATAATCTTGATGACAACACTAAAAATCCTAAACTTTTAAGAGGCTCTCCGTATAAAGTACCCAAATTTTGTACCAGTTTCAACCAGATTCAAAATACTTGGCAAAATTTCCTCAACTCCTATGTATAACATTTCAGCAACATTGGTTTTTGCGTAGTTTCATGCATACAGTCGCCAGTAGATGCAGCGCAGAAGCGAACGCACTTAAAGGAACGAGTAATCTGCTGTAAGGTTCCTGTGTTACGACCACACGTTATATAAACTACATTAGCGCTGCACCTTGAGGCAGAAAAAAGACTGCAGTTTTACAACCGCTGCGCTGCATCGACCTTGCACATGCGCTCTCTTTTTCATTTGGCATTACACTTTGTGTTGGAACCTGTAGAGTAGGCCGTCCCGCGCGCTGCAACTCTCGACAGCTGAAAGTAATTACCTCAACAGCTGAGTCACACCACGACGAACAAGAGCGATCTAAGTGCCTTCCTCTTCCGCACAGTTTGTATGCCAATGGCCTTGATAACATCCAGCATTTCATTGGCAACAACAAACGATTAAATCGTTTCCAGCAATTCAAGAGATATGCTTTGCGTCTGGTCAAACCTGCTTACTAATGACTATTCCGGTCCTAATGGTTCTCATGCTGAAATTTGATATTTCGAAGAAAGAAAGAAAGAAAGAAAGAAAAACAACTGATGTGTTGCATTCACATATTTCCCTACTCACTCTTCTATACTCTATTCTTACAAAAGCTTATTTTTCTATCTACTTCTTGTTAATCAAATAAACTTTCATTACACATTTCGTTGTATATATTTTTAGCAGTGTGTAAAGCCTGTTTTTACTACATCCACACTACAAGCGAGGGACACACGTGAAATAAAATTATAACTGGGAAAGAAAATTTGGGAAGGAAACGTCCCAGGCCTAAGTGTAGAGTGCCTCTCCGGAATTTGCACTTAGAGGACTGAGGAAAAACCCCAAAATACCTCAGGTAGGACAATCCTGGCGGGATTTGAACCGCGGACCTCCCACTCACGAGTCCATGCTTTAACGAGCTCGGTCACCCGTGTCAGTAGTTGTGGGGTATTAGAAGGATACAATAGGCTAAAGCGATAGATGTGATAGCTTTGAAATTCTATGTTGTTTGCATAACCGCGAGAAAAAACGAATAGAGACTTACAACTTTTAAAAAAGTATTTTAAAATCCATACCAAAACAAAGAACACCTCGGAAATGGTTAATTCCACAAAGCCTTTACTGTGTCCTTTAACGAGACCTACACTTTTGGTGTAGTAAGATTTTGTCTCTCTTACGGTTAACCAATTACATTATAGCCATTCAGAATGAAGAGAACTTCCCGGGCTATTCTAGAAAATTCAAAAGATATAGATACATTTTATGGCATATGGTATTTTAATCAATATCCTCAAGGTCATTTTTGAGAAAATAAAAAATAACGAAAAATTTTCCATGTAAAGGGTAGTTTGGGGTGAGGAATTTTGTTGTAAATCTTTGCGTTGCATCCTTGGAAGGTGCTGTTTCAATACCAAGTTTGATGTTTAAGCGACTTTTCATGTTTGAGTTATGCTGTTCACACACACGTGTAGGGAGAGAGAGAGAGAGAGAGAGAGAGAGAAAGAGAGAGAGAGTGAGAGTGAGTTTGTAGAGTAGACATAGAAATTAGTGGGTAGAAAAAGTCATGCAATATTTACATTCGCAGTAAAGGTTGCATGGCTGCGTGTCAAAGTGGTACAACGCACAAGTAGGTTTGACTCCGTCCTTGAAGCACAACAAGGCTAATTCTGACATAAAATGAAAAGCATTACGTTAACACAAAACCTTGATGCACTTGGCATCGTTAAACATATAGGCAATAAACCACGACAGTTAAAGTGCAAGGTTGCATTGCACGTCACTTGATGCTTTATTGCTCTTCTAATACGCTCCTTGATGCGGGCTAGCGCTCACTAATGCACTTGTTGCTTTTGTTCCCTGTATTAAAATAACATTTTGCAGATGCTGCCGCTAATCTGAAGAGATCTGCTGCAGCCCCAGAAGTACCCGACCTGATGTATATATATAGCGATTGATGTCTCAAACAAATGACTATGGTAGAAAGTATCACCTATATGAAGCTTAAGTTTGAAGTTTGAAGATGCTACGTTGTTTAGTAAATGTTTGGCAGCCAACAATATTGAACGCTCTCAGCAAATTTGTAAACATGGATAAAACTGGTCATCGTTATGTGATACAATACCTTCATTTGAAAGGCCTTAGTCCAACTAACATTAAAGCTGAGCTAGATTCTACTCTGGGGAAGTCTGCTCCTTCCTTTACAACAGTAAAATACTGGGTGGCAGAGTTGCCAAGACGAAAATCGCAGTGGTCGACCAAATGAGGTGACCACGCCAGAAATTGTGAGGAAAATCCACAAAATGGTATTGGATGACCGTCGACTGAAAGTGCGCGAGCTAGCAGACATCGTAGGCATTTCAAAAAGTGCTGTACATCGCATACTGACTAAAAATGTAGACATGAGAAAGCTGTACGCAAGATGGATGCCGCGTTTTCTCACAATGGAACAAAAGCAGCATAGTGAAGATGTTTCAGTCGAGTGTTTGGCGATGTTTCGCTGCAATAAAGCCGAGTTTTTACGTCGATTCATAACCATGGATGAAACATGGGTTCAT
This sequence comes from Deroplatys truncata, assembly GCA_030765065.1. Taxonomy (NCBI): domain Eukaryota; kingdom Metazoa; phylum Arthropoda; class Insecta; order Mantodea; family Mantidae; genus Deroplatys; species Deroplatys truncata. The sequence goes on from CM060985.1 coordinate 51,288,957, forward strand.
CACTTCACACCTGAGACTAAGGAACAGTAAAAACAGTGGATTCAAAGGGGAGAATCGGCTCCAAAGAAGGCAAAGACAGTTTATATCTGAATGCAAGGTAATGACATAAGTTTTTTTGGAATGCGCGTGGGATAATTTTAATTGTTTATCTTCAAAAAGGAAAAGCAATCAAGACATTGCGCCAGTTTACACATCCATTATCGACATTATCGGCAAAATCAATGAGTTAAAGTTCGAATTGCTTCCTCATGCGCCCTGTTCACCAGACTTAGCCCCCTTTGATTATTTGCTATTTCCAAATTTGAAGAAATGGCTTAGCGGTAAAATATTTGCCTACAGTTAAAAGCTGGAGTCTGCAGTTGATGGCTAGAACTCGATGGTTCTCAGTATAAACAGGGTATCGAAGCTATTGAACACCGCTGGGAAAAGTGTATCGAGTGAAAGGACACTATGTAGAAAAATAAAGATTTTTTCTTAACTTTTTGTGTTCCTTTGTTAGGTCGGGTGCTTGTGGAACAGCCCTCGTATCAGCGAAATGTGTACATGTACTCGTATGTTTGAAACCACTGGAGCTTCCTGAACGAAGGAAGGTCTCTAAGGTCTGAAGATTGGCATGTTAACCTCAAATCCAGAAATCTCAGGTTCAATTCCCGGCTGGAGGTTGGGAATTTTTTTAACCACTTATTCCCCATTCTCCCTATAGTCCGAAAGTATGACTGAGGGTGTAAATGTGTATGTGAATTTAATATATTTTTCCTCCCAATGGCTTGGACTATAAAAGCTCAGATAAACCATGCGGCTTATTCCTGTGAGACTTTTGAGAAATGCTGTTTTTTACGTGACGAATTTCCAGCCCAGCGCACAACACCCAACCTGGATGACCAGACGATTGCCTCATTCGCCGATTTTCAGGATTCCTGAGGACCCTTCAGCGGGTTGATGTACACAAAGTCCTTGCCGTACCTCACCTTCTCAGGTTTTACACTATCGACATTTTACACAAGGATAACTTTTCAGAAATCAGAAATTTCACTATTCAACTGAGAAGTAAGAGTAACTTTGTATACCAGGATGCCCAACCTTACAGAGAGAGGGCATGAAAGGAGTTTCCCTTCCTACTCATTTACACTCGTGCTGCCTAGGACTGAAGCTTCATTGATTTAGCTTGTCAATCTCTTCAAATACAGTAGGTGGGATGAACTATGGGCTTTGAACCTTAGCTCTTAAGAGAACAGGTTGGCATCACTGTGTACTCTTTACTCGCATTAAAAAAAATCATTCCTATTTAATGGCCAGTCTGGAAAGTGTTGCTTGGATGTGGAGGGTAGGCTATTGTCAGAGGAGCAGGTGTATGAGTTTATGTCCCAAACTAGGGATGTAACAGGTCAGTTTTCCCTGCATCGCGTTAATAAATGGTGCAGTCAGGTTGCTGTTGACCTTAATTTTGTGTCGTGTCATTAATTGGCTGCGAAGTCCCCTTTATTCGGAATGAATTTTACATGATCTGAGAACAGAAAAGAATCAATGCTGCAGTTTTGTAAGACCTGCTTTAAAACAATTTTCTTATTTTTCTTTATATATTCTTCAAACAAGAACATGGAACAAAATATATTTTTAATTAATTTTCTAAATTATCTCATCACTATACCTAGTTTTACTGCTTGTATAGTAGTTATATCCATGTATAAATTTATTTATATCTTTATGCACACTAATCTTAATAAATTCAATAAATATCAGTTTTAGGCAGCTTTTTTGTAATTATTGTGACATTCTTTTAAACATTTTGAGTGATTTTATAGGTCATTTTTTTCAAAATTTGTTTAAGTCATCAAAATCCGGGCCCTGAAAATAACATTCATGTACAAGAAAAAAATTCCTGTCGTTTTATCTGTTTTCCAATGGTACAACAGAAATACGCCGTAACTCTTAATATCAACTATCTTAATAAAATACGTAGTACATATACCTATCTACAGCTAAGTCGTAGATTCTTGAAGGACAAATTATACAATTGATGCTATAACTGGCCTGATTTTGTTTTGCACAAGCCTCTATAGAAAAATTGCCATCCTACCTCAATCCATATTGCCTGTCTCTAAAAACAATCGATATTCGTGATGCTTATCTGTCCAAGATAAGGTTTTCAGCGGGAGTCGTAATTTGGCACATCTTCCCGCGATATTACTACGCAGTCAAATTCGCAAACAAAAGTTACTGCAACCATGCGCACTTGATGCCTTTGTTCGTGTCCATGGTCAGTGTTAATTCTCATAATGCGATAAGAATATTGTTGGTCTTATTGATTGCTCAAGTTATGCAGTTATCATGTTTGACGAAATTAATTGTGTAATTATGATGTTATCAGGTGCTTTCTGATGTCACATTCACACGACTTTCTCTACCATCGACAAACGTCCACGTTAAGTTTACTCACTAACCTATTCTTGCTTAGCAATTATTTCAAATTAAGAAGTTCTTCGTTATAACAAGCGGAAACAGTATTCAAATTTTATTCCTGAAAGGAAACTCCCGCAATTAAAAAAAAAAAACGAAAAGAATCGCAAACATTCAAGCATGTCCCTCAGATAACACACTTTTGGGAAAAGTGTATAAAGTTGCAACATGGAATATTTCTAAGACTTTTAACGCTACGAACAATCTTGTTTGCCGCTAATTGTGAACTTAAATAAACTCTGCATTTTTCTTGTAAGTTTTTGTCTGCCTCGTATGTTTTTCTATTTGTACAAAATTATTGAAAATTCAGTCAAATAAATGAAACTTCAGAGGTTGTTCACAGAAAATTCAAGACAAATTTTATTTCCCATGTCAGTATATTAAGTATATTGTATTTTAATCAAAATCGTTAGGATCGTTTTTGAAAAAATAAATTACGAAAACTATCCTATGTAAAGGAAAGATAGGCTCATGGGAAATTTCTTAAAAATCTTCGTGCCGCATCCTGGAAAAATGCTGTACTTAAATACCAACTTTGGTTTTTTTTATAAACAGACACATGCACCCTCCTCATAAAAAAAACAACAACGCTTTTTAGTGGAATTTTAGTTGACCTAATAATCTTTTTACTTACTACAACAGGAAGCAGCAGAGAAAATAAAAGTGCTCGAAAACATTAAACCAGATTGGAATTTCCTGCGTAGTGTTTAATAATGATTAATAATAATAATAATAATAATAATAATAAATATGTACCTACATTTTCAAGTTGTAAAGGTAGCTAACAGTAAAGAAAGGCAAAGAGGAAAAGTCAAGTGAGGAATTTCTCCTCTCCCTCGCCTACATCTCCTCACTCCTTCCCTCTCCCTTACCTTCTCTCCTCCCTTCCCTTTTCTTCTCTACTCTTCTCTTCCCTCCTCTTCCTTCCTCTTCCTCTGCCCTTCTGTTCCCTTCTTTTCCTTAATCTTCTCCTCCCTCCCTTTTCTCTCCTTTCTCTTCTCGCAGGCTGCACCCATAACCAGGGCCTCTAACCACACAAACGCACCTTATCTATGAAGTTTTCGTATCTTTAATGAGCGAAGCCCGCTCGCTGACGTGATCAACCGCTCGACAGTTCCGGCAATTGCTCAAGGTTCAAACGCTTTTCACAGAAATCCTCTAGCGACAAGCTCCCTGGCTTACAGAATAAGCAGATGATAATTACTGCTTGTGTAGGAGGAAATTCGTACTCGCCCGGCTACCTTTTGTCACGCCATCCAAGTTTTGCGTGCGCTTTGTTCAGCGTGTAATTAAACAATAGTGATAATAGCAATAGCATAGTTTCATTATTCTACTGAGTATATAAAGTTAACACATTGACTTACGAGATTTTCCAATTACGAAGTGAAAAATGAAATGTTTCAGTAACAGGATACTAACAGGGAATGAGACTGAAATTTTTACAGGATGTAGATTAATGCCTTGTAAGTTCACTAATCTACTTTTATATAATAAGCTTGTTCATTAAGGAAGATATAATTTTTTTTTGATTAACAAAAATTTTTATTAAAATTTATCAGCAACTAATTGTTTAAAGCACAACCCACCAAATTATTAACACCAAAGTATTTCAATAACACCATCGAGATGTTGTTTTTATCATATCAAAATTTAATTTAACCGTCTTCAACAGTTTCTGAGAAAACGGGCCATTTATTCCAATCAGAAAGTGTAACTCAGAGAAAACACTGTTCAAAGTAAATATGAAGCAAAACCCCTCACATGTATTTACAAGGCAAATATCACATTAGATGAAAATACGAAGTTGCCATATTTATCAGTGGTAACAATTTGTAGAGTAAATACTTCCCTAAAATATGAGCTAAAATGTACCTCTGTACCCCAAAGAGTGTAGCAGTTGTCTTCTCTGTGAAGTCGTGTAGAACTCAGAGTACAAAATTCCGGAAGCACTACCAATTTTAAAAATGTATTTAAAATATAAGTTATTGTGTCTTCAATGATAAATATATATATATATATATATATACAAACAGGAAATTCCAATTTATATGACTAAGAAAACAAAAAATGTCATTTTTGGCAACTTTCGTAGTTCTCTCCCCTTGAGTCAGGTATAATAATAATAATAATAATAATAATAATAATAATAATAATAATAATAATAATAATAATAATAATAATAATAATGCTTGAAGTGAAGCTCAGTGCTAGCAGAAACCCAAATTTCTTTATTGCCCCAACACTGGTATCTGGCTTATACTATTTTTTGTTGCCATCCCTTTAAACATCAACAAGCAGGTACATACGTCACTGCCCTCGTGCACTCACAAAAACCATCAGGATTGTTATATTGCCTCAACCCTCCCCGTCAGGTAAGGGTAGCAACCACTTGTAAAATCTCTCCCTTTACACACACACTGGGGTCGGGTGAGTGAGGAGGGGTCTTGTTTTTATAGGATCTTTGCAGGTGGATCTTTTAGGGTCATTTAAAGGTCAAAGAAATGGGACCACTTTGCGAACATAAGGGCTTTGTTAGCCAGTTAAAAGGGAAGGTGCATGAGCAGCAGCTTTTTGTGTTTCTCTCACCCTCCCATTTTCGTCAGCGAGCACGAAAAATGGATGTCTGTCTCGTCTTTTGTCTTCACATGATTTAGTGCCTTCCTCTGTGGTGCATGACGTCATCTCAAGATAACGACGGCTATCTTACTGTCGGTTTGTTAGCCTAGGTTACCATATCCTGCATCCTTCATTGCAGATTACACACCAAGTTGCCAAAAGTCGTACTTAAAAAAAAACAATAATTTAATAAGCAACTATAATTATCCAAAACGCCCACTCATCGTAGATTCGAATACTTTTGGTGCTCAAAAACAGCAGTAACTTTGTAAGCAACCTTAGCTAATCAAAACGTACACTCATATGGGAATTGAGTTTAGAAGAACCATCATGTTAAAACCATTGTCTGAAACAGTGCAGTTGTTGAATCATTAAAAAAAACTAAATAAATTTAAAAATCGAAAACATTTTATAATTCCCAAGAATGGTTATTGATTTTCTCCCCATATTCTGAAAAATCTTGTTAGGAAGCATGAGTGATCGGGACTGACCCCTCAGGTTGTTATAATGTAATCCATTTTGGCCATTGATGTGTATTTTGGCGATGATGATAATAATAATAATGATAATAATAAATTTTCGTAAAGAAATATCAGTATAAAATTTATATTTTGTTTATTTGAAACCACAATTATGCCTCGTTTTGGGGGGTTCTTAAGCTGAACTTTGAGTTGTGAAAATAGGCACCCCAAGTGCTGATTTTGCCCTTTTATTAAAAATCAGTTTAACGTCCTTTGCTCTGGTAGATAATATATGAACAACGCTGAATGGAAAAAAGGGTGAAATAATGCTCAAAGGAGCCCGAGGTTGAAAGGGCCTAAGCCCTTTGTCGTCTTTGTGGAAAACCGGTGATAAATTATTCATACTGAGATTCGAACAGGGTCCGTATGGATGTGAGGCAGACATGCTTCCCCCACACCACGGAGGAGGGCAATTTTAACTTCTTTAGATTTATTATAATAATGATAATCCTAAGTTAACAGGTGTATTCCTGAAATATTTTTTTCAATCCTAACTATGCCCTCCCTCGCCTTCTAAGGCCTGAAACATTTTATTAGATCAACTGGAGTCATGGAAGTGTACACTTCAAGATGTTACATCATTAATTTGGCAGTAGATATTTAGTTCGGCGAATAATTTATAATAAACTATCTGGATTTAAATCACAAAACTAAAATGTTATAAAGCAGTACTAAGAATTGTGTGACGTACCCATAGAAACGTGGATGCTAACTTACGCAGCTAACATAAACTTTTGAAATTTGAAGAATGAGAAGTAATACAGAATTGAATAAGCCAGTCAAAGATTATAATATAAAAAATCTGATGTGTTACATTTATACGACTTTCTCTACGCTTTGTACCTTATTATTGGGTGTACGAATTATTTTTACGAAAGTTCATCTTCCTATCTACTTAATTTTAATCCAAATAAACGTTAGGGAAATAGCTGCATTATACGTTTCGTTATAGATACAAAGGGAACAGCGATAGTCAAATGTTTTAAAACTGCACGTTGGCTTCAAAACTCCTTCCATAACATCGTAAAAAACAACTAAAAAACGAACAGGACTTGAAAAGAATGGCTACGTATTGAACAATTCGAACCATTAATAACGGATATCTCGGAAATGGCTAATGCCACAAAAACGTAATTTGAAATAAATTGTGTCTCTTAAAGAGATCTACATTTCTTGTGTAGTATGTTTTAATCTATCGCTTATGTAACATTTAACAGATATATAAGATTATGCAAAATTGCTTTCGAATGAAGAGGACTTCAAAGGCTATTCCCAGAAAATTTCAAATAAGCATTTTATTTGCCATGTACTTATCTTTAATATACGGTATTTTAATCAAAATCGTTAGTGCCATATTTTAGAAAATAAAAGATTTGAAAAATCTTCCATTTAAATAAAGTTTAGTGTGGGGGATTTTCTTGAAAATCTTCGTGTCGCATCTTTGGAAGGTGCTGAACCTAAATACCAAGTTTTATATTTATCCGATTTTTCGTTTTTTAGTTACCTATGCTGTTCACAGACACAGACACGGACCATCTTCTAAAAACTATTTTTGGATTCTAGGGGGCTTCAAACATGTATTTCTGGTGAAATCTGGGTATCGAATTTTTGGGTGCAATGCAACGCGTTTTCTACCTACTATGTAGGTTTGATCATGAGTATTTTTCAGAAGGATTAGAAAGAAAGGGGGAAACAAACTTATATAAGTGGAAACCAGTAACTTCCTAGAAAATAGGCTGTCTTAATATTCGTTGAACAGACTATGCAACAAAGATAGTAACAAATGGAAATAGTAAATTATGCAGCATTATCTGTCAAAGACAGATGGAAATGGAAGTTCAAAACTTCATAAAATGTTGAAGGTGTTGCAAGTACAATTTTACACTGTGAAATGTTTATTTTTAATTTTTTACAGTTTTTTTTAAAAAGAAAGGTATTGTATTTAGTTTTGTAATACCTTCAAATTTTGTTAAATCAGCTACGGCTGGTGCTTTATTTACTTTAGCTTCAACTTTTTACTGATGTCCTTTCGAACCTACGCCATCGAATATTGTTAGGAATGCAATTTGCAGTTATGAGTTGTAGGATATTTTGTAATGTTTGTGGATGGACTGCCACTAATGACAGTAATTAAGTGTCTGTTATTTCGTAACTTCTGATTTCTTCCCCGTGTCATCTCGCATGACCTTAACAGCTGCATTTAAGGCTCTTGATGATTGATTATGAATCTTGATTTATGAGCAGCTCAGACTTGATAAAGTAAATTCGGGGTTAAGAAAGCGTCAAGATGTTAAATACTCATATTTTTTCGATATTTCTCTAATCTGAATACAGTTTTTCACTTATTTTGTACTTCTGATAAATAAATCTACGAATAAGCTCCACATTTTGGTTACTGATGAAGTTAATGGAGGTTAGTTTCTGTTTACTTTCATGCAGGAATCTATAGGTACTTTCCCAGTTAAGATGAACTATTGTATTCAACCCAAAGATTGGATGTCGATATTTCACCGGAAATACACTTTTGAGACTCCTATAATACAAAAAAAACGCATTTTTAGAGAAAGGTTCGCTTATTTGTGTCTTTGTACAGCATAACTCAGGAAAAAGTCAGTTAAATAGCAAAATAAACGTAGTATTTAAGCTCAGCAGCTTTTCAGGATGCACCATGATTTTGAAGAAAATCCCTCACACCAAACTGCCCTTTAAATGAAAAAAAAATAGTTATATTTTATTTCCTCAAAAATGGCTCTAACGAAAATGCTTTATATTTAAGATGACAAATAAAATAAAATGTATGTCTTGATTTTTCTGCGAATAGCCGGTGAAGTATGAACGATTTTTGTATAACTGATAAACCGTAAGATATGGACAAAATGTATTACACAAAATTTGTAGATATACTAAAGCACGCAATATATATCAAATACAATTATTTGTGGCATTAATTATTTCCGAGATATTCTTTCCTATTAGTTTGAATTTTCAAATATCTACTACTACTACTTTGTTCAAGTGAAAGATGCTATTCGTGTTTACTTTCTCTACTACGTATAGTAAGTAGGGGAAGTATTGTGTTCCACCCAAAAATTCGATACCGAGATTTCACCGGAAATATATGTTTTGAGACCCCCTGAATCCCCCCAAACAAGCATTTTTGGAAACATGTCCGTGTGTGTGCGTGTCTGTGTGTCTGTGAACAGCATAACTCAGAAACGAACAGATGGATAAACACCAAACTTGGTATATAGGTTCAGTATCTTCCAGGGATGCGACACGAAGGTTTTCAAGAAACTCCCCCACCCCAGATTACCCTTTACATGGAACATTTTTCGAAAATTTTAATTTTCTCAAAAATGGCTCTAACGATTTTGATTAAAATATCACATGTTTAAGATATTTTCATGACAAATGAAATGTATATCTTGAATTTTCTGGTAATGTCTCCAAAAGTATTCTTCATTGTGAACGACTTTTGCATAACTGGTAAACCATAAGAGATAGACAACATTTTACTGCACAAAAAATGTAGATCGTGTTAAAATACACAATTTATTCCATATACATTTTTTTGTCGAGTGAACCATTTTCGAGATATTGCTTGTTATTCCCTTAAATTTTCCAATACTTTTTCTCAAATGGGAATTCGTTATTCATTTTTATGTCCTGGACATACAAAGAGAGTGGGAACTCCACATAGCAACCAGCTCTTAAAATATTTGACTATCGCTTAAAGCCTACCATATTCCCCTTGCATCTACAAGAAAATTAGCAATAAGATTAACATCTCGATTAACATGAAGCATATGGAGAATAAACGTTTGTAAAAATACTTTGTACAAGAGTAGAGAAAGTTATGTGAGTGTAACACATCAGATTTTTTTTTCGTGGTCATGCAAAAAAAAGGGGGGGAGAAAGAAAGAAACCTGCCTCGCTTTAGCCTGCTGAATTCTTATAGCTACAACGAAATGGGTAAATGTGTAATGAAAGTTTATCTCTATTAACAAGAAGTAGATAGAAGAATAAACTTTTGTGGGAATAGCTTGTAGGAGAGTGAGTGGAAAACGTGATATGAATACAAAATATACATTTTTACTTTCTCTACTACGTATAGTAAGTAGGGGAAGTATTGTATTCCACCCAAAATTCGATACCGAGATTTCACCGGAAATACACGTTTTGAGGTGCCCTATCCAAATAAAACATTTTTGGAAACATGTCCATGTGTTAGCCTGTCTGTGAACTCTATAACTCAAAACAAAAAGTCAGATAAATACCAAACTTGGTATTTGAGTTTAGTATCTTACTAGGATGCGACGCGAAGATTTTCAAGAAAATCCTTCTACCCCAACTACCCTTTACATGGAACATTTTTCAAAATTTTGATTTCCTAAAAAAAAGTGGTTCTAACGGTTTTAATTGAAATAACATATAGGAATGAGATTTACATCACAAATAAAACGTTTATCTTGAATTTTCTGGGAATAGCATAAGAAGTCCTGTTAATTCGGAAAGAATTTTGTATAATCCTGTACCTATAACTTGTAAACGTTAAGCGATAGACGAAAACGTACCACACAAAAAATGTAGATCTGTTTAAAACACACAATTTACTAGTAAAAACATTTTTTGTGGCATATGCCATTTCTGAGATATCCGTTATTAAAGCTACGAATCCTTCAATACTTATTCTTTTAAAGTCGACATTCAGTGGTTTCTCGTGATTGCATGGAAACAGTATGGATTTTAAGGCAGCATATAGCGTCCAGTTCTTAAACATTTGACTATCGGTGTTCGTTTTTATATTTGTAACGAAATGTTAATATAGCTATTTTTACAAAGGTTTATTTGGATTTAGTGTAGTAGATAAAAAATAAGATTCAGTAAGAATAGTTTGTATACCCACTAATAAAGCTAGAGGGCAGAGAAGGTTATTCGGTTGTATCATATATTTTTGTTTTAATTGGAGCGAAATAATGGTCTCACATATTAGAGAACATGAAGGCATGTGTAGCATGTTAAAGAAGTGTTTTAAACCCAGAAACATTGTTTTCCTTTGAGAGTTATTTTACCGTTTTTGTGGAATGTATTATAAAATTACTGGTGTTTCCATGCGAAGAGAGAAATGACGTATAGTTTTTTGGGGGGAAATGTGGAGAGTTTCTCTAACATCTTGTTTGCTTTAGGGTACATTGCCGTTTTCCTTTTTGCCTAGACCAGCTCCGTAACGTGTTATGCTTAGTAAACACACTCTTACCAGTGTTTCAACGTACTACTATCCACATATTGTTGAATATTGTTTTTCAGTTTAGAAGACATGAAAATAAACAAAGTAGTGGATAGACCGGTGACAAATCTGGACAGCAGACTGGATGTCATAGCGGTATTTAAGGATTCTAATTAATGCAAAGTATTTACTTGCAAAATGTTTCTTTCATGAAGTATTTTATTTCGAATGCATATAAAGAAACTGTGGAGTACTATTTTTACCATAATTGACAATATTACATATTCTAGATCTTGGTACGTTTTATAAAATCTGTATATAAGCGCACCCTTGTCTGCTTCACTTTATTTTATTTGTAAGTTAATGAACACAAGGCATTTAACTTAATCTTCTAAATATATATATATATATATATATATATATATATATATATTGTCATGCAAACGTTTTAACCTCCTATAACAGAAGTACTATAACAAATGGTAATATCAGATAACACGTATTGGGAGAAGAAAATACGAAGATTTCGTTCCTTTTTAAATTACTATTATGTAAGACATATCTGAAAGTAAACAACGCCTTAGAACTTTGAGCAGAAAAAATTATAAATTCTGACCTCTACAACACAGAGTCAAACAAATACAAACAAAATCGATTAGTATCGAAACAAATAGCTTTACTGCTTTCTTTTGTTTTTATCATTTCCGTTTCTTATGACTACGCAGTGAACTTGGTCATGTGATGCCATTCTAATGTCCCTACACACGTAATTCCGATTATCAGTGGTCATTGTTTTGTGAGCCGTATTGTCCTCGCAGAGTTACCTCGTAAGCCACCTATTGTTCTCGAGAAATCACCAGATGATCCCACTACACACCGTGTTATATTGAATATGCGAGACAAAAGCATAGCATCAACAGATTATTATTATTATTATTATTATTATTATTATTATTATTATTATTATTATGTCATATCTTTTGTTCCCATCAAGCTCTTGCTTTGAAAAGTGTTATTATCTGTTATCAGAGTTTGTAGAAAGACCGTCAGGGTTTACATCCAGTTATTTTTGACCTTGACCTGGGTTTTCTCTGGGTCACCAGTATGGAGATATAAATATGACCCACATTTTGTTTCCGTCTTCACGAATAAGCAATTCTAACATATGCTGTACAAATGCGTGTAATTTTGTTTACTCGTTTCTGTAGACCTTGGTTAAAAAAGTAGTTCTACGCAGTTTGGTGAATTACGCACTTTGAGCAAAATTATTAAACTCTTATTATTTTTGCTTTTTAGTATTGGTATAATATTTTACGTGGTTTTGGTTAAACCAGAGTGTCACTGAATTGATTTCATATCAAAGTGAGCATGGGTTCTACTTTAAAAATTGGGTGACAAATCTAGTTCACCTTTCAGAATGAAAACGGCTATATGGAAGCATAAATCAACGGTGTTTTTCTCTGTGAATAGGTTTTTAAGTATTTTCGATGAATACAAGGATCCACGGAATACCTTGAATACCTACCTCATTATGCTATTTTTCTTTAATTGGAGTGTCCATATTTAGATAGATTACGTAAATCTATAGGAAAAAACAACAGTAAATAATCTTGCATGAATATTGTTATATTCATGGCTGCCTATTTGGATGAGTTTGCACAATTCTTCTGTATCCTTATCATCAATTTCTGTTCAAGCAATTTTATTTTAGACTGACATCAATAAAGCCTGATGCAGAAATAAAGAATTAAACCTTTTCCTATAGCAACCAAACTTTCAGTATGAAACAAATGAAATTTTGCGTGCAACTGAAGAAAATATCTATCTTTAGATTTGTTTGACAGGAACACTGTACAAAGTATATTTGACGTGGTTCCTCAGTTTTTAAAAAGTGAGTCAATTTTAGTTTTATTGATAGATATGGGTTACGTATGGAACACTCTGTATATTGGAAAAATATATAAAACATCATACATTATAGTAAAAATGATTTCTAAAGGCATGTACTTTGCCTGAAAATTTCCAGCAATAATTATGATTTATTATCTTAAGACTCCGCGTTTTCAACTCAGAAGTACTGGGTTCGATTCCCGGCCAGGGTGGTAAATAATTCTTTATCCAGAGACATTCCTTATCCTCGGTAGAGTCTGGTAGTATGAATCGAAAATGAATGTATATTCAATATGAAAGTTAATGAAAAAAACAAATGTTAAAAAAACCTACAGTTTAGAGGGTACGATGTAATTACCGGAGGGGGACACCTCGACACTGCCACTGCGACCAACTAGATTTATTGTAGATACACCCCCCAGAGGCAGGGATGAAGTGAAAGAGCCTCAGGGGGTCGCAGATCCGCAAGACGGCGGGATTACAGAGACGCACAGAATTTCTTGTACGAAACATCCGCCCCCGCCAGTGGACGCGAAGACTCCCGCGAGAGGACGACGAAGCGGCCCTTGCAGCAGACCAACGCACCCAGTCGGGGGAAATCTTTTCAAAGCGCAGCGACCATACCATCTATCACCAGACCACTACGGAACCCGGAAAGATGAAAGGTAGAAAGAGGAAATAACAGGAAATAGGGAAAGGAGAAGTCATGGTAGAATACATCATCCCAGCATTCGCCTAAGCGACCAGAGGAAAACCACGAAAACCCCCATGGTCAAAGTGGGCGGCCACCGGGAATCGAAGCGAGCCACAGATGTTGCACAAACGGTAAGCAGCGCGAAAAGAAATAATGATAAAGTATAAAATGTTAAGGGTATAGAGGTGATTTTAGATTTCAAAACTGCACTCCTGTGCTGGCTGGACTGCGACATTGTATATCCATTCTTCTTATAATCACTGCAGTTTACGTGAAAAAATTTGTATTTTTCAGAATATTCGATAATTGTTACAGGCTGATTAACTTATGTCAGTGCTCAATAGCAGTGTATAATTACTATATTAGACGTTTATGTTAACGTGCCATCGTTTCATATTGCGTTAAGTTCATCGTAACTTATAATTACTTTTTTACTCGGTAACTTGTAATTTTTTTTCAACAAAAGTTAATAACAGAATATAGCCGGAGGTTCTGTAAATACAATACTCCTGGGAGCTGTTTTATCAGTTCTGCAATTGTTTCACAAAGCAGCGCATTTATCTCGTGTTTGTACACAGTCCAGACGGTAGGTCAATATTTATAATACGGTACAGCTACCCTATTCAACTGTCAGAAAATGTCTTTTGTAAACAATACCTTCTTTCTTTTGTTCATGTCACATAGTTTGTATCTAATCCGCAAGAAAAACAGTTGGGAATAAAGCTCTGAAGTTAAAAGGTGAGACCAAATTAATAAATATTATGTCATACTATGTCAAATTTCATATAGTTTAGTTACACAAAAATGTGCGCTAAAGAAAATATTACTTTACGTATATCTCAGCTTCTACCAACATAAAACAAACCATCACAGACGTTTTTACTTTCTCCACTACGTATAGTAAGGAGGGGAAGTATTGCATTCTACCAAAAAATTCGATGCTGAGATTTCACCGGAAATGCATGTTTTGAGGCTACCTGAATAAAAAAAATTCTGATGCTTTACACTCACATGACTTTCTCTACTCTTGTACAAACTATTTTTAAAAACGCTTATTCTCCATATGCTCATGTTAATCGAGATATCGAGATGTTAATCTTATTGCTAATTTTCTTGTAGATGCAAGGGGAATTGGTAGGCTTTAAGCGATAGTCAAATATTTTAAGAGCTGGTTGCTATCTGGAGTATTCCATTCTCTTTGCATTACCAGGACAAAAAAAATGAATAACGGATTCCCATTCGAGAAAAAGTATAAGTATTGGAAAACTTAAGGGAATAACAAGCAATATCTCGAAAATGGTTCACTCAAAAAAAATGTTAACTTTTGGAGACATTCCCAGAAAATTCGAGATATACATTTCATTTGTTATAAAAATATCTTAACATATGATATTTTAATCAAAATGTTAGAGCAATTATTGAGAAAATTAAAATTTTCGAAAAATGTTCCATGTAAAGGGTAATCTGGGGTGGGGGATTTTCTTGAAAACGTTCGTGTCACATCTCTGGAAGTTACTGAACCTAAATACCAAGTTTGGTGTTTACCCGACTGTTCGTTTCTGGGTTATGCTGTTCACAGACAGACACACACACGGACATGTTTCCAAAAATGCTTTTTTTTGGATTCAGGGTGCATCAAAACATATATTTCCGGTGCAATCTCGGTATCGAATTTTTGGGTGGAGTACAATACTTCCCCTACTTACTCTACGTAGTAGAGAAAGTAAAAATCATTTTTCGAAAAAGGTCCGATTGTGTGTCTGTGATCACATAACTCAAAAACGAAAAGTTATGTAAATGCCAAACTTGATATTTAGGTCCAGTATTTTTCAAATATACGATACGAGGGTTGTATATCTTGTACATCTTGAATATTCTGGGAATGTCTCCAAAAGTATTCTTCATGGTGAACGACTTTTGCATAACTGGTAAACCATAAGTGATACACAAAATTTTACTACTCAAAAAATGTAGATCGCATTAAAATACACAATTTATGTCATATACATTTTTTGTTGTTGAGTGAACCATTTTCGAGATATTGCTTCTTATTCCCTTAAATTTTCCAATATTTATACTTTTTCTCAAATTCGTTATTGATTTTTTTTATGTCCCGGACATGCAAACAGAATGGAATGCGCCACATAGCAACCAGCGCTTAAAAGATTTGACTGTCGCTTAAAACCTACCATATTCCCCTTGCATCTACAAGAAAATTAGCAATAAGATTGACATCTCGATATCTCGATTCACATGAAGCGTATGGAGATTAGGCGTTTGTAAAAATAGTTTGTAAAAGTGTAGAGAAAGTCAAGTGAGTGCAACATATCAGATTTTTAATGCATATTTCTTTGACACTACGAAAGTGGCCCCATTGTCCGTCAGTTGTCTTGACATAGCTGTTCTTGAGGGCCTTAAAAAGCCCAATGAAAGTTATATTTACGTTTTATACATAAAAAGTTCGTTTATTAATAATTGTAGACCTATTAATGATAAGGAAACTAACCAACATGTTTGTATTACAGTTTTCATCTTTTCCTAACAAATAGAAGGAATCCATACTCACCTTGAATAACTTCCATAAACGTTCCTCGTCCTTGGATCATCCTGGCAACTTTCTTCTTTGTTTCAACTGAATCTTCAACACATTTCTTAGCAACACAAACACTTTTCTACCCTTCCCCCCACGTCTGTTTAAAACACATACATCAGCATCTGCAAATAGAATAGCTGTTATAAACTGAAAATTGATTTCATCAATCACTATTTGCTGAGATGCGATTTCGGCTGTTTGAATGGTGCGTACTGAAGTGCTGAAGTAGTGAAGTACTTCTTTAAGGGGAGACTAAACGGCGAAAATTGCCCAAAAAAATTACATTTTTAGTTCTTTATGCATTCTTAAAAACTGAAATTTCCTCTTTAATTTGATATATATTTTATCACTGTAGGTGCAACACTTTTATTTTAAATATAAAAAAAATTACAACTACTACCTACACTTTTTGCAGTAGAGAGAGAGAGCTTTAGCCCAAGTTTTTCTCTATAGGTTATACAACGACCTCCATAGATCTATTGTGGTTACCATCCCCCAGGAGGAAAATATGCAGTGAAGGAGCCACAGGAAGCTACAGGTCGCAAGCAGACATGTCACAGAGGCGCGCGGAATTCCCTAACGTTCCAGTCTCGAAGACCCGGCCCTCTATTAGAGCTGCCTATAGAGGTCGATGAACGGCCCGTCGGCCAAGCATTCCTCTAGTGTCCACGGAGTACTGTTTCCTTTGAGCAAGCATCCGCGTCATCTGTCCGGCACCGCCATACGCCATGAAACCTAGAGGCACACCTGAAAGGTGAGAAGGAAACGGAATGAAAGGGAAATGATGGAATGAAAATAGTTTACATTCGTCTACGGACCAGGGAAAACTACGAAAAATCAAGGTCCGGTGGTCGACGGAAACCCGGTACCTCCCGAATGCGAGCCTCACACATTACCGCGGAGCCATCTCGCTCGGGTTTTCTCTATAAATTGTCACTACTATTAAATAAGAAAGTTTCTGTGTACTGAACTATGTCAACCATGTGGTTTCTGTCTTTGCAGATATGGATATGAAGGTTTATTTTCGCTAGTTTTGCTTTGAGCAACCTTTTCTTTGAACGACATTTTCTGCTATAAATAACCCGTTTTCTCAGAAACTACTGAAGATAGCTAAATCTATTTTAGGATATAAAAAAAACAAGCAGTAACTACTTACTGTTCTGGATCTTACTGTTTGTGTTAATAACAGGTTTGGTTATTTTTTAAAAAAATAATTGCTAATAAATTTCAACTAAAGGATGGTGCACTGAGAAACAAAAATCCTGTCTTCCTTAATATAGTTAAAATAGATCACTGAACTTAGAGGACATGCATCTACATCCTGATATCTTTAATAACTTCCGAGATAATGAGTAATGAACTCATAAATTTAGCAAATTTAACATTGTTGGGATAGGACTTTTAACCTCCCCTTAAATGAAAACAAATAAATGAAATATACTATGGAATAAGGTATTGTACGTTCCAAGGATGATAGTATTTCAGGTACTCGCTCAGAAACATGTCAGCTTATGCCACTTTCTACCCGTGTAAATAAAGTAATCATTAAAATTGGATTTGTGAAGTCTCCTACATATTTTTTTCTTGTAGTCTGCATGCATTATAACAAGTTTTCCAAAGGGGAGCAGGAATGCGTTGCCCTCAGGAAGAAGGCATTAACCTAGGTCAGGGAAGTTTACGTCACATCAATTTGCCATGTGGTTGATGCATGCTTGTGCTCTCCATCTGTTGCGCATGCGTAACATAGTTGCCTTCATCTTGTTATTGTAAAGAAATGTTTTGTTGATGACGCGTGCAACGAGGAAGGAAGCACGATACTCATTTGGTGTTGCTGGTTCTTGACCTTACTCAACAGATGGAGCTGCTACCGTCTGGTGACCACATTGTGACCGCAAGCAATACCTGGGCTTGTCTGACGTCACATGTGTGTATGTATGCAGCGCAGGCCCCCACATGTCTCAAGTTTCTGTTCTGAATTTCTGTAAGGTTTCTGGTCTAGGGATGAAAACTGAAGCAACGTGTTCATTTTGTGAAGACAGCTATTTCTTCTTAGAGGTTTTCTTCTCCAAAGGGGGGCTAACCTGTGAAATGTTCACATTTTGTACTTTCTGAAGCAAATCATTTAATTTTTTACCACACATTACTACCGTTATATGTAACTAATTCCTAAAATTTTTTATATAACTGCATGAAATAGCTTTGGAGAAAAGATTATTTTTCGATTTTTCTTTCGTAATAAAACTTCAGATTCACATCCCGGAAATACCACTTTGAAACAGTTATTGATGACTTTTAAATCGTTAGGTACATCCCAGAAATACCACTTTAAAAAAGTGCATTATGATTTTTAAATGGAATAGGTATTATGAAGAAAAACATTATAATTATTTATTCACACTTTTTGTATACACAACCAATTTTAATTGCTTACAAATTACAATAATAACGTTTACTTATTAGAGGCTCCGGGGTAGCGCAATGGTTTCGTTTCCAACTTTCATGTTGAAGGTACGGGGTTCGATTACCGGTTCTGGAGAGGCCTTAAACCGGCATTATCCATGCTTTTACCTTGCTCATGTGAAATATCCCCAAGGCCTAACGTGGTTCAGAATCCACGGTAAAAGCTGTAGGTCCTCCGCCATCCTCAGCATACCCCATCATCAGAAGCAACGGATTCCAACTGGTGCCCCACCTCAGAAATGGGTCCAGTCGTCGCTTGGTGGATGCGTTAGAAACGACGACACAACTTCTGTTAAGGAACTCTGGTGCAGAAATCTAACTGGTTGTTTGAAATTTGCACTGCAAGGAGCATTCACATGACTTTCTCCACGTGGTATCATTTATCTTTTACGCCTTTCCTAAAAATTAAACTTTCGAAAGGTTGTTACTTTAAGTTAATCGAGTAAACGTTTGGAGAAATAGTTTCACTACTTATTTCGCTGTAGACACAAGAAGAATATAGGAGGCTGATGCGAAAGTCAAATCTTTAAAAAGCCCATCGCTATGTGATGCCTTTGAAAATTCTTTGCACAACAACACGATAAACAAGAGTGGGAACAGCACTTTCAGAAATGTTGACAAACTACTGGAAAAAACAAACGAATAGCAAAGAATATCTCCGAAATGTCACAAACATTTTTTGACATAAATGATGTGCTTTAATGTATAGTAAGTTTGTCTTTAACAGCTATTCAGAGTTTAATCCGAATGAAGAGGATTTTACAGGATATTCGGAGAAAATGCAAGGAGTGCATTTTATTAGTCGTGCAAATATCTTAAATGTATGCTTTTTGAGAAAATGAAAAATAACCAAACATTTTCCATTCAAAGGGTACTGAGCGGCATGGCTCAGGCGAAAACATCTATGGTCCGCTTTCCGGAAGTCCCGGATTCGATACCCGGCGACCGCTCACTCTGACCCATGGATTTTTCGTGATTTCCCCAGGTCGGCAGGCGAATGCTGGGATGGTTCATCTTTTACCACGACTCTCCTTCCTCTCATTTCCTGTACCCATCATCTTCCTTGTCATCTGTTTCAGGGTTGTAGGACCAGGCGACGGTTGGATGTGGCTGGGCGGTGGCTTGCGCTCTGTAGAGGTTTCTTCCCTACCATCTCTCTTCCGAGTGGGCTCCACTCGATGGGGACTGCTGAGGGTTCGGTGGCTTGTGGGTAGAACCGGGCGGCGTGGGATGTGTTATCTGGAAACGTTAGGGACCTCGTCCATGCTTGAGCCCGTCGGGATCCGAATCTGGTCGCCCTTTGGGTCTCTCCTTTCATCTCTCCCTCGCAGTGGTCATGTTGGAAGTAAAAAGGGCCGTCACGGCCTCTTTGCGGTGCTCTGCCCCGGTTCCCTGGGCCACTCCGTGATATGTACCTTTACTTTTACCATGCAAAGGGTAATTTGGAATGGGGGGATTTTGAGTGGAGGATTTTCTTAAAAATCTTCGTGTCGCACAAACGCGCGCGCGCGAATTATATTCCAAGTAAAGTGCAGTTTGGTGTGGGGGAATTTATTTGAAAACCTTCGTATCACATGCACACACACACACACACACACACACACACACACACACACACACAAAGATCTGTCTCTAAAAATGCCCCTTTTGGTTAAGGTGACCTTTCCAGTGAAATCTATGTATCAATTGTTTGGGTGGGATGTAATACGTGCCCTACCTGCCATAGTTAACTGGTAGATAAAGTAAAAATGCTGAGGCCCCTCCAGTATTCATGCGAGCCCCTTGGATTCACAATCACAAAACATTTGAAGAAGTGCTATAATGACAGTGTTGCCCTATTAATCCCCAAAACACGAAGATGATCGCCTGACATCGAAGCCATTGTCTGCACTGCGGTGCCTGCGTGACTGGAATCCCATGGTTGCTGATGTCATTTTCTACTTGCGGTTTCTGCGGCTTTCCTCCCCCGCCCAACTGGGCCTAACAATGGCCTTCCCCCTTTCCATTTTTTTAATTGTTGTTTTGGTCTGCAATGATCGTGCGTGATAGGGAGTAATTTCGAATACGCACGCTGATAACTGCTATGTATAGCTTCGGTAACTTAAACATTTGATTTTCAAGTGACTTTTACATAATTATATCAATTTGAGTAATTACTGTCGTCCTGCGGTGCACGGAAATGGAGTGGGGTAATCACGTAGGAGACCACAAGGATTTAAGCAGCTCAGATTATTACCTTTCCTTTTTTGTTTGTCTTCTCTTCTTCCTTCCACCGTTTCCGGGAATAAGGCCAAACTTCTTTCTGTACTCCTTCCCTTCTCTCCATTATGCTTTCTTCCTCTCTCAACTTTGGATTTTAGAGGTGTTTATTTAAAAAAACTGATGTGTTACATTCACATGAATTTCTATGTTTACTAGAGGGTATACAAATTGTTCTTGCTAAACCTGAGGCAGTATTTTTAACACAAATGATTTCAGTCAAATTATATAATTTGTAAATTCAATAACAGCCCGCCTTGAAGCAATGTGTGTATGTAATAATTTGAAAAATGTATGTAAAAGTCATTGCATATGCTTATATTATTGTAAACATGTTCAATAATGTTATATGAATGCATTACGTAATTTAATAATGTAGGAGCTGTGAGAATAATAAGTTAAACGTTGCTAACAATGAGGTAACCTTGAGGCAATAATGAGTTTGAGAGTTTAAATGTTATTTGTGATTCTTGGAAGCAATAATGTAATTTTAGTGACAGTTTATAAAAATAGCCAATCAACAACCAGAAAAAGCTTTAGTTAAATGCAGGTATTCTATTGGAGTGGGACTAGCCAATCAGAGACTTGAAATACAGAAATTTACAAGTTTAGATGATTGAAATCTAGTCAGTTGCCTTCAGACAGTGATAGTAACCGGATGCATGATGCGTCCTCGAGACATTAAATACGTATTCGTGTGAGACGAAAATAGTATATGTATTAAAAAGTGCAAGTATTAAATAAAAGAATCTCACAGCTCTCGATATCAGTGAAGTGGTATTTAATTTGTGTCAAGGATTAATAAAAAGGAGTGAATTAAAACTTAAAAATCTGTGAAAGCCTACATTCTTGTCGCATCACGCCCCCAAGACTTCCATGGGGACTAACAATAATACTGACGCAGCCGAGGCAAACATAATTATTTAATACTTAAAGAAACAGTTTAATTACAAAGTTAATATTTTTTTAAACTTGGGGTGAAGGCTACCGGAAACTGTTTACTATACATGCTGTTGTAACTACTACAAGTTCGGCTCCCCAACAGTTGAAATATGATACAACTCCTTCAATACAAACTACTTCAAATCGGCTTTTCATACGTAGCAACAAACAACGTAAAGAACAATTCTACTTCAAATTGGCGTCCATACGTGGAGCTAAATAAATAAACAACTCCAACAAAACACCTACTTCAATGCTTATTTTTCTATCTTCTTAATTTTAATCGAGGCAAATATTTGCAGAAATAGCTATATTAAACCTTTCGGTATAGATACAAAGGGAACAGTGTTAGTCAAATGTTTAAGAACTGGCTAGTCCTCATAACTAGCAAATACCGGGGAGGCATGCCCGTACCCAGAAAAAAAATTCGGGGGGTTTCCACAAGTAGATCTAAACTTAACAGTACCCCACGCAGTTACCATGTACCTACTCCGTAGTATATAAACGTTACACGGATAAAAAATTGCTTGGAGACATTATATAGACAAGAAAAACTCTCCAGAATGAAGATATTCCAGCTTAGAGCACAAAACATGGAGACTGCTTCAAAAACCGGAATGTATGGTCAGCTTACCTATGTAAGGCGACGATATTAAGTTTCCCTTTTTCTTGTAAATGTGCTACTACCAATAGACTTACTGTTATCTAACGACATTTTCCCATATTGGTTTGCTATGAATTTAAATAAATAAAACTGTCAGAAGTTTCGAGGGGGGTTGAACCCTAGAAACCCCCCTCTAAATACGGCCCTGCGGGGAGGTAACCTAAACGTTGACTGAAACCATTCCTTCCCAAATTTCCTTCCCCAATTATCATTTCATCTGAAAAATCCAATGCCATAGCCGGGATTTGAACCACGGATATCCCGATCTCCATACGGTTGCTCTAACCACTGAGCTACGATGGCAACTTGCCGGTACGACATTAAATTTTCCAACTGATACGCATTTTTCCCTTTAAACCACAAAGAGATCTCAAATTGTATTGAGATGACTTACCCCAATGGCGACTTACAATGTTGTAAGTACTTTAAGTCCCAGTCTTCATAGTTTAAACCTCTATTAGGTCAATTAATGGAATTAATTGCTCTTCCACAGAAGCCGTGTGTTGGACAGGGTTGGGAAGGTAGATTCAGACTCCTGAAAACTTCAACGCCATATCCGGGATTTGAACCGGGATTTAATGTCGTAACTCGTCTGATTCTACCTTTCCAATCCTGTCCAACACACGGCTTGTGTGGAAGAACAATTAATTCCATTATTTCATTTATCTCAGTGTCCACCGCCTGTGGTGCGGTAAGTAGTATGAAACAATCGTGATCAGTTCAGCGTTTTTAAATGAGAATCCCATTCTTTTAACATATTTTAGTTTTACGCATAAAAACAAGCAATTCTTGTGTAATCCATTTTTTAAATAAATTTAATAATCTATTATTTTCTAAAATATTTAAGAAGTATAAAAATAAACCTAATAACTACATTTAAATTGCTTTGTGTTTTGTTAAATAAGTATTTTCAATGTATTAACTTAATATTTCTTTTTGCGAATAGCATGTGATATCCTCTTCATTTTGAATGACTTTTGTATACCTAATTGATAAACTGTAAGAGATATTCAAAATCTTATACACAAAAAAAAAAAAATGTAGAACTCGTTAAAGCACTCAGTTTGTGCTAAGGAATTAATGAATTCATATTGTGTTTATGAATTTCCGAGATATTTTTTGTTATTGGTTTGAATTTTCAAATCCTCATACTTTTTTTTTGTTTTTTGTCAAGTAACAAGTCATTATTCGTTTTTTACTTTCTCTACTACGTATATTAAGTTGGGGAAGTATTACATTCCACCCAAAAATTCGATACCGAGATTTCACCGGAAAGACATATTTTGAGACTCCCTGAATCCAAAAAAAAAAGCATTTTTGGAAACATGTCTGTGTGTGAGTCTGTGTGTGTGTGTGTGTGTGTGTGTGTGTGTGTGTGTGTGTGTCTGTCTGTCTGTCTATCTGTGAACAGCATAACTCAGAAACGAACAGTCAGATAAACACCAAACTTGGTATTTAGGTTCAGTATCTTTCAGAAATGCGACACGAAGGTTTTCAGGAAAATCCCCCCACCCCAGACTACCCGTTGCATGGAATATTTTTCGAAAATTTTAATTTTCCCAAAAATGGCTCCAACGATTTTGATTAAAATATCGTATGTTTAAGATATTTTCACAACAAATGAAATGTATATCTCGAATTTTCTGGGAATGTCTCCAAAAGTATTCTTCATTGTGAACGACTTTTGCATAACTAAATCATTAAAAATAGACAAAATTTTACTACACACAAAATGTAGATCGCGTAAAATACACAATTTATGTCATATACATTTTTTGTTGTTGAGTGAACCATTTTCAGGATATTGCTTGTTATTCCCTTAAATTTTCCAATTCGTTATTCATTTTTTTTTGTCCTGGTAATGCAAAGAGAATGGAATACTCCACATAGCAACCAGCTCTTAAAATATTTGACTATCGCTTAAAGCCTAACAATTCCCCTTGCATCTACAAGAAAATTAGCAATAAGATTAACATCTCGATATCTCGATTAACATGAAGCATATGGAGAATAAGCGTTTGTAAAAATAGTTTGTACAAGAGTAGAGAAAGTCGTGTGAGTGTAACACATCAGATTTTTTTTCTCGTCGTCATGCAAACAAAGAACATGGCATTTCAAAGCTATCACATAGCGATACGCTTTTTAAAGAAATTTGACTATCACCGTAGCCTACCGTATACTTCTTATATCTACAATGCAATATGCAAAATTATAATGAAAGTTTATCTCTATTAACACGAAGTGCACAGAAACATCTATTTTGTAAGAATAGGTTGTAGAACAGTGACTTATAGAAAATCATGCCAATGCGAGGCATAAGATTGTTATCTGTGGGATCTTAACAAAACGATGCCGCATTAAAAGTATTCTTGTTCCAGATTGTTGCTATTTTGTGCACAGAAGTAAAAATTGACAATATTAAGAATATTGCAGATTTTGAAATTATAGACTTGAGTATTCTTTTTGGAGAGGCAATTCCATTTAGCTGAGATTGTCATCAAATTTCTGTGCTACATTCATTCCCTTACTATCGGAGGTGGCATAAAGTGTGTAGCGCTACTTCGTTGTGTTACTCTTACCTCGCAGTTGTTCTCGTCTCTGCGTCGTTGTAGGTGAAGTCTTCAGGACGCGTAATCGTGATATTAGTCAGGAAGCACTTCTCGTCCATCTCAGGGTCAAATGTCGGCGAATCGGCCTGAAATTCCCCACAGTTGTTCTCAGGGTAGGATTGCGGGAGTGGTGACACCAGGATATTGTCTTGAAAGAAACACTGTTTTCACTTTTCTCACCCTTATGCTAGAAATCCTGCAAGATTCATTGATATTCCCTAACACGTGCGGTTCTTTTAGCACTGTCTTCCCACTATTTTCTCTTAGAACACTAAAGTTTGCTTCGGCTAGTTATTTAATATCTTGCTGCCCTATCACCGTTCTTTAGATTCGCGCGAACTTGAAATAGTGACTTGACTAACATTAACTCGTTTATGAGCTTGGATATAATTATATCGAAGAATACAGTTAGCACATTATATGTATTTTTCTACCTACATCACTTTATATTTGCATAATTGCGCGGTACTTATCAAATTTCGGAACTTAGCGTCCTTTTCTGACCAGGAGTGCTACGTGTTACCTTAACGAAGAATCATGACAAACTGTCCTAAACCAACGCTCGCATTCACATATAACGACTGCTCGCCTGCAAATTTTATACATGTCACTGCGTCTTCCTATATTTCCATTGGTTCTCACATTTATTCCCTACGTTTATTGGTTCCCTGGTTGAAAATTCAAAGCCTAACTGTAAGAAATGTCCGTATGTTTACCCTTAAAACTTGCCTCAAATCCACGACGTACAAAAGAAGGTTTCGATTTGTATGGCCCCACGCTCGGAAAACATAATGGACAGTCTAAAACTAAGCTACTTTTATTTTTGCCTAAATCTTGCAGCTTTTCGTATGCAATTACGCCTTTATTTATTTAACAATATTAGTGAAGCTTAAAACATATATACAGCTTCTGAAGGGCTTTCGATTGATACAATTTTTAATCCTATTGTTTTAAAATTATGGAAATTTGTCAAATTGAATGTTAATTAATTATTAATAATTCCTAAACTGTAATTATTATAGAGTTCCTTTTTATGTATTCTTAATCAGGCGGAAATATCGCTACAAGTGTTCGCCCTGTTCACTCTTGAGTAAGATAGATGTGTGTCCACCAGCAAGATCATACTGTAGAAATACGTTTTGTTGTGGTTTCAGACAGGTCGGCGCCCGTGGTAAACCGTACCGAAGACAGGAGCGCCCCACTACCAGATCTGGTGCAATGCACCATGACGTCAGTAGAGAGGCTGGGTGCTGCAACAACCATTGCCGAGAGGCTCCAGGACCCCTACTATCCACTTCCGAGGCCGAGGCCATGTGCGGACGTTGTGCCTCCCACGCCAGCACCGCGTCGCACCTACCGCACTCGACGGCGCCACATCAGGAACACATCGAGGTCGGAAAACTGGGCTCAAGTTGGCGAGGACCTCAAGATGATCGCCGATGCCTTCACCGACACCACCAGAGTGAGTTCTTGTCAATAGTTATCATTTTAGAACTATTGGATACATCAGTCGCTCTTAAACCCTGCTTCTTATAACCTCGTCCGGTGACGTGTATTCTTCCGCGCTCCCTTTCCTTCCCCTTTTGTCTGGTTGGTTAATGTAAATCTTTGAATGGCGATGCACAAGCCATTGTAGGTACAAGATGGATACAGGAGGCTGAAGGCGTAGTTAGATCTCTAGCAGCAAATATCTCGGAAATGGTTAATGACACAAAAATTGACATAAAGTGTTGTTTTAACGGGATCTACATTTTCTTGTATTACTTTTTTTTTTAAAAAAAAACTCTAACAGTTTAAAAGCTACACAAAACTACACAAGGTTCATTTCGAAAACCATTCAGGGTATTCAAAATACACCTTTTATTATTCATGCAAATATCTTAAACTTATGTTATTTTAATTAACATCGTTTGAGCCATTTTTAAGAAATAAATAATAACGCAAACTTCTTTCATTGTAAAGGGTAGTTTGGGGTGGGTGGATTCTCTTGAAAATCTTCGAGTCGCATCCTTGGAAAATGCTGAACTTAAATACCCATTTCTTCGACTTGAGTTATACTTTTCACAAAACACAAGCGCACACACACAAAACACACACACACACACACACACACACACACACACACACACACACACATACCACACAGGCACACAATACCTTTTTCTAAAAGTGATTTTTTTCTTTGGCTTCAGCGGACCTCAAAACGTGTATTTCCGATGAAATCACGATATCGAGTTCTTGGATGGAATACATACCTACCATAGGTAAGTGAAGGAGAAAGTAAAAGTTGCTTGACATAATTCTACTTGTACAGAGAGAGCCAAAAACCTACAAACCGGCTGCGCGGTGTTTTTCCAGTCCACGTCCTCGGCGCTCGTTGCCGTCTGCCGCTTTCATAGAAAGGCGCGGATGAAAACATACATTTTTAAAACTACTTTTAAAGGCTTTACTTACCAACTTTATGAAAGGAGATGCTGAAACTGGCCACCGTCGTTGTCCATACATTTGTGGCACCTTTTTAGGAAACTATTCCTCACTCACCGTAGTTCACTTTGAGAAATGTTGGCAATTTCCTGGCGGATATTTTGTTTTAATTCTTCCAGGGTGTGTGGGTTTGTCTTGTACACTTTGTTTTAAGTTACCCCAGAGATAGAAATCGCAGGATGTTAGGTCGGGGAACCGAGAGGGCCACAAATCTCTACTAATAATTCTGTCCTTAAACGTACTTTAAATTTTTCTCATCGAAATATTGGCCGTATAAGCTGTTGATGAGTCTTATTGAAAAAAGGCAAAATCACGGGGCGTCAACTGTTGACTCGAAAAAAATTGGCGAGTGTTGGATAGTTTCCTAAAGAGGTGCCAAAATGTAGACAAGACGGTGGCCAGTTTCAGCATCTCCTTTCATAAAGTTGGTAAGTAAAGCCTTTAAAAGTGGTTTTAAAAATGTTGCATGGTTTCATCCGCGCCTTTCTATGATAGAGGCAGACGGCAAAAAGTGCCGAGGACGCGGACAGGAAAAACACCGTGCAGCCGGTTCGTAGTTTTTTGGCTCTCCTTGTATTTTTAAAGAGTCATATTTTTCATGTATCTAATAACTAATTGCTCTTCTATTTGCATAAAGTTAAATGAAAACAGACATTTGCAGAAAATTTAATATATGCGTTGTGTTTGTCACGCCAGTATCTCAACGTTTTATCACTTTTTTTTAGCTATTTTTGAGGATATAAAAGTAATGAAAAATTTTCTGAGTTGAAGTTGTTTGGGCCAAAGGAAATTTCCTAAAAGTCTTTGTATTACATCCTTAAAGGGTGCCCGACTTATCTAACATTTAATTTTTAGTGGTGTGTTCACACCCTGACGCGCATTTAAATTTTCTCTAATTTATTTGTGCTCAAAGGAACTCTAGTTATGTATTTCCCTTAGAATCTCCACAGAATTTTTGTATCAAATGCAATGTAGGTAAGCTTGATGAAATATGTAGATGCTTCCTTAAAAAGCAACGCCAGGCATTCAATACTGGCCAATCCAAATCACGGCCGGTGTTAGTATCACGTTACACTATCTTCAGTAATATCGAATGCTAATAATTTTTTCAGCTATTTAAATGAGATTTACGAATGCTTGAAAGCCCAATTAAACTACATAAGACAAATTATAAGCATGAGCGGAATTTGGTAACATAGTTACTATGCGAAAACAATCTCTTAATTTCATTCGGTGCAAAATCCTGAAAATTTATTCCGTAACATCTTTGTCTTCCTTTTTGTGCTATGCGGCGTTAGATCTTGTACCGCTTCTTTCGTATTTTGAATTTGCAGATCACCAAATCTCGCCATTTTTATAGTTTGTATCAACCGCCAATAGAAGCCTATGAGAATAGGCTTCCTAGATCCCTAGTCGAATCGAGCAGCGATTGTAGGTGAAAAAAATGAATGTAGGAGAAAAAACTAACTGTTATTAGTTACTGAGCACCAGGCTTTAAAATAATCGATTAATTTCTGTTCTGATTGGTGAATAAGGCATCGACGAGACTGTAGATTGGTTGAAAGGCGCTCGCGTTTGATTAATTATTACTGAAATCTTGTGGAAATGAGATTTTCGCATCTGATTCGCAATTCTTTGGTAATTGTCACAGTGATTCGCAATTGTTAGGTGCAGATTCCTAATTCTTTCTGATTTGTAAGCTAAAGAAAGGAGTAAATGCTTCTTAAAGATCATAGAAGGCCGTGCTATGTTACGATATTGGCATGCAATAAATTCAAACACTCCTTTGTTATTTTCATATTATTGATATCGCTCCTGAAAGGTTTCATTTAGTAAATATTCTTAACAAATACAACTCGTGAGTTCGAGTTGTATTTGTTCGATATTCGTCAGCAATGTTGAATACACACCTGGTATTACTTATGAAAGAAAAACTCGCCTTCTGGAGGTTGTGAGTTCGATTCCAGGAGCCAGTACTCTGATCAGAGTTTTCCATGGTTGTCCCTGGTTGGCAAGGCGAGTGTTGGGGTGGTTTCTCTTATACCACGAATTTCCTTTCCCTCACCCCCCTTTTCATGTTTCAGATGGGCTTAGGATCTGGGCAGTGCCGGTCGGTGTCGGACAGATGGCGCAGATGCTTGCTACTTGGAAAGTTCTTCTCGGCCCTGCCAAATGGCAGTCTTCTCTGAGTCGCCTCAGGTAGATCGAGTTCTCCCCTGTTCCGCCAAAGGGAAGCCTTCTCTGAGCAACCCAACCGGTGTGAACGGGTCATAAGCTAGGAATCGTTAGGAACTTCTGCGCATCCCTGTCTGCCTGCGGCCTACAGCCTCCTATGGTTTCTTCACCTCATCCGTTCCTCCCGGGGGTGATAAGCATCCAAGCATCCACATTGATCGAGATGCGAGGTCATAGTGATACATGATAGAAAACATTTCTGATATATTACATTCACATAGCTTTCTCTACCCTCTATCACTTATTAGTGGATATACAAACTATTCTTACTACCTAAAATATTTTTCTGTCTACTACATTTTAACCCAAATAAACCTTTGCAGAAACAGCTACATTGCACATTTCGTTATGGATACAAAGACAACAGCGATAGTCAAATGTTTAAGAACCGGACGCTATATGCTGACCTTAAAATTCCATACTGTTTCCATGCAATCACGAGAAACAACTGAATGTTGACAGGTCTTTAAAAGAATGACCAAGTAATGAAGAACTCGAACCAACGGACATCTCAGAAATGACTTATGCCACAAAAAAGTTATTTGACATAAATTGTGCGTTTTAAAGAGATCTACAATTTTTGTGCAGTGCGTTTCCGTCTATCGCTTGACGTTTAGTAGTTATACAAGATTATGCAAAAAAATTTCCGAATGAAGAGGGCTTCAAAGACTATTCCCAGAAAATTCAAGATATTCATTTTATTTGTCATGCAGATATATTTAATATATATTTTAATCAAAATTCTTTGAGCCATTTTTTAGAAAGTAAAAAATTTCGAAAAAAATCTCCATGTAAAGGGTAGTTTGGGGTGGGGGAGAAAATCTTCGTGTTGCATCTTCGATGGTTCTGAACCTAATACCAAGTTTGGTGTTTAACCGACGTTTCGGTTTTGAGTTATGCACACGGACCTTTTTCTAATTTTTTTTATTCAGGGGACCTCAAAATATGCATTTCCGGTAAAATCTCGGTATCGTTTTTTTTTGTGGATGGAATACAATACGTTTTCCACCTACTATGTAGATGGTAGAGAAAGTAACAAAAGTTATAAAAGTCTCTAAGTCAGCGACATACTACCAGCGATGTAATTACGAAGGGTAGCAATTGATGCCATACGGTGGACCTGTCATCAGCCGAAGGAAGCCACACCCACTTGAGGTGGTTGCTAGAACAGTTGTACCAACCCAAGCGGAACGAATATCTTCCCGATAATACAATAGCATGCAGCTATGTTCCCTCCCCCTTTCGTGTCACATTGTCTTCCCCACATTTGTGTTTTTATCGAACTAGATTCACTATATGTCACCCGTCCATCAAGTTCACTCCAATCCAATAAATTAATCGTCCCTCCCTAACTTCTATCCAAGTGTTCAAGAGGAGAGAGAAATGGATATAATATTGGACATAGTAGGCTTTTATTCTAAATCAAACAGATTCAGTAACTCATTTTTTTTTCCTTCGCTGAGAATCGCAAATTCTTCATGAACCCATTAATTAACAGTATCATCACATCTTTACCAATCCCTTGCGTTGGACTGTACAGTCTCGAACAAAAAATATTGCGGATGTAGGATCGATGCAGTTTTATGTTCAACAGCGTTTTCATCATCTTGCTTCCAAGGCAACTTCTTCAACGTCATGCCACTGATTTATCGAAAATTAATATGCATAAATTCTTACAAAAGAATAGCATATTCAATTTTATTCAGTTTCGGTTACTCCAGTTCTGTTTTTTTTTGAGTGAAACACAGTATGTTTCAAATATATTTCAATCAGTCTTATAAACCTATATTTTTCTATACATTATTCCTACAGAACTTATTTTTTATCTGCTTTCTGTTAATCGTAATAAATATTGGCAGAAATAGATTCAATACACATTTTGTAGCAGTTATACAAGTGCATACTAGAGGATGATACGGCGCTCAACTGTATTATATTTACCTTCCTGATATTACACATACTCTTTGCTCAGGAGAAACAAAAGAAAAGCATTAGAAAACCTATAGTTTTAAAGAGTAGAAGATTCCAAGGAACAACAACGAATATCTCAGAAACGCCTACAGCTACGCAGAAGCTTATTTGACACAAATTCTGTATTTAAACGAGATATTCAAAATCGTTAAGGATTTTCAGAGAATAGAAAATAACATACCTTGTGCATGTGTAGGGTAGTTTGGAATTGGGGGCTTTTAAATTTTCGCTTAGTAACTTTACATGGTGTCTGATTCAAGTATGAACTTTTGTATTTAACCAACTTTTCGTTTTTGAATTATGCTGTTGAGTTAGAACACAGCAGGCTTATAAGGATCATGGTAGATGAACATTTTATCATAACCATAAATTAGTATAGGGAAAATCTACATAAATATAAGTCAAATATTAAAGTTATTAATAATCCCCATTAAAACCAATCCATCATTTTTTTTATTCAGGCAAACTGAAAATCTCTGTTTTCCCTGAAATCTCGATATCGAATTTTTTACTGAAATGCGACATTTCCTCTGCGTGTTAAATCTCTACTTATGTATCCTTACCCTCACCTACTAAGTTAGTTTACGTCATTTGAATTAATGCTATGAATTTAAATGTTCTTTTAATGTCAAACAATGTAAAGAGGAGACAAATCGAACGGTGAAACAATTTCGCTTTTTTCGTTTGCGTTGTAATTTTTCCTATTAATAAGGCTAAATTAATGAATTGAGTGTCGTTTCTTAGTTTGTCCCGCCGTGTTGGGTATGGCATGTCCGTTCCCCCAAACTCCTAGCAAGAGTTGTAAGTTGATTGTTTGTAGGTGGCAGCTCGATCGGGTTCGTATTGAGATTTTATATCCACCGACATCGGTGACAATAGCCGTGTTTTTGGCAATTTATAAAAATAACGATCTATATGTCTTTTTGCACTTTTAGATATGTATCAAAATCGCAGTATAACATTTGTGCATTTTGATACATGTATATAATCTCTTTTGTCTTGTGGTTTCGCTGGTCGCCTCTTAGACGGCCATCTTTATCAAATATTAGTATCTAAAACGCCACGGTTGTCACGTTATTGAACGATAAATGTATCCTATTAATTCATTTTGTCGCATAGCTCCCGAATCCTTTATTTCAGAACATTGTACCAAATCTCATTTTGTAAAAAGAGTCCGCATTTCCTTACAGCATATACTAATTATTTTTATAATATTCACGAAAGCCTATATACAGCTTTTACTTATTTCAAGCATCTCTGGATTTTTATAAAACTAAAATATTATACTGAGAATAGTCCGTAGTGTCATTAAGAGAAATCAGTAATGTTGGTAAAGTGGTAATGTTCGGGTGTTCGTAGTTATAACACAAAAGTTGAATAAACGCAGCGATTTCCGTAATTGCTGCACGATGATCACCAAGCGCTCTGTGAATCTGTGAGGAAATACTTGCTCAGAAACGCGTACTGCTTAGTAAGCGTTCTCCTTGTTTAACCATGCACAACAGCTTGTTTGACCTTCAGTTCAAAACAAACGTGCGAGAGCGACCATGAGTGCGTAAAGCAATTTACTTCTTTAATTATTTTAGACGAAACCTTATCAGTAAATATTACGGTAAAATATGTGTTTGATTGTGTTTAAATTACGGAATCTTGCCATACATAATAACATTATTTTTCTTAATCCCTTACCGCCTTCACTTGAAAAAAAATAGAAATTTCTTCACTTAAATAAAAATATGAACATGTTTACCAATCAGTATGAAATCAAACTTTGGGGAATCACAATAAAACTCGATTTAAATAATTAGATTTAATGCTTGCAGAGTTATAACAGCTTGAAGTTAGAACTTTTAGCAAGATACGATAAAATTGAACAATTTTAATTCCAAAACTATGATGTTCTAAATTTTAAGAGTTTGCATAAAGCATTGTTTCGGGCTTGTCTACAAATACAAAAAGTTTCGTTTAAAAAATGCAAGGTCGCTTTTCCTTCTATTTCAGACGATTTCAAATGGAGTGTCCGATATACCAATTCCAAAATAAACGAAACTTGCTATTTAAAAGCTGTTCTCGTGATGCGGAATTGTCAGCTAATCCAGTACAGAATTGTCTGCTGCGATAACTGCACTCCCCGAAGGAAATGAGTAATTATTTAAAAAGCCATAAGGCTCATCCAGAGAGGAAATGGCTGGAAAAAGGAATTAATACCTTATGCAGCTGAAATTAATGAACGTAATTCGTTCTTGCTGGGGTTAACAAGAGACATTTGCTCACAAAAAAGCAGGTTTAGTTACAGATGCATGAAATTCGAGTTTATTCGAGTGTGCAAGGCAAGTGAGGGTAAGTAAGTGGAGTGTCAGGCTATGTCATATCACGTGACAGTTCGACCCTCCCATCCCGGCAATCTTTGTCACAGAACGGGGAGAAGGTTACACGCAAACCTCTGCTGCCATCTGCGACGAAAACTGCAACATCTCAGGCCATCACTTTCATTAAATGATTTCACCCAGCTTCTCTCATCCCCTAGAGAGAGGGTGGCTAAATTAATGAATTGAGTGTCGTTTCCTAGTTTGTCTCGCCGTGTTGGGTATGGCATGTCCGTTCCCCCAAACTCCTAGCAAGAGTTGTAAGTTGATTGTAGGTGGCAGCTCGATCGGGTTCGTATTGAGATTTTATATCCACCGACATCGGTGACAATAGCCATGTTTTTGGCAATTTATAAGATTAATGATCTTTATATCTTTTTGCACTTTTAGATATGTATCAAAATCGCAGTAAACAAATTGTGGTGGTGCTTTGTTTTTAATGAGGTTTTAACATACTTTAATCGAGTAGCTCTTGTACTTTTGATACATGTACATAATCTCTTTTGTCTTGTGGTGTCGCTGGTCGCCTCTTAGATGAGCTCAGGTGTGCCATGCTCTCTTGCTATTGGCTGCTGTTTAAGTTTCCATTTGTCGTGCGAATGACAACATATCGCGTTAAGTTAATGGTTTTAGTTTTACATCGTTATGTCAGTGCTTAATTTTGATTGTGAATGGCCCCTTGCTAGGACAGTTTTGCCTGTCTTATGAATGAAGTAGCTTGTTATATGTAACATGAAGGCCCGTAAGTCTTTAATCTGTTTTGAGCTACGTATGTACCACAGCTGATTCATTCCACACATTCATGAACGACCCGCAGATTTCCCTAAGAACCAGTTGCTTCAAAGACACACTTGCACTCCAACTACAAGGTTACCACAGGAACTTGTAAGAGCGATTGTCAAGTGTCTACACATGTGTTTTATGTCCCCTGTGGGATTGGAACGCGCCGCGTTTGTTTTCTCCCCTTCGTTTTGTTCTTAAGAACACGAGAATAACCCTCCTTCTATATTAAGTCATCTGTGGTTTCCCCTTCGTAGCACCATATCTGATTCCGAATACATTTTCTGCTCAAAGAATCATTAATCAGAGCTTTTCGACTCATATACTTACCCTTCTAGATAGATAAGGCAGCATCTTTCTCTCTAAGGAATTAAAACCCAATCATGCGTCTGGCGACAGTCTCTTTTTTTTTTATTTCGGCTTACTGCCGACAGAGGGTCGAAGCAGTATCATGCGCAAGGAGTTGGATTTCTTCGCTTTTTTGTTCGTTTTTTTTTCTTTCCTTTACTTTTATCCCACTGATCTTTCCATATCCCCCATTCCTGCTTCGTTTTTTACCCTGCCATTAAAATCTTGCGAGTCTATTGTTAGTGTTGCGTCAATGATATACGCGTCTCAGAAGTCTTCAGAAGCAAAAATCGTTGTGTAAAGAAAGGCAGGCAAAGGATTCATCTAACAACCTTCCTCATTTCTTATATTACTCCTATCGCGTCATTTTGCCCCCTTCAAATGTCTTTTCTTGCTCGCTTTTTTTCCTCTCTTTTTACGCCTTGCAACCCTCTTTTCCATATCCTTGTTTCCTTCCGATGCGTAAGAGGATTTTAGAGGTAATGAAACGGGACGCTTTCGCAGTATTATTTGTATCCTTTCCCCTTCCCACCCGGCGATGTCTTCACGGGAACTCCTTCCCTCTGGTTACATTATTTTTGTTAATTTATTTCTGAGACAGCCATTAATTTTCTCCGTGCCAGGCGCAACAGGCAAGTCTCTGGAGAAGAAGAAACAAAAGAGCTTTTATATCTCGTCTTCATTTGTTAAAATATTCTTTAACACTTTGTTAATGTCCACTGCTGCACGTCATGGCACATAAGAATGAGCCCTTATCAGCCGGCGTTTGAGAGTCGAGTGTCAGTTATTATTAAATATGAACATCTCTTAAAATTGGATTGTAATGAGGCAACAGAAAATCAGATAGGTGTTATGAATAATAATAATAATAGTGTATAATCAGGGTTCTGATTATGAAAATGCATATTTATTAGGTCACGTTTGGTCATTTAATGCTATTTTATGCCATTTTCTATTTTTGGGACAATTTTTTTTCTCGATTTTAGTCATTATTTTTCATTGTCTTGCACTTTGCGTCTTTCATCAGTCATTTTCCTGCATTTACATTTTCATCAGAAATTTCACTGTTCAACTTACAAATAAGAGTAACTTTGTAGACATCCTTTACTGGCATTCTTGGAGGACATCACATTCCTATTTAATAGTTAGTCTTGAAAGGTTGCTTGTGGGCCCTAAACTAGGGATGAGACAGGTCAGTTTTCCCTTGCCCTTATCCTTGTGTCGTGTTAAAGGCTGACAAGTTCTCTTTATTCGCTATGAACTTTGTATAATCTGGGAACTCAAAAGAAGTAATGCTACAGTTTCGTAATACGTGCTTCAAAAACAATTTTCTTAATTCTGTTTTCAGATATGCATTTTTAATTTGATTTCTAAATGGTCTCATCACTATTCTTTTAGCTATTTTTTGTGTTTGTACAGCAGTTATATCTATGCATAAATTATAAATTAATTTATAACTTTCTGCAAATGAAATAAATCTCAGCCTTAGTTAATGTTTTTTAATTACTATATCATTTTTTAACTGTAGAGTCATTTTATGGGTAATTTTCCGAACATTTTTAAGTCATGGCTCTGGTAATAATAATCACCATCATTGTTGTTATGGAAACAACTACCAACGTTTTATTTATGTGCAATATTGTTATTGCGTAAATTCTATATCAGGGATATACATTTAGTTTGGATTTATATGGGAAGTTAAAAATCATAGTAGCATTTATTAAATCTGTTTCATGAATAAAATAATAATAAAATAGTAAAGCGTATAAATAATAATTCAATAGCAAACATAATAACCGAAAAGTAATCGTGATTTTACGCAGAGCGTTAGATTTCACATGACTTCGTTTTATCAGCAGTTATTTGTGGAAAATAATCCTAAAATTTGTAAACTTTTAGAAGGCTTTCCATATAATCTTACTATTTAGTAAGAACTGGAACGAAAAAGAAGAGAAAGCTCGAGAATGTACAGCACATTCTTTTATAATCTGATAAAGTTGGTATTTCTAGACTCAATTTTGTATTGTTTTTCTACTGCGTACCTTTAGTAAGTAGAGGAAATAGGTATTACATTCCATAAAAATTCGGTACCGAGGTTTCTTCGGAAATACACGTTTTGAATAAAACAAAAATAGAAAAACTACTGTGTTTGTCCGTCTTTGAGCAACATGGTTAACTCGAAAAGGAAAAGTCGGTTAATATCAAACTTGGTATTTAAGTTCAGCAATTTCCAAAGATGCGACATCAAGAGTTTCCAGAAAATCTCCCCACCGCAAACTACACTTTACAGGAAAAGTGTTTATTATTTGTGATTCTCTGAAAAACAGCTATAACAATTTTGATTAAAAAACCGTATGTTTGAAATATTTGCATGACAAAAAAATGCATATCTTAAATTTTCTTTAACACTCTGTGAAGTCTTCTTGATTTTGAATAGTTTTTGTACAATTTGTAAACCGTAAGAGATAAGGCAAAGTCTTACTGCACAAAACATTTAGATCTAACCAAAGCACACATTTTGTGTGAATTTTTGTGGCATAAATCCATTTCCGAGATATTCTTTGATAATTGTTTGAATTTTTTAAAATGTATACTTTTTTCAAATGGTAGGTAGCCGTTTGTTTTTGTTTGTTTTTTTATCATGGTTGATAAATCTGACTATCGCTTTAGATTACTCTGTCCTGCTTATACCTACAACAGAACGTGTAAATATGTAATGAAAAGTTTATTTCGCTTAAGATGAAGTAGACAGAAGAATATGCTTTTGTAAGAATAGTTTGTAGAAGGGTGCGTTGAGAAAAATCGTATGAAGGCAACACATCAGCTTTTTTGTATATCTTTGGGAGGGATAGGAAATGCAACAAGTGAGTCTTCTACAACCAAAATTAATCTTCATAAATGAAAAGTTTGAAGTGCAGCATTAAATGTAAAGGTGCGGACGAACGGGGGCAGAGCACCGCAGATAGGCTGCAGCGGCCCTTTTTGCTTTTACCATGACCCCTGGGAGGATAGGATGAGGGGAAAGGCCCGAAGGTCGGCCAGATCCGGATGCCAACGGGTGCAAGCATAGACGGTGTCCCTAACGTTTTCCAGATCGAACGCATCCGACTCCAACCGCGCCCACCCACAAGCCACCGTGATGCGTACAGGACATGAGGGCAGGAAGGTCGTGAAGAAGATGAATTACTCTGCCGACCCATGGGTGAGAGTAGGCAGTCGCCGGGGATCGAACCCAGGACTTCCGAATGCGAATCCCACACGTTACCGCGACGCCACCTCGCTCGATAAGTGCAGCATTACAATGTAAGCAAAGTTGTGCCACTCGTTGTGTCTCATGAATCTGTTAACACACCCAGAAGGAGTGGAGCGGTTAGCCTTCAACTTTATTGCAATATACATGCAGAGAGCTAAGCAATAATGTTAGGTTGTTAATGTCGTGTACTCTATGAGGGCGGTAAAACAACTATTTGATCAACTGGATAACAGATTGTGTCCACGATAAAACATGTTTCATTATAGCATTAATTCACGTCCTATAATTATTCCTCCTCTTTACTTTCTTCATCTGGTACCTAGGCTAAAAACATATATTGTACTACTATCTATTAGATCGAAAAAATTCGATATCAAGATTTCATCCCCCCTAGTGCACCATATATTTCGTTATTCACTCTTAAATATCTCTGAAAATGTTAAATAACATATAGCAAGTTTGAAAATAATATAATTATATAATATCATATGTTATAATTTGAATTCTTAAACAGACCAAAGAGGGAGCCGAAATTTCATCATGATGAAATATTACACAGTCCGCCACGATATCAATGCGTAAGGAGTAGGGCAATCAAGGCTAGGGATCAGAGGAGAGTGAGGGGCAATGCGATAGGGAAATCTACAGTCGCACAGTGAATACACTATTACATTTGCAGGCTTCAGCCTCGGAACTGCGGATGTTTTCTTTATCTCACTGTCCTTCCAATGCCCCGCCCACTTGTTTCGTAACCGTTCTTGTTTCTCTTCCCACCACATGCACTCGTATCGTCGCCGACTAATCTTAGTAGATTGGTTTTGTTTGGGCTAGTATAAAGAAAATGTAATAAAGGCTCTTTCAAAACGTAAAACAAATAAAATAAAATAATTTATCTTCTGTAAAATGTCTTCTAAGTCCCTTTTATTCCTGTACACTTAATATTACATCTGAAGTAAACTGATATTTTTAGTTTTTTGTGTAGACTTATACATCGAATTTCCTCTTTAATCATTGTAGGCACAACTTAATATATTTTTAAAAAACAATATGCATCTACCATTTTGTACTCTGAATTCTGCACCACTTTACAGAAAAGTTCAAAACTCCTATAAATCTTTGGAGTAAAGAGATACAATTAACTAATTTTAAGAGAAATTTCGCTCTACAAATTGTTACCGCTTTCAAATATGCCAATGTATCGCAAGCAATATAATTTTTTCACTATATATGTAATGAACTTTATTTATTTATATATATTTTTTTAGCTCTCACTTCACTAAGGTTCTCACTGCCACTTTGTTATCACTTCCCTTCCTTCGTGACGTAGCGGCATAACGAAATACGCACGGCGTAGCCTCTTCTTCCGGACGGTTCATACGCTAAGTCGAACACAAGACTTCTCCAATATCTCGCGGAAGTAGTACTCACTGCACGTCACGGCAATCGTCACAAACTCGCTCGGAGAACGGCTCTTTTCATCGTACTAGAAACGTATTAGCTAACTCGCTCACTAACTTACCCAACTCACCAACTGTCGAACCCGCTGGCTTATACAGCCCGTGAAAGCTTCCACAGTACATTCTAGAAACAAAAAAATGTATTTATTTATTTACATATACGGTTTTGTCTCCATTTTTACTTATAACATTTTTTTTGTGAATGGCATTTTTTTTAAATAAACGGCTAGAGCAACATCACGGAAAGCCGAAGATCCGTGGTTCAAATCCCGGCTATGGTATTGAATTTTGGTCCCACTCTACCTTCCCAACTTTAGCCTATACATCGCTTGTGTGAAAGAACAACTGATTATAAAAGAATAGATTTCGCATACATTTCACTGATAACGAAGGTTCGTTGTTTTCCAAAAACCAGACTTATAGGCGGTTGACAACGCTGTCGTGCAGGCACCAAATTCTGCAATTCCCAAATGTTCTCTCCGCTACTATACTTACAAGTGAAGAACGAAAAGATGGCGACACTATGGTGATGTAGTGTTAAAACCAAACGCCGCTGCGATAATATTGTCACGTTTTTAAGCATGGACCCATTACCAGATTAAAATGGACTCGTCTGAAATGGCTGCTGCCATAATGGCTACCATATGAAAGCCTTTTAAAACACGGAAATGGAAAATCGTAAAGGTTATATTTTAGAAAAAAAGACGACAGAAGCTTTTGAAACAACGATATTGGCAGGGTTTTGGGTGTGTTCAGATGTGAGTACTCTCTGAAGAGCGAGCGTTTAGGGAAAAGAGGTTTTATGACCTGCTGGAGTGATGTACGGGAGAGATTTCTAACATAACCATAACACACGCTTCCCGCTGGCTGTACTACAGGGGGCCGTGACTGCAACATAACGGCTTACATTAGTGTCACTCACGGCAGCCTGGATCTTTATGTCCTCGCGCTGTATTGCCAACTAGGAGGTAGGCTTTCAGTGGAATTGGAATGGTGTGTATGTTTTGTCCTTGAAGGGTGCCGTTTTCTTTTGTTCTCTAATATACGCACTTCTTGTTATCTAATCCTTAATCTTTTCTCAGGAATTGCTCCCTACGCACGTGTATCATATTTTCTGTGTTCCTTTATGGCAGCAGTTTTATGCGCTCACATGCACCATGATCGTTTTCTCTCTTTGCTGCATTATTACTCTATACACATGAGATGAGGAATTTTTACTTACCTTTTACCTAATACGTGTAAATAACTGAACCTTAATTTTATTGCAATAAGTATTATTCTAGTTATTCCCCATCTACTTCATGTTAATGATATAAAAAGTTACAGAAACTATTGTATTGCTAATTTTCTTGTAGGTAATATGGTGGCTTTAAGCGATAGTCAAATATTTTAAGAGGTGGTTGCTATGTGGCGCATTCCATTCTCTTTGTATGTCCAGGACATAAAAATACGAATAACGAATTCCCATTTTAGAAAAGTATAAGTATTGGACAATTCAAACAAATAGCAAGGATGTCTCGGAAATGGTTCACTCCAGAAAAAAGTATATAACATAAATTGTGTGTTTTAACGAAACCTACATTTTTTGTGTAGTAGGTAAAATTTTGTCTATCTCTTACAGTTTGCCAGTTAAACAAAATTATCCAAAACTAATTTATATTGAAGAGAACTTCACGGGCTGTTTCCAGAAAATTAAATATGCACATTTTATTTTTCATGTAAATATCTTAAATATACGGTAGGTATTTTAAACAAAATCCTCAGAGCCATGTTTGAGAAAATCCAAAAAGAACGCAGCATTTTTCGTGTAAAGAATAAAATAACTTGATAATTACGAATTTGAACTACGTTTGTTGATGCATTTCAAATTTGGATCTAGCTGGTAGCAGAAGCCTTCTCTCTTTCAAATCCACACCAATTTTCTTAATAATATCAAACGCTTCTTTCGATCTATTCTATGAAATGCCTTTTCCAGATCTGAAAATTCCACCTACGTTTCTAACGACACGACTGACCGAGCTGCTTAAGTCAGGGGGTTCCTGAGCAGGAGGTCCGCAGTTGAAATCCATCCAGGACCATCCTACCTGGCTGAGGTTTCTTCGAGGTTTTCCTCAGTCCTTACAGCTGGCAAACGCCGGGAGGTACCCCTAACTTAGGCCTGGAACGTTTCCTTATGAAATTTCCTTTCACAACAACAATAATAATAATAATAATAATAATAATAATAATAATAATAATAATAATACTTTTATTTCATCTATCATCAGTATCCACCCGTATGGTGTAGTGTGTAGCAAGAACGGTCATTAAACACTATCACACTTCTTTATCTTTTAGTATTTAATTAGATTATCCTGGTATTTAGATGTTCTTTTCATCATAATTCGCCTTTCTGTATCTGTTTTTCCATTTGGTATATGCTTCTTTTCTTTCTTTATTTGTTTGTTTTGCAAACAGCATCCAAGCGCAAAATGAGATCTTACCACTTTTTCCATAATTTTTTCTGTGCTCCTTTTTTTTTATTAGACCTTTATGTGTTTGTTTTCTCTACCACTAGTAGGTAGAAAAGGTATTGCATTCCACCCAAAAATTAGATACCGAGATTCCACCGGAATTACATCTTTTGAGGCCCCTAATAAAACAAAAACACTTTTAGAAAACGGCCCACGCGCGTGGTGTGACTGTGAACAGTATAACTCAAAAACGGAAAGTCGGTTAAATACCAAACTTGGTATTTAGGTTTGGTATCTTCCAAAGCTGCGACACGAAGATTTTCGAGAAAATCCCCACCCAAAACTACCGTTTGCATGGAATATTTTTCGAAATATTTTATTTTCTAAAATATAACTCTAAGGATTTTTATTAAAATACTGTATATTAAATATATTTACATTACAAATAAAATGTATATTTTGGATTTTCTAGGAATAGCCTGTGAAGTCCACTTCAGTTGAAAGAAATGTTGCATAATCTTGTATAATTGGTAAACGTTAAGGGATAAACAAAAACGTACTACACAAAAATGTACATCTCTTTAAAACAAACAATTTATTTCAAATAAGCTTTTGTGGCATAAGCCATTTCTAAGATATCCGTTATTAATGGTTCGAATTTGACTATCGTTCTTTTCGTATCTATAACAAAATGTGCAATGTAGTTATTTTTGCATAGATTTATTTGGATTAAATGTAGTACATAGAAAAATAAGCTTAGTAAGAATAGTTTGTATGCCCACTAATAAACGATAGAGCGTAGAGAACTTCATGTGAATATATCACATCAGACTTGTTTTGCATTATCCTGCTTATTCACTCCCTTCACTTTGTCAGAAACTCATTTCCCTTTCTGTATAGGTACTTAGATAAGCCTGGAAAATATAGAGTGAAAGGAACAATAAATAAGGTTAAGATTATGTTCATATGTAAGGAATGGAGCAGTGTCACTGAGCAAGGGATGGTGTCTCTCAAACGTTAATTAACCGCACAAACCAGCAATGAAAGTTATTCCTCTATTCGTAGAGTTCATCTTGCCACTTACCGTAAACGACAATAAACTAAGACCCATAAGAAATAGGGGGCTAGCTCGTGACCTGTTCACACAGAATGTCCCACTATAAACAAGCGGGTGGGGGGGCGTTTTCTTGCAAGCTTTTACTGCTCTCCTTCAATCTCGGAATATAATCCCTTCTCAACCCCTGGGGAAGCTCATCGCTTTTAATCCATGTCTTCTCCAACCCCTGCGGCGATAGCCCGTGAGAGTACACGCTTTAAATTCTAACAAATTGGATGCCTGGCGCAGTTGCACTTGGGACACACGACAAACATAACCTCACATTTCGCCCGCTTCCCCATGGAAAGCAGCGACTAAGCAGAAATAATTTATTTGCCTCGTAAAAGTCTATCACAGCAGTAAAAGTTGCGTTACTCGGGGTAGCAGACCTGTCTAACGGATTTCCTGTTCTTGGTAAGATGGCAAAACGGGCTTAGGGTGACGGTTTTGTTTTCTTCCAATTGCTACACGTGTGGGGTAACCCATCTCAATACAAACAGGGCGCCTATTTTATTTGTATACCGACTGCGGAGTGCACCAGCTGTGAGGAGTTCCGCTACCATTTACCGACATGTGAATTTTCGAACAGGGATTATAGTCGTATCATTATAAATATATCAGACTAAAGGTAGCAATTTATAGTCAGTTTAGAAGTAAGGCTGCGTTATATGAATTGAAATGTATTCTTTCCGAATTCCGTGGTAACTTTCAAACCACTGTAAATATTATTTATAGTACACGAAATTCAAATACCACATTTGTTTTAAAAGCAAGTAAAACTATAATATGAAATTATTATCAAAAAGTAGTTCTCGAATGCATATCGTAATAGAATGGGTGCTTGTAAACGAGGGCTAACTATAATTTTATTCGAACATAGAAAAACAGAAAAGTCAATAAATCAAATCGCCCATAGATTCTAGCATAGATAGAAATAAAATAGCAGTACAGCCATCTTATGCAGTAACGCCATCTGCGCGGCATCTTCTCTAAAGTGACAAGCGAGCCCAATTTTGCTGTAACAAAACAAAATGACGTGTTTTCAATAAATTGTACATAACATTATAGGCTTTGTATTTCATCATACAAGATTTCTTTAAGGTTAGCCAAACTCAGAGAAGATGCATTCCAGTTTCTGAAGCAGATCGAAGAATATCACTTTTTACTTTCTCTACTACGTATAGTAAGTAGGGGAAGTATTGCATTCCACCCAAAAATTTGATACCGAGATTTCACCGGAAATACATGTTTTGAGACCTCCTGAATCCAAAAAAAGCATTTTTGGAAACATGTCCGTGTGTGTGTGTGTGTGTGTGTGTGTGTGTCTGTGAACAGCATAACCCAAAAACGAACAGTCGGATAAGCACCAAACTTGGTATTTAGGTTCAGTATCTTCCAGAGATGCGACACGAAGGTTTTCAAGAAAATTCCCCCACCCCAGACTACCCTTTACATGGAAGATTTTTCGAAAATTTTAATTTTCTCAAAAATGGCTCTAACGATTTTGATGAAAATATCATATGTTTAAGATGTCAT
The DNA here is from genome assembly GCA_030765065.1 of Deroplatys truncata. Classification (NCBI taxonomy): domain Eukaryota; kingdom Metazoa; phylum Arthropoda; class Insecta; order Mantodea; family Mantidae; genus Deroplatys; species Deroplatys truncata. Next base: position 51,333,868 of record CM060985.1, read on the forward strand.
GAGAAATGAAATGTATATCTCGAATTTTCTGGGAATGTCTCCAAAAGTATTCTTCATTGTGAACGACTTTTGCATAACTGTTAAACCATAAGAGATAGACAAAATTTTACTACACAAAAAATGTAGATCGCGTTAAAATACACAACTTATGTCATATACATTTCTTTTGTTGAGTGAACCGTTTTGGAGATATTGCTTGTTATTTCCTTAAATTTTCCAATACTTATACTTTTTCTCAAATTCGTTATTCATTTTGTTATGTCCTGGACATGCAAAGAGAATGGAATGCGCTACATAGCAACCAGCGTTAAAATATTTGACTATCGCTTAAAAGCTACTATATTTCCCTTGCATCTACAAGAAAATTACCAATAAGATTGACATCTCGATATCTCGATTAACTTGAAGCATATGGAGAATAGGCGTTTGTAAAATTAGATTGTACAGGAGTAGAGAAAGTCATGTGAGTGTAACACATCAGATTTTTTTTAATTGAGCACCTATTCAAGTCAATTTATAGGTACAAAGTAATCCTTCTAGGAAACCGAACGGGATGGCGCAGGGGTAGGTTCGAGAGGTCCCGGGGCCCTTTGGATCGCCCACCCTGGTTTTTCCAGGTTGGTAGGAAGGAGAAAAATGTACCTTTCCTGGCACAGAACTTTCTGCTCTAACCTGTCCTTAAGGGTAAGGAGATATCTGAGGGTGTTCAAACTCGAAAAGTTAGGGACCCCACTGTACCTGCCGCTATTAAATCTGATCGCCCTTCGTACTCTGTACACCTCCTGGAGGTGTAGTAGGGGCAATAGCTCTAGCCTTGGCCACAGTGTTGAAATCCCCCTTTCCTTCTAACCCCTTCTAGGAATGATGTAATCTGTCTATGGAAGACGCAACAAAGGGTTTTACGTGTGACCAGTCAAAAATGCACTTATCTGAGAAAATAAAAGCTCTAGTGCATTAAATTAGACGATTTCAGGATTACAACAAAGTATGTAAATCCGAGAAATAAATTCCAGTATAGGTATTACTTTAATCTGGATTTGTAATCAGAGCTACAGGCAGCCATTGCAGCTTGAGAGCTTCCACCCTCTTCTGGAATTGTTAAATAATGAAATTTGTGATGTCTTTATTGATTCATTTTTATTGTTATAAGAACAATACAGGTACGCAGAATGATTGCCTCCATTTCACACTATTGCACCTCTGTAACTGTAAATACTCTAGCAAGTAGGAAGTGGCAATACATAGATAACATATCCAAGTTTTTTTTCTTGCACTGTTTGCGAGAAAATCAAATTTTAAAATGCCACGTGCAATAGGCACACACGACGTATATCGCATTTGGGTATTTAAATGACCACAAAGGAATATGTAAAACTGGACACTAATTCTGTAATATTAGGTTAATTTTCCTTTAACTTTTCTGTTTTTAAAGTGTCTTTTCCTTCTCGAAATTTTGTAGATAATTCAGTATCATACTCTTAAAAGTAACGTGTGGAGTGATTGGTTATAGTTTTTGTACAGACGTAAGCTGTAGAAGCGTTAACCACAAATAAATTGGTAGCAATAGACTGCCAAGATCGGTATGGTATAGTCCCTGCAATGTAGGTATGTAGAATTCTTTTATTTTATTTCATTCCTTTTCACTCTTAACTTCTTCGTTGATGCTCTGTAATTTGTGATGGCTGTTCTCTCCTTCTCTGATACAGAAGTGATTTTGTTCGCGGTTGAGGAAATATTGATGGCAAAGTGGGGAGAGGTACAACGAAATGGTCAGTGAGGTCACATAAGTCAGTCGCAGGCCAGGGATCCAAGCAATAAAATAAATATCTAAGAAGGACCGTGGAGGAAATGGCGAGAAGGAAGCTGTAGCGGAAACGGAAGTCATAATGCGATGATCAAGTTCTTGGCCAAGATCGTGGAAACAACGCCCTCATCACACACCCTTCTCCACCTTTGTGGTAATAATTCGACACCCTGCTAACTTCTCCCCTCCTCCCTCTAACATGTGGATGGTCATAAAAATCCCCACATTCATTACTTACAAGAACAGCATATCTACGCCCACCAGTACTATAGCCTCTAGTAATGGAAACAATTGCAAGTCAAAATGCGTTTCCCTTCTGGTTCTAGGATGTAGGGAAACTAGTAGGATGATAATCTAGGAATCATGTTATGGCTTGGTTTATTTGTTCCCAGCAGAACAGCGTCCAAAAGACACTTTGAAAACGCGACATTTCCCATCTTAATCGTACTTTTATCCTTTCCTTCCTTTTTTTAAATTCTTATTTCTAGTCATTTTTACAGTGTTATGGATTCATTTTCCTGACGTAATCCGAAACTGCCAAGTCGAATACTCCTAAGTTGTTTCTTTAAAATTTCAGTGGAAATAAAGTACTGATAACCGCTTTCGCAACAGAAAATGCGTATTATTCTGCATTTCTTATAGTGCTGTAAATCTCTGTAACATATTTTAAAAAATATGCAAAATACTTTGTCATTCCCTCATATCTATGGTGAGGTTAAAAGAACAATCCATTTGTTTATTTGCTATAAAGCATAAGATTCCGAGCATTATGGGACTTGGAAGGAACTAGGGTTCTTATGCTCATAAATATCAGCCTTCAACACCCAAACAAAATAATGTTCTTTCTAAGGAACTTACACACTATCTTACCTAGTTAAGCATTGAATGGTCCGATAATACCCAGAAAAAGACCAGTTGAAAAATTAGCGCATATGATTACCAGTCAGCATACTATGTGCTCCCAGGATAACTCTGCATATACGGGCTCTTGTAACAAAAGCAATAGACAGAAAACTGCATATCGTGCTGAAATTCCAGAAAGAATATCAAATATTGATACTCTTTCTAAATACAGTTTGCTATTAATATTTTCACACCTTCATTGCAAGATTCTCAGCCTTTATCATCCATTTCTGCCTTTCCTTAATGTGTATGATTTTTTCCTCTTATTCTTTGTAGTCTTTAAGTTTCAAAATATAAATCAACTGTCATTCTTTCCTCGTCCGGACACCTCAAGGAAGTGCTTGCCGCAAAGCGGTTGCGTCATCTGCCTTTTCCCCCTGGGTCATTGTCGAGTGACCATGCCTTAGAATATATGTCATCAGCACAGTGGTTTCCAACAGATTTCATTGCAATGAAAAGTAACACGCTTTTCATTTATACAGTTGCGTTTACAATACCTTACAATCTCGGTGAATGAATCAGACAGGACATTTATTCTAAAACGCTTTATCCTATCAGCGCAATTATCTCCTAAGTTTTCTCTATTAATTTAAATTTCTCTACCACGTACGTAAGTAGAGGAAGTAATGCATTCTACTAAACAATGCCAGAGTTTCACAGGAAATGCATGTTTAGAGGCCCATTGAATTATTTTTAGAAAAAGGTTTGTGTGTCTGTTTGTGTTTGAACAGCATAACTTAAAAACGAAAAGTCTGATAACAAAAAGCTTGGTATTTAAGTTCAGCATCTTCCAGAGATGCGACACGAAGATTTTAACTACCTTTTACCTGTAAAGCTTTCGATATTTTCGTTCTTAAAATGGCTCTAACTATTTTTAATTAAACTAACATATGCTTAAGAATTTACATGACAAATGAAATGTATATCTTGAATTTTATAGAATTAATCTGTAAAGTCAGTTGATTCCTAAGGAATTTTATATTATGTTGTATAACTGGTAAACGTTAAGTGATAGACGAGAACGTACCAAACAAAAAATGTAGATCTCTTTAAAACATCACAATTTATTTCTAATAAATGTTTTGTGGCATATCCATCGTTAATGTTTTGAATTGTTTAATATCTACTTTGTCCTGTCGATATTCAGTTGTGTCTCACGATTGGATGGAAAGAGTATGGAATTTTAAGGGCAGTCTATAGTGCCCAGTTCTTAAACATTTGACTATCGCTATTCCCTTTGCATCTATAACGAAATGTTTAATTCTGCAAACGTATCTCGATTAAAATAAATAGAAAATAACCTTTCGTAAGAATAGTTTGTACACCCACTAATAAACGATAGAAGGTAAAGAAAGTAATGTGAAAGTCATCGGATTTTTTATTGAAATAGTACCGCAAATACATAGCATGAGTTCGCCAGTAGTGACATTGCTCATAAACTGCAACTTCCGTGGCTTGTGAACGAAATAGAGGCAACACGCACAAGTATTATACCGTCGTATTTTGGAAGAGTGATAAATAATTTATACTTAAATGACTAAATCACCAAGTGTCCCTGCTTAACCCACCGGAAAGAGAATAGATGCCACATCCGGTATGTCCCCTCATTAGAGAATGACAGAAGGGGACAATTTTGGTATCCGCACTTGCCATGATTTGTTTGCGGAAGTGGATCGCAGGGAAATGTGTAAAATTATACAGGAAATGGAAGAAATTCTAACGAGCCATCATTGACTTCCGACCTTTTGCACGGTTCGCGAAGCATGACATCGCATCAATGAAGTTATTACGGTCTGCGTTTTGCAGCTGTTTTTCTTTGAGGCTGTGACTACAAAAAATATACAATGCGGCCCGTTTTAATTACGTACAGGAAGATATCAGTTAGCAAAGCAAGCGTTCTTTCTTCTTTAGTCAAAACTTCTTGCACAAAAATTAAATTAATGAATCCTGTATTTACAGCTTAAACCATATTTTACTTCAGTTTTTCTCTTCCATTAGTTATTGGACTTAGTGGCTTGTGAGATACATATTGGATATTCATAAAATTATAGTCAGATAATCCTAAAAATATGAATTAGCATCTGCTGTGTAATAGTTATGATTATGAACAAATTGATATAAATACAACCACCCATCATAATAATAATAATAATAATAATAAAAATAACTTGTCTCACGAAAGAAACGGTTATATTTGTGGATGTTAGTTGTTACTGCGTACATAATTAGGTACAACCGGAGAAGTTTCCGTGCTTGTGAATGCTACCTACTTCTGCTATACTGACTCTATCTTCTGCCGTAGAGTGCTACCACCTAGTGAATTGACGGAAAGTTGTAGTGATAGTATGGAAACAGTGCGGGAGAAACTTCGCGCGCTAGTTCTCGTCTTCAATTATGCACGACCAGCGTGTATTTGGCTTCATAAGGTAACTACGTCATACCAGCTGAGCATGCGCAGAAGCTCCTTAAAACTTGCACTAGTCAAGATAGAGGAGCAGCAGCGCGGTAGATTTAAATGTATATTTTAATTTACTGCATATACGTCAAGTTCAAAGAAAAAATAATCAATAAATCCGCAAATTGTCAGAAGTTAGGTTGTTTACGTGCTCTTGTGCTTTTATGCCGTAGCCGCCACTGGTTATGCTATATTAGCAAATTAATTTTAAGAGGTTATTGGCAGTTGTAGCTCCCCAATGACAATATTTTCATTAGAAAGTACTATTAAACACATATTTCTCCCACATGCATACTTCCAGGCTCTGTGCAGGATAGAGAATAATTCTGGTCAAAGAAAAACTCCCTGTCCCAGCCGGGAATCCAGCCAGGGACCTCTGGGTTGGGTAGCCAAAGACTTAATTACTGGGAAAATAAATAGAACAATGAGGTTTTGAATGAGTTATTTGTAGAAGAGCTAAAGAAATAAAGATAATGATTAGAAAGGGTTCTATGACTAATACAAAGCAGATTTTCGTGATATCAGGTACTTATTTTCCCTATGTTTAGTTGGAAGGAGGACAAAAGAATCACTTAGTGCTCAGAAATGAACACAATGAAAAGATAAACACACTGACTCATGCTGTGGGATACACACGGATTCTTCAACGGCGGTTCTTCACACAATTATCATGACTTGCTTATCACCTAAAAGTCCATCGCAACACTCACATAATAATTCCATCACAATAAGTTTTACCTTCTCTCAGCCTAGGCATAATGACGTCATTCTGGGTAGTTTGACATTAATTCTTAGATCAACCCTCTGTGGAAGACAGAAAAACTGCAGCTTACGATCACAGCGACGCCACCGGTCGTAAAACTGATGACCATTGGGAAAGAAGACGAACCGGAAACCTATACACGTCACTTCCTTGCAGACGATCCTCGGCATCGTGCCAGAATGGAGGTTAAGCACTAGTTCTGGACATTTTGGCTTCGGAAATCAAAACTAACAGCAGTAAGCGTAATATAAGGAAGAAAAAAATTAATGCAGGAAGAGTTCATAAAGGGAAATATAATAATAATAATAATAATAATAATAATAATAATAACTTAAAAGCGAAACGATATACACACAACGTAAATAGCAACTCTTTGCTGTTTCTCTCACGACCACTCTCCAAAATGGGCGAAGTATTGCATTCAACACAAAAATACAATATCGAGATTTCACCGCGCGCACGCGGATCGTTCTATGCCAAATAGACCCTCAAACCCAGCCATCTCAGTAAGAGACTAAATTGTAGGGAATATAGAATGAGTTGACCTTCAGTTGGTTAGCAGGGCTTGAGTGTAAACATCATGCAGCAATTCAACAAGATTTTGGCTCGCCAAGAGTGCGATGATACTCGTGGTTGTAACTGATTAACTTTTTTACGACTGCATCACGAAGACTGTTACATTTAGAAGATAATTTCTGGAGGAATGTTTTGTTTGTTTTGTCCATAGAAACTGCGCAACCCTGTAAATATGCATTATCCGCCATCTGTTCTCAGCGACATTTGATCTCAAAGACGGTGTCGAAAATAGATGATTCAGTTTTGCTTTTCAGGCTAATAACTAAACATACGAGCACAAACCTCCTAAAGTGAGCACAAGACTTATAGTGTATGGTGTGCGTTTTATGATTGGGGTTTAACATTGTTCGCTAAACGAGCCCCATTGTGCGGAAAAGGTCTAAGAAAGGAGTGGTCTAATAATTCTGAAAGCAAAAGAGACCGTCTGTCATTAAGGGCATTGCGCCATGCATATAACTCTTCACTAAGCATTTTAATACTGAAGCATTTGCTGTTTAATCTGCTTACAATCTGTTTCTCTGGGATTTCCTATCACAAGTGAAAGTATAAACTCGAGTCATTCATTCTCCGTTTTCAACCTTCCTCGAGCAGAGGGTGATCCTAGTCCTAAGCTGACGATCCTGTTCTGCATCTCCGAGCTCATCAGGGTAACTCCTGTCTCGATGCAGATCTGCGGAGTCTGCCAAAGACAAAGGTTTCATTACTGCAATCTTTACACCCAAATGATGATCCCATTCTGCATCTCGAGCTTATCAGGTTAAACTCTGACAGCGTGTCTCAGTGAGCTAACTGAGGCAAAGGCACCCTGTTCTCCTTTGTGAACCTTCTCGTGATAGACCTCGACACCGACACGCAGCTACAGCGTCTACGGACAGCACTGTAGGAATGACTGGGTTACAACCTGAAATGCTGAAAAATCAAAAGCATACAGTCGTACTGTCGAACTGAAATATATCGAAATTAGTGACACTTGAAGCACAATCCACCTTTCATATACTGGTATTTTCAGTGACCTGGGTGAAGACAAGTACAGTCTTATATTCGACGAGTCCACTGAAGTAAACACAATAAACCTTTGGGAATTGTTATACGGTCCAGGCCAGAACAGGTTGGGTTCCACTTATCTAGGTCTGGTACAAAATTAGATCAGCCACATCTAGGGAGACAGTACAAGCGCTAAAGAAAATAAGAATCTCAGAAGCTTACTTCTTTAAGTGAACCGATGGGTCCTGCCTTGCGACGCCTTCGACTTCAGTATTGAAAGCGAAAGGAAAACTGTGGAAGCAGCAACAGAACAGGGAGATAGTGATAATGGTTACCCTTTTCCATAGTGAATAAATATTCACCAAAAAAAATATTGTAAATCTAATGCTTTTAATCCCCTCCCAATTTTGGAGACTATTTGGTTAACTTTTTAATGTCTTTAGCGATTTTCAAATGCTGTTCGCTTGGTGGCAACCCTGGCCGAGAATTCTCTTGAAGAAACATCTCTCTCTGAATGAAGCATTGAGGCTGTAGTTCTAATGCATCGATGGTTGGTCTATGTTGCAGGAGGCGCAGACATCAACAGAAGACGATGACGATAAGAAGCAGCAAGAGTCTCTTCTGTCGCTGCTGATGCCACCACCTTTCAGCAGCTCTGTCTGGACAGCGGTGATCTTCTTCGTGGGTTGGCGCCTACTCAGTGGTCGTGGTCGATAGATCGATAGCATTCTTTTCAGCAGGGACCAAATGTAAATAAACTGTTTCTTTTCTTTCCCCATTCAGTTAGTATTTTAGTAATGAAATAGTCGAGTCATACTGTGTTTTCATCCCCTAGTGAACGTTAGTTTATTTCCCCCACCACCTTTTGCTTAAATTTGTTCCCAAAGAGAATGTAAACTATAATCAAAGCAATGATCTCATTAAGTTTTCCTTTTGATTGTTTTGGTTGTATGAACTAAGGTGTACAGGGTGCTGAAGAAATGTGCGAACAATGTTGTGGAACCAAAATCCTGTACTCAGGAATTTCTAACTAAAGAGTGCTTGTTAAGTTAGTGACGTTTGAGATTTTCCTTTGTTTTTCATTATGTGTTTTGCATATATATGTTTAATGAGTTTTTGTCATGGGGAAAGATTATATAAGTATTTATGTTACATGAAAGAATATATTTTGTGTTTTTTTTCTTTCTTTTAGTGTAGTAAGAAGCAAACTTCTTATATTCTATAGACAAGAGAGCAGGTTCAACTGTCTGTCTTACAAAAAGGTTTTCAAATGATCTCTAATGATGTAGAGTAGATAAAGTTAATCTTTTCCTAACTTGGCGTGTGTTACTGAAGCTATGGGTGCTTCCTAGCTTTGTCCAGGCATCATAGCGTACAAATCCAATGGCACGTCAAGTTTACCTATGTAAATACTTTTGTTTCATTATAGACGTATTCTTTTAAGGCTATAATAGCCAAGGCAGTTCATAATGGGTATTACGTCATTTGTATCAGTTGGATTATTTTGCTCAAATGTGATTTTTAAAAGAACGTTATGGTTATGATGGAAAGGAAAGCAGTAGTTAATGAAATTGACGAAAATTATAACTTTAAAATGTTGTATCGTTACATTGAGGCTTTTTTTATTGACACGCTTTACATCTATTCGCATACGTTCGTATCGTATTTAAAGTCAACTAAATTTTTAACACACTTTCCTGAAGATTGTATAAACAATATTTTTTTGGTTTGCTTTGTAAACATATATGGCATAACTGAATCTTATACTGGCTGGCTTTTAAAGAAAGGTTCTCAGTTCAAGATCAGCGTGCACTACACAGACTTTTTGTAAGTGAAAGTTTGACGTAGAACGTATGTAAAAAATATATGGAATGTAATACCACATTAGAAATAGAATTTTTTGATCAATTTATTTGCATATTTTGCGTAAGCATTGATTGAAAGCACAATTGGATGACGTATACGGATTCATTACTCATTTTATCCGATAAAATAGCATCCTTGCAAGTCTATTGTAAGATTCGACCGTGATTGGTCAATATATGAATCGCGGCGTATGAATGGAGTAGTCAAGAACAACTCAAAGCCCGAGTGCGATTAAATTAGATTATTTCACGATTGATATAATTGTTTATAAAATAAGGAAAACTTATGAAGAAGGTGTGATGGCATTTTTGACCCGGTATTATTTTTTAAACATGCTACGCCTATTACATTCGATATCAATTGTGTGAAAACGGAAGTTTGGCGGCGATAGGCAGCCATGATTGGTTAAACTTTAACGTTTCCTTGCGCTTCATTGGTTCACATTACTATAGAAGAATAGTCAAAAGACAATTCGTCCTTTCAGCTTGTTAAACACTAGAAAACTCGTCATAAAGTTTACAGAAAATGTTCAGTTTCTCTTCAAGATGGACATCTTTGCCAATTAGTCGAAGTTAGTTTTCTCGACCTGAGTCATAATTACTTGCTGCTGCCAAGTATGAAACCAGTTTGTAACGACAGGTTACCAAAGTTCGCGTCCAGATTCGTGGTTTTGAATGACGTAATAGCCGAATTTGTGAGTAAAACCCAGTGCGTAATACTGCCCTAAAATAAACCATTTTTGTTACATTCGTAAACAACCATATGCTGTACATTATGCCTTTTCAAGTATAGTCTTAGATATAAAATAATTATAATAATAAATATATTTTAAGAATATTAAATAATATTAAAAGCAATGTTTTTGTAAAGGAAGCTAACTGTGAATTGAAGACCCCGTGACTGAAATCAGTGCGATGAATTGGCATGCCTTTTTCAAGGAGAAAACTTGCTGATTTGCAAGTGTTGGCATGGAGTAGATGTTGGCAGCACTGTTGATGCCACGGGATCTCCGCACATCAAAGCGGCACTGTGATTTAAAATTGCCACATGTTCATTAACTATCTGACATGTTGGCAATTCCTGTTCCAAGATGATCTCTTTTCCAGTTGTTTGTTTGATGACTAGAAAATAAGTGTAAATTATTACACGTCTGATTTGTGTTTTTGTTCCCTAGTCAGTCAAGCTTTTTGGAGCTTCCTTGTTTATTTTCAAGCTGTATGTTTTAGCGTAGAAAAGAAAAATAGCCTATGCCAGTTCAATATGTTATTTTTAATATTTTATGTTTCCAGCATACAGCTTATAAGTGTTGCCAATTCACAAGCAATCTACTCTCTGCTTAAAACGATCTTAAAATTATTGTTCAGATAACTAAATTCATATCCGTCCAATAAAACAATGACGCAAATAAATATAGGTCATTCCTAAACGATAATTTGTCCTAAATTTACGACTCTAAAACTCCGTTTGTAATGTGGAAAACACGCCTACTTTCAGATCTTGAGAATTGGTAATACAAAAAAATATGCACTCTAATTCTCTCTGCTGATTTTGACCGTGAGAAGAGAGTTCTGCTTTATTGTGTGTGTTTTGTTTCTGTCCTTAAATATTTTCTTAATTTTTATTGGCCTATGCTACTTACCGCAATGTTCTAAAATACAAGTAAATGTTCCGCATTGATTGTCACATGTTATTTTTAAAGGTTGTTGTGAAAATATACTTTTGTAAAACCAGAATATAAAATGAGACAATGGTAATATTTGTGGAATATTAAATAATTTAATAGGCATAATTTTGTGTGCGCTAGAGGAAGAGCAAAATGCAAAGAATAAAATCGCATGTCAAAAATGATTACTAAAATATATAAGACACAGACTGAGGGTTTTATCCATCTAAGTACCGAAAGAATGCAACATGATCTTTTGTAAAACATTCTAATGGGAATATTTAGCTGCTTTGGTATGAGAAGTCATTCTGCGCATATGCTGCTCTTTGTAATCTTCACCCTGGGTTTGTTCCTTCTTCACGAGGATGTTGGGACAGCGGAGGATTTAGTAGGTTTCGCTATTTATAGCAACGAAATTGGCAGCTAAATATTTCCACCTACGATTCTTACACCAGATAGAACCTTTGCCCTAAATTTTAAGGTTGAATTTAGCATGACAGTAATAATACTTGTTGAAATATTCAAAGCACATTCTACACTGTTAGCAGCCATTTTTCTTAACGTCGACTTATATTCCTTTTAGGATGTAACTGTTGTAAGCAAATGCTAAAACTGTAGAGTTCAACGGAACTCAGCGTAATAAATAAAACCGACGTTGCTATTCTTTGAAATTTTTAATCATTGAATCTTCCTTGGCCGCATGTTGAACCAATGCGTTTAGCAGAAGGCTTATTGCTATGCTCAACTGTCTTTCTGCCATTGGATATCTGCTACAGTCTCTTTAAGGAAACGAACAATTGTGTTTATTTACTTACAATTGGGCCAAATTTTTCAGTGCAACTAAAATCAGCTACGGGAGTTCTTAGTTTAAATCATTTAGCAACTCCAAGGAGCATTTTATTTCACTAAATTCAAGACAAGAAGTGTGTAGTTTGTTTGTTGCTTTTTTTCCCGGCAACTATCATTATTATTCATTCTTTCCTTATTTTTGTCCATTGTGGCTTGATTCTAATCAGCAAGAAACTAAAAATGTTATCTCAGCGAAATTTTAAAATTAAATTTATATGACTGTACCCTCTCGTCCTATACAGCATACGTCATAACTTTTCTGTGTCAATAATATTCAACCGAAAGCAATAGCAATATTTCAGTGTTCTGTCTGTAGGTAAACAATGTGACTACAGCGATGCCAAATCTAATTTTAGGAGCAAAAGTTATGAACATAAAACTATTTAGTTGAATTTACTGAAACCACTTTAAGTTGGAAAACAAGTGCAAGTATGTCCTCTATTGATTAAACCGAGAGAGTATAAAATGAGAGATAGAGGTCTGCACGGGCTGGGGCCTGAACTAACAAAAGCTTGTCCGTCTCGACTTGATTAAAGTACCAGAACATTAATTTATGACATTGTTTCGATTTATGAATTGTAATTAGCTTTAAAAAAGAGTTTAAAAATACGTCGACATGCCCAAATGACTTATCGTAGTTTCCTTTGGAATTATTTGCCACTTTAGTCACGTTGTATAGTATAACCTTTTCTTCGGTTCCGTGCAGACATTAAAGGGGAGTTTAATATCAATGTTGGAATACTTTCGTTCACTAAAAGTGTTCCCAAAGTAAAACATGATCGTTTTGCGGGGACTTTCTAAGAGTCAAAGGGTAAACAGCGTTATATAAGTAATGAGAAATGCACCTACACTGTCTTATGCTATCAGAATGAAATGTGAACGTTATACTTAAGTGAACTATCAATCCAGTGTCATTTAGAATCTGTTTTAAGTTAATTAATATTATAAAAAAGTATAGTTTGCTTGTTTCCTGGAGGATAACATTTGAAATCGATCTTATGTCGTTTGTTATTCCTTTTCTTGACATAAAAATGCGCGGCTATGATGTCGAGAGTTTATTTCCCACCAAACAACAGGTAAAATTATATCAGAAATTGTATTCCATTTTCAGCATATAATTTCTTTACTGAACTAATACAGTGAATTGTGTTTCTCTCTGTTTTGTTTAGAAATTACGTCATAGTACGAGGTTTTCTTACAAGATAAACCCCTCAGTCTGTGAACGGTTGATATTTTGGACTCAAAAGTCTTGACAATCACATACACATGCGAGCATTTTGTTACAGTGTTTTCCTCCCTAGCATCATCAAAGACCAGAGTAACATTTTTGGCCAAGTAAGCTAGAGTACCAAATGTTCTGTATTTTGGTGATTGGCCTTACCTAGACGCACAGCCCCTTGCGTTGTTCCCACAAAATTCATGAGTGTGTATTATGTTTGTGAAATGTGTATTATTAACGCAAGTGGTGTATTTTTATACAGATATACATTTAGATTCTTCCCAAGTAACTGCTTTTCTAAAAATAATTTATAGAGTCTAAGTGTGCCATAATGGAAACAGAGACTGCTATTTTTTTAGAGGTACATTGGTCAATTTTTTTTTATTCCTACTGTTTCTGTATAAATAAACATAATTATGTATATTACACAACATAAACGCCAGCATAGCTGGTCTTTTTTGTGTTTTGGTGAAAAGGCAGTGCTTTTTCTGCCCAGTGTTCCCAAACTGGGCTTAATTAAATGTAATGTAGCTATGTATTACTGTAAAAATGTTAAGATAGATTTATAAGCAACGTTTTGTTGGTTTTGTTCATGCATGCATAAGTTTGAAATCAATAAATAGCCTTCTGTTTCTGTATGATGCATTTTTTATTTCGTTCTGCTTTTGTTTTTAAGTCTGTTACATGGAAGGGCTAAGCAAAGAGTTGATTGTTAATTTTATTGGTGAAGATTAAGAAGGTGTGGATTTGTAAGTAAAAGGGCCTCATTCCATGAAAACACTCTCACCAAATGTCTTTCAATCTGTACAGATTTTGCTACATTTCTATTGTATAGAAAGCTCGGTTTTTTTAAAGAAAATATATGGTAATGTACATATGCGAGCAAGAAAACGACTGTTTCTTTATTTGGAAGGAGAAACAAGAGACTTAAACATTTCTTGCTGAAGATTTCTGACAAAGAATCTCAGCTCTTTTGTTCTCTTGTTTCTTCTTTTCCTTTAAAACCCTTACACCATTCCTCCTCCCGAAACTTATTCAGAACGTTCCCGATATTGGTTCAGATGAAAGTACAAGTTTGAACATACCTCTGTGAAGATATGACTCAATTTAAAAGATCGTGTGGAAAGAATAATATATACAGAGCGGTCCCTCAGCCATCTGGCCGGTAGTCGCGATGCGTGTTCCGCGCGCTATATTCAGTGTATCTGTTTATTATTCTCATTATTGATTCTCATACCATATTATTACTGATTTTATGATGATTATTACGATATATTGATTACCTATTGAACAAACATAATTACTTTTTATTTTATCAGTAGTAACCCTTTTCACAGTCGGTGTTGAAAGTGGTGTCCTTCGGCAGATAAACATTCTTGGCAACTTCTGATGAAATTATCATTCACATGCATAAGATATTGTTGCGTAAGTTCCCTAATTTCTGTTCTTATATTGTTTTTAAGATCGTCTATGGTTCGAGGATTACTCCTATAGACTCTATTTTTGAGAGTTCCCCACAGATAAAAGTCACACACTGTGAGATCCGGCGATCGCGCCGGCCATAATCCTTTAGAGATTATTGGGTCATTAAAAACATTTTCTTCCGTTAGAACCCTTCGTTTCCTTTTACAACTTACAACATTAAATGATCCCGTTCTCTTCACTTTATTCACTAGATATCTAACTGTTTCTCTACTCGGAACTGGAACACCAGGAAATTTATCGTGAAATTGCCTACACACCTGTCTACACGAGTCGGTTTTTACATACGTGTCATACATAAAAAGTCTTTATTCAAGCGAAAATTTGAGTACCATTTCTGGGTTGTACTAATCCGATAATTCAATCGCACACAAATACACACACGTCTCGCGTCTATACACAAGAAGCAATAACAGCTGACTGAAGCCTGCTGCCACATGTCCGATAAGTGGAAGAGCCCGTGGCCTTGAGTTCATTCAGACGTGTCGCATAATACTGCCGTGCAATTCCCGGTCAGGGACCGCTCTGTATTTCTATTTAGTTTTTAATACTTTATTTTTTTTAAGTTCCCTTGTTTACCCGGTTTATATTATTACTGTGTCATTGCCGCTTATTACCGCAATTACACACACACACACCCCATACCCAAGGCGGGAGTCGAACCCGTGATCCTCAGCTTGGCGGAGCGCCGAAGCTACACACTCCAGTGACCACGGCTACGAGTGCCGGCATAAGGATGATTTGACGGCGCTGCCCATTACGCCACAGCGCCACCATATACTCGTGGGTCATTAGCGCGGCTGGTAAGCAAATACAGATAACCATTCACACGAGAAAGGACTAAGAGCTGTCTATGCTGAAGGGGCAGTACCAATGAACCTGCAGCTAGTTGGAGAAAATCAACAGAGGAAACTCGTTAATACTTTAAATTCGGCAACTTAGCTGCACGGCGAAAATGTAATTCAACAACTGCCGCACATATGGGCCACCTTGTGTGTGTTTATCTATTCATTTATGTTTGTATTCAGTGTTAAAACTTTAAACTTTCGTTTCTGGCATTTAATAATTTTTGGTAAATAAATTGCTCTAGGACTCTTATCTGATAAAGTTTTCAGTAAAAAAAAAAAACTTGAAAATCTTACCACGGCTTAAAAATGATATTCGTTTCATTTTAGTAATATAAAAAGTATCTTAAGAGAACTGAAGCTGGATTTGGATATTTTATTTTGATTATTTTAAGAATAAAACTATAAAAAATTAATCATATTTTTAAGATACTTCCGCTAATAGTCGTACAGATGAAGGTAAAAATTCCGGCAGTTCAATCCATTCACTACCATCACATTAAGGCAATACATCTGTGAAATTAGACCAAAAATTGTGAAAAATTAAAAAATTAAACTTTTTCATAATAAAATAATATGAATTCAAAGTTCTAAGAAAACATAGTTTTTACCACTTAGTGCATTTAAGCTACCAATTAACTGAAGTCATAAATGTACAGGCGCATGGTTATTAACAGTAAAGCCCAACTTTAATCCTTTTTTTCTTGCCTTTTTCTTCAGCATTTTTGCATACTCAAAGACTTTACACGATGGTATTTTTTACTCACTTGTTTCAAACTTTTTGTATTGCCTTGCAAAGCTACATTAAAGAAAATGGTCATATACCTTTTTTAAAATAATGTTCCAATTTGAGAAATAAATTACTAACTTTGAAAATCAAGATTTTTTCTAGAATAATTACGGATTAGTATAAAAAATCTGATATGATGTATATTTTTATAAGCTCATTTACTGTAAAACTTGAATTTTTATGTGACTATTTTTTTAAAATGCATCGTGTAGAGTTTTTATTAGAACAATGAATTTTCCATAGTAAAAAAATTAAGATTTTAATGACTATGCAAGCTAGAATTTTGAAACATGGCAAAAACATTATTTACATGCTGTGCATATTTGTTGGATTGATTCTGTTAGAAAAGATGTTAAGACAAAGATTTTAGATTTCCAAGCAAAATGTCTTTTATGGACGAAAGAAATGTTTCAGTGCTTGAAAAAGTTTAAATATTTTAATAAGCTGGAAACACAAGTGAATTGTGCATACTTTAATTACATAAATTTAGAAACAATTTTAAAACTATACAAAGCTTTTAACAGTTTCGTATGGTTCAGGATGCTAGGCATCTTAAATGAATTGTTGAGAGAGGTAAATGGCTATGAAAATAAGATAAAATAAATACCAAAATTAATAATACCTAGTGTAAAAGAATGTCAGGAGAATTATTGTGAACTTGCATTAAGAATGCCATAAATTTGTATCCCCAAGGAATCAGCGAAGTGTAGGTCCAAAGGCAGAAGAAGGAGACGGTAAGATCAGTTCATCTGCATAGCCCACATACGTGGTGTGGGGTAGTGCCTCTGCCTCACATTCAAGAGGTCCCAAGTTCGAATCTCGGTTAGGGTGAGTTAACCGGGTAAGACTTTTTCCGGGGTTTTTCTGTACAGACGAATGTCTGGCAACTTCAATCTCTATGGACCTCCGGTTCATTTGAGCATAATTTCATTTATTTCAACCATTCATCGTCCGACAAGACCTACCCGGTTAAAGGACGTTTATAAACATTTCATGTAGAAGAAGAAGAAGAAGCCATAACATGTAAAATGTATAGAAATAGTATATTGAGATAAAACCCTAAACAAAGTCGAGATTTTTTCGACAAAGGCGAATAATAGAAATAATACTTGCGTGCAAATAAAATTAATTACTAAAACCTATTAACTACGATGGTTCAAGTAGTAAGGTCACAACATTAACATTGGTGGCAAACTGGCAGTCGATTATCCGCGCCTGTCGTTAACCTTAAGAAACCAATAACTTGCAGCTCATACCTAGTTGCTGCATGCATTAATTCGTAAGTAAATGTTAACAAGTAAAAATGAAACAGAAACCCAGTTAAGATTTAAATGGTAAAATTCAGCTATCAAATATGATTATATTATTTTCCATATCTCTAAAATAAATACATCAAAACGTAGAGGATTTAACTTAGATCATGCACATACGTGCAGTTAAAATAGACAAAGCAGGCAAGTAGGGTAGGTAGTACTGCATGCAGAAAATTGAACAGTCTGAACGGGAATTGGATCAAAAACACTGTCGTTGAAAACAAATAATATGTTTGTGCATTATACGCGCATCAGTTATATTTTATTCAAAACCAACGGCTATCAGAAAATATTCGGTTAGAGTTTTATTATGTATATTATTTAAAGTATCAGTTTATTTGATTAAAAATGTAAAATTCATTAATTACGCCAGAGGGTTCTTCCCTTAAGGGGATATTAAATGTCCTATCCTTCAATACTAAATTCATTAGCCATTATATCAGAAACTATTTGTCATATCAGACTGAAATGTTTACATAATACAGGTAAATACCTTCTAAGTTCACTAATGTACTGTATCCAATAAGTTGTTTATTAAGGCAAATGTTTTCTTCTCCTTTAGACGTTCAAGGATTAGGCTACAGGCCCGTTTCGAGTCTCAATCCCAACGCTTCTCAGGTCTACCCATATCTCTCCTTCCCGCTGGCCTATACTCTTTGGTCGTCCATTCTAAAAAGGCGTTCTTTCCATTTTTACTTTCTCTACTACGTATAGTAAGTAGGGGAAGTATTGCATTCCACCCAAAAATTCGATACCGAGATTTCACCGGAAATACATGTTTTGAGAATCACTGAATCCAAAAAAAAGCATTTTTGGAAACATGTCCGTGTGTGTGTCTGTCTGTGTGTCTGTGTGTCTGTCTGTGTGTCTGTGAACAGCATAACTCAGAAACGAACAGTCGGATAAACACCAAACTTGGTATTTAGGTTCAGTATCTTCCAGAGATGCGACACGAAGGTTTTCAAGAAAATCCCCCCACCCCAGACTACCCTTTACATGGAACATTTTTCGAAAATTTTAATTTTCTCAAAAACGGCTCTAACGATTTTGATTAAAATATCATATGTTTAAGATATTGTCATGATAATTAAAATGTATATCTCGAATTTTCTGGGAATGTCTCCAAAAGTATTCTTCATTATGAACGACTTTTTCATAACTGGTAAACCATAAGAGATAGACAAAATTTTACTACACAAAAAATGTAGATCGCGTTAAAATACAGAATTTATGTCATATATATTTCTTTTGTTGAGTGAACCGTTTGCGAGATATTGCTTGTTATTCCCTTAAATTTTCCAATACTTATACATTTTCTCAAATTCGTTATTCGTTTTTTTGTCCTGGACATGCAAAGAGAATGGAATGCGCCACATAGCAACCAGCGTTAAAATATTTGACTATCGCTTAAAAGCTACCATATTCCCCTTGCATCTACAAGAAAATTATCAATAAGATTGACATCTCGATATCTCCATTAACATGAAGCATATGGAGAATAAGCGTTTGTAAAAATAGTTTGTACAAGAGTAGAGAAAGTCATGTGAGTGTAACACATCAGATTTTTGTTTATATTTATTTATTTCTTCGACTATGTTTGAAACTCCGTCCTCCGTCGTCCTCCGTAGTGTAGTGGTTACCATGGTAGCCTCTAGTTCGCGGGTTCAAACCCGGCGGAGGGCGATGATATTTTCGGGCATAAAACTCTTTAGTATGGATTCCTTCGGAAGGGAAGTAAAGCCGGTGGTCCCGTGTCGTAGATATACGGCACGTAAAAGAACCTCAAGCCCGATAGAGGCGTCTGGGTAAAATTGCCGGTCTTTCACACCGAATATAGAATGGGACGCTAAGAACCATAAATAAAACTAAAAAAAAAAAAGAATCCCTATCCTTCTCTTATGATTTGACTGGGAATGCGATCTCTAAGGGTGACTTCATTAAGAGCCTCAGGAATCTCATCTGGTGGACTTCAAGCATTTTCTGCTGTTGTATTTTTAAAATCCCAGTTTCGGAACCAAACATTATAACCGGTTTTGCTATCTTTTATGTCATTTTACTTGTGTATTTCTTGACATAATTGTTCTAAACTTTCTTTCTATCAGTCCATTTATTTTATTATACCTATTTAATCTTGTATCTATGTCATTATTATGAATGACTGAAAAACATTACTTAAATTCGCATGTGTTACAACCTGTTCGACTATTTTTTCCTCCTGTCACAATTTTAATCCTAAATGGTTCTTCTCTTTTCATTGCCATGGATTTTGTCTTGTGGAGAGAAAACTAGGCCGGGATCTATTACTCATTCTCCATTTTGCGTAGAATAACCACATATAGGACATTCCATGTGAAATCGAAGGGCAAAAAGCCTCGCATTTTTTGTTCCCATTGTAATTTTTCCTATTAATAAGGGGTACTAAGGGAATCATATTTAACAAATATTAGCATCTAAAACGCAATGGTTGTCACATTATTGAACGATAAAGGGTTCGTATTAGTTCATTTTGTCACACTTTAAGTGTGCATAGCTCCAGAACCCTTTATTTCAGTATACTGTACCAAATCTCATTTTGTAGATAAAATTCCGCATTATACTAATTATTTTTATAATATAAAAAATCTATATACAGTTTTTACTTATTTTAAGCGTCTTTGGAGTTTTATGAAACTAAAACGTTTAATTGATTCCTATTAAAAAAAAATAAAACCCTAAAATGACCATCACAACGTCCTCCAAACAAAACACAATTAATGGCATTTACTTTCCCCCATAATATCAAGCAACTTTTGTTAAGGGCATTTCTTTCTACAACGCTTAGTTTTGGAGATATTGTACAGTCTCGACTTAAATGATCCACCCTGTAATAATACAATTATTTTTCTTAAACCGTTCCGCACAGAGTAGAAATTTCTTCACTTTACTTATCAGTATAAAGTTAAAATTTAGGGAACTAAATTAATGCTCGATTTAAATAATTAATTTGAAGGTTTCAGGGTTATAACAGTTTGAAGTTGGGAATTTTATGAAGATACAATAAGCTTGAGCAATTTTAATTGCAAAGCTATAATGTTCTGAATTTTAAGAGATTGCATAAAGCAATGTATTGAGCTTGTCTCCAAATACAAAAGTTTCGTTTCGTTTAGAAAATTCAGATCTATTTTCCTTCTATTTCGGACGATTTGAAACGGAATATCACACATGTGTTTTGGTTTCTTCTCAGTTATACCATTTGATTATATTAAAGTTTAGCAGCAAATTTTTAAAGTAACCAAACATGCTATTAACATCAAAATAGATCCACAACAGCAATTAAATGTTGTTTTTGCCATCTTAAACTTTTAATTTAGCTATCGCTAAATGGCTAATTTATTTCGGAAAATGTTATTCATAAAAAAAACTTTTGATGCAAAATTGGAGAAAACAAACACATGATTATATTTGTAAAGAAAGAAGCCACTAGTCTTGAGCATACTAAAGCTGCCTAGTTAACAATAGTGCCAAATTTTATAGAAAATCTTCCCCTACAATATGCGCTAAGTTTACCTCTCCAAAGTGTGTAGGAGTTTTTTATTATTATTTTTTTTCGTGAAGTGGTGCAGGATTCACAATACAAAATATCAGATGCGGTACTATTTTTAAAATATATTTAAAATATAATTATTGTGATTTAATGATGAAATATATATGAAATTAAAGAGGAAATTACAACAATAATATTGGACAAAGAACTATAAGATTCCAATTTTTGCTTCTCTTTTTAGAAAGGAGTATTTTAGAAGGAGTTATATCGTATTTCAGCTGTTGGGGAGCCGAAATTGTAATAGTTGCAACCGCACGTATAGTAAACAGTTTGCGGTAGCCTTCGCCCCAAATGTACTATCAGGTGGCCTTTGCCCCAAGTTTAAAAAAAAATATTAGCTTTGTAAGTTACTGTTTCTTTAAATATTATATATTTATGTTTGCCTCGGCTGCGTCAGTATTATTGTCGGAGACATGGATTTCTTGGCAGGGTTGTGGTACGACTAAGACTGTAGGCTTACACAGATTATAATTTTACTTCACTCCTTTTATTAATACTTGATACGATTTAAATAATACTTCACTGATAGAGAACTGTGAGATTCTTTAATTAATTACTTGTACTTTTTAACACGTAAACTTATTTTTCGTCTCACACGAATACGTATTAAATCTCTCGAGGACGCATCTCGCTTCCGGTTACAAACACTGTCAGCAGGCAACTGAACTTGTAAATTTCCGTATTTCAAGTCTCTGATTGGCTATTCCTAATCCAATAGAATACCTTCATTTAACTAAAGCTTTTGCTGGTTGTTGATTGGCTATTTTTATAAACTGTCACTAAAATTACATTGTTGCTTCCAAGAATCACAAGTAGTATTGTTAAACTTTCAAATTCATTGTTACCACATTGTTAGAAACTTTTAACCTATTATTCTCACAGCTCCTACATTATTAAATTACGTAATATATTCACATAACATTATTACATATGGATACAATAATGCAAACATATACAATGACTGTTATATACACTTTTTATATATTGTTACATACACATATTGCTTTAAGGCGGGCTGATATTAAATTTATATGTTATATAATTAGACTGAAATGATTTAAGTGTTAAAAACACTGCCTCACTTTAAACAAAACCAAAATCCATCCTAGACTACTGGTGGAAAAACTAACAATTTCCAAATAACTTTTCTCGGCCCTGTGCGGTTACTTTCGCCTCCTCATAAAAGAAAGCCAATAGGAGTGACAAAATGTAAAAAGCCTTTGTTTTCTAACCCTCAGTGGTGGCCCCAGGGGTTAGGAGTGAGGGGAAGCTGATTGGTTTAAAATTTTAATGCCAACTTGTCTGTCATTCGATAGCAGCTCGAGAATCAGGACAGGCGAAAAGCGTAGCAAGGGGACGATGGTAATAGTTTGATGAAACATCGGTTTTAGGGGTGGTTTACTCCCTTCCAACGTGTAAAACGTGTTGGTCCCGCGGGGGTGTGGGAATCGTGAAGCAACAGTTCGGACAGAAACACGCAGATAAAAGTGCTGGTGGTCACAATTTAATACTCTCTGGAAACTGACACATCCTGTGGCTTTTGAAATATTGCCTAATAACTTTTCTATCGATTGTAACGTACGCATAATGACCCGGAAACTTCAGGATTTAAACAATCAGCTGCTTTAATAATTATCAAAGTATGGCTTTGACTTTTTACTTTCTCTATTACTTACCTATAGTAAGTAGAGGAAGTATTGCATTCCATCCAAAAATTCTATACCAAGATTTCCCGGAAATACACGTTTTGAGACTCCCTGAATAAAAAAATGTAGGTTTTGTTTTAGAAAAAAGGCCCGCGCGCGTGTCAATATGTCCGTGTGTCTATGAACAGCATAACTCAAAAGCAAAAAGTCTATTAAATACCAAACTTGATATTTAAGTTCAGCATCTTCCAAAGAGTAAGATTTTCAAAAATATCCCTCCAATCCTAACTATGCCTTTACATAGAGAAATTTTCGTTATTTTTTATTTTCTCAAAAATGGCTCTGACAATTTTGATTAAAATGGTTTAAGATACCTTCATGACGAATGAAATATCTGTCCTGAATTATCTGAGAGTAGCCTGTGAAATCTTCATTTATGAATAACATTTGTATAACTGGTAAACCGGAAGAGATAGACAAAATCTTACTACTCCAAAAATGTAGATCTCGTTAAAATACACAGTTTATGTCAAATATAATTTTTTTTTTTTTGCAGTTAACCATTTCCGAAATATTCCTTGATATTGGCTTGAATTTTCAAATACACATACCTTACTTTTCTTAATCGGTAAATTCCCGAGGTCGCGGGTTGAAACCCGGCGGAGGGCGATGGATTTTTTCGCGCGTAAAAGTCCTAGCATGGCTTCCTTAGGAAGGAAAGTAAAGCCGGTGGTCCTGTGTCGTAGATTTACGGCACGTAAAAGAACCTCAAGCCTGATAAAGAGACCTCTGAGCAAAATTATCGCCCAATATAGAACGGGACGCTAAGAGCCTTAGCAGTTAAAGAGCGCCCATAAATAAAACTCAATTTAATTTAATTTCAATCGGTAAGACGCTATTACTTTCCCTCTCTCTCTTTCTTTCTTACTTTCTCTACCACGTGTCTAGAAGGTAGATAAGGTATTGCATTCCACCCAAAAATTCCACCCAAGATTTCACCGAAAATACATATTTTGAGGCTCTCTAAATAAAAAATGTTTTGCAAAAGGTCCGTATGTTCGTGTCTGTAAATATTATAACTCAGAAACGAAAATTTGGAAAATAAACTTGGTACTTAGGTTCAGTACCTTCCAAAGATGCAACACGAAGATTTTCAAGAAAATCCCTCCGCTCCAGATTATCCTTTACATAGAACATTTTTCGAAACTTTTGATTTTCTAAAAACTGTTGCTAACGATTTTGCTTAAAATACCATATATTAAAGATATTTAAACGAAAAATGAAATGTATATCTTGAATTTTCTGGGAATAGCCCTGTAATAAAGTCCTCTTTATTCCTCTCTTGTATAACTGGTAAGCGTTAAACGATAGACGAAAACGTACTACACAAGAAGTGTAATGTCTTTAAAACACATAATTTATTTCCAGTAACTTTTTGTGGCATCAGGCATTTCGAGATATCCGTTATTAATGGTTTTCTTTAAATGGCCATGTATCGACAGATACTGGAGTGCGGAAAACCCCGATGTTGTACACGAAATGCCGTTGCATGACCAGAAAAATGGTGTTTGGTGTGCCGTGAATGCGTACCGAATTATGGGGTACAGGGATACAATAATTAAACAATTCCTGGAATATTTGTGTGACATTGAATGCATATTTTCAAGAACACTCTACTACAGCACATACAGCTGATCTCTCGTTGAAATTAATTGCGGAAATTTTTGAAGATAGGGTCATTAGTATAGGATTATGGCCACTGCGCTCCCTAGACCTTACGGTATGCGACTTTTATTTACGGGGAAACTAAAATATAAAGTGTATCAGGACAACCCTGGCATACATTGGAAGAACTGAAAGACAATATCCGAAGAGAATTTACTGCAATTTCAGAAGAAGAATTAACGCGTGTTAATGAAAATTTTCTTAAAAGGTGTGAGAGATGCGTGGTAGCACAAGGACATCATATGCAACACCTTCTGTGATAAAGGTACGCGAAGCAGCCGGCCAGGAGTCAGAAATAAGGCACTGTATTAACAAATAATAGGAAATAAAGATCCAACATTTAAATAGCAAAATTCAGCTATCAAACTTTCCAACCACCCACCCACCCACCCACCCACACACACACACACACATATATATATATATATATATATATATATATATATATATATATATATATAAGATAGAGGATTTAATATAGTTCATAGTAAAAGCAGTAAAATAGACAAAATACGCAGGCAGGTTAGGTTACCAGCAGTGAATGCAGGAAATATAACTCTTCATGATGGTAGCATGATCAGTAAATGGATCAACAAGCACTATCGTCGAAAAAAAAAGTAGAATAGAAGAAAGGAAAAAAGTGTATGACACGTGGTTTAATCTTGTATTAGTATGTTATAGAACAAGACTTTAATGATAGTAATTAAGATGCGAGTATGTTTATGAAACGAGCGGTAGCGAGTGTGTCTTAATGACTACCATTATAGTCAAGTTGCGTACGAAATTCGTACAAGTTGCGCACGACCACTGTGTACTTCAAAACTTTGAGCTTTTACAAAAAGATCCTGTTAAATGTTGTAATTGAATGCTGATAGGATGGTAGCATGGTGGCAGGACCATGAGCATGTGTGCGAGTACTGCAAAACTTGGCAGTACTGTTGAGTCCAGGCGTACAAATGAAATGACTCAATTTATTAGAATACTAAAATTACAATGAACCAAGATTTATTTTATTTTAAATATATATATTTCATTGCTTATCTGGGGAATGGATCTCAGGAAGGGTGTTAAAAGGTATAGGCGATAGGGGAGCTACGCGCATAGCCGAGTAATGAATCGCTGAAGTGGTATGGATGCCGTTATAGTTTAGGTACGTCACATGTAATCACCGTATTGTAGTGTGTTCGACCAAAAAAGATGTTTCTGCCTCCTGTGCTTATGGTAGTCTGCTGCCTACTCACCCCAACCACTCTTTTATTCATTTTTGTGGCATAGGAGTTTTACTGTCTTTCACTGTATTGGTTTCTGCTTTTAGCTAACCTTATATAGCATCCATTTGTGCTTATTATGATGCAGGACGACTTGGAAACGCATTCTGGTATCTGCGCAGCGGCAGTACTGCTATGAGCTAATGATTAATGATTATCTTTAACTAAACGGAGCCACATTCATATATCAGATTTTGAACATATCTAGAAGCCTTCATCCAACAAACAGTACTTGAGTACAGCTGTGTCTCGAACCCGGTCTCCTTGGAACAGCAGACAGGTGCTCTGTCAAATTAGCCACGAGGTCAGTCGGAAATGTTTTGAACATGGGATTAGGCCTAGGATTACGCCACGGAGGGAAAACCTAACACCTCGACCCACACAGGGGTCTTTTGTGCAAACACCCCCGGGAGGAACGGATGAGATAAAGCAACCGCAGGTGACGTATGGGCTGCAGGACCGGTCGACGCAGGCGACAAAGACGCGCAGAGGTCCCTAACAGTTATGAGCTTGACCACCCGGCCGGAGAGCACTCAAGGCAGCCCTACCAAACCGACGGAGGGTGACTCACAGGCCCCCTCCAGCAGAGACCGGAGAATGTTCGACCCAGCAGCGGAGACTGAGCGGCCTCCATTTGACGGGGCCGAGAAGAAATTCCAACATGCAAACCATCTGCGCCGTCTGTCCGCAATCGTCCGACACACAGCCCAGGAGTCAACCTGTAACGTGAAAGAGGAAGATGAAATTAAAGGGAACGAGGGAGAGAGAAATTGGGAGGAGTCAATGAGGCTTCCCAGCATTCGCTTAGTGACTCGGAGAAACCTATGGGTCAGAAACGTCGGCCGCGGGAATCGAACCCACGACCCGAATGCGGGCCACAGACCAACCGCCTGAGCCATCCCACTCTGTTTTGAACATGTAAAAGATGTCTGTATGTGATCGTTTCTAGTGATATACCTCATCCATTAATTAAATCTTTGCAGTGGTGTTTTGCTGTTTCTTCACGGCACTTTGAACATGCCAACAGTTTTAGGACAACTTTTTTTCTCTCTTTTGTCTACTGTAGGTTAAACATGTTAAAGTAATATGAATTAGATACCACATTGTTTGGTGGCTTTACAGTTTTAAGCGCAAAACAAAACACGGTATCCCATAGTCATGTCCGAGATTTCCTTTACATTTACTGTAGCGCTGCAGAAGCTGACATTGAGTTTGTATTTATGGACGCTCTTTAACTACTATGGTATAATCGGCGCAACAGTTCTAGACACTGAAAATCCTAATGAGAGCTATGATGCGAGTTGCTTACCAGATCAGGTGGTGACCGGTGGACTGCATACTGCAGGAGTGCGTGGGACAGTCATCGTCAAATATCCACACCGGTTATGCACTGCTTTGCGCTGATAAACTTAGTTATATACAGTATATTAAAATCCACGCTGTAAAAAGCGCTTAATATAAAAACGCTGTCAAGCATTGCCTCCAATTCTTCCACACCTAACAACCCTTCCTCTTCTGCGGAATCACTCACATTATTGCCGTCATCGCTGCTGTCACTACTTTCTGCACCATTATCTTGGATGAGAATTCTTTCTATTTGATTTTCTGCAATTCCGTATTTTTCGAAATAATGATTCTTAATTTATTCAACATGTCGACATACATTTTCCCATTCTGGCCTTCCAATTTCAGCAAATTTCTGGCGTTATAACTGCTCCACATATTTTAATTTAAAAATCATATTTCTGCATGTCACCCATTTTTTGATATCAGCCCAGATTAATTCGATTGGGTTTAGATCTGGGTGATGCGATGGGAGTCTTAAGTACATTATGGCGATGTTGTATTACTATCTGGTCAAGTATGTATGACGTCTGAAGCTGTTTGTTGGTTTTAATTAAGTTATATAGCTTTGTTTTACTCATACTTTCATCTAAAGCTATATTATGTCTAAGTAACCAAGCTCTCATTTCTTCTTTCAAGGAATTTGAGGTAGGTGGTTTGTCAATTGAGTGTTGACGCATTATGAAGCATTGTCTATGACCAGAACAGACCCAGCAGGCATATTAGGTCTCAACATGGCGTCGATTCACTTCATGTGCTTTTCTGTGTTCATTTCTTGATGAAAATCTCCTGTTGTTTTTGCAACTTGTAAAAGAAGGGCATTTGGAACGAAGCGGATCTCTCCAACAGCATGAACGATAATAAGTATTTGCCCTTTAGCAACAGGAACCTGCAACCTAATTCGCTATCGTCACTCCAACTTTTAGATGCTGTACGACTGCTGTGTATGTATGACTCATCTTCATACACTATAGTATTTTTCTTAAATTTGTAGCACCACCTTAAAAATTAATGCTGATATAAGTACACACTGATATAAGTACATATAAAATTATACTCATTTGGAAAGGTAGAATCAGACTGAAAAATTCAATGCCATAGCCGGGATTTGAACCACGGATCTTAGGCTTTCCGTGCCGTTGGTCTAACCGACTAAGCTATCATGGCAACATTTACTTTTTATTTTTTTTATTTTATTTATTTATTTATTTATTTTGCTTTTCTGTTAGAGTTCTAATTGATTTCGGTTTCTTCCACTTGAACCCTAAATCTTTAATAATTTTTCTGAGATTTGTAGCACAACCTTGTAAGTTTCTGCTGTGTTTCAGCTGGATGAGCAATCTGCTTATTGTTAGCACAGTTTTTTCTTCCACATAGGAATTGTGAATCGTGCGCCGAATGACGCATTCGAAATCGTCTATTTCTGTAATACGTTTAGGGACCTTATGTTTCTTCCCAGGTGTGTCAAATGGTACTCTTTCATCCATATGTTTTTTCTCTTATCTTTGAGAACTCTGGAATCGGAACTCGGTGAAACACCAGTTGCTTTGACTACTCTTTCTTTCATTCTCTTAAGGCTTTTGTGGAAATCGGATGAACATATATTTTCTTCCTTCATCTCTGCTTCTTGCTTCATGAAGTCGAGGACATTTGCAATTATTTCCCTACTTTGACTATGTAACACCTTACCACTTAACTTTGAAAACATAGGAGCCATGGTTATAAATATAACAAATATAAAATAAGTACTATTTAGATACTGCAGCTCTCTTTAAAATTACAACCAGATGCAGACACTTTCTATGCAGACTGTATCTGTTACGCACTGTGAGTAAGCAAAGGTATTATATCTCTATCGTTGATTAAGCTAAACATAAACCATTCCTAGGCTCGGCAGCTGGGATCAATCAAGGTCACGATTCCAGAAGTTTTGTGCGAGTAATAATTAGCGTCCCATTCTATACTGGGACTTTGCTGAGGCCTATTTATCAGGCTTGAGGTTCTTTTAAGTGCCTTAAATCTACGACACGGAACCACCGGTTTTACTTCCCTTCCGAAGGAAGCATTGTCAAGATTTTCAGGTCCGAAAAGATCCATCGCCCTCCGCCGGGTTTGAACCCGCAACGAGAACTACAGGTGATATGTTACCCCTAGAACACGGAGGACGATGAAGCGCTGGAGGAGTCGTCATATTAAAACCATTTAACTATTGGGAGGGGGACATGTCCGGTCTTCCCTGTCCACTTTGCCAAAATTGTTAGTCATTTTTTGAGAAAGTAACAAACATTTGTCCTCGTAAAGCGTAGTTTGAAATGGCGAAATAATCTTGAAAAATTTCTGCTGGTATGTTTTAACAGTGACTCAAGTTTGAAATTTGGTACTTATTTGACTTTTCGTTTTGGAGGTACACTGTTCGCAGATGAACACGCCGAAAACGGAGAGACACGGAGATTTTTCTAAAAAGCCTTTTGGGGGGAGATTCAATTAGTCTCAAAAAGTTTCCAGTGAAATCTCAGCATCAAATTTAATTCTAGGAAGATGGTAAAGAAGGTAAATATATGCAATGCAATAAAGAAGGTAAATATATGACATGCATGCCCAAATTTAAAACACAGGTATTCAAACGTGTTTCTTAATTTTTTCTCCTTTTTCTCCAAAGCAAACATATTCCCAGGATTTTGTGGTTGAAACGGCCAGTCAGATTAGATATTTGGAAACGTCGACAGATGATAGGGAACATTCCACATTGCTCGACAGTCCACACATGTCACCCTATGGAAAACAAAACACAAAAGGTCCCCACCATAATTGCAGCCGGAAGTGCACCTGCGCCCTCTCCTCTGCAACAATACCTTAGCAGATAATTAACGGTGTCACGGCTGAACTGGCTTCCCTTGCCAGCATAAAGCACGCCCTTCCAAACCAACCTCGCCGAATTTCACTCATCCACGCTTGATTTTTCTCTTTTTTTTCTCACCCACGGCCCTTTATGCTTCAATGTAGCAAGCACTGGTCACAGCATTGGAATTAACAAAGCTTCGCCAATAGATGGCAGGCCAGTCGCCACCTTTCAGCGTGCGCGCGGGAACAATGCTTTGAGGTTATGGACAGGCAGAAGCATCTCTATTCAAAATGGCGGTGACGCGAAACAATGGGATAATCTTTCCCGTTTCCCCATTATTTCGGTTTTGTTTGCACTCTTTTGTTGTGGGGAAGGGGACATTCCTCCGGGTAAGCGAGGGAGACGAAAAAAATGTGCGATGAACGAGGTGATAGGCATGCGGACACTGATGGGAGTTGATTTAATGAGAGATGAAAGAGATGTGGTGGAGTGGAGTGGGATAATTACTGAGGGAAGCTGTCGACTTTCATTCTTTTTATTTTATACCACATGTGCATTTTTCCTCCCTTTGGTGTTGTGGCATAAAGTCATAATTTTACAACGGGTTCTTTCGCAGGAGAATCAAGGTGGTGTAATGTACACACACTGGAGCCAAAGCGATAGGGGCTTCTTTGGCCCCTGATGTGCACGTGACAGTGCACGTATAAGTATCATTGCATCACTGTTTCTTCCAGAAAGCAAAATAGGTATCCCAGAAAATAGAGCTCCAATATTGTGTAAAAGGCTGTATTGTTAACCAATTCAGCACATCTGGAGGGAAAAAAACACTAGTATAGTCTCTGGAACTCTGTAAAATAGGAATAAAGAATAATATAACTTGATTTATCTCGAAAAATTATAACTTTTCTTCCAGAGCTAACAGTGAAGCCACAGGCGCCGACTGTGGGCATAACCCTGGGGAAAAGGGGACATACCCACTTATTTAATGTCTGCTTCCTTATAGGATTTTAAGACTACTTTTTATATGGTGCATTTTATTTTGAGACGGACTGTACGATTGAAACGTGAACACGTGTATCAATGCTCAGTTTAAGTTTTCTGCCAAGCGACAATTGGAAGAAAGTGAATACCTGCAACAATACTCAGTACTGTTTTACCCTCTCCACTTAGTGCACAATAATGAGTGTAACAGACATATTTTGTTAACTTCAAAACATTATTGTGAACGGAAGATTACGGAAAGAGAGCGCGCTCCCACAATAACATATTAAATAAGTCTGGATAAGCTACAGTATTGATCTGTTTGGTGCACTGTGCATGTTTTTTTAGCCGAAAAGTCCAAAGTCTAAACCTGAGCATGCCCAAGAGTTTCAAAAGTCGGCGCATGGTGGTCTTCTGTAGTCGTAAACGCAGCACACCATTAATCTGTGGTCATGGTAACATCATTCCAGTTTTTAGGCTTGGTTCTCATCACCCAAACTATACAATTTGAACCTCTTTGGCATTAAAGAGACACGTAGTCATTTTTCCAACTTTGCAACAAATATCTACATGACAGTATTAATGTTTCATCAGTGGTGTGTTGGCTCTAGTTGATTTTGGCCTATTATGTATACTCGTGAACTCACAGAAGTAACCTGTATCAAGGATAGGTTAGGTCTAGAAGCGGAGGGGGACGTAGTACCTCGACCTAGCAGACCTTTTGTACCTAGGCCACTGACGGGATCCCCGGAATGGAGGGATGGGGTGAGAGGAGACAGAGGGCGGCCGGACCAGAAGGCACGACAGGCGGAGGACAGGTCCTACCATCCTATATCTATTCGCCAACAGTCCTTTTCAATTCCTGAAAGTTCATACTTTCAAAGTATGTCGAATTCTAAAAGATACCCTGTATATCTGTAATTGTATAATAGTACATTGCGATACATGTGTGGTAAGTGCATCTTTGAAGAAGTTTGAAAATACGAGACGAAGTCACTTCCGAGTTTCTGCAAAGGACTTAAATGCATATTATTTTTTAAATTATAGTAAATAATAGTAATATAATTACGCGAAAATAAAATTAATTACCGTTACCTGTTCAAAAGCAATATCAAGGTCGACCGCGCTAGCCTCTGCGAACTGGTAATGGATTAATCAGGTTAGTAGTGTCGACCAAACCAGTCAACAACTGAAAGTGAGATGGCTGCTTGCTATCAAATGTGCATGCATGCAGCAATAAATACACGAGACGGGTTTTTAAAGTAAGTGCCGATGTTTTTTTAAAAAAATACTAACAGAACATTATTTTCCAAATACTTTATTATTATTACCTTACACTACTTTAACACATAGTCACCGCCGTTATTCAGGCACTTGTAACGGGATACCAGCTTTTGTATGCACTTTCGTCAAAGATTGATGCCGCCTGTGATGCGTTCAGGTCTGTTTGGCTGTGTGTGGCCGGGCATTTTCACTCATTATTGTTTCACCATAAACCTCACACAATTGGGGATGAATGTTTGCTGGTGTAACATTTGTCGCATTCAAAAACCGAATCACTTATCCGACTTCACAGCCGGCGGGTCGATTTATTGTTTTGAACATTTCGAAACGCTCTAACAAAAGGAAAACACAAATACGATCGCTCACAGCAGCGTCTGGCTTTCTAATGAATGGAGGAAGTGATCGGGTATTCTCAAAATCGCAGCGACAAAATATTAAAACGGTACGTACTTTAAAAACATGTCTCGTACTTACATATCAACAGTTGGAGAATTAAATGCATTTTATTAACGTCTGTGGTAAAAATGGAAAACGCATGGAGTGCAGGAGTTTCAACTACCCACGCATGATAGTCTAAGCGGGAAGTGAATAAACAAACACTATCTTTCCCCCCAAAAGTATAAAAGATATACTTTAATGTTTTGTAAACAACTTGTGAAATCCTCTTCATTCTCACTGAATGGAATTTCTAGGCCAGCAAATAGCGATTACCTTTTAAACATCTGACCGTCGATTCGATTTCCTAGCACCTATCTCCCTTGTAACTACAATGAAATGTGTAGGATGGGATAGGATTAGAAGCGAAGGGGTACTTGGTACCTCGACTTAAGCAGATCTTTTGTACCCTAGACCCCTGAAGGGTCGCCCCCGGGAGGGAGGGATGAGGTGAGAGGAGACATGGCGGCCAGATCAGGAGGCACGACAGGCAGAGGGCAGAGTCTCTACCATTTGCGGACTTGAGCTGGTTGGTACAGTCTGCCCCCCTCCCCTATGGGCTTACACATCCTCTGGGGGCCCGGGACACGGAGACCACTCATAGTCCGGGGACGAAGGTTTATTCAGAGCATCCTTTTCCTCTGCCATGCACCCCGAGTACTTCCGCCGACACTTGCAACCCAGAAAGAAACCAAGCAGATGAAAGGCGAAGTGAAATGAGAATGGAGATGAAATGGAGGGACAGAAAATTCGAGAGTTGTAATTATCCTTCCCTGCATTCGCCTGGTGACCCGGGGAAGCTCCCGAAAAAACCTATGGGTCAGGAAAGTCGGCCAGTTTGAATCAAACCCATGAACTCCCGAATGTGGACCGCTGACGTTACCGCCTGAGCCATCCCGCTCAGTAACGAAATGTTTAACGAAGCAAATGTTTACCTCAATTAATATCTGGTAATCAAAAAGATAGGCATTCATAAGAATAATAATTTTAGAAGCTATATAAACATAAACGTTGGTGGGTGGAGAAAGCCGTGTGAATGTATCACTTCGGACCTTTATATGAATAGCGTAATCTTATATGAACTTGTATCGGGTAGAAGTAATAGTGTTAGTGTAGTACAACCCTTGTATTTGTTGACAAGAATTCTTGTGCGCTCTGACAGAATACCAGCATGTCATAACCTTGGGTTGTGGCTCTTTTCCACATTATGCATTCAATAACAACACGCCTTCTGAAGGTTTATTCAAATAATAGGCTTTATTATTACTCGCATGAGGAAAAAAATTCCTGTCTTCCTTCCCCTCATGTCAGACAAATAAGATCAAAGCCTACTTATAAAAGAAAAATCGGCAGAGTTTTCAACAAAGATGGGGGAATAAAAATCCCATGTATATAAAAATAAAGAAGCAGATTAAAATGATGTAGCCGAGAAATTGAATTTCTTTCCCCACAATAGCGAGTTTTCCCCATGCATGTTGTATATATTAAGGTGCTGCTCAGCCTAGGGCGCCCTGACATGCACGTGGTGCGTAAAGTGATTGAATCAACTCTCTCTGCTTAGACAAACAATATAGTAGCACATGGAAAACATCCCAGCTGCAGGGATTTGTTTTGGCTTACATCACGAAGAAGCGGAAAAGAAGATACTGCTTTTCTGTTGGTATATAATACAGAATCCTGTCCTGGAGGGTACAAGCCCTTCTGATGCTCTGTTCAAGTGATACATGAGAAAAACTGCATTGGTACTCTGTGGCAGTTTTATCTCACACTTCATTTATAACTTAGCAGAACCTGCAGTTCCTTTCCTTATTCTGTTTAGTGTACTCGATACTGAAATTGTTAATTTCTACAAATTTCAACAAATGTGCTCAAATTTTTATTTAAGATTTGTTCAACATAATTATAATACAAAATTAATTTTCATGATTCTATGTAGAGGCAGATCCAAGATTCCTTTAGTAAGGGGTTAACATATTTTGAAGAATACCTTATCAGTGAGCAAATTTTCCTTTCCAAATTTTCAAACATTTTACAGGGTGGACTATATAAGTTGCGACTGTACAATATCTCCAAAACTAAACTTTGTAGAAAGAAATGTCTTGAATAAAAGTTGCTTAATGTTATGGGGGAAAGTAAATGCCATTAGTAGTGTTTTATTTGGAGGACGTTGTGATGGACATTTTAGGGTCAATTAATTTTTTTTCTCATGGAAACCTACCTTTTTATGTTGTTTTCTCACTCATAAAAAACTAAACACTTATATAAAGCACTTTACAATTGTTCGTATACCATCATAAATAACAACGAAAATTCTGAATGGCTATGTACGAAGAGCGCATTGAACGGTCATTTGCAGGTAAAGTTATGTTTCGTAATTGGAAACCAACCAATTACTTTATATGTACTTTGAAAGCAATGATTTATTTTCAAATAAACAGTTTGGTTTCAGGAAGAAACATAGTACTGTTGATACTGTAAAGTCCTTCGTTAAAGTGAATACTGAATGTCTTGAAAGTAAAATGTTGTTTTGAATAGGTTCTATGATTTAAACAAAGCTTTTGATACAGTTTCTCACAGTACAGTGTTTCAAAAGCTTATATTTTATGGTTTCAAGATAATGTTATACAGGTTTTACAGTCTTATTCTACTAATAAATATCAACCAGTATTTTGTAATGGCAGTATATCACATTACGAATTAGTTAAATATGGCGTTCCGCAGGGAACTGTTCTTGGGCCATTATTTTTTATTATACATGTCAATGACCTTCCTGCTAGTATTAGTAATGATTGTTCTATACCCCACAAGTATGCTGATGATCTAGCTTTAACAGCTTTTCAAAGCAGTAATACGTTATTGAATACCTATGTAAATAATGTTAATAGTAGTATTGTGAATTGGTGTGCTGCAAATAATCTTAAATTGAACCATAATAAAACTGTAGGTTTAAACATGAGTATTAAACAGTACAATATGGACAATGGTGTTAAAGTTTTAGGTATTTTGGAGCATGGTCTTTTGGATGGCATATACATGTGAATTACGTGGCTAGTAAAATTAGCAAATCAATATTTATGAGCAGACTATTGAAAAACTACCTTAATCTAGAATATTTATTGAATGTGTATTATGCTTATGTTAATAGTTATCTTGCATATGGTCTTATACTCTGGGGCAATCATCCTATTTAGGCAGGCTATTAGATAATTGTGCAGAAAATGTGTATTATATTGATTTGTGGAGCTCAAGCACAAAGTCACTGTAAACCATTCTTTGTCAAATTACGTAGTCTTACTTTGCCATCAATATATTGTTCTTGAGCGCTTTCTATATGCCAAGCTGAATTTACTTAGTTTTACTAGACATTCTTCTGTTCATCAGGACTAGATGCAATATACATATGGATAATTCTGACTATACTGAGTACAAAAAAGCTTCGACTACATTTTAAAACGTTTTTTAATATTATTCCTTTATATCTTAGAAATTTGTCTATGATACATTTCAAGAAAGAAATTATAACTACATTGTCGGATAATCCGCTATATAGCATAAATGAATTTTATAATATAAACTGGTATTAATATTTTGTGTTTATTATTGTTATTTGTAATGGACATTTCCATAACCATTTGGTTTTTGGGAATAAACGTAAATACAAATACGAATAATCTCTTTCTTTTCTTTCTTATCGAGTTAGTCGAACATCTTTTGAGATATAGTCCACTACTGTGATAAATTCACTCACTGAATGTGATGTAATTTGTTTTAAGTAAATAAAATAGATGTACAATTATTGATTTGACTTTACCAAAGCTACTCCATTTATATGTTTTTCTTTCTGTAACTAAGCGGGGCCTATAGCTCCTCTTAGCCCACCCCTGGGTCCACCTATGCTTCTAAGCACCTTACTTTCCAAAAAAGTAATTTAAAAATGGAAATATTATTATACGTAAAACTCTTAACATGAAGAAAGTGTTTAAATGTTAAAGCTTCTGCGTTTTTTTCCCCAGTAATAATGCATTACAGCCATAGATTAAATTTTGTGTAAACCTAAAACATTTCCTGCAGAAAGCTCTTCTGATTTGCCATACTCTCACATCCTTCACTACACATTACAAATTCGAAAAACGTGATTTATCTTAAAACAAATTCTAGAAATAATCTCAAATGATGTAATATGGACTTTGTTGAAGTATGAATGTTGGAATGAATGTGTGTTTAAATAGTAAAAATAAATGAAATCAACCTTAAAAAAACCTGCAGTTCCAGTAACAATACTATCAGTTGTTTCTCAAGATAAAGCCCCGAAATGAGTAGAAGTTAAAAGAGGTTATAATTAGAAACTCATCATATGATATCCCAGGTCAGTTTTAGTTATTAATGAAGGTATGTGGGAGAAAAGAACAATTACATAAGATATAACATGTTAGGTGCCGCATGACAGTTCAACCTGAGGAAGTGAGACATCGAATATTTAAAAAAGACTGATAAATGCTGCAACAAAAGTGGTTTTACATAAATTCTGTACTTCATTCACATCTACATGTGCTGTAACAAGTTTGTCTTTCTCTTGTGATTTATTAGCTATAAACGTTCATTCAGACTGAAGAGGTATTTATACGCTGCTCAAAGCAAATTCAGGATATACGTATATATAAATTCTATATTTCAATGAGTCCACATACGAGTATTTACTTCCTCTACCACGTACCTAGTAGGTAGAAAAGGTATTGCATTACATAAAAAATTCAATACCGAGATTTCACCGGAAATGCATGTTTTGAGGCCCCCCGAATAAAAAAATTAGAAAATAGTCCACGTGTTTGTGTGTCTATTAATAGCATACAAAAACTAAACGTTCCATAAACACTAAACTTTTTAATTAAGTTCAATATTTTCCAACGATGCGACAAGCAAACTACCCTTTACATGGATAATGTATGTAAGTTCTGTATTTTCTCAAAAATGACTGTAATGATTTTCATTAAAATACCATACGTTTAAGATATTTGCATGACAAATAAAACGTATATCTTGAATTAACTGGGAATAGCTTAAGGAATTTTGTACAATCTTGTATAGCTGGTAAACGCTAAGAGATAGACCTTGTCAGTTTTGTAAAGTCCTGCCGCTATTCAGATGTTTCTCGCGATGTCATGTAAAGAGTATCGAACTTCAAGACAAGCATATACATTTCTCATCTGACTACCGATCCAGTTCCCTCTAGACATCCCTTTTGTATCGTGTAATGAAACTGTTTCAGCAAAGGTTTATCTCGACTGACATGAGGTAGCTAGAGAAATCAGGATTTATAAGAATATTTTGTAAAAATATATTAAAAAATTCTTATGTATTACATTCACATGCTTTTCTCTGACACTCTACCGTTATTAGTGGGCGTACAATGTATTCCGACGAAGGTTTATTTTCCTACTTTATTTTAATCCAGATAAACCTTTCCGGAAATAACTGCATTACACATTTCATTATAGATACAAAGAGAACAGCGATAGTCAAATGTTTGAAAAGTGGACGCTATATGCTGGCCTTAAAATTACATACTGTTTTCATGACACGCGAGAAACAGCTGAAAATCGACATGACTTTATAGGAATGACTAAGTATTAAACAATTCGATCCATTAATAACGGATATCTCGGAAATGGCTGATGCCACGAAAAAGATCATTTAAAATAAATGTTATTTTTAAAGAGATCTAGAGTTTTTTGCGTGGTGCCGGTTTCGTCTATCGCTTAACGTTTCACCAGTTATGCAAGAGTATATAAATTTCCTTCTGAATGAATAGGACTTCACAGTTCATTCCAGAAAGTTCAAGATGTACATTTTATTTATTACGCAATATCTTTAATATACGGTATTTTAATCAAAATCATTAGAGCCATTTTTCATAAAATCGGAAATTTCGAAAAATGTTCCATGTAAAGGGTAGTTAGGGGTGGCATTTTTGGAAAGTACTGAATTTAAATAACAGGTATGGTATTTATCCGACTTTTTGTTTTTGAACAGAAAATGTTCACAAACACACGCTCACACACAGACAGACCCACACACACGATATTTATCTAAAATGCTTTTTATATAGGGGGCCTGAAAACACGTATTTCCGGTGAAATCTTGGTGTCTAATTTTTTGGTGGAATGCAATACCTTCTCTACCCACTAGGTACGTGTAGAGAAAGTAATAAGCGATAGTGAATAGAAGTCATGTGAATATAACGATAGATGTTTCCCTCTCCCCCCCCCCATAAGTCGTGGTTTGTGGAAATATAACCTTTTGAGAAGAATATCGATGTAAACATCTTTCTTCAGAGGGCTGAGATTACAAGCATGATTAAGTGCTGCTATTCAGAATTAAGTTAGAATTGTTGAGCGTATTTGGATTTCCAGATTCCGAGAAATGTAGGAAATGAGCAGAGGTTTATATGTGTGGGCATACATTTATGGCATGCTGTTGATTTAAGGAGACGACGTGGAAGTTCTAAACTGATAAGAATCAGCTTTTGACGAACTGACTGAGTGGGTACTATAAACCCCTGCTGGGTGTCTACCTCAAGTGGAAATTTTCTCATGGCGAGCAAACATTCATGCTGGAGTAATAAAAACCATAGGATGTACATCAAAGTGTATACCCTTTCTGGTTAATTGTTGTAAGGTGTTAAATACGACTGTATATTAGTGCACGTTTGTTACAAAGCACCTAAAAAAATGTTTTGTTTTAAGGCAGCGGTGTCGTTTACTTAGCCTTCAAAGCATTTGATCAGCGCTAGCGTTGAACACTTACAAATCTAAACAAACCATCTCTGAGTTAAGTATGGTCAGGGACACAGTGGTGCACAAACAGCTCCGGCCATAGCTCGTTACGGGGCGAGGTGCAAACCTTCACCGCGGGGATCCTACAATTATCAATATGTCGAAATAATACTAGCAGTTCTATTGCCTACTGATATATTCAAGCAGTTCACGAAATCTTAATAAGTAGGCTAATTAAGACATGTTAATAATAAAGACAAACTACTTATCATTGGGATTTTTTGGAATTTTACCAAAATTCAAGATGAGATAAGATTCGCAGTTATTGTTTAGATACACACTTATTAAAACATCCATCATTAGTAGTTATATAATGATTCATTACACTGTTATCTGTTTTAGGTTTAAGAAATTAAAAGGTTTGTATATTGTGGCGTCAGTTCGTCAAGTCTAGTGTCTGGCATGGAAGGTTGTGTGCGAATCGTGTGTATGTGACCTCGTGTGTGTAACATCTCCCTCCTATGTATTTCTTTTAATCTTTTGTGTATGACGTAGGGACACCGTGTTTAATATTCAATAAACCACAGGTATGTGATTAATGTGAAATTCTGTGTATTTTTGTGATAACAATCCCACGTCTGCTCTGAAATATGTAGTTAAGATCCTGGTCCTCTTGTTGCCTCTGATGTTACGTCCCCCAATGCTTATGCTAGGGTAACTAAAATTTAATATCTATCTGAAAACCTGGTCGCATAACAAATGATGCTCATTTTGAACACATAAAATAAAATTTTGAACTTTTCTCTTCAGTGATGTATTGCATGTGTCGCCATCCATTGTCGTTCATTAGAAATAAATATGTAAAGTCTGTTCCTTCATTTTGAATAACCCTTTATTGAAAATTCCAGAACACAAACTGTATTATCATTTGCTCTTCGTAGACACTAAATAAGAGAATTTTATTGGTATTACGAGTAGTTTAGCTGCTAGAATATTTAAAGCATTGTATTAATACTTTCTGTTCTACCTGTACTCGATTCGCTTTCCGGCTATTTAAAGTAGTAAAGAACTATCACTAGATAGAAGATATACGTAACATGTGACGTCAGAGGTTACCTGCCTGCCAAAGACAATGCTTTCTAGCAGTAGTTGTTAAGGAGAGCCAAAACGTCGTGGCAGTTTTCGTGGCTAAAGTTCGTGCGGTTCGCTTTTGTGTGTGTAGATAATCGAAGTGAAATACAGTGCTCAAAGGAGTGAAAGAATCTAAGGGTGCATATATGGTATGTTACGTTACTTAAAGGGTTACTTTTCTTAAATTAGCTAAGCATATTTTTGCAACAGTCAAATGTTTTAATATGAAATTGTAAATCAATATTTCTTAACAAGTTTACGAAAATATTTAAGTAAATTATCTGTCTAATGCCTGACATAAAGTTAATAATAAAATGCGGATTCTGAATTTTAAAAATCTCTATCCCCATTTTACTCCTCCATTTCACAGAAGTTGCTAATAATAAAAAGAATACATGGAAGTATTGTGACCGTATATCTTTTTCTAAACAGTTTTTTCTTGTTTAGTGGGCCTAAAAACGTGAAAACTCAACGTTATACTTTCTAGTAGAATACTATACTTTCTCCGCCTATATTATGTGATAGAAAAACTAAAGGTAAAATAACCGGTAATTGAAATGCAGAAACAGATGATTTAGAGAATGAAAATGATAATATATTGCATACTTCAAGAAAACCTGTCATACGCCCGTCCGCCCTTTTTAACAGTTTCTTATATCCGAAATAAATCTCTAAATGTCCACAAAGTACTCCTTTTGTTAATACTACGCATGCGCGGAAGGAAGTGCCAACACATGAGTAGCAGCGAAATTCTCAAAAATACCGATATTTTAGTTCTTCCAAACGCACTCGTTACCTACTGTAGCTATTCCTCCAAATAAATTTTCATAATTTTTCATTGGGGTTTAGCCTTACAGATCTCACAGCCTACACCTGTCATCGCTCCGTAGTTGCAGCCTTCGGCCCACAACCTTGGGCTACGCTTTGTGGCTTAGGGTCCTCAAACCTGGGCTACGCTTTGCGCTTAGGGCCGTAAATAAGTCATTCGCGTAAGACTGGCTCTGTTTTTCGTTCAGATGTTGGCTGCTCTCCCGCATGAACACCATAGACACGAAATGCCTACTATCGGCCAAAGCGCGAAGTAAATTTTACCAGTTAGACAAAGTCGAAAGTAAAGTTTAATGTGTTGCGTTCATATGACTTTCTCCACTCGCTCTTCTACAAATTGCTCTTGCAAAAATTTAGTTTTGTATGTACTTCTTGTTGAGAGAAACGTTCATTAGACATTTCATTGTATGTATAAGAATACACAAAATTAAGACGATAGTCAAATCTTTTTAAAAGTGGGTCGCTATGCGATCCCTTTGAAATTCTGCACTCTTTGGATGACCACAAAAGAAAGAAGGAAGGAAAGACAAAAAAAGAAGGAAGGTTGAAGTTAACAAAGTATGACGTATTTTAAAATTCAAACAAAAACAAGGAATATCTCGGAAATGGTTAACACACATACGAAAAAAAAATTGTATTTGAAAAACTGTGTGCTCTAACGAGATCTACGATTTTTCTATCTCTTACAAACTTATGGTTTATCAATTATACGAAAGTCATTCAGAATGAAGAGAAGTTCACTGGCTATTACCAGAAGAATTAAGATTATACATTTTATTTGCCATGCAAATATCTTATCGGATTTTTAATCAAAATCGTTAGTGCCATTCGACAAACTTCTTTATCCAGGCCCTCTTGTTAGTTTGCGCTTCCACCAATAGGGGAGCTTTGTTCCTCTCGTCGATGTCAAAATTTGAGTGAAAAACACGCAGTAAAACGACAGGGTCCTGCGGTATCGAAATTTAGTCGCAGGTTAGGATACGACGTTCAGGTTAGTGTGTATATAATGAGATTCAAGTCACCAGTCTCCGAATTACACTTGGGTTGACAGTTTCTTTTACACATGCGCAATAGTAACAAGATGGTCATTTATTCACATTCCACGATAACTTTGCCATAAAAGAAACTATCTTAAAATGGGCGAGAGGGAGGGTTCAAGATTTTCCAAGTCCATAACTTCTCCTAAAGCTCTAATTGAGCTATTTTTATTGACTTCGTGTCACTTTCTTACAATTTTTGTTTACTGGCCGTAAGGATAATATCTTTGAAATGGTTGACACAAAAAATTATATCCCAAAATTGTGCTCTTTAACGAGATCTACATATAAATTTTGTGTGTAATAAGATTTTGCCTATCTATCCCATTTACCAATTACAAGAAGTCATTCAGAATGGAGAGGACTTAACAACCTATTATCAGAGGATTCAATATATACATTTTATTTGTAATGCAAATATCTTAAACAAATAGAATTTTAGTATAATCGTTAGCCAATTTTTTAAGAAAATAAAATTAACAAAAACTTTTCTATGTAAAGAGTAGTTTGGGGTGGGGGAACTTTTTTGAAAATCTTTGCGTTGTATCCTTGTAAGACGAACTTAAATACCAAGGTTCGTATTTAACCGACTTTTAGTTTTTGAATTATTCTGTTTATACATACATAAATGTGCTTCTTTTGTGCGTGTGCGTGTGTACGTTTCAGGAAGGCCCTAAACATGTATTTTCGGTGGAATTTAGATACCAAATTTTTGAGTGGAATGCAACTTCCTCTATTTACTGTAGGTAAGTGGTAGAGAAAGTAAAAATTTGAGTGTATTACGAAAAAAGTTACCAACAATGTGAAGAGGAGAAGCAGGAAATAAGTTGTATTTTTATAGTAAAAGCAATTTTATTATAATACTATCTTACATCTCTAGGGCTAAAAATTATCTTTTACGGCTCTGCACACTATATTTTTACCTAGCATTGGTCTCTGAAAACGGGGTCACCATGTTTGCACCAACAAGGCATAAACAAAGTTAAGAGAAGTTTTGTTTTAGGTTGGTATATACTACTTAGCGTTGCTAGGGCACAATTGTCCGTCCCAGTTTCCCAGACTGCGGACTGGCACGCTAAAACCGCGTGATCTGGCTAACATTGTGCTTCATGTCTTAATAAAACACGTAATGTCACGTAATAAAACAAGTGAAATCATTTTTTTTTACCACAGGCAGTCATATGAGGTATCTGTTTAAATATGAATGTACTTTGCAAAATTAATA
The DNA here is from genome assembly GCA_030765065.1 of Deroplatys truncata. Classification (NCBI taxonomy): domain Eukaryota; kingdom Metazoa; phylum Arthropoda; class Insecta; order Mantodea; family Mantidae; genus Deroplatys; species Deroplatys truncata. Next base: position 51,377,482 of record CM060985.1, read on the forward strand.
TGAGAAATTCTGCCTTACCTGTGTCTTTATTTTCTCAACTGCTTACCTATAGTAAGTAGAGGAAATATTGTATTCCATTCAAAAGTTCGATAGCGCGATTTTCCTGGAAATAGACATGAAAAGAAAAAGTTTTTAGAAAAAGGCTCGTGCGTGTATGTGTGTGTGTGTGTGTTGCGGCGATCACCTCCTCATCCGTTGCTGTAGCTTACCTTGATGCTTCTCCCGTTGCTTCCAGAAGTTCTCAGCGTGTTGGTTCTTCAATTTATCCTCGGCTAGCTGCAGTAATTTTCCTTAAATTATATGGGAGCATGGACTTATCCTCGGTAAAGGAAAACGTAGATCTCGGGTGGTGATATAGGAAGACATAGACTTGCTTTGTTTATGAAAAGATGACACTGCCGTTTCTTTTTATTTAATTTAACACTCGTAGTATACAAAACTGGTATTGCCGCTGTAAAATACTGTCCACCGCTGTTAGACTATGGCGTGGATATGTCACGAAATATAACTATTCTTATTGTCGCTTTCAGAGTAGCGGATCTTAGGTGTGTTGCTAAAACTATTTTGATTCCCTGTTTTGGCGCGATATCTCACACATCCTGCAGCATCTCTCCCTGACCACACATTACGAAAACTCTCGAATAAAATGCAATACTAAGCTGACATGACAAATTTGACTTGATTCCCTTTTTGGCGCGATATCTCACACATCCTGCAGCATCTCTCCCTGACCACACATTACCAAAACTGCCGAATAAAATGCAATACTAAGCTGACATTACAAAGCTGACTTGATTCCTTTCTGGGCGCGATATCTCACGCATCCTGCAGCATCTCTCCCTGACTACACATTACCAAAACTGCCCGAAATTTCCCCAAACAGATTCATTTATAGTCTCAGGCTCCTGAGGCTGCTTCCTTTCCTATTGGTACATTTTTAGCGCGACTCGACGCGTCTAACTATTTCGAATAAACTTCCAGGGATTTCATTGGTCCAATTTTAATATAAATCGCGGCTTTTCCTACATTTACCGTTAAGGTTGTCTATCTCACTCACTTGGTCACGGCGAATTATCAAATAATGGGACAAAGGCTCTACACCCTCGCTGTAGGAATAATAGCACGGCGACCGGAGAGAGGTAATAAAACTAGGTTTTCTGCCTTCGAAAGCACTATTCCTGTAGCTAAAACTTTCCCTCGTGGACAGTATTTTAACATAGCGCTTAAATTATTTACATTAAACCATTTATAACTCTACTAATATTAATAACCTAGATAGATACATAATGTTAAATCACCCTTCTTAAAATATACAAGCAGTATGAGAAAAAGATATTTACATAATACGATTTAACATCACTAAAAGTTAATTAATAAGTTATCTGTAATTATAGTTCTTGGGCTCGGCCTAGAGTTGCCGTTTCAAATTGCCCTGTTCTGGAAAAGAATAAATTTTTCAACACTTGATACAATTTTCTTTTACAGAATAATTCCTCTGATTATGGCCTTTGTTCGTTTGTTTTGTTGACAGAGACCCTTCGCTATACCTGCTCCTTCACAAGGGCTCTGACAAACCGGTGATGTTTATATTTGGGTCATTCACTCTACACTCTCCCTTTAAAAACAGGTTTCCGAGAGACATTCTTATACACAATACATTTCCCGCACACGAATAACTTGTGACGCATACAAATACTCTAATACCCAATTTAAGTTCTAAAATTAAATCTATTTACATACATATTGGTACATAATTATTATGCCTTTATTTATTTCTTTACATCCTTATTTATCGGGTGTATTACCTTTACTATTTGTTCACAGGGGTGTTACCTCATTTCGAGTAAAACTAACCTGATTCTTTTCATTATATTCTTCACCCTTCTCATTCTCTAAACATTTGTACGGTTTGAGCAACTGTTTATGGTATCTCCCTACGATCTTGGAATTCTTTATTTCTTGTAACTCAAATGTATCCGAGCCAAAAATGTTAATCACCCGGTATGGACCTTTAAATAAATTTTCCATTCTATGATACCTTTTGTTCAGAATGCTAGACTTTTTCTTGTCCCGTACCAATACTAAGTCTCCCAATTTGATCAACCAGTGTTTTCGTTTCTTCTTCTTAAACTTTTCTTTTCTTTTCTGCGCCTTATTGGCCATTCTTTCAAAAGCTTTCTTAAACATCTCTTCTTCCGTTAGTGCTTTCGGATCTTTAGCTTCTAGTGTCTGTGGTAATTCCCCTTCGAGTGTTTCCATTAATTTCCCCTTCATCAGCTCGATGGGCTTATAACCGGTAGTAGGGCTCACACTTTCATTTAAAATACTTTCGATGCGCTGATAGTGATTTGCCCAATCACTGTGTTTTTTATTGGCCAAAATTCTCAAATAAACCGAAATGTCCCGTATTATTCTTTCGCAGGGATTGCTTTGTGGGTGGTATTTTGAGCAATGATACAACGTGATTTCGTTTTCTTTTAAGGTGTCTACAAATTTTCTGCTGGTAAATATTGAAGCATTATCACATAAAATTGCCTTCATCTTTCCAAATTGTGGAACATACGACTTCATTATCTTCCTTAGGCATGTTTCACTTGTAATCTTCCGGACTGGGTAAATTTTCACAAATTTTGAAAATACATCTATTAACACTATTATATACCTAAATCCAAATTTACTACGGGGCATCTCACCATGACAGTCCAAGGTCACTAACATTCCTGGTTTTTCTCTTAGTATTGAGTTTGTCTCGTATTCGTATTGTATATTCAGTGGCTTTGCTTTTTGACATTGTAAGCATGTCGAAATTATTCTCCTTACTTTATGGTGTAATTTTGGAATATACAGGTTTTCTTGGATCATTAAAGCGGTGCGTTCTGAGCCAGAATGTGCTAGAGCTTGATGGAACGTGCTTATGAGTTCATTCTCCATGTTCTTAGGTATATATGTCTTCCATTTCTGTATTTCACTGCCATGTAGTTTATATAACACGCCCCCTTTTAACCCTATGTTTCCCTTGATATTTTCATCTATTTCTGGGGCCTTTTTTATTAATTTATTTAACTTCTCATCTCGTCGCTGCTGGTCCCCTATTCCTTTTAATTCTTTTATCAATCCTTTACTCAAGGGTATTTCAATACTCATTAATGTTACTTCATTTTTAGGGCGTTCTATTCTCTCCGGTATTTCACTGTTGTTATGTAACCTAGACAGCAAATCGCTAAAAACATTTGTTTTTCCTGGAATGTGTTTCACCTCAACATCATACGAAAGAATCTCATGGATGTACCTAGATAATTTAGTACTCGTAAGCCGACAACGTTTCATAAATGAAAGACTCACATGATCTGTGTATATAATAACCTTCTGTAGATATATATATGATCTAAATTTCTGTAGTGCGTAATACACAGCACAGATCTCTAATTCGGTGACCGAAGCATTTTTCTCTATTTGACTTAAACCTCTTGAAGCGGTACTTATCACGTGCAGTTGATTTTCCTCATCTGATTGGGCTAGGACACACCCATATCCGTGACCTGAAGCATCCACGTAAATTACATATGGTAGGTTGTCCTTGGGTCTCTCTAGTAGAATTGATTTCGCAAATAGTTCTTTTATCTTTTCAAAAGCTTTCTGGTGTACCTCGTCCCATTTCCATCGCACTTTCTTTTTAAGTAATTCGCGCAAAGGCGCTATTTCTGCGGCGTACCTCAGGATAAATTTGCTCTGATAATTTAGCACTCCAAGAAAGGACCTAACCTGCTTAACACTCTTGGGCGCTGGTATTCTTCTCACAGCCGCTACTCTTTCTTCGTTTGGCTTCATTCCTCTATCATTAATTACATAGCCTAGAAATTCCACCTCACGGATGCAAAATTTGGATTTATTAATGTTCACCGTCATACCGTTTTCTCTCAGCTTTCTAAGCACATAATTCACATGTTCAATATGCTCATCAAAATTTTCATCAACTATTAGAAAATCGTCGATATATTGGATCAAAAATTCGTCGGCTGAGTCGCCAAATATTTTATCGATGGCTCTTAATAGTCCACTACATGACGTAAGCATACCAAAAGGCATTCTCAAAAATTCGAACTGTTTCCCAAAAAATAAAAAAGAAGTATACTTTCTAACATCCTCGTGAAGCTCAATCTGCCAGTATGACGCCGTTAAATCAATGGTGGAGAAATACTTGCCTTTGGTTATTTTTGACAGCAATTTTTCTACACTTTCGCTCCGAAATCTGTCTGGTTGAGTGTGTTTATTTATCTTTCGACCATCTATCGTCATCCTAAGTTCGCCATTGCGTTTCGTCACCCAACATAATGGACTGCTATATGGAGAATTTGACTTTTGTATTATTTGGTCTCTCAACATTTTATCGATCACTTGTTTGGCTCTCTCCCTTAATGCAATCGGAATATCCCGATACTTGTGTGTGAAGGGTGCAATATCTTGTACCTTAAAACTGTGTTTGTATGCTTTGCACTTGCCTGGGACGTCCGAAAATACCGCTTTGTTTTCTTGTAACATTCGCCTTAATAGATGCCTTTGTGTCTCTGTGAGGTTCTCGGCAAGGGTCACTTTCTCCTCTACTGCTTCTACCTGGCTGCCGGTATCTTGGAATTCTTTATTTCGGGCGTAACCATAATCTTTCTCATTGTGCTCCGTATACCCGTTGTAAAACCTGTCAGCGAACGCATGCATCTCATCGGTTTCTTCCCCTTGTACTATAGCAATTAATTTCTCACTCCTACCTGTTTGTAATAATTGTACGAAAAATCTTTCTTCGGCTATATCTTCTTCTCCTTGGGTTTTGTTATAAGTATCCTGCTTCATACCCTCTACAAAAGGGATTTCTAATGTTTTTCTGTTCTTCTCTATTTTCAAAACTTTATCAGCAAAATCAACCCTAGCTCTTAATTCAAACAAAACGTCACACCCAATCAAAATGTCACAAATCAAATTATTGATTACCAGAAAAATAAACTCAAAATTTTCTTCTCCTATTTTCATGTTCAACATTACTTGCATTTTTTATTCGGGTAACCTCTTTGTTAACTGCTACCCGGCATACCGTGTTCCTTATGGGTAATGTCATTAGCTTAATTCCTTTATTTACCAGGTTCTGATATAACCTCAGGCTGCATACACTCACATTGGCTCCAGAGTCTATTAAAGCGTTATATTCTTCATCCAATAATACTACTTTTATGCTAGGGGAATCTGTCAGATCCTTTTCCGAGTGATTTTGAATAGTAGTTATCAGTTCTCCCAGTATAAATTCATTTTTGAGCCCTGTTTCACATTTTCTGTTTATTTGAGAATTTTGCGCGCTTAGAATCCGCTCCGAGCTCTTGAATGGATCCTGTCTTAGTTTTCCGGGTTATCGACACTATTTGGTGCTCCGCTAGTCTCTTCCACATTTCCCTCTCTCTGCATTTGCCTATAGTTTCCTCTGCTTCCTCTAAAATGTCCCCGGGAATGTCTCTCTCTCCTTTCGTTTCTTTCTGGATAATTTTCGTCGTACCTTTCTCCTACCTCACTTTCCCCTCCGTCAGAAAAATAATGTTCTCTGGATCTGTTTTCATTGTTTCTGCCTCTCCTATAATTAAAACGGCCACTATATCTTGGTCTGGTTTGTATAGCATTTATGTGATATTGGTTATCACCTTCCCTCCTGAAACGGTTATTTTGACAGTTTCTGTTCCCGGATTGAGGTACGTCGTTCCAGTATCTCTCTCTGGGGTTATAGTTCCCTCTCGCGTTTCCTCTCCAATTCGCATTCCTTGAATTATCCGGTAATGTTCGAACTGTATAGTTTTGTACGTGGTTCCTACTACTTGTCTCGAATGATGATACCAACTCAATCAATTCGGGAATAGAATTTGGCTTCGCAATGAGTAGGTAATGGTGTATACGTTCTGGATAATGTGGTACAATCATATTAATGAAATCCCTCTCGCTTATGGGTGGCTCGATTAGTCTACTACTCTGTGCTTTAGTTAGCAAATAATCTACCATGCTTAGGTTTCCGCGTTCATCGTACTTGCCATTAACTAGGATAGATCTCACCTGGTTCTGAGTATTAGTACTCCAGTACTTATTCAAAAATGCCCTTCTGAAATATTCAAAATTATTATTCTCCCCCAAAGTCAATCTTACCCATTGGAGAACCCTTTGACGTAAACCTTTACGAACGATTAACATCTTTAGCTCGTCCGGAATCTGCTTCAAACGGAAATACTCCTCAAGGTCATTTAGGTATTGTTTAGGATTATCAGCCGAATTTTCCTCGAAAGTAGGTACCCCTATCTCATTTAATAAATGGTAGTTTGCATTACTTGCATGGTTAGATGTACATTGGTGCCCTGAATTAAAATTATATGGGTCGGCAGCTGGACTTTGGCCTCCATTTACCTCCCTAAAAGTGGTGCTAGTTTCACTGGGTGAGCTATCATCACTCTGTCTCACACTTATCCCTAGTCTACCAATAGAGCGTTTTAACTCCTTTACACAATTTTCATGCTCTTCCACCCTCTTCACAATTTCATGATGATTTGAGAGCTGTTCAGTCATTTTTGACGAAAGTTCATTCATCTTTCCCTGATCCTTTTCTAACACTATTCTAAATTCTTTGAACTCCCTTTGAATGTTAGATTCTAAGGTACTTTGTTTTTTTTCTAAAGAAACATTTACAGCTCTTAAGTCATCATCCAATTGTTCCTTTATGGCTAAGCTGGTAACACTTAATTCTGTTTCTACATCCTTCCTTAGTTTTTCTACATCGTTTCTTAGACATAGTTGTCCTGCCTGAATTTCTTGCACTACCATCCCTTGCTGACTGAATTTGGAGTCCAATTGACTTTGTAATCGGGTGACCTGTTCACCTAAATATTCCCTCATCTCCTGAGCTAATTCCCCTCTCATCTTCCTGTTTTCCTCTCTGACATATTCACCTATCTGTATACTCTGCTCATTTAATTTCCCTTCCAAATTTTTATTTTGTTCACTCAAATTTCTTTTTGACTCCTTACTCAGCTCATTTAATTTCCCTTCTAAATTGTTAATTTGTTCACTCAAATTTCTTTTTGACTCCTTACTCTGCTCATCTATCTTTGTGCTCAAATGTTGAAGCAATATTAGCAGCTGGTTTTGACCTGCGTCAATGACCTGCTCAATCGGTGATTGCCTTTCCCTAACTTCTACTTCAGCTGCACCCATATTTTCTCCATCTGTTGTTATGCTGACAATAGCCTCCCCATTCAGTTCTTCCAAATCTTCCCTTGACCTACTCATGGTTCCGTTAGCAAGTTCTACCTCCCTAGTAATGACTTTACCCCCTCTCAATAACATGTGTTCACAAAACTGAGTCACTACTCTGCATGCCTTTTTGTTTGTTTTTGAATAAAAGTTCTAACCTGTATTTTTTTTCAATGTTAACTGATGCGTTCCGGGTTCGAATCCTGGTGAAGTTCTAGAAGCGATGTTCTCAGCTGTTTTGTTGTCCCACGTAGGTAGACTAGAAGTTCGCGTTGTAATTTTTGTTCTGCTGTGCCCCTTTCCTCTGAAGATTCTTGTCTGTTCGTTGTTTCCTAGTCCTCCGTTCGTGTCGTTCTTCCCTTCGAGCTGGTCTTCCCTTCGAGCCGCACGTTATGGCGCCAGTTTGCGGCGATCACCTCCTCATCCGTTGCTGTAGCTTACCTTGATGCTTCTCCCGTTGCTTCCAGAAGTTCTCAGCGTGTTGGTTCTTCAATTTATCCTCGGCTAGCTGCAGTAATTTTCCTTAAATTATATGGGAGCATGGACTTATCCTCGGTAAAGGAAAACGTAGATCTCGGGTGGTGATATAGGAAGACATAGACTTGCTTTGTTTATGAAAAGATGACACTGCCGTTTCTTTTTATTTAATTTAACACTCGTAGTATACAAAACTGGTATTGCCGCTGTAAAATACTGTCCACCGCTGTTAGACTATGGCGTGGATATGTCACGAAATATAACTATTCTTATTGTCGCTTTCAGAGTAGCGGATCTTAGGTGTGTTGCTAAAACTATTTTGATTCCCTGTTTTGGCGCGATATCTCACACATCCTGCAGCATCTCTCCCTGACCACACATTACGAAAACTCTCGAATAAAATGCAATACTAAGCTGACATGACAAATTTGACTTGATTCCCTTTTTGGCGCGATATCTCACACATCCTGCAGCATCTCTCCCTGACCACACATTACCAAAACTGCCGAATAAAATGCAATACTAAGCTGACATTACAAAGCTGACTTGATTCCTTTCTGGGCGCGATATCTCACGCATCCTGCAGCATCTCTCCCTGACTACACATTACCAAAACTGCCCGAAATTTCCCCAAACAGATTCATTTATAGTCTCAGGCTCCTGAGGCTGCTTCCTTTCCTATTGGTACATTTTTAGCGCGACTCGACGCGTCTAACTATTTCGAATAAACTTCCAGGGATTTCATTGGTCCAATTTTAATATAAATCGCGGCTTTTCCTACATTTACCGTTAAGGTTGTCTATCTCACTCACTTGGTCACGGCGAATTATCAAATAATGGGACAAAGGCTCTACACCCTCGCTGTAGGAATAATAGCACGGCGACCGGAGAGAGGTAATAAAACTAGGTTTTCTGCCTTCGAAAGCACTATTCCTGTAGCTAAAACTTTCCCTCGTGGACAGTATTTTAACATAGCGCTTAAATTATTTACATTAAACCATTTATAACTCTACTAATATTAATAACCTAGATAGATACATAATGTTAAATCACCCTTCTTAAAATATACAAGCAGTATGAGAAAAAGATATTTACATAATACGATTTAACATCACTAAAAGTTAATTAATAAGTTATCTGTAATTATAGTTCTTGGGCTCGGCCTAGAGTTGCCGTTTCAGTGTGTGTGTGTGTGTGTGTGTGTGTGTGTGAACAACATAATTCAAAAACAAAAAGTCCAATAATTATCAAATTTCATGTTCAGCATCTTCGAAGGATGCGACACGAAGATTTTCTGAAAAACCTCCCCCTCCAAACTATTCTTTGCATGGAAAGTTTTTCATTATTGATTTGGCTCTTAACAATTTTTATTAAAACACCAAATGTTGAAGATATTTGCAAAACAAATTAAATGTATATCTTGAATTTTCTGGGAATGGCCCTCTTCTTTCGGAATAAGCTTTGTGTAACTGCTAAACCGTAAGAGATAGATAAAATCTTTGTCTTCTTCGACGGCTTACCCTCCTCTTGTAGGACTTACAAGCCAATGTCTTGGGTCAGTAGTCCGTCGAGGAGCAAGTAAGCTCCGGATCATAGCATAATCAGGATGGGTGATCAATCCAATACCTGTTATGGCGGTGAAGAAGAAGGAAATGAAATGTGGTGATGAAAGGGATAACAGGCAAATTAGAGGATCAAATTGTCCATTCCAGCATCCCCTAGTGACCGAAAAAAAGCGCGAAAACGAGTTGTACACATTACCGCGGTGCCACCTTGCTTGGTTTGTTCAAAGTCTTACTACCCCAAATGTACGTCTCGTTAAATACTTATTTTCTCAAGTGAAAAGGCGCTATTCGTTTCTTTCTCGTGGTCATGCAAATTACATGGCATTTTAAAGTCATCACATAGCGCCTCGTTTTTTACTTTCTCTACCACGTACGTAGTAGGTAGAGATAATATTGAATTCTACCAAAAAATTCGGTACCGAGATGTTACCGGGAGTACATGTTTTGAAGACCCCCGAATCAAGAATACATTTTACTTTCTCTACCACGTACATAGTAGGTAGAGAAGATATTCCATTCCACCCAAGAGATTTCTTCGGAAATACATGTTTTGAGGACCCCTGAATAAAAAACATTTTTATAAAAAGTTTCACATCCGTGAAAATTATAATTTTCCAAAAAATAGCTATGTTAATTAAAATACCATATATTAAATGTATTTGTATGACAAACAAAATCTATATTTTTAATTTTTTGGGAACAGCCTTTAAAGTTCTCTTCATTCGGAAGATATAATCTTGTATAACTGGTAAACGTTAAGCGACAGACGATTTCACGTAGTACACAAGAAAAGTAGATCTCTTTAAAACACACAATTTATTTCAAATAAGTCTTTGTGGAAGCAATTTCTGAGATATCGGTTATTAAAGATTCGAATTGTTCATTTTCTTGGTCATTCTTTAAAGTGTTTTCAACATTCAGTTGTTTCTCGCGATTGCATGGAAACAGTATGAAATTTTAAGGCTAGCATATAGCGTCCAGTTCTTAAACATTTGACTATCGCTGTTCTCTTTCTATCTATTACGAAATGTGTAATATAGCTATTTCTGCAAATGTTTATTTGGCTTAAACTTTGTAGATAGAAAAATAACCTTAAGTAAGAATAGCTTGTATACTCACTAATAAACGATATAGGGTAAAAAAAGTTATGTGAATGCATCACAAAAGATTTTTTCAAAATCTGATTATAGCTTTAGCCTATATATCTTCAATGAAATTTGCAAATGTGTAATAAAATTTATTTCAATTAACAGGAAGTATTTAGTAAAATAAGGTTTGGGAGGAATAGTTAGTAGACAAGTGTGAATGTAACACATCAGATTTCGTCAGTCGTTATTTTCTTTTTTCTCGTGGTCATGCTAACAGCATAGAGTTTCGGTCATCAATAGCGACCTTGACTAAAGCTGTAACCTTCTGTATATCCTTATTATACCTGCAATGAATGTGTAATGAAGCCATTCCTGAAAATATTTATCTCAATTAACAAGAAGTAGAATAAGCAGTTCGTAGAAGGTTGGGTAGAGAAGGTCATGTGAATATTAGATGTTCTCTTAATCCCAGTTAAACTAGGAGCAAGGAAAGCCGCTGGTCTTCTAGTAAACGAAATGGGTTTAAAACGTATCTAATCTGAAGGTGAAGACATATTTTGAGCTTCTTATGCCAGGTGTTTACCTGCAGGATTATTAACCCCTCCCACTCTTCTGTCTGCACCAGAAGGACAAAGGAGGGTTAACCTTTTAACATGGGGAAGGAAAACCTGTAACCTTGAGTTGGTTCGTCAGAAACTGATGTAGGAACTCGTGTATCTAGAAACTCAAGTGCTAAATTAAATATTTTATTTACAAAATAAATATGTTTTAAGACATGGCAGATATACAGTTACACCGGAAAGTATACGTCATACCTTAAAAAAAAATCTTGCAGCCAAATTACCGTGGGGAATAGTCTCATTTTTACTTTCTCTACTACGTATAGCAAGTAGGGGAAGTATTGTATTCCACCCAAAAATTCGATACCGAGATTTCACCGGAAATACATGTTTTGATATCCCCTGAATCCACAAAAAGCATTTTTGAAAACATGTCCGTGTGTGTGTCTGTGTGTCTCTGTGAACAGCATAACTCAGAAACGAACAGTCGGATAAACCCCAAACTTGGTATTTAGGTTCAGTATCTTCCAGAGATGCGACACGAAGATTTTCAAGAAAATTCCCCCACCCCAGATTACCCTTTACATGGAACATTTTTCGAAAATGTTAATTTTCTCAAAAATGGCTCTAACGATTTTGATTAAAATATCATATGTTTAAGATATTTTCATGAAAAATAAAATGTATATCTTGAATTTTCTGGGAATGTCTCTAAAAGTATTGTTCATTGTGAACGACTTTTGGTAAACTGGTAAACCATAAGAGATAGACAAAATGTTAGTACACAAAAGATGTAGATCGCGTTAAAATACACAATTTAAGTCATATACATTTTTGTTGTTGAGTGAACCATTTTCGAGATATTGCTTGTTATTCCCTTACATTTTTCAATACTTGTTTTCTCAAATTGGAATTCGTTATGCATTTTTACTTTCTCTACTACGTATAGTAAGTAGGGGAAGTATTGTATTCCACCCAAAAATTCGATACCGAGATTTCACCGGAAATACATGTTTTGAGACCCCCTGAATCCAAAAAAAGCATTTTTGGAAACATGTCCGTGTGTGTCTGTGTGTGTCTGTGAACAGCATAACTCAGAAACGAACAGTCGGATAAACACCAAACTTGGTATTTGGGTTCAGTATCTTCCAGAGATGCGACACGAAGGTTTTCAAGAAAATACCCCCACCCCAGACTACCCTTTACATGGAACATTTTTCGAAAATTTTAATTTTCTCAAAAATGGCTCTAACTATTCTGATTAAAATATCATATGTTTAAGATATTGTCATGACCAATGAAATGTTTATCTCGAATTTTCTGGGAATGTCTCCAAAAGTGTTCTTCATTGTGAACGACTTTTGCATAACTGGTAAACCATAAGAGATAGACAAAAGTTTACTACACAGAAAATGTAGAACGCGTTAAAATACACAATTAATGTCATATACATTTTTGTTGTTGAGTGAACCGTTTTCGAGATATTGCTTGTTCTTCCCTTAAATTTTCCAATACTTATACTTTTTCTCAAATTCGTTATTCATTTTTTTATGTCCTGGACGTGCAAAGAGAATGGAATGCGCCACATAGCAACCAGCGTTAAAATATTTGGCTATCGCTTAAAACCTACCATATTCCCCTTTCATCTACATGAAAATTACCAATAAGATTGACATCTCGATATCTGGATTAACATGAAGCATATGGAGAATAAGCGTTTGTAAAAATAGTTTGTACAAGAGTAGAGAAAGTCATGTGAGTGTAACACATCAGATTTTTTTGTCTTGGATATGCAAAGAGTATTAATCTGTAGAAAAGGGAATAGTGCTGCACCTAGCAACCAGCTATTAAGAGATATGTATGTGCTTAAAGGCTACTGTATTTCCAAATTGCCCTTGTAAATATATATTCCCTTTACATCTACAAGAAAATTAGCAATAAGATAGATTCTGCAAATGTTTATCTCGATTAACATGAAGTAGATGGAGAATAAGCGTCGAATTTTCTGGGAATGTCTCCAAAAGTGTTCATTGTGAACGACTTTTGCATAACTGGTAAATCATAAGAGATAGACAAACTTTTACTACACAAAAAATGTAGATCGCGTTGAAATACACAATTTATGTCATATACATTTTTTTTTGTTGAGTGATCCATTTTCGAGATATTGCTTGTTATTCCCTTAAATTTTCCAATACTTATACTCTTTCTCACATGGGAATTCGTTATTCATTTTATTTTTGTTCTGATAATGCAAAGAGAATGGAATACTCCACATAGTAACCAGCTCTTACACTATTTGACTATCGCTTAAAGCCTACCAATTCCCCTTGCATCTACAAAAAAATTAGCAATAAGATTAACATCTCGATTAACATGAAGCATATGGAGAATAAGCGTTTGTAAAAATAGTTTGTACAAGAGTAGAGAAAGTCATGTGAGTGTAACACACCGGAATTTTTTTTGTCCTGGTAATCTAAAGAGAATGGAATACTCCACATAGCAACCAGCTCTTAAAATATTTGACTATAGCTTAAAGCCTACCAATTCCCCTTGCATATACAAGAAAATTAGCAATAAGATTAACATGAAGCATATGGAGAATAAGCGTTTGTAAAAATAGTTTGTACAAGAGTAGAGCAAGTCATGTGAGTGTAACACACCGGAATTTTTTTTTGTCCTGGTAATCTAAAGAGAATGAAATACTCCACATAGCAACCAGCTCTTAAAATATTTGACTATCGCTTAAAGCCTAGCAATTCTCCTTGCATCTACAAGAAAATTAGCAATAAGATTAACATCTCGATTAACATGAAGCATATGGAGAATAAGCGTAACACATCAGATTTTTATCATTAGATCATACACACATTCACACTCTCATTCATACTTCCTGAATCTGGGAAGGATAATAATAACCTTTGCTAGAGAAAAATTGCTAACCCCCAGCCGGGAATCGAACCCGGGACCCCTAGCACAACAGGCAGGTGCTTTACCAACGAGGCCAGTCTAGTCTTATTTTGAATATGCAAAGAACCAATGATATTAAAGTTTATTTTAGTTTCTTTACTATTTCCCTATAGCCATAGAGGAAATAATTGCATTCCACTCAAAACTGCGATACCGAGATTTCACCGTAAATACATGTTTTGAGATCCATTGATCCAACAAAGCATTCTTAGAAAAAGGTCCGCATGTGTGTGTTGTCTCTGATTATCATAATTCAAAAACGATAATTCCGATTCTAAGCCAAATTTGATATTTAAGTCCAGTATTTTCCAAACATAACACAAGAAGTTTTTCAAGAAAATCCCCCAGCCCATACTACCCTTTGCATGAAAGCTGTTCGATACGTTTGCTTTTCTTAAAAATGGCGCCAACGATTTGGACTAAAATAGAAAATATTTAAGACATGTACACCCCTCCTAGCTGCCAAATTAGTGGAAGGAAAAATATAATTTTTTTTGAGACAAAGAACGGATGGTACTACAGTCTACATGTTTTGGATTTTTTTATATTTTTTTATATATGTCAAAATTGCTACTTTTTGTACTTTTTTTTTGCATACATTCACACGCTTTCATCGACATGTGATTTAACTGGTGGAGAAATAAATTCGTGAAGTTGTAAAAAGTGAGTCGAAACTGCGAAATTAAGGCAAAAACGTTGAAAATTCTCAACTTTGGCATTTTATTCCTCTGTCAAATAAAACCCTGTTTTCACCGCAAAATCCAGTAACAAAAAACTTGCTCTACTCAATGCATGAAAGATAATTTTGAAAACATCACTTACAAAAGTGTTGTATTTTTGGCATATTTTTAAAAAATGTATAAAACTGTTAAAATGAACGACTTGAAAAACCGCCAAAAAACGTAGGTAAACTATATTACCATTTGATCTTTATATCAAAAAATATTTGTATTTGTGTCCATTAATTTGGCTACTAGAATTTTTTAAAGTGCAGATGAATACCTTCTTAAGGGGGTGTACATGACAAAATGCATGTATTGAATGTTTTGGGAACGTCCTGTGAAGTCCACTTCATTCGGTAGAAATTTTGTACAATCTTGCTTAACGAGTAAACCATAAGAGACGGGTAAAAGCATACTGCACAAAAAGTGTGTCTCTTTAAAGCATACAATTTATTTAAAAAAAGCTTTGTGGCATCAGCCGGTTCCGAGATGTACGCTGTTATTAGTGCGTGTTAACAGCAGAACTCAAAAGCGAAAGCTTGCTGTTTGAGTTCAGCGTCTCAGAGGAAGCGACACGAACACTGTCAAGAAAATCTCCCCACCCCAAACTAGCCTTTACATGGAAACATTTTCGTTATTTTTGATTTTCTCAGAAATAGCTTTAACGATTTGCGTTAAAATACCATATGTGAGATACTTGTGTGACAAATAGAAGGTATATCTTGATTTTCATGCGAATAGCATAAATCAAAAACGAAAAGTTCGATAAATATCGAGATTCGTATTTACGTTTACTGTCTACCAAAGAAGCTACACGAAGATTTTCGAGAAAATCCTCTCACCCTAACTACTCTTTATTTGGCATTTTTATCGTTACTTTTTATTTTCTCATAAATGGCTGTAACGATTTTGATTAAAATACCATATTTAAGTTACTTACATGGCAAATGAAATGTTTTATCTTGAATTTTACGGAAAGAAATAGCCTGTGAAGCCCACCTCTTTTGGAAGTAGGTCTGTATAATCTTATATAACTGCTAAGCGATGAGAGATGTACTAAACGTACTGCACAAAAACATATAAATCTCTTTAAAACACACAAATTATTTAAAATAAATTTTCTGTGGCATTAACCATGTTCGAGATATCTGTTATTATTGGTTTGAATTTGTCAATACGTTTATAATTATTAAAGTACTGCCGCTATTCACTTTTTTCTCGCAATTTCATAGATTTTCTAGGCCAGCATATAGCCAATAGCTTTTAAATATCTGACTATCGATTCGTTTTCCTCTATATCCCTTAGACCTTCAGCGAAATGCGAAATGAAACCACTTCTGCAAAGGTTTATGTCGATTAGCGTGAAATAGTTATAAAAATAAGCTTTCGTAAGAATAGTTTGTGAAAGTTTGAAGCCGAATGCCCGGTGTCACCTTCAGTATGTGTTGTTGATTTTGCTGACGGCTGCTACAGTGGTTGGCTATGAGATCTTTCCCCCAGGGTATGCGTGGGTGGGTGTGAAAGGATAACGCCAGTTTGAATTAACTAAGAAATTTAATGTGATATAGAGCTATTGAAGCGAGTTACCGACCATTTGAAGATAATGAAATTGATTATGAATCGTAGCATTCGAAACACTAACAATTGAATTATTACACCTGCTAACATCTGCACTATCATTTTACGGTTTGAAATAACTGTTTTTGCAATAAAAGAAGCTAGTATTGTAACTTGCCACGAGTCGCTAAAATACCTACCGGCAAAACCCCTCGCGAACTGCCGATCACCGTAAAAGACTGTAAGCCCTTCAGGTTGTATATGAAGAAAGTATCCTCCGTGGTGTAGTGGTTACCATCCCGAGGTCGCAGGTTCAAACCCGGTGGAGCGCGATGGAGTTTTTTCGAGCGTAAAAATCCTTAACATGGCTTCCTTCGGAAGGGAAGTAAAGTCGGTCGTCCCGTGTCGTAGATTTACTGCATGTAAAAGAACCTCAAGCCCGATAAAGAAGCTTCTGACCAAAATTGTCGGTCTTTCATGACCAACAATAGAATGGGACGCTGGACCACAGCAGTTAAAGAGCGACCATAATTAAAACTCAATTTCAAATTTTAAAGAAAGCAAGAAACTTACTAATTTTAGCAATACGCGCTCTTTCATTAACCTAAGCTCCGCCTTCCTATGGCTACCCCTACTAACGTTACTTCATATGCGGTCCAATCTGAAAACTCTTACATATGCGTATTTTACCTTGTTGCTAAGCGGTACCTCCCCGAAACTAACAATTTACATCACCTTTCTCTTTTACAGAATTTCTGTCTACGTGACTTTGGAAATCTTAACTAAACCCAGATCTTAACTGCATTCCAAGAATCTTTATACTTAACGCGTTCGTTATTCAGGTATTGCTAATGGCGTTGCCTAACATGACTCGCTAATGTTCTTTATCTGGATAAATCTTTTCAACTCAAGCTTGTTACATTATACATTGATCTAATATACAGATATTTCTCTATCTTACTATTATTTCTTTACATCTTTGTGAATAATTACGGTATCAAGTTATATAAAAATAAATGATAGTGTTGAGAGAAAGTCATGTTAATCTAACCCATCAGACTTTATATATTTAGGTCCTAAATGCCGGAACTGTTTTGCTATATAATATGCCGCTGTTCTTCTACTTCCTAAACTGGCTTTCATATTCTTTTCACAGGTACTACAAGAGAAGCGATTCGAATAGCCGTGATTGTTAGAGCAAGACGAAATGTACTGTTCATCCGTTCACAGGCAAACGTGACGAGTTCGAATCCCAGCGATTGCCAAATGGGCCTGTGGCAAAGGACGGGGAGGGCACAAGTAAAATAACCAGTATAATAGTACGCTTATATGCTGACGGGGTTACATTTGACTGTAGCTGCGACTATTGTGCTTATTATTTTAAAAAAGCACTAGGGTTTTATTGAAAAAAGTAATTATTTTACAATATTAAACACCTATAAATTCTTGTGTCTTAATTTTGAAGGTTAGTATAATATAAATGCCCCTAAAATCATAAAACCTTCATAAAACATAGTACACTGGTCTATAAGGGGTTGCGGTTACCGAATGGATGGCTCAGGCGGTAACGTCTGTGGCCCGCATTTGGGAGTTTGTGTTCGATTCCCGCGGCCAACCTTCCTTCCTGACCCGTGGGCTTTTTCGGGGTTTTCCCTTGGTCGCTAGGCGAATGCTGGGAAGATCTTTACATCCTCTGAATTTTCTGTCCCTCCATTTCATCTCCATTCTCATTACACTAAACCTTTCATCTGCTTGGTCTCTTTCAGGGTTGCAAGTGTCGGTGGGAAGTGTTGGCGTGTGCATGGCAGGAGAAAAGGATGCTCTGAGTAAACCATAGTCCCTCGGAATGGGGACGGTCTCCGGGTCCGGGATCCCCCAAGGGATGTGTAAGCCACCAGGAGGGGAAGGGAACCGGCTGCACCAGCTGCCATCCAGGGAGTTTAAACCTGTAACTGGTAGGGACCCTGCCCTCTGCCTGTCGTGCCTCCTGGTCCGGCCGTCCTCTCACCTCATCCCTCCCTCCCGTCAGAGACCTAGGTACAAATCTGCGTAGGTGGTGGTGCCAAGACCACCTCCGCTGCTAGCCCTGTCCTACCCTAAGGGGTTAAGGT
This sequence comes from Deroplatys truncata, assembly GCA_030765065.1. Classification (NCBI taxonomy): domain Eukaryota; kingdom Metazoa; phylum Arthropoda; class Insecta; order Mantodea; family Mantidae; genus Deroplatys; species Deroplatys truncata. The sequence goes on from CM060985.1 coordinate 51,395,801, forward strand.
TAAACCATACACAGAACACAGCGTGTTTTGGAGTGCATTACTCTTTCTTCGTGAGGTTAATGGGGGTCATAGCTTCTTGGTTACATGTCGGTATAAATCCAGTGTTATCTCGCGCGATAACGTGACACTTTCAATCATGTAACGGGACACTAACATCATCACTGGCAGTTAGAAGACTCAGGATACTGCTTTACGTCTTGTCAAACGCAGACCCAAACAAATGAAACAAAACAAAGCGTTGCCTTGTGGTAATGCGCATTAGTTTGGACTCTGCCCTCGACCACCGGGAAAGGAGAGTACGTAAATATAGAGAGAGGGCTATTAAATGACAGAATTAAATCATAACGTATACTTGAGATTGGGAACTGTGTGGCTTATCTGGACTTTCACGGAATTCAGAAAGCTGCTTTAAAGACTAGTTAAATCTTTATATGGAGCTATGTGTCTAAAATTTCATGTTATGTGTTTGAACGATACTCCAGTAAAGAATCCACTTCTAAAATTAAATTTCAAAAATTAAGGAGAAATGGGAAACGAATCTGAATGTTTGGGTTTGTACTGCATACATAAGACAAACGTTTTCATGTCACTGAAATAAAAGAATTGAGCCATTATCAGTATTTCAGTAAAATTATTTCTTTTTTCTACGATCGGAGCTAAATGCAGGTTTCTATGTTACCAAAAACGGGAGAGAAATATTAATAGCTCTACCTCTACGTGTTTAACAGCGAATTAGTTGAGTTTTATTTATGGACTCTTTAACTACTATGGTCCTTAGCGTCCCATTCTATATTGGACGTGAAACACCGGTAATTTTGCTAGGAGGCTTCTTGAAGTTCTTTTAGGTGCCGTAAATCTACGACACGGCACCGCCGGATCTACCTTCTAAGGAAGCCATGCTAAGGATTTTTACTCTCGAAAAATCCATCGCCCTCTGCCGGGTTTAAACCCGCAACCTTGGGAACTAGAAGCTAGCACGGTACACCTAGACACGGAGAACGATATTTCACAGCGACATAGCCTTAATGAATTATATAATAATTACCTTAATTAACAAATATACGTCGAAAATATCGCGCCCATATCGTCAAAGACTTGTATTCCTTCCTGTTTCCTTGAAATAAACAAGACATTCTCTGAATATCTCCGTTGTGAGAGAGACAGTTTTCTTGCCCATGGGAAGAAAGGTGTGGGATCCACCGCATTCCTATCATTTCGTCTGTAGACTACAAAACGTATATATCTGATGTAAACTATTAAAGAACTACAACCAGATAGAAGAAAGACAAACCCAAGAAAAAGGAGGAAATAAACACCCTTCCTCACCTGAATAAGTATACTAGTAGTATTACTTACCTTGTGTGAGGGCAAATTTGTGCATAAGAAAAACGTTTTTTTTAGCATGTACATTATTAAACTAAACCAGAAAATATAAGAAAGCAATACGTTAAAAAAAGTGCCTTCTTCAGTAAAACCCTTTCTTAAAACGAGTGTACGAGTTGCACGTTATACCTTTTTGTTTCTTCAAAACTATCCACGTAATTTTTCATTTAGATTCACAACGTAAATAATGCAGTTGACATACATAACAAAAATGTTGCAATGCATATCCTTTCAATCATTCCAAACCCCTTATCCCTTGTCAAAAATTCTAAAGCACTTCAATGTAATATCTCCAACGAAATTCAATAAACAAAATGCGAGAATTTAGCTCCGGTCTTGGAAAAAATAGTACATACACCACGGGATCGAAACAATTTTCCCTTCAGTACATTTGTAGCCTTCGGACTCGGTTAATTACCTCGTGGAAAATCATCTGGTTCTTTCTCTTAATATATAACATACACGAAGAAATGCTGTGTGTGTGTGTGTGTGTGTGTGTGAGAGAGAGAGAGAGGGAGAGAGAGAGAGAGAGAGAGAGAAGAAACGCTTTGAACTTCTTACCCAAAATTTTGAGAGAAAAATTTCAAACGTTTTACAATTTTTTATGGTCAAGAGTATATCTCTAGTTCAATGCGTTTAATAAATTATCTATATTAATGTTGTGAACCACTAAACCGATTTAATAACGAAGAATTTGCCATGCAAAAGGTAATTTGGGCGCGATTTTCTTCAAAATCTTCGTGTCATATCTTTGCAAGATACTGAACTTAAATACAAAATTTGGTACACTTTTCGTTCATGGGTTATGCCGTTCTCTCTCTCTGTGTCTCTCTCTCCCTCTCTCTCACACGCATACCTACATTTTTTTAAAAATGCGCTTTATTTAGGAAACCTCATAACGTGTATTTTTCTATATCGAATATTACGGTGGAATGCCATACTTCCTCTAGCTAAATAGTAGAGCAACCGAGTGAGATGGCTCCGCGGTAACGTATGAGCCTTGCATTCGGAATGTCCCGAGTTCGATTCCCGTCATCCACCTCCTCTTATCTTCGATTTTTCGCGGTTTTCCCTAGTCGGTAGGCGAATACTGAGCTGGTTTCTCATCTAGCACGACTTCCTTTCCATAATTTCTATAGGTTCCGTTTCCTTCTCATCTTTCAGGTGTGTTTCTAGGTTTCGTGGCGTGTAGCGGTGCCGGATGGAGAGAGCGGATGCATTCTTAAAGGAAAGATTGCTCCCCGTGGGTGGACACTAGATTTGCTGCTTGGTCGACGGTTGTTCAAGGCAGCTCCAGCAGTAGGATGGGTCTTCAAACCTGAAACTGTTAGGGACTTCCGCACGTCTCTGTGGACTATCTGTCTGCGGCCTGTAGCCTCTTGTGTTTCATTCACTTCATCCCTTCCTCTTAAGGGGTGGTAGCTACAATAGATATATGTTGTATAATCTATACCTATATCTATAAGTAGTAGAGGAAGAAAAGGATAAGGGTAGACCTCGAGATTTTTTAAAGTTCCATTTATACCCACCTTAACTACAATGATCTTATTGGTGGCCTTTCCTTTGGAACATATTAAGTATTGCCTGTAGGCAATGGTGTTAACTCATATTTGCTTGTCGTTGGATTTCTGGTAAACTCTGGGTTTTGTTCATTAGTTGACACACATTCACACTCTCATTCATACTTCCAGATTCTGGGGAGGATAGGGAATAATTTTGGCTAGAGAAAAATTTCCAGCCCGCAGCGGGAATCGAACCCGGGACCCCTGCGCAACCATGAGAATTCTGGACGGGTTACGAAGTAGCATATTGAGAAAGACTACATGAGGAGAATTTTACGGGTAAGGACTCTGGTTAAGGCAGATTATTTTGGGTTGTATAAAATAATTGAATAAATAAATCAATCAATAAAAATCTGAAATACTCCGTTCTGGCACCGGTTTCCTACACCGGGGCGTGCATTGCAAACCGTTATCCTTTATTCCCGTTTACCAAAAAATATCACATACATTATCCTTTTACAGATTTCACTTATAACTAAATAAAAAACAAACTTGTAAAAGCAAAATAAAAGGAAAGTTATTAATACCTAAATAAAGTACCCATATTTCAACTAATTTCTATCTGCCGGAAGCCAGCAAAAATAAGTAACTGGAAATCAGCTAATACCCCTAACTAAACTATTTATACTAGACCTAATATTATCCACCGGTATCCGGCAAAAAACATACTGCTATCCCGTAAGAACATATTCATTCTTTTATATTTCTTTACGAGTTCTGCACTTAAGTGTGTAATTTATTTCATTTCTTTAGTCTTAATTAAATTTATTTTACTTCAAAATTTTACTATTAAAATTTTATTACTTCTATACAGTACTCAACACTATATCACCAGTTCTATTATGTAATATTTGTTAATCCCATTCAAATTGTTAATATACTTATTTTATTATTGTTTTATGATTTTATTTAATTTATGCATTGTTTAAGTATTAAATACAACTACAACATTTATTTCACTTAATTATCTTTTCTAATAATTCCACCACACAAATTTACTTATACATATTACACTCTTATTATAAATGTAAGCACTTTATCATGCTATTTTTACTTGATTTAATTAAATTGTTTAAATTACTTAATTATAATTTTATTTATCTGTTTATTTACATGTTTCTGTTATTTTATTTATTTAGATTCTACATAGTTTATACTTTTCTACAGCTATACTTCCTTTATTTACTTATTTATTATAAATAATTTCCCCATATTAGTTCACTTTTCGCTGTTATTATAGGTATTTACCTTTAAGTTTAAATTACTTTATTATCTACTACTCTATAACTTCACAATAAATAAATTCCTTATATATCTTTTTCTTATTAAATTTAAAATTATGATTCACTACTCTTCATTAACTCATTTTGGGTTGTAGCACAACCATTTATAATTAAATAATCCTTAATAAAGGTTATTTTGTTATTCAAGTTACATTTGCTGGCTTTGCCATTTGTATGTAGCCACATTAGTACATTACATAGTGTTCAGCAATTTCATAGTGACATACGGATGTCATTGAAACATTCATTAATATTATCTGCCGAACCACCAGCTATTGTTCGTCATCTGATACAATTGTTTCCATATTCCGCAACTTATCTGACAGAATGTGCGATGTGGCCCCAGATGGACACTAACGGTGTTGCAGAGATAGTTCCAGCACTTTCAGGAGCACGTGATGAAAACCAAAGATATGAGTCAGCAAGGAATCCCTAACTTCTGCAATTATTTTCCCACTACCATTGCGTAGTTCCTTGTGGGTTTCAAGTACGTGGAAGCTTGCGTAAGTTTCTCCTAACTCTCCGAGCTTTTCTGCAAACTGAGTGTCATTCTTGCGTCACTTCCATCTTGAGCTGAACATCTACTACCCATAGACTCATTAACGATTGAACTTTGTGCAGCAAATTGTTATATGTCCGACTTAAACACTTCATAGTTGCATTTAAACGTAGGTGTCTTACTGTATTCACCAGCGTAATGATTAGAGCTCGGCAATGAGCCACCTGCAAATTTTATTGCTTCTTCTTTAACGGATTTTCCTCCTATTTGTACGACTTACACCCCCAAGGACTTACCAGCCAATGTCTTGGATCAGTAACCTGTCGAGGAGCAGCAAACTCTGGATCATAGCATATCTAGGATAGGTGATCAGTCCAGTGCCTGGTACGTAGTGATGATGGAAAAATTCACAGTTCAAATTATCCATACAAGCATTCGCCTAGAGACCGAGGAAAACCGCGAAAAATCTTCGATCAGAACAGTCGGCTCCGTGGGTTTGAACCCGGGTCAGGCCACAGACGTTACCGCCTGAGCCATCCCTTTTTTCATCGCAAACCCTTTATTAACAATCATTAAAGGTCGTTTCTTACGAGTGTTAACATTGCACTTCTGTCTCCCAGGTAGAGGAAAAAGCTCTTTACAAATGTCTCTCGTAATGTGTTCCAACCCGATGGTGCTATATCAGTTAGATGATGATTGATGAATTGCAGAACTAGCAGCTTTCTTAATACAGTAATCGTGTTACCCAAGAGAGCTTTTTTATAATTATAGTTGCTTCTTTTTCCTTTCTCCAAAACTGCAACAGGTGTGTCACTTTTAGCTGTTGATGCCACATCTAATGCCTAATGAGGTATGTAGCAGAATACAGACCATTTTCCCTAGCTAGGTTTACAGCTTGCAGATTTTTACAATGTGTGGTGTGGCCGTCAAGAATAAAGGGCACCTTTGTATTGCAAGCAGGTCTTACCGCTGCATCCACTGGAGAAACAGTCCACTTGTCACCAGCCGTTGTGTTCCAGATGGCGCACCAGTTTTAAGATCATCGGGGAATCTTTTTCTTTTAAATACAGGTAGTGGGGAAGGAGTAGGTATATACCTACATGCTTCAGTGCTTCTGCACATTAGTTACATAATGATTTTAAACATTATTACACCATTATAGATTGTTGTAAGAAAGCGTAACAATGTATGTTATGATATTATTGTACTATGTATATGGGTATAAGAACAGCAATTTTGTTACAGAATAAGAAGTCATTTTATTCGATACTTATTAATGAGTGGCTGGGCGGACTAACAGCTCAACTACGTTAAACTGATAGTCTGTCGATTGCTGTTTCTGATTCTCGTGTGATATCTTATCGTGTCGTAGATTTACGACACGTACAAGAACCTCAAGCCTGATAAAGAGGCCTCTGAGTAAAATTTCCGGTATTTCACGCCCAATATAGAATGGGACGCTAAGTTCCATAGCAATTAAAGAGCGCCCATAAATAAAACCGCAAAAATTCACGACAGTTTTGTTTCCGTATTTCATTCCAAGAGGCCAGGTCACGTAAGCTGTTTGTGCATAGAGTAGTAACGACCACATTGCAGAAGACTGCGATGCCATAAGTGATGCAGATCAACGTGAGCTTCTCTTATTTGAAGGTAAGGATTCAGTTCTAATATTAACTCATCCTTGAAGCTGCTTCAAAGTTTAGTTTCTAATTTGTATGGAGTGTTAATGATTTAATTTCATAGATATGTAGCTTTAATTTAGCAAACTTCATCCCACATGTATTAAAAAAAACACATGTGTAGACGTCCACGTCCATATTAAACGGTATTTTTCTGCAATTACACATAATTAATTTACTTTAACTTCCTAATTCAATGTGTTTTACATGTTACAGCACTATTTTACAACGCAGTAAAATAAAGAAGCAATGTAATAGCTTTTCGTATCCCTGTTCATTATTATATTGCATAGGACTATTGCATACTTATGCTCTATTGACCAAGCACTTACGAGAAATGTATAAGAATAATTAGTATTGGTTTGTATTACATGTAAATTTAAATGACTAATTTTAGTGGCATATCAAAGAAAGTGCTGACAATTAAATCCAAATAAAAACTTTCATTCCGATGTGTGGACGAAAAATGATAATGGCAAACTTTCAATTCTATCTTACTCAAGCATATAGTTTTGCAGTTGTCATTAAGTGCACACAGCCTCTCTAATATTACACACATAAAACTGCGTTGATTTCTTGCATCTGTAAATGTAATAAACTATGTCTTATAAGTTGTACCAGTCCAAAATAAAGGGAACGTGGCGCGCAGTACCTACATCGGTGATTTTATCAATTTAACGTTGCCTTCACCCAAAGCAGAAACTATTTATTATGCCCAAACATAACTGCGACAAGCAACAAGTAATTTTAGTATATAAAAGGTAGGTAGGTAGGTGCACCGATTTCGACCAAACTTGGCACAGATATCCCTCGACACAAGGTGAAAATTACTGTATAGTTTAGAATCGAAATTCCGTCCCAAATCGCAAACCTAATTTAATGTTATGTGATCCTACCAAAGTTCGCTAGACCATATATATTTTTCTCAACAGTAATCGTAATAGGTCGAACATTACCAACATAAGATCTATAATTACTTAGGCTTTGGCGGCCTCACGAAAAACAAAAGAACGAGTTCACATACTCGTTGATCACCTCTCGACATTGATAATGGAGTAACACAGTTAAATAAAATAATTATAACAGCTATGCTACCTGTGATAACAGCAACAACATCAAACCAGACAAAATACCACTTCTTCATATTCATCTTCGTATGACTATTTATTACGTATTGATATAAAATAACACAAAGGCATTCAACACAATCGGATTGAGTACAAAAGTCTGCATGTTGCTCAAACATTGCTAATATAAGAGTAATGAATAAGTCGAAGTTCATATCCATTCATTCTGTGATCATACTCCGATGTTCGGATATTCACTTATTATAATTTGTAGATTCTCATTTTTTGTAACAGCGGATTTCTTTCTCTGTGGGAAGTTTGTGATGCTTTCATAAGCAGAAAAATAAAAACTGAGTGGCATACAAAAATGCCGGTGGGATGGATAACAACAGCATCAAACCAGTCGAAATAACACTTCTTATTGTTATTCTTCTTTTCTTTGTATATTAATTGGCCTTCATTTTGTTTTGTTTTTCGTGTGTTTTCTTGCCGGTTTTATGTATGTTGGTTACTGAGAATGAACAAGGTTATATTGATGTTACTTAAACTGCTATTATTTTCTCTATAAATAACGACGAGGCAGCCCGAGTGTGACAACCTGGAAGTCACTAGCTGCAATCATTACAAACTGTGGTATTTGTTGGTTGTTCAGCAGTATTTTTGCAAGCGTTTTCCCTGTATTTTAATGTTCTTTATACAGTCCTGAAAGTTTTAATTAACGCTTTGTTTTAGTATCTTGTGCAATAATTTTTAAATGCCTCCAAAGAACCGCAAGATAAAGCAATTTAAGGCCAAATGTTATAGGCATAAACCGCCAATCCAGGGGCATTTCACATATAGTATGTGTATAAAACAAAAACGAAATCTTATATATATACTGAGAGTGCAGAGTTAGCAATTCCGAACGAAAATTACTTCACAGAGGAGAAAATCAATGAACTATAAAACTGTTTGGCTTCTACGTTCAACATATTTACTACAGCTTTGCGGATTCTCTTAATACACATTCTATACGCTCGGTAGTGTCATTAGTCTTATAGTCTCTTGGATATAAGACTGAAACAACTCGAGATATTAAACACATGCAGCGTGGCGAGGGACGCAACTGATCCCCCTGAAGATCCCGGGACAGAACTCAACTTTTTAACTTAGTTTCTGAGGATGGAACAGGTACTCCTCGATTTTATACTCGCTCAGATTCTTTTATGCAAAACTTAAAAGCCGTAGTCCATCAATTTACTAAAACAATATCATGACTTTTATATGCCTCTTCTTATCTTATCGGCATCACTTACATATGAAATATTGTGGGATGTTTTTTCAGACCTCTGTGTACAAAATATCAAATGCGTATATGCAGCCGTTCATCTGTTGTTTCACGTGTAGACGAACAAAGTGAACGTTCCTGATTTTTTTGTAAGATATCTATGCTTGCGAGCTTGTAATAGGTAGGTAGAGAAGGTTATGTGTTTGTATCACATCAGAATTTTCTCGGACGTTGCTTTTTCTCTGGTTGCTTTTTGCTTGACCACACATTTACATGCAAGCAAACTACGAGGATCGGTTAATGGTACACCTTACGTAATACTGCAGTTATTTACCCTAAACATTGTCATATTTTCGGGGCATTTCTCTAATCTGGTAAATAAAGGCACTCCTAAGATGTTGATTTCGCCATATCCCGCACTAAACGCGCAGCGAAATTGGAAACTAAATCAGCTGTCTTATCTGAGAGGTGATTTACTGTGGTATGTTGATATTGCAGCTGTTTGCACAACAGCAGACAGAATCAGAAGTATTGCTGTGTGATGTGTGACGTGTACCTTAACGGTGAACGGTTGAACGTGGCAGGAATCAGGTGACCAACAACGTTAAGACGCAAATTCCATAGATTCTACAGCAGCGGCGGCGCATGTCATACTCGCATCCGCTTGTTTACGTACAAAGTGAAACTCAGAATCATTGGACCGTCACTTCGTCTTTTGCTAAGAGGAAATTTTTTTTTTATCATAAAACAAGAAATATGACCCAACATTGTTTGTTAATCATAATCTTTACCAGCATTTTTCACAAAATGATTCATCATTTAAAAAGGAATCTTTCAGTGTCTTTGATTTTTCTTGAAAACAAGTCAATATCATATCCTCGTTCACAAGAGAAATTGCGTATCTTACACGGTATTTAAATAAATATATTGCTACTCATACTGCTGGCGAGATTTTGCTATACAATCAGATAAGTTTAAAAGTATCAAAATAGCTGTCTCTCTGCTTTACGAGGAAAAACAGTAAAAGATCGAAATTGTGTTATTTTTCATGTTTATAAATAATATCCAATTGACTACTTATAGTATCCACAAACTCGAGTCCGTCAAATCGTACATTTGCTTGCCCACTAACCTAAATAAACAAATGCATAACATGTAACCATGTTAAGTTGTTATTTAATTAACTATCATTAAATTAGAAAACAGTTTAGATAATATGTTTACCACATAAATTATTACGAAAAAGAATATCAAGATGCCTTGCCTTGTAGTGTTTGAAAAACGTGTAGCTTGAACTCCACTGAAAAAATAAAATGATTATGCTCTTTGTTTTATCGCTTACTCTACTCAGCAACAACAGCGTAACGGTAATCTGGAGCTTTTCTCAGTAATTGAACCTTTTACTAGAAGCAATAAATTTATGGATTCTTGCAAATAAGGAAATTAACATTTTATACCTTCACAAATTTCAGAATATATGTGTGCGTAATATAAATAAATAGTTTAAATGTAAAACCTAAGGAATTCTAATGATAAAAAACAGATAAGATTGTATCATAACCTCCGACAACAAATGAAACTCATGATACACGCTAATCTTTTAGGTAGTTTCCACAGAAGGCTAAGAAATGATGAGGAAATAGATAAGAAAATCAGTTAATTAGTAGAAGTAACAACAGGATAATTTCGCTTTGATAAAGCTCCAACCCATTCCATTGGTGTTTATGAAATACGGGGGCTGTCCAGTAGTACCCGACCTAACAAAGAAAATACAAAAATTGGGGAAAAAATATTTATTTCTCTACATAGTCTCCTTCCAGCTCGATATACTTTTCCCAGTGACGTTCAATAGCTTCAATGCCCTTTTTATAATGAGAACTGCCGAGTTCTGCAAAATAGCATCAACTGCAAATTCCACCTCTGCATTGTTGATAAATCTTTTACCACCAAGCCATTTCTTCAACTTTGGAAACAGAAAATAATCAGAGGGGGCTAACTCTGTGGAATAGGGTGCATGAGGAAACAATTCGAACTTTAACTCATTGTATTTGGCCGTGCGATAATGGATGTGTGAACTGATGCATTGTCTTGATGAAACAAAGCAGTTTTTGCTTGATATCATTCAAACCCTGCAATAAGTTTACATAATACTCACCCTTGATTGATTTTCTTTTTAAAGATAATCAATGAAAATTATCCCACACGCATCCCTTGCCTGCAGTTGGAACTGGGTGCAATACCTACAATACTTCCCGCATGATACTATACTTAGCAGAGAAAGTTAAAAATTCTGTAGTGCTGCAAATCTGTCATTAACTCATTGCTCATTTGATTGTTTATAACCCCGAACAAAAATTGTTACTGTGGTTGAAGACTACTGGTGTTGAAACATTTTAGTTTCAGACAAGTACACGAAGTGAAATAGTTTAGTTTTGTATTTATGGAAATTTAATCTGATTATTATGTATATAATATAGCCCATAAGTTTGATGCATTTAAAGTACGTTGAATTCCGAGAACAGAGGTTTATTTGGGTATTCAATATGTCTAGAAAATAAAACTATCGCGGTGACAAGAAAACAAAGGTTTTGAAGCAAATGACACCAAAAAGGTTCAAAGACTAGGTTCATTGTTTGCCCAGGGTCTTTGTGGATCATACAAAGAACTCGAATTTAGTTACACTCATTGCCTGTATATGTCAGAAGTTTTTATTCCCATAATTCACGAAGGAATTATTCTGGCTGCAAATAATTGAATACCAAGTACAAATCGAAGCCTTTAATTTTAAACATAATATTGTAACCGAAACAAATTTTAGGTAAAAGTCAGTGTGTGTCTGCGTGCGTGCATGAGCGCGTTAAAGCACGCCACGTAGTAAATTTTCATGAAGGTGCTCCCATTCCAAATGTCCCTTTGCGTGAAATAAATTTCTTTACTTTTCATTTTTACTACACGCTTGTAACGATTGTGGTTAAAATACCATATAATACTTGCATTACTAATAAAGTGTCAGATTATCTTGAATCTTTTATCAATAGTCCGCGTGATTGAATGTTGTGTAATTTTGCAGAAAATCATAAATATATTCAAAAAGCAAATATGGGAAAACATGTAGGTTTAATAAAATATAAAATTTATAACAATTTCTTTATATACGATGTGTTTTTTTTAAAGTAAGTACCGTTTTAATATTTTGCCGCTGCAGCACTGCAGTCGCGATTTTGAGCATGCACGATCACTTCCTCCATTTATTAGGAAGCCAGACGCAGCTGTGAGCGATCGTCACTTTGTGTTTTCCGGTTGTTAGAGCGTTTCGAATAAGTTCAAAACGATCCGCCGAATGTGAAGTCAGATCAGTGTTTCGTTTTAGGTTTGTTTGTTTTTTTAATGCGAGAAATGTTACGCCAGCAAACATTCATCGCCAATTTTGTGAGGTTCATGGGGAAACAATGCCACACACAGCCAAACGATATCAAGAGTCCACTATTTGGTTGGGAGCATTTCGACCAACCTCCCTACAGACCAAATTTGGCACCAAGCGATTTTCATCTGTTTATTCATCTGAAGAAATTCCTTGGAGGAAAATATTTAAACGACGATGATGCTGTGAAATAAGAAATGCAGACTTGTTTTTCATCATGGCGGCATCATTCTTTGACGAAGGCATACAAAAACTGGTTTCCCGTTACAAGTGCCTGAATAACGGCGGTGACTATGTAGAGAATAGTTAAAGTAATGAATGATAATAAAATATTTGGAAAATAATATTATGTTGGTTTTTAAATAATTATCGGTACTTACTTAAAAAACACGCCTCGTATTTTTGTAGCCGTTTCGAAATATATGTTATTATGCATGTTTACTTTGACAAGAACGTCAGCTGGCGGATGTGCTTGATTTTTTTTAATCGGAAGATCCTGTTACCACGGCTGAATATTTGCTGCTCTTTGAGCATGTTCTATGTAAACAAGCACTTATTGCTTAGTTTGAATTTATCTATAAATAAAGCAACATCGATAGAAGAATCCCTTTTTACTTTCTCTACCACGTACGCATTAGGTAGAGAAGGTATTGCATTCCCCCAAAAATTCGATACGGAGATTTCACCGGGATACTTGTTTTGAGGTCCCTGTATCCAAAAAAACTATTTTTAGAAAAGGTTCGTAGGTGTGCATAACAGCATAACACAAAAACGAAAAGTTGAATCAACATCAAACTTGGTATTTAAGTTCAGTACCTTCCAAAGATGCGACACGAAGATTTTCAACGACCCTTTAAAGGAGCATTTTTCCAATTTTCTAGAGGGTAGAGAAAGTAATGTGAATGTAACGTCAGATTTTAGGTATGTGGATTTGTCGTGGGTAAAGAAACTCGTTTGAGTTCATATCAGATTTATTTTCCTATTTAACGTCGATTTGTGTCATGTCGCTACGTTGTCTATGGATTTTTTGCTACTCATAAGCCAATTTGCGTTGATCTCAATCGTGTAGTTGGCTTCCTGTGCTATTTAGTTATACACTTATGTATTTATTTGCTATTGGTTTGCTTCTGAAAATGTGGTATTGGTTCTCTGTGTTTTTGCAACAAGTAGTCAATGTCAGGCTGGAATAATGACCTTAGTTGCGTACTCGTCTTCCTGTGCCATCTATTTTAATTCTATTTCTTTTTTAGGTGTAACGAGTCGTAGATAAACAGTAAAATATGTAAAATGACAGCATGGTTTCCTTCAGTGGCCAGGTAAATAACTGATTGGTTTTTTCAGTACCATAATACAATTCGTGTTCAGTGGGAGTTCAAAACGGCATTTCCGTTAAAATTCGTTTATATGCTATCCTTGATTACCATAAGTGGAAGATAAAGTGGGAGGAAAAGAACGAGCTCAAAATTAGCAACTGTGAAAATTTTGTCTTAAGGGAACGTATTTGTAAAATTCGGCAAAGAAATAAAAAAAAATCCATTTTTTTGTTTTTGCATTTATATTTACAACTTGTAATTTTAGTCTTCACAATTGTTTTTTCTAATCTCAATAGCTTTAAGCCACAAATCACTGCTTAATTTATTCTGTGGGATTTGGCTAAACACCGTGTTGAACTCCATATTTCTCAATTCCTTTTCCAGCATTTTCATTATTAAAAATTCTCGTGGGAAATTCCATCACAGTTCACAGCCTATTAGCTTAAAATGTTAATAAAAACTTCAAACATTGTTTTAAACACTCTTGTGAACTAGCTCAAAAATAAATACTTGAGCTGAAATTAATTATTTTCCATAATGCACATTCAACAAGATGTAAGCAATTTTTACGTTCTCTACCACGTATATAGTAGGTAGAGAAGCTATTGTATTCCACCCAAAAATTATATCTATAGATATATATCTATCGAAATTTCACTGACAATACATGATTTGGGGCTCTTGAATAAAAAAAATATATAACATGTCAGCGCTCGCGTGTGTGTTTGTGAACAGCATAACTCAAAAACGAAAGGTCGGCTGAATACCAAAAATGTGAAATGATTTTCAAGAAAATCTTCCATTCCAAACTACTCTTTACATAGAGGATTTTTCGAAATTTTAGATTTTCTAAAGAAATGGCTCTAATGATTTTGATTAGAATACCATATATAAAATATATTTGAATGAGAAATAAAACGTATATCTTGGATTTTTTGAGAATAGCCTGTGAAGTCCTCTTTATTCAAAAGGAATTTTATATAATCTTGTATAACTGGTAAGCGTTAAGCGATAGATGAAAACACATTACACAAGAAATATAGATCTCTTTAAAACACACAGTTTATTTCAAATACTTTTTTGTAGCATGAGCCATTTCCGAGATATCCGTTATGAATGGTTCGAATAGTTCATTTCTTGGTTAAAGTCCTTTGAACATTCAGTTGTTTCTCGCGATTGAATAGAAACAGTATGGAATTTTAAGGTCAGCGTATGGCGCCCAGTTCTTAGCATTTGAATATCGCTGTTAGGCGGGTAGGATGAAGGAAGTTTATTATAGGAGGAGTTGAATTGTAGTTCCGTTGTTGGGGAACCGAACTTGATGAAGTAACTGCCCCACGTATGGTACAAACTTTCCTGTGGCCTTCGCCCCAACTTTACTTTTCGGTAGCCTTCGCCCCAAGTTTAGGAATCAAGTTTGTATTTTTATGTTTCTTTAAATATTATATTTATGTTTGCCTCGGCTGCGTCAGTATTAATTTGTAGATACATGTCTTTCTTTGCAGGGGGTGATGCGGCTAAAGAATGTAGGTTTACACAGATTATAATTTTTACTTCACTCCTTTTATTAATCCTTCACACTATTAAATAACACTTCACTGATATAGAGAGCTGTGAGATTATTTATTAGTTACTCGCTCTTTTTAACACGTAAACTTTATAATATCCTCGCTGTAATGATTTTTCGTCTCACACTGCATACGTATTAAACTTCTCGAGGACGCGTCTCGCGTCCAGTTAGGAACGCTGTCTACTAGCAACTGAATTCTACCGCCTGAATTTGTAAATTTCATCTATTTCAATTTCTGATTGACTAATCCTACTCCAATAGAATACCTTCATTTAACTTAAGCTTTTATCTGGTTGTTGATTGGCTATTTATAAACTGTTTCAAAAATTACATTATTGTTGCTCCAAGAATTACGTCGTCCTCCGTGGACTAGTGGTACCGTGCTAGGCTCTGGTTCCCAAGGTCGCGGGTTCAAACCCGGCGGACGGCGATGGAAGTAAAGCCGGTGGTCCCGTGTCGTAGATTTACGGCACGTAAAAGAACCTCAAGCCTGATAAAGAGGCCTCTGAGCAAAATTACCGGTGTTTCACGCCCAATATAGAATGGGACGCTAAGCACCATAGTAGTTAAAGAGCGTCCATAAATAAAACTCAATTTCAAATTCATTTTCCAAGAATTACTAGTAGCATTATTAAACTTTCCAATTCATTATTGCCTCAAGGTTACTTCATTGTTAGCTCATTGTTAGCAACTTTTGACCTATATTCTCACAGCTCCTACATTATTAAATTATGTAACGCATTCACATAACATTATTGTACATGTATACAATAATATAAACATTAATACGATGACTGTTACATACATTTTATGTTATTTTATACACATATAGCTTTAAGGCGGGCTGTTATTGAATTTATATATTATATAATTAGACTGAAATCATTTAAATGTTAAAAATACTGCCTCAAGGATAGCATATAAACGTGAAAGGAAACAGAAGAAAGCTGAATTTTTGGATTTCCATAGATAGCCTTATGGCTACCCATATGTGAAATTTCTAAATCTTGCAGGTTTTGTCCAAATGTTTTTAAGATTTTGTCACATACTGCTCTACCTCAATTATAAGCGTGTTTTAAATTTCATACCAATATCTATAATGTTTAATTGATAAACGATCATATTTTACTTAAATTATGCTAATTAATCAGGTGTTACACACGATGTAGACATCGAAATTCGAAAAAATAGAAATACTACCATATTATTTAAATACTAATGTACAAAACTAACACATGGTTTTATTTTGCTTGAAAAAAAATTTTAACACTTGAAATGTAATTTTTTTAAGCAATTTATCGTCAGTGGTCGAATTAAAACTACGTGATATGTTGTGCAATTTAAAAATGTGGCAAAAACCGTATGCCAGTATTTTAAAGTTCATTTCCTCTGAGTTTGTGCTGAAAATTTGAATACGATTGACTTTTTAATGCGCAAAAGTGTAAAAATAATCAAGCCAAATAAAAGGCATTCAGAATAAATATAGACCATTAGACCGCGTATTCTTGGCCATATTAATGGTCACGCGTTGAAGCTTAAAGGACTCTGAGAGCATGATATGTAATTTCAGCTAGAGCTTCGAAGTATTTTTAGTATATGAGAACTAATTACGGAATTTTTTGAAAATGTTGACCAAACTTCAGCTATGCGTTACCTTCAGTGCAGGTTGGAGGTTTCAATTAAATGTATTAGATCAAATACCTGACCACTGCACACGCTGTGAAACAATAGCCGAGAGTGAGCTCTGGAACGTTCGGAAGCTGCCCAGTCTAGATGCAACCAGTATGAACCAATGACCCTGCGGTTAGCGAGCATTGCCATCGTGACGTGGTTCACAACAGTTACGGTACATTGGGCAACAAGGGAACAGTGACTAACCAGGCCTTTGCGAACACGTGTAGTGATCTGGTGACGCAGGTTTATCTCCTTCAGCCTGGCAGACCGCGCGGCGCCGTGCATGTCTACGTGTAGCCTTGAAGTGTTGCAGGGGCGGACAAGAGACTGTGTTGCCACGTCGTCTTCAAACTGTTGCTTTATCTGTTGCACGCTCTCTTCCGCTTCTCGTCCACTACATATTTACACTTGGCACCCGCTAGGAAAACAATTGAAATCTATCGGAACCTTCCTTTGTTTATTCCTCAAGTTTCGTTTGATTCGGAATTTCTTTCACAGAATGCACACGAAGTAAATTCAGTGCTTTAAAATGGGTTTTTACATTCTCTGCAGCATATCTAATAGATAGAGAAGGTATTACACTCCACCCAAAAATTCGAAACAGAGATTTCACCCTGAATCCAAAAAAGGGATTTTTAGAAAAACGTCCGTGTGTGTCTGTGAACATTACATTATAAAGGTTGGATAAATCCAAACAACACAAACCTTCTCTAGCATCCAATGGTGCGAGACGAAGGTTTTCAAGACAATCCGCCAACCAAAATCTTTACGTAGAAGATTTTACGAACTCTCGATTTCGTGAAAAATTACTCTAACCATTTTGATTAAAATATCATTAAAGATATTTACGTGACAAATAAAAAACATGTCTTGATTTTTCTAGGAATAGCCTCTGAAGTCCTCTTCATTCGGAAGGAATTTTATATAATCTTGTACATAACCGATAAACGTTGAGCTATAGAACAAAAACGTACTGCACAAAAAATGTAGAACTCTTTAAAACAATTAATTTGGAATAACTTTTTGTGGCATAAGCCATTTCCGAGGTATCGTTATTAATGGTTCGAATTGTTCAGTATTTAGCCATTCTTTTCAAGTCCTGTTGACATTTAGTTGTGTGTCGCGATTGCATGGAAACAACATATAGCGTCCAGTTCTTAAACATTTGACTATCGCTGCTCTTTTTGTATCTATAACGAAATGTGTAATGTAGCTATTTCTGCAAAGGTTTATTTGGATTAAAACGTAGTAGATAGAAAAATAAGCTTAGTAAGAATAGTTTGTATATCCACTAATAAACTACAGAGAGTAAAGAAAGTCATGTGAATGTAAACATCAGACGTATTTTGGTGAAAGTTTGCTGTAAATATTCTGTTGCTTTCTTTGAAAGATACTCGGACCTTTTTCTAAAAAGGTTTTATTTGGGTTCAGGGGGCCTCAAAACATGTATTTCAGTGAAATCTCCACATCGAATTTTTGGGTTGTATAGAATACTTCCTCTTCTTACTGTACGTAGTAGAGAAAGTAATAAAAATATTATGTGGTGCATTCGCATGACTTTCTCTACTTACTTTCCTGCAAACGATTGTTATATAAACTTATTGTTTTGTGCACTTCTTGTAAACAAGAGAGAAACTTTCATTACACAGGTACAAGTTTCGTTATAAGTATAAGGAGAATACAGTAGGGTAAAGCGATAGTCAGATTTTTAAAAAGCGTGTGGCTATCTGATGGCTTTGCAATTCCATTTTCTTCATATGATCACGAGAGGGAAAAAAACGAATAGCGACTTATAGCTTAAAAAATTACATTTGAATATTCAAACAAACAAACAAAAAAGAATATCTCTGAAATTGCTAACGCCACAAATATTTGTATTTGACATAAATGTTGTGCTTCAACGAGATCTACAGTTTTTGTTTAATAAGAATTTGTCTATCTCTACCAATTGTATGAAAGTCATGCAGAATGAAAAGGACTTCACAGACCATTCTCAGAAAATGTAGGATATCCATTTCTTTTGCCATGTAAATTATTTTATTTATACGTTATTTTAGTCAAAATCATTAGACATTTTTGAGAAAATAAAAAATAAAAAAAATTGTCCATATAAAGCGTCGCATCATTGTAAGACGAACTTAAATACTAAACTTGGCATTTCAAAATATATCCTTTTTGAATTCAAGGGACCTCAAAACGTGTATTTTAGTTAAATCTGCATATCAAATCTCTGGGCGGAATGCAATACTTCCTCTACCCACTATGAATAAGTGGCAGAGAAAGTAAAAATGGCTTCCCTGTTAGACGATGTTGCCAAATTTTACCGTTTGTTCTGTTCTACACCGAATGGTGGTCGTGACAGGCCGAAACAAATGAACAGGTTGGGAGAGGTCACAGATTATAGAAAGAAGCTGAACATTGACAAGTTGAGAAATTGGGTACAACTGCAGGTGTTCCGCGCATCTGTTAACATTCTCCCAGTTTGAAATCTGAACTGGTGTTTTCGTTGCGGATAACTAAACTGCCAAGGCAGGGTCATGGTGGAGGGGAGGGGGACCTGTGGCTTTTGTGAGTTGGGTATTGTCCTTTGTGCTGGATATGGTTACAGATTCTCTTCTTTCTGTCAGCAGCACTCTATCAGAACCGTGATAAAGTAAACTTAGCTATAGCATAAAACGATTTAACAATTTTACTATCGAAGTCTTCATTTTGCTAAAACATTTAACTTTGTAGTACCAGATGTGAAATAACACTTTTAAGAGTGGTCGGCCCTCGTAGCCGTGGTCGCTGGAGGGTATAGCTCCGGCGCTCCACCAAGCTGAGGGTCACGGGTTCGAGTCCCGCCATGGGCATGAGTGTTTGTGTCTGTATGTTGTATAATTGCGTAATAAGCGGTAACGAAAACAGTAAAAACACAGTACGATTAACTGGATAACACAGGGAAACTTAAAAAAAAGAGGTCCTAATTGTGAATTTTTCAAAACCAAAGTATTCTACTGAGTGTTTCGAGTTGTTTGCATCTTATATCTTAGTTGTTCTTGCATAGTGTTTAACTCCTACTTACTTACTGCATACGGCACGCATGATGATGCATGAACTGAAATGATGATTGGGAAAGGAAATTTGGGAAGAAAACGTTCCAAGTGCAAGTTTAGGGTACTTTTCCGGCATTTGCTGGCTATGAGGACTGAAGAAATCCTGAAAAAAATCTCATTCAGGAATGACGGTTGAAGCCGGGCGATGGTAGTCACCCTTTGCTTGAATATCTGTTGCCGGCTGCTACAGTGGTATAGCTATGAAATCTTTCTCTCAGGGTATGTGTGGGCGTATTTCGAAAGGATAACACCAGTTCTGCTAGCTGATACATTTTAATGTTGACTAAATGTTCACTTTAAGAAGAGTCGGCAACTGTTGAATTTACGAATTAACTAAGTAATTAACTGCCGTAAGTAGCAGAAATGTTGCTCGGAAAGATCCTTCGCAATAGCCGCTAAATGTTGCTCAGGCGCGTCACTAAGCGCCACACAGTAAAATGAAACTCAGATTCACACGATAGTCCAAGAATCGTCTTCACACGATTAAGGTACATGATTAAGTGAATAAGTCTCAATAGAGAGTGTCACGAATATGAATGTGTCTCTGATTTAGAATACATGCTCTGTTATTAACTTAAGTCCCTCCTGCTTTGTAATTACCCTACCAAGGTTCATTTTCGCACCGCCAATCTGGTAAACTATATATATGCGTCTCTGGCACTGTTGCTATGCGATACCTCCCCGACTGTAAGAATTTCATTCCCTTTCTCTTTTTCAGAATTTCCGTCCTATAAACGTACTAAACTATAACTCTAACAGCAGGAACTTTTATACTAATGCATTCACTACTTCAGCTGTTACTAATGACTTTGCTTAACATGACCTTTTTCTTTCTTTCCCCCTTCGGTGCGCTCGTTTTGCTCCGGCTAATTATTTAACTATTATATGAATTTATATGAAAATATAGAAAATAAAATTAATTTAACCTTCATATCAAATATCTAAGGAGCTCTGTCACCGTTCTTTTGATTTCCGCGAGCTTGAAGTAATCACTTACGGTGTGTTAAGTTATTTATTACCTTGAATAAATAATTTCAACGAACATTGTAACACGCTATATAATTATTCCACACGCATCACTTTATGTAGTGCGGAACTTCGAAAATTTCGGACCTTATGGTCCTTATCTTTTGACTCAACGCGATGCGTGTTTCCTTAACGGAGAATCATGGCAGACTGTCCGAAATCCACGCTCGCGTTCACATATATCACTGCTCGCCTCCAAATTTTGTACATGTAACTACATCTTCCTAATCTTTTCATTGCTTCTAACACTTATCCTCTACGGTTATTGGTTCCTGGTTAAAAATTCAAAGCCTAACTGTAACAAAAGTCTGTTGCCTCGAGGCGTCTGGTTACTCTTAAAACTTGCCTCATCCTCTCGAAGTACAACAGAAGCTTTCTATTTTTATTACCCCACGCTCGGAAAATATAATGGACAGTCTGAAACGAAGCTACTCTTATTTTTGCCTAAATCTTGCAGTTTTTCTTAGGCAATTACGTCTTTATTTATTTGACAATAGTATTGATACTTAAAACATATTTAAAACTTCAGAAGGGCTTTCGATTAATGTAGTTTTCAATCAGATTACTTTAAAATTATGAAAAATTTATCAAATTGCATGCTAATTAATTATTAATAATTCCTAAATTATAATTATTGCAGAGTCCTTTTTGTGTATGCGTAATCAGGCGGAAATATCGCTACACGGTATGCCCAGGACCTGATGTTCGAATGTAAGTGTGTTTTATCAGTTATTTAATAACCAATTTGCCTATAAACAAGAATTCAGGATTGTCGCTGTGCAAAAACCTGAGCACACGTTTTAAAGTCATACAATCAGTTTACAATTTATCTACAATAAGTACAACTATATAAGATTCAACAAAACGCTACAGGTGTTCAAACATATGTCCGCCTTGCTGGATGCATTGATGTAAGCCTCTCAGTGTCTGCACAAACACGTCCTAACATTTCTTCTGATATTGAAGCGCAGACATGATTTATCCTTTTCTTCTGGTTCCGTTTCGTAAACTCTGACTCTGATGTATTCCAATAATAATAATAATAATAATAATAATAATAATAATAATAATAATAATAATAAAAATAAAAAGTCAGGAGACGATCTTGCTGGCCACCGAATGCAACCAAAATTACCTATCCACCGTCCAGGATACACATTATTGAGATTTTCTTTAACTCCTCTAGAATAATCAGATGGTGTACCAATGTGCTGAAATCAGTGGTCTAGAGCTAACTAAACTGGGACGTGTTCTAAGAGGTTCTCAATATTCAGTCCATTCTGAATGAATTTCAAATAAGGCTGCCCAATATGCCTAGCAGCCAAATAAACTGGCCCAATGATGACTCCCCGAATGTCGTACCACGCATTAACACCCCACAGAGCCTGTGTGTGATGTGGTTGTAACCAATGAGAATTCTCAAGAGCCCAATAATAGAGATTGGTTGTTTGTATTGGGGTCATTGACGAAATAACATTCATCTCCCCAAAAATACCTGCCTGGTGAAAACAGAATTTTCGTTTATTTTATTTATGGGGCTTCTACACACAGGTACGCGATTTTGGAAATCGTTCCCTTATAGCTGTTGGTATAAGTGCAGTTTGCAAGAATGTAGTTTCGCTCCTTCAAAATCCATTGTATTGTGAGAAATTGTAGTTTGTATTGAAGCAGTTGTAACCGCATGTATAGTAAACTGTTTCCGGTAGCCTTCGCCCCAAATGTACTTTCAGGTGGCCTTTGCCTCAAGTTTAAAAAAATATTAACTTTGTAATTAAACTGTTTCTTTAAATATTTAATATTTATCTTTGCCTCGGTTGCGTCAGTATTTATTTTAGAGACATGGATATCTTGGCAGGGTTGTGATGCGACAAGAATGTAGGCTTACACAGATTATAATTTTACTTCACTCCTTTTTATTGATGCTTGATACGATTTTAAATAACACTTCACTGATATAGAGAGCTGTGAGATTCTTTTTATTAATTAATTACACTTTTTTTTAACACGTAAACTTATTTTTTGTCTCGCACGAATACATATTGTATTTCTTGAGGACACTTTTTGCGTCTGGTTAGGAACATTGTTTGCAGGCAACTGACTTCTAGAATTTGTAAATGTTTCTCCTTTTCAGTTTCTGCTTGGCTAATCCTACTCCAATGGAATACTTTCATTTAACTAAAGCTGTTTCTGGTTGTTGATTGGCTATTTTATAAACTGTCACTAAAATTACATTATTATTACTCCAAGAATCACGAGTAGTACTGTTAAACTTTCTTACTCATTATTGCCTCAAGGTTACCTCATTGTTACCTCATTGTTAACAACTTTTAACTTATTATTCTCACAGCTCCTACATTATTAAATTACGTAATATATTCACATAACATTGTTACACATGGATACAATAATATAAGCATATGCAATGACTGTTACATACATTTTACAAATTATTACATGCACATGTTGCTTCAAGCCGGGCTGTTATTGAATTTACATATTATATAATTTGACTGAAATCCTTTAAGTGTTAAAAATACTGTCTCAGTTGAAGTCCTTGAACTTCCAAGTCAGCTGTACCTCTTTCCTTTCCTTAATTTTATTAGGATGAGAAAAAATATTGGTTAAGAATTAATAATATCAGGAATGGTCCATCAGTTCTTAGTTGCATCTGTGTACGTCGTATTGTTACATGCTGGCTTAAAAGTTCACATGAAAATTAAATTAATTTTGAGTACCCAGCACGTACATTGAGGGGACGTATGTTTACTTGGCTGCGGGGAACCGAAACGTGGTGTGGAGGTTAAGAGGGTTTTTCACTGTAGAAAATCCATAACACAAATCTACTCACACATTCCTAGATTTATTTCCCAACCGTTCCTACATTATTAAAAATGGAAGGTGGGAGGAGATGCCCACCGATGCAAAGCCTGGCTTACACACGCGGTCCGTTCCTCACGGAATCCTGAGACAGACGCTATCCCCCACTACTCGTGACTAGCAAAGCTACCAGCCAAGAGTGACGTAAACAACAATGTGTCTGGTAATAACAATGTAGAACAATAATGTAACCCCCCAAATTATTAATACGCCACAGTATAACACGCGCAGACGTCAGGCCGGAAAACGTTTAGAATACAACTTTTGAGCCTGTCACATTTCAGTGCGTCTTCGCATAGGTCATATAACCATATCCGTGTGTTTGTTGTTGGTGGACATGTTACCTGTTTGCCTGAATAACCTGGCTCGAACTGCAAGCAGGCGACCACGCGACTGTTATCATTGCCAATTATAGTCTTCTTATTTAACGGATTAGCTTCCTCTTTGTGGGATTTACAAGCCTTGGGTTAGTAGTCTGTCGAGGAGCAAGAAACTCTGGATCATAGCATATCCAGGATGGATGATCAGCCCAATGCCTAGTATGGCGGTGAAGAAGAAGGAAATGAAATGTAGTGATGTAAGGGATGATAGGAAAATTCGCGGATCAAATTATCCAATGCAGCGGTCGCCTAGCGACCGAGGTAAACCGCGGTTCAGTTCCGGGAGTCTGAACCCGGAACCTCCCGAATGTGAGCCACAGAAGATACCGCCTGAGCCGTCCCACTCGGTTATATACAATCTATTCTACATTATATACTACATTATATCTTAGGTGGTGCGCGAGCACTCCTGATTTACATGAGCACATTTACAATTCATAGCAGTAAATGTAAAATAGAAAGCGCATGGTCGTCGACAACATACAGCATAAATGAGAATACAGAAAAATTAAATTGAGTTTTATTTATGGACGCTCTTTAGCTGCTGTAGTTCTTAGCGTCTCATTCTATAGTGTGCGTCAAAGACCGCTAATTTTGCTCAGAGGCCTCCTTATCAGGCTTGAGGTTCTTTTACGTGCCGCAAATCTACGACACGATACCACCGACTTTACTTCCCTTCCGAAGGAAGTCATACTAAAGATTTTTATGCCTGAAAAAATCCATCGCCCTCCGCCGGGTTTGCACCCGCGACCTACGAAACTAGAGGCTGGCATGATAACCACTACACTACGGAGGATGACAAATGAGAATACGATTAACTATTAAGGACTAATCAGGAAGAAAAATAATACTTTTATTGTGCCACCGATACCAGTAACTCAAGCGGCAAGCACCAGTGTAACCATTACACCACTGAAGACATGTATGATTGCCAACAATACCGTTACGGTTACTCCACAGGATTACACCCTGCTTCCCTTTACCTCTAACAACAATAAGCTTTAAATAAAAAGTTCTGATATATTACATTCACATTACTTTCTCTATTCTCGACCGCTTATCAGTGGGAATACAAATTATTCTTGCAAAGGTTTACTTTCCTATCTACTTCATTTAATCCGCAAATAGCTCCATTACACATTTCGTTATAGATATAAAGGGAACAGCGAAATTCGATTGTTTTTGGTACTGGACGCTATACGGTGGACTTAAAATTCCATTCTCTTTCTGTGACGATTGAATCTCACCAGGACTTTAAAAGAATGGCTAAGTACTGAACAATTCGAAACATTAATAACGGATATCTCGGAAAAGGCGGATGCTAAAAAGAGTTATTTGAAATAAATTCTGTGCTTTAAAGAGATCTACATGTTTTGTGTAGTACGTTTTCGTCTATCGCTAAACGTTTACCAGTAATACAAGATTATACAAAATTCCTTCCAAATGAACAGGATTTCACAGACTTTTGCATAAATTTCAAGATATACATTTCATTTGTCATGTAAGTTATGTTTAATATATGGTATTTTAAAAAAAATCTTTTAGAGCCATGTTTTAGAAAACCAGAAATTTCGAAAACTGTTCCATGGAAGGAGTAGTTTAGGGTGAGGAGACTTTCTTGAAAATCTTGGGTCGAATATTTGGAAGGTACTTAACCTAAATACTAAGTTTGCTGTTTGTCCGATTTTTCGTTTTGAGTTATGCTGTTCATAGACACACACGCGGACCTTTTATTAAAATGGATTTTGGGGGTATTCAGGGGGCTCAAAACATGTATTTCCAGTGAAATCTCATATGGAATTTTTGCGGGAATGCAATACCTTCTCTATGTACCAGGTACGTGGTAGAAATGGTAAGAATCTGATTCATCGCCCATCGAGTTGCAGCCCATTACGTATATGTTTAATTGTATTGAATTTTACTTTTAGCTAAAGATGTTCCAAACGTTTCCGAAACATTGGGCTGCTTCGCTTCGGAAACAACTAGGACAAATTACTGGCATTAAATTCGATTTTAATAGCTTTAATGCAACTAATTTAAACGTTTTGCAGTTTTTGAACTACCTAGAACGCAAACGCTATCAAAATATTCAAAAACTAGGCATCTCACAATCTTTTATCTGAAATACATAGAAACGGAGTAAGCGTTTTAAATATAAGGTCGGCAATGTCATTTTTATTTTCTCCAGTACTTGCCTATAGTAAGTAGAGGAAGGTGGCATATTCCACCCAAAAATTCAATATCAAGATTTCACCGGAAATACATGTTTTGAAGCTTCCAGAATCAAAAAAGAAGCATTTATAGAAAAAGATCCATGTGTGAGAGAGAGAGAGAGAGAGAGAGAGAGAGAGAGAGAGAGAGAGAGAGAGAGAGAGAGTGCGCGCGCGCCTGCCGTGAGGAGGATAACTCAAAGAAAATGTTGGATAAAAGTCAGACTTGGTTGCAAACATGCAACACGAAAAATTTCAGGAATATCCTCTCACCCCAAACTACCCTCTACAAGAGATATTTTCCGAAATGTTTGATTTTATGAAAAATAACAAGTGTAATTCAAATAAAGGGTCTTTCAACAAGAGTGCCCTATGTTTAACATGTGATAGATGCCGTTGTTATTGAATTACAGCTGTCATTTTTTTCATGTGGTTACAGTTGTTATTGACAAATAGCCATGGAACGTTACAGCATTCAGCAACGCGTAGAAATTGTGAAAATTTACTATCAAAATGGATCATCTGTTCGCCAAACCTTCCGTGTATTGCGTGAAGCTTATGGTGTGCATAATCGTCCCTGCGAGAGAACGATTCGGCGTTTGATCGATAAATTTGAAAGAAGTGGTTCTGTCAGCGATCAAGGAACGCCTGTACGTAATCGACGTAAGCGCTCCAACGAAAACATAGGCGCCGTTCGTGAGAGTGTACTCGAGAACGGAAACAAATAAATTGCTCGTCGAGCGCAAGAATTGGGGCTTTCGCCGACCACAACTTGGCGAATTCTGCATCTGGAGTTGAAGCATCACGCTTACAAAATGGTGTTAACTCAAGAACTAAAGCCCAACGACCATAGGTTGCGCCGTGTATTCGCTGACTGGGCTATGGAGCAATTGGAAGCTGACCCGGATTTTTGTCGAAAAATCATCTTCAGCGACGAAGCCCTCTTTTGGATGGATGGTTGTGTTAACAAGCAAAATTTCCGCTATTGGAGCAATCACAACCCAATGCAGATTCAAGAGCGACCACTTCATCTCCAAAAGGTTACTGTGTGGTGTGGAATTTGGTATGGTGGAATCATTAGTCCATATTTTTTCCAAGATGAAGATGGAGAAGCTCTAACTGTCAATGGAGAAAGATACCGGGCTCTTATAAGGGACTATTTTTGGCCTCAATTGGATGGTATGGATCTCAGAAACATCTGGCTCCAGCAAGATGTTGCCACAAGTCATACTGCTCTCGAAACATTCGATCTTTTGAAGGATATGTTCAGAGGTTTCATTATGTCCCGTGGTGGTGATGTTAACTGGCCCCCGAGGTCATGTGATTTAACGCTGTTGGAGTATTTCTTGTGGGGTTATATTAAATCTCGAGTTTATATCAACAAGCCAGATACAGTAAATGAACTTATGAATAACATCACGCGTGTTATTCGTGAAGTTGGACATAATTTACGTTTTTCTGTCATTGAAAATTGGGTCAACCGTATACGCGCAACCCAACGAAGTCGCGGCGGTCACTTAACTGATGACCTCTTCCACACGTAATGACATTAATTATGTTCCAAAATAAAAAAAGAAAGAAATAAACCTGTATCATTTATAGAACGTGTTTTATTTAAGTACAAAGATAGGACACTCTTGTTGAAAGACCCTATATGTAGCATATCAGGTTGTATCAAAGATGACAATTCAAACTAATATTCTGATTCTGGTAATCACGCAACTTTCCCAACGCATTATCCTCTCCTTTAATATCTATTATTTTTTACTTTCCCTACCATGTACATAGTAGGTAGAGAAGGTATTGCATTTCACCCAATAATTCGATACCGAAATTTCAGCTGAAACACATGTTTTGACCCTGAATAAAAGAAAATATTTTTTTAGAAAAAGATGCGTGTCTGTCTGTGAACAGCATAACCCAAAAAGGAAATATCGGAATCGGATAAATACCAAACTTCTCAGTATCCTCCAAAGATGCGACACGAAGATTTTCAAGAAAATCCCCCACTCCAATTTACCCTTGACATGCAACACTTTTCGAAACTTTTGAATTTCTGAAAAATGGCTCTAACGATTTTGATTAAAATACCGCATATTAAATAAATATATATTATGTATATGAAAAATAAAATGTATATCTTGATGTTTCTGGAAATAGCTTGTGATGTCTTCTTCACTCGGAAGGAAATTTATATAATCTTGCATAACTGGTAAACCTTAGGCGATAGAGGAAAATATACTACACAAAAAGTGTAGATCTCTTTAAAGTACACAATTTATTTCAAATAACGTTTTTGTGGCAACAGCCATTTCCGAGATGTACGTCATTAATGGTCGAATTGTTCAATACATAGTCATTCTTATAAAGTCCTATTGATTTTCAGTTGTTTCTCGCGATGTCATGGACACAGCATGGAATTTTTAGGCCAGAGTAGTGTCCAGTTCTTAAACATTTGACTATCGCTGTTCTCTTTGTATCTATAATGAAATGTGTAATGTAGCTACTTCCGGAAAGGTCTATCTCGATTGAAATGAAGTAGTTAGGAAGATAAACTTTCGTAAGAATACTCTGTATACCCACCAATAAGCGATAGAGGGTAGAGAAAGTCATATAAATGTACACATTAGATTTTTAGGGAAATATTTAATGTTTTCAGTATGACATTCGCCCAATTCCAAACAGGTCTTATGCTGAAATTCAGTTTGCTGAATACAGGAGGGCCATACACGGGGCTCGGGTATGGCATTTGTCCTATTTGCGTAGATATGCCATATCGCGAATTTTGACACTGTAAATCAGAGCGCCCCAGAATGAAAAATCTACTGTAGGGTAATTATACAGCTCATCTACGACCAGTCCACACACAGTTGAGGAAATATTTCATGCAATCAGTTTCGCACAGCCATTCTGTAGGACGCTTAAGCACTATCTTGCAATGAGTTAAAAATGATGCAACCATCTGGTCCCTGTAGGCCTCGAACACGCACGCTCTTGAGAAGAAAGAGAGTTGCAAAATGTGTTAGCCATGCGGGTACATTTTGTTCTAGCAAGAATGTCCACTTGTACACCTTACACAACAGAACGTGTCACTTAATACGCTACATGAAGGCTTCTAAACGGTCAGACGGCCTTTCCTATAGTGGAAACCTATGAATAAAACAAACTCTCCAATCAGAAGAAGCCGCCCAATATATTTTTGTGAGCATTTGCATTCACAACACCACAAAAAAATCTTATGTGATACATTCACATGACTTTCTCTACCCTCTATGTTTATTAGTGGGTATACAAACTACTCTTACTACACTTTATTACCTTTTTCTTCCATCTACTGCATTTTAATCCAAATAGATCCTTGCATAAATGGCTACATTACACGTTTCTTATAAATACTAAGGGAGCAGTGATACTCAAATGTTTGAGATCTGGGCGGTATATGCTGGCTTAAAATTCTATACTGTTTCCATGCAATCACGAGAAACAACTGAATTTGAACAGCAAAATGACCAAGGAATAAAGAATTGGGCCTTTAATAACAGATATCTCAGAGCGGCTTATGTCGCAAAAAACTTATTTTAAGTAAATTTTGTTTTAAAGAGCTTTACATTTTTTGTGTAGTAAGTTTTCGTCTATTGCTTAATGTTTACGAGTTATAAGCTTATAAAAATTCCTTACGAATGAAGAGGACTTCATGGGATATTCCCCGGAAATTCAAGATATACATTTTATTTTTCATGTAAATATCTTTAATATGTGGCATTTTAATAAAAATCGTTAGCCCCCCTTTTTTTTAGAAAATCAAAGTTTTCGAAAAATTTTCATGTAAAGGGTAGTTTTGAGTGGGAGGATTTTGTTGAAAAAATTCGTGTATCATCTTTGGAGGATATTAGACTTAAATACCAAGTTTGGTATTTATTCCACATTTCTTTTTTGAGTTATGGTGCACACACACATGGACGTGTTTCTAAAAATGCTTTTTTTGGATTCAGGGCTCCTCAAAACATTTATTTCTGGTGAAATCTCCTTAATGAGTTTTTGGGTGGAATGCAATTACTTTCCCTACTTACTATACGTAGTAGAGAAAATAAAAATTATTTTATTTTTTGGATTCAGGGAGCCTCAAAACATGCGTTTCCGGTGAAATCTTGGCATTGAATTTTTGGGTCGAATGCAATACCTTCTCTAAAATTAAATTAAATTGAGTTCTATTTATAGACGCTCTTTAATTGCTGTGGTCGTTAGTGTCCCAAGCTATATTGGGCGTGAAATACCGGTAATTTTGCTCAGAGGCCTGTTTATCAGGCTTGAGGTTCTTTTACGTGCCGTAAATCTACGACTTTACTTCCCTTCCGAAGGAAACCATGCTAAGGATTTTTACGCTTGAAAAATATCCATCGCCCTCCGCCAGGTAATCCCTTGTCTACCTACTAGGTAGGTGGTAGAGAAAATACAAAATAATGGGTATTAAAGGAGAAGATAATGCTTTGAGAAAGTTGCGTGAATGTTAGAATCAGACATTTTTGACATTTTGTTTATGAACATTCAGTAAGATAAGAATATTAGTTTGAATTGTTATCTTTCATACAACCTGGTAGGTACGCTATATATTTGAATTACACTTGTTGGTGTCATTATTATTGGCATGTTTGACACTAGCTTCCAGATATGAATCTGCTGTAATGGTTAACGTGGCTTAGACAGGCACACCGGACTCCGACTAACTTGTGCAGTATGGCAACAGTGCATCGAACTTTGGATACGCTTGATGCAGCTTGTGGTGTTATTTTTTGCCTGTTATCGCGGACCTAATGGAGTGATTCATGTTTTATCGCAAAGTACATAACCCAAGGATTTCATTTTCAAGGCAACCAGCTGTTTGTATAAAGAGAAAGACTGTGATGTAGGATAGGTGGTGTTAAAGAGGATTATTCTAAACATCCGTAGTTTGACATCAACTGTTTTGATTTGTGTATACATTACAAGTTGGTTTTAATTTTCTCTGCTACTTACCTATGTTTATTAGAGGAAGTGTTTTATTCCACCCAAAAATTGATATCGAGATTTCACCGGAAATACAGTTTTGAGGCTCCCTGAATATATTATTTTAAGAGAAAGTTCCGTGTGTGTGTCTGTGTGGATATGGACAGCATAACTCAAATACTAAAAGTCGGTTAAATATTAAACTTGGATTTAAGTTCAGTATCTTTCAAGGATGCGACACAAAGAGCTTCAGAAAAATTCGTCGACCTCAAACTACCCTTTACATAGTAAAAATTTGGTTATTTTTAGTTTCTCTACTACGTATAGTAAGTAGGGAAGTATTGTATTCCACACAAAAATTCGATACCGAGATTTCACCGGAAATACTTGTTTTGAGTCCCCCTGAAACCAAATAAAAGCATTTTTGGAAACATGTCCGTGTGTGTGTCTGTGTCTGTGAACAGCATTATTTAGAAACGAACAGTCGTTAAAACACCAAACTTGGTATTTAGGTTCAGTATCTTCCAGAGATGCGACACGAAGGTTTTCAAGAAAATTCCCCCACCCCAGATTACCCTTTATATGGAACATTTTTCGAAAATTTTAATTTTCTCAAAAATGACTAACGATTTTGATTAAAATATCATATGTTTAAGATATTTTATGACAAATAAAATGTATATCTCGAATTTTCTGAGAATGTCTCCAAAAGTATTCTTCATTGTGAACGACTTTTGCATAACTGGTAAACCAGAAGAGATAGACAAAATTTTACTACACAAAAAATATAGATCGCGTTAAAATACACAATTTATGTCATATGCATTTGTTTTGTTGAGTGAACCAAAGAGAATGGAATACTCCACATAGCAAACAGCTGTTAAAAGATTTGACTATCGCTTAAATACTACCATATTCCCCTTGCATCTACAAGAAAATGAGCAGTAAGATTAACATCTCGATTAACATGAAGCATATGGAGAATAAGCGTTTGTAAAAATAGTTTGTACAAGAGTAGAGAAAGTCATGTGAGTGTAACACATTAGATGTTTTATTTTTCAAAGATTTTCTGAAGATTTTCTATGGATTTGACAAATAAAATAAATACAAAAATCTATATCTTGAATATTGTGGGAATAGCCTCTGAAGTTCTGTTCTTTCTAATTACTTTTGTATGAGTGGTAAACCGTAAGAGATAAACAAAATCTTACTACACAGTAAATCTAGATCTGCTTAAGGCACACAATCTGTGGCAAATACTTTTTACTTTCTCTACCACGTACATTAGGTAGAGAAGGTGTTGCATTCCACTCAAAAATTTGATAGTGATATGTCACCGGAAATACATATTTTAAGGCCCCTGAATTCAAAAAGGTCCCTGTGCGTGTCTGGTGTACGTGTGTGTCTGTGAACGGCATAACTCAAAAAGTCGAATAAACACCAAACTTGTTATTTAGGTTCAGTAGGTTCTAAAGATGCGACACGAAGATTTTCAATAAAATCCCCCCATACAAAACTATCTTTTACATGTAAGCTTTTTCGAAATCTTTGATTTTATAATAATTGGCTCGAACGATTTTGATTAAAATACTATACATTAAAGGTACTTACATGACAAATAAAATGTATATCTTGAATTTTCTGGGAATAGCCTGTAAAGTCCTCTTCATTCAAAAGGAATTTTGCATAATCCTGTATAACTATTAAACGTTAAGCGTGAGAAGAAAGCATCCTACACAAAAAATGTAGATCTCTTTAAAACACACAATTTATTTCAAATAACTTTCTCATGGCATCAGCTATTCCCGAGATATCCGTTATTATGTTTCGAATTGTTCAATACTTAGCGATTATTTTCAAGTCCTGTCGATTTTCAGCTGTTTCTTGCGATGTTATTGAAAGAGTTTTAAGCGTCCATTTCTAAGACATTTTTGACTATGGCTATTTCTTTTGTATCTATAACGAAATGTGTAATGTAGCTATTTGCGGAAACGTTTATCTGGATTTAAACGAAGTAGACAGGAAGATAATATGTATATTTGTACAGATATAGAGGGTAGAAAAAGCCATGTGAATGTAACAGATCAGGCTTTGGAACATGTGATGCGGGAGATGCGAGAAATTTTCAAGTTCGAAGGTTCTCCAATGCGCATGCGCAAGCAGACAAACGACCGATGACTATTAGTTTTATTGCTTCACGTACAACAGCCAACATGTGCTTTATTTGTAACAACCGTAGCCAACCTCTGAAAAAATTCCCATACATGTGCACAACAATCTGGAAGCGATTAGCAACCGGTCACTTTTGGAAAGTCCTGACCATGCTTTCTCTCGGGTTTTATTGCTTTACAATTATGATCATGCAGTGAAGTAGAATTTAGTAGGAGTAGAAGCAAAGTTTGTATGTTCTTGCAAATAGTAAAACTTTTAGAAATGGCTCATCCGATACAGAGAACACCTGATGCTCACATTCGTCAGTATTTGTGGCATCCTGACACCAAGAACGTTCAGCAGATCCTTTCCAGGAACTAATGGAGGACATTATGCAGGTCCAACCTGTGGTGTAGTGATTAGGTTTAGTTAAACTTAGGCTAGCCGTAGTTAAATTAACGAGTTAGTGTTTAGTGTACATAGCTAGTCGGCATAATTTAGGAACAATGTATATAATTATATAGTTAGTGTAATTTAGGTACAAACAGGAGTGTTGGCTGCTTATTTTGAGTGTTGCAAGATGGAGAAATTGGCTGCCTTGCATTCTTCTATATGACTACATGCGCAGTAAGTAAATAAGTAAATAATTATGTCTTAAATTATTTAATAAAACGTTTTCAACAAGAAATCATCCAAATAAATAATTCTAAATACATATTACACCAAAGAATGCGAAACTGTACTTCGAAAAAATATGCCATAGACGTTGGACGTAGAAAAAGTCTCGGACACGTGTTGTAAAGTCGAGCCGATTTTTTTTTTTTTTTGGAGTAAACCATTTCTGAGGTCTAAACTTTCAAATACCTTTCTCAATTATTCCTTTTTTTCTCGTGGTCATCCAAAGAGCATGGAATTTCAAAGCGGCGCGCTCTTTAAAAATCTGACAATCGCTTTATCTACTCTATTCTTCAACGAAATGTATAATTATAAATTTGAAAGATTATCTGATTTAACAAGAAGTAGCTAGAATAATAAACTTTTGTAAGGAGAGTGAGCAGAGAAAGCCATGTGAATGCCACACATAAGATATTTTTATATGCTGAAGTATTAAATGTAAGTATATATTCTCCGCGCAAACTTTGTTCAGAGAGGCAAGTTGTTAAATTAATGAGACACAAAGGTAGCATTTGGCCGCCGTTCGCAACACACAGACGGGGATGAGAGTACAATGGCCAGCCCCATATAAGGAAGGGATGTACAGGTGCTCGTAGCCGTTTGGGAAACCTGTTCTAACCATCCCACTGCGTAAAACAGGTAGCCCAGCCGCTCTATGGTCCATTACCCTTTCGGACACAGTTGCAACTTCTCTCTTCCGTACTCAAACCCACACAACTCCATTTATACAACTATCTGCGTTCTCTTTTTGCAAAATAATGGTTTGAAATTACACAATGTTTGGAAATTAAGTATCAAGGTTTGGTTTTGCATTAAAGACATCTTCAACGATTCGGTGAATGTTGGAAAAAGATACATGAAAAGCAATATGTTGCATTCACATTAATTTCTCTACTCATTCTTCTACAAACTATTCTTTTCGTTTTAGGTATAAGGCTACAGTAGGCTAAGCGATAGTCAGATTTTTAAGAAGTGGATAGCTAGGTACACCGTAACCCCCCCCCCAAAAGTCATATCTTGAACGCCAACATTTTCTAAGTCCTACACGGCACAGCGCCTTGTTTACACCATACGCAATACAGTTGTGTAGCCACTGCAGCAAGTTGTTGCACGGCATTATTAAACATGCTATATTCCATATGTCTTCTCTGTAGCTACCGTAAGGGGGAAGGGTTCCCACCCCCTTCAGCTGCCGTGGTGCGGGCGCTGCGGACCCTGAGCATTCGTGCTACTTCTGACCTTACTAGAAGTACGCCGGGCCAACGTCCGAGCCCCACCCGAAGGGGTGTCGTTTGGATTGGGTTGGACTCGGCGGGGCAGATTGGGTACGTCTGTGCGAATTTCTGTACAGGCGGGGTTGTGAGACGCCTCAATGTCTTTCGGTACCGACCTTGATAGCCGGTAGACGGTATGCTAAATTGCTGTCGGCCCTACCGAGGTGGCGTATCCACTTCCATCCTCGCGCAAGCGGGGGAGCCTTTTTAGACTCTAGGTATTGGCCTCATGGGAAACGTCCACGGACCGGAGAGCCACCCTGGGCAAGGAGGGAGACTTGGGCTTCCACTCTTGCTCTGGTAGACCTTCGCTTAACTGTTTTCTTTGTAATGCTGTGGCAAAGCCTAAGTTACTTCTGTAGTTAAGACCGCAGGTTCGCTTCTCGCATGTAACGAACACCTTTTTTCTGTTAATAATGTTTAATCAATACATAGTGACCACTTATTTTCGATATACTATATTTCATATAGGGCATTTGGTAAGGTTCACAGTACAATAGTTATTGCGATGTAAAATACGTGACTTCACAATTTCATTATGGTCGCATATCTATCTTGTTGGATATCAAGGGACGGTCTAGGTGTGATGTGGCAGCTTGACGACACACTGAACAGTGCGCAATATACGATAATACTTGAATGTTTTGATTCCCTCTGTAGGATGAGATATCCTGATGGAATTGTTGAATTCGTACACGGTAATCATCCTGTCCATATATGTCAAAAGGTTTCGAATTAGTTCTCAGAGAGGCAGGATATCAGAGTGACAGAGAGGTCTCCCTGTTCACCTTGGTTGCACCCTAATGAAAATGTGTGGACTGAGATGAAAAGGGAGCGGCGCTCGAATTTCCCTGCAGATGCGCGGACAAAATATTGTTTCTGGGCACAAATTCAAGAAGCCTGGTATGTTGTAGCTTCTCGTCCACGTTACTACAGTGATTTCATTTCATCTATAATCCGAGAATTGAGTGCAGTTCTCAATGCTCAGGGTTCGTACAGCCGCTATTAATCTTATTATGTATTTTAGTTTTAGAAGATAATGGTTTATTTGCATTTATTTTCTTAGTTATTTAAAACGAGTGTTTTAGTAGAATTATCTTTTTGTGCCTAAAACTTAAAATGTTAAAGTTATATTAATACAATATTGTGTTCTACACATCTAGTCATAAAATTAACAACATAAAAATAACAATAAATAATGCGAGATTTGAACCGATGAGCACAAGCAATGCCTTCTTAACCTCTGGGCCAACGAGACGTTGTTCTAGGGTCTGTTTTCGGTAGCTTATAAACGTCACCACCGAGAAACACGTTGTAAGGTGACCATTGTGCTCACAATCACAGTTAATGCATGTGCGTTGTGAACACAGTTGAAACGAAGGTTTGCGAAGCCCTACGATTCGCACATGAAATCTGGATATGACTTATTTTTTGGTCCACATGTGTACATATATGATGAGAAAATATGACTGTTTGAAAATTAAATTCTGTGTAACGCCACAAAATAAATTGTGTATTTTAACGAGATCTACATTTTTGCACAGTAAGATTTTGTCTATCTCTGAAGGCCGTACCAATTATACAAAGTTATTCAGAATGAAGGGAACTTCATAGGCTATTCGTAGAAAATTCAAGACATACGTAGGTATGTTTTATTTGTAATGTAAATATCTTAAACATGCGCTATTTTAATGAAAATGTTTGAGCCATTTTTGAGAGAATCAAAATAACGAATAATTTTGCAAGTAAGGATAGTTTGGGGTGAGGAGATTTCCTTGAAAGTCTTGTGTCACATCCTTGGAAGTTGCTGAACTTAAATACTAAATATAATATTTAAGAGGCTCGTTTTTGTCTTAAATTCACATACGCGCACCACAAACACAAAAAACTTTTTTCTAAAAATTGCATTCACATGACTGTCGCTATTGCTCTACAAATTATTCTTACAAGGTCTTATTATTCTGTCTGCTTCCTGTTAATCGAGATTAACTTTGTTACATATTTACATACTTTGTAGTAGGTATAAGAAGTAGGTTAAAGCAATAGTCAGCTTTTTAAAAAAGCGTGTCTCTATGCGATGGCTTTGAAATTCCATGCCCTTTGCATGACCACCACAAAAAAGAAAGAAAAAAAAAAACGATTAGGGCTTACCACTTGGAAAAAGTATTTGCGAATTCAAACGAGTAACAAAAAATATCTCGAAATGGCTAAAGCCATACAAAAAATTGATAGTAGTTGTGTGTTTTAATGAGAGCTACATTTTTTATAGTAAGATTTTGTCTATATCTTTATTTGTTTATAAGTTCATATGGCGTGGAGCCAACCCAGGTTCTAATAAAGGCCATACAAGATAATAAATAACACTGCTTTCTACAACTATTAGCTCATACACACATACATTGCTGTTTACAGACTATAATTATACTTTATAATGAACAAACTAGTTTGTGCTACATACTTTAATTTAATTTACAGACCAAATCCATTTCGTCTTATCTCTAAATAAGAACTCTTAAATTAATAATAATCGGAGATTGTTTACAAAACGTTTTTTGAATTACTACTATTTTTTGTCAAATTCAACCATTTCTTTTGGATAAACTCTTTTATCCAGATATCCGTGTCTTTGTATTCTAATAAACTGTGGGTTGTATGCTCTTTGTCCCTACATATAGGGCGAATTCCTTCCTCTGCCCCTCTTCTGTAACCTTTTAATCTCCAAATTCACAGTTTAAAGCACGCAATACCTTCTCTTTGATCCCTATTACATCTCTCTATACATCTGTTTCCCATCGTTACTTCCAAAATCCTTATAACATTTTAGAAGACTCCACCATTGTCCATAGATTGTCTGTTCATACCTTCCAGCTGGCATCTAGTTCCCAGAAACGTGTAAACATACTATCTCTCCCTAACCATGTATGTACTATCCATACCATTTATAAGTTGATGCCTAATTTTGCTTAGTCAATTCTTTGGGTGAATACACTTTTCTTATACATTTAAGCTGTCTTTCAAAATGTTATACATTCTAAACCAATATTTCAACACTCTCCATAATCATCCCTTGTACACTCAGTTCTATGTCCTAAGGTTTACCAATTATCAAGTCAAATCATTTATTCATATACATGCTATTGGAAGTCGTCAGAATTATTAAATTAAGATTACAAATTATTAAGTAAAAATTACAAGTAATAAATTACAAATTGTAACTTTACAATTGTTTTGGTATCATAAAACATTTCATCAACACCTCAGGTTTAGGTGTCTCCCTTTCCGACCTCATACTTCCCTCCATCGCTTCAACGGTCTTCCTATGTTTTTATAACCTGGTGGTTTGTACATATATGTTTGAAATGGAACATGGGTGTTATTCTTCTTTGTACATGACTTTTTCGTTTTTCTCCGTTTGTTAATATTTTGTCATTTAGCGAAAATATACTTCATTCTTCTCTTATGTTCTCATTTCTAATTCGGTCTAATCTTGTACAACCTTTTACTGTTCGGAGATATTTCATTTCTGCAGCCTGAAGTTTACTCCAATCCCTCTTTTTATAGTCCATGTCTCAAACCATACAGTGAAACAGGAACTGTCATTGTCTTGTAAACTTTTACATTTGTTTCTCTTCCAGTTTTTCTTTTCAAAGTGTTTGCTATTATTCCACAAATGTATTGGAACTTACTCACATTATTGTTTATTTCTTAGTTATTTGTTTTATGTTATATTGCAGTCCAGATAGTTACTTCTAACTTGTTCTAACGTTTATTATTTAAAACTATCTTAGATCTTATTATTTACGTTCCTCTGAATGCCATTACCTTTGATTTCTCGACCGAAATTTTTAGACTGCATATTGAGTCAATTTTGTAATTTATAGATAGTAATTTAGAGCTTATTTTAACTGTCTTGAATTAACATCAACATTTAAAATACTGACCGTCAGATCATGATGAGTGTGTGTAATATACTAATATTTAATTATATATCATGACTATGATGTGGATCTCGAAATATGTATCCACACCATAAAAACAGCTTCTCAGCAGTAGTGATTTTACACCAATTTAAAATTTTTAAACTACTAATTTCTGTCATTGATTTGGTAATTTGTTGTATAATTTAGTACAGTTGTTTAGTCCTTTTATAATTAGACTGACATCATAGTTAAGGTGTTCTCAGCAGTAAAGCGGAACCAACTGCTTCCACGTGATTTGCTCCACCTGGAGAAGATATTCTGATGGTGTTGATTGGCTTAAGCTAGATATGAATGGATTCCTACTGGATGGAGTTGGGGTAGCAGCGAACTCTGCTCTGCTAGCCAATGAAGGATGTCACATTGGCTGGAACAGAGTTAGTTATAGACGGACCTTTTTCTAAAAATGCTTTTTGGCTACGTGTGTTTTCAGTGGAACCTCGATATCGAATTTTTGGGTGGAATACAATACTTCAGCTATTTACTATAGGTAAGCAGTAGAGAAAGTAGCAAAATTAGCAAAATTGATTTAGAAAAAAAGGGATTTTTTTCGTCACTATCAGTTTACTGATCGGGAAATACAAACACACTGAATCTTCAAGCCTGCACGCTTTGTTATTATAAAATAATTGTGACCAACAGTTCCAGATATTTTAACTGATAAGTGTATAAAATCCAGTTTTACTTAATGACCGAAAGTAGAATGTTAAATTGAAAATAATGCCACTCTTACATCTAAGTTGTGCTTATGACCCCAAAACACATTGCAGGTGGATGTGTTTTGATGACGAATATCTGCTACTACGATCTGCAACGAATACAGTTGTCTTACATTCCGAAAGTGTAAGTCACTATCTGACATGTTGCATCGCATGTTTGCTGGAGGGTGGTACATACAGCCAAGGTCTTCCTCAGCCATGTGCCATATGGCTTGCGTGATTCATCAACATGCCATGCGACCGACAAACAAATTGTCAACTCACCTGTTTACACACTCTTGCGCGTACACTAGTAGGTAGTTGATTAGTAAAGCGTGTGGAATTTGGATCTGTAGTAGAGGAACTTGTGAAGAGGGGCGTGGCAGTCCACATTTACTGCAACACAAAATCACACTAAAGTGTTGGAACACAAACGAAATAAGACGTTTAACAATTATTGTTTGTTTTTAAATAGCTTTTACAAAGTATTCTTACAAATGCTTGTTTTTCCGTTTACTTCATATTAATCGAGATACACGTCTGCAGAAATAGTTTCATTACATATTTCGTTGTAGATACAGGAAGCTGAAGCGATGGTGAAATCTTTATCCCATGGCGTTAAAATTCCACACTCTTTCCATGGCATCGCGAGAAACAATTGAATAGTGACCACTTCAAAAAGTTGCAAAAGTATTGAAAAAGTATAACCAATAACATACCTGAAAATGTCACGAAAAGGTTATTTTAAATAAATGGTGTAATCTATCAGATCTACATTTTCTGTGTAGAAGTAAGCTCTTGTCTATTTCTTATGGCTTACTAATAACACAACATCCCCCCCCCCGCTCCAATGAAGAGAACTTCACAGGTTATTCCCATAAAATTCAAGATATGCAAGCTATGTATATATATCTCGAATATATGGTACCTTAATCAAAATCGTTAGAGCTATTTTTAGGAGATAAAAGCTTTTTCTATATAAAAAGTAGTTTCGGATTGGGGATTCCCTTGAAAATCTTTGTCACATCCTTGGAAGTTACTTAACTAAAATAAGTACGAAGTTTGGTATGTATTCGACTTTTCGTTTTTGAGTTATGCTGTTCACAAACACGCACATCTTTTCATAAAATTCTTTGTTTTTATTCAGGAGGCCTCAAAACTTGGATATCTGATGAAATCTTGCTATAGAATTTTTATATGGAATGCAATACTTCCTCTCCCTAATACAAGTAAGCGTTAGAGAATGTAATTAGGAATGGGACGATACCACTATTAGTATATATCGAACTTATATTGATTTTTGGTTATCGATAATCGATATTCAGTTTATATAAATGCTCTAAAGTTAAAAGCCTGTTTATTTAATTATAATGACATTAATTTTAGTTTTCAGAGTGTAACCACTCTTAATGTTTTTTTTTTTTTTTGCGTTACATATCTGGTTTACCTTGAATGACGCGGCTATCAGCACGGCATTTAGGAATCTCTTTCTGCAACAGCGGCAGCGTCACCCGCCGTTTCTCGCCTAGATAATGCTAACGATGCGAAACAACATATGTTACGTTATAAAAGGTGTTCGAAACAATGTCCCTCTGCGTCTATACAAGCGTAGCACCTGCTGAACACATTAGCAAACACTCAAGAGTTGTTGTACAAAGGCAAAGGAGTTGTGGAAAGCTTAAAAAACGATAGGTTGTCGTCGATCTGAAAAAGGATAATGCAGAATTGTTGCACATTTCAGCCAAAGTTTCATGTTGGCTACCAGGACTCAGTCAAGGACATATTATACAGAGAGATTAAAAAAACTACGAACCGGCTGCGCGGTGTTTTACCTGTCCGCGTCCTCGGCGCTCGTTGCCATCTGCCGCCATCATAGAAAGACGCGGATGAAACCATAAAACATTTTTAAAACTACTTTTAAAGGCTTTACTTACCAACTTTATGAAAGGAGATGCTGAAACTGGCCACCGTCGTTGTCTATACATTTTTGGCATCCCTTTAGGAAACTATCCATCAATCGCCGTAGTTCACGTTGAGAAATGCTGGCAATTTCCTCGCGGATATGTTGTTTTAATTCTTCCAGGGTGTGTGGGTTTGTCTTGTACACTTTGTTTTAAGTTACCCCAGAGATAGAAATCGCAGGGGGTTAGGTCGGGGACCGAGAGGGTCACAAATCTCTACTAATAATTCTATCCTCAAACACACTTTCATAAAGCTATTAAGTAAAGCCTTTAAAAGTAGTTTTAAAAATGTTGTATGGTTTCATACGCGACTTTCTATGCCAGCGGCAGACGGCAACGAGCGCCGAGGACAGGAAAAACATCGCGCAGCCGGTTCGTAGTCTTTTGGCTCTCTCTGTAGATACGGTGATAATGCAGTGGCTGTGATGTCGCATGCACTCAGTCTTGAATCTTGGAGGGAAGTTTTTCTCCACTACTTCCTTTGCCTCTGTCAAGAATCACACCCGGTCCCTTAGCATGCTAGTCAGGAGTTCTGGTCGCATGTTACAGACACAATTTTAATTTGGATTTAAAACAGTCCTGTTGATGAAAATGTTTGTGGACAATTATCCTACAGTTATGAAGCCGGCCTGGCTAGCAAGCAGAGAATCAATATTCGTAATAAGATAGATGAAGACCTTGAGTGCGGAATATTCGAGAAAGCTAATCTGTTGGCCAAGCACTGGAAGAGATTTTGATGGCTACTCCAGAGAGTTTGCCATCTGCATTCTGATAGATTCTAGAACATTGCATTAATGTCTCCCTAGCAATTGGAGCTATAAAAAGACAAAACAATAAATGCCAGTTCCGAGATAGTTGCGAGCGAGTTACGAACGATTTGTAAGTCAGAGCTACAAAACCGGTGTCACAATACAGAGTTATTCAAAAAGAAGGAAGAGATTTTAAATACTCATTTTTAATGAACGATAATAGATAGCGACACATATGACACATCACTGAATAGAGGAAATTTCAAAGTTTTAATCCTCACCTATTAGTTCCATTCAGTGCCCACAGCAGCGCTGGGTTTGTTTACGAGAAAATGGCGATGCCACAGGAAAAGTCGTTTTGTGTGCTGCATTATACAAAGAGTGAATCCATTGTTTCATTGCAGCGTGCATTTCGTTGTAAGTTCAACAACAAGCCGCCTCGTCATAAAACTTTTACAATTAGTACACTAAATTCGTAGAAGATGGTTGCGTATGCAAACTGAAAAACACTGGTCGTCCTCGCATAACAAATGGTGCTCATTTTGAACATATAAAATAAAAATTTTAACTTTTCTCTGTTTAGTGATGTATCGCACGTGTCGCCATCTATTGTTGCACATTAGAAATAAATATTTAAAGTCCGTTCCTTCTTTTTGATTAACTCTGTATAATCTGCGGTTTAAATTCCGCCAAGACCATCCTCCCTGACTGAAGTTTTTCCAGATCCCCCTGTCTTCATAACTGGCAAGTGCTGGGAAGACATCTTAAACTTTGTCCTGAAACGTCCCGTTTCCAAATTTTCTTTCCCAATTATCATTTCATTTCTGTATCTTCGATGTCCAGCGCCTGTAGTGCTATTAAACACTAACAAAACCAATATAAGCTTTGATCCATCCCAAAGATTGACCGTTGTTCCAGAGTTTAGCTGCGCGGGTGAGATCGTTGTGTTGCTAATCAGCACGGCCATGCTTGGTTGGATCTGAAGGCTGGTACTTGAGAGGCACCCTGTGATGACGACCCCTAGTGGTTCCGGACGTGAGGTCTTGTCCATGTTCTTGCCACGGCTACTGTGTGTCTGGTACACTCCGCTTACAGTTGTATACCTCTTGTTTCAGACAGCTTTACGGATATTGTCTCCTCCACGTTGTAAACTATTGGTGGCATTGACTCTCTGGTGTCACTGGACACAATTGGAAACTAAAACTACTTGCGAGAAATCTGTGACTGACAGAATGGCTTATGCTTCCAAGGCCATTATCTGGAGACCCACATTACTTCAGTCTCCATTTTATCGGCCCTTCGTCATCTAGGGAAAGCAGCCATTGTATTAATATTGTCTATAATTTGACATCTTGTTCTGTTCCAACATTTTTATCACTTGCCATTCCTTCCGGTGCAATCTCTAAGCAAGCAGTTTTTTCTCATCAATGTCTTCTTCTTTGCCTTTTTCTAAGAATGATCTATTATTACTTTTTCTACCATGAACCTAGTAGGTATTTCAAATACATGTTTTGAGGTTTCTGAAAAAAAAATTAGAAAAATATCAGTGGCGCGCGCGCGTGTGTCTATGACCAGCATAACTCAAAAAACAAAATGTTGGGTAGATACCAAACTTGGTATTCAGATTTAGTAATGTGCAAAGATGGGACACGAAGCTTTTCAAGAAAATAACCCGACACCAAATTATCCTTTTACCTCGATATTTCTGATCTTTTTAAAAAATAGCTGTAACGATTTTGATTAAAATACTGCGTATTTAAGATATTTGCATGTCAGAATGTATATATTGAATTTTTGAAGAAGAATCTGCAAAGGCCTGCATATTTGGAAATAATTTTGTTTAATAATTTTATTAAATAATTTTCTATAACTGGCAAACCACAAGATAATATGCAAAACCTTACTGCACAATAAATGTGATCTATCTAAAACACACATTTTTTGTGGCATATGTTATTTCGAAATATCCGTTATTATTTTGAATTTTTCAGTACTTTGTGGTTACTCTGTTGTTCAGTTATTT
This sequence comes from Deroplatys truncata, assembly GCA_030765065.1. Taxonomy (NCBI): domain Eukaryota; kingdom Metazoa; phylum Arthropoda; class Insecta; order Mantodea; family Mantidae; genus Deroplatys; species Deroplatys truncata. The sequence continues at coordinate 51,440,598 of CM060985.1, forward strand.
CTCGCGACGTCATGGAAAGAGTATGAAGTTTTAAGGCCAGCACATAGCGAACCGCTTTTAAACATCTACTATCGATTCGGCTTCCTATATCCCTCTTGTATCTAAAACGAAATGTATAATGAAAATATTTCTGAAAAGCTTATGTCAATTGACATGAAGGATAGAAAAATAAGCTTTGTAAGGTTAGTTTATAGAAACTGTGCAAAAATAAACGATAGCGCATAGAGAAAGTGATGTAATTGTAGGACATCAGAGTTTTTCCCCTTGTTTTTTAACGTCGCTTTAACATTTAGGTCGATTCGCTTATCCTATAGGCTCTGCAATAGACATGATTCAGTGAGTGCCAGACAAACGGATTTAGTTGCGTAGTCGCGCTCCTGTACCATCTGCCTGATAACTTGTTGAAATATGACCTAGTTGCGCAATATGTTTGTTACTATCTTAATCGCAAGTGAAATTGCTGTTCTGTGGGTACTTAAGCTTGGAAAGCTGTGGGATAGATGTCATTAATTGCGCAATCGCTTTCTTGTACCATCTCATTTAGTTCTGTCATTCTTTAGGCGGTACTTTGGATCACTGATCCACTTTTCAGCTGGCGAGGGATTATTTTGTCTTTCCCTTTCACATTCGCCATTCTTCGCATCTTTTTATTTAAAACCACTTCATCATCATTTCTTCTTCATTAGAATTTTGTCAGGTCTGTTCTCATATCTGTTGAACTCATCTTTATCTAGGTCGTCCAGATGATCTTCGTGCTTTTGGTCTGTATCGTAGGGCTTGTTTAGTTTTTCTTTGTTCTGGCGTTAGTTATAGTTGTTAATCTATTTTTGTCTATAATCTTCTCTTTACTTTAAAAGTGGTTGTTTTTTCAATTCTTCTCCTATTGCCTCATTTCTTATCTGTTCTCTCGTATAACCCTCAGTTGAGGGGCTTGTATGTGCGTTTATCTCTTTCATGGACGGTCTAGTCTTCAGTTACATTTTATATTACTGGTATTACTATGATTCAGAGGTATGCTAGTTGTTTTTTATCTTACTTTATCTTGGATTGTTCCACAAACTGCTTTTTTATGTCTTGGTGTTGATCACAACCAAAATACTGGAAGTGTGATACTGGACCTAAAATGCTATCTTCTAATACAGTGCTGAATCGTGTTGAATATCTGGAATACATTTTGTTTTGTTTTATTCTTGGAAACTTCATATTTTATTTCTTGTATATTTTATTCAACTGATATATTAATTTCTATAGCCTATCCCTCTTGTTAAAAACTAAAACTACATCATCTATAAACAGAAAAGCAGTTAAATGTTCCACTTCATCCTAAAACCTATTCAATTTTATATAAAGGTAGATACGAGGTGTGTTTTTAAAGTACAGTTTTAATATTTTGCCGCATCAGCGCTGCAGTCGCGATTTTGAACATGCGTGATCACTTCCTCCATTCATTAGGAAGCCAGTTGCAGCTGTGAGCGATCCCAATTTGTGTTTTCTTGTTGTTAGAGTTTCGAAATGTTCAAAACAATCGAACGACCAGCCGACTGTGAAGTCAGATGCCTGACATTACGGCTTAATAGTTTATTTATTTAGCTTGAGCTATACTTTTAAATATCTGACGAAATACAACTGCGATAAATTGGAGAATTCTCCACTTGCAAGCTACTTTGTTTTTCAACAAAGTGATATACAGGTGAATGTGTGTTGTTATGTACATGGGAACTGTAATTATTAACTAAATAACTGTTTTTCTAAATAGAACCAGAATTGCTATACAACTTGAAAGAATCTGAAGGTAATTGACAGAAAGATCGATCAGGATTATTTGATAATGATGTGTTTGTTTCCAAAATGTCTTACATCTGGATCAAAAGTGTTCCGAAGAAGCTAAAATTGGTGATCACGAAGATATTACTTTGTTATTTACTCGGATTTCCTTTTACCTCCGTCGAAAGTACCATGAGGATTTATTTTCCCTTCCGAAATATATGTTCGCAGCCATTTTTTGGACGGTTTCTGGTAACTGTCAACTTTGAAATGTATAAGGGCTAGTTCTAAGAAGCGAAATCATGGTGAAAAAGAACGGAAATAATGAGTTGGCTATTCATAACAGCCACACCTGTTGAGACATTTGCCCACCTGTGGAAGGAGGTGATGAAAATGCCTCTATGGTTACAGAATGTCTCAAGTTTGTTACTGGAACCATTGTCGGAATGCTGCTTCCAACTTTCGGTCCTGTTAGGTGAAGTCTGTAAGATTGTGGAGATGTGACCACTTCGGTTAATGCCTTCCATAGGCAGTGCTTGCAATAGCATCGTCTTTGAGCAAAAAATGTCGTTTGAGAGATGCGGAGTGTTTTGAATTCATGACTAGCAACAATCGCGAGTGTCTTCATATAACACAAGACGTTCACACTTGCTTTTTTCTACAATAACTCCGTCAGAAATCAGTGGTATTGGCTGATTTCAGTCACGAAACATTGAAGTTGATAAAATGATAATAATGATACTATATGTACGTGATACATCACATTGCTCTTGAGGATGATCTTTGCTGTCTCTGTACGATTGCAGACACACTTCAAAAATTGCTCAGTATGGACTCTTTGGAGTAATATTGGCAATATTTTGTCTTCAAAATTAGTGTTTACTTTGACATTGGTTCATTCTCATCAGGCTAATTCCAACCGAAAGTAGACATACACGTGAAAATTGGGATGTGTGTTTAATATAACATATTTACTCTAGATTGTAAGTGAATGTTTGAGGTTACGACATTTAAACACTTTTTCTCATTATTTTCAGTTTTCACTTTTGAAGGAAAGCTATTTTGTGGATAAGTCATAAAAATTAGTGTAGTTTTTCTAGAACCAGTGATAAAATTAATAGTGAAATTAAAACTAAGGGGAAAAAAGGAAATGTGGAAAACTGGAAAAAAATCTGACGTGTTACACGCACATGACTTTCTCTACTCTTGTACAAAATATTTTTACAAACGCTTATTTTCCATATGCTTCATGTTAATCGAGGTATCGAGATGTTAATCTTATTGCTAATTTACTTGTAGATGCAAGGGGAATTGGTAGGCTTTAAGCTATAGTCAAATATTTTAGGAGCTGGTTGCTGTGTGGAATATTCCATTCTCTTTGCATTACCAGGACTAAAAAAATGAATAACGAATTCCCGTTTGAGAAAAAGTATAAGTATTGGAAAATTTAAGGGAATAACAAGCAATATCTCAAAAATGGTTCACTCAACAAAAAAAATGTATATGACATAAATTGTGTACTTTAACGCGATCTACATTTTTTGTGCAGTAAAACTTTGTCTATCTCTTATGGTTTACCAGTTATGCAAAAGTCGTTCATAATGAAAGATACTTTTGGAGAAATTCCCAGAAAATTCGAGATATACGTTTCATTTGTCATGAAAATATCTTAGAGATATGATATTTTAATCAAAATCGTTAGAGCCATTTTTGAGAAAATTAAAATTTTCGAGAAATGTTCCATGTAAAGGATAGTATGGGGTGGGGGATTTTCTTGAAAACCTTCGTGTCGCATCTCTTGAAGATACTGAGCCTAAATACCATGTTTGGTGTTTATCCGACTGTTCGTTTCTGAGTTATGCTGTTCACAGACACACACGGACATGTTTCCAAAAATGCTTTTTTGGATTCAGGGGGCCTCAAAACATGTATTTCCGGTGAAATCTCGGTATCTTACTATACGTAGTAGAGAAACTAATAGCAAGGAGAAACTATCTGTAGTATTAGTGAAGAGGATGCGTTATGAAACGGTAAGACCCATTTAAACAGTTTCAAATTATTGATTGAATGAGATTTTTGAGAGCCGAATTTTAGTGCAAGGTTGTGGTCTTCTCGTATCCTCAATTTGATGGCTTATGATTTTAATTTGTGGGAAAACCTAACAAAAAAGAAAGCTGTAATATAACCTATATACAACAGAAGATCTGAAATCATTGAAGATCTAAAACTATTGAATTTAAAACTACAATGAAAGTAGAAGTTTATATAAAAATCTCATGTGTTATGATCACATTCTCTATAAATTTGGGTCATGTGTGGTTCATCACTTATAACACAAATATTTATCACTGGAAGCTCGTGTATTAAATAAAGAAGCAAATTCTTTTGCAAGTATGCTTCACCATTAATTAAAAAAAACTTCGGATGAGAGAGAGAGAGAGAAGTGAATTCCTTTCTCCTTCCTGATAATACAGTCATTGTAACGTAAAGCAAAACATGTAATCATAAACATTTTACTGCATATATTTGATTTCACGATTATGACATTTTACAATAATTTCAACATTACGCAAATTTATATTTAAAACTCGAGTTGAAATTGTGGTAAAAAATATGATCTGTTTTCTTTTACATTGTAATTTATTTTGTCAGATGTTGTTGTAAATGCAATATTGTTATTAATGAGTATATTAGGGAACAAAATTATATTAATTTATTAGAGAAGCAGCTATATTCATTCTGCTCAATAAAACCGAAAAGTTTTCCTTTTTATGTAATTTAGTAGTCGCGCTTTCAAGTTAGTTAATATAAACTAAAAAAAAATATATTAGTATTTCAGAACTTAAACAGACTGACAAACCTCAAAGAAGGTATTTAATTTCTTGTTGAACGAAACTGGATTAAAAATCTAATTGATTTTTCAACACTGGGGAAAGTTTTTGTAGCTGACTGTACTGTACGCGCTGCTAGACTACGAGGCGCTGCCCAGGCAACCAACTGGAAACAAAATGCAATCGCCGCTCTTTTTTTCCTCTTTTCTTTTCTTTTTCTTCTCTCCTTCCCATATCCACTCTCCACTCCAATCTTTGTGTGTAGGATGGCCACTGCACCGGATATAAAGCGCGAAATTGAGGGACAAGATATCTACTGTGCTATCTGTGTTTGTTCTGTGGGAACAAAGGTGTCGTAAGATATAAGACAGTTTCAGAAAAACCTTGTTTCTTGTTTTAACTCTTCGTTTTTATCAATAGCAATGTTTGAGGTCAAAAACATAAAGGGATAATTAATTTTCGTGTCCTTCTCCTGTTGTGCTCACTAAAAGGAAAGCCTTTTTTGCTTTGTTAAAGAGAAGCGACCACAAGTTGTGCTTACTGCAAAAGTGAAAATTAATCAGAACCATTCAAAAATATATTTATTTTAATTTTATAATTGCTTTGTGTGCTTTAATTAGATATTTAGTTTCATCGTTTCTAGGTTATAACCTGTATTTGTTGCATATCACTGTTTGCCTTGAAATAGCGTCACGTAACCTTTCTAAAAGTCCCAGAGCATGGGGCTAAGGATTGTTTTGAATTTTAAAGCTCATTTTATTGGTTTCTCTATATTTTCAGGTGCTCATGGTACAAATCTTACGTTGTTACCTTTAAAAGTTAATAGAATAAACAAAACAAGCAATCGACATGAAAATTGTACAGGGTTATTCAAAAAGAAGGAACAGATTTTAAACACTCATTTTTAATGAGCGACAATAGATAGCGACACATACGACAGACACATCATTGAATAGATGAAAGTTCTAAGTTTTAAGACCCACCTATTAGTTCCATTCATTGCCTACAGCGGCGCTGTGTTTGTTTACGAGAAAATGGCGACGCCAGAGGAAAAGTCGTTTTGTGTACTGCAGAATGCAAAGAGTGAATCCATTGTTTCATTGCAGCGTGCATTTCGTTGTAAGTTCAACAACGAGCCGCCTCGTCATAAAACATTTACAATAGATACAATAAATTCGTAGAAGATGGTTGCGTATGCAAACGGAAAAGCACTGGTCGTCCTCGCATAACAAATGGTGCTTATTTTGAACACACAAAATAAAATTTTGAACTTTTCTCTATTCAGTGCTGTATCGCATGTTTCGCCAACTATTGTCGTTCATTAGAAATAAATATTTAAAGTCTGTGTCTTCTTTTTTAATAACCCTATATTAAAGTAAGAAAAGCGTGTATGTGCGAAATGTCACTGGGCTTGAATTCAATCTGTTATAGGACACAATATGCAGAAATGGGCCTAATAGTGAAGGACAACAACATATTAACTTTATTCTTTGCAGGCCACCAAATAGTTGTTCCAGAAGAAAAGATGAATTGGAATATATGACACGTTAATTGAAAGAAGAATATTAACAAGTAAGGACTAGAAACTAATTTGACCAATACAAATGTGTTTAGGAGAAGATATTACTGAATTATTAATGGAAAATCCTGATGTGTTACATTCACATGACTTTCTCTACCCTTATCATTTATCAGTGGGTATACAAATTATTTTCCTATATACTTCATTTTAATCGAGATAAGCTTTCCGGAAATAGCTGCATGACACATATCGTTATAGATACAAAGGGAATAGCGATAGAACTGGACGCTACACGCTGGCTTTAAAATTCCATACGCGAGAAACAACTGAAAATCGACAGGGCTTTAAAGAATGTATTGAACAGTTCGAAACATTAATAATGGATATCTCGGTAATGGATGATGTCATAAAAAGTTATGTTAAATAAATTGTTTTAAAGAGATCTAAAGTTTGTTTAGTATATTTTTTCTATCATTTACGAGTTATCCTTTTACCAGATTATAAAAAATTCCTTGTGGATGAAAAGGACTTCTAAGGCTTTTGCCAGAACATTCAAGATATACATTTTATTTCTCATGTAAATATCATTAATATGTGGTATTTTAAACAAAATCGTTAGAGCTGTTTTTTTAGAAAAATAAAAAATTTCGAAAAATGTTCCATGCAAAGGGTAGTTCGGGGTGGGGATTTTGTTTAAAATCTTTGTGTTGCATATTAGAAAGGTACTGAACTTAAATACTAAGCTTGGTGTTTATCCGACTTTTCGTTTCTGAGTTATGGTGTTTTCTAAATTTTTTAAATTTAAGGGCCACAAAACTGTATCTCCGCTGAGATCTCAATATATAATGGAATGTAATATCTTCTCTATCTCCTATGCACGTGGTAGAAAAAAAATAAATATCCATTAGAAGCAGTCCCAGAATTTAAATACGTAGGGGTAAAAGTGAACTGAACAGGAAAACTGAATAATGAAATAAAAGAAAGAATAGTTCAAGGAAAAAAAATTATTATCGAAACTAAATTTAATTCTCTGGAGTAGGAAGATTCGAAAGTGTGCTAGGTTACAAATAATACAATATCTTAATTAAGAGTGTGTATTGTACGTATCAGAAGTATGGGCATTATCAGGAGAGAAAAAGAGGCATTTGGTGGCATTAGAAATGGATTGTCTAAGAGCTTATCTAGGATTTTCGTTTAGACAGAATAAGGAATGGAAGAATTAGGGAAATCGTGAATATACGTGTAATCATATTAGAAGATATCCAAAACAAACAATTGAAATGGTATGGACACAACAAGAATGGAAGGAGGAGGAATTGCAAGACAAATATTTAAGTGGACCGCATCAGAAAGAAGAGAAAGAGGTCATCCCAGAATTACCTGGAGGAGTGAAATACAGTAGATAATGGAAACCAGAGGTTGGTGGAGGAAGAATGGAGAGATAAAGAACAGTGACGTCGGGCAACCGGAAGACATGAAAACCGTTGTGAAACCGGTGTGCTGCTGCTGCTGCTAAATGTATTGGAAATGTCATTTGCATGTGAGCATCCTATTGAACGCTTATTCTTACTAAGTACCTTAAATATAAGCTATTAACGTCGTGCTTCTCTCTACCATGCTAAACCATTCGGCACCATAACAAATTTATAAACATAACAATAAACATTGTAAACACGAATTAAATAAAATTAACATTACCTTCAAGAACGAACGGATGTTTAAAGTCTTATTGGAAACTGTCTCAGCTACTCATGTAACTAAAATGTCATCTATTAAGGCTCACAAAAACTGATGGATTGGAGATGGGTAACGCCGTAAATAAGGATAATACTTTCCTTTGAAGTAGCAAAAAATTTTAATGGCCGCTGCAGTGAATAAGTGATCCGCATTACGACGATTTAATCAGCCTCAGGAAGTCGAAATACTAGCCTCTAGTTCCTGAGGTCGCGGGTTCAAGCTCGGCGGAGGGCGATGGATTTTTTCGGGAGTAAAAATCCATTGCATGGCTTCCATTAGAAGGGAAGTAAAGCCGGGAGACCCGTGTCGTAGATTTACGGCACGTAAAATAAACTTAAGCCTGATAAAGAGGCCTCTGAGCAAAATGACCGGTCTTTCACGCCCAATATAGAATGGGACGCTAAGGACCACAGCAGTTAAAGAGCGTCTATAAATGGAACTCAATTTAATTTAATTTCAAAGTCGAAAGAACTACCTATTGAGTTGGGAATATTTAAAATATGAAGAAAGAACAAATCTATAACAACTAAATAGAATACAGCTGTTTCCATTCCCTAAGTCAGTTTCCTATCTCGCTGCCGGTGTATAGGGGCACTAGCAGTGTTTTCTGTAATCAAGTGAGATTTTTAAAGTCATTGATTCCACTACTATGCGTGCATTGTGGCAGGTGATTAGCATACGACACATATATAAAGCCACGAGAGGGAAGCAGGACGCTGTGTGCATAAAATGGTTGATAAATTTGCATAGGAGCCTTCTCTTTCAAGGTGCGATGGAACCATTGGCTGTATTACCTTTCTGAAAAAAGCCTTGCTAGGATTTGTATGCCCTTGGTAGCTAGCTACACCACGGAGGACGACTTCCCGAAGTCATAGGTGTTGAATTTCCCTTGTAGTCACGTCTTGAACGATGAGGCAGTATTTTTAACACAAAGATTTTAATCAAATTATATGAATATATATTTGAATAAAAGCCCGCCTTGAAACAATATGTCTGTGTAATAATTTGTAAAATGCAGTCATTGCATATGCTTATATTATTGTAAACATGTTCAACAATGTTATGTGTATGTATTACGTAATTTAATAATGTAGGAGCTGTGAGAATAATAAGTTAAACGTTGCTAACAATGAGGTAACAATGAGGTAAATTTGAGGAATGAGTTTGAGAGTTTAATAATACTACTTCTGATTATTGGAATAACAATAATGTAACTTTAGTGACAGTTTATAAAATAGCCAATCAACAACCAGAAAAAGCTTTAGTTAAATGAAGGTATTCTATTGGAGTAGGATTAGCCAATCAGAGACTTGAAATATAGAAATTTACATGTTTAGACGGTTGAAATCAATTCAGTTGCCTCCAAACAGTGCTCATAACCAGACGCGAGATTTGTCCTCGAGAAATTAAATACGTATTCGTGTGAGACAAAAATAGTTTACGTGTTAAAAAGTGCAAGTATTAAATAAAAGAATCTCACAGCTCTCTGTATCAGTGAAGTGTTATTTAAATCGTGTCAAGCATTAATAAAAGGAGTGAAGTAAAATTATAATCTGTGTAAGCCTACATTCTTGTCGCATCACAACCCTGCCATGACATCCATGTCTCTAACAATAATACTGACGCAGCCGTGGTAAACATAAATATATAATATTTAAAGAAACAGTCAAATTACAAAGTTAATATTTGTCAATTTTTTGACGAAGGCTACCGGGTACCATACGTGCGGTTGCAACGAATTTCAAGTTCGGTTCCCCAACATTCGAAATACGATACAACTCCTTCTAAAATACTCCTTTTTTCAAATTGGCGTCCATACGTGGAGCTAATAAAAAATCTACTTCAACGAACTACTTCACTTGAAAAACTACACCGAAGAACTGGCTGGATCCATCACCAGCCCGAGTGACTTGGATTTCTCAAAAGGCTGTCTACAAGAATATAAAAATGCAATTTTCTGGATCAGTTGGGTAGATGGATTAGACAAAGCTGGGGATGTCATCTTGCAGGTACTTAAGCGAGACAGGGAAATCAGTTGAAACAATTACACAACTTGGGGTGAAGAAACTGTCAGTTGCAGAGGGTTAAGTGGTTAGGAAACAAGGGCCTATGTGTCTGTCGTCAATTCCTACGCTTGTGTACGAGGAAAACGCGACACAACCCCCCAACTAAAAGTGGATGTTACGCGTAGTATATACATAAACATTTTAGCAAGTATTCATAGTGCTTTTTATTAGCTTTATGTGGTAAAATCCACACTAGGTATTCAGAGAGCTACACTTTATTAATGTGGACATAATTTTAAACTAAATATTGTTGTAAATGTCTGAAACTATATATTCTTGGGACCCCATTAACAGGATATAACTGTAGTAATATAACAATAAATCCATATTTTGTCGATGAAGTATCGAGCATCGAAGCTGCGAGTCATTTATATATATCTTCAAGGAATATGGGTCTGGATTGCATTTAATTCCACTTGAATAAATATAAAATAAATAATTTACACGACTTCTTTCACAATGTCGTTGTAAGTGCAATTTTTTCTGCCTGTAATCTATTCAGAGAACTAAACCATCAGCACGGAAATATATTGCTTTATTTTTCTATATAAACACTTTTGGTGACATAGCCTATAACTCTAATTAAATGCAGAAAAAAGCTATCAATATGTTCCGAAGCGGTGTTCAAACAATTCAAATATTTTGGGGTGGGAGAATTTTCTTGAAAATCTTTGTGTCGCATCTTTGGAAGTTACTGAACTTAAATACTAAGTTTGGTATTTATCCAACTTCCCATTTTTTAGTTATGCTGTTCACAGTCAAACGAGCGTGTGATCTTTTTCTAAAAAGGTTTTTTTTTTGTAATTAGGCGGCCTCAAAACATGCATTTTGGTACGTGGTAGAGAAAGCAAAAATTATAAAAAGAATGGGATACAAAATGTAACCCTGGGGAACCCCACATTTTACTGTCTTTAACTCAGAAGTATTTGGCACCTTTTATAACACACTGTTTCTATTGCTCAGATAGGATCCAAAAAGCTGCAATTCCATACGTTGAATTCAATAAAGGAAATGATACAATCGTAGTGACAAATACCTGCGATTGATTGAATTTGTTTGCTCTGGTTTGAATTTTCCAATGCTTTACATTTTTAAAGTGTTAAATCACTATTCATTTGTCCCTCGTGGCGATGCAAAGCGTATGGATATCCGCTTTTTAAGGGGACAAGGTACTCTGAAATGGTCAAATATCATTTTTTTTTTGTTTTAGGCACTAATAAAATCTTCATATTTCCAGTTTCAGAAAATGTATATCTTTTGAGGGTTAAGGGGTTTTTAAGACATTTAAATATTATTTAAATGCTGGTCTGTATTGCTTTAAAGCTGTCATGCAAGGCCCCTTTTTAGAACATTTTTGTATCTTTCAACAACAAACTATTATATCATGCCCAGCGAGCACTTCAGCAATTAACAAAAGAGGCCAGGACCAAGAGAAGGCAATCAGAAAAGCTGAAGCAATCCAGGAATGAAGGTGCAGACGATTATGACCCTGGAATGTACTGAAGTGTGTCAGAATTTTAATGTTCAAACCTTAAATTCAGCTTTCTCAAAACAACATTTTTGAATACTTAGGTACCTTTTTATCAGAAAGTATGAGAGGTAGAGAGCTGAAATTTTCAGTTAAAGTTTCATATAGTTAAACTTTCAATATTATGCACTTTCTGAACCACAATCATAATTTTATAATGTATATTAGTGATATTAAGAAAACAAAAAGTTGTAAATTTTCCACAGTTCTTTGACTTTGCAAATAATGTTTTTCAATTTATAGTGAACTGATATACATAACTAAATAATTGAGGTTCAGAAGATAGCTGATTATACTAAAACAAGCATGCAAAACTGTGATTCTGTAATGCAAGTAGTATCAGAGAAATAGGCACACGAATTCACATGTTTTAAGAGTAAATTTTATTATTTTTCTGCTGAATGAAATAATTTTTAGGAGTCAACTGCATAAGCTATCAATGCGAACGACCATTTGAAATAATTATCATTATTTATAGAATAATTCATAAAAATTTAGGAGAAACCGTTGTGAACTTTAAGAGTAGTGGTAATTTAACACACGTAAAGTGTAATTTTCCTGTGTTCAGACTATCTTGTCCCCTTAAAAATCCAGCTATCGCTTCAGTTCTTGTATCCTACAACGAAATGTGTAATGAAACAATTTCTGCAAAAGTTCGTCTCGGTTAACATAAAATAAATAGAAAAATAAGCATTTGTAAGAATTGTTTGTAGAAGAGATATAAAAATAAAGATATGGGATAGAGAACGTCGCCAGCAATGACACATTAATGTGGAATGTTAAAAAAGGTCAACAATTAAATTGTTCTTCCTTCATATTAGGCACTACTCTGTATTCACTCTTAGATTGATCCGCGGCAAAACAAACACGGTAGCCATGCGCGCAGGAAAGTAGTCCCATGCTAATAATCTGAATTTTAGAATGAATTTATTCTTAAATAGCATAATATTCTATACCAATACCTAAGGTTTTATTTAATGCTGATTTATACCGTAAAACAGAGCTACAAGTCCCATGATGCAATTCGTATGAGTCACCTGACATCCGGGTAGGCGCAGAATATTGTTTACAGCTAGAAGCCAGCAGTTGTGTTTAGTACCATGGAGGACGGTGAATTTGCTCTTGTGTTTTCGTTGAATTACGTAAAGCATTAGCCGCGCAAACCGTTGACTAGTAGTGAAAAAACAATAGTGTTGAATCTTTATTATAAGTTACAAATATCCAAATGTGGGAAATATCCAACACTTTCCGCGAAAGAAATGGTGAAATTAACTTCTGAGTTCACCGGTGTTTCGAATACAAGTATAAACAGTGCTTGTGAAGAAAAATCTGAAACAGGAAAATTGGTTACACCCGGAAAAAAACAAGACAGCATATGAAATACGCGATGCAAGAATGTAGTGATTTTGAGAAGAATGCAATTCGCGTAACAGTGCACAATTTCTTTTTTAAAATTAGCCGCCAACAGTTAATAAAGTGCCGCTTCCAGAGAGCGAATAAATTAGGTTATCGCATACCTGTTACTTTATTTTTCGCTCATTTATTTTAGAATTAACTATTATTATATGTGCAAACATTTATTTTGTTGCAACTATCAATCTTATCACCTTTAACCCTTAACAGAATATGCTAGTCACCGTTTCAGTTGTTTTTGCATTGTATAGCGCTTGTACTCGCCACATGGTCTGAAAGCGTGACAGTATTTCTAGCGCGAATAGCGGAAGGATACATTATAAAGCTGCACTGGTCACCTGGGTTTGTTTTGACGCGGATCAACCTAAGAGTGAATGCAGTTTAGGTAATAGGTGTATATAACAAAGAGCATAGAGCCTATAATAGATCCTTGAGGTACATTATTATATTAATACAGGGCTTAATATACACCGAAACGGAAATTTAATGCCATAGATATTGGAGTTTACCATTACAGTAAATGCATTGGCTCTATTTATTATTGTATCAAAGAACATATAAGTAAGATATAAGGTAGCTGTTCCTATTGCTGGGAAGGAATTATGAAGGTGTGAATGTCGGGCTGTTTCCGGTTATATAGTCTGTGAATGGGACACGCCCCCTTTTCAACAGTTGATCAATATTGTATCAGAAACCCAAGTGACTGCTAATGCCACCTTTAGTGTTTGTGTGTTTGACTGACGTATTCAAAGAAAGAAACTCCACCCACGCATATGTCATACCTAGAGGGCTACAGATGCGTTTGATAGGGAGTTAGTATAACTGTGTAGCCCTCGGTGAAATTCATTTGGGTGTGAAAATAGACGCTAACTGTCAGTGTGCTCACGCCATATCGATACGTGGGGGAAAGTCGATACATCAAGCCCACGAGGCGGGCATAAGTAAGGTTGAAAAGAAAGAACAGAATGCAGCAATTTTCAGGATCTAAAAATAAATTGTGATGTCCTACATCCACATAACTTTTTCTACCCTCTATGGTTTATTAGTGGGTATACAGCTATATATTTCTACGAAAGCTTTTTTTCTTTCTTTTTCTATCTGCTTCATTATAATCGAGATGAAACTTTGCAGAAATAGCTACATTACACATTTCGTTATAGACAAAAAAGGAACAGCGGCTGGCTCCGTAGAGGTAGAAGAGAGCACCTGCCTGCTGTGCGAGAGGTTCTGGGTTCGATTCCCGGCTAGGGGTTGGGATTTTTTTCTCTAGCCAAGATTATTCCATATAACCCCCCCCCCAGAGTCTGGAAGTATGAATGAGAGCGTGCACCATCTAATGTTTAAGACCCAGAAGGTGCAAGAAACCCAACGATAAGAGAATACGAGTTAAAGGTTACCAGTTATAAGTTCCAAAGGATAGGCCGCCGATGAGACCAATGTGCTTAAAGGCGGGGTATAAATGGAACTAAAAATGGGGGCGGAATAGCGATAGTCAAATGTTTTAGAACTGGGTGTTATATCATTACCTTAAAATTAAATATTTATTCCATGCAATTGTGAGAAACAACTGAATGTCGAGAGGAATTTAAAAGAAATGACAAATTATCGAACAATTAGAACAATTAATAACAAATATCTCGGAAATAGATTATGCCACAAAAATATATTTAGAGTAAGTTGTGTGTTTTAAAGAGATCTACATTTTTTGAGTAGTACGTTTTTGTCTATCGCTTAACGTTTACCAATTATACAAGATTATACAAAATTCCTTCCGAATGAAGAGAATTTAAGGCTATTCCCAGAAAATTGAGGATGCAAATTTTATTTGTCATTTAAATATCTTTAATATATGGTATTTTAATCAAAATTGTTACACCCATTTTTGAGAAAATAAAAACAAACTTCTAAAAATGTACCTACCATGTAAAGGATAGTTGGGATGGAGGGAATTTTTAAAAATCTTAATATCGCATCTTTGGAAGATCTGAACATTTTGTCTTATTTATCCCACTTTTCCTATTTGAACAAAACCTGGGCGACCTGTTCTCGATTGCTGGATTGCTGGAACTACGCTGTTCACACACACATGGGCGCGCTCCTTTTTCTAAAAAGGTTTTCCTATTCAGGGATCTCAAAACATGTATTTACAGTGAAACCTCGGTATCGAAGTTTTGGGTGAAATGCAATATAAATGAAACACAAATGCCTTATCGCTAGGGACAAACTGGTTTATCTATGATGAAAGAATTATCTAATTGCACAGGCATTCAAACAAATAAATTCTCGCTTTGTGACATTAATGCTCGTCTGGGAGAACACAGTATTGGCAAAGTATAAAAGAATGCCGACGGAAGCCATGGCCACCATATCGATGTGTGAACGCTGTGATTCAAAGTCCTGATAAGACGTAAAGGTCAACTGGTCGTGATATGGGACATGCTGTTATCTGATTGAAACAAAGCTGTTATCGATTCCGTTAGCCAACATATGTCAAGGTTTGCAAACAATGACGATGCGTCATTCCTTCAAACACCCTCCCTCGCCTGCTAAAAGCGCGCAACTTGGATAAGGGTAAAAAACCTGATGTGTTACATCATATGCTTTCTTCATTGTTTCATAACTGGTAAGAAGAGTGTTTATTTTATCAATTTATTTTAATTAATCCTAAAAACTGTGCTTTAGAAAAAAATCGGATATTTTAATTGTGTGGAAACCTCGCCAAACGGTACAAAAGTTAGGATTGTCACTTCATTCTTGAACAGATGTCGCTGTATACAGATCGAAAACCTTGTTTCTGTGTTCTTACGCCTTACGCCAACCACGCAGCGTTGCCCTTTCCTCAAATCATTTTGGAACAATTTTTACTTTCTCTACTACGTATAAGTAAGAAGGGGAAGTATTGTATTCCGCCCAAAAATTCGATACCGAGATTTCACCGGAAATATATGTTTTGAGACCACCTGAATCCAAAAAAAAAAAGCATTTTTGGAAAAATGTCCGTGTATGTGTGTGTCTGTGTCTGTGTCTGTGTCTGTTAACAGCATAACTCGGAAACAAACAGTCGAATAAACACCAAACTTGGTATTTAGGTTCAGTATCTTCCAGAGATGCGACACGAAGGTTTTCAAGAAAATTCCCCCACCCCAGAGTACCCTTTACATGGAACATTTTTCGAAAAGTTTAATTTTCTCAAAAATGGCTCTAACGATTTTGATTAAAATATCATATGCTTAAGATATTTTCATGTCAAATAAAATGTATATCTTGAATTTTCTGGGAATGTCTCCAAAAGTATTCTTCATTGTGAAAGACTTTTGCATAACTGGTAAACCATAAGAGATAGACAAAATTTTACTACGCAAAATGTAGATCGCGTTAAAATACACAATTCATGTCATATACATTTTTTTTTGCTTATGAACCATTTTCGAGATATTGCTTGTTATTCCCTTAAATTTTTTAATACTTATTTTCTCAAATGGGAATTCGTTATTCATTTTTTGTCTTGGATATGCAAAGAGTATTAATCTGTGGCAAAGAGAATGGTGCTGCACTTAGCAATCAGCTATTAAGAGATATGTATGTGCTTAAAGGCTACTGCATTTCTATATTGCCCTTGTAAATATATATTCCCTTTACATCTACAAGAAAATTCGCAAAATGTTTATCTGGATTAACATGAAGTAGAAGGAGAATAAGCGTTTGTAAAAATAGTTTGCACAAGAGTAAAGACAGTCATGGAGTGTAACACATCAGATTTTTACTTTTCTATCCCGTACATAGTAGGCAGAGAAGATATTTATTCCACCCAAAAATTCGATGCAGAGATTTCACCGGAAAATATTTTAAGGTCCCTGAATAAAAGCATTTTTAGAAAAACGTCCGTATGTCGGTGTGTCTGTGAACAGCATAACTCAAAAAGGAAAAGCCGGATAAATACCAAACTTAATATATAGGCTCAATAGGTATTTTAGAAATGCGACACGCAGATTTTCAAGAAACCTCCCACCCCTAACTACCCATTACATGGAACACTTTTAGAAACTTTATTTTCTAAAAATAGCTCTAAGGATCTTGATTAAAATACCATATATTGAATGGTTTTTATATGACAAATAAAATATGTATATTTAATTTTCTGGGATTAGCGTACAAAATCCTCTTCGTTCAGAAGGAATTTTTTGTAATCTTGTATAACTGGTAAACGTTATGCGATAGACGAAACATACTGTACAAAGATGTAGATCTCTTTAAAACACACAATTTATTTCAAATAAGTTTTCTTGTGGAATCAGCCATTTCCGAGATATCGTTATTAATGGCTCGAATTGTTCAATACTCAGCCATTCTTTTAAGGTCATGTCGATTGTCAGTTGTTTTTCCCAACATCGTGGAAAGAGTGAAATATCTAGCGTCCACTTTTTAAACATTTGACTATCGCTGTTCTCTTTGTATCTATAACGAAATGTATAACGTAGCTATTTCGGGAAAGGTTTATCTCGATTAAAATTAAGTAGATAGGAAAATAAACTTTCTCAAGAATAAAGTGTTTACTCATTAATGAGCGCTAGAGGGTCGAGAAATCCATGTGAATGTAACACAGAATTTTTTTAAAGTGCTGTTGCTATTCAGTTGCTTCTGCCGATGTCATGGAAGTAATATAGAATTTTAAGGCCAGCTTATAGCGTCCAGTTCTTAAACATCTGACTATCGCTGTTCACTTTGTATATATAACGAAATGTGTAATGCCGTTATTTGTATAATTGTTTTTGTATAATTTGTATACCCACTAATAATCGATAGAGGGTAGAGAATGTTATGTGAAGGTAGCACATCCGTATTTTTTCTCCTAGTTATACAAAGAAAACGATATTTCAAAGTATCACGTAGCGACGAGTTTTTAAAGGCTTTGAATATCGCTTGAGCCCACTGTATTTTTCTACTCTCATTGTATCTAGATCGCAATAAAGCCATTTCTGGAAATGTTTATCTTGATTAACGTGAAGTAGATCGAAGAATAAGCTTTTTTAAGACATATTTGTTGAAAAATGGGTAGAGAAACTCAGGTTTCTTAATTATGCGCTCTCATTCTCACACAGTAATGAGTATACATAGGGAGAAACGGGTTATATTGTAGCGGTTCCTCCTTGGCAGGCCCTCCACTACGTTGATGACGATGGATGCTGTATTACGTACCTGTAGGTCGTCCTGATGCCCGCCCGTACTCTCGTGACGTATCTCGACGTTCTCGTAGATTGGAATTTGATGATCATATATCTGTATTCTTGTTTGTGTGTGTTAGTATGTCTTAATTATTGTTTTATAATTGTGCCACGGCTACTGTATTTGTGTCGGAGAGCACTTGTGTCTTGTCAGGGTTGGGTATGGAGAATGTTAAAATATTTTTTCACACACGTATTCTGTTTAATTATTTCACTTTTATTTTAGATAAACCACATGTAAATATTTACAATTCACTATCACCTTTGTTATGTTAAAATGTGTATAACTGGTAGACTTTAAATGCGTAGTTTTAGCGTCTATTTAGAGTCGAGCTTATACACGGCCTTCCTGCTTGAACACTGACAAGCTTCTGTTAGCGTTCCCTCCAACCGTTTTCTTAACGTATGTATTTGAATTATATTCATGTATTAATGTACCTGATTGGAGCTACTATTCAATAACAGTTTGTTATACACACAGTATATATATATATATATATATATATATATATATATATGTTTACAAACTTGAAGTCGTTGCAGCCCCACGTATGGGAGGCAAACTTGAAGTAGATGTATTGTTGCCCCACTGTTGGAGAGCCAAACTTGAAGAGATTTTAATTGTTGTAGCGGTTGCACCACTTTTGAAGCTGTTTTAGATCACGCACGTAATGGATGCCATTTTTGCGGGAGATTGTTCACCCCACGTACGTTACAAAGTTTCCGGTGGCCTTTCCCCAAGTTTACTTTATGTGCAATAACTATTTTAATGTTATTTATTTATATTATATATGTATGCCTCGGCTGCATCAGTAGTAATTTGCAGAGCACGTATCTCTTAGCAGGACTGGTACGGCTAAAGAACAAGGCTTACACAAATTATAATTGTATTGTGCTTTGTTTATTAATCCTTCACACGATTAAATAACACTTCACTGATATATCCTATTATAGAGCTGTGAGATTATTGTTATTTGCACTTTTTAACACGTAAACTTTATATTATTCTCGCCGTAATGAATTTTTATGTCTCACACTGAACCCGTACCGAACCAAACTGCTTGGTTACGCTTCCTTGTAGCGTCTACCGCCTAAATCTCTACATTTCCTCTATTTCAAATTTGATTGGCTAATCCTTCTCCAATAGAATACTTTTATTTAACTTAAGCTTTTTCTAGTTTTTAATTGGCTATTTATAAAGTGTTTTAAATATTACATTATTATTGTTCCAAGAGATATTAGTAGCCTTATTAAACTTACTAATTTATTATTGCCTCAAGGTTACCTCATTGTTAGCAACTTTCGGCTTTTTACTTTGTAATTCTGTTTGCTACGGAAGGCAGCTTGCTTCTATTCTCACAGCTCCTACATTGTTTAACTACATAATACATTCACATAACATTTTTGTATGTGTACATAATAATATAAACATAATACAATTGCTGTAATATACACTTTTTATATATTATAGTATACATTATTGCTTTAAGGCAGGTTGTTATTAAATGTTATATTATATAATTAGACTGATATCATTTAAACTATAAAAATACTGCTTCAGACTTTTATCGTCTTAATTATTCGTTACATGCTTACGTAGATACTACTGCATTTCTGGTAATTTTATATTACTGGTTATATAGCCAACAATGACCTTTCCCTCTTATATTATATGTTATAACGTTACATACTTATTCTCTACCATATGTACATTATGAATATATGTGTTTTTTTTAACATCCTCTTAATTATTATACGTGCAATATTAATAAAGAATACATAACACGTAAAACGAAGGAAATTATTAATGTGTTGATGCTGAGAAGCTGTGAATTAGATATCTTATTACATTAATGAGTCATTGTATTAGTTTGTCCGTGGCTAGTACTATGTGTTGCTTCAATATTTTACGTTCAATGAATCTCAAAACGTATGTTTCCGGTGAAACTTCTTAATGGAATATTTGGGTCGAATGCATTGTTTTCTTCAAGGTAGGCGGTGGAGAAGGTAAAAGCATCTCGTTTAAGAAGGCGATGAAAGCTTTAATATTTTGAGTGGTGAAGTATCTCCTAAAAATGTATAGTTAGAATGTGTATCAACCGTCTGCGTAAATAATGAAAACGAAGCTAACCAAACTTATACCTACGTTTGTATGAATCACAGCTAGTGGCGTGATCCCAGGGAAATAATGCTATCGCAAACGATAAGAAACAGGACTTGGCTGCCCAACTAAAAAAAAACGCTGGCTATTTATAGTGGCACAGATAAAACACACAGCGATTCACAGGCTCATAAAATTACCAGGCCAATTAGGAGATGTCACTAGTCGAGGAATAATCTATGTGTCACAAATTTACTGTAGACGCGAAACATTTTATTTTTATGTGCGAGTTGTTTTGCAATTTTTTGTAGCTTAATTTTGACACCATGTTAAATATCTGTGCTTGGATCTGTGAAGCTGACTTAATCATTGGGAGATATTAATTAACAATGCGCATCCTGTATAAAAATAAATCTGATTGTGTTACATTCACATGACTTTCTCTACCATATCGTTTATTTTTATATAGCTACAACCAGCTGGTTTACTTTTCTATCCACTTCATGTTATGGAAATAAACCTTTGTAGAAATAGTTTCATTACACATTTCGTTGAAGGTAGGAGGATAGAGAAAGCAGAATTTATAGACATACGATGTCTGTATATGCTAGCCTTGATTGCATACACCTTCCATAAGAACGCGAGAAACGACTGAATAGCAGCAGTACCTAAAAATGACAAAATCCTGCAAAACTCAAACAACGAACATCTCGGATATGGCTGATGCTACAGAAACAGTTATTTTAAATAATTCTGTTTTAAAAAATCTACATTTTTTATGTAGTATGTTTTTGCTATTTTTTTAAGGTTAGACCGTTATAAGAAATTATATAAAAGTCCTCCTGAATGAAGAGGATTTCACGTGCTTCAAAAATTTCTGCATGTAAAAGGTAGTTTGGGTTGGGAGTGATATTTTTGAAAATATTCTGTCGCAGCTTTGCCAGATACCGATTTTAAATACCAAGTGTGGTATTTATCCGGATTTCTAAAAATGCTTCTCTTTTTGGTTTCAGGGGCCTCAAAACGTGTATTCCGGCGAAATCTGGAATCCAATTTTTGGGTGGAATACAATACTTTATCTCTTATTCTGAATTCTATTAGCATTAAATTTGTCATTATAGTGTAGCGAGAATGGTAGTTACGGAAAGGCTTAATTGCGTTTATTAGTTCACAATTGACAGCTCCAAAAGTGTTTTCTTTGACTTTCTCTTCTAATGGCAGGGCTCGGCAATAAGTAATAAGAACAATACAAAATATTGCAATAATTGCAATAAATGATTTTCTGGGATATCTTACAATTATTTATAGCAAGAAGAATGTTTTCCGCAAAAGAATCTGATGTGTTACATCCACACGACTTTCTCCAGATGCTATTGTTTATTTTAATGTCTTTTCTATACATTATTCTTAGAAAATTAATTTTTCTGTTCTACTCATGCTAATTGCGGCAAGCGTTCGTAGAAATGACTTTTTATACATTTCATTGTAGGCACAAGTTGGATACGGAGGTTGAAGCGATAGTCAGATCTTTATAAGCTGGCGTCGAGGTAACATTTGCAGAATTAGTTACATTGCAAATTCTGTTGTAGGAGAAGGGGGATATAGGAAACCGAATCGTGAGAAAGGTTAATTTTATGGTGGTGGTGTTGTATTGTATTTCGACTGTTGGGGAGCCGAACTTGAAGTAGTTGCAACCGCACATATGGTAAAAAGTTTCCGGTGGCCTTTGCCCCAAATGTTTAAAAAATATTAACTTTGTAATTTTGACTGTTTCTTTAAATATTTATATTTATGTTTGCCTCGGCTGCGTCAGTATTTATTTTTAGAGACATGAATTTCTGATCAAGGTTTGTAGTGCGACTGAAGAATGTAGGCTTACGCAGATTATAATTTTAATTCACTCCTTTTTATTAATTCTTGACACAATTTAAATAACACTTCACTGATATAGAGAGCAGATTCTTTTATTAATTACTTGCACTTTTTAACACGTAAACTATGTTTGTCTCACACGAATACGTATTAAATTTCTCGAGGACGCATCTCGCGTCCGGTTAGGAACACTGTCTGCTAGCAACGCGTCCAGTTATGAGCGCTGTCTACAAGCAACTGACTTGATTTCTTCCGCCTAAATTTGCAAATTTCTGTATTTCAGGTCTCTGATTGGCTATTCCTAATCCAGTAGAATACTTTTATTTGACTTAAGCTTGTTTTTTGGTTGTTGATTGGCTATTTATTAAACTGTCTCAAAATTTACATTATTGTTGCTCCAATAATGAGTAGTAGCATTTAAACTTTCAAATTCATTATTTCCTCAAGGTTACCTCATTGGTAGCAATTTCTAACCTATTATTCTCACAGCTCCTACATTATTAAATTACGTAATACATTCACATAACATAAACACAATAATATAAACATATACAATGACTGTAATATACACTTTTTATATATTGTTACATACACATATTGCTTTAAGGAGGGCTGTTATTGAATTTATACATTATATAATTAGACTGAAATCATTTAAGTGTTAAAAATACTGCCTCAATCGATAATATCTGTTAACATGATATCGCGAGAAAAAAGTGAATATCGATAGCACTTTAAAAATGTCAATGTACCTGGCAGTGTACAATTCTTCCGTATCGGATTATGGGAGAAATCACTACTACATGTAACACATACATACCCTGCATTAATTTGATTTCTTTAGTACCATCATTACACATAATAAACAACAATGAACCTGTACTTTAGGTATTTTCATGAATTTATTGCATGTTTTGTCACTTTTGTTCCACATCGCTATCAGAATTACATCGCATGCATCTCACCCGTGGCATCTTGGTATCGTTGTCTTTCCGCTGCCAACATTTGAAATCCCAACATAGCTGAAAACACGATTTAGGGCCCTAAGTCGTAAGGCCTAGCCGAGGAATTTGAGAGCCTCAGCCTCAAAGCGCAGCAGAGGGATGTTTCTTAAAAAGAGAGCAGTGGAGCCGAACGCCGCAATTGCGGCATAGGTAGGTATCGTGGGCTCTTTGTGCTTCCAACTTGACTTCTAGAAGGAAGGGATGAAAGGGATAACCAAAGAGCAACCAGATCCGGACGACAATGTATACAGCTAGGACGGGGTCTCTAACGATTCCAACTGACATCAGTCCTGACGCCGGCTAGCCATGCAACCTTGGGATCCTGGGAATAGACGAAAAGAAAGGAGGTCCCCTGCTCTTACAGGAATGAAAATGGATACGCCACCTACGCGAGTCAACCCCAGAGGAGAAGACTACTGAAGACCTCGATGGGGGCGACAATTTTTAGCCACCATCTACCAGTTCTTCAGGTTCGTGCCGGAGGATACTGGGGCGTCTTACAACTCTATCTGGGCTTTGCCCAGACGTACCCAGTCACTCACGGGCATCGGGAAGCACTGCCCCTCCGAGACCAACCCAATCCTTACAGCTCCCTTCCGGGAGGGGCTCGGATGTTCGGCCCAGCGTAACGCCAGAAGTACCACATGTGCTAGGGCACCGCTGCGCCCGCACCACAGCAACTGAAAAGGTCGTCGGAAACTCCCCCACCTTATCGTGAATAAGATCAGGTGAACAGATGAGAGGAAATTATGGTGAGAGGAAATGAATAAGAAATTTGTGGTAAAACGGAAAATGCATGGCATTTACCTAAGACTCGGGTAAGCCATAAAAAAATGGCCAGAAAGAACAATCAGACGGGAATTGAAGCCAGAGTTCCCAAAAGCGAGTCTCACACGTTATCGGGCAACCATCTAGGTGAAATAAAGGGTAATGGACAAATGTAGTGTGATTGTTACACACAAGCTTTACCATTTTGTTTTGTGTTCATCGATGGCAGTTTCGGACATTTCTATTTCCAGCAAAGATTGACTTTGATTAAGCCCAGGTAATGAAGCACAAACAGATAATCATGTTCACCTCATGTGTAGACTAATGATTGCGTGATGTCGTACCTCTTCATTACTGCATAAGACTCAGCACAAGGTTATAAGAAAAAGGAAGTGAACCAGATCGCTCGATACGTTATTAGACGCTATTACACCTTCCTGGACTTCACCCATGTAGGAAATGTTTTTCACTCCAAAATGCATAAAAAAACAACCTCCCTAACCTCTCATTATATCTGCTGGCCCACTACAGCCTAGTAATTCCTGAGATATGCAACACTGCAGTGTTCTTCCTCTTCTCTTCTTGCTTTCTTTCTTTCTCTTCAGGGATTAGGCGAAATCACCTGTTTCGGTCTCTTATATCATCATCGTTTGCGGGGTGTGCCCAAATATCTCCTTACAGTTGGTTGATACTTCATTATCTTCTTGAATACTCTATTATCTGACATTCTGTCAATGCGCTCTTTCCGTTTTATTTTACTATTATCTATCCTTTTGTTAACTGAAAATATATTTTAATCTCATCTAATAGTTCAATTTCTTATTTTATCAGCTCTAGAACATCCTGTTACATATCTTACGTATTTCATCTGCATAGGCCGAATATGCATTCTTTCTTTTTGTTTCATTGTTAACGATTCTGACAGTCATCGCCTTGGAGAGCTTATTTGCTTATTTTCTAGTATTTTTCCCCATAGTCTTCTAATTGTTTCCTAAATGGCTTGGAGTTTGTTATTTTTCATCTCGATGACTTTGTTAGCTTCAAAATTAACATCAGCCCTAGATATTGAAATTGAGGTGCTATTCCTAAAATTGTTCCACTTATTACTATTTTCAGTTTAGCAGATTCGTTGTAGTTTACCTTCTGTTTCCTGGATAAATTTTGATCATCAGCGTATACAAACGCATTTAAATTAATTTAAATCCTAAACTGTGCTTAATTTCAACTTCCTAACTAGGTGGGTGATAAACTGAGCCATTTTCGAACACCTTTATTTGCTAACATTTCATCCGACGTTTTAAAATTAGTGCATTAAAGCATTTTAGTACATTTATATATATATATAGCAGCGAACCTCGGGGTGGAAGAACCCGGGGGTTGCTAACAACAGGGGGTGGTAGTCTCAGACGGAAGGGGAGTCGGTACCGGGATTGAGGGGTCCAATTGGGAAGCTGGGAAGTGCCATAACTACACCAGGTTCAATAAAAAGCTATTGGCTAGGCCGTTTAATTAATCGAGTTGCGGTTAGGCACCTCCGATCGACCCCGAGGAGCAGGAGCTTAGGTACACACCGTAACGATTTATCTGAAGACAGATATGGCAGGACATGATTCACTTAGTAAAAATATACTGTGTTAGGCCGGTGTTCGAGACCCGATCATAACGTAGACGCGAGGTGCCTTCGCAACAGCGTGACGGCGACAAGCTTGAGAGATTGACCTAAATACATCTAGCAATGTAACTTCAGCAACGGGCTGTCCCCGTTGCACGGTTTGTTCCAATTACACCACTTGATTATATATATTATCTACCATAGAAAGAACCAATTTATGTTCTTTAAAGCTCTTGTAATCTATGAACACTACATAAAGCTTAAATCAAATTCATGACATACTCGTATTTAACTCAGTTGCATCGTTATCATTACACGAGAGTTTTTCTGCATTGTCCTTAGGGTTGAAATTGCTCTGCATGTCCAATATAGAATAGGTAAAGGAGAAATAATAATGAGTCACTCAAATGAACTCTACTCTACTAAAAATGATGAATAAAAGTGGTTGTTGTATCAGAATACCAGAGTTTCACTTGTTGAAAATTGGTGACAGATTACTGAATAATAGAAATAAAAATCTGATGTGTTGCACTCATATGACTTTCTCTAATCGCTCTTTTACTAGCTATTCTTACAAGAACTTGTTCTTCTATCTGCTTCTTGTTAATCCAGATACATTTTCAATTCACGTTTACTGATTTCTTTGTAGCACACGGTAGGTAAGGCGATAGTAATATTTTTAAAGAGCTTGTCGCTATGTGAAAATAAAAGAATAACGACTTCCCGCTGAGTAAGCGGGAGTGCTTTAACGAGATACGTATTTGCGCTGTAGTAGGTTTTATCTGTCTTGTGGTTTATCAATTATGCAAAGGGCTTCAGAGGCTATTCCCAGAAAATTCAAGATATATCGCTTGAGTCTTCTCATCCCGCGGATTGGTAACTAGGCAAGTCTGCATTTTACAGACGATGCGACATGCAGGTGCTGACACCGCATTCACCAGCCCACCAATTAGGGCTGCGGTGGTGCTTCTTGTTAACGTGCTCTAGTAGCGCAATTGTTAACATGTTGGAAAGTCATGGTGAAGGCCGGAAGTTCAAATCACAACTTGGGAATAAATTGAGTTTTTTTTACTCTTTTCTTGCATTTATTTACGATGTTCATTTAAGCATATTCTAACAAGTAACAATTTGTGTTTTAATGAAATTCACATAATTAAACTAATTAACTGAAACGACACTTCCATGCACAATTATCAGTTCTCATTAAATTTACTAAACATAAAAAGCACCTTCAAGTGGCAGTATTTAAACCTGGGACCTTCGCCACTGAAGGTCAACGCGCACACTATTGCGCTTCGAGTGCAAGTCACTGCACGGAGAGCGGTGCAAAGCAGTCATTTCGACTGAAATTCGTACAACGCCGGGACTGCATGACTTCTCAATCCGCAGGCTGAGAACACTCGCCCGGTATATACTCCGTCATGAAAATTTGTATTTTAATCAAAATCGTTACAGCCATTTGTGAGAAAATCAACTTTTTTTGAAAAAAAAAATTATTTAAGGTAGTTTGGGGTGGGGAGGTTTTCTTTAAAAATGTTGCATTGTAGGGGAAATCGATGATCCTTGGGTTGTTGCTGCCTGTTGCAGTGTTCTTCTTCCTCGGCTATTGGTGAATATTCCATTCCTAACCATAACTAATTATTAACTCTCAGGTTCTAGCGGGTGAGGCAAGTTAAAAATACACTGCAAGTTTCCCTTAACCAATGAAGTTTATTTCACAGTTTGAATAGTTATGGACGGCTAGCTTTTCCCATGATTATAATCCCACCACTTTAAGTTAGCCAGGAGCCTAGCTATATTCAAACGCACCCCACCCTTGTGCACACACGTGCATCTGTAGCACCTCGTGTCGACGTGACTTCTCGATGAGTTAGATTTAGAATAAGAGCGGGCTCTGAGGCTTTGTCTGCCCTTATATACGGGAGCCTAGTGACGCTCACCTCTGCGTTTGAAAATGTAACGACGTTTCCTATTGGCCCTCAGGCCGCGTTACCCTGACATGTATGAGAATGTGTTGCTTCAGATCCGTGCGCTTGGGAGCCATCATATAGCGTTGTACCGCTCGGTGACAGGTGCGGTCTTTATGCTTTCTTGGAATTCTGCTAGCTCTCCCGTGTCCTACAATCAGCTCTGTACAAATGTTAGATGTTAATATTTTAACATGTTAGTGAATTAAATTATTACTGTACAATTCTTATATGTATGGTTCCCCTTTCATATGTACAATTCCTCTATAAATGTATAATATATCCCCTTTCAGCATCCTTGAAAGTTGCTGTACTTATACCTATTTGGTATTTAGCTAACTTTTCGTTTTTGAGTTACGCGTTTCACAGACACACTCACACAGGTAGATCTTTTTTTAAAATTGCTTTTTCTTTTTTCATTCAGGGAGTCTCAAAACTTGTATTTTCGGAAAATCTCGGTAAAAATGTTTTGGGTATCTTAAATAGGTAAGCAGCGGAGAAAGTAAAAATCTGATGTGTTAATATCACATCATCAGCCACAGTAATTAACTTTCCTATCTATTCTACCCTGTGGAATCTGGAAACTGTATTTATTTAACATGATTTAACTAAGTTGATATACACGTATAAAGAAAAAAAATAAATGTAATGAAATAAAATGTAGGGTATGTGTTATTAAAGATATTGTACAACAGCTATAAGAACAATTCAATTTCCTGAAGCAAGCTTAACTATGCAAACAAATTGCATCATACTGATGGAGACTGATACACTTACCCATCATAAGTAGCAATATTCTTCGAGAGGAGCACTGTTTGCATTTCGGAAG
The DNA here is from genome assembly GCA_030765065.1 of Deroplatys truncata. Classification (NCBI taxonomy): domain Eukaryota; kingdom Metazoa; phylum Arthropoda; class Insecta; order Mantodea; family Mantidae; genus Deroplatys; species Deroplatys truncata. The sequence goes on from CM060985.1 coordinate 51,468,834, forward strand.
TGATAAGATGAGCATGACGCAACATGAGCAAAGTGTGGCTGCAAGTCAGCTGATCGGGGTAATTTTCTAGACTTATTTATGGCTTATGATAAAACTCTTGACTTCAATGGGGTGATGAAACAGTTCAATGCTCCATGAAAATCGTCTTCTTCTATAGCAAAAGTATTGGTAAAAATCTACTTCGTATATTATAAAGGCTTTAATTTCCTACTTTGCTTGTAAAGCGCTTATGCGCATTGATAACCTCAAAAAACTGACAAGCAGAGTTCCTTGTTTGTTGAGTAGAATAAAACCAAACACTTGAAATGCTGTTTAAATGTTTAGAATATTGGTGTAGAAACTCTCATGTACATCACTTTTCTAATGGAAGGTTTATAAACTTCACTCGTTATTCGTCAAGCGCTGGTCTGAAAAACAAAACATAAAACTTGAAATTCAAAATGTTATTGTACTTTCAGTTAACTCTACGGCAGTGTCTCATATGTGTGAGTTCCTAATAAAGTTTATATGTAGTATTTGTGATTTAATTTAATTTATACCTCGGCTGCGTCAGTTATATTTGGTAGAGAAAGTATCTCTTAACAAGGGTGGTACGGCTGTTGAGAGAAGATATTGTTCTTGGAGTTTGTTGATGTGTTTGGAGTTTGCACCAAGCTTTGAGCGTTAATTTGAAGTAGATGGTTTGTTTATGTAATATGCTGCTTCTATAGATATTATTTATGTTTAATGTTTGCCTCGGCTCTTCAGTATTACTTTAGAGACACGTTTCTCTTAATCAGAGCGTGCTGCGACCAGAATGTAGGCTTACACAGATTTTAAGTTTAAATTCACTTCTTTTTATTAATCCTTGACACAAATTAAAGAGCACTACACTGTTATTAAGAGCTGTGAGATTCTTTTATTTAATACTTGCACTTTGAAAACGCGTATACTTAATTTTACAATTCACACGAATTCGTAATATCTTCCATCCGGTCACTACCAAGGTCTGCAGGCAACTGAACATATTTCAACCGTCCAAACCCGCAAGCTTCTGTATTTTAAACCTCTGATTGGCTAATCCTAGTCCAATAGAATACCTGCATTTAATTAAAGCTTTTTCTGGCTGTTGATTGGCTAATTTTAAACTGTCACAAAATTTATATTATTACTGCCCTAATCATGACATTTAAACTCTCAAACTCATTATTGCCTCAAGGTTACCTCATTGTTACGTCATTGTTAGCAACTTTAAACTTATTATTCTCACAGCTCTTACATTATTAAATTATATAATGCATTCACATAACATTATCAAACATGTTTACAATAATATAAGCATTTGCAATGACTGTTACATACATTTTTACAAAATTATTACATACATATTGCTTCAAGGCGGGCTGTTATTGAATTTACATATTATATAATTTAATTGAAATTATGCAAGTATTAAAAATACTGGCTCACTGTATAATAGTTTCACACTTTATACAAGTTATAGTTTTAAATTCACTACTTTATTAATTCTTGAAGGCAGTTGAATAATATATCAAATAATAACAAATTACTAATGTATTTATGTATGGAGCTGTAAGATATTATGTTCTATGTGTGCTAACGAACTGCAGTTTACAGAGGATTTTTTAAGTTCTTTATTCGCGTTAAAAAATTATAAATCATACAAATTTATATCTCTGCGAATATATAATGAAATGTATCTTACGGTTGTAGTAATTATCTGTTCCTAACTACATTTTTTAAAGGTCAAAATTTATCTACCCCGACTGCACTAATATTTCACATCTGCACACACTGAGCTTCATTTACTGAACTGACTTGTCTTGGGTACGCTAACTCTTAGCGTCTACAGCTTAAAAGTTTAAATTTAATGTTTCTATTTCCGGATTAGCTAAGCCTACTCTAGCAGAACACTGTTGGTTTGAATTTGATTGGCTTTTTTGCACCCACGTGACTATTTACAAACTTTTTGACATTACATCAGTATTTTTCCATCGACTGTTGGTAGCCTTCCTTAGCTTTCTAACTTATTGTACTGACAAGGTTACAACTTATTGTTAGCCACCCTCTGCTTTCCACTTTATGACACTGTTTGCTACAGAAAGCAGTTTGCTTCTACCCTCACAGCTCCTACCTTTCTAAACTAAGAAATACATTCACATAATATTTTACAAATATATACAATAAATATACATAACACAATGGCTGTAATATACACTTTATAGCAATTACTGATCGCTTATAGGCGGCCTGTTATTTTTATATTATATAATTAAGTTGATGTCAGTCAAGGGATAAAAAATACTTTCTCAACTCAACGCTCTCGGACCAACGTTACGAATTTCTTTATACCTTCAGTATGAAATGATTTGTCCAACTCTACATAAAATGTTTGTGCCTTAACATATTTTTATCTAAGGTAAAATTCTGTCTAGCGAGCCATTCTCAGATTTGGGAAGAGGAAAGCGTAACTAGGAGCAAAGACCGAGCGAGATGGCTCCAAGTAACGTTTGAATCGCATTCGGGAGGTGCCGGAATTGACTCCCATCGTGGTTATTAGTCGAATGCTGGGGTGGTTTCTTATCTACTACAGTTTCTTTCCACCATTTCCCTTTCATTTCCTTTCCTTCTCATGTTTCAGGTATGTTTCTAGGTTGCGTGACTTAGGGCAGTGCGGGGCAGATATGCGGAGGCTTCCTCAAAGGAAAGAGTATTTCCTACGGACACTAGAGGGCTACCCGGTTGAACGGGTCGTTCATCGACCTCTCTGCGCAACTCCAGTAGTGGCACCTGTCTTCGAGCCAGGAAATGTTAGGGACCTCCGCGCTTCTCTGTGGCCTGTCTTCCTGTAACCTCCTGTGATTTCTAAACTTCATCACTTCCTATTGGGAGTGGTAGCCGTAATAGATCTCAAGTAGTTAGCAGTGTGCTAGGTGTCCCCTTCCATTATATATCCTGCACCCTAACTAGGAGTCAACTCTGGTGAATATGGTGAATGAGGCAGCAGTTGAAAGCAAGCCATACAACTGAAATTGATGTAGGTATACGCTGCACTGGCGCATTGTCGCCACCCCAGACGACCTTCAAAACCAAAGGCGAAAGAATTGTTCTGTTTGTCGTAAAGTTGTAATAGCATCTCTTCTCTCTTGTTGATTTTCTTCGTCTTGACAAGTATTTCTTTGTTGTACACTCGCGTTGCTAGCGTCTTTCACTTATTTACATCACTTAATTTACAACATATTTATCTATACATTCATTTAAATTTGCTATCATTACTTTGGGGCAGTATTTCTAACACTTAAATAATTTCAGTCTAATTATATAAATTCAATAACAGCCCGCCTCGAAGCAATATGTGTATGTAATAATTTGTAAAATGTATGTAACAGTCATTGCATATGCTTATGTTGTTGTATCCATGTGTAATAATGTTATGAGAATGTATTACCTAATTTAACAATGTAGGAGCTGTGAGAATAATAAGTTAAAAGTTGCTAACAATGAGGTAACAATGAGGTAACCTTGAGTTAATAATGAGTAAGAAAGTTTAACAGTACTACTTGTGATTCTTGGAGTAATAATAATGTAATTTTAATGGCAGTTTATAAAATAGCCAATCAACAACCAGAAAAAGCTTTAGTTAAATGAAAGTATTCTATTGGAGTAGGATTAGCCAATCAGAAACTGAAAAGGAGAAAATTTTACACATTTAGAGTTCAGTTGGCTGCAGACAGCGTTACTAACCAGACGCAAAAAGTGTCTCAAGAAATATATGTATTCGTGTGAGACGTAAAATAAGTTTACGTGTTAAAAAGTGTAATTAATTAATAAAAAGAATCTCACAACTCTCTACTTCAGTGAAGTGTTATTTAAATTGTGTCAAGGATTAATAAATGTAGTGAAGTAAAATTATAATCTGTGTAAGCCTACATTCTTTGTCGCATCACAACCCTGCTAAGAGAAACGTGTCTCTAACAATAATACTGACGCAGCCGAGGCAAACTTAAATATATAATATTTACAAAGTTAATACTTTTTTAAACTTGGGGCAAAGGCCACCTGAAAGTACATTTGAGGCGAAGGCTACCGGAAACTGTTTACTATACGTGCGGTTGCAACTACTACAAGTTCGGTTCCCCAACAGTTGAAATATAACACAACTGCTTCAATACAACCTACTTCAAATTGACGCCCAAGGCTTGGTGCAAACAACGTAAAGACAATATCTACTTCAACTTTTTCGTTCTTTTCTTGAGAATTTGTTTCTATATGTAAATTATTTCAAATGCTACGTATTATATTTTAATGCTTTTATGACCTACTTCTTATTCTTCTTCTCTTGGTGTGACTTTAGTTTTGCATTATTATTTTACATTTTGCTACTTTTTCTTTCTCTTTTTTGGGTGGGGCTTGTAAAATAACTGTACCTCGATCATTTCCCGCGACATCAGTATAGCTTTCTTATAAGATGGATGACTCTTGAGAGTTTCATTCGTGGTAATAGACTACGCAAGGGTTGGCTTGATATTAGAGACTGGAACAGGTGATTCACTTAATCCCTGAAACTTAAAAAAGAACATGAAGTAGTAACCAAAAAAGGGGGCGATGGAATTCCTTTGCGTGCACGAAGAGACTCGGGGTTAAATTTGTAACAGTTCTACACTGTCTTTGATCTTAGTCAGTGGCTATTTTTATAAAATTTCTTTGAGTGATAAAATGCGAGAAAAATTCTAATCTACGATTCTTTAGAAGGAATGCTAACATATCTACGGCTGCCCTAATTTGTACCAGGCAGCAGCAAAATATGAGTCGATACTGTTTTAATCCAGGAGCCAGCGATGACAGACTGATTTATTTTCTTGAAACTGAAAAATGCAGAGCTTTGTGTTTGAACCTAAGCTACAAAAACAGGGCTAAATGATTTAAATAAGCGGCTCGTGGTCTGGAAGAGCTTGTTTTTTTTTCTCTCGTACTACAATATTTACGAAGTGAGTTACAACGTCCACATTCCTGCCTTTGCTACATGTAAACATGTGTGAATCTGTTTATACTAGATGTGGTGCAACTCTTGGGTTGTCAGTGTTTAGATCTGTTTAGTTTCCTTTATAATATCGGGCAGTAAACTGTTGAGATAGGAGCGATATAACTGTTTTTTGTCGAGTGGTATTCTGGAGTTTTTGTGCTAAGGAGAGCCGTGCCCCATTTGCGGAGTTAACGAGAGAAATGACAGATGTAACGCAGATGAGTCGCTTCAGCAGGAACAACTGCCATCTTGTTTGTTATTAGTGCTTTTTGCAAGGCTTCGTGTATAGGCAATGAAGTGTAAAGTGCGTGTGAAGGGGGATTACAAGTAAAGGGCCATAAATAAGCTAAAGTCTTAATAAAATTTTCTTTTTATTTTGTTAGACACACACTAAATATATATCATCAGTGTTACATTCACAGAACTTTCTCTGCCCTCTTGACTATAAAAACTATTCGCACAAAGCCTGTTTTTCTATCTACTTAATTTTAATCGAGATAAACCTTTGCAGAAATAGCTACATTACACATTTCGTTACAGATACAAAGGGAACAGTGATAGTCAAATGTTTAAGAACTGAGCCTTATATGCTGGCCTTAAAATTCCATAGTGTTTCCAAGGAAACGCGAGAAACAACTGCAAATTGACAAGCCTAAAAGAATGGCTAAGCATTGAACTAATGAACCACTAATAAGGGATATTTCGGAAATGACTGACACGACAAATAAATTGTCGTAATTAGTAAGAATGAATGCTTCATTGTCTACTTTGTACTTGCAATTTATACCTACAATGTTTACAATACAATGGAGTTTCTTATTATTTCCCTTCCCCTTATATTTAACATTCTGGGGAAGTATAATTTTCCATTATTACTTTCTCTACTACGTATAGCAAGTAGGGGAAGTATTGTATTCCACCCAAAAATTCGATACCAAGATTTCACCGAAAATACATGTTTTGAGACCCCCTGAATCCAAAAAAAGCATTTTTGGAAACATGTCTGTGTGTGTGTCTGTGTGTGTGTGTGTGTGTCTGTGTGTGTGCGTGTCTGTCTGTGAACAGCATAACTCAGAAACGAACAATCGGATAAACACCAACCTTGGTATTTAGGTTCAGTATCTTCCAGAGATGCGACACGAAGGTTTTCAAGAAAATCCTCCCACCCCAGATTACCCTTTACATGGGAGATTTTTCGAAACTTTTAATTTTCTCAAAAATGGCTCTAACGATTTTGATTAAAATATCATATGTTTACGATATTTTTATGACAAATAAAATGTATATCTTGAATTTCCTGGGAATGTCTTCAAAAGTATTCATTGTGAACGACTTTTGCATAACTGGTAAACCATAAGAGATAGACAAAATTTTACTGCACAAAAAATGTAGATCGCGTTAAAATACACAATTTATGTCATATACATTTTTTTGTTGTTGAGTGAACCGTTTTCGAGATATTGTTTGTTATTCCCTTAAATTTTTCAATACTTATTTTCTCAAATGGGAATTCGTTATTCATTTTTTTGTCTTGGATATGCAGAGAGTATTAATCTGTGGCAAACGGAATGGTGCTGCACCTAGCAACCAGCTATTAAGAGATATGTATGTGCTTAAAGGCTACTGTATTTCTATATTGCCCTTGTAAATATATATTCCCCTTACATCTACAAGAAAATTAGCAATAAGATAGACTCTGCAAATGTTTATCTCGATTAACATGAAGTAGATGGAGAATAAGCGTTTGTATAAATAGTTTGTACAAGAGAGTAGAGAAAGTCATGTGAGTGTAACACATCAGATTTTTTACTTTTTTACCTTGTTACCGTTTTTCCATATTTTCTCCAATTTAGTCCATAACTCTTTTAACCGCTTTAACCTAATTTTTTCTAAATATTTTCCTGCTCTCTCCATATATTCATTTGATCTTGTATTAAAAATCTTCCTAACTTTTAGCTCTATTAGTAAATTTTTCAATTTCTCTAGTATTAAATTCTCTTCCTTATCCGTGTCCTCGAATTCCAGAATATAATGCCAATTGTCATGTAATCCATTACATTTAGTACATCTCTCCCCACTTCTCCCTGTTTAGACAACTTATATTCATTGCACCTCTCCTCGCCCATGCATACCCCATTCTGACCTCTTTGTGTATACTTCCATATATGTTTCTTTTCCCCATTCCGTTTTTAAATATCTATTAATGACATTTTTTCCTTGAAACTACTCATAATTTCTTGCTTTTCAATATCCCCACTCTTGTTCTAATTTCTTTCCAGAAACCCTTACTTTTGTTGTTTCTATCCAATTGTGTTTTAAAGGGATATACATTTTTTGACTAGCACGTTTTCATCTATAGCTTAACGTTTACCAGTTATAAAGGGTATAGAAATTCCTTCCGAATGAAGAGGTTATTCCCAGAAAATTCAAGATATACATTTTATTTTTCGTGCAAATAACTTTAATATATGGTATTTTAATCAAAATCGTTAGTTATTTTTTAGAAAATAAAAGATTTCAAAAATGTACCATTTATTTTTTTTCTCTCTATTTTATTTTTTCGTCGCTTAAACTCCTTGATCATATCGTGACGGATCTGTTGGTGGATAACTCTTAGAACGATATGTGATGGAAAGTTAGCCTTCTAGGTCTCATCCCTGTAACCACTCGCTCCGCCACATGTCACAGAAACTTTAGCGCATAGCTACCGAATCTTCTGCTTCGTGCCGTGCAGACGGCATTAGAGTGCCGTCCAGTCCAACCACCGCTCCAATATAAAGGGGGATAGTTAGCTTTCTAGGTCTCATCCCTGTAACCACTCGCTCCGTCACATGTCACAGAGACCTTAGCGCATAGCTACCGAATCTTCTGCTCCGTGCCGTGCAGACGGCATTAGGGTGTGTCTAGTCCAACCACCGCTCCAATATAAAGGGGGATAGTTAGCTTTCTAGGTCTCATCCCTGTAACAACCTGCTTCATGCCGTGGAGATGGCATTAGGGCGCCGTCCAGTCCAACCGCCGCCCTCACACAGAAAGGCGGACAGTTAGCCTTCTAGGTCTCATCACTGGAAATGCCATCTTTCTTCGTCACGTACCCAAAGAGACCCCCAGCGTACGGCAACCGGATCTTATGCTTCAAGCCGTGCAGATGGCGTTAGGGTGCCGTCCAGTCTAACTGCTTACATTGTCTGTAGATAGATGGCATAGCATTCGCTATTACCACTTATTTTTCATTTTACTATTGCTTTAGACTTAAGGCGGAACTTTGGGTCGTAAATATCCAATCCGGTATTTACCTTGGCGATTGAGAAAAACCGCGAAAAAACTTAAGACAGACAGATTGGTCGGCCACGGGATTTAAACCCGGGACCTCCCGAATGCGGGCCACAGACTTTACCATCTGAGCCATCCCGCTCGGTTTGTACCGTGTAAAGTTAGTTTGGAGTGGGGGATTTTCTTAAAAGCTTCATGTAGTTTCTTTGGAAAGTACTGAACCTAAATACCATGTTTGGCATTTATCCTAGTTTTCGTTTTCGAGTTATGCTGTTTGCAGACACACACAGGACGTTTAACTAAAAAGGTTCTTTTTTGGATTCAGGGTGCCTCAAAACATGTGTTTCAGCTGACATCTCGGTATGTTAACACCTTTTCTACCTACTATGTACGCGGTAGAAAAAGTAAAAAGGGTTTGTTTACTGCATTAATCCCATTCTCAATCTATTCAGCATATTTCAGAAGTAGTTTATTAATGATTAATATGATCTCGGAGTATAAAAAGTAGTGAATAAACTAGAATATAAATAACACTTCCTTCCGCATTAGTAGAACTAGGAAACACGCTCACGCGCTTCATAATATGCTATGCTTACCGCACAAAACTATACACTAACACGTAAAAGAGAAGGGTGATGGAGCAAACAACCCTGAAAGTATTATTTCTCTTCTCCTTTTAATTTCTTGCTTTTCCCCTCATTTCTTGATATGGAGGGAAGTCTTAAGAAACGGAGCTGTGTTTCCTCTTTTCGCTTTGCAGAAGAGTTTCGGGGACAAAAGAGATGCCGAGTAAGGAAAAACGTATAGCGCATGGAGATATAGTTTTGTAGACACACTTTGATGTTATGTTTGTTACTGGGGGTTGGAAAGCTGTCAGAGACGTGGTATTGTTTGAGGATTTGCCCGATGAGGGTGGCTCATCAAACACGACGGCTGCCGGCGTCACTGCAAAGCGCCGCAGATGAAAAGTAAATAACACACCGGTTTATTTGCTGGTGAATATTATGTGGAAGTAATAATGCCGCTTCTGTCAGCGGGATTAGGAAGGCCTAGATCGGATTTCAATGTGTGTGTGATACGCAACCGCAAATTTGGCTTTAGCGGTTCCCCGTGAGTGGTCATTGAGCTCACGACTATAAATGCCGCCCTAAGTACACGGTGACAAGCCGGGGTGACATTTCTGTGTAAGCTTTGTTGTCCACCAGATTCACAATATCACACGCCTAAGTCTAAATATTATATTTCAAGCGATATTTTGTCTTTGTCTAGTGTCTGTCACCAACGAGAACATTTGCGCAGTAGTGCCATAGTCACGTGCTTCCTAGCCAATTTACAAGTGGTAGTCTGTTTCAGTGTGAACTTGCTTGCTGTTTATGGCAATCCTATGATGCGATTTTGCTTAAAAACTTCAAAATTTCCCATTTTTACTTTTTCTACTTCGTCTTACAGCAAGTAAAGGAGGTATTGTGTTCCATCCACATTCTCGATGTCGAGATTTCTCCAGAAATGCATGCTTTGAAGCCCCCTAAACTTCCAAAAAAGCATATCCGTATGTGTGTATGTGTCTGTAAACGACATAACTCAAAAGCGAAAAGTCAATTAATACCAAACTTCGTATACTCGAATACAGTCTCTATAACGCTAATACGCTTTTCTTCGGATCAGAAATTGGTAAAAATTGCATATAATTGGGAAGGAATGGGTTATCATGAGATTCAAGACTGGTTTTAAACTGCCTAAACATGCTCACAAACTTGACAGAACAGAATGAAGTTCAACTCATTTGGGTGCCGGGTCATAGTGGCATAGAGGGAAATGAAAAAAGATGAACTTGCAAAATAAGGAGCAGCTTCACAATTTGTTGGTCCAGATTCGGCTATAGGAACATCTCGAAGTTCACTAAGAGACGTTATTAAGAACTGGTGCAAAGTATAACATCATAAAACCTGGCTTAACAGGTAAACTATGTTTTAAAAGAGCTGACAACTTACTTAAAAGTAGCGAACTTCAGCTGAGAACAATTATTGCTTTTCTTATAGGACATGTTCTTATGAAAAAGCATCTTAACACTATGGGAATGTTTCAGGGTAACTTAGATTGCAGATTGTGTGTGAAAGAAACTGTAACAGCCGAGCACATTATATGCTCTTGTGAGGTTTGGCTCGCAGGAGATTTATTGCTTTTGGAAAAATGCTTTTTAAAACCAGAACTTATATATCTGTTATGAGACTATTCCTTGGTAAAGGGAGCAGGCATAGTGAATTGTCTTTAAAACAATACAGGTAGCACAACAAGCCCAAGGCTGAAGTGGATCCGGAGCAATGACGGAAATATGTATCATACAAGACAAGACTATTCATAAGAACGTTCCTGAGTAAAATGCGTCCTGTATTAACTTCTCGGGATGCAGGTTGTGTCCCGTGTTTCTTTAGAATTAAGAGCTGTATATGCGCATTAATGGATTTTACTTCTAACAACATGCTTTATTACTTAGGAATAATATTTTATGCACATGTTGAGCATATATAAACTGAATATGTCAAGAAAAGCACGCTGAAATATGAGCAAATATCCTCCTTCCTATTGACAGTGCCACCGTGAAATAAATAAATACAAAATTTCTGATGTGTGACATTCTTATGACCTTCTCAATGCACTGTCGTTTATTTTTAATTATACTACGAACTATTCTTACCTTTCCGTTTTACTTTGTTAATCGAGAAAAACATTTGTAGAAATAATTTTAATTTAGGTACAAAGGGGATACAGAGGGCTGAAGCAATACTCGAATGTTCAAAATAGTGGGTCGCTGTATGCTGACTTTGAAATGCCATACCCTTTGCTTGACACCACAAGAAACAGGTGAATGGCGACTTAAGACGTAAAAAGGCATACTTTTAGAAAACTAAAATATCTGGAAAATGCTTATGACACAAGAAATATTAGTACATAAATTGTGTGTTTTAACAATTTTTAACTATTTTGAAAATACAGTTTTTGTTCTATCTTTTATGCTTTACCAGTTATACAAAAGTACAATAAATTTATTCCACTCAAGAGGACTTCTCTGACAATTCACAGAAAATTCAAGGTATATACTGTTTTATTATACAAATATCATGAACATACTGAGACCGCGCGCGCTAAGTTACCTACGGACCAGCGGTGCTTGTGCCTCTTGGCTCCTCTACCTGACCGCGGGTGAGGCTAATGGCCGATGCTCCTCCAGAACAATGGCCATAAGGAGCAAAACTATTATGTGCCGCTTCCCCGCTCCAGAGGATATTTTTGGGCCGTTTCCAGTACGTACCTCTTCTAGAAAGTTCCGCTTTGTATGCGGGGCCTACATATAAGGGGCTACTGTGCCCAGTGAGTTGAGCGCAGTTAGTTAAGAAGTTGCGAAGTGAAAAGTGTAAAGTGTCAGTACAGTTCAGTTGCGAGTTGTGATTTTACGCATTAGTTGTGTTGTGTTCCAAGTGTGTGCCAAAAGTAATTCAAATGCAACATTTGTGCTACGCTGAGTGTCTAAGTGATAAAGAAAGTCTGTTTCGCATTTACTGGTGTTCTCATTGTAACAATTTTAATAAAATTATTTAGAAGCAGTTCTTATAAAATAAAAAATAATGAAAATGTTTCCGTATAAAGGGCAATTTGGGGGTGGGGGAATTTTTGAAAGCCTTCGTGTCAATCTTTGGAGGAGGCTGAACTTAAGTACTAAATTTGGAATTTGTGCGATTTTTGTTTTAGAATGATTAGTGAGACGTTACTGGAGTACACTACGCACATAGGCCATAGTAGGCCCTTTGTGCTTTCAACGTGATCTCTGGGATGAAGGGGAGACCCGAAGGGCGACCAGATCCAGATGACGAAGCGCACTAGCAAGCACGGGGGTCCCTAACAATTCCAGAATGATACCAATCCTGATCCTGCCTTAGAGATCTTCAACTTGGGGGTCCCGGAAGGAAACGAGTCGGCTCCAGCCAAGCGCCACCGTGTCTTAACCCACCAGTTGCCGTCGCTTGGTCTTACAACTCTGAAACATGAGATGAAACACAGAAATTATGGGAAAAGAAAATTCGTTTTAGAAAGATAACTACTTCGACATCCGCCTAGCGACCTAGGGAAACCTCGAAAAATCCCGGACATCCCGAATGCGAGCCTCACACTTTACCACAGAGCCATATCTCTCGGTGTTTGAGAGTTACAATGTTCACGCACAAGCACTGAGATGCAGATAAGAAATGATTTAGTTGCCGATCAAGAAGTTATAATTATTTGCACACGCTTGTACAAATCTTGACTCTGAGAACGTATAATCGGAAAAGTGTCGATGGCGAGACACGTTTTTGCGTTGACGAGACAGGCGGATCCAATGGCAGGACGACTGTCAAGTGAGTTTGTTGCCCAGGGGGACGTTTCCGATAGAGCCACGTGCCACACGCCATGACCTAACACTATAATCAACCGTAAGACGCGTGATCCTTCAGAAAAAAGAAATGCATAATTTAAGGGCGCAACCAAAACTCGTGCCGTATCTTTGTTGTCCAGGAATTAGCTGCGGGTGTGTAATTGAATTGGGGTTTCCCAAACATAAGCTGGCAACCACATCTCCTTAGGCGTATGCCACAACTGAAGGGATTGTTATTTGTAATGCGAGTACGCAAAGAAAGCTGCGGAGAGATCGTGCTGAATAGACAGCTAAACGAAACCCTTAATAAGACTTTTGAGTATTAAGGCACCTCCCTCTTCTTCTGCCTATAGTAAGTAGAGCAAGTTTCGTATTCTAATAAAAATCTGATACAGAGATGTTACTGGAAATACATGTTTCGAGGTGCCCTGAGTGAACAAAAAACGTTTTTAGAAAAAAGAAAACTATGTTTGTGTCTATACGAATAACAAAACTAAATGTGTTTAACGCAGAATAAGCTGAAAAACGTAATGTCATAGCCGAGAGTGGCACATGGATCTCCCACTTTCCTTGCGGTTGCTCTAACCATTGAGCTACTATGACGACATGCCGGTAGGACATTAAATTCTCCAACTGACTCGAGTTTGTTTTTCCCGTGTTCAAATCCCGTTTATGGCATTAGATTTTTCAGCTGATTCTGCATTCAAAATGATCCTTAGGCTGGGTTAGGTCTTTAAAAAACAATTGACATATACATATAAACAATTATCTTGAACTATTAGTTTGTCTGTGAATTAATGTATCTATTTACTATTTGTAAGTCGCTATTGAGATTGTTACCTCTGAGGTGAGACGCTTGTTGGTGTACCTGGGGGAGGGGGAACTCGCGTCAGTTGGAGAATTTAATGCTCCACCGGCTTGTCGTAGTAGCTCAATGGTCAGCGGGAGATCCGTGTTTAAATCCCGGTTATGACATTGCATTTTTCAGCTGATTATACATTCCAAACAATCGTTAGGCCTTTAAAAAGAATAATTAACATATCGTAGAAACTAAATATGGTTTAAATACAAACTGAGGCAGTATTTTTAATACTTGAATAATTTTAATTAAATTATATAATATGTAAATTCAATAACCCTCCGCCTTGAAGCAGTATGTATGTAACAAATTGTAAACATGTATGTAACAGTCATTGCAAATGCTTATATTATTGTAAACATGTTCAATAATTATATGTGAATGCATTAGGTAATTTAATAATGTAAGAGCTGTGAGAATAATAAGTTTAAAGTTGCTAACAATGAGGTAACCTTGAGGTAATAATGAGTTTGAGAGTTCGAATACTACTAGTCATGATTAGAGCAACGATAATGTAAATTTTGTGACAGTTTAAAAATAGCCAATCAACAGCCAGAAAAAGCTTTAATTAAATGCAGGTATTCTATTAGACTAGGATTAGCCAATCAGAGACTTGAAATACAGAAGCTTACGGGTTTTGACGGTTGAAAAATGTCAGTTGCTGGCAGACCTTGGTAGTGACCGGATGGAAGATGTGTTCTCTAAAGAAATGTTACATATTCGTGTGAACGAAAATTAAGTATATGCGTTAACAAAGTACAAGTATTAAATAAAAGAATCTCACAGCTCGTAATATCAGTGTAGTGATATTTAATTTGTGTCAAGGATTAATAAAAAAGAAGTAATTTAAACTTAAAATCTGTGTAAGCTTACATTCTTGTCGCACCACGTCCTGTCTAAGAGATACATGACTCTAAAATAATACTGAAGCAGCCGAGGTAAAAACAAACATAAATAATATCTATAGAACCAGTTTAATACCAAAGTTAAATATTTTTTTTAAACTTGGAGTGTAACAACAAAAAAATACATCTTCAAATCGGCTTCTCATACGTTGCAGCATATTACGTAACAAACAATCTACTGCAAATTAACGCCCAAAGCGTGGTGCAAACTTCAACAACAGAACACTTTCTTCAAATTGGTTTCCCAAGCGTGGGGCACATCTTCTTCAAAACTTGTTATAAGTTTAATGTGTTCCAAGGATGATTTTAGGAAAATCCTCCCCACCCCAAGCTAAGCAGATGGTTTCTTTAGTTTTTATTGTAGGTATAATGTAGGTTTCCTTAAAACACACGATTTATGTCAAATAAGTTTTGTTGCATTTTCCATTTCCGATATATTACACTGGGGAACAGTGATTTTGGTGCCTTACAATTCTGACCTATTTCTGACTATATTTGGGTCACTGATTCCAAAAAGGCTCGCAGTTTTGCCCTATCAGCTCTAGTTTTTGAGATACAGGTTATTCACATTATACACCAATTTAACCTTACTGGTCCGCATATATAACTATGTTACTTGCACACAATTAAATAAACAATACATTTGGATGGATCAAGCACATTCTTTTTCATGAAGCAACTTTCTATCAACTACCATAATTTATTTATACACTAGTCGCATTAGGTTCATTAATTTTCTTCTATCAGGTCGCTAATTCTCGTTAATGTGATTTCCTCCTTGTTTCTGTCAACCAAAGGTTCTGTGATGTTTTTTCTCCAACGATCATGCTTTCTCTAAGAGGCCACTGTCTTGTCACCCAATGTTGATCTTTAGCTCTAGAGTTCCATAGGTATAGAAAGCATGGGTATTTGGTATACCCACCTTGTTTTCCTAGAAGAAAGTTTATCATCTTTATGTCGACACAGATAACCCATTGGTGATCACGGTATGAGATCTTCTCTAGAACTGTAGCTATTGTAGCTTTATTTTCATGCATAGTAATTGAGTGACCAATTGGTATTGACCTGTATTTGTTCCCATTATGCAAAAGAACACATTTTAAGCTGCGTTTGGAGCTATCAATAAATAACTGCCACTCTGTTGGTGTGTATTTTCTTATACCCGGTTTCATTAGCAGTCCCTCAACATTGATGCAAAAAACAAATTGGTTTTCTGTTGTGAAGAACGGCAGGAAATCTTGCTCTCTTTTGCGATAGATTGTCACTTTTGTTCCCGGTAACTCTGCCAGTCTAGAATCTAACAATTCAGACGACTCCTTTGGAAGACTAAGATCTCTAATGAGGTCATTCAATTCTGCTTGATTAAAACCAGACACAACTGATGAAGGTCCTGCGAAATCACTGTCATTTTGCTCAGCATAGCTTTCAGCTGATTCATCCACTTCTTCTGATGACTCTGGAGGACTGATAAATGCTGGAACAGTATCTCCTCTGAATGTGGCATAGATCGGGATATTTCCATGTATTCCAGTTTTTACTATTGATGCCCTTTACATTTACTGAACAAATGTGGTTTATTGGTTCTCACCATATCATTGGTTCCCCAAATTTCAAGCACTTCCACTTCTCATTTTTCCAGTGTCACAGATGCTCTGTGCATGTTTTACATACAATGTGAGGTGCCCAAGCCTTATCTTGGTCTCCAAGTTTTACTTTGAAATAGGCCAAATAAGCTCTTTTTACAAAATCGTTATGGGTTTTCTTTGCTAGATGAATGTGTATTCCCCACAGATAAAACAAAATTCATTAGGATTATTCACACATTTTCTTCGTGATGAGGCCATATCAGTGCCTATGAAAAGGAGACAGAAATGTCAGAATAGTTAAAGTACATCTGCAAACAACATGAATAGACGTTGGATAAAATAAATTAGTATAATGCAAATAATGTAATCAAGTTACAAATGGTGCTGTAAAACAAAGTAGTCATAAGAGAAATTTATAAAGATATCAGTATCTCATAAACTAGAGCTGCTAGGATGAAATGGAAGACATTCTCGGAATCAGCAGCATCACAATACCCAGAATCAGGTGGAAAATTCAAGCGACCCACTTTTTAAAGATTTGACTCGCTTCAGTAATTTCTACCCCGCTTAAACTCATAAGGATGTGTCATAGCGCCATTTTTGTTACCGTTTATGTCAATAATAATGAGGTAGATAGAAGAGAAAGCTTTTGTAAGAATAGCTGGTAGATGAATGGACAGAGTAAGCGGAGTGAATAATCCTCAGAACCACAAGTATTAAAATCCTTCCTGGTGATTTCAAAGTGGTGGATGTTGCAATGGTTCCGCTGTTTGACTGAGTTAGGGAACCCCGGCCAAACGAAAAGGGAAGCCCTAACGAGTGCCGTAGGGGAAAACAAAAGGAAACCAGAACTCTCAAAAATATACTACTATTGATAAGTTTGTTTTTGGGTACTTTAATGATAATAATAAACAAACATTAATAACCAGAACCGTAAAGCAACCATAAAAGAATAACTGTAAAACAAAAATGGCTTAAAGAGTAAAGCAACCAAAACCAATTGAGCAGAGCAGTAAAGGCAAGTTTTAAATACAGCAAAATTAAGTAAATCCAAAAATTCAACAAACCAAATCAATTTAGAAAGTTTATAAAACAAGGCCACTATAAACATCAGACCAAAAAATTTAATTATGTTTAGCTAGTCAAAGACTAGCTA
The DNA here is from genome assembly GCA_030765065.1 of Deroplatys truncata. Classification (NCBI taxonomy): domain Eukaryota; kingdom Metazoa; phylum Arthropoda; class Insecta; order Mantodea; family Mantidae; genus Deroplatys; species Deroplatys truncata. The sequence goes on from CM060985.1 coordinate 51,486,044, forward strand.
AGAATGTTGAACAAGACCGAAACAGACTTTAATGAAATTCAGGAAACCGAGAGCTTCAAAGTCCAGCTAAGCTAGATGTAGATAGCTTTACAACCCAACCGTTTTCAGTTACAAAGTTCAGCATAAATGGGTTCAGCATAACTGGGTTTTAACTGCAATTACTGCTCTCATAATTTACACAACAGAATATCTGTAATTTTGAATTAACTATGCATTTTCAAAGTGCCCAAAATATGTAAAGCTCTACTCACAAATTTCTACTTATATTGCTTCTTGCCCTCCTTTTATCAAACTATGCAATTTCAGACGACAAATGCCAAAAGCTTTTCTCACAAATTTCACACTACTGATGCTTTTTACCTTCATGAATCAAAATATGCATTTTCAAATTGCACAACTGTGTAAAGCTCTTATAACAAATTTTAAACTAACTATACACTGAAAATCACGTACTGAAAATATAACTCAACTGGAAAAGAAACAAAACACACTAAACCTATGAACAACTCCAAGAGCCAGTCACTTTACGAACTCTTATTTTCAAACACACATAACGTTTTCCGCCCCAAAATTCACTCACCATTACCAGGACATAAAACTGATAATAAAGCCTACCTTTACATAAGGTCGATCCACCGAAAATCACAAAGACGTTCCTTAAAAATTCATTACAAAAACTTCCACAATCCGCATCAGTAGTTACCGGGCAGAGAGCTATCCCTGCAATGCGGACAGAAATCCACCACTCAGCGCGTACGGCCAAAGCACATGCCACGTCAGCAACCCACAGAGGAAAAAAAAAGAGAGCACCAAAGAGAGCGTTAAGCAAAGGGGACAAGCAACGTAAAGTGACTGGCTGGATGTATAATACAGATACAAAACATAAAAAGAACACATAACAGCACAATAGCCCCCCCCCAATCTGCGAGCTTGCGAGAAGAAAAAAAATAACCATTTATAGGAACTCGAGGAAAGGGAACAATAAGTAGCCAAAAGGGGAAACAACTAGGAAAACAGAAGGAACATGCTACACTGTAAGTAGACGAAGAAGGTAACTCCACACATACAGTCCGCAAACTTCAGTAGCTGACACTGAACACACAAGGAGAAGACCATAATTGAGGCAAGCAAACCCCAACAGTATATATCCCACGACGTAGCAACCGGGCAGCCATCCAAGGTGATGAAAAACTTAAGTATATAACTCCCAGGAACAGTCACAGGCGAAAATTTGCATCATAATTTTGGCAGCAATATTAAGCGGACAAGCCGCTAACCAGGAGTATAGATTTTTCTTTACTTATAACGTCGACACTGCAGACGGATGACGCTAAGGCAGAAACTGAAGCGGGCCAAAACATGTATAAAGTTGTCAGGATCCGGAAGAGGAGGCACAGGCTTCAGTATTTTAAACCACCAAATAGCGTCCGACGGTGAAATTCCCACGTAGGACCACCCGGCTGCACACACCACGAGAGCAGAAGAAACTTGCACAGCAGTCAGCACATCGCAACTCAGAAGGTCCAGAACGTGTCCCCACAGAGTAGCACGAGGAAGGAAAAAGGGGTGGTAGCCGAGAAGGATAAGAATCTGAAACATAATAAAACAAAGCAGCAGAGGGGGCTCACAAAGCAAAATATAAACTTACATATACAAACTAAATCATCGTCAATCAATTATAATTTTATAGACATATAAATATTGAATTTTACAATAAACCATGTGCTTTTTTAAATTAGACAAATATAGCATCACAATTATAGAACAAGAATTAAACATGGTATGCAATGAAACAGCTATGAGACATAATGCACTATATAACAACTATGTACAACAAAATAATAATTCACTTGCCCCGACCCCACACAAACTATAACTGGGGAGAGGCAGGTGAACAGGGCATACCGGCAAGGCATCACCGGTGTGGAAGCATGAAAATTTTCCCAATAAGAACAATTTAATTAAGCTGACACCCACTGAAATTAAGTGACCTTATAAGTATATATATATATAATTATAATTTAAAATATTACCCCCAAAATTAAATAAAAAAAAACAAAGGATATTAAATTCGAGCCAAATTTATAGGAACACAAAAGGTCACTCAAAATAACAGGATCGACAGCAAAGGTAGGCTCTGCGCAACAGCTAAATACCCCAGCAAGGGCGAATGGAAATGAGGCAAAACTTTCAGAATTAGATAACCATACATGTTACCATATTTATCTTGTACACTGACTTGAAAAGGAAATCATAAATTCCTCCAAAATATCCAGGAACTCGCAAGTGACTGACTCTTGAATAGCCCTAGCACACGGGCATAACCATACATTTTACGGGCAAACTGTAAAAGTTGGCAAGTATGCAATAGTGATATTCTCATGTGTCAAAGATCTGAAGACAAATCACTGGAGTTCTATATGCTAACATCCGAAAAGATACCATTACTGTAGGAGGAAAGGAAAGTATAATTGGGAGCTTTCATGAATATGGAAGGGATAAGAAAGGATGATTGGGAGAGGAATGGGACAGGATTTATCCCGGTTAAGGGAATGGGACAAATCAAGAGCTCGCATGGGGCAGGATCGCTAATTCCTGAAAGTGAGTCACCCATCATCAGGACAATGCCAAGTGACTCACTTGCTACCCCGAGTTATACAATTTAAGCTGAGACAGGTGAGCGCGGCGCCTGCAGGAAGAAGACAATTCTTGCAAAAGAACAGACACCCCCTTATAAATTCTGAGAATCTTAAACGGGCCAAGATAGCGAGGAGCTAACTTCGCGGCAAACGCATCTGCTTTCGAGGACTGAGGATAGTTACGGCACATAACAACATCTCCTACTTTGAATGGGGAGGGACGACGGGACGCATCGTATCGCTGCTTTCTCATAGAGTGGCCTCTACGCAGATTATTCAAGGCAGCCTTCCAATTAGTACGAATGGTATGCGGAGAATTGTCAGCCGGTAATAAATCATTTAACGCCCACAAATTAGCCAAAGGAGACGCAGGTTGGTAGGCAAATAACAATGAAAACGGCGTCGTCTTATGAACCTCATGTCTCGCAGAATTGAAAGCAAACTGAAGTTGCTTCAAGTATTTATCCCAGCAATTGTGCTGCTGGTGATGATAAGCAATTAAAGCGGACTTAAGGTTACGGTTGACCCGTTCCGCTAATGAGGGGTTAGGGTAATAAGGGGTAGTAGTAAAATGCTTAATACCCCAATCAAAACAAAAGGAACGAAAGAGACGCGACTTAAATTGCGAACCGTTGTCAGAGACCAGATATTGAGGAGCACCAAAAGATCCAAATATTGTTCCAAGTTCCCGAATAGCAAGGCGAGCAGTAGCAGCACTCAGAGGTGAAATCCATACGAACTTTGAGAAAGCATCAGTAAGCACCAATGCAAAAATATTTCCCTGAATAGAACGAGGGAACGGTCCGATAAAATCTACAAATAGTTTTTCCATGGGCGCGGAGGGAACCTCCGAAGCCAAATATCCCCAATTTGTAGCCTGCGCGGGTTTGGACAATGCGCAAATGCGGCAAGACTTAACATGCTTTCTTACATCGAAATCCATGCCCCGCCACATAAACTGTTCACGAATTCGATTTCTGGTTTTGGCAATGCCTAAATGACCCCCGAAAGGAGAATCGTGAAAATAACTGAGAATCATGGGAATAGCTGCCTTCGGAACTATGACTTTATAACGCCGATCAAAACTAGCTCTTCCCATCAAAACACCCTCATGAATCTTATAATCCTGCAGTGAAACTCCTGATTTAATTTGCTCAATAATTGAGGCCAACCCAGAATCGGTAAGTTGAAGTTCAGGTATACTGACAAACATTTCAGGAAATGCCGAAAATGAGAAGCTCTCAATCTGAGTATCCGCAGGAGCATCCAAAGTCTCGAAATAAACACACTCCTCAGTAGGTTCGGAAAATACCCGGGTAAGAGCATCCGCAATACAATTTTCTGAACCTCTGATAAAGGAAGGAGTAAACTTAAAGGCACCTATCCGGACACCCCAACGCGCAAGACGACCTGTCTTCCTTGGGACAGCTAACGCCCACGTTAAAGCCTGGTTATCGCACTCTAAAAAGAAATGCACATGTTCTAAGTACACCCTATACTTCTCCAATCCAAAAAGCACCGCTAAGGTTTCTAATTCATATGTAGAAAATTTACGTTCTTCAGGAGATAAAGTACGCGAACTATAATAAATGGGACGACGACCTTCAGGAAATTCCTGCAACAAAACAGCCGCTAGCGCGCTAGCACTAGCATCCGTCTGTAAAATAAAGGGCATAGCAAAATCTGGAAAAGCCAAGACAGGAGGGTTTGAAATAGCCTCTTTTAGATCAACAAATGCCGCTTCCTGCTCCTCGGCCCACGCAAAAGTAACCCCTTTCCTACGTAAGCAATTAAGAGGTTCCGCCCGAGTAGAAAAATTTGAAATGAATTTAGAGAAGAAGTTAACCATTCCCAAAAATCGAGCCACCTCACGCTTATTCTTGGGTGCCGGAAAATTTCTAATAGCCTTAGTGCGATCTGGGTCTATGGTAATACCAGAAGGGGAAACCATATGGCCCAAAAATGATATTTGAGAGGTAGCAAAATGAACTTTAGACTGCTTAACTGATAACCCGGCGCTCTGTAGGCGACGAAAGACCTCACGTAAATGAACATGATGTGAGTCAAAATCCTCGGAATATACTACAAGATCATCTAAGTAATGGTACAAATATTTAAATTTTATGTCCGAAAACAAATTATCCAGCAAACGAGTGAGGACTTGCGCGCCCGTAGCCAAACCAAATGGGACCCTATTGAATTCATAAAGGCGCCAGGGGGTAGCGAAAGCTGTTAGATGCTTGGAATGTTCAGCCAAAGGAATCTGATGATAAGCATTGTTCAAATCCAGGGTCGTAAAAACGCGAGCCTTCGAAAAATGATGAGCAGCTGTATGCAAATCGGGCAAAGGGGTACTTTCAATAAGGATTCTTTTGTTCAAGAGACGATAATCTATGACCGGTCTAAAATCCTGATCTCCCTTCGGTACTAGAAATATGGGGCTGCTGTAATTTGAAGTAGATGGTCTAATAACCCCTTGGTCAAGCATCTTCTGTATTTTCTCTTTTAATATAGCCATCTTCGGTGGTGTGAGCTTATATGGAGATAACTTGACCGGAGTAGAATCAGTTAACTGAATTTCATATTGAGTCAAATGAGTGACCCCTAAAACATCTGTAAACAATGAATCAAATTCCCCAACTAAATGCTCTATTTGCTTTGCCTGTTCAGGGGACAAATGAGACAGAGAAGAAGTTGCGCAATTTTGGGTTACCAAATTAATATCTCCCAAAGTTAAAGGGGGCCGAGATGGTTTAAAATCCCTCACAAAGTCCAGCTTTATCCGGGGAGCAAAATGAAAAGCGATCTGCCTAGTGGAAAAATCAATAGCCATCCCAGTCCTTGACATAAAATCGGCACCTAGGACACATGCATAAGGAAGCTTGGGAACGACAAAAAACTATGTTTCCACGTAAAACGTGGGAAACGTATAGTACATGATACCTTTTGAGTAACTTGAAAGGCCTGACCATTGACCATCAAACAAACCAACTGACACGTGGTTGCACGCGACATAATACATGGTAAATTTAACCTAAGCCAATCAAGCTGAATCAAAGAGACAGAACTTCCGGAATCTAATAACGCCAATAAAGGCAACTTCTCAAGAGAAACTTGAACTAAGGGTTTACCCGAAAACGGATAACCACAAATACGCCGAGACAAACAAATGGTCGACTTAACCTTCTGGCGTCATAAAGGTCGAAACTGTCGCCCCTGATTAGAAACACGAAGAAAACCCCGATTCACGGTCCTCCTATTGGGACAATTTCGTCGAACATGGCCTTCCTGACCACACTGAAAGCATTTAATAGTGGCCCGACGACCAGAAACCGGAACAATGGCCGAAGAAGGAGCTGATACAGTGGTATTAGGAGTTGCTAATGAGCCCGGAGGCTCTGACAGACGCAGCCTATCAACAAGCATAACTTCATTGAGTTTAGGTACCAATGCTTCCAACTGCTGCAAATTTGACGGCCGAGGTCCTAAAACCAAAGCCGACCTGACGACTGGATTGAGTCCTGATAAAATGACATCACAAATTTCCGCTTCCGTATCAGGGAGCACCAACACTAAAGCAATTTCCTTAACCCGAACCATATATTCTGTAAACGGTTCCGTTAGACCCTGAGGACGAAAATATACGTCTTGCATTATCCTCGTGCATTCCCTACGTGGAATGAACATGTCTAATAGGGCCAAATGAAAGCGAGTCACAGGCTCGGCCAAACCAGCACACCGCATTAAGAGGTCCAAAACTATCCCAGACACCTTGACAGATAATAATTCTATCACTTGAGCCGTGGGTACCAAATAACGCTTAGCCATTAGCGTCAATCGAACAAGAAAATAGAGAAACTGTAAAGCCGATGGTACATCAACAATGTCGTTTAACTGAAAGCCCTCCACGAATTGTTGGAGGGGATGAGCGAGTCTAAGTGGCCGAAACGCAGATACCGCAATCGCAGGCTGAACCACATCCGACAATCCTTGATTATACAAGGGAGACGCCCCAGTGTCATTCTGTGTAGTCCCAAAATCTTCCTCCACCTTATGGGCTAATTCCTTAAACTGATCCTTTAACTTTTGCAACGCTATACAAGACTGCAAAGTAGGGAATCTCTGTAAGACATAATCTAAATAGAACAAGTAATGCCGAATTCTAACTTGCCACCGGAGCAACTGTGCCTTAGAGGGAGAATCCTCGCGCCCAAAATCCATTAAATTATCCTGAATCTCTGCTAAGGCCAACGAGCAAGTGGACTCACACTTAGTCACTATCACGTGATCAATAGAAACAGTAATTATTGGAGCATCCTTAATTTGTCGAAAAACATCCAACATAATAGCCACTTCAGTTGTCATAGAACATTGACCTCCACGCACAACCAACTCTACCCACAATTCACCTTTCCGTAATCTGTCCACATTACTAACCGATACCGCCATCTTGATACTACGGATATGGTACAAGTAAGAAAATGAGATCCGGAGAATACAGAGCAAACAACAAACCCAAAAATATTCCCTAACCAACACAGACAAATCAATTAACCACGCTCTGCTACCAGTAATTTGCAATGGTTCCGCTGTTTGACTGAGTTAGGGAACCCCGGCCAAACGAAAAGGGAAGCCCTAACGAGTGCCGTAGGGGAAAACAAAAGGAAACCAGAACTCTCAAAAATATACTACTATTGATAAGTTTGTTTTTGGGTACTTTAATGATAATAATAAACATTAATAACCAGAACCGTAAAGCAACCATAAAAGAATAACTGTAAAACAAAAATGGCTTAAAGAGTAAAGCAACCAAAACCAATTGAGCAGAGCAGTAAAGGCAAGTTTTAAATACAGCAAAATTAAGTAAATCCAAAAATTCAACAAACCAAATCAATTTAGAAAGTTTATAAAACAAGGCCACTATAAACATCAGACCAAAAAATTTAATTATGTTTAGCTAGTCAAAGACTAGCTAAGAATGTTGAACAAGACCGAAACAGACTTTAATGAAATTCAGGAAACCGAGAGCTTCAAAGTCCAGCTAAGCTAGATGTAGATAGCTTTACAACCCAACCGTTTTCAGTTACAAAGTTCAGCATAAATGGGTTCAGCATAACTGGGTTTTAACTGCAATTACTGCTCTCATAATTTACACAACAGAATATCTGTAATTTTGAATTAACTATGCATTTTCAAAGTGCCCAAAATATGTAAAGCTCTACTCACAAATTTCTACTTATATTGCTTCTTGCCCTCCTTTTATCAAACTATGCAATTTCAGACGACAAATGCCAAAAGCTTTTCTCACAAATTTCACACTACTGATGCTTTTTACCTTCATGAATCAAAATATGCATTTTCAAATTGCACAACTGTGTAAAGCTCTTATCACAAATTTTAAACTAACTATACACTGAAAATCACGTACTGAAAATATAACTCAACTGGAAAAGAAACAAAACACACTAAACCTATGAACAACTCCAAGAGCCAGTCACTTTACGAACTCTTATTTTCAAACACACATAACGTTTTCCGCCCCAAAATTCACTCACCATTACCAGGACATAAAACTGATAATAAAGCCTACCTTTACATAAGGTCGATCCACCGAAAATCACAAAGACGTTCCTTAAAAATTCATTACAAAAACTTCCACAATCCGCATCAGTAGTTACCGGGCAGAGAGCTATCCCTGCAATGCGGACAGAAATCCACCACTCAGCGCGTACGGCCAAAGCACATGCCACGTCAGCAACCCACAGAGGAAAAAAAAGAGAGCACCAAAGAGAGCGTTAAGCAAAGGGGACAAGCAACGTAAAGTGACTGGCTGGATGTATAATACAGATACAAAACATAAAAAGAACACATAACAGCACAATGTAATTATTACGTGGGTAATAATTAGTTTAGCTCCCTTTTTGCCCGTGCGAAGATGACACTGTGCACAGGCCTGTCCTTGAAACAGTGTGTGTATGCAGAGGGGTCAAGGTATCCATATTGTAAATAATAGACAAGAGCAGGCATTGGAAAAATGCCTTCGTTGACCGATTTGGAGGAATACGCAAATGCACAACATACCACCACCTCTAATATATGTATCAGCATGTAAGACACTTGCCAAAGGGAAAGCAGCGGAGGAAGTGAAAATGTAATCGCATGTCACATTTTCACCACGCCCACTGCATTTGTTTTAAAGAAATTGTACAGAGAAAATTCAGCAGTCTATGCAATAATAACAATGATAGAACAAAAGCAGCACAAAAGATCGTTCTGGTGCAAGACATGTAAGAGGCTGAAATCATTAATGATAAATGTTAACTTGAAAAATTATCAAACAAAATAATTTCACGCTTTTCAGTAACGATCGATCGATCAATCAGTTATTTGCTCAAGGATAGGACCTTAGCTGCAAGCCCAGCCTCCCTCCACTTTCGCGTTTTCTTCTTTGTGTTAATACTGTACAATATCTGGAGTCTTCTTTTGCCCCGAACATCACTATTTCCTCTCTAGCTGCAACACATTAGCAATTTCGTTTCTTTCAGTGTCTAATCTTTTCCTCTTATTGACCAGCTTCAGAATTGCTCTTCCTGGGTCCCTAAAACATATTAGACCAGATCTGAGAGAGAGAGAGAGAGAGAGAGAGAGTGCAATATAACTCCCGATAATTCATGTGCAACATTCACAAGAGTTTGTCTACCCATTAGAATTTCAAGTGCATTATTCATATTATTTTGAGTTAAACTTCCCTAGTCGCTGTTATTCATTTCAAAAAACATTTTATGCTTTAAGTCACGTCTTTTTCAGCCAGTTAAGCCACAAATCCCTGGAGAGGAAGAATGAAACTTTCTCGAAACTTGAATTCCTAGTTTATTATCTGGCTGAAGCTATAAAATAATTAAGGACTTATATTAATATTCATATAAGAAGCGATTTTATTATCCACGTTACATTATTCATCAATAATATTTGCCCATAAGCGATTTTAGAATTTAGCATCGGATTAGTTAATGCAACATGCGAAAGCAGAATCCTGTTTTTGTTAGTAACCGGCTTCAATGTTTATTTTTACATTTTCCCACAATGAAGTGCGTCGTTTGATGTAACATGTCGTTTTTGTTGAATTTTGTCAGAAATTTTCAGTAAAAGCAATTTATGAGCAAATTTTTCTGTGAAGGGCTTTGTTATTTACAAAATTTAGGTGAAATGAATATATTGAAGGAGCTACACACGTGTTATCCTTGTATAAAATTAGCTAACTGACGCTGACCTTTGACACATCTGTGTTGTTCCTTGCTGTCGCTTTAGGAGACTCAGAGTTCCGGGTTCGATTGTTAGATGGCAGGGATTAGGAACTTGTTCTGCTAGAGCTGAGGTTCTGGTTTTCAGGGGTGGTGACACTGCCTTGTTGATAATAATCATAATGCTGCCGGCGAAGATTTTGAGCTATTTCTTTATTTTGTTTCCAATATTCCTATCTGGTCGACCCGCCACCTTCGTCGTCAAAACCACTGTTATTATTGTCGTCACTTTCGAAGTCGCTACTTATGTGTTCCTCCGACTAGCCCACGAACTGCCTAGATTTCACAACTTCATTTCACACTTCAAACTTTCTGGTTGTTTTCTTCCTATTTTGTTTCATCAACCGTCCTCGTGGTTAGTTTGTATCGGAATGTGTCTCGGCGTTTCTTTTCCTTTTTCACGCCTTTCGTCGAACTTAGAATTTTCCCCCACCTTTCTTATGTTTCGTTCCGTTTTAAGTTCAAACGTATCATGTGATGTATACGCGATCTTTGATTGGCTATCATTTTTGTTTCATGATTTTATTATTGGCTACCCCCACTTGACAACTTTCACGTCTGCTTCTTACAGCTTATTTTGAGTTTTAAAATCTTCCCACGAATATTCTTAGATCGTAGATAAGACACGTATACTTTCTGACCCTGCTAAGCTTTGAAACCATTGTAAACTACACGTCCGAGCCAAAGTGCAAAAGCGAAACTTCCGGTAGACTTCTTGTCGCCGATAGCAGGTACATCTGCTTCCCTTTCGAGTAAAACAAAAATTGTTTTTCTACCTTTTCAACAAAACCCATTCCTAGTATGAATTTACAGAGCGGGCGTCTTTTTATTTTATAAAATTGATTCTCTTTATACCCATTATCTCTTTTCAGCACATTTTTGTCGTTATGTTTGATTTCGATCGTATACTATTATTATATTATTATTGTTATTATTATTATTATTATTATTACTATTACTATTACTATTACTATTTTACCTCCTGGGTCTCGATAACCGGCTTTATAACGATTGACACATTATAACTCTGGGTCTTGTTTTATAATTTTCTGATTACCTTTGTAAACAATTCAAGCATAAAGACTGACACAAATCGCTGTAATGTTATCGATTATGATAAAAGGTAAAAGTAAGGTTTTATTTTGCGAAGGCCGTAGTCGGAATTTTGCAATCCTACGCGCAAAATAAAAGCACTTTTAACACGTGTGGCATATACCATTTTTTAGACAGCGCTCGAATTTGTAAAATATCAATAATATTATATTGATTCCTGAAACTAACAGAGATCACGTTTAGAACTCGTTCTTGAAACACGGGAAATGACGTTAAAAAAGCGTGATGTCAAATGTTTTGTTGATTTGTTAGCAGTCATTTTCAGTGAAATTATTTTCACCATGTTTTACCTTACACCAGGTAATGAAAGAATTAAACGCTATATCACCTTGCTTTCTGGATTTTTTTGGGTAAGTACTTCTGGTGTTGCTTTTTCTGCTGCTTCTGTAATCTCACTTCCATTTCAATTTCTTCTAAATTCATAATTTCCGCCACTTAATCTTTATGTAGGTTAGATAGATAAAAGAATAACGTTTTAGGTCAGCGGAAGGCTGCCAATATAACCTATAGGTTAAGTCTACAACAAATTGCGATAAATTGACGATTTGTATTGTGAACAGATAATGCGAGTGCCATGAGAAATTAATCATGTATAAAGGCATAACGAAAAGTAAAACCTAATCAAGCCAAGTCGAGTTATTAAACATGTGCAAATGCAAAGGGTAGTTGCAATGTGATTGATCCTGAAACCAAAGTTGATCACACTGAAGATTATCGCACTAGTGAGGTAATCTAAAGCTTTTAGCTCGTATGCTCTGTGTTAGAAGTTTTACTTTTAGACCATGCTGTCTAAAAAAATCTATTAATGCATTTATCAGAAAGGCGATCTCTTCTGCTTTGACATAACACCTACTGCCATGCTTGCCATATCAGTTATTAGCTTGAAAATAACTATCACAATTTTGTTGTTGCCTACTTTTGGCAACACCGTAATTTCGGGAGCGGAGTTTCGGGTTCTGCTGGCGGTAGTATGAATTTCACATTTTGAACTTGAGGACACTACGTAATTTTACGTTCCTATTCTAATAAGCCAATATTTACGAAACCTTTCTCCCAGGCACGTTACTTTTATTGCAGGCATGCTCTCACAGCTTCATTTCGTTGCATTGACCGGATATGACCGCATCTAGTTAATAATTTCCTGAGGGCGACTCTTAACGTTACTGTTTGATGAAGGCCATCTCCAGAATCGCTGCCATATCTCATCCCCGATATGCCACCTCGATTTCCCGTTATTGTTATTAGATGCGCGCAGCGTCCTAGCTTCCGGGGGAAAAGTCATCAAATAAATTATTTGCTACTCTATCTTCGGCGTTTGTTCTTTGTTAATGCGGACGTTGATTACAGGAAGGAAGATGGTCACTTCGGGCTCGCCATTCTGCAACAGTACGCGACTCCTAGACGAGAACGATAAGGGGCCTGAGTCGTAAACGAGTGCAGTTCAAATGTAAGTTATTGGTGTACTGGTATGTGATAAGGCTACTTGTACTCTCCTCTTGACAAAAATAAACTTCCCTAGAAAATCTCTCATGTCAAAACTATTCTATAAATTATGTTATGTTATTGTTAAATATAGAATTATATCTAAGATCGTATTAAATAATAAAACATACACCACAATTCCAATATTGAGGGTGTGATATAGCTTATCGAGAAAAAATAAAGATATAGAAAATCTATAAAATTCAGGCTGTGTGTGTGTGTGTGTGTGTGTGTGTGTGTGTGTGTGGAACCATAAATAGGACCTCACGATACAAAATTGAAATTATACGAAACAATGGGCCTTTCCAACGTTAGTATATGGAAGAGAAAATTGGATAATTAAATCAAAGGATAAAAGCAAACTACAAGCAGCAGGAATGTTATTTCTATGTAATCCAAAAGGATAAGAAATGAAACCATTATATAATAATTAAATATATATTTAAGATTGAAGATAAAATCGAAATATACATAACAAGAAATCGACAGAGCATTTAATGAGAATGAACAATGAAAGTATATTACAGGAAATTTTCCTATATAATCCAAGAGGAATAAGAGAGGTTAGCCGACCCCCATAGAAGATGGACTCCACTTGCGACTTCGCTAGAACAGGCTGCATAATTATGATGATGACTGTTCTATCTTAATGAGGTGCAAACATTATAAACCTGATACAACCATTAAATGCTGCTTTGTGGAAAAAATCTGATGTGTTACATCACGACGTCCTCTACCATGGCGAAATCATATATAGGTATCCTTATACACCTACTATTTATACAACGCGTATTCCAAAACCCAGGTCCGGTGAACAATATCTAACGGATGGTAGGCTTGAATGACGTTTCACGCCTGCAGCGCTGTCTACCGACTCCTGAGGAATTTGCCAGGCAGATTTCAATGGCCGTGACAGTCGTAGATCTCGCCAGTTGTGAAGTGCGCGATGTGATTAGATTTTTGCTGGCACAAGGATCGTCAACTGCGGACATCCATCATGAGTTATGTCTTTATGCCTCGTGTATGGACCGGACATAATGAGTGACAAACAGATTCGACACTGGTGTCGAGAATTTCGAAATGGCCGCATAAATGTGCACGATGAATAGCGGAGTGGTAGCCCGGTATTCGGACCGACGGCAATGTTGAGCAAGTGAACCAAAAACTTCGAAGTGATCGGCGTTTGACGATTAGTGGTCTGGCTGATGAATTCCCAAATGTTGCTGGAATCTCACTTTACAGGATTGTCACTGAACAGCTTGGATATCGGAAACTTTGTGCGAGGTGGGTGCCAAAACTGCTCAACGGTCAGCACAAAGAGCAACGAATGCGCAGGGCACGGCAGTTTTTGGAGCGCTATAGACAAGATGGAGATGGTTTGTTTTCCCCACATTGTTTCGGGTGACGAGACATGGATAGCGTACACCAACACAGAATCGAAACAACAGTCAATGCAGTGGCGCCGTTCCGGTTCACTCAAACCAAAAATGTGTAAGCAATCGCCGTACACAGATCGCAACATGATGGCTAGTGTGTTTTGGGACGAAAAGGGCGTCCTTTTATTTGATTTCATGGACCGTGGGGCAACAATTACAGCTGACGTGTACTGTGCAACGCATACCAAACTGAGACGTGCGATCCAAAATCGACACCGGGGGAAACTGTCGTCTGGCATCATCCACCTGTACGACAACGCACGCCCACAAACCGCTACCATAACTAAAGAGAAGATTCAAGAGTTTCGTTGGGAACTCATTGACCATCCTCCGTAGAATCCCGACCTGGCATCAAGCAACTATCTTCCCTTCTTGCATTTGAAACAGTGGTTGGGTGGACAACGATTTCAAACCGATGATGAACTCAAGACGAGCGTTACCAACTGGTTCAAGTCCCAGGGGCAAACTTCTATACCGAGGGGTAAAGAAGCTGGTGCAGCGTTACAACAAGTGTATAGATGTAAGCGGCGATTATGTGGAAAAGTAATGGAATACGTGTAGGCGCATACTGCTGTCAATAAAAACAGTTTCTCATGAGCGATGCTGTTGTTATGACCAAACGGACCTTAGTTTTGCAATACGCCTGGTACCGCATGTTCTCAATCCCAGTCCACTTCTTGTTGGCGCGCCAGTAATGCTGGTTATATGTTGCACTGGTTTCAGGGGCGGTATATATTTCAATCATCAATGATTTGAAGCTTTCTCGATTATTTTCTATAAGTTCACGGGATTGCAATTTCAACCAGTGATATATGGTTCCATGAACAAGCTTTCGGCCCTTTACACTCCGAAGTCTTTCTCAAGGCACTGATAATATTGGGCGTTAGTGTCAGCTTTTATAGTTAAAATGTATTCTTGTGATTGGTTCGGTTACTTCGGCAAATCTTGCGTCTCATACGCTTAAAACACTAAGATTATTACAGCTACAACCAATCAAGCGAATGTTTGGTCATGCACATTTGTTCGTCCATCGTAAACATTTCTCACGTTTCTTACGTTCATTACTGCATCACCATACACCTCCTTTAGTTTACTGTGAATTTCTGCATATTTCAATATCCGAGTACACAAAAATCCAATACTGCTCACCCCAAGGTCGGCGGAACTTTGTATAATATCGTTCATTTTGAACAATCACAGAATGCACAATAATTTGTTTCGTCTGAAACACTCACAACACTGGGAAAAGATATCGAGGAAAGCATTCGACTTTGTATAGAAGCCCGACAGCGATATGCGCAGTGGATTACCCTCGTATTATTTTATTCCATAGATTAAACCCTATTTTACAAGTTGCATATTAGGGTTGTGGTTTTATAATTTAAAAAGGTTTAAAATAGTGTTATTAAACACATTTTACAATGTTCGATTGACGTGCAGAATAATTTTTACAAAATAGATACATGTAATATCTTCTTCTAAAAATGTTATGCAATGGTTTTATATTATATTACAGTGGTTTTACCGAAGTTTACAACAGTATCTTCTGTACATGAACTAAGGACAATTAAAGAGTAAATGGTTTACTGATTCTTCATTTCCACAAGGGCATTAGAGAACCTTTTCTGTGATAATATGAAATCGTCGGAAGTGTGTACCAAATATGCTGTGATCAGAAACAAATCGTGTCAGTATGAAATCAGGGAAAAATACATTTTAGACGACTGTGTATATCATAGAAAATATATTTTTATTATTGAGCCATTGTTGCTATTTATTCACTGTGAAGTACAAATACCCTTCTATTTCTCGAATATAGTTTTTTTAACAATGCTCGGTAACCTAGGACAAAATAATAAAACGTATAACACTTTCAAATCTCCAAAAACTCAGACATGTATTAAAATTCTCAATCCAAAACTATGTTTGCTATCAAGAAAAGAACCTTCACATCCTCCATCACCCTTCAAAGATGATGTATTGAAAACTTGGAGGAAATGGAACGAAAATTGCATCATGGAGGACATTTTAAACTGGTAAAAACGTGAAAACCAAGATTACGAAAAAATCAAATATTAAAATACCATTAGCTATTTAACAAAACTACATCAACGAAGTGTCAGTATCAGGCGGCTGCTTTAAAACCAAAGTTTTGGTTAGATGTAAAATTTATAAATAGTATTCCAGATAAACATATAATAAGGAATCTTATTTACCTTTAATTTAGGATTACTAGAAGGTCACGTCTGGGTAGTTGAATCCTAATTCTACAATGTTTGAGGATTATTTCCATGAAAATTTAAAAAAGCAATTTTTCTTTCGATATTGGATCAAAAATTCATTATGGAATACTCTTAAATTAAAATTTATATGTGATAGTTCCATACATTGTGCATTGAAATGTTTAGTTAAATGGTTTTAAAACAACACTCTTACAATTTTACACAAAAACGTACCCTAAGTTTAGAAATTTAAAGGAAGATTAAAAGTCCTATCCCGCAAGTGTTAAAACTGATAAATTCATGACCTATTGTACTAAGAGCATTTAGGATATCTAAGTTTTTACAGGATATAGATGCATTCTTTATGGATTATACTATTTTTTATTATGGAAGATAGGGCTTTTCTCAATTATAGCATCATTTGATTCGCATTTATCAGCAATTACTTTTTTTTTAAATAATTAAACATTTTATTAACCCAAAATAGATCTAGAATAGCACTTAGAGCTTGGTTTTATTATTATAAAATCTGATTTAGATATCTTCAACAGTTTCTGAGAAAATGGGTCATTTATACTGAAAAACGTCATTTACAAAGATGTTCAAAACAAAAATGGCGAAAACAAACTTGTGTATACTTGCAAAGAAAAACCACATAAGTAGGATATATAGGAGAGATCGAGCGCAGTTTTTTGCGTTTATATGGGAAAGGATAGGGAAAACGAGGCTAGATGCGACGGTTCAAGGAGGAAAATGCGTTTATATGGGCGAGATAGGGAATACGAGGACTGACGCTAGGCTAGACAGTGGTAGGAGGGGGAGTGCGCTTTATATGAGAAAGATAGGGAATACGAGGGGAGGTGCTAGGCTAGACAGAGGCTGAGTAGAGTATAGTTTATATGAGAGGTATAGGAAAACGAGGGGAGGTGTTAGGCTAGACAGAGGCTGAGTAATGTATGGTTTATATGAGTGGTATAGGAAAACGAGGAGAGGAGTTAGACTAGACAGAGGTCGAGGAGCAGAGTATGGTTTATGTGAGAGTCATAGGTAAACGAGAGAGGCGTTAGGCTAGACAGAGCTAGAGCAATAGAGTATGGTTTATATGAGAGGTATAGGAACAGGAGAAGAGGTGTTAGGCTAGACAGGTAGTGTAGCAGTAGGAATATGGACTTATATACAGGAGAGATAGGGAATACCAGGGCTGATGCTAGGCTAGTCAGATGCTAAAGGAGGGAGGGATATGCTTTATACGAGAGAGATAGGGAATACAAGGATAGATGCTATACTAAACAGGACTTGAAGGGTAGAATATGAGCGATTAGCGAACCGAGGAGAGGTGCTAGTATAGGAGTTTTTAATGATGGAGTAGGCGTTTATATGCGAGAGATAGGGAATACGAGGGTCGATGCTAGGCTAGACGGTGTTGAATGAGGGAATGCATCTTATATGAGAGAGGTAGGGGAATATGAGGAGAAGTGCTAGGCTAGTCGGGAAGGTCTGAATGAGAGAGTATACGTCTATATGGGAAAAGATAGGGAAAACGAAGTTAGGTGCTAGGTTGAGAGAGTCTTCAAGGAGGAAAATGCATTTATATGGGCGAGATAGGGAATACCAGGGCTGATGCTAGGCTAGACAGTGGTAGGAGGAGGAGTGCGCTTTATATGAGACAGATAGGGAATACGAGGGGAGGTGCTAGTCTAGGCATGGTTTGAGGATTAGAGTATACGTTTATATTGGAGGTATAGGAAAACGAGGGGAGGTGTTAGGCTAGACAGATGCTGAGTAATGTATGGTTTATATGAGTGGTATAGGAAAACGAGGAGAGGAGTTAAGACTAGACAGAGGTCGAGGAGCAGAGTATGGTTTATGTGAGAGTCATGGGTAAACGAGAGAGGCGTTAGGCTAGACAGAGCTAGAGGAATAGAGTATGGTTTATATGAGAGGTATAGGAACAGGAGAAGAGGTGTTAGGCTAGACAGGTAGTGTAGCAGTAGGAATATGGACTTATATACAGGAGAGATAGGGAATAGGAGGGCTAGACTTGAAAGCGACTTTAGACGTGAACTTAGTGGAAAACTGTTTCATGTCAATGTTAGAACGCTAATTCTAGACATGCCCATCACGTAACCTATTCAGGGAAAAGGTGACTCGTTCAGGGGAAAAAGGTGACTGCTCAGGGAAAAAGGAGGCCCACAAAGGGAAAAAGTTGACTAGCAAAGGGAAAAATGTCACCAGCAAAGGGAAAAATGGCACCAGCAAAGGGAAAAAAGGCGACCACCAAAGGGAAAAATGTGACCTGCAACGGGAAAAGCTAACCCACTAACACTAACAGGTAAGTAATTCAGATAGTATTGCAAGAGGCTGACTGGATCATAGCAGTGTATGATTTCACAGGTAATTCAGCTAGTATCGTATGTTTTTAGGCTAATTCGTCTAGTAACACAGGATAGATTCCAGAGGCTAACTGCATCATAGCTATGCATGATTTCACAGCTAATTCAGCTAGTATCGTAGGTATTTAGGCTAATTCAGCTAGTATCACAGGAGGTTAGATTCCAGGGTTGGGTATAGCATAGTTTCATATTTCACAGGTAATTCAGAGGGTATCGTAGGTATTTAGGATAATTCAAGTAACATAGGTGTTTAGAGTAATTAAGCAAGCATTACAGGAGGGTAGGTTCCAGGGGTTGGTTATAGCCTAGTTTCGTATTTTACAGATAGTTCAGGTAATATCGTAAGTATTTGGGTAATCAGCATAGTTTCACAGATGCTCGTGATAATTTCGATCAGAGATTTGTATCACAGCTATTTAAGGTAAATGCAGGTGATTCAGGTTGTATCAATGGTATTTGTGTCATTTAACAGGTAATTCAGATAGTGTCTAGGTATTTGGGCGATTCAAGCATCATAGGTGTTTAGAGAAACTCAGCTAGTATCACAGGTGCTCGTACTAATTTAGAGCAGGAATTCGTATCTGAGCTATTTAATGTAATTTCACACGATTCGGGTAGTATCACAGGTATTTAAGTCATTTTAACAGGCAATTCAACTAGTATCACAGGTACTCATGGTAATATAGAGAGTAATTCGATTATAAAACTTTTCTCATCCAACGTTACAACAATTTATATACTTTTTTCTAAATCTTACAAACTTATTATATGTTAAACACTTATTGTACGATGCGGAGAGGGATAAACTGCATATTGGTTCACAAACTGAAAAGCTTTACGTCAACATACCTTTATTTTAGTTCGTTATAGATGTCTCTCCCCTTTTATCTAGGCTTGAGACTAGCACTAGGATTGCTCCTAATGGCAGGGTTACCACCTTCCCTTCCATCTTCTTCTTTCTTCATCAGGCGTCAGCTATCTGCATATACAGCACACAGATACCTTCTTTTTTAAGATTGTAGACTCACTAGAAAATCTTTATCTTTAACTTACATTCTTTTAAGCACTGTTTGTAATGGCGTAATGTCCATACGCATATGTTGTTATCCCGTCCTCAGCAATAATTCTTTTATCATCAAACGGAGTCAATGCAATTTTATTCACTTGTACTGTAGCAAGGGCATGCTTTCGTGATAGGATCAGATTCATAGGTGTTCTGATGATTTCACTGGTTTTAAGACAGTCTGTATAGCTGTCAAACGAAATGTACTGCTTAA
The DNA here is from genome assembly GCA_030765065.1 of Deroplatys truncata. Classification (NCBI taxonomy): domain Eukaryota; kingdom Metazoa; phylum Arthropoda; class Insecta; order Mantodea; family Mantidae; genus Deroplatys; species Deroplatys truncata. The sequence continues at coordinate 51,505,907 of CM060985.1, forward strand.
TAGCGCTACGTTTTATACCTTTAATCTTTTTTATCATTGACCCTTGAATATCTAAGGCATACATCTTAGGACGTAGTCCAACAAAGCGTAGGATGATTTTGCTGTTAGCCTCATCTTTAAATTTTCCCAATACCTTCTTGTTCTGAGTAGAGTAACATATATGGTTGGCAGGGTAATCAGCTGTATCGAGATGTTCAAGAAAACGTAGCTTGTCCTGGTACACATCTTCAGTTGTTACACGATGAATGAACGAATCAGTGTCCATATACATAAGCTTCAGGTTTTCAGCTCCATAATAAGGCAACAAAACGTCGTAATGATAGTTATACATTAATGTCTTGGAGATGTCCAACACACTCATACCAATGTATATAGGCTTGTTGAATACAATCTGACGAGAGGCCATATGTACAGCAGCTAGATTATCAGCATATATCGTCCTGTCGATAAACGTAGGCTTGGCGATCAGCTTCTCTAGAGTTTTTTCATTGGTCACCAGTCGTATATCCATACGATTACGCAGGTTCTCCATAGTTTTTCCAAACATAGCGTTGTTAAAGAGTTTGTAGAGATCCTTCTCGAAATCATTTGCAGCTTGTTGTCGTAGCCTGTTGTTAAATTCCACATAAGGTTTCAACCACTGAGACTGTCGGAATTGTAGCACACGATGGATTTTTGTTAGTCGTAGTCCATGACTAAGAGCTTGCTTCAAAGCCATGTAATGCACTACATACTTCTTTCGAGGTCCAAGATGAGGTATCAGTTTCTTTGTAGATGATTCCAATGGTTTCATACACTCTGGCAGGAAAGGTAGATCGTTGTGTAGATCGTGAAGTTCTGCAGGATACTCGATGTCGACTTCTAATATGTACCCATGAGGATCATCTTCTTGTAGTGTTTCTAAGTTGATTTCTTCAGGTGACACCCACTGAAATCCACCAAAAGGAAGGGCGTGACACATTGCCCACCCATATTGGTTATTTGCGTCCTCGTATGTGATAAATTGGGTTGGTCTCGTCGGATCAAACTTCTCCATATAAGTGTTATTAGCCTCAGCATACCGATGAGAAACTTGGCATAAACCTCCTCTTATACCTGATTCCACCATGAGTAGTTGATCATAATCTTGTAACAGTTCCAGCTTAATTCCAGTATACAGCAACATGGCGTCCCATGTAAGACCTGGAGAGGTAAAATAATGGGCAGGATCAACTTTGTGTGTTTTAAGGGTTTGCTCTCTGAACGTCTCAAAGACGTCAGCTAGAAGAAGTACATCCGAAGTTAAGTAGAGATCGCTGTACTGTCCCAGGTTTCTCACATTAAACAGCTCCCATACATTTCTAGCATGATCGTAGTCAGCATCAGTAATTTCTTCTTCATTTAATCTATTGTAGAAGGAGTCCTTAGGAGGCAAGCAGGTCTCGTTCAGGGCATCCCATGACGTAACAAAATCATATGGAAATACACCCTTACGGGTCATCAACTTCAATTTGTCTTCTCCAAAGTACTTTAGCGTTTCAGGATACGAGGTTAGATTTTTTACCAACTTATCCAAGCTTGTACTGAGGAATCGGAAGCTATCCACAAATCGAAGCTTTATATCTCCTACATACTTGGTGAATGAGATATAGCTTTCTTCAGAGTTAGGAATTACCTCCACACGTTCACTTGTACAACCCAGCTCCTTAACAATGAAATGAGAGTCATATCCGCTAAGGTTATGCATGAAGACTGGTATATATTTAGGTGTTTTACAGGCTAAATTACATTCATTATGAAGACTTCCACGATATTCACCGCTGATGTGATCATGGTCGCGTACTTTATAATTCTCTTCTGTAAAGGGTTTTCTACACAAGTAGCATGTCGTAGAAGACTCGAAATCCTTTTGCTGTTGATCCGTAAGTTTCAGAGGCTTAGCAGATTTGTATATATTACCAATCATTTTTGCAAGAGATGTAAGGTACAGCATAAACGTCTGAGCAGCATCAGCACCACGATACACATAGGGATGCTTAGGAAGATCAGTTTCGAGATGTTCAACACTGGATGTAGGTTTCACGTAAACACAGAAGCTCATTGGTGTGTGCTCTTGATAAGGTGTTGTATAGGAAGTTTCAGGATTGGGTGTACACGTATGGCATGGAGTGAGAATACTCTCAAAATCAGCATAGATGACATAAGGTACTTTCAGCATCCTCTCAACATTTTTAAACTGTACAATTGATTTCTCCTTGGTAGGCATAACTACCCTCGCAACACCATGTTGAATACAGACGGCTGCATGTTCTTGCAGTTTTTCCTGTCCACTTCGTCCATATCGATCATCAAAATGTGTAAAGCAGCGCTTACAAGTATAAACCTGTCCATTATGGTTAGTTTTCTGGCGTCGAACGAGTTTCTCAAAATTCCTTATATACACGTAGTGATGTTTTCCGCTGCTATCATTCAATAGTAGCAGGTCGCGATGTTCAGGTAGTTCAATGTCAGCAACCTTTATTGGATACACTTCATGCTTCTCATCCAGCCCGAAAACGTTAATAGACATATTGTTAAACTTCTCAAATTTAGGTATTTGAGAAAGTGGAGTAGGGTAGGAAACACAGCTGAAGTCGTACTTGTCTTGAAGTTGTTTGTATTTGCTCACACGTTGCGCATCCTTCCCTATGAATTTAGCTAATACAGAGTACATGAAACATTTATCGTCGGTAAAGTTCTGAATGTTTATACACGCTTCTTTAGCTCCGACAGATGACGGTAGTGGTATGTAGCTACTTCCTCGTAACGGGTTGTACTTGTTGATACGAAGTCGAACTCCTTCCACAGCAAGCAAAGCCCAGCTGCTACCCTTAAGCTGAGACTCCTCCATTTCAGTCACCAATTTCTTGAATTTCACTTCCATCGTTGACTCCAGATCAGTTTCCAGGAAAACAGCTTGATTCCGTGTTTTAAATGTTTTGTCACAGGTTTCTCCAATACTGTTAACAAATCGACACTCAGCCAGCAGATTAATTTTAACACTCTTATGAATGCTAAGCTCTTTATGCACAGCCCGGATTATACGTTGTTTTGCCTCTTGCAGATACATATTTAGGTCCTTAGCTGATTCGCATCGTATAAAATACGATTTCAATCGTCCTTCGAATGAAGTTTCGTATTCTTTCATATCACAGTCCTCCATTGTTGACAGTAACTGATGTTTAGTTGGCTCCAATCTTCTTTTCTTCTGAGGGCTGCTTATTTCACATATATCTTCGTGTTGCTGTCCCTTATAACAATCTTTGAAGGTTACATTACAATGTTTACATTTGAAGAGCTTCTTGCAGCTCATCTCGTGTCTTCTCTTGTCATAACCTCGGAGGAACTTCTTCCCACATTTTCCGCATGCATATCCAGTAGCGCTTGGAATAATATCCTTATACGCTGAGTTATTCATCTTTATTCTTGATGTAATAACGTATTAATCACTGATCAATGAAATGTAGACCTCTTCACCTTGACACCACTTTAGAAAGCTGATTATTCTTGGAGAGAACACGATGTTAACACCTCAAGACTAATTAGCACAATGAAGTCCAATGCCCTAGATCACCATATTTATAGAGGGAGCACGAACCTTTTAGATCAATCATAAACTCGCTCCTAACCACCTGTATATGATCGCTCAACGTGTACTAACCCCCCAGCCATATAACCTCAAGTCTAGAGACAGGATGTTTATGACGTCACACCCAGAGACAGGATGTCTGGCAGCATCAAACACGTTTAAACTCGTCTCATAACTACCTGCTTATGCTGTCACACCAGCAAGAGAAGTATTCCCACACGCTCATTCAGACATATATTTCAAATTCAAGCCCACCACCATCACCACCTATTGTACCAAGGTTAATTCAAGCTGTATTATCACAATACTTAAAAGTAAACGCTTAAAAGGAAACCTAGAAGATTTTCCCCCTTATTTACTTAATTATTTCATGTTTTTATTCCCTTTTCAATTCTTCCTTTCCATCTTCTCACAGAAAGACCATTACATTTCACTACAATCATGAGAAAAGCAATTTTTCCAGAGTTACACAGATTCTAAGCTTCTAAATCGAACCCGGTAATACTTTTAATAAATGTATTTTAGCTCCCCAATATCAGCATCTACCATTTAATCTTTACTCGAACCTGATATGATCCATAAGCTTGAAGATATATGAAATCACCCTTCGGGATTCGATCTGAGTACTTTAAAGTAATATTTGTCACGATAACGATATTTAAGGACTAGATACTCTGTTTGCGTTTACCTTGACATGTTTATCTAAATTAAATTACGAGTTATTAAATTTTTGCAAGTAAATTTCATTGAATCGGTATTCGAACCCAGAACACCAGGAACAAGATAATTTATAATATTAGTCTGACATGTTAAACAAAGTTGTATGCAGTTACATCATCGATCTAAGTGATATATTCTAGTGTGCAGAGGAAAATTAAGAAAGTCATTAAAAAATCGGGAATCGAACCAAGCACAACTGATTGGCAATTATATACAGCATTAATCACCCAGTACAGAACCTATCAATCATGCTTTGCTGCACTCCTCTACCTCACTTAGTTCCCGAGATAATGAAAATTTAAAAATTAAGGATCGAACCCAGGACGTCAGGTATCTAATTACACATTTACAAGATACTACCTAATAACATAAACGCAATAAAGTTTATTTGGCGTCTTTATCTTAATTGGTTTAGGAATTATTAAATTTATAAGTAAATTCCATCGAATCAGTATTCGAACCCAGAACACCAAGTACAAAATAATTTATAATATGAGTTTGGTATGCTTAAAGGTGCTGTATGTAGTTACAGCATCAATCTAACTGATATTTTCTAGAGTATAGAGTAAAATTAAGGAAGTCATTAAAAAATCGGGATTCGAACTAGAGACAACCGATTACAAATTATATACAGTATTAATTACCCATCATAGGAGCTATCAATCATGCTTTGGTCCATTCCTCTAGCTTTCTTAGTTTCCGAGATAATAAAGTTTTTAAAATTAAGGATCGAACCCAGGACACCAGGTACCAAAATATACATCCACAAGAAACTACCTAATGACATTAATGTAATAAAGTTTATTTGGCGTCTTTATCTTAATTAGTCTCCGAGTTATTAGAAGATGAATTTGCATTCACTCCTAGGATTCGAACCCAGGCATCCCGGTCAACTTGGAACAAGGTCCTAATGACGCGGCGCATTCCAAAGAATTGATTAGTTTTTATCCCAATGTTCTATCTCTTGTCATTCAGGAGATATAAGCGATTAAACAGTAGAAATAAAATAGGCGGAGCTTGCCGGCATAGATCAAAGAACTTTATCAGATGTCGGCATCTCTCTGTGTGCTGGAGTCGCCATTATATTTCTACTGTTTAATCGCTTATATCTCCTGAATGACAAGAGATAGAACATTGGGATAAAAACTAATCAATTCTTTGGAATGCGCCGCGTCATTAGGACCTTGTTCCAAGTTGACCGGGATGCCTGGGTTCGAATCCTAGGAGTGAATGCAAATTCATCTTCTAATAACTCGGAGACTAATTAAGATAAAGACGCCAAATAAACTTTATTACATTAATGTCATTAGGTAGTTTCTTGTGGATGTATATTTTGGTACCTGGTGTCCTGGGTTCGATCCTTAATTTTAAAAACTTTATTATCTCGGAAACTAAGAAAGCTAGAGGAATGGACCAAAGCATGATTGATAGCTCCTATGATGGGTAATTAATACTGTATATAATTTGTAATCGGTTGTCTCTAGTTCGAATCCCGATTTTTTAATGACTTCCTTAATTTTACTCTATACTCTAGAAAATATCAGTTAGATTGATGCTGTAACTACATACAGCACCTTTAAGCATACCAAACTCATATTATAAATTATTTTGTACTTGGTGTTCTGGGTTCGAATACTGATTCGATGGAATTTACTTATAAATTTAATAATTCCTAAACCAATTAAGATAAAGACGCCAAATAAACTTTATTGCGTTTATGTTATTAGGTAGTATCTTGTAAATGTGTAATTAGATACCTGACGTCCTGGGTTCGATCCTTAATTTTTAAATTTTCATTATCTCGGGAACTAAGTGAGGTAGAGGAGTGCAGCAAAGCATGATTGATAGGTTCTGTACTGGGTGATTAATGCTGTATATAATTGCCAATCAGTTGTGCTTGGTTCGATTCCCGATTTTTTAATGACTTTCTTAATTTTCCTCTGCACACTAGAATATATCACTTAGATCGATGATGTAACTGCATACAACTTTGTTTAACATGTCAGACTAATATTATAAATTATCTTGTTCCTGGTGTTCTGGGTTCGAATACCGATTCAATGAAATTTACTTGCAAAAATTTAATAACTCGTAATTTAATTTAGATAAACATGTCAAGGTAAACGGAAACAGAGTATCTAGTCCTTAAATATCGTTATCGTGACAAATATTACTTTAAAGTACTCAGATCGAATCCCGAAGGGTGATTTCATATATCTTCAAGCTTATGGATCATATCAGGTTCGAGTAAAGATTAAATGGTAGATGCTGATATTGGGGAGCTAAAATACATTTATTAAAAGTATTACCGGGTTCGATTTAGAAGCTTAGAATCTGTGTAACTCTGGAAAAATTGCTTTTCTCATGATTGTAGTGAAATGTAATGGTCTTTCTGTGAGAAGATGGAAAGGAAGAATTGAAAAGGGAATAAAAACATGAAATAATTAAGTAAATAAGGGGGAAAATCTTCTAGGTTTCCTTTTAAGCGTTTACTTTTAAGTATTGTGATAATACAGCTTGAATTAACCTTGGTACAATAGGTGGTGATGGTGGTGGGCTTGAATTTGAAATATATGTCTGAATGAGCGTGTGGGAATACTTCTCTTGCTGGTGTGACAGCATAAGCAGGTAGTTATGAGACGAGTTTAAACGTGTTTGATGCTGCCAGACATCCTGTCTCTGGGTGTGACGTCATAAACATCCTGTCTCTAGACTTGAGGTTATATGGCTGGGGGGTTAGTACACGTTGAGCGATCATATACAGGTGGTTAGGAGCGAGTTTATGATTGATCTAAAAGGTTCGTGCTCCCTCTATAAATATGGTGATCTAGGGCATTGGACTTCATTGTGCTAATTAGTCTTGAGGTGTTAACATCGTGTTCTCTCCAAGAATAATCAGCTTTCTAAAGTGGTGTCAAGGTGAAGAGGTCTACATTTCATTGATCAGTGATTAATACGTTATTACATCAAGAATAAAGATGAATAACTCAGCGTATAAGGATATTATTCCAAGCGCTACTGGATATGCATGCGGAAAATGTGGGAAGAAGTTCCTCCGAGGTTATGACAAGAGAAGACACGAGATGAGCTGCAAGAAGCTCTTCAAATGTAAACATTGTAATGTAACCTTCAAAGATTGTTATAAGGGACAGCAACACGAAGATATATGTGAAATAAGCAGCCCTCAGAAGAAAAGAAGATTGGAGCCAACTAAACATCAGTTACTGTCAACAATGGAGGACTGTGATATGAAAGAATACGAAACTTCATTCGAAGGACGATTGAAATCGTATTTTATACGATGCGAATCAGCTAAGGACCTAAATATGTATCTGCAAGAGGCAAAACAACGTATAATCCGGGCTGTGCATAAAGAGCTTAGCATTCATAAGAGTGTTAAAATTAATCTGCTGGCTGAGTGTCGATTTGTTAACAGTATTGGAGAAACCTGTGACAAAACATTTAAAACACGGAATCAAGCTGTTTTCCTGGAAACTGATCTGGAGTCAACGATGGAAGTGAAATTCAAGAAATTGGTGACTGAAATGGAGGAGTCTCAGCTTAAGGGTAGCAGCTGGGCTTTGCTTGCTGTGGAAGGAGTTCGACTTCGTATCAACAAGTACAACCCGTTACGAGGAAGTAGCTACATACCACTACCGTCATCTGTCGGAGCTAAAGAAGCGTGTATAAACATTCAGAACTTTACCGACGATAAATGTTTCATGTACTCTGTATTAGCTAAATTCATAGGGAAGGATGCGCAACGTGTGAGCAAATACAAACAACTTCAAGACAAGTACGACTTCAGCTGTGTTTCCTACCCTACTCCACTTTCTCAAATACCTAAATTTGAGAAGTTTAACAATATGTCTATTAACGTTTTCGGGCTGGATGAGAAGCATGAAGTGTATCCAATAAAGGTTGCTGACATTGAACTACCTGAACATCGCGACCTGCTACTATTGAATGATAGCAGCGGAAAACATCACTACGTGTATATAAGGAATTTTGAGAAACTCGTTCGACGCCAGAAAACTAACCATAATGGACAGGTTTATACTTGTAAGCGCTGCTTTACACATTTTGATGATCGATATGGACGAAGTGGACAGGAAAAACTGCAAGAACATGCAGCCGTCTGTATTCAACATGGTGTTGCGAGGGTAGTTATGCCTACCAAGGAGAAATCAATTGTACAGTTTAAAAATGTTGAGAGGATGCTGAAAGTACCTTATGTCATCTATGCTGATTTTGAGAGTATTCTCACTCCATGCCATACGTGTACACCCAATCCTGAAACTTCCTATACAACACCTTATCAAGAGCACACACCAATGAGCTTCTGTGTTTACGTGAAACCTACATCCAGTGTTGAACATCTCGAAACTGATCTTCCTAAGCATCCCTATGTGTATCGTGGTGCTGATGCTGCTCAGACGTTTATGCTGTACCTTACATCTCTTGCAAAAATGATTGGTAATATATACAAATCTGCTAAGCCTCTGAAACTTACGGATCAACAGCAAAAGGATTTCGAGTCTTCTACGACATGCTACTTGTGTAGAAAACCCTTTACAGAAGAGAATTATAAAGTACGCGACCATGATCACATCAGCGGTGAATATCGTGGAAGTCTTCATAATGAATGTAATTTAGCCTGTAAAACACCTAAATATATACCAGTCTTCATGCATAACCTTAGCGGATATGACTCTCATTTCATTGTTAAGGAGCTGGGTTGTACAAGTGAACGTGTGGAGGTAATTCCTAACTCTGAAGAAAGCTATATCTCATTCACCAAGTATGTAGGAGATATAAAGCTTCGATTTGTGGATAGCTTCCGATTCCTCAGTACAAGCTTGGATAAGTTGGTAAAAAATCTAACCTCGTATCCTGAAACGCTAAAGTACTTTGGAGAAGACAAATTGAAGTTGATGACCCGTAAGGGTGTATTTCCATATGATTTTGTTACGTCATGGGATGCCCTGAACGAGACCTGCTTGCCTCCTAAGGACTCCTTCTACAATAGATTAAATGAAGAAGAAATTACTGATGCTGACTACGATCATGCTAGAAATGTATGGGAGCTGTTTAATGTGAGAAACCTGGGACAGTACAGCGATCTCTACTTAACTTCGGATGTACTTCTTCTAGCTGACGTCTTTGAGACGTTCAGAGAGCAAACCCTTAAAACACACAAAGTTGATCCTGCCCATTATTTTACCTCTCCAGGTCTTACATGGGACGCCATGTTGCTGTATACTGGAATTAAGCTGGAACTGTTACAAGATTATGATCAACTACTCATGGTGGAATCAGGTATAAGAGGAGGTTTATGCCAAGTTTCTCATCGGTATGCTGAGGCTAATAACACTTATATGGAGAAGTTTGATCCGACGAGACCAACCCAATTTATCACATACGAGGACGCAAATAACCAATATGGGTGGGCAATGTGTCACGCCCTTCCTTTTGGTGGATTTCAGTGGGTGTCACCTGAAGAAATCAACTTAGAAACACTACAAGAAGATGATCCTCATGGGTACATATTAGAAGTCGACATCGAGTATCCTGCAGAACTTCACGATCTACACAACGATCTACCTTTCCTGCCAGAGTGTATGAAACCATTGGAATCATCTACAAAGAAACTGATACCTCATCTTGGACCTCGAAAGAAGTATGTAGTGCATTACATGGCTTTGAAGCAAGCTCTTAGTCATGGACTACGACTAACAAAAATCCATCGTGTGCTACAATTCCGACAGTCTCAGTGGTTGAAACCTTATGTGGAATTTAACAACAGGCTACGACAACAAGCTGCAAATGATTTCGAGAAGGATCTCTACAAACTCTTTAACAACGCTATGTTTGGAAAAACTATGGAGAACCTGCGTAATCGTATGGATATACGACTGGTGACCAATGAAAAAACTCTAGAGAAGCTGATCGCCAAGCCTACGTTTATCGACAGGACGATATATGCTGATAATCTAGCTGCTGTACATATGGCCTCTCGTCAGATTGTATTCAACAAGCCTATATACATTGGTATGAGTGTGTTGGACATCTCCAAGACATTAATGTATAACTATCATTACGACGTTTTGTTGCCTTATTATGGAGCTGAAAACCTGAAGCTTATGTATATGGACACTGATTCGTTCATTCATCGTGTAACAACTGAAGATGTGTACCAGGACAAGCTACGTTTTCTTGAACATCTCGATACAGCTGATTACCCTGCCAACCATATATGTTACTCTACTCAGAACAAGAAGGTATTGGGAAAATTTAAAGATGAGGCTAACAGCAAAATCATCCTACGCTTTGTTGGACTACGTCCTAAGATGTATGCCTTAGATATTCAAGGGTCAATGATAAAAAAGATTAAAGGTATAAAACGTAGCGCTATTAAGCAGTACATTTCGTTTGACAGCTATACAGACTGTCTTAAAACCAGTGAAATCATCAGAACACCTATGAATCTGATCCTATCACGAAAGCATGCCCTTGCTACAGTACAAGTGAATAAAATTGCATTGACTCCGTTTGATGATAAAAGAATTATTGCTGAGGACGGGATAACAACATATGCGTATGGACATTACGCCATTACAAACAGTGCTTAAAAGAATGTAAGTTAAAGATAAAGATTTTCTAGTGAGTCTACAATCTTAAAAAAGAAGGTATCTGTGTGCTGTATATGCAGATAGCTGACGCCTGATGAAGAAAGAAGAAGATGGAAGGGAAGGTGGTAACCCTGCCATTAGGAGCAATCCTAGTGCTAGTCTCAAGCCTAGATAAAAGGGGAGAGACATCTATAACGAACTAAAATAAAGGTATGTTGACGTAAAGCTTTTCAGTTTGTGAACCAATATGCAGTTTATCCCTCTCCGCATCGTACAATAAGTGTTTAACATATAATAAGTTTGTAAGATTTAGAAAAAAGTATATAAATTGTTGTAACGTTGGATGAGAAAAGTTTTATAATCGAATTACTCTCTATATTACCATGAGTACCTGTGATACTAGTTGAATTGCCTGTTAAAATGACTTAAATACCTGTGATACTACCCGAATCGTGTGAAATTACATTAAATAGCTCAGATACGAATTCCTGCTCTAAATTAGTACGAGCACCTGTGATACTAGCTGAGTTTCTCTAAACACCTATGATGCTTGAATCGCCCAAATACCTAGACACTATCTGAATTACCTGTTAAAATGACACAAATACCATTGATACAACCTGAATCACCTGCATTTACCTTAAATAGCTGTGATACAAATCTCTGATCGAAATTATCACGAGCATCTGTGAAACTATGCTGATTACCCAAATACTTACGATATTACCTGAACTATCTGTAAAATACGAAACTAGGCTATAACCAACCCCTGGAACCTACCCTCCTGTAATGCTTGCTTAATTACTCTAAACACCTATGTTACTTGAATTATCCTAAATACCTACGATACCCTCTGAATTACCTGTGAAATATGAAACTATGCTATACCCAACCCTGGAATCTAACCTCCTGTGATACTAGCTGAATTAGCCTAAATACCTACGATACTAGCTGAATTAGCTGTGAAATCATGCATAGCTATGATGCAGTTAGCCTCTGGAATCTATCCTGTGTTACTAGACGAATTAGCCTAAAAACATACGATACTAGCTGAATTACCTGTGAAATCATACACTGCTATGATCCAGTCAGCCTCTTGCAATACTATCTGAATTACTTACCTGTTAGTGTTAGTGGGTTAGCTTTTCCCGTTGCAGGTCACATTTTTCCCTTTGGTGGTCGCCTTTTTTCCCTTTGCTGGTGCCATTTTTCCCTTTGCTGGTGACATTTTTCCCTTTGCTAGTCAACTTTTTCCCTTTGTGGGCCTCCTTTTTCCCTGAGCAGTCACCTTTTTCCCCTGAACGAGTCACCTTTTCCCTGAATAGGTTACGTGATGGGCATGTCTAGAATTAGCGTTCTAACATTGACATGAAACAGTTTTCCACTAAGTTCACGTCTAAAGTCGCTTTCAAGTCTAGCCCTCCTATTCCCTATCTCTCCTGTATATAAGTCCATATTCCTACTGCTACACTACCTGTCTAGCCTAACACCTCTTCTCCTGTTCCTATACCTCTCATATAAACCATACTCTATTCCTCTAGCTCTGTCTAGCCTAACGCCTCTCTCGTTTACCCATGACTCTCACATAAACCATACTCTGCTCCTCGACCTCTGTCTAGTCTTAACTCCTCTCCTCGTTTTCCTATACCACTCATATAAACCATACATTACTCAGCATCTGTCTAGCCTAACACCTCCCCTCGTTTTCCTATACCTCCAATATAAACGTATACTCTAATCCTCAAACCATGCCTAGACTAGCACCTCCCCTCGTATTCCCTATCTGTCTCATATAAAGCGCACTCCTCCTCCTACCACTGTCTAGCCTAGCATCAGCCCTGGTATTCCCTATCTCGCCCATATAAATGCATTTTCCTCCTTGAAGACTCTCTCAACCTAGCACCTAACTTCGTTTTCCCTATCTTTTCCCATATAGACGTATACTCTCTCATTCAGACCTTCCCGACTAGCCTAGCACTTCTCCTCATATTCCCCTACCTCTCTCATATAAGATGCATTCCCTCATTCAACACCGTCTAGCCTAGCATCGACCCTCGTATTCCCTATCTCTCGCATATAAACGCCTACTCCATCATTAAAAACTCCTATACTAGCACCTCTCCTCGGTTCGCTAATCGCTCATATTCTACCCTTCAAGTCCTGTTTAGTATAGCATCTATCCTTGTATTCCCTATCTCTCTCGTATAAAGCATATCCCTCCCTCCTTTAGCATCTGACTAGCCTAGCATCAGCCCTGGTATTCCCTATCTCTCCTGTATATAAGTCCATATTCCTACTGCTACACTACCTGTCTAGCCTAACACCTCTTCTCCTGTTCCTATACCTCTCATATAAACCATACTCTATTGCTCTAGCTCTGTCTAGCCTAACGCCTCTCTCGTTTACCTATGACTCTCACATAAACCATACTCTGCTCCTCGACCTCTGTCTAGTCTAACTCCTCTCCTCGTTTTCCTATACCACTCATATAAACCATACATTACTCAGCCTCTGTCTAGCCTAACACCTCCCCTCGTTTTCCTATACCTCTCATATAAACTATACTCTACTCAGCCTCTGTCTAGCCTAGCACCTCCCCTCGTATTCCCTATCTTTCTCATATAAAGCGCACTCCCCCTCCTACCACTGTCTAGCCTAGCGTCAGTCCTCGTATTCCCTATCTCGCCCATATAAACGCATTTTCCTCCTTGAACCGTCGCATCTAGCCTCGTTTTCCCTATCCTTTCCCATATAAACGCAAAAAACTGCGCTCGATCTCTCCTATATATCCTACTCACATAGCTTGATCACACAGAAGCTGCTATATTTAACAGTAGCACCAATTTGTACAGCGCAACTTCCCCTAAAAGAAGGGCTAAAGTTTACCTCTCTACTCCAAAGTGTGTAAGAGTTATGATCTTCTTTCTATAAAGTGCTACATAATTCACAGCACAATTTTTAAAAAAAAATCTGATGTGTTACACTCACATGACTTTCTCTACTCTTGTACAAACTATTTTTACAAACGCTTATTCTCCATACGCTTCATATTAATCGAGATATCGAGATGTCAATCTTATTTGTAATTTTCTTGTAGATGCAAGGGGAATATGGTAGCTTTTAAGCGATAGTCAAATATTTTATCGCTGGTTGCTATGTGGCGCATTCCATTCTCTTTGCACGTCCAGGACAAAAAAATGAATAACGAATTTGAGAAAAATTAGAAGTATTGGAAAATTTAAGGAAATAACAAGCAATATCTCGAAAACGCTTCACTCAACAAAAGAAATGTATATGACATAAGTTGTGTATTTTAACGCGATCTACATTTTTTGTGCAGTACAATTTTGTCTATCTCTTATGGTTTACCAGTTATGCAAAAGTCGTTCCCAATGAAGAATACTTTTGGAAACATTCCCAGAAAATTCGAGATATACATTTCATTTCTCATGACATTATCTTAAACATATGATATTTTCATCAAAATCGTTAGAGCCATTTTTGAGAAAATTAAAATTTTCGAAAAATCTTCCATGTAAAGGGTAGCCTGGGGTGGGGGGATTTTCTTGAAAACCTTCGTGTCGCATCTCTGGAAGATATTGAACCTAAATACCAAGTTTGGTGTTTATCCGACTGTTCGTTTTGGAGTTATGCTGTTCACAGACACACAGACACACAGACACACACACACACACACACACACACACACACACACACACAGACACACACACGGACATGTTTCCAAAAATGATTTTTTTGGATTCAGGAGGTCTCAAAACATGTATTTCTGGTGAAATCTCGGTATCGAATTTTTGGGTGGAATGCAATACTTCCCCTACTTACTATACGTAGTAGAGAAAGTAATACATTTAAAATATAAGCATTGTTTCTAAAACAATAAACTGCATATTAAATTAAAAAGGAAATCCTAAAATATCACTTTTTACGATTTTCGCCATTTAGTATTCCCCTTAACTTCATAAACATGTCCTATGTGATTCCCCCATAAAATACTTTGGTTGTAATTCTAGCAAAAATGTATCAGAAATTCCATGTGAGAAGCCACTTCGATTTCCAAGTATAATGATACTCCAAGGCAGTTTTACTTTCTCTATTACGTATAGTAAGTAGGGGAAGTATTGTATTCCACCCAAAAATTCGATACCGAGATTTCACCGGAAATACATGTTTTGAGACCCCCTGAATCCAAAAAAAAAGCATTTTTGGAAACATGTCCGTGTGTGTGAACAGCATAACTCAGAAACGAACAGTCGGATAAATACCAAACTTGGTATTTAGGTTCAGTATCTTCCAGAGATGCGACATGAAGGTTTTCAAGAAAATCCCCCCACCCCAGATTACTCTTTACGTGGAACATTTTCGAAAATTTTAATTTTCTCGAAAATGGCTCTAACGATTTTGATTAAAATATCATATGTTTAAGATATTTTCATGACAAATAAAATGTATATCTTGAATTTTCTGGGAATGTCTCTAAAAGTATTCTTCATTGTGAACGACTTTTGCATAACTGGTAAACCATAAGAGATAGACAAAATTTTACTACACAAAAAATGTAGATCGCGTTAAAATACACAATTTATGTCATATACATTTTGTTTTGTTGCGTGAACCATTTTCGAAATATTGCTTGTTATTCCCTTAAATTTTTCAATAATTATTTTCTCAAATGGGAATTCGTTATTCATTTTTTTTCTTGGATATGCAAAGAGTATTAATCTGTGGCAAAGAGAATGGTGCTGCACCTAGCAACCAGCTATTAAGAGATATGTCTATGCTTAAAGGCTACTGCATTTCTATATTGCCCTTGGAAGTACAAAACAAGGGGAACATAGTTCGCCTTAAGCGATAGTCAAATATTTTTAGAACTGGTCGCTATGTGTAAAATGTAATTCTCTTTGCATGTCAAAAGATCGTTTCTGCAAATGTTTATCTCGATTAATATGAAATAGATGGAGAATAAGACTTTATAAAAATAGTGTGTACAAGAGTAGAGAAAGTCAGGTGAGTGTAACACATAAGATTTTTTCATTTGCAGGAGTATTTTAAAGATAAATCACAGCTATTGGCAATTCCCTCTGTAGCAACATCCTGTGTACTCTGTTCTGATAAAAGCTTCCGCTGACTTGTAGTATTTATTTTCTCGTATCCTTGATCCGGTAAGGAATGCCACGATAAGTTTAAAATACGTGATGTTCCACCTTGCTCCAGTTTGTCAGGTCATTCATTTACATCACTTCCACAATGTCGTAACAAAGTTAAACCAATACTAGAAGTTGTTGAAGAATCTTCCGCATCCTTGACCCGAATATTACAAACGTTTTACAATATTAACTCTTTTATGTTCAGAATGTTTATTAATAAAACAAGTCTAATCCGTTACATTTACGTTACTTCCTCTACCCACTCCTTTACAAACTATTTATAGAAAAGCTTATTCTTTTATCTACTTCATGATAATGCAGATGGAAACAGTTTCGTTACACATTTCCTTGTAGGTACACTCGTTTCCGTTTATGCGTTTGGGAGACATTCTACTGGCCTGGCAAGGAGGAGGTATATGTTTCTGTTCACCTTTGCATGCAGTAACGTCCTGCTTTACGTGCACAATTCTAGATTATTCGCATATGAATACACAGGATGGACCATTTAATTTGAGACTGTACAATATCTCCAAACTAACATTATACAGGGCGATTTATGAAGCATGACACATTTATTTCTTTGATTGTTTCAAAACGAGTTATGCTAGCGACAACCTATTACACCTGAAATGCAAAGGAATTTTGAGAGATTATTTACCTCTATAGCAAATGTTGAAAATGTCCTCCATCCTGCATAAGACACAACTCAACACGTCGTTCCATGTTACTGGCCACTCCTTGGAAAAGACCGTTGTCAATAGCTTGAATCTCCTGTGTAATGCTGTGCTTCAGATCGTCCAATGTCTTGGGACGTGTGGCATAAACTCTGTCTTTTAAGTAACCCCATAGAAAGAAGTCTGTCGATGTCAAATCAGGAGATCTCGGTGGCCAAAAGTTCTTGGAAATTATCCGGTTGTCAAAGAAACTTGCAATTAGTGCCATGGATTCATTTGAAGTATGGGATGTAGCGCCGTCCTGCTGAAAATATTTGACTCAGCTCTACATCGTCTAGTTACTCAGCAAACTCCATGAAAATCCGTCGGTACTCTGCAGTGTTCACATTGTTTAAAAAAAATGGTCCCACTATTCTCTTTGCGGATATTGCGCACCAAACTCCGATTTTAACCGGGTGCATAGGTGCTTCATGAATAACATGTGGGTTTTCGCTGGCCCAATAGGTGGGTTATTTGAGTTCACATAGTCGGTAAAATGGAATCATGCTTCATCTGTGAGCTGTGTAATGGACAATGTGGCAAGATTTTGCACAATGAACGCCTGAAACCAACGACAATAATTCAGTCGTCTATCCTTATCTGGTTCCTGTAACTGATGGACAATCGTAATCCTATACGGTTTTAGGCCTGCACTTTTCACAGCTCTCTGATACATTGAGTAGCTGTACCCTGTCTCCTGCGACAAACGTCTTAATGATTTTTCGGTGACTGATCCAGTCGTGCTCTTACGTCAAGAACAACCGTTGGAAGCCTAGATGAACAAGTTTTGCCATTTTCACTCTCCAGATATCCAGTTGTTTCCAGTTTGTTTACCAGTCTCAATATTGTGTTTCTTTGGGGAGGATTCCGAACATCAAATTCTCTCCCATATGCCATTTGAGTAGCTGCAGTTGAATTCGTAATCCACCATTGCTTTACAAGGAAGGGTCGTTCATTTAATGTGCACTCCCTTTCACGTTGACTAGAACAAAATCTCAAAAACAGTTGCTGACAATAAAACTAACAATTACGAATAAAGCATAACATATGTGCATTAGTGACAAGCAATCGAAACTCCAGGACATTCTGCTTAATTTGGTGCTAAAATTGGGGCATTGAGTGAATTTCGAACAGAATAATTAAAGAAAGAAATTGTCAGTTCTTCATAAATCACTCTTTAAAAAGAAATGTCTTAAATAAAGATTGCTTGATATTATGGGGGGAAAGTAGGTGTCATTAGTCGTGTTTTATTTGGAGGATGTTGTGATGGTCATTTTAGGGTCATTTTAATTTTGTTAAATAGGAACCTATCCTTTTTATGTTGTTTTCTCACTCCTCATAAAAGAACTAAACAACAATTTATAAAGCACTTTGCAATTGTTCATACACGAACGTAAATAACAACGAAAGTTCTGAATGGCTGTGTACGAAGAGCGCAATGAATGTTTGAAGCATCCATGGATGGTCATTTGAGGGTCAAGTTACGTTTCGCATTGGCAATTAACATTTTTTTATTTTGCTTCCGTATTCCTCATCATAAAATAAACAGATTTTTATAAATCATTTTCTAATGAGAAAACAACATATAAAATGCAGGTGCCTATTTAAAAAAAATTAAATTGACCCCAAAATGACCATCATTATGTCCTCCAAACAAAACACGACTATGAAATTTACTTTCCCCCATAATATCAAGCAACTTTTATCAAAGATATTTCTTTCTACAATGCTTAGTTTTGGAGATATTGTACAGTATCGACTTAAATGCTCCACCCCGTATATTCATATGTGAATTATTTAGGATTGTGCATGTAAAACCGG
Organism: Deroplatys truncata; assembly: GCA_030765065.1. Taxonomy (NCBI): domain Eukaryota; kingdom Metazoa; phylum Arthropoda; class Insecta; order Mantodea; family Mantidae; genus Deroplatys; species Deroplatys truncata. The sequence goes on from CM060985.1 coordinate 51,524,565, forward strand.
ACGCACTGCATGCCTTGTATCCTTGTTATGGATACAAGGCCAGTAGAATGCCTCCCAAAGCCGAGGTGACGGCATAAATGGAAGAGAGTGTACAAGGGGATACAGCAGGCTTAAGGAGTTAGTCAAATCTTTAAAAAGTGGAATGCTATGCGACAGCTTTTAAATTCCATAATCTTTGCATGACTTCGCGAGGAAAAACTGATTGACTACTTAGCACTTCAAAAAATGTAATGTGATACATTCACACGGTCTTTCTCTACCACTGAAAAATTTACATGTATTCATTATAATACTTATTCATATAAATATTACCTATATATGATAAGAGTGTTAAAAGTAGGGTTTTATTTTGCGAGTAGGAATGCTTGCGAAAGGAGACCGTGGGCCGATTATGGCAATCCCACTAGCAAAATAAAATCACTTTTAACACGTGTTAAGTAGACAGCTCTGAAATTTATAAAATAACCATAAAATAATACTATATTGCTTCCCGGTTTATATGCAATTAGAAGAAATGGCGCTAGAGCGAGGTGAACAGACGTATGCAGCGAGATGTGGATGTGTGGATACCAGTCAATCAAACGATTATATGCCATATCTTACTGTTTTCTGGGATTTCTTTTACTACAATTTCAATGCTATCCTTTCGGCAGGTTCCAAAATTTCGACCGGCTCTTGTAATTCAATTTCATACATATTCGTACTTGCTGTCATTTTATGGATTATTCAGGTCGTAGATAAAATAACTACTACTCACATAAAAGAAAGTACAAGGTTACCAACAAAATGAACAGGTTAACTGGACAAAGCATAACGATAAATTGAGGCAGTATTTTTAACACTTGAATAATTTCAACCAAATTATATAATATGTAAATCCAATAACAGTCCGCCTTGAAGCAATATGTATGTAATAATTTGTAAAAAATGTATGTAATAGTCATTGCAAATGCTTATATTATTGTAAACATGTTCAATAATTGTATGTGAATGCATTAGGTAATTTAATAATGCAAGAGCTTTGAAAATAATAAGTTTAAGGTTGCTAACAATGAGGTAACAATGAGTTTGAGAGTTTGAATGCTACTAGTCATGATTAGAGCAACGTAAATTTAAATTTTGTAACAGTTTAAAATTAGCCAATCAACAGCCCGAAAAAGCTTTAATTAAATGCAGGTATTCAATTGGATTAGGATTAGCCAATCAGAGACTTGAAATACAGAAGATTATGGGTTTGGACGGTTGAAATATGTTCAGTTGCCTGCAGACCTTGGTAGTGACTGGATGGAAGATGTGTTCTCTAAAGAAATATTACGTATTCGTGTGAAACGAAATGTAGGTATACACGTTAACAAAGTGTAAGTATTAAATTAAAAGAACCTCACAGCTCTTAATATCAGCGTAGTGCTATTTAATTTGTGTCAAGGATAAATAAAAAGAAGTGAATTTAAACTTAAAATCTGTGTAAGCCTACATTCTTGTCGCACCACGCCCTGTCTAAGAGATACGTGACTCTAAAGTAATAGTGACGCAGCCGAGGCAAACATAAACATAAATACTATCTATAGAAGCTGTTTAACAACAAAGTTAATATAATATTTTTTAAACTTGGAGCGTAACAACAAAAATACATCTTCAAAATCAGCTTTACATACGTAGTAGCGTATTACGTAACAAACAATCATCTTCAAATTAACGTCCATACGTGGAAATAAATAAATAACTCCAACATAAACAAAATTAACTTCTTAAAAATTGTAGTATGGCGATGTGAATGGTGAACAGATAATGCAACCGCCATGAGAAATTAATCCTAAGAAAGACAAATGAAATGTAAAAGCTAATCAGACCAATTCAATTTATTAAACATGTGCAAATACAAAGGATAATTGCAATGTTATTGAACTTGAAACCAAAGCTGGTAACAATGGAGTGGCATAAAAATGTTATCGCACTAGTGCGATAAAATAAAACCTTTAATTCGTGTGTCTTTTGTTAAAAGTTCTAGTTTTAGTTCCCACTGTCTAGAAAAGCGATTCTTTTGTCCCTCTACTCCAAAGCACCCTTTAGATGGAAAGGGTGCTTTGCCTTATTTTATAATTACTCCAAATGGCTTTAATGATTTTGATTAAAATGCCATGCGTCAATTGCAGAAATACTAATTTGTTTAAGGGGAGACTAAATATTGCCAAAAATGACATGTAGTTTTTTGTGCAGTCTTATAATTTAAAATTTCCTCCTTAATTTTATATATACTGGATGAGTCCACTAAAACATTTGCGTACGTGCTGCATATCATTAGTTTTTAGCAAAAGCTCTCTAAACTATATAAGATAAAATAAATAAATGTAATATAAGTGCCGTATAAATATAAAACGCAGTCAGTTGTTTGTTGACATATTTTCAAAGCCGTCTGAATCCTACGCTATGAACCGTACCAACGCCTTCTAGGAAGCGCTGACCATTAACAGTACGCTATACGGATGTAAATGGCAGGAGGACTTATTATGAGCGTTCGTTACTGAACAACAAGCTTGTGACTGAAAATGTGGGTGAAAATCCCGAGCCAGAAACATTGAATCGGAGATGCTAACAGCAAAATGTCGGCAGCAGTAGCAGAAATAATATATTGAATCTGTTTTATGATCAAGTATTTTGTTTAAAATCCTGTTAAAGTTGGTATGACTGGTCATTGCATTCTAGATTTTGTTTATTACGCCGCAGATGGAAGCGGGCGTCAGTAAATGGAAAAAAAAATTATTACATGCATGCAAATCGAGGTCTGAAGCATGTAGTTGTACAATATTAATACAGAATATTGAAATTACAATTATGGTGTGTTTGGTAATGTGCAGCAATTTTAATTTCAAGGTTTGATTCGGGAAATACTGATTTAACCCTGTCGTATATCTCGGCCTTTCATTGTTCTTTACCATTCAATATAAATTATCCATGCATAAATATCCATGTTAACAAATCCAAAAGAGCTTTTTGAATTCGAAAGTTGGAGAAATTTCACGTTTGTTTAAGCAATCTTAGAAGGTAGTCGCTGAAATTGTACAACCTTGAATCGTGATTCACCACTGTTAACATTTACGTACCGTTGTTTGAGCTTAGCGGCCTGCTCATACTTTGTTATTAAACAGTATTAATTGTTTATTCAAGTACATCTACCCGCGATGTATAATAATCGTGCACCTATAATCGTATGTGAATAATCACCTTAATGCAATATTGCTGACTGATCTGTAATCTATTGTCTATGACCTATATTCGAAGCGAAAAATAATGCACTGTAATAAACAAATACGTACTTGCAACTCCGTGCGAGGAAGACTCAAGTTGCAAACGATGATTCGGCCTTGGTCGAGGTAACTAGTTCTCGATAAGCGATATCAATGCTGCATACATGCAGTGAAAGATATCAGCCAGGCTCAGTAAGCGTTATCGCCATAACTAGTTGTATTCGTTACTTGGTAACCGATATTGTGTAACTAGTTAATTTTTAACCGTTACTAGGTAACTAGTTACTTTGTAACCGTACTGAAACGGCAACTCTAGGCCGAGCCCAAGAACTGTAATTACAGATAATTTATTAATTAACTTTTATTGATGTTAAATCGTACTATGTAAATATCTTTTTCTCATACTGCTTGTATATTTTAAGAAGGGTGATTTAACGTTATGTATCTATCTAGGTTACTAATATTAGTAGAGTTATAAATGGTTTAATGTAAATAATTTAAGCGCTATGTTAAAATACTGTCCACGATGGAATGTTTTAGCTTCAGGAATAGTGCTTTCGAAGGCAGAAAACCTAGTTTTATTACCTCTCTTCGGTCGCAGTGCTATTATTCCTACAGCGAGGGTGTAGAGCCTTTGTCCCATTATTTGATAATTCGCCGTGACCAAGTGAGCGAGAAAGACAACCTAACGGTAAATGTAGGAAAAGCCGCGATTTATATTAAACTTGGACCAATGAGATCCCTGAAAGTTTATTCGAAATAGTTAGACGCGTCGAATCGCGCTAAAAATGGACCAATAGGAAAGGAAGCAGCCTCAGAAGCCTGAGACTATAAATGGATCTGTTTAGGGAAAATTCGGGGCAGTTTTGGTAATGTGTAGTCAGGGAGAGATGCTGCAGGATGTGTGAGATATCGCGCCAAAAAGGGAATCAAGTCAGCTTTGTCATGTCAAGTTAGCATTGCATTTTATTCGACAGTTTGTCATGTGTGGTCAGGGAGAGATGCTGCAGGATGTGTGAGATATCGCGCCAAAACAGGGAATCAAAATAGTTTTAGCAACACACCTAAGATCCGCTACTCTGAAAGCGACAATAAGAATAGTTATATTTCGTGCCATATCCATGCCATAGTTTAACAGCGGTGGACAGTATTTTACAGCGGCAATACCAGTTTTGTATACTACGAGTGTTAATTAAATAAAAAGAAACGGCAGTGTCATCTTTTCATAAACAAAGCAAGTCTATGTCTTCCTATATCACCACCCGAGATCTACGTTTTCCTTTACCGAGGATAAGTCCATGCTCCCATATAGTTTAAGAAATTACTGCAGCTAGCCGAGGATAAATTGAAGAGAACCAACACACTGAGAACTTCTGAAAACACTAACGGGAGAAGCATCAAGGTAAGCCTAACAGCAAACGGATGAGGAGGTGATCGCCGCAGTACCTACGTAACTAGTTACTTTGTATTCGTTACTGGGTAACTAGTTACTTTGTATTCGTTACTTTGGTTAGCATTACTGGGTGACTAGTTACTTTGTATTCGTTACTTTGGTAACCGTTACTGGATAACTAGTTACTTTGTATTCGCCACTTTGGTAACCGTTACTGGATAACTAGTTACTTTGTATTCGCCACTTTGGTAACCGTTACTGGGTAACTAGTTACTTTGTATTCGTTACTGGGTAACTAGTTACTTTGTATTCGTTACTGGGTAACCAGTTACTTTGTATTCGTTACTTTGGTAATCGTTACTGGGTAACTAGTTACTTTGTATTCGTTACTGGGTAACTAGTTACTTTGTATTCGTTACTGGGTAACTAGTTACTTTGTATTCGCTACTTTGGTAACCGTTACTGGCCATTTAGTTACTTTGTATTCGTTACTGGGTAACTAGTTACTTTATATTCGTTACTTTGGTAACCGTTACATTAAGATAGACGTTACAATGTAACCGTTACATTGTTTTCTGCCCATCCCTAGTGAGTAGACATTAATTTCACATTGCAGTATGAATGTTCTCGACAGTGTTTAAACATCGACTCTAGACAATGTTTGACGCTAAACGTTGTCTTCTCAACGTAGCAGCCATACTTAACAATGTCTAACTTAAACCAGTGCCTAAATGTTGTTTGTACAATCCGCCCTTAAAATATGTCAGTTGTTTTAAAATGCGTTTTCTATTACAATTTTGATGAGCCTAAACCAGCTCTATTGCTCTCAAAGGGCCAAAAATATTAAAAAGTTCCCATTTGAGCTTATCTTCGAAACCACCCGACCATATTCGATAATTTCTTCACCGCTGATCAGCTTAATTCCCCTCGACAGCTTTAAGCTACGTGACGTTTTCGAAAATTGTAAAATCAGGCGAATCGTGGTTAAGGGAAACAAAAATTATACCCTAATTTCCATCCTTTTTGGAGGAATATTGACAATGGTAGAAATTTGTTCCTTTTTTACAAATATCAAAGGTTTAACGAAAATGCAGCCCTAAGCGATAACGGGAGAGGCCACAAAACGGGACAAAATGTCCTTTTTATATTTAGCTAGGAAAGCCTTTAGGATAACCATTTCGCCTTTCAACTGTTTGTAGCTCCAATAACAATTATAGGCCGCATGCAGTTCGAATATTTATAAAACGGAGGATTTAAAGATTGGAAAATATAAATATTTTTCGACTTCTCAACAATTTCAATGAATATTAGTATTAAAGGGGAAATCAAGATTTAAAAAAGTTATATTATGCATGTACCGGAAACTACATAGGTGCTTTTTATAATTATTTCACTGCCGCAAAGCTTACTTATATTTAATTTTATGACCATAATATGAGAGAAATGATAACAAAATATAATTACACTTTAAGAACATACAACATTCTAATTTTAATATCAGAAGCACGGAAGCGTGAATACAGAAGACACAATAATGTCTAAAATGAGAAGTAAATGGAAAAACGAGAATCGTAAACATTCCACCGAGCTTTATAAATGTGGTTTTAAAAGAGAGCTCTCTTTTTTTCCTGTAATGTTTTGTATATGTCATCCTATTTCCCAATTATAAAAAATGCATTCAGGTTAAAGAGGTCTTTAGAGGCTACTTACAGAATATTTTATTCTTCGTGTCAATATCCAAATTATGATCCTTTAATTTAACTATTTTGAGAAATAATAGAACAACGTAACATTTTTAAAGGTAGCTTTGCTTGGTGAGATGATTATGATAATCTTCCTTTAAAATCCTAGGCTTAAATACGAAGTTTGGTATCAATCCGACTTTTGGTTTTGAATTATGCTGCAAACACACGCACACAAGTGAATGTTTTTATAAAAATGCATTTTTGGAGTCAGCTGACCTCAAGGCATTTATTTCCGGTGAAGTCTCAACATTTAAATTTTGGGTGTAATACCTATCATAGATAACCTGTAGATAGAGCAATAACTAACCGTTGGGCAGAATGCTAAGACTTAATCCTTTCATTCATTTCTTCTTTCTTAACTCAGTTTTAGATAAATTTGATTAAGGCGTATTGTTTTGTTTTATTTACAATAATAAATACATATAGCAGTCAAAACATTCATTATTCCCCATACCTAAGATTTGAAGCAAAACATTCCATTTTTATTTTTTGGACCTTAAAAATAGTATGAAAAGCCAGATAAATACCAAACTTGATGTGTTAACTTTAGCATCTTTGAAACATGGGATACGAAGATTTTCAAGCACATCTCCTCAATACCAAACTGTCTCTTACATGGTAACTTTTCCCCTTATATTTTATTCTAAACTGAGTTTTATTTATGGACGCTCTTTAACTGCTGTGGTCCTTAGCGTTCCATTCTATATTGGGCGTGAAAGACAGGTAATTTTGCTCAGAGGCCTCTTTATCGGGCTTGAGGTTCTTTTACGTGCCGTAAATCTACGACACGGGACCACAGCCTTTACTTCCCTTCCGAAGGAAGCCATGCTAAGGATTTTTACGCCCGAAAAAATGCATCGCCCTCCGCCGGGTTTGACCCGCGGCCTCGGGAACTAGAGGCTAGCACGGTAACCACTACACCACGGAGAACGACTCTCGAGAATCTGCTACAATTTTAATTAAAACAACATATGTTAAAGATATATAGAAGACTAATAAAATCTATATGTTGAACTTCCTTTGAGCAGTCTATGAAGCCCTCATCACACTATAAGAAATACACGAAAAGTTACCACAAGATCTCGTTAAAAGAAACTGTTTATGTAATTTTTAGTGGCATTAACCATTTCCGAGATATTCATTTCTTTTGTTTTGAGTTTTCCAATACTTTACATTTTTGAACTGCTAAATCACTGTTCGTTTGTTTCTCGCGAAGCCATGGAAGGATTATTAAATTACAAAACTAGCATAAACGATTCGCCCTTTAAATATTTGACTATCTCTTCATTTTCCTGTAACCCTTGTACCTAAAATGAAATGCGTAATGAAACCATTTTTGCACACATTTATTTCCATTAACATGAAGAAGAGAGAAAAATAAGGTTTTATAAGAGCAGTTTGTAGAAGAAATATAAAAATTAACTTTGAAACGTATTTTGCTAACCCAAGAGGAAATGGATTGAATGTAGGAATAATGGCAGATTTGTACTTAAAAATATATTACATAATTAATTAACAAGTCGAGTTTCTTTTATTTAATAAACTTGCATTCAATAACATACATAAGTACCTTTTTAGAAACCCTTATTCTTTCACAATTCTTTACATTTTTAGCGGTTTCAATACATTAAATTAAATTACAATAATTACGCACTTGCTTCCTGCTCTCACATTTACCGATATCTTTGAAATCTAAACCCCAATAAATGTATAGTTCGGACGCTCAACCTTTCCCCGATGAATAATTACAAAAGAGAATTTTGAATAAGTTAAGCAAAAAAAAAAAAAAAATTAGAAATACCGACCGGAATGCCTTCTGTCTAAACGCTGTCCTGCTGTTTCCTCATGACCTCTCTCGCCGTCGAAGAAAGATTGATCAGCCTTGTGGACTGCACGTTGAGGAGAGCTGCAACTAATCCGGCGGCTGCGCAGTCGACGATCACCATCGCCTGACGTACTACAAAAACTCAACTTAACTGCGCGCTTTCTTCTTGTTGTCGTCTCCTTGACAAACCACCACCATAGTCGCTTCACTTCTGTTCCGTACATGTCAGTCTTCCTTTAGTGAAACCCGTCATCGCCTAGAATAGGTTTCTCCGGGGAGGGTCAATTTTGCACAACTTTAGTGAGTGGGAAAAATAATATGAATGTAACAAATCAGACTTTTATCTTGTTTAATAAACGATATTATTGTACAGTATGCGGTAAAAACAAACAAACTGCGAAACTATTGACCATTTCTGTCCAAGTTTCCATTGCAGTGAAGTGTTTATGTAATAGTTTAACAAAATGTGAATTCAGCTTTGTATTGATTTCTGCAATTATGGTTCTCATAACCGAAGAGAAGTGTTTATCATGGGACATTATTTCCATTCATGCGGAATAGGACGTCAGAATGGACCGAGTTTGCATCACATTTAGAACAGTACGAGGCGAGATTAAGTTAAGAGGCACCAAATAATAAAACAATGTTAGCTGTCACTACCAAGTTCGTCGTTTGGGAACAGTTCATATCAGTGAAAAGGAAGAACAGGTCCCCAAGAACCATCACCACAAACGAGAAACAGGAACTAACAGGGGAGCCAAAATACTACGAACCGGCTACGCGGTGTTTTTCCACTGGGCGTGTGGAAACATGATAGCGCACTGCTGCTATAAACATGGTTACGCTGTTGATGTGGTTTTGCTCTGCAGATGTGAAATGCAGTATTGAGTTGTCGGTGATGTGATGTAGTTCAGTTATTGCGAGTTATTTATTCTTTTTCCTGTACTTAGTCAAAAAGTATATTATGGCTCAGTATATGTTTTCTACTGCACAGATTTATTATGATTCGTATGTGTTAACTCCGTGAGCTCGCCAAGTGAAAGTACGATTTGCAGAAACATTGCTAGATGTAAAGGTTCCAAGCCGTACAACAATCCATGAATTTTACAATAAATTTCAGGCCACAGGAAGTGTTCAGGCTAAGAAATTTAAAAGACGGCGTACAGTTCTTGCCGAAGAAACATTAGACACATCGGCCATCGTTTACAGAATTCCCCCCTTAAATCACTTAGGCGTCTTTCACAACAGGCAGGCATTTCTTATGGCTCTGAGCGAAGAGCTACCAAATTGCTGAAGTTAAAACAATATAAAATAACTGTGGCACATTCTCTTCAACCAGGTGATCCTGTAATTAGGCAGGCGCACATTTTGTGACTGGAGTCTCAATAATGTACACAATGGCGAAATAGGACCATATTTAATATTTTTCACGGACGACGCTTGGTTCCACCTTCATGGATATGTGTGTACACAAAATAATCCTTGTTGGAGCTCTGACAAACCTAATATTCTTCATGAAGTACCCCTTCAATTAGTGTATGGTGCGCCATGAGCAGAGAAAGAGTTATAGGGCCAATTTTTTTCGAGTCAATAGTTGAAGCACGTGTATACGTGAATACAACTTTGCTCCCCCCCTCCATTTTTTAGAGAATTAACAGACAGGGAGCGTGTTTTTGCCTTTTTTCAACAAGATTATGCAAAAACTCATAAGGCTAATACTTCGATGAGAACAACTGAAAGCATGTTTGAGGACAGAATTATTAGTAGAGATTTGTGGCACCCTCGGTCCCCCGACCTAACCCCCTGCTATTTCTATCTCTGGGGTAACCTAAAACATAAAGTGTACAAGACAAACCCACACATCCTGGAGGAATTAAAAGAAAATATCCGCCAGGAAATTGTCAGCATTTCTCAACGTGAGCTACGGCGAGTGATGGATAGTTTCCTAAAGAGGTGCCAAAAATGTATGGACAACGACGGTGGCCAGTTTCAGCATCTCCTTTCATAAAGCTGGTAAGTAAAGCCTAGTTTTAAAAATGTTGTATGTATTCATCCGCGCCTTTCTATGATAGCGGTAGACGGCTACGAGCGCCGAGGACGCGCACAGGAAAAACACCGTGCAGCTGGTTCGTAGTTTTGGCTCACTCTGTACTTCTCCAATGGGTGTTAGTCGCTAAAGTGTAGTCTACGACGAACATCACTTAAATTTGGTTTGAGTAATAGGTCAGTTCGGCGGATGTTTAAGCCTTTATCGCCGGAATTAATTTGCTATATATGCCACTCTTGCTGTAATTCCCAAACCGGCTTTTATATCCCTTTCACGGGCACGACAACCGAAGCGACTCGAATAAGTGGATAGTGCGATACGAAATGGACTAGCCATCCATTCAAAGCCAAACGTCGCGGGTTCGAGTTAAGCGACTGCAGTCAAACGTGACTGTGGTAAAGGAAGGGGAGGGCCCAGGTAAAATAAAGGGCGTAAGGACACGATTGGATGCTGACGGGGCTATATTTGACTGCAATAGCATGGGTTTGCTTGTTTATATTAAAAACAAACAATACAGTTTTATTTTTATACTATAAAAATTTATAAATAGCTTAATGTTATCCCTGAAGGTTAGTAAAATATGAAATTAGAAAGAAAAGTTCCACCAGGCTAAAGGGTTAAACAACTGTGTGGATTTACATAGCAGATTCAATTGTTCAGGAAGGGACGAGCGAGCAACAGCCCACACCGCGGGGGAGCCACTTGTCCTGCAATGACAGTGGAGATCCTCTAATGTCTCGTGGAACTCCATTCCCGTATCTCGCTACTCCTTTGTTCATCAACGTGTTCAGTAATCTTCAGAAACGTTATGAACAATATGTGGCCCATTTTGTACCAACCTCATTCAGAAAAGAAGTGGGAAAAGTGCCAAAAATGACATTTTTAGTTTTTTATCCAGTTTTATAAATTGGAATTGCCTCCTTAATTTTATGTATATTTTATAGCTGTAGGCACAGTACTTATATTTAAATAACATTTTTAAAATGTATTGCATCTGCTCTTTTGAACTGTGATTTCTACACCACTTCACACACTACTACTACTGCTTCTACATGCTTTGAAATAGAGAGGTAAACTTTAGCTTTCTTCAGGAGAAGTTTTGCTTTTCGATTTGGTACTACTATTAAATGAAACAGTGTTCTGTGGGCTCAAGTCACGTGGTTTATTTCTTTGCTCTGAATAGCTTTCTCTGGTATAAACGACCCGTTTTTTCAGAAACTATTGAATACAGATAAATTAAATTTTGAAATAATAAACACCAACTAGAAGTTCTTATAGACATACTTTGGTATTAATAAGGTAGTTGGTTATTTAAAAAAAATAATTGCTGGCCAATTTTAATCAAAACATGGTATCTTGCTTAATAACCAGAATTATTGGATAAAAGTAGATCAGTGGACTTAGAACGTAAGCATCTATAGCCTGCATCAATTTCAGTCTGATATCTTAAATACTTATTGAGATTAAGAACCAACGAGCTAAAGGCTGACAACTCAGCCCGCGCTCTCGGAGCCCCAGGGAACAAGTCCGTGGGGATTTTCCATTAGGACGGTGTCTGGTCTTATATTACCGACTCCCCTGCTTACGCAGGGACGGAAATGGATACGCCGCTTACATGGGTTAACCCCATACGGTGAAGACTACCGAATAACCTCGGAGGCGGCTACAGCGTCTAGCGACTGTCTACCAGCTTTCCAGATTGGTGCTGGAGGACATTATGGAGTCTCACAAGGTGTTGCCCAGATGTACCCACTCTCCCATCACTGGGAGTCACTTCCCTGCCGAGTTCAACCCAATCCTAACAATTCCCTTCCGGGAGGGGCGCAGGTGTTCGCCTCGGCGTACTTCTAGTAAAGTCAAAAGTACCACAAGTGCTAAGAATCCGCAGCGCCCGCGCTTCGGCTGCTGAAGGAGTCGAAACCCCCTCCCCTTCTGAGAAGTTTCTGAGATAATGAGTCATGAATTTAGCAGATTTAACATTGGCGGGATAAGGATTTTAACCTGCCCTTAACTAGCATTTCAGTGTCATTTATTTTGCCGCATACTGTATAAAAGTAAATCGTTGAACTTAGAGGACATGCATATGAAGTTAGTAAATTTAATACTGGCGGGATAGGGGTTTAAGTTCCCACTTAACAAGTACCGATTCAGTTGTGCTGGAAGTTGAAACCATTTCAATAATCTCGAAGGGATATTGGATGGAGAAGGCTAGAAAGCTTTCATGGTGAATTTGAAGACAGCTATAGAGGATTCTGAGGCGATCATTGAAATAGCAGCTAAGCAGCGACATATATAATGCTGATTAGTGTAGAAGCAGCGAATATTGCGTGTTTAAACACAAGCAAGCACTAACAGCTCCCTCAACATAGTAGACATACCGATATAAAGTGTGCTGTCACGACCCCTGGCAGCCATTTAGACAGACTATCACTTGTATGTGTCGTAATCTCAGTAAATGGAGGCTGTAAGAGAGTGGTGAAATATTGCACTTCATGAGTCTGCCAGAGTGCACGCTTAAGAGTTGCTGCTGCTGCTTCTTATATTTACTTGTTTAACTGCACGACGATGATGGCACCTTTGTGACCTTGCGCCCGTGGATGAGCTTGGAACTCGGGCGCTACTATGTTCGTCCTGAGTACTCTTCATCCTTTCCTTTATTGTGCAATTGCTTCTTCAGATTATCCAAATGGGATAGCAGTATGATAATTCAGTCTGATTCTCCTTTTTACTATCTACTTACCAATAGTAGGGACAGACGGAAGGGCCCCCCGAAACCAGGTAGAGCACCGCATGTAGGCCACAACGGCCCTTTTTGCTTCTACTGCGTCCGAAGGGAGGGATGAATGGGGGAAAGACCCAAAGGCCAACAGATACGCATGACGACGGGTGTAAACCTGAACGGGGTCCCTAACGTTTATAGATTGAATGCATCTGCCGCCCTGGCCCACCCAAAAGCCACTGAACAATCCCACAACGACGTAGGGAATAAACGTTTACAGAGTGCACAATCACCGCCCAGCCGCAACCTGCCGAACAGCGTGGCCTGGTCCTACAACCCTGAAACAAATGACAAGGAAGATGATGAGGGCACGAGAGTCATGGTAGAAGATGAAACGCCGCAGTATTGACATTAGTAAGTAGAAGTGTTGCATTCCACCCAAAAATTCGATATAGAGATTTCACTGGTAATACACCTTTGAAGGTCCTCTGAAAAAAGAAATATTTTTTGATAAATGTCCGTGTGAGTGTGTGTATGAACAGCATAATTATTCAAAAACGAAGTGTAGGAGAGATGCCCAAATTTAGCATCTTCCAAGGATGCAACTAACATTTTTTAACAGTAGTAGCACTAGTGCTGATAGTTTTACGAGAATTTAATTGAGATTTAACGAATGCTTCTTTTTCATGATAATTATTTCGGGACCGTTATTTTGCGTACTTCTAATGCCGACTCTTGAGCTTCAATTTGTAAACTAAAAATCTCACGTGTTACACTCACATGATTTTCTCTACTCTTGTACAAACTATTTTTACGAACGCTTATTCTCCATATGCTTCATGTTAATCGAGATATCGAGATGTTAATCTTATTGCTAATTTTCTTGTAGATGCAAGGGGAATATGGTAGGCTTTAAGCGATAGTCAAATATTTTAAGAGCTGGTTGCTATGTGGTGTATTCCATTCTCTTTGCTTTGACAGGAAAAAAGAAAAAAATAATAACGACAAATATATATGACATAAATTGTGTATTTTAACGCGATCTACATTTTGTGTGTAGTAAAAGTTTGTCTATCTCTTATGGTTTACCAGTTAAGCAAAAGTCGTTCACAATGAAGAATGCTTTTGGAGACATTCCCAGAAAATTCGAAATATACATTTCATTTGTCATGAAAGTATCTTAAAACATATGATATTTTAATCAAAATCGTTAGAGCCATTTTTGGGAAAATTAAAATTTTCGAAAAATGTTCCATGTAAAGGGTAATCTGGAGTGGGGGGATTTACTTGAAAACCTTCGTGTCGCATCTCTGGAAGATACTGAACCTAAATACCAAGTTTGGTGTTTATTCGACAGTTCGTTTCCGAGTTAAGCTGTTCACAAACACACACACGGACATGTTTCCAAAAATGCTTTTTTACTTTCTCTACTACGTATAGTAAGTAGGGGAAGTATTGCATTCCACCCAAAAATTCGATACCGAGATTTCACCGGAAATACATGTTTTGAGACTCACTGAATCCAAAAAAAGCATTTTTGGAAACATGTCCGTGTGTGTGTCTGTCTGTGTGTCTGTGTGTCTGTGTGTCTGTGTGTCTGTGTGTCTGTGAACAGCATAACTCAAAAACGAAGAGTCGGATAAACACCAAACTTGGTATTTAGGTTCAGTATCTTCCAGAGATGCGACACGAAGGTTTTCAAGAAAATCCCCCCACCCCAGACTACCCTTTACATGGAACATTTTTCGAAAATTTTAATTTTCTCAAAAACGGCTCTAACGATTTTGATTAAAATATCATATGTTTAAGATATTGTCATGATAATTAAAATGTATATCTCGAATTTTCTGGGAATGTCTCCAAAAGTATTCTTTATTATGAACGACTTTTTCATAACTGGTAAACCATAAGAGATAGACAAAATTTTACTACACAAAAAATGTAGATCGCGTTAAAATACATAATTTATGTCATATACATTTCTTTTGTTGAGTGAACCGTTTGCGAGATATTGCTTGTTATTCCCTTAAATTTTCCAATACTTATACTTTTTCTCAAATTCGTTATTCATTTTTTTATGTCCTGGACATGCAAAGAGAATGGAATGCGCCACATAGCAACCAGCGTTAAAATATTTGACTATCGCTTAAAACCTACCATATTCCCCTTGCATCTACAAGAAAATTACAAATAAGATTGACATCTCGATATCTCGATTAATATGAAGCATATGGAGAATAGGCGTTTGTAAAAATAGATTGTACAAGAGTAGAGAAAGTCATGTGAGTGTAACACATAAGATTTTTTTTGCATTCAGGGGGTCTCGAAGCATATATTTCCGGTGAAATCTCGGTATCGAATTTTTGGGTGGAATACAATACTTCCCCTACTTATTATACATAGTAGAGAAAGTAAAAATAGGACTGGTTCGGTGTGTTCCTAACGAAATTCTTAGAGCTGATGTTTGATTGGAGTTGAGCTTCTTGAGTATCGTTTTCCTGGCAGAGTTATAAACTATGGCTCCGCAATCAAGTTTAGGTCTGATAATACAGTATGTCCGTATAAGTATGAAGTCTGCGCCCCAGTTTTGTTATGTTAGAGTCCTAAGGATATTTAATCGCTTAGTGCATTCGTCTCTTAATGTTGAAATATGTGACTTCCAAACAAGTGTTTGGTCGAACGTTAATCCTAATATTTTTACAGCTTTTTACGACTTCAATCTTTGGGTTGTCAAGGTATAGCTTAGAATTAGGGTTTTTGGTTGGAGATTTTGAGAAGCATATACATTTAGTTTTCGTTGTGGCTGGAAGAATACTTGCGGAGATCATTATTGTATAAACAGTTCCTCACTGTACATTTTACATTCTTGCCATCCGCCAAAAATTCAAGGTGCGTTAAAGCACTTAAGATGCCTAGTTCAGAAAACTGGCTACTCATTGTTTTGAGTGATTGATGTGATTATAGCGCACTCTTCTCTTTCGAAAAAATAACTACATAAACATCTCAGAAGCTAAAATGTGCATTCTTAACCAGTGACGCGGAATTTGACGTTGATGAGTATGTGTACAACAATGCAAGTGCGAGCTCTGACAACAATATCAATTCCGCGCCCCTGTATCACCATTAACATATAAATAGCACCTGTCACAGTCACGGTCTCCTCGATCTTCTGCTAGACCGTGAAGTCTTTGCCTCTTCATGTCACGGACACCCGAATGTAGCCCCCAGCGGCTGAAATGACACAATCGATATAACGGCTGAATATCCTTTGTCAGGTTTTCGTTCCAGTTCTTTATTGCATTATAGATTAGTGAGGTGAATTACGAACCCTATTTCTTAAACTTGCTTCTTTCTGTAAGAGCAAGGAGAACACGATAAAAAGCTTTTTCTTCTGTCTTTCCTTTTTGACCAAAACATTCAGAATTTTATTGCAGGGGGTACAGTGATGCAACAGAAATTTGCTGTTAAAGATTGCATTGATTACAGTTTAGTTTTCCTAAAAACATTTTTCCTCATTTTAAGTCAATTGTATTTGAGAAATTGCATCAATACACGGCTGACAGAATGTAAATAATTAAAGGTAAAGTTTGAAATGTGTGCAAGTACGTGGAAATTAAGAGATCGGCACTTGAAAATAAAGACAAAATAAATTAATTTATCACATTCAAGATATTATCGTAGCCTCTAATCAAATACGCTCAAGGGGCAGAGCACTCGCTAGAGAGGTATCAGGTAGTTAACAAATTGTAATAATTTAAATAAGGCGAGGCTACGACTAGGGACGCAGCTAAAGTGAAAGTGCAGAAATATTATTAAAAACTGGCAAAAGGACACTTACATGGCTCAAAATAGGTAGAAGGAGCTTTACACTATCATAAATAAGACAATAAATATCTGGATGGCACAGTGTTTATTAGATAAAACTTACTACATACCCCATCCCCTTAGTTCCATGCCTGTCGGGCGAGGCCGCCATGCATTCCTGCATGGAGAGAGCGAATACACGCCTGGTCTGGTTGACTTCTACTCACTGACTCTCTCAGCCCCAAGCCACGCTTATCGCGTGGGGGACGCCAACTAAACTACTCCCACCTAAACTGCTACCCCCACCTAAACTACAACCGCCATCTCGAATCTAGGTGACCAAAGAGACGTATGAGCATACGTCACAATATGTATTTAATTTTTTATGTAAATATCTTAAACATAGGATATTTTAATCAAAATAATTAGCGCCATTTTTGAGAAAATAGAAAATAAAGAAATTTTTTCCATAGGAATTGAAAATAATGACTAAAATTAACTTATACATTTTTTGGGCCGCGATGTTGAGATGTCAGGAATAGCACAATTATCGCAGCTAACATACATCCATAAGATTAGTAATAGTAATAATAATAATAATTATAATAATAGTTATAATAATAATTGTTCGCTTAGGCCAATTGCAGATAATAATTAAAACAGCACGGCAGCTGCAAATTATACTCCCTCCTTCCACCCATACCCAGGACATCATGGGCAGAGTGCAGTTATACGGGCGGCATTTGGTCAATAAGGCAATATGCCGTCAAAATACCACTTATACCTTAGCCGTCACTCTTTTTGTAAAGTGAGCCCTCAATGGTCCCTGGGACCTGAGCGTATCCCTTACCAGGTAACCCAGCAAGGAAAAAATCTTCATGCCGGTAGGTACCGAATAGGTACCGAAAATGCAACCAGAATTCTTTCGTATCGCAGACAGCAGCGCTGACTGCTGCTCCTACTGCTAGTAATAATAATAATAATAATAATAATAATAATAATAATAATAATAATAATAAATAATAATAAGAACTACAAAATAATGCTATTTATAACTGGACAATCAGGTCTGGGCCGGGCTCGCATTCGGTTCTGATCGGGCCGCGCCGGGCAGAAACTAACCATTCCGGCTCGTGCAGACCTCTAGTACAAATAGTGCATGAAAATGTAACACTTTTAATCATGCTCAAGTTAGGGTATTATAAGTTTAGATACTTTTTTGACTAATTAACAAGCACAAATAGAATGCGGGGAGTATAATTACGGTTCTTTGCAAATTATGAGTTTAGAATAATGCCAAGGAAATTCTCTGAAATAACAATACAAAACATTAATTGAGAATTAATTTGTCCACACTATCATTTACTTATTTACATAGGTTAATTTGAACCCACTTTTAGTACTCGGTGTGATCCTCGTTTCTATACTAACATCCAGTTCACATATCACCACAGTGGATCATCATCAATGTAATCTACAGTCTCCGTCATGAGCGAAGGCGGTTGCGCAGTAGCTCTGACTCTGCGATATCTAATCACGTGCTTCCTAGCCAATCACTGATAGTCAAAGTGTATTGTGTGAATTTGATTGCTGTTTAACAGTGAAATTCAAAAATTCGCCTTTTGCCACAAATTACCCTCCTCTTTGTAGGGCTGACACCCCCAAGGACTTACAAGCCAATGCCTTAGGTCAGAAGCCTGATATCCTTTCTACTGAGATTGGCTGATGAAGAGAAACCACATCGGACGGAGGATAAAGAGAGGTACATTCATCATTACACCTCATTTCTCCTGTACCTACTTCTGCACCGCGGTCGATTGTAACCAGCGCGGGCATCGAACCTGGGACTGCAACCAACAGATACAGACAGCTAGGTCACGGCGCAGTTTCTAAGCAAGGAGTGCAAAGACCGACGCAGAATACAAATTTGAAAATTGGTTCCAACATTTTGGGATTTTTCCTGTAGATATTTAAAAAACAGAAAGTGATTATTTTTCTCGGGAAATACTAAAAGATATTTCCTTTATGGTCTGAAAATTTGGAAGGTTGTTGTAGAATATGTCATGCATATTCGGTAAAGAAATCAAACTAATTGCTTAAGAAATGTACAACTTCCAAACTTCAGAGTTTGATCCCCTTAATTATCCGTAATACAAAAAGCAAACATAGTATGTAACATAGTTATTGAGAGCATCATATCACTAGCTTACCCAGCCCCTGCGAGAGCTGTGCATGACGCTGCTGCAATGTGGGTTGCCTGACTATCAGGTAAATGTACTGCTTTCCTCTCGGCCTAGCTATTTGTGCTGCCATCTGCTAGGCACTGATTATAGCTCGTCTAAGCGCTGGTTATCGTGCACAAAGCCCGCAGCCTTCTGCTCGTGAATTTGAAATACAAACAAGATGAATTCAGAAATGAAGGCTCCTGTTTTCATAGTCTTTAATAACAATAGTGAATGCTATTCATTTCGGAGGCGCTTACTACTGTGAAGCATTAGCGTCAGTTATATCTTCATTCATGAAACAGCCCGCGAATCTCTGCGCACAAACAGTTGATATTCTAACAGCTTGGAGAAAATGTGTCCATATATTTCAGATGTATTTGAAGTGGATTAAAAATTTAGGATAGTTTAGACAGGAAATCAGCAGGAACTATTTTTAGGATTATATTCCAAGATATTCATAGTGTAATTTGAACAAGTCCAACATAATTATTACCGAAACACAATAAACGTGCCTAAAATTTAATGCTATACGTAAGTGTGTATCGTCTTACTTTTCTTATTATTTTATTTCGATCCACACTATGTAGACATTTACTTGTTAAGAAAGTTCGAGTATCTATTTTCGGTACTAGGTACATATTTACCAGCATGGGCTAGGATAAAAAATAAAATTGCACTATTTTAAATTACAGAACGTTTTATTTAATAGGCCTAGAACTAAGATTCAAAGCCTTGTAAAACCTATTCTCAAAAATGAAATAAAACAACATTCAGTTATATACACGAATTTCCGAAATATCAGTCTACTTCTTGTTATAACACGTACTTGTGCATGGCGCTACGGTAATTTTTGATGCATATTGCAGGGGTTTCAGGAGGTGGTAGAAAATCTCAAAAGTTACGAGTTTTGGTTCTATACATACGTGTATACGTGAAGTACCGTGTGTATTACAGGTATAGAACTCTACACACGGGAATGGGTTTTGAATTCAAAACCTCTTGGTTAGAAACTCACCGCCCTAACTACTCGTATACAAGACGCAACTGCGACTATAAGTCAAAACAGCTACGTAACAGGTAATCTTCAAACGTGCGATTCATGACGGACGGGACGTATTATTATTATTATTATTATTATTATTACTATTATTATTTATATTCGAGTGTGATGGTGCGAGTTTTGCGTGTTATTATTTATTAATTAATAGACTCGCACCTCTACTCGCGTAATTGTGTTAAATGTGGAGATTCTCCTGGACCACTTCCTCAATGTTTCCTCCCACCATATCTCCCTCTCTCATTATCTCCCTGTTCTTCTATTTCCCATTCCATCCCCTCACTGTCCCCCCAAATTTGTTCTTTGCTCCTTAGGCTTAACAATGCGATCGACATCGTATTGTTTTGTTTCATTATACACGAATAATACTGATACAAAGGTAGAAAAACCCGTTAAATATTCACCCTATCGAAGGTTGTAAATAACACAATTGTTAGAAACATTATCTTATAAACTTTTGTTATGTGGAACTTTTCAAAAACTGAATACTAAGCGAATTACATAATTTTTATTTAGCGCTCCAAAGGAACCTTTCCTTTGGTGAAAGTAATTAAAACGTTACAGCTATAACCTATTTGGTTATGCAGGATTTCTCAAAAAGATGGAACAGACTTTACATATTTATTTCTAATGAACGACAATAGATGACGGCACATGCGATACAGCACTGAATAGAGAAAGGTTCAAAGTTTTATTGTACATGTTCAAAATGAGCACCATTTGTTATGCGAGGACGACCAGTGTTTTTACGTTTGCATACGCAACCATCTTCTACGAATTTATTGTATCAATTGTAAATTTTTTATGACGAGGCGGCTCGTTGTTGAACTTACAACGAAATGCACACTGCAATGAAACAATGGATTCACTCTTTGCATAATGCAGCACACAAAACGACTTTTCCTGTTGCGTCGCCATTTTCTCGTAATCACAGCGCCGCTGTAGGTACCGAATGGAACTAATGGAGCTTAAAACTTTGAACTTTCCTCCATTCAATGATGTGTTGTCGTATGTATCGTTATCTGTTGTAGTTAATTGGAATTAAATTTGTAAAGTCTGTTCCTTCTTTTTGAACAACTCTACATAACATAGCCTACGTTATATACCAAGTGTATAATAGTTCGTTAGGTATTCTTGATAAAAAACACAAATTTTTAAATAATGATTTATACATTCGTGTAATTACCATGTTATTCCTGTATGTATGGAATAATCATATAAAACTAAATCGAATTTTCTCGTTTGATTATTGCATAATGTTTTATGATTTTATTAAATGTAATTGCGATTGATTTATTAATTTCTATATATTTTTGTTACAAAAGGGAATTTTAGGGGACGGCTTAAAAACCGCCGCTTTAAGTTTACGACAGCAAATCTTCTAATTCGCGTACCTCGATAAGCAAGTCGTCACTTTGGTGTGTTTTAATGACTACCCTAATATCCTGTCTCTTACCAGTACACCCCGAGCAGTTTCTGGTTGCCATGGCTACCACATGACGTAGGTTGGTTTCCCTTGTCAACCGCCACAGTCTAGACAGAAAACAATTCAATACTGCCACATCAAAAGCTGACATACGGAATTAATCCTCAAGAGACGAGCAGTATCACAGACGTGGCCCATTTCTTTGAGAGGTGCGTCCGGAATATGGATTTGGGGAGGTCCAACTCGCTTAACTTTTAAGCTTATTTTCCATTACAAGTGAATTACTTCTGTAAGATGTATCTCCATGTCAGCAACTTTGTTTGCATACTGAACTATCATTTTATTCCTTTCATAGGATCGTACTAATTGTGTCGCTTTTCACGAAGGTGTTTCATCAGTTGAAGGCGCAGGTGAAAATCGCGTACACAAGGTCTGGATCATATGCTACGGATCATATATACCTTACCTTACAGAAATACAGTTCCACTCTGATCTCAATGGGTGTATTTATTTATTTATTTGTTTATGGGCGCTCTTTAACTGCTGTGGTCCTTAGCGTCCCATTCTGCTTATATATTGGGCGTGAAAGACCAGAAATTTTGCTCAGAGACCTCTTTATCAGGCTTGAGGTTCTTTTACGTGCCGTAAATTTACTTCCCTTCCGAAGGAAGCCATGCTAAGGATTTTTACGCCCGAAAAAATTCATCGCCCTCTGCCGGGTTTGATCCGGGTTCGGAAACTAGAGGCTAGCATGGTAGCCAATACACCACGGAGGACAACTGATCTCAGTATTCATAAGGATCACTCAGACGTCTTCTGCAATACCACGAGCACTGATAGGTTCTCGGTAATTTAACTGAAGTTAGCGAGTGCTTGTTGTACTTATAACGATTTTAATATATAATCTTTTAGGCTCAGGTTTGCAACCACCTCCTATTTTAGGTTAATTATTAAATTAGTATGTAATTCATATAATTTGCATAACTCCGTTCATTAAGTTCCAATTATTTCCTCTATGCTGCGCCATAGGCGCACTGTATTCCGTTTGCTCGAGTGTAGCATTACGAGAGCCTTTTGAGAACTTGCATGGAAGAATATACAGGGTGGACCATTTAAGCGGAAACTGTACAATATCTCCAAAACTAAACGTTGTACACAGAAATGTCTTTAATAAAAGTTGCTTCATATTATGGGGGAAAGTAAATGCCATTAGTCGTGTTTTGTTGGTGGATGTTATGATGGTCATTTTATGGTCAATTTAATTTTTTTAAATCTACATTTTGTCCGTTGTTTTATCATTAGAAATGGCTTATAAAACGCTGTTTATTTTGTGATGATGAATAAGGAAACAAAATAAAAACATTGGTTCCCAATTAAACGTAACTTGAACCTTCAAATAACCATTCATTGCGCTCTTCGTACACAGGCACTCAGAATTTTCGTTGTTTTTTATGTTGGTGTAAGAATAATTGCAAAGTGCTTTATAGAAATGTTGTTTAGTTTCTTTTGAGTAACAAAACAACTAAAAAAAGGTAGGTTCCCATTTAAAAACAGTTAAATTGACCCTAAAATGACCATCATAACGTCCTCCAAACAAAACACGACCAATGGCATTTACTTTCGCCCATAATATCAAGCAACTTTTATTAAAGGCATTTCTTTCTACAACGCTTAGTTTTGGAAATATTGTAGTCTCAACTTAAATGGTCCATCCTGTATAACAATATATTTTCCTCCATGGAGCTTGTCCGAGCTGCTAGATTTTGAACAGAGTGCGTCTTAGACTGTCTTTTGGTGCAGGTGTCTGGCGGACGGTAAGAGTCCTCATTTTGAGGATTTTGGACTGGTAGCTATCTTGCCTGGTACGAAAGTTTATTTTCCGCGAGCAGACTGGCGTTTCACGATCGTTTATTCCTAAGATGATCTAGGCGGCCAAACGTGTGTTAGGTGGCGTTATCAAGGGGAATCCTTCATGTGACATCCCTGACGGTATTGATAAATTGTGTAGTGTAATGTTTGTTTATATTTTTATAGTATACTTCGTTGTAATTGTGCGTGTTATGTTCAGAGTTTTTATTCGTTAATTTTTCAGAGTTTATATTTCTTAATCTATTAAGAGTTTGTAATTTTAATCTTGTGCAGTTGTAATGGCTGTTTGTTAATTTATTTAGCAAATTATTCACATCTTGGAGTAATGTCGTATCATTTGTTATCTTTACGCGTCTTGTATTACCAGAGACTTAGATTATCAGCGTGGGTCATTAATGTAAAATTGGGCAAATATGCTAAATACAGTTTATGACTTTATGCTGTCTTATTGTGCATATCATTATTGCGCATATTCATTTGTTCACGTATGAAAAGCGCTTTATCGAACCATGTGGAAAATTGTAATGTACAAAGAGTTATGTTATATGTGCGGCTCGTTTAAAATCTTTAACATAAATAGCCTCTAACTAAAGTTTGATTTTTAGTATTTAAGGGGATCCTTTTCTTGAACTGGTCCTACTGATTCCCCAGTACTATCGTCCTTGAGTATTTTGATCTTGGCACTTCCATTTTGAGAAACTCAAAAGTGAGAATAAATGCACCTATTGGGATGCAATTTTTGTTGCCAGTTATTAAAACATCAAATGCTATGTAAGCTACACAGGGAACAAAATAAAGGGATAACATTGGAGGGAATAATGGAAGAGAAGCGAGAAAGAAGAGAGGGAGATAGAGAGAATGAGGGAAGAGTAGAAGAAAGAGAGAGAGGGGAAGGGAAGGAGAGAGGCAAAAGAATCTCTGCATGTGATGCAACAAAGTAAGCAGTCCTGCTGGTTCAACATAATTTTGCACAATCCAATATTTGCAAACTTTCCTGAGCACATTTCTTTTAATTTTCAGGATTCCTATCACTTTAAATTTCTGTATTGAATGAACAGTGTAAACTGCGAAGGGTTCAATTGGAGAAATAAAACACTTTATAAGGTAATTAATTCAATTTATTATTCCTATGGTCACGTTTGATGCATTGTACCTTAAGCTTTATCTTTGTATCTATCTGTATAAAAATAATAGTGTTATGGCACTTAATTTATATATTTACATAAAATATAAATGTGTGTTGCTATAATGTACCTTTTCCAAAATATTTAAAAATTAAATTAAACTTCATAGATTAACGATTAAATTAATTGTACGTAGTTAGACTGTTATTTACATGCAACTCAACTACCCTTGCCAGTGCCTAAAATTATGCAGGGAAATGCAATAATCATTATCGACTTTTATAGTGCTTTAAAATATAACAGTTCCTTTGTATACAGTAACGCACATGTGCTATAAGTTTGAAAACTCCTATAGATTCTCAGATTTGAAAGTTAAAAGTTAGAAACTTTAGTTATAAGTTATTTTTGAATATTATATTGCACTCCAAAAAACACACATATAATGCATTGCAAAGGTAGAATAGAGAAGTGAAAAATTCAATGCCACTGGGATTTGAACCATGGATCTCTCGGTTTCCGTCCGGTTGCTGTAACCACTGAGCCACCATGGCAACATATCGGTACGACATTAATTGAGCAACCGGACAGAAACCGGGAGATCCGATTGAGTTTTTCAGTCGTCTGAATCTACTTTTCCAACCTTGTCGTACACGCATGTCAGTGTGGAAGAACAATTAATTAATAATGTATTGTATGCTATATATTATAATATGTATGTAGAATTTTTATTCTGCTCTTTGTTCTGACAAGATAATCTTTGGTCTCATCTGTTGTGCGTGCGTCTTAGGTTAAGGTTTACCTATACACTTTCATATAGTCAAAATAGTTACAGTTTTGGGGTTGTTTATTTCTGGTTGTTGTTTGCTGACGGATAATCTGAAAACTAGGCATAGTCTCTTAAAATATTTGAAGGCCTCGGGAGCTATGCTACTTAAGATTGAAATTGAGATATAAGACAAGCTGTTTAAAAAAATGTTATCCATTTACATGACTTTCTAAACTAATGAAAATTCACATATATTCATTTTACGAGTACTATTCATACAAAACATGTTTTTTCTATTTTCGTTACGTTACTCACAATATATTTTTACATAGGTATTGTATAGAATTAAGAATACCTCAATATGCGGAAACAGCATTCAAATGTTTATTCGTTGCAAGCTCTTGTGGTGGAAAGAAAAGAAAAAAAAAGAAGGGAGATGAAGAATCACAAGCATGTTCCTTACACAACGCTTGGGAAATATCCAAATTTGCAACATAGAATATTTCGAAAACTGCTAACGCTACGAAAAAACCTGACGCTGTTTGTCTCTCTGTTAAAATGTCATTGTTATATGAAACTATAAAAAAATCGAATCAAATTAAGGGAAGTTCATACCATATTTACAGAAAATTCAAGATATACTTTTTATTTCTCATGACAATATATTAAGAATGTGAAAGTTTAATCAAACTCGTAGAGGCGTTTTTAAGAAAATTTTGAGAATAAATTTGTCCACGTAAAGGCTAGTCTAATCTGGGAGATTTTACTTAAATATCTTCGTGTCGCATCCTTGGAAAGTGCTGAACTGAAATAAGAAGTTTGGTATTTACCCAACTTTTCGTTTTTCATAAGTTAAGTCAGATTTGAAAGCATGAATGCCACACCCGTCGAACCATGTATCTTTGTTTCTCATTGCCGACGCTCTTACCGTTCAGGCTACCATGGCGAGATACATGAAGGCGCATTCAACCTTACCTGACTTGTTTTTGAGTCATGTTGTTTACAGGAAAGATAGGCAGAAGGAGTACACTCGCCCGCGCTGACCTTTTTGCATTTTTTTTTAAATTCCGAGTCCTCAAAACACTTATTTCCCGATGAAGTATTAATATCGAACTAGGCGGAATGTAATTCCTCCTGTAGCTACTAAAAGTATGCTTTAGAGAAAGAATAATATTTAAAATAAACAAAACTATATTCGTCTGCCATCTATCGTCCAAGCATAACATTACTTGCAGAGACCGAAGCTAGAAAGCTAGGAATAAGGATGGCGTCTCATATATTAGTCAAAATGTAGTATAGAACTATTTGATCTCAAGACATATAATTTTTTTATTTCCTAGTTTAAACCCCTATTTTTAAGAGGGAAAAGAGCTGATTGTATGATGAACTATCTCATACTTGTTTTGGATAAATCACTGCAATGTTCCTGCTTCAGTATATTAGTGATTTTTAAGTTCATTGCTAATCCAAAGTTGTATATTATTTAGAGGTCTAAAACTCCTAGTATTAAGTTTTCCTTCCCATGGGGTGATTTTACAACCATTAAGGCAATATATTCTCTGCGCAAATTTGCACATTAATGCCATTACAACTAAGTCCTCCAGTTCTTGATTTGGTTTTCCTGGAGCTCATTATGTGTTTGGAGGAATCTAACCACGTTAGAAGAGTCTTTGGCTTTATTGTGTGGGAATATAATTCCATAGGATGAACTCTCTCTTAAATCTTCTTGGACGTCTTGAAACCTCACTTTAGAAATCTCATTGTGATCTTTGGTTAATACTGACTCTGATTTTTTGCTTTGATCAGAATACTCAACTGGAAATTTCATACGTCGTGTGGTCTTATTTTTTGAGGTTTCAAGGTCGTATGAAGTCTTTGCAACATTAGAAGAGTCTTTGGGTCCAGTGTGTGGGAATATAATTCCATAGAATGATGTTTCCCTGAAACCTTCTTGAACGTTCTGAAATTTCACTTGAGAAACACCATTATGATCATTGGTTATTATATGGTTCGACTCCGATTTTTCGCTTTGATCAGGATACTCGACTGGGAATTTCATACGGCGTGTGCTCTTGTTATTTTTTGAGGTATCAAGATTAAATGAATCCTTTGCAGCATCGTCTTCAAGATTGTTGTCTGAAGGAAATTTCATCAAATGTCTTTTGGGTTCATGCCTGCTTTCTCTTTCATTAGTAGATTTTGGAAACTTGATCAACTCTCTGGTAACACCATCTCTAGGTTTTTCCCAAACTGCTTGTTCATTTAAAGCTGCTGAGCTGTTGAAGCTGTTGAGCTTCCGATAGCCACCCCTGGTTGATTCAGAATCTGAGGGAAAGTTAATGGATTTCTCGTGTATATCTGAAGGAAACCTCATCTTCCTTGCAGCTTTGTTATGATGTTCGTCATTCAAAGGGAATACCATACGCTGTTTCAATGTGTTTGGACTATTTGAGCCACGGACATCTCTTCTGTACCTTGAAGTGAATGGTGACGGGCCGAAGGTGCTTTCGTCATTATCTATTCTGAGTTCACCAGTACCCGTACGGTCAGGAAGTTGCACTGCAACTGGTGGTGGTAGACGATGGATGCTGGGGTTGATAGGTGAAGGGTATGATTCTGGCGTGGCTTCCTCTCGTGAGCTCTCAGTTCGAGCACGATCAGGAAACGCAAAGTGTTGCTCTCGACGAGGTGTATCCTCCACAATTGGACCTTCATCTTGCTGAGCATAATAAAGCCTTGCTCTGTCTCCTGGAAACGTTAAAGGCTTCTGAAACTCCGAGCTTGGTCTACTGCTCAAGGGTGGAAGTGTTTTGTGTGATAGAACGTTTCTTTGAGGAAGTAAATGTCGGTGACCTTTATCGGTATTGATAGTAACCCTCGGAGGTCTGAGACTGCTGATTTGTGGCATTGGTAAGCGTTTATATGGTGTTTGTATTCTTGCTTGGGAATACTGCTGCGTATAATATGCGGGGAGACCAGTGGCAGAGAAGAACCGGAAGAGGCCGCCTCTGTGGTTGTTGAGATAGTCAACGAGGCGGTCCGGGTCTCGAGGACAGCTCGGGTAAGCAGAGTAACAAGTACTGGGATCCCCTTGAACCGTGAGTCCCAGCAACATGGCACGCCCGAACACTACAACAGGAGAAGTCATTTCGCCACCAATCAGACTCAGCAATCTGAAACATTCAATAGCAAATAAAGTAATCTTACAGTGTCCAGCCGTTCTTGATAACTGATATCTATTTTCATAACTGTATATTTCAGAGTAGAAAGAGGCAAAAAGTAAGCCTATAATATAAAGTTATTAATAAAACTATTTTGTCTAAGAGTAACGGGTATATGGTAAACACTGGGGGGGGGGAGACACCTCGCGCACAGCGACCTGCGGGATTTATTGTGACTACCACCTCCCAGGAGGAAGGAATGAAGTGAAGGAGGCTACAGACCGCAGGCAGACAGGTCATTATTGCCTAATCCTCGGTTATTTCACGGATATTTCAGGGAAATTGATATAAAACAAAGAAAGCTTAATATCACTTATAGGATTTGGCTTAAATATACTGAATAAAATGGGAATATATTTCATCTTTTAAACCAGAGTTAGATTTCGACGAATACATTGAAAAAGTTTATGAACGCCTTTTTTTCTATATTCCATTGCAGAAAAACTCTTTGAAACGCAGATGCGTTTGCAAATAACCTATTTTCTCTTTCAGTTGGGTGAGAAAATCACAGGGCAGCTCAGCCACATTGTTGCTTTCGAATGGTTGTTGCATTATGAGTAGATACGAAATTAGCTTTGCTAATGGTGTAACTACCAAGATAATACTCTCAGCGAATGTTTTATGTGTAATGAAAATAGAAACATGCTAGTTTAAGCTTGAATGAAACAATAAAACAAATCTTCAACTTAAACGTTTACTCATGAACACACGTAAGATAAAAAACGAAGCAGTTACAGTATTTTACAGAATTATTACACACAAGTGTAATTACACAATAATTACGGTCTTTATTGAAACACAGTGGGGACAAATAAAATAAAATGGATATATTTATTTACATACTTAAGAAAATAAAATAAAACAAAGCAAATTATTTTATTTTAGCACTTAATAAAACGAGACTAATGAATATCTAAGTTTTATTTAATCACTTAATAAAGGAAATAAAAGCTACGAACATCGTTGGTAATCAAGTTTATTACCGATGATATAAATTTGTGAAAACGAGCAGGCCAGATAGCCGCGTGTGTGGTCACTTATTCAGTCGCTGTGGCAACGTCGTAACGTCAACGTAAATTAAGATAACTGTGGTAAACGAGGCACCGAAGGAAGGAAGTGAAGATAACAAAAAATGTAGATTAGTTGCTCTTCTATCATAAGCGTTTCAGGAGGACTTGCCTTAATCGTTCTATATGTGAATTATAATGAAACGAAAACTGCGGAAAACGTTTCTTTCCCTCCACAGGCTAAAATGGTGTTATACATTTTATTCACATTTGTATATTATTGAATCACCTCCTAAAAGGATGGCATCAATACCCATTGATAACTTGTTATTAAGTTCAATTAACTAACGCATTAGGATGTAGGAAAACAAGAACAATAATAATTAATAATAATAATAATAATAATAATAATAATAATAATATTTAATATGTATCACAGTGCCCCATTTAAAGTTTCCTCAGAAGGTTTATACCGAATACTGTTGTTACGGTTGACGGCGAATCTAATTGGTTGTTACATAGTCGACGCATTCAACTGCTCACTGTAGCCGTGATCGTCTAGTGGTTAGGACATTGCGTTGTGGCCGCCATAACCCAGGTTCGAATCCTGGTCACGGCAGTAGTAAGATACTATCACGCGGGAGGTATTTTTTCCGGTACAGAAGTAACTCTAATTTTAAGCGAACTAGACATTACGCTCGATTTTTAATAGTAATAAGAATTAAAATTTATCGAGAAAGAATTTTTACAGATTGTTTCATTGTGTAATGTTGTCTCTTCAGTAACAAAATAATCGTAAGTAAACATTACCTTTCGCAGTTTGAAAAAAAAACAGTGAAAAAGAAGTAAAACTTCAACTAAGTTCGCTGCCTGCTTCTTATAGGTTAATAAATAAACAATAAATTAGGAATGCTTCTGGGATTAAATGGTGGTAATTGACATATATGCTTTGTTGGAACACGCACGGAAATAGTAATGTAATGTTAACCGGTTGTTGATTATATATTGCTTTAAATACAACTTGAAATGAAAATGCTTTTTGTTTTTCTTCAACGGATTACCTCCTCTTTGTAGAAATTACAAGCCTTGGTGAGTAGCCTGTCGAAGAGCAAGCAAACTCTGGACCATAGCTTATCCAGGATGGGTGCCCAACATACAAAACATTTGCAGTTTAATTATTTTATTTAATATTTTGTACTCGGATTGTGTAAATGTCAATTTTCTGTGGCTAGTATTGGATCTTCGGTATAAAACATATTCGCTCGCACTGTGAAACCCATCTCGGTCCCATTTTCTGTTTTCGAATCCTAACTCGATCCCGTCTTTAAAAATGTAAATAACCTAACTCGGTCTTGATGGAAATTAATCTCAATCTAGTTCATTTTAAAACTTGGACTTTTAGCAGACCTGTAGTGATTACAAAACGATATTGCCATTTCACCAAAACCGATTTTAACAGCAAAATCGTATGTTATATAAAAACTTTGCTCTATTAAAGGCATGTAACAATTTTGTGAACTCCATAGATAAAATAGTTGAAAATCGGTGTATTATTAAAAAAATTACAACTATAATCTAATTAAAGTTTTGAAAAACTCCAAAATATGTTACAACCAACTACTTGTGCTCAGAGATGCCGCACCTCTTTACACTTCACCATGCTCAGAGTATTAT
Organism: Deroplatys truncata; assembly: GCA_030765065.1. Classification (NCBI taxonomy): domain Eukaryota; kingdom Metazoa; phylum Arthropoda; class Insecta; order Mantodea; family Mantidae; genus Deroplatys; species Deroplatys truncata. Next base: position 51,555,712 of record CM060985.1, read on the forward strand.
TACGGTTTCGTACTATATGCTACGGGACTGAGTGTGATTGTTGACATTAATACTCACGAAGATAATGGGACCGAGTTAGGATGCGTTCCGCACGCACGGTGCTGTGCGTCAGAGCCAATGCTGGCTGGCTTACCCACTGCTCACACCCCCGACTCACGACAGGCTTTATGGCCTTCAGTCACCACTTAGTCATTAGCGTCAGTAGTCCACTTTCATTTACGAAAATGGGAAGGAACAATGTTCAGAACAACGTATATTGGTATGTAAATGTTATTTTAAATACGAATCGGCTCGTACTGTCCGTGAAGAACTCATTCTGAAGTTCCCTGCACGATTGCCTCTTTCCAGAACTTCAATTCATGATCTTGTTAATAAATTTGATACTACTGGTTCAGTTCAAAACGAACACAGAAGACGTACAGTGTTAAGAAAGAAACACTACAGTGACCGAGCTAAATCGAGTCAATATAAATGTGTTTACTCGGTACAATGCTTCTGTAGCTGCGGAAGGACGTCATTGCATTTGCAGTAGTTGCTATGGGATAAGAGTTAATTTTGTTATATTTTATGTACAGGTTTAGATTTAAGAAGCAAAGGCAGAGTGTTGGCACGGCCGGCTGTAGCATGTCGTGCTACCCAGATGCCAAACCGCCTACTAGCGGTCAGCTTTTATACCGCAGACCCTGTAATTGACTAGTTAACACTACATATCTGAAACTAATGGCAATATAGATTTGGCATCTCTTATCCTTTCTTCGAGCTGTTTGGAATATAAGCGTGTGGCTTTCAGTTGATATAAACTCCCATCCGTTTCACTTATTTGGACTTGGCTGCTCAGCATGTATGCTCAATGTTTTGCTTAAAAAGAGAAATTGTTTTTAATATCAACTCACCTGGTCTTTCAAATACATTAGATTAAAATGAATATAGTTGCGTAATGTCCAAGAAAAATATGAAACTATAGATAGTTTAAAATAGTTTAACGACGCCTTTTAACATCCCATATTAAGAGTCAAACACAGGATAGCTCTGCAAAGGAATCTTTTGAGTATAAAGAAACATTTTCTGTGGGCTCCTTATAAGAAATTAAGCAGAAGAGCAGTGGTTTGTGAGCTGTGTAATCCGGAAACTTGTATGTTGCGACGAAGTGCGGAAAGTTATTGGAAGCATTTGAAATGTGGATAGGGCGTGAAATGAGCTTACAGAATAAGCGTTGAGGTATTTGAACTATGGATTGCTCTAACATCTGAGCTACCATGGCAACATACCGTTACGGCATTAAATTCCTCAACTGACTTGCAGTAAACCACAAGGCGCTCTCAAATCCATTTTTGAGATAACATATCCCAACGGCGACTTGAACTCTTATAAGTATTTTAAGTCTCGGGCATGTTTAGAGAATGACTTATGGATTCCCGGAAAAAATGCGAGTCAGTTGGTGAATTTCATGTCCCACTGGTATGTTGCCATGGTAGCTCAGATGGTTAGAGCAACCGCACGGAAAGCAGAAGATCCGTGGTTCAAATCATAGCTATGGTATTGACTTTATCAGCCTGATTCTAAAAAAAATCAAAACACACGCGTTTTATAAAATTACATGACTTTTCTCGTGATTTGTTGCGCAGGACTGTGTAAAAGTGATACTGAAATTGTAACCCAAAGGAAAGTTGTATACAAAGATTCATAGTAATCGATGAAATTATTCGTACGTGAAAGTTTAATAATAATAATAATAATAATAACATAAATAATATAATACTAACAATAAAACTCGCATAAATGCCATTTGGTCTAACATTTGTTTATCGGTTATTTACCCTTTATCGAAAATTATCAGAATTTTGATAAAAGAATATTTGTGTTATTACTATTATTATTATTATCATCATCACCATCACCATCATTATCACCTTTCTTATTAGTATATATGTGTCACCTTAAATCCATAACGATACAAATGCGCTACATTAACCAAAAGTGTGAGGAAATTCGCTAAGGCTGTTATGAGTAGAGCACTTCGGAACCCAAAAAAAGAAAGAAAGAAAAAAAGATATGGCAACTCTGTGTGGCCAGCAGGATGGGGGATGTGTAGGTTACTGAGGATGGTGGCTACGTTTTGTCCTTAATTATTATACTCACGATAATGCAGTATTGCGCCCACCAAAGGCTTTTTGTTTCTCTCCAGGTCTGCCTCCAGCTGCCACTTCACACAGCAGTCGAGGTACACACTTGAGATCGTCATACTTGGCGATGGATGTCAGCGCGGACATGAGGTTTGCATCTCCATTAGAAGGATACACAGGGTACTGGGATGAGACTCCAGGTCTAGCCGGTGATGTGGCTGGTGGTGATGATCCAAATATTCCACTGAGGAACTGTCCCAGCCCTAACGGAGCCAAGTTCTGGATGTATTGAACCGGCCCTCCTGAGGTCGTGCTGCTTGGGTACTGCTGCTGTTGCTGGAGGAACGGAACCTTCGCTGCTAGGTTGCTCATCGAGAAGTCCTCCAGTAAATTAGTGGGCAGGCTATCTTCCATAATGTCTGCAAACGTGCTGCAAACAGAATTCAATCATCACTATCCAAGCTCATTATTATTTCATAATGATTCTACATATTATTAAATATTGATATAAAATGCTACTTTTATATCCATTTCCTGTTAATTACACATAAAACATTGGGATTGACGTAAATGTTTACTTCCACTGAAATTTGAAACTATTTAAAGTGAGCCAACAGTACAAAGTACATTGCTGCATGATGCTGAATCATGGGAAGTGACTAAAAGGTACGGCGGTACCATATGGGAGGTGCTGTGCGCCAATTTGGCGACACGGGATTTGCAGGGATCTTGGATCTAGGGTTGGTGGTTAATACGACTGGTTCATTTTCCTGCCCGTTTATTTCCCGTCACCTTTTAAAATCTGACTCCTCCTCGACACACACACACACACACACACACACACACACATACACACGCGCGCATTCCTTTACTGCTGTGCTACATACCATCGCCCCTATCCACCGGTACTCTCCTGTTTCTTTATTTCAAATTTCCTATCTCCTCATTTTAATATCACATGATTTCTACCTTCTTTCTTATCGGATGCCTAGGGCTTTGAGAACATTGACATTTTTCTATACATCTGCTTTTCAGGCGACCTAACGGTACACTAACAAAGCATATTCTCCTCTCACTCGGTTAGAATAGGGGAAAAACCAACCCCGTTTCCTGCCTGCTGCTGACACTGTCTTTTCAATCCATTTTCACCTTTATACGTAATACTCACTTCTCAGTCTTATTTAATAATACTATTCCTACTGTTATTAATATTTATTTTCCCTATGGTTATTATTTTAATATTTATCTACGCAGAACGTACTGTCTCAAAGGGATAAACAAAAACTTGAACAGTAGAAATGGACTTTATATGAAGATCTTATAAGAAGGCGTGCACCAACTGAGTAAGCTCAACTTCCATAGTAAGCTACTATTAAACTCAAACACTAGGCAACTTCCATTAGAGAGTTCTTTTTGGGGGAAATTTGAAAAATTCACAGTATGAAATTTATGCAAGTTATTACATATATTGCAGTAATATTTTTGCCATGTTTCAAAATTCCAACTTGCATGGCTATTTAAATATTCATTTTTTGTTGTGTAAATTCATTGTTCTAATAAATATGCTCCACAAAATGCATTTTTAAAAATATTGACATCTGAAATTCAGGTTATGCAATAAAAGAGATTACAAAAAATCTAACATGTCAGCTTACTTATATTAACCCCTAATTAATGTAGTAAAATAATTTTGTACTCCACAAGATTCTTAACTTTTCAAAAGTTAATAGTTTATTTCTAAAATTTGGAGCATTATTTTACCAAAAATACGATGTGACAAATTTCTTTAATGTACTTTTAAGAAACAGTACAAACATTTTCAAACAAATAAGTAAAAAAAAATTGCATCGTGTGGAACATTGCGAGTAAGGAAAACTGTTGAAAAAAGTTTGCGAGAAATCAAGCTTTAAAGTTGGGTGTGTCTATTTATAAGCATGCGCTTGTCCATTTATAGCTCTAGTTTAATGTTAGTTTAAATGCGGCAAGGGAAAAAAAAGTATTTTTTTAAAGTTTGCAATTCATATTATTTTATCATGAAGAAACCTAATTTTTTTTTATTTTTCACTATTTTTGGTCAAATTTCACAGATCTTAACCACCTTGGAAATATTTACTCCTGTCAGATACTCCCGGAGTAAATTCATACAGAAGTAAATGTAGAACAGCCCCGTCGTAGATATTCTTATTTTCTCTATTACGTATAGTAAGAAGCAGAAGTATTACATTCCACCCAAAAATTGATACCGAGATTTCACCGGAAATACATGTTTTGAGGTGCCCTAAATCCAAACAAAGCATTTTTGGAAATATGTCCGTGTGCGTGTCGTGTGTTTGTCAGTCTGAGTCTGTCTGTCTGTGAACAGCATAACTCAAAACGAAACGTCGGATAAATACTAAACTTGGTATTTGACTTTAGTATCTTCCAAGAATGCGACACGAAGTTTTTCAAGAAACTCCCCACCTCAGACTACCCTTTACATGGAACATTTTTCAAAAATTTTGATTTTCTCAAAAATGACTCTTAACGATTTTAATTAATATGTCATATGTTTAAGATATTTTCATGGCAAATGAAATGCATATCTTGAATTTTCTTGGAATGTTTCCAAAAGTCCTCTTCATTCTGAATTACTTTCGCATAGCTGATAAACCGTAAGCGATAGACAAAATTTTACTACACAAAAATGGATATCTCGTTAAAACACACAATTAATGTCACACACATTTTATTGTCGAGTGACGCATGTCCGAGATATTTCTTGTTATTTGTTTGAATTTTCCAATACTTATGCTTTTCGTCAAATGGGAATTCGTTATTCTTTTTTTTGTGTGTGTCCTGGACATGCAAAGAAAATGGAATGCTCCACATTGCAACCAGATCTTAAAAGATTTGACTATCGCTTAAATACTACCATATTCCCCTTGCATCTACAAGAAAATTAGCAATAAGATTACCATCTCGATATCTCGATTAATATGAAGTAGATGGAGAATAAGCGTTTGTAAAAATAGGTTGTACAGGAGTAGAGAAAGTCTTCTGAGTGCAACATATCAATTTTTTTTGTGGCAGAGCCACTTTCGAGATATTCATTGATATTACTTTTCAATAAATTATCTTTTTTTTGAAGTGGCCACAAAAGTTGTCTCTCCAATGCCATGGAGAGATTATGGAATTTCAACGCCAGCATAGTATACTTAGATTTCACTATCGAGTTAGCCCCTTGCATCACTCTTGTATCTATAACGAAATGTGTAATAAAACCATTTCTGCAAACGTTTATCTCTAGCAACATGAAGTAGATAGAGCAGTAAGCTTTTATGTGAATATTGTGTAGAAGAGATATAAACGATTGTGGCTGAGAAAGCCATGTAAATGTAACACACAAGTTATTTTTTATGAAGTGAAGGCTATTTTGAAGAGTTATGTATTAATAAAATGCTATTCTAAAACGACATTTAATAAGAAAATAAGATCCACAAAATGTTCAATCATCTAGCACCTGCGCAGAATAGGAAGTTTTTGCTGCTGTATTTTCTCGGTTCTTGTTGCCAATTAGTGCACAGTCATGAAGAGTTCATTTTGGATTAGCGAAGCGCGTCTGATTGGTGAGACAGAGCCAAGGTGAAGAGCAAGTTGCTAATGGGAAAACAGACTCAAAGCGAATAAACACTGCCTTGTACAAACTACGATGCACTAGGATCAATATATTGTTCGAGATGTTTTACGATTTGTGTTACGTTATTACGATACCTGTTCGCCTAGAAATGATTTCAATTTCATCAATGTGGGCTTAGTCAAGCTCTCCTGTTTGTATCATAAGTCGTAGCAAGGAAACGAATGAAAGGAAAAAGAAGAATCGCTAACTTTCAAACACTTTCCACCAGTGTATTTATCCAATGCAAACATATACACAAAAGACGAAATATTTAAAAATATCTTAACACTGTGTGTATTTCAATTATTCTAATTGGTTTTCTTTAACAAGCGTGAATCTATCTGTTGTGTTTTTCATAATATATAATATTTAGAGAATAAAGGCAATTTCACAGATATCGAAGAACTTGAATTATGCTATGGCGAGATGCCAGTCATACAGCATTTTATTTTTGAGAGAACAAATACTAACAAAAATTTTCCATTTAAACCTTTGTTTCGGTTGGGGGGAAGGTTCTGAAAATCACGTTGCACCCTTGAAATGTGTTAGGCTTAAGGATACTCTGTAATGAATTGCTAATTTCTACAAATTTCAATCAGTTTAACCAAAATTTTATTAAAGGTTTATTCAAATTTTCACAGTCCTTTGTACCTAACCGAAATGGGAAAAAGGTTTTCCACGTGAAACTCCAAAGTGACGAAACTTCGGAAAGTTTAAAGTTTGCGTATTATTCTTGGAATATCATTCTTTATAACCAATATTAAATTCTGTGTAACATTAAATTTTTCCTGGGAAAATAATAAAAACGTTTCTCTTTTAATTTTCTAAAAAACCTAACTCAAAATCATGCCTAATATATAAGAGGCTCTTTAGGTATTATCATCTACCTTCACAGAATGTATACTAAAAATTTGAAAGAAACTGAACAAAAAATTACATAATGCAAAGAAAATAGAAAAGAAAACACAATTAAACGATTAGGATAAAATGAAGCTTTGAAATCAGACCCCTATTACGTTCACATATTTAAACATTGCGTTTAGTCTTTTAAATGGAAAAAACTGCATTTGAATCTTGATTCTACAATGCTTGACAAATTTCTTTTTCATGAAAATTTGAAAAAAGTGATTTTCTTGAAATATTGTCAAACATTCAGTATTGAGAGCCCTTAAATGCAAAGTTCGGTATTTATTAGACTTCTCATTTTAAGGGCCGGTTTCACCAACCGATATTAAAAACACTGTTAACATTTTTTTTGTTAACATTATGCTCAAAGTTTAACATAATGTTAAAACTCGCGTTTCATCAAGTTTTATAGCAAATTGTTAGCTAACATCTTATTAAAGTCAACGACAACCGCGAACGATACCTTTCGAGAAGGCGGTGACAGGTTTCTGAACGTGCTCGGCTACGCTTTTGTCTACGTATCGCAGCACACTCTTGTGTCAGTAGCAGATAACTAGTTGCATTCATGGCGTGTGATGTTCCTAAATGTTTGAGATTAGAATCCCGATGTCAACTGAAAAATCTAGATGCGAGGAATTAAATGTTTCACCGCTTGAAAAGTGTTAATTATAGAACTGGCTACTAACTTTATCGAGTACGAAAAAGTGACTGTAAAGCATAATTGGAATGAACGCGTTTCTCCCAGGTTCAGTAACGAACCGCGTTATTTTATGCTAGAATAAAATGCAGCACCAAAGATGCCAGATGCGAAGAGCGTTTAGGATGTTTTAAACTAATGGTGGACACTAAAGTGGACAAAAGTGTGTTATCCCTGATTTAGGATAAAGTAGACTTGATCAAAACTCTGTTCACTTCTTGAAGCAGTTACTTCAGAAGCCTTCCGGATAAACTCTCAAACGGTAGCTTTGGAAATATCAACATTATTACCTAAATGAAAAATGCCAGTAGCATGAAATATCAATGTAATCAACATGTAGCATAGGAGAACGAGGCATGTTTCTGTTTGCAGTATTCTGACCTCTCCTATTTCCCATAAAACCATGTTCATGACCCCTTTGGACAGTCTGTATCGCTTTAAAGGTTCCTCCACTTGCAGGTTTTCAAATTTATCATGACGCGTGACTCTTCTTCCGCTAGGAATGGCATTAAAATGCCAGCAGCAAACTCGCATCAACAACTTGATTTGCAGCAGCTATTTCGCAACTTATAGCATATGTTAAATGCCTTAACACAAGGGTACGGCAATGTTAACTTAACACAGCGTTTAACATACCTCGCAAAGATTGCCGCCAGCCATAGAACCACTACCGACTACAAAGGAATCCCTTTGACCCGGAGCAAGCAGCTACTGACAGACCACTACATAAGAATTTGGAACTCAACGGTTTACATCAATTCCGAGCAAGAAATCCACACTAAGACCTTCATACCCTATATACATCACAAACTTTCCTTATCCCTAAGTCCAGACTACACAACCACTCAATTCCTGACTAACCCAGCTTTTCAGAACCATACCTGTATAAAATGAACAAATGTCCTTCAGCATCTGTAACTCCACCGAAAAATCTCCACAAGCGGCTCTACACCTGATAACACAATACACACAATTCGCAAGATGTCGACCAAGAATCCTACGGACAGCACCTCTGCCAGTGACTTTGAAACATCACTTCAACACCGTGGAGATCGCTGCCTTCCTCAGACACATCTTCTGCACAATGCAAGAATAATCATTATTGTTGCTGTAAGTATTCACTGTAAATTCCCCGTCATATGCCTCATGGCGAAACACGGGTTGCAAACAATTTTGAGGAGAGAACACATTGTTAAAGCTAGCATTGTTCGATGAAACAGAATTTGTGTTAACTTCAGTATTGAATCGTTTAACATTGTGTTAAAATTTGTAATCGGGTGTTGAAACCGCCCCTAAGAATTATACGCAGACATTTTCCACAAACTATTTGCTATTTATTCAGAAACCTTCAAAACATGTGTTTCTGTAATAGTGCAATATAGAATTATTGGACGGAATAAAATAACTTCTAACTGCCATAAGTAAGCGCTATCATAGCGCTTCTACCCGAAAAGTTCGGTACAACGATAGCTGTATTGAGGTTCTTGGATATTTGGTCTTAAAAATGCAGATGTGTGTTAGTGTAGTTGTATTGTTTTCCAGAAAAGTGCCGAGTGTTTCACTTAAATCTATCACACCCGCCTGGTGTTCATTAATCATTTTGGTAGTTTAGGACACTCCACGCTTGACACTAGAAATTTGCTTCAATACTTACTCGAAAACATCCCTCCTGGAAGTTTCGTGTTGAACAGCAATACCCAAAGAAAAGAGCGCTGATAAATAGATGGAGACACTCATACTTCTCATAGCGCACGCCTGGAAATAGAAATATGTATAATAATAATAATAATAATAATAATAATAATAATAATAATAATAATAATAATAATAATAATAATAATAATAATAATAATAATAATAATAATAATAACAAAAACAAAACATAATTTGTCTAAGCGAAAGGTAGTTTGGAACAGAAGGATCTTGGTGTCGTATTCTGAAGACACTGAATTTAAAATCCAAATACAGTATCTGTCCAGCTTTTATTACTTTCTCTACTACTTGTAGTAAGTAGGGGAAGTATTGTATTCCACCCAAAAATTCGATACCGAGATTTCACCGGAAATACATGTTTTGAGACCCCCTGAATCCAAAAAAAGCATTTTTGCAAACATGTCCGTGTGTGTGTCTGTCTGTGTGTCTGTGAACAGCATAACTCAGCAACGAAACGTAACGTAGGATAAACACCAGTTTAGGTTCAGTATCTTCCAGAGATGCGACACTAAGGTTTTCAAGAAAATCCCCCCCACCTCAAATTACACTTTACATGGAACATTTTTCGAAAAATTTAATTTTCTCAAATGCTCTAACGATTTTGATTAAAATATATATGTTTAAGATATTTTCATGACAAATGAAAAATATATCTCGAATTTTCTGGGAATGTTTCCAAAAGTATTCTTCATTGTGAACGACTTTTGCGTAACTGGTAAACCATAAGAGATAGACCAAATTTTACTACACAAAAATTTTAGATCGCGTTAAAATACACAATTTATGTCATATACATTTCTTTTTTTGGGTGAATCATTTTCGAGGTATTGCTTGTTATTCCCTTAAATTTTCCAATACTTATACTTTTTCTCGAATTCGTTATTCATTTTTTTTGTCCTGGTAATGCAAAGAGAATGGAATACTCCACATAGCAACCAGCTCTTAAAATATTTGACTATCGCTTAAAGCCTACCAATTCCCCTTGCATCTACAAGAAAATTAGCAATAAGATTAACATCTCGATTAACATGAAGTAGATGGAGAATAAGCGTTTATAGAAATAGTTTGTGCAAGAGTAGAGAAAGTCATGTAAGTGTAACACATCAGAATTTTTTTTAATTTCTGCACTACTTACCTATGCCCAGATAGTAACTAGAGGCAGTATTGAATTCCACTAAAAAATTCGATACTCAGATTACATCGGAATCAGTGTTTTGAGACTCCCTGAACCCCACTTAGTATTTAAGTTTAGCATTTTCAATGGATGCGACAAGATTTTCGATAAAATAACCCCACACCAACCTGCCCCTTACATGGGGAAAAAATCGTTATTTTGTATTTTCTCAAAAATGGATTTGACAAGGTATGTTAATTTATTCCTTAGGTATGTTTAAGATCGATTCATGACAAATAAAACGCATGTCATTAGCTTTTTGGGAATAGCCCGTAAAGTCCTCTTGATTCTGAATTACTTTTTCTATAACTACTAAATGGTAAAGGAAAGACAAAGACTTACTACTTAAAAAAACAAAAAACAAATGTAGATCTCGTTAAAACACAATCTATGTCAAACAAATTTTGTCGGGGCGTTAACCATTTTCAAGATATTCTTTGTTACTGGTTTTAATTTTCAAATCTTTATTCTTTTCTCAACTGAAAATCGCTATTCATTTTTTCCAGTGTTTATGCAAAGAGAACGGAATTTCAAAGAAGTCGCAGAGCGATGGCTTTGAAAAGATTTAACCCGCTTTGGCCTGTTGTATTCTTATTATACCTACAACGAAATGTGAAAATACGTAATGAAGACTTATCTGTATTAACAAAATTTAGAAAAAATAATACGGTTTTGTAAGTAGTTTGTAGAAGAGTGAGTAGAGAAGTTCATGTGAACGCAACACATCCAATTGTTCAGTTATTCTGTATCAGCACATGCTTGCGTGCGTTTGGACGGACGGACGTATACCTTTTTCTAAAATGCTTTCTTTTAATTCAGGGAATTCAAAACAAGTGTTTCCGGTGAAATCTCAAATTTTTAATGTAATGGAATACTACCTCTACCTACTACAAGCAGTACGGAAAATAAAAAGCATGGATATTTGACGTACACTTCTAGTCTGCCATATAAAATTCCAAGTTATAAATCTCTAGGGAGAAAAAGCAAAAGAAGTCCCACGAAACGAGGGATGAATCAACATAAACTGCCACAGGCAATAATGCCTACTGTCTAAGGATGATATAAAAAATGGTACTTCTATCCAAGTTACGCTATTTACAATAAATGCTTATCTAGGAACTGGTATAAATTAAATATATAGAATTAGAAGCTATATGCGGCTGTTTATATTATAAAATCGGCTTTTACTTGTAACGAGCTTAACCATAAAAAACAGAAATGTTCTACCAGATGACCCACTTCAGCATGAGGATATAGTGGAGAATATCTGGAAAACTGATAATGCTGCAAAAACATTTATTTAGCAAAAGTGTCATATTTTTATGAGTTCTAAATCCTTTTACATTATCTGCTATACCCAAAATTTTGACGTCAATACTTTCAGTAAATACATGTTTTGAGGACCCTTGAACTCAAAGAAAATCATTTTTAGAAAAACATGTAAGTGTGAAAAGCATAACTCTGAGACGAAATGTTCGATAAATACCAAACATGGTACTTAAGTTCAGTTATCTTCCAAAGATGCGATACTGAGGTTTGCGAGAAAAGTCCCTGCACATCAAGGTACCCTTCATATAGACAATTTTTTCGGTATTTTTTATTTTCTCAAAACTGGCTCTTAACGATTTTGATTCATTCCGAATGAATTTGGTATAATTTTGTATAACTGATAAACCATAACATAGATTTCTTTAAAACCACAATTTATTTCTATTAACTTTCTAGTGGTATTGACAATATGCCACATATCCGTCATTATTGATTTGAGTTTGTCAATACTTTGTCCCTTTTTCAGTCGTCCTCCGTGGTGTAGAGGTTACTATGCTAGCCTCTAATTCCCGAGGTCGCGGATTGAAACCAGGCGGAGGGCGATGGATTTTTTCTGGCGTAAAAATCGTTAGTATGGCTTGCTTCGGAAGGGAAGTAAAGGTGGTGGTTCTGTGTCGTGCATTTACGACACGTAAAAGAACCTCAAGCCTGATAAAGAGGCTGCTGAGCAAAACTAGCGATCTTTCAGTCCAATATAGAATGTTAAAGACTGTCCATATATAAAACTCAATTCAATTTTGTACCTTTCTCAAGTCCTGACGATCTGACCATCGCTTCGATTTTCTGCATTCCCCTTCTACCTTCAATGAAATGCGTAATGAATGTATTTCTGCAAAGGTTTGTATCGATTAACATGAAGTAGATAGAAAAATAATCTTTCGTAGGAATAGTTTGTAGGTGCTATTAGAACGATAGCGAGCAGAGAAAGTCATGTGAATGTGACACAAGATTTTTCTTGTAATAAGCTTCCTGTATGGTTTTAACCAAATGTTTAGTCAGAATATGTATGGAAAATTCAGAATATAAGTTTTACTTGTCATGTAAATATCTCTAACATATGAAACCTGTTTGAATAAATCGTTAGTGGTTTTTGAAAAATAGAAAATAACATTTTTTGCATATAAATGGTGGTTTAGGCTGAAGGGAATTTATGAAAAGATTCGGGTTAAATATCCATAATGAATTTTTTAGGTGAAATACAATATTTTCTGTGTCATACCACAGGTAAGTCGTAGAGAAAGTAAAAATGTCTCTGTGTATACTTTGCTTCATCCGGAATATGTCCAACAAAAACATTTGTCGAACTGAAAAATACGATTTACTGAGAATGTCTTGTGTTCTACTCATATTTAGGGTTATGGTCTTCTATGTTGAATGTACTTAGTAAATGTCAGAAACACGGTGTAAAGTAAACAGAAGGAACTTACCAGGTAGCGCTATCCGTGATAGTCCGTATGACAGCGTGTTGAGAACTGGGAACTCGTCCCACATTCACATGCTGGTGGGCGATAGGCAAGTTTCTCTCTCGCCAGCTACATTTTCACTGTCACTTTGTGTAGGCTTGTGGAGGTTCTTTTACTGGCGCTACGAGAGTGGGGTTTCCCATCTTAACCTCACTTCCTGTCCCAAATAGCGCGTATTCTTCAAATTTCCAAGGAACCGAGTTTGAGCTCACGAACGAATATTGCCGTTTAAAGGTAAATATCTGATGAGGTACATGTTATACTTTATACAGAAGAATGATGGAAGCGTTCCAAAGAATAGGTCCTGTTTTATACAGTTCCAAAATAACAGACCAAGTACACTAAGACGATAATTCAAGTACTTTTGTTCAAAAAGTAACTCTCTGGTCCTAGAGAGAGTGTTGCGTTAGAATATAACAGTTATAAGTATGTAGGTATATGATGCGAGACCTTGAAACCGTTCCTGCTTCCAAGTTCCATTGTAGGGAAACGCCTCTGGAAATATTCCAGCTAACCAGATTTAATTATACATTTGAACTCTTCTCACGCAATAATAATAATAATAATAATAATAATAATAATAATAATAATAATAATAATAATAATAATAATAATAATTAATAATAATAATCAGACTGCCGACCTCGCACCCATTCTACAACAAACGTAACAGGATCAACCAGCCGCTATGGGGAGAAGACAAAAGCCTGGAGACAAAGCTCCCGTTCTTTGGCTAGGGATTCTGCCAACCTAGCGCCTTTCCCTCTGCAGATATTTCCAATAGGCCAGTATCTGGGTTGCTAAAAAGGCAGGGAGGGACGGAAGTGGATACGCCACTTACATGCGTAAACCTAATGGAGAAGAATGCCAAACATCCTCCGTAGGGCGACAATGTTGAAGTACACCCGTCTCCTATTTCTCCAGGCTGGTAACCGGAGGACATTGAGGCGTCTCATACTCCCACTTGGACATCACTGTCTAGACGTATCCAATCTCTCACGGGTATCAGGAACCACTGCACCGCCGAGTCCAGCCCAATCCGAACAAGTCTCCGAGGGAAGAGTCTCAGACGTACAACTCGTCGTACTTCTAGCAAGTCAGAAGTACCACGAGTACCATTGAGTATACGACTGAAGGGACCGGAACCCCTCCCCAATTGGGGGAGATGACAGATCGGGAGATGGACAGAACAGTCCAATTCTCATCCCCATGACTGGGCTGGCTCGAACTACGCGCATTCTGTAGACTTAGAATTAGTTTCCGAAAGTCAGATGCCATTTTGGAACATGTAACATTAACGTTATGGAAACTAATACTACGACAGTGATGATATTATAATAATAATGGACGCGCATTCTTTCCACTTGAGTTAAGTCAGCAGTAAGTATAATATGTATTCAGATGCAACGCAGTAGCATCTGTATGGCAAATAGTAGATTGCGAATTCATGTCTGCATGCTGAATTTAGGGTAGGGGAGGAGAGGAGAAAGAAGGGGAGCATCGTCTTTCCGCTTGGCAATATTCGTAACAGACGAAGAATGACGACTTTCAGCGAAATAACCCGAGTCAGGCGCGTGTCGGTGGACCAAGAGTAACTTTCCTATACACTTATATCTACTTAAATAATCCTGGATGTACTTGCGATTTTTAAATAGTAATTTATAACTTCTTCGGAACTTTTACTGAAAAAATCTGGTTAATTCACATGACTTTCTCTAACTGCTATGGTTTCTTTTTATGTACCTTCCACTAACTATTTCTAAGAAAGCTTATTTTGCTATCTACCTCATGTTAATCGAGATAAGCCTTTGCAGTTAAAGATTCATTACACGTTTTGTTGAAGGTACAATGGGCATAGAGGAAAAATCAAATCGATAGTCGGATGTTTGAAAACCGGATTGCTATGCTGACCTAGAGATTCCATACTCTTTCCATGATATCGCGAGAAACAACTGAAAAACGACAGCACTTTAAAAATGATAAAGAATTGAAAATTCAAACCAATAACAAGGATGACTGATGCCATAAAGAAAGCTATTTGAACTAAATTGTGCGTTTTTAAGAGATCTACATTCTTTGTGCGGTACGTTTTCGTCTATCTCTTATGGTTTACCAGTTATACAAGATTATATCAAATTCCTTTAAAATGAAGGGGGCTTCACAGGCTTCTCCCAGGAAATTCAGAAGGTATACACTTTATTTTTCATCTAAATACTTTAAGCAGGTGGTATTTTAATAAAAATTGGAACCATTTTTGAGAATATAGAAAACTTCGAAAAATCTTCCTCGTAATGGGTAGTTTTGAATGAGGGATTTTGTTGAAAATCTTCATGTCACGTGCTTGGAAGATTTGGATTTAGCAAGTTGGGTACTTAATCAACTTTTCATTTTCGAGTTTTCCTGTTATTTCGTACACACTCAAAGCTCACACAAACACATATATGTGGACCTTTTTTTCGCTAAAAATGTATTTCGAGTGAAATCAGGACATATAATTTTTGGGATGAATACAATATTTCCTCATGCCTACTATAGGTAGTTAACATAGAAAGTAATAATAACTAATAACCATTCTTCCCGTCTCTACTGGTTACACCAAGAATGCGAAAAAGATGCGAAAACAAAACTACATGTATTATACCACAATTCAACGATATAACGTAACGTGGATAGAAGAATCATTATTGCTTTATAATTTAATATATAGTTGAACCTCATACGTTATTCACTTCTACATATTTCTCACATTTTTCGTCAACGAACCTTGTCAATTAGTATTTAGCTCAATTATAGGATTTAGTTTATATGTTTTCTCATTAGTTACATTTTTTGTCTCCATATACAAAATATATTATGCATGGTTTCTGTATAGAGTATCCTTGCTCTACTCTGAAATTTTCTTTTATTTTGAAATTTGAGTAACATTATTGGAATACATTTAAGCACCTGCTCTGTTATGTGTATTATGTTTATTTTAGCATTTGTTTAAGCTTTGCTTTATTATATTAAATAATACATAAATATCTTCAGTAATATGTAGTCTAATGAAACAGTTTCTGTTCCATAAGAAAGTTCACTTTTACGTTTTCTCTTTTACACACTATTTTAATCTTCTCTCTTTGAAGACATATACAAGGGCAGTCCCAGAAGTACTCGACCTGACGTATATATAGCGGTTGTTGTTTCAAAAAAATGACTATGGTAGAAAGTACCAACTTCATAAAGCTTAAGTTTGGAGTTTTACGATGCTACGTTGCTTAGTAATTGTTTGGCAGTCATCAATAGTGAACGCTCTCAGCGAATTTGTAAACATGGATAAAACTGGTCATCGTTATGTGATACAATACTTTCATTTGAAAGGTCTTAATCCAACTAATATTAAAGCTGAGCTAGATTCTACTCTGGGGCAGGCTGGATGAAACATGGGTCCATCACTTCACACCTGAGCCGAAGGAACAGTCAAAACAGTGGATTGAAAGGCGAGAATCATGGTCATGGCGTCAGTTTTTGGGATGCGCGTGGAATAATTTTCATTGATTATCTTCAAAAAGGAAAAGCAATCAATGGCGAGTATTATGCAAACTTTGCAGCGTTTGAATGATGAAATCAAGCAAAAACGGCCGCATTTAGCGAAAAAGAAGGTTTTGTTTCAATAAGACAATGCACCAATTCACACATCCATTATCGCTATGGCCAAAATCAATGAGTTAGAGTTCGAATTGCTTCCTCATGCACCCTATTCGCCAGACTCTGATTATTTTCTGTTTCCAAAGTCGAAGAAATGGCTTGGTGGTAAAAGATTTGCCAACAATGAAGTGGCGGAGCTTGCAGTTGATGGCTATTTTGCAGAACTCGACGGTTCTTACTATAAACAGGGTATCGAAGCTATTGAACATCTCTGGGAAAAGTGTATTGAGCTGAAAGGAGGCTATATAGAGAAATAAAAATGCTTTTTCCCAACATTTTTGTGTTTTCTTGGTTAGGTCGGGTACTTCTGGAACAGTCCAGTTACTGAGGTTATGTTGCATAAGGTGAATTTGTAATGGATATAGAAAGTTGAGTAACTGTACATTGAATGTCTTTTTTTAGTGTTAACTGGTTTTGTGATACACCTACCAGTGGTGTGCATATCCTTTGAAAGTTTAACCTTAACATGCAAGTTTGAAAGTGTAACCCTAATTTCCACGTCTCAAGTTTGTCTTGAACTTCCCTTACGTAGTGTGCAAATTTCGATGTTGTTTATCAAAACCGTTTTAAAAACTATGCAAAATTAAGTTATTTTCATGTTCTCTATCACATAACTAATAGATCGAACAGGTATTGCATTCCACACAAAAATTCAATGTCGAGGTTTTACCGAATACCTTTGATGCCCCACTGAATCCAAAAAAAAGCAAACACTTTTAGAAGAACGCCAATGTGGGTGTATATATATGTGTGTGTATATATATGTGTGTATATATATGTGTGTATATATGTGTGTATGAAAGAGAGAGAGAGACAGGGAGGGAGGGCAGCATAAGTAAAATGGATATGTTGAATAAGTGGCAAAGTATCTTCAAAGATGCGACACGAAGATTTTCAAGAAAGTTCCCTACACTAAACTACTGTATACATGGAAAATTTTTCGAAATGTTTTGATTTTCTCAAAACTGACTCTTAACCGTTTTGTTAAATACCACACATTTAAAGTATTTGCATGATAAAATGTATATCTTGAATTTTCTAGGAATAACCTATAAAGCCTTCATTCGGAGGAAATTTTGCATAATTTTATACATACAACTTTTAAATTATAAGAGTTACACAAAAACTTACTGCACAAAAAATTTAGATTTCTTTAAAACACAAAATTTCTTTAAAATAACTTATGTTGTGGCCTCATCTATTTCCGAGATATTCGTTAATACTGGTTTGAATTTATCAATACTTTGTCACTTCTGAACTGCTGTCACCATTCCGTTGTTTTTACAAACAATATTATAAAAAGAGCGACCCAAGTTAAAAATCCCTTCAGTTTCTTGAATCCCCTTTATACTAATAACGAAATGTGTGTTGGAACTAATTCTGCAAACGCTTATTTCGATAAAACGAAGTAGGTAGATAGAAAAGTAAAGCTTTGTAAGAATATTTTGAATAAGGTATATAAAAATAAACGATAGTAGGAAGAGAAATGCATGAGACTGAAACACAAAGATTTTTATAAGAGAAGAAACAAGCATCGTGGGAAAAATAGTACATTATTGTCAACATTTCCTTTATTTCCCCAGCATGAACTTGTATTGTTAAAATGAACTAGTTCATTTCTCGTTCGTTTTAGATAAACTAAATTGCCTTATCGTAAATTTTAGACATAAAATCGTACTTCGCGTGATGGGGTGTTCATCAGATGACAGGATAATGTTTAATGCCAGCTTGTCGTTTGGCATTTCATTCACCAAAAAATTCGATACCGAGATTTCACCGGAAGCACATGTTTTGAGGCCCCACTGAATAAAAAAATCTGATGTGTTTGCACTCGCATGACTTTCTCTACTCTTGTAAAATTATTTTTACAAACGCTTATTCTCCATCTACTTCATGTTAATCGAGATAAACATTTGCAGAAACTATCTTATTGCTAATTTTCTTGTAGGTGTAAGGGGAATATGGTGGGCTTTAAGCGATAGTCAAATATTTTAAGAGCTGGTTGCTATGTGAAGCATTCCATTCTCTTTGCAGGTCCAGGACATAAAAAAGGAATGAAGAATTCCTATTTGAGAAAAGTGTAAGTATTGAAAAATTCAAACAAATAAGAAGAAATATCTTGGAAATGTGTCACTCAACAAAAAAAGTATATGGCACAAACTGTGTGTTTTCTGGGATTCTGGGCCCTTTCTGAAATATATGTTATTAAAGGTTCGAATTTTTCATTCCTTGGTCATTCTATTGAAGTCCTATCAACATTCGGTTTCTCGTGATTGTATGGAAACAGTATGGAATTTTAAGGCCAGCATGTAAGGCCCTGTTCTTAAACATTTGGTTTTATCTATGTTCCCTTTGTATCTATAACGAAATGTGTAATACAGCTATTTCTGCAAAGGTTTATTTTGATTAAAATGAAGTAGACAGGAAGGTAAACTTTCGTAAGAATAGTTTGTATACCGATTACTAAGCGATAGAGGACAGAGAAAGTCATGTGAGTCTAACGCATCAGAAATTTTGATTTTTACTTTCTCTAGCACTTACGTATAGAAGGTAGAGAAAGTGCTGTATTCCATCCAAGACTCTGATACCGAGATTTCACCGCGAATACATATTTTGAAGACCTATAAATTCCAAAAGCATTCTGAGAAAAAGGTTTTTATTTACTACTGTAATAATCAGTGACGTTTTAGTTCGTAGTTACTAGGCAACAAATCCTATACTTTATATTCTAACAAAACATAACATACAGGTTCAACAAAACGTAAAATACTCTCTTTATAAAATGTCTGTAATTTTTCAAACTTACTGATATCAATATTATTATTAACCAAAACAGTTGATCTCACCGTGGAATATTCACTCCAAAGACTCGAAGCTTTAATACTTTTCCACTTCTCATAAACATACGCCAACAAAGAATCTTCATTTACGTCTGCTTCATTATCCACACACCAGTCCTTGAATTTCGTATAACTACATAAATAAACTTTCCTTGGCTTTTCTGGAGTATATTAATACTTGCTTTTAAAATTTTCCTGATGAACTGTGAAAATCACCTTCTTCGCTCATTTTTACTTTAAATTCATATATGAAACTAGCATCCAAAATTGCTGAATATAACAACAAAGTTTGTTGATTTATCGTGTCCTTTTTACTTTCTCTACTACGTATAGTAAGTAGGGGAAGTATTGCATTCCACCCAAAAATTCGATACCGAGATTTCACCGGAAATACATGTTTTGAGACCTCCTGAATCCAAAAAAAGCATTTTTGGAAACATGTCCGTGTGTGTGTCTGTGTGTCTGTGTGTGTGTGTGTCTGTGTGTGTGTCTGTGAACAGCATAACTCAAAAACGAACAGTCGGATAAACACCAAACTTGGTATTTAGGTTCAGTATCTTCCAGAGATGCGACACGAAGGTTTTCAAGAAAATCCCCCCACCCCAGACTACCCTTTACATAGAACATTTTTCGAAAATTTTAATTTTCTCAAAAATGGCTCTAACGATTTTGATTAAAATATCATATGTTTAAGATAATGTCATGAGAAATAAAATGTATATCTCGAATTTTCTGGGAATGTCTCCAAAAGTATTCTTCATTGTGAACGACTTTTGCATAACTGGTAAACCATAAGAGATAGACAAAATTTTACTACACAAAAAATGTAGATCTCGTTAAAATACACAACTTATGTCATATACATTTCTTTTGTTGAGTGAACCGTTTTCGAGATATTGCTTGTTATTCCCTTAAATTTTCCAATACTTGTACTTTTTCTCAAATTCGTTATTCATTTTTTTATGTCCTGGACTTGCAAAGAGAATGGAATGCGCCGCATAGCAACCAGCGTTAAAATATTTGACCATCGCTTAAAAGCTACCATATTCCCCTTGCATCTACAAGAAAATTAGCAATAAGATTGACATCTCGATATCTCGATTAACATAAAGCATATGGAGAATAGGCGTTTGTAAAAATAGATTGTACAAGAGTAGAGAAAGTCATGTGAGTGTAACACATCAGATTTTTTTACAAAGCCCACATTACTCTTTCTCTAAACATATCGTTTCTGCAATAAATAAATTTCATTGAATATACTAAATATACAACATAGCTAAAATACTCTGACGTAGATAAAATATTGTAGACAGCACGTTACAAATCAGGTTTATTAACTTAACTATTATGTACAGAATAATCTAGAAACAAAATGTCGGATATGTATGAAAAAATTAAATTGAATTTTATTTATGCACGCTCTTTAACTGCTGTGGTTGTTAGCGTCCCATTCTATATTGGGCGTAAAAGACCGGTGATTTTGCTGAGAGGTTCTTTATCAGGCTTGAGGTTCTTTTACGTGCCGTAAATCTACGACACGGGGCCATCGGCTTTACTTCCCTTCCGAAGGAAACCATGCTAAGGATTTTTACGCCCCTTCGCCAGGTTTGAACCCGCCACCTCGGGAACTAGAGGCTACCACGGTAACCACTACACCACGGAAGACGACAACAAACATTAAACTTAGTATTTTATGTTCAGCGCCTCTTAAGGATAGCACACGAAGATTTTCAAGAAAATGCCCGCATTATAGCTGCGTTATCATTAGCAGCACCTTACCATACACGTGAATTGTTTGAAAAGAATAACGTAAAGCTAGTTCTTTTGAGCAAGACTTCAAATGAGTTAGTTCCTTTAAGAACTAACCTTCAACAAGATATTGCAGCTTTTGTTTAACCGCAAATGATTGGCAAAGTAGATGTGGGTCAGGGTATAAGAATATAATAATTATGTGCCGCTTTCACAGCTGCTCCCGACCCAGTGCAATGTCATCGACCTGCAGAATACGTAGGCTTCATTTCACAGTTGATCAGCTGATTCATCTCTCTCTTTCTCTCTCTCTCTCGTTCCTCCGGTTGTTCATTTCTGTCTGTACTACGATTATACAGGCGTTTATTGCTATACTTTTTTATTTTTCTAGAAATTATGTACCTATAGTAAGTGGAAGAAGTATTGTATCCCATCAAAAGATTCGATATCGAGATTTCATTTATGTAATACATGTTTTGAAGCCCTGTGTTTGCTTGCGTGCGAGCATTTGAAGAAAATCCTCCCAAACTACCCTTTACATGGGGAACTTCGTTATTTTGATGTTCTCAAAAATTCCTCTAGGATTTTGATTCAAGTGCAATGTGTTTAACATATTTGCATGACGAATAAAATGCATATCTTCAACTTTTTGCAAATGGTTGGTGAAATCATTTTCATTCTGAATGAATTTTGTGTAACTTTGTAGGTATAATTTTGTTGGTAATTTATAAGAAACAAAAGCTTACCACACGAAACATATAGATAGTGTTGTTAACAATTTACTCAAATAATAACTTTTTGTCATTAACTATTCCCGAGTTATTCGTTGTTACTGGGTTGAATTTTCAAATACGTTATACTTTCTTGAAGTGCTAAGTTGCCATTCATTTATTTCTCGTGGTCATGCAAAGGGCATTGAATTCAAAGCCATCCCATACCGATACGTTTTTTAAAAATCTGACTATCGCTTTAGCTTACTGTATTCTTCTTATACACACAAGAAATGTGCAATGAAAGTTTATCTCGATTAACAAGAGTTGGATAGAAGAATAACTTTTGTGAGAATAGTTTGTAGAAGAATAAGTACAGAAAATTTGTGAATGCATCAGAAGAACAGAATGCGCACGCGCCTATGTATATCTGAATCACCAAACATAGTATTTAAGTTTTCAGTATCTTCCAAGAATGCGACACATCATAGATTTTCAAATAAATTCTTCACCCTAAATTACATTTTATGTGGAGAATGTTTCGTCATTTTTTCTCTCTCAAAAAGTCTCTTTAACGATTTTGACTCGAATACAGTAGGTATGTTTGATATTTGCACGACAAAATAAAATGTATGCTTAGTTATAACTTTTGTCAAATAGCTTGTGAGATCCTCTTCATTCTGAATGAATTTTGTATACCTTTGTGCAACTGGTTAACCAAACGTTTACTACACAGAAAGTGTAGACGTCATTAACATGCAGAATTTATATCAAATAACCTTATGGTCTCGTGTCATAAAAACAGTGGAATTTCAAAGCCAATTCAAAGCCAATTTCGATTCGAAGTTCAATTCATGGATCTCTCTCTAAAATATTTTTTTATAAAAAGGCGAGCTCATTGTTGGTGTGTGTGCGTGTGCGCCCGCCCGCCCGCCCGCACAAATAACGGTACGGAATTCTCTAGGAATGTTCTCAGTTTACCTTTCGTCCAATCAATTAGCTATGTTACTCGCTTGACTAATGACAATCAAACTATACCAATAATCACTAATAAACTAATAGTCTTTTCTCCTGCGTTCATTTGTTTTCACTATCTTTGCTTTGTTCTGATTACCGGGCGAGAAAATGAAGCATTTGCTAATATCTCCTTCATAACTTGCAGAAAATATTGCAAACAGAGCAGGCTACTACTTACATCATCATGGGTATGTTTTGACAGTCTTAAGGATACATACCCTATCATTTTTCAGCAGCACTATAAAGAAACGTATCTGAACAATGTGCTATAGATCTGTTATTTATATAGAAATAACATTTTTGCTATAATGTCACTCGTATGATTATTTACGCCGTGTTAATTTACTCTAATATTTGATGCTTACTTATAATTAACTGTGGTAGAAGTGTCTGTTTATGTATAGCAGCATACAGTGTATTTAATGTTGGGTAGTCATTTTCATATATACATATGGTAGACATTTATTCTCGGTCAGTGATACCAATATATATAATTTTCTGCGCTAAGATTTCTCAAAATTATACACCTTGAGCGAACACTTGTGCTTGTCTTGCATGAAGATGATGCACTAACATGAAGCTGTAAGTAAATAACAGGAGAAAGCACTTTCTCAGATTCTTAACAGAGTTCACCAAAACAAACACGGGCTGTCAGCATGTTCAAGGTAACGCCTCATCACAGGTTCCACGTAACGTCAGATAACGTTCCTCTTCAGGGCACATGGACTGCCTTCTGAAGTTTTATTTCAAAACTGTAGGTATCTTCGGCAAAGCTCTCAACAGAGTTAAGATTTATGTGAAGAACATTTAGAGAAAATATGAAGAATATGAAACATAAATAAATATACTTGAAAAAATTCAATTTACTTATTATGTATTTTTCACATGAAATGTCCTAAATGTTGTGTGTAGTGTGAGGTGAGGCATATTCTTATAATATTTACTTCTCGACTGCATTTATTTCTCATTTTCCTTTTCCACGTCTTGTAAACCGTCCTTCGTTTATTCAAGAAGTAGTTTAGTTTCCTCACTACTCACAAACTGCTTGCATGCACTCTTAATTACTTCCTGGAACTAGTTTAGTAAAATTTAAGATAGGTGTAGTACCGAAAATGTCGCTATCAATGTGTTTGCATTAACTACCTTCAAATAATAATTCAGCTGGATTTTAAGTAATACGATGAACACAGAGTGAAATGGTTCCACGGTAACGCGTAAGGCTCGCATTCCGGAGGTCCCGGGTTCGATTTCCGTCAGCTATAACTGATGAAATACTTAATCTAAGTGATACACAGGCATAATCTGTTGAAACAAATAATAATTTTAACTCTCTATTAGATTCTTAGAACTAACTTGGTTCGGAGTTACTTTCTGTGTAAATTAAACAAATGGCATACGGTTACATTTTGAATATTGCTCATTGTCAGCGCCAAATTCTTTTTCTAATTTCGTTCACTTGCAATTGGAAGCAAATATAACTATCATGATAGCAGGAACTATAATATCGATGACCTTTTCATTTTAAAAATGTGTTGCCTAGCAATGTCTGAAAATGTCATTTAGAAATCTAAGTTGAGCGTTTCAATTAAGTTTCGTTTTCATATTGAGCCATCCGAGCTGTAGTGCGCTAACGTAGAGAAAATAGTAGAGTTTATACAGGATGATTTATGAGGAACTGTCATTTATTTCTTTAATTGTTTCAAAACGAGTTATGCTAGCGACAACTTATTATACCTGAAATGCAGAGGAGTTTTGGGAGATTGTTTGCCTGTATAGAAAATTTGAAACTGTCCTCCATCCTGCATAAGGCACAACTCAACACGTCGTTCCATGTTACTGGCCACTCGTTGGAGGACTCTGTTGTCAATAGCTTGAATCTCCCGTGTAATGTTGTGCTTCAAATCGTCCAATGTCTGGGGACGTGTGGCATAAATCCTGTCTTTTAAGTAACCCCATAGAAAGAAGTCCGGCGATGTCAGATCCGTAAATCTCGGTGGCCACAGGTTCTTGGAAATTATCCAGTCGTCAAAGAAACTTGCAATTAGTGCTATGGATTCATTTGATGTATGGCATGTAGCGCCGTCCTGCTGAAAATATCCTTGACTCAGCACTACATCGACTAGTTGCTCAGCAAACTATGAAAATCCGTCTTTACTCTGCAGTGTTGATATTGTTTTAAAAAGATTGGTCTCACTTTCTTTGTGCGGATATTGCGCACCAAACTCCGATTTTAACCGGGTGCATAGGTCCTTCATGAATAACATGTGGATTTTTACTGGCCCAATAGCGTGAGTTATTTGAGTTCACATAGCCGGATAAATAAAACCATGCTTCATGCGTTAACCATGAGATGGACAATATGGCAGGATTTTGCACAATGAACGCTTGAAACCAACGACAATAATTCAGTCTTCTATCCTTATCTGGTTCTTGTAACTGATGGACAACCATAATCCTATACGGCTTTAGCCTGCACTTTTCACAACTCTCTGACACATTGAGTAGTTGTACCCTGTCTCCTGCGAGAAACGTCTTAATGATTTTTTGGGCGACTGATCCAGTCGTGCACTTACGTCAACAACAACCGTGGGAAGCCTAGATGAACGAGTTTTGCGTTTTTCCACCAGAGACCCCGTTGTTTCCAATTTGTTTACCAGTCCCAGTATTGCGTTTCTTTGGGGAGGATTCCGAATACCAAAATCTCTCTGGTATGCCCTTTGAGTAGCTGTAATTGCATTCATAATCCAATATTGCTTTACAAGGAAGAGTCGTTCATTTAATATGTGCTCCATTATCACGTTGACTAGAACAAAATCTCAAAAACAGTTGCTGACAATAAAACTAACAATTACGAATAAAACGTGAACATCTGCGTATCTAGTGGCAGATAATCGAAACTCCAGAACATTCTGCTTAATTTGTGCTAAAATTGGGGCATTAAGTGAATTTCGAACAGAATAGTTAAAGAAAGAAATGTGTCAGTTCTTCATAAGTCGCCCTGTATGATAGGCTCTACCTTTCACAGTACACACTCCTTTGTATGCATTTTTGAATTTTATTTGAGTTAGAAACTTTATTACATACCTATGGGTAACAAGGGAATTGTGTACAACCCAACTTGTATTTGTTCTTGCGATAGCAGATTTGTATTTATAATGTAATGTACCCAGCACGTCAAATGGAACAGCTAGGTCATTACTGCCAAGCCGAACTCGCCTCCTGTTCAGAACTCTCCATAGTGTTTGCTAGTTACCGACATTGATAGTGCAAAATGAAATGGAAAAGGCAAAGGAGGGACAAATAATGGATAATCACCAAAGAGAGGAGCATGGCGAAGCTACTAGCTTCAGTTAATGTTGAAGCGATAATCTACAGTAGACAGAAGAGTTTAAGCTATCCACTTTTGAAGAAATTCTTCAAATTGGATGAGTAATTACAAACATTACTAATTTTATATTTCCTCTTTATATATACCTAACATAATACCTAGTAATTTTTTACAGTTCACAAAATTAATATTCCAGACTAACACACTACAGGACTACAGTTTATTCATTTATTTCTTATCATACAGAACAGTTATAAAATAATAAATATGTCATTTTAACACTGATATTATTTATAAAACAAATGAAATTTAAATTTTTACTGAAATACAATAGCTAATTATGTAACAAGTGGCGAAAAGATAGCGTTTTAAGCAGAGAAGTGAAGGTTGTCGACCGAGCTGAAGGTGGTGTTGTACAACGCCCTGAGGGCTTAAAACACCAGCTTCGCACTGTTTCAAGCAAGATTTTTACAGCCTCTCGAAAATCCCTACTGTGTTTATATCTTAAAAATAATGCAATTGTTATTTCGTTCTCGTTCTCTCTCTTAAACTTGCGAACTGCTGATGTTAAAGACGAGATAGTATTAGATTCGTTATCAAAGAGAGAAGATTTCACGGCCTTTGTGTATGGCGAGAAAATGGAGCAGCGGTGATTGTTTTGCTGGTTATTAGGCAGTTGTTTAAGTGGAGTTTTGCTTGTCATATAATTTTCAATATACAAATAATTATTAAACCTAAGTGATAAATATAATTAGGAAAATGAGTAATTCGGAAGTGAATTCGACATAGAAAATAAGCAGAAGTTGCAATGAGTATGCCGATCCCACAAAAATCGAAGCAGCTGTACGATACTAAATAAATATTTGAAATTTATGTTTTCAGTATTTCTAATTAGCATGCTGAAAAGTATATCTACTTTTAAGCATGTTAATTTATGAATGCAAAAATAAATTGAAAATTGAAATATCACTATAAAAGGGCTTTCTAAAAAGTAAACTCTTACCAATTGCTTTGGTAAAGCGCAACATTGCTGTAAGTGTTATAATGTTTTTAAGACAAGTGTTTTATAATATATCGGCTAGAATAAGAAGAATTATGCATATTATAGTATTTAAATGACTAAATAAATCTCGTATTCCAAATTCACTTATGGTTTTAATTATCATAGATCGTAAATAGCATATGTACAAGCGGAGGGCAACAGGTATGGGATGTTAATAAAAAACGCCGAAATATTCAGTAATTTGAGATTCACAGACGTAAAGTACTATTGTTAAAAAAAAGTTACAATTTGTTCGTTCTAGAGCTGAGTGAGGTTAATACCTGTGTCATGTTGGTTTTGTTTCTCCTTAATTATAGGAGGGGAAAGAAAAAATATCCTGTTTATTATCCTTTTCTCTGCTATAATTTCGTGCAACCAACGAATATTTACGTAGCTCCTATTGGATTTCTGTAAATGTCGGTAGTTACAACTAGGACGTACAGGGTGGCAGTGCATTGCGTGATGGGCGTCCCCTTTGTCCCACCCTGCATTCACAGAAATCCAATAGGATGTACGTCAGGTTTCATCCCCGTGAATAAGCTTACATATCAGTAACCCGTTTAACAGTTATTTCTTCTGAAAATTGTCACTCATTTACCTGACAACATATTTTTCTTAAGCGTGACGGCCCTTTATAACTGGGATTCATTAAATATCCGGCTTCTCTCCGCAAATGTCACGACACAGAAAGGATTCTGGTATTAATTAACATACCGCACGGCATAGCTATGTAATAAATTAGGTTGAAAAGCAAGACAGTTTCGAAAATGCACTCTACCATTTAAAGGGACTCTTAGATCTACAGGCAGCAAATACAGTATTCTATATGAGATTATAGATTATTTGTAATACTTAAGTTTCTGAAGTGCTTGTTTATTTATTACTACCTTAATTCGTGGAATAGGGTTAAGGGACAGTGGGACTGAATCTTTCGACATGTCTAATTTTAAAACTATTACGTTTAAAACTTTCTAATAGTGGTGATAACAAGGCTTGTGATCTTAGGGACTGATAATGTGGAATGCAATGCTTTCAGGTTACCTTTTCATTTGATGGGTGCATATGTATGTAGCTCAGTAGGTAGAAGTGAATCTGTCTATATGCTCCAGTGCAGTCAACTTGCGTTGTAGATCCCCGAAGTTACAAGCCTCTTATTACGCCAAAATTTCTACATAGTTTGATAAGTTGTTTTTTATAAAATGTATAAACAACATATCGGCAATCCCTTCCAGACTTCCTTAACAAAAGCTGAGGTAGGGCAATGAATTAAATTCTTACTTTTTAAACTTCAGAACTGGTTATTAACTTTCTTTGATATAGATTAATTTATTGAGAATTTTGTTCTTTATTCTTTCACTTATTTTATAAAATAAAATACATATTTTCTGTAATAGTAGGTTATAATACAAGGGGTAAAACCACTTTTAACACGTGTGGCATATACTCGAATTTGTAAAATATCAATATTATATTAATTCCTGAAACTAACAGATCACGTTTAGAACGCGTTCATGAAACGATAGAAATTACGTTAAAAAAGCGAGATATCAGGTGTTTAGACGTTTTATTGATTCGCTAGCAGTCATTTTCAGTGAAATTATTTTGACCATGTTTTGCCTTACACCAGGCAATGAAGCGATTAAATGCTACATCATATTGCTTTCTGAATTTTTTGGATAAGTACTTCTGGTGTTATTCTTTCAGCTGCTTCTGTAATTTCACTTCCAGTTCAGTTTCTTCTGAATTCATAATTTCCGTCATTTAATCTTTATATAGGCTAGATAAAAGAGTAACGTTTTAGACCAAAGAAAGCTGTCAATATAACCTAAAGGTTAGCTCTACAACGAATTGCGATAAATTGATGCTTTGTATTGTAAACAGATAATGCGAGCGCCATGAGAAATTAATCATGTAAAAATACACAATAAAAAATAAAACATAATCAAACCAAGTCAAGTTATTAAACACCTGCCAATACAAAGAGTAATTTCCATGTGATTGGACCTGAAATCAAAGTGGTTATAATGCACTAGCGTGACAATCTAAAGCTTTTAGCTCGTGTGTACTGTGTTAGAAGTTCTACGTTTAGGCCTTGCTGTTTGAAAAATATTTTTTGCAAAATATTAGCGTTAAGTGAATAAAATGTGGGTTCGTGAACATGCTTTTCATTAAAACTGGACCAGAACTGATGCATAAAAAAAAAAATTGAAAATATACATTATGGAATAATTTTCACGAGTGGCATGAACTTTTTATGCAATACTAACACCACACATCGATAATAAATCATAAAAATCAGCAGAAAAGGGTAATAGTTTCATAGAGACAAACAGAAGCTTGCTTGTTTGTTTATAGTATCAAGTGTGTTTTGTTTGTTCCCTTATAAAATGAATGAAGGGAATAATAAAGTGGAAGATTTTTTTAATTTTTTTTTTAGAATTATTGAAGGAAGCTGATCAAGTTCACAACTATTTCTACATGCCAAGAACGAAGGGGTTTAGAGAAAACTATAGGTAACCTATATTAAGAACTGAAATAAGTATTAAATATGTAGTATCTCATATTGGTATATTGATCAATAAGATTTCGATTGGTACTTATGTCATGCATTACCATTGTCCCTTAATTAATGCACGTCATTGGTTAATTTGGTCTCTCGTGGCATAACATTTTGAACACAATGCAATCTGCCTTTAATTATATGAATTCCGCGTTTAGTTGTAGCTGTTAAAACCACTCGATGCTCTTTCTGCCTTGAGTACTATTCTACAGAAAAGGAAAGTCTAGTGTTCACGAGAATTAAATCTCCTGGTGCCACGCGATCGGGGCCTGTTCACATCGGATGAACTTGAACTGACGGTCACTCTGACAGGACCTCTTGAAGACACTGGAGCTTGGGTCGTCTCTCTGACCCTTTCGCGACCTCCAACACGAGGCACTCTGGCGGCTGGGGTTGAAAGGTCATGCTCTTCCAGTCCCGTGACAGCCTTGCAGCCACGACCCCTCTTGACCAGCTGATGACACAGTCCAGGAGATGCTACGATATCTCCAAGAAACACACTCAGCAAATAGTTCCTCTTGTCTGGATTTGGCGAGGATTCGTAACCTCTGTAAACAATAGAAGTAACGTCATTTACAGACATGAAAAGGGGGGGGCTATGTTACATTCACATGACTTCTAGCCACTATCGTTTATTTTTATATCTCTTCTAAAAACTATTCTTACAAAGGCTTATTTTGCTATCTACTTCATGTTGAGAAAAACGTTTACAGAAAGGTTTTCGTCACACATTTCATTGTGGCTACAAGAGGATGAATCAATAGTCAAGTCTTTATATGTTGGCGTTGAAATGCCATACTCTTCCCTGATCCCGAGAAAAACAACTGAGTGGTGACAGCATTCTATAAAATGACAAAGTTTTGAAAAATTCAAACTAATAACAACGAATATTTCGGATAAATTATGGTTTTAAAGAGATCTTAATTTTTTTGTTAGTAAGTTGTTTTATCTATCTCTTATGATTTACCAATTGAACAAAATTACAAAGCTCATTCAGAAAGAAGAGCGCTTTGCAGGCTATTTCTAGAAAATTCAAGATCTACATTTTATTTGTCATGCAGATACCTTAACAAATAAAAAAGATTTTCCACATAAAGAGTAGTCTGGGATGGGGGATTTTCTTCAAACTCTTCGTGTCGTGGAAAATGCTGAACTCAAATACCAAGTTTTCGTTTTTGATTTATGAGATCGGATACAAATAGGTTTGTGGATGTGTGTGAGAGAGAGGAAGAAAGAAGGAAAGAAAGAAAGAGAGAGATAGAACAGCGCACCTAAAAAAGCGAAAAGTTATATAAATTCCAAACTTGGTATTTAAGTTTAGCATTTTCCAAGGATACAACACGAAGATTTTCATGGAAATTTCTCCATCCTGAACTACTCTTCACATGGAAAATTTTCGATATTTTAGATTTTCTCAATAATAGCTCTAACGATTTAAATATAAATACCATTGTTTAAGGTATGACATAACATGTATGTTTTGAATTTTCTGCGAATAGCCTTCTTTATTCGGAATTAATTTAATATTCTTTTGTAGGTATAACTAGTAAACCACAACAGACAAAAACCAAATAGATGAAACACGTAGGTTTCGCAAAAACATACAGTTTATGTCAAATAAAACTTTTTGTAACATTAAACGTTTGAGAAAGATTCGTTAATATTGGTCACCTGTGTTTCTCATGGTCATGGGGGAAAAATGGAATTTCAAAGCTAGCGTACAGCGAGGCGCTTTTTTAAACATTTGATCATCGTTTCAGTCTTCTATATATATATATATATATATATATATATATATATATATTTAAAGTTGCATTTATACCCCGCCTTTAACTACATTGGTCTTATCGGCGGCCACTCTTTGGAATTTATTGCCTATTGGCAATTATGTTAATTCGTGTTGGGTTTCTTGCACTTTGGGGGTTTTTAACATTAGATCACACACACATTCACACTCTCATTCATACTTCCAGACTCTGGGGAGGATAGGGAAAAATTCCCGCCTCCAGAAGGGAATCGAACCCGGGACCCCTGCACAACAGGTAGTTACTCTACCGACTGAGCTACAGGGCCAGCCTCCTCTGTGCTCCTCTTATACCTAAAACGAAATATGTAATGAAAATATTTCTGCAAACGCTTATCCCAATTAACTTAAGTAAAAGAAGAAAGCTTTTGTAAGAATTTCTTGTAGAAGAGAGATAAAAATAAACAATAATAGAGTAATGTGAATGTAATACATCAGGTTTTTTATTTATATGTAATTTAAACAAGCGGCGTGCATATAATTTCTTTTATAGTTTCTTAGTCTTGTTTGTTCCATTTTGAAACGTAAGTAAAACGCTAGTGTGTATACCTAAAAATCTGAGCATTTCCCATCTTTTAATTATTGCTGACAATGTAGTTCCGAAAAGCGGCACTTTAAAAAACAATGTCCTTACATTTATGTTCACATTGTTCTTTAGGGCAGGGCTGTACTATTCTGTTTCGTCACTTTCTTTTTGGTATCATTGTGCAAGAGATAAACTTACCGGAAGACCTGATCCCAATCTAGCACGTGGTTGGCGTCGTGAAGTTGGCGGGCTTGTTCGGCATACTTATCACACACTTTCTCGAACACACAAACGTGAGGTCCAAGTTCTGCCACCAGCCTCTTCTCTACCGCCACGACATCTAGAGGCGGTTCTGGGAACTGCGCACTCCGTCGAGAACGGCGTATATACGTCTCTGCAAAACAATACAGGAATATTCTGGATGTATTGTGTTACAGGTTATATTAATTTGTTTTCTTGATTCAAAGGTATCACTGGCATCATTGTGTATTAATAATTAATAATAATCATAATAACTGCATTATTGTTAAATTTATTATTATTGTTGTATCTAAATAGATACTAATAGCCCAAAATAGTTATTGAAATTAGCAATACACTGAAATAATAGCCCTTTTTTCCCTCATCAACGCATTTTGTTTTTATGAGATACCTCATCTAGTTCAGGGCTACGCCCCTGTTCAGTGGTGGGAATAATTTTACACGTTTCCACACTACTTCGGAAGAAACGTTTTGGCATAAAAATTGTTGCATTTCCTCGTCACAATTAACTAATTTCTCACCTACCCCTTGAATGTCTAATCATCTCGCAGTGTTTATTTCCTCCAATCAGAGCAGAATTCATTAAGGGAAGATATTTCTGACTTTCTTCTTTGTTTCACATCGAATATACATCGTCCATTGATTCATGTCCCTTTCCTGGAATTTGTTTTAAACTTATCATAGAGAGATGATAAAGATTCGTTGGAGGCTGATCTATTTCAATACTAATATTACAAAGAGCGAAAATTTGTGTGTGTGTGTGTGTGTGTGTGTGTGTGTGTGTGTGTGTGTGTGTGTGTGTGTGTGATAATCTCAAAAACCACGCAATCAATTTTATAGTTCTTTCACTATTGAATAGCTCTATTCTTCCAGATGATATCAGGCTAGATATATGTTTCCAAAACTTTGAAAATTCTGGTATTAGGATTTTTTTTTCATATCCATGTCACCTAATTTCAATCCCGTTTCGTTGAATATGGATATCAGAGGCTATTTTTCGCACTTTATTGCAAATGTGGCAGATTTTTAATAACTTCGAGCCCAAACAGATAAATGGGGAGGCTTAAAATATTTTAAAATTTAGTTATTTTAGGGGGTGTTGTATATCGTTCATATCACTATATTTCCCTCAAGTTTATCAAGTATATTACTTTCTCTACTACATATAGTAAGTAGGGGAAGTATTGTATTCCACCCAAAAATTCGATACCGAGATTTCACCGGAAATATATGTTTTGACTCCCTGGATCCAAAAAAAGCATTTTTGGAAACATGTCCGTGTGTATGACCGTGAACAGCATAACTCAGAAACGAACAGTCGGATAAACACCAAACTTGGTATTTAGGTTCAGTATCTTCCAGAGATGCGACACCAAGATTTTCAAGAAAATCCCCCCACCCCAGACTATCCTTTACATGGAACATTTTTCGAAAATTTTAATTTTCTCAAAAATGGCTCTAACTATTTTGATTAAAATATCATATGCTCAAGATACTTTCATGATAAATAAAATGTATATCTTGAATTTTCTGGGAATGTCTCCAAAAGCATTCTTCATTGTGAACGACTTTTGCATAACTGGTAAACCATAAGATATAAACAAAATTTTACTACACAAAAAATGTAGATCGCGTTAAAATCACAATTTACGTCATATATATTTCTTTTGTTGAGTGAACCATTTTCGAGATATTGCTTGTTATTCCCTTAAATTTTTCAATACTTGTTTTCTCAAATGGGAATTCGTTATTCATTTTTGCTTTCTCTACTACGTACAGTAAGTAGGGGAAGTATTGTATTCCACCCAAAAATTCGATACCGAGATTTCACCGGAAATACGTGTTTTGAGACACCTTGAATCCAAAAAAAGCATTTTTGGAAACATGTCCGTGTGTGTGTGTGTGTGTGTGTGTGTGTGTGTCTGTCTGTGAACAGCATAACTCAGAAACGAACAGTCGGATAAACACCAAACTTGGTATTTAGGTTCAGTATCTTCCAGAGATGCGACACCAAGATTTTCAAGAAAATCCCCCCACCCCAGATTACCCTTCACATGGAAGATTTTTCGAAAAGTTTAATTTTCTCAAAAATGACTAACGATTTTGATTAAAATATCATACGTTTAAGATATTTTCATGACAAAATGTATATTTTGAATTTTCTGGAAATGTCTCCAAAAGTATTCTCCATTGTGAACGTCTTTTGCATAACTGGTAAACCATAAGAGATAGACAAAATTTTACTGCACAAAAACTGTAGATCGCGTTAAAATACACAATTTATGTCATATACATTTTTTTTTGTTGAGTGAACCATTTTCGAGATATTGCTTGTTATTCCCTTAAATTTTTCAATACTTATTTTCTAAAATGGTAATTCGTTATTCATTTTTTTTGTCTTGGATATGCAAAGAGTTATAATCTGTGGCAAAAGGAATGGTGCTGCCCCTAGCAACCAGTTATTAAGAGATATGTATGTGCTTAAAGACTACTGTTTTTCTATATTGCCCTTGTAAATATATTTTCCCCTTACATCTACAAGAAAATTAGCAATAAGATAGAGTCTGCAAATGTTTATCTCGATTAACATGAAGTAGATGGAGAATAAGCGTTTGTAAAAATAGTTTGTACAAGAGTAGAGAAAGTCATGTGAGTGTAACACATCAGATTTTTTGTCTTGGATATGCAAAGAGTATTAATTTGTGGCAAAGAGAATGGTGATGCAC
This sequence comes from Deroplatys truncata, assembly GCA_030765065.1. Classification (NCBI taxonomy): domain Eukaryota; kingdom Metazoa; phylum Arthropoda; class Insecta; order Mantodea; family Mantidae; genus Deroplatys; species Deroplatys truncata. The sequence goes on from CM060985.1 coordinate 51,591,022, forward strand.
TTAGTAACCAGCTATTAAGAGACATGTCTATGCTTAAAGGCTACTGTATTTCTGTATTGCCCTTGCAAATACAAAACAAGGGTAACATATTACACCTTAAGCGATAGTCAAATATTTTTAGAACTGGTCACTATATGTAAAATGTAATTCTCTTTGCATGTAAAATGATCGTTTCTGCAAATGTTTATCTCGATTAATATGAAATAGATGTAGAATAAGAGTTTGTAAAAATAGTTTGTACAAGAGTAGAGAAAGTCATGTGAGTGTAACACATCAGATTTTTTTTGGTATGATTTTGACAAAACCGGGGACATTTCTATTCTATACACCGTAAAAAATGATAACCTACCCTCATATTCCATTGCTATTTTCTACCCCAAATACAAATTAATTTACTTTGGCCTATCCTCGATGAAATCTAGTACGCTTATACTGTAGGGCCCAACGATAATTATAAGGTACGTTACAACTCTAAAAAGCTACCCCTATATTTTCAACCCTTTATGTAGAAATCTGCGCTGTTTAAAAGATATGGTTAAAATGTTGCACAATTATACAATAGGAGTTGACAAAAATCCTAGGTTACGTTACAACCTTTTCTTATTTTTAATTATTGTAATAAAATAACTCTTACTTTATTTTCAACCCCTTATAGATAAGACTATACTGCTTGCTCAACCAGGGTACAAATTTGTGCATTTTCGCTTTGACTAATATTATAGGATACCATATAACTTGAAACAGCTACTCATACTTATATTTCTCAACCAGCTGCGCTCAAACTGTCACTATTTGACCAATCTGGACAAAACTTTGGATACTTACGCCTTAGTTACAAATACAAATTTCAGGCTACTTACGATTTTCAAAACTCATCCTTATTTTCCAAACCGTACTTACAGAATGTACCAATGCAATGCAGGATAATACAGCTAGTGATGTATACATACGCTAACATGAAGCTTACGGAAAAAAATTACTATCACAATCTGGGAGAATGGACCATCTTTCTCATAAAGTTGTACGCTCGACACGGATCGTGAGGAGAAAAGGAGGGTCAAAGTGAAAAAGGGTGAGAGGAAGAGAATGGGAGAGTAATAGAAAGGTAGAGAAGGCAGCAAAATCTGCCTCATTAACGCAACAACGCGAGCGGAGCTGCAGGTTCTGCATGTAAATGAACAAAATTGTACTCCGTCTGATAAACAACTGGGTCAGTAAATTGGTGCATGGCTTTGATATTAAGCAGAGATCTCTCGGGGGTTGAACTACTGCGGACATTAGCTAAGCACTTGTAGGGTAAGGGGGCCTAAATCGCACCAGTTTATAGAAACATCAACTTAACTTTATAAACATACAAAATCTTAACCGGAAATATTGCTTATTCAAATGTCAGTACTTGAGCATTCTGTGTATTTTTTGTCAAAGTTTTAAACCGGTAAGAAACATTATTAAAAATGGATTTTTTTTGGCGATTGGTGCCATTTAGGAAACTGCTGCCGAATTGAATTCAACTGACTTGACATTTAATTGGACTGTTAAGTTTTCTAACATTCAACATAATACGCATGAAACACAAATAGAGACCAATAATACACAAAAACGACCAAATTCAAAATGTAAAATATCACAATTAGCCTCTAGTTTCCGAAGTCGCGGGTTCAAACCCGGCGGAGAACGATGGATTTTTTTTGGGCGTAAAAATCCTTAGCATGGCTTCCCTCGGAAAGGAAGTAAAGCCGGTGGTCTCGTGTCGTAGATTTACGGCACGTAAAAGAACCTCAAGCCTAATAAAGAGGCCTCTGAGCAAAATTACCGGTCTTTCACGCCCAATATAGAATGGGATGCTGAGGACCACAGCAGTTAAAAAGCGTTCATAAATAAAACTAAAAAAAAAAAAACCACAATTAGCAAGCGTCACAAAAGAAAACAATGCCCTTTTTGTAGTTGCCAGCGCATTCTTCATGCACCCACTTTGCACACGTTTGCACTGAATGGCATTTTCCATCTTATCCTCCTCACAAATGAAACAAAACCACGATTCTTCATTTTTCGTTGATCCTACCCTTTTTTTTGACAAACTTTCTTTCTTGACCGTCCTTTTGTGTTTCTAGTTGTTCCTGCCTCATCAATTTCGAAGCTGTCTGTGAGTAGTGTGTCCTGGTAGCTGCAGAAGAATCGCGCCATTCTCTTTAGACAGTTTGATAGCCTCTAGGTTTTTTGTAAATGTCGAATGACCATCGAACACAAGCAAGACTTTCTCTTCATTTACAGCAGGTTTAACAAATTTTATAAAATGACGTAGCTACTTTATAAATAGATCTGAGTTCATGTAGCCTGTTTCAGATACTTCAACTAGACTCTCTCGGGTGCTCCGATTTTGAGATCTATGCAGTTCCTCATCCTTTTGAAAATTAACATTCGGGGTACAAACTTACCGCCTGCACTACAACAGCAAACTGTTGTAGTACTTACTCCTCTTTCTGCTGTAGCTAATTGACCAATTCTGGCTTTACCTTTTTCCCCAACTACCTTGGGAGACTGTTGAAATTCCCGTTTCGTCAACGTTATAAATCCTCAGAGCATTTAATTTATTATCGTCAATAATCTTTTGTGGAACATCAAAGATATGCAGAACGTTGTGCTTGCAGAGCCCTTTAGCTCTAGCAACAGAAGCATTTTTTGGTTGTCTTAAACTCGGATGAGGGTGCCGCTTCTTAAAGGAATAGTACCATTTAGCACCTGTCATCTTGCTTTCATGTTTGAACGTATTTTTAGATGCGAATTTGCATCTAAAATGATGTAAGCTAGTTTTCGCACTTCTATTCTTGTTAGGTTCATTAGCGCAGACCCAAAACTAAGAATAACTTCTAATACTTTTTCGGCTTCTGCGGGCAGATCCACTTCTCTCCCATTCATTGAAGAATGAGGCTGGCGCTTAAAACCTCTCGCCACGATAATACCTAAGAAATGTTTTCTTAGGGATTTCGTATTCTGTAACTATTTGACTTACTCTGATTTTGCCCTCACTGGAATCCTTTATTGTAGCTCCATATTTTCTGTCGTCCACTTACCATATTCTCTCTTCCCCGCCATCACAAACTGTAATAAATTGAATAATAATAGTTAGTATCAATTCTCGTAACGTGGCGCAATGGCGGTGCGATTTGAGCAAAGCGTGATAGTGCGATTTCGGAAAAGCGGCCATTTCATGGTTCCCTTCCCGCTGCTCTTAACCACGTGTAACTTTAACGAACACTTTTATCGTAAAACTACAAGCATTTATCACTAAAAATATAGTAAGAATATAATACATAACTTACCAATAGACAGGATGCTTAGACGATTGTTGTAAAAATTGCAGAAATACAAACAAAAAACGTCAGATTTATACAGAAACGAAACGAACACCAACCTCAATAAGAGTCTAGCACTTCCAAAAAATGCCGCTAGATGACACGTACAGACAGAAGCACTGCTTCTGACAAAAATAGTGCGATATAGGCGTGGTGCGATTTATGCAACGTCGCCCTATTACGATCTCGGGTTAAAAGCTAAGGCTTTCTAACTTGTAGTTACTGCTACCTGTTGGCTAACCGGAGTGCCCCGTATTACTAACGCAAAGTAACTGTAGGGTAGTTAATCTAGGGTTTGTTTACAATTTGGTATGGTTGGCAACACTTTCGTGCGCGATTTCACGCCACCTAGGTGGAAGCTTGTTACGTTTAATCTTTAAAATTAGCTTAATGGTACAATTTTCATGAGTTCGCCATCTGACTTCTGTATATAATGAAATATAAAGTTTCTATTAAATTAGTTTGAGATCTGTCGTGATTAATATGAACCATTTCTGACGACTGGATGAATTTAGGAACGTAATAAAAAATACTTGCGAATATTACAAATTGTATAGGTTAGGTAGCGGCACATTTCGTGTGCCGTTAATTCGCATTAAGTGTGTTTCGGTATATTTAAAAAAGAACGACTTGCCGATATCTTGGAGGTAGTGTAAAATAGGATAGCTATACGAGTAGCTTGAAAATAGTTAGAGCCCTTCGGAGTATTAGATTATACAGGATTTCACTCTCAATATGAGGATAAGTGTGATAGAAAAAATAGCCATAGTGCAATTTTCGTTAACCTGAATCATTTCCCAACTTTATTCCTCTCCTCGAATTCATTTTTCCGAGGTCTTATTCCTATTATATAAAATGTCTGAGAATTCAACTCGGCATCGCTACAAAAGGAATAATGTAGGGCTTTCGCCAGATTGAAACATTTAAGAATAAATTATATAGGTTTCACTGTTAATACGCTCGGTGTAGGTGAATGAAGTTATTAATAAATGCTTACATTTAAAGAAAACTCCTTCAAAGAAACAAAAAAATGAAAAGCCTATGTTAAATACCTAGGATTTCGCCGTTAATATACTCTTGTAGATTAGTGTGGAAATATGTTGGATGATTTCGAAGTATTAATTTATATTGGTTTTTGTTTTCACACTCCTATAGGTTAGTAGGAAAATAGGAGCTTTTGGAATGTAAGATTAGCTTTCGCTGTTATTTCGTAAAGGTTACTTGCAAAATGGGTTAGACGCAGGAATATTGGGTTAATTGTTGGTGGATAACTCTTAGAGCGATATGTGATGGACAGTTAGTCTTCTAGGTTTCATTCCTGTAACTTCCCGCTCCGTCTCGTGTCACAGAGACCCTAGCGCATAGCTACCGAATCTTCTGCTTCGTGCCGTGCAGACGGCATTAGGGTGTGTCCAGTCTAACCGCCGCCCTCACACAGAAAGGCGGACAGTTAGCATTCTAGGTCTCATCCCTATAACCACCTGCTTCATGCATTGCAGATGGCATTAGGGAGCCGTCCAGTCCAACGGCCGCCCCAACACAGAAAGGCGGACAATTAGCCTTCTAGGTTTCATGTCATTCATGTTAAAAAAATCTGATGTGTTACACTCACATGACTTTCTCTACTCTTGTACAATCTATTTTTACAAACGCCTATTCTCCATATGCTTCATATCAATCGAGATATCGAGATGTCAATCTTATTTGTAATTTTCTTGTAGATGCAAGGGGAATATGGTAGCTTTTAAGCGATAGTCAAATATTTTATCGCTGGTTGCTATGTGGCGCATTCCATTCTCTTTGCATGTCCAGGACATAAAAAAATCTGATGTGTTACACTCACATGACTTTCTCTACTCTTGTACAATCTATTTTTACAAACGCCTATTCTCCATATGCTTCATATTAATCGAGATATCGAGATGTCAATCTTATTGGTAATTTTCTTGTAGATGCAAGGGGAATATGGTAGCTTTTAAACGATAGTCAAATATTTTATCGCTGGTTGCTATGTGGCGCATTCCATTCTCTTTGCATGTCCAGGACATAAAAAAATGAATAACGAATTTGAGAAAAAGTATAAGTATTGGAAAATTTAAGGAAATAACAAGCAATATCTCGAAAACGGTTCACTCAACAAAAAAAATGTATATGTTATAAGTTGTGTATTTTAACGCGATCTACATTTTTTGTGTAGTAAAATTTTGTCTATCTCTTATGGTTTACCAGTTATGCAAAAGTCGTTCATAATGAAGAATACTTTTGGAGACATTCCCAGAAATTTCGAGATATACATTTCATTTCTCATGACATTATCTTAAACATGTGATATTTTCATCAAAATCGTTAGAGCCATTTTTGAGAAAATTAAAATTTTCGAAAAATGTTCCATGTAAAGGGTAGTCTGGGGTGGGGGGATTTTCTTGAAAATCTTCGTGTCGCATCTCTGGAAGATACTGAACGTAAATACCAAGTTTGGTGTTTATCCGACTGTTAGTTTTTGAGTTATGCTGTTCACAGACACACACACAGACACACACACACACAGACACACACACAGACACACACACGGACATGTTTCCAAAAATGCTTTTTTTGGATTCAGGAGGTCTCAAAACATGTATTTCCGGTGAAATCTCAGTATCGAATTTTTGGGTGGAATGCAATACTTCCCCTACTTACTATACGTAGTAGAGAAAGTAAAAATGAATAACGAATTTGAGAAAAAGTATAAGTATTGGAAAATTTAAGGAAATAACAAGCAATATCTCGAAAACGGTTCACTCAACAAAAGAAATGTATATGACATAAATTGTGTATTTTAACGCGATCTACATTTTTCGTGTAGTAAAATTTTGTCTATCTCTTATGGTTTACCAGTTATGAAAAAGTCGTTCATAATGAAGAATACTTTTGGAGACATTCCCAGAAAATTCGAGATATACATTTCATTTCTCATGACATTATCTTAAACATACGATATTTTCATCAAAATCGTTAGAGCCATTTTTGAGAAAATTAAAATTTTCGAAAAATGTTCCATGTAAAGGGTAGTCTGGGGTGGGGGGATATTCTTGAAAATCTTCGTGTCGCATCTCTGGAAGATACTGAACGTAAATACCAAGTTTGGTGTTTATCCGACTGTTAGTTTTTGAGTTATGCTGTTCACAGACACACACACACAGACACACACACACACACACACACGGACATGTTTCCAAAAATGCTTTTTTTTGGATTCAGGAGGTCTCAAAACATGTATTTCCGGTGAAATCTCGGTATCGAATTTTTGGGTGGAATGCAATACTTCCCCTACTTAGTAGTAGAGAAAGTAAAAATGAAACAATATGCAAACTATGTCTAAGAATACTGCTGGAGGTTTTATGCATCAGAAATGCATTAGAACATGCAACCATTTGCAACTTTCGACAATCTAGTAAGGTTTACAAAATTCAGCCTCGTTACAAACCAGGAAATTACTCTTTCGGAAGTCTAATTATACAAATATTGCTCTAACATTTCGCCTTGGAATCGCTATTGACTAACAATCGAAGACGAAGACCTTTATTGCATGGTTATCTCCAAGTTAGTACCCTAACCACTACCTGAGGTGGCGGTTAGTTCATAGCCAAAAGTAACTCCAGGTTGGGAACTGAAGGTCGTAATACGAAAATTTGCCCTGACTCCCAGTTAATTTGTAACCGGAACCTTAAACGGAGATCGTGATACAGACCCTTAATCTGAACAATGACTTGTAATTGTGCATTTATTTATGTATCTGGAAAATAATCTCTGCATACAAACTAAATTATACCGTAAATGCCATAGAGTTAAATTTCAAACACGTTCGAAATACTGCAGTAGTATTGACAACGTATGTTGTTACTATAGACTCTTTGGGAATAATTTTAGTCTTAATTTTAGCAGCCTCTCCATACAAATTACCTTTACTGTTTATTGATTTATAAAAAATTGACAGATTTTCTACATGCTACTATATTAATGAAATATCAAACCCCAACAATTCTTGAGTGGCTTCATGCGTACAGATGGAAAAGAAACGATAATAGATGCTCATCATGATGGAACCACTGATAGGCCGAGAAACTGTTATGAAGTTATTATTCATATGCCGAGGTTTTTTCTGATCAAGGTTAGCAGCAATATAGTTAATTAATTACACTTAAGAACTATCTAAAATCCAGGGCCCCCTTATAAGCTTTCCCACTACCTGATTAATGACGTAGCCTCTTGTTAAATACTATCTACCAGCATTGTATCTCTCTTATAATTAGCATAATAATTAATTGGAATGACGCGGGAAGACGAAGTACGCTGCTGTTTAGGACTACTTCAGCGAAACAAATACACGAAATTAAACCACAAGTGCAATTGAAACCAGTAATTCATCAATGAACAATAATTAATAAAGAAAACAATGGTTTTAAGAACGCTGTTGATTATCACTATGAATGCTACGTTGAAATTACTTTCGCTGAGTCCAGTGGCATGTCGTGGTCCCATGGTGTAATGGTTAGCACTCTGGACTTTGAATCCAGCGATCCGAGTTCAAATCTCGGTGGGACCTTACTTATTTTATGTCCCCTATTTTGTCACTATACACTGAGTTTGGAAGGTTTATCCATGTTTTTCTATTTTCACACGCCGATTGGGCTGAATTTGTGAGTAAATACAGCTAATATGCTCGTATTTAGAATAATTCAAGTTGCAATTGTAACGGCTAATTCTTAAACAGGAGGCAGGGTCAGAAAACTGAGCTTCGAAGTATTCGACATCAATATAATGAATTATACTTATAACTGCGGTAAATACACAGTTATATTCATCTTAAAAGTAAAATGAATTGATATTGCAACTATCTATTTTGTCTGACTCTGGTACAATTATGAGCTGGAAAAATTCGTCACACTAAAACCCATAGAATTTAAAATGTGTGATTTTAAACAGCATATTTAGTTCTTCGTAATATAAAGGTTCATTATTTCTAGGTTACGCCACCCGCATTTCATTTATCATTCACTGTTCAAACGTTTGTAACATTGCTTGCACGTTCACTGCAAGAGACAAAGCGAGTGCAAAATTATCGATCTTTAGTCTTCTAACTTTTCATGCGTGTGTTTGTGTATTGGAGGTAATTAGGACAATAATCCGTTTCAGAAGAAATATAGGTATGTTTCTTATAAAATAAAACTCTATTAGTGATACTATGCTTAACTTCATGCTGCTGCACTATGCTAATATGGAATAGTTTAATTAAAAAGCAACAGACACTTCCACTTATCTTCGATAAATACCAAACAGTGAAATGTCTGTAACGCTAAAAGGCGCTTTGTCCAAAAGAATGCGAAGTTTAAAGGTGCAATTCACGTGAATTCATGAAAATGGCGGGACATAGTGTACATTTAATAATCAATAATTATATACAACAGCAAAATAGTTGATTTGACTCATAAAATCTAAAATCTTAAGTGTCAGTTTTTCGTGAAACTAGCAAGAGGTCCCATGGTGTAATGGTTAGCACTCTGGACTCTGAATCCAGCGATCCGAGTTCAAATCTCGGTGGGACCTTGGAAATTTTATTTCACAATAATCGATTGTGGAGTTGACCCATAAGTGCCTAATAATAGAATCTGTTGAAGCTTTCAGTAGTATTGCTGTAAATTAATTTTCAAGGCGGAATGATCGAAGTTCATCTTAATACTTCGTTGTACCCATTTTACTGCCTTCTGCTTAAAGTATTGATAAACGAGGTGAACTAGGATAAGGGAGAACAAAGCGAATTTTAATTGCATTAAGTTAACGCTTGTTCACTTTCACTGTTAAAACATTATTTAGGTTAACGCTGCGTTGTAAACCCGTAGCATGTTTATGCACGATGTCATTCAAAATAGAATGAAAGTGAAAGTAAGTGGTGAAAGCAGACCTTGCTTCCGATCATTATAATAATTATTCAAGCTTATTATCCAAACATAGACTTATATTCAAAATCCGACTCTTAGTGTCACGTAAACTGTGAATTCGCTGTCCAGAAAAAAAACCCCTTCAATCTGCTTCATGTTAACAGAAATGGTTTTATTACACATTTCGTTATATATAAGAGGAATGCAGGAGACTGAAGCAATAAACAAATCTAAAGGGGTCGCTATTATGTTGACTTTGAAATTTCACTCTTTGCATGACATCGCGAAAAATAATTCAGGCGACTTAGCACTATAAAAAAGTTTCAAGTTTTTTTAAAATTCAAAGCAGTCAAAACGCATATTTAGGCAATGGTATGCCAAAAAATATGTATTACTTTGACTATTGCATGCTTACTATCATACTTTTTTTGTCCAATAAGACGCTACCAAAAGACGTGTTTCAGCAATCATGGTTGATTATCTCACATTTTTACTACCTCCCTAACAATTATCTGGTTTTATCACCTTCCTAGAATCTGTTAATTTGTTTTTAATCGTCATTTCTTTTCCGCATATATGCTCAAACTTAGCTTCACCAAAAGAGTACGACATCAACAACACAAAGAGAAACAGAAAAAGCATATGGAAGCAGTTCCATCAATTAATTTAGTGTCGTCCTCCGTGGTCTAGGGGTACCATGCTAGCCTCTAGTCCCCGAGAACCCGCCCTCCGCGGGTTCAAATCCGGCGGAGGGCGATGGATTTTACGGGCGTAAAAAGCCTTAGCATGGCTTCCTTCGGAAGGGAAATAAAGCCCGTGGTCCCGTATCGTAGATTTACGGTACGTAAAAGTACCTCAAGCCTGATAAAGAGGCTTCTGAGCAAAATTTCCGATATTTTACGTCCAATATAGAATGGACTAATTATGAGCTTCCATAAATACATTCAATTTAATGTAATTAGTTTAGGAAGTTAATATTTGATCGCATTTATTTCTTGTAATCTTTATAATGCACTTTCTTTTAATCTGAGATAGCCAATTAAATCCCACTCTAGTTTTGATTTTCCCTAGATAAGTAAAAACCTCTAATGAGATTACTGTTGATAAATTGTGTGTGTTTTAACCAGATCTACATTTTTTTGAGTAGTAAGGTTTTCCTGTCTCTTATGATTTATCAGTTATACAAAATACATTCAGAATGAAGAGGACTTCACAGGTATTCCCAGAAAATTCAAGATATGTATTTTCTTTGTCATGGAATTATCTTAAAAATTTTACATTTTAATAATGGTTGGAGCCATTTTTGAGAAAATAAAAAATAACGAAAAATGTCCTATGTAAAGAATAGTTTGTGGTGAGGGATTTTTCTTGAAAATATTTGTGTCGCATCCTTGGACTTAACCAATGTTGGAATTTATCCGATAATTATATAGTTTTTGAATTATGCTGTTGATAGATGCGTATGTGCGAATCGTTTCCTAGAAATGATTTGGGTTTAGGGAATCTTAAGACGAATATTTTCGATGAAAATATAAAACAGTTAACACTTATAGAACAGTTCTTGTGATCTACCGAGCATACCTAGAGTTTGAAACTGTGGTACCAATAAAGTAAATGATCCGCCAGGTAGAAATGCCTCAGGATCCAAAAAGGAGCTTAAATCAAGCGTGGAAGTGAAGAAAGTAGAACTACCGGCTTTTTAAATAAGTGAGTCACATGTTTAATAACCTCTAAGGTTGACCACTGCCATATACAGACAGTTGCTGCAATCAAACCTGTTCCACAAATGCATGTAGTGTACATTCAAACCGAGTTTCTTATAGCAACTTTGACATTCTGAGGACCTTATTGAAAATATGGCGCATTGATCTGATTTGATTGCTCTGAAAAATAATGACATCTTTGTGAAAATGGTAGATGAGCAGAGAGCGAAAAATATTAAGAAAATGTTGATATGAAATCGAAACTTTAAACATGACTTCTTTTTAGGATATTAATGATAATCATTTATCGATTTGCACCAAATTGCAACAGTATTCTCACAGTCAAATCCGCAGATATGACCTAAGACTTCAAAGGTGGCACATAAATGAAAAAAAAATCTGATGTGTTACACTCACATCACTTTCTCTACTCTTGCACAAACTATTGTTACAAACGCTTATTCTCCATACGCTTCATGTTAATCGAGATGTTAATCTTATTGGTAATTTTCTTGTAGATGCAAGAAGAATATGGTAGGTTATTCCAGGACATAACAAAAATGATTAACGAATTTGAGAAAAAGTATAAGTATTGCAAAATTTAAGGGAATAACAAGCAATATCTCGAAAACGGTTCACTCAAAAAAAAATGTATGACATAAATTGTGTATTTTAACGCGATCTACATTTTTTGTGTAGTAACATTTTGTCTATCTCTTATGGTTTACCAGTTATGCAAAAGTCGTTCACAATGAAGAATACTTTTGGAGACATTCCCAGAAAATTCGAGATATACATTTCATTTGTCATGAAAATATCTTAAACATATGATATTTTAATCAAAATCGTTAGAGCCATTTTTGAGAAAATTAAAATTTTCGAAAAATGTTCCATGTAAAGGGTAATCTGGGGTGGGGGATTTTCTTGAAAACCTTGGTGCCGCATCTCTGGAAGATACTGAACCTAAATACCAAGTTTGGTGTTTATCCGACTGTTCGTTTCTGAGTTATGCTGTTCACACACACACACACACACGGACATGTTTCTAAAAATGCTTTTTTTGATTCAGGGGGTCTCAAAACATGTATTTCCGGTGAAATCTCGGTATCGATTTTTTGGGTGGAATACAATACTTCCTCTACTTACTATACGTAGTAGAGAAAGTAAAAAAAAAAAAAAAAAAACAAATCGAAAATAAGTGTATTAATACAACCATATTTAAGATAGCTTTTAGATTAAACTAATTTTGTTACTGAGTGATATTTATGTTCTTTGCAGTTATTATGGATATAGTCCTATATAAAATAGCGTCAGGTCTCCATCTTGAAAAGATCCACAGCAATAATAATAATAATAATTAATAATAATAATAAGGTTGTGCTATTCTTGAAATGCAACAATTTTAATCAACCTGCAAGCACCATGGAAAATCTCTAGGGTGTTACTGCAATTAAAATTAAGATTAGTTTTTAATAATAAGCAAAAGCAAATCAGAGTGCAAGTTTGACTCGTTTTCAGAGAGGTCCCACCAACTTTGTACGTCGAATTGTGTTGGATGCTCTGCTGCGCACCTGAAACAAAACAGCAATCTAAGCAATGAAGTACCATTCTCCATCATCAAAGAAAGCAAAGAGCGTGATCATGGCTTCGCTTTTCTTGGATACCAAGCGTGTGCTGCTATAATTATCTTCCCTTTGGAAAATCTATCACCACAGCTTATTATGCTAATCTCCTGGACCAGCTGAGACCACAATACGCAAGAAAAGGCCGGGTTTGATAAATAGGTTATCTTCCATCAAGACAATGCCCGTCCTTATACACGTATTGGTGCATGGCGAAAATCAACGAACTGGGATATGATTTTCTGCTCACACCTACCTTAATTCCCCGACTTAGCTCCATCAGACTTCCATGTGTTCTCTAAACTAAGAAAACATATTGGTAGAAATGCATTTTCGCCCGATGAAGAACTTAAATCGTCAGTTGAGGCGTTTTTTACAGCCCTGGAGGAATCTGACTTAAGTGACGGGAAAAGGTCGCAGCATCACTGAGCCACATGCATTGATGTCAAGGGAGACTGTTGAAAATAAAACTTTTTCAAAATTATCCTCGTGTATGCTTCAAAAGCACCAAAACATCTGAAAACTTACAGACAGGTTGTTTTCTTGGATCGATAGCGGTGATGTTATGGCACATTACGTTAGGTGCCGCAGTGACTTGTTTTAATTCGTGTCCCGCGCAAGGTGGAAAGGGAAAGTAACGGCTACGTGTCTCGAACAGCACTTTCTTAGGACGTCCAGGCACGTACTAAAGTTTCATAACCTGCAATGTAACGCCATGGCTCTGAAGGCTTTTAAAGAGATTCAGGTAAACTTCCTTTCGCAGAGAACTGACAGTTGACTAACGTTCTCTCTCTCTCTCTCTCTCTCTCTCTCTCTCTCTGTCTGTCTAATATATTCGTATTAGATTCATAGGCTAGGTGCAATTAGCCCCTCCTTAACGCTTTATTATATAGAGGTGGGCAAAGGTTGGGGTATACCGGTAGGAATATGAAAGGGGATATACAACACACACATACACATATGTATATATAGACATATAAATCAATAACAAACAAGAATTGTACATAAAAATATAATTCAGGAAGAAAGATGTTAGAATATTCAGCAGCCAAGAATGGAACAAAGCAGATGTAACTTAGATAAGTAAGGCAGGGCGAGCTATCTAATTACAGGTAAAAAGTAATTCTAAGTAGAGCCCACCACCTTTCACCATGCTAATGAGCAAGAAACTTAAAGAATAAAGAGAAATAGAAAGAGAAAGATATAGAAATGAGAGGGACAGAGATATTGAATTTGCTTCTGGTCGCATCACTGGGACGCGCGTGCGAAAAGTTTTGAAGCAGAATATTTTCATACATAATAAGGTAACGCGGTCTGAGGACCAATTAGAAATGTCGTTACACTTTAAGGTGAGCGTCACTAGGTTTGGGTATAAAAGGGGGAAGCAGGCCCCAGATTTTCACTCTCTTATAGAATCTGTTCGACACTAAATGATACTCTGTGGACGACGGATGCACGTGTGTGCATATGGGTGGGGAAGCGTGTGTGTGCAGTTAGATTAGGCTCCTAATTTATTATGATGGTGGGAATTGTTAAAGATGGGAAAAGTTAGCCGCCCATAAGTATTTTATTGATAATAAATCACATTTTAAGTGAAATACAGTGTATTTTAATTTGCCTCAACTACGAAAACCCTGAGATCAGTGAAATTAGTTAGATAGGCAATTTATTAGAAATGGAGAAATCATCAACCGCTGAGCAGAGATAGACGGAGAACAGAACACTGCAGTAGAGGGCATCAACCAAGAGGATCAACGATTTCCCGTTACAAATACAATTATCTATGTAATATTATTATTAATAATCCTTGCAAAAGAATTTGTTTATGTCGGGTATATTGTGTATTCAAAATAACATTTTTGGATGAATATAATAAACTGTTTGGCGCAAGGAGCGTTTTTATAACTAACAGGTCAAAAGTGATTGATTATAAGAAAAACATATCTCAAAGCAGGTTTGACATTAGGTAATAAAACGTTGAATGCTCCATTTGTTTATATCCTGCATGTACAGCGAACATTGGAAGTTAATAAAACAAAATTATGGATGTATAGCTTTCACAGAAGTATTTGTTTCATTTATTATCTGCACTTGCAAGTTATACCTGCTAACATCCGAAAGTATTCTAATTATGCAGAAGGGAAGCATGAAACGTCACTTTCATCTGGTGATGTGGTAAAACTTGCGGCGAAAATAAAGAAAGTACAGACGTGTAATGATGTTTTTAGCGCTGGCAAACCACAGGATGCGTAATTAACCAACCGAGAGCAGTGAAACAATTGGAAAGTTACAACTTAATTTCAACTTTCATCTCGTAGCGGAGAGTAACAGAAATTGACCCCTTCTGGGGAATCAGTTTATGCATCTGAGTCCTGCTCCAGAAAAATTTGCTAAGTGAATTGCAAAATAATTGCACCGCAAACACGTGCAAAATATCGAAGTGTTTTACTCAACGGGTTTAATTATTTGATTAGTTACTAATATAATGTGTTGCTGTGGATGTTCATGGACCCAAAATTGATATTACACTTGCAATTTTTCATTAAATGATTATTTACTTTTTTTCTTTCTTCTGTATTACTTTCATATTTCTATATGGTGCGTAAAAATTTAAACATAAGTAATTGATTTAACGCTATATTTAATGTTAGTTTAAAACGCGAGTAGAAAATCTGAAGTATTATATTCACACGACTTTCTCTAGCCACTATCATTTATTTTTATCTCTCTTCTACAACCTGTTATAAAAATTTACTTTTCTATCTATTTTATGTTATTCGAGATAAGCGTTTTCTGAAATAGTTACACTATACAGAATACTGTAGGTTAAAGCGATAGTCAAATATTTAAAAAAGTGGGTTACTAAGTGCTGGTTTTGAAATTCTATTCTCATATGACTTCAGGCAAAATAAAACAACAGTGACTTGACTGTTACAAAATCTGACGTGTTACATTCACATGACTTTCTCTAGTCTCTATCGTTTATTAGTGGGTATACCTACAAGCTATTCTTTCAAAATTTTTATTTTTATATTTACTTCATTTTAATCCAGATAAACCTTCGCAGAAATAGTTACATTACACATTTATTTATAGATAAAAAGGGAATAGCAATGTTCAAGTGTTTGAGAACACTATGCTATATGCTGGCTTTAAAATACCATACTCTTTCCTTGCAATCGCAAGAAACAGTGAAAATTGACAGGCTTTTAAAAGAATGACGAAGTATTGAACAACTCGAACAATTAATAAGCGTATCTCGGAAATAACTTATGCCTCAATAAATTATTTCAAATAAATTGTGTGTTTTAAAGAACTACATATTTTGTGTACTACGTTTTCGTCTATTAACATTTACCAATTATGCAAACTTATACAAAATCCTTCCGAATGAAGTAGACTAACAGGCTATTTCCAGAAAATTGAAGATGTACTTTTATTTGTTATGTAAATATCTTTAATATATATTTTAATCGAAATCGTTAGAGCCATTTTTTAGAAAATTAAAAGTTTCTAAAAATGTTCCACGTAAAGGGTAGTTTGGAGCGGGAGGATTCTATTAAAAATCTTCATGTCGCATTCTTGAATTCGTTTCGTATTTATCCGATTTCTGGTTTTTACTTTCTCTACTACGTATAGTAAGTAGGGGAAGTATTGCATTCCACCCAAAAATTCGATACCGAGATTTCACCGGAAATACATGTTTTGAGGTGCACTGAATCCATATAAAGCATTTTTGGAAACATGTCCATGTGTGTGTGTCTGTCTGTGAACAGCATAAATCAGAAACGAACAGTCGGATAAACACCAAACTTGATATTTAGGTTCAGTATCTTCCAGAGATGCGGTACGAAGGATTTCAAGAAAATCCCCCACCCCAGATTACTCTTTACATGGAACATTTTTCGAAAGTTTTCATTTTCTCAAAAATGGCTAACGATTTTGAAAAAATATCATAAGTTTAAGACATTTTTATGACAAATGAATTGTACATCTCGAATTTTCTGGGAATATATCCAAAAGTATTCTTCATTGTGAACGACTTTTGCATAACTGGTAAACCATAAGAGATAGACAAAATGTTACTACACAAAAAATGTAGATCGCGTTAAAATACACAATTTATGTCATATACATTTTTTTGTTGAGTGAACCATTTTCGAGATATTGCTTGCTATTCCCTTAAATTTTTCAATACTTTCTCAAATGGGAATTCGTTATTCATTTTTTTTGTCTTTGATATGCAAAGAGTGTTAATCTGTGGCAAAGGGAATAGTGCTGCACCTAGCAACCAGCTATTAAGAGATATGTATGTGCTTAAAGGCTACTGTATTTCTATATTGCCCTTGTAAATATATATTCCCCTTACATCTACAAGAAAATTAGCAATAAGATAGAGTCTGCAAATGTTTATCTCGATTAACATGAAGTAGATGGAGAATAAGCGTTTGTAAAAATAGTTTGTACAAGAGTAGAGAAAGTCATGTGAGTGTAACACATCAGATTTTTTACCTTGAACACAATTCGCTGTAAGCTAAAGTTAATTAGTTATTGACCCTTTATTATTATTACTATTAAACTGAACCTTATTTCGATTCGAGAATTGAAATTTTTATTTATTACTCTGTTACGAAAGCTTGCAACATTCTCATTTGTTCACTCGTAATTTTTTCCCTCTATTTTACGCCGCTTTAACAACGTGGTCATATCCCGACGGATGTGTTAGGAGAGATACCTCGTGGATTGTGTGTGGCGGACAATTAATCTTATAGGTCTTATCCCTGTACCGTGTCATCTTGCGTGTCATTCATGTGTCCACCAGGCCTCAGTGCTAGGCAACTGTACGTCTGTTTCTGTGACGGACAGATGGCATTATTGAACCTAGGACCTCCCGAATGCGGTCAACTCTAAATTTTTGGTCCACATTAGCGTAAACAAACATTTCCTGGCAGAGATTATTGGCAGCTTATAGCTAATATTTTGGTTTAGCGAGGTTTTGTTGTTCACTAAGGTGTTGCTAGAATCGGATAACAGCTGAGGCCTCTCAAGGTCTTATTAACTCTCAAATATTCCGCAATTCCCACTTAGAGTGAGATCTGGCTTTATATAGCTGGCTTTTTGTTGATATGCGCGTTGGCATGGAAAGGCATACCATAGTTTTGGTTCACGCTTTCTGGTTAAGATCAAAATATTATGCAATTTCTTATTTTTTTATTTATTCTTTTATTTCGGAAACAATTATACCCACCGGTGAAAAATAGTATCAAATGCATAATAAACTCCTAAATAGGTAATTTTTATTCTTCACTTTATTGCTGAAGAAAACTACATAATAGGAATAGAAAATGTAATATTATTACCAATAATGAACAATAATATATGTGGCGATAATTGCAATAAGATATAACGTTAGTTTTAAGGTATAAAAACTGGGTTTTATACAAATGCTTTAGGAAAAAGCACTGTTTAAACACACAAATAGAATATTATACTAAGGTAATAGTTTATAGTTATAAAAAATAACGCTAATACAATTAATTTAAAGCATACAAAAATAACTGTTAGGCAATGCTTTTAGTTGTGTTTAAGTATAAGCTGTAGTGATGCAGACTTGGATATCATTACACTGTGTATCCTTGGACCAAGATTGCTATTGTAGTTGAAGCCTACAGTTTGTTAAGCATTTGGGCACAGACTAACACAGAAAATCAGATCATTTAGGTTTGTACTTATGACGACATAACGGGAATTTATTCAGATTTTTGCATTATCTAGTATGTGAACATTCCACCCAAAAATTCGATAGCGAGATTTCACCGAAAATACATGTTTTGAGCTGCCCTGAATCCAAATATAGTATTTTTGGAAACGTGTGTGTGTATGTATGTGTGTGTGTGTGTGTGTGTGCAAGTATCTTCTAAGATGCGACAGAAAGATTTTCAAAAAAATCTCCCAGACTACGCTTTACATGAAACATTTTTCGAAAATTTTGGTTTTCTCAAAAATAGCCCTAACGATTTTGATTAAAATATCATATGTTTAAGATATTTTTATGACAAATGAAATGTATATCTTGCATTTTCTGGGAATGTCCCCAAAAGTCCCCTTCACTCTGAATGACTTTGGCATAACTGATAAATCGTAAGAGAGAGACAAAATTTTACTACACAAAAAATACACAATTTATGTCAATACTGTTTTTATCGAGTGATCCATTTCCGAGATATTGCTTGTTATTTGTTTGCATTTTCTGGTACTTATACTTTCTGTGAGAGGGGAATTCGTTATTCGCTTTTTTATATCCTGGACATACAAAGAGAATGGAATGCTCCACATAGCAACCAGCTCTTAAAATATTTGACTATCGCTTAAAGCCACCATTGTCCCCTTGTAATTACAAGAAAATTAGCAATAAGATTTGTTTTTTCAAAGTTTATCTCATTTAACATGAAGTAGATGGAGAATAAATGTTTCTAAAAATAGTTTGTACAAGATTAGAGAATGTCATGGCAGTGCAACACATCAGGTTTTTTTATTGCAACAAACATTATTTAAAAACACAATTATTGAATTTTCAATGATCAAAACTCTAGGAATTTGTAGGAATTTGTTCATTGCTTGTTATGTTTAATATAGATGACGGAGTAGGTAGGCATATTGTTTCTTAATTTGTGAGCAATGTCGGAATGATGTTCATTTAATTGCAACGTATGGCAATACTCTAACCTGCTCAGAATATTAAAAAAAATCTGATGTGTTACACTCACATGACTTTCTCTACTCTTGTACAATCTATTTTTACAAATGCCTATTCTCCATATGCTTTATGTTAATCGAGATATCGAGATGTCAATCTTATTGGTAATTTTCTTGTAGATGCAAGGGGAATATGGTAGCTTTTAAGCGATGGTCAAATATTTTAACGCTGGTTGCTATGTGGCGCATTCCATTCTCTTTGCAAGTCCAGGACATAAAAAAATGAATAACGAATTTGAGAAAAAGTATAAGTATTGGAAAATTTAAGGGAATAACAAGCAATATCTCGAAAACGGTTCACTCAACAAAAGAAATGTATATGACATAAGTTGTGTATTTTAACGAGATCTACATTTTTTGTGTAGTAAAATTTTGTCTATCTCCTATGGTTTACCATTTATGCAAAAGTCGTTCACAATGAAGAATACTTTTGGAGACATTCCCAGAAAATTCGAGATATACATTTCATTTCTCATGACATTATCTTAAACATATGATATTTTAATCAAAATCGTTAGAGCCATTTTTGAGAAAATTAAAATTTTCGAAAAATGTTCCATGTAAAGGGTAGTCTGAGGTGGGGGCATTTTCTTGAAAACCTTCGTGTCGCATCTCTGGAAGATACTGAACCTAAATACCAAGTTTGGTGTTTATCCGACTGTTCGTTTTTGAGTTATGCTGTTCACAGACACACAGACACACAGACACACAGACAGACACACACACGGACATGTTTCCAAAAATGATTTTTTTGGATTCAGGAGGTCTCAAAACATGTATTTCCGGTGAAATCTCGGTATCGAATTTTTGGGTGGAATGCAATACTTCCCCTACTTACTATACGTAGTAGAGAAAGTAAAAAAGAAGAGTTATATTTGTCACGTAAGGAGGAGTTGGTAAAGACATTTTGATAAACTTAATTGATCAATCTCCCATTTGGGCTCATGAGTGAAATAGTTATTATAAATTTATATTTTCCCCTCAACTTCTTTCTACTTTAGAAGTCACTAACTCAAAACCCTTCAGTACACAAAAAGTGTATATAATACTTTTAATTGTTTGACATTTCCGAAAACTTTCACAAGAATTGGGTAAGAACTTCGTGCGGAACTCTATTCACGAGTAAAATTGCGGAGAAGAAAAAACCCTCAAATTATAGAGTGAAAAAATTTAAATTTAAATTGCATATTGTTAGCTTGTTGCTTATAAAGATGGTAAACATTCACAATATCAATAGGGAAAATACACTTTGAAATTATAGTGTTTACATTTTGTAAATGAGCAATTTTAAAGTCCATTTTCCCTAAATGTTTACTATATTTCAGTGGTGCATTCGTTTAATTCCTGATTATAATTAAATCCTTCCGGAATATCAGCCAATGTTTGCGAGTCATTTCGCTCTGTTTGAATTCTTGTCCCTCTGGATTCAAAGCTTGTACATATGAGGTTTTTGGTTACCGAATTCGATCTCAAACATTACAACGTAGTGACCGGGCATGACGATCTTATAATAAAGACCTTGACCTCCTTCGAACATATCTGTGCATTATGGTTAGTAGCATGGCGCTAATTGCGTGACCAAACCTTGTTTGTTTATTGTGTATAATTAATGTTGAAGTTATTGTGCTTTTCGTCTGACACAAGCTGAGTACTAAATATTCGTGGGTAACGGTAAATCTGTGGTTAAATTACGATTCATTGTGGAACCGCAGAAACCTTGACGTTAACTCCAAGAAGCGAAAGTTAAGTTAATCTGAACGTGCAGTACGGAAGAGATAGAAGCTGCGAGTTGACAAGCTTAAACTGGAATCCCAAGGTTTGCTGCACGAAACACATCCAGCACGATGCTGAAGAGCAGTGTGAAGGTCATTTCAGAGAAAGTCGAAGGCTCTTCAACAGAGGTGAATGTCTGACCCCTATTAGCTAACAAATATATGTCTAATTCAGTTGCTGTTTTTAATTTTGTATATATTTTAACACTTTTTGGCAACACATTTTCATACGACAAAGACAATTAACACAGCTATAGATTCGATGTATATAAAAAAAATAAAGGAAATGGAAGCATTGCAAACACCAAGGAAGAAAAGAAAAGTAAATAAATAAAGGAAATGGAAGCATTGCAAACACCAAGGAAGAAAAGAAACAGACGTAAGCAAGATAAGAAAAAAGCAGATGACTTTAACACATGTGCTGTTCGTAGGAAAGTGCACGAGTTTTCTTTAATAACGAACGCGGAATTTGTACAGTCTTAAATTCTGTAAACAATGATCTCACATTGCCTTCTTTTAAGCGATGCGCCTTTCATAAATTATTGCTACAAATAGGATACAGACTTTTAAACAGAGAGAAAGTGAATGTAACTATTGAAACAGAGGGTATCGTGAGATGGAGTTGCAGATTTTACGTTCTTCCCAACAGTGTTGTAGCTAAAACGTTAGTTTAATTCTAATTATACTGTATTTAATTTCAACTCATATTTTATTTCGGTATTATTATTATCATCATCATTCAAATATTACGCCGTTCTAATACAGGATGATTTATGAAGAATGACACATTTATTTCTTTAATTGTTTCAAAACGAGTTATGCTAGCGACAACTTATTAAACCAGAAGTGCAGAAGAATTTTGGGAGATTATTTAACTCTATAGCAAATGTTGAAAATGTCCTCCATCCTGCATGAGGCACAACGCAACATGTCGTTCCATGTTACGGGCCACTCGTTGGAGGACTTTGTTGTCAATAGCTTGAATCTCCTGTGTAATGTTGTGCTTCATATCGTCAAATGTCTGGGTAGGTGTGGCATAAACCCTGTATTTTAAGTAACCCCATAGAAAGAAGTCTGGCGATATCAAATCCGGAGATCTCGGTGGCCACAGGTTCTCGGAAATTATCCGGTCGTCAAAGAAACTTGCAATTAGTGCCATAGATTCATTTGAAATATGGCATGTAGCGCCGTCCTGCTGAAAATATCCTTGACTCAGCTTTACATCGTCTAGTTACTCAGCAAACTCCATGAAAATCTGTCGGTCCTCTGCAATGTTCACATTGTTTAAAAAAATCTGATGTGTTACACTCTCATGACTTTCTCTACTCTTGTACAATCTATTTTTACAAACGCCTATTCTCCATATGCTTCATATTAATCGAGATATCGAGATGTCAATCTTATTTGTAATTTTCTTGTAGATGCAAGGGGAATATGGTAGCTTTTAAGCGAGTCAAACATTTTATCGCTGGTTGCTATGTGGCGCATTCCATTCTCTTTGCATGTCCAGGACATAAAAAAATGAATAACGAATTTGAGAAAAAGTATAAGTATTGGAAAATTTAAGGAAATAACAAGCAATATCTCGAAAACGGTTCACTCAACAAAAAAATGTATATGATATAAGTTGTGTATTTTAACGCGATCCTCATTTTTTGTGTAGTAAAAGTTTGTCTTATCTCTTATGGTTTACCAGTTATGCAAAAGTCGTTCATAATGAAGAATACTTTTGGAGACATTCCCAGAAATTTCGAGATATACATTTCATTTCCCATGACATTATCTTAAACAAATGATATTTACATCAAAATCGTTAGAGCCATTTTTGAGAAAATTAAAATTTTCGAAAAATGTTCCATGTAAAGGGTAGTCTGGGGTGGGGGGATTTTCTTGAAAATCTTCGTGTCGCATCTCTGGAAGATACTGAACGTAAATACCAAGTTTGGTGTTTATCCGACTGTTAGTTTTTGAGTTATGCTGTTCACAGACACACACACACACACAGACACACACACACACACACACAGACAGACACACACACGGACATGTTTCCAAAAATGCTTTTTTTGGATTCAGGAGGTCTCAAAACATGTATTTCCGGTGAAATCTTGGTATCGAATTTTTGGGTGGAATGCAATACTTCCCCTACTTACTATACGTAGTAGAGAAAGTAAAAATGGTCCCACTATTCACTGTGCGGATATTGCGCACCAAACTCCGATTTTAACCGGGTGCATAGGTGCTTAATGAATAACATGTGGATTTTTGCTGGCCCAATAGCCGAGTTATTTGAGTTCACATAGCCGGATAAATGGAATCATGCTTCATCTGTGAGCTGTGTAAAGGACAATATGGCAGGATTTTGCACAACGAACGCCTGAAACCAACGACAATAATTCAGTCGTCTGTCCTTATCTGGTTCCTGTAACTGATGGACAATCGCAATCCTATACGGCTTCAGGCCTGCACTTTTCGCAGCTCTGACACATTGTTTAGCTGTACCCTGTATCCTGGGACAAACGTCTTAATGATGTTTTGGGTGACTGATCCAGTGCTCTTACATCACCAACAACCGCGGGAAGTCTAGATGAACAAGTTTTGACTTTTTCACTCACCAGAAATCCAGTTGTTTCCAATTTGTTTACCAGTCCCAGTATTGTGCTTCTTTGGGGAGGATTCCGAACACCAACTTACCTCTGGTGTGCCCTTTGAGTATCTGTAATTGAATTCGTA
This sequence comes from Deroplatys truncata, assembly GCA_030765065.1. Taxonomy (NCBI): domain Eukaryota; kingdom Metazoa; phylum Arthropoda; class Insecta; order Mantodea; family Mantidae; genus Deroplatys; species Deroplatys truncata. Next base: position 51,614,882 of record CM060985.1, read on the forward strand.
ATCCAGTATTGCTTTACAAGGAAGAGTCGTTCATTTAATGTGTACTTCATTTTCACGTTGACTAAAACAAAATCTCAAAAACAGTTGCCGACAATAAAACTAACTATTACGAATGAAACATGAACATCTGCGCATCTAGCGACAGGCAATCGAACTCCAGAAAATTCTGCTTAATTTGGGACAGAATTTCGAAGAGAATAATTAAAGAAAGAAATGTGTCAGTTTCTCATAAATCGCCCTGTACATTATAAACAGTAGATACGAGTCTATGTGGCATTTATGTTTGTTCTTCACAGCTGGTACGAACAGAGGTTAACGTGAAGGGATACAAAATGGTTTGTTTACATAAGTGTCCAGTTCTAAGGCTGGACCATTTATATATAGGTAGATACCTGCTACTTTCCTGGTAAGAGATATTTACCATGTTATGTTTTATATATACTCCTTTCTGTTCAGAATCATCCTTAAGGAAATTAACATGTTCTAGTACATAAATAACATCAGCTGCATTTGAAGGACATTTTAGAACTGAAACATAATGTTCACTTACTAGGGTTGAGAGAATATGCGAGTTTCTTGACGAAGTTGGAGAGTCGAACAGCGAGTATTATAACTGGGAATCCAATCAACTGGACTGGGAACTCGAAGAGGTTCTCCTGAGCTTGAGGTGCTGCTGTAACCGTTGAGCAGGGAGCCAATAGGATGGCTAGCTGCATCAGTACCATGCCCAGTAACACTAATCTGTGCGTCTTCATAATGTACATTTTTAACCTGTGAAAAAAGGAAATATATACAAATTCACGTGAAGTTGCATCAGTATCTTTGTAAAAAAAAGTTGTTACTGTAATGGAATGTAGGGTACATTGTCACAACACTACCTTAATTCCTGAGTGGGATAAACACTTCATGTAGGGTACATTGTCACAACACTACCTTAATTCCTGAGTGGGATAAACACTTCATGTATGAATTAGAATACATGGACCTTTATCATCTATGAACGTCTGCTCGGCATTGTATGAAAATTAATAGCATTATTTCATTAACCACACGGATCTACTGCCAGGAATCGTGTAGAAACAGAATGCAGCAAATTGAGAGTTCATTAATGTAGTAAAAACACCGTTAACATACATCTATCCAACACTTTACCAGTTACACAAAATGCTTGGTCAGCTATGTAAAGCGAAGTTGCGTTTTAGGGTCCCTTTCACTGTTACAGAATTTGTACTATATAACTTTTCTGGGCAATAAGAAGAAACTTTGTTTGGGAGAAATTCAAGAAGCATACTTATTTTCGACTAGCATAACCCAGAACTTTGCTGAAGTCTCCTTCCCTTTTAAATCTCCCCTTTTTACTGTCTTTCCCTATGTTAGATCGTGTGTGAAAATCCTGTTTCAAAAATTAATGTAACCGTTATTAAAATGAAACTAAAGCTCATGTTGTTTTCCATAATATTTTATTCTTTGGAGTACGTTACTCGTATAGAACTAAAGAGCGATACGTCAGTGACTTTCTGCCTACACATAGTCATGCTGTAGGTTCGAACAGGTGTGCCGAAAGTCCACTAGTTGATGCGAGGACGGATTGATGTCAGTGACTTTTTAAAGTAAATAACAATTTTTTTCAAAAAATCAATTTTATTTCTCAACATGGTCTCCTTTTAATTCAATACACGTTGTCCAACGTTTCTCTAATGTTTTTAACCCTTCCAAAAATATGATTTTTGAAGTCTGCAAAATATGAGGCTGTTTCTGCCATAACGTGTTCACTGGACGTGAATTTCTTCCCAGCGAGCCAATTTTTCAGGTTTGCGAAGAGGAAGAAGTCACTCGGAGCCAAATCTGGAGAATATGGTGGGTGAGGTGGTAGTTCGTAGCCCAATTCCAGAAATTTTGCGGTGGCAATAGCTGACTTGTGTCCAGGTGCATTATCTTGTTGAAAGAGAACCTTTTTCTTCACCAAATGGGGTCGTTTCTTTAACAATTCCTTGTGAAACTGATCCAGCATTGCGGCATAATATGAACCTGTGATCGTTTTACCCTTTTCAGGTAGTGGATGTCTATCGCCCATTGTGAATCCCAAAAGACAGCTGCCATGATTTTTCCTGCCGACGGAATGGTTTTCGCTTTCTTTGGACCTGAAGGAAATCCACTGCTTTGATTGTTGTTTAGTTTCAGGTTGATAGTAATGGATCCAAGTTTCATCAACCGTGATATAACGCCGCAAAAACGTATTTGGGCTGCGCTGGAACATGTTTTCAAAGATCCCTGTGAAATGGTCACACGATACCGCTTGTTCTCAACTGCGGGCGGTCGCAGCACCCATCTTGCTGACAGCTTTTTCATACCCAAAATTTCGTGCAGTATGTTATACACCCGTTCACTCGAGATGCTTAGGGTCTTGGCTATCTCACGCATTTTGACTTGGGTGGGCTTCCAACACAATATCGTGAACTTTGTTTACCATTTCTTCTGTTGTGACCTCAACCGGCCGTTCTGTGCGCACGGCATCTCTTGTGCTCGAACGGCCACATCAGAATTCTGTGAACCATGCCATGTGATGGAGCAGAGTCCCCATAATACTCTTTCAGTTTTTCTTCCGTTTCCTTCACCGTCTTACCACGCAAAAAGTAGTGCTTTATCAGAACACAAAATTCACTTTTCTCCATTTTTCACGAAGCAACACACATCTGCTTATTTTAGACGCTGTCAACAATGTTCTAAGAAATAAATGACGAATTTCTGGGATTATACCCAGAATATATGTAAAACTCGGGTGCAAACAAGAAACCTATGATTAGAACGCTATGTCTCGTCAAAGTTATGGACTTATTAATGCGCCCTCATATATACCTTAAAAAAATCTATGAATCATTCTTCGTAACCGTAATTCAACAGCGTCTCGGATCTCATAATTGTTTGCGAGTCGATGTACCTTGAGAACGTTGTTTAGAGGTTCAAAGACATCAGTTGCAGGCGAGACATCATGGAGGATCTCCCTTCAGAAACGCTCCGGCAAATCTTGGTGGGGCGGGCGTTGACGTGCAACTACCGTCCCCGTACATACGCTTTATGAGACAGTAACTGTCAGTTTCCGTAACCTCCTATGCTAAAATATTGAATATTGGATTCTGGCTCCGTGTAGACTTCATATAGTTTTCTTGTTTCTGCATGTGCCAGCTATTAATACTCTCTGTGGAGACCAATTATCTCTCTGATATATGGATACAGCTGCTGATAAAATACATTATGTTTTTCGTTCTGAGTAACGGCTAACATATCTTACAAATTAAAACACATTCACTTATTCAATATGTGCTTTTGATCCCCAGAAGGAAAAAGAAATGGAGAGGGTTGTCAGCAATATATGAAAAACTTCCAAAACTTTAATCTGTCTTGTTCAACACAAACTTACGTCTATTCTTTATGCTCCCTCCTCTCGGTGTGAAAGTTCAGCGTTCAGACGAGGAAATAAACACAAACTGCTAAGCCTATCTGAAATTTATTTCAAGCAGTGAGGAGAAATCCAAATAAAGAAGTGCGATATGCAGAAATGACCCACCTGGATTTCGAATTCGGGTCGACATGTAGAACGTTGTAACTTATAGGTTTTGGAAGCTACACTGCTTCCTAAGGTACCCCCTAAAAGCGACAGAATTTTTAAATGAACTGTTGTGAATGAAAGATAGAAAGGAAATTTTGAAGTGCTGTAAATAACAGCCTGTTGGAAAGTTTATGCTTAATAGCTTTTACACAGGGGCCAATTTTTCGAGTCAATAGTTGAAGCCCGTGCATACGTGAATGCAATTTTGCCCCCTGTTTTAGAGAACTAACAGACAGGGAGCGTGATTTTGCCCTTTTTCAACACGACTGCAACAGCTCATAGGCCAATATTTCGATGAGCAAAATTGAAAGTGTGTTTGAGGACAGAATTATTAGTAGAGATTTGAGGCCCCCTCGGTCCCCCGGCTTAACCTGCGATTTCTATCTCTGGGTAATTTAAAACAAAGTGTACAAGGCAAATCCACACAACCTGGAAGAATTAAAACAAAATATCCACCAGGAAATTGCCAGCATTTCTCAACGTGAACTACGGCGAATGAAGGAAAGTTTCCTAAAGAGGTGCCAAAAATGTATGGACAACGACGGTGGCCAGTTTCAGCATCTCCTTTCATAAAGTTGGTAAGTAAAGCCTTTAAAAGTGGTTTTAAAAATGCTGTATTGTTTCATCCGCCCCTTTCTATGATAGCGGCAGACGGCAACGAGCGCCGAGGACGTAGACACGAAAAACACCGCGCAGCCGGTTCGTAGTTTTTTGGCTCTCCCTGTACATAGAATGAATATTTGTATTGGTCACTGCGATTTCGTAAGCTGGTCTGTGGATATACAATTGGCTCTTCTGTAACAAACTTGTAAACACAGTAAAAGTTGGGCAACAAAATTTCCTAAGAAGCTTCCTGAACTCTCTTACTGTGAAACTTGCCAAGTATTTCGAAATCGTTAGAGCACTTGGAGTCAGCTGCGTATAGTAACTCCCCTTCATTTCCCATGATACCTGACAAAGAAAACAAGCTAGGAAGAAATTAAACTTAGTGAAAACAACAAAAGAGTGTTTCGAGTCTCTCTGAATTCGGCGTTGATAATAATTATACTACTTGAAATAAGGGAAGCAAAGGGCAAACATTTTAAGTTGTTTTATTTTTGAAAAATTTTGAATTGGCGCCTCTCGTAAATGAAGATTATATCTGAGGTTTGACTCTGATAGATTAATATTTATCACATATTTTATTAATTTCTTTTAGAAACTGAACAATGTTTCGCATTTTACCATACAGCTTATACTCTCTCTTCTTCTGCTTCCTCCTTTTTCCCTTCTGCCTTTACAGCGTAGGGATGGCTCCGTTAACCCATCTTCTCCATTCATTCTATCCCTCTTCATTCTCCTCATTTCTCCCACCATCTTATTCCTTCGTCTCCCAGTCTTTTCCATCCCGTCTTCCCACATTATCCGGGGTCTTCATTTCCCTCTCCCTCCTTGTACTCTCACTTGTAATATTTGTTTGACTTTTCTATTCTCTGCTATTCGGAATACATGTCCCCATCACTTCAATTGCCTTTGTTCAATTATCTCCTTCAGTGATATTTGACCTGCTTCGTCTCTAATCCTCTCATTCCTTACCCTATCTCTCCTAGTTTTATTTACAGATTTTCTTAAATATTTCATCTCACTGGATTGAATTTTACTTATTTGCTTATCTTGTAATGGTATACTTTCCATTCCATATGTAAGCATCCGTACCAGTACCGATTGATATTATTGCATTTTTGTTTTCATAGACACTTCTTTCTTTCCGAGGGTAGTTTTATTAAATTCATAAAACATATTATTTTCTATTCTTTTTTATTTGGGATTTCTTCATCCCATCGTCCATTACTCGTTATAATTGTTCCTAGATGGTCGTACATAACTACTTGTTCTATTTTTACTTTCTCTATTACGTATAGGAAGTAGGGGAAGTATTGCATTCCACCCAAAAATTCGATACCGAGATTTCACCGGAAATACATGTTTTGAGACCCCCTGAATCCAAAAAAAGCATTTTTGGAAACCTGTCCGTGTGTGTGTCTGTGTGTGTGTGTGTGTGTGTGTGTGTGTGTGTGTGTGTCTGTGTGTGTGTGTGTCTGTGTGCCTGTGAACAGCATAACTCAAAAACGAACAGTCGGATAAACACCAAACTTGGTATTTAGGTTCAGTATCTTCCAGAGATGCGACACGAAGGTTTTCAAGAAAATCCCCCTACCCCAGACTACCCTTTACATGGAACATTTTTCGAAAACTTTAATTTTCTCAAAAATGGCTCTAACGATTTTGATTAAAATATCATATGTTTAAGATAATGTCATGAGAAATGAAATGTATATCTCGAATTTTCTGGGAATGTCTCCAAAAGTATTCTTCATAGTGAACGACTTTTGCATAACTGGTAAACCATAAGAGATAGACAAACCTTTACTGCACAAAAAATGTAGATCGCGTTAAAATACACAATTTATGTCATATACATTTTTGTTGTTGAGTGAACCATTTTCGAGATATTGCTTGTTATTCCCTTAAATTTTTCAATACTTATTTTCTCAAATGGGAATTCGTTATTCATTTTTACTTTCTCTACTACGTATAGTAAGTAGGGGAAGTATTGTATTCCACCCAAAATTTCGATACCGAGATTTCACCGGAAATACATGTTTTGAGACTCACTGAATCCAAAAAAAGCATTTTTGGAAACATGTCCGTGTGTGTGTCTGTCTGTGTGTCTGTGTGTCTGTGTGTCTGTGAACAGCATAACTCAAAAACGAAGAGTCAGATAAACACCAAACTTGGTATTTAGGTTCAGTATCTTTCAGAGATGCGACACGAAGGTTTTCAAGAAAATCCCTCTACACCAGACTACCCTTTACATGGAACATTTTTCGAAAATTTTAATTTTCTCAAAAACGGCTCTAACGATTTTGATTAAAATATCATATGTTTAAGATATTGTCATGACAAATAAAATGTATATCTCGAATGTTCTGGGAATGTCTCCAAAAGTATTCTTCATTATGAACGACTTTTTCATAACTGGTAAACCATAAGAGATAGACAAAATTTTACTACACGAAAAATGTAGATCGCGTTAAAATACACAATTTATGTCATATACATTTCTTTTGTTGAGTGAACCGTTTGCGAGATATTGCTTGTTATTCCCTTAAATTTTCCAATACTTATACTTTTTCTCAAATTCGTTATTCATTTTTTTATGTCCTGGACATGCAAAGAGAATGGAATGCGCCACATAGCAACCAGCGTTAAAATATTTGACTATCGCTTAAAACCTACCATATTCCCCTTGCATCTACAAGAAAATTATCAATAAGATTGACATCTTGATATCTCCATTAACATGAAGCATATGGAGAATAAGCGTTTGTAAAAATAGTTTGTACAAGAGTAGAGAAAGTCATGTGAGTGTAACACATCAGATTTTTTTCTCTTGTATATGCAAAGAGTATTAATCTGTGGCAAAGAGAATGGTGCTGCACCTAGCAACCAGCTATTAAGAGATATATCTATGCTTAAAGGCTATATTGCCGTTGCAAATACAAAACAAGGGGAACATGGTACGCCTTAAGCGATAGTCAAATATTTTTAGAACTGGTCGTTATGTGTGAAATGTAATTCTCTTTGCATGTCAAAAGATCGTTTCTGCAAATGTTTATCTCGATTAATATGAAATAGATGGAGAATAAGAGTTTGTAAAAATAGTTTGTATAAGAGTAGAGAAAGTCTGGTGAGTTTAACACATCAGATTTTTTCATGTTTAGTTTAATGGATATTTCCTGCCCAGGTTTTTTTGAAATACACAGAATTTTACTTTTCTTGACCATTAATTCCATTCCCTTTCTTCCAAGCTCTTCTCCCCATTATGTTATAGTAGACCTCTGTGTTTTCCTCATTTTCTGCTATCAGTATTATGTATCTGCATATACCAGTACCTGCACTTGGATTAGTCTCATATTCTAGTATCCTAATATAGTCCTTGGAGTCCAAATTAAATTATTTCATCCATAAAATTAATAAAAAGTATTGGTCTGAGACTATCCTCCTGTTTAGTTCCTTTTTTCCATATTAAATTCCTTAGATGTTTCTCCGTCTATTCGAACTATCCCCTTCGATGCATTATATACACTTTGGATTGCTGTAATTAGCTATTCCTACATTTTTCTTTATCAGTGCTTCCCATAAATGTTTTATAGGCATCGAATCGAAGGCTGACTTTAAATAAAAAAATTCTAAGCAGACTTTTTGCTGTTATCTGTTAATTTCACAGTAATTGTCCTTAGTGTAAACATATGTTCTTGGTCTGTCTGCTAAGTCTAAAACACACTTGCTCTTTTTCCAATTGACCTTCAATTACCCTTCTAGTTTCATTTCTAATATCCTTGTATATAATTTATATATAACAGATGATAAACATATTGCTCTATAATTGTCACAGTTCTTATTATCTTCCTTTTTGTAGAGTGGACAGCTTATATTTAATAGGCATAATTATAAGACGTGAAAACAGTGAGTTATGAACTAAAACTCAAATTTATAAGAAGTCAAAAACAAAATTCTGATTAATTATAATTTTCATTAAGTTAACCAAGGAGTAAATGCCTCTCTAATAAAAGTGTACTAAAACGCAATAACAAATGAAAGAAAATAAAAGATGTGATACACTAGCTTCAAAAAACCTTTTTGTGCGTTTAAATTGAAATTCATACAATCAAATTAGTCGACGGCTTATAAATGCAGTCCATGAAATGATTCTGACAATAATATAAGAAAGTGTACACTAATGCAGAAAAACAATGTGTAGAAAATTGTAGACTAGAAAGACAGAACCAAAGTAAGCGTTTTGAGGTTAGGAACCAGGAGTCGCAGAAGCTTTTTTACTACGCAACATGCGTCAACATTAAATACGCTGGCCCCGTGGCTCCGTCGGTAGCGGAACTGCCTGCTGTGCTAGGGGTCCCGGGTTCGATGGGAATTTTTATCTAGCCAGGATTATACTTTATCCTCCCCAGAATCGGGAAGTATGAATGAGAGTGTGAATGTGTGTATGATCTAATGATTAAAAACCAAAGTGCAAGAAAACCCAACGACAAGATTTACACGAGTTAACACCATTGCCAATAGGCAATAAGTTCCAAAGGGAAAGACCACTGATAAGCCAATGCAGTTACATGGAAAATGGAACTAAAAAAAAAAATTAAATACATCATGTGGCGTGTCCAAAACACACTCTTGTACAGTACTAGACACCGTCACTAGGTGTGTCTGTTATGAAGCCTATTGGAAGGTACAGTAATATCGTCTTGCTCAATAGAATACACGCAAGTAATGGTTAGTTTCTCATTGTGTACCAGCACTTATTATTTAGTTGAAACGTACATGCACACTTGAATGAGTTTCATTTTATTTTAACTGGCAAATAGTCATTTCATAAAGTCAGATTTCAATTATATTCATAATATAAAACCTTGTTTTATTGCCATTTTCTCCTGTTATTGTATTACTGCGACCCCAAGCTCAAAATTCTTATTTTCTACTCTAGAATTTCCTGCAGACTGTTTTTTCGCAATCTGTTTGCAGTATAACCGTGCATATTTTTTCTTCAAATGGAAGATTGCCAATTGAATTCAAGAATATAACACCAGATAAAATTGGATTATTAATGGCATTTCTGCAAAATTCTAATCCAATTATTCGGAGGGACGTTATTACAAGAAACTTTTTAATAATGCTGTGTTTGCTCCATTTAATCGCTATGCTAGGATGGAAATGTACCATATATTACTTTTTCTACTACGTATAGTAAGTAGGGAAGTAGTATTGCATTCACCCAAAAATTTGATACCTAGATTTCACCAGAAATACATGTTCGTGTGTTATTTGTGTGTCCCGTCTGTCTGTGAACAGCATAACTCAAAACAAAAAGTCGGATAAATGCCAAACTTGGTATTTGAGTTTATTGTCTTCTAAGAATGCGACACGAAGATTTTCAAGAACCCCCCACCCCAGATTACCCTTTACATTTTGATTTTCTCAAAACTGGTTCTGACGATTTTGATTAAAATATAATATATTTAAAATATTTTCATGGCAAAAGAAATGTCTATCTTGAATTTTTTGGGAATGTCCCCAGAAGTCCTCTTCATTCTGAATGAATTTTGCATAACTGGTAAACCATAAGAGAGAGCCAAAATTTTACTACACAAAAGATGTAGATCTAAAAAAACAATTTCTATCCTATACATTTTTTGTCCAGTGAACCATTTCCGAGATATTCCTTGTTATTTGTTTGAATTTTTCAATACTTATAATTTTTCTCAAATGGAAATTTGTCATTTTTTGTGTGGTTTTTTATGTTCTGGACATGCAAAGAGAATGGAATGCTCCACATAGCGACCAGCTCTAAAAGATTTGACTATACCTTAAAACCTACTGTATTTCCATATTTCCCTTGCAATTACAAGAAAATTAGCAATAAGATAATTTCTGCAAATGTTTATATCGATTAACATGAAGTAGATGGAGAATAAGCGTTTGTAAAAGTAGTTTTTTTTTTTGTTTACTGCGATAAACGCACTTACTTGGATGATTGTAGCCTAATTATTTCCAAGATATTTCTAGAGTAACTAGAGTTTTGACTACAAGCTCACACAATGGGGAGGGATTGGGGATCTCATTAAATAACTACAACTTACATAAAGTGTAGTATCTGACAAAAGAAAAATTAAATGTCATAGCCGGGATTTGAATCACGGCTCTTCCGGTTGCTCTAACCAACTAAGCTACTATGGTAACATGCCGGTACGATATTAAATTTCCCAGCTGTCTCGCATTTTTTCCCGTAAACCACAAGGAGACCTCAAATTATTTTGAGATGGCATACCCCAATAGCGACGTATAATGTAAATACTTAAAAGTCCCAGGTTTCGTAGTTCGGATCCCGGCTATGACACTGAATTTTTTAGTCGTCTGATTCCAACTTTCCAACCTTTTCCTACACACGGCTTGGGTGGAACAATTAATTATATCAAGCGGTTTTTAAAACTATTCCCAATCAGATCGACGTGTAGCCGAGGCGATGAAATCCATATCTGTCTCATTTTCTAGTTTCGAATACTAACTCGGTCCCGTCTTCCAAAATGTAAACTGCCTAACTCGGTCCTGTAGGAAATTAATCTCAATCTAGTTCACAATGCATAATTTCCATTCCTAATGCAAAAGGCTTGCGACTTTCAGCAACCTATGATGACTGCAAAAGGACTGAAGTTTCATATTTCATCAAAACCGATTTTAACCGCAAAATCAGATGTTATACAGTGTCCCACAAAGGGGTTTACATTCTTTGAACATTAATAACAGAGAAAGTATTGCAGATAAGCTGAGGTAACTTTTTGTTTCTGGATCTGTCACGATTAGTGCTTGTTACCATTCATTTGTTTCATCTTTATTTTTATTTTTGGATGCTGTAATGAAAATTATATTTTGTTTCGAGTTATTACAGTAGAAAGTGACGGACACTGTATAAAAATGTTGCTTTACTAAATGCATGTATTTTTTTATACCTTACACACACAAAATAGCTGAAAAATTGGTGCATTATTAAAAAAAATTGTAGTTCTAATGCAATGAAGAAATTTTAAAACGCCAATATTCTCGCGGTATCGTTGTGTTATCTTATTTGCTGAGCGCCTGTTATTGTTTTACTATTTTGAATTTTGAGTTCTTTGTCCTCCGGCTAGCTATTATTACTCAGTCGAGCAAATCTCTTGATTAGGGTGTGTAAACGGAAAGGAGTTGTTACTAGAAGATAACACTGATAAAAGAATTTGTTTTTACACTTTTATTGCCGTCACACTATTAATTTCACATTTTAATCTTGACACACGCCCGACTGAAACTGTTATATTTTCGAATGTAACTATAATCACTTATTTGCCGCACATTATTAATTCAAGTATTTCACATTTTATAACTAGCTTTACGACGCAAGAGATTCTGTAGAATTGCGCGACGTGTAACCTGTGGATGATTCTGTTGAACTGTGCGACGTGTAACTCGTGAATGATCCTGTTGAACTGGGCGATACTTATCTCTGGCTTCATATATTTATACTCCCTCACCCCGATATACCTAAACATTATAACAGAGCTGCTATTGGTTAATAAAGCGCGCCAACATTAGCGTCTATTTTTATATCCAATCAAAATTACGAACACATATGCTCTAGGGAAGATATTCCCTCCATTTCTAAAGAAAAGCGTGCTACTCTGACGTCATTTGCTTGTCTCTTCTAATTAATAAACAACTCACCCCCTCGCACATTGTTACCCGCTCCTATTGTCAGTTTCAGTGAGGCCGTGTAAACATATTTCCTAACAATGCTTATAATTAACAAACATCTCAAATCATTGTCATACAATAATGCTAATTTACACTACAATCACTCTGGCATTTACAATGTTGTGATATAAAATACTGCCTCAATATATGTCATCTGTAATAACGTTTATTCTTTTGCGAAGAGCTTTCAGCAATGTCGCGGTCACAATCAACTAATTGTGCTCAGTGCCACTCGATTTTTCCTAATGGGGTTGTCACACCACTTCACACTTCACTGTGCTCAGAGTATTATTACAATTTCGTGCTATATGACACAGAACCGAGTTGGGTTCGCATTTTACTCACGAAGTTAACGGGATCGAGTTAGGATGAGCTCAGCCGAGGTCATAATGCACGGATTCGTGCGGTTCGAATTCCTCCAGGAGCGTCTTCCCTGATTGAGGTTTTACCAGGTTTTTCTGGCAAATTGAGGTATACTGAACCTAGGTATGAAAGGTTTCCTACCCAAACTCCTTTTCCAGTCAGTGGCGCCGTATGTAGTAAGAAAGGGCGTTAAACACTATTAAAAACTTCTTACCAGGGAAAAAGGGTGTTTCTCAGTTAAACAATCTCTCAGCATTCCTCTGCCTAATATGTTCCCTTGCGCCATAATTCAGATTATATGCCATGGAAAGTTACATACCCCTTTATTGACACATCACTGGCTAGACAGGAAAATCTTCAACAGATAGTGTTTTTTACAAACGGCTGTTTAACGAATTGTTTACACTGTATTCAACACACACTCATATCTTCACTGATGCATCCAGACTTGATGGTAATAATGGATGTGCAGCAGTATTCCCTGATTACACCATACAATATAGTCTTCTCAACTATCTTTCTGTCCATTCTTGTGTATTGTTCGCAATTCAATTCATTGGAATACATTATTACAAGGATAACCTACATAATTGCATAATTTTCTCCGACTCGTTGAGTGATTCAACATCCCTTTAATAAACCTCCACCCCCCAAAATATCGTTAAAGAACTTCAGAAACTGTACAACCAAATACTAATCTCTGTAAATGAGTATCATTCGCCTGGTCTCCGTCTCATGTCGGTATTCTGGGAAATGAATCAGCTGATCTGGCAGCCAAAGAAGCCACCAAACATCCCCCTCAGGACATCAAGATCCCACACACGGACTTCATCAACTTCATCAAAAAGACTTGCATTAATCAATGGAGACAAACATGGAAAGCCACATCTAGAAGCAGTTGTCTACATTTGCAAGTCCCAACTTCAATACTATCATTTCAACCGCAAGGACCAAGCTGTATCAACTCGACTACGTATTGGACATACTTCTATAACGCACAAACGTCTCCTCAACCGTGACCTTCCTCCTGTGTGCGACCTCACAGATCCAACCTCACAGTTCATCATCTCGTTACAGCCTGCCGTCGCTATGTACAACACAGAGAAGGATGTGACATCCCCAACAGCCTACCAGACGCCCCAAATTCAGCACAACAAAGAACTTAAAACTTTATGAAAGCGACAAAATATTACAACAATGTGTAGCACACCTATTTAGAGAATTTAATGTTGTATGTACTATTAGTGTTTAAAATATTGCATTTTTTATTGTAACCATGTTCTGTATTCTAAAGTAGTCGCGATATGACTTTAAAGTTGAAGCGACAATAATGAATATATAATATTAATAGAGCGGATTTGTTATATTTTGATTTTTTTTCGCTTGGGCTCATACTGACAAAAACGAGGTTCTTCACATAAATAAATGGAAGATGTTTCGCATCTAGCCTGTAATCACATCCGTAACACACAATTTGAATTCATTTGTCAAATTTTTACGCGATTAATTTAAGATGAATTGAAAAATCATATTATGAACGTATAGTACAAAAATGATACTTGTGAGGAAAAAATTATAAGAGAGTCACACTTAAGATTTTTAATCTAGTATTAACAGTTACATGGAGCGATTAATTCTTATTTAAAAGTTTCATATGGCAATATCTCCTCAACTATCAGAAGCAGAAGTTTGCCAACGACTTCTTTGACTTTCTAAATTTAATTAGTTTTATTTTATTGAAGGAACTAAGGCACCTTGTGCTAGAAATGCGGTTTAAACAGATTTTTGGAACTTAAATTTTGACAAATTTGTAAAAAAAATAAATAATTTTTCCTTTTCTGAATAAGAAAATACTCGGATCTTATAGATTCATAATGTGTTTATATTTCTATTACCTCCACATTTAAATTTCCTTTAGTGGGATTTAAATAACCAGTATCCTGGTTAGTTGTTAGCGAATGTACAACTTAATTCCGCATTTCTGTTTTTTCAGTATTTTTCGTCATTGGAAATGGTCCACACGCTGGAATTTTCGTCCAATCTTTTTGTAGTTTTCAGTGTAAGTTCTTAAAATGACTGCAAAGAAATATGTTTCCTTTTTCGGAATTACAAACAGTTTCGTGGTATGGATTAATTATTAAAAATGTATTTGTATTTCTTTGTTTAAAATGGAATGACATATTTTTTAATTTTTTCGAGAAAACTATAAGGAATAAATATAACATAATCCTTAGTTTGGAAGCAGGGATATTTAAAATAGATGATTATATTTATAAATTAACTTTTTTCAAAATTTCCACAATGGGTGGGTCTTATTCCAGAAGATAAAAATGTCTTTTGTGTATTAGATAAAGCAATGACAAAGGTATTTTGGTACTTTCAGTGTGGGGGGGGGGTTCCACGTTTATCAGTTATTAAAAATTAAATTGAGTTTTATTTATAGATGTTCTTTAACTACTGTGGTCCTTAGCGTTCCATTCTATATTGGGCATAAAACTGGAAATTTTGCTCAGAGGCCCCTTTATCAGGCTTGAGGTTCTTCTACATGCTGTAAATCTACGACAGACCACCGGATTTACCTCCCTTCTGAAGTAAACCATGCTAAGGATTTTTACGCCCGAAAACATCCATCGCCCTCCGCCAGGTTTGAAACCGACCACGGCAACTAGAGGCTATCGTGGTACCCCTAAACTACAGAGGACATTTATTAGCCATTGTTTGAACTGCACAATATCGCGCTTGTCGCTTCAGAAGTGTAAGAGATGGCAGTTTTAGTTTATTCTGCCAGTATAGTGCTACCATATCATTCATTCTCTCGAAAGACCTTCATAACTGACAGGTGGCTAAGAGCCTACAGACCGTAGAACTGACCTTATTACGCGCTAATTTCTGTTTTTTTTCTGTTTACTATTCTGGTCAAGGTACACCACATTTGTGGTAAGTTTACCTTTAACCGTTTTAAATACCTTCTTAATACACATATATGTTTTACGTTACCAGAATAACTAAATCATAAATTATGAGGGTATTCTTTTACAGCTCAGTGCAAGTTAGAGGTGAAATACAATCTATATACGTTAATTTGTTCTGCACTAATTAAATAGCTACCCCTCTCTACGTATACTATAGTGATCCACGAAAGTGTTCGTCTCCACTTTAAAACATCCGAGCAACCAGAGAATTCACTTTTTTACTATTAGTTATAGTAAATAGGAGAAGTGTTGCATTTCACCCAAAAATTGGATACCACGATTTCACCGGATATACATGTTTTGGGGTGCTCTGAATCCAAATAAAGCATTTTTGGAAGCATATCCATGTGTGTGTGTGTGTCCGTCAGTCTATGAATAGCATAACTCAAAAACGAAAACTCGGGTAAATACCAAACTTGGTATTTGAGTTTACTATCTTCAGGGTATGGAAAATCCCTCATCCCAGACTACCCTTTACGTGGAATATTTTTCGAAAAGTTTGATTTGCTCAAAACTGGCTCTACGAATTTGATTAAAATATCATATGTTTAAGATATTTTCAGGGCAAATGAAATGTATATCCTGAATTTTCTGGGAATGTCCCCAAAAGTCCTCTTCATTCTGAATTACTTTCGCATAACTGGTAATCCATAGGAGATAGACAAACCTTTACTACACAAAAAAATCTACATCTCGTTAAAACACATAGTTTATGTCATATAAATTGTTTTTGTCGAGTGAACCACTTTCGAAATAATCCTTGTTATTTGTTTGAATTTTCAAATACTTATACTTTTTCTGAATTCTCAAAAGAATGGAATTCTCCACATAACAACCAGCTCTTAAAACATTTTACTATCACTTAAAGCCTACCATATTCCCCTTTTTTGGATTCAGGGGTCCTCAAAACATATATTTTCGGTGAAATCTTGGTATCGAATTTTTGGATGGAATACAATACTTCCCCTACTTACTATACGCAGTAGAGAAAGTAAAAATTACTATCGCTTTAGCCTATTTATTTTTACTTTCTCTACTACGTATAGTAAGTAGGGGAAGTATTGCATTCCACCCAAAAATTCGATACCGAGATTTCGCCGGAAATACATGTTTTGAGACCTCCTGAATCCAAAAAAAGCATTTTTGGAAACATGTCCGTGTGTGTGTGTCTGTGTGTGTGTGTCTGTGTGTGTGTGTGTG
The DNA here is from genome assembly GCA_030765065.1 of Deroplatys truncata. Taxonomy (NCBI): domain Eukaryota; kingdom Metazoa; phylum Arthropoda; class Insecta; order Mantodea; family Mantidae; genus Deroplatys; species Deroplatys truncata. The sequence continues at coordinate 51,631,364 of CM060985.1, forward strand.
TCTGTGTGTGTGTGTGTGTATCTGTGAACAGCATAACTCAAAAACGAACAGTCGGATAAGCACCAAACTTGGTATTTAGGTTCAGTATCTTCCAGAGATGCGACACGAAGGTTTTCAAGAAAATCCCCCCACCCCAGACTACCCTTTACATGGAAGATTTTTCGAAAATTTTAATTTTCTCAAAAATGGCTCTAACGATTTTGATGAAAATATCATATGTTTAAGATAATATCATGAGAAATGAAATGTATATCTCGAATTTTCTGGGAATGTCTCCAAAAGTATTCTTCATTGTGAACGACTTTTGCATAACTGGTAAACCATAAGAGATAGACAAAATTTTACTACACAAAAAATGTAGATCGCGTTAAAATACACAACTTATGTCATATACATTTCTTTTGTTGAGTGAACCGTTTTCGAGATATTGCTTGTTATTTCCTTAAATTTTCCAATACTTGTACTTTTTCTCAAATGCGTTATTCATTTTTTTTATGTCCTGGACATGCAAAGAGAATAGAATGCGCCACATAGCAACCAGCGTTAAAATATTTGACTATCGCTTAAAAGCTACAATATTTCCCTTGCAACTACAAGAAAATTACCAATAAGATTGACATCTCGATATCTCGATTAACATGAAGCATATGGAGAATAGGTGTTTGTAAAATTAGATTGTACAAGAGTAGAGAAAGTCATGTGAGTGTAACACATCAGATTTGTTTTTTGTCCTGGTATTGTAAAGAGACTGGAATACTCCACATAGCAACCAGCTCTTAAAATATTAAAGCCTACCAATTCCCCTTGCATCTACAAGAATTATTTTCTCAAAGATGACTACCGATTTTGATTAAAAAAACTTTGTTTTTAATCACAAAGATAATATATATCTTGAATATGGAGGTATATCTGGAATAAGGAGGCTTTTATATATTGTAATCAAGAGCTTTAGCAGGGCATGCTAAATAATTGCATAAAGAGAGAAAACTATGGTGCTAACTTAAGAAATCAGTCAACAATATTTTATAATTAGGTAACAACTGAGAATATTTTTCGCGATAGTTGCAGACTATATGTCTTTTCCAAGGCGGTTGGTATACTTGTGGCCTGGAAGTGGGGAATCTTTATATTCACTAGCTTCGCCGCTATGTGGCTGTATAAGTTAAGGGCATCTCTATTAAGTGAAAGCAATATAGCTTGTTTTATTAAATAACTATAGGATAAGGAGAAGGTTCAAAGGCTTAAAATTTCACTTGCTGATAATTATCTAAACAAATGTCTCGACCATTCCGACCAATGATTGTTCCACCGCCTAAGAGTGCTTTGACAAGCAGGTGCCAAGAATTTGGTTATGCAGCATTTCTTCAACGTGGAGGACTCCGAGTTTAAAAAGTTAGCTGTGCAATGTGGAGTAAGTCAGCTAGTTTTTGATAAAAAAAAATGCCTGTTCGAACCGAAGCACTTCTCTTGTTAGAAGCTGAATGTAAGGGTGAAAATGTACGGTAAAATGGACAATATGACAATGACCCAACGAAGACTAACTCTGTCCCCTGTCTAACCCTTTGAGAGATAACTTCTGAGTGTGGCACATTTATGGACAGAAGTTCGGTTCGGTTTTCTTCTCCCTATTTGAAGCTGATGGGCTGGAAGTATCTTTCCAGAAGCTTAAGAGTTACCGTGATTCACTGGACCATAAATTTGACACAAACCTCTGCAGTTCCTGAAAAGCAAGGGCGATTGCACTCTCAGACCGTTGCACCAAGGACCATCGGATCACAGATAATCTTAACTCTTACAAGGTACTAAGGGTGTGAGAGTGGTTCTGTGAGAGATATCTGGCACATGGAACTAGTAATTTCTCTTCAAAGGGTTTCCAGGTTTGAAACCTAATAAATATTCATAATATACGTAACATAGTTTATCTTCGACTTAGATACATTTTGCTTTCGCTTGACAAGACTTATGGCTCTGTTTTAAGGAAGCTAGAATTTTCAAAACTTGACGAGAAATGCGCTTTACTTTCTCTAGCGCCTGCTTATATTATGTGAAGGTTGTAGTGTATTCACTACAAAACTTCGATATGGAGATATTCACAAGAATCACTCTTTTAGAGGTCCTCGATTAAAAAAAGAATTTGATGTGTTGCATTCACATGGCTTCCTCCACTATACTTACCTTCTAAAAACTATTCTTACAAAGGCTTATTCTTCTATCTTCTTCTTGCTAATAAAGATAAACTCTTATTACACATTTCGTTGTAGGCATTAAAAGATGCAGTAGACTTAAGCAGTAGTCAAAATTTTACTTTCTCTACTACGTATAGTAAGTAGGGGAAGTCTTGTATTCCACCCAAAAATTCATTACCGCGATTTCACCGGAAATACATGGTTTGAGACCCCCTGAATTAAAAAATAAAGCATTTTTGGAAACATGTCCGTGTGTGTGTGTCTGTCTGTGTGTCTGTGAACAGCATACTCAGAAAGGAACAGTCGGATAAACACCAAACTTGGTATTTAGGTCCAGTATCTTCCAGAGATGCGACACGAAGGTTTTCAAGAAAATCTCCCCACTCCAGATTACCCTTTACATGGAAGATTTTTCGAAAATTTTAATTTTCTCAAAAATGGCTCTAACGATTTTGATTAAAATATCATATGTTTAAGATATTTTCATGACAAATAAAATGTATATCTTGAATTTTCTGGGAATGTCTCCAAAAGTATTCTGCATTGTGAACGACTTTTGCATAACTGGTAAACCATAAGAGATAGACAAAATTTTACTACACAAAAAATGTAGATCGCATTAAAATACACAATTTATGTCATATACATTTTTTTTTGAGTGAACCATTTTCGAGATATTGCTTGTTATTCTCTTAAATTTTTCAATACTTATTTTCTCAAATGGGAATTCGTTATTCTTTTTTTTTTTGTCTTGGATATGCAAAGAGTATTAATCTGTGGCAAGGAGAATAGTGCTGCACATAGGAACCAGCTATTAAGAGTAATGTCTATGCTGAAATGCTACTGTATTTCTATATTGCCCTTGTAAATGTGTATTCCCCTTAAATATACAAGAAAATTAGCAATAAGATAGAGTCTGCAAATGTTTATCTCGATTAACTTGATGTAGATGGAGAATAAGCGTTTGTAAAAATAGTTTGTACAAGAGTAGAGAAAGTCATGTGAGTGTAACACATCAGATTTTTTTTATTATTACAAGAAAATGTGTAATGAAGGTTTATCTGGATTAACAATAAGTAGATATAAGAAGCTTTTATAAGAATATTGGTAGAAGAGAGAGTAGAGCAAGTAATGTGAATGTAACACTCGTTTGCTTGTTTATTATTACACTTCTGACTATATTATTTTTTCTTTTATTTGGATTATGTTTTACTGAATTTGGATTCATTGTTAAAATCACTAAACTTCTTATTTATTATTCTTTGTCCTGCTGGCAAATCAAATATGAGATAGGTTGTTAAGTAAATTAATTAAACACTTCGGGCTTTTTATGGTGAACTGTTGCATACCCTTGCCTTAGTATTCTTCTCACATAACATTTAAATAATTTGTTATGGTATGCCACATTATTAATGTAACTGTTGCATACCCTTGCCTTAGTATTCTTCTTTAATAACATTTAAATAATTTGTTATGGAATGCCACATCATTAATGTAAAGCAAAAGTAAGATATCTACATGAAATTTCATGAAAATCTTTTCCCTTGATCCATCCTTATTCCTCCCGAGGCAAAATTTACTAAACCTGACCCTTCACATATTATACACGTAGGAGAGGTCACTAAACTGCCACACCCCTTACGTCTCAACTGGAGCGATACTTTACGTAATTCTGCCAACAGTTTACGCAATATTCTGACATACACGACCGCCTTAAAAAGATCTGACACATAGCCATGTCATGACTTTATGTACGCTTTATCATCGTTATTTTGCTAATTATTCATACAAAAGCTTATTTTCTATGTACTTCCTATTAATCTTGACAAATACTTTGAAGAAATAGTTTCAAATGCACAGATCGAAATATTACTCTAATCAGTGGGTTACAAACTCTTTGCACTTCACCTTTCAAATGATATTGCTTACAACGAAACAGAAATTAAGGGAAAACGCGAGCATTTCTACAGCGACGAGAATTCATTTCTGGAATAAGTGTTGCTTTTTAATGAGATCTAAATTTTTCATCAAGTTTCTGTCTTCCTGGGAAGGTTACATAGTCACATAAAATTCAATAAAACCGAGGGGGACTTCACTACCTATTTACTGAAAATTCAAGAGATATATATATTCTTTGTTATATCATTAACTCAAATACACGATGTTTTACGGAATATTTAGAACAGTTTTGTAAGATTAAAGGTTAATTAAAATATTTCCCTTCTAGGGGAAGGTATTCTTGAATCTCTTCGCCGTGGGTGCTTAAAAGTTGCTTGAATTGAGTATAAAATGTTCCGAGACATACACATGGACACGTTTCTGCAATTATTTTTACATTCAGTAAAATTCTGCTGTCAAATCTTAAAATGCAATACTTTTTTACTTGCAGCTCTAAAAAAAGCAGCGGATATCTACCAAAGTTGGTATTTGGATTTAGTACCTTCCAAAGATGTGACACGAAGATTTTCAAGAAGATCACTTCACCCCAAACTACCCTTTACATGGAACGTTTGTCAAAATGTTTGATTTTCTAAAAATGGCTCTAAAGATTTTGATTAAAGTACCACATATTAAAGACATTTATATGACAAATAAAAAATGTATATATTGAATTTTCTGGGAATAGCCTGTAAAGTCCTCTTCATTCGGAAGGAATTTTGGATAATTTGTTTAACTGATAAACGTTAAGCGATAGACGAAAACGTACTACACAAAAAATGTGGATATCTTTAAAATACACAATTTATTACAAATAAGTATTTTTGTGCCACACCCGTTTCCGAGATATCCGTTATAATGCTTCAATTTGTTCCATGGTCGATCATTCTTTTTTAAGTCCTGTCGATTTTCAGTTGTTTCTCGTGATTGCACGAAAACAGCATGGAATTTTAAGCCAGCATATAGCGTCCAGTTTTTAAACATTTGATTATACCTGTTCCCTTTATATCTGTAACGAAATGTGTAATGTAGCTATTTCTGCAAAGGTCTGTTTGGATTAAAATGAACTACACAGAAAAATAAACTTTAGTAAGAATAGTTTGTATATCCACTAATAAACTGTGTATATCTTTCCTTAACTTTTTTGATTATATCGAGGGCTTTGACTTTAGAAACAAATGGTGGTGTTATTGCTCGCGAACTATTTACTATTAAACACACTCGCATTCACTCCCATATTCCTACCTAAGGTTTTATGGGAGATAGCCGGGAATCGAATCCGAGACCCCTAGGTTGAGAGGCCAGAACACTGACCACTCGACCTCAGAGGCATTCAGTGTAATCCTAGTTCTCCCTTCATTAAGAAGGTGAAATACCCTGTGATAGTATTAAACGTTTTTGACTATGCAAATGTTTTTCATTCAGGATTGTGTTCCCCATCATTACGTATTGAGAATCGGTTCATGAATAAACATGCAATCTTGGTCCTCCTGCACATTATGATATAACCTTGTAACTTGTAAATGTATAGAGGTTAATTTTCAGCACAATATTGGTTACTTTAGACCAATGTCTTCATTGTTGTATTGAGAGGTTTATTTCTTTTACAAAATGTTGCCTATTCACGTGTTTAAACTGGTCAATAGCGTTTATATTTGCAGAACAACACTCACCTTGTAATATTCTAAACCACCATTTCCTTCATCCACAGCAGCAGGAATAATACCAAGTGGTGACCTGGTTTCCAGTCAGGCACTGCACTGCTTCACTTCTCGAGAATTCCACTGCAGTGATTCTTTCTTAGAAAACTCCACTGCTTGCTTACCAAAACACTTCTCCACAAATTAACTTCTAAGTCTCTGAAAAGACCACCAGCAGCACAGAACTGGTTTCCTCCCTAACAAGAAAGGGAATGAAAGAATTTTTTAAGGTGGGAGTGGAGTTCTTTTACCTGTAGAAAAGAATCTTTATCCGGCTTACACTATCACATAAATCTCGGCTGTGGTGTTACCACTTGTCTTAGAGGACTGCTTCGAGATGCAGAAGCACAATCAGATATGAGGTTAGAATTTGGCGTGTAGCCCCCCGGTTGTATGCCACAAGTGAAAGTGGCACTCCCCCTCTATTCCTCTCTCCCACCTCCATTGCCAAGGAACTGTATGCACGCGTAAGATATCCCTTTCCCTCTATGCAACGGTAAACATGCGTGAGGTGAAGAAGGGCACATGTCCAACTGGTTAGCGAACCTCTTTAGCAAGATTTACGAGTATTAAAGTCATGAACTACGGTCAGTGGTGTCCATCGGCTTCACAGTGTCACAGCTATCTATGAACAAAAATAAGTTACCGGATTGTTAGGTATTGTTACTCTAAAACCAAGATAATAGTTTCCAGCGGAAACTACAATCAGGTCCCGTTGTATTCTGTATCTCTCCCATTGTCTCTCCTTCCCTCTTTCTCTCTCTCTCTCTCTCTCCCATTTTCTCACACTTTTCCTTCGTCTTCACTCTCTCTCTCTCTCATTCTCTTTCCACTCTATATTCTTGCAAATATCTCCCTCTCTCTCTTTCCTTACCTCTACAACACTTTCCCTCATCATAGAAACAAACCCCACCTCTTACTCTCTCTCTTCTTTCACCCATTTTTGTGCAAATTGTACGTCATGTGGTGTTTTGAAAAGCGCCAATAAGGTTGTTTTTCTTGGAGTGTTAATAAACATTTTGATGGGTTACATTCGCATGACCTTTTCTGCCTGCTGTTCTACATATTACTTTCTCTACTACGTACAGTAAGTAGGGGAAGTATTGTATTCCACCCAAAAATTCGATACCGAGATTTCACCGGAAATCCATGTTTTGAGACACCCTGAATCCAAAAAAAGCATTTTTGGAAACATGTCCGTGTGTGTGTGTGTGTCTGTCTGTGTGTGTATGTGTGTCTGTGTGTCTGTCTGTGAACAGCATAACTCAGAAACGAACAGTCGGATAAACACCAAACTTGGTGTTTAGGTTCAGTATCTTCCAAGGATGCGACACAAAGGTTATTAAGAAAATCCCCCCACCCCAGATTACCCTTTACATGGAAGATTTTTCGAAAAGTTTAATTTTCTCAAAAATGGCTCTAACGATTTTGATTAAAATATCATAGGTTTAAGATATTTTTATGACAAATAAAATGTATATCTTGAATTTTCTGGGAATGTCTCCAAAAGTATTCTCCATTGTGAACGACTTTTGCATAACTGGTAAACCATAAGAGATAGACAAAATTTTACTACACAAAAAACGTAGATCGCGTTATAATACACAATTTATGTCATATACATTTTTTTTGTTGAGTGAACCATTTTCGAGATATTGCTTGTTATTCCCTTAAATTTTTCAATACTTATTTTATAAATTGGGAATTCGTTATTCATTTTTTTTTGTCGTGGATATGCAAAGAGTTATAATCTGTGGCAAAAGGAATGGTGCTGCACCTAGCAACCAGCTATTAAGAGATATGTATGTGCTTGAAGGCTACTGTTTTTCTATATTGCCCTTGTAAATATATTTTCCCCTTACATCTACAAGAAAATTAGCAATAAGATAGAGTCTGCAAATGTTTATCTCGATTAACATGAAGTAGATGGAGAATAAGCGTTTGTAAAAATAGTTTGTACAAGAGTAGAGAAAGTCATGTGAGTGTAACACATCAGATTTTTTTTATTACAAAGCCTATCCTTCTAATTACTTTTGTTAATCAAGGTAAACGTTTGCAGAAATGCTTTTATTGCACACTTCGTTGTATGTGCAATAGGAATTCGGGAGGCTGAAGCGATAGTCAAACGTTTAAAAAGCGGTTCGTTATATGCTGATTTTGAAATTATATTCCCTTTGCCTGACCGAGAAAAAGTACGAGATCTTCATATTGTCTCTCTCATACTTTTATCAATTGTGCACAATTTATTCAAATGAAGAGGACTTCACAGGCTGATGACAAAAATTCAAGAATTAATTTTATTAGTCCTGCAAATAGCTTAAAATTTGTGGCATTCTAATCGAAATTGTTATAGCCATTTTTGAGAAAATAAACAATAACGAACATTTTTCCATGTAATCGATAGTTTGTGGTGGGGGTATTTTGTTGAAAATCTTCGTGTTGCATCCATGGAAGAGTAAAAGTTAAATGTATTAGCGCTCTTGTGGGCCTTGGCCTACCAACCGGCTGCCGGCCTCACGCCCACATATGCAAAGCGAGGAGATCATCCAGCCGATACGGGGAGATGACGTGTGTCAGCACCATGCTTCCTTCTGCCGGAACATTGGCTTTCGTGACCTACAGACCGCTACCTATCGTAAATCTTCATATGCATCACGATGCTGATGGGTACCGGTCCATTAATAACCCACGCGAATTCCATGGCTGGAAACCAGAAATTAAAAAAATTGAGTTTTATTTATGATCTCTCTTTAACTACTATGGTTCTTAGCGTCCCACTTTGTATTGGGCGTGAAAGACCTGGAATTTTGCTCAGAGGCCCCTTTATCAGGCTCGAGGTTCTTTTACGTGCCGTAAATCTACGACACAGGACCACCGGCTTCATTTCTCTTCCGAAGCAAGCCATGCTAAGGATTTTTATGCCCGATAAAAATGCATCGCCCTCCGCGGGGTTTGAACCCGTAACCTCAGGAAATATAGGCTAGCACCTAGCTCTGGCCTACTACATCACGGTGCAATGATACTGAAAAAGATATTAAACTTAAATACCAAGTGGTATGCATCGAACTTTTCGTTTTTGGGTACGTTAGAATATTATTATAGCATAGATCAGCATTACTTATAAGGTTAGAAGAATTTTGTTTTAAAAAAAGTTTCTAAATTTAAAATGTTCTGTTCTTTTAGCATTTCAGGACTAATACAACGTCAACCTAATTTATGGAAATGTTTCTTTAGTTTTAAGAATTAATTTTGTTGCTTCTAACAATAAAACGGTTTAATTGCTCAAGAAAGTATCGCTAGGATTCTACCTCGGAAAAAAATAAACAAAATTAAAAACAGTTCAATAAATATGATACCTAAAAGTATTACTGTTTGTACGAAAGACATACTTTAAGCGCCGTTATGTCCCGATATCACATGGTGAAGCCGAAGTAAAGCAATTTTGTTGACAAGGTTCATTTAAAATCCCCCTGTAGCGTATAATTTAGACTTGTATAGCTATTTTGTGAATCTAATTATATTAAGCGTTATAATTCAAACTTAATAATAAAGAGGGCTCTTCCAAAAACTGTTTCCCTTTGTCATGTTAACACGAAATTCGGTTAAAATGGATAAAGATCCATGTCAAAAGACAAAGAAAAGAACTTTCCATGTTACGCTTTTGTGGTTTTGTAGCTTGGTAATGAAACCATCTATATCCAACAATTGTATTTTTTAGCAAACACCTTTAGGCACAAATTTCAAAATAGAAGCTATAATAGCTCCTTAATGACCTATATCACTCTTACAAAGGCTTATTTTTCTATAAACTTCATGTTGGTCAAAATAAATGTTGGAGGAAATAATTACATTACACATTTCGTTGTAGGTTCAAGGGAACACAGTAGCCTAAAACGATAGTCGTGTTTAAAAAAGTGGCCGCTACATTGTAACAAAAGAACTTCAGTTGCTGCTAAACACACCTTGTCACTTAGGTGCAAACTTTACACTTGATATACCTACACACGCTCAGAGCAGAGCGCAACTGATCCATCGAATAAAAGCTGAACTGCAGAGTCACAAATAAACTGCACTTGGCACTGTCCACTTTCAACTGAATTTAACTTCGTAACTTCTTAAATAACTGAACTGAACTCCACGCAAGGGTAGAGCAGCCCCCTGGCCCCACATACAAAGCGGACTGTTATAGAAAGGGAATCTACTCGAAGTGCCCAAATAATCCTTTGGAGCGGTGAAGCGGCACATCATGGGCTATTGTTCTGAAGGTCGATTGAGGGCCTCACCCAGGTGACGGGTCGGGTCGGGATGCGCTTACCGGCGGCCCGCAGTTAGCTTCGCTGGCTTTGAAATGCTATTCCTTGAATGATGTCGTGAAAAAGAAAAGAATACTACTTAGTGTTTAAAACATAAAGTATTGGAAAGCTTAAACCAAGAGCAAGAGTGCATGTCGGAAATGGTTACTGCCACAAAGAATTTATTGGAAATAAATTGTCTGTTTAACGAGCATTCTTTACGTAGTAGAGTTTGTCTTTCTTTATAATTTTCCAGTTATATAAGATTGTAGAAAATTCATTCAAAGTGAAGAGGACTTCACAGGCTATTCTCAGAAAATCCACTTATAGATAGATGTATTTTATTAGTTATGCAAATAAAATATGCCACTTTAATGAAAGTCATTAGAACTATTTGTGAGAAAATGAAAAATAACGAGGTAATATCCGTTCCAGTTTGGGATGGAGATATTTTCTTGAAAATCTTGGTGTTATCCTCGGAAGACGCTGAATTTAAACACTCAGTTCGGTACTTATCCCATTTTTCATTTTTGTCACATAGACATACAATATATTTGATATATTTATCAAAATGAAAGATAGCTCGGTGTCTGATTCGACTATGAAATTTATCTTAGTTTTCGTATTTTAGTTATGCTGCTTATACAAACAGGGAGTTGGGGGGCAGGTGTGTGCAAAGGAAGCTCAAAACGTGCATTTATATGAAATTTCTACATAAAAATGTTGGGTGGAATATAATACTGCTATATTTAGGTGTTAGAGATAGTAAAGTATTCTAATATCGCAGATAGTTGCTTTACGACTTTCAGGCTATATGCAGTTCTTTTAAAATGCTTTCAGGGCATGAAATGACTTGCGTATATAAAGTTTAGCTAGGATTAGGAGGGGACACCTAGCACCTCGACCCACACAGGGATCGTTTGTGCATACACCTCCTGGAGGAACGGATGAGATGAAGGAACCGCAGGTAACGTATGGGCTGCAGGACCGGCCGACACAGGCAACAGAGGCGCGCAGAGGTCCCTGAGTGTTACATTCTTGAAAACACAGCGTAAAAGCGCTCTAGGTAGCCCTCCCAAGTCACTGGATAGTGCCTCAGAGGCTCCCCTCCAGCGGAGACTGCGAAAAGCTTGACCCAGCAGCGGAGACTCGAGCGACCTCCATCGACCGGGCCGAGAAGAGGTTCCAACATGCAAGCAATCTGTCCGCAGTTATCCGACACACAGTCCCAGAGTCAACTGTAACGTGAAAGAGGAAGATGAAATGTGAGGGAATGAGGTAGAGAGAAATTCAGAGGAGACAATAATTCTTCCCAGCATTCGCCTAGTGACCCAGGGAAACCCCCAAAAAAGGCCATGGCTGGAATAGAACCCACGACCTCCCGAATGTGGGCCACAGACGCAACCGCCTGAACCATCCCGATCGGTTCAATTTTAATTGTCCTACATGGCAGTCTTCCAAACTTAAAGCGTTTAGATAATTTGTTGACATTTAAACTTGTATAATGTTTGGTTAAGCTTAGACGCACAGAAAGTAAACAATTTTACACAAAGTGGAAATAGGTTTTACTAAAATTATTTGCTTCACTTAACTTTATATACATGCACTCCGACGCTACCAGAGAATTGAAGTTTGTGGGATCATATGCCAGAAGCAATATTGCAATGGTCCGGAAAAGAACATAGGAACAGATGGTCCAAATACTTTAGTTATACTTTTTACTGGATAAGATCACTTCCCAAAACTGTTCATAGGATTATTTCAAGGAAGCCCTATCTGTAGACCACGTGGGCAGTACATAGAAAGTGTGAGGCTATAAATAGGAAGATATTCTATGCGTTGGCTTTTCCAAACCAAATCCTGCAACAGGAAAGCAATGCTCTGGAGCTAGCTAAAGCTACAGAACACCAATCCTTTATGAGTAAGGGAATGAACACAAAAAGGCCAAGTGCTGACGTGCGTGAGTAATAAACTCCGATATTCCCTTTATTACTACCAATAATTGCTACTAAGATGAAGCCGCCATTGAGACCATAGGAATTTCAGGTAGTCTGTACACTCTAGTTTTGTAAATGATGTATTTTAGTGCACTTTCAAATGTTCAATCGCTGCAAGGAGCATGGAGTTTCAAAGCTATCTCATAGCGACCCACTTTTTAAAAATCTATCTATCGCTTTAGCCTGTTCTATCCTTCTTATTTTTTCGGGCGTAAAAATCCTTAACATGGTTTCCTTCGGAAGGGAAGTAAAGCCAGTGGTTCCGTGTAGTAGATTTACGGCACGTAAAAAAACCTCAAGCCTAATAAAGAGGTTATCTGAGCAAAATTACCGATCTTTCACGCCCAATATAGAATGGGACGCTAAGGACCATAGTAATTAAAGAGCGTCCATAAATAAAAAAACTCAATTCAACTTCTTATACCAAGAACGAGATTTGTAAATGCTCACCACCGTAGTGTGAGGGTAGCCTGTCTGCCTCATATTCAAGAGACCCCGAGTTCGAAACTGAATTACCTGGAGAAGTTATTTTTCGAGGTTTTCCCACATCCTGAAAAGGTAAATGGCGGGTAACACTCGAACCCTAGAGATCCCGGGTTCATTTGAGCATCATTTTAACCATTCCGTTTCCTTGGGATAAGAATGTACAACAGATACTCAACATGGGGACTGACATTCTTGAAACAAGATTCAAGTTTGATTTGAAATTTACGGTATCCTATCCACAGCGGAGAGAATGGGAAAGACTGGTAAAACCTCAGAATAACAAAGGCCCAATCTGGTATACTGATGGTTGTAGAACCAAATCGGGAACGGGGGCTGGGCTTTACGGTAATGGTACCAAGATTTCTTATAGTCTTGGTACCTTAGCTACAGTTTTCCAGGCTAAGGTTTATGCAATCCTAGCCAGTGTCATGGAAAGCATTAAAAGGAGATATAAGAATAGAAGTGTTCTTATCCTCTCAGACAGTCAAGCTGCTCTTAAAGCACTTGAATCACCATCAATAAAATCAAAGTTCGTCTCAGAATACCGAGAATCCTTAATGACACTGGCTGAACACAATAAGGTTCAACTTATGTGGGTGCCAGGACAGAAAGAGCGAACAGAGAAAGCATGTGAATGCAACACAAACTTTTTTAGGTCTGTAGCCTACACTTTGCTTTTTATTTTCTCTACCACGTAATGTATAATAGGTATTGTAGTCCACCCAAAATTTCATATTGAGATTTCACCGGAAATACATATTTTGAGGCCCCCATAATCCAAAAAAGAGTCATTTAAAAAGTCCATGTGTGTGTGTATATTGAATAGATAACTCAAAAACGATAAGTCGGATAAATACCTAAATTGGTATTTAGGTTCAGTACCTTCCAAAGATGCGACACAGAGATCTTCAAGTAAATCTCTCCATACCAAATTACCCTTTACATAGAAGGTTTTTCCAAATCTTTCATTTTTTAATAAAATGACTAACGATTTTGATATTTGCATGGCAAATAAACTGTATATTTTGAATGTACTGGGAATAGACTTTGAAGTCCTCTTAAATCGGAAGGAATTTTGTATAATCTTGTATAACTGGCAAACTTTAAGCGTTAGACGAAAAATACTACACAAGAAATATAGATCTCTTTAAGACACACAATTTATTTCAAATACATTTTTTGATGCATGAGGAATTTCCGAGATATCCGCTACTAATGGTTCGAATTGTTCAATACTTAGCCATTCTTTTCAAGTCCTGTCAGCAGTCAGTTGTTTCTCGCGATTCCATTGAAACAATATGGGATTTTATGGCTAGCATATAGTGTCTAGTTCTTAAATATATGACTGTCGGTGCTCCCTTTGTATCTATAACGAAATGTGTAATGTAGCGATGTGTGTAAAGGTTTATTTAGATTAAAATGAAGTAGATATAAAATAAGCTTTAGTAAAACTAGTTTGTATACCCACTAATAAAGGGTATAGAGTAGAGAAAGTCATGTGAAAGTATAATACCGGATTTTTAGGTGTATAGCCTGCATTTTGGTGTTTAAGAAATGCTTTCAAATTTATATTTTCTTTGAGGTGCAAAGTCGACTTTACCATGGAATATTTGGACCAGGGGGTAATAAGTCTGGGTTTTTCCTCCCAGAAAAGCGAGCAGAATATCTTCGAACATTTTATGCACATTATTTTTATTCCGCCAGCACACGAAGTCCTTCTGTTCCTTTTCATATTAAAGGTGAGACTTTTCAGAAAGATGCTTTAATACAAAATGTCCTTTATTCGTATGTGCTCTGTGGAATGTATTTTCTTCATCGCTTTCGTCAGTTAGCTTGATTAAAATATTGCTCTAAACTTTTCTCTGAGAAGAAATTAATGACGACGTAACAAACGTTTGTTTACTGTAATGTCACAACAACACAGCCAATCATGAATACCTCGATTCTTTTGTTTGTTTAGAATTCTTAAATTCTGGTAGCGGCAAAAAAAAAAAACCGCGTTGTGTTGCATTCGCCTGCCTTTCTCTACTCACTCTTCTACAAACTATTGTTAGAGAGGCTTATTCTTCTATGCAATTTTCGTTAACCGATATTAGGTTTTATTGCACATTTACACATTTCGTGGTAGGAATAAAAAAAAATGAATCGCGACTTCATCACTTGAAAACGTATAGGTATTGTAAAGTATTGAAAATTCAAAATAATAACAAACAATATCTCCGAAATGGTTAACGCCCCTCCCCCACCAAAGTCACACAACCGTGTGCTTTATCCAGATCTACATTTTTACTTTCTCTACTACGTATAGTAAGTAGGGGAAGTATTGTATTCCACATTCGATACCGAGATTTCACCGGAAAAATATGTTTTGATGCCCCTGATTCCAAAAAAAAAACCATTTTTGGAAACATGTCCGTGTGTGTCTGTGAACAGCATAGCTCAGAAACGAACAGTCGGTTAAACACCAAACTTGGTATTTAGGTTCAGTATCTTCCAGAGATGCGACACGAAGTTTTTCAAGAAAATCCCCCCACCCCAGATTACCCTTTACATGGAACATTTTTCGAACATTTTAATTTTCTCAAAAGCAGCTCTAACGATTTTGATTAGAATATCATATGTTTAAGATATTTTCAAGACAAATAAAATGTATATCTTGAATTTTCTGGGAATGTCTCCAAGAGTATTCTTCATTGTGAACGCCTTTTGCATAACTGGTAAACCATAAGAGATACACAAAATTTTACTGCCCAAAAAATGTAGATCGCGTTAAAATACACAATTTATGTCATACATTTTTGTTGTTGAGTGAACCATTATCGAGATATTGATTGTTACTCCCTTAAATTTTTCAATACTTATTTTCTCAAATGGAATTCGTTATTAGTTTTTTTTTGTCTTGGATATGCAAAGAGTATTAATCTGTGGCAAAGAGATGGTGCTGCACATAGCAACCAGCTATTAAGAGATATGTCTATGCTTAAAGGCAACTGTATTTCTATATTGCCCTTGCAATTACAAAACAAAGGGAACATAGTAGGCCGTAAGCGATAGTCAAATATTTCTAGAACTGGTCGATATGTGAAAAATGTAATTCTCTTTGCATGTCAAAAGATCGTTTATGCAAATGTTTATCTCGATTAATATGAAATAGATGGAGAATAAGAGTTTGTAAAAATAGTTTGTACAAGAGTAGAGAAAGTCATGTGAGTGTAAAACAACAGTTTTTTTGTAGTAAGACTGTCTATCTCTTGCTGTTTACCAGTTATACAAAATTCGCCCATAATGAAGGGGACTTCAAAGGCTACTCGTATAAACAATTCAAGCGGTAATTATTTATATCTGTCACGGAAATATCTGTAATGTGTTCACGGGAAGACAGACACACATGGACGTTTTTCCGGAAATGCGTTTTTTTTTATTCAGAGATCCTAAAAACATGTATTTAAAATGAAACCTCGGTATCAGTTTTTATGTAGAATGCGCTACGTATGGCCGGGAACGGTTCAGTTGTGTTAGGTCATATTACTCGGTACACGGAGTATATAACCGGGTTCTTTATTTGGCGGCAGATTTCAAAATGTAGGAAGGATTATCGCACACAACATCGGTCATTACACTAATTGTTAAGTTTTGCTTTTCGCTTATTGCTAGCAGAGGTTTTAGTAGTTAGCAGCTTGCCTTTTATGTACTCAAATGCACTTGTGTGGTAACTTCTATAATCTCCATTGTGACGTCTTGCTAAAAGTGCCAGAAAGAGTATATTCTCTTGAAATTGGTTCTGGCTTTAGATAATTATATCACCATTAATAATTGTATAAAAGTTTCTATATTTACCTTAGTTACATACTACTAAGGTAAGCGACGTATTCAGTAATTTGTTTTCTTGGTAATACAATGGAGTTAGCAAGATTTTCCTATTTTGTATTGCAAAACTGGTTGTATCGCACACTAAACCTATGGCAGGATACCAGAAAATAAGGAAAGTGGTAAATTGCTTTTTCTTCTTCTTTTGTGATATTTCCCGCTACAATGAAGGAGAAATAAAGTTACCTACTTTTGATGATTTCTAGGTTTCGTTGTCTACCAAGCAAAATATATCAAGTTGTTTCACAATGAAAAGAGAATAACATGTGTTCTAGTATTCACGTTACTGGTATTTCTTTTTAATGTTACTTCAAAAGATTTTCCTATGAGTTTCTGCTATTCTCTAGAATATCACACTGTTTGAATCTCGTTTAGGGTTGAATTATTACACAGTAGTTAAATTTTGGAGCTGTACTTGCTAACAAAACTCCAGCATATGCATGTAGATTTCATAATTAATAAACTAGAATAAAAGTTAAATGGTGAGTTAGTGGGCAATTAAGAGCCACTACATCACCATCGCTATATAAAAAGTAAAAATAATAATAATAATTAATAATAATAACAGTAATATTAAATTAAATCGTTAATCATCCCCTAAAACTTTTTCCGGCCACACCGCTATGGTTTTTTTTTCTGTAAGCTGTTCCTGTTTGGCGGCAGGTTTGGAAAAATTTTGGCAATGCGAAATGATGACTTACATGAAGTTAAAAAGGAAATTTTATTCTCCCCAAAACAAATTAATTTCTTAAAGAAATCATATCTATCGTACAGAAAATATATAGGTATCTAAAAATATGATACGTTCAAAAAAATTAATTTCTTTGTGCAATGCAAAAGTACCCCAAAAATCTAAAAATAAGAATTTATATGTAAAAATCTGATGTGTTACACTCACATGACTTTCTCTACTCTTGCACAAACTTATTTTACAAACGCTTATTCTCCATATGCTTCATGTTAATCGAGATGTTAATCTTATTGCTAATTTTCTTGTAGGTGCAAGGGGAATATGGTAGGCTTTAAGCTATAGTCAAATATTTTAAGAGCTGGTTGCTATGTGGAGTATTTCATTCTCTTTGCATTACCAGGACAAGAAAATGAATAACAAATTTGAGAAAAAGTATAGGCTTTAAGCTATAGTCAAATATTTTAAGAGCTGGTTGCTATGTGGAGTATTTCATTCTCTTTGCATTACCAGGACAAAAAAATGAATAACGAATTTGAGAAAAAGTATAAGTACTGGAAAATTTAAGGGAATAACAAGCAATATCTCGAAAATGGTTCACTCAACAAAAAAATGTATATGACATAAATTGTGTATTTTAATGCGATCTACATTTTTTGTGTAGTAAAATGTTGTCTATCTCTTATGGTTTACCTGTTATGCAAAAGTCGTTCACAATGAAAAATACTTTTGGAGACATTCCCAGAAAATTCGAGATATACATTTCATTTGTCATTAAAATATCTTAAACATATGATATTTTAATCAAAATCGTTAGAGCCATTTTTGAGAAAATTAAAATTTTGAAAAATGTTGCATGTAAAGGGTAATCTGGGGTGCGGGATTTTCTTGAAAACCTTCGTGTCGCATCTCTGGAAGATACTGAATCTAACTACCAAGTTTGGTGTTCATCCGACTGTTCGTTTCTGAGTTATGCTGTTCACAGGCACATACACGGACATGTTTCCAAAAATGCTTTTGGGGTCTCAAAACATGTATTTCCTGTGAAATCTCGGTATCGAATTTTTGGGTGGAATACAATACTTCCCCTACTTACTATACGTAGTAGAGAAAGTAAAAATATAGGCATTTGCAGAAAAGACTTCCTTAACTGAGACGGAGGTATCAATAATTGATTGAATAGGTATAAGTTTGCATAGTTACGTGAACTTTTTACTTTCTCTACTACGTATAGTAAGTAGGGGAAGTATTGTATTCCACACAAAAATTAGTTACCGAGATTTCACCGGAAATACATGTTTTGAGACTCCCTGAAACCAAAAAAAGCATTTTTGGAAACATGTCCGTGTGTGTGTCTGTGTGTGTGTGTGTCTGTGTGTGTGTGTGTGTGTGTGTGTGTGTCTCTGTGTGTCTGTGAACAGCATAACTCAGAAACGAACAGTCGGATAAACACCAAACTTGGTATTTAGGTTTAGTATCTTCCAGAGATGCGACACGAAGGTTTTCAAGAAAATCCCCCACCCCACACTACCCTTTACATGGAACATTTTTCGAAAATTTTAATTTCCTCAAAAATGGCTCTAACGATTTTGATTAAAATATCATATGTTTAAGATATTGTCATGAGAAATGAAATGTATATCTCGAATTTTCTGGGAATGTCTCCAAAACTAATCTTCATTGTGAACGACTTTTGCATAGCTGGTAAACCATAAGAGATAGACAAAATTTTACTACACAAAGAATGTAGATCGCGTTAAAATACACAATTTATGTCATATACATTTCTTTTGTTGAGTGAACCGTTTTCGAGATATTGCTTGTTATTCCCTTAAATTTTCCAATACTTTATACTTTTTCTCAAATTCGTTATTCATTTTTTTATGTCCTGGACATGCAAAGAGAATGGAATGCGCCACATAGCAACCAGCGTTAAAATATTTGACTATCGCTTAAAACCTCCCATATTTCCCTTGCATCTACATGAAAATTACCAATAAGATTGACCTCGATATCTCAATTAACATGAAGCATATGGAGAATAAGCGTTTGTAAAAATAGTTTGTACAGGAGTAGAGAAAGTCATGTGAGTGTAACACATCAGATTTTTATGTAAAGAAGACTAAAGAAATGCTTTACAACGTAATATGCGGTGCCGTAGGTGCTTGTAGTAGAAAAGGACAGCTCGAAAACGAAGAAAAAGTATTCAAAAGCAGCGCGTAGATTCTGCAGCGCCATTTAATTCGCCCTTCGTTTGGGTACAACCGTGGTTTACTCTGTATACTATATAGAGACACAAGAACCGTATTACTCATCGGTTTTACTCGTTCCGTCCCCACCTCTAGCAATTCTTACTTCCCCTACTTACTGAAGGTAAGTTGTAGAAAAGTAATAATGGCGCTTCTAAAATTGTTGCATATAGCAACATATTACTGTAATCACCGTAGAGTATAAAAGGTAATTTTAGAATTTTTCTTAGGGTGTTAAAAGACAATGAAACTAACAAGATCCCTTTACACACTTATACACTGCTGACATTTCATGCTTATATTGCGTTGATAATGACAACAGATCTTCCTAAGCAGAGTAGTAAAGCGAAGTAATTTCGGAGAATGTTGAGCGAGAGTGGAAAGACAAAGGCTTTCTTTTCTGTTGATATTGGCAGCTTTCTACACACAGTGCTATAGAAAAAGTTTACATCTCAAACGATACGCGCTATAAATTGCTAGTGAATGTAATTCATTTTTTAGTTATCTGATAGGAAACTAAATGCAAATGTGATATAAAATGAAGTGTGTGTATTTCATTCAATTATCAATGGAAGGGAACTAGATAATTGTTGAAACCAGGGAGTAATCTCGATTAAAAAAATAAAGAAATGCACAATAAATTTACGAAACTAGCCACTTTTGTGTGCCTGGATTACGGGCAGATACTGAGTTCTGCTAGCATTTAGTTCCCGTTTTTCAAAACTATGTTTTATTAAAACTACTAAATATTAAATGAGACATAAAAGGGCATGCTAGGTTAAACATTTAGGTATACACACCTACAGTGAAACACAAATAGTGTAGGTAATTTTTTGTACACTAAACAAAAATAAATGACGCTAAACTTTTCATACAACAGGCTAAGAAGTAACTTACCTTACTTTTATATCAACACTAGCGGAAATCCCCGGGGATTTTACGGTTTCGTAAAGTATAAATTTTCCAAATATTTGTTTATTTACACTTAAATGATTAAAACAAAGTATTGTCGTATTCACTTCCTTTAATTTGATCACCTCACCTTCATTGTGCCAAATTTCTCGTTCTACTGAAAATCCTCCAAATTGCCTGCCAGTCAACATTTTTTAACGCTTACTCCCCATTAGCATAGGGATAGAGCACCCTTTAATTAATGAGAAAACAAGCCCATTCGTACTGAATATCCTCAAAATTGCACCTTGTTGAACATTTTTCACCCATCTCCTGTTATTAGTGTCTTTTGTGATAAAATCCTTACAGTGTTTTTAGTCTTGTCCTAAAGAATATGTGTGTCAAATTTCGCATTCGTACCGAAAATCCTCTAAAGTGTTCCCCCATTGAAAAAATGTGCAAGCTCGCTGGCCATTAGGGTAGTGTTTGAATTACCGCCCCCCAAAATAATGAAGGGAGCAATATTTATGTTTTATTTAGCTAAAGTATTTAGAAAGCAGGCCGAATTCATGCTCAGAAACAAAATTGCTCCCCGCCTCAACTGTTTGAGGCTGTAACATTCGCCAAGTAAGAGATAAGCATAATAATATTCAAAGGAATAGCGAGTGGAATGAAGTAATGAAGGCAAGATGAGTAAGTGAAAAGAGAAATGTTAAACAAATAAAATATCAATGTAATAAATTGAATAACAAGTAAGGGGAGATAAAGGAGAATATAAATAAAACATTACAAGGGAAGCGAATAGAACGTAACAAATAAGCGAATTTAATATAAAGAATTTTAAATAAATTGTAAAGCATATGTTGTAATAACTATAATTCTGTGAGGTAAGAAGGGAGCTAGCTATAAGTGGGCAAGTTTAGCAAGTTTCAGCAGCAACCACTGGGAGTTTGTACACACAGGGAAAATCCCGTTGAAAAGTGGAACAATACCTAGGGAAATCCGAATCACGAGCAGAAAATGCAGTTAAACATAACTAAAATAATGTCGGATGCTAGACAAGGCTGATTATTTTAGCCAATAGTATGAAAGGGAAAGTTATTGAGCCAGCCAATAGACATTGAAGCACATCACGTACGTAGAAAAAAGGCTGGGATAAAATGAAAAAAGGGTGTAAACTAGAAAATTATCTAGGAGCGGAGTGCAGTTTTAAACGTGTGAAAGATCATTACTTCGTGCGGCTCAATGACAAAAACGCGCGAGCTAAAATCCGCACTAAGTTTTCGAAAGCCTTAAGTAATCATCGATAAAATCATAGTATGGGAAACGGAATTAAGAAAGGGAGGATATTTTACAGCACACTAAGATTGTGGATGGGATCGCGTGTAAAGTCTTGTGCGAAGAGAATTCGAAAGGGCAACAAGATGTTAAAAGATTTTCGAGTGTGGATTTTCACATAAAGGGCAACATGAAGGAGAAACCATATATTTTATTTCTTTCCTATCCACACCACCCATCCTCTACTGGAGCCGCGCAAACACGGTCTTTTATACGAACTATTTCCTTCACCTCACATGCAACCGCGTGTACCACTACATCTTCCATAAGGGTGTTTTCTTTTGTGATACACCCCGACAGTAGTTTTATTCGTCCTAATAAATGTGTGCCAAAAGTTGTTCGAAATCGATGCAAGAGTGTAGCAGTCTGAACATACACTCATATACAGTGTGGAAAACTAGCATCACAAATATCTCTGAAACAAAATTAGGAATTGTAAAATGTCTTTCATAGGAATGAAGGTAGGGAAGGTGCTGAATAAAGAAGATTGTATGTGCCATTAAAAATATAAGCAAATATGGTTCTCAACACAAAAACTTGTGTTTTTTATGGAAATCCCGGATTATTTTTGAAGAAATTGAAGTAGAATATTTTTGTTGGTAGTGGGAAGATGCTTCATGTTTATCTACCCCACGTATAGGAGTCAATTTGTCGTGGTCACTTCGTATTATCTATTGCTGGGCGCCTGTTATTGTATTACTATTTTTACTTTCTCTACTACGTATAGTAAGTAGGGGAAGTATTGCATTCCACCCAAAAATTCGATACCGAGATTTCACCGGAAATACATGTTTTGAGACCTCCTGAATCCAAAAAAAGCATTTTTGGAAACCTGTCCGTGTGTGTGTGTGTGTGAGTGTCTGTGTGTCTGTGAACAGCATAACTCAAAAACGAACAGTCGGATAAGTACCAAACTTGGTATTTAGGTTCAGTATCTTCCAGAGATGCGACACGAAGGTTTTCAGAAAATCCCCCCACCCCAGACTACCCTTTACATGGAAGATTTTTCGAAAATTTTAATTTTCTCAAAAATGGCTCTAACCATTTTGATGAAAATATCATATGTTTAAGACAATGTCATGAGAAATGAAATTTATATCTCGAATTTTCTGGGAATGTCTCCAAAAGTATTCTTCATTGTGAACGACTTTTGCATAACTGGTAAACCATAAGAGATAGACAAAATGTTACTACACAAAAAATGTAGATCGCGTTAAAATACACAACTTATGTCATATACATTTCTTTTGTTGAGTGAACCGTTTTCGAGATATTGCTTGTTATTTCCTTAAATTTTCCAATACTTATACTTTTTCTCAAATTCGTTATTCATTTTTTTTATGTCCTGGACATGCAAAGAGAATGGAATGCGCCATATAGCAACCAGCGTTAAAATATTTGACTACCGCTTAAAAGCTACCATATTCCCCTTGCATCTACATGAATATTACCAATAAGATTGACATCTCGATATCTCGATTAACATGAAGCATATGGAGAATAAGCGTTTGTAAAATTAGATTGTACAAGAGTAGAGAAAGTCATGTGAGTGTAACACATCAGATTTTTTTTATGTCCTGGACATGCAAAGAGAATGGAATGCGCCACATAGCAACCAGCATTAAAATATTTGACTATCGCTTAAAAGCTACCATATTCCCCTTGCATCTACAAGAAAATTACCAATAATATTGACATCTCGATATCTCGATTAACATGAAGCATATGGAGAATAGGCGTTTGTAAAAATACATTGTAGAAGAGTAGAGAAAGTCATGTGAGTGTAACACATCAGATTTTTAATTATGAGTTCTTTGTCCTCCGGCTAGCTATTATTTTTCAGTCGAGGATATCTCTTAAACAGGGTGTGTAAACGGAAAGGATTTATTACTGAAAGATAACACTTATAAAAGAATTTGTTTTTTACACTTTTATTACCGTCACAATTAATTAATTTCACATATTGACTCTTGATACACGCCAGACTGAAACTGTTATATTTTCTAATATCACTATAATCACTTATTTGCTGCACATTATTAATTCGCGTGTTTCACATTTGTAACTAACTTTACAACGCGAGAGATTCTGTAGAATTGCGTGACGTATAACCTTTGTATGATTCTGTTGGACTGAACGACGTATTACCCGCGAATCCTTCTGTTGGACTGAACGACACCTGTCTCTGGCTTTAGCTTTTTATACTCCCTCACCCGATATGCCTAAAGATAATAACCGAGCTGCTATTGGTTAATAAAACGCGCCAACATTAGCGTCTATTTTTATATCCAATCAAAATTATGAACACATATGCTCTAGGGGAAATATTCCCTCCATTTCTACAGAGAAGCGCGCTACTCTGACGTCATTTGCTTGCCTCTTCTAATTAATAAACAACTCATCCCCTCGCTCATTGTTGCCCGCTCTTATTGTCAGTTTCAGTGAGGCCGTGTAAACTTATTTCCTAACAATGCTTATAATTAGCAAACATCTCAAATCACTGTCATACAATAATGCTTATTTACACTACAATCACTCTGGCATTTACATTGTTGTGATATAAAATACTGCCACAAAATTATTAACACGGAGAACAGCATTAGAGTGGTGTTTGTTGTACCTCAACAGGTCAGTTATATTTCGAGAAATTTTAATGTGAAGCTGACATATGAGAAACAACAAAAGAGAGAAACTTTTATTAATTTTTTTTGTGATTGAAAACCCTATTATTTCCGACGCAACTGATAAAGGAAAAATAGCATTAAGTACAGCTTTTGTTCTATTGTAGTAATGTAACATGCCAATCAAATCGCGATTAGATGCAATGACGCGGATGAACCTAGGAGGTGTAACTGATTTTTCGATATCGAAATTTCATCCGAAATACATGTTTTGACAACACTCCCTAAACCTAAAGAAAGCATTATTAGAAAAAAGGTTCGTGTATGTGTAAACAGCATAACAAGCAAAAAAAATCTGATGTGTTACACTCACATGACTTTCTCTACTCTTGTACACTCTATTTTTACAAACGCTTATTCTCCATATGCTTCATGTTAATCGAGATATCGAGATGTCGATCTTATTGGTAATTTTCTTGTAGATGCAAGGGGAATATGGTAGCTTTTAAGCGATAGTCAAATATTTTATCGCTGGTTGCTATGTGGAGCATTCCATTCTCTTTGCATGTCTAGGACACAAAAAAATGAATAACGAATTTGAGAAAAAGTATAAGTATTGGAAAATTTAAGGAAATAACAAGCAATATCTCGAAAACGGTTCACTCAACAAAAGAAATGTATATGATATAAGTTGTGTATTTTAACGCGATCTACATTTTTTGTGTAGTAAAATTTTGTCTATCTCTTATGGTTTACCAGTTATGCAAAAGTCGTTGACAATGAAGAATACTTTTGGAGACATTCCCAGAAATTTCGAGATATACATTTCATTTCTCATGACATTATCTTAAACATATGATATTTTCATCAAAATCGTTAGAGCCATTTTTGAGAAAATTAAAATTTTCGAAAAATCTTCCATGTAAAGGGTAGTCTGGGGTGGGGGGATTTTCTTGAAAACCTTCGTGTCGCATCTCTGGAGGATACTGAACCTAAATACCAAGTTTGGTGCTTATCCGACTGTTCGTTTTTGAGTTATGCTGTTCACAGACACACAGACACACACACAGACACACACACACACACACACACAGACACACACACAGACACACACACGGACATGTTTCCAAAAATGCTTTTTTTGGATTCAGGAGGTCTCAAAACATGTATTTCCGGTGAAATCTCGGTATCGAATTTTTGGGTGGAATGCAATACTTCCCCTACTTACTATACGTAGTAGAGAAAGTAAAAAAAAAGTAAATACCAAACTTCTTATTTAAGTTTGGCGTCTTACAAGGATACCTCCCATCCCAAACTATCGTTTATATGGCGTTTTTGTAATTGTTTATGTTCCCAGAAATGACTAAAATGATTTTGATTGTTTAAGATGTGTTCACAGCAAATAAAATGGATATCTTGAATTTTCTGTGAGTACCTTGTGAAGTCCTCTTCATACGAATACATCTTGTACAGTTTTGATGATTATAAGGGAGGGCAGCACACAGTTTATATCCAGTAATATTAAGTCGTCGTTCGTTTGTTTCTCATAATCGTGTGAATAGTAGAGTTTCTAAGCCAGCATACAGCGACACCTTTTTACTTTCTCTACTACGTATAGTAAGTAGGGGAAGTATTGTATTCTGTGAACAGCATAAGTCAGAAACGAAAAGTCGGATAAACACCAAACTTGGTATTTAGGTTCAGTATCTTCCAGAGATGCGACACGAAGGTTTTCAATAAAATCCCCCCACCCCAGATTACCCTTTACATGGAAAATTTTTCGAAAATGTTAATTTTCTCAAAAATGGCTCTAACGATTTTGATTAAAATATCATATGTTTAAGATATTTTCATGACAAATAAAATGTATATCATGAATTTTCTGGGAATGTCTCCAAAAGTATTCTTCATTGTGAACGACTTTTGCATAACTGGTAAACAATAAGAGATAGACAAAGTTTTACTACACAAAAAATGTAGATCGCGTTAAAATACACAATTTATATCATATACATTTTTTTTGTTGAGTGAACCATTTTCGAGATATTGCTTGTTATTCCCTTAAATTTTTCAATACTTATTTTCTTAAATGGGAATTCGTTATTTAATTTTTTTGTCTTGGATATGCAAAGAGTATTAATCTGTGGCAAAGGGAATGGTGCTGCACCTAGCAACCAGCTATTAAGAGATATGTATGTGCTTAAAGGCTACTGTATTTCTATATTGCCCTTGTAAATATGTATTCCCCTTACATCTACAAGAAAATTAGCAATAAGATAGAGTATGCAAATGTTTATCTCGATTAACATGAAGCATATAGAGAATAAGCGTTTGTAAAAATAGTTTGTACAAGAATAGAGAAAGTCATGTGAGTGTAACACATATTTTTTTTTAAAGATTTGACACCTTCACACTTCCGAATCCCTCTTGTATCTAAAAAGAAATTTGTAATGAATTTAATTCTGCAATTAGCATAAAGTAGGTAGAAGAATGTGATATTGTAGGCATGGTTCGTAGAAGGTAGGTAGAGAAGATGCTGGTTTTTTGAGCGAAGTTGTTGACACGCAGACTCATAAAGCTGCATTTCTTGGATTCGGGGGCCTGAAAACATATATTTGCACTGAAATTTCGATATGGTATTTTTGGATGCAATACAATATTTCCTCTAGCAACTATAGATAAGTGCTACAGGTAAATAAAATCAATGGAATAATGTTTATTAATTTCGAACTGTAATGTTTGTCCAAAATGTTAAATGTCACATTTGTCGGACCTATATTACTCAATATTTTGCACCTAGTTTTGGGGGATTTGTATCCTTAGATAAAATCACTGGCATTGAAAAATATCTTCTTCAAAATTCCATATTTTATTTTGCGTCGTTCAAGTATTCTCTTAATTCTGCTCATCAACTCATTTGTAGTTATTTTGAGTTTGTACCCTCATTCAAAGAAGGCAAATTAAAGAGATTAGCAGAAGAGGGGATTTTGTTTTACTCGTAATGCGCTAAGGTGCTCAACACTTTTAGATGGCTTGGATTCTGTTAGTAAATGATGCTCACTTCGAGCATTTTTAATAAAAACAGAAGCACTCAGAAACACAAAGAATGTTAACTTTTTTAAAATTATAAACTAGCTTTACATACATCTGAGAGAAAAATTCAGAAATGTAAAAACCGGTATGAGCTGCTATATTGAGAGTATTTTTCTAAACTATGCGCAGATTATTAAGTGATCCATAGATCATAAATGAAGTATTTAATATTTTTAGGAATGAATGTTAAAGGCAATTTTACACCAATTCATGCTAAGCGCTTTTACATATTATTGCGTTTACTACTTTAGGTGGACAACTTGTTTTGCGATAGACTCTGAGCATATGCACAATAATTGTGAAAACCAGAGGCTTTTGTTTACTTAAAATACAATGTTTGTTATCCATGTATTACATTTACAGAGCATAATCTTTGAGCTGTTGCCTAATTCTAAACATGCTTCATTTCAAAGAGTAATCAAAGAGATACAAATACACGTTTAATTCCTACAGATACAAAATTTTACATTGCGGATATATAACACTAATCTGTATTGTATATGTGAAGAAAACACAACAAATTATGTTAGTATTCTTATCCATTGGCAAATAAACATGTAGAAGATATTTATTCTTCAGTGCAATAATGGATACAAGATACAGTAAATTGCACATATTTATATATTCCTCTTACGAGTAGTACTTAAGAGCTATAAAACTTTACAGATAAGTAAGAGATAGGATAGTTCCTACACTGACACTATCTTACAAATCTATGGCTCTGTCAATTAAAGCGACAGCCGTCAAGTACCTAAATATAACATTTTGTCTTTATAATTAGGTTCCTATACTGAGCAGCGCTTGCACAGATTTGAAAAAAAGAATGTGTTACACTCACACGACTTTCTCTACTCTTGTACAAAATATTTTATAAACCTGTATTCTCCATCTACTTCATGTTAATCTTATTGCTAATTTTCTTGTAGATACAAGGGGAATATGGTAGGCTTTAAGCGACAGTCAAATATTTTAAGAGCTGGTTGCTATGTGGAGCATTCCATTCTCTTTGCATACCCAGGACATAAAAAACGAATAACGAATTCCCATTTGAGAATAAGTATAAGTATTGGAAAATTCAAACAAATAAGTAATATCTCGGAAATGGTTCAATTCATAAAAAAGTAAATTGTGTGTTTTAACGAGATCTACATTTTTTGTGTAGTAAAATTTTGTCTATCTCTTACGGTTTACCAGTTATACAAAAGTCATTCAGAATGAAGACAACTTTTAGGGACATTCTTAGAAAATTCATTATATACATTTCATTTTCGTTGAAAATATCTTAAACATGTGACATTTTAATCAAAATCGTTAGCCAATTCTGAGAAAATAAAATTTTTTGAAAATGTTCCATATAGTAGCCTGGGGAGGTGGGATTTCCTTGAAAATCTTTGGGTCCTATCTTAGACAGGAATTGAACTTAAATACCAAGTTTGGTATTTATCCGACTTTTCGTTTTTGAGTTATGCTGTTCACAGACGCATACACGCGCTAGTGCGGATTTTTTTCTAAAACGGGATTCAGGGGGCCTCAAAACATGTATTTCCGGTGAAATCTCAATATCGAATTTTTTGGTGGAATACAATACTTCTCCTGCTTACTAAGTAGAGAAAGAAATAATGATAAAAGAATGCAACAGTTAACTATTACCGTTTTTTTCCAGGGCATAGCTGAAGATCTGGGATAAAAAAATTTGAAGGTTCGAGGTTCAATAAGCCTGCATTAAATCTTTGTGTATGATTCACAAACCTGGCCTCTCATCTCGTATATAATTAGGTTATGTCTTCAAAATTTCCTCTTCTTCTTCCCGATAATACTGTCCTGTTTTAGGTATTTGAAGCGTTTTAATCTTATTTTCTTTAAATCAAGTATAAATATGTCACTGAATGGTACAAACTTGTGTGAATGACAGCTCTGTATCATTATTAGCTGTTTAGACACTTAAGGTATATTACTTTGTACTCATTTACTGTAGTTTTATCAGTTTTATTTTCTCCAATTCGCTTATATGTAGAAAGTTTCAAGGTTAGATGTCCGATAGATTTTATACTATCACTAGTATAATTATTTATTTTATTTGAATTTTAAACAGCTATCAATTCATTCGTTATGGAGTTTCGGTCTGCTAATTATAGCCAGTTCCACAAACATGTGGCTACATTTGATTTTCAGCAATGGTATTTGTTTTAAAACTTTCTTTCCTTGAAAAAAAAAACTAAAAGCAAAGCTCGTTGCTTATACCACTATTGGTCTGTTCAGAAGTAATGTAGAGCAAAATGCATGGAAACCTCCTCTTCATATGAAACAGCCAGTTAGGTATATAATTAATCAACCTCAGTACCAGATCAGCAAAGAAGTTCTCTGAAAACGCAGAACTCACAGATTCCAAAAATAAAGTGTGCTATTTAAGTTGCCAGTATTCATCTCGATGAGAGTGAAGGATAATTCATTAACAAACTTCAATGATTTCTGCTCGCTGCTCGTCAGTTTGAGTGTCAAAAGTAGCAGAGTTAAGGGTGCAATGACGAAGCTGTATCACAATAACCTGTCCAACAGTGAATTATTGACACCTCTGTAACACGCTTTTAATGTAAGAGAGCGCGAATTCTGCGGGTTTTGTCATAGCTCTGATTATCACATGCAAGAAGTAGAGAACGACGGCGTAGATGGTTTTGGAATCACTTGAAACACTTGCATTTGTTCAATTCTTTGGACTGTTAGCGTATTCGTGGACATTCTGTATACTCATAAATATTTTGTAGATGCTATTAAAAGTTAATTCTGACAATAATGTTAACAGATACCTCGACGAATGCCAATGGAGGGGCGCGTCTGCAACTGAAATTAATTCTGTTTGACAATTAAATCATAGTAAGTGACTAGATAACTGAGTATGGCTCTTTACAAGATGCGTCTGAAAGTTCGATGAATGGTTCCATATGTTAAAAGCCGCGTTGGTTAAGATGAGGCGTCCGCGCATACCTTGAGAGATATGTCAAAAAGCGCCCCTATCGTGCAAATCGCCGAAATGAAGCAGTGGTGCACGCTGTGACCCAGCTAACGGAGTGAGTGTGAGAACTTGTGTCATTGCAAAATTGAGCAACGCGTTAACATGAAGTTTTGTTTCAAATTGGGAAAAACCGCGACGGAGACTCGTGGAATGTTAGTGCAAGTGCACGGTGTTGCCGCAGTGAGTAAAAAGTGTATGTTTGGTTTAAACGCTTTAGAGATGAAAAGGAATGTGTCGGGGATGAGTCGCGTTCGGGTCGACAGTCAACAAGCACAATCTCGGACAACATCGAACAAGTGCAACGGATACTTGGGGATGATCGACGGCTGTCTTTAAGAATGATAGTAGAGGAGTTGAAGATTAGCACAGATAGTGTAAGCACTATTGTTCACGAACATTTGAAAAAGCGGAAGATTTGTGCCCGGCTTGTACCGCACATGCTGACAGACGAGCAGAAGCAAACTCGGGTGAAAACGTGTGGAGATTTCATCGACAATGTTGATCGTCTGTTTCGATAGCAAGGGCTTGGTCCATCATGAATTTCTACCCGAGGGTCAAACTGTCAACACGGAAGTTTACGAGGGAGTTTTTAAACGGCTGCTGCAACGCATCCGGCGGGTTCGACCAGAACTGTACCGGAGTGGAGAGTGGACTTTCCTTCACGATAACGCCCGTCCGCACACTGCGATCCGCGTGCTCAACTTTCTCGCTCGACGCAAGGTGACTGTTTAACACTCACTGTATTCTCCAGATTTGGCGCCGGCAGACTTCTGTTTGTTTCCGCGCCTTAAATTAGCCCTGAAAGGATTTACGCTTCGCAGACGTTGCGGATATCCAACAATGCGTGACCACGGTGCTACGAGTGATTCCACAAGAAGCGTTTGCTGTCAGTTTCCAACAGATTTATAACCGATGTCAGAAGCTGTTGTAGTTAATGGTGATTAATTTGATGGCTAGTAAAGGTATTTTGTATGTAACTCTTGTTTCCTTTATTTTCTGAGACCATTCACCGATCTTTACAGACGCACCTTAGTATTGCCCAATATATGAAGAGCTGGAGGATTTTTTTCCTCGAAAATAATAGCTTAATATCTTCTAAAGTAATGGAATATTTTGAATTGCAACAATAATCTGTGGCACGAAAGGCCATGAAGGGCCAGAGCCTACCAACTCACTGCCGCAGACGTAGGCTGTCATCCAGCCCGTACGAGGATGTGGTCAGCATTACGCGACTCCTAGCCGGAATGTTGGCTTTCGTAATCCACAGATCGCTACGAATTGTAACTTCAGATATTGATGCTGAGTGGACATGGTCTTATAGAGAGAGAGAGAGAGAGAGAGAGAGAGAGAGAGAGAGAGAGAGAGAGAACCAAAATAGTACGGTGGTGGGGGGGGCAAAATTGTATTCACATATTACGGGCGTCCATTGTTGACTCGAAAAAAATTGGCCTTATAACTCTTAGTAAGTAAATTATGGTAAATAAAATCTTTAAAAGTAGTTTTAAAAGTGCTGTATGGTTTTATCCGCGCTTTTCAATGATAGCGGCAGACGGCAACGAGCGCCGACGACGCGGACAGGAAAAACACTGCGCAGCCGGTTCGTAGTTTTTTTGGCTCTCCCTGTAGATTGTAATTCTAAAACTAAATGAAATTATCGACAGCATGAACGAAGCTCGGAGTAGAAGCACGTGCAACTGCAGAGAGTAGTTGCAATTTTGTTTTTTCAAGCCTGATTCCAGCGGATGTTATGGATTGCAGCCTTCTTGAAGCTCTTCTAGAATGAAGACAGATACACACATAAGCATTCAGTATGCTCTAATCGCAAACAGGAAACTTGGCCAATCTTACTGTTGGCGTTTTCCGGCTCTGGCAAGCTTCTCGTTGATTGTGTAAGTTCGCATTCGAAAACCAGTGTTTAAGTCTTTTTTCTCGTTCTAGTTTCCTTTCCCGGGCAATTGTGCACCGAGCTGGAGGGTTGTAGAAAGCATGGATGCAGGAAGAACTATGTTGAAATTGACCTCAAAGAGGAAAATAAATTGATTGAAATGTTGGACGACAACAAACTGAGAGAGGTGCTGGAAGTACTAATGAAAAAGAAGGTTCGGGGCAGAAGATGAAGAGGGAAGACTGCAGGAGGCTATAACAGTTTAATAACACTTTTCTGCTGGTATATAATTCGCTTTGCTTAACTAATTATTACAGGTGAAACAACGAAAAGAGACAATGGTATCATGCAGTAATATGCTGAGTGTAACATAAGACATGATAAATGTGTTAAACTTTTAAGAAACAGTTGTAGACGTTGCCTTCTGTCGCTGATCACCAGAAACACTGAGGAACACTTAATACTGTATAACAATTTCAACGGAACTTTTGTCACCACTGGAGCCTTCACGCACAGCTATAACATCAGGATTTCATGTACATCCTTCTGTCCAAATATCAAGATGTTCCATTCTCTTTGCAAGCCCACTGTGCTATTTAATAACCTGGATCAAGAGAATGGAAGACATCAGCAACACTCACTAAAGGATTACACGTAATTTCAGGCTCATCTCCTGGTTACGCCTTAATACTAAGATAGCTGAGGTACCTCGGTTTGAAGTTGCACTCGCGTCACATTTGCGATTATAATATCACTTCAGTACTGTATCTTAGAATGACTCCATGTAAAGTTTATCACAAACGCACAACGCAATCACTTAACTTTCAGTGCACGTCATCATCGGGATCACTTCACTTTCTCGACGAAGAAAGTTTTCGCAGACAACTGGCTATCGTATCCGCACTTTCTTCATCATGTTCAACACTTTTAGAGCTGGGAAAGGGCACATTGGGTAGAAGTTATGACACCCAGTACCGTCGACTCCTGCGATCAGCTGCCCCATGTGAGCGGCGAAGTGGTACTTGGAAGTGACTTCTGCTGTGACGCTGATACTCGTGTCCCTAAAACAGTAGAACAAAAGTGTCACAGTTTACGTAACGTATATGAAAACTATCAGAAAGTGTATACGTTATGAATAAATTCTTTAAGGGAAGACTAAATGTTGAATATTTCCAAAAAATGACATTTTAAATATTTTGTGCAGTCTTGTTAATTTGAATTTCCTCTTTAATTAGATGTACATATATTTAACATTTGCAGGCTTAATAACTTTTAAATATATTTTATGCCATTTTTATGTGAATTCTGCACCACTTCACAGAAAAAGAATAACTCCTACACACTTTGAAGTAGAATGATAAACTTTTGTCCATCTTTTATGGAAGTTTTGTTCTAAAAATTGCTACTTCTGTTACTTATTCTGTGTGCTCAAGCCATGTGGCTTTTTTGTTGCAAATATATGTGAGCTGAAACTATTGAAGATCGCTAATAGTAGATTATGATACAAGGGGTAATAGTAGGGTTTTATTTTGCGAGTAGGAATGGTTGCAAAGCGATGACCGTAGGCCAAGTTTCGTAGTCCTACGAGCAAAATATAACCACTTTTAACACGTGTGGTATATACTATTTTATAGGCAGCGGTCGAATTTTTAAAATATCAGTAATATTATATTGATTTATGAAACTAACAGATCACGTTTAGAACGCGGTTCTTGAAACAAGAGAAATGATGTTAAAAAAACAGACGTTTTGATGCTTTGTTGATTCGCTAGCAGCCACTTCAGTGAAATTATTTTCATCATGTTTTTGCCTTACACTAAGTAATGAAACGATTAAATGCTATATAATATTGCTTTCTAGATTTTTGGGTAAATACTTCTACTGTTATTCTTTCTGCTGCTTCTGTAATTTCACTTCCATTTCAGTTTCCTCTGAATTCATAATTTCCGACATTTAATCTTTATGTAGGTTATAGTAGATAAAAGAATAACGTTTAGATCAAAGAAAGCAGAAGGCTGCCAATATAACGCACAGGTTAACTCTACAACGAATTGCGATAAATTGAAGTATTGTGAACAGATAATGTGAGCAGCATGAGAAATTAATCATTTAAAAGACAATAAAAAGTAAGGCCTAATCAAACCAACATTGTCCATACATTTTTGGCACCTCTTTAGGAAACTATTCATCACTATCCATGACAACGACGGTGTCCAGTTTCAGCATTTCCTTTCATAATGTTGGTAAGTAAAGCCTTTAAAAGTAGTCTTAAAAATGTTGTATGATTTCATCCGCGCGTTTCTGAGATAGCGGCAGACGGCAACGAGCGCCGAGGACGCGGACAGGAAAAACACCGCGCAGGCGGTTCGTAGTTTTTGGGCTCATCCTCTACGTGGTAGAGAAAGTATAATCGACGGAAGTATTAAAAATTCAAAGCAATAATAACGGATATTCCGGAAAGGCTGATGCCACAAACAGTTATTTGAAATAAATTGCTAGGATTTTCTTGAAAATTTTGTGTCGTATTTTTGGAAGATATTAAACTTAAATATCCAGTTTCGTATTAAATGACTTTTCGTTTTTGGACTATGCTGTTCATAGAAAGATAGACAGATACATGGGACTTTCTCTAAACTTTTTAAAAATGATTCAGGGAACCTCAAAATATATTATTTCCGGTGAAACCTCGACATCGACGTTTTGGGTGGAATACAATACTTCCATTTACCTACTATAGGTAGGTGACAGAGAAAGTAAAAATGGTATACTGTGCAATATTATTCCAGAGCTCAAGGACACTTAGCGTAGATGAACTAAGGTACTAGGAGGACAAAGAAGCCCCTGTGTGGAAGTTAGCAAATGCTGAGGCCACAGAAGTGGCGAGGAGGTTACAAACATCGGCCATATGTTTGCCGACTTTGTTTGCTTATTCGAACCATGTTGTCACCGTGCACGTACCTAATTAGGGCGAGCAAGGACTTCTCCGACTCTGTGAGGCGTTCCTTGTGGGGAGTTGCATTCAACTCGCAGATCAGCTTGGGCAGGCAGGAGTTCTTGATTGTCGACAGGAGCTGTGCCTCTGCTCGTGCCGACTTGGACCCCGCTGAAACAGTAAACATAATGTTATAGCACCTTAAAAAATTCGT
Organism: Deroplatys truncata; assembly: GCA_030765065.1. Taxonomy (NCBI): domain Eukaryota; kingdom Metazoa; phylum Arthropoda; class Insecta; order Mantodea; family Mantidae; genus Deroplatys; species Deroplatys truncata. Next base: position 51,666,751 of record CM060985.1, read on the forward strand.
CTTCATAATTCCCGTATTAGAAATCTAAAGTAAATTAAATCGAATTTTATTCATGGCGCTCTTTAACTACTATTGTTCTTAGCGTCCCATTCTATATTGGTCCTGAAAGGCAGGAAATTTTGCTCAGAGGCCTCTTTATCAGGATTGAGGTTCTTTTAGGTGCCGTAAGTCTACGGCCACCGGATTTACTTCCCTTCCGAAGGAATTCATGCTAAGGATTTTTACGCCCGAAAAAATGCATCGCCATCCGACGGGTTTGAACCGCAACCTCCGAAACTAGAGGTTAGCATGGTACCCCTAGATCAAGGAGGAAAACATTAAAAATCTGATGTGTTACTCTCTATAGCCAGTACTGCTTATTTTTATGTAGCTTCTACAAACTATTCTTACAATACTTATTTTTAATTTCTGTACTACGTATATTAAATAGGGGAAGTGCTGTATTCCACCCAAGCATTCGTTATCGAGATTTCACGGAAAATCAATGTTTTCAAACCCCCTGAATAAAAAAAAAAGCATTTTTAGAAAAAAACCTCCGTTGTGCGTCTTGTTTATCTGTGCACAGCATAATTCAAAAACAAAAAGTCGGATAAATGCCAAACTTTATATTTAGGTTCAATACCTTCCAAAGATGCAACTGAAGATTTTCAAAACAATAACCGCACTCCAGACTACCCTTTACATGGAAGTTTTTTTTGAAATGTTTGACTTGCTAAGAATGATCTAACGATTTTATTAAAATACCATATATTAAAGATATTTGCATTAGAAATAAAGTGTATATCTTGACTTTTCTGGGAATAGCCTATGGACTTCACTTTATTTGAAAGAAATTGCGTATAATCTTATACAACTGGTAAATGTTAAGCGATAGACGAAAATCTACTTCACAGAAAACGTAGATTTCTTTAAAACACGCAATTTATTTCAAATAATTTTTGAAGCATCAGCCGTGTCCGACATATCAGTTATTAATAGTGGATTTGTTCAGTACTTTGTAATTCTTATTAAGTACCATCAATGCTCACTTGTTTCAGGCGATTGCATGGAAACAGTATGCAATTTTAAGCCACATATAGCGTCCAGGTCTTAAAACATTTGATTTCGCTGTTCCCTTTGTATCTATAACGAAATGTGTAATGTAGCAATGTCTGCAAAGATTTATTCGAATTAAAATGTAGTGGAAGGAGAAATAGGCTTTAGCAAGAATAGATTGCATACCCACTAATAAACGATAGAGAGTAGAGAAGGTTATATGGATTACATCAAACTTTTTTATCTACTTTACGTTTATCAGATAAACGTTTGCAGAAATGTCCTGATTATACGGGGTTATTCAAAAAGAAAGAACTGATTTTAAATATTTATTTCTAATCAACAACAAAAGATAAGAGATACATGCGATACATCATTGGATAGTGGAAAGTTCAAAGTTTTAGTTTATGCATTCAACATGAGCACCACTGCAGGACGACCAGTGCTTTACTTTCTGCACATGCAATAATCTTCTACGAACTTCTTGTACCAATTGTAAATCTATTTATGATGAGGCGGCTGTTTGTTGAACTTACAACATAATCCACGCTGAAGTGAAAAAGTATTCACTCTTTGCATACTGCTGCACACAAAACGACTTTTCCCGTGACATCGCCATTTTCTCGTAAACAAATCACAGCGTCCTGTGGGCATTCAATGGGACTAATAGGCTTAAAACTTTGAACTATCCTTTATCAAGTGGTGTCGTGTTGCTATTGTCGTTGATTATAAATTAGTATATTTTAAAAGCTGTTCCCTCTTTTTAATAAGGCTGTACATTTCGTTGTAGATACAAGAGGGTTACAGGTAAAGGAATAGCGTTTGCTGGCGTTGACATTCCTTCTGTTTCTATTACATCACGAGAAACAATTGCATGGTGACAGCACTTTTAAAACTGGCAAAGCATTGAAAAATTCAAACCAATAACAACGGATATATCTGAAATAGTTAATGTCACAAAAAAGGTATTTGAAATAAATTTCGTGTTTTAAAGTGCAGTAAGCTTTTACCTATCTCTTATGGTTTACCAGTTATACAAAATTACCCAAAATTTAATTCCACAAACTACTTTCAGAAAACTCAAGATATAAATTTAATCTATGTAAATATTTTAAATACATGGCATGTTAATCAAACTCTTAGAGCCATTTTGGGGAAACGTTTTTCATGTAAAGGATAGTTTAGGTGGAGGAATTGCCTTGAAAATCGTGGTGTTGCATCTTTGGAAGATATGGCATTTTAATCAAAATCATTATCTATTTTTGAAAGAATAAAAACTAACGAAAATTTTTCATGTAAAGGGTAGTTGAGACGAGGAGGATTTTTTTAAATGTTCTTATCGCATCTCTGAAGATATTGAACTAATACCATACTTATCTGATATTTGTTTTAGAGTTGTACTGTTTACACGCGCACGCGTGCGCACGCTTTTCTAATAATATTCTCCTTTCCTTTGGCTTCAAGGTGCTCAAAACATGTTTTCCAGTGAAAAATCGATATAGGATTTTGGGTGGAATATGTCACTTTTTCTACCGAGTAGGTACATGTATGGTAGAAAAATTAAAAACGACTTAGCACTTGAAAAAGTATAGGAACTTTTGAAAATTTAAACCAACAACAAAGATTATCTCGGAAATAGTTGATGATGACATAAGAAACTTCGTGTTTTAACGAGATCAATATATACTGTAAGTTTTGTGTACCTCTTACGGTTTGCCTGTGATTACAAAATTATACAGAATCCCTTCACATGAAGAGGAATTCACAGATATTCACAAAACATTCAAGGAATATATGTATGCATCTTAAAACATACTATTTTTAATCAAAATCGTAAGAGCCATTTTGAGAAAATAAAAAGGAAGAAAAATATTTTCATGTAAAGGATGATGAGGGGGGGTTTCTTTAAGATCATCTAGTCGCATCCTTGGAAGATGCTGAACTTAAATACGAAGTTCTGTATTCATCCAACTTTTCGTTTACGAATTATGCTTTTCACGTACAGAAACAAACACGAACATGTATTTTCATTGTAATCTCTACATTGAATTTTTCGGATGGAATAGAGTATTTTCTCTACTTATTATAGGTAAACAGTACAGAAAATAGAGAAAGGAAAAATTCCTATGTGGCAGTTTGGATTTAGATATTTCATAATATATGCTTGTCGACAGTACTTAATCACAAATTGAAAATTGTCAAAAGTATACAGTTTTATAATTTACACAAAGTAAACGTGTTCCATTTTCTCCTTTTTTATTTGTTTCATTTGTACAGCACTCTCTAACTCTAATTTGTCGTCCTCCTTGGTGTAGTGGTTACCATGCTAGCCTCGTGGGTCGCGGGTTCAAACCCGGTGGAGGGCGATGGATTTTTTTCGGGCGTAAAATTCTTAGCATGGCTTCCTTCTGAAGGGAAGTAAAGCCTGTGGTCCCGTGTCGTAGATTTTCGGCACGTAAAAGAACCTCAAGCCTGATAAAGAGGCCTCTGAGTAAAATTACCGGTCTTTCACGTCCAACATAGAATGGGACGCTAAGGACCATAGTAGTTAAAGAGCATCCATAAAAAAAACCTCTAACTTATTTTGACTTGAGATACAAATTACTGACGGTTTTTATTGTATGAACTGTACGGTATTTCAATGTTGTTTTTCTTTAACTTTTACATTGAAGACACTCGCGTTCATTCCCGCATTCATACTACCTGCCCTACGGAGGATAGGGAATAATTCTGGATAAAACAAATCCCCGTCGCAACCGGATATCGAACCCGGGATCTCTGGCAACGCGGATCCTCTACCACAGAAACAAGTCTTATTTGCTTTTGTTTGCGGGACAGCGAAAGATTTTCAAAAGCGAAATCACTACCGTAGTTAGAATCAGCCAAATTATTCATTGTGAACGAATCATTAAGAATATGCACAAACATAAATTGTGTAAATCTAAAGAAGGGATCTGTTTTGATTTGTGTGGCTGAATCTCTTAAGTCATTGAGCGTAACCATTTTTCGGGTAGGTATTCAGAGACTGGATTTGGACATGATGCAGAATATACGGAACATAGGAAGTTGATTTCTTTTGACATGCGCCCGTTTGAAGAGATCAAAATGCTACATATAGAATGATCTTGCGTGGCGACTTTTGGCTCGTGACGTTGGTTTCAAGGACATGAACCAGTTAACCTCGAGTTCGGTCTGGAGGAGAAACCACTCCGATCTACATGCAGAGCAACGCATTTACGCGAACCTGTTGATACCGCCATGAGACACATTTCCAATGCCTTTACTAGATTATTTATTGCACTTAAGGACACCAGAGCGTATAAAAGTTATCAAAGTTGACCCTTTTCTATTTTTTTGAAGGAAACAATTTCTTCCAGATTCAGAATATACACAAATTATACAACTACACAACCCATGTAGCATTATGCGTGGGCAGTGCAATGATGAAGAGTTCTATTTTAAGCAAGTTGGGGCTCATGCTCATTAAGCATGAATTGTGCCAGACTTTTTAGCCCAGGAATTTATAAATAAGCGAATAGGTTATGTTAAGTTAGTAGCATTATTGGTACGAACACTGGTTTGCTGATGACCAAGTAATAATAGCAAAGAAATAAAATTAAATTGAGTTTTATTTATGGACGCTATTTAACTACTGTGGTCCTTAGCGTCCCATTCTATACTGGGCGTGAAAGACCGGAAATTTTGCTTAGAGGGCTCTTTATCAGGCTTGAGGTTCTTTTACGTGCCGTAAATCTACGACACGGGACCATCGGCTTTGCTTCCCTTCCGAAGGAAGCCATGCTAAGGATTTTTACGCCCGAAAAAATCCATCGCCCTCCGCCGGGCTTGAACCCGCGACCTCGAGAACTAGAAGCTAGCATGGTAACCACTATACCATGGAGGACGACATAATAGCAAAGAAAAAAGACAAACTGCAAAATATGGCATATAGCTTAAATACACTAACGAAGCTGTACAATATGAAAATCTGTGTAGAGAAAACGAAAGCAATGCTTTCAATACATAGTTTGATCTAAAATAGAAATAAAAAAAGAGTATTGAACAAATATCAATTTTTAACTTCTTAGGGTAAGACTTAACAAGGGATAAAGAAACGGATATAAATAAACAAATGATTAAATTTAGTTATATAAACGGAACAATAAACCGAACACTAAAAAATAAGGCTAGAATCAATTCAGTATTGATACTATATAAAACTGAATATTCCTATCATTACCTATGGTGCAGAAATGAAGTTTGTTAGATGAATAGCAGGATACACTAGATGAGACAGAAAACATATTGTGAAATAACACAATTCGATATTGAAAAAGTAAACACTAACACAACGCAGGTCACATGGATGGAATGACTAATAACAGAATACCCCTCCCCCCCAAAAAAGGTTTACACTACAGACCTTGAGGAAAACGCACAGCAGGAAGACTGGGAAAGGATGGAGAGAACAAGAATTTGGAGTCGGAACAGGCTGATAAGCTAAACCGTGATGGAGGAGGAGGAGGAGGAGGAGAAGGAAGAAGAGTGAATAGGACGAAGGGGATCAACTGAATGGCCAACAAGATCTCCGGATGGGATGTTCTTAAATATAAGGCTTTTGTAAGAAGACGATGTAAAGGCAAAGACATGGACGAACGGAGGGGGACCCGACGCCAGGGTAGATCATCGCAAGTAGGCTACCACGGCCCTTTTTGCTTCTACCGTGAACCAAGGGAGGAAGGGAGAGAGGGATGAGGGGGAGAGACACGGCGAGCGACCAGATCCGGATGAACGACGGGCCCAAGCACCTAATGTTTCCAGACAGAACGCATCCGACGCCGTCCGGGCCCAACCACGAGCCCCTAACCCCTGGGAGTCGCCCGAGAGCGGGCTAACTGAGCAGTTCCGCAATGACGTCGGGGAAGAAACTTCTACTTTAGAGCGTACATCCACCGCTGCAACCCATCGAACACCTCGCCTGGTCCTACAGGCCTGAAATGAATGACAAGGAGGACGATGGGTACAGGAAATGAGGACAGCAAAGTTATGGTAGAAGATGAATCTCTGCAGTTCGCCTGCCGACCCGGGGAAACCACGAAAAACCCATGGGTCAGAGCGGGCGGTCGCCGGGGATCGAACCCGGGACTTCCTACATGCGAGTCGCGCACGTAACCCCGGCGTCACCTCGCTCGGAAGAAGACGATGTACTGCTGATGACACGATTCATGCAGTAGGAAGGAATGCCAAGAAGTTGATACAAACGTGCAACTGAGTCAAATCTAGACTACACCAGTGTGTAAATGCTGAAGACCAGCAGTTTGAATATTAACGAGAATATTGAATGGTCTATGTTAATTCATAAATCTATATCATATTATATTACGGTTGCTTGCGCAGTTCACATTTAATTAGCGTATACCTGGTATACCTACTTTTGCACACTTCTGTATGGGGTTTATTCGGCGGCTGAGTCATTTAAGCCTTTGAAAATCAATTTAAATGGAATCTATGCCTCTTTAAAGGCTAGTTCGCCACTTGTTTATTGAAATTTTGTTGGTGAATTTCATCACTCTTTCTGATTTCAAACGTACAGGCATATGCTAGCCAACATGTAAACAGAAGGTGGAGCAAATGATTAAAATGGCGTGCTTTTCAAGCCAAATATTTATGGAGATTTATTTCAAAACTAATTTTATATAAACATATAAGGCCTTTTCTCAATAACTATAAAAGCTAAAAAGCTGAAACTTTCTGTACTCACATAAGAAAATATGCTAAAGTCACTAAACTACAATTACTATATTCTTGAGCGAGGCTTTAAAATATTGAATATTTTGTCTTAAAATTTCAATTCAGTTTCTTCAGAGGGAGTGCGGCGGTACCCTGGGATTGCTGAGCGCCAATTTGGCGGCACAGAATTTCAGGAATAGTCCCGGTTTCGATGCTAGCTTAGGGACTTGCATGGATCTTGGATCTAGGGTTGTGGTTAATATGACTATTTGTTTTCCTGCCCGTTTATTTCCCGTCACCGTTTTAAAATCTGACTCCTGATATTACCTCGCCCCGCACACACACACACACACACTCACACACACACACACACACACATACACGCATTTCTTTACTGCTGCGCATCATACCATCGCGCCTATCCGGCGCATTCGTTTTCACAACAACTTCCAAGGAAATGTCACGAAGAATTAGTGTCTATTAAACTCCCCTGTTTCGTTATTTCAAATTTATCTTCCCATTTCACTATCACATGGTTTCTACCTTCTTTCTTATTGGATGCCTAGAGCTTTCAGAGCATTGACCCTTTTTCTACACATCTGGCTTTCAGGCGACCTAACGGTACACTAACAAAGCGTATTCTCTTCTCACTCGGTTAGAATAAGGGAAACACCAACCCCCGTTTCCTGCCTGCTGCTGAACTGTCTTTTCAGCCCATTTTCACCTTTACATGTAATACTCACTTCTCAGCCGTTTATAATAATACTATTCCTACTGTTATTAATATTTATTTTCCCTGTGGTTATAATTTTATATTTAGCTACGTAGAACGTACTGTCTCAGGAGAAACAAAATGAAGACTTAAAGAGTTAACAGCTAAGTGTTTTTATTCAGAGGCATGTACGAATGTCCTAGTATGAAGTAAAAATGCAAACTGTATGCTTTAGGGGCACTGGGATGTCATTAGGAAGCTGAGGAAGCTAACACATGACACTACTATAAATTCTGTTACAGATTAACAACTGAATCGGTGGTAACAAAATTTGTTATGGTTGTACATTAATTTTTATTTTGGAAATAATGACTATAAAAATAACTTACCTGTTGTGCAATGTGAACAAAATATTTTCCCAATATCTTTAACCTATCGAGAATAACAATAATTCATTAGTGTAATATAAAAAGGCCAATATGTGTTTTTCTTAAATAGATTTTTAATTAAAAATCTGGAAAAAGTTAGCTTAGAATAAAGAGACAATTCCCAGAAATATAAAGTAACATTTTGGTTCACATATCTTTAATACTTTTGAGAAAAGTACTCCTCAGGTAAGATAAAACCAAGTTATGGGAAATTGAGAAGAAAGAAAGAATACAATAGGCAGGTAATGCGCTACCATGTTTAAAGTGTCAAATTGCTCAATAAACCCAATTATACACTATGTGATAAAAAGTATCCGGACACCCGCACAAACATACGTTTTTCATATTAGATGCACTGTGCTGCCACCTACTGTCTGGTACTCATTATCCGCGACCTCAGTAGTCATTAGACATCGTGAAACAGCAGAATGGGACGTTCCGTGGAACTCACAGACTTCAAACGTGGTCAGGTGATTGGGTGTCACTTGTGTCAGAAGTCTGTACGCGAGATTTCCACACTCCTAAACATCCCTAGGTCCACTATTTCTGATGTGACAGTGAAGTGGAAACGTGAAGGGACATGTACAGCAAAAACGCGTACAGGCCGACCTCGTCTGTTGACAGACAGAGACCGCCGACATTTGAAGAGGGTCGTAAAGTGTAATAGGCAGACATCTATCCAGACCATCACACAGGAATTCCAAACTGCATCAGGATCCACTCCAAGTACTATGACAGTTAGGCGTGAGGTGAGAAACATTGGATTCCATGGTCGAGCGGCTGCTCACGCAGGACGCCTTGCTTGGTGTAAGAAACGTCAACATTACACGATTGAACAGTGGCAAAACGTTGTGTGGAGTGACGAATCACGGTACACAATGTGGCGATCCGATGGCAGGGTGTGGGTACGAATGCCCGGTGAACGTCATCTGCCAGCGTGTGTAGTGCCCACAGTGAAATTCCGAGATGGTGGTGTTATGGTGTGGTTGTATTTTTCCTGGAGGGGGCTTGCACCCCTTGTTGTTTTGCGTGGCACGATCACAGCGCAGATCTACATTGATATTTTAAGCACCTTCTTGCTTCCCACTGTTGAAGAGCAATTCGGGGATGGCGATTGCATCTTTCAACACGATCGAGCACCTGTTCATACTCCACAGGCTGTGGCGGAGTGGTTACACGACAATAACATCCCTGTAATGGACTGGCCTGCACAAAGTCCTGTCTTGAATCCTATAGAACACCTTTGGGATGTTTTGGAACGCCGACTTCGTGCCAGGCCTCACCGACCTACATCGATACCTCTCCTCAGTTCCGCACTCCGTGACGAATGGGCTGCCATTCCCCAAGAAACCTTCCAGCACCTGATTGAAAGTATGCCTGCGAGAGTGAACGCTGTCATCAAGGCTAAGGGCGGGCCAACAGCATATTGACTTCCAGAATTACCGATGGAGGGCGCCACGAACTTGTACGTAATTTTCAGCCTGGTGTCCGGATACTTATGATCACGTAGTGTATATATGATTTTAAAGCTGAAGTTTTCTACTTTTTTATCACATAGAAAATGAAAAATCGATTTCTTGAAGCATTTTGACCTCCCAGGCCCAAGTAGATTTTGATAAAAATGTATGTACCAAAGATGTCAATACTTTTATCATTCTTCTCTCAATATTTTTTCCAGTCTATTCACCAACATACGAACATGAAACCTCACAAAGATAATAGCTGCATGTATACTGATACTGCAAGCATATCCAGAAATATGAATTTGTGGTTCAGGCAGTCCAGATAAGCCGCATAATTCCCAATCCTTTCAAAATGTCATAAAATATATTATTGCTGTTTTAAGTGCAATAAAAGTTATATGACTTGAAATCCGTGAAGTGGAGCATAAGTTAATGCTGTTTATGCTGATATTTTGATCCTTTATCATGGAAAGACTTTAAACAAACAATTTTAAGGAAAATATGTGATGTTTTGCACTCACATTACTTTTCTACTCACTCTTCTACAAACTATTGTTACAAAAGCTTATTCTATCTACTTCTTATTAATACACATAAACATTCATTATTCATTTACTCATTTCGTTGTAGGTATAAGAAGAATACAGTAATCTAAAGCGATAGTCAAATCTTTTCAAAGTCGATCGCTATGTGATTGTTTTGAAATTCTGTTCTCTTCACATGACGAAATAGAAAGACAAAACAAATTGCGATATGTGGTTGAGAAAAGTATAAATTATTTGAAAATTTACCAATAACACCAGAAAATTTTTATTTGACATTGAGTGCTTTAACGAGATCTATATTATTTGTGTAGTAAGATTTTGTCCATCTCTTACGGTTTACTAATTATACAAAAGTCATTCAGAATGAAGAGAAATTAAGAGGCTATTCCAGAAAATTCAAGCTAAAGATTTAATTTGTCATGAGAATATCCTAAGCATACTATGTATTTTAATCAAAATCGTTATAGACATTTTAGAGAAAAAAATATAAAAAATGCTCCATGTAAAGGGTAGTTTAGGGTGGGTGCAGTATGTGTCAAATCTTGCCTAAAGATGTATTCTAAAACGAAATGCAAACTTAACTGGAAGTGGCGAAAATAATCTCACCTGCTTGTATCAAATAAATTTTTGTTTCGAATAAGCTCGTGTGACAAAAAAGAATAATTGTACATTTCCAAAATAATTATGTTACAGAAATCAGAACAAGGAAAAATTTGGGAATATTCGTTGTATTTTTGAAACGTCTAAAGGTACAAAGAGTTGTCTTACATGTAAACTATATATTTCAATGAACTCTTAACGTTTTCTCGTAGTAGTTTTATTCGTCTTGCCTGCATTGCAAATATCTTGAACCAAACCGTTAGGGCGAAACGAAAACGAAAAATGTTCCTTGTAAGGTATTGGTTGGAACGGGCAGGATACATAAAATTATTTACTCTGTATGCTTAAAAATGTTTGATTTAAACATCCAAACTTTGGTTTTTGAGTCTTGTTGTTCATATACACATACAATTTTGCACTCGTTTTACAAATACATCTTTTCTTATTCAAGAGATCTCGGCAAGTCCTCGACGCATGAAGTGACGATAGGATCTATCTAAAGAATTTGAAAATACAAATTACAGTTGTTAGTACTCTTTCAGGAATTATCCGAAGAGACAGAGTCAGTGCAGCCATGATTTTAATCTTCTCCGTTTAGGTTTCTCACGTTAGTTGGCCAGTCTGTTGAAATATTTGCTAGCTGGTGTGTTCATAATCTCTTACTTGATTTGATTTTCCTGTTTCGTAGCTTGGCCAGATCTTTCAAATGTCATTTTGTGGTTTGAATTATCGCTTATTTTCACTGCACATATGTTTTCACACCTGATCGAAAAGGAACATAGGATAAATGACAGAGTATGAGAGCTCAATTATGGATACAGTGAGACGATTGGTTCATATCTGAAAACTTCGAGCACAGGACTGGGGTAAGTATATCAGATGACAGAGGTATGAGTCGAACAGTGAATGTATTCGATTGCAATTTGCCAGTAACATGAAGTCGTTGTAGTAGCGTAGCCAGAAGAATATTAAGGGGGTTGTGTATAGAGAGGCACTTTTTAAAAAGTTTGTATCAATTCAAATGATAAGTAGGAATTTATCCTGAGTTGATATATTTACATAAATCGATTTTATGTTCACAGGTTAAGGTGCAGCATATGGAATTAAAATTAGGATAGTATGTCTTGCCTAATCTAAGCGGAAAATATATTGTAACATGAGAATTAATGACGACTGTGAAGAAGGTATTATGTATTACCGCTGCAGGCCATGTTATTTCACTACAAAATAGAGTTTGTGTTATGTTCTAAGCTGGGAGATATTGCACTCATTCGGAAAGCACTCAAATTTAGCACCGGGACGAAAGCATACTCCCGATATCTTGACATCGTGTATCACCGCCATCTAAAACACAGTTTCTGTTGCTCCTACCTTTGGCGATACTAAGACATGCGGCGTAAATATAGCGCTATCAGTGATATGATTAGGAAATATCTCGTTTCCACCAAACTGGAAAGATGCTATTATTTATAGGGGGTTTATAGAGGGTTTCAAACGCCTCTGACTCGTTGATTGGCCGAAAGCGCTTTCAGAAAAATTCCAACAGAGGATTTCATGCAGTTTCAGATTCTATTCAATTTAATTAATTGCTTCCGGTATGATTATGTTTGAAAGTTTTGTCAATGTATTATATTCCTTACAAGTGGCCTTCAATATTTCTTCAACTAAGCTTGTTGATTTTGAAGAGTAAATTTAATTGTGTATATGTATTGCGCGAGTATTCGCTTGTGTCTACGTAATTATTTTTAATTGTTGAGCGGCGCTGTTTATAGTACAGGGTGAGCCAAAAACTACGAACCGGCTGCGCGGTGTTTTTTCTGTCCGCGTCCTCGACGCTCGTTGCCATCTGCTGCTATCGCAGAAAGCCGCGGATGAAACCATACAACATTTTTAAAACTACTTTTAAAGGCTTTACTTAACAACGTTATGAAAGGAGATGCTGAAACTGGCCACCGTCATTGTCCATACATTTTTGGCACCTCTTTGGGAAACTATCCATCACTCGCCGTAGTTCACGTTGAGAAATGCTGGCAATTTTCTGGCGGATATTTTGTTTTAATTCTTCCAGGGTGTGTGGATTTGTCTTGTACACTTTATGTTTTAAGTTACCCCAGATATAGAAATCGCAGGGGGTTAGGTCGGGGGACCGACAAATCCCTACTAATAATTCTGTCCTCAAACGCACTTTCAATTGTTCTCATCGAAATATTGGCGTATAAGCTGTTGCAGAGTCTTGTAGTAAAAAGGAAAAATCACGCTCCCTGGCTATTAATTCTCTGAAAAAGATGGGGGGGATTGTATTCACATATATACAGGCGTCAACTGTTAACTCGAAAAAAGTAGGCCCCTACGGCGAGTGATGGATAGTTTCCTAAAGAGGTGCCAAAAATGTGTGATCAACGACGGTGTCCAGTTTCAGCATCTCTTTTCATAAAGTTGGTAAGTAAAGCCTTTAAAAGTAGTTTTAAATTGTATGGTTTCATCCGCGCCTTTCTATGATAGCGGCAGACGCGGACAGGAAAAACACCGCGCAGCCGGTTCGTAGTTTTTTGGCTCACTCTGTATATTGCTCCTGCTAGCTGGTTACTAAGGTCGAGCAAGTATCTCTAGCAGGTAGTGGAGCGTGAAAGGAATGAGCTATTGTGAAAATACACTGCTTAAAAGTAATGTTCCAGTTAATGCATTTAATGTAATTGCCTATGAAGTAAAATGAGTGTATTAGAGCCAGCTGTTGAGATGCCGTTGTATTTATTTAGGTGTCACTTCGCACAAAGTCTGAGTATGGTCATTACACTTTAATAAAAGTTCACACGTTATTCAAATTTAGATCAGTCGGATCCTAATGCCATCTTCTATCACGTTGTACTAATTACCTCGTTCTAAAACCTCATTATCGGTGATGTTTAGCAACTACGGTCTGCCTGTGACTAACGTTATTCAATTGGGAATAGTTTAACGTGGCTTTCGATCTTACATTTGAGATTTGAAATTTTACACGTTTCTGGTTGGCTAACTTTAGTAATTCGAATCTACCTGCTTGCCATTCTATAACTTCTTTCGAATATCACATAACATCCCTACAGTTTATCCGCGCAAGTCCGTTTCCCCATTCCTAAGATTTTCTTTTCTTTTTTTTTGGTCCTGACCAAGTTTTCCCATAAGCTATAATATTTAATGGGTTTCATTTGACTACCGACACGTTTCTCTCCCTTCTTAGTCTATCCAAAAGCTAACTCGCTTCACTTATATACAATATACACTCACATAAATTATATATAAACACTGTTACTTGAACATAAACAATAAACATGCAAGAATTATTTATTGACATGTAAATACTTGTCACTTATAATTATTATTTAGGCATGTGGTGTGAGGCATTTTTTATTTAATGTCTTTGTGTGCCACAATACTGCCACAGCATTCGTTTTGTTAAACTATTACGTGAATGTTGTTTGTATTTTAAAGTGACAAAGTTCTATGCGCTTGTCAACTTCTTTATATACTAAACAGTTCGCAGGTTCCTACACTAGTGACGGAGAAAGATTTATTAATAAATCATCTTTTGACCACATGGATCCAGATTACATTAGACAAATTTTAAATATTGTTTACAATTGATTTTGAAAAAAACGTATCTTTATTAACAATTGTTTTTGAAAATAATTATGTTCTGGTTATTTCCATTATAAATTTTTGTTTTTTACAGAGCTTGATTGGAAATAATTATCTTAGATATTTTTATCTTCACGTATAAATGAAACTGTAATACTTGTAGTGAGTTTTTTAGTACTATATTAGAATCTTCTTTAGCTCGTAGAATTTCAATTTAAAAGCCGGGTTTTCTAAAATATTTTTGGTGTAATTCGGAAGGGTACCTCTCGTTCCAGAAAAAGACCTCTGGTAGTCCACTTTTCTCTGGGAATATTGAACTTCACGAACAGAAATGGAATGCATGGCTCATAAATTTTAGGTCTCTTTCAAAGCGAACAGCGGAATCTAATATCGCTGCAGTATTGCTATTCTTATTGATGGCTATGATGTCTGCTCTTCTCTTAAGAATCATCTATGGAAACACAAAGATCTTCATGTAGTTCCCAACCTCGTTGTCTCTACTCCTACTTCATATTGACAAGACGTCTCAGAGGTTATTACATTCAATCAGATTATATCGTATACGTAGTTATAATGGCGATCCTTACGAAAATGTCGGCTGGGGAAGGATAAATCATTAACTATCATTCGAAGAATATAATCAAATTTAAACACGAGAAAATACTTGTTATTTTAAATTAGAAATATGTATTGAATTTATACCATCACCTAGAATCATAATTATTGTTTCTCATCGCTCTAGCGGATAACTGCCGGGTACGTACTCTTATTAATTAATTTATTCTACCATTACGCTTCAAATGGAGCACCAACATTGGGCTTGAAGGCATCACTATACATTTAGTTACTTGTTATACTTCAAATGGAGCACCAACATTGGGCTTGAAGACATCGCTATACATTTAATTACTTGTTATACTTCAAATGGAGCACCAACATTGGGCTTGAAGACATCGCTATACATTTAGTTACTTGTTATACTTCAAATGGAGCACCAACATTGGGCTTGAAGACATCGCTATACATTTAATTACTTGTTATACTTCAAATGGAGCACCAACATTGGGCTTGAAGACATCGCTATACATTTAGTTACTTGTTATACTTCAAATGGAGCACCAACATTGGGCTTGAAGGCATCGCTATACATTTAGTTACTTGTTATACTTCAAATGGAGCACCAATATTGGGCTTGTAGACATCGCTATACATTTAATTACTTGTTATACTTCAAATGAAGCACCAACATTGGGCTTGAAGGCATCGCTATACATTTAGTTACTTGTTATACTTCAAATGGAGCACCAACATTGGGCTTGAAGACATCGCTATACATTTAGTTACTTGTTATACTTCAAATGAAGCACCAACATTGGGCTTGAAGGCATCGCTATACATTTAGTTACTTGTTATACTTCAAATGGAGCACCAACATTGGGCTTGAAGACATCGCTATACATTTAGTTACTTGTTATACTTCAAATGGAGCACCAATATTGGGCTTGAAGGCATCGCTATACATTTAGTTACTTGTTATACTTCAAATGGAGCACCAACATTGGGCTTGAAGACATCGCTATACATTTAGTTACTTGTTATACTTCAAATGGAGCACCAACATTGGGCTTGAAGACATCGCTATACATTTAGTTACTTGTTATACTTCAAATGGAGCACCAACATTGGGCTTGAAGGCATCGCAATACATTTAGTTACTTGTTATACTTCAAATGGAGCACCAATATTGGGCTTGAAGACATCGCTATACATTTAATTACTTGTTATACTTCAAATGAAGCACCAACATTGGGCTTGAAGGCATCGCTATACATTTAGTTACTTGTTATACTTCAAATGGAGCACCAACATTGGGCTTGAAGACATCGCTATACATTTAATTACTTGTTATACTTCAAATGAAGCACCAACATTGGGCTTGAAGGCATCGCTATACATTTAGTTACTTGTTATACTTCAAATGGAGCACCAACATTGGGCTTGAAGACATCGCTATACATTTAGTTACTTGTTATACTTCAAATGGAGCACCAATATTGGGCTTGAAGGCATCGCTATACATTTAATTACTTGTTATACTTCAAATGGAGCACCAACATTGGGCTTGAAGACATCGCTATACATTTAGTTACTTGTTATACTTCAAATGGAGCACCAACATGGGGCTTGAAGACATCGCTATACATTTAGTTACTTGTTATACTTCAAATGGAGCACCAACATTGGGCTTGAAGACATCGCTATACATTTAGTTACTTGTTATACTTCAAATGGAGCACCAATATTGGGCTTGAAGGCGTCGCTATACATTTAATTACTTGTTATACTTCAAATGGAGCACCAACATTGGGCTTGAAGACATCGCTATACATTTAGTTACTTGTTATACTTCAAATGGAGCACCAACATTGGGCTTGAAGACATCGCTATACATTTAGTTACTTGTTATACTTCAAATGGAGCACCAATATTGGGCTTGAAGGCATCGCTATACATTTAATTACTTGTTATACTTCAAATGGAGCACCAACATTGGGCTTGAAGACATCGCTATACATTTAGTTACTTGTTATACTTCAAATGGAGCACCAACATTGGGCTTGAAGACATCGCTATACATTTAGTTACTTGTTATACTTCAAATGGAGCACCAATATTGGGCTTGAAGGCATCGCTATACATTTAATTACTTGTTATACTTCAAATGGAGCATCAACATTGGGCTTGAAGACATCGCTATACATTTAGTTACTTGTTATACTTCAAATGGAGCACCAATATTGGGCTTGAAGACATCGCTATACATTTAGTTACTTGTTATACTTCAAATGGAGCACCAATATTGGGCTTGAAGGCATCGCTATACATTTAGTTACTTGTTATACTTCAAATGGAGCACCAACATTGGGCTTGAAGACATCGCTATACATTTAGTTACTTGTTATACTTCAAATGGAGCACCAATATTGGGCTTGAAGGCATCGCTATACATTTAATTACTTGTTATACTTCAAATGGAGCACCAACATTGGGCTTGAAGACATCGCTATACATTTAGTTACTTGTTATACTTCAAATGGAGCACCAACATTGGGCTTGAAGACATCGCTATACATTTAGTTACTTGTTATACTTCAAATGGAGCACCAACATTGGGCTTGAAGACATCGCTATACATTTAGTTACTTGTTATACTTCAAATGGAGCACCAATATTGGGCTTGAAGGCATCGCTATACATTTAATTACTTGTTATACTTCAAATGGAGCACCAACATTGGGCTTGAAGACATCGCTATACATTTAGTTACTTGTTATACTTCAAATGGAGCACCAACATTGGGCTTGAAGACATCGCTATACATTTAGTTACTTGTTATACTTCAAATGGAGCACCAATATTGGGCTTGAAGGCATCGCTATACATTTAATTACTTGTTATACTTCAAATGGAGCACCAACATTGGGCTTGAAGACATCGCTATACATTTAGTTACTTGTTATACTTCAAATGGAGCACCAACATTGGGCTTGAAGACATCGCTATACATTTAGTTACTTGTTATACTTCAAATGGAGCACCAATATTGGGCTTGAAGGCATCGCTATACATTTAGTTACTTGTTATACTTCAAATGGAGCACCAACATTGGGCTTGAAGACATCGCTATACATTTAGTTACTTGTTATACTTCAAATGGCGTACGATAAACAAAATTATTCAAGTTTCTTGAGGGCATTGATTCCTTGTAATTTTTAAGAAATATGTATTCTAAATGATCTAATTCGATAGGGTATAAAGGTGGGTGATATCCCTATAGAGACGTGACTTCGCTTGCAGTATTTGATGTGCACAAAGAGTTATACGTGACTTGTCGAAGTCCAAAGGATACCTATCCTAGCCTCTGTAAACAACTTGTATGTACCTACATGCCATGCATCAGTGACGTAATTCACATGCCTCTCCTGGAGATCACACATGTCTCTGGTCAATGTGAGGTACATCGGGAATTACGTATTTGATTGATCATTAATTATCTCCAACACAATGCTAATTTAGCTGAGCATAGGACCAGTTTATGGTATTAACAGGGAGTTATTAAAGATGAAAAATATTCCAACCCTAGCCAACTTTGTATACAATAGTCCACATACTTGGATCAGAAAATATTTGCAGTAAGAACTGAAAAATCTATCTAAGAAAAATATATGTAGTAAGTTTGTTGTGTGACAGTCGTAAGACCTTCTCTACCCATTACCAATTCACAGTTATCCCCTTACATCTTATAATGTTAACATAAAATAAATGATTCTATCCTTTTAATAGCAATCACAATAAATATTAGCACAGGAATGGTTTAAATGAAGCAACACAGGCTTGATAACTTCAATATGAGCAAACAAAACTGAAGTGTTTATAGCATAAGTTGACTTACGTGAAAAATGATAAGTGAATTATTTTATATTCACATGATTTTCTCTAGCCACTGTCATTTATTATTTTCAAAAAATTCCTACAAATAGTTATTTTTATATCTAGTTCAAGTTAATCAGATAAACGTTTACAGAAATGGTGTCATTACATATCTTGTTGTAGGTTCAAGGGGGATCAATACAGGAGGCTGAAGCGATAGTCAAATCTTTAGAAAGCGAGTCGCTATATGCTGTCTTGATTAATTGCATACTCTGTGCATGACATCACCAGAAAAAAAAATAATGATGTAAGAAGCACCCAAAAGTGTATATTGGAAAGCTTAAACCAATAACGAATATCTCTGAAATGGTTAATGGCACGCAAAGTACCTGGCATAAATGGTGTGTTTTAACGAGATCTACATGTGTTTGTTTAGTAAGCTTTTTTATCTATCCCTAATGGTTTACCCCTATTCAAAATTATACAAAAAATCACTACGAATGAGGAGGGTCTCAAAGGCTATTTGCAGAGAATTCAAGATAAAACATTTTATCTTTCATGTAAACACCTTAACACTTATGGTATTTTAAACAAAATGTTAAGAGTAGTTTTTTAAGAAAATCCAAAATAATGAGCATTCTTCCCTGGTGGTTTGAGACATTTTCTTGAAATCTTGTCCCTGTATCGTCGGAAGATGCGTAACTTTATACCCATCAAGTTTGGTATTTATCCAACATTCTGTTTTTGTTTTGAGCTGTTCACATATATACACATAGCAAACTGTTTTTTTTTCCCTAGAAGGCTTATTTTGGTTCAAGGGACCTCAAAATATGTTACTTCCGGTGAAATCTCGATATCGAATTTTTGGGTGGAATAAATACTTCCTCTACTTACCATAGGTAAACATTAGAGGACGTAAAAAAGAAGTAGTGTATATTATTATACGTAGCATAAATGGAGCAATGAAGTGAAGTGAAGGGAAACATACAACGAACAGTTTGGAAACTGTTACTGCTACGATAAAGCTAGCCATGAATTCTGTCCCACAATTATTTGACTGGGTTATGGGGTCTAACCAAGCGGGATGGCTCAGGCGGTAACGTTTGTGGCCCGCATTCGGGAGTCGTGGGTTCAACTCCCGTAGCGGACCTTCTTGACCCATGGGTTTTTCGGGGGTAGGCGAATGCTGGGAAGGAACATTACCTCCTCCGTATTTCCTGTCCCTCCATTTCAGCTCCATTCTCATTTCACATCTTTCATCTGCTTGGTCTCATTCACGGTTGAAAATGTCGGCGGGAGATCTCGGCGTGTGCATGGCAGGGAAAAAGGAGGTTCTGACTAAACCTTCGTCCCCGGAATGGGGGGTTTCCAGGTCCCGGGCTCCCCAGGGGGTTTGTAAGCCCACAGGGGGAGGGGAGTCAGCTGCACCAGCTGCCATCCGGGAGTTTAAATCTGTAAACGGTAGGGACCCTGTCCTCTCCCTGTCGTGCTTTCTGGTTCGGCCACCCCATGTCTCCTCTCAACTCATCCCTCCCTCCCGGGGAGCGCCCTGTCAGGGGCCTAGGCACAACATATCTGCGCAGGTCGAGGTGCTAAATTCCCCTCCGCTCCTATCCTATCCTACGGGGGCATATTTATCAACCTGTACCTCCCACCCTAAGTTGGTTCTAGATTGCTAACAGCTTTGTCGTACGCTCGGTCATCCGAGTGGCATGAAATTCACCTCCCGAGGAAAATGTATGCAATCATCCAATTGCCGGGGATTCGCCTTATTTATACTCCCAGTTAAAGACGCTGTTTTTCCCGCATGTAGCTTAAACCAATACTGTGATTGGCTGATCACACTGGATCGCATGAGAACATGTGCTCTCATGTCTTCCACGATTCTTCCCTTGACGAATTCGGACTTTCGTTTCTGTTCCAACCTTTTTCTATCTCTTTTCAATCTCTGCCCTCTCTCTCATTCAAGTGTGTCTGATGGTCATATTTAGCCGATCTCCTGTGCTTTGGGCAAGCATCCCTTCTGGTACTACGTGGCTTCGAGCATCTAAACCACAACGTTGCCAGGCTAGATAGTTTCCTTTACATTTATCATATAACATATTTCACGCCTGTATAATAGTATTTACTTTAATGCTGATATTTACACTGTTGTACCAGTATCCCTGCTACAAACTTCTCTTAAACCACATCACGTCTGATGTCTGTACTTTGCAAACAAATGACTGTCAGAAAGCTCTCTTCATCTTACGAAATACTTCCGTCTTCATTTATGATCAACATGAAGTAGGTATTTTATTGCTGTTTAGCTAGTCATGTTGTCTGTATAAGACATCATCATCCTACTTTCAGTTTACCATTGTTTGGTATTACGTCAGTCCAACATGTGCCAAACATTGAAAAAGAACCTTTCACGTGTGTTGCGCCTTATATAGAGACAAATGAAAGATGATTACTTTACTTGCCTATCATTCATTCTTAAGTGAAAGGTCAGAGATGCGTGTGCTGGGTTTGCATCACTGAAGAAATGATATAACACACAAGTGTTGTGTGGCCTAGTGGTGTGTGGAGTGTGGCCTCGAAAGCGTAGCTTGTAGCGCTGCAACTGGAAGCATTTTAATTTCTCAGTTTTCACTTTAAATATTTCAATATTTGTGCAATATTTTATTAAAACATGATATTAAAAATATCTACGCGTATTCTGCTAAATCTACACCGGTATCATAAAGAAAGTTTACTTGTGTATGTGTGTGGGCGTAGTTAATCTCGCCTTTCGCTAGGGAAGTAAAGCCGGTGGTCCCGTGTCGTAGATTTACGGCACGTAAAAGAACCTCAAGCCTGATAAAGAGGTAACTGAGCAAAATTACAGGTCTTTCACGCCCAATATAGAATGGGACGCTAAGGGCTATAGTAGATAAAGAGCGTCCATAAATAAAACTCAATTTAATTTAACTCGGCTTTCGCCAGTGTAAACCACTGTTGCTCTCTACGGACACAAGCTAAATCCTAATTTAAATTCCTGAATGACTCGAAAGGATTTACAAAGCCTGATATTACAACACCGACATTTTGAAGTTATAAAGGAAGAGTACGAAAAGCCGCCGGTTTTCACTACAAGCGATATAAATAGATAGACATTATTTAGTAACTTCGACACAATAAAATAAAACACAACCAGTTCCTGTTTATAAAGTTACGATATCTATGCGATACTTATTTCTTTAATTTATATTATGTACTAATATTGCAGATGTGTGCAGGAACTTGATACAACCGTCTATTTTACTTAAATAGATGCAATAGTAAAGTTTTACTATATTCCTTCTGAATGTTGTAATAAAGTTAATTTCTAATGAATGTTAACTAGCAATGTAAAGAAAGAGAATTGTCTCCAACGTAAAATCAGAAAATACTAAACCAATATTTGTAATAAAACAACTGAGAATATTCTTTTTCTCGATTGTTGCAGACTGTGTACCATTTCTAAAATGATTTAAGTTAGTGAAGTAGGAGTGGGGAGTCTCTTCGCTTTTGGTTAAATATTTATATCAGACGTTCCTGTATACGGAGACCGAGCAGCTTTTGTTATTTTTATTATTAAATAAATACGGGATCAAACAGAAGATACAAAAGTGTATAATTTCTTCTGCTGTGACTATCCAAAAATTATTTAACCATTCTGACAATAATTCTTTCATCGCTAAAAGATACACGCTATACATAATTTTCAGCACTTGAAACTCGGAGGGAGAAAAAAAATCAGATATAAAACATTACCGATATTTTTTTATAATTATTAACAGAACTTTATTGTATAAATTGAATACGGTACAGTTGTGCATGCATTTTAAGTTAACAAATAATTAATCTGAAAGTTGTGATCAGGTATTTATCCACGATAAGCCCGAGTATTTACTCATCTGAGTTATAGTCTTAAGTCGGTGTGGCATTTTCGTTTTAGTGTTCTGATCGGTGGGTTGGGTGGTGGATTGTCTGCTATTTGCTGAATCAGAGAATTTTTATGATTTTCGAATGTTTTTGAAGTCGTATGTACTCGTAATTCATGCAGAGGAACGTCGTTACCTCCAGAATTCCCAAATCGACATGCAGAACTGCGTTGTTGCACACGGGCCATGGTGATCTTGTTATCAGTCGTAGGCTCCTGTTTTGTATGCTCTGAATCCTTGTAGTTTGACTGGCAGAAGCGGATCCATAGTCTGAACAACCATATTACTAAACTGGACGATTTACCGAGGTATAAATGAGGCACTTATATTGTAGTGCAGGTGGTGAACTTTCTTAGAGTGTTTTAATTGATGTTTTCTGTTTTGACATTTAGTCAATATGTCGGTTATATGCGAGATTAGAGTCTAGTGTCAATCCAAGGTATTTTATTGTGTTCGATGTCGGTATGGGGGTTGATCCTAAATTTATCGGGGTGGATGATATTGTGTTTATTGGTAAACAAATCTGTTTTTGACTTACAAGTATTCAGGATTATTCTCCATTTATTTCACCAGTTTTGGACATTATTGCTAAACTCCTGAAGCGGGTTGGGACATGTTGGAATATCACCTTTACACAGCACAGCTATATCATCTGCAAACTGTGCTACAATAAGATCTTTGTGTTTAGGAAGATCAGAAGTATAGAGAAAGTATAATAGCGGCCCCAGTACGCTGCCCTGTGGAACTCCAGAGAAAATTGGATAGGATATTGAGTGGGTAAATTCACATTTAACAGTTAAGCTACGGTTGCTGAGGTAAGAGTTTATCACTCTAATATGTGTGTCAGTAGGATGATTTTTTATTTTATAGAACAGTCCATCATGTCACACTTTATCGAAAGCTTTTTCTGTGTCTAAGAACAATCCAAGACAGGCGGATTTCTCTTCATAACTATTCATAATAATATCTACAACACAATGGAGCTGCTGTATGCATGAATGGCGAGATCGAAAACCAAACTGACTGCGTAATAGGTATCGACTCTTTTATTTGTGGAGGTAGAAGTAGTCGCTCAAAGATTTTAGAGAAGAGTGTCAGAAAACTGTCTGTAGTTTTTGGGATGTGTTTTGGAATCATTATTACGGCTTGTTTCATGTTTTAGGGAAATGATATATTCTAAGAATTGCGTTATATATTGTGTCAGTAGCACTAATGTTTTCTGGGAAGATGAGCTAGAAGTTGTGCAATAAGATCATGTTCTGGAGGTTTATTTTTCGGTGACCATTTTATAGCATTTTTTACTTGAGCCGGGTTAAAGAAACATTTAAATGGAGACAGTTGCTATGGTTGTTGTACAGCTTCGCTAATATTATTGTTGAATTCATGATGGACAATCGGGTTGATTTTGAACTGTAATCGTAACCGTTCTGAAAAAAAAGCTTGCTTTTTCTTCAGAAGTGCAATACTATACGTTGCCAACTTTTAGTGGTGGAGGTTGACCAATTTGCTTTGTTAATTTTTTTTTCCCAGAGAACAATTTTGCGAATTAAGTGATAGCATTTGCTTTCTAGATCTATATAGTGCTGTAATTTTAACGTATTTGCAAATTCTTTGCTTTCCCTGTTGTAATTTGTTTTATAAGGAGGATAACGGGTTCACTTCCAGAGTTTTTACTCTGGATTTTAGTGTAAAGAAGGTACGGTATATAAGGTAACATATTTTATTTATCCATAGAAATCTATTTGTTAAATTGCATGTATTTGACTGTTGTCACTAGCTAAATTTTCTGCATACTGGATGTTTCTAGTTAGGGTGGAAACTGCTATGTCTTTCGATGTGTTTAGCGGAATTTTTATATAAGTTATGTAGTTGATACTGGATTTATAGAGATTCCATTAAAATATTGCTTTGATAAAGTTGGCACTGGGTCGTGATCTGAACTTAGCTCCCTTAGTACATATGGTGTAGTGTAAAATTGTAATACATTTTGTTCAATGAAACAAAAATCTAGAATATCAGTGTGCCTCCATCAGGTGGATAATAAGTTGGCTCAATAGGGTGAATGATTTCCACTTGTAACTGGTGTGTGACATTATGCAGTAATTAGAAATGTTAGAACTCCAGCTAAAGTGTTTACAATTAAAATCTCTTCCAAGCAGATATTGGTCCTTAGTTCATGCACTATTGCCCAGAAGTCTAATTTACTAATTTTATTGTTGAGTATCGAATAAAATGATCAAACTTGAAATATAAAGAAGATAAATTGCAATTGATCCTTGATATTTGATATTCTGGTTCTATAATTGCCGGCAATTCGATAACAATATTGCAGATTCACCTTTTCTGTTGCCATTTGGATGATCAGTACGATCGATATTATATCCAGGCATTTTAAAATGTATTTTCTTTCCGTAGCAAGTAAAATATCTACACTACAACTGTAGAAAGCATAGCAGTTCGTGGTATTTGTTGTTGATTCCCTGGATATTCCAAGCGCAAATACAAGTGCTATTCCCATTCGTAGTAGCAGCTGTGCTAGGATTGAATTAGAGGTTGTAAAAGAGAAAACACAGAACCTAGTTTATTTATCAGAATATTGAGCATTGCATCCTGTGACTGTGACTTAACTGTTTCTGCATAACCGTTATTCGACGACAAAGATGTTGAGGCAGGAGATGGACAAAGCTGTTAGGTTTTGTGAGTAAACTATTGTTAGTTTTTGCCATAGGCAAATTGAGGAGATGTTTCTCACTTCGCACATCTGGCTGTGATTGCCGAAGATTGGATAAGGTGGTAAGCATGTTTATAGAAGTTTTTGACTTTTTGCAAATGCTTGTGAATAGGGCAATCCTTACATTTGTATTTACACATTTTGTAGGTGTGTTTGAAACAAGAGTGCAATTGTTTGTAGAATGGTATCCGTCGCACATGTTTGTGACAATTTTTTTAGTGTGCATATTCTCGACAGTTTGAACACTGAATTACCTTGCGCTTAGGCTTTGGAGGTTCTATTTTGATTAATGTATAGTATAATCTAGTTAGTTCATAAATGTTAGCTTTTGTTGGATTAGGTTGCTTTTCTCTTATTTACGATAGTTACATGTTTGTAGTTGCCAACATTTAAGTTAAACTTTTCAGAATATAATTTATATCTGATATACTACTTGCAGAGATCGGTGGAGGTTTTGATGCTTTATCTTTGTTGGTAGCATAATAAAGATGTTCAGAATTATCTGGACGCTCTTTAACTGCTGTGGTCCTTAGCGTCCCATTCTATATTGGTCGTGAAAGACCGGTAATTTTACTCAGAAGCCTCTTTATAAGGCTTGAGGTTCTTTTACGTGCCGTAAATCTACGACATGGCACCATCGGATTTACTTCTCTTCCGAAGGAAGCCATGCTAAGGATTTTTACGCTCGAAAAAAATCCATCGCCCTCCGCCGGATTTGAACCGGCGACCTCGGGAACTAGAGGCTAGCAGAATTATCTGGAAGGTTTTCCAGAGGTGCAAAAGGAGTTTAAAAGCAAAAGGTGAAACGTTAGTATCATTGTTTCTGTTTCATTTGGTAGCATTGCTGTTTCTCTCATCCATTTTGGCTATGAAAACCAAATACGGACATAGAAATGTTATTTAACTTAATAGTACACGCATACGCTTACTTATGCTTCAATTTATGTAATAAACTATTTCAAACTATTTAAAAGTACAATGTAACACAATATAAGGAGAACACTAACTCAAATGTGCAATAAACTATCGTATGTTGTACTTGGTACACAATCAGTCTAAGTCAAGGCCTCCTCTCCCCGATATTTTATATCCACGTATTGTGTAAGATTACGGGGATATAACAAATTACAGTCATGTGCTAAAGAATATAATTCGCCATAAGAGCTTATAACTACACTGATTTCATATAGAATATCAGTGAATTAAATTAAATTAAGAAAATGCTCATCTCTTATTAGAGGTTTAAAAAGCCACCCTTGCAGCACCGATTATGTCATCTAGTGTGTGTATATACAAATATGTATATGAGCATGAACGTTTTTAGAATAAAACAAGGATTAGTTTTAAAAATTTAAATGATTTTAAGGTTTTTCAAAATATTTCTCTTTAACATCAATATGTTTTTGCATTCGATGAAACCAGTCCTTAAAGCAATAATGCCTCTGTTCCTGAGGCATTTCTGAAACCATTGCTCCATCTGATGACCAAAAAGTGATTCCAAGCATTTTATCTTTAATTTTTGGAAACAAAAAGAAATCTCCAGGTGCTACGTCAGGGCTGCATGCTGGAGAGTCCATGGTGTTGGCCTTTAGGGCATCCAGATACTCAGTTGTTAGTTTTGCTGTATGCGACGATGCGTTGTTGTCATGATGTAACATTTTCTCTTTGGACTTTTTTTTCACGAACTTTTAAAAAATGTCCGATAAACAGACATTTGTGCACTAATCGACAGTAATGTTACCTCTACCTTCTAATGCTATAGTAGCAATACGGCTCGTTTTAGAAAAAAAACTAGCAACTTTCTTCTTACCAGCATTGCGAATTCGTCGGACTTTTGTAGACTTAGGTTCTGTTCGATAGACCCAGTGAGCTGACTGACTTTCTTTTCAGAATTATAACAAAAAAAAATCCAAATTTTATCACTAGTAATGATACTCCAAGTGCCAAATTTGAAATTTTCCAGAGTTGTTCTGCACCAATCAATGCATTGTTGTTTTTGATCGGCAGTCAGTTTAGGTAGTAGTAGTAGTAGTAGTAGTAGTAGTAGTAGTAGTAGTAGTAGTAGTAGTAGTGGTATTTATTAAGTATTTATTATTACATTAATTGCATAACACAGTCACATGGGTCGCAAGACCGTACATGCTCTCCAGAAAAATACCTGGTCTGTATACGTGACTTGCAGTATCAACCAGAAAACAACTATTTTTTTATAATCACCACACTATATACATACATATAAAATTGAAAAAAACCACTCTGAATCACACACTCAAACACACACATACACCCACACAGTCGCGCAAAAGTACTCAAGCACCACATATGTTTAAAGAAAAATTACATAAACACCTTATCTCTTAGTACACGTACTTCCATTAAGTATGTGCCCAAGCTTGGCCAGTTTTGGCTGTTTAGAATCAAGTCCCAGCATGCTGTCCTCCGTCTGTTGGAAGCCAAAAATTCTTCCGGTAATAGTTTTTTCCTAATACCCTCCGTCTGCACGCATGTTGCCAAAATATGCGTCCAGTCTTCTTGTTCCCCGCATAATGGGCAAATCCTTCTGCCATCATCATCATCATCAACAATCTTGCGAGCTTTCCACCCTCCCACCTAAGCCATGCTATTCCAGTCCTGTGTTTTATACCCAATTCCAAAATATATGCTTCCTCACCCCACCTAGTTTTTATTTAATTTTGTAGCGCCAATGTTGATCTTTGTCTACATTCAGATTCTATTTTCTGCCTGTTTATATCGCATAGTCGTCTTTTGACTTTTTTCACGGCACTGTGTGTATTTTCATTACACCTTTGCCAGATATCATTTAAGTCAATTTTTGATAATTCGCGTTGCAACCCCGTCGCACACCACTCTGGATGCTCTATGTTGTTAGTCAGTTTATGTGGAACCCATCGACGCATTAAGTAACAGCAATTCTTGGGCGTTCTTCACGAAATACATCACTAAGAAAAAACCGATCTCTCTTGAATTCGCTGTATCAATTATAAACTGTTGCCTTAGATGAGGCTTCTTCGCCAAATGCATTTCTCAGCCGATCTTCACATTGTTTAGGCGTTAATGACGATTTAAATCGTAAAAGAATCATAGCACGGAAATGCTCTCTAATCAAATGCATTTTTGGGTGAACACAGAATCTTTAAACGATGATAATTAACAAACTATTAGAGAAAATCGAACAAAGTACACGGCAATTAACTCATAAAACATTACAAAGTAGTTGTAAAACATAAACAAATATCATTTGTTTTTAGAAACGTGGCGTTCTCACATTTTCAGTATCGCCCTCGTGTGTGGTGTGTATTTAATGTTTTTAAATGGGAACTTGCAATTACGGTCAAATTAGATTGACCCTAAAATGACCATCATAACGTCCTCCAAATAAAGCACGACTAATGACATTTACTTTCTCCTTTAATATCAAGCAACTTTTATTAAAGACATTTCTTTCTACAACGCTTAGTTTTGGAGATATTGTACAGTTTAAATGGTTCACCCTGTGTGAGTGTGGAGTGTATACATATATATATATAAAACTGTTATTCTATTCCCTAAATATGTACATATTACGCATCACTAAGCACAGATGGTATTACCAAAACTAATGCATTGAAAACGATAATAACTAAAACCTAAACGACTAAGAGTAAAAGTGTGGGAATTTTAAATTAATGGTGTGAATGTTGCAATAAGCACAATGAATAATATGTTAAATTGAGTTTTATTTATGGACGCTCTTAACTGCTGTGTTCCTTAGCGTCCCATTCTATATCGGGCGTGAAAGACCGGAAATTTTTCTCAGAGGACTCTTTATAGGCTTGAGGTTTTTTTTACGTGCCTTAAACTTACGACACGGGACCACGGCTTTACTTCCCTTCCGAAGGAAGCTATACTAAGGATTTTTGGCCCGAAAAAATCCATCGCCCTCCGCCAGGTTTGAGCCCGGGACCTCGGGAACTGGAGGCTAGCATACAATGAATAATGGTCAGTTCTACTGATGAAAGAATGAATTTGTAAACAGGGTGGAGTAGAATGCAGCCCACTTAAAAAAACAGAGACGTCAGGATAATGTCAGTTACAAAAGAGATCAGAATCGAATTGAATTTTGTATAATCATTTGTTCTGGAAGTTGTTTTTCTTTTGACCTGCGGAAATGTCTTGTGTTTTTTCTTTCTTTCTTTTTTCAGATGTGTTATTTTTCTCTGTACATTACAAGTTTAATCGCAAATTCAAGGAGGTAATTAAACTCGTTTAGAAAGTAATTATTGCAATACAGCCATCGTAAATTGAAACTGGCCAACATAAAAACCTTTAATCTGTCGTGATACGCTAAGATATAAACAACGATATTGGTTCGTTTAGAACTTTACATATAAACGGCGAACGTACTGAATGCGGAAAGTGAACTCAAGAATTCAAATGCCCGTGTAAAATTATTTAATAATCGCACTCAGCAGCAAAGAAAAAGAAATTGTAAGTATGATGACAATTTCTGGGTTCTATTTAATTATGTATGTATTTATATTTATGAGTGTTACCTTGACATTATTCCAAGGTAATAATTCGCAAGCAACCGTGATAATACTTCCTCCATTCTGTTTATAGCTATAGCTACTCATTGACCATAGAATGAACTGTTACTCATTATAGTAAACTGTCTGGTTTACCGAGCATAGTGCGCATGGCTTTTTGATTTCATATACAGTAGAAACCCGCCTAACCGAACTAATGAGGGCAAAGCTGTTTCCAACAATGCATTTTTTTGGATAATCGGTGGTAACGATTTTATTCAACGAAAGGAAGAAAATAACTGTATTCCAAATGTATGTAATAATGAATAATAAAATAAAACAACTACTGTATGCAGTATTAAAATATAAGTATTTTCTTCTCGCAACACTTGCCAGTAGCTAAATCACGCCACCGTTTTACAAATATCACATTTGCGTTGATGTACTGCTTTGTTCCATAAAACGCAAGGCAACCTAAAAACAATAAGTTCTGTATTATTGGCAGTGCCGTAATTCAATATTTCCCCGTTAAGATTTAAATATTGCTACTAATCTATGCAATAAAAGTCCGTTACTAACAATAAGTTTTTAGCAGCCTCGGCAATGGCAGTTGCATTACAGGCGTCCAGCTCCTCTAAACTAAAATGCGTAGAGACAACAGTGCCCAGCTTCACACTGAAGTAGATGACTACCTCACCAAGTTACAGTGTCTGTTGATACATCGAGCAGTAACCTATAGTAGCTATCACCAATGTCCTCCACCAGGTCTGCTTCAAAGTGAGGAGCCATAACATTGCTTATTATTGCACTACACTTAGTCCTATGCAATTTCAAGTTGATGGCGGCAGGACTGTACCCGAATTGTTCTTTACACAGAACACAGAGATGATCCACGGAAATAATGCTGGTGTTCTTCGCAACAAAAAGAGCCAAAGCATCTTCTGCGTTTCTAGTCTTGTCATTCGGCGTCTTAAACATCGCAGCAATGAATCTTGAGGTTGAACTGCACTCTTGTGTTTTTCACCATTTTTATGTTGTATTAAATCTGCATGCTTTGCATTAATTTCAACCTTGCAGAACCTACAACTAAACACGTGAGATTGCTCGGTACCTCGAGACTCCAAGATTTTAGATTTTCTTCTTGTTTCCACGAATTATGGAAATTTTGTTTGTATAGTAGTGGAACTCGGCATAAAGACACTGCGTTTCCTACTGAAGGGTAATAGGTACAATTTCTTGGCCATATACATCTAATTTATTATGAAAGTAGTAGATGTGAGCAGCATAAAATTAGTTTCTATCATAAAACGAGTAACAAAATAAGACATTTGCATTTCTTGGATGGAAATTGGCATAAAGGCACCCTTTGTCTTACTGGTTATTGCATTGTTAGTACTTTGTCGAGCCACATTTATTATTATATACATTAAGAAGTATCTTAAGATTTTTTGGTGGGGATTTTATTTCTTGAATTGAAATTTTGGCCCACTCTTCTGGTATTGCTCTTTTCAGCTCTGATGTTGCCTTCCTTTGCAAAAAAGATGCCTTGCAAGTATTCGCCAAAGGTTTTTCATGGGATTCGAAACTGAGCTATATGCTGACCAGGGCGAGACAATATCTATATCTTCAAACGACATTTTGGCTGTAACACAAGAATGCATAAATGTTGAAATAATCTTGTTGAACATCCCTACGTCGTCATACATTTGAATCAATTCTGTCTCTAGCATCATAGAGTACATGCTAATTCATTTTAGTGTTCAGCCAAGCAATGTATGATTTACCTTTAGCGCAGTAGAATTCCCAAATCATAATACCTCTGTCACCAAACTTTCTCCTCATCTTTATTGGCACAGTGTTCTTGAAAAACCGCTGTTAGTCGCAGTGATTTATGACATCTTAAGGATACAGAGGCTTTTATCTTCGTTGAGCGATGTATGTACGTGTGCATGGAAATAACATGGTCATTAACTGCGATAAGAACCAAGGTTAACGGCTCTGTTTCTCCAGACAGATCATATGAATGAAAACTGAATCTGGTCCGATGGGTCTTCTTCACGGTAACAAATTAAATGGAATTTCACTTATGGATGCTGTTTAACTGATGTGGTCCTTAACGCCCCATGCTATATTGGGCGTGAAAGACCGGTAATTTTGCTCAGAGGCCTCTTTATCAGGCTTGAGGTTCTTTTACGTGCCGTAAATATACGACACCGGACCATTGGCTTTACTTCCCTTACGAAGGAAGCCATGCTAAGGATTTTTACGCCCCAAAAATCCATCGCCCTCCACCAGGTTTGAATCCGCGACCTCGGGAAATAAAGGCTAGCGTGGTAACCACTACACCACGGAAGACGACTTCATGGTAACGCCTGAGGATGTTGGAATCACAACAAAATCCTTCGTAGCATTACAGATCTTATTTAAGCATCAATCTGTTTTTAAAATTTCCGTTCTCAATGTTCAATGGTACAGCCTTTCAAAAATTCTGAATGCATTAACTCGTTTTTATTCAAATCTTGTTCGAAACAGAATAAGAATGATGTTATTCAAATTCTTTCCCAAAACCATCGTCCCAAAATACTGCATAAATGGGCTGAAAATACAGTGTTAGAAGTTGTACCTACGATACAATGTTTAAATTTCTGTTGTAATTATTCCACTTGAACATTTCAAGAGAGAAATTAAATATAAATTGTATTTGAATTTTAAAATGAATACAGTAAAAGCCCGCTTAACCGAACAGCGCATAAGGTGACTGATCTGTGAATTTTTTCAAAACCCAAAGTTCTCTACTGAGCTATTTTGAAATTTCTACATCTTAAGTCGGTATAAGGAAGTGAGGTTGCAAAGTTTGAGACATACATCTTAAGTCATTCCTATTATTCAAATTTAAAACACGCACTTAAGCCATATTATAAACAATGTCCCTACGATGCAATTTTACTAAATAATTCAACGTTTCAGATTTATGTTTGAAAGTTTCAGTTTTGTAACAAAAATTGCATCCTAAGCAGGATTTTATATGCTGAAAATGCCTAAAATATTACAACATGTTACAACATGAAAAAAAAAGCATCAGAAATTTTACTAATAAAAACTGGTTTGAAATTCTGCTTATGCGTACATAGAACCAGTATAGTGGTCGGCACTTATGAAGCAACATACTTTACCTGCTTCTGATGTGCGCCAATTGCTCCAGTTGTAGAGCTATGAGTATTTTCTCGGAGTATGCGTAAATGTATTGTGAAAGGACACCACCAGTTACCTAGATATACTGAGAAATTTAATGTGATTTAACACTTGAGATTTTGAAGCGAGTTGCCGACCGTTTGAGATGACGAAATAGTCTGGCTCTTAATTGTAGCACTAAAAATTGTAATAACTGAATTCTTATACCTGCTAACTTGTACAGTAGCAATTTTACGATTTGAAATAACTGTTCCCGAAATAAAAGACACTAGTAGCATAACTTGCCGTGAGCCGCTGAAATGCTTATCGGCGAGACCTTTCGCAATAGCCGCGAAGTCTTACTTACACCAGCGCGTCACTAGCGCTTAAAAAGTAACGCAAGCAATCATCAGATTAAGCCCGAATGTGTGCACGAACAAATGTCGATCAGTACCCGTGCCGTACTAGAGTAGCTCTCTGATTTATTTTACACGCCTCTTATTACTTTTAGCTCCGTCTACTTCATTGCTACCACAAATGTTATTTTTCACTTAAAATCCTAGTGTGCCCTGCGGCGATCACCTCCTCATCCGTTGCTGTAGCTTACCTTGATGCTTCTCCCGTTGCTTCCAGAAGTTCTCAGCGTGTTGGTTCTTCAATTTATCCTCGGCTAGCTGCAGTAATTTTCCTTAAATTATATGGGAGCATGGACTTATCCTCGGTAAAGGAAAACGTAGATCTCGGGTGGTGATATAGGAAGACATAGACTTGCTTTGTTTATGAAAAGATGACACTGCCGTTTCTTTTTATTTAATTTAACACTCGTAGTATACAAAACTGGTATTGCCGCTGTAAAATACTGTCCACCGCTGTTAGACTATGGCGTGGATATGTCACGAAATATAACTATTCTTATTGTCGCTTTCAGAGTAGCGGATCTTAGGTGTGTTGCTAAAACTATTTTGATTCCCTGTTTTGGCGCGATATCTCACACATCCTGCAGCATCTCTCCCTGACCACACATGACATAAACTGCCGAATAAAATGCAATACTAAGCTGACATTACAAAGCTGACTTGATTCCCTTCTTGGCGTGATATCTCACGCATCCTGCAGCATCTCTCCCTGACCACACATTACCAAAACTGCCCCGAAATTTCCCCGAACAGATTCATTTATAGTCTCAGGCTCCTGAGGCTGCTTCCTTTCCTATTGGTCCATTTTTAGCGCGGCTCGACGCGTCTAACTATTTCGAATAAACTTTCAGGGATCTCATTGGTCCAATTTTAATATAAATCGCGGCTTTTCCTACATTTACCGTTAAGGTTGTCTTTCTCACTCACTTGGTCACGGCGAATTATCAAATAATGGGACAAAGGCTCTACACCCTCGCTGTAGGAATAATAGCACAGCGACCGGAGAGAGGTAATAAAACTAGGTTTTCTGCCTTCGAAAGCACTATTCCTGTAGCTAAAACTTTCCCTCGTGGACAGTATTTTAACATAGCGCTTAAATTATTTACATTAAACCATTTATAACTCTACTAATATTAATAACCTAGATAGATACATAATGTTAAATCACCCTTCTTGAAATATACAAGCAGTATGAGAAAAAGATATTTACATAATACGATTTAACATCACTAAAAGTTAATTAATAAGTTATCTGTAATTATAGTTCTTGGGCTCGGCCTAGAGTTGCCGTTTCAAATTGCCCTGTTCTGGAAAAGAATAAATTTTTCAACACTTGATACAATTTTCTTTTACAGAATAATTCCTCTGATTATGGCCTTTGTTCGTTTGTTTTGTTGACAGAGACCCTTCGCTATACCTGCTCCTTCACAAGGGCTCTGACAAACCGGTGATGTTTATATTTGGGTCATTCACTCTACACTCTCCCTTTAAAAACAGGTTTCCGAGAGACATTCTTATACACAATACATTTCCCGCACACGAATAACTTGTGACGCATACAAATACTCTAATACCCAATTTAAGTTCTAAAATTAAATCTATTTACATACATATTGGTACATAATTATTATGCCTTTATTTATTTCTTTACATCCTTATTTATCGGGTGTATTACCTTTACTATTTGTTCACAGGGGTGTTACCTCATTTCGAGTAAAACTAACCTGATTCTTTTCATTATATTCTTCACCCTTCTCATTCTCTAAACATTTGTACGGTTTGAGCAACTGTTTATGGTATCTCCCTACGATCTTGGAATTCTTTATTTCTTGTAACTCAAATGTATCCGAGCCAAAAATGTTAATCACCCGGTATGGACCTTTAAATAAATTTTCCATTCTATGATACCTTTTGTTCAGAATGCTAGACTTTTTCTTGTCCCGTACCAATACTAAGTCTCCCAATTTGATCAACCAGTGTTTTCGTTTCTTCTTCTTAAACTTTTCTTTTCTTTTCTGCGCCTTATTGGCCATTCTTTCAAAAGCTTTCTTAAACATCTCTTCTTCCGTTAGTGCTTTCGGATCTTTAGCTTCTAGTGTCTGTGGTAATTCCCCTTCGAGTGTTTCCATTAATTTCCCCTTCATCAGCTCGATGGGCTTATAACCGGTAGTAGGGCTCACACTTTCATTTAAAATACTTTCGATGCGCTGATAGTGATTTGCCCAATCACTGTGTTTTTTATTGGCCAAAATTCTCAAATAAACCGAAATGTCCCGTATTATTCTTTCGCAGGGATTGCTTTGTGGGTGGTATTTTGAGCAATGATACAACGTGATTTCGTTTTCTTTTAAGGTGTCTACCAATTTTCTGCTGGTAAATATTGAAGCATTATCACATAAAATTGCCTTCATCTTTCCAAATTGTGGAACATACGACTTCATTATCTTCCTTAGGCATGTTTCACTTGTAATCTTCCGGACTGGGTAAATTTTCACAAATTTTGAAAATACATCTATTAACACTATTATATACCTAAATCCAAATTTACTACGAGGCATCTCACCATGACAGTCCAAGGTCACTAACATTCCTGGTTTTTCTCTTAGTATTGAGTTTGTCTCGTATTCGTATTGTATATTCAGTGGCTTTGCTTTTTGACATTGTAAGCATGTCGAAATTATTCTCCTTACTTTATGGTGTAATTTTGGAATATACAGGTTTTCTTGGATCATTAAAGCGGTGCGTTCTGAGCCAGAATGTGCTAGAGCTTGATGGAACGTGCTTATGAGTTCATTCTCCATGTTCTTAGGTATATATGTCTTCCATTTCTGTATTTCACTGCCATGTAGTTTATATAACACGCCCCCTTTTAACCCTATGTTTCCCTTGATATTTTCATCTATTTCTGGGGCCTTTTTTATTAATTTATTTAACTTCTCATCTCGTCGCTGCTGGTCCCCTATTCCTTTTAATTCTTTTATCAATCCTTTACTCAAGGGTATTTCAATACTCATTAATGTTACTTCATTTTTAGGGCGTTCTATTCTCTCCGGTATTTCACTGTTGTTATGTAACCTAGACAGCAAATCGCTAAAAACATTTGTTTTTCCTGGAATGTGTTTCACCTCAACATCATACGAAAGAATCTCATGGATGTACCTAGATAATTTAGTACTCGTAAGCCGACAACGTTTCATAAATGAAAGACTCACATGATCTGTGTATATAATAACCTTCTGTAGATATATATATGATCTAAATTTCTGTAGTGCGTAATACACAGCACAGATCTCTAATTCGGTGACCGAAGCATTTTTCTCTATTTGACTTAAACCTCTTGAAGCGGTACTTATCACGTGCAGTTGATTTTCCTCATCTGATTGGGCTAGGACACACCCATATCCGTGACCTGAAGCATCCACGTAAATCACATATGGTAGGTTGTCCTTGGGTCTCTCTAGTAGAATTGATTTTGCAAATAGTTCTTTTATCTTTTCAAAAGCTTTCTGGTGTACCTCGTCCCATTTCCATCGCACTTTCTTTTTAAGCAATTCGCGCAAAGGTGCTATTTCTGCGGCGTACCTCAGGATAAATTTGCTTTGATAATTTAGCACTCCAAGAAACGACCTAACCTGCTTAACACTCTTGGGCGCTGGTATTCTTCTCACAGCCGCTACTCTTTCTTCGTTTGGCTTTATTCCTCTATCATTAATTACATAACCTAGAAATTCCACCTCACGGATGCAAAATTTGGATTTATTAATGTTCACCGTCATACCGTTTTCTCTCAGCTTTCTAAGCACATAATCCACATGTTTAATATGCTCATCAAAATTTTCATCAACTATTAGAAAATCGTCGATATATTGGATCAAAAATTCGTCGGCTGAGTCGCCAAATATTTTATCGATGGCTCTTAATAGTCCACTACATGACGTAAGCATACCAAAAGGCATTCTCAAAAATTCGAACTGTTTCCCAAAAAATAAAAAAGAAGTATACTTTCTAACATCCTCGTGAAGCTCAATCTGCCAGTATGACGCCGTTAAATCAATAGTGGAGAAATACTTGCCTTTGGTTATTTTTGACAGCAATTTTTCTACACTTTCGCTCCGAAATCTGTCTGGTTGTGTATATTTATTTATCCTTCGAGCATCTATTGTCATCCTAAGTTCGCCATTGCGTTTCGTCACCCAACATAATGGACTGCTGTACGGAGAATTTGACGTTTGTATTATTCGGTCTCTCAACATCTTATCGATCACCTGTTTGGCTCTCTCCCTTAATGCAATCGGAATATCCCGATACTTGTGTGTGAAGGGTGCAATATCTTGTACCTTAAAACTGTGTTTGTATGCTTTGCACTTGCCTGGGACGTCCGAAAATACCGCTTTGTTTTCTTGTAACATTCGCCTTAATAGATGCCTTTGTGTCTCTGTGAGGTTCTCGGCAAGGGTCACTTTCTCCTCTACTGCTTCTACCTGGCTGCCGGTATCTTGGAATTCTTTATTTCGGGCGTAACCATAATCTTTCTCATTGTGCTCCGTATACCCGTTGTAAAACCTGTCAGCGAACGCATGCATCTCATCGGTTTCTTCCCCTTGTACTATAGCAATTAATTTCTCACTCCTACCTGTTTGTAATAATTGTACGAAAAATCTTTCTTCGGCTATATCTTCTTCTCCTTGGGTTTTGTTATAAGTATCCTGCTTCATACCCTCTACAAAAGGGATTTCTAATGTTTTTCTGTTCTTCTCTATTTTCAAAACTTTATCAGCAAAATCAACCCTAGCTCTTAATTCAAACAAAACGTCACACCCAATCAAAATGTCACAAATCAAATTATTGATTACCAGAAAAATAAACTCAAATTTGTCTTCTCCTATTTTTATGTTCAACATTACTTGCATTTTTATTCGGGTAACCTCTTTGTTAACTGCTACCCGGCATACCGTGTTCCTTATGGGTAATGTCATTAGCTTAATTCCTTTATTTACCAGGTTCTGATATAACCTCAGGCTGCATACACTCACATTGGCTCCAGAGTCTATTAAAGCGTTATATTCTTCATCCAACAATACTACTTTTATGCTAGGGGAATCTGTCAGATCCTTTTCCGAGTGATTTTGAATAGTAGTTATCAGTTCTCCCAGTATAAAGTCATCTTTGAGCCCTGTTTCACATTTTCTGTTTATTTGAGAATTTTGCGCGCTTAGAATCCGCTCCGAGCTCCTGATTGGATCCTGTCTTAGTTTTCCGGGTTATCGACACTATTTGGTGCTCCGCTAGTCTCTTCCACATTTCCCGCTCTCTGAGTTTGCCTATAGTTTCCTCTGTTTCCTCTAAAATGTCCCCGGGAAGGTCTCTCTCTCCTTTCGTTTCTTTCTGGGTCATTTTCGTCATACCTCTCTCCTATATCGCTTTCCCCTCGGTCAGAAAAATAATGTTCCCTGGATCTGTTTTCATTGTTTCTGCCTCTCCTATAGCTAAAACGGCCCCTGTATCTTGGTCTGGTTTGTATAGCATTTATGTGATATTGGTTATCACCTTCCCTCCTGAAACGGTTATTTTGACAGTTCCTGTTCCCGGATTGAGGCACGTCGTTCCAGTATCTCTCTCTGGGGTTATAGTTCCCTCTCGCGTTTCCTCTCCAATTCGCATTCCTTGAATTATCCGGTAATGGTCGAACTGTATAGTTTTGTACGTGGTTCCTACTACTTGTCTCGAATGATGATACCAACTCAATCAATTCGGGAATAGAATTTGGCTTCGCAATGAGTAGGTAATGGTGTATCCGTTCTGGATAATGTGGTACAATCATATTAATGAAATCCCTCTCGCTTATGGGTGGCTCGATTAGTCTACTACTCTGTGCTTTAGTTAGCAAATAATCTACCATGCTTAGGTTTCCGCGTTCATCGTACTTGCCATTAACTAGGATAGATCTCACCTGGTTCTGAGTATTAGTACTCCAATACTTATTCAAAAATGCCCTTCTGAAATATTCAAAATTATTATTCTCCCCCAAAGTCAATCTTACCCATTGGAGAACCCTTTGACGTAAACCTTTACGAACGATTAACATCTTTAGCTCGTCCGGAATCTGCTTCAAACGGAAATACTCCTCAAGGTCATTTAGGTATTGTTTAGGATTATCAGCCGAATTTTCCTCGAAAGTAGGTACCCCTATCTCATTTAATAAATGGTAGTTTGCATTACTTGCATGGTTAGATGTACATTGGTGCCCTGCATTGACATTATATGGGTCGGCAGCTGGACTTTGGCCTCCATTTACCTCCCTAAAAGTGGTGCTAGTTTCACTGGGTGAGCTATCATCACTCTGTCTCACACTTATCCTTAGTCTACCAATAGAGCGTTTTAACTCCTTTACACAATTTTCATGCTCTTCCACCCTCTTCACAATTTCATGATGATTTGAGAGCTGTTCAGTCATTTTTGACGAAAGTTCATTCATCTTTCCCTGATCCTTTTCTAACACTATTCTAAATTCTTTGAACTCCCTTTGAATGTTAGATTCTAAGGTACTTTGTTTTTTTTCTAAAGAAACATTTACAGCTCTTAAGTCATCATCCAATTGTTCCTTTATGGCTAAGCTGGTAACACTTAATTCTGTTTCTACATCCTTCCTTAGTTTTTCTACATCGTTTCTTAGACATAGTTGTCCTGCCTGAATTTCTTGCACTACCATCCCTTGCTGACTGAATTTGGAGTCCAATTGACTTTGTAATCGGGTGACCTGTTCACCTAAATATTCCCTCATCTCCTGAGCTAATTCCCCTCTCATCTTCCTGTTTTCCTCTCTGACATATTCACCTATCTGTATACTCTGCTCATTTAATTTCCCTTCCAAATTTTTATTTTGTTCACTCAAATTTCTTTTTGACTCCTTACTCAGCTCATTTAATTTCCCTTCTAAATTTTTAATTTGTTCACTCAAATTTCTTTTTGACTCCTTACTCTGCTCATCTATCTTTGCGCTCAAATGTTGAAGCAATATTAGCAGCTGGTTTTGACCTGCGTCAATGACCTGCTCAATCGGTGATTGCCTTTCCCTAACTTCTACTTCAGCTGCACCCATATTTTCTCCATTTGTTGTTA
Organism: Deroplatys truncata; assembly: GCA_030765065.1. Lineage (NCBI taxonomy): Eukaryota > Metazoa > Arthropoda > Insecta > Mantodea > Mantidae > Deroplatys > Deroplatys truncata. The sequence continues at coordinate 51,707,220 of CM060985.1, forward strand.
TGCTGACAATAGCCTCCCCATTCAGTTCTTCCAAATCTTCCCTTGACCTACTCATGGTTCCGTTAGCAAGTTCTACCTCCCTAGTAATGACTTTACCCCCTCTCAATAACATGTGTTCACAAAACTGAGTCACTACTCTGCATGCCTTTTTGTTTGTTTTTGAATAAAAGTTCTAACCTGTATTTTTTTTCAATGTTAACTGATGCGTTCCGGGTTCGAATCCTGGTGAAGTTCTAGAAGCGATGTTCTCAGCTGTTTTGTTGTCCCACGTAGGTAGACTAGAAGTTCGCGTTGTAATTTTTGTTCTGCTGTGCCCCTTTCCTCTGAAGATTCTTCGTCTGTTCGTTGTTTCCTAGTCCTCCGTTCGTGTCGTTCTTCCCTTCGAGCCGCACGTTATGGCGCCAGTTTGCGGCGATCTTAATGTTTGTTAGCCCCACGTTTGGGAGCCAGTTTGCGGCGATCACCTCCTCATCCGTTGCTGTAGCTTACCTTGATGCTTCTCCCGTTGCTTCCAGAAGTTCTCAGCGTGTTGGTTCTTCAATTTATCCTCGGCTAGCTGCAGTAATTTTCCTTAAATTATATGGGAGCATGGACTTATCCTCGGTAAAGGAAAACGTAGATCTCGGGTGGTGATATAGGAAGACATAGACTTGCTTTGTTTATGAAAAGATGACACTGCCGTTTCTTTTTATTTAATTTAACACTCGTAGTATACAAAACTGGTATTGCCGCTGTAAAATACTGTCCACCGCTGTTAGACTATGGCGTGGATATGTCACGAAATATAACTATTCTTATTGTCGCTTTCAGAGTAGCGGATCTTAGGTGTGTTGCTAAAACTATTTTGATTCCCTGTTTTGGCGCGATATCTCACACATCCTGCAGCATCTCTCCCTGACCACACATGACATAAACTGCCGAATAAAATGCAATACTAAGCTGACATTACAAAGCTGACTTGATTCCCTTCTTGGCGTGATATCTCACGCATCCTGCAGCATCTCTCCCTGACCACACATTACCAAAACTGCCCCGAAATTTCCCCGAACAGATTCATTTATAGTCTCAGGCTCCTGAGGCTGCTTCCTTTCCTATTGGTCCATTTTTAGCGCGGCTCGACGCGTCTAACTATTTCGAATAAACTTTCAGGGATCTCATTGGTCCAATTTTAATATAAATCGCGGCTTTTCCTACATTTACCGTTAAGGTTGTCTTTCTCACTCACTTGGTCACGGCGAATTATCAAATAATGGGACAAAGGCTCTACACCCTCGCTGTAGGAATAATAGCACAGCGACCGGAGAGAGGTAATAAAACTAGGTTTTCTGCCTTCGAAAGCACTATTCCTGTAGCTAAAACTTTCCCTCGTGGACAGTATTTTAACATAGCGCTTAAATTATTTACATTAAACCATTTATAACTCTACTAATATTAATAACCTAGATAGATACATAATGTTAAATCACCCTTCTTGAAATATACAAGCAGTATGAGAAAAAGATATTTACATAATACGATTTAACATCACTAAAAGTTAATTAATAAGTTATCTGTAATTATAGTTCTTGGGCTCGGCCTAGAGTTGCCGTTTCAGCCCCTATTACTTTGCTACCAGGGAGCTTGGCTAAAATCTCAGAATCTAAGTGCCTTTCTCTTTTCCAGAATTCTGCCTACGTGATCCTGCAAATGTACTGAGCTTATAACCTAACTGAATTCCCAGAATCCTTAAGCTAATGCATTCGCTACTTCGCCTGTCGCTAATAACTTTCGTTACCATGACTTGCTAATGACGTATTTCTCGGACAGATCTTTCAACTCAAGCTTGTTACATTATACATAGATTTAATATGCGGAAAATATTTATTGCTATTATTTATCTTACTATCATTCACTTATTTGTCAATATATTCGCGTCAATAATTACGGTATCATTATTTTTACTTAAAATACATAATTTAGATCTGATTGACATATTCAGGAAAATTTGCAAAAACACTTCTAGAAATGTTGGAAAACATATGAGAAATTTTAGAAAAAGCCTCAAATGCACAACTATGCCCTCCGCTCAGGGTTATTTATATTTTCACGCAACACTCTCAGTTTCACTCTAATAACAAAAATATTTACACAGAAACGTTCCTAAAGAATCGGACATAATAATAAGTTAAAAAGCCTAAATCGTAATTTTTGATAATTTTTGTCATTTTCACCGATCGGTCCTGTTAACCGAAACCCGGCTTAATCGAAACGGTGAAAAAAAAAAAGAACCAAAGAAAATGTTCACATTTGCATGGCAATATTGCTGCTACAATTGACAATGCTCTTTTGCCTCAACCCTAAATTCCAATGCAGGTATTTGGTATTGCACGCAGTTAATCTTCAAACGCTTCCAGAGTCCAAACAATATTCTACGTTTATAACAAGTATGAATTGGCACGCAATTACTGCTGGTGTTGAGCAGTGTGGTTAATTGTGTTTAAGATATCAGCTTAAAGGGATTCGAAATTAAATTAAACCGAGTTTTATTTATGGGCGCTCTTTAACTATTATGATTCTTCTTGGGGTTCTTTTACGTGCTATAAACCTACAACAAGGGATCACTGTACTTCCCTCTACAACCCTGCAGTTACTGCGATTAGCCGAGAAGGCCTCCCTGGGCTTCCAGGAGAACTTCAAGACTATAGCAGTGCTGCTGGACGTAGAGAAAGCCTTTGCCACAACGTGGCATCAAGGCCTTTTGTACAAACTCAAGGAGTCAGACTTCCCTCCCACCTATCTTGCTCTGATAAGCAGTTTCCTCCGGGATCGCACATTAGGGTGAGAGTGGAGGGGAAGGTTTCCTCAGTCCGTCCCATAGCCGCTGGAGTCCCGGAAGGCAGTGTACTGTCCCCGCTTCTCTTCGCGGCCTACATTTGGGACTTCCCCACGGAACCCAGGACTGCCGACGATGTCCTCATAATGGCACAGAACAAGAATGCCCGATTCTGTTTCCCTCCACTACAGCGACAGCTCCGAGCCATTGGCAGGTGGAGCGAAAAGTGGAGGATGGCCATCAGCCCGGGGAAGAGCTCTGCTCTTCTCTTGGCGAAGGTCCGTCGGTGGCGGCCCGAGCGGCCTCTGAGGTTGCGGCGGAGGAGAATCCCCTGGGTTACCTCAGCCAAATACCTCGGAGCCACGCTCGACCGCGGCCTCACTCAGGGCAAAGGTCGGCCTCGGTCACTCCGCGCTCAGGCAGCTGTATCCCGTATTCCGCTCCACAATGCCCATACGCCAATTATCCCGCCCCTGATTTTGTACGGTTGCGAGGTCTGGGGATCGGCGGCAGCGACCACCATCCGCAGGCTGCAAACCGTTCAGAACAGGGCGTTTCGGATGATCTATGATACCGGGCGTAGATTCCCGTCACACATCCTACACACCCATTCCGGTCTCCCATACGTCGTGGACGTGGTGCGGGAGAGAACCCGTACCATGTACACGAAACTCACTTACCACACCAACCAGCTGGTGAACTCTTTGGGCCGCTACGACCACAAGGCGCCGAGGCGGAGAAAGAGCTACCGGTTGCCGAAGGACGGCTTGGGCCCCCGAGGCTGAGGTCTGCCAATCCCTCATTCCACAAACTTCCCCAAGTTAAACAGCAATGGGCCCGGTCGCTAGTTGGATGAGTGACCCATCTAGCAGCGACCCGCCCTGCTGCCAACTTGAATACCCACTTCCCATTACCTAGTATTCCCATCTTGCTTTGCTGCCATGCCGGCCTGCTTAACTTGACGACCCCACAAGCGGTCGCCCTAGTTAAGCAGCATTGGGATTGGTCACCACATGGTCGCTAGTCCGTCCATGAGGGAACACCGAGACCCAGCCAATGGTAGCGCAGAAAGCTAAACCCCGCCCAAGACATTGACAAAAATCAAAAGCTTGTGTACATTCTTTTTTTACCTTCTTTGTCGCACAGGTAAAGCCGCATACGCGGCTAGGTACTGTGGCGATCACATTCCGCCCAGGTGAACCTGGGCGACCTGTTCTCGATTGCTGGATTGCTGGAAGGAAGGCATGCTAAAGATTTTTACAACGAAAAATCCATCGCCCTCCGCCGCGTTTTAACCCGCGACCTCAGCAAATAGAGAGCAGCATGCTACGGCTAGACCACGGAGGACGACAAGAGAGCCATTAGACAGGTGGAAAATAAAAGATTGTTGCGAATTGTCGCAGCAGATTATGGCGTTGGCGTATATATTACAGCCACAACACCATGTGGGGCTGAACCCCAACCAACCAACGCGGAAGAGGTATAGAAATGATGGGCCTCATTATTATTAAATTCTGGGGAACCGACACACTACAATGTTGCATATAACACATATAGTGTCATTGACCTCACATTTTGCTCTCCTGAGATAGCTCTATTTTCGGCTTTCTCTACTTTATACGGGAGTAGTCATTTCCCTATAGTCATTAAAACCGAATCTGAAACTTACCATTCTGTTCGCAATCCTCACTGGAATTTTACCAAAGCTAAGTAGTTTCGTTCATATGTTGATAATCACATATTTTAGTAAACTATCTTTAGTTTAAACTTTAACTCATTAGTAAACTATCCCTCACTCGCCACCTGCTCCACTCCCTTGGTACCTCTGGCATCAGCGTCCCTTTCCTGTGGATTCCAGGTCATGTGGGTATCTCAGGGAAGGAGTCTGCCGACGCCGCTGCCAAATCGGCGATTTTATTACCCAGATTGTTTACTGCTGTTGTTCCCTCGTCAGATTTATTTGTTATTTTATAGCCGCATCCTCTCGCTCTGGAGGGATGAGTGGACGGCCCTTCTGGGGAACAACTTACGGGAGGTTAAGCCTCTCCCGTTAGTCTGGGGTACCTCTTCTCGTTCGTGTCGTCGGGAAGAGGTACTTTAAGCTCGCTTACGAATCGGACATTGTCTTTTTAGCCATAGATACCTGCTCAGTGGTGACCCCGCACCACTCTGTGAGCGGTGTGATGCGCCCTTAACGGTGCGTCACATTTTAGCAGAGTGTCAAGTTTTAGCTCCGTTGCGCGTTCGTGTTGGTCCGCCTGTTGGTCTAGCCAACGTTTTGGCAGACGACGCGCGTGCTGTAGAGTGTCTTTTACGTTTTATCACTGACATTGCTTTTAGCCGTCGCATTTGATGCGCTGAGCGCCTTTTAGCTGTTTGATTTTACATTATCTTTTAATGGGGGCACTCCTTCCCTTTGGACATCTGGCGCTCGTGTCCCTCGCATTCTACAGTTCTTGACACGTTGTTTTATTCTCTTGTTGACCATGATTTTAGTGTGTAGATCTTAGTATTTGGTCTGTTGCGTTTTTTAGTGTTTTTGACCAAGCAGTTTGTGTGTGGTTTTTTAATTTTTTGACTTTTACATTTTATATTTTACACATACTAAGGGCGCTAATAACCTTAGCAGTTGAGCGCCCTTAAGATCCATCTCATCATCATCACACCTCACTCGCCGTAGAGAAATGCTGGCAATTTCCTAGCGGATATTTTGTTCTAATTCTTCCAGGGTGTGTGGGTTTGTCTTGTACACATTGTTTTAAGTTACCCCAGAGATAGAAATCGCATGGAGTTAGGTCGGGGGACCGAGGGGGCAACAAATCTCTACTAATAATTCTGTACTCAAACACACTTTTAATTGTTCTCATCGAAATATTGACCGTAGGAGCTGTTGCAGAGTCTTGTTGAAAAAAGGCAAAATCACGCTCCCTGTCTGTTAATTCTCTAAAAACAGGGGGCAAAGTTGTATGCACGGGCTTCAACTATTGACTCGAAAAAAGAGGTGCCAAAAATGTGTAGATAACGACGAAAGCCAGTTTCAGCATCTCCTTTCATAAAGTTGTTAAGTAAAGCCTTTAAAAGTAGTTTTAAAAATGTTGTATGGTTTCATCCTCGCTTTTATGATAGCGGCAGACGGCAACGAGCGCCGAGCATAGGAGAAACACCGCGCAGCCGGTTCGTAGTTTTTTGGCTCTCTCTGTAATACGACGCCTAAAGCACCACTGGAAACAACAATGGATGAATCAACCTGCCACTAAACTCCACGAGATGAGCCTTATCCTGAAGTCTCTCCACCTCTTTCGTTGCAAGAAAGCAACAAGTTGCTACAACAAGGTTACGGATTGGTCCACCTCACTGAAACGCGCATATCTGCTATGTAAAGATGACCTTCCTGTGTGCTCTAACTGTAACACCCTCCTTACAATCAAACACATCGTTATCAAATGCTCCGTCCTCAAAGGAAAAAGAGATCTACATAGATTTGGCTAAAGCAGTCAACCACCCTGAGGTTCTTCACTTCTTAAAAGGCATAAATTTATATCATTGTGTATAATTTTTGTTGTTGTGTTAATACTGTATATGAAGATTGTGTTAATTAATATGTGAATTGTTCATTATGATGATGTTAATGGTCGCGTTATGACTTTAGTGTTTAAGCGACTATAAACAAAAAAAGTCTGATGTGTTACACTCACATGACTTTCTCTACTCTTGTACAAACTATTTTTACAAACGCTTACTCTCCATATGCTTCATTTTAATTGAGATATCGAGATGTCAATCTTATTACTAATTCTCTTGTAGAGGGGAATATGGTAGGCTTTAAGCAATAGTCAAATATATTAAGAGCTGGTTGCTATGTGGCCCATTCGATTCTCTTTGCATGTCCAGGACAAAAAAGGAATACTGAAATTGAGAAAATGTATAAGTATTGGAAAATTTAAGGGAATAACACGCAATATCTCCAAAACTGTTCACTCAACAAAAAAAAAAAATAATGTATATGACATAAATTGTGTATTTTAACGCGATCTACATTTTTTGTGTAGCAAGATTTTGTCTATCTCTTATGGTTTACCTGTTATGCAAACGTCGTTCCTGATGAAGAATACTTTTGGAGACATTCCCAGGAAATTCGAGATATACATTTCATTTCTCCTGACAATATCTTAAACATATGATATTTTAATCAAAATCGTTAGAGCCATTTTTGAGAAAATTAAAATTTTCGAAAAATGTTCCATGTAAAGGGTAGTGTGGGGTGGGGGGATTTTCTTGAAAACCTTCATGTCGCATCTCGGAAGATACTGAACCTAAATACCAAGTTTGGTGTTTATGCAACTGTTCGTTTCTGACTTATGCTGTTCACAGACACACACACACACACACACACACACAGACACACACACACGGACATGTTTCCAAAAATGCTTTTTTTGGATTCAGGGGGTCTCAAAACATATATTTCCGGTGAAATCTCGGTATCGAATTTTTGGGTGGAATACAATACTTCCCCTACTTACTATACGTAGTAGAGAAAGTAATAAATTTAAAAAATATATCAGACTGGATAAAAGCGAAATCAAAACTTCCGGAACTTTTGCTAAATATGCCAAAACGCCTCCCCCCAAAAAACCCGTGAAGAAATCCGAATACAAGAAAATATGCGAAGCTCCATTTCTCTGGTTCAACTAACAACTTTCGTGCTTAAAACCGTTACGTTAGAATATCCCAAAGGGCTCTGTCCCCTTTAGTTTGATTAAGCAGGGTTCTACTGTACGTTAATTTTTTCTGCTGATTTTTTATGCATTGAAATAGCCTATCAATGTCCTGTACCAAGAAAATTAACAAGTTTACACGTGACAGCACACATATTGACAACTCGATAGCTGATAGGGCTTACATATGTGTCAAATTTTAATATTTTCAAGGTTTTATGGAATACAGTTGGAAAATTGTTGTAATGGGGCATAGTAAGGTAAACCTATATGCTTCGGTTTTCTTGTAATTTCTGCAAGAAGAATTAAGTTCTTGGTTAGGTTAGGACATTTAAATTATCAGTCAGCAATGGAACTCATTGAATTCTCGATTTATGTGTTATCTAGCGAAACAGAATGCGGTAACATCAGAATAGGGAGTAGTCAATATACACTGCCGTTTGTGAAAATTGCAACACCAAGAAACAATTTCCCGAATAACTCCAAACTTGGTGGAAGTGTAGAAGAGTGTGCAAGCAATAAGTGATTAGGTTTGCGGAGAGATGGGGTACACATAGGCCAAGCAGAGCCCTCTCGTATCGGTCCGACAAGGTCAGTGTTGAACCCAGTGTAGTCAGTGCAGAGCTGTCAAACAAGGTGCAAACAATAAAGTAAGTGCCAGTATCCTCGTCGACGTCAAAGGGAGCCATATCGGCATGTGAGTTCGAACGGGCAGAATGATCGGTCTCCGAGAAGCGGGTTTGTCATACCGTGACATTTCGGATCTACAGGGTATGCTGCTACGACAGTGATGCGTGTGTGGAAGCAGTAGATAGATGAAGGTCGTACGCAGCGAAGAGAGGGTACTGGATCACGGAACATGACCACAGCACGGGATGACCGCCATCTTGTCCGCATGGCTATGACGCACCGTACAGCTTCACCCACTGTGTTGGCTCGACGCTGGAGCACTGCAACAGGTGTGAACTTGTCTGCATCAACGGTTCATCACCGTCTGATGTAGGTTGGACTGGTTGCATGCATGCCATTACGTCTGCCTCCATTGTCCAGAAACCACAAGCTCCTCCGACTGCAATGGGCACGTGCACACCGACACTGGGGTGCCGAGTGGCAAACTGTAATCTTTTCGGACGAGTCCCGCTTCAACGTGCCCTACAGAGATGGCCGCATACGTGTCCAGCGGTACCGTGGTGAGCGCAACCTGAAGGGCTGCATTGTTGAGCGGCATAGCGGACAAACACCAGGTGTGAAGGTTTGGGGCGCCACTGGTTACAACAACCAATCTCGCCTCCTACGAATTGAGGGCACTTTGAACAGCAACCGGTACCTAACGGTGGTTGTAGAGCCTGACGTACTCCCCCTGTTTCAGGCATCTCCACAGGTCACATTTCAACAGGAAAATGCCCAGCCACATATTGCGAGTAATGTACAAGCCTTTTTCGAAGAGCGACGGGTACCATTGCTTCCCTGACCTGCACGTTCACCTGACATGTCGCCCATTAAACATGTCTGGGATATGGTTGGTCGGCACCTGGTGCGTCACGGTCCTGCAGTAACCAGTGTCACGGATTTGTGGACTCGAATACAAACTGCATGGAGGGAAACCCTTCAGCAACTTATTCAGAACCTTTTTGATTCAATGCCACGGCGTAGAGCAGCTCTAATTGCAGCCCATAGAGGCCACACCAAATACTGCATATTAGGGCTCAAAGGTCCTGTATAGATTTGAAAAGTTTACCATTTGTTACTTGTCATGTACCTAACCTGTGGTATTAAATTCATTGAATCCCTGCGTTTCCTTCTTGGTGTTGCAATTTTCACAAACGGCAGTGTAACATATTTTGGAAGAAGTTTGAAATACTTTGAAGACAGATAAGGTATTGTTTGTTTAAAAGTTACATATGGAGGTGGAGTGATACAGCTTATCAGGTAACATCCACAAAAGGAGCTAGAAGAGACAACATGGGCGGTTCAATAATCTAGTAAGAACCTTTCCTTAGAAGAGCTGCATAATGATGATTATTGATTGGAAACTAGCTTCGGAATACTGATTTGTACTAAATTGTGTAGTGTATTGTTTTAGTTAAGAAGACTAGCAATTCGTATTCCTTATAGTTATTATCTGATATTTGCTTAGTTTGCTTTCGTTTTCCATAATATACTTTCTTATGGATTGATTATATGGGGTAAAAGTCCACACGTTAACCAAGCTTCACTCACGCAGAAAAAGGCCATTAGAATAATTACAAACTCATGTTATCTGGAACAATGTAATCTATTACTTGAGCATGAAAAAATAATAATTTGACAGTGACTTGCCTAATATATCTTACAGCTGGTCGTCATGTGTATTTATCAACTTGTACTTATTTACAAGGAAGAATGAACTTCACACCGTTGATACAAGAATAAATTTAAACTTAAATGTTCCTAAGTGTAGGCTGAGTAAACCTATGAATAACTTTGTAATAATGTCCATAAAAGTTGTAAACACTTTACCGCTCCATGTTTTTAATCTAAGCAAGACTGCATTGAGTACAACTGGTTGCCTCATAAAAACGCAATTATATGGCATTGAAGTACGTTTCAAATGTAATATCTCTAATTTTTAATAGCTTAGTTTGGTATGGCGATGCCATAGTTTGTTCTGTATCATAGACAGATATCAACATAAACATAAAAGGACAGCGAAGATGTATCGTGTGTATATTGGAATGCTTTATTCTGTAACTGGTAGAAAAAATCTGATGTGTTACACTCACATGACTTTCTCTACTCTTGTAAAAACTATTTTTACAAACGCTTATTCTCCATATGCTTCAAGTTAATCGAGATATCGAAATGTTAATCTTATTGCTAATTTTATTGTAGATGCAAGAGGAATTGCTAGCCTTTAAGCGATAGTCAAATATTTTAGGAGGTGGTTGCTATGTGGAGTATTCCATTCTCTTTGCATTACCAGGGCAAAAAATGAATCACGAATTTGAGAAAAAGGTATTACAAAATTTAAGAGGAATAACAAGCAATATCTCGAAAATGGTTCACCCAACAAAAAAACGTATATGACATAAATCGTGTATTTTAACGGGATCTACATTGTTTGTGCAGTAAAAATTTTGTCTATCTCTTATGGTTTACGAGTTATGCAAGAGTCGTTCAGAATGAAGAACACTTTTGGAGACATTCCCAGAAAATTCGAGATATACATTTCATTTGTCATGAAAATATCTTAAACATATGATATTTTAATCAAAATCGTTAGAGCTATTTTTGAGAAAATTAAAATTTTCGAAAAATGTTCCATGTAAAGGGTAGTCTGGGGTGGGGGGATTTTCTTGAAAACCTTCGTGTCGCATCTCTGGAAGATACTGAACCTAAATATCAAGTTTGGTGTTTATCCGACTGTTCGTTTCTGAGTTATGCTGTTCACAGACACACAAACGGACATGTTTCCAAAAATGGGGTGTCAAAACATGTATTTCTGGCGAAATCTCGGTATCGAATTTTTGGGTGGAATACAATACTTCCCCTACTTACTATACGTAGTAGAGAAAGTAAAAACAAAATGGCGTGGATACAATTAAATTACATTGGGTTTTATTTATGGGCACTCTTTAATTACTTATGGTCCTTAGCGTTTCATTCTATATTGGGCGTGAGAGACCAGTAATTTTGTTCAGAGGCCTCTTTATCAGGTTTAAGGTTCTTTTACGTCCCATAAATCTACGAAACGGGACCACCGGCTTTACTCCCCTTAAGGAAGCCATGCTAAGGATTTTTACGCATGAAAGAATCCATCGCCCTCCGCCGGGCTTGAACTCGCGACCTGGGAACTAGAGGCTAAGCATGGTAACCACTACAGCATGGCACAGATGTAGTACATATGTGTGCACATAGTAAATATACAGAACTATCCAAACACTTAGATAATATGCCTGCAAATAGAGATTACTTTTTAAGACTGTAAGTGGGAATATAGATGTATCCGTAGATGTTATTTCATACAATAATATAGGCTTAACTCTGAATCTATGAAATACAAAGGAAGAAAAAAGTACATCTGTAAGTACAAGATATTTGATTGTGTTACAATCTGTCGAAATATTTAAACGTTTGTAGGAATATCATTACAGAGAGGTAAGTGATTCATATACCAATCCCAGCCGTGAGCAATGTTTATGTGACTAAACGGTTGTGGATTCATATATTTTTATGAATGCTATACTGTTAACGTAATTATTTTATGTTGACGAATACCAGTAGCATAAGGATGATAAAGTCAGACAAAGAAATTATACATTAGATTTTTGGAAAAAAGATTAACTTTGAATTAACAGTTTTTCTACTGTTTTTCCATGTTTCAACTTTTATTTCATGGCTGAGCTCGGGAAATTAATTGTCAAAAGCAATAATACCTTGTTCTTGAGACAACTTCAACATTGTTACCCGAAAGTTTGCTGCATCAGCAATAAAATTTACTGTTATTTCTTTCGACAATAAAAGCATATACAACTTATTAAAATAATGTATGTTTAAGTCTTGATATCCTATATTATTACTGTAAGTAGAGACAGGCAAACTATGAAATTTCATATTCTAAACTATGCTTGCTGACATTATAGGAACATTAAAAACTCAATGCACGTGGCAAAAGAATTCTATTTCATGACATTTTGGTAAAACCTCAATATTTTCTCATATGTTGTAAAATTTGCTATTTTTCGCTTTAAAACAATTGAACCGGCCTTTGCAGATATTCCATTTGGGCATTTTTCTGTGACATTTAGAAAACTCAAGCCGCGTCTGAAAAAGTACGCACTACCTTTTCAACAAATCAGGCACAGTTAAGAAATGTAACGTTTTTTCTGTGACGTCACGTATGCAATTTAACGCCCTCTGCTCCTGAAGAGCTTTATTTTGATGGCAAATTGTAATTAGTATTAAGCAAGGACAAAATAACCAGAAGTTTCTCTTTTAAAAGTTTAAGGGTGGGAATTTTTCTCTAGTCAAGATTATTCCCTTTCTTCCTCAGTCTAAATATGAATGAGAGTGTGAATGTGTGTGTGTGTGTATGTGTGTGTGTGTGTGACCTAATGATTAAAACCCCAAAAGAGCAAGGGACCTGACAGAATATGAGTTAACACCATTGCTAATAGCCAATAAGTTTCAAAAGGAAAAGCCGCCGATAAGACCAACGTAGTTAAAGGCGGGGTAATAAATGGAATTTAAACAATGATTAAAACCTATAAACTCCACGTAGTTTGCTGTATTTCATTTGATATTTTCGACAATCTTCTCTACTTGTGGCCCGCACATCTACTCCAGTATCAGCCTCAAGGCGTAGCCGAGAGATTGAGGGCCCTCAGCCTCAAAGCGTAGCCGAGGGATGTTTTTTAGAAGGAGAGGAGTGTAGCAAGTTGCGGCCGTTAGGCCGCAACTGCGAAGCGACGACAGGGCGTAGCCGAGGGATCTGCGCGTCTAAAACTCCAATCATTCACGTTCAGCTACTTCGACGGGCCACAACTAAAACAACTTTGCCGATATTTTATTATTAAATATAATAAAAATCTAGACAACATATATTTAAAATAATGCAATGAATCTGCTCCAAACCCTTAAAGAATAAGTTGTTATGGTTTTAAAATATACAGGGTGGACCATTTAAGTTGAGACTGTACAATATCTCCAAAGCTAAGCGTTATAAAAAGAAATGTCTGGAATAAAAGTTGCTTGATATTATGTGGGAAAGCAAATGCCACTAGTTGTGTTTTATTTGAAAGACTTTGTGATGGTCATTTTAGGGTCAATTTAACTTTTTTAAGTGGGAACCTACAATTAGGGTCAAATTGAGTTTTGGGGATATTATAGCCTTAACTTAAATAAACCATATATTTCACAATACTTGGAGATTAATTCTTCATATTTTGCCAACATTTTCTTCATATTTTACCTGTCTCTACTCATGAGTCATGTAATAATGCAAACTTTAGGTTGGTACATAGTTGTCATGTTTTAAGTCTGACAATCTACTTTTTGTTTACCATGCAAGTTGAAGTTATAACATTTATGAACCAAATAATTATGTCGACAAATATGTTACCTCCGTCGTGGCTGACAACTTTTATGAAAAGATCTCAGCTGTACTATAAACAAAACCTTACTCACCGAATCGCTCCAGAGCATCCTCCACGTTTCCAGAATCGGAGTCATGGTCGTGTTTCCCTGCTGCAGAACGCTTTCCGCTAGTCTGCTGTTCTTGCAGAAGATGCGATAACAGCGTGTTGTAGTCCCCAGTGAGCAGGAAAAACAGAATCACCAGCAGCACGAGTCTGATTATGAGAGTCTCCATGATTGCACTGGGTTAGCGGTATCAAAGTCGCCTTACCATGGCCTTCCTCCAGCCAAGCCTGCTCCTCTTGCCCCTCTTCTCAACCTCCCACCTGCTGGCTGGCGGGTTGGCCTACTTGTTAGTAAGGGATAGTGAAAGTGGAATCCATTGTCTGCAACGCCAGTTTCTCCTCCGGGCGCGCTCGAGCGCTTTTATATTTTCACTTTCGCAAGTTGGCTACCTTGCGGATTTCAAAGAAGCGCGTGCTTCATTTAATTGTTGCGTAATACTGACGGTGTTTGTTGGCTTGGATGAATGATTTTTAGTTCGATGATGGAAGAATCACGTTCGCTGATGTCGAGATAAACCAAACATGGAAGATAAATGTGTCCACGAATGAACCTCGCGGACCCAGTTGCGCATTAAACAGACCGATACCTACTAGCTTAGGAAGCAAGCACAACACTGATTTGTTATTTTTTCTAGAACCACAGTCAAGAATGTATAAAAGTGTCTATTTCAGTCATGGTTTTACATTGTTAGTACTTCACACAAAAACACCACTGATACGTTTAAGCTGATATGCGGCGAAAATATTATTTTTCACTCTCTTTTGCTGAATGTAAACATCTACGATTTTATTGACTTTGATGACAAACGACGATAGCCGTTGCCTTTCTTTGCACTGCGACATTCCTTTCTACCGTAATTGGCTGCGTGCATGAAACTGTATCCGAAGGTCAAATTAAGGAAGGAATGTAACAGAAAAATCTGGTGTGTTACATTCACATGAATTTCTCTACTGTTCTACGGACTGTTCTTACTAAGCTTATTATTCTAATTCTTATTAACAGAGATAAACCTTCAATGCACAGTGCACATTTTTATAGGTTAAAAGGATACTCAACATTTTAAAAAGCTAATCGGTATGTGATGGCCTTGAAATTCCATGTTCTTTGCATTACCACGAGGAAAAAAGAAAACGATGTACCACTTGAGAAAATTATAAATATTTAAAAATTAACTGATTTACCCGACGTTGCGCGGGTAGCTGTTTAAACTAGATGACGATATGATTAACTTAATTTACCTAACCCCCGTTCTTTACGAGACTACAAGACACTTAAAAAGTTAATTAAAATTCTCATGACACTATAAAGAACAAAATAAAAATACTGAGAAAACACTATGCAAAAGCACTATTGAATAATCACAAATACCACAGTTTGTAATGATGATTTTTCATGAATAGTACTGAACGACTTCCAATCACATTCGGGCTGCCTAGTCGCTATTCAGAATAAATCTCAGTTGGGAAGCAATAATAGCAATTTAAGTAACGTTAATATAACATTGTTTATTCTCAATAATCAACATACGTAAAACTATTGAGAAAACTCAAGAAAGACAAACAAAAGAATGGCCAAAATTAGCAATGAACGGAGAAGAAGAGGAGGAAGAAAATTAGGAATTACAAATTATAATAAGTGAATATCCGAACATTGGAGTATGATCAAGATGACTGCAGAATATATGGATATGAACTTCGATTTATTTTTTACTCTTATTATTAGCAATGTTTGTGTACCATAGTGGCTTTTTGTAGTCAATGCGATTATATCGAATCCTTCTGTGTTATTTTATATCGATACACAATAAATAATCATATGAAGATTAATAATAACAACGACGACAATAATAATACCTAATAATAATAATTATGTGGTATTTAGTCTAGTTTGCTGCTGTTGCTGTTATCACAGTCTAACCAATAACAATCACCTTAGTTGTCAGAAGAGTTTTTGAAAGAGCACACTGAAATTATTATCGTGCGACTCGATGTAATCTGAAATTAATAAAATTGTTTATATTATTATACTTTTGGGTATTTTTAATTCCATTATGTTGTGTAAACAAAATTTGATGGTTAATTCCTTTTTTTTTGTTTTTCTGTTATTTTCCACGAAAGAGGAAAAAAAGAGAAGCTTTTGGAAACTATGGAATAATTTATTTCCATAGTTTGACCATAGATTGCGTAATTATATAACCTTAAGTCCTTATTAGCGAGGCTTTACACCATCCCGGGGAACTCACATTAACATACCATTCTCAATGCGGTTCTAAAATCTATCTTTAATAACAAATGGATTCACTGAACAATAGATTCCATTTATAAATAAAAAAATGGAATGCTTGCAAGTGCCAAAAAAGCTGTACACAGGTTGCGGGGTTAGTTTGTTACCTGCAACATCCCCACCTATGGTCCAATAACTGATCAACTTTATTCCCTTCCTCCTGGCTTTAATGCTTAAAAATTCCTATGCCTGGTGATCAAATACAGGCCTTTTCCTGGTTATACAAAGTTACAAAAATTAGTGTTTGTTCCATTTTTCTTTTTATTCATACTCCAAATATACTATCTTGCAATGCTAGCACCATAAATTATATAGTCATTATAAGAGGTGGTGGTGATACCAGCCACCGTAACACCAAATATACCCCATTAAATAGTGCCACAACAGTATAACATCCTTTCTTCAAATCTCAAGTTTATTCACCTTTTACTGTTGAATAAATAATTTTCCTGATTATCATCCTTTTAAATACATTTAAAGGACATGTATTGGACATGTATACAAATATAAAGTAATTTAACAAGTACAGCTTATAATTCTACATTACTTCTGTTACATTGCATTTACATTAAGTTTACCTTAAACATCATTTTCACTTTACGTTGCTTTACCATGTCTAAATTCATTTATACTATAAAATTCATTTTCTATTAAGTATTTCTTTATTGTTTTCATCATTACATTTGGCTGGTTTATGTTCTTTATTTCTCTAGGTAATTTCTTGAATAATTCTTTTCCTCTAACTTCCCCTTAACTCTTAATTCTCTTTCTCTGCCAAAGAAATAAAAGACAACATTACTATAGTATTTATGGATCTAAGAAAAGCCTTGTATAACATAGATCACTTACATCTTCACAAAACACTAGATTCCATTGAAGTTCCTAGCAAATTATCGCGTTGAATTATGAACCCACAAGAAAATAACACCACAGTATTTGAAAGCAATAGCAGTAAAACGAATCAGATTGAAATAAAAAGAGTTGTATTACAGGGTTCACCTATTGACGCAGTAATTTGTATCACAAATTATGTAAATGTCAAGAGTGATTATAGTGTGAATGTGCATTATTGTGTGACATTGATTTGAGATGTTTGTTGATTGTAATCATTGTCGAGAAGTGGGTTTATACGGCCTTACTGAAACTGACAATAATAGCGTGCAATAATGTAGCGAGGGGGTGAGCTGTTTATCGTTATTAGAGACGAGCAAATGACGTAATATTGGCGCGTTTTTCTTAGGAATTTGCGGGAACATTTTTTCCTAGAGCACATGTTTTCGTAATTTTCATGGATATAAAAATAGACGCTAATGTTGGCGCGTTTTATTAACCAATAGCAGCTCGGTTATAATCTTTAAGCATATCGGGGTGTAGGAGTATAAAAAGAGCTAAGTCAGAGGTAGATCCCTCCAGTCCATCGGAAACATTTGTACATTACACGTCGGCTCCAGTCCATCGGAAACATTTGTACATTACACGTCGGCTCCAGTCCATCGGAAACATTTGTGCATTACACGTCGCCGAGTTCAACAGAAGCAGTCATGGTGAATACAGAGCATAGTTTATCGATTCGCAGGTTACGCGTAGCAAAGTTATGAATAATCTCATGTGTCGTAAAGTTAATTACATAAAAAGTTGAAGTACGCGAATTAATAATGTGCAGTAAAGAAGTTATTATAACAGTTTCAGTTTGGCGAGTGTCACGATTAATAGGTGAAAGTGAATAATGTGTTAAGACAATAAAAAGTGTAAAACAAAATTCTTTCATCAGTGTTATCTTTGGATAAAAACTCCTTTCCGTTTACACACCTGATTAAGAGATTTGCTTGACCGAGAGATCATAGCTAGCCGGAGGACAGTGAACCCAAAAATTAAACGCAATAATAGGCGCTCAGTAAAAGATAACACGAAGTGACCGCGACAAATTGTCTTTTATACGTGCGGCAGATAAACAGTAGCATTCTTTCACACAAACACTAATACCATCGCAAATTGGCTACCACAACGTGGAGCTAACAAACTTAATGAATAATACCGTCACACTATATCTCATATTATTTACAATTTAGTAACTAATTCCATTCTGGAGGAGCTCGGTGAGCCATTTTTGTCTGAGGAATATGGTTAGTCGTTGGCCTCAAATTGTCAGAATTTAACAATTAATAGTTTCGCAGATGATACCTTCATCATTGGAAAAATTTGGAAGCAGCAAAATAATTAACTACATTGGCAATGCAACTTTTTCAAGAAATTGGCCTCACCATTAATACATCATAATCTGTTTGTTTATCCATTAAATATGGAAAATATTCTCTTAATAATACGATTATTATTGAAGATAAGGAGATTCACTGTCAACACCCTGATGACAAAATCTTAAAATCCACTTTAAAATACATTCTACAGTTACCAACGGACGTTTCAGATCATATGGTACACACTGAAAGAAAATATAAAAGCTTTGGTATATTCTGCGCCTCATGGGAAGTTCGACTCCAACATATAAACGTCTGCAAAGTTCTTAAATACTTCAACGACCCACTTGTTAACACTAAGAGATTTTGATCAAGCAACTCAAAACTGTTTACGACTCCTCAACTTCACTCAAAACGACACCAGAGACTCTTAAGTCTTCTCTCAAATGCAAGGAAAGTAAGACATCTGAGTGAAAAAGAATTCCAGCTTTAGAACGAATTACCGCACAAAGGAAGACGAGTTAAAATGTTCAGTGATTATATACCTGCTAATAAATGGATCCGAGATCATCGCGGACTTTCTTGTTCTGAATGGAGAGATGTCATCAAAACAACTGCTGGAGTTATTGCTGTTCGCTCCTTACGAGGGAGGTCCCAGAACAATACCCTCTGTCGCCGTTGTGGCAGAGAGCACGAAACCCTTGCACACGTTCTGGGTGCTTGCCCATACGGAGGAGTGCTGCGAAACAGCAGACATCACAAAATAAGAAGCGTGATTGCAGCAGGTATGAAGGAAAAAGGTTTTCAGGTTCACGAGGAGGTATATGGATTATCCAACAGTGGTAGCAGCAGGCGCATCGACATCATCTCCTACAAGACTTCCTCTGACAGAAGCGGGTTAATCATTGATACTACTGTCAACAGACCGAAGAAGTTAAGGCCATTTATAACCCACTACCTCCTATCACAAGGATAAATACAATTTAAATAACATCTCAGTCACAGGATTGATATAGGAGCTAGGGGGACAATACCCAAACATCTACACAAGTTTTGGGTAGATTATGGCCTAGATAAACGCCTACTTTATCAAATAGCAATCATGGCTATTAGAGGACCAATTCTCATCCTCAGAAATCATTTATATTCAACATAATAACGTTACACCGCTTTAGAAATCATTGAAATTATTGTATATTTGTTTATTTTAACTACATAATAGCATTGTTTTACACTAGTTTTATGTTCCGATTTAAATTCGTTATATTTATATTTTAAGTTGATTTTCATTATTTTGATATGTTAACTATAAATCGTCTTTATTGTTGTTAATTTAAATTTCAAATTTGTTAATTGTATAGGTACTCTTTGTCTATATGGCAGCCCTTAATTAAGGGAGGTATTAATAAATAAATAGTATACAGTTAGAAATGTTGATTTTTCAACCAAGCGATTCTAGCGCCTTTACCACAAGCATAGCCGCAGGTGGCGTAGCTGTTCTAATTATTGATTTATTTTGATGATTTATTACACCCCACGATCAATGTCGGAGAGATCAACGAATAATATATGAATATGCTGTTCTTCCGTTATTTTATGAGGCCGTGAAAGCTTAATTATTATTCTTATGTTGGCAATATTCGACCTACTACGGTTATCGTTTAGAAAGATATACATGGTTTTGTGAGCAAAATTAACATAACATTAAATAATTAATCGTGCGAAATGGAACGGAATTTCGAATTCTAAGGTAGACAGTAACTATTACCTTGTGCCAAAGGTTACCTGTGCCGACTTTGGTCGAAACCAGCACAACGGTGTAGAAACTTGTAAGGAACACGCACGCAAGGACTTTTATATTAAAATAGAAAGTAATAACAAAGAATATCTCAGAAATGGTTAACACCACAGAAAATTTATTTCACATAAATTGGGTGCTTTAAAGACATCTACATTTTTTGCGCAATAAGATTTTGTCTATTTCTTACGGTTTACCAATTATACGAGCCGTTCAGAATAAATAAGGCTTCGTTAGAGCCAATTTTGAGAAAATAAAAAATTACGAAACAATTTTCGTATAAAGGGTAGTTTATAGTGAAAGGACTTTGTCAAACATTTTCGTGTCGCAGCCTTGGAAGAAGTTGATGCATAACTGGCTTTTCGTTTTGAGTCATGTTGCTCTCTCTCAAACACACACACACACACACACACACACACACACACACACACACACACACACACACACACGCACACGTACACACTCACACGGAACTTTTTCTAATTTTTTATTCAGCATTTCCGGTGAAATCTCGGTATCGAATTGATGGGTGGAATGAATGCAATACTTCTTCTGTTTACTACAGCTAAGCAGTAGGTAAAAATATGTTCAAATTTTGTAAGTTTCGGGCTAATAAAAGAAAAATAAAGGCTTTGTAAACAATTCTTGAAGCATCGCATAAGACAAGACAATTGTCTTACTGCACGCGTTTGTTTGTTTATTTCATTATTTTAGTTAATTTAGTAGGTTAAGAACACATCTAAAGAATTACGAAAATAAACAAACGATGTAATAAGTATTAATCAATAAACAATAAATTTGGGATATACGTTCTGGTTTAGGCAAGCATGATGATATATATGTATTACAGATTTATTTTATTTTTTAATAGAAAGGCAGTACCAAACTAATTGTTTTGAAGTTAGGAACACGCAGATGCAGAATACTAACAGGAGCCCTGCATGAACATAATTGAAATATGACTTATGAAACATCTTTATTTGCCAGTCAAAATGAGATCTAACTCACACAAGTGTGTACGTACAGCCTCAATTAATGAGTACTGGTGCACAATAATAATCCAGTACGCTTCACAACAGACACACCTAGTGACAATGACTAGTACTGTACAAGAGCGGATTTTGTTTACATTCAACACGCCACAAACAGGTTTCACAATCGGGGACACTAACATGACAGATTTAATTTTGTTGCATGTAGCGCTGCTACCCTTGTTCTATCCTCGAAACGCTTACTTTGGTTCTGCTTTTCTACTCTATTTTCGCACCTCATATTTGTGTAGGTGGCGTTGGAATTAGAGCCTGGGAACAACTCTTCTTCAGGTTGGCATGTTTGGAATGTTTACGATGGTAATGACCTCATTGCGGTGTTAGCACATCATTAACACATGCTAATTAAGTTAGTGAAAGAATGTCATTAGTTTATAATAAGAATATTAGAGTTACCATGTGAACGAGGAGGTGTGATGTTTCACCTTCATTGCTTATTCGCTTGTTTAAATGCTTTCAGGGAGCTTTCTTCTCCAACAATACCTGGGAAAAGCTACGAGTATTCCAGATGAAGTTCCAAGTAAGGTAAGCATGTAACTTTTTTATTGTAAATTTACTTGGGGTCTTGCGGGTATAAAATTCACGTTGCATGTAGATTTAGCAGCGATTAACAACAGTTAATCATAGATAATAGGCTTTGCATATTTATAGCTAAACCAAAGAAAAAATTAAATATATATTACTTTGGAAACCTAGTGAAAAGTACTTTTTAACGAGATAAGCTTCTGTTCTTAAGAGAATATTCTTCACTGTTTATAAAATGTGATTACAGCGCTTTTCCTTCACACTGTGGCCATCGCACAGTTACCCGCTCGCCGGTCACTGCAGCTCTAACAGTTATAATACAGTTATAATATCCCTGCAGCCGCTTCACGTTCTCATAGTTACAATTGTAATTACAAAGGTAATAAACACATACCTTATCATAAGGGATGTGGAAAAGTTGTCTTCTATCCACACATTTCTAGCAACTTCTCAGGAAAGTTTCGTTAACACCTGAGAGTTCAATAACGAAGCTGAGTTGAATTTCTCGCCTGATGATTTCTTTTAGTTCTTACAATGTATTGGGGTTTGACGCATACACCTTGTTTTACAAGTTCCCTCTTATATAAAAACCATGTACAACCAAAACAGGGGACCGTGAGGGTCATAATTATTGAAGAAGATTATTATTACGTATGGAAATAGTTTGAAGATGTTGTAACTTGTTTGCACCACGCTTTGGGCGTCAATTTCAAGAAGGTGTTTTGTTGGAGTTGTATTATATTTCAACTGTTGGGGAGTTGAACTTGTAGTAGTTGCAACCACACGTATAGTACCCGCTTTCCGGTAGCCTTCGCCCCAAATGTACTTTCAGGTGGCCTTTGCCCCAAGTTTAAAAAATATTAACTTTGTAATGAAACTGTTTCTTTAAATATTTAATATTTATGTTTGCCTCGGCTGCGTCAGTATTTGTTAGAGACACGTTTCTCTTGGGCAGGGTTTTGGTACGACTAGAAATGTCGGCTTACACAGATTATAATTTTTACTTCACTCCTTTATTAATACTTGATACGATTTAAATAACATTTCACTGATATAGAGAGCTGTGAGATTCTTTAATTAATTAATTGTACTTTTTAACACAAACTTATTTTTCGTCTCACACGAATACATATTAAATCTCTCGAGGACACACAAGCAACACATCCAGTTATGAGTACTGTCTGCAGGCAACACATCTGGTTATGAGCACTGTTTGGAGACAACTGAATTGATTTCAACCGTATAAACTTGTAAATTTCTGTATTTCAGGTCTCTGGTTGGCTAATTCTACTCCAATAGAATACCTTCATTTAACTAAACCTTTTTCTGGTTGTTGATTGGCTACTTTTAAACTGCCTCAAAATTTACATTATTGCTGCTCTAATAATGACTGTTAGCATTTAAACTTCCTTGCTCATTTTACCTCATTGTTAGCAACTTTTGACTTATTTCTCACAGCTCCTACATTATTAAATTACGTTATACATTCATATAGCATTATTGAACATGTATACAATAATATAAGCATATGCAATGACTTTACATACATTTTACAAATTATTATATACACATATTGCTTCAAGGCGAACTGTTATTGAATTTACATATTATATAATTTGACTGAAATCATTTAAGTGTTAAAAATATTGCCTCATTATTTACTAATTATCCTATCTTAAAACATTTTCTGATAGAGTTAATGATTCATTAGCTGTATGCGCGGTAACGAAGTCTTGTTGGAAAAATCCAGACTGACATTCACGTCGGTCAGCTGTTCAAAATATTGTGTACGTAAGTTATTCCTGTACCTCACTGCATTTAGTGTTTGTTCAAAAAACATAGGCCCTATTATTCTGTATGCATACTGCACATCAATTCTCGCATCATATAAGGAAACCTCGTGTGTAAAATCGGGTTTCTCTGTACACAATATCTGTAACTAGACGACCAAACTTGACCATATAAATTGAACCATTTTTTTTCAGACAATAATAGTAAACGTGGGTCCATTATTACTCCGTCATTTTGCAAAATCTAATTACAAAAATTTACCCGCTTCTAATGACCACTTGAAACATAAGCTGTATACAATAAACCCCCATACATTATAAGAACTAAAAGAAAACATTATACCAGAAATTCACTCAATTCTGGATATTGAACTCTCGAACGTGAATGCAAATTTCTTGAAAAGATGCCGGAAATGTCTGGATAAAGGAGGATAACATTTCGAACATCCTCTATAATAAGATATGTGTTTATTATCACAATAATTGTAATTATGAGAACATGAAGCGCTGCGCGGATGTCTCCCTCACTAGTCTAGTGGTACCATGCTAGCCTGTAGTTCCCGAAGTCCCCTTCGGAAGGCAAGTAAAGTCGGTGGTCCCGTGTCGTAGATTTATGGCGCGTAAAAGAACCTCAAGCCTGATAAAGAGACCTCTGAGCAAACTTTCCGGTCTTTCATGCCCAATAGAATGGGACGCTAAGAACCATAGCAGTTAAAGAGCGTCCATAAATAAAAACTCAATTTCAATTTTAGGTCCGGGTATATTATAACTGTTTCGGCAGGAGTTAGAGCAGCGGCGGCCGGCGTGCGGCCAACCGTGCGGTGGCCACAGTGTGAAGGAAAAACTCTTTAGAAATTATATACATTTTAAGGATTATGAATTTTTTTTAAATTTTCTGTCGGGTTTAAGATGTATGTATGCATTCTGCAATGCATTTGCTACAAATTGTTTTATTACGTTTATATTGAGGGAATATTATTAGCAGGCTTACGCATTTCTAAACAGCAAAGCCAGGAAAAAAGGAAATGTTGAACTTTATGCAGTGACGTGCAGCTTACAAACCAACCCATCACTCTGTAGCGGGGTTTGGAAAATAAAGGTATCGTTTCTGGTTGGTAAGGTCTTGGTGTAGGGTTTCAGGTGATTGCCGGCTGCTCAGGTAGAGGATGATGGGTTACGAGAATCTTACCTCAGGGATTGTGTGGATGGGAGGTGAATGATACTCACAACTCCTCTCAATGGCCCATTTATTATGAAGATCCACACTGGTTTTCGTACTGCAGGCCCTTCACACAAGACGCGTTCCTATCAATTTTTCCTCCTATCAATTTTTCCCCCGTTACAGTCTCCGTGCTTTTACCCTTGAATTTATTCTATTTCTCATTTACTTACAATATGACTTTTGTCATCCCTAGCTACCCTATCTCTTTTCCCGATACAGAATTCTAACATCCTCTTTCTATCTCCTCCCAACACAAACTATCACGTCTTCATCCTAGCTCTTCTCAACACAAAGTTTTACATCCTACTCCTAGCGTTTCCCGACACAAAGTTTCTACGTCCTCCTCCTAACGTTTCCCGACACGAAGTGTTCCATCTTTCGCGTGTCTAAAGCGCGCTCCTGCTCCTAGACCAAAATCTATTTCACGCCTCTTTTCTAGTTTTGTTCCCTGGTTTTACTATTCACGTGATATTTTATCTTCCTTATTGGTTATCTGGCTCCTTTGCGCTTTCTCACCCATTGGTTCAATTTCAATACCCTTAGGCTCAGCTAGCGTTTCCACTGTTTCTCGTTATTCACGGCTGATTTAATTTTCTGTTCGCATGAGTGACTAGCACATCCGTTTCTTTGTTTCGCACGCCGGAGAGCACTCGGCGATTTCAATAGAACCTAACTGTTCCTCCAGCTAGCCTTTCCTGTATTTATTAAGGGTTTTGCCCTCTGGCATATTTTCTTGTGTCTGTTTCCTTTCACGTTCTTTTACTTTCTGATCTATTGATACGTGTCTCTATTTTATTTTATTTCATCCGTAATAATATTTTATTTCATTTCTACTTTATTTTATTTCATCCATAATAATGTTTATTCCCCCCTTTACTTAATCTTTAGTATTCTCTTTTATCTCCTTCTTATTTTGTTTGATTCGCGCATTAATCTTAACTTTTCTTCTGGCTATGGTTATTCTTGTACTCGCGGAGTACTCGCGGATCTTATCACTTCAACTCGTAAAGTCTGCTGGCGTTTGCAGACAGCATTCACCAACCGTGTTTACCTGCCCATGAGTGATTCATGAACGCTATTGTTTACATTCTTTGTATTGGTATTGGTTTGAGTCTAGACAACTTAAAGTCAGCTGCTTAAGAAGTCCTATACCTGATTCTTAGGAAGCTACTGTCCTTTCCAAACCAGAGTGCTTTTCACCGAAAACAAACTCTCTGTATTATCCGCGCGAAAGTAGTTCGTAATCTCCGCTCCTAATGGCTGCTTGTTCCCCTCTCACGTGGTTGTTGAACACTATTTAAATCTATAAAAAGGCACCCTTCGTGAGAATCATAGTTCAAAATGCAACCTGAGGAAACAATCGATTTTATAAGTATGCGGCAATGAACATTTTACTTACGTTAATCACAATCCTCGGGCAAAAGTGCAACACCCAAATCCGAATCCTCCGAAGATGACTCAGCTGTCATATCGGAATCAGAACTACTCTCCAAAATAATGACAAGCTTATCCACAATTCCACAGCACTGTCGCACTTAAAACAAGTTTCCACGTTTTTTCCTCTTCTATGTTGTATTATGTCTGTTTATATTCCCTGCTCGCTTTCGTTACACTTCTCACTGAAACGCCTGTAAAATCGGATATTAGTTTCGCAATGCAAGTGTGGGGTATTTTTCTGATAGTGAGTTGAATATATGAAGTATTGTTTGTTTTTAGCCACTTTTTAACTGTTTCCCGCTTTTGTGTTTGAACAGTTTATTTGCACTACACGCACCTTCCTTGCTATGTGTACTCAAATACCAACTGACTAATCACAAGATTTTACCTGAGGTGAGCTACATGTACTAGCGTATTATGAATGACTGTTCGCTTATCATATATATCCTGTGGTACGCAAAGTGTTTATTCGGTACTCAGATAGCACCTCCGGGAATTCATTGCTGCATTTCTTGTGTATGTAAGAGAGTTTGTCATGCATACGGTTGGTATTAACAAGCATGATGCTCTCGGCATTAGCGCAACAGCAGACGAAAATCATATTTTGTAATCTCTTAACAGCTAGTATATATCCATTACCTTTAACGATGAGTTCTTATGATAACCGCAATAAAATGTGCAGTTCTATACCTTTTCTGCCCTAATATTTCATAATACAATACATGTATTAAGGAACTATTTACTTTCGCGTAAGAGTGTGTTCTTGGGTTCGTGACAACCAGAAGCACGACCTTCTGTTTACATCAGAGGGAACTCTTGTTTGGAATGGACAATCGTTGTTAAGGCAATACACCTGTGAAATTGGCTTAGATGAATCCTCTGTATGAAGTCTTAAGCTTTGGACAAAGATTTAAATTTCTTTAATATTAGTTCTCTACAGAAAAATCACTGTTTTAGTACAAGAGATACTGAAATTCCAATAATAAAACTAAGCGTTTCAGTAGATTCTGAGAAACTGGAATTAAATAAGCCATGGTGGGCAAAAACACAGAATATCTTTATTAATTACTAGCTGACTGCCCGACTTTGCATGGAGCTTTCTAATCTCGAATGCCGATTCATTCCATTTACCTCCTGCCGTTCTTTATGAAATTATTGTACAATGATTTATAAGATTTTTAAACGAATCCCCCTTTACCCCTTATAACTGTAACAGCCACAGCTATTCCTAATGACGGATGAAACATTTCCTGATATTCACGCAAAAGGATGTGAAACATTGGCGGAATGTCTCACTTACTTAACTTCCCCCACCAGACATTCTTCCAAATTCTGGAAATTGTTCATGTTTTGGGCTGGAACAATCATTGGTCGGAATGGTCGAGTAACTTTTTGGGTAATTAACCGTAGGTGAAATTTTAAACCCTTGTACCTTCTCTTTGATTATTTAATAACATCAAAGCTACATAGTTTTTACACACATAGGGCAGATGCTAAATTTTAACACAATGTTAAAATGTTTTAACACTGAAGTTAACACAAATTCTCTTTCATCTAACAATGTTAACTTTAACAAATGTTAAAGTCGGTGTTAAGTTAACATCCCCATACCCCTGTGTTAAGGCGTTTAACAAATGTTAGTAGTTGGAAAATGGCTACCGCAAACCAAGCTGTTGATGCGAGTTTGCTACAATTGGCATTTTTGAATGTCATTCGTAAAAGAAGAGTAGTCGTACGTCATAATAAATTTGAAACCCTGCAAAAGGAGGAATTTTTAAAGCAATATAGACTGTACAAGGGGTCATAATCATGGTTTTATGGGAAATACGAGAGGTTAGAATACCACCAACAAAAGCATGCCTTTTTTCCTAAGTGTTAATTAGGTACTTAGATTTTATGCTACTAACATTTTTCATTTGCCTGTGATAATGTTGGTATTTTCAAAGCTACCGTTTGTGGGTTTATCTGAAACGTTTTCAAAGCAATTGCTTCAAGAAGCAACCTATTTTTTCGGGTCTGCTTGATTAATTTGCGATAATACGTTTTCGTCTACTTTAGTTTGAATGCAGTGTCCTCCACGAGTTTTAAACCAACTTAAACGCTCTTCGCACCTAACGTTTCTAGTGCTGCACTTTATGTTAGCATAAAATTGCCGTAGTGGCTTACTGGACTTAAGAGAAACGTGTTCATTCCAATTAAATTACTCGTGGATTTTGTCCCAGGCTGCAATCTTATCCTTTAATGTAAGACCGTAAGCTTTTTCACACTTGATAATACTTAATAACCAGATGTTAATTAATGCGTTTCAAACGGTGAAACATTTGACATCGTGATTTTAACCTCAAGCAATCGGGAACATCACATGGGCATTGCCATGAATGTAAATAGTAGTCGACTACTAATACAGAGAGCGCGGCGATACGTAGACAAAAGTGCATCGGAGTACGTTCAGAAGCAGTGTAGTTCGGCCACCGCCTTCTCGAAAGCTGGCGTTTGCAGTTATCTTTGACGATAACAAAATGTTAGCTAACAATTTTCTGTAAAAGCTTGATGAAACACAAAAGTTTTAATCTTATGTTAAACTTTGAACATCTTGTTAACAAACAAGATGTTAGAGCATTTTTAACATCGGTTGGTGAAACCGGCCCAAAGACCCTTAACACACACAATAGAAGTGAAGCTGGTGAATATGAAGATTCTGCACTCCCAAACCACCAAGTTAGCCGCTTTGGAAAAGACATATAGTCTGCGACCACCGTGAAAAATAATCCTCTCTCAAATGAAAAATATGCAATTTCTGTCCGACGTTTCAAATTAATGTCTTAGTTCCATTTATGGTTTCGCTGTTCCATCCGTTTACTTCTGAGAAATTAAAAGCAGAAAAAATGATATTTATCAATCACACGACTTTCCCTACCATTTAGAATAATTTGTTTTCAAAGCTGTTCTTTAAACTCTTCATTTAAAGGCTTATTATGTTTTATATTTATATTATTATTTTTATCTTTTCTCTTTCTCTACTTTCTCTACTACTTATCTATAAGGAAACAAAGCCGGTGGTCGCGTGTCGTAGATTTACGGCACGTAAAAGAACCTCAAGCCTGATAAAGAGGCCTCTGAGCAAAATTACCGGTCCTTCACGCCCAATATAGAATGGGACAAAACAATCTGATGTGTTACACTCACATGACTTTCTCTACTCTTGTACAAACTATTTTTACAAACGCTTATTCTCCATCTACTTCATGTTAATCGAGATAAACATTTGCAGACTCTATCTTATTGCTAATTTTCTTGTAGATGTAAGGGAATATATATTTACAAGGGCAATATAGAAATACAGCAGCCTTTAAGCATATACATATCTCTTAATAGCTGGTTGCTAGGTGCAGCACCATTCTCTTTGCCACAGATTAATACTCTTTGCATATCCAAGACAAAAAAAAATGAATAACGAATTCCCATTTGAGAAAATAAGTATTGAAAAATTTAAGGGAATAACAAGCAATATCTCGAAAATGGTTCACTCAACAAAAAAAATGTATATGACATAAATTGTTTATTTTAACGCGATCTACATTTCTTGTGTAGTAAAATTTTGTCTATCTCTTATGGTTTACCAGTTATGCAAAAGCCGTTCACAATGAAGAATACTTTTGGAGACATTCCCAGAAAATTCAAGATATAAATTTTATTTGTCATGAAAATATCTTAAACATATGATATTTTAATCAAAATCATAAGAGCCATTTTTGAGAAAATTAAAATTTTCGAAAAATGTTCCATGTAAAGGGTACTCTGGGGTGGGAGGATTTTCTTGAAAACCTTCGTGTTGCATCTCTGGAAGATACTGAACCTAAATACCAAGTTTGGTGTTTATCCGACTGTTCGTTTCTGAGTTATGCTGTGCACAGACAGACACACACACGTACACGTTTCCAAAAGTGCTTTTTTTGGATTCAGGGGGTCTCAAAACATGTATTTCCGGTGAAATCTCGGTATCGAATTTTTGGGTGGAATACAATACTTCCCCTACTTACTATACGTTGTAGAGAAAGTAAAAATTGAGTTTTATTTATGCACGCTCTTTAACTTCTGTGCACCTTAGGATCCCATTCCATAACAGCTTGAGGTTCTTTTACGCGTCGTAAATCTGCGACACTGACCGCCAGCTTTACTTCTTTTCCGAAGGAAGTCATGCTAAGGATTTTTACGTCCGAAAAAATCCATCGCCCACCGCTGGGGCTGAACATAAAATGGAAAGTTAAGGAGCATAATAGTTAAAGAGCGTCCATAAATAAAACTCAATTTAATTTTTTTTCCTGAGTTATTGAATATAAAACATCGATTGACTGATTTGTAATGTTAGCTTGACACAATTTTCTCTCTGGATGCGATTATTTAACACATCATGCAAACGATCTTGACTATAACATATAATGGAAATAAACAAAAACTGTCTTATTGAGGGTTATTAAATTGTGTTGGCATTGGCAGATTCGATTCTCTTTTGTTTTACCGTATCTTAGGATGCTATCGCGACCATCTACATACATATTCCATGTAATGAAATATCCGCACCATTTGTCCTATTTTACATATATATTCTGTGGAGTAACGATAACTATTTCTACTCCATGGCATTCTCAATTAAATCTCAAAGCCTTCTTCGCAAGCATGTTCTTTTATAACTCCAATTTTCTCGTATTCAAGTAAAATACCTTTGTAAATCCTTTTTAATCCTTAAGTAATTGATGAAATGAAATTACAAGATAATTTATATACCATGTCCGTCAGAAAGTACTGGGATTTTGTGGTGAAAGTATATCAAAATCGGTTGAGTGGTTCTGAGATTACCTCACGCTCACTCTCACTCTCTCTCTCTCTCTCTCTCTCTCTCTCTCACGCGCACACACAGACACATACTCTATTTTTCCCTCTTTATCATTTTAATATAGATACAGGAATGTTATTTGGCTGGTTTTGCACCAAGGAAAAATATTAATAAAACTAGTCCTTCAATCAATTAAGCTGTATTATCACCTGAAGGTTCACTGAAGATTGCAGAAGCAAATCTTAGAAATAATACACTATTTTTAGAGATTTATTCATCTGTCTTTGGTGCTGTTATTTCTTACATTCGAACATAAAATAGAACTGCGCATGCGTTGTCGCTCGCTATTCTTTTAGAGAAATAGCAAATACCCAAGTCCCCTTCAGTAATCAAACAGGAGATCCCCTGCGCTTCGTTTCGTTTGAAGTCCAAATCATTTCGCTGTTCTCACAAAGACAATGACAGCGAGTTTCAAGAGCAATACAAACATTCCCGGCAGGTACAACAAAAGGAACTGCTTCATTGTCTCTCTGTAACATGTCGGGATTCAATCTCACGAACGCTGACGTAGAGAACCATGTGAAAAATTGAGGATCAGATCATTCGTGCGTGCATCTACGGTACATAGAAATTTAAGAGCATGGCAAACAATGTAACTTTGTGGTTATAGAGGAAACTGATTGTTAAATTACTGAAAAACATTAGAATAGAGCATTCAATCTTTTTATGCTCTGTGGTCTTATCCTCGCTTTGTCGTTTCGATGTAGTATCATTCGATACGCGGTTGTGTAATATCAGAGCGAAAATCCAAATGGCGCCCGAGTGTGTTTTGAGAGCTTCCTCATTTCGGAAGGGTGTACCTGATGATATAGGCACTAATATGAATATTTTAGTCAATATGAATTAAATTGATTCTAAATATATGCATTTGAAATTTATTTGTAACAAACTTAGTTAAATGGTTTATATAACAGGACTCCTAGTCGATGATTTATTTACTGATTTGTAGGTATTGAATACAAATCCACAACGCCGCACTAATTTAGATTACATTTTTGACAGGTAGTCTTTGACACAAGACAAAGGAGAGTGCCCAACTTGGAATTCGATATTCGAAACATTCTTCTTCTCTCCCCCTCTCTGTTTCTCTACCAATAACACACACTTATATATATGAGATATGACAATAAAGAAACCAGTCCTAATTACTTTCTCTACTACGTATAGTAAGTAGGGGAAGTATTGTATTCCACCCAAAAATTCGATACCGAGATTTCACCGGAAATATAGGTTTTGAGGCCTCCTAAATCCCCCAAAAAGTGTTTTTGGAAACATTACTGTATGTGTGTGTATGTGTGTGTGTGTGTGTGTCTGTCTGTGTGTCTGTGTGTCTGTGAACAGCATAACTCAGAAACGAACAGTCGGATAAACACCAAACTTGGTATTTAGGCTCAGTATCTTCCAGAGATGCGACACGAAGGTTTTCAAGAAAATCCCCCCACCCCAGACTACCCTTTACATGGAACATTTTTCGAAAATTTTTATTTTCTCAAAAACGGCTCCAACGATTTTGATTAAAGTATTATATGTTTAAGACTTTTTATGGCAAATAAAATGTATATCTTGAAGTTTCTGGGAATCTCCAAAAATATTCATCATGTGAACGACTTTTGCATAACTGGTAAACCATAAGAGATAGATAAAATTTTACTACACAAAAAATATAGATCGCGTTAAAATACACAATTTATATCCTATACATTTTTTGTTGAGTGAGCCATTTTCGAGATATTGCTTGTTATTCCCTTAAATTTTCCAATACTTATAGTTTTTCTCAAATGGAAGTTCGTTATTCATTTTTTTGTCTTGGATATGCAAAGAGTATTAATCTGTGGCAAAGAGAATGGTGCTGCACATAGCAAACAGCTATTAAGAGATATGTCTATGCTTAAAGGCTGCTGTATTTCTATATTGCCCTTGCAAATACAAAACAAGGGGAACATGGTACCCCTTAAGCGATAGTCAAATATTTTTAGAACTGGTCGCTATGTGTAAAATGTAAATCTCTTTGCATGTCAAGAACATAAAAAAAAAGAACAACGAATTCTCAGTTTTGGAAAATTCAAAGAAATAACAAGGAATGTCTCGAAAATGGTTCACTTTACAAAACAAATGTTTATGACATATATTATGTGTTTTAACGAGATCTACATTCTTTATTTAGTAAACTTTTGTCTATCTCTTGTAGCGAATTGTGCTTACGTAATATGTTTTTACGTAAATTATTAGAACTTGAAGATCTTATGTTGTGCTGCTTTTGTTTTGTTTGGTTACATAATTTTTTAACTGCCCCACGTATGGGAGCCAATTTGTGACGGTATTACTTATAATGTTTGTTTACATCACGTGTGTTGAAGCCATCTTGCGACGTCATTCATTTGTTCGGTTTGTAGCTCCATCTTGTGTTAGCAATTTGCATCAGTGTTAGTTTTTGTTTGATTTCATTTCAAATGTCCTCCGGCTAGCTATTATCTTATCTTGGGTCGAACATGTGTCTTGATCAGGGTTGTGTAAACGGAAAGGAATCTTTTATCCAAAAAGAACACTGATGAAGAAATTTGTTTTATAATTTTTATTGTCGAACACGTTCACTATCACTTTTACATATTGATCTAGATACTCGCCAAACTGAAACTGTTATAATAACTGCTTACTGATCACTTTTAATCAACGTACTTCAACCTTTTATATAATTAACTTTACCATATTTTAGATCTTTCATAATTCTGCTGCGCGTAACTTGTGAATCTATATCCGATGTATGACGAACTGACTGACTGAAGACGACGTGTAGTGTACGACGTGTAATGTATGAATGCTTTCGGCGAACTGAAGGATTGACTGACTTGTAATGTATGAATGCTTTCGGCGAACTGAAGGATTGACTGACTTGTAATGTATGAATGCTTTCGGCGAACTGAAGGATTGACTGACTTTACCTCCAACCTACCTTATTTATACGCCTTCATCCAGATACGCCTAAAGATTATAACTGAACTGCAATTGGCTAATAAAACGCCCCAAAATTAGCGTCTATTTTAATATCCAATTAAAATTATGAATACATATGCTTTAGGGAGAACACATTCCAGAAGTTTCTACCGAAAAACGCGCTAACATTACGTAACTTCCTCGTTTCCAATAATGATAAACAGCTCACCCCCCCTCTCTGCATTATTGCGCGCTATTATTGACAGTTTCAGTAAAGCCTTATAAATTTACTTTCCAACAATATTTACAATCAATAAACATCTGAAATCAATGTCACATAAAAATGCATATTCATATTACAATCATTATTTACATTTAAGTAATTTGTGATACAAATTACTGCATCACTCTTGCGGTTTACCAGCTATGCAAAAGTCGTTCAGAATGAAGAGGACTTTTGGGGATATCCCCAGAAAATTCAAGATATATATTTTATTTGCATAAAAATGTCTTAAACATATGATACTTTAATCAAAATCGTTAGAGCCGTTTTTGAGAAAACAAAAATTGTCGAAAAATATTCCATGCAAGGGGTGGTTTGGGGTGGGGAGATTTTCTTGAAAACTTTTATGTCGCATCACTGAAACATATTGAACCTAAATACCAAGTTTAGTGTTTATCCGACTTTTCGTTCTTTAGTTATGCTGTTCACAGATAGACAGACAGACACACAGACACACAAGACATACACACGGACGTTTACCTAAAAATGCTTTATTTTTTATGTCCTGGAAATGCAAAAAGAATGCAATGCTCCACATAGCAACCGACTTTTCGTTCTTTAGTTATGCTGTTCACAGATAGACAGACAGACACACAGACACACAAGACATACACACGGACGTTTACCTAAAAATGCTTTATTTTTTATGTCCTGGAAATGCAAAAAGAATGCAATGCTCCACATAGCAACCAGCTCTTAAAAGACTTGAGTATCGCTTAAAGCCTACCATATTCCCCTTACATCTACAAGAAAATTAGCAATAATATAGAGTCTGCAAATGTTTATCTCGATTAACATGAAGTAGATGGAGAATAAGCGTTTGTAAAAATATTTTGTACAAGAGTAGGGAAAGTCATGTGAGTGTAACACATCAGAATTTTTTTTATTGATTTCCCGCCACCTCTGGACAAAGAAGAGTAGGTCAATGATCTGTGGACTCCCCTCTACCGTCAAACGAAGTTTCACTCACCTGCAGCGGTTAGTCTGGCCGTGACCAGTATTAGAAGAGGATCGTGTGCCTGAGCTGCTTCATAATAATACTGAGTGATAAAGCAGAACAACGTACTAGTATCAAATTCCTCACAAAACTCGGAAAATCTGCCACAAAATTGACAGATTGTTGACAGAGGTTATGATGATATTTGTATATCACGTACGCAAGATTTCCACTGCTTTAAGAAATTTAAGGAGGGTATGGAAGACGCGGGGGGACGATCCAAAATCGGACCATCCTTCAAGTAGGAAAACTAAAGAGAATATGGAGAAATTTCCTAAGATTTTTCGAGATCACCGATTGAGCGTTTGAACAGTTGCTGAACTTGCCAACATCAGTAAGCAAAATATTAGCCTTTGCACGACGAGCTGGCCACGCAAAAGTGGTGCCAAAAATCCTTACACCCAAATAACACTCAGTGAATTGCTGTGTTGTTGACATTCTTGAAAACAACCCTGATTTCTTAAAATATGTAATTGCCTGCGAGGAAACTTGGATTTTCCAATATGATGTAGAGACTAAGCGACAATCTATATATTTGAGGAGCCCAAATTCCCCAGGAAGAAGAAAGCGCGCATAAGCAAATCAAACTTCATGCAATGCTAGATAACCGGGATGCTATATACATTTATTGGGTACCTACATGTAAAACAGGTTTACTATAAAAATGTTTAGAAGACCCCCCGTGAACGTGTGCGATGAGGGAAATCAGACTTGTGGAAAAATACTCTCCTCATTCCTCCACCAGGACAATGCTTCAGCACACACGCGCCATCTGTGAAAAGTTATGTGGCGAAAAACAGCATTCCAGTAATGTAACATCCGTATACGCCGGACCTAGCATCGTGCGACTATTTTCTGTTTCCGAAAATCAAGTCCGCTCTCAGTGGAACCAGGCTTGAGTACGTGGATGCAGTGAAAGTAAAAGTGATGCAACTGTTGAACAGCACAACACAAGATGACCTGCAGCAATGCTTCCAAAAATGGAAAATTCGCATGGGGAGGTGTAGGGGACTATATTTAGGGCAATAACATTGTCATTGATTATCCCTACATG
This sequence comes from Deroplatys truncata, assembly GCA_030765065.1. NCBI lineage: Eukaryota > Metazoa > Arthropoda > Insecta > Mantodea > Mantidae > Deroplatys > Deroplatys truncata. The sequence continues at coordinate 51,743,388 of CM060985.1, forward strand.
TGCTATAAAAATTGTGTCATGTCCCTCACATAAAATGCATCAGTAGTTTTCCTACATCACAATCCTAACAGCATGTCGTCAAAACAACATGAAAGTGTATTCTACATAAACATTCTGCGTTACTCCGACGATATTAAGGTATAAATGCCTTTGATCTATCCACGCCAGACCCTCATTGATGTATGCGACATCCGCCAATTGTAATTCAACTTTCACTTCATACAAAGCTCTAAACACCCACTCTTCTTTTTAACAAATGCCAGTCATCTATTGGACAAGTATCACAACCCCGTGAAAGTCTTTACCGACGGTTCAGCAACTAATGAAGGATGTGGCTGCGCAATGGTATACTCTGGCCGTGTAGTTAATGCCTTTGCTTTAACGAACTTTTTACTGTTTTCTTGTGAGGTATTTGCCATTAAGGATGTTCTTTTACATATAAATAAGTCTTCTCAAAAAACCACTTCACTATCTTTACTGATTCCTTAAAGGTATTTCTAGCCACACAGAATCTGAACGTATCTGAGTGCAGTGATACAAGAACTTTGTTCCTTGTGCTCCAAAATTAACAATACAGGGGAAAAGGTATCCTTAATATGGATTCCCTCCCATACAGGTATAGATGATAATGAAAAAGCACTAAAAACATTCAGACCCGTGTAAGTGACACATCTGTAGCCTTCTCGCACCAGGACGTCATCACCTTCATCAAACGAGCGTTCATGCAACACTGGAAGACCAAATGGCTATTACTCGATAACAACTTTCATGAAGTTCGCTCACGTTGTACCAACTCTTTCCAACCTCTACGAACACTCAAACAACGAAATCAAGTAATCATCTCCCGTCTAAGAATTTGCAACCGAAAACTGACGACTTTTTTCCCTCTAACCAAAGACCAGCCTCCAACCTATGCCAATTACTGCAGCACACCATTATCTTGGATTTCTCCAGGGCCGGGAAGAAACAAGGCAAGATAAAAAAACTCTATAGCTTCTTAAGGATATTAATGTATGACAAAGAGTAAAAAATGTAAATTTTCTAGGTTAATGATGAAATAATGCGTCTGTTATAAAATTATGAAAGGTCGTGAACAAGCAGTGGAAACCATCAAAAATGAATATTGCAAAAAAAGGGGTATTGAGTGATTTTTGTTTTTGCAATAAAGTGTTAGAATATGAATCCGGTTTCTTTATTGCCACGCTTCGTATTATAAGTTTATAAAAAGACGTGACTGCCCAAAAATTATTAACACGCAAGGATTAACCCAGCCTAAAGAGCACAATGCCAGAATGGACTGAGCTAAGCTTTTAGGCAGCGATGTCCAAATCAGCACTTACTGCGGCACCACCAGCTTGAACGATCAAGGACGCGGAGTCGAGAGCGGAATTTTATATTCTCATACAACATGAGTGGTCTATTTACACATCAGGTTTCTTACTTGAGAACTCAGCTCCCCCGTTTCAAATTGGCTGCTTCTAATATTTCTATAACCAGTCAAATATGTGTTTTGTGTAACCATTGCGTAGCAAATGCGTCATGAGGTTTAAATATTACATATGTTTGACAATTATCTTGCTTTACACTGAAAGCTTCGTGCTATATAGGTTATTGACCCCAAAGGTAAATGATTTTAGTTACTTTAAGCTAAGTTGCGGCACTAAAATGTATCCTCATCAATCAAATGAAGGATATTATGCATCGTGAAAGTATTTTTTTTTAACTTCTTAAGTGGCTTACAAAGAGCATATAGATGCGAACACGTGCCTTTCATTGGAACCTCTTTTGTTTCTCTTCAGAAGTCACGTTTGCATGATAACTGGCAAGTGAAGTACAAATGGTTCTCTTTGCTCCCTACACCAAGAGAGAGAAAAGAAACAAAAGAGATAGGGAGCAAACAAAACAAAGATACGCTGAATCAAAATAAACCGAAAGAGCAAGGACTTTAGAGAACAGCCGCATGACTTCAAGCGCTTGCAAATGTACTGGAAATGAAAAATGAGGAATTTCTCTTCGACATTTCAAAACAAAGTGGAATTACAACTTAAGGCTCCACCGTGCCATCTTTATTACTTCTGAGGAATTAAAAGCAGAAAGAAATGCTATTTGGCAATCACACGACTTTTCCTACCATTTAAAATAATTTGTTTTCAAAGCTGTTCTACAAACTCTTCATTTAAAAGCTTATTAATTTTTTTATTACCTATCTATAGTACGTACAGGAAGTATTGTATTCCACCGAAAAATTTGATACCGTGACTTCAATAGAAATACACTTTACAGGCTCCCTGAAAAAAAGTATTTTTAAGAAAAGGCCCTTTAGTGTCTGCTTACGAAAAACAAACTCAATAACAAAGCCAGTTAAATACGATAGTTGGTATTTAAGTTCAACATTCTCCAAGGATGCGACACGAAGATTTTCACCACAAACTACCCTTTACATTTAAAATTTCTTGTTAATATCGATTTACTCAAAAACGGGCTTGACGATTTTGGTTAAAATATCATATGTTTAATATTTTTGCATGGCAAATAAAATGCTATCTTGAATTTCCTGCGAATAGTCTCTGAAGTCCTCTTGATTCTGAATGACTTTTGTGTAATTGGTAAACCAAAGAGATAGAGACTAAATCTTCTTTTACGATTAACCTTCTCTAACTAAGACTTACACCCTCAACGACTTGCAAGTCAATGCCTTTGGTCATAGCCTGTCGAGAAGCAAGCAACTCTGGAATTGTGGATCATAGTATATCCAGGAAAATGCCTGACATGGCGGTGAAAAAGAAGGAAATGAAATATGGTGATGAAATGGATGATAAAAAACTTGCGAATCAAATTATCCAACCCAGCATTCGGCTAGTGACAGAGGAAAAGCGCGAAAAAAACCTTTAATGAGATTGGTCGGCCCCGGAGGTTTGAACCCGGGACCTCCAGAATGCGGACCACAGACGTTACCGCTTGAGCCATCTCGCTTGGAATAGGCAAAGTCGTAATAAATAAGACATACAATTTACGTGAAATACGATTTTTGTGGCGTCAAGCATTTCCGAGTATTATTTTGAATTTTCAAATATTTATACTTTTTAAGTGGTAAGTAGCTATTCGTTTTTTTTTCGTGGTTATGCAAGAGACATGGAACTTCAAAGCTGCCACACAGTACCCGCATTTTAAACTTCTTGACTATTCTTTAGCTTGCTGTAAGCAACCTTTTTATACTTTGAACGAAGTGTGTAAAGGTGTAATGAAATATTATCTGGTTTAACAAGAATTAGACAGAAGAATAAGATATTGTATGAATAATTTCTAGAAGAGTGAGTAGAGAAATTCACTTGAATGCAACACACAAGATTTTTTTCCATGTGCTTCCTTTTTAATTGTGATATACTCCCCAGAAATAAATTTGAAATGTTATAGGCATACAGTCACATAAAGTGAAAGCTTCTCTGTATGGAAAGCCAATTTGAAGTAGGAGTTGTATTCTAATTCTTATGTTGGGGAGCCGAACTTGAAGTAGTTGCAACCGTACGTATGGTACCCGGTTTCCGGTAGTCTTCGCCCCAAAGTTACTTTCCGGTGGGATTTGCCCCAATGTTTAAGAATCCACTTTGTATTTTAATGTTTTCTTTAAATATATATATATATATATATATATATTTTTTGTTTGTTTGCCTCGGCTGAGTCAGTATTTATTTGTAGGGACATGAATTTCTTAACAAGGTGTGGTGCGGCTGAATAATGTAGTCTATTTACTTCACTCCTTTTATTAATCCTTTACACGATTTAAATAACACTTCACTGATATAAAGAGCTGTGAGATTATTTATTAAATACTTGCACTTTTTAACACGTAAACTATTTTTGTCTCTCACTGAATACGTATTAAACTTCTCGAGGACGCGCCTCGCATCCAGTTAGGAACGCTGTCTGCTAGCAACTGAATTCTGAATTTGTACAATTTTCCCTATTTCAGTTTTTGATTGACTATTCCTACTCCAATAGTATACTTTTATTTAACTTAAGCTTTTTCTGGTTGTTGACTGGCTATTTTATAAACTGTCTCAAAAATTACATTATTGTTGCTCCAAGAATTACCAGTAGTATTATTAAACTTTATAATTCATTATTGCCTCAAGGTTACCTCATTGTTACCTCATTGTTAGCAACTTTTAACCTATTATTCTAACAGCTCCTACATTATTAAATTACGTAATACATTCACATAACATTATTGAACATTACTCAATAATATAAGCATTAATACAATGACATTTTATATGTTTTTATACACATGTTGCTTTAAGGCGGGCAGTTATTTAATTTATATATTATATAATTAGACTGAAATTATTTAAGTGTTAAAAATACTGCCTCAAAAGGAAACTGGAGCCCTGATTTTACTGTTAGGGTAGTCATTGATAAAATTTCTATAAGGGATTACTTTTTTGCGTGCAGTAACCCATTGTTACTGATATTAAAACCCCCAGATTTCACTGATATCGATTTAATAGTTTGTGAATTATTTTTTTTTAAAACGAATAACAGTTGATTTTTTTCAAAACTTATTGCTCCTATACGATCTGACTTTTCTTCTTTGTCGAGTACTGAAATTTCAATTGATTTTACATTTTACATATTTCTCTCTTACCTAAGATTACCATGCAATAATGCAAACTTTTTACAGCAACTGCGTTTGGTTTACCCACGTAATTGTGTACATTAATAATTCCGGAAAACAATTACAGTATTCTTATGTTTCGTGACCTACATCTATGCCAAAAAGCGTTGTAAAAAGTAACACTTTTCTTTTTCCAAGTTCTTTACTATCTTGTGTTCTTTCTGTCCTTTACTGTCACTGCTGTGTTTCTCCATTAACTCTGCTCTGCTATGCCGACCTCTTTAATTCTCCAGACGGCTCAAAAAGCTCTCGGCATTACCATGTCGTGTTCTGCAGACTTTCGCTAGATACTTTCTGATCTCTTGAAAAAAACATCTGACGGAGAACAGACATCAAAGTCACCCCTAACTTTTAAATGCCGCCTTTAACATCTTAGGTCATATCATATTTGCGGATTTTACGCTTGCAATGATTGTTTATGGCAATGTGTTCTTTCGTTTGGGTTGGTCTTTGAACACACACACACACACACACACACACACATATTCATTCATACTCATTAATCTTCTAGGGAGGATAGGGAATAATCCTTGCTAAAGAAAAACTCGCACCTTCCACCCGATAATCGAACACGGGACCTCTGGCTTTAGAGGTTAGCATGCTAACCACGAGACCAAAGAAGCAGTCGAAAATTTTGATGGGTGCTATGCGATAGTATTGTAAGTACTGTTGTTTAATTTTGTTGTAATTGATTAATTACAGTAGAAAAGCTTTCCGAGTTTAACTAAAACTATGTATGTTACATTCATATGAGTTTATATATCCAATCCTCAACAAACCATTCTTACAAAAGCTTATTATTATATCTATTTCATGCTAATCGAGAAAAACATTTGCAGAAATGGTTTTATTACACCTTGTAGGTACAAGGGGAATAAGGGAATGCAGTGGACATTTGGCAGTCATGCGAAGAACTATTTAAAAAATTTGGTATACTAAGCTCACCTTGGTTTTATATATTCTCCATCTTAACATTTTATACAAATAATCGACACAACTTTATTACAAACATGGAAGTACATACCTTTAACACCTGGCAAAAGGGAAATATCCATCGTCCAAATGCAAAGCTATCTTGCTTCTAGAAAGGTGCTTACTATGAAACAATTAAGATATATAATGCTCTACCCAGTAATCTCAAGAAAAAAATTAGCAATTTCAAAGTTTTTAAAGCCCCCCTAAAACAATACCTCTGTGATAAATCGTTTTACTCTCTAGAAGAGTACTTAAACCACAATTTAGCCTGTTGACAGACTGTTAAGCTCTAGTATACGACATATTCCTATAATGTTAAGTCACTGCATTAAGCAAAATAAGATATACCTTTAATATATTCTATATAATATATTTCATATAAGTAAAGATGTAAACTTTGAGCAGTGACAAAGGCCTGTAAAGGCTAAGCGAAGTGCATTTTATACTCGGTACCTAACCATTTGTATATTTTAGCACCATAGTATGAAACATTGTGCACTTTACATGTATATATATTTTTTTATCCAAAATTGTTTTATTGCACATATTTAATATTTTGTAAACGTATATCTTAAAATTCGGATACTCGTGGCATATAAGCAAAGGTTTAGGCATTGAAGGGAAAACATTTTGTATTCAGTAGACCTTACAATTTTTTAATGTAATAAAATTTTGAGGCATGCTGTTTACATTTTAGCATCATAACTTAAAATGTTGTACACTTTATGTGTGCAAAAAGATTAAGTTTATTGTACATAATTGACAATTTTGTAAAATCCTGACATTCCTTGCGTGCCCTGTACAGTGACGCGGACTGTAAAACCCAAGTTTTATTAAGTTCACTACAATAGAAATATAAAAGCTTTTGACATGTTCTATGTTCAAGGCCTTTTGGCCATCAAAGAACCTAAAGAACGCATCGTAATCTAATCTAAGCGAAACTCAAATCTTTTAAGAACGGGTTGCTATGATGGCTTTGAAATTCTGTTCTCTTTGCATTACCGCGAGAAAAAACTAATAGAATTTTGGAGCTGAAAAATTATAAAGTATTTGACAATTCAGTAATAAAGAATATGTCAGAAATGGTTAACGGCATAAACATTTTTATTTGATATAAATTATGTGGTTTAACTAGATCTACATATTTTGTGTGGTATAATTGTATAGTAGCTCAAAAATAATGATTTTTTTTCTGTGTAGATGGTAGCTGGAGGAAGAGAGATTTCCTTGAGTGTCTTCGTGTCGCATCCTTGGAGGACGATGAACTTAAATAGAAGTATGGTATTTAACAAACTTACGAACACACGCATACGCAAGGACCTTTTTCTAAAAAAAACTTTTATGAATTCAGGGGACCTCAAAATGTGTATTTCCACTGAAGTCTTTGTATACAATTCTTTGGTAGAATGCAATACTTCCTCTACTTATTGTAGATAAACAGTAGAGAAGGTAATTAATCAATGACATTTGTCACCAAATACGATTTGGAGTAAGACCAGAAGCAATAAGATTTAGGATTTGCAATTTTGGAATTTATTTCATAGTAGAAAAAAAATCTGATGCGTTACACTCACATGACTTTCTCTACTCTTGTACAATCTATTTTTACAAACGCCTATTCTCCATATGCTTTATGTTAATCGAGATATCGAGATGTCAATCTTATTGCTAATTTTCTTGTAGATGCAAGGGGAATATGGTAGGTTTTAAGCGATAGTCAAATATTTTAAGAGCTGGTTGCTATGTGGCGCATTTCATTCTCTTTGCAAGTCCAGGACATAAAAAAAATGAATAACGAATGTGAGAAAAAGTATAAGTATTGTAAAATTTAAGGAAATAACAAGCAATATCTCGAAAACGGTTCACTCAACAAAAGAAATGTATATGACATAAGTTGTGTATTTTAACGCGATCTACATTTTTTGTGTAGTAAAATTTTGTCTATCTCTTATGGTTTACCAGTTATGCAAAAGTCGTTCACAATGAAGAATACTTTTGGAGACATTCCCAGGAAATTCGAGATATACATTTCATTTCTCATGACATTATCTTAAACATATGATATTTTCATCAAAATCGTTAGAGCCATTTTTGAGAAAATTAAAATTTTCGAAAAATCTTCCATGTAAAGGGTAGTCTGAGGTGGGGGGATTTTCTTGAAATCCTTCGTGTCGCATCTCTGGAAGATACTGAACCTAAATACCAAGTTTGGTGTTTATCCGACTGTTCGTTTCTGAGTTATGCTGTTCACAGACACACACACAGACACACACACAGACACACACACACACACACAGACACACACACGGACATGTTTCCAAAAATGCTTTTTTTGGATTCAGGAGATCTCAAAACATGTATTTCCGGTGAAATCTCGGTATCGAATTTTTGGGTGGAATGCAATACTTCCCCTACTTACTATACGTAGTAGAGAAAGTAAAAACTAAAGTTTTATAGCAGAAAAGACAATAGTAGAAAAACATAATTTTATAAATAAAAAGTGTTAAACATAAATGCAAAGGTACTGACCAACGGATGGGCCCCGAAACCGGGCAGAGCAACACACGCAGGCCACCCGGCCCCGTGTGCTTCTACCGTGACCCCTGGTAGGGAGAGATGAGGGGAGAGACCCGAAGGACGACCAGATCCGGATGATGAAGGGCGCAAGCAAGGACGGCGTACCTAATGTTTCTAGAATGAACGCATCCGATGACGCCTAGGCCCACCCAGAAGCTCCTAACCTCCGGAGGTCCCCTGAAGCGCCTGCCCGAGAGCACCCGGAGTCAGGTCCTAACTGATATCCCTGGAACGATGTCAGAAGAAACCTCTACAGAGCACACAGCCGCCTCCAAGCCGCAACCTGCCGACCCGGGCAAACCACGAAAATCCCAAAGGTCAGATTGGGCGGTCGCCGGGGGGATCGAACTCGGGACTTCTCGAATGCGAGTGCCATACGTTACGGGGCCACCTCGTCGATAATAATGATTTTATTCTATAATGTTCTCTCTCTCACACACATATACATACACACACATGCAATCTAGTATTCGATTTTATAGATTGAATATTATAGTATTCTTTACTTTTGAAGGTAGAGAATAAATGAATGAAAGTAAAACTATCTATAATTTTTAAGGCAGATTGTGATAACAAAAAGACATTTAAAAAAGGTAAAGTGCAAGATGAAGTGTTGTGAAGCTGTGTCGGAATTTCTCAGTAAATCAGGTCGAAGGACTACCACTCTAAAACGAAGCAAGAAGATAAACGTAAGAAAAATTACTCCATTGTTGAATTCCTCTGGTTGAGAATCTGTATTTAACTTGGCAGTGTTTGTCCCTTCCCTCGCACTAATGGTCAGCTTTGTGGGGCTCCTAATGGAGGTTGGGCGAGACAAAAGACACTCGATCCAAGTGGTTTAGGGGACGCTGATGAGGTAAAGCCATTTGCATGTTGATTCGTGTTTCAGAATGATTGGAAGGGGATTGCCAATGCATGTGTTAACAGGTAAATCTCGTACCACTACCTTGATGGACAGTTTCTTAGTACTTGGCTCCACTGTAGTACTATCGCCAGTAAATGTAGAGGAGGCCAAGCTATCTGACGTGATGCATCGCTAAGTGTTATGCCCAAATGAGCTTCTACTGACATAACTGAGCACAACGTTCCTCCTGCCACATTCTGGATTCCGATCTCTGCTCGATGATCCCACTCCACGTTTGTGATCGTGTCTCTGTGATGTTGGTCGCCGCTTGTCTCAGATACACTCGGAATTCCAGTTGCATATTTGGAGATGAGATTGCCAAGTAGCTCTTGGCATTGACAGTGGCATACACAATAATAATAATAATAATTAATAAATTTCCGGTTTTACAATGTACAAACACTTTTCCGGCACCCAAGACTACAGTTTTTAGCATCACTTTTCTCCTTCCTTGCCAAAGCACAATTGCAACTTGCGGGAGTTTATTATTGTTGCAGCAGCGGTTGCACCACGTATGGGCACCGATTTGAAGCTGTTTTAGACCACGCACGTGATGGATGCCAACTTGCGGGAGATTATTTCTAGGAGTGTGCCCCCCACGTACGGTACAAACTTTCCGGTGGCCTTCGCCCCACGTTTACTTTATGTGTAATAACTATTTTAATGTTATTTATTTAAATATTATATATGCCTCGGCTTCGTTAGTAGTATTTTGTAGATCACGTATCTCTTAACAGGGCTGGTAGGCTAAAGAATGAAAGCGTACACAAATTATAATTGTATTTAACTTCTTTTATTAGTCCTTCACACGATTAAATAACACTTCACTGATGTATCCTACTACAGAGCTGTGAGATTATTGTTAATTGCACTTTTAACAGATAACCTTTTTATTATTCTCACCGCAATGAATTTTCATGTCTCACACTGAACCTGTACCGAACCGAACTGCTTGGGTACGCTTTCTTGTAGCATCTACCGTTTGAATTTGTACATTTTCACTATTTCATGTCTACTCCAATAAAATACGTTTATTTAACTTTTAGCTTTTCTAGTTTTTGATTGGCTATTTATAAACTATTTTAAATATTACATTATTATTGTTCCAAGAACTATTAGTAGCCTTTTTTAAACTTTCTAATTCATTGTCTCAAGGTTACCTTATTGTTAGCAACTTTCGGCTTCTACTTTGTAATTCTGTTTGTTACGAAAGCAGCTTGCTTCTATTCTCACAGATCCCTACATTGTTAAACTACGTAATGCATTCACATAACATTTTTATACATGTACATAATAAAATAAACATAATATAATGACCGTAATATACACTTTATATATTATATTATACACATATTGCTTTAAGGTGGCCTGTTATATTTTATATTATGTAATTAGACTGATATCATTTAAGTGATAAAAATACTGCCTCAGCCTCTAATTCCCTCAATCCACGTGCTATGCAGCCATGCGGGCTTGCTTTTCTCCTCCTTTCTGGTGGCGTCCACTCCATTATTCTTTTGAGTAATCTTTCATCTTCTATTCTTTTAGCATGCCCATAACATTCTAATTGTTTCTGTTGAATGAAATCTAAATATAGGTATGGACACTTTAGCTTTTGCAGATGACTAAGCAGTTATAGCGTCTACTGAAGATAATTCAGAAAGAGCTATTTACAACTTAAGTATAGTGGCTATTGAATATAATCTGGAAGTTTCAGCTGAGAAAATAAAAACAATGGCATTTTATGGAAAAGATCCTGTCAGAGATAAAATTGTGACTGATAATACCTCTGCTGAAAAGCTATGGACTTTAACAATTTAGGAGTCTTCATTGGCAAGATAGAGCAAAAGATTGTAAATAGAAAACTAAATTTATTCTAACATATATGTAGAACAATCAGAAGAAGTTTATTAAGGTAAGTCTACAAAGAAACTCTAGTGAAATTTTATAAGGTTTTGGCAGTTCCTGCACTATTATATGGGTTTGAGTGTTGGACTCTAAATAAATATTCTTTGAGACGGATAGAAGTTTCGGAAGTGAAATTCTTAAGGTTTGTAGCAGGTTATACTCTAATGGACAAATAGAGAAGTGAAGATATCAGAGAACAACTGGGAATATTTAAACTAACGGAAAAAATAGTAGAACACAGGAAAAACTGGTACAACCATATCTGCAGAATGGAATATGATAGGATTCCTCAGAGAGCACTAAATTATAAACCAAGAGGACAACGAAGCCTGGGAAGACCTGCTAGAAGGTGGATGGAGCATCTTTAGTTTGGAGTCGGAACAGATCACCAGTGGTCTAGTACCTGTTTGGATGATGATGATGATGATGAAATCTAAAACTGAATTTTGAACATGCGTATTTTCTTTTACAATCTCATATCTAGTTTTTCCCCTTTTAGATATCCTGGCAGATCTCCAATAATCCATTTTAAAAATTGTAGTTTTAGTTTCTTTTGAGACATGTTTGTTCCATAACATACTATACAAAGAAGATATTGCATATTTTCCTGTTTCTCATCTTGTGTAATCTTTATTTTCGGGTATTTATATTCCGCTGTGTGATGATAATAATGAGAGATATATATGATAATAATAATAACAACAATAATAGTAATAATAATTCTACACAAATTTACACTGGAAAATCCCAAAGCAAAAAGAAATGTTTTTAGAAGAACGTCTGTACGTGTGCGTGTGCAACATAAACTTTTTGTTTTCCTTTTTAAATTTATTTTAGTCGCTTGAACTTTAGAGTCATATCGCGGCTACACACATTAGGTCTCTAGATAATTTGTACATTGTGATAGATTTTACAAAACTATAACTACTCAGTCGCGCACATATCTCTTGAATAGGGTGTGTAAACGGAAAGAAGTCGTTACTAAAAGATAACACTAATAAAAGAATTTGTTTTTACACTTTTATTGCCGTCACACTTAATTAATTTCACATATTTAATCTTGATACACGCCTGACTGAAACTGTTATATTTTCGAATGTAACTACAATCACTTATTTGCCGCGCACTATTAATTCGCGTATTTCACATTTTGTAACTAACTTTACGACGCGAGAGATTCTGTAGAATTGCGTAACGTGTACTTCGTGAATGCTTCCATAGATCTACCTGACGTGTAACTCGCGAGAGATATTTCTTAGAAGTGCGCGACGTTTGCCTTGTGAATGATTCTGTAGAACTGCGCGATACCTGCGTGCGTCATGATGGCAGGTTGAGGGCAACCCGATGGTGTGTTAGGCGTGTACCTGCCCTAATTAGGGCTTAACCACATAGTGATGGGATATGGGGGTTATAGGATGGCGGTTGTTCTTTAGGTAGGGTTATAATAGAGCTGCTATTGATTAATAAATGGCGCCAACATTAGCGTCTATTTCGTCATCCAATCAAAATTACAAACACATATGCTCTAGGAAAGATATTCCCTCCATTTCTAAAGAAAGGCACGCTACTCTGACGTCATTTTTTCTCTTCTAATTGATAAACAACTCACCCCCTCGCTTCATTGTTACCCGCTCCTATTGTCAGTTTCAGTGAGGCCGTGTAAACTTATTTCCTAACAATGCTTATAATTAACAAACATCTCAAATCATTGTCATACAATAATGCTAATTTACACTACAATCATTCTGGCATTCACAGTGTTGTGATATAAAGTACTGCCTCAAACACTGTTGTGGACAGTCTATGATAATGTGCTGAACAGTGAACACGGTTTGGCATTGTTGACACACAGGTGGTGGTGGTGGTTCATGAGACAGAAGATGGGAGTGAGTCAAGGTTGTATTCCATATGCGTAGTCTGGTGACAACACTTGGCCTTGACTCTTGAAATGTGAAATAAGTATTTGAAATTGTAGTCAGTACACACTGTATGGAGCTTACTGTTTGGAGTAGAATTCCTTTTGCTTTGCCACTGATGTGGTATACTCGTTATACACGGATAAGCAAATCTTGATAGTGAGCTTTGAAGTCAGCTACCAGAAGGTGTAGTGTCGCTTCTTTGGCTGCATTATTTGTGAAAATTAAAACCTTATTCGCTACAAAAACGAGTAGCTGAAACGGAATTTCTGCAATTTAAGCTCGTATCTTGTATGTATAGAGGATATTTAAGGAGGATCATGGATGAAGTTGCTATTTTTTGCCTTTTTAACGCTAGACTTATTTTTTACACACAGCAACTTCTCGTTTACTATTTTTGGATTATAAGACTTTCTCTATTATTTTTAAAAATATATTATTTCCAATTAAATATTATCTAAATACTTAAATAACTATAGAGAATCATTCACATGCCTATAGTTTAACAGCAGATCCATAATTGAATTTTGAATGTATCAAAGCTATGAAGAAATCCAATCCAGTGGGTTTAAAAATATTATTTTTTGTGTTAAAATCACAGATTTTACTTTTTAATTCTAAAAATACTTTCTTTGTCACAAATATGGTGCTGTAACGTTTTCTTAACCAATGCTGATAGAAGCTGCAGCAAGTGTTTCAGATTCCTAGCATAAAAATTATAGCACCCAACTGCTATAAGTATTATGAGTAAACGTAGTAAAAATAAAGATGCAGAAAAATTACTTTAGGAATAATTTAGTATGAGCAGGCATAAAATTTTACGCCATTAAGGGCAATTTCAAGCCTAACAATGCTCTAAAATTTGGCCAACATATAGATCTAGGAAAACGCTCCTGGGCCTGACTGTACACGTAGTGTTCCTTCAACGTCTCTGCTCTGCTGGACAGCGCTTTCCCCTTCAGATTTACAACCGCATCGAAGTTTCTTCCTGAAAAAATGACCAAAATTTCTCCTATAGCCCTCTTAAACTAATTCAATTCAATATTATACTGAGTTTGTATAGAGTTGAATTATAGAAAGGGAATTTTTTAAATTGTGTCATTTCTCAAAATAGTTTTGTTTGATTTTATTTTCCCTTAATGCAAAGCTCAACTAGCTTCGCAAAGGTGTTTAACAAAACTGAAAACTCGAAAGTTCTTTAGTTGTGACTGGAGGTAAGGCGGATTTGGAGTTTATAGGCTCGTTTTTGAAGTAATATTTTGATTAGATGGGCATAGCACAAACAGGAAATGTTTCAAGAGGAAAAAAGAATCTGAGTTGCAGAAGATACTAGTGCATCTTGTGAAATTTGTGTTTTGTTTATGTGTGATTTGGAGTTTTAGCCCAAAAGAGTTTGTTCATATTAAAAAATCAGAAGATATATACGTCTTACAATATTCAACCATTTCATATTATTCAGACTGTTTCTTACAGTTAAGTGTATGGAAACGAGCCGATACTTTCTGTTTCCTATAGTGTTTTCCTTTATTTGATGTTGGCAGAAACTCATCTATTCTCATGTATTCCACGCCTGCTCCGGGTGAGCTGATCTCTTATTGATTCAAATTCAAGTCCGATACACTCAGATTAGCCTATGAGCAAATCATAGCAAGTGAACAAAACGGTGGTGAAGCACTATGTGCTCTCATATTTGCATGGCTTTCGTTACGGCTTTTGTTTTGATTTAACTCTAAGATGCATATAGTCCGTAAGGTTAGACAAGAACAGCGAAAACACATTGAAAAAATCTGATGTGATACATTGACATTCTCTACCCTCTATCTTTATTAGTGGGTATGCAAACTATTCCTATTAAAGCTTATTTTCCTGTCTTCTACATTTTAAGCCAAATAAGCATTTGAAGAAATATCTACATTACTCATTTTGTTATAGATACAAAAAGAACAGCGATATTCATATGTTAAACACTGGACGCTATATGCTGGCCATAAAATTCCATAATGTTTCCATGCAATCGCGAGAGACAGCTGAATGTTGAAACGACTTTAAGAGAGTGACAAATAAATGAACAATTCGAACCGTTAATAACGTATATCTCAGAAATGGCTTATTCTACAACAAACTTAATTGAAATAAACTGTGTTTTAAAGAGATCTGCATTTCTTGTATAGTGCGTTTTCATTTATCGCTTAACATTTACCAGTTATATAAGATTATACAAAATTTCTTCCAAGTGAAGTGGACTTCACAGGCTGTTCCCAGAAAATTCAAGATATAACTTTTATTTGTCATGCAAATGTCTTTAATATATAACATTTTAATCACAATACTTAGAGCCATTTTTTAGAAAGTAAAAAAAAAAAATTCGAAAAATCTTACATGTAAAGGGTAATTTGGAGTGGGGTGAGTTCCTTGAAAATCTTCATGTCGCATCTTTGGAAGGTAGTAAATCTAAATATCAAATTTGGTATTTATCCGGCTGTTCGTTTTTTAGTTACGCTGTTCATAACACACAGACACACACACAAGCGCGCGCGCGAACAAAACATGTACTTCCGGTGAAATCTCGATGTCGAATTTTTGGGTGGCATACAGTTCTTCTCCTACTTACCATACGTAGCAGAGAAAGTAAAGTTAAAAATGGGCGGATACTAATAGGTGCAATAAAGATGTTTTAATTAATTATCAATCTAAAAAGTGAGTTTATTCTCTCGAAAATAAAATCTCTGTAACTGAAGTGGGAAATGTTCTAAGACTTTTTACTTTCCCTACTACGTATAGTAAGTATTGCATTCCACTCAAAAATTCGATACCGAGATTTCACCGGAAATACATGTTTTGAGACCCCCTGAATCAAAAAAAGCATTTTTGGAAACATGTCCGTGTGTGTGTGTCTGTTAACAGTATAACTCAGAAACGAATAGCCGGATAAACACCAAACTTGGTATTTAGGTTCAGTATCTTCCAGAGATGCGACACGAAGGTTTTCAAGAAAAATCCCCCACCCCAGATTACCCTTTAAATGGAACATTTTTCGAACATTTTAATTTTCTCAAAAATGGCTATAACGATTTTGATTAAATATAATATGTTTAAGATATTTTCATGACAAATGAAATGTATATCTCGAATTTTCTGGGAATGTCTCCAAAAGTATTCTTCATTGTGAACGACTTTTGCATAACTGGTAAACCATAAGAGATAGACAAAATTTTACTACACAAAAAATGTAGATCGTGTTAAAATACACAATTTATGTCATATACATTTTTTGTTGAGTGAACCATTTTCGAGATATTGCTTGTTATTCCCTTAAAGTTTCCAATGCTTATACTTTTTCTCAAATGGAAATTCGTTATTCATTTTTTTCCAGGTAATGCAAAGATAATGGAATGCTCCACATAGCAACCAGCTCTTAAAATATTTGACTATCGCTTAAAGCCTACCAATTCCCCTTGCATCTACAAGAAAATTAGCAATAAGATTAACATCTCGATATCTCGATTAACGTGAAGCATATGGAGAATAAGCGTTTGTAAAAATAGTTTGTACAAGAGTAGAGAAAGTCATGTGAGTGTAACACATCAGATTTTTTGATCTGTTTATGCTGTTCTTGTCTAGCATCATGGAGTGCACACTCTAGTGCAAGTCTGGAACTGCCTCTCAATGAGCGCGATCCGATTGTCCTCTTCGTTGATAAGCAGGAGTAGCACGAAGGTCGCTCACACTAATGTGCCATTTCCCCGCTGATCTGTGTTTATTTGGAATTGCCCCGTTGAGTTCTGCAACACTTTCAACACACGAAGGGATATCTGCACACTGAAATACGGCGCTGTTGGGCACCTAGTATCGAGTATATGTGCATTTGTAATCAGTAGAGAATATCGTGTGAATATCCAAGTGGCATAAACTCAAGAGGTGGTAGACACTGAATGGATTTTCGTTCAGCTGAATTCTGTTTTTGCTTCTGAAGAAGGGCAGTAATTATCTCGAAATATTGCGTAATCCTTATGAATTTTGTTGTGTGTGTTATAATTCTTAACTAAAGCATCTGGTTCACAGAGAATGCACCAATCGACTATTTACGGTTTTACCACATTCATGTGATGTACGCACGAACATATTCTTCGATATTTTGGATTTACCTCAATACTGCATCAAACCTTCAATTTTAACACTAGAATACCCAATGTTTACATTTTTAGAAGTTTCTAGACGTCGATGACTTATTCTTATTCATATAAGAACAATTAATGTTGCAGTTGCGCTTTTATCATTGCAGTTCCTGTTTACTTATTCGCACCTGTAAGTTAGGTTTGGCTGACACGTGAGCCTAATAAATAATTTTTGCAAGCTTCCCTCGGTTCAAACCAGTTTGGTGCAATTATCAAAATTCCTCCCTCTGACACGTCAGAGGCATTTCCTGGCACATTCGGTGGATACCGGTACACCTGCACCGAGAAGGAATGACGCCCAGTGAAGGCGTATGTTTGAAGTTGAAGTGACCTCACACGCCGCACGTGTCGCATGACATCAGGCTGCTGTTTCATGAAACAATTAAGTTTTTCCGGGAAAACACCTATGCTTTACTCAGTTTTTTTATGCTTGTTTCATTTGATGTCGCGTAACTTCATATTCGTGCTGCATACACTTAATAAAGGGGAGGGGGGAAATTATGTATTACATTCACATTTGAAGAAGTTTAATTTTAGGAGGAGTTGTATTGAATTTCGACTGTTGCGGAGCGAACTTGAAGTAGTTAACCGCACGTATGGTAAAAAGTTTCCGGTAGCCTTCGCCCTAAGTTTAAAAATATTAACCTTGCAATTTGACTGTTTCCTTAAATATTATATATTTATGCTTGCTTCGGCTGCGTCAGTATTACTGTTAGAGACATGAATTTCTTTGCAAGGAGGGTTTCGGCTAAGAATGTAGACTTACACAGATTATAATTTTTACTTCACTCCTGTTTATTAATTCTTGACACGATTTAAGTAACACTTCACTGATATAGAGAGCTGTGAGATTATTTATTAATTACTTGCGCTTTTTAACACGTAAACTATTTTTGTCTCACACTAAATACGTATTAAACTTCTAAAGGACGCGTCTCGCGTCCGGTCAGGAACACTGTCTACAAGCAACTGAACTGATTTCTACCGCCTAAATTTGTAAATTTCTGTATTTCAAGTCTTTTATTGGCTATTCCTAATCCAATAGAATACATTTATTTAACTTAAGCTTTTTTCTGGTTGTTGATTGGCTATTTATAAACTGTCTCAAAAATGACATTATTGCTGCTCCAAGAATTACCAGTAGCATTATTAAACATTCTAATTCATTATTGCCTCAAGGTTACCTAATTGTTACCTCATTATTAGCAACTTTTAACCTATTATTCTCACAGCTCCTACATTATTAAATTACGTAATACATTGACATAACATTATTGAACATGTACATAATAATATAAACATTAATACAATGACTGTTGCATAATTTTTGTGTTATTTTATACACATATTGCTTTTAAGGCGGGCTGTTGTTGCATTTTATATTATATAATTTGACTGCAATAATTTTAGTGTTAAAAATACTGCCTCACATTACATTCTCTACTCACTCTTCTAGAGACTATTCTTATAAAACGTTTTTCTATCTACTTATTATTAATTCGGATAAACTATATTTACAGATTTATACGTTTCATTAAAGGTTTAAGAAGCATACAGTCGCCTAAAGCGATAGTCAGATTTGGAAAAAGCGGATCGCAAAGTTGGCTTTGAATTGTTTCCTGCATACCACAAGAAAATCAAATAACGGCTTACCGCTTGAAAAAAAATGTATATAGATATTCATAATTCAAACCCATAACAAAGAATACCTCGGAAATGGTTTTACTCTACAAAAAATGTGTGATATAAGTTGTGGGCTTTAACGAGATGCATACGTATTCTATGTATTAAATTTTTGTCTATCTATTATGTTTTACCAACTATATAAGTCATTCAGAACCCAGAGGACTTCACAGGTTGTTCGGGGAAAATTCAAGATATATGTTTCATTTGTCGTGTATATACTTTATATTTTAATCAAAATTCTTAGAGCCATTTTTTCCAGAAAATCAAATATTTCCAAAAAAATTTCTATGTAAAGGGTAGTTGGAGTGGGGGAGTTTTCTTGAAAACCTTGTGTCGCATCTGTTGAAGATACTTAACTTAAATACCAAGTTTGGTATTTGTCGGAGTTTTCGTTTTTGAGTTATGCTTTCACACACACAGATATGCGCGCGCGTACCTTTTTCTATAAATGCAGGTTTTTAATTCAAGGGCCTTAAAACATGAATTTCCAGTAAAATCTCGGTATAGAATTTTTGGGTGGAATACAATACCTCCTCTCCCTATTATGTACGTGGTAGAGAAAGTAAAAAATTGGCTATGCATTATAGATAAAAGGTATTGATTAAAATAGCACTTATTTAGTTACATATCCCAGATCTAATCACCCTTCAAGTCTCTCCCTCATCTCTCTCTCCCCCAGGGGTCACGGTAGGAGCAAAAAAGGGCCGTTACGGCCTACTTGCTGTGTTCTGCCCCGGTTTCGGCGGCCCTTCCGAGGTATATACCTTCAACTTTTTATCTCGCTACAATTAGATGGTAAAATTTTCAGCACTTTCTATTATTGGTTGACAAGATAATTGAGCATTTGTACAATAAATTGTAATTCTTTAGAAGTTGCTGTTAAGTGCAAAAATGCAAAAGCCAATAGTTATACTGTGCAGAATGTTTCATAATCAGGAGTGGGTTTTATAGGTGATAATTTTTTAAAGAATTCAAGTTTCATTTTTAAATGTTCTCATTTTCGTGTTAATAATACAAAATTTCGCGACAAAAATGAAAACAAAATATATGGATGGTTCGATTATAACCGACTTTGAAATTCATTTGCACAAAAAAGATAAACCTATTTTTCATAATAGAAAGTTATTCTGTTATCCGAAAATTGAATTATTAATACCAATAGTAATTTATGCGAGGTTCAACGGAGATGCGAGTTATTTTTGAAAGGGTATTCAAGTTTGGTAAGTAAAATTAATTAAATCTTATTTAGCCCAACTGTTTATTCCATTGCACCAAATTGCAAAACACAAAAAGTTACAATGTTTTCAGACAGTTGAAAAAGTAGTCATAGGCTTGAGCAGATATCTCACAAAACTTATGAAACTGGTTACCTTTAGCTTTAAATGTCAACAGAACATGCATTACTAATCTGGTATAAAATTATAAGATAGCTGCAGAATTCAATATAACATAAAAGTAGATATTATTTTCACTCTGAATTTCAGGTAACTGCTTAAACATAATCTTTACCCAATTCAAGATTGGTATCAGATTTCAATAATTTTGATGGTTCAAAAAGAAAACCGAATACTTTGATTAATTATATGTCGTCAACGTGTAAATTTTATAATTAACTTTTAAAATATGTCAGCTTTCGTGTTTATCGCGCAATTAAAGACCTTTGCGAGAGAAATTCGTGAAAATCCGCGAAAAACTTATAAGTATAAGTCGTCTACATTTATGAAAAATATAGATACTTTTAGTCGAAGTTGTGAAGCATTTTTCGCATTTATACTTAATAATATAAAGACACGGATCTGATCATAATCCTCCAGTCCTCTGAGTCATCTGTTTGGTTTCTGCCAACAACTGCAGTTAAACGTTCTGGATCAAAGAGAGAGAGAGAGAGAGAGAGAGAGAGAGAGAGAGAGAGAGAGAGAGTATTCACATACACTCAAAACTTGAAAAGGTCAACAATCACAAAAATAAGCATTCAAACTCCCCTTAAAACTACCGAGCGAGGTGGCTCCGCGGTAAGGTATGAGACTCGTATTCGTGAGGTCCCGGGTTCGATACCGTTTGACTTCTCACTCTGACTTTGAATTTTTCTTGTTTTTCCCTGGTCGGTAGGCGAATGCTAAGGTGGTTTCCCATCTACATGATTTACTTTTCATAATTTCCCTTACATTAAGTTTCCTTCTCATATTTCAGGTTTCTTGGTGTCGGACAGATGGCGCGGATGCTTGTCCCAACGAAAGAGTAGTTACTTCCCGTAGACACTAGAGGGCTATATGATTGGATGTGTTGTATATCGTGCTTTCGGGCAGCTCCAGCAGTGGAACGGATCTTCGAGGCTGAAACTGTTAGGGACTTCCGCGCGTCTCTGTAGCCTGTAGTCTCCGGTGGTTCCTTTATTTCAGCCCTTCCTCCTGGTGGATGGTAGGCGCAATAGATCTCACGTGGGTCGCAGCGCGCGAGGAGCCCCCCTTAAAGTTGAACTTATCGTGCAGTATCTAGATCAATATAGACTCCAATGGAGAAATCACTTTGAGAGGATGGATCTTACTACAATGCCTTTGTTTTATGCCAAGGTCACAACCGCCTTATACGCGTATCAGCCAAGTCGGCAGTCAACCTCAGTATTATGCCACTGCGCTGAGTTGCCTCAGTCGTTGCTTTGTCTTCGTGTTGTGAATTGCTTCGACAATACGTGTGTTGTGTTTGATTTCCTTAGAAATGTTATTCTCTTATTAGTCCACGGAAATGCCTGCAAACAAGTTCACGCTTGAACAGCGTGATACACGTGAATACTGAAGCATGTAGACAGGTGTGTGGACAACTTCAGCAGCAATTTTTGGTTATGCAGTTCCGGATAGACACTGTGGGATGTTTGTTCAGTAAATTTAGAACAACGAGATCGCTAAACGCTAAAAATAAAGTATATAGGAACGATCCCCACACCATAGACGAACTTATGGACAATATAAAAGCAGGAATTATGAACATATCGCAAGAAGAACTCATGCGTGGGTGTCGTCCTCCGTGGTGTAGTGTTTACCATGCTAGCCTCTAATTCCCAAGGTCGCGGGTTCAAACCCGGCGGACTGCGATGGATTTTTTCGGGCGTAAAAATCCTTAGCATGGCTTCCTTCGGAAGGGAAGTAAAGCCGGTGGTCCCGTGTCGTAGATTTACGTTAGGTAAAAGAACCTCTAATTCTGATAAAGATGCCTCTGAGCAAAATTACCGGACTTTCACGTCCAATATAGAATGGTATGCTATGGACCACAGCAGTTAAACGGCGTCCATAAATAAAAACTCAATTTAATTTAATTTCTAATGCGTGTGAATGGTAATTTCATCCGACGATGTCAAGAATGTTTCGTGCAGATGAACACCACTTTCAACAACACTTATAACAAGATTAGTACTCATTACATATATGTTATTAACACTCGTAAGTAACGCGGAGTTACGGAGCGGGAAACCCCGCAGTGTGGTGGATTGTGTGCGGAGCACGCATTCGTGCGATTCCGTGGTGCCGGCATAAAACGAAGGCACTGTAGATGGCTCAAATACATTTTTTCATGTGTTCCAAGAGCACGAGGAAATTTAGGGGAACCTAAAAAGCGGCAACAGATGTACTAGGTTCTAATACATGAAGGATGACGATAATGATGATTTGTACCGCAATAGGCGATCATGTGTCCAGGAGCCAATATGGAAGAGATAGATTCCTGAGCAAGGGTATTTGTTGACTTGAGTAAAATAAAGGAAACTTATAGAAGTAATCCTAAGAACGTGCCATGCTAATGCCGAGAACTTTTTGGGAGGTCTGGAGTTATAAAGAGATCAAAACAGCAGAGCAGAGATAAGAGTAACGATAGTAGAAAACTTTATTTTTTCCACTAACGCGAACTGAGCTCCAAATGACACGTTGCGGTCAGGTGAATCATAGGAACCTTACATTAATTAAAAAACAAGAGTGCCGCGTGCCGGTACCCGCACGCGAGTTACACGTGTGGTACACGTGTGTCATGTGCAGGTATGGTCCTTCCACAGATGTTCCTCCAAATTACGATAATTAGTGGCTCGCATCGACCTTTTCGAGGGAGGAAAACGCATGTTATTGTGAAGTGATCACTTAAAACATGTCACTATGTGCATAAATATGTCGTGCATCACGGAAGTCGCGAAAAACAAAAACATTTGGCATTAGTCATACGGGTTGGGAGCAAACATAGAGTAGAACTCAAGCATTTTTTGCAGAAAAGTGTTGCTGAACAGACTTACTATAGCAATCCAGAAGCATAACAACACTTGTACATGATTTTTGTTATCTGAAGTCAAATAAAACCAATTAAGTGTAATCTTAAAAAATATATGGTTGCATTCACATGATTTTCTTTGCTCACTCTTCTAAAACTAATCTTACAAAAGCTTGTTTTTTGGCCACTTCTTGTTAATCGAGAGATTTTTACATTCGTTCTAGGTAAAGAAGGTATGCATTCGTTGTGTAGTAGGTAGGTTTTTGTCTATCTGTACCTGTTATACAAAAGTCGTTTAGAACGAAGAGGACATCGGAGGCTATTCCAGAAGATTTAACATAATATGCATTGATAGTATGCATTGTATTTTTCATGCAAATATCTTAAAGGCATGGTATTATTAATCTAAATCGTTAGAACCATTTTTGAGAAAATTGTTGCAATTTTTGATCGGGGGGGACTTTTTTGAAAATCTTCATGTTGCATTCTTAGAAGCCGCTGAACTTAAACACCAAGTTTGGTAATTAAATGATATTTCCTATTTGAATTAGGCTTTATTATTATTATTATTATTATTTATGGACGCTCTTTAACTGCTGTGCTCCTTAGCGTCCCATTCTATATTGGGCGTGAAAGAGCGCAAATTTAGCTCAGAGGCCTCTTTATCAGGCTTGAGGTTCTTTTTCGTGACGTGAATCTACCACACGGGACCACCGGCTTACTTCCTTTCCGAAAGAAGCCATGCTAAGGATTTTTACGCCCGAAAAATCCATCGCCCTCCGCCGGGTTTGAACCTACGATCTCGGGAACTAGAGGAACATGATAACCATCACACTACGAAGGACTTATAGACACACATATGCCAATGTTTTAAAAATTGTTGTTTTTATTCATGGAGCCTCAAAACGTGATTTTCGGATAAATCTGATAATACAATTTTTGGGTGGAATGTAATACTTTCTCAACTTATCTAGTATAGGCAAGTATTAGAATGGAATCGAATATAAATGTACAGGTTTCAAAATATTTATTGGTCGTTGTTTATTCTGTCCATTATAATAAAGTGTTTAATTCAGGGATTGAATAAATTAAATTCAATAATGATACTGTGTATAATTCTGTTCATGAAGTATATTTAATATGTAACCTTCGTAGTTTAATGTCTGTTGTTAACTTCTGAAGTTATTGACAATATCGAAACCAGTCACGGCAATGCCTTGCACAATGTGTAAAATAGGCCCACATGCTCCAAAACATGTCCATCTAAATGTCAACCGCACCGTGACTGTCTTTTGTTATTTTGCATGTAATGCAAATCCCGAAGTCCATGTATTTATTTCCGCTATAGGACCGAAGACATCTGCGACACTGTCGTACTACCTGTCGCATCTGCCAGTGGGTGACGTCACAAAGCATTGACGTGCCAACCCTTCCCCGTAGCACTTCCAATTAACTCCTTTCCGCTAATTCCATATCCACCCCTCTAACCCCCTCGCTATTCCCGTCCAATTAATAAGGGTAGAAATTGGTGCAGCGAGAGTCCCTAGTGGCTTTGCCAACAAGATGCAGAGCTTTTGTTCCAGCGATGATGCTCGTAATGATGGCAATGGGATTTTAAAAACGAGGGGAAGGGTTATAAGTCGCCAGGGATCGGAACAGTATCCAAAAAACGCGAAAAGAGCGAAAAAATGCACGGATTACAAGCATAATTATATCTGCCCTACTCAAGCAGTGGTCCATGGGACTTTGGGGACCGAACCCTTTCTGTTCTACTGTCATCTAAAACAGATATTGGGTATAAGAAAAATATCAACTAATGTGAAATGTTAGAAGATTTGGAAATGACTCTTATGGGTAGCATTCTTCTATCTTCATTACTACCTAACGCCGTCTTATATGTATAGATACGAATTAAAAATTGCCAAAATATGAAAACAAAAATCTTAAAATATTACAAAATATCTATTTTAATATATTTTAAAGCCAGAACGTATTATACTTTAAGAGTTTGGAGAAGGTTCCTTCATTAGTTTAAAACAATAGTTTTGTAGATTTTTATCTATGTTCCTAAATAACGTATGAAATGAAATACAACAAATTACATTACGTTTATAGATTCTAATCATTGTGAAATCCTTAAACTTGGGAAAAACGAAAGAAAAAGGAATTAACAGCGGAGGAACGGAAGGAGCTCCCGAAATCGGGACAGAGCACCGACGCAGGCCATCCAGTTCCTTGTGCTACTACCGTTACCCCTTGGAGTGAGGGATGAGGGGAAAAACCCGAAGGGCAACCAGATTCGGATGATGACGGACGCAAGCTTAGGGGGGTCTCTAATGTTTCCAGATTGAACGCCTATAACGAACGCCCGAGCCCACCCATTGGGTTCCGAGCCTCCAGGGAATCCCCGAAGAAGCGCCTGCAAAGCATCAAGAGTCGGTCATCCAACCGAAGGGTCCCTGGATGACGTCAGGAACATACCTCCACAGAGCGTACAACCAGCAACCAGCCGCAACGCGCCGAACACCGTCGCCTGGTCGTACAACCGAAACAGTTGACAAGGAAGGTGATGGTACAGGAAATGAGGGGTAGGAAAGTCATGGTAAAAGATGAGCCATCCTAATATTCGCCTGTCTGCCCGGGTAAATCACAAAAATACCCAAGGATCAGAGTGGGTGGTCGCCGAGGGTCGAACATGTTACCGCGGCGACACCTCGCTCGGTAGAAAAAGGAGTTAATGGTTACTTGTTCTTCCTTATCACTAATTTACAATGTGGCATTAAAAGCACCGGTTCGCAAAAGTAAAACTGTTCAAGAATAGAAAGTTTTAATTTCGACGCGACTTCGTATAGGAGAAATGCTACATTTTCTCAACTGTACCTGACTTGTTGGCAAGGGTGGCTTGGGTTTTCTAAATGTGTCCCACAGAAAACTGCGTTCAGTGCTAACTAAAATTGCTTATCAGTGAAAAATGCTAAATCTTACGAAAAATGAAGACATATGAAGATTTTCATAGATTTCACCAAAATATTATGAAATATGAATTTTTTGTCACACTCTGAAAACCGTAAAATACTTGCTCCTCTAATATGGCAGGCATGGTTTAGAATATGAATTTTAACATTTTGCCTGTCTCTACTACTGGCTTAATTCACGTCGTACTGGTAGAGTTTTTAAAACTGGAATGACAATTTATTTAATTTAATTTATCTTCCCAGGTCGTTAGGAAGTTTTTGTACAATGACCTAGAGGCTTTTGTAGTGAATCCTTCCCTTTACCTTTGTAATTTCGGCTGTTCCTAATAAGGGATGAAAAATCCTTGATATTGTTATATACTGGGGTGAGGCCAAGAGGTTTGCAGCTAGATATTAAATTTTAGTTTCCCCAGCATTGGGAGGCATAGCTGCAGAGGTAGCAAGAGGACAGAATCTTAAAAAAACACATTCCAGAGCAGCCGTGGGATAATAATAACAAAATACACAGAAGTTCACATTAATCACATTACCTGTGGTTTATTCAGCATAAACACAGTGCCCCTACATCACACACAAAAGATAAAAAGAAGAAATTGAGGGGCACGAGGCTACATTCACGCAATTTCACATACAACCTTTCAGACTCAACACTCGGCTAAAAGTGACGCTCAACAACACACAAAGAAGTAATTTCCTCCACTCTCTCCACCTCTGGCTAGGATCGCCAGCTAGATGGTGGCGAATCGCCACGCCAGACGAACTTCAAACCCAAAGCCGAAAGAATTACCCCAACAATACTGTCGACAACGACAGAATAATGTGTCTGGGGGTAACAATACGCGTACACGCTGCATCATTCATGAAAAAGATTGTGAAATATTGGCGCAAAGTCTGACTTCCTTAACCTCCCCTCGGGATTCGTCCATGTCCTGGAAATGCTGTATAGATGCTATGTAGTCTTTGGCGATGGAACAACCATCGCTCAGAATGTTCGAGTAATGTTTTAGATAATGTAAAATTAGTACGTTTTCTTTTGTCATAAAACCTACATTCATTTTCACATAAAACAAGAAACCTTTACATATTGATACGGGAATTTTCGTCGTCACAGCCCTGCGATGGTCGCCAGTTTGAAGCACGATGGTCGTCACTTTTGAAGCCGTTTACTTTACCTGCTTCGTTTTAATTCTGCTGCCATGATCTCGTAGCTCGTTCTATTGTCTCTTAGGCCAACTGCTCTTGGTAAGATATGAGATCTCTCTCTGAAAGGGTTGATGTCCCACGTATAGTACAAACTTTCCGGTGGCCTTCACCCCACGTTCACTTTTTCGGTGCCCTTCGCCCCCACGTTTAAAAAATCAACTTTGTATTTTAATGTTCATTTAAATATTATATATGTATGCCTCGGCTGCGTCAGTAGCAATTTGCAGAAACACGCATCTCTTAGCAGGGGTAGTACGGCTAAAGAATGAAGGCTTACGCAAATTATAATTTTTTTATTTCACTCCTTTTATTAATCCTTCCTACAATTAAATAACACTTCACTGATATATCATACTATAGAGCTGTGAGATTGTTGTTATTTGCACTTTTTAACACGTAAACTTTATGTTATTCTCGCCGTAATGAAATTCTATGCCTCACACTGAATACATATAAAATCGAACTGCTCAGGAACGCCGCCTTGTAGCATCTACCGTCTAAATTCGTATATTTACTCTACTTCAAGTCTTTGATTGGCTAATCCTACTCCAATAGAATACTTTTATTTAACTTTTAACTTTACTAGTTGTTGATTGGCTATTTATAAACTGTTCTAAATATTACATTATTGTTCCAAGAATTATTAGTAGCATTATTAAAATTTCTAATTTATTGTTGTCTCAAGGGTACTTCATTGGTAGCAACTTTCGTCTTTTAGTTTATAATTCACTTGTTACGGAAAGTATCTTGCTTCTACATTGTTAAAACTACGTAATACCTTCACATAACATAATTATACATGTACATAATAATATAAGCATAATACAACGATTGTTACACAGTTTTATATATTATTACATACACATATTGCTTTAAGGCGGGCTGTTTTATATTTTATATTATACAATTAGACTGATATCATTTAAGTATTAAAAAATACTGCCTCATCTCTCTCGCTCTCTCTCTCTCTCTCTCTCTCTCTCAGGAAATGCGTGGGCGTAGTGTTGAAGATAACACCAGTTTAAATTTACTGAGAAAATTTTATTGTAGACTAATATTTGAGTTATTGAAGTAAATTGCCGACTTTTAAAGACAGAGGATACAACCGATTAGGGATCGTAGCATTCGAAATTGTAACAACTGAATTATTTTACCTGCCAACTTCTGCTGTATCAAAGTTATGGTTGAAATTGTTTCCGCAGTAAAAGAAATTAGTAGCCTAACCTGCCATGGGTCGCTAAAATGCTTATTGGCGAGACCCCTCGCAATAGCCGCGAAATCATACTCACACAAGCGCGTCACTAGGTGCTTAAGTATCACAGGAACTGTACGTACCGAAGACGCTACCAGAGTAATGAATGTATGCACAACGTGTGCACGAACGAATGTAAGTACCAGTGCTTGTACCAGAGTCAGAGTAACTCTCTGATCTAAAATTGCACGCCTTTATTACTTTTAGCTCCGCCTACATATTATTCCCCCACCAACGTTATTATTCACCCGCAACCAATACCTAAAATCCTAAGCGTGCCTTTTAAGTTTGTTACCATAGGACTTGCCTAAAATCTCGCAAATACTCTTCATTTCTCCTGTTCGGAATTTTGGCCTATGTGACTGCAAGTGTACTGAACTTAACTCTGAATTCCTAGAATCTTTAAGCTAATGCGTTCGCTGCCTCGCTGATACTAATGACTTTTGCTAACCTGACTTCCTAATTACCTTCGTCTTTCCGGAAAAACATTTCAACTCAAGCTTATTACATTATACATTGATTTAATATACGGAAATTATTTATTGCAATTACCTATGTTACTGTCAATTCTTTGTTTGGAAAGGTAGAATCAGACGACTGAAAAATTCATTGCCATCGCAAGGATTTGAACTACGGATCTCCCGCTTTTCTTCCGATTGCTGTAACCACTGAGCTACCATGGCAACATGCCAGTACGCCATTAAAAGTCCTCAAGTGATTCGCATTTTTTCCAGTAAACCACAAGGACATCTCAAATTGTATTGAGATGACATACCCCAATGGCGACTTACAATGCTGTAAGTACTTTAAGTCCCGGGCTTCATAGTTTCGGTCACTATTAGGTCAATTAATGGAATTAAGTGTTCTTCCACACAAGCCGTGTGTTGGGCAACTGTTGCCCTAATTGCCCTTGTCCTTTTCCATTTTTGAAGGCATTTCTGAAGTGTTCACAACTCAGTTGCTTCATGGGATGTCACGGAAAGGGTACGGAATTTTAACGCCAGCATATAAATATCTGAATATCGCATCAGTCTCTTGCATGTACCTACAATGAAATGTGTAAACAAAACACAGTTTTCATCTGAAAACGTTCATGTCAATTAACATGAAGTAGATAGAAAAATAAGATTTTGTAAGAATAGTTTGTAGAGGATAGCTCTAGTGACTTAAGTGCAGACTAAATGGCAAAAATTGCCAAAAAATTAAAATTTTAGTCTTTGTGTAGTTTTATAAATTGGAGTTTCCTAGTTAATTTGATATATATTTTGTCATAGTAGTCACAATAAATATATTTTTTAAGATGATATTGCATCTGCCGCTTTTGTACTGTGAATTCTGCACCACTTCACAGAAAAAAATCTGATGTGTTACACTCACATGACTTTCTCTACTCTTGTACAATCTATTTTTACAAACGCCTATTCTCCATATGCTTTATGTTAATCGAGATATCGAGATGTCAATCTTATTGGTAATTTTCTTGTAGATGCAAGGGGAATATGGTAGCTTTTAAGCGATGGTCAAATATTTTAACGCTGGTTGCTATGCGGCGCATTCCATTCTCTTTGCAAGTCCAGGACATAAAAAAATGAATAACGAATTTGAGAAAAAGTATAAGTATTGGAAAATTTAAGGGAATAACAAGCAATATCTCGAAAACGGTTCACTCAACAAAAGAAATGTATATGACATAAGTTGTGTATTTTAACGAGATCTACATTTTTTGTGTAGTAAAATTTTGTCTATCTCTTATGGTTTACCAGCTATGCAAAAATCGTTCACAATGAAGAATACTTTTGGAGACATTCACAGAAAATTCGAGATATACATTTCATTTCTCATGACATTATCTTAAACATATGATATTTTAATCAAAATCGTTAGAGCCATTTTTGAGAAAATTAAAATTTTCGAAAAATGTTCCATGTAAAGGGTAGTCTGGGGTGGGGAGATTTTCTTGAAAACCTTCGTGTCGCATCTCTGGAAGATACTGAACCTAAATACCAAGTTTGGTGTTTATCCGACTGTTCGTTTTTGAGTTATGCTGTTCACAGACACACACACACACACACACACACACGGACATGTTTCCAAAAATGCTTTTTTTGGATTCAGGAGGTCTCAAAACATGTATTTCCGGTGAAATCTCGGTATCGAATTTTTGGGTGGAATGCAATACTTCCCCTACTTACTATACGTAGTAGAGAAAGTAAAAATCATAACAATAGAGATCTACACACTTTGTAGCAGAGAGATAAACTTCAGCCAATATTTTAGGGAGGTTTTGCTCTAGAAATTGGAACCAATGTTAAGTGTGGCAGTTTCCGTGTTCTAAGCCACATGATTTCATTCTTTGCGAATATATGCGAATTTGTTTTTCCATGTTTACTTTGAACAGATTTTTCGGTTAATTACATTTTGTGGCATAAATTACTTATTTTCTCAGAAACCACTAAAAGTAGATACATTTTAGGATGACTGATTAGCTCATGGTCCCGATAATCAACGGCTTCCTGCTGATATCTAAGGCTTCCGGTCAGTGTTGCCAACACAAATTCAGTTGCCGGTTTCAATGTTAAAATTCACAATTAAACATATCTCCGCATATAACGTCTTTGACCAAACTGTCGATACAGTAACAAATTAATGAACAGCATCATTAGAGAATAATCAACAAATTGCGGAATCCAGAGTCTATCAGAGCGTGTGCATCAACATCTCCCACTTCTATTTCTAATAACAGTACATCTGTTATTTGCAATAAGAAAGAAATTAAATCAACTTTTAATTGCAATAATTGTACATTTTTAAAGTTCCCCATTAATTGTTGTTAAATTAAACTGCGTTCTTATTATTTTAGCGAATAATACAAGAGTAGAAGCTAAAAATAAATAAAAAACTAACTACTTACAAATTATATTACGCAACTTTGGTTGTTTATTGGGACGCAACGTTAATAATAGCATTTCATTTTATATAATTGCAAAGACCTTTAACAGTAAAGATATGCTATTTATAATAATCCAGTAAACTTCAGAAGACCTTGCATGGCAAAAATACAACTAAGGTTATTTACTATACTCCGTAAGTAGTTACTTTTAGGCTTAATTTTAGCTTTTACTCTTGTATTATTCGCTGAGATAGTCAAAGAAAATCCAACTCAAAGTTGTGTTATTCGTTAGACAAAATCACTCGCGACTTGCAGTCACTCACGAGTTTTTGGGAATAACGTTACTTCTTGTTAGGTTACTTATGATAGAAGAAACTTTGAAGTGCTGTTGTGGATCTACTTTGGTGTTAATAACATAGTGTATTTTAAAAAATAATTGCTGGTGATTTTAGTAAAAGTATGTTATAATTGAGAAAAGCCCTAACTTATTTGATAAAAGTTAGCAGAACTAACATTTGTGGAATAGGCCTTTTAATCTTCCCTTAAGTATTTCCCTTTGTTAGATTTAAAACTGGCCCTCTTATAGCAGGTTTCCTTCGTTGATGCATCTGTAGTTGTAGTGAACTACAGCGTTTACCAAGGGCGTGTTGAATCAAGAAGCACTATATGACAGACATCTTGTTAATTTTGCATCACGTTGGATTGGACGCTCCCCATTACATTACACGATGTTTACCGTAACCTCAAGCATAGCCTGTGACTGAGTTCAAAGCCAAACAAATGCAATCAAACGTGAAGCTGCTTGGTCGCTAAGCAACCATTCCGGTGAGAAACCCATTCAGGAACTTTCTGCACGGAGGTAATTAGTAGTGAATCAAGGTGATTAGTTAAACAGCCTCAAGCTTAAATCTGTTTGTTCTCGCGGTTCAGGAAACTTGAAGTGAACTTGAGCTGTTGTCAATATCAGGGGCTTTGTTCTTCAAGCACAACCTTTTCATTTAAATAATCTTCCTCTTTGTCTTCCGTGTCCTCTTTTTATACTTCCTACCTCATCTGTGAATTGTAATGAAACTTTAACCAAATTTGTTCTACAAATTTACTATTTTCTATAAGTAAATTGTTTCAAAGTGTATAAAGGACGCTTTCGAGCCAAAAATCATATTTAAAAATGCTTGTTTGCGTGTTCATTACGATAAAAATATACGGTATATTCCATTTACAGGACTACCTGTACTCACTATCGTTGGTTTTTATATACCCTCTACAGATTATTCCTACGAAGGTTTATTTTTCTATTTACTTCATGTTAATCGAGATAAACCGTTGGAAAAGCAGTTTCGTTCCATATGTCGTTGTAGATACAAGGGAAAAGAGGGAAACAAACCCATAAACATAAGTTTAAACGGCGTCACTATATACGAGGGTTGGGGCAACTATTTTTTTACTTGTAGATATGTGAATGGATCACAAACGTATATGTGTCGTGTGGAAGTTCTGCAGGCATAGTGTGTATGGCTTTGTGATAGCTGGTAGTAAGACAGCGAGGGCTGTGAAATCAGTCAGTTGGTGAGTGTCGTACGAGATGGAAGTAACCCGTGTTGAGCAACGCGCTTACATAAAAATATCCGTTCTCCGAGGGAGAAATGCGATGGAATGTCACAGTGAATTAGTGGAAGCCCTTGGGAATAATGCCCTATCATACCGTACAGTAGCACGGTGGGTAGGAAAGTTTCAGCAAGGACCTGTGTTAACCAGTGCTGAGCAACGTTCGGGACGACCTGTCAGTGTGCGGACCGACGTGGCACGTGCCGTCATCGAGCAGCTCCTGGATGAAGACAGACGATGGACGCTACTTAAGTTAGAGATGGCAAGTGGCATCGAGAAACGCACCGTCCACAGGATATTGCGTAATGAGCTGCAACTACGCAAAATCGTATCGCGGTGGGTACCGCATGCACTGACGGAAGTTCAAAGGTGGGTGCGCTATGCAATATGCTCCGACCACCTTGCACGCTGGCAACAGGTCGGCGATCAATTCTTGTCACGAATAATCGCCATCGATGAATTTTGGGCCAGGGAATACGAACCAGAACTGAAACGTCAGTCCGCGGAGTGGCGACATGCTGGATCACCAAAGAGGCAGAAGTTCCGTCAGAATCCTTCCCCAGTCATATTGACGGTTATCGTCGCGTATGACGTCAGGGATGTCATTGCTTGCCACTTTGTTCCACATGACCGGACAGTGACCGCACAGTACTACAGGCACTTCCTGGTGCGACAGGTACGACGTGGCGTTCGGGAGAAACGTCCGGATCTTGTGGACAGTGCAATAATCCTGCACGACAATGCAAAACCACATAAAGCAGAGTGTGTAGGTCAGCTACTGTGACGTTGGGGATGGGAAGAATTGGAGCACCCACCGTACTCTGCCGACATTTTGCCCTATGACTTTGATCTCATTCGAAAGATTAAGGAACCACTACGTGGTAGGCGGTTTGCAACACGAGAGGACATTGCTAATGCCGTGCGCGAAAAGGTGACCCGATTCATACTTGGTGTGGCAAATGCTGAGGCAGATGATATTCAGCGCCTCTCACATCTTTGGCAGCGTGTGGTGACAGTAGCAGGGGCTACTTTGAGGGTCTTTAGGCCCAGGTTTGTCGTGTCAACTGTATGTGTACTGGGTTGTCATTCTTTTGCACCGTGAAAGCCATATTGTCCTGTTACTACCATAATAAATTAGTGTGTTACGATATTTCAGTGCTATTCGTTGTCCACACATGTAGCTAACACCTTGTCCTTTCCTCTGTATGTGTCACATTTTCCAACCGGACTGGTGTCTTGAAGAAAATAAATAGTTGCCATGACTTTTGCCCCAACGCCTTGAAATGCCATGTTCTTTCCATGAAAGTGCAAGAAACAACTGAAAAGCGATAGCACTTTAAAAATGACAAAAATATTGACAAATTCATACAAATGATAATATGTGCGTGTGTGGTATGTGAGTCTGCGAATAGCATAACCCTAAAACGAAAAGTCGGTTAAATACCAAACTTGGCACCTTTTTAAGTCAGCGTCTTCCAAAGATGCGACACGAATATTTTCAAGTAAATCCCCCACTCCAAACTACAACTTAGGTGAAAGATTTTTGTAAATTATGGAGTTTTTGAAAAATAGCTCTAACGATTTTGATTAAAATACTATATGTTTAATATATCTGTATGTAAAATGAAACGTGTATCTTGACTTTTCTGCGAATGGCCTGTGAAGTGTCCTTCATTCTGAATGAATTTTGTATTAATTGGCGAACTGTAAGATTTTACTACACAAAGAAATGTAGATCTCGTTAAAGCATACAGTGTATGCCAAATAAAATTTTCTATGATGTTAAAGTTTTCCGAGACATCAGAAGTATCCGACCTGACACACACACACACACACACACACACATATATGTGTCAGGTCGGATATATATAGAGGTTGTTGTTTCAAACAAATGGCTATGTTAGAAAGCACCACCCTTATAAAGCTTAAGTTTGAAGTTTGACGATGCTACGTTGTTTAGTAATTGTTTGGCAGCCATTAATAGTGAACCTTCTCAGCGAATTTGTAAACATGGATAAAACTAGCCATCGTTATGTGATACTATACTTTCATTTGAAAGGTCTTAGTCCAACTAATATAAAAGGTGAGCTAGATTCTACTGTGGGGGAGTCTGCTCCTTCGTTTACAACAGTAAAATATTGGGTGGCAGAGTTTAAGCGAGGCCGTACGAGCTGCCAAGACGAACATCGCAGTGGTCGACCGAATGAGGTGACCACGCCAGAAATTGTGAAGAAAATCCACAAAATGGTATTGGATGACCGTCGACTGAAAGTGCGCGAGCTAGCAGACATCGTAGGAATTTCAAAAAGTGCTCTACATTGCATACCGACTGAAAATTTGGACATGAGAAAGCTGCGCACAAGATGGGTGCCGCTTTTACTTATAATAGAACAAGAACAGCGTCGTGAGGATGTTTCAGTCGAGTGTTTGGCGAGGTTTCGCTGCAATAAAGCCGAGTTTTTACGTCGATTCATAACCATGGACGAAACATGGGTCCATCGCTTCACACCTGAGACGAAGGAACAGTCAAAACAGTGGATTGAAAGGGATGAAATCAAGCAAACACGGCGGCATTTTTGGAAAAAGAAAGTTCTGTTTCATCAAGACAATGCACCAGTTCACGCATGCATTATCGCCATGGCCTAAATCAATGAGTTAAAGTTCGAAATTGCTTCCTCATGCACCCTATTCGCCAGACTTAGCCCCCTCTTATTATTTTCTGTTTCCAAAGTTCAAGAAATGGCTTGTTGGTAAAAGATTTGCCAACAATGAAGAGGTGGAGTCTGCAGTTGATGGCTATTTTGCAGAACTCGACGGTTCTCACTGTAAGCAGGGCATCGAAGCGATTGAACACCGCTGGGAAAAGTGTATCGAGCTGAAAGGAGGCTATGTAGAGAAATAAAGATGTTTTTTTCCCAAACTTCTTGTTTTGTTTGTTAGGTCGGGTACTTCTGGGACAGCCCTCGTACTTATACCTTTTAAGTAATAAGTCTGTTTCTTATCGAGGTGCCGCAAAGAGCTAGAAATATGAAAGCTATTACATAGCGTCCTGATTTTAACTCTTGACTATTGCATTAGCCTACGATGTTCTTCTTATACCTTCAATGAAACTTGTAAGTGTTTATCTCGATTAACAAGAAGTAGATAGAAGAAAACGTTTTGTAAGAGAAGTTTTTACCGAGCGGGGTGGCTCAACTGGCCACTATGACCCATGGATTTTTACGGTTTTTTCCGAACCGTCAGGCGAATGCTGTAGTGGTTTCTTTCAACCCCCGAATTTCCTGTCCCTCCATTTCGTTCCATTAATCATTTCATTCATCCTTCATCCCTTTGATCTGTTTCAAGATTAGAAGTGTCAGCGGTGGCTTTTTGGTACAACGTGGCAGAGAGAGAGAGGATGCCCTATGTGAACTTTCTCCGTACCTCGGCTTACGGCTGGTTACCAGGGTATAAGGACGCCCCCTGGGTAGCGTTGGATCTTGTGTGGGGCGGGGTTCTCAGTCTGCCTGTCAAAATGCTGTGGTGGCGTCTAATCTGGAAATTGTAGGGACTCTATCATTGCTGTGCCGTCACTTCTGGTTCCGGCCGCCCGGTGTCTCCTTCACCTCATCCCTCACTCCCGGAAACGACCCCCTCGTGGAGCGTCGGTACAATATCCTCATTCCTGGATCGGTGCCGAATCCCCACCGCTTCACAATCCAATCCAATCCAATAAGAGTTTCTAGAAGAGTGAGTAGAGAGTCATATGAATGCAACACAACAGTTTTATTTAAGTAGCTAGATAAACTTTCTATGTTTTACATCCTTGACACAGAATACCTCTGATCTTCTTGATAGGCAATGTATAACCTGAAATGACCTCACTGTCCCTGCCCGTGCTCTCCCAAGTGAGTTCCTACTGTATATAAACCCCTTTGGGGCGAAGATTCTCATGTTTTATAGGGGTAGTTATATTACAGGATAATGTCTCAACTCCACAAGGGACCGGGCTTTGTTTTTTATCGCTTTTTAAGGGAGAAGGCTTTTATTTGTGACTTTGATGTCACGGTATGCGTTATATTTTTTCCTTATTTAAAGAATAAAACGTGGAAGAACGTTAAGATTGTTTGAATATGAGATAACAAAAAGAATATAAAAGAAGAGGAGCTGAAATTAGGTAGCGTTTTTATGGTGATTGAACTAACTTGCAGATCCAATTTTCAGCGTCATTACAGCTGCCCTGTAAAGAGACCCCTTAAATTCTTCTTGGGAGTAAGGAGTACTAAATGCAGCCGTAAAACGACAGGAGATATCCGCAGAAAGAGGATAGTATGACAGTTTCGCTTAGTCTGACTGACAGAAATATACTGAATCTTTTCTTCATGTATCGTTTTATTTGTTTGAGGTTTCCAAATTAACATTTTAGTTTAGTACGAGGCGTGTTTTTAAAGTAAGTACCAATAATTTTTTTTAAAAAAATAACACTATTTTCCAAATACTTTATTATCATTCATTGCCTTACACCACTTCTCCACATAGTAACCTCCGTTATCCGGGCAATTGTCGTAACGGGTGACCACTTTTTGTGTGCCTTTGTCAAAGAACGATGCCCCCTGTGAAGAAAGCCAAGTCTGCACTTCTTGTTTCACATCATCGTCATTGAAACGTTTTCCACCAAGGACCCAACCAAATGATGCGATCCGATCTTGTTTGTTTGGCTGTATGTGTCCGGGCATTGTCATGAACCAAAAGGATTCCACGCGAAAGCAAATCCGCGCCTTTTGTTCTGTATTGCACGACGGAACTTTCATGGTGTCTCACAATAGACGTCTTTATTGATTGTCGCACTCCTGGGCAAGAATTCAGCCAAAAAAAAACACCTTGTCTGTCTCAGAAAACCGTGCACATGATCTTGCGAGTGGATATCGTCTGTTTGAATTTCTTCTTTGCTGTAGATGTATGTGTCTCCACTCCATGGATTGTTGCTTGATTCAGGAGTGATGTGAAACACCCATGTCTCATCACCTGTAACGAAGTACATTAGCAAATCATCGTCTTCCTGAGCATATTGCACGAGAAAAGTCAGTGCAGCGGCAGATCGCTTGTTCTTGTGCTCATCAGTTAGATTTTTGGACACCCCTTTTGAGCACAATTTCTGAAATCCTAAGCGTTCTGTCACAATGTTGTAGAGGACTGACCTTCAAATTTGGGAAGATCCGAAGACAACACCGATATTGTGGAACGTCTGTCTCTGCGAATGTTTTCTTCCACAGCTTGCACCAAATCATCCGTGATCACAGACGGTCGGCCGCTCCGTGGCTCATCATGCTCATTTTCACGATCTTTGTTAAACTCACTCATTTCCTTACCATTTCATCACTCAATATTATTTCCCCACGAACCTTACACAGTTGGCGATGATTTGCTGGTGTAAAATTTCTCGCATTCAAAAAAAAAACAAAACAAAATGGTTGGATTGTTTTGAATGTCGAAATGTTCTAACAACAGGTAAACACAAAGTGACGATCGCTTACAGCTGCGTCTGGCTTCCTAATGAATGAAGTGATCGCGCATGCTCAAAATCGCGACTACAACGCTGTAGCGGCAAAATATTGTGGCGTGTATGTGTATGTATTGTCACGCCAGACACATTATTGCGTCGTTGTGACAGTATTGTTGGGGTAATTCTTTCGGCTTGGGTTTTGAAGTTCGTCTGGCGTGGCGACTCGCCACCGTCTAGCTGGAGATTCTAGCTAGCGGTGGAGAGTGGGGGAAGTGAGCGTTACTTCTTTGTGTTGTGTGGTTAGCGTCACTTCAGGTCGAGTGCTGGGTCTGAAGGGTCATATGTGAATCGTGTGAATGTAGCCTCGTGTGTGTAGCATCTCCCTTCAATTTCTTCCTTTTTATCTTTTGTGTGTGATGTAGGGGCACCGTGTTTATACTGAATAAACCACAGGTAATGTGATTAATGTGAAATTCTGTGTATTTTGTTATAACCATCCCACGCCTGCTCTGGAATGCGTAGTTTAAGATTCTGATCCTCTTGCTGCCTCTGCAGCTAGGCCTCCCAATGTATATGCTGGGGTAACTAAAATTTAATATCTAGCTGCAAACCTTTTAGCCTCACCCCAGTATATAACAATATTAAAACAATACTTACATTAAAACACGCCTCGTAATTACTGTAGGGGAATTTTAAAGCTTTGTAATTTTCTGTTTGGTCACGAGTTATTTAATAACAAAAACTACACAGTTTTCACTTAATATATAGGTAGAAACCCTTAACATATACAACGAAACCGAGTTAAAACTGGTGAATATGAATATTTCCCATTCCCAGGTTACCAAGTTAACCTCTTTAGAAAAATAATCTTCTAGGTTGTTAATGTGAAACATCGGTTCATCGATTTCTAATGTTAGCAACTTTCCTCCCTTATCCTCGTACAATTACTATTTAGTAGGCCGTACTAACGACTTCATTACAGCGTAAGTACAAACTTTCATATATGGGGGTCATTAGAACGCTTTGGCATGTCAAGAAACTTTAGTGCACGTATCTGTAGAATTAGAAGAAACGTTATTCAGAGGTTTTGACACTTTTTCTTTGCACATACGTCTGCAGTATTCGATAAATGACAATTAATAAGTATAACATCTGATTCATACCATAGCAAACAGGATCGATTGTCGCCTTTTAAGCTCTCTCTTCTGTTAGCTTAAGGGTTCTTGACCATATTGAATGTATACTGCTTGGAATAAAATGTAATGTACTTTTGTTTTTTATACTCTACGCAGTATACCAGCTGTTTTCTACTCCTTGGCATTTTCAACGAAGGCTATGCAAATTTGTTTAGTCTTTTGTAATTTATGAATTAAAATTAGGTGTTTTATGCCCCATGTCCGCCAGAAGAAATAGGGTATTTCAATGTTGAAAGAATCGTCAAAATCGGTTGAATGGTTTTTGAGATTACGCACACAAAACACACAAACACACACACACACACAACTCTTCTCTCTTTATAATATTAATACAGATTAGTAGCTACTGTTTATTGCGACACTAAGAATACAAGTCATAAAAATAATTTTCTTAATAAATTATTCATCGTACTTATAACAGTAGATTATGAAAACACGAAGTAAAACAATTTTTTAACACGCGTGGTATATACTGTATTTAGATAGCGCTCGAATTTGTAAAATATCAATAATATTACAGGGTGATTTATGAAGAACTGACACATTTCCTTCTTTAATTATTCTGTTCGAAATTCCCTCAATGCCATAATTTTAGCACCAAATTAAGCAGAATATTCTCGAGTTTCGATTGCCTGTCACTAGATGCGCAGATGTTTAAATTTTATTGTAATTGTTAGTTTTATTGTCGGCAACTGTTTTTGAGATTTTGTTCTAGTCAACGTGAAAATGGAGTACACATTAAATGAACGACTCTTCCTTGTAAGGCAATACTTGATTATGAATTCAATTACAGCTACTCAAAGGGCATACCAGAGAAAATTTGGTGTTCGGAATCCTCCCCAAAGAAACACAATCCTGGGAACTGGTAAACAAATTGGAAACAGCTGAATCTCTGGTGAGTGAAAAAGGCAACACTCGTTCATCTAGGCTTCCCACGGTTGTTGTTGACATAAGAACACGACTGGATCAGTCACCCAAAAAATCATTAAGACGTTTTGTTGCAGGAGACAGGGTACAGCTACTCAATGTGTCAGAGAGCTGTGAAAAGTGCAGGCCTAAAGCCGTATAGGATTACAGTTGTTCATCAGTTACAGGAATCAGATAAGGATAGACAAACTGAATTATTGTCGTTGGTTTCAGGCGTTCATTGTGCAAAATCTTGCCATATTGTCCATCACATGGTTCACAGATGAAGCATGGTTCCATTTATCCGGCTATGTGTACTCAAATAACTCACGCTATTGGGCCAGCGAAAACCCACACGTTATTCATGAAGCATCTATGCACCCGGTTAAAATCGAAATTTGGTGCTCAATATCCGCACAAAGAATAGTGGGACCAATTTTTTTTAAAGCAATGTGAACACTGCAGAATACCGACGGATTTTCATGGAGTTTGCTGAGCAACTGTACGATGTAGAGCTGAGTCAAGGATATTTTCAGCAGGACGGCGCTACATGCCATACATCAAATGAATCCATGGCACCAATTGCAACTTTCTTTGACGACCGGGTAATTTCCAAGAACCTGTGGTCACCGGGATCTCTGGATTTGACATCGTCAGACATCTTTCTATGAGGTTACTTAAAAGACAGGGTTTATGCCACACGTCCCCAGACGTGTGGCATAAACGATCTGAAGCACAACATTGCACAGAAATTCAAGCTACTGACAACAGAGTCCTTCAACTAGTGGCCAGTAACATGGAACGACATGTTGAGTTGTGCCTTATGCAGGATGGAGGACATTTTCAACATTTGCTATAGAGGTAAATAATTTCCCAAATTCCTCTACATTTTCAGGTATACTAAATTGTCGCTAGCATAACTCGTTTTGAATGTGTTACTTCTTCATAAATCACCTTGTATATTGATTACTGAAATCAACAGAGATCACGTTTAGAGTGAGTTCTTGAAACAAGATAAATGACGTTAAAAGCGAGATATCAGATGTTTTGTTGTTGTGTTAACTCGCTAACAGTAATTTTCAATGAAATTATTTACACCATGCTTTGCCTTACACCGGGCAATGAAGCGATTAAATGCTACAGCACAGTACTTTCTGGGTTTTTTAGGTAAGTACTTCTAGTGTTATTCTTTCTGCTGGTTCTATAATTTCACTTCCATTTCAGTTTCTTTTGAATTCGTAATTTGCACCATTTAATCTTTATGTAGGTTAGATGAAAGAATAACGTTTTAGATCAAAGAAAGCTGCTAATGTAATGCATAGGTCAACTCTGCAACGAATTGCGATAAATTGAAGTATGACGTTTTGTATTGTGAACAGATAATACGAGCGTCATGAAACACTAATAATGCAAAAATAATTATGAAAAGTAAACCCTAATCAAACCAATTCGAGTTATTTAACCTGTGCAAATACAAAGGGTAACTGCCATGTGATTAGACATGAAACCAAAGTTGGCTACAATGAAGATTAAAGCTTTTAGCTCGTATGCTCTGTGTTAGAAGTTCTACTTTTAGGCCATGCTGTCTAGAAAATTAATTTACTGATTGCTGAGCTATCTCCTATCTTAGTTTCTCAAACCCTTAGGGGCATTTACAATGAACATTTTATTAAGCATTAACATAATGTCATAAAGCTTAAGCATATGACTTAACACTAAATGTTTATTTAAAGAAATGGCAAAGGCGAAAGGTAACTGTATTAGGATACACATACAAGACTAAACTCTAGAGGGGTAGAGCAATGCATCAAAACAGGGATCAAACTCATTAGATAGGGCTCACTTGGCGTAGATTTGGTGCATGGCGGGTGATAAAAATTACTAATGGAAAGTTCTATAGAATCTGTTCCATTCGCGAAAAGGAGCAATCCCGGGTTCATGCACATCTTGGCAAACTGTAGGGGTAAGGAGGAATGCAAAAATATTTACCTTCCTTAGCAGCCTCGAATGGAGATTTAAAGGCATGTTGGACGTTACTGGCAGGCAAGGAGGACGCGGAGGAGATAGGTAAATGTCTTAAGGCGAGACAAATGAGACCCGAGAAGACTGATATTAGACAAGGGATTGTAAACAGATCTATGGGTAAAGTGCTGGGTGTTGGTGTTTCATAAAGCATACAAATAAGCTATTTTATGCCACTTTAAGCTATTGTTAGTGTGTTGTAGCTGTCTATTTTTCTTAACTGTTCATTAGGTAACAATGCTTGTACGGCCTACCGTTATTTTGTGGGTTGGTTTTTATTTAAGTTGTTATGTTTGACTACGTATATTTTACTTTTTCTTGCAATGGTGTTTTTTTGTAGCGAATATTCTCATTTTTGTCTTTGTTTGCCTTTTATTATGCGTATTATAAAACCGTGAACGGTCTGTTGGACCCGAAGAATTGTTAGGGATCAATGCGTCTATATTTTAATTTAAATAAATACATTCATTCAAGAAGCACATATACTGCTAAATTAGCATCATCTCAATAGAAGACTTGTTTGGACGAGTTAGCAAAATTTCGAAGTTAGAGGCTAATTTTCAAGATGCGAGAACCTCCCACTCTTTTTCCCATTCTTTATTATTCTGACAGTTCTCACCAGGCGCGCTGCGAGTAACGACTGTAGCGGGAGGCGCATCATAATTACGTTTTTAAGAACCTAATATATCATCTTCCGTACAACCCGAACTCTTACCGTGGTCTACTGGGAGAACACTTCGGATGGATAATAAAAACCGAAGAGAATATTATGCAAAGCGAATATTTGGTCTGAAGCGTGAAGCGCGATCGTCGTGTGTTTGGTGGAGACATAAAAAATATAAGATCGAGGGAGATGTGGTTGTAAAAATCAGGACGGAAATGAGGGGAGAGCTAGACTCTAGTTTTGATGTCACAATTCGCGTAACTTAGGGAAATCACCCCTCGTCATACTTTTTTTAGCGCTGTGGTGTTGGACCGCATCACTTATGCTATTTAACTTTCAAAAACAAACTTTTAATTCAAAATTTAAAGCAACATTGCTAATTGCAATATAATCAAGTTAAATAAGGACAAAAACTCTGATCTGAACATTCACAGGACTTTCTTTACTCATGAAACCTCCCTTACTCCAAAAAGTACCAACAACCATTTTATAGATTTCATATTTTTGTCTTAAAAGTGATAGTTTCTTTCAAATTATTATAACATGGTGAGTCGCTACATTTTAATTCCCATCACATCTGCGCTTGGTGTTCTCTGAGTAGCGCTTTCGGGAGACGTCTTTTCCATCTTCAGCTCGAAGTCGACTGGCTTCTCACTCACTCCGCTGACTCTCAAGTAGTAATTCACCAGGTGATTTTTCTGTCCTGTGTTGGGAAAAGTTGTAACCTAGTTGTCTTGAAGATACTGCCATCTGTGCTGAAGATTAGTACCTCATCTGTCTTCTTTCTTCTCTCTTGCAATTTGATTGGATAAACTGCATCAAGTAGTCTGTTGACGGTATTTCAAAATTCAAAATATTCTTGATGTTGAGTTGAATGAAAATCTTTTCACAAATTTCCAGTTGTGAAGAAGCCTGTTTAGGTTTTACTTTCTCTACTACGTATAGTAAGTAGGGGAAGTATTGTATTCCACCCAAAAATTCGATACCGAGATTTCACCGGAAATATATGCTTTGAGACCCCTTGAATCCAAAAAACGCATTTTTGGAAACATGTCCGTGTGTGGGTGTGTGTGTCTGTCTGTGAACAACATAACTCAGAAAAGAACAGTCGGATAAACACAAAACTTGGTATTTAGGTTCAGTATCTTCCAGAGATACGACACGAAGGTTTTCAAGAAAATTCCCCTACCCCAGATTACCCTTTAATTTTCTCAAAAATGGCTCTGAAGATTTTGATTTTAATATCATATGTTTAAGATATTTTCATGACAAATGAAATGTATATCTCGAATTTTCTGGGAATGTCTCCAAAAGTATTCTTCATTGCGAACGACTTTTGCATAACTGGTAAACCATAGGAGTTAGACAAAATTTTACTACACAAAAAATGAAGATCGCGTTAAAATACACAATTTATGTCATATACATTTTTTGTTGTTGAGTGAACCATTTTCGAGCTATTGCTTGTTATTCTCTTAAATTTTCCAATACTTTTTCTCAAATGCAAATTCGTTATTCATTTTGTTTGTATTGATAATGCAAAGAGAATGGAGTACTCCACATAGCAATCAACTCTTAA
This sequence comes from Deroplatys truncata, assembly GCA_030765065.1. NCBI lineage: Eukaryota > Metazoa > Arthropoda > Insecta > Mantodea > Mantidae > Deroplatys > Deroplatys truncata. The sequence goes on from CM060985.1 coordinate 51,788,223, forward strand.
AATATTTGACTATAGCTTAAAGCCTACCAATTCCCATTGCATCTACAAGAAAATTAGCAATAAGATTGACATCTCGATTAACTGAAGCATATGGATAATAAGCGTTTGTAAAAATAGTTTGTATAAGAGTAGAGAAAGTCATGTAAGTGTAACACATTAGTTTTTTAATAATTTTATCTCTCGTCCTATTTCATGGTTACCAGTCCATAAATGGTTAGCAGCTGATTTATCTATTTGTTTTAATTTTATATTTCTCTGATGTTCACTTAAACGTGTTTTTAAATTTCTTTTTGTTCTAGCAATACATAATCCTTGGCAATCTTGGTATAGAATCTGATAAATACCTAATTTTTATGTTATCTACTGTGTTATTCAAAGGTGTATTCAACACATTTCTCAAATTATACACATTCTGAAGTGCAAGCTAAATATGAAATTTAGTGAATAATTTTTCAAAATATTTAAACATCACATGTAAATTTCTTGTATATTGAATCCTTTTTATTAGGGTACTAGTCTGTAAGATACTGGTTGTATGTAAAGTATGTTTCTTTTTGTATTTACTAATTAAATTGCTAATGAGCTGTGGTTTATATTAATTGAATGTTGTATAAAATTTGTTATAATGACAGTAATATACGAAAAAGCAAGTAAAGAGGTGTGAAGGTGTTTTCCCATATATATGTTGAAAAACTCATATGTGCCTAGAAAAAAATGCATTTTACTAACAGCTTTTTTGAATTTTGTAAATATGTTCAAACAATCAACAGAGAGTGTGAAAAATATACAAGATATACAAAAATAAATTAAAAGTTATGCTTTTGTTACAGCTTCGTAAAGATCTGGAGCTAATTTATTGTGAAATAGTTCACAAATTATGTCATGATAAAATTTCAATGAATTCAAAGCGAAATGCAAAAAAGAAAGGGGGAGAGAAAAGGGGAAGAAGAAGAAGAGAGAGAGACAAGAAGTAAAGACAGTGGTAGGGAGAGATATATATTCCCCATTTAATAGCTACGCGAATGGAGATTCGAATTCTGCTGCCATTGAATAAAAATGCCTGTGTATTCACGTTAAAGATTAATAATTATTTTTAAACAGACGTTCAATTGTAAAGTTATTCTCTATAACGCTGATAATATTCATGGATGTAATCATTAAGTATGTAAATGGGTATATTTATATAAGCTCAAATTGTTTTCGCCAGAAATAAATGTAAGATAATATAATTTTTAAACTTTCATTAATAAATATTGATTAACAACTAAAGTTAATAAAAATTAAATATTCTTTAGTTAAGTTATTAATTATTGTTAAAAGTCACAGTTGCGAACTATTTTTTTCATTAAGAGTAATTTGAAACAAGTGTTTATTTAGCAAACTCGGAGTGTTCATCATTATCAGATTGTAAGGATATATAGGTCATGAAAAATATAAAAATAAAATATCCCTGCAATAATATAAGTTAAATTATATGTTAGCCTTTACAGTGTGGTTAAGAAAGAACATTTTCCTTTCATTATATAAAAGGACCCAGGGATGCGGTGCCGCGGTAACGTGTGAGACTCGCTTTCGGATTGTCCGGGTTCAAAACCCGAAGGTTTTTTTTTGCGGTTTTCCTCGATCGTCAGACAAATGCTGGGTTGGATTCTTTGTTAAGCGGATTTTTCTATCATCCCTTTTATCACCATATTCATTTCCTTCTTCTTCACCGCCTTATCAGGCATTGGGCAGATCACCCATCTTGGATATACCATGATCCAGAGTTTGCTTACTTCTCGACAGGCTTCTGACCCAAGGCATTGGACTGATCACACATCCTAAATATGCTATGGTCTAGAGTTTGCTTGCTCCTCGACAGGCTCCTGACCCAAGGCATTGGGCTGATCACCCATCCTGGATATGCTATGATCTAGAGTTTGCTTGCTCCTCGACAGGCTTCTGACCCAAGGCATTGGACTGATCACACATCCTGGATATGCTATGATCTAGAGTTTGCTTACTTCTCGACAGGCTTCTGACCCAAGGCATTGGACTGATCACACATCCTAAATATGCTATGGTCTAGAGTTTGCTTGCTCCTCGACAGGCTCCTGACCCAAGGCATTGGGCTGATCACCCATCCTGGATATGCTATGATCTAGAGTTTGCTTGCTCCTTGACATGCTACTGACCCAAGGCATTAGCTTGCAAGTCTTGAGGGTGTAAGTCGTACAAAGTGGAGAAAAAATCTGACCTGAGCATTCACAGGAGTTTCTTTACTCATGACAAATTCAAGAAATCTCTCTGCTCCAAAAGGTAGTAACAACCATTTTATAGATTATCGTTACCGTTAAAGAGGAAGACGAATTATAGGAAACACTGGATAAACACATCGACTGTCTGTGTATGCTTTGATCAAATTGTAGAATCTTTTCCTTTTGCTCCCACTCATTCAAATTATGAATTAACCTCAGAAGAATATCACAAAATTTCAGTTATGCTAGTTGAGGATCAAACTTATGACTAAGATATAGTAATGCGACTTAGACACCCTCAACCCCTAAGAGAACCTCCCATTACCATCGACTTTTTTTATTTGGGGCTTCATTCAAATTCGATACGTATCTTTAAGCTTATCCATATTCCAAGTTAATAACTTATTTTTAATGTATGCATAAGGGTCGACAAGAAATCGACGCATTTGCAATTTGAAATAAACTTTAGCTTTATCTGAAATAAGATAAGGTTATATGCAATGCTATCCACAGGGTACGGTAAGTTTGAGTGCCGTATTGTTTGAAACAACTTCCAGCAAACCGAATACAAGAAACGCTATCTCTATCTTAGCATCAGTTGATCAGCAAAATGGCTGGAATATATTGAGTGCATTAAAACGAGGACAAAACTTTAAAAGGGTGGCACCGTAATATCATACAAAGTTTTGGGATTATCGAGTAATAATTCGAAATCTGAGCCGTAATTGTTTAGGCTATTTAAAACAAAATTCATGTAAGTAATCGCGTTATTATTATTATTATTATTATTATTATTATTATTATTATTATTTTAAAATATGCACAAACAAAGTAATTTCTGCTTACGTTTTCATAAAAAATAACAATACCGTATGTAACTATTACATTTTGCATCAATTCCTAATCTTTAAAGTAAAGATGTAGTATAAAAGTGTCAACTCCTTGAGCAACAACATTAATTTTCACACACAAGAGTTAAATATATGACTAACAAATCTTAAGGGTACTGATATAGATATGTACTTTTTAAAACGTGAGCTACCAGACCTAGCCCTTCTAAAATCTTTTATTACACCATAAACGTGTATAAAGAAGTTATGTTCAAAGTGATTAATATACACTGAAAATTGTGAAAATTGCAACACCAAGAAACAATTTCCCGAATAACTCCAAACTTGGTGAAAGTGTAGAAGAGTGTGCAAGCAATAAGTGATTAGGTTTGCAAAGAGATGGGATACACGTAGGCCGAGCAGAGCCCTCTCGTGTGTTCCGACAAGTTCAGTGTTGTACCCAGTGTAGTCAGTGCAGAGCTGTCAAACATGGTGGAAAGAATAAAGATAGTGCCAGTATGCCTCGTCGACGTCAAAGGGAGCCATATCGGCATGTGAACGAGTTTGAACGGGTCAGAATGATCGGTCTCCCGGAAGCGAGTTCGTCATACCGGTGACATTTCGGCTCGTACAGGGCATGCTGCTATGACAGTGATGCGTATGTGGAAGTAGTGGATAGATGAAGGTCGTACGCAGCGAAGAGCGGGTACTGGACCACGGAACATGACCACAGCACGGGATGACCGCTATCTTGTCCGCATGGCTATAACGGTCCGCGCAGCTTCATCCAGAGTGCTGGCTCGACGTTGGAGCACTACAACAGGTATGAACTTGTCTGCATCAACGTCTGCTGCAGGTTGGACTGGTTGCATGCATGCCATTACGTCTGCTTCCATTGTCCAGAAACCACAAGCTCCTACGACTGCAATGGGCACGTGAACACCCACACTGGTGTGCTGAGTGGCAAACTGTAATCTTTTCGGACGAGTCCCCCTTCAACGTGTCGTACAGAGATGGCCGCATGCGTGTCCGGCGGTACCGTGGTGAGCGCAACCTGGAGGGCTGCATTATTGAGCGACATAGCGGACAAACACCAGGTGTGATGGTTTGGGGCGCCATTGGTTACAACAACCGATCTCTCTCCTACGATTTGAGGGCACTTTGAACAGCAAACGGTACCTAACGGGGGTTGTAGAGCCTGAGTTCCTCCCCCTGCTTCAGGTTTCTCCACAGGCCACATTTCAACAGGACAATGCCCGGCCACATATTGCTAGGAATGTACAAGCCTTCTTCGAAGAGTGACGGGTACCATTGCTTCCCTGGCCTACATGATCGCCTGACATTATCACCCATCGAACATGTCTGGGATATGGTTGGTCGGCACCTGGTGCGTTACGGTCCTTCAGTAACCCGTGTCACGGATTTGTGGGCTCGAATACAAACTGCGTGGAGGGAAATCCCTCAGGAACTTATTCAGAACCTTTTTGATTGAATGCCAGGGCATATAGCAGCTCTAATTGCAGCGCATGAAGGCCACACCAAATACTGAATATTAGGGCTCGAAAGTCATGTATAGATTCGAAACGTTTATCACTTATTACTTGTCATGTACCTAACCTGTGGTATTAAATTCATTGAATTCATGCGTTTCCTTCTTGGTGTTGCAATTTTCACAAACGGCAGTGTATGTATAGCTGTTTCGGAGTAGCTTAAATGTAACGTTAAATTCATAGAAGAATGTTCCTTGCGATGTTCCAAAACGTTTTTTGAAAATTCATGTTTATGTTCCTTATTAAGCTGTAAGGTATATATGCTAAGAAATAACCTTTTAAAATTTATCACATTCTTAAAGGTATAATGTTTGTTCAATTGTCAGTTATAATTTTTGCAAAACAAATATATTGTCCTAAAACATAGACGAACTAGGTGATATAATACTTGTGCCTTACAGCAAGCAACACATGGATCGTTTTCTAAAAATGCTTTATTTGGCTTCAGGGGGGCCCCATTGAATTCTTGGCTGGAGTGTAATACTTCTCCACCTATTATGTGCGTGGTACAGAAAATAGAAAGCCTATTCAAAACCAAACTTGGTCAAAAGATGTTTAAAGTATTTTATGCCAAATAAAATATATATCCTGAATTTTATGTGAATAGTTTGTGAAACTCTCTTCATTCTGAATGAAATGTTTGCAATTCTGAACCGTAAGAAATAGAAAAAATCTCTGCCACATATAAATGTAGATCTCGATGAGCACATGATTTATGTCAAACAAATTTTTTATGGTATTAACCATTTCTGAGAAATTCTTTGTCATTGGTTTGCATTTTAAAATGTACATTTTTCATGTGTTAAGTCTCTATTCGCTTTTTCTGGTGGTCAAGCGAAGAGTCGTCACATAGCTATTCGCTTTTTAAAAACCTAACTATCGCTTTAGCTGACAGTATTCTTTTCGTACCCAAAACGAAATGTACGAATGTGCAACTACAGTTATCTCGATTAACAAGAAGTAGATAGAAGAGTAAACCTTTGTAAAAATATTTGTAGAAGAGTGAGAAGAGAAAGTCAAGTGAGTGCAACATATCAAATGTTTTCTCATTTAGTAGTTAGAAGATGTTTTGGAACAGGTATAGTACAAACGTCTTTATAATGAGTAAAATGCTTGCCACGTGAGGTAAACACCGATATTAAGGGTTCTTAGAATCCCATTTGAAATACTTTAAAATTAAAATATCAATTTATTTGTTATGAACATGAGGCTTAAGTTAAGAGGAAGCTTCTACAACTCTTATAAGCTAAATGATAGGTCTAAAAGAGACGATAAAGAAGAGGACAGCGGAAGTACCTCTGTGAACACGATATAGAGCGCTGAGAAGGAGTCAAGTAGGGAGAAAGATAAAAGAGGTATAAAGAAGAAGGGGACGAAGATGATTTCAATCGATAGGCACATTGTATGGTACAGCGGCGATGTTTACATAAATCTTGACTCCCCAGGGACTAACGAGATTCCTTTACCAATCCCATCAAGTTCAACGAGAGGACAAAAGAGCTTCTTATTTCTATAGGGGCTAAATGTATTTACATTGTCACTCCATTGTGTTTCATTTGCCCTTCAATATTTCGTGCAGCTTTTCCCCTTAGGTGGTTTCGTACTTTCTTTCAGCAGGGGATGTGCGTCAAGTAACATGTTGCGACCTGATGTTAACTGAAACAGGAATTAGAAATGTTCAAGAAAAATATCGCAGCTCAGGTCGACACGCATGGTGATGCCACGCTTTACAGCCGGTCCCATTAGTAGCACTGAATTGACTCGATACTTGGTATATAAATATTAAAAGATCCATACACATTGAACCAAAATATGTATGGGTAGTTAACCTTACAATAGCAACAATTGTCAGAATATTTCTGGACCTAGTGGTTAACTTCCTTGCATCTAGAGGTCTTCGTTTCAACTTCCATATGGAGGATGAATATATTTTGTAAGTAACATTATCCCTTATCCTCCCTAGAACATGGATGTATACGCTAAAGTGTGAACAGGCGTACAATTAAAAGTATAAAATCAATATAAATAAGATCCACGTTTAAGAGATAAATCCAAATGGGCTTACTGCTGATACGTGTTTTCAAATCAAAACCAGAGATACCACATTAGGTTTGAAGTGAACAGATTAAATAGAGAGAAGTTGGGAGGGAAGAACAGTTTGAAGTTCAAACATGAAACCTTTTTCTTAACGCTTGGATTTAGAGCACATTTGTGAAGTTAGGATGCCATTATTATGAGTGACCGTTGGTGGCTCTCAAATGTGCCTCCGTATGCGTTTAAGCACACTGCGCATGCGCGGGCGACTGTAATGTAGCTGCTTGGTAATTGCGAGTTTTGGCTTATTTTAGCTTTCCTTCAGGAGTAATTCAGGTAAAACTTATAATCACGTATTATTAAATAAAGATATAGAATAATCAATAAATAATTTTATAATTGCGCCAGTGAACCTTAATATATTTTCCTCCGGACCTCCCGCAGGCTTAACCTAAATTCATGGGCTTATGTACGACTTCAGGTTGTGTATATCACGATAGGGTACACTACAAAATTCTTGCATTTTATGTTCCAGTTGGCTTGTGCTCCCATGGACCAAATGCAATTCAAATGTAGCTAAGCAGGTTGCAGTCAGTTCCAAGACCAGTACATTAAAACAGTTATTTAGAATTAATTGACGAAATCGACTACAATTGTGCCCCCCTAGTAGCAGTCGCCGCTTCCAAATGCAACTGGTGTTAACTCCGAGAACCAAGATAGGTTTTGTTAAGTAATATTTGCATTGAAGCGTTCCAGACAAGGCGTACCTAATCTGTATCAGAGCGCAACCTTCGATACCTTGTTGTTTATATTTGATGTATGTGCTTCAAGGAAAAACGGTCGCGTTCTGCGCAGTATTAGTTACCCAGTAATTAGAAGTAAATATTATTTTTTAACCTTTGTTTCGGAATTTTTAAATACATTTAACCTGTTAAACACTAAACTCATAATCACTAAAAATAAGTTTCTATTATATTTCGCCAGTAGAGAAGAAGAAATGGCAAAGAGTTTGGGAGTACTATAAGGAATTATCCCCTTCAAAGACAGAATGTATTTTATGTGACACAGAAATTCTGCAGGATAGGGATAGAGTACCTGGCATAATCTGACGTAAGCAAAGATACACCATGTGATCAAAAGTATCCGGACACCCCCACAAAATACGTTTTTCATCTTAAGTGCATTGTGCTGCCACCTACTGCCTGGTACCCTTATTCCCGACCTCAGTAGTCATTAGACACCGTGAAATAGCAGAATGAGACGCCCCTTGGAAATCACGGACTTCGAACGTGGTCAGGTGATTGGGTGTCACTTGTGTCAGAAGTCTAGGTCCACTGTTTCTGATGTGATAGTGAAGTGGAAACGTTAAGGGACATGTACAGCACAAAAGCCTGCAGGCCGACCTCGTCTGTTGATTGACAGAGACCGCCGACATTTGAAGAGGGTCGTAAAGAGTAATAGGCAGACATCTATCCAGGCTATCGCACAGGAATTCCAAACTGCATCAGGATCCACTCCAAGTACTATGGCAGTTAGGCGTGAGGTGAGAAACCTTGGATTCCATGGTCGAGCGGCTGCTCATAAGCCACACATCACGCAGGAAAATGCCAAACGACGCCTCGCTTGATGTAAGGAGCGTCAACATTTCACGATTGAACAGTGGCAAAACGTTGTGTGGAGTGACGAATCACGGTACACAATGTGGCGATCCGATGGCAGGGTGTGGGTATGGCGAATGCCCGGTGAACGTCATCTGCCATCGTGTGTAGTGCCAACAGTGAAATTGGAGGTGGTGGTGTTATGGTGTGGTCGTGTTTTTCCTGGAGGGGGCTTGCACCCCTTGTTGTTTTGTGTGGAACGATCACAGCACAGACCTACATTGATATTTTAAGCACCTTAGTGCTTCCCACTGTTGAAGAGCAATTCGGGGATGACGATTCGATCTTTCAACACGATCGAGCACCTGTTCATACTGCACGGCCTGTGGCGGAGTGGTTACACGACAATAACATCCCTGTAATGGACTGGCCTGCACAAAGTCCTGACTTGAATCCTATAGAACACATTTGAAACGTTTTGGAACGCCGACTTCGTGCCAGGCCTCAGCGACCTACATCGATACCTCTTCGCACTCCGTGAAGAATGGGCTGCCATTCCCCAAGACACTTTCCAGCACCTGAATGAAAGTATGCCTGCAAGAGTGAACGCTGTCATCAAGGCTAAGGGTGGGCCAACACCATATTGGCTACCAGCATTACCGATGGAGGGCGCCACGAACTTGTACGTCATTTTCATCTAGGTGTCCGGATACTTTTGATCACGTAGTGTATCTTTGTATCATATAAAAGCTGACGATACCCATGTACCGCAAATATACCTATAACTATGCGAAGCTGCAGTTAAAATTCAAGCTCATATTCTAAAATATTAATTTCGATTCATGCTTAGCATAAATTTAAACATGGAGTACCTAATTTTCCATTTCTGCACTATTCTGGGTTTGGAAATTTAAAAAAAATCTGATGTGTTACACTCACATGACTTTCCCTACTCTTGTACAATCTATTTTTACAAACGCCTATTCTCCATATACTTCATGTTAATCGAGATGTCAATCTTATTGGTAATTTTCTTGTAGATGCAAGGGGAATATGGTAGGTTTTAAGCGATAGTCAAATATTTTAACGCTGGTTGCTATGTGGCGCATTCCATTCTCTTTGCATGTCCAGGACATAAAAAAAATGAATAACGAATTTGAGAAAAAGTATAAGTATTGGAAAATTTAAGGGAATAACAAACAATATCTCGAAAATGGTTCACTCAACAAAAGAAATGTATATGACATAAATTGTGTATCTTAACGCGATCTACATTTTTTTGTGTAGTAAAATTTTGTCTATCTCTTATTGCTTACCAGTTATGCAAAAGTCGTTCACAATGAAGAATACTTTTGGAGACATTCCCAGAAAATTCGAGATATACATTTCATTTCTCATGACATTATCTTAAACATATGATATTTTCATCAAAATCGTTAGAGCCATTTTTGAGAAAATTAAAATTTTCGAAAAATGTTCCATGTAAAGGGTAGTCTGGGGTGGGGGGATTTTCTTGAAAACCTTCGTGTCGCATCTCTGGAAGATACTGAACCTAAATACCAAGTTTGGTGTTTATCCGACTGTTCGTTTTTGAGTTATGCTGTTCACAGACACACAGACACACACACAGACATGTTTCCAAAAATGCTTTTTTTGGATTTAGGGGGTCTCAAAACATGTATTTCCGGTGAAATCTCGGTATCGAATTTTTGGGTGGAATGCAATACTTCCCCTACTTACTATACGTAGTAGAGAAAGTAAAAATCGATATAGCGAGGAACAAAATATATTACGCGGCTCAAGAGGGAGCGGGTAAATTTCAAACAAGACTAACTGTAAACCAATAAAGGAATAAACCATATGTTAATACATTGGAAAGAAAACGCGGCGTAAGTACAAATAAAAACCAGTAACCCTATTTAAAATGTGTAAGACCTGAGTTCATTTGTATTGCTCTTCATGAATTAAATTTTGAACGGATACAGATAGGTACATGGTACAAGCGGCACGGTCTATCACCTGCACACATCGATAACGCGGACCTTTTTTTAAAAATATAATTTACTTAAGGTCGCTTTCATTTGGAGGTCACAACTCGACCAATACACTCTTTACAAGCATATTAACAAATACAAAGGTACACAATAGAACATGCACATTTACGGACTTATTTAGGGGTCCTGTCGCACTTGTCCCGGTTTCTAGTTGACCGAGACAATTGAGACGTCTCTGTTTATGAGTGTACTTAATATGAATGACAGGAAAGAATTTGGCTCTCGCCGCAGCTCGCAGCATATAAGAAAGTACTGCTCCCACACTACTGTCAGCGAACAAGAGGTATGCCATAAATTACACATTCACCCTTTATGCCAGGCTAGCCAACACTGTCAGAAGGGTGCTGCCAACCCAAATGGCACATCTAGTTTTGATTCATGAACATCTTGAGCAGTAGCGACTGCTGCAAAAGATTACATGCGCATATGAACACCTCACTTTTGACACCTTGCGGTTTAATTGGTTATTTTTTTTCTTTGAACGCTATTAAATGTGGCGTATATACGGTAATTTAAAACCTACGGCGTTTAAATCTACCGCGCTACTCGTACTCTCAATGCGATGGGACGTGGCATAACAGTCGCTGGCACAACTTGACTTGTGCACTTTGAAGGAGCTTCTGCGCATGCGCAGCTGGTAAGACGTCATTATTGAATGGGGCCAAATACGAGGTTAGTTAATAAGTATTCGAACACTATTTTTAATTTTTTGGTGGTTGGCTGCATTAGTTTGTGCGCGCGCACGTCGACATATTGTTCTTTGTCTCCGCTTGTGGAATGTTTGGCCGTTATCATTCCAGTAATAATAACAATTTTATTCTCATTAAGCTTGTACAGCAATAGACAAAGTCAGTTCAACATTTACAATTGATGATTACTTTATGCCATTATTTACACAATTACAGTATATATAGTCTTGATCTATTCTTCTAGTTAGCCTATTTAGTCAATATAATTTACAAGGAATTCAGTTAAATCATAAATAGGATTTTATATTAAGTAGTCATACAGTTTGTGTTTAAAAATGTTAGGTGTTTTTTTTTTTTGGATATTTCAAGCGGGAGGTTATTGAAAAGCCTGATACTTAAAATAAAGCCTGTTACTTTAGGTAATCTATGATATGGTATATCAAGGTGCCGTTTGTTTATTGTATTATACGAGTGTACATTATATCTATGCTGCATATCAGGAATCTTATCTTTAATGTATATCAAGGCATAGTATATATACAGATTTACAATGGTAAGTATCTTAATTTTCCTAAACAGAGGTTTGCAGTGAGCCGCTTTAGGTGAGTTTGTTATTATTCTTATTACTTTCTTCTGTAACAGTAGCAGATCTTTAACTTAGGTAAGAGTGTTGCATTGTTGCATAATAAACATTTCTGTACCCCTCACCGTTTGCACCAAAGAAGAACAGTGTGCGATTATCCGTTTTTGTCGTCTGAAGGTGTACCAGGAAACGAAGTCCATCGAAGACTTTTCGCATAATATGGGGCTAATGTTTTACCTCGGTGAAATGTTTAGGAATGGATTGAACAGTTGAAAAATGGCCGGACAACTGTGAAGGGTGAGAAAAGAGCAGGACGCCCATCATCTCCACTATTGACGCCAACATTGAGCAATTCCATATCCTGATCCAGAGAACCGAAGATTGAATGTTGATGAAGTGGCAAACCATATCTGTTTTGGTCCACTTAAAATGCCTTAAGGGGCCGTCGATTCACCACAGACCAAGAAGCGAAAGAAGCGGTGTATACAGGCTTGCTGCTCAGACGAAGAAACTTTTTTTCTGAGAGCATTAGAAAACTTGTAAACGATGGACCAAGTGCACTGAGAAGCAAGGGAATTACTTGAAAAATGAAGTAATTGTAAGTTTCTATTGTTGCTATAATCAAATTAAAAATTATGTGCGAATACTTATTGACTTACCCTCGTGCATACGGGTTGTGCACACGTGAAGATGTGCACTAGCGGACGAAGTTTTCTCGCACTCTGTTTCCATACTGCCATTAAATTTATGTCAATGCCACTAGGTGGTAGCACACAACGGAGAAGTTATAGACACTGTAGCAGGATTAGGTAAGGTGCACAAGCACTGAAACTTCTCCTGGTTTCTCTACACCATCCATAATGATAGCTAAAATTCAATTTACACATTAATTCGTTTTTACCATAACACGGTGTACTTAAGTATGCACATAACAACAAACATAAAAACGAGTATGTATGTATTGATATATACTGGAGTGAGGCCAAAAGGTTTGCAGTTGGATATTAAAGTTTAGTTACCCCAGCATATACATTGGGAGGCATAGCTGGAAAGGCAGTAAGAGGACCAGAATCTTAAACAACACATTCCAAAACAGTCGTGGGATAGTTATAACAAAATACACAGAATTTCACATTAATCACATTACCTGTGGTTTATTCAATATAAACACGGTGCCCTTAGATCACACACAAACGATAAAGAGGCAGAAATTGAGGGGAGATGCTACACAAAGCCGAAAGAATTACTCCAATAATGCAGTCGCTAACGACACAATAATGTGTCTGGCATGACAATACACACATACACGCCACAGTATGTATGCGTTGTTGTTAGGAGCGGCTGCAGTTGTATAATCATAACTATTATGTAGGAGATGGTATTTCAGGGCCTCGGACTAAACTTTTGTGTACACCCAAAATGTATACTCACGAGCCACTACTGCTCTTCGGTAGTTTTATTTTCTGCTTACCTATAATGAGCAGACGAAGTATTGTATTGTACTCAAAAACTTGATATCGATATTTCACAAACTTGATAATTAAGTTCAGCATCTTCCAAAGATGCGAAACAAAGGTTTTCAAGAAAATCCGCTTACCCCAAATTAACCTTTACATGGAAAAATGTTAACTATTTTGTATTTTCTCAAAAATTGCTCTAACGATTTTGCTTAAAATACCACATGTATTTAAGATACTTGCATGGCAAATAAAACGTGTATCTTGAATTTTCTGTAAATAACTTGTGAAGTCCTCATTATTTGATTACTTTTTGAATAATCTAAATTACAAAAAATGTTTAAGCGACACACAAAAGTTCTGCAGGAAGAATGTAAAGTTCATTAAATACGCAATTAAATTACACATTAGGCTGGTCCCTAAAGCACCTGCCTTCTGTGTGAGCGGTCCCGGGTTCGGTTGCCAGTTGGGGGTGCAAATTTTTTCTCTAGCCAAGTTTATTCCTTATCTTCGCCAGAGTATGAATGAGAGTGTGAATATCTAATGTACAATACCCAAAGTAATCTAGAAATTCAGCCACAAGTGCATAAGAATTAACACCAATGCCGATAAGGCAATGTTCCAAAGTAAAACATTGCCGATATGACCATTGCAGGAGTATAAATGGAATACACACCCAAAACATAAATATTCGTAGCCTTAGAAGTTATTGAAGTATTCTATGTTGATCCGTCTTGAGCGTCATCTAACGGACATACTCGAAATTAAATTGTTCAACGCGTGCCGTGCGTAGGCTAAACTTGGAAAGGTAAAAGAATAAGACTGAAAAATCCATAGCCGGGATTTAAACCACGGATATTGGACTCTCAGTGCCGTTGCTCTAACCAACTGAGCTACCGTGGCAACATGCCTAAACGACATTAAATTCCGCAACTAACGATTCTTACGATACCTCTCCCATCCTGTCATATCTTTTCATCACAACAGCTTGTTGCCACGAAAAAAATTTGAATACTGTTTCCGCAGATTGTAACTAAGTATCACTTGCTCAATTTGAAATTATTGCTCTATGTTAGCAATGTAACGTGTATAAAATAATAACCTTTTTATATGTATTAACATATAATGGACATATATGAATTTGTCGTTGGTGGAGAAAGGCATGTGCATGTAACACATCAGACTATTTTTCAGTACAGCGTAATTTTGAGTTGTTAACTCTAAGCATGTATTCTATACGAAAGATTTTAAAATTTATGAAATAAAAAATATCGGATAAATAGCTTAATAACACTTGCTTGCTTTATACCTTCCAATCTGCTTTATTTCATTTGGACGCTGATATAGCTCATAAGCGTTGGCGCCTTATGATGCTGTTCATATGGAGTTGTTCGCTTCCTCGATGCGTATTTCTCTTCTTTCTCCGGCTAGCGTTGAGCAGTGTCGACTCTGTAAAGTCTACAGGGTGTGGTGAAATTATATCGATTACGATAATAACAACATCGGCTCTGGTGAATATTTACATTATACTGTTATGTTACGCATTCAGGAACGCGAAACGCCACTTCGTTAATTATCCGCGACTGACCTAGTGATGCTTTGTAGTCGGCAGTATTAAGATGTATTGAATAAGTTTTCGCCGCGTTCATAGCCGCGGCCTAACTTGTACGGTGCAGAGTTCAGCCAAGAGTTACTTGTCGTAGGGTTTAAACGAAGAGTGTAATTACATGTAGCTTGTTGCAGCGACGAGTGAAGTGTCGTTACTAGTATTTTGTGAGTTTCGCCATGTCTGATTTCATCCCTACTCCGCGTTCGATTTTCAATCATGTAACGATCCCCTGTTTTCGAATTCGTCAGTATGTATTCAGCTTTCTCTTCCCACGGTACTATTTTCAATTTGTTTAATTTATGCTGTAGTACGTACGTATGTTTATGGCTTTAAACCTTTTCTCGGCACAAACCTCATGTTTCTTCCTCTTTGAAAAGAAACAAGCACTTTCCTCGTAGACTCTTTTTAATGGCTCTACGCTTTTGTATACATTTGTGCCGATGGACCCGTCCTGCCCCAAGAAAAGGTTTGGGTCGACGAACCTTACTTCCTCAGACGATTTTCAATGTTTCCACATGAAGGTTTTTTCTCCTCTCGAGTTATAATATTAAATACAATATTTTACATCTTTGTTTAATCTATTTACAATCAAATCAAATATAGAGCCGAGTTGATATTTTACGTCTTTATTTAATCTATATACAATTAAATAAAATACGGGGCCTAGTTGAACCGTATCAACGCTTCAAGGATAGCTACCGAAAAGTGGTATTGGGAAGGAACCGAGCTGGAAGTAGTGAGGACAATTGACTATCTAGGAGTAAGGCTCAATAGTGCAGGAGATTGGGGAGAACAGAAGAAAAAAATACTAGCAAAGGGGAAATAAGTAATACAGGTAATCAGAGCATGTGTGAAGAAAATTCCAGAAATGAAAATTACGTGGCTAGAAAGTATATATAGCACAGTGATGGAAGCAAGGACGTTATATGCAGCAGAGATATGGAGGCTGGAAAAACGATGGGAAAATATACATGCTATACATAGGAATTTTTGCAAAATAAGCTTGGGATTTTCAAGGAGTTCAGCGAATGGAGTAGCACAAGCAGAACTAGGGTGGGTGGGAGCTAAAGGTAAAATAATAAAAAGGGCAATCAAATACTGATTCAGAATAAAGTTACTAGAGGAAAATGAGATACCAAAGCAATGCTTGGTTGTACAAGAGAGAATGGGGAAGAAAGAAACTTGGAGGCACAAGATACAGACAACATTGGAAGAAATAGAAATGGGATAAACGTGGGCAGAAAGAAACAACAACAGTAAAGGTTTCTGGAAAGAAATTAGAACAAGAGTGTAGGATATTGAAAAGCAAGAAATTATAAGTAGTTTCAAGGAAAAAGATCATTAATAGATTATAAATTTTTTGAAATGGAATGGGGAAAAGAAAGATACATCAAAGTATGTCACAGAGGCCAGAATGGGGTATGCATGTGCGAGGACAGGTGTAATGAATTTAAGTGGTCTAACAGGGAGAAGAAGGGGGGAGAGATGTACTAAATGTAATGGATTACATGACAATTGGCATTATATTCTGCAATGCGAGGATTCGGATAAAGGAAAAGTGAATTTAATACTAGAGAAATGGAAAAATTTGCCAAATAGAGCTAAAATTTAGGAAGATTTTTAATACAGGATCAAATTAATATATGGAGAAAGCAGGAACGTATTTAGGAAAAATTAGATTAAAGTAGTTAACAGAAACGTGAAGTAAATTGGAGAAGATACGGAAAAAGGATAAATAGTGGAAAATTATACTTACCCATTATATATATCAGAATGTCAAATATAAGGGGAAGAGAAATAATAAGCAGCTCCATTGTGTTGTAAACACTGTATAAATTGCACTTAAGTTCAAAGTTGACAATAAATAATCCATTAACGATGGCTTACTAGCAACAAACATCCACTTTTCGTGCAAGGAAACGTGCTAAATGCTTAAGAACTTTAACAATGTTCTATTAAATGTCCTCTGTTATGGTGTCATTTTTACTTATAAAGGGTCTTTCAACAAGAGTGTCCTATCTTTAACATGTGATAACTGCCGTTGTTATTGAGGTACAGCAGTCATTGTTTTCATGTGTTTACAGTGGTTATTGACAAATAGCCATGGAACGTTACAGCATTCAGAAACGCGTAGAAATTGTGAAAATCTATTATTAAAATGGATCATCTGTTCACCAAACCTTCTGTGTATTGTTTGAAGTTTACGGTGTGCATTATCGTTCCTGCGAGAGAACGATTAGGCGTTTGATCGATAAATTTGAAAGAAGTGGTACTGTCAGTAATCAAAGAACGCCTGTACATAATCGACGTAAGCGCTCCAATGAAAACACAGGCGCCATTTTGTGAGAGTATATGCGAGAACGGAAACAAATCAATTACTCGTCGAGCGCAAGAATTGGGGCTTTCGCCGATCATAACTTGGCGAATTCTGCATCTGGGCTTGAAGTTTCACGCTTATAAAATGATGTTAACTCAAGAACTAAAGCCCAACGACCATAGGTTACGCTGTGTATTCGCTGACTGGGCTATTGAGCAATTGGAAGCTGACCCTGATTTTTGTCAAAAAATCATCTTCAGCGACGAAGCCCACTTTTGGATGGATGGTTGTATATATAAACAAAATTGCCGCTATTGGAGCACTCATAATCTAATACAGATTCAAGAACGACCACTTCATCCCCAAAAGGTTACTGTGTGGTGTGGATTTTGGTATGGTGGAATCATTGGTCCATATTTTTTCCAAGATGAATATGGAGAAAGATACCGGGTTCTTATAAGGGACTATTTTTGGCCCCAATTGGATAGTATGGATCTCAGAAACATCTGGTTCCAGCAAGATGGCACCACATGCCATACTGCTCTCGAAACAATCGATCTTTTGAAGGAGAAGTTCAGAGGTTTCATCATTTCCCTTGGTTGGTGATAACTGGCCCATGAGGTCATGTCATTTAACGCCGTTGGATTACTTCTTGTGGGGTTATGTTAAATCTCGAGTTTATGTCAACAAGCCAGAAACAGCACATGATCCTATGAATAACATCATGCGTGTTATTCGTGAAGTTGAACCTAATTTACGTTCTTCTGTCATTGAAAATTGGATCAACCGTATACGCGCAATCCAACGAAGTCGCGGCGGTCACTTAACTGATGTTCTCTTCCACACGTATGGCATTAATTGTGTTCCAAAATAAAAAAATAAATAAACCCCTATCATTTATAGAACGTGTTTTATTTATGTTCAAAGATAGGACACTCTTGTTGAAAGACCCTATACTATATTACGTAAAATTTGTCCCTTTATATTTTTACCTATGCAGTCATTCATAATTATAAAAAGGCAAAATATTGCTACTTTTTCTATTTTTTCAACTGACACTTCTCTAAGCTCAACTTTCTAGTTCAACTCTCACTGGTACTTCGCTTACTTGACACTGTAACTTCAATAATGTTAACTAGTTCAATTTCCCCTGTCATTTCACTTAATTTTCACTATCACTTCACTTTCTTTGTGACGTAACGGCGTGGGGAAATACGGGGCGGTTCATCTGGACGGTTCACCCGCTGGGGAATCGAACGCAAGGCTCCTCCAATATCTCGCGTAAGCAGTACTCCGCACGTCACAGCAGTCATCATTAAGTTGAACAGAGAATGGCACTTTTCGTCACACCAGAAACGCAACTCGCTAACTCGCTGAATGATACTCCCCGCGAGAACGCTCGCTTATGTAGCAAATGACATTTTCCACAGAACGTTCTAGAACTTTCTGGATACACGTACTGGGGGTGGGATAAGGAAACTTCCAGAAGATTCTGGTTGTTTGCTGATAGCACTTCTGGTGTTTACGCTGGCGAGCATTACTTATCGTTGTTTATATCCGACTTCCCGTCGCCAACCTCTCAATAACCCCGGGCCACAGGCGCTGCGCCACAATATAAAGAAAAAATTTGCCAAAGTATAAAACATTTTTGCCAAAATAATATCTACTAATTACAGTATGCCACTAAAAACACCAAAAGTGCTACCTTTTCTCAATGCACCTGACTTTTTGGAAAGAGTGGTGAGGGTTTTTCCAAACGTTTCCTAGAAAGAGTGGCTAGGGTACTGTAAATGTGTTTCACTGCCCGAATAGTGTATCTGGAAAGCCCGGTTCGTTGTTAACAGAAAAGTGTAATTATTACAAAATATGACTATTTTACCAACATATAATGAAATATGAAGTCTTTTATTACGTGTATTGAATTCCGCACACTGCAAAACGTAAGCATACTTATTCCCAAATATCTATTCATAATATTGCGGGGATTGGAAGTGCCTCGTTTATTCAATTGCTATTTAGGGACGTAAGAAACAAGTGACTGTCTTCCCCTCCAATCGCAACCAATCGTGTTGAGAAAAACCATTCGCTTCTTAAACAGAGTCTCTTATTTTCCCCTCTGCTTTTAAAAATTGTCCACGTCAAGTTGCCTGTCACCTTGCCTTTTTCTTGCACCGGTAATGGAATTGTCAGAAGGCTAAACGAGATCACAGCGCCTCCTGCTCTTTGTCACGTGGTAACGTCTGTTTTCTAACTTTCAAGTTTAATTGGCAAGCATGCCAACATGCATATGTTACTCGAAGTTGGGAAATACTTCTTGCTTCCCTTAGCGCCTTCTTAAGAGAGATGAAGGGGATGCGATATCGAAATATGCCATTTTCAAAATTTTTTAAAAATTTACTATGAAGTATATTTTATAGTCTCTAGAATTGCCTGCTAAATTATTTCGTCAAAATTTTCTCTATAGTTTTCTTTGCTGCCATTTTTAAGATTCTGCATACTAGATACTTTAAACGAAGATGTTACTATAAAAGTATTTTATTCAGTGCGACTGCTGCATAAGCGCACAGGAGCACGTGAACACCCTAACTTTTGAAACTTTGCGGATTTATTGTATAGTTTTTTTTAATTTTTGAAGCTATTAAACGTTACGTATATGTAGTAATTTAAAATATACGGCGTTTAAATCCACCGCGCTTCTCCTCGAGACATGGCAACAGGGTCCTTAGCACATCTTGTCTTGTGCACATTTTAAGGAGCTTCGGCGCATGCGGTAATTACCTTATGGGGCCAAATACACTGGTGTGCAAAACCTAAGGACGAAAGTAATCTTCGTATGCTATGACACTGTCAAGTAACATAGCTCGATGAAACTTGAATCATACATAGAGGGAACTGCTACGGTGTGCTACAGTAGGCAACTAAACGAAATAGGCAATGAGACGTACAGAAATGTCACTTTTATTCATAGACCATAAGCTACACTAAAGTAAATACGACATACGATGGCTCTCTAGATTTACAGAAACAGATACATGG
Organism: Deroplatys truncata; assembly: GCA_030765065.1. Lineage (NCBI taxonomy): Eukaryota > Metazoa > Arthropoda > Insecta > Mantodea > Mantidae > Deroplatys > Deroplatys truncata. The sequence goes on from CM060985.1 coordinate 51,808,217, forward strand.
TGCTTAAAAGGGTGTATGATCACCACGGACAGCAATGCATGCTCTGCATCTTGCGCCCATGCTGGCCACAAGGTTGGTAAGCAGTTCTTGTGGTAGGGCGTTGCATTCCTCCACTAGCGCTGTTGACAACTGTTGAATGGTCGTTGGTGCATTTGGATGTGCTGCAATGCATCTCCCCAAAGCATCCCACACGTGTTCGATGGGATTTAAATCGGGGAACGAGCAGAGCAGTCCATTCGCCGAATATCCTCTCGTTCCAAGAGATCCTCCACTTCCGCTGTTCGATGCGTTCGCTCATTGTCATCCATAACAATGAAGTCAGGGCCGCCTGCACCCCTGAAAAGGCGCACATGGGGAAGGAGTACAGTATCACAATAACGTTGACCGGGAGCGTACCGTGTTCAAAGATTTGCAGGTCGGTGCGCCCATGCAACATTAAGCCTCCCCAAATCATAACACACGGACTACCGATACGATCATGTTTAAGGTGTTCCTGGGTTCATTACATGTTCCTACCTCTCGTCAGATGAGGGTACGTCGAGAACCACTACATAGACTGAATCTGCTCTCATCCGAGAAGAGCACTTGACCCCATTCCTCGTTGGTCCAATTTTGATGCTCTTGGGACCATCGCAAAAGGTGCCGCTGATGTGCGGATGTCGATGGAACACAACGTACTGGCCGTCGGGCAAAGAGAATACCTCTGTGTAGTCGCCGTGCCACTGTGTATCGTGAGATTGCGTGCCTAGCTGTCCTGTTAAATGTGGTTGCAATTGCACCCGCTGTTTGGAGTGGATCCCTTCTTGCCTGTTGCACAATGTAGCGGTCATCTGCTGCTGTAGTTGACGTGATCGACCACCACCTCTCCTTGTGACAGCAATGCCTGTGGTTTGGAAGGTTCCGCATGCACATGAAGCAATGCTGTGAGCAATTTCAAACTCCTGAGCAACACTCGTCACACTTCGTCCTTCTTCCAGTTTCCCAATGATTCTTCCCCGTGTGAAGTCAGCCAAATGGTGTCTACGGGTCATGTTGCAATGAAGAACACCACTACAGTACACCGTAACAGCTCGCTCATTGCCACACACCGTCTTGTCCTGATTCGTCAACTGCCCCGTGTTGCGGGGCCAGACACTTTTGGCACTATAGGCTCGCTACACTCACACCATGTGACGTCCAGCTTTCTGTGTATGTGTGAGAGATCTCTGGCAACATGCTCCCGCATCTTCATCTACTTCCATCAAGTAGTTCATTTGTTATGTTACTTTACCCATCTCGTCGTTAGATTTTGCACACTAGTGTACATAGGGGTAGTGCCCACTTGAATATGTGCACTAGCGGGTGAATCTTTTCCTCCACTGTGTTTCCGTACCACCACTACAACTTTACGTCATGTCATAAGGGGTAGCACACTACAGTAGAAGTTGAGTCACTGTAGCAGAAGTAGGTAACGTGCACAAGCGCGGAAACGCCTCCCGGTTTCTCCACACCATCCATAATCTTAACTACAATTTAATTTACACATTACTTCGTTCTTGCCCTAACACGGTGTACTTAATTAAGTACACAAAAACAAACATCCACAAAATCTCTTCGTTAGACTAATTATTATTATTATTATTATTATTATTATTATTATTATTATTATTATTATTATTATTATTATTATTATTATTATTGTTGTTGTTGTTGTTGTGGTGGTGGTTGGAGTGGCTGCAATTGTATCAGTTTGTTTATAATCATAAATATTATGCAGAAGAACCTATTTCACAGTTACAGCTAGCTAAAATTTTGTGAACACCCAAAATATATACTCGCGAGGCGCTACTGGTTATATTCCATGCAGTACTTACACGATATTGATGACTAATTTTGGAATTGTGAAAGATTCTTGATAGTGTATCATTCGCTTTCCTCAAGAGCTTCTTTTTGCACTTGGCGACATTTGGACTCGCTTACGGCTCGTTATACAAGTTGCTTACCGTCTGCATAAGAAAACACTTTTGAAATTGTTGCAAAGCCAACTGGTCCCTCCATCTTATAAGTTGCAAATCTTGTTCTTCCTTCGCACACTCCATCCTCCATTTCCTATTTTGTGTGTCCATTTTACTCAGTTCCTTCTTCTCCACAACTAAGTTTAAAACGTTTTCGCACTATATAATACCACATTCCACACAAAGCACTTCAGTAATCTCGTCCTTAGTTCTTTCTTCAAAGGTCCATAGAAGGTGGTGATGTTTTTGTTAAAACCTTCCTATTACAGGGCTATATTTGTCTGTATCTGTTTCGCTTTTCTTCTGATATCTATGGTCTTCGCCCTCTTTGTATTTTTCTTCATCCCGAGTTCTCTTCCTTGTCATCCAGCATTAATATATTTTTAGCGATCCTCTCCTCTACTAGAAGTGTAGTATCATCAACAAATCGTTTGTAGTTTATGGTTCACCTTGCTTTTCATCATATCTTAAACAAATTGCGTGGAAAATTGTGATAGTGCTGACCAAAGAATATCCATAGGTATTTTTCAACACGTCGATTTAGGTTTGTAATAGCATATAAGGGTAATTTCAGTAGTGTATATTGTGACAATCTTGCACAGAGACCCAAAGTAACTACCAGAAGTGGGTAACATTCCAGAAAGTGTTGAAATCAGGGCAAGAATCTGTTATAGCAAAATGCTGAGGTATTTTCAGTCAGGATAACGAAGCAATATAAGCTACCCACAAAGAGATTTATTTTAGCTGCAATAGGCCTTAAGGGCTATTTTAGCCATTCCAGCAAAAGCACATACCTGTTCGAGTTCTGGCACATCTTGTGGTTCACAAACATAGTAATCACTAAACGAATCCGGTGACGTGGGTAGCGTCAGGTCGTGCGCTGCTGAGAGAGTAAGTATGACCTACTTGGGGAGCTTATATTGGTTCGTTATGCTTACTAAAAACACCTCAGCATTCAATTGTAACACATTCCTGTCCTGCCCTGATTGCAACACTTCCTAAAACATTGCCCACTTCCTGGCAGCTGGCTCGGTCTTTATGCAGGACCATTATAACATGATACTAAAGTAGACCACAAAACGACACAACAGGATCAGATCTATTGTCTGTAAATTTACATCACTTGTATGCAGGAAAACTTTCAAGCATAGTTCGTCCATCCAGTGGGCTTAAGAGGCCAAACCAAGATCTTGGACGGCGTTTTCGTCTTGTAAAGTATCAGTTAATTACTCCACACAATATCCTGCAATTTGTTTGTGTTTTTAATACCCCATATATAAAGTACCCAAGAACTGGAAATAGGTAGAGAAAGACATGTGATTGCTACACATTAGATGTCTTATGTTTCTGGTAATCTTGTAAGCTTTATTATGCAAATAAATGCACCCACCATATACAATACGAAATACTGGAAAAGGACTGTTGGAATGCTTAAAGTAAACTTCAGTACGAACACACTGTCATCGAACTCATGTGATTACATCTTAGAATAGCAGCAGAGGACTTATGTGATAACGCGAATGTTGATTGATATTCCAAGGCAGCACTTGGGTTTGATTCATTAGAATTCATTAAATGTCACTGTAAGATTAATATGCAACAGACTAACTCACTTCAACCATAACAACGTGCTCTGCTATGTATTCTTGCACGGCTGCATTGTTATTTCTGACAGACCACCATAGGAGGAACTGACTGAACATAGTGGTTCTGTGTTAAAACTCTGAGAGAGATCAGGATCGGGCATTTTCGAAAACTATCCTCCTGTTCCTTAAATCAGGACACTTCGAATTCAGCATTATACTTCTAAGACTTACAGAAAACTTCCTTCCAAAGTTATATTTTGATTTATGATTTTATCTGTAGAACTCACACTAGACGTTGAGGCAGTATTTTTAACACTTGAATAATTTAAATTAAATTATATAATATGTAAATTCAATAACAGCCCGCCTTGAAGCAATATGTATGTAATAATTTAAAAAGTGTATGTAACAGTCATTGCAAATGCTTATATTATTGTAAACATGTTTAAAAATGTTATGTGAATGCATTACGTAATTTAATAATGTAAGAGCTGTGAGACTAATAAGTTTAACGTTGCTAACACTGAGGTAACAATGAGGTAACCTTGAGGCAATAATAAGTTTAAGAGTTTAAATGCTACTAGTCATGATTAGAGCAACGATAATGTAAATTTTGTGACAGTTTAAAAATAGCCAATCAACAGCCAGAAAAAGCTTTAGTAAATGCAAGTATTCTATTGGACTAGGATTAGCCAATCAGAGACATGAAATACAGAAGTTTACGGGTTTGGACGGTTGAAATATGTTCAGTTGCCTGCAGACCTTGGTAGTGGATGGAAGATGTGTTCTCTAAAGAAATATTACGTATTCCTGTGAAACGAAAATTAAGTATATGCGTTAACATAGTGCAAGTATAAAATAAAAGAATCTCACAGCTCTTGATACCAGTGTAGTGCTATTTAGTTTGCGTCAAGGATTAATAAAAAGAAGTGAATTTAAACTTAAAATCTGTGTAAGCCTACATTCTTGTCGGACTACGCCCTGATTAAGAGAAACGTTTCTCTAAAGTAATACTGATGCAGACGAGGCAAACATAAACATAAATACTATCTATAGAAGGAGTTTAATAACAAGTTAATATATATTTTTTAAACTTGGGGCGTAACAACAAAAGTACATCTTCAAATCGGTTTTTACATATGTAGCAGCATATTACGTAACAAACAATCTTCTTAAAAATTGACGTCCATACGTGGAGAGAAATAAATAAATAAATAAACAACTCCAACTCAAAAAAATCATCAAACTCCTAAAGACAATAACTTCTTCAACGTGTGGATTTTATTCTTAGATATAAAGTGGCGAACTAATGAATAATATTACCAAGAGAAAACCTAGAGTAAGACTCAATTACGCTATTTCACGATTGAAATGAATTATTTAAAGATTAGAAGTGATAATTTATTTCAAAATCATAAAAGCATTAATTTAAATTTAACTTTAAGAAATGTAGCAAAAGCCACTGTAACTACGTTCTTCTGGAAATGTTTACAATCCACAGTGGACTTTAGAAAAAGGTTGAAATTAGCTTTATCTGTCCAATTTACTTATAGTTAAAACACGTTTTATCATTATCTTCAGCAGCATCCAAAGTTTCCCTTAAGCTATAACATTTAATGGGTTTCGTCTGGCTGACACAAAATTCTTCCTTTCTTGGCCCATGCAGCAACTAACTCGGTATACTCGTCGTTACAATGTACAATCACAACTTTTATCTTAAATCCTGTATAAACACTGTTGCCATTACATAAACAATAAAACAATATAACAATATTAAATAACATGTATGTAATTGTTACTTATTATTATTATTATTATTATTATTATTATTATTACTTAGGCTTGTGATGTGAAGCATTGTTTATTTGATGTTTATGTGTGTCGAAAGTACTCCCACAGATGTTAAAGAGCGTCCATAAATAAAACTCAATTTCAATTTCAACAAGCAGTTTCATTACCATATATGGAGGTAGATATTCCGCACTACGCACCACGCCCCCGCCAGCGCTCCTTCATTATATGTTGGGTACACATAGTGGTAAGAAGGTAGTAGATTAATTTTTTTGCCTTACAATCAGTGAGGTCAAAATAGAAACTGAACTCAATATTTGATGATAATGGACGGTGGACATAGTATTGTTCTACTTTCAAGGGGATGATCTTCATAGTCGGTGTTCTTGACTAAAAAAACAACCAAAGAAAACAGAATTACTACATAAAACCTGACATGTCTGTTACTTGCTGAGGCTTCTCTACGATCAAAATTGGCTAAATTTAAGTTCTATAAACTCGCTGATTAGCTGTATATTAAAATAAACTTTAGCATAGCAGTTCTGTACACAAATTAAGGGAAATATGTGCAAGAAACGGTTCCAGGAGATGGAAGGAGGACATCCCAGACGTGTATGATATGTATATCTGTGTAACAAAACTACAGCAGAAACTTTTCTGGTAGTTTCCAAGCTTTTTGAATAATTGGTAGCTAACGTGTTTAATAAATTTAATAAATCGAAACAAAATAATATATTATGCAACAAGATTTTAATGGTAGTAATTAAGACGCGAGTATATCAATGAAACTCGCTAATACTCGTTTCATAATTTTCATACGAGCGTCCTAATTACCATTATAGACTTGTTGCATATGACCTCTTTTGATCGACTACACCATAATTTTAAAACTTAAGTTTTTACAGGAAGATAGTTAATTTGTGTAATTAAATGCTATCGGATGACAGCACCTTGAATGTGTTTGCGAGTTGAGGAACAGATGGCAGCATTATTAAGTTCCACGGTATAATTATTGATTTTTTTTGCAGGTAAATTGATAGGAACATATATTGAAGCAAATAAAACGAACTTCACTTTATGATTGACAGAAGTATTAGTAATTGTGATGTTATCATCATATTATGATATGGTGAGTCGTTACGTGTTAATTCCCATCACAGCTGCGCTTGGTGTTTTCTGGGGCGACTTTTTGCTGAAGATGGGAGAAAGACGACTCCCGAAAGTGCTGATCAGAAAACACCAAGCGCAGCTGTGATGGAAATTAACACGTAACGACTCACCATGTTATAATATATACTTCACTTATTAGAATACTAAAATTACAATGATAAGAATTTATTTTATTTTTAATGCATATTTCATTGTTTATCGGGGGAATGGATCCCAGTGGACTGCTTTTTTGAAGGTGTTAAAACGTTTGGGCGGTAGGTGAGCTGGTCGCGCCGCCGAGTGAGATCATGAGTCGCTGAGGTATTATAATAATATATTATGCAACGAGACTATAATGGTAGTAATTAAAACGCGAGTAATATTATTTAACGAGCATTTTAATCATCATTACAGTCAAGTTTCATACGACTGTTTATGCTTGATCATGTGTCTAAATTAAAGGTTTCATAAGCATTCGTTTCTGGTTTGAGTGATGTGTTACAATCGTTATTCCTTTATATATGGTTACAATACAATGACCTTGTAGCACCTGTGTCAGACAAAGTTGCTAGCATTGTGAGACGTACTACGCAGAATAATCGATACTTGCGCTTTCACAATGTTACGTGTCCACTTCTGATTGGTCGAATACCAATACTTTAATGAACAGGTGTACTTTAATGAGATCCATTAAAGTACTGCTACCAGTCGTATAAATACTACATTTTGGCATGGTCGAGCATAAATGCCATAACAGTTCTGTTATCTCACATGTAATCAGCATGTTATGGTGTGGTTGACCAAAAAGTGGCATTTTAAAAGCGTGTTTGTGTTTTTACCTTTTTCACGCAAGAATGGTCAAACCGATTGTTATGAAACTTGGTACATAACATACCTTAGGTGCTCTATTATATGTCTTACATTAAAACGGTTCAAATCCCACCATGGTCTTCCTTCCTGAGTGAGGTTTTATTTTAGGTTTTCTGCAGTTATAACTAGCAATTACTCTTTATTTCATTTCATGTACCTTCACTGTTCATACACTGGTGTGTATGCAGTAAGAACGGGCGTTAAACACTACTAAAAACTACATCAAATAAGGGTTCTAAAGGGACATAAAATAAAAAAATCCATATATCTCGCTCATTATTTATGTGTTGAAAACAATTTTACATACTAGCAGTTCATTACGCTTTCAAGTTTCGTTGTTTGCAAAATTGTTATATCTTGGGTATTTAAGAGGCTCTTTAATTTTTGCTAGCGTGTGTAAACCATTTACCGCGATAAATATCTTAGGTAAATCGCTTTGTAAACACCATGAAGAGGCATAATATTTGTACTGTTAAACCTTATACGCGTGTTTTAATACTTATTAACAAAGAATAAAAATTAATTTTAGTGCCGGTTTTTAAATGATCATATAACATGCATGTTGCATACAGCGTGGAGAGAGAAGATGAGGGAGGTGAAAGGATATGGAGTAAGAGTAGGAGAGAGAGGGGGAGTTAACACAGAAGGAATAGAGAGGTGAAGAGTAGTAGAGAATTAGAAAGATGGCTTTGAAGAGAGAGAGAAGGTGAGGGAGAGAATGAGAGAGGTAGAGCTAATGAGAGACGCAGATATATTTAGAATCTCCGCATTTAACCTAAAAACGCGCGCGGAAATGGCTGTTCTGCTAGCTTTTAAATAAAATGTCATTGAAAGAACACATCTGACATGTGAAAAAAAAGAAGGAAATAAGACTGATAGTGTTGACGTAGGCTTACGTAGACTCCTGGATGTCGTTTCCTCTAAGCAGGACAAAGTGTTAAGTGTATAAGGCATAATGTACTGAACCGCCAGAAAGAATTCCTCTCTGGCGTTTATCACGCTAGCGGATAATCGCGTTACGAGGCACCTGAACGCGTCCTTGGGCTGAGACAGACAAATCGAGACGCTTAGCAGTAAGCTTCAAATGCCTTGCTTTGCAGGGTTCCCGAGTTCTCACACAAGGGACACCAACAGCAAAAGACAAAGACAGATATATAGGAGACAGTTTTCATTTTTACGCAATTATTCAAGGGCTCTAGCCTGTCACCAGACCTTTTCACATTCGTATGATGGGAAATGGGCTTTGCGGTTTTGATTTATTTATTGATATTTATAATTTGTGTGAAATTAAAAAACGTTAAAAGTGCCCCTAGTATGCGAGTATGAACAGTATAGCTCAAAAAAGAAATAGTATCATCATAGATTTCGTTATAGGTATAAGGGGGATAAGGGGGACTGAAACAATAGTCAGTTATTTAAAAATCACATCTCTATACTGTTGACTTTGAAATTTCAGTCTTTATATGACCACGAGAAGCAAACGAATGCGATTTAATACTTCAATAAGTATGGAGTATTTAAAAGTTTAAACCACTAACAATGAATAGGATAGTATAGGATAGGACTAGTCAACGGAAGGAATCCCTTGCACCTCGAACCCCAATGGATATTTTGGGCATACACCTCCGAGAGGAACGGACGAGGTGAGGTAAAGCGCGGGATACATATGGGTTGTAGAGTAAGGCCGGCGAAAGTCGACAGAGACGCGCAGAGTTCCCTAACAATTCCAGGCTTGATCACCCGACCACGGGAGGGTCGCTCGGAGACGTCCCTCCAGTGAGACCGAGGAAACAGGACTCAGCAGTGGAGGCTCGATAGACTTCCCTCTAGCAGGGCCGAGAAGAAGTTCCAATTCGCAAGCTTCTGTGTCATCTGCCCGACACCGTCCGAGCCCTCCCGGAGCCAATCTGAAATATGTAAGGGAAATGAAATGAGAGAAAATGGGGGTGAGAGGAAATTCGTTGTAGGATACGCCACTTCGGCATTCGCCTAAGTCAGCCAGAGAAGACCACGAAAAACTCATGATCAATGTGGGCGGCCACCGGGAATCGAACCTGGGACCTCACGAATGCAACCCTCACGCTTTACTGCGGAACCATCTCGTTCGGTAACAACAGGTATCTCGTAAATACTTATGCTATATAAAATATGAATAAATTATGTGTTCTAACGAGATCTACATTTTTGTGTAGTAAGTTTTTGTCTCTTACGGTTTATCGGTTATACAAAGGGTACACAAATTCCTGAACAATGAAGAGGACATCACAGGCTATTAGGAGAAAATATCAGTCACAAATATCTTAAGCACATTATTTTAATCCATGTCCTTAGCGCTATTTTTGAGTAAATAAAAATGACAAATTTTCCATAAAGGTTTGGCTTGGTGTGGGAGAGTTTCTTGTACAGGGTTTTAGTTTGGTTCGGTTTTGTTTAAGGGCGCTCAACTTCTAGGTTATTAGCGCCCTTCTAAAACAGATCATGGCAAACGCCAGAGATAACGTTCAGTAGAAAATTTCATGGCAAAAGCCAGAGATAAACTGAATAAAAACATTAAATAAATAAAAAATAAATAAAATCTAAGCGAGAAGCCAGTGTTAAATATCAATATAAAATAGTAGCAAAAGCCAGAGATAAATATCAATATAGAAATATAGCACCAGTCACACATAAATATAGATATATAAAACTAAACCGATCAGTATAAAATACCTATTAAGATGACTAAATCTGCATTTGGGAATTTACTTTCGAAACAAAGTTAAAAATCCTATCAAACCGCTAAGACCTGTGCAAGACTGTCCGGCAGTTGCAGAGAGTCCCGATGACGTGCTAGAGCAATACACTCTAGCAACACGTGACGGACCGACAGACCTTCGCCACAAAGCGGACAAATAGGAGCAGGGTCGCCCTTAAAAAGGTAACTGTGAGTAAAATTGCAGTGACCAATACGCAACCGAGCCAACATCACCTCATCACGACGAGATACGCGAGAGTAAGTTGCCCAGTTTATCGGAATGTCCTTAACTACCCATTATGATTCTTGAAGAACTGACACATTTCTTTCTTTAATTATTCTGTTCGAAATTCACTCAATGCCCCAATTTTAGCACCAAATTAAGCAAAATATTCTGGAGTTTCGATTGCCTGTCACCAGATGCGCAGATGTTCATGTTTTATTCGTAATTGTTAGTTTTATTGTTGTGGCAGTATTTTATATCACAACAATGTAAATGCCAGAGTGATTGTAGTGTAAATTAACATTATTGTATGGCAATGATTTTAGATGTTTGTTAATTCTAAGCATTGTTAGGAAATAAGTTTACACGGTCTCACTGAAACTGGCAATAAGAGCGGGCAACAATGAGCGAGGGGGTGAGTTGTTTATTAATTAGAAGAGACAAGCAAATGGCGTCAGATTAGCGTGCCTTTCTTAGAAATGGAGGGAATATCTTCCCTAGAGCATTTGTGTTCGTAATTTTGATTGGATATAAAAATAGACGCTAATGTTGGCGCGTTTTATTAACCAATAGTAGCTCGATTATAATCTTTAGGCATATTAGGGTGAGGGAGTATAAATTATGAAGCCAAGAGACGGGTAACGTCCAGTTCAACAGGATCATTCACGCATTACACGTCGCTCAGGCCAACAGAATCTCTCGCGTCGTAAAGTTAGTTAAAACATGTGAAATACGCGAATTAATAATGTGCGGCAAATAAGTGGTTATAGTTACATTCTAAAATATAACAGTTTCAGTCGGGCGTGTATCAAGAGTAATTATGTGAAATGAATAATGTGTGACGGCAATAAAAGTTTAAGAACAAATTCTTTGATCAGTGTTATCTTTTAGTAACAAGTCCTTTCCGTTTACACACCCTGTTTAACAGATTTGCTCGACTGAATAATAATAATAGCTAGCCGGAGCACAATGAACCCAAAATTTAAAATAATAAAACAATAACAGGCGCTCAGCAATAAGATAACACGAAAGTAAACGACGGCATTGTCGGCAACTGTTTTTGAGATTTTATTCAACGTGAAAATGGAGTAGGTACACATTAAATGAACGACTCTTCTTTGAAAGCAAAACTGGATTACGAATTCAATCACAGCTAATCAAGGATATACCAGAGAGAATTTGGTATTCAAAATCCTTCCCAAAGAAACACAATACTGGGACTGGTAAACAAATTGGAAACAACTGGATCCCTGGTGAGTGAAAAAGGCAAAACTCGTTCATTTAGGTTCCCCACGGTTGTTGTTGACGTAAAAGCACGACTGGTTGTCACCCAAAAAATCATTAAGACGTTTGTCGTAGGAGACAGGTTACAGCTACTCAGTGTGTCAGAGAGCTGTGAAAAGTGCAGACCTAAAGCCGTATAGGATTACGGTTGTCCATCAGTTACAGGAAGCAGATAAGGATAGACGACTGAATTATTGTCGTTGGTTGCAGGCGTTCGTTGTGCAAAATCCTGCGATATTGTTCATCACATGGTTCACAGATGAAGCACGGTTCCATTTATCCGGTTAGGTGAATTCAAATAACTCACGCTATTGGGCCAGCGAAAACCCACATGTTATTCATGAAGCACCTATTGACCCGGTTAAAATCAAAATTTGGTGCGCAATATCCGCACAGAGAATAGTGGGACCATTTTCGTTTTAAGCAATGTGCACACTACAGAGTACGACGGATTTTCATAGAGTTTGCTGAGCAACTAGACGATGTAGAACTGAGTCAAGGATATTTTCAGCAGGACGGCGCTACATCCCATACATCAAATGAATCCATGGCACTAATTGCAAGTTTCTTTGACGACCGGGTAACTTCCAATAACCTGTGGCCACCGCGATCTCCGAATTTGACATCGCCGGACTTCTTTGTATGGGGTTACTTAAAAGGCAGGGTTTATGCCACACGTCCTCGGACATTGGATAATCTGAAGCACAACATTACATAGGAGATTCAAACTGGCAACAGAGTCCTCCAGCGAGTGGCCAGTAACATGGAACGATGTGTTCAGTTGTGCCTTATGCAGGATGGAGACATTTTCAACATTTGCTAATGAAGTAAATAATCTCCAAAAATTCCTCTGCATTTCAGGTATAATAAGTTGTCGCTAGCATAACTCGTTTTGAAAAAATTAAAGAAATGATTGTGTCAGTTCTTCATAAATCATTCTGTAATATTTGTGTCTCATCTTTGAAAGATGTTGAACCTAATCTAGCAGTTCATTTTTGAAATATTAGATTAATGCACGCGGATCTTCTAAAAAAATTAGGTTCAGGAGATCTCAAAACGTGTAGCTCTATGTAGAATTGTTGGATAAAATACAGTACTTCCTCTACTTACTGTAGATATGTACATGAATCACTTAGTGTGTAATATTGTTTTATGTTTTATTGTTACATTATCGAGCATAACGGGTTTTACAGTAGGAGGGAGATATATTTGAAGGTTTGAGTAATTTATTTCACATTTTTATACTTGTCCGAAATAGACTTCAGAAATTTTATTTCTCTTCAAAGAAATTTCAGATTTTGGCAAAACTTTCTTCGTATTATGCTGGTCTCTCAAACTGATAATACTACAATACTACAGTCTGCACATCCAGTGGATCGTCAATAATGGATGTATAAATAATCGAAACATATAACACTGCAGATTTATATCTGAAAGCTGTTGTCATTGAAACGCATCCGCGCTAACCACAAATTTAAACATAGTTTTAGCTTTCCCCAAACAATGATCTGAGTGATCACACACTTTTATTGTTATTATGATTTCTCTCTCACCCCCGCGTACTCCGTACCCATCTGTAACACCGGACATGACCCGTCAGTACTATACAATACCCCCTCACCCCTAATTAGCCCCAGGGCACATGGAGTTAAGCCCCATCGCTACAAAACCCGGGATTTGCTCCTTCCCCTAATCCAAGGGTTGACAGGGCGATATCATGTTGCGTGGACCCTGAATCTCGCTCGGGTTTCACTCTGGATTTAACCCCATGTTGTGATTTCCACGTTACCTATCGGTGATTGCAGTTTTTTCCCCTAGAAATGAAATGATATCCATGTAAATTGAGAATAATTGAATGGTGAGCGTACAGTTTTGTGATGAATGGCCACTGCGTCACATTATGTTGGCTTCCACGTCATTAAACTGTATTAGCCTACAAACACAACGTCAGCAGATTGCGTTTTATGCAAACAAGGGTGAAATTAGAAAACAAACCGAGGGCGTTATAACAGCATTTCCGGTGCTTTATTTGACCGGTAAAATTAATTAAATTATCTAACCTCTATGTAATGAAGACAGCGATGATATTATGCAAAACAGCAGCTAATTGAAAAAGAGTAAAATATTTTGCATCCAAACATCCATTGCTAATATATTACGAATGAAATGAAGTGAAACTACGAGGTCAGTCTCAGAAGTACCCGACCTGATGTATAGATAGCTGTGGTTGTTTCAAACAAATGCCTGTGATAGAAAGTACCAACCTTATAAAGCTTAAGTTTGAAGTTTGATGATGCTACGTTGTTTAGTAATTGTTTGGCAGCCATTTAATAGTGAACTCTCCCAGATAATTTGTAAACATGGATAAAACTGGCCATCGTTATGTGATACAATACTTTCATTTGAAAGGTCTTAGTCCAAGTAATATTAAAGCTGAGCTATATTCTACTCTGGAGGAGTCTGCTCCTTTGTTTACAACAGTAAAATATTGGGTGGCAGATTAAGCGAGGCCGTACGAGCTACCAAGACGAACATCGCAGTGGTTGACCAAAATGAGGTGACCACGCCAGAAATTGTAAGGAAAATTCACAAAATGGTATTGGATGACCGTCGACTGAAAGTGCGCGAGCTAGCAGACATCTTAGGCATTTCAGTAGGCATCAGTGTACATCGCATACCGACTGAAAATGTAGACATGAGAAAGCTGTGCGCAAGATGGGTGCCGCGTTTTCTCACAATGGAACAAAAGCAGCATCGTGAGGATGTTTCAGTCGAGTGTTTGGCGATGTTTTGCTGCATAAAGCCGAGTTTTTGTGTCGATACATAATCATGGATGAAATATGAGTTCATCACTTCACACCTGAAATGCAGGAACAGCCAAAACAGTGGACTGAAAGGTGAGAATCGGCTCCAAAGAAGATAAGATAGTTTCATTTGCAGGCAAGGTCATGGCATCAGTTTTTTTGAATGTGTGTGTAGAATAATTTTCATTGATTATCTTCAGAAAGGAAAACCAATCAATGGCGAGTATTATGCAAACTTATTTCAGCATTTGAATGATGAAATAAAGCAAAAACGGCCGCATTTAGTGGAAAAGAAACTTATGTTTCATCAAGACAGTGCACCACTTGACGCATCCATTATCGCCATGGCCAAAACCAATGAGTTAAAGTTCGAATTGCTATCTCATGCACCCTATTCGCCAGATTTAGCCCTCTCTGATTATTTTCTATTTCCAAAGTTGAAGAAATAGCTTGGTGCTAAAAGATTTGACAACAGTGAAGAGCTGAAGTCCTCAGTTGATGACTATTTTGCAGAACTTGGCGGGTATCGAAGCTATTGAACATTGCTGGGAAAAGTGCATCGAGCTAAAAGGAGACTATGTAGAGAAATAAAGATGTTCTTTCCCAAAATTTTTGTGTTTTCTTTGTTAGGTCGGGTACTTCTGGGACAGCCCTCGTATATCTACTATAAGCTTTTTAAAGCATTAACACCAAGGCAAGGCCCGCATATAAAAAAAATCTTATGTAACACATTCTGCAGCAGGTACCGTCTCCGTGGAGGGAAGCAGAGGGTGGTGCGTGGGTGGTATGATGGATATCTTATCTCAGATTGTGTTTTCAGATGCCCAATAAAGATGCCATTTATGGCTAAATAACTTTATCCACACGCACATTATATGTTCCCTTTATCGCCACTCCCGCGGTTCGATCCTGGTCACACAAACATTTATTTCTTCGCGTCAGAGGCCGTTTTCACGAGCTGTTCGCGGTAAATTTCCGTGACTGTAACTCAAGACGCTCTACGTTCGCCGGCACTACGTACTTACACTTTATGACTTATTTACCCGCTTTCACATGTTCAGTTTTTACGTCGAAAAATCCATCGCTTTCCGCCGGATTTAAATCCGCGACCTGGGGAACTAGAGAAAATACCATATGTTTAAGATGTTTACATAACACAGTAGATTTGGAAAAGGCGTAAGCTTTGGTTCCTATAACTGAGTTATGGTAAGTACAACAAAATGCAGAATTAGAGCGACCCCTTATCGAACTTTTAATTAGGATTTATAATGACATTAAAGCTTCCATAAAACTGAAAAGAAGACGAGGAAGAATTTCGCACTAACAAGGGTTTGAAACAAGGATGCAGGGTGTCTCCAAAGCTTTTTAAAGCATATTGGAATGTGTTATTAAAGATTGGAGTATGTCATATCAAGGAATGGGAGTAATTATTGGAGACAGATAATGCATTTCTTGATTTTTGCAGATGATGAAATAGTAATTGCTCAAGATAAGGATGATGCTTAATGTTTAATAAGGAAGCTGCTTAAGTTGAAGAAGTTAATGTCTTTTAGCTCCACGTATGGAAGCCAAATTGAAGTAGTATATTTTGTTGTAGGAGTTTGTACCACGCTTTGGGGTCAATTTGAAGTAGAATTGTTCTTTACGTTGTTTGCTGCTACGTATGAAAAGCCGATTCGAAGTTGTTTGTATTGTACGAGTTGTATTATAGTTCAACTGTTGAAGTAGTTGCAAATTCACGTATGTTAAACAGTTTCCGGTAGCCTTCGCCCCAAATGCACTTTCAGGTGGCCTTTGCCCCAAGTTTAAAAAAAATATTAACTTTGTTATTAAACTGCTTCTTTAAATATTTATGTTTGCCTCGGCTGCGTCAGTATTAATTTAGAGACACATTTCTCTTAGGCAGGGCGTGGTACGACTAAGAATGTAGGCTTACACAGATCTTAAGTTTTAATTCACTCCTTTTTATTAATCCTTGACACAAATTAAATAGCACGTCACTGATATAGAGAGCTGTAAGATTCGTTTATTTGATACTTGCACTTTTTAACGCGTATATTATGTTTCGTCTCACACGAATACGTATTATATTTCTCTAGAAGACGCATCACGCATCCAGTTACTGTCATGGTCTGCAGGCAACTGAACAGATTTCAACCGCCTAAGCTTAAAATCTCTGTATTTCAAGTCTCTGATTGGCTATTCCTACACCAATAGAATACCTGCATTTAACTAAAGCTTTTCTGGCTGTTGATTGGCTATTTTTAAACTGTCTAAAAATTACATTATTGCTGCTCTAATAATAACTAGTAGCATTTAAACTCTCGAGCTCATTATTGCCTCAACCTCATTGTTAGCAACTTTAAACTCATTATTCTCACAGCTCCTACATTATTAAATTACGTAATGCATTCACATAACATTATTACACATGGTTACAATAATATAAACTTTTGCAATGACTGTTACATACATCTTACAAATTATTACATACACATTGCGGGCTGTTATTGAATTTAGATATTATATAATTTAATTGAAATTATTCAAGTGTTAAAAATACTGCCTCAAAGTATTAAGAAGGAGATGTCTTAAGATAAAACTTAAACAAAACAGAACACCTTGTGATTGGGGGAGAAGAATGTGATTTGGATATAGGAGCAGGAACTATTAAACTTGAACAATTTAGATACTTAGGTACAGTTTTACGCAAATCGGGAAGTTGTGAAAAGTATGTTGACGAGCGTATTAACCAAGCAAAAGGGGAACTACGAGCGTTAAACGGAATATTGTGGAGTAGAGAGATCCATGAAGGAACAAAAGAAGTAATTGTAAGAGTTATTATTGAAAGCATCGTGACACACGGAGGTAAAGCTTGACAGAACGTCAGAAGCAACGTTTGTGTGAGGTGGAAATGGATGGTTAAGAAGCTGTCGCGTCTCAATAATGTAGAACGTGAGGAATGAGAGTATAAGAGAAAGGATGATTCCGTAGTTGATGGATTGGAAGGTATGGTCACGCTCGGAAAATGCCCATTATAAGATGGCCAAAATATGTGCTGGGATGGTCTCTCAAAGGAAAGAAGAAACGCGGTAAATCCCGAACAACAATGGGGGCAGAGGTTGCACGAGCCTTACGACAATGAAATATCAACGACGACCTCTGGTCGGATAGATAAGGCTAGAACCAGGTAACAAGAGGCAACCGCCGATAAAAATGAGTAAAGTACATGACACGTTAATGTACCTATCCATATCTTGAATTTTCTTGAAATGGCTGTAAAGTCCTCTTTATTCCGAAGAATGGTGTTTAATTTTGTATAACTGATAAACGTTAAGATATACATCTCTTTTTAAACACACAATTTATTTCCAATAACTCTTACGTGGTATCAGACATTTCCAAAATATCCGTTATGACTGGTTTGAAAATTCTCAATATGTTTGTTTCATTTTTAAAGCACTGTTCGCTATTTAGTTGTTTCTCGCGATGTCGGCGAAAGAGTATGGAGTTTTAAGGCTAGTGTGTAGCCACTCACATTTAAACACCTGACACCTCCATCCCACTTGTACCTGCAACGAGATGTGTAATGCAACTGTTTCTGCAAAGGTTTATCACGATTAACATAAAGTAGATTGAAAAATAAGCTTTCGTAAGAATACTTTGTAGAAGCTTAAGTAAAAATAAACGATAGTGAATAGAGAAACTCGTGTGATTGTAACGCTTTTTTATATGTATGTATTATCGACTCTATAATCCGTATAATTTCCAGTCTCAAGTCAATATCTCCATCTGTACTTGTGCCTCCTTTGAGCATATCTGTATAATAAGTAGATTCTTTATACAGCTTTAAATTAAATAATCTTGAATTTTAGGCATGTGCATTTTCAAATATTAATTAAATTGCGACTGGAATCAGCAGATGGTTTTCCTGGAATAAATTGGCTTATTGTTAAATCCATTAATCTAAGATAAATATAGAGCAACTCTAATATAAAAGGCCTGCCAGCGCATGTAAGAAAGAGATGCTACTATAACAGCTGACACACGACCTGGCGCCCGCCTGAAGAAGTTAACATTGTTATAAATGAGTGCAATACTGTGTTGTCATCATCAAGGGCATTGATCTTGAGGAACAGTTTCTTCCCGCCAAAAGTGCGAGCACCTGCAACACGTGGTCAATACTTGATGCAGGCGGAAGTTGTCTTCACGTGCCCTTCCTGAGGTCTCTGACCCTTCCATGTGCTTCCTTGTTGTCATTATAAACAAGTTCACATGATGTATCAAAATGCTAGTGCTTCAGATCAAACAATATGCGATCTACCGAGCGGAGTGGCTCAGGCGGTAACCTCCGTGGCCCGCATTGGGAGGTTCTGGGTTCCATCCCGTGGCCGAACAACCTGACTGCGGTTTCCTTCAATCGCCAAGGTAAATACCGGATTGGATATAGAATACCACCTTAAGCCTAAAAAGTCAGTGAAAATGAAAATATATGGTAATAGCGAATGCTCTGCCATATATGAACAGATAAAGAAAGCAGGTAGACTGGACGGCACACTGTTGCCATCTGCCCGGCATGTGTAGAAGCACAGACACAGTTGCTATACGCTAAGGCCTCTGTGGACACTTGACGAAGCAAGATAGTATAGTACAGGGATGAGATCTTGAAGCCTAACTGTCCGCAATACACTGAGCCACGACGTATTTCTGCTAACAGGTCCGTCGCGATATGATCACGTAGTTAAAGCGACGTAAAATAAAATGGAAAGAAAAAGAATCTGATGTGCTACATTCACATGACTTTCTCTATCTCTCTCACTTATTAGTGAATACACAAATTATTATTATTATTATTATTATTATTATTATTATTACGAACGTACGAATGTACTTCATTTTAATCGAGATAACCCTTTCAGGAAATATTTCTATTACACATTTCATTATAGATGTAAAGGGAATAGCAATAATCAAATGCTATAGAACTGGATGCTATATGCTGGGTTTGAAATTCCATATTATTTCCATACAATTGCGAGAAACAATTAAAAATAGACCGAACTTCAAAGAATGACTGTGTTGAAGAATTCGAACCATTAATAACGGATAGCTCGGAAATGGCTGATGCCACAAAAAAGTTAAAGGGATCTACTATTTTCGTGTAGTACGTTTTCGTCTATGGCTTAATGTTTACCAGTTATTTAAGATTATACAAATTCCTTCCGAATGAAGAGGACTTCACAGGCTATACCCAGGAAATTGAAGGCATACAGTTTATTTGTCATGTCATCTTTAATATATGGTATTTTAATCACAATGGTTAGTCATTTTTTATAAAAACAAAGTTTTCGAAAAATGTTCCTGTAAACGATAGTTGGGGTGAGGGGATTTTCTTGGAAACCTTCGTGTCGCATTTTTTGAAGATATTGAACTTAAATACCAAGTTTGGTATTTATCCGACTTTTCGTTTTTGAGTTATGCTGTTCAGAGATCCATAGGCGCACGCACACTCTCACACACGCGCGCGCGCGCTGGCCTTTTTCTTAAGAGTTTTTATTCCGGGACCTCAAAACATGTATTTGTGGTGAAATCTCGCTATCAGATTTTTGGGTGGAATACCTCTACCTCTTGTACGTTGAAGAGTAAGTAATATAGGTATATGCAATTTGTGTGCATTAAATGTTGCAGATTAAAATTTCGTAACTTGATTCCATTGCAAATATTTATTTTTAATAATAATAAGAATAATTCAATAAAATATCTCTCTACTATTTTTATTTATTTAAATACGTAATAAGCATCAACTCTTAGAAATCTTAATATCCAGTGTATCGACTCACTATCACCTACTTTCGTATTTCTTCTACAAACTGTTCTTACAAAGTTTATTTTTCTATCTCCTCCGTGTTAATCGAGATAAACGTTGCAGAAATGGTATCATAGATACAAGGGTGATAGAGGGGACTGAGGTGATAGTTTAATCTTTAAAAGTAGGTGCAAATTAATGGGTTATAATTATCTATAAAACGGTTAAGACCATAAAACATTTACGTCACACAAGTTGCTGTTTTATCGAGGTCTACATTTTTACTTTCTCTACTACGTATAGTAAGTAGGGGAAGTATTGTATTCCACCCAAAAATTCGATACCGAGATTTCACCTGAAATATATGTTTTAAGACCCCCTGAATGCAAAAAAAAAAGCATTTTTGGAAACATGTCCGTGTGTGTCTGTGTGTCTGTGACCAGCATAACTCAGAAAAGAGCAGTCAGATAAACACCAAATTTGGTTTTTAGGTTCAGCATCTTCCAGAGATACGACACGAAGGTTTTCAAGAAAATCCCTCTACCCCAGATTACCCTTTACATGGAACATTTTTCGAAAATTTTAATTTTCTCAAAAATGGCTCTAACGATTTTGATTAAAATATCATATGTTTAAGATATTTTCACGACAAATGAAATGTATATCTCGAATTTTCTAGGAATGTCTCCAGAAGTATTCTTCATTGTGAATGACTTATGCATAACTGGTAATCCATAAGAGATAAACAATATTTTACTGCACAAAAAATGTAGATCGCGTTAAAATACACAATTTATATCATATACATTTTTTTGTTGAGTGAACCATTTTCGAGATATTGCTTGTTATTCCCTTAAATTTTCCAATATTTATACTTTTTCTCAAATGGGAATTAGTTATTCACTTTTTTATGTTCTGGATATGCAAAGAGAATGGAATACTCCACATAGCAACCAGCTCTTAAAAAGATTTGACTATCGCTTAAAACCTACCAATTCCCCTTGCATCTACAAGGAAATTAGCAATAAGATTGACATCTCGATTAACATGAAGCATATGGAGAATAAGCGTTTGTAAAAAGAGCTTGTACAAGAATAGAGAAAGTCATGCGAGTGTAACACATTAGATTTTTTTCTTAGGTTTTCGTGTCTCTTGTGCTTTATCAGTAGTACAAAGTAATGCAAAATTCATTCAGAAAAAAGACGATTTCACACACTGTTCCTAGAAAATTCAAGATATGTCAAATTTTAATAAAATATTTAGAGCAGTTTATGAGAAAATGAAAAATAACCAATGTTTTCCATGTAGGAGATTGTTTAGAGTGGTAGACATATCTTGAACATATGCAGGTCGTATCCTTGGAAGTTGAACTGAGATACCCGTTTGCTATTCATCCAACATTTAGTTTTTGAGTTATCCCGTTCACATACCTTGATGCACTTTGTAAAATAATCCTTAATTTTGTTCATTGACATCAAAATGTGTATTTACGGTGAAATATAGACATTTTTTGTGGACTATAATACTTACTCTACTTTGCGAAATGCCTTATGTTTGAGATATTTCATAAAATGTATGTTTTGAAATTTCCTGGAATACGCTATGAACTCCTCTTCATTCTGAATGAGTTGTGCATACTCGTGTAAGAGATAGCTGAAACTTACTTTATGTACTAAGTAATATAGAGGCATACAATATACATATGTTAGATGATTTTCTGCAGCATTCCCGAGATATTCGTTGTCATTGGTTTGAATTTTCAAACATTTATACATTTTTGGAGTGCAAAGTTGGTCTTGTTGGTTCATTTCTTGAAGTGTTTTTTTAATAACACTCTTTTAAGAATATTTAATACTAATTTTGTCAACAATCGTGATTTCATAAAATGAATCGGAAATTTCCAATATGTTTGAACTTCTCAGTGAATAAATATCTCAGAGGCAATTTTTTTCTTGAAGAATGAGGCAGTATTTTTAACACTTAAATGATTTCAGTCAAATTATATAATATGTAAATTCAATAACAGCCCGCCTTGAAGCAATATGTGTATGTAATAATTTGTAAAATGTATGTAACAGTCATTGCATATGCTTATATTACTGTATCCATGTGTAATACTGTTATGTGAATATATTACGTAATTTAATAATGTAGGAGCTGTGAGAACAATAAGTTAAAAGTTGCTAACAGTGAGGTAACAATGAGGTAACCTTGAGGCAACAATGCGTTTGAGAGTTGAAACGTTATTTGTGATTCTTGGAAGCATTAATGTAATTTTAGTGACCGTTTATAAAAAATAGCCAATCAACAACCAGAAAAAGCTTTAGTTAAATGCAGATATTCTATTGGAGTAAAAATAGCCAATCAGAGACTTGAAATACAGAAATTTACAAGTTTAGACGGTTGAAATCTAGTCAGTTGCCTGCGAACAGTGTTTGTAACTGGATGCGAGATGTGTCCTCGAGAAATTAATTGCGTATTCGTGTGAGACGAAAATAATATACGTGTTAAAAAGTGCAAGTATTAAATAAAAGAATCTCACAGCTCTCGATATCAGTGAAGTGCTATTTAATTTGTGTCAAGGATTAATAAAAAGGAGTGAATTAAAACTTAAAATCTTTGTAAGCCTACATTCTTGTCGCATCACGCCCTGCCAAGACTTCCATGTCTCTAACAAATACTGACGCAGCCGAGGCAAACATAAATATTAAATATTTAAAGATACAGTTAAATTACAAAGTTAATATTTTTTTTTAAACTTGGGGCAAAGGCCACCTAGAATACATTTGGGGCGAAGCCTACCAGAAACTGTTTACTATACGTGCGATTGCATCGAACTACAAGTTCGGCTCCCCAACTGTTGAAATACGATACAGCTCCTTCAATACAAACTACTTCAAGTCGGCTTTTCATACGTAGCAGCAAACAACGTAAAGACAGTATACAACTTGAAGAAGTTCTACATTAAATTGTATTTGCGAGCGTACATTCACCTTTGCAGGTGCCTTACAACCGTTTCAATGACATCACGCCGGATACTATTTTCTGTGTACTTCCTCAAGTAGTTAACTGCCATTCATATCTACCAGTAAAGACACAGAGAACAGCTGTGGAATTCCAGACAACATCACCCGGAACAACGGTTGTTGTTTCCCTCTTAATAGCTTCAGAAATGCGGCAGTCTTGATTTGCTAAAAGTTTACATTAGCATTCGAATATCCTCATTATTTACAGCAACTAACTTAGAAAAAATTCTGATGTGTTACACTCAAATGAATTTCTCTGCTCTTGCACAAACTATTTTTACTAACACTCCATCTACTTCATTTTAATCGAGATAAACATTTGCAGAAACTATCTTATTGCTAATTTTCTTCAGGTGCAAGGGGAATATGGTAGGCTTTAAGCGATAGTCAAATATTTTAAGAGCTGGTTGCTAAGTGGAACATTCCATTCTCTTTGCATTACCAGGACATAAAAAGACTAATAACGAATTCCCATTTGAGAAAAAGTAAAAGGATTGGAACATTCAAACATATAACGAGGAATATCTCAGAAATAGTTCACTTGACAAAAAAGTATATATAACATAAATTGTGTGCTTTAACGAGATCTACATTTTATGTGTAATAAAATTTCGCCTATCTCTTATGGTTTACCAGTTACGTAAGTCATTCCGAATGAAGAGGACTTTTGGGCTCATTCCCAGAAAAATCAAGACATACGTTTTATTTTCCATAAAAATATCTTAAACATATATTTTAATTAAAAACGTTAGAAGCATTTTTGAAAAAATAACAAACTTCGAAATATGTTCCTTGCAAAGGGTAGTCTGAGGTGGTGGGATTTTCTTGAAAGTCTTCATGTCGCAGCGTTGGATGATACTAAACTCAAATACCAAGTTTGGTATTTATCCGACTTTTCGTTTTTGAGTTATGCTGTTCACAGACTGGCAGACAGACACACACAACGAACATGCTTCCAAAAATGCATTATTTGGATTCAGGGCACCTCAAAACATGTATTTCCGGTGAAGCCTGTGTATGGAATTTTTGGGTTGAATTCAATACTTCCCCTATTTACTACACGTAGCACCGAAAGTAAAAATGGATGAAACGTTTGCAGTTTTAGATAGAATATTTATAGTCTTTTATTTAAATACAAGTTTCTTCAACAATATTTATCTGGATGAAAAGGGAGAAAAATGTTTTCGATGAGTAATAATTAATAAACATAGAAAGGATGATTCCCAAAAACCTCATGTGATATTCACATGAATTTTTCTACCACTATCGTTAATTTGTATATAGTTTCTACATACTATTCTTAAAAAACCTTATTTTTTATCTGCATCATATGAGTCAAAATAAACCTTTGCTGAAATAGTTTAGTTACGGATTTCATTATAGGTATAAGTGGAATAGAGGAAATTGAATTGATAGTCAGATGTTTAAAAGCTAGTCGGTATATACTGACCTTTAAATTTCATATTCTTTCCATGACGTTACGAGAAACAACTGACCAGCGTCAAAGCTTTAAGAAAATTCCAGTGTTGAAAAATTCAATCCAATATTAAAAGATATCTCGGAAATAGCTAATGCCACAAAAAAGTTATTTTAAATAAATTGTTTATTTAAAGTTTTCTAAATTTTTTGTATAGTCTAATTTTTACGTAGCACGTTTTTGTCTATTGTGGTTTACGGTTATCAAAATTCTTTACAAATGGAGACAGGTTATTCCAAAAAATTCAAGATGTACATTTATTTTGCCCTGCAAATATCTTAAATATGTGTATTTTAATCAAAACCGTTACAGTCATTTTTGAGAAAATCAAAAATAACGAAAAAGTTTCACATGAGAAGGGTAGTTTGGGGTTGATGGATTTTGCTAAAATTCTTCTTGTTAGATTTTTGGAGGATACTGAACTATACTTTTCGTTTTTGAGCTATGCTGTTCAGAATGACACACGCGTGTCCTTTTTCTAAAGATGCTTTTGGGGAGGGGGTTCAGGAGGCCTTAAAACATGTCTTTCCCGTGAAATTTCAACTTCGAATTTGGCTGCAATACAATACTTCCTTTACTTACCTTAAGTACATAGTAGCTAGAGGAAGTATTGCACTCCCCCCCCAAAAAAATGATATGCTACATTCACACGACCTTCTCTACCCTCTATCGCTTATTAGTTGGTAGACAAGCTATTGTTACGAAAGTTTATTTTTCTATCTACTTTGTTTTAATCGATATAAACCTTTCCGGAAATAGCTGCATTGCTTATTCCGGTATACATTAAAGGAAACAGTGATAGTCAAATGTTTTAAGAACTGGACGCTATACGCTGGCCTTAAAGTTCCATACTTTTTCCATAACATCGCGAGGAACAAATGAAAATCGAGGTACTGTAAAAGAATTATAAGGTATTTGAACCATTGATATCGGATTTTTCGTTTTTGAAGTTTATTGTGTATTTTAAAGAGACACGTTTTTTGCGTAATACATTTTCGTGTATCGCTTAACGTTTACCAGTTATGCAAGATTATACAAAATTCCTTCCGAATAAGAGGACTTCACAGGCTATCACCCGAAAATTCAAGATATACATTTTATTTGTTATGTAAATATCTTTAATATATGGTATTTTATATAAAATCGTTATCCATTTTTTTAGAAAATCAAAAATTTCGAAAAATGTTTTGGTTTGGGGGATTGTTTTTAAAGTTGTCATGTGACATCTTTGGAAGATACTGAATCTAAATACCAAGTTTGGTATTTATCCGACTTTTCGTTTTCGAGTTAATGCTGTTCACACATACGCAGATCTTTTTCTAAAAATACGTTTTTTTTGCATTCAGGGACCTCAAAACACGGTACGCGGTAGAGAAAGTAAAAGTTCGCTCAAGGTTTCATCAATCAAGATTCCAAAATTCAATGGCACGCTTTGGCCTATTATGCAGAATTACACAACTTTATTCAACTTTGTTCCCGCATAGATAGAACAGTTTATGACGCTTATGGTCCTAGAAGTTCGTTAGTTTCTGAAGTGGAACTTAAATACCTGTGTTTTTCCGGAGGGTAACTGAGGCCGATGCTTATAGGTTGTCACGATGTCCAATTTAAGAAGCTGGTGGACCATATGGCATAGAACATTTAACAATGGAATTCCATGCTATATTTTGGTAAACAATCTTGAAATATAGGTTAAAGATTTAAAAATATCCAGTTATTGTTTCCGTAACAGGCCACATGTTGCAGAGAACATAACGTATTGTTCCCATATTATACCACAGCACATTGTTTTATCATACAAAGAGATGTCGACAAGGCTTGACAAGCCTCAGCCGTATTGCGATGGGGGCAGCGATGAATGTCAGGCAGCCCTTGTAAACTGAAACGTGAAAACTCAGCGTGTTGCTCTATATGTTGCAGTCATAGCGAAATAAATAAGAGTAAAATCAATTAAAGGCGATGTATCCACGGTGTTGATCTCTGGTAATTGAATAATGCTAATTTATCAACGAGTTGGATACATTTTATGCAAGCTTTAATTATAACTGTAAGAAGAACATAATTAAATAATTCGGCTTCCATAGCTGACATAAGTGAGAGCACGTCATATGTACATAAATGAGACGTTATCTTGTCTCCCTGTGTTTTATTTGTTATTAACTGGCGTGTTTAACTGGTAAGCAAGACAGCCATTTGCATGTATTCCCTTCCTGGGAGAAAAGTGAGCAGGTGTTACGGACTGTGATGTAACTTATTATCAGCACAGCTTGGTAAGTAATTATAGATAAATGATGTGTTTTTGGGGGTTCATCACCTCCCACAACTCAGCCAAAAAGGTTAATTGTGCAACACCATTGGAAAGGATGCGTTCCTTGTTTCCCCAAATCTGTTCCCTGAACAAGTTGAAGTATGTTGATTCCAATGTCACATCGTTTCCTGGGTCTTCCCTGGTTATAGAAAGAGTAAATTCCTTTCTTGCCAGGAATGGACAATCAAACAATGTATGCAAGGCAGTTTCCTCATCTCTTTTCACATTCTGCAGTTGGATTCCTTTTTGTAGAGTTCTACTTTACGTGGATGTTTCCTGAAGTGGTCAAGTGACCGCATTTAGAAATTAATGCGACTACTTTCTTCAGTCCTCTACTGTCTAATCTCAGGAGAGATGAGGGAAGAGTGCTGCATGGACCTAAGGCCATTTCCTGGCTTGTCTTTTTCCAGACAGGTTGGCCACCTGATTTGATGTGTGTCCTAATCTACGTTTTAACCGAGGTTTTGGCAGTACGTCCTCAGGGTACCTCAGCAGCCCTTTTAGCCAGCTGATCAGATTTGTCATTTCCATAGATACCCTGATTCCCTGGCACCCACCGTATTTCAAGGGCGGGATGTCAGAGCAATCAGGGCATTTAGGCATTCCCATACCAGTTTTTATTTTAATTTACCTGAAAAGAATGCTTTTAAAGCAATTTGATAATCTGTGAGGTTGAGAATTTGTTTACCATGGTAACCTTTCTCAAGTGTGTTATAGCACAGCTCAGGATAGCAAATACTTCTACCTGAAAAACTGTGCAGTATTTTCCAAGGCTTACGGTGATAGATCGCATTGGATACTCTTCTGGGACTCCCTCCCATGGAAATTTATTTACAAACAGTGTCTACTGCTTAGTGAAAACAGGGGCTGCAGAGGTAGTTGTTCTATTTTAAATTTTCTGGAGATCTCAATACTGAGTATGCAGCCTATCCTAATGAATACTCAATGTTGCTCTTGCTCTCCGTTTAAGGTAACCTTCGAGTACCGAGAAGACTGGATGGAAGGAACTACGCCTAATAAAGAATGCGACTAGCTTGTGTGGTTACAAATGGATCCCATATAGGGACCCAAACAGGTACACGCATATATGCTGGAGATACTCGTAGAACGTTCTTTAATTTTAATGCACGGAAAAAAGGCTTATTTTTTCAATCCATCAGCTGTATCGACCTAAGCGTTATTGGCAGTATGTCCCTCATTGATCCAACCCTCATCTAAGTATATTGTTCTGTTTTCTTCCTTATATTGACGCACATCTCTCAAATATTTGCGTCCCCGCAATGCTATGTCTTCCCTGTCTATTATCACGTTAACTTTCTTTTCTTGCAGGTCCGCGAACCTGTTTCTAAGAGTAGTATGTGAAATGTCGTCCCCTAAAAGCCCGATAAATCTGGATCATTTAAAACTTTTTCTATTGTTGGTAGCTCGTTATCCAAAAAGAAGGCATCCACTTCGGAACGGATAGCACATCAGCCACTTCTTTAAATTCTTTGCAGATTTCTCTCACAGACCAGCAAGAAGCACATCTACATTCGCCCGTGAGTTCCACTATACCTTCTGTTCAGTGGTGTTTTGGCGCTAGTGAGGTGCGGTGATTTATCTCTCAGGCAAATCTTTAACTGGTGAGAGGGGTGCACATTATGCCGAAATCCTGCCGCGCGTGACAGTACAGTGAAAAACGGCCAACAGTCTTTTACTATCGCGCGTTTTTACCCCTCACATGCCTCAGACCAAGTAAACACCACTCACTTCCAGTAGCTAAGCCTCTACCTGCTTGGAAGGGTTCCCCACCCACCAGCTGAACATACAATAATTCACTGGCACTGTGAGACCTCCTTGCATTATGGAATTGAACGCATTTAGCGCTATTTGCTTTTCGCCATCCTTTAATGGATTTTTTTTGGCCATGCTCCTTAATCATATTTATACTTGACTAAATCGTACTAAACCAGCTGTAGGAATGAAAATGACGCTTAAAAGCATTAAACACGTGCTATGTAAGTCGCGGTATCGTGAGAAGGTCACATTCGGGAGGTCCCGGATTCGATTCCCGGTGACTGCCTACTCGTGGTTTTCCCCTGGTTGCTTAAGGCGAATGCCGGGGTAGTGTATTCTACCACGATTTCTCTTTTCCCCCATTTCCTCTCATTTTATCTCCATTTCACGTTTCAAGTGTGCTTTCAGATCCTCCAGTACTGGCGGTGCCGGGCAGATGGCGTGGATGTTTGCGCGCTGGAAAGATTTATCTTTGTGAACGCCAGCATAAACCCTTCCGCCTGTTAGGGTCGCTGCGTCGTCCTGTTGGGATTCCTCGCCACTGGTGCACGGGTGTTCAAACTATAAATGTTAGGGACTTCTGCGCGCCTTTGTGGCCTGTCTGCCTGCACCTGGGGCCTCCTCCGATTTCTTCACCTCATCCCTATCTCCTGGGAGGTGTACTTACAATAGATCAAACTGGGCGCAGTGCGCGAGGTGTCCCCTCCGATAAACACATCCTATATTCTGTAACATTATTTTAATCTTTACTATTAATGGTACCTTTATGATTACACGACAGTTGTGAAATAATATGGGGATTATTTCTTGCTTAGCATTCATTAGGAGACGGTCGCAGCGGCAGCTGTATTTCGGCCAACGACTAATCACGTTCTTTCTGTGCAGCGTGTGTTTATTTACATCCAGCAGGCTAATTATAATGGATTTAGAATAGAATCACCACCACTTAAGCCATGGAGTTCTCTACTCCGTCGACCCTGTACAGAATTGCGGTTGTGCGGTCACTCTCGATAATTCTCTCAGGCCCCGCCGTCACGCAAATGGCTTGTTGCATCGGGCTATTAATTTCTAATGCGGTAAACGACGACTTTGAGGGAAGCCACACCAAAAGTGACTTTGCAGCACAGGTCCATTAATCCAAGTGCCATCAACGGTCGTAGATGTTGGTGCATCGACGTCACCAGGTCGCATGGTTTGGCGATTATGCACAGGCGTGCACGTAACATTGTTGATTAATTCTCTGAGCGACAGACCTGCGACAACAGTTCATTTGTTTACTACCCTGCTGCCTTTGTGGCATTGTCTATCAATTTGACTCTGTAGAAGCCAGGGACACTTCTGTGTGTTTACCTTGACGCATTTCGTGTTAGCTGAGTGCATGGGGAGGATTGACTGTCCGTGTACCCAATGCGGCATCCTCTGTGCAGACAATCTATCTTTGTAAACAACTCTTTGTTGCTTTCCTCCGCTGT
This sequence comes from Deroplatys truncata, assembly GCA_030765065.1. NCBI lineage: Eukaryota > Metazoa > Arthropoda > Insecta > Mantodea > Mantidae > Deroplatys > Deroplatys truncata. Next base: position 51,838,517 of record CM060985.1, read on the forward strand.
ATAATTGATCATCCCTCTGGACCTATGGAGAATACCTACAAGCAATTTGCATTTCGAAGTGATATTAGCGATACAATTTATGTACAAGTCAACGCTAAAGCAAAATACAGCAACTTTTTAGAGCCCGATTTATATTGAAAAATGCACGTTTTTTATTTATAGGCTTGGGAAAAGGTATATTTTGTAAGTCACATTTCCATAGAAAACGTAAACGCTAATAATGTGTATTAGATGCATAGTCCAGAGGAAAATGCACATTTTAAATGCATTAATGCAACAATACATGTTTTACTCTTGAATGCGGTATTAAATTACAAGTTTCCCTTTTAACTAATCAGTTATTGCTTGTACTTAGTAAAGTCTCTGCAATCAATAGTATAATATAAAAATTTAGGTATGTATTGTAACAAATGAGAACATCAGTTGCTGTTAAGCACACTTTATTTGTCACTTAGCTGCTCGGCATAGCATAAACTTTACAATTCAAATACTTTTGACACACAGAACAGAACACAACTGATCCATCCAATCACAACTGGGCTCCTGAATTACAACTCACAACTGATCTCGTCTCGGTACTACCCACTTACAACTGCACTTAATTTCGCAACTTCTTAACTCAACTCCCGGGCAAGAGCAGCCCATACAAAACGGATTGTTCTAGAAAAGGAGGCTACTAGAACACGCCGAAAGGAATGTTTTGGAAGAGGGAAACGGCACATAATGACTATTTTTCCGCATTAGCTATTGTCCCGATGGCCGGTTGAAGGCCCCAACCAGGTGCCGGGTCGGGAGGCGCTTACCGGCGAACCACAGGTAGCTTCGCGCGTGCGCTCACAACGCTCACAATAGGTAGGTAGGTAAGTTTCAGCATAACTCTGGAACGCTTGGAAGTATTTCAATCAAACTCGGTACAAGAATCATTACAGTGTGTAGGAGTGAGAGGGGGTTTACATGCCGAAGTAATATAAAACGACTGATATTAGAGTCGAATCCATCGTTTTCGGGTCGAGATGAATAGTGCCACTCGCGATTTCAATTAAGTCCAAGTTCAGCTCCCATCAGCATGGGGGAGGTGTAAGAAGGGGTAAAAAATATGTACAGAATGATCAAGATTAGTGTCAAATCTATATTTTAAGGATCGCTGAGATGAAAAGATTTCCTCGTAACCAGTTTGAATCCACTTCACACACACACACCCTAGCCTGACGGCCATGTGCTAATGGTGGCGATGTGCAGAGCCATTACTCATATTGGTAAGAGATTACTCACAAAACAAGGGTTTATTTGATTTTTATTTATTTGTTTTTGCATATTTTTGTTTTTGTATATTTTTGCCTGTATATTTTACTACAAATCCGGGCTCTAATGATTTATTATTGACTAGTTGGCTTACTCAACGCAGCGCGGTTAGTTTTTTAAACTCGAATAACGATACCACTTATTGTTTTAATTTCATTCAGGCCTGGCTATTCCTAATATTCCCTGATATTCACGCAAAATGATTTGAAACATCGACGACTTCCTTAAATTCCCCCCGAAAGTCTTGCAAGTTCTGGAAATTCTGCATAGTGCATGCATATCCTTTGGCAGTCGAACACTTAACGGTCGGAATGGTCAAATAATTTTTTATTTAATTACATTTGTTGAAATGTTAAACTTTGTACCTTCCCACTGATCTCATAGATATTTAATAACATTGAAGAAGGTGTTTTGTTACGTTATTTGCTCCACGCTTTGGGCATCAATTTGAAGCAGTTTGTATTGAAGGAGTTGTATTATAGTTCAACTGTTGGGGAACCGAACTTGTAGTAATTGCAACCCCACGTATAGTAAACAGTTTCCGGTAGCCTTCGCCCCAAAAATGTATTTTCAGGTGGCCTATGCCCCAAGTTTGAAAAAAAATTAACTTTGTAATTTGACTGTTTCTTGAAATATTAAATATTTATGTTTGCCTCGGCTGCGTCAGTATTTATTTTAGAGACATGGATATCTTGTCAAGGTAGTGGTGCGACTGAAGAATGTAGACTTACACAGATTTTTAAGTTTTAATTCACTCTTTTTTTTATTAATCCTTGACACAAATCAAATAGCACTTCACTGATATAGAGAGCTGTGAGATTCTTTTATTTAATACTTGCACTTTTTAACACGTATATTTATTTTTCGTGTCACATGAATACCTATTATATTTCTCTAGAGGACTCATCTTGCATCCGGTTACTATCGCGGTCTGCAGACAACTGACTTGATTTCAACCGTCTAAACTTGTAAATTTCTGTATTTCAAGTCTGTGATTGGCTAATCCTAGTCCAGTAGAATACCTTCATTTAACTAAAGCTTTTTCTGGTTGTTGATAGGCTATTTTTAAACTGTCTCAAAATTTACATTATTGATGCTTTAATAATGACTAGTAGCATTTAAACTCTCAAGCTCATTATTGCCTCAAGGTTACCTCATTGTTAGCAACTTTTAACTTATTCTTCTCACAGCTCCTACACTATTAAATTACGTAATGCATTTACACAACATTATTAAACATGTTTACAATAATGTAAGAATATGCAATGACTATTACATACATTTTACAAATTATTACATACATATTGCTTCAAGGCGGGCTGTTATTGAATTTACATATTATATAATTAGACTGAAATTATTTAAGTGTTAAAAATACTGCCTCAACATTAAAGCGGTATAATTCTCATATAATGCAGAGAGCCTTAACATATACAACGAAATAGAGGTGGCGACGCCATTCTAGGCCACTAAGTTTACCTCTTTAGAAAAGAGGCTTAGTCTGCGACCATCGACAAAAATAATATTCCTAGTTGTTATAATAAAATATGCTAGCAATTTTCTCTATTTGCACAATTATTTAGTATGCCATGTTAACGAACTTGATTACAACATAAGCACAAAGGAAGTGAAGAAAAATTTCTTACATGGCGGCTATTTTAAGTATTCCGGTATTGGCTTCGCAGGAGGGTCATAACGTTATTAGCAGATTTGGTTATCTTTTGTTTTGCTCGGTGGCATTTGTCTTATTTTTCATGTATTTTCTGTGGAGTAACAATAATTATTTTCTACTCCATGGCAATTTCAACGAAAAGTGAACGCCTTCTTCTCAAGGATGTTCTTTTATAACACCAAAGTGTTATAGTACATAGGCTTTGTAAAGAGTCATTTATTAATTTATAAATTAAAATTAGAAGGTGTTTATAGTTCATGTCCGTCAGAAAGAATAGGGCTTTTCAATGGTGAAAGAATAATAAAAATCCGTTTAATTTATACGTACAAATTTTCTCTACTAGAATACGTTTTTAGCAGGTTAGGTTAAATTAAATTTAGATAATGTAAGTAGTATATGCCTGCGTCAGAAAAAATCCTCCTTTCGCACGGGGGGGGGTGAGTTAAAATTCACTGACATTGCAACCTTCTGAATATTTAAGACTGAAACAGTGTAAGTAAACTCCGCAGGCGATAAGTATAATTAATAGCCAGCAAGCCAATATAATTAAAATACAAATAATGAATAGAGAATTATAATGTATCAACACGAAAACAGTAAATGGATAAAATAGTAATATGCTATTGCATTTACTTATAGTATTATAAAAAGTCTAGAATATACCATGTTAAGTAAAGTATAATTTTGCTTCAAGTCAGAACAAATAATGCAAGAAACATAGAAAGAGATTGTATCAGATAATGACTGTTAGGAAAGAAATACTGGATATTGTATACAGGAACCGAGTGACGGTGCCAGGACGCAGGTAACAAATCCCCATCCCTCGTACAGTCATTCAGGCAGCACTCGGACCGAATTTTGCTGCCTGTCAGTGATCCTTGGCCTCTGTTGTTTTAGATTCTTTGTAGTGATGATGTTTTTAGCGTAGATAACTTGAATCCGAATTCCTATGTCGTTAGTAAAATGTTCGAGTAAACTGTTACTTTGTAAGGGTTGAGAGTTAGTAATTGCAATGTGCAGATAAAAAATGGATATATAAGAGAAAACCTAAATATTACACCATTAGTTGAAGTGATAAACTAGAGAAGAAATAATTGGTTTGATCACCTGCAACGCAAAATGTTAGATTGTTGCTAATTATAATGTAAATACAAATACTTACATAGAGCCTGCAAACAATGGAAACAACAACAACTGAAACTGGTGTTCGAACAAGTGAAAAGGTCCAAACCATAAAGCTATCGATGATGATGTCCTCAGAGGTCTAGAGGTTCCTTGCTAGCCTCTAGTTTCCGAAGTCACGGGTTCAAAGCCGGCTGAGGGCGATGGACTTTTTCGGAAGGGAAGTAAAGCCGGTGGTCCCGTGTCGTAGATTTACGGCGCGTAAAAGAGCCTCAAGTCTGATAAAGATGTCTCTGAGCAAAATTGCTGGTATTTCACACCCAATATAGAATGGGACGCTAAGGACCATTGTAGTTAAAGACGTCCATAAATAAAAATAACTTTCAATGATGATGATCGTGAAATTTTGTGAAATTCACCTGTAAAACGATTTTCCCTTAACATAACTTGAAAAGAGTCCTGTATTTATCTTTGAGATTGTTTGTAGTGTTCATTTATAGGAATGAGGCATCGGGTTAAATTATAGCCGTTCTGTTCGTTACGTCATAGTGAGTATTTAGTGTGTAAGATAAGTTATGCAGGTGTAAATTCTTATTAGAGAGAGCCTATAACACGCCAGGTTCCTGTTGATTTGTTGCATAACTAGCATATTTTTTTATTTTGAAAGTTTATAGTCACTTTAACATATTAGCCATATCGCGACTTTACAACTTTTTATAAAATAAATATTTAACAATAAAACAATGAGGTTATTTAACACACTGGCAATTTTGAAACATTACAATGAACTAATATAAAATTGTGACACTATAACTAATCAAACTGATTGAACATTATATACTTTTATATAAATTTATGCTTTTAAGAAATTCAAGTGTCTTAGGTTACATCGAATATTTGAGTGCTGTTTGGAAATCATTGGGTATCTGGTAGTGTTGTCTCCATTGATCGTATTGTGGACATTCCACGATTATGTGTTTTGTCGTTAACAGTATGTTACACTGGTGACAGATGGGTGGTTGGTCCTTTGAAAGAAGATAACTGTGCGTGATCTTGGTATGGTCCATTCTTAGTCGGGGTATTAAAACCTGATCTTGTCTGGAAAGAGAATTACTGGGAAGATGTGTCGAAAAACTCGATGTTATATCACGGAGTTTGCTTCTCGTGGAGTCAAGCCATCCTGTCTTCCACTGTTGGTAGAGCTTCTTTTTAATGGTTGAGATAACTTCATGGGCTGGGGTAGTTATAGTCTAGTCACTTAGTGGATCTTTTGCTGCCTCATCGGCCAATTCGTTGCCTTGAATTTCAATATGGGGTGGAATCCATACTAAAGACACTTGTTTATTGGCTCCATAAAGTAGTGATTGAATTTCTTGTGTAAGAATATGGGTTGATGACAGATTGTTTATTGCAAGTAGTGCACTTTTAGAATCTGAGTATATAACAAATAACTTTGAACATCAAGTATTCAAAACATAAATCACAGCTTGTTTAATTGCAAACAGTTCACTTGAGAAGATGCTATAAAACCAGGAAGTCTGAATAACATAATGTGGTCTGGATAAACAACAGCACAAGTATTTCTATCATTATACTTTGATGCCTCTGTGTAAATTGCTGTGTTTTCCATATCTGCCATGTAATTCATTAAATAGTTGGCGATAAAATGAGGAATGCGTGTTTCTTTTGGAGATCATCAGAATTTCTTTAGTTCTACCCACATCCCGCTTCTAATTATTAGATCAATAGATAGTACATTTATTTTCATTTCTATATGGTCTGCAGTTTACGAGCAAGTCAAAATTAAGAAAGAAGAAAAAATAGCCAGTGAAAAGTAACATACTCGAGAGATAATAGTCATTTATGCAACTGGTGGAATAAAGTCATTACCTCTCGAGTGTGTTATGCAAGAACGAGGCGTAAGCCGGGTTCTGTAATTGCATGAGTGCGGTAATTATGTACATCCCGCTAGATGCATACATTATTTTATTCCCTACTTACCTTATGTGTGTTCATGATACGATCGCTGATTTATAAAACTCATTCAATAAAAATTGTGATATTCTTTGATTCAATGTATTCCAAAGCCTAGTTATTATTATTATTCCGTTGATCATAGTAAAATTGGCCTAGAAATAAAATATATAATCTAACATACTAATTCGTTTACGATAACAATAGTGTAGTATAATTGTCTGGAATCAAGAAAAATCGGCTAATTCATTCTGAATGAATGTGATTCTGAAAGAAGTGTCCCTTCAGAGATTGAAGTAACAGCTTAGACATTGTTGCATGGCTTTTGCCAAGTAAATCGAAGGTAAAGTATGAAGTGGCATATGAGCACTATGTGAAATGGTGCTAAGTTAAGAGGGTGAGTAAAATCGTACATGACCGAGCGAGGTGGTGCCGTGCATCTGATTCAGGGCTGTAGGACCAGGCGACGTGTTTGGGGGGTTACTGCTGGATGGTGGATATGCGGTCTGTTGAAGTTTCTTCCTGGCGTCTTCCAGAGACCGCTCGGTTGGATATCCACCTCTGGGGCTTTCGAGCAGGCGCTCCTTCAAGGACCCCTCGGAGGTTTGGGGCCCAATGGGTGGGCACGGGTGGCGTTGGAGGCGTTCAATCTGGAAACATTACACCCGTCGTCATCCGGATCTGGTCACGTTTCTCTCCTCAACCTCCCTCCCAGGTGTCACGGTAGAAGCACAAGAGGCTGGATGCCTGCGTGCGGTTTCGGGCGCCCCTCCGTTCATTACGTGAGAAAGCTTTGTTTGCATAATTTTAACTTTTATCACAATCTTACAACCACAATCTCTGTGGGATTAAAGCTTTTATTGTTTAAACAAACGCCAGCTCGGTGTCACAACGAAAACTATTACTCGCACAACCGGAGTCTGAAAGTTATAGTTCGGTTACCCTTTGACCTCCGCTACAAACTAAGCAATACTAAAATTATTCAAGTGCGTTTCTTCGGATACGTCCTGCTTCACAGTGCCGTGGCGCCAAAATGCTACGTGGCCTAAATGAAGAACAGAGAGGCTTGCGAATCTTGCATATTAATCGTGTAAAACAAACATGACAGTAATATAGAGGTATGTTGACATGAATGCTGTCCATATATGAATATGAATTTGTATACTCATGACCGGCCAGCATTTGCAATTCTTCTAACAGATACTACAAGGGTGTACTTCTCTCTCTTTATTTAATGTATGCATAGACGAGAATATACTCCGCAAGAAAGTGTAATAAACTTTAATGTTTATAAACGACCGGTTATTATTTAAAACGAAGAAAAAATTTGCTACATTCAAATGCTATTCACCACTCACTCTTCTAAAATATATTCTTACAAAACAGTCTATTTATTCTTAAACAAGATAAACACTTGCTGAAATGGTATTATCACACATTTCGTTATAGGTATAAGAAGCCTCCAGTAGGCTAAAGCAAGTCGGATTTTTAAAACGTGAATCGCTATGTAATGCCTTTGAAATTCCATGCTATTTTAATGATCACAAGAAAAAACGAATAGCGATTAGCCACTTGTAAAAATCTGATGTATTGCATTCGCATGGCTTTTTCTACTCACTCTACTGCAAAATAAGCTTACAAGAGCTTATCGTTCTGCCTACTTCTTGCTAATAGAAATAAGCATTCATTAGCATTTACACATTTCATTGTAAGTATAAGAAGAATAAAGCGGTAGTCCGATTTTCAAAATGTGGATCTCTATGTGACGGCTTTGGAAGTCCATGCTCCTGCATGACCACAAGAAAAGAAATTTCTGATGTGACACACTCACATCACTTTCTCTACTCTCTATGGTTTATTATTGGGTATACAAACTAATCTTACTATAGCTTGTTTTTCTATCTACTTAGTTCTAATCCAAATAAATCCTTGGCAGAAATAGCTACATTACACATTTCGTTATAGATACAAAGGGAACAGCGATAGTCAAATGTTTAACAACTGGACGCTATATGTTGGCCTTAAAATTCCATACTGCTTCCACACAATCCTGAGAAACAACTGTATGTTGACAGGACTTCCAAGTAATGAACCATTCGAACCATTAATAACGGATACCTCTGAAATGGTTTATGCCACAAAAAGTTATTTGACATAAATTGTGTGTTTTAAACAATTACAATTTTTGTGTAGTACGTCTTTGTCTATCGCTTGACGTTTAGCAGTTATACAAGATTATATAAAATTCCTTCCGAATGAAGAGGACTTCACAGACTTTTTTGCCACGTAAATATATTTAATATATGCTATTTTAATCAAAATCGTTAGAGCAATTTTTTTTGAAAATCACAAGTTTCGAAAGAAACCTTCTATGTAAAGGGTAGTTGGTGGTGGAGGAGTTTCTTGAAAAACTTCGTATCGCATGTTTGGAAGATGCTGAACCTAAATACCAAGTTTAGTGTTTATCTGACTTTTAGTTTGAGTTATGCTGTCCACACACACACACACACACACACACACACACACACACACACACACACACACGGACCTTTTTACAAAATGTTTGTTTTGGATTCAGGGGGCCTCAAAATCGGTATCAAATTTTTGGACGAGAAAGTAAAAATGTTTGATATGTTACACTCACATGCTTCTCTACCCACTATTGTCAGTTTTTACATAGCTTCTACAAGCTATTCTTACGACAGCTTATTACTTTCTCTACTACGTATAGTAAGTAGGGGAAGTATTGTATTCCACCCAAAAATTCGATACCAAGATTTCACCGGAAATATGTTTTGAGAGCCCCTGAATCCAAAAAAAGCATTTTTGGAAACATGTCCGTGTGTGTGTCTGTGTGTCTGTCTGTGAACAGTATAACTCAGAAACGAACAGTCGGATAAACACCAAACTTGGTATTTAGGTTCAGTATCTTTCAGAGATGCGACACGAAGGTTTTCAAGAAAATTTTCCCACCCCAGAATACCCTTTACATGGAACATTTTTCGAAAATGTTAATTTTCTCAAAAATGGCTCTAACGATTTTGATTAAAATATAATATGTTTACGATATATTCATGACAAATAAAATGTATATCTTGAATTTTCTGGGAATGTCTCCAAAAGCATTCTTCATTGTGAACGACTTTTGTATAACTGGTAAACCATAAGAGATAGACAAAATGTTACTACACAAAAAATGTAGATCGCGTTAAAATACACAATTTACGTCATATACATTTTTTGTTGAGTGAACCATTTTCGAGATATTGCTTGTTATTCCCTTAAATTTTTCAGTACTTATTTTGTCAAATGGGAATTCGTTATTCATTTTTTTGTCTTTGATATGCAAAGAGTATTAATCTGTGGCAAAGGGAATAGTGCTGCACCTAGCAACCAGCTATTAAGAGATATGTATGTGCTTAAAGGCTACTGTATTGCTATATTGCCCTTGTAAATATATATTCCCCTTACATCTACAAGAAACTTAGCATAAAAGATAGTGTGCAAATGTTTATCTCGATTAACATGAAGTAGATGGAGAATAAGCGTTTGCAAAAATAGTTTGTACAAGAGTAGAGAAAGTCATGTGAGTGTAACACATCAGATTTTTTTTCTATTTACTTCATGTTAATCCAGGTAAATATTTGTAGAAGTCGCTTCATTATAACATTTAGTTAAAGGTAAAAGGGGGATACGGGAAACCGATCGGTAGTCAGATATTTAAAAGCGAATCGCTATATGCTGGTCTTGAAATTCAAGACTCTTCCATGACATAGCGAGAAACAACTAAATAGGGACAGCGCTCTTGTCATGTTTTAAAGCTCTGAAAAATTCAAACCAATAATTAGGGTATGTTGGATATGACTGATGCTAGAAGAAAAAATCTATTGGAAATGAATTGTGTTTTAAGGACATCTAAATTTTTTTGTGTAGTATGTTTTTGTCTATACCCGTTATATATCTGCAGAGTTCCTTCCGAATGAGGAGGACTTCAAAGTCTATACACAGAAAATTCAAGATATGCATTTTATTTGTAATGTAGATTCTCCATGTAAAATAGTTGAGTTTGGAGATTTTCTTGAAAATCTTTGTGTCGCATCTTTGTGAGAAACTGAACTTGAATAGCAAGTTTGGCATTTATCCCATTTTTCATTGTTTTTGGTTATGCTATTCATACACACGCACACACATATTAACGTTTTTCTGAATAAAAAAGTGTTTTTAAAAAAAGTCCGTGTGTGTGTGTGACTCTGAACAGCATAAATCAAAAATAAAAAGTCAGATAAACCCTAAACTTGGTATTTAGGCTCAGAGAAGCTTCCAAAGATGCGATATGAAATTTTTCAAGAATGCCCCCCGCCCCAAACTACCCTTTACATGAAATATATCTTCGAAATTTGTGATTTTGGATTTAGGGGGTCTGAAAACATGCATTTGCGGTGAAATCTCGACATCGAATTTTTGGGTGGAATGCAGTACTTGCTCAACCTGCTAGCTACGGTAGAGAAAGCAAATATGAATAAAGTGTGATTTTGTTCTAAAATCTACAGTTACTTGTTTATTTTATGGTCTGCAATTATTTTTAGTGCTTTAAAGGCGAACTGCATGGTCACATGTATTCGGCCTTACCTTTGTAGATAACGTTTATTCAAGCAGAAAAATCAGCATAGAATCCTTTTGTTTTAAATTGTAGATATATAAATACATTTTAAAGCCGTAATTTATACATCACTCTGGGAGCAAAATAACGACATGCACATTGCGCTTAGAATAACGTCACCGCCAACGGAATGTTGCACGGGAATATTACTAATAAAAGAATGCACATGCTGGTTCCCCGTATGATGTATGTATTCTATTGCATTTATATGACCTGACCCCCTCCACATCGACATCATAACAACACAGAGACAAAAGATTAAACAAAATTTCCAATTCCCTTTGATTGCTCGGACCGTGTTTGTGGGAACTAACGATTATGTACACTCTAGTAGTAACAGCTGTGTACCTCCCCCACCTCTTCTGCCCCGGGGCTGTCAGGGACTGTATCTGTTCATTTTGGGGTATGCCAGAGTATGGGGTCTTTCATTACTGTTGCTGATTCTATTCAGTATATTGTAAACCATCACACTGCTGACACCAAATGGAAAATGCCAAACGTCGAACTGTGGAACCTGTACAGAATGCTACGATTCCATGGCCATGTATTAGAAACATACTATATACTCATTGGGTCCAGCATGCTTTGATGCATAATAAGTAATGTAATACTTCTTCTTTTTTCTTCGCAACAATAAGCAACAGTTCCCTGTCTCACTCTTCTGCAGCATTGGCTCTGTTGTGGATTGACGCAAATATATCAACTCCACATGAAGAATGATTCAGTTTTGCAACGCACATTGCAGTTCACAAGGAAAGTAACCTATTCTTCAGAACCTGAGAGGTACATAGACTTCATTCCTTCTTATGTCGATCGTTAATGAGGATAGTAGACCTATAATAACCTCAAGTAATGCCAAAGTAAAACCCACAACCTGTTTGAGTTTTCCTCTTATTGTCTATCAAAGATCGATCCTTTCTGCGCCCGTAGTGTATTCAAGCGTAAATACTACGGCGGAGCGAAAAGTAACGCACAATAATTTGTTTCTGCCTTGGTATTGCAGCTGGAATGTTGCAATTTCACACAGATATAGTTTGAAGCTTTCATTACAGAGGGTATTTTTTGTTTCATGCGCAGCTCTAGCGAGAGAAGCGTGAACTACGCAACAAAGATGGCGCGCATGTTACTGTAGTCCACGTGTGAAGAGCAGAGAGGTGTGGTTCGATATTTGTGGACTAAAGGACATAAACCGAGTGATATTCACAGGAACATGCGTGGCGTGTATGGGGATGATTGTATGGACCGTAATAATGTCTCCAGATGGTGTGCATTCTTCCTAGAGGGCTGTGTGAACCTTAGTGATTCGCCAAGGTCCGGGAGGCCGGTAACAGCTGCAACCCCGCAGAATGTCAGAGGCATTGAGGCGGTAATTTTGAACGACCGGCGTGTGCAACTGCGAACCTTATCGCAACAGTTCAACATTTCCTATGGTGCAGTGTACGATATTGTTCATGACACGTTGAAATTTCCTAAAGTTAGTGCTCGCTGGGTGCCTAAGAACCTAACAGACAACCACAAGAGCTGAAACGAATCGTCACTGGTGATGAGTTTTGAGCATACTACTACACGCCCGAAACCAAGCAGACGAGAATGGAGTGGAAATATGCTGCTTCCCCAGTGAAGAAAAAATTCAAAGTGCCTCAATCTGCTAGGAAGGTGCTGGTGACGGTGTTCTGGGATATGCATGGTGTTGTATTGGTGGACTTTGCTGAACACGGTACCACTGTGAATGCTGCAGCCTACATGAAAACTTTGAAGTTGCGTCGTGCTCTTCGTGACAAATGCCACAACATGAATGCTGACGATGTCAAAATTCTTCATGTCAATGCTCGCTTCCTATTGCTGCTGCTATTAGTCAGAAAATCACCAAATTTGTTTGGGAGGTGCTCCAGCATCCACGATACAGTCCGGACCTTGCACCATCGGACTTTCATCTGTTTGGTCCCATGAAGAAATTCCTGACCGGCCAATGCTTTGCGACAGATGCGGAAGTGAAATCAGCAGTCCGCAGATGGCTATACTCCAAGGAAACGGACTTCTACGAACAGGGCATATTGAAACTGATATAACGATGGAAGAAATGTGTTGAGAAACTTGGTGACTATGTCGAAAAGCAGGTAAAAGGTGTAAGTTCATTTGTGATTTTTGTTGTTGTTTTAACTATTAAACTTTTTTGTAAAAAAATTATTGTGCATTACTTTTTGATCCGCCCTCGTGGTATTTTAGCGTGCACGGTATATTACTGTAAGTACATCCAAAATGATGATTAGGTGCTTCATTGAACCATTATAAATGTAGTTACCATAAAACGATGCAATAAGATTTTTCGAGGTGTATCTAGGAATCGATCAATTCGAATCAATACAGTTATTACGTAACTCTTGTACTAAAAAAGTGAAGCGTTAGAGACAAACGTGTAGTCGCTAACTGGTATCAGAGCACAACTTTTGATACCTGCTTGGTGTAGCAGTGTGTTGTTTATAATCTGCGATTAGATGGAATTATACATACAGTGCCTAGTGTACCATTTTCCACACTGTTTTAGATCTGCAAACATTTAATAGCCAAGAAAATATATAATTTAGTTCATAAGATAGCATCGCGGTGAATTTTCAGATAGGACTGACTGTAAACTAACAAATTATTAAAACGACACAGCGTTTTAAATACAAACAGACTTCGCACGTAAATAGATCAGTAACCCTCTGTTGTAGTTGAACACCTTAAGTCTATGTATCTTATTCCTGCTCATGAGTTAAGTTGTAAACGCATATGCTAGTCGGCCACGATATGAATGCGCTTGAAGGAGGTGCCAGTGTTTTTGTTGACATTGCCTAATGTCAATAAGGCTAAGGATCAAAGGGGAGCGAGGAGCAAGGCGGTAGGGGAATGTACAGTTGATAAATGAAAACAGTACTGAATTTTGCAGCCTCACCCTCGCTCGTAAATGCAATTCAGAACTTCGATTTTTTTTTACCTGACTGTCCTTCCGATGCTTCGATCACTTGTTCCAAAACTGTTTAGTCCCTCCTCCCATCGCATGCATTCATATCGTGGCCGACTAGTACCAGCTGCACCAACACGGGTAGCCGAGAACGTTAAAGCATGGACTTATGAACGGGAGGTCTGCGGTTCAAATCTCAATCCACATAACTGGCAAATGTCGAGGAAGTACCCCAAAGTTTGACCTGGAGAGTTTTCTTCCCGAATTTCCTTTCGCAGTTATTTTGTTTCATGCATCACCTGTGTCCACCGCCTGTGCCGCAGTAAAAACGGACGTTAAACACTATTAAAAAAACAGTTATGACATGCAAGCACAGATAACAGCGGACCTATTTAGGTGTCCTGTCCCAGTTTCAAACCAACCGATACAATGGAGACATTTCGATGCCTAACTCTGCTTTTGTCCCAAACCACTTGTATGCAATTTTCCGATTAATATATTGTTTACATCCTGTGTGGTGGTCACATATGATGGTGGCCTCTCAAATTGTAATGTTTTCTAGTTCTGCTTCAAACGGTGTCTATCTCTAATATATCTACTACAAACTTTTTGACTAGCTCTGTCAAAAATACCCAAACAAAACTGCATTACAATCGCTCTAATTGGACCTTAGAGTAGTCTGTACCAAGCTCTTTGCTCTCCATATATGTACTCAATAATAAAATAATTTAAGTCTTTTCGTCTCCGCATGACGTTACATTTTCCCTGTTATCTACTCTTGCGAGCTTCATCCACTTACTTCCGGGTCCGGAGGCGCCGCCTGCTGTCACGAGACCGGAAACGTCCGCTCCCGGAAGCGCGCCGTCATCGATAAATAAAAGACTTGGCGTCGGTCCCTTTTTTTACGCGCCAAAGTGACAAGTGAGTGCGATACAATAACTTTAGTGGACACCTCGACACAAAAGAGGATGAGCGAGGCGAAAGAAAGTGCACTTCCCGAAACATGGAAAGAGTGTTAAAGCAGCAAAGGGATTTTCTGGCCCTTGGCTAATCGTTTCCAATCGATATCTTCATGGGAAGCAAACCTAAGATCACCTGCAGTTTCAAAACCTTCCCTTCTCTGATAAGCTTACCTATATTTCGATCAGGAGTAGCACTTTCACACATTTACCTAAGTATCTTATGAGCAAAGGGGAAGTGGGGAAAAAATGCAGAAGAGACCATGTCAGTATGCTCTCTCTACCAAAAATTTAAGAACATTATTCACATATTAAAATAATAATAATAATAATAATAATAATAATAAAACCCTAACGTCTAACTGTGTTATGAATTCAAGCGTTCAAAATAGTTTCATTCAACATTTCGTCATAGGTACACTCGCATCCATATATGGGACATTCCATTTGAAATTGTTCGAAATAGAAGGAAAATCGACCTTGCATTTTTTAAACGAAACGAAACTTTTTGTATTTGGAGACAAGCCCGATAAAATGCGTTGTCAAACTCTTAATATTCAGAACATCATAGTTTTGAAATTAAAATTGTTCAAAGTTATCGTGTCTTCCTGAAATTCCGAACTTCAAGCTGTTATAACTCTGAAACCTTTAAATATAATTATTTAAATCGAGCTTTATTTTGATTCCATAAAATTTAATTTCACACTGAAAAGTAAACACTCTTCTTATTTTTATTTAAGTGAAGAAATGTTTATTTTTTTCAAGTGTAGGCCGTAACGGATTAAGAAAAATGATTGTATTACATATGGCAAGATTCGTGATTTAAACACAATCAAACATATATCTTACTCTAATGGTGACTGATAAGGATTTGTCTAAAATAATTAAAGTAAATTACTTTATGCGCGGGAGTAGTAAAACACGTGCTCATGGTCGCTCTCGTACGTTTGTTTGGAACTGAAGGTCAAGCCAGATGATACGCGTAAGCTTAAACAATGAGACGCTTAGTAAGCAATATGCCGTTCTGAGTATTTCTTTACAGATTTAGAGAGCGCTTGATGATCATCGTGCATCAACCATGTAAATCGCTGCGTTTATTCACTTTTTGTGTTATAACTACGAACATTACCAATTTACCAACATTGCCGGCTTCTCTTAATGGCACTATGGATTATTCTCGATCTAATGTTTCAGTTTTATAAAAATTCGGAGACGCTTAAAATGTGTAAAAACTGTATATAGATTTTTTTAAACATTATAAAAATAATTAGTATATGCTGCAACGAAATGCGGACTTTTATCTATAAAATGAGATTTGTTACAATATTCTGAAATAAAGGGTTCCAGAGCTATGCGCATTTAAAATGCGACAAAATGAATTAATACGATACATATATCGTTCAATAAAGTGACAGCCTTTAGGTTTTAGATACTAATATGTGATAGATATGCTTTCCTTAGTACCCCTTATTAGCAGGAAAAATTAAAACGGAAACAAATAATGCGAGGTTTTTTGCCGTTCGATTTCACATGGAATGTTCCATATGCCGTCACCAAAGCTTCAGGCGACATTCTACTGGCCTTCACAGGTGGAGAATGTGTAGCAAAGAGAGGTGTGTGTATCTGTTTAACATTTCGCGCGTGCAGTGGCGTCCTATTTTACACACAATTCTAGATTATCTGCAAATGAATATATAACTTTGAGCAATAGCTTTACTCTTCATCACGTTTAAATATATAACTAAATACAGCCCTGTTTTGCACAATATCTCCACGAAAAAATATTTGTAATGGCAACATAATGTAAAACTTAATTGCATTATACCTTTTGCTCTCAAAGGGGACACATATTACTGGAAATCACCTAACCAATCTAAATATACAACTAAATAAATCACTGCTTTGCACAATTTTTCCATGAAAAAATATTTAATGATAGTATAATGTAAAACTGATGTTATTTATACTTTTTTAATCTGTCCATGCGAATGCTGCATGGCATTGCTCTAGCAGTGTTCTTAAAATCACAAATTGGCTTCCCACACCTACCCACAATTCTTCCCGGAAGTACCTCCGAAATATTTGCATACATCGCGCGAGCTGCAGTTAACACACACCACTGCTTGGTAGAACAACAAAGGCAGAACGCTCCAGACACACCCCTATCTGCTATGTATGCGCCCGCTGAGAAGGTTGGTAAAATGTCTCCTGAAGCTGCGGTGACAACATAAATGGAAGCGACTGTACAAGCGTGATAGAGGAAACCGAATCGATAGTGATGTGTTTAAAACTGTTCGTATTATGCTAGCCTTGATATTCCACAGTATTTCGATGACATCGCGAAAAACAACTGAATACCGACAGCACTTTAAAAAAGCGACAAAGTATTGAAAAGTTCAAAACAATAATAACTCATATCTCGGAAATGGTCAATGGCACAAAAATGTTATGTAAACTAAATTATGTATTTAAAGAGGACTTCACCGCTATTCCCACACATTTATGATACACTATTTTATTCGTAATTAAAATATATTAAGTATATAATATTTTAATAAAAGTGGTTAAGAGCTATTTTTGAGAAAATAACAGACGTGAAACATTTTCCATGTAAAGGGTAGTGGGAGAATTTGCTTGAAAGTCTTCGTGTCGTATCCTTGGAAGATGCTAAAATACTAAGTTGCAATATTTATACGACTACTCGTTTCTGAGTTATGCTGTTCACAGAAGGACACACACACACACACACACACACACACGCGCGCGCGCGCGCGCGCACGGACCTTTTTCTAAAAATGCTGTTTTTGGAAACAGGTAATCTCAGAACGTGATTTTCCGGTGAAATTTCGTTACCGAAAATTTTGGGGTGGAATGCAATACTTCCTCTACTTATTACATGTAAGTAGTACAAAAAGTAAAAATCTGATATGTTACACTCACATGACTTTCTCTACCCTTCTAAAACTATTTTTACAAATGCTTATTCTCCATTTGCTTCATGTTAATCGAGATATCAATCTTATTGCTAATTTTCTTGTAGATGCAAGGGGAATATGGTAGGTTTTAAACGATAGTCAAATATTTTAATGCTGGTTGCTATGTGGCGCATTCCATTCTCTTTGCATGTCCAGGACATAAAAAAAAATGAATAACGAATTTGAGAAAAAGTATAAGTATTGGAAAATGTAAGGAAATAACAAGCAATATCTCGAAAACGGTCCACTCAACAAAAGAAATGTATATGCCATAAATTGTGTATTTTAACGCGATCTACATTTTTCGTGTAGTAAAATTTTGTCTGTATCTTATGGTTTACCAGTTATGCAAAAGTCGTTCACAATGAAGAATACTTTTGGAGACATACCCATAAAATTCGAGATATACATTTCATTTCTCTTGACAATATCTTAAACATATGATATTTTAATCAAAATCGTTAGAGCCATTTTTGAGAAAATTAAAATTTTCGAAAAATCTTCCATGTAAAGGGTACTCTGGGGTGGGGGAATTTTCTTGAAAACCTTCGTGTCGCATCTCTGGAAAATACTGAACCTAAATACCAAGTTTGGTGTTTATCCGACTGTTCGTTTCTGAGTTATGCTGTTCACAGACACACAGACACACACACAGACATGTTTCCAAAAATGCTTTTTTTGGATTCAGGGGGTCTCAAAACATGTATTTCCGGTGAAATCTCGGTATCGAATTTTTGGGTGGAATACAAACTTCCCCTACTTACTATACGTGGTAGAGAAAGTAAAAAGAAATAGTAGTTTACCACTTGAAAAGTTCAAACCAATAACAAAAAATATCTCAGAAATGTTCTACGCCACAAAAAATAATTGGCATAAATCGTTTGCTTCAAAGACGTCTACATCTTTGTGTAAAATTTGTTTGTCTATCTCTTACAGCTTACCAATTATGCATAACCATTCAGAATGAAGAGGAATTTATAGGCTATTCCCACGAAAGTTGAAGATATACATTTTATTTGTCATGCAAATATCTTAAACGAATATTATTTTAATAAAAATCGTTAGAACCATTTTTTGAAAGAATAATAAGACCGTTTTTTCATGTAAAGGGTAGCTTGGGATGGGGAGTTTCTCGAAAATCTTCGTGTTTTTGGAAGATGCTACACTTAAATACTTCCGAGCGGGATAGCTCAGGCGGCAACGTATGTGGCCCGCACTCGGGAGGTCGTGGGTTCGATTCACGCTCCCGACTTTTCTGACCTATGGGTTTTATTCGGGGTTTTCCCGGGTCGCTAGGCGAAGGCTGGGAAGGTAGATTACATCCCCCGAATGTCCTCTCCCCCATTTCAGTTGTTTGATTGTTTCAGGGTTGCAAGTGTCGTGCGAGTCTCGCGTTGCATGGCAGGGGAAAATGATGCTCTCTGTAACACTTCGTCCCCTAGGGAGGAGGGGTATCCGAGTCCCGGGCCTCCCAGTGGGATGTGCAAGCCTGCAGGGGGCAAGGGAGCCGTTGTACCAGTTGCCAACCGGGGAGCTTCAATACGCAGAATGTAGGGACCCTGCCCTCTACCCTGTCGTGCTTCCTGATCCAGCCGTACTCTGCTCCTCTCATCTCATCCCTCCCTCCCGGGGGCGCCCCGTTAAGGGCCTAGTCATAAAAGGTCTCCTTAGATCGAGGTGCTAAGTCTCCCTCCCACTCCATCCTAGTTTTAAATACCAAATTTGGTTCACTGAACTTTTTCTAAAAATGCTTTTTTCGCATTCAGGTGCCTCAACACACGTAATTAAATGAAATCTCGATATTGAATTTGTGGGTGGAATGTAATACTTCCTCTACTTGCTGTAGGTAAGTAGTAGGAAAAATGAAACATTACAACTGATGATCATCATAATGATGTTGATAATAATAGTAATAATATAAACTTCAAGAAGCTGTAGACCTAGTGCCGGCTGTTTCATTACGTGATGGAACATTTAAAACAGCAGTAGTAGTTTTTACCCAGAAAGGCAGACAAGTCTCTCCAGGGAAATGTGCAGCATGACATGCCGAGTTATATATGGGCCTTCCTCTCGTCTATTGGCTTTGTTGCTGGGCACACAGTGATTAGCTTTGTCCATAATGCTGCAACTCGCTCAGAAAGCAATTAATTTCGTTTTATGATGAAGGCACATGAGCTTTCGGTGACAGCACCAACACTACGCGGTTTATTGCTGTGTGCCAGCGACGATATGAACTCGGATCCTCTACATCGTAATCCCAGGCGGGCTGTCAACGCTGTATTACTCTGCCAGTTGCCGTTAGCCGTCACAGCATTCCTCACGCATCGGCGTCATAAAACTGGTTTACAACAACAAGGGTGTATGTACTCGTGTGTGTGCGAATATCGTTATTAAACACGAGGTTAGAGCAAATCATGCTAGTGCTTGTTGGAGACACATGCAACGTACATAAAATCAGATTCAGAAACAATGGATTATGGGGATAAAAACCAAGTACGCTCTCAAAGTTGACTGTTAGGAATACTTGATGTGGTAAGGTACCCAATTGCAACAGAACGTATTCGTTTTCATAAGAGTAATAAAACCTTATGTGTTTCATTCACATAGCTTTCTCTACCCACTATCATTTATTTTTATATAGCTACATGTTATTGTTAGTTTCATTACACATCTCTTTGTAGGTACAAGAGAGATACAGAAAGCAGAAGCAATAGTCATATGTCTATGTTGGCCTTCAAATTTCATGTCTTTAGATGACATCGCGAGAAACAACTGAAAGGGTATCACTTCAAAAAATTACAATAAACTAAAACATTTAAACCAGTAAATAATACAGGCAGAGCCAAAAAACTAAGAACCGCTTGCGCGTTGTTTTTCCTGTCCGTGTCCTCGGCACTCGTTGCCGTCTGCCGATCATAGGAAGGCGTAGATGAAACCATACAACATTTTTAAAACTACTTTTTAAAGGCTTTACTTACCAATGTTATGAAAGGACATGCTGAAACTGGCCACCGTCGTTGTCCATACATTTTGGCACCTCTTTGGGAAACTATCCATCACTCGCCAATTTTTTCGAGTCAACAGTTGACGCCCCTACATATGTGAATACAATTTTGCCCCCCCCTTTTTTAGAGAATTAACAGCCAGGGAGCGTGATTTTGCGTTTTTTTCAACAAGACTCTGCAACAGCTTATGCGGCTAATATTTCGATGAGAAAAATTGAAAGTGTGTTTGAGGACAGAATTATTAGTAGAGATTTGTGGCCCCCTCGGTCACCCGACCTAACCCCCTGCGATTTCTATCTCTGGGGTAACTTAAAACAAAGTGTACAAGACTAATCTCCACACACCCGGAAGAATTAAAACAAAATATCCGCCAGGAAATTGTCAGCATTTCTTAACGTGAACTACGGAGAGTGATGGATAGTTTCCTAAAGAGGTGCCAAAAATGTATGGACAAAGACAGTGGTCAGTTTCAGCATTTCCTTTCATAAAGTTGGTAAGTAAAGCCTTTAAAAGTAGTTTTAAAAATGTTATATGGTTTCATCCGCGCCTTTCTATGATAGCGCCAGACGGCGGCGAGCGCCGAGAACGCGGACAGAAAAAACACCGCGTAGCCGGTTCGGAGTGTTTTGACTCACTGTGTAATAGATACACCGGATAGGGTTGATACCATACAAAAAGGTATGTGAAAGAAATGGACTGTTTTAAAGGGATCTACTTTTTTTTCTTTTGCAGTAAGTTTTTGTCTATAGGTATATCTCATGATTGATCCGTTGCATGAAATTGTATAAAGGCTTCACAGGCTATTTCCAGAAAATTCAATATATACGTTTTATTTGTCATGTAAATATCTTAAATATATTTCATTGTAATGAATATCGTTTGAGCCATTTCGAGAAAATTAAAGCTTTCGAAAACTTCTCTTCATGACATCAACAACTAGTTTTATTGGGTTACAAAAGCCTGATGTTATACACAAACCACTGCGACGGTTACGTCGTTTTTTTGATTCCTTGCAGCAACCTATTCTTTTGATTTCATTTATACCCCGCCTTAAACTACAAAGGGTAATATCGGCGGTTTCTCCTTTGGAACATATTGTCTTATCAGAAATGGTGTTCACCCGTGTGCACTTGTGGATGGATTTCTACATTCCTTTGGGTTTTATACATTAGATCACTCGCACATACACACTCTCATTCATACTTCCGAACTCTGGGAATAATCTTGGCTAGAAAAAAATTCCCACACCCCAGCCGGGAATCGAATTTGGTACCCCTCGCACAGCCGGCAGGTGCTCTACCGATGGAGCTACAGGGCCAAGCACAACAACCTTTATTCAACATTTTCAATTATCTTTAGAAACGTGTGCAATGTGTCAATAAAATGAGTGAACAAAGTATGTACCATCATGTGGTGGTAACTGAAATGCTGAATTAACATTTTGTGACGTGTATTTTGCCGTAAACTGTGTAACCGAAAATTTGGTGGTGATTTTCGGTTTTAGGTAAATATGGAACTAAAATGTGTATACCATATATTTTGTTTGCATGTGTGTAGTTTTACCTTTTCACGCAAGAACGATCAAACCAATTATGACAAAAAGTATCTTAGGTCTCGCATAGAAAAATTACTTGCCTCAATGAAGGGGGTTTCTAATGCGGGGCAAATATAAAAATTTAAATGCATCGCCTATTTCTCAGGTTTTTTGGTCATGTTAAGCAACAAAAAGATATAGCCATACTTTCTCTGATAAGCTTTGTAATGTATAAGGTGTATAGAATGAGTGAGAAGTTATACCTAAAAATTTAGGTTTGTTATAGTGAGCGGGACGGCTCAGGCGATAACGTCTGTGGCTTGCATTTGGGAGGTCCTAGGTTCGATCCCCGGCGATCACCCACTCTGATCTATGGACTTTTTCGGGTTTTTTCCGGGTCGTCAGGCGAATGCTGCTTTCAGCCCCCCCCCCGAACTTCACCCATTTGGTCTATTTCAGGGTTGAAAGTGTCAGCGATGGTGTTTCGGTGCAGTATGGCAGGGAGAAAATGCTCTCTGTGCAATTTCTTCGCCCTTTGACCTTCGCTGGTTGCTGGGGTATAAGGACCGCTACCTGGGAGGGGGGGCTTTGGACCCTGTGTGCGACGGGGTCCCCATCTGCCGGATCATCTATATGGAACCCATAGGCACCCAGTTATCACTGTGCCGTCCCTCCTGGTTCCGGCTGCCCTGTGTCTCCCTTCACCTTATCCCTCCCTCGCGGGACGTCGGTGCAATATCCGGATTCACTAGATCGGTGCCGAATCCTCCCTGCTTCCCAATCCAATCGGTTTTTTAATATTCTCGTATCGTAACAGTACGTATAATTTCAATCGACTGCAAGCCTAGAAAGATGCACAAGTTTGCGTGCCAGTAAACAGTTTGTCACAGAGGGAGACAAAGATGAAGAGAAGGCGACATACGGGGAGGGAGTGAAGGAATAGAATATAGAGTGGTAAGGGAGAGAGAGCGGGAATGACCAATTAGAAAATTAAAGGAGCCACTCATAGTAATCTCTACAGTTAATGCAATCATGCGTTATTAATAAGAAAAACACTGTAATTTGAGTTAATGTGTAGAAGGCAATTACGTTAGTCTAATTTTCCTGAATCGGTAGCCCAACTCCACAACAAGGAATGGATAAATCTTGGTATAAGCGATCCTTATCTGACTATTACATGTAAACAATGAGCTATTTGAGGGTATAAGAAGGAAACGGATAGCGATTCTGGGACGCAAAGAATGCGGATGAAGTTTGCCTATGACCAATCGTTCAAGGCAAATTGTGATAGGGCAGGTTGAATACAAATAGGATGAAACCAGCGAGCAAGTTAAAACATCATAGATACGACGAATTTTTCCAGCAGTCTACTTACTCATATGTGCGTTAAGGATAAACATTTTTTGTGGGCTCTACAGTGGTTTTCCCGCGCGACGGTCGCGCACCTCGGACTCCCGCCGAAACAGTTATAATATCCCCGCAACCGCTTCACGTTCTCATATTTACAGTGCTAATAAGCACATACTTATAAGAGATGTTGGATATGTTCTCTGTCCGCATATTTCTGCCATCTTTTCAGGGAATTCCCATTCAGGCTGCAAAGTTTAATAGGTTGGATTGCATTCTGTGAGTTCATTAGAAGCCATAAAGGCCTGAACATTGAACATGTCAAGGAAATGTACAATTTAGTTGCATATATACATAAGCATTAGATATTAATATAGAGCATTTAAAAATTAGACATATTATATATAATATGAAGCAAAGCAGGGATAATTCTGTAATTATGTACAGAAACAAAATCAAACACTTCCCTGCAGTTATAAGATTAGTATAATATGTACATATATGCAAATACAATTAGGCTGCATATAAATTGCAATACTTGAGCTTCGTTTTCAACTTTCATTAGGCTTTTACAGCCTTTACGTCTCATCATTTTGTTATATTTGAAATATAATATCCGAAATTGAGAGAATTTCTCGCCTGGTGTTTTCTTTTAGTTCTTCGAATGTGTAGGATTGGTTGCAGACATCTTATTTTTCAAGTTCTCCCACAGATAGAATCACATACTAACAGTTAAATCAGTGGATTGTAAGGGCCATAATTCTGTACTAATTATCCCTTCTTAAAAAATTAAACTTAATGACTCATTATAGGTATGGGTGATAGCAAAGTGTTGTTGGAAAAATCCAGGCTGAAATTCAGCGTCGGTCAGCTGTTCAAAAAGCGGTGTGAGTTATTCCTGTACGGCTCTGCATGTATTCTTTGTTCAAAAAATTTAGGGCCCATTATCCTGTATGGATTTACTGCACTCCAATTTTCGCGTCGTGCAAGGGAATCTTGTGTTTAAAATCCGGGTTTTCTGTACTCCAATATTTGTTATTTTGCGACGAAAAATATCCATATAAATGGAGCTATGCTTCATCGGTGCAGAATATTAAATGTGGATCAACTACTTAATCGTTTCGCAAACTCCAGTTACATAAATTTACCCAACTCTGATATTTATATGAAAAATTCGATGCATGACTTTTTAAAATTAGCATCTTTAAGTTTTTATTTCCTCTGATAACATTCAAAGTGTGTCTACTCGAGGTATTATTTTATCTGATCACTCAACTATATATTGTAACATGCTTGCATAAGAAAGAAATGGAGAGGTATATCAGTTATTTTCATTGGAAGATTTAAAAATGTTTTTATTAAAAGTGTAATACACCAAAACTTAATTTCCTACTGAATGCAGGATAACCTTAATATATAAAACTCAGTGTTTGTGTGTGTGTCCTTATAGGCTTCTATACTGTAGCACCGATTTTGACCAAACTTGGCAAAGATAACCTTTGACACAAGGAAAAAATTACTGCCTACCTTAGAATTCGAAACTATGCCCCATTTCACATGATTAATTATTTAATTTTATGCTATGCCTACAAAGGCTCGCAAGACTATTTATATCTTTCTTAACGGTAATCTAATAGGTCGAATATTGCCAAAATAAGAACAGCAATTACTTAGGCTTTCACTTCCTTACAAAATAACAAAGAAACAGCGAGTTTACATATTCGTTGATCTCCTCTCTTACATTGATCATGGAGTAATAACACAGTCAAATTAATAATTACAACAGCTATGATAACAGCAACAGCATCAAATTAGACAAAATACCAACTTCTTTATCCTCATATGATTATTTATTGTGTATAGCTATAAAATAACACAAAAGCATTCAACATAATCGCATTGGACACAAAAGCCTCTATGTTGCTCAAACATTGCTAACAGAAGTTCATATCAATTCATTCTGTGATCATACTCCGATATTCGGGTATTCACTTATTATGATTTGTAGTTTCTCATTTATTTTGTAAGCAACGGATTTCTTTTGTTTGGGAAGTTTGTGATGCTTTTATAAGCGGAAAAAAGAGTAATACATAAAATGAAATGGGCATAGATAACAACAACCGCTTCTTAATAGATAATGGACTATAAAAAGCTGTTTTTATTTTGTGATGAGGAATAAGGAAGTAAAATAAAGAAATGTTGGTTCCCAATTACGAAACGTAACTTTACCCTCAAATGACATCCATGGATGGTCCAGCCATTCATTGCGCTCTTCGCAATCAGCCATTCTGAATTTTCATTGTTATTTGAGTTGCTGTAAGAACAATTGCAAAGTGCTTTATACAAAAATGTTGTTTAGTTTTTCTATGAGGAGTGAGAAAACAACATTAAAAAAGGTAGGTTCCCGGTTAAAAAAATTAATTGACCCTAAAATGACCATCACAACGTCCTCCAAACAAAACACGACTAATGGCATTTACTTTCCCCCATAATATCAAACAACTTTTATCAAAGGTATTTCTTTCTACAACGCTTAGTTTTGGAGATACTGTACAGGCTTAACTTAAATGGTCCACCCTATTATAAATTGCGGCTATCATCTCCTTGTAGGAAGGGATGAAGTAAAGGAACCACAGGAGGCTACAGTCCGTAGGCGGACAGGCCACAGATACGCGTGGAAATCCCTAACAATTCCAGGCTCGAAGACCCTCCCACTGGTGAAGCTGTCTAGAGAGGGCGCTCAAGGACGCATCGACCAAGAAGCCGTCTAATGTGCACGGGGAGTACTCTTTCTTTTAAGCAAGCGTCCACGCCATCTATCCGGCACCGCCAAATGCTACGAAACCTAGAAGCACACCTGAACGAGAGAAGGAAATGGAATGAAAGGGAAACAATGGAAAGGAAATCGTGATAGATGAGAAACCATCCCAGCATTGGCTTATCAACCAGAGAAAACCACGAAAACCTCAAGGTCATAGTGGGCGGTTCACGGGAATTGAACCTGGGACTTCCCGAATGCCAGCCTCACATATTCTGCGGAGTCATCTCGCTCGGTCCACTTTTCCTAGAAAATTCCCCATGTTATTAATGACCCCTGCTCTATGTCTACTTGTTTTTTAACTGCTACTGTATCTTGTGGTAATTTATCGTATTTTCCGTACCAGACACTATCTCTCCACATTTTTATCATTTCACACTCTATTAAACAATGGAAAGTGTCATCTAATTTCTCATAAAAATACATTCTGATAAAGTTTTTCCTTAATAATTTTAGGAATAATACCCCAGAGCCCTGCGCATCTACTCAGAACCTCTTCTACCAAATTGATCACAGTTATCTATGTATTTCTCCCGTCCTCAACTTGTTTTCACTATTTTATACAGATTTAAATAACTTTTGTTTTCAAAGTTTGACCAAATATCCTGCTTCTCTATATCTTCCATTCTGTGTTTTACTTCTTTCCGAAATATAAAATAGAAGAATAAGCTGTGTGAAAATAGTGAGAAAGTGAGTAGGGAAAGTCTTGTGAAGGCAACATATTTTTTTGCTATTGCCCATTATTAGGAGCATATATAAGCGTAGGAACAGCCATCTTGTTTTAATAACAATTTTAAAAAACTTGAATGATGTAAAATTTGAGTTTATTTAAGAGACACTGCTGCCACGTTTTTAGGAGAAAATGACAAAATTTTTGATTTTTAATTATATCATATAATATTTGTTTCCACGACCCGCAATTTTTAAAAGCCCAATGACATTTTTAAATCACTCGTGTGCTCCCTTTTAACCCCACTGCACCCTTACTATATGTTTTTTTACTTTCTCTACTACGTATTTTAAGTAGGGGAAGTATTGTATTCCACCCAAAAATTCGATACCAAGATTTCACAGGAAATACAAGTTTTGAGATCCCCTGAATCCAAAAAAAAGCATTTTTGGAAACATGTCCGTGTGTGTGTGTCTGTGAACAGCATAACTCAGAAACAAACAGTCGGATAAACACCAAACTTGGTATTTAGGTTCAGTATCTTCCAGAGATGCGACACGAAGGTTTTCAAGAAAATCCCCCCACAACTAATTACCCTTTACGTGGAACATTTTTCGAAAATTTTAAGTTTCTCAAAAATGGCTCTAACGATTTTGATTAAAATATCATATGTTTAAGATATTTTCATGACAAATAAAATGTATATCTTGAATTTTCTGGGAATGTCTCCAAAAGTATTCTTCATTGTGAACGACTTTTGCATAACTGGTAAACCATAAGAGATAGACAAAATTTTACTACACAAAAAATGTAGATCGCGTTAAAATACACAATTTATGTCATATACATTTTCTGTTGCTGAGTGAACCATTTTCGAGATATTGCTTGTTATTCCCTTAAATTTTCCAATACTTTTTCTCAAATGGGAATTCGTTATTCATTTTTTTATGTCCTGGACATACAAAGAGAATGGAATACTTCACATAGCAACCAGCTCTTAAAAGATTTGACTATCGCTTAAACCCTACCAATTCCCCTTGCATCTACAAGAAAATTAGCAATAAGATTAACATCTCGATTAACATGAAGCATATGGAGAATAAGCGTTTGTAAAAATAGTTTGTACAAGAGTGGTGAAGGTCATGTGAGTGTAACACATCAGATTTTTTCTCAGGTTTACATTTTTGCGCATGAAATTTGTTCCGTACTCTTCAGTTCTGTACTGATTTTTGTTCAAATTTGCATACACAATCCAAAGTAGAAAACAAAACAGAAAAAAATAAAATAAAATAAATAAATAAAATTTATATATAAAATATTTAAATTTCTTAAAGAAATTACCTCTAAAATTATATCTTTTTAGTAGAATCCAACTAAAAAGGCTAAAAAAGTAAAAAATGTATTATCTAAAGATTCAAATATGAATTTTATGATTGCTCTATTGATTGGCACGGAAACTTAATTTATCCTGAAAACAAGGAAAATTTAAACACCAAGAACTTCATAAAAACAAAAATTGATTTTTTTGAAACTAATTGCAACAACTTCAATAATATCCTCACATTTATGCTCACTGTACTAAAGTTTCATACTCCTCTGAAAAATATGAATCCGCAAGGCTGTTTTAAAAAATGGGCACTTTTTCACTAATTAAAATATTTAATTGTATTATATCAGGCACTATTTGAGTTAGAGCTTTGAGCTTTTGCACAGTCATTTCTGTATTTACTCACATTAAGTGAACTAATTTTCAAATGAATAGCTTTAAATTCAAAAAAGTTAGTAATGCCCCTTAACTGCACTAGCTTTAACTTCATTAAATAGTTTCAACACATTCAGGGTCTACCATAGAGGAAAACGATAAGACAATACTTTAATGAGCATGACTGAATGTTTGTGACTGAAGCCCTTTTTGCATGTAACACTTCAGTTGTTTATCTGCCTACTCGTATGAACCTTAGCACAGTTTTACTCTTGAGCTGATGATGTACGGACAGCAACGTTGAGTGTTAAAATATTTGAAAGCTCTTCTCTGCAGAGTGTGATGTTACGTTTTATGATTCTGGCTTTTAATTGTACTGAGCAATAAACCAGGACCATACGTTGAAATTCTTTCTCTTCTGGTTTCAGCACATTCTGGTTTATTTATGTGACAAGGCAATTGTGTCGTGATTGCTCTTGTTCCATGATAAAGTTTAAAATTAATTGAGTCCTGTTTTTTTCTCTTCCCAGTTTGCTTTTGTGTAGTACTTTGTTATGAAATTTCCGCAGGGGTTTGCAGACAAAATTATGAGAATGTTTACAGCTTTTATTTAGATATGTTTCAAAGTCTTTTAACACTGATTTTAGTTTAAATAAGGAAATTATTTTTTAATCAAGAAACCAAATTAAAAACAAGGTTCGCAGCTTGGATCTTGTTAAAATGTTATTTCGGAATGTACGTGTGCTATGACGTGAACATGCAGGAATTTCTGTTTGGATAATGGGGTACAAAGAGAAGAGAATGAAAGTATTCTGTATTTCCCCATAAATCAAAACGCTTTTCCCTTTAAATGTATATTTGCTAGCTTATTCACCATTTGCACATTTAGCTTTTTAAACTCGAATGACGTATTAATTAATTTTATGTACCTCCTCCCGTTTATATGATATTATTGTACAATGATTTAAAGGATTTTCATGGTGAAACATGCTGGTATTCACGCAAAACGACGTCAAACTTTGGGAAACTACTTACTTCCTTAACCTCCCCCCAACTCTTCCAAGTTCTGGAAATGCTGCATAGCATATACAAACCCTTTGGCGGTGGAACAATCATCGGTCGTAATGGGCGAGAGTGTATTTACATAATTACAGTCGTGAAATTTTAAGCCGTTGTACATTCTCTTGGTCCCATAGTGATTTAATAATACAAAAGCTACATTATTTTCACATAATGAAGGAACCCTTAAGATATACAACGTGATAGAGGTAAATATGAAGGTTCTCCAATCGCAGGTCACCAAGTTAACCTCTTTAGAAAAGACATATGGATGCCACCATCCAGAATACTAATCTTCTCAATTGTTAGTTATAAAATATCGGTTGACTGACTTCTAATGCTAGCAGTTTCTTACGATATGTATACAATTATTTAGTATGCCTTGATAACAAAGTTGGTTACCTATATAATACAAAGGAAATGAAGGAAAACTTTCTCACATGAGGGTTATTAACATATTTTGACATTGGTACCGCATGTGTGTCGTAGCGTTATACACAGATTCAATTTTCTCTATATTGCTTGACATGAAATATCGGCGGCATTTGTTTTATTTTATATACATTTTCTACAACGAAAATCAAAGACTTCTTCTCAATCACGTTCTTTCATAGCTGTATTTGAGCACTAAAGCCGCGTCCTTAGCTTTTGTTTTGACAACATTCAACTTACTAAAAACCCTTTCTACCTCCGCATTGGAACGTGAATGCGAGAGAGTTGGGATTGCAAAGTCCACCAGTTCTTTAAACGGATTTAATCCCGCCGGATCTTTGTAACAATATACGTTCATCCAGAAGTCCATTGTGCTGCGCATCTTTTGGCATTTTGTATCATTTATATTACGCCACTGATTGTCTGTTTCTACTGTTCCCACAAAATTCAAGATACACATTTTAATCAAAATCGTTGAGAAATTTTCCATGTAAAGGGTACTTTGGGCTGGGAGAGTTTCTTGAAAATCTTCCTGTTGCATCCTTAGAAGAAGCTGAACTTAATTACCAAGTTGGGTATTTAACCAGCTTTTCGTTCTCGAGTTATGCTGTTCGCAGACACACACCCACAGACTTTCTTTTAAAAAAATGCTTTTATTTTGTTTATTCAAAGAGTTTTCCGGTGAAATCTCCATTTTAAACTTTTGAGTGGATGCAATACTTCTACTTACGACAAGGTAAGCCCACGAGAAAGTAAAAAGCTGTCAAATATCAGTGTTTGAGTACGTCTACGTTTTTGTGTATGTCTCTCCTTAAAGGGAATAAAAAAATTAGAAAACTAATAGTTCCCTTATAGGCAATCATAATGTAAATAGAAGCACATAACATAATGAAATTGAGGTTTTATGAGCGAATGCTTCATTAAGAAAGAATGGCATCGTCACCTAGCAGCACCTAACGCAAGGCTCCAACAGTCTAACTCTCTGGGTGTCAACACTGCCAGGAATAGCACTGTGCCGAGTCCGTGTTCATCATAGGGTTTCCCCCGACCACATCTTACTACTCAGCATATTCTAGGCTCAATGAACGAGCTGCGTATCGAAGTATATTTATTATTATTCTACACAAAATAACAGCATTTCATAAGAGAATTAATATAATTTATTTATGAAGCTTTGTTCTAGGAGTATTAACAATGTTTTTAATATAAATTGATGGTCGTTTGGATATTTTTAATATACATCACAAAGGATTGACTGATTGACATATTTTCAGTGGCATCACTGTTATTAAAATACGTATTTTGCAGCAAATACATCCGGTGATAATGTTGTCTTTCTATCTTTCATGGTTTGGAAATTATGATCTATTGGGGCCACACACCAGCTGTTTCTCGGACATTCAAGAACCATTTGTCCTCTAGATATACCTATTGGAAGTAATATAATGTTATTAAGCAACACAAAGCTAGTACTTTGTTCTTACGTTAGCAGGTTTATTTTTAAAATGTAATGTACCCAGCACATCAGATGGAACAGCCATGCCATTGCTGCCAAGCTGAACGCGCGCCCTGTACGCGACTTTCAATAGTGTTTCATAGTGTGGGGAAAAGTAAAACATGTTAAAAAGGGAAAAAAACAGGGACAAATAATGACTAACTACACTACTGTCGTTGCAAATTATGTTGAGATTTCACCAGAAATATTCCATATGAGGTCGCCTGAATTAAAACAAAGAAAAATATATAGGATGTGTTACATTTGTATGGCTATCTCTACCCACTATTGTTTATTTTTATATAATTTCTATAAACTATTCTTACTAAGGCTTGATTTTCTCTCTACCGAAATAAAGGTTCACAGAGATGGTTCGTTACAAATTTCGTTGTAGGTACAAGTGGGATACAGGATGCTGAAGCTGTAGCAATATTTTCAAATAACGGGTCGCTACATGCTGGATTTGAAATCTCATACTCTTCCCATTACATCGCAGGAAAGAAAAAGAATGGCAACTTAACACTTCAAAAAGGTTTAAAGTATTTAAAAATTCAAACCATCAGCAACGAATAACTAGGAAATGGTTAATGGCACGAAAACTTTTACTTTACATAAATTGTGTGCTATTAAGTTTTTGACTTTCGGTTTACTTTATACAAAAGTTTACAGAATTCATTCAAAATAAAGCGGTATTCGCAGAAAGTTAAAATGTTGCATTTTATTTGTCATGAAAATGTCTTAAACGTAAGATATTTTAATTAGAAGCGTTGGAGCCATTTTTAGAAAATGAAAAATAACGAAAAATCTTATGCGTTACAAATACATGACTTTCTCTACTCTCTATCGCTTATTAGTCGGTGTACAAATCTTTCCTACGAAAGTTTATTTTCCTATGTACTCCATTTTAATCGAGATAAACTTTTCCTGAAATAGCTGCATTACGCATTTCGTTATACATACAAAGGGAACAGCTACAGTCAAATGTTTAAGAACTGGACGCTGTACGCTGCCTTAAAATTCCATACTGTTTGCATACCATCGCGAGAAATAACTGAATGTACACAAGTCTTTGAAGAATGACCAAGTAAAAAAAAATTGAACCGTTAATAACGGATATCGTAGAAATGGCTGATACCAGAAAAAAAAAATTATTTGAAAAAAATTGTGTGCTTTAAAACATTTCTTGAGTAGTGCGTATTCGTCAATCACTTAGCATTTACCAGTTACACAACATTATACAAAATTCCTTCAAAATGATGAGAATTTCAAATGCTATTCCTCCAAAATTCAAAATGTACTTAAATATCTTTAATATATGATATTTTAATAAAAAATCGTTAAAGCCATTGTTTAGAAAATAAAAGATTTAAAATAATGTTACACGTAAAAGGAAGTTTGGGGTAGGGGGATTTTCTTGAAAGTCTTTGTGTCGTATCTTTGAAAGGTACTGAACTTAAATACCAAGTTTGATGTTGATACAACATTTCGGTTTTTAGTCATGATATTAACAGAAAGACAAATATAAGGTACTCTTTCTAAAATACTGCTTTTGGATTCCGGGGCTTTAAAACCAGTATTTGTGGTGAAATCTGTTATCAAATCTTGAAAGAAATAAAATACTTCCTGTACTTATTAGGAAATTTGCAAATAAAGTAAAAAGAGCATTTAAATAAAAAACAATTCGTGATAGAGAGAGAGAGAGAGAGGGGTGGAGTAGAAAAGATCAGGAAAGAAAACTCTGATAAATAGCGGAATTATTCTTTAGCCTCCAATAACAGTTTGGAGAATTTCCCAAAACAGGACAAACCGGTTTCGTTATTATTTTTTTTTTCAAAAATCTATATAACGATTTTCGTTAAAATGTAAAATTGTTTGCTTATTAATCTGGTTTAATTG
Organism: Deroplatys truncata; assembly: GCA_030765065.1. Taxonomy (NCBI): domain Eukaryota; kingdom Metazoa; phylum Arthropoda; class Insecta; order Mantodea; family Mantidae; genus Deroplatys; species Deroplatys truncata. Next base: position 51,872,083 of record CM060985.1, read on the forward strand.
AGATTGCCAATGAGACAATAAAAACGATTTAAAATATAGTTATACTTTGAAAGAAAATTAGTTTCTAGGTTTCTGTATCTATGCAGCCCTCAGATTAAAGTCATGCCAGAAAACATCGCCAAATATATGATGTTCTACAACTACACTGATTCGTTATTTTATACACATCCGCAATATTGCGGAATGCAAAGAAACTACATTCCTTGTCAGCGTTGTAGCTACCTCCGACACAGAGCATAACACCCATTTCGTAAAGGTCAAAGGAGAAAGAAAAATAACAAAACACTTTATCTTGTACCTCAAGGAATGCAGGGAAGAGCTAATGAAGGATTCAGGAATTCCAGGTCCATCGCGCAATCGTTTGGCGAATGTTTTTAAAAACAGGAAGTAGTAAACAGAACACCAGTAAGTGCCATAGATAAATGGTATGAACCTCTAGTGCTATCAATCTTGAGTGTCTGCAAAGGTTCTTCTTGTTATTCCAAGTGAAGAGATGTCTGCTGTGGTAATTGCCCTTTCCGAGAATTTCTCTGTTAATAGTGCATTAATCTATCTACGTCGAGAGCACGATGTAGTTTTGCTTTTGGGTTCCTAAAGCAGTTCTTGCCACGAAAATCTGTAACTGAAACTTTCATTACATGCATTACATTGTTTTATCTGGTGTTGCAAACATAAACATTTCTGCTATGCAATCCTGTCGTTATACCTAACGGGTTGTTACTGTATTCAATATCGTGTATAACTGGCTCATTATTGAATACGTACCAGTAAAGCAATGATAGAATTCCGGTATTACATATTGCTGTGCCTTATAGAGCGAAGATGAAACCATTCTGCGATGCTATTTTCTCTGAGCAACGGAGATGCAGAAACCTTTGTGCGTCATTACGTATAGAATAATTTAAGGTTGAATTTATAATTGCTTATCATGCTGTACTGATAATACACTATATCATAGTCCGTAACATCTGCTCACTTCTCTCCCAGGAAGGGAATGTATGCAATTGGCTGTCTTGCTTATCGGTTCAATACGCCATCTAATAACAAATTAAAAATTGGCTATGGGTACCTAATTACTTCATGATTTATTTCCTAAAATTTGTAATACTAAGCTTACCTAAAGTGTTGTAACCAACTTCTGGATAATCTTAATTGTGATATACATTCACTAGTGCCATAATCATAAGACGACCATTTGTTGCATAAATGGCTATTCTTCCATGGCTTCAGAGGCGGAAACCCTTTAGTTACCTCTCTGAGGGCTGCGTCGGAGGGACGGCCTGGTTAGGCGCGTCGGGGTCTCTGGTTCGAAGCACATCGGTCTCACAGAAGTTCCCTGTTTCTCGACGTGGCCTTTGTTGCTAATCTCCGTCGAATTATAGTGTTTTCACAAAAAAATTAAGGCCCTCCTGGCTATATTTTTCCTCAGTAGAGAGACATTGATTTTACTAATAAGAATGATTAGCAGTAAAGGAGACCTCGGTGCATTAAATGCAAGAGGTACTATTAAATGCAAAAACGCGTACTATTTGAATCTGAGTTGTAATTTAACTTTTATTTTAAACGCTGCATAAATCCGAATGGTATTCCCTTAGAACGCTTTCACTTAACAGGTGACACGGTTAATAATATTCCTGGTGAACTTTTGTTTATGATTGCGCAATGAATTTCATAGTTATTGCGTTTCGCGTAAAATTCTGCCTTACACGATAAGGTTTATTATGTTTTGCGTGCTATAATATTGAGCATCTTCGCGGTCTTCACCCTAATTACGCCGGGATGTATACGTCGGCACTTTAAATTTCCGCGGAATATTTCTTTACTTTGCGCGCGAACCTTTTCTCGCGTAGAGGCGTGGATTCGACGTGTGTTACATGACAAGACTGAGTAATGACGAGAAATTCTTGCTGTTTATATACAAGACTACCCCACGCGTAGACCATAACTCAACTAATTCCTGACTGCTTATATTTTTAGGCCGTTGTTGTTGGCTTAAGTTTACAATGACGTAATTTCACTAGATTCTCATTGGTTTAAGTGCTCTATCACGTGACATTTTACATTACTTTCCGTGTTTCACTCAAAATTTCCTCCTACGTCTACTGTACCTCTGGAACGCTAAAATAGAACGAGGAACTTTTTCCCTTCGACTAAATACAAAAGGCTTGCAAGCTAGTGCTACTGAAAAGTTACACTTACTCGTCTAAAAGGCACGTTTTTAAGACATTCTAACGTTCAGGAACCAGAAACATTTTAACAGGGCGAATATTACAAAATAAAAAAATTAATCATTATGGTTATTCCCTTATCAATAGCATATTACACACATACACACATGATCCTTACAATAAAAAGCATATGATAAAATTATTTACATAGTGGCAAAATATGGTCTCGCTTCTCTCCGTGTAATAATGTGAAAAAATTTAACTGTTGATTCCCCAATATTTCCAACTAGACGTGAAGTTAGTCCAACGAAGAGATGGAATGGAGCACTAGCCTAATATGAAAAAGAAGAAGTTATAAGTGTCAAAGTAACATTTTACCCCAGTATAAGTAACAACCCAGCAAATTTGTTGCGATGAAAGTAAGTATACTTACTCAATTTAAAGGCACAGTGGCATGAGATTACAGGAGATCTGAAAGCATATAGTAGCTTTCTCTGAAAACTTCGAATAGCTCAGAACACAGTAGGCAAATACGCGGAAGGGAAAAGAGTTGTTGGACATTTCGATGCCAACTGAAACCTCCGTGCACTTATCTGCAGTATTTTTTGCACGTAGCTGTACAAATACACCCCTTTTTGGGCTTTCTTCTTTGATGATATTGCTAAATCTGTACAGATTAGGTGAATGTTTCTCTGCTTTTACCAATTCTTTATTTTAAAGTAGGTGTTTAATTCATTTAAAAGTCTAACATTCATAATCCAATATTTATAATAAGGTACTGAGTACGCATATTTCCTTTGAAACTTTCTCAATAACTAGCTATTTGTAGTGTTTGTATACTTATTTGTCAAGCAAACACTCTTATTTCAATTTCTATAGTTTATACTCATTCCATCACATTTTTAAACGTACAAATATTGTTATATTTATTTGTAAGCTTCGTAAATCCTTTATCACTCAGTCTCATTACGGGTGTATGTATGTATGTTCGTACGTGGCATATAAGTAAAACTCACTGGAAACCTAACAGTGCAGGATGTAGTGTGAAACGTAATAATCTTCCAAGTGCTTCTACGATCAAAAACCACGAAAACTCTAGCCAGATTATGCGAGAATTTGTGAGCAACATCGAAAATATGCATGTTATACCAAAACGTAGTACTGTATAATTCTCAATTTCCACCATTCTGAAGTCTCGTTGTTGTTCTTGAGACTTTTTCTCTGGCAAAAGAGAGCGGTTTTCTGGTTCCACTTCTAATCGCAAAGGGAATCAAAGTTTTAGGCTTATTCTATTTATTTTACGTTGTTGTGTTACAACTAATTTGTAGTTCTTCGCTTAAAATTAACGCATCTGATTATTCCTTTACTAATCCATTAAATTACTGTTTTTAACTTGAGTGAAATCATTACCTTAAAGTAAAATAAGACGTGAGGTGAAAGAAGCTTTGAGAGGTTCTTCTAAAAATACTTAAAAGCACGTTGGACCATTATGTATCATCTGGTATTGTAGGTTTTTCCTTTTCTTTCTTTGTTTATTTTCTTGCTATTTTAAAGGTATCCCACAATGTTAAAACAGGCTGTGGATAGGCATTTAAAGACATACTACATCAACCTTTGCGTTTTTCAAAACATAAATCATTCTTTAACTTCAATTGTGATCCATTTTGAATGAAAAATGTTATACTTTATCTTTATAAGTCTGTTCACAATAATTATAGGCATTATTTTTCTGTGATATTACTGGTCTGAGCCAAAAAGGGTTAGTTATAAAAATGTATGAACTTTTTAATGAAATCTGAAAAGAAGAAGTATAATAGGATCTCGATAAGCAAACAATTGATGGAAACATCAGAAGCTAGTCTTATTCCTTTAAGTGGTTATAATGCTAGCATCTGATTCTCGGGGTCACGGGTTCAAACTAGGTGGAGGGCAATGGCTTTTTCCGGCGTAAATATCCTTAGCATGACTTCCTTCGGAAGGGAAGTAAAGCCATTGGATTCGAATAATGTTTATTACACGTAAAAGAACCTAGTACCTTGAAAGAGAAGATACATGAGCAACTTTTCGGTCATTTTAGGGCTTGAACCTGTTGCTTGTCTCCCATGGCGCTATCTATGGGCGGTGGGCTAATTTTCTGCCACCATGCGCACCTAGTGGTATAATTATGACTTTGGGAATTCACTTGATTACAGAAAGCATCGCTATACGCCGATGGCGTGAGAGGAATCTAAATAAATTTGCTTTAAGCATAAAGAAGAAGAAAAATTATTTATTCCTCTTAGTGTTCAATTTTTATATTCAAAGTTCTGCCAATATTTTGTATAACATTTTATAAAACGTTTTAACATCTTGTAAAATAATTTGCATACTAAATTGACATTTTTCACAACAGTTATCGCTGTCACAAGCAAAACGTGTAACACGTTAAACTACATAACTTCAGAATTACAGAAAATGGTAAATTTAGTCCCCTTAAGTAAAATTTTTAAGTGTTCATGAAAAAACAGTTCTTATTTATACTTTAAAATCTCTACTAACCCAAATATTTGTATATTATGTACTTTCTATATTCTTATGCTAATTATTTAAAGAGTTTTTTTTTAAAAGGAATTGCACATAGGGAAGTTTCTTACCCCATAACTCGGATTCACGTCCTATTGTATGAAAGCGACTATGACCTGCACAGAATAACTGCCAGAAAGCGAATATAGACATTGAACTATAAATTGTATTATGTTTACGTGTATTTTTGAAAAGAAACCAAATTGAAGTCCTCACAACATTAAACTGTTATTATAATAATAGGCATAATGATAATCCTGGAGGCTTCATCCCACCAGATTACCAGGATGGCATGACGTGCTGTATAGTGTGTCTATTTTACCCATGAGTGGCTGTATTTGCATAATTCGTGTTTATTGGTGGATGTCTCCTCTCCCTGTATCATGGTGTCACAAAGCCAGGCGTGAAATCGAAAAGGGTACCGCCATCTTCACAAAGGGAGAGTAACTTCTGGCGTTCACAGAGGGCAGTGACTGGATAAACAATGCGTGCGTGTTACCGGTCTGACTCATGGACAGCAAGGAAATTCACACAGATTTTAATTTAAAAATTATGTACGTTTTTGAGCGATGTAGTAATTTTTACCTTCTCCGTTAGGCGTCACATACCTAGTAGGTAGAGAAAGTATTTGTTGTGTTGTATCCAAAAATTTGAAATCGAAATTTCACCGGTTAATAATCAAAAACAAAATACCGAATTGATATGAAACTTGGTATTTAAATTCGTATTTTTCGAAGATTTTCAAGAGAATATCCCCACCCCCAACTCCTCGTTACATGGAACGTTTTTCGTTATTTCTTGAAATTCTCTAACTTATAGTTTTTTTATTATAGTACATTTGTTTAGATATTTTAGTGGCAATATCATGAATTTTCTGCGGATAGGTGTGAAATCTGGTTCACTCTGAATAAATATTGAGTACTTTTGTAGAATTAAGAAGTTTTCAACACAAAAAATACATATCTCGTTAAAACGCACATATTTTTTCAAATACATTTCTGTAGTATTAGCCATATCCGAGATATTTGTTGTTATTGGTTTGAATTTTTAAATACTTTGCACCTTTTTGAAGTTGATGCACCTACTCCTTTATTTCTAGGAGTCAAAAGAGTGAAAATTCAAAGCCAATACGTAATTACCCTGTTTTAAAGCCTTAACTATAACTTCATCTTATTGTACCCCTCTTGTAATTGTAACGAAATGTGTAACAGCATCATTTCTGCAAATGTTTATCTTGATTATCATGAAGTAGAAAAAAGGACAAACTTTGGTAAGAATTGTTTGTGGAATAGTGTGTAGATTGTAATACGTCAGATATATATATTGAAAGTGGTTATAACCATTGAATAAAGTATATGTCTGAAACAATGAAAGTAAACCATGAGTTCCATGTACCTGCGAAAGCTTAAGAAGCAGACAAAAAGCACACCGAGTTCAAATCTCGGTGTACGGATAAAGTTTTTTTCTGGCTTTTCTCTCATCCTGAGAAGACGAATGTTGGGTAACTCTAAGCTCTACGGATCCAGGGCCCTTTTGAGCATCATTTCATACATTCATCGTCTGATATAACAGCCGAGTAAAGGACGTTAACTAAAAGACAGTAGAAAACAGCAAGGCTCACTCTGCGGTCGAGTGGTTAGCGCTCTAACTTCTCAATCCAGTTTTTGAGAATGCTGAGAAATCCAGGGTTCGCCTCCTGACTGGAGCGGGGAGTTTTTCTTTAACCAGAATCATTCCTTATCCTCGAAAGAGTCTGTACGTAATTAATGCGGGAGTGAATATACGCGTTTAATAGAAAAACATCTTATATGTTACATTTACATACCTTTCTCTACCCTCTATCGTTTATTAGTGAGTATACAAATTATTCTTACTATAACAAGTATCCAATGCATTATTACTTTCTCCACTACGTGTAGTAAGTAGGGGAAGTATTGTATTCCACTCAAAAATTCGATACCGAGATTTCACCGGAAATATATGTTTTCAGACCCACGGAATCCAAAAAACGAATTTTTGGAAACATGTACGTGTGTGTGTGTGTCTGTGAACAGCATAATTCAGAAACGAACAGTCGGATAAACACCAAACTTGGTATTTAGGTTCAGTATCTTCCAGAGACACGACACGAAAGTTTTAAAGAAAATCCCCCCACCCCAGATTATCCTTTACATGGAACATTTTTCGAAAATTTTAATTTTCTCAAAAATGGCTCTAAGTATTTTGATTAAAATATCATATGTTTAAGATATTTTCATGACAAATGAAATGTATATCTCGAATTTTCTGGGAATGTCTCCAAAAGTGTTCTTCATTGTGAACGACTTGTTCATAACTGGTAAACCATAAGGGATAGACAAGATTTTACTACACAAAAAATGTAGATCGCGTTAAAATACACAATTTATGTCATATACATTTTTTGTTGTTGAGTGAACCATTTTCGAGATATTGCTCGTTATTCCCTTAAATTTTCCAATAATTATACTTTTTCTCAAATGGGAATTCGTTATTCATTTTTTTGTCCTGGTAATGGAAAGAGAATGGAATACTCGACATAGCAACCAGCTCTTAAAATATTTGACTATCGCTTAAAGCCTACCAATTCCCTTTGCATCTACAAGAAAATTAGCAGTAAGATTAACATCTCGATTAACATGGAGCATATGGAGAATAAGCGTTTGTAAAAATAGTTTGTACAAGAGTAGAGAAAGTCATGTGAGTGTAACACATCAGATTTTATTTTTAATTGCCAAAGTTAAGTTAGTATTGCGCGTTCCTGCTACAAATGTTTAAATTTGTTAAATTCTCCATAACTATTATTTCGAGTATGTGCAAACTAACAGAGTTCAAGTCGCAGGAAGAAAGAAGCATTAATTAGTATGTGCTAGGCGTATTCATTACACGTATGAAGTATTCCCTAGAGAAATAACTGTTTCACAGAAAATGACGTTAGGAAGGAATTAACACAAGAATTTAGTACACTTCTTTAGAATAAAACTACGGTTTTCTTGCAGCTGAATAACAATAAATATATTAACGCAACACATTAACAGCATTAGCAAAGAAAATTACACTTGCCATATTTTCAATATAGATTTTAAATTCTGTCCTTTTTGCACCATGTTTGCGAATTTAAAACAATTTAAAAGTACCAAAACATGTATGAACTGGCTATAGTAGAATATAATTTAACCGATCCACACATAAGAAATTAAATTTAGAACGTTACTTACAACCAGAACACTATGTTAATAATTTTGACAAAGGTTTGGAGCCGGTCGCTTCCAAGACACACAGCGGAAGAAGTCTTTCCCAATCGGTGGCCGAAAACGAAGTCTGTTTCTCTTGGACGTCAGTTCACCCTCGAGGCACACGTTGGATGACGTTGCCGAGACGATAGCGCCTTCTATCCTTGCTGACAGCGCGCATCCTGGCGAGAGCTGAAGAAATGTCTCCCAGCACTGGTTGTAGCAGGGGCCGATGAACTCCAAGTCGTTCTTATGCTAACTATGGGCCATTCCTGCTAATGCAGCTACTCAACTTCGGGGGGGAGCCATAAATGGCTCATTACGAAACTTTATTTTTATGTCTATATCATTATAATTGAGATAACCTTTTGCAGAAATAGCTGCAGTACCCATTTTGTTCTAGATACAAAGGAGTAACGATAGTCAAATGTTTAAGAACTGGACGCTTTATGCTGGCCTTAAAATTCCATTCCCTTTGGATGCAATTGGAAAAAACAACTGAAAATCGACAGGGCTTTAAAAGAATGTCAAAGCATTGAGCAATTCGAACCATTATTAACGGGTATCTCAGAAAAATGTTACTTGAAATAAATTGTCTACATCAAGGGTGGCAAAAACGACTTCCTTCCGCGAGTCACCAAATATGCAACACGCACTCAGCAGCATGTGTAAATCAAACGGACGGTTGCAGAGAGGGAACGTGCGCCTGCGAGTCAAAATGCCTCGCGAGTCACGTTTTCGCCACCTCTGGTCTACATTATAGATAACTGCGTTTTTTGTGTATTGCGCTTTCGTTTATCACTAAATGTTTACAATTAAGCAAGATTATTGGAAATTCCTTCCGAATAAAGAGGACTTCACAGGCTATTCCCAAAAAATTCAAGATATATATATATATATTATTTCTCATGTAAATATCTTTAATATATAGTATTTTAATCAAAATCGATAGAGCCATTTTTAAGAAAACAAAAAATTTCAAGAAATCTTCCATGTAAAGGGTAGTTGGGGATTGGAAAATTTTCTTGAAAACCTTCGTGCCTCATCTTTGGAAGGTACAGAGCTTAAATAAGAAGTTGGTATTTGTTTTCCTTTTCCTTTTTGAGTTATGCTGATCATAGACACACGCACGCACACACACACACTCACACACACACACACAGATAGACACCTTTTTCTAACAATGCTCTTTATGGATTCAAGGGGCCTCAAAACATGTATTTCTGTTGAAATATCGGTATTGAATTTTTGGATGGAGTGCAGTAGGAACTTTCTCTACCTACTATGTATGTACGTGATAGAGAAAGTAAAAATCAACATTAACCGAGCGGGATGGCGCTGCGGTAAAGCGTGCTGCGACTCGTATTCGGCATGTCCCGGGATCGATTCCTGGCGAACTCCCAGTTTGACCCATCGGTTTTTTCGGGATTTTAACGGGTCGTCGGGCGAATGCTGTAGTGGTTTCTTTCAGCCCCCGAATTCCCTGTGCCTCATATTTCGTTCCATTCAACATTTCATTCATTCTTCACCTCATTACGTCTGTTTCAGGAGTGAAAGTGTCGGTGATGGTGTTTCGGTGTGGCGTGGCAGGGGAAAAGGATGCTCTCAGTGGAACTTATTTCCGTCCCTTGGCTTTCAGCTGGTTGTCAGAGGTAAACGAACCGTCCCTTCGGAGCGGGATATTGGAAACTTGTGTGGGGCAAGGGTCCCCGGTCTGCCTACCCGAATGTCGGGGCGTCTCAATCTGGTAACTGTAAGGAACTTGTCATTCTGTGCCGTCATTCCTTTTTCCGGCCACCTCGTGTCTTCCTTCACCTTCTCCCGCCCGGAGGCGCCTCCTTGTGAGCCATAGGTACAATATCCTCACCGGAGCAGTGCTGAGGCACCTCCGATAATCAGGGGAAAAAACAACAAAAAACCAACATTAAGAAACCTTAAATTCAGCGAGCAACAACACCATGAGTTGTTTCTCAAGTCAAAGTCCCCGATATGACAAAGAAGTTAAAGGGGCTATACAAATAAAATAATAATAATAATAATAATAATAATAATTCTGTAAATCTCGTGCAGGGAAACAAAAGTATTGCAGGGGTAATACTCGTTGTTCCAGTGAATTTTTCCTTAGTTTAAGCTCTGGGATTTGAACTATTACGTGGTGGCATGTTGGCATAGTGAACCGGCAATTTGCACAGAAATAAAGTTAGTTTGACATGCACACTTCATTTGTTTATATTTATCGCAGTGTAGCTTTCTGCTTTACAAATGCCTGCACCAAAATTCCCCATCCTAATAATGTGACGGTTGCATTGATGAACACGCGTTAGTTTATATGGCGTGGCAAATCACAAAGATATCATTAGCAGTCCCTGTTTTACAAGAGGCAAGCTGTGTCAATATGTTAGTCACAAGGGTATTAGAGTCAAAACTGCTGACCTAGCATGATGGTGGAATTAGATACGGTTTTGTCGGATGGCACCTTGCAGAGCCATATCCGGCCACCCTCTCAAACCGTGACCACTCCGAAACAAAAGTCGGTGCGTGTTAACGGCCTTTTGTGTCTCCGTTTATAATTAATAAAACGTCTGAGTAAAACCAATGAACCCCAGGACGAACTTTGGTGCAACACTGGCTTAATGCTCTTGCTTCAGATTATAGGTGGACATTACTCGCAGGAGTAGCGTGAAGTTATAAAGGATAACTAGAACGTTAATGCAGAAACTTTGCATTATATTAGAACTTGATGTTAAAACACGAAAGAAATAGGTGTATGGGTAGCTTCTATGTGAAGAAATTCCAAAGAATAACATTTACTTGTTTGCGCGCGATTGAGTTTCTATCAAAACTGTTTTAGAAACATGACAGCATATTACAAGTATTTGTGCCTTCAGTTTGTAGTCCATTTAGTTAAAACACTGAATAGGTGGTTAGTATAATGAGAATCTTCGTTGTGGTAAAGGATGGTGTGGGTCCATGTAAAATAAACGGTGAGTGCATGGGTGGTATCATTGTCGTGAAAGTCCTTTCTAGAGCTAAATTTAAACGGCACCAGTGCAATTTCAGATTTCGTTTTCTATGATCTTCTCTAAAGTTTGCAAGTAATGGAATTGGCTCAAAAGCTTCGCATCGGAATTCCTCTTGAATTGCTAACATTTTATTGTTGAAAAATGTGTTCTTCAGAGAAAAAAAAACATATAGAGGTCGTTGAAATATACAATTTGAGGCAAACTCTTAATAGCTTAGACGTTTTCGAAATATTCCTTGATTACATTTTCCCTAATTTTTAATAGTATTTAACGCCTACTCTTACTTCACAAAGCACCACAGGCGTTATCAGTGATGAGACATGAATGAAATGATAATTGGGAAACGAAATTTGGGAAGGAAACGTTCCAGACCTAAGTTTAGACACCTCCCAGACATTTGCCAGTTATGAGAACTAAGGAAAAGCTGGAAAACACTCCACTCTGGGAGGATGGTCTTGGTGGGATTTGAACCGCTGATCTCCCGTTCACGAGCCTTGACTTAACGACCTCGGTGATCCGTTCTAAATTTAAATGTTTCACCTGATGAGTAGCTTTTTTTTGTTCACTTTCTCTACTATTTACCTGTAGTAAGTAGAGGAAGTATTGCATTCCACCCAAAATTTCAATATCGAGATTTCACCGAAAATACACGTTTTTAGGTTCCGTGAATCCAAAAAAGGATTCTTAGAAAAAGGTCCATGTGTGTGTCTGTGAACAGCATAAATAAACAACGAAATGTCTATACGTCTTTCAAGAATGCGACACAAAGATAAAAAATCCCCATCCCAAACTACACTGTACATGAAAAATGTTTCATTATTTTTATTTTCTCAAAATTGGCTCTAATTATTCTGATTAAAATATCATAAGACTTAAGTTATTTTCATTGCAAATAAAACGTATATTATTTTTTATTATAACACTTCCCTCAATTAAGGGCTGCCATATAGACAAAGTATAGCTTATAAACAAAGGTATACTCCTTACAAAGTAAAGATTTCTGGGTATAGCCTGAAAAGTTCTCGTTATCCTGAATGGCCCTTGTATAATTCGTAAACCGTATTAGACAAAATATTAGCGAACAAAAACGTAGAATCTTGTTAAAGCATTTCTTGTGTCAATTTTTTTTTCAGAATTAACGGAAATTCGGAAATATTCTTTGTTATTAGTTTCACTCTATAAATACTTGTAATTTCTCAAGTGGTAACTCGTTTTTTACTTTCTCTATCACGTACTTAGTAGGTACAGAAGGTATTGCAATCCACTCAACAATTCGATACCAAAATTTCACCACAAATACATGTTTTGAGGCCCCTGAATATAAAAAGTATTTTAGAAAAAAGTGCCTCTGCGTGTGTGTGGCTGTGTGTCTGTGAACAGTATAACTCAAAAACGAAAATGGGATAAATACCAAACCTGGTATTTAGGTTCAGTACCTTTCAAAAATACGACACGAAGATTTTCAAGAAAATCCCTCCACCCCAAATTACAGTTTACCTACATTGAACATTTTCGGAATGCTTTATTTTTTCAAAAATGGCACTAACAATTTCGATTAAAATATAATATTTTAAAGACATTTAAATGGCAAATGAAATGTGTTTATTGAGTTTTGTGGGAATAGCCAGTGTAATCCACTTCATTCGGAAATAATTATGTATAATCTTGTATAACTGGTAAACGTTAGACGATAGATGAAAACGTACTACAAAAATGTAGATCTCTTTAAAACACACAATTTATTTCAAATAACTTTTTTGTTGCATTAGCCACTTCCGAGATATCCACTATTAATGGTTCGAATTGTTCAATACTTTGTCATTCTTTTCAGGTCCTTTCGATATTCAGTTGCTCATCGCGATTACATGCAGGGAATGGAATTTTAACGCCCGTACATAGCATCCAGTTCTTAAACATTTGACTAACGCTATTCCCTTTGTATCTATAACGAAATGTGTAATGCGGCTGTTTACGGAAAAAGTTTATCTCTATTAAAATAAAAATAAACTTTGGAAACTATAATTTGTACACCCACTAATAAGCGATACAACGTCGAGAATATCGTGTAAATGTATCACATCAGAATTTGTTTTCTTGTAGTCATGCAAAGAGCATGGAATTTCAAAGGTATCGTACAGCGATCGCCTTTTTAGAATTTTGGCTAACGCTTTTGTCTACTGTATCCTTCTTACACCTACAACGAAATGTGTAAATGGGTAGTGGAAGTTTATCCTAATAATCCAGAAGTAGATACAAATATATGCTTTTGTAATAATAGATTGTAGAAAAGTGAGTAGAGAAAGTCGTGTAAATGCAACACATCAGATTTTTTGCTTTTACTTCGTAAGAATTTACTACTATCTCCATGGAGGGGCAATTTGTTTCTCCATTACTATGGCTTCTAAATTTACTCCTCCTTCGATAAACATTTGAATGCTGTTTCCGAATATTGTATGTAATTAAGTACTTAATCTACTTAAGTAAATAACGTAACGTAAATAGAGAATACCTTTTCAATAAGGTATGTATGCATGTACATTTAACTGGGTAGAGAAATTTAGCTGAATGTAACACATTGGGTGTTTATCCTTTTTATGCCTTCAGGCAATTTAACTACCGACCACTACGATGTTTTTGAAGGACATTCTCGGTATCAAATGTTAATAATTCGCGAGCACCAGGTTAATTGCCGCAGTGTATGATTGATGAAGCCCATGTAGTGTTGAACCCATATAAACGAGCGGTTTGACTTGTTCCCCTGCTACACAGAGGAAGTAGTGTCCGCCCAGTGTAGCACCTGACATTTATACCGATCACTGGCAGCATTGTTCCGGGCACCGTGATTAGTGTACTGTGTTCACATGACAATAGCTTGCTTCACGGTTCATCACGCAGTCGTACGTGCGTGCGTTATTTACATGTGCTCTACTTGCCCTTTCATACTGCGAGACAAACACATACAATTAACTTCTTATAAATAATATAGCGGAAATGATCTGCAGCATTTATAACAGTTCTTACTCTCTGTTCTAAAATGCACAGAATACATTCAGAAAGACTACCAGTTGTAATAAAAGCATACCGAAATAAAATTCTAATGCGCCATGCCCACATGAGTTTCTCAACTGTTGGAGATTATGCTTGTGCAACACTTAGCAATTTAAGAAAATCCTTTGATTGTGTCTCACACAGTTTGTTTACTTCTGAAATAAGCATACTATGGAATAAAATTTAAGAATACAGCTTTCTATAATCTTATTTAAAGGACTGTAGCCAGATTCTTTAAATAAATAAGCAGAGAAGCACAGCAAACTCTGTAAAATATGGCGTTCCCCAGGGAACAGTTTTGAGCTCTTATCGTATTTTTAATAATTGTAAATGACTTACCATCAAATGCGTCTCTAACCTTAATATAGTATCTTAATGGCTCCTCATTTATAATAATCGACAATAGTATACTGTGAGAGAAGTATATAATGTTATAGTTTACTGTGAAACGAACGAATAACTGTGAAGTGATCGTAGTGAGTTTAATAACATTATAAATTTCTTACAGTAGTTTTTAAAAACAAAAATATAAAACTTAAATATAAATATATTAAAGAATTCCTCTGAAGTGAGTGTTCTTAATCTGTTTTTATGTCATTGTATCTACGGAGTGTTACTATGGTAATTTTATTAAACTAATGCTTATAATATAGCAAATTGTTAAATATTTTTACCATCAATAAGAACTGTATATAATTTGGGTATACAAAAAAGTCTTAAACAGATTGAAAACTATACTGAAGCATTAATAATAAATGAAACCAAGTCGTGGTTCGTTGTCAATGGCTTTAAAGTTACTAATACTAACACGAGACACATCTTACATTAAGAAAAGTAACTAACAAGTTTAATAATTATGTTATTAGGTGTGTACATAGATGGTAAGTTAAATATGAAGAAAATATAAAGAAAACGTACAAAAAAGAGGTATCTATCTCTGTAAGATACATTTCAAGGTTTTATCCGAAGAAGACTTATGCCGTAATTGAAAGTTTTGGTAGTGTTTGTGTTAACGATATTCTATTATTGCAAAAGAAAGGAGTTGATTTGATATCAAGATCTTCAGCTCCTTGTGAACCTTTATTTGTATAAGAATATACTATGTACAATTTTCATTACACTGTACATTAATATATGTAAAGAAGAATATTAATAATTATCAAAATATCTCAGAAACACATACTTACAATACAAATAGTGCAACAAAACTAGGTTAGATTGTAGAAGACAAAGTTTAGTTACATTATTACTGAGTTATTATAGTATGAGATTTATTATCATTCCAACTAAAAGATGGCTTATAAGTAATGCATTTTGTAATCTGAATATTTTAATATAGCCATTGATATCCGTTTATTGTTTTCCTCTGAAGATGTAAGAATTTATGCAATGTTTAACTGGAAATAATCTTAAATTTAACAAGTTGTATTTAGCTGCATGCACAATGAAAACAAATCATAACTGTTCTCATATCGTTAGTATTTATTTAAAATATTAAATCCTTCATAGACTCCTCAAGACTGTCACATTACATCCTTCAAGGTGTAACACCAAATATTTCGAAAAAGCTAATGCTACAGAAAAAGTTATTTTATATTAACCATGTATTTCAATGAATTCTATTTTTAAATACAGCAAGTTTTTTTCGTCTATCTCTTATAGTTTACCAGCTATACAAAAAGTATACAAAGTTAACTGAAGAGGTCTTGACAGGCTATTCTCAGAAAATTCAACATACTTGTTGACCGTCATCTTTTTTTCGAATGGGCAACTCAAATGAAAACATCAAGGATGGTAAAATACAACCTTATCATTACATTACCTAGGACTACTTGCAGAAGCAACTAGTATGAGGCAAGTATATTTGGTGTACTAACATATAGCTTTGATTGTTAAATCGATTTAACTTTTGTGCACTATTAATGGTATACTTCGTAGGGTATTATGATATGAATACAAATGTAATATTCGTAATACATTACAATATACTAGTACTACTGCTACTTCTACTACTACTATTACTACTACTACTATTACTACTACTACTACTACTACTACTACTAATAATAATAATAATATAACATCCCGTCCGTCATAAATCACACACCTGAGGTTTACCTGTTTTACCTACATATCCGCAGCTGTGCTTCATATACGAGTGGCGGGTTTCTAAAGAAGAGGTTCCCAGTTTGAATGCCGATCCAGTCGCAGAGTTTACATCTGTCATACATAATATACTTTACGCATACATGTCTGTACATAGCCATAACTTGTAACTGATTAAAATTTGCACCTCGTGAAACCCCTGCAACACACAACCAACATTACTGGCCTGCCGTGCACTACCAAATATAACTTCAAGAAGGTCCGGAAATTCGGGAATACAGTTGTTCAGTAATCTATAAAAGCTGTTAAGATTTGACAAGGAAAGTTCCTTGCGTTTTTCTATTACTTATTTAATACTGAAGATAGAATCGCTAATAGAACATCTTTTCCTAAATCCATTTTGTGCGTTATCTAGAATATGTTCTGAGAGCACACGTGCAGTTCTTTTTGTAAGTGTATTTACTAATGTTATTTATTTAACATTATTGTAGCCCCACGTTGTGGTAGCCAATTTGAAGTAGTATTTTTTGTATATGTTTGTATTTGGTAGCCCCACATTTGGGAGCCAATTGTAGCGGTATTACTTATAATGTTTGTGTATTTGTGTTTACTTCACGCGTTGAAGCC
Organism: Deroplatys truncata; assembly: GCA_030765065.1. Lineage (NCBI taxonomy): Eukaryota > Metazoa > Arthropoda > Insecta > Mantodea > Mantidae > Deroplatys > Deroplatys truncata. Next base: position 51,888,868 of record CM060985.1, read on the forward strand.
ATCTTGTGATGTCATTCATTTGTTCGGTTTGTAGCTCCATCTGGTGTTAGCAATTTGCGGCAGTATTAGTTTTTGTTTGAAAGAATTTTACTTTTATTTTTTATTTAATTCTGTTTCACTGTCCTCCGGCTAGCTATTATCTTATTTTGGGTCGAGTACTTCTCTTTATACAGGTTGTGTAAACGGAAAGGAATCTTTTATCCAAATATAACACTGATGAAGAAATTTATTATACACTTTTATTGTCGAAACACAGTCACTATCACATTTACATATTGATCTTGACACTCGCCAAACTGAAACTGTTATAACAACTTCTTACTAATCACTTTTAATCCACGTACTTCAACCTTTTGTATAATTAACTTTACCATACTTGAGAATTTTCATAACTCTGTTACGCGTAACCTGCAAATTGATATCCGAAGTGTGCCGTACAAATACTTTCGACGAACTGATGGGAATGCGACGTGTAGTGTACAAAGAATTTTGATGAACTGACGGGGTCTACCTCTAACCTACTCTTTTTATACTCCTTCACCCAGATATGCCTAAAGATTATAACTGAACTGCAATTGGCTAATAAAACGCGCCAACATTAGCATCTATTTTTATATCCAATGAAAATTATGAATACATATGCTCTAGCGAAACGTTCCAGAAGATTCTCAAGGAAAAACGCGCCAACATTACGTAACTTCCTCGTTTCCAATAATGATAAACAGCTCACCCCCTCGCTGCATTATTGCACGCTATTATTGTCAGTTTCAGTAAGGCGGTATAAACTTCTTTTGAACAATAATTACAATCAATAAACATCTCAAATCAATGTCACATAAAAATGCATATTCATATTACAATATTATTTACATTTAAGTAATTTGTGATACAAATTACTGCATCATTTTGCAAGTTTATCTTAGCTTAAACCCGTTGCATACAAAGAGTGTCTGCCACATTTGATATTTGGGCAAAATTGTTAGATAAGAGTATTAGTTCATGTTATATCCATGCATGTTTTGACATAGTATGTTGAGCTCCAGTGCTCAAAAAAGCTCTTCTTATTCCGTTTTAAAAATTATTAAATAGAGCCGATGACAAATATATTTTTGATTGGTTAAAACGATTTTCTAATTCTTAGTGTACTTGTTGAAGCTTTTAATACCAGCAAACCTTGAATAACAAGAACCGCTACATGAACTGCAAGAAGGTGCAGTGTGGACGAGTGTATATCAAGGATGATAAGTCAGTTGCAGCGAAGTTGATTTAAATATTGGCCTGGTGCGGGATGTTATGGATGGTTACACGGAAAGCTGCAACATCATCACGATGGGGAAGCGGAGACTTATCCTAATGAGTTGCTAGAGAGTACCAAACCTCTCCCTATTGTGGGTGTGAGAGCGAGTAAATTGATCATGAGTAGGTAGCAACTCTCGACCCATTTATCATCAGCTAATACACTGTCACACTTCTTCTGGTGATGACTTGCCTATATCCGTGCCAACCCCCTGATGTCTGCTAACATCGGTCGTCGGGACTTCGCATTTTCTGTCAAGTTTTAGTGGCACAAATTTTCCTCTTTATTTTCTCTACTACTGATAGGGCAAATTTTGGATTCTACTAAAAATGCGGTATCAAGATTTCACCACATACACAGGATTTGAGCTCCTCTCAAAAAGGGGATGTGTGTGTCTGTGCGCGTAAGTGTCCATGACATTGCGAGAAACAAAATAAACTCCGCAATATGCCGTTCTGGTACCTAGTTTCCCACATCATGATGTGTGTTCCAAATGTTGTAATATATTTAACATTTGTTTTACGTTATATGTTATTACTGTAACGATGTTTGCTTATATTCTAGTAAATAAAACAAATTAAAAACAAAATGATTAAAATAACATATAAGTAATAGAAACCGAGCGGGATGGCTCAGGCGGTAACGTCTGTGGCACGCATTCGGGAGGTCCCGGGTTCAAATGCCGTGGGCCGGCCAATCTGTCTGAGGTTGTTTCGTGGTTTCCCTCAGTCGCCAAGGTAAATACCGAATTGGATATTTAATACCACGACCCAAAGTTCTACGTTAAGTCTAAAACAATAGTAAAATGAAAAAAAGTGGTAATAGCGAATGCTGAGCCATCTATCCACAGACAATGTAAGCAGTTAAAGGGCGGCGGTTGGACTGGACGGCACCCTAATGTCATTTGCACGGCACGAAGCAGAAGATCCGGTAGCTATGCGCTAGGGTCTCTGTGACACGTGAAGGAGCAGGGGGTTGCAGGGATGAGACCTAGAAGGCTAACTGTCCATCACATATCGTTCTAAGAGTTATCCACTAACAGATCCGCCGCGATATTACCAAGGAGTTAAAACGACGTAAAATAAATAGAGTAAACAAAAGTAATATAAGTAAAAAACGAAAATTTACAGGTATAATTGAAATTTTAAAAACTCAAACATATAATCAACTATTGCAACTGAGAGCCAGCAACATACTATAACTGGTATCCAGCTATTCCCAATTTCTATTTAATAAATGATTAGTAAATTAAACAAGATAAAATTTAACAAAATATTCCATAATAACCTAAACTACTTTATAACCACTGGTTTCTAGTAGAGGTACTGATATTATCTAGTATCCAAACTACACTTAATCTATATATGTTCATTTTCAACTAATCATAATTACCTATTTTTGGTTTTCTCTAATTGTTCTTATATATTTCTTAATCTGTATTACCAGTAGCACCTTAAAAATTACAAATTTTGAAAAATTCAAAACAATAACGGATGTCTTGGAAATGGCTGATGGTTGCGTTTTGTGTAATACGTTTTTAACTATTTCTTATGGTTTATCAATTATACAAAATTATACAGTTTTTGTCCGAATGAAAATATTTATACGTTTTAAAAATGCTTTATTTTTTAAGAGTGTAAATAAATATATGTTAAAAGGCTTGGTAATAGGTACATAGACTGGTATCGTCTGATTATATTTTCTTAATAAACCGCATCCAGAAACACTTTGTTTACGTGCTTAAGTATCTGAAATATAGAGGAGGACGTAGGCAATACGGACCACAAAATGGTTGCCGTCTACTTTGATACATTTTGTGCTTTGCCTAGTTCTGTGATGTGGAACTCTAGGAAAGAGTTCAAACTTTGGCGTAGGACATGTGCACGGAATCCACAGGACTGTTTGTTAGGGCGTAAGGTGTCTGTTCGCTTAATACCTCTCCAATCTCGGAAACATTGTGTGGCCTGGGTGACGCTTGTTGATGTAACTTGTTGATAAGAGTCAGCAAGCCTCTTCTGCATTCTTTCGGGCTTCCCTGCAGATGAGAAAAATCTTGATGTAGTCTAAATTTGTATACAAGGTCGCTGTTGTTCATTTCCACTTGACGATAACCATTCAAATGGCTATGAAACTACAGAATAGTATCGTAAACACTACGTTGACTTAGGTATGATGGACTACTGTATCACGTAATAGATGATGCAGCATCATTGGTAAAAAAAAACTCTTAAGTAATGAATATGACGTCTACGGTTTGTCGCGGAGCCTACGGTTTGTTTACCTACAGACATCCCCCTTCCCGTTTCGGAGGCTCTAATGCGCAAATATTTTATGAAAATGGGTTTATTAACAAAATAGAATCACGTGGCAAATAATTATATATCTCAGAACATTGTAACATATGGTTTTTACATTCTGTATGTGAATCTGTCATGGATAGAGAAGTGTAGAGTTTGCTTTAGATTTTCCTCTTAGAATTCATGTTCGGATTAAACGATATCTGGTTTTACGACGTTTAACAGTACTTTCTCTACCTATAAGACAGATAGATTGTAAAAAGTATTCGATGCCCGTTATATTCGAAATATTTACATAAAATACCAAGATTAGATCGAGGTAGGTTGCCATAGCTGAGGCATTTACGGGGAAACTAAGTGCATCCTTTATGAACAAACATAGAGAAGGTTGCACATCAATAGATGAGATAATAATAGCATTTTTGCTTCTGAAACGGGTATTGTCTATTGTTATTTTTCCCCATAGTTCGCCTCCCCCCTTTTTAACGCCAACAAGCAAGCTGCAGCCACGTGTTAAAATTGTAACATCAAGTGACGTCATACATCAAGGACAAGTTTACGATCTGGGTTGTTCTTTTACTCCAAGCATCGCCCCCTCCCCCACCTTATGCGCGCGCATCATGTTTCTGTTCTCTTCCAGAGGGTTATTTTTATCCCACATTCCCCCTTTTTATTTAAGCGCTGTGGCGACCAACTGCTTATAAAATATCAGCAAACGAACTCCGTTCCGAAACATTTTTTATTGAACTAGCTTAGGGATCTAAATACCTTTAAACAGGAATATAGTTATGAATACATAAAGTTAAATTTCGAGATGTGAAAGAAAGAATGCATAAAATTTATAATTATGGATATTGTGGAAAATAATCCTAATATTATAGGATTCTCGTAACTTTCTTGGAGCCAACTAAATTTGAAATATGACGACATATTTTCTTGAGTTTTTGCATATAAAACTTCAGCTCTGTGTTTGCAGGTGTAAGTGTTAGAAGGCTCTGCAAAGGTTGGATCCTTAATTTTGTAGCGAACTTAAACCCATTCTGAAATCTACGTTCGTTCTCTTGTTTTACAGAATCTCCACTTTCCAGCAGTTGCCATTTACTCCTGTTTTCCAGAGTTTCCTATCATCCCATTGTCCTTCTTCCAGGTCCCTCTTCAACATTACTGTGGTTATTCCTTCATGCCACGTCTTACACGTTTATTTCTACCAGGTGCAGCCCAATTGATGATGCCTACGTTTGGGCCACCTTTACTCCGACATTCTTTGAGCATATCCATACCGCTGCAAAGATCGTTTCTCTATGCCATCAGGAACGGTTTCCTCTGCATCCATTTCGTTTCTTATGTCTGTTTTTCTTATATGCTGTGTTCTAGGTATGCCCATGCTTCTTCGCAATCCATCCATTTCCGTTTCCATTATTCGTTTCGGTATTTTTCTTTTCATTTATGGTCCAACATTCTGCACAATATACAAGGATACACTCTGCTATAGTTTTTAAAATTCTTTATTTTGTAGTTTTTGTCAGATCTCTACTCCACAGGACACTATACAAAATTATTATTTGTTTCCTAGCCTCATTCACTCTATGATTAATATTACTAACGCATGTACCGACTTGTCAATAAAAGAACCAATATATTTAAATTTGCCTACACATTTAATTGTCTTGTCATTTACTTTTAAATATTTTTCCTTCCCACCAGTCGTCATGTATTCCATCTTATTTGGGTTTACTTTCAACCCACTTATTTAAAATACACTTACAAGTTTACTAGCATATATTCTACATCACTCTTCTCTTGTCCTGTTATGACCTGGTCATCAGCATATATCACACTGTGTAGGAAATGATTGCTTACATCCAGTCTCATTTCTCGACAACCATATTACATATTTTCTAATGTCTTCTAAAAATATTCTGAACAATGTTGGAGGCATCCCACATCCTTGTCTTAATAATTCGTTATAGAAAAGTCCGCTTTACTATTTTTGCAGATGCTTTAAAGTCATGCACTCGTTTTATAAAATGAATAAGAGGTTTGGGAGTACTAAATTCGATCAATTACTTCCATAGTTTATTTATTGGTACAGAGTCATTAGCTTTTTCTCAAGTCTATAAATTCAGTATGTACTTCTTTCCCTTTTGCTACCATTTTCTCCATTACCTGCCTAATTACAAACTATATCTAAGCATTATTTTGCTGTTGTAAGACCTGCTTGATCTTTTGATATTCTATGTAGTATAAATTCTTCTAATTTGTTGTTAATTATTGTACCTAAAATTCTACTAATGGCTGCCATGACACGTATTCCTCTATAGTTTATCACATCCCTCTTATCTCCTTTATTTTTATGTATAGCACTAATGTATGTCTTCCACAAACTCATATATGTGAGTTCAAGATTAGTTTGCTGCAGAAAAAATTATTTCTAACAGAGGCAGGCAGTGTTGTCAATGATCCTCCAAAAACCCATTTTCCTAGCAAAATCTCCAGATTTTAGTATATGTAGGTATTATCATTGGTCTTCGAAAATAAGACCGTCCAGCGACACACTGTAGTGGATAGGTAGCAGTAATGTTCACCCAAAACATATAAATAATACAATGCCACGACAGCCCATAAAGGGGTATGGCCTAACGCTGTCCTCACGCCCAGATGACCACAGCAGAGATGGCTGTGGTCATCACTTCCACAAACCGTATGGGGAAGTGATGTGGTCAGCACCAAGCATCTCCTAGCCATAATGTTGGTTCTTGAGATCCAAGATCATTTTACAACTCCTTATATTTCCCCTTAATTCTGAATGGGCATCGGTCCTATACATCGGCCGAAACAATCACGAGCCCATAGGTATTCCGTGGCCGGGAATCGAAGAACCGCGCTCAAACTCATTGTGCCAATTCACAGAACATCCTAAACATAGACGTAATGCAAATATATGATATTGTAAAAAATCTTATGTGTTACACTCACATGACTTTCTCTACTCTTGTACAAACTATTTTTACAAACGCTTAATCTCCATCTACTTCATGTTAATCGAGATAAACATTTGCAGACTCTATCTTATAGCTAATTTTCTTGTAGATGTAAGGGGAATATATATTTACTAGGACAATATAAAAATCCAGTAGCCTTTAAGCACGTACATATCTCTTAATAGCTGGTTGCTAGGTGCAGCACCATTCCCTTTGCCACAGATTAATACTCTTTGCATATCCAAGACAAAAAAAATGAATAACGAATTCCCATTTGAGAAAATAAGTATTGAAAAATTTAAGGGAATAACAAGCAATATCTCGAAAATGGTTCACTCAACAAAAAAAATGTGTATGACATAAATTGTGTATTTTAACGCGATCTACATTTCTTGTGTAGTAAAATTTTGTCTATCTTTTATGGTTTACCAGTTATGCAAAAGTCGTTCACAATGAAGAATACTTTTGGAGACATTCTCAGAAAATTCAAGATATACATTTTGTCATAAAAATATCTTAAACCTGATATTTTAATCAAATCTTTAGAGCCATTTTTGAGAAAATTAAAATTTTCGAAAAATCTTCCATATAAAGGGTAATCTGGGGTGGGAGGATTTTCTTGAAAACCGTCGTGTCGCATCTCTGGAAGATACTGAACCTAAATACCAAGTTTGGTGTTTATCCGACTGTTCGTTTCTGAGTTATGCTGTTCACAGACACACACACAGACACACACACGGACATGTTTCCAAAAATACTTTTTTGGATTCAGGGGGTCTCAAAACATGTATTTCCGGTGAAATCACGGTATGGAAATTTTGGGTGGAATACAATACTTCCACTACTTACTATACGTAGTAGAGAAAGTAAAAAAGAATTGTAATTCTGTGAGACTATGAGAAAAATCCATTGACCCAGTCGGTGAGAAAAATGTAGAGTGTTTTTCCATCTTTGCAGTTGACTGATAGAGAAATTTGTTTTTACTCTCTCTACCATATACTGGTAGGCAGAGAAAGCACTACACCCAATACGCAAACATTCGATATCGGGATTTCATCGCAAATACATGTAATAAGGCCCCTTGAAACCTCCCAAAAAAACCCTTTTAGGAAAAGGTCGGCACGCGCGGACGTGTTTCTGCCTGTCTATCTGTCTCAAAAATGTAAAGTCTGTTAAATACAAACTGGCATTTTAAGTTCAGCGCTTTTCATCCCAAAAGACCGTTTACAAGGAAAACGTTTTTGTTTTCAATTTTTAAGAACTGAATTTGATAAAAATACCATTTGCTTAAGAAACTATAATGACAATTAAAATGTATATTTTGAATTTTCTGTGAATAGCCTGTGAAGTCTTCTTCATTCTGAATGGCTTTTAACCGTAAGAGATAAGAAAAAATCTTACTGCACAAAAAGTGTAGATCTCGTTAAAGCACATAAATGGTATGGAATGTGTATCATAGGAGACTCGGCGCTTATCCAGTGAATGTTGATATTGTACCTATGCCCCTCGAGGGGGCGCCCCCGGCAGGAAGAGATGAGGTGAGAGGAGATACGGGAGGCCAGAAACAGGAGTGATGGCATAGCAATGACAGGGTGCCTACAATTTCCAGATTGAGACTCTCCGTCGTTGGACAGGCAGACCGCGGATACCACGCCACACAGAGGGTCCAACACCCCCCCCCAACGGGCGGTCCGTATACCCCGGCAAACAGCCGAAGGCCGAGGAACGCCACGCAACACCGGAACACCATCGCCGACACACTGAAAAAACCTAACGGAGTGACGGATCAATGGAGCAACATGAAGGGACAGGAAATTGGGGCTAAGAGTAACCACTCTAGCATTCGCTGGACTATCCGGGAAACCCCCCGAAAATACCCATGGGAGTGGGTGAGTGGGCCGTCGCCAGGAATCGAACCCGTACCTCCGGAATCGAGTCGCACGCGTAACCGCCGTACCAGCCCGTTCAGTAAGCACACAAAAATAAGATGTCAAATCAGCATTTTATTTCTGAGATATTTTCTGTTATTTGTTTGAAATTTTCTAATACCTACACTTTTTTCAAGTGGTAAGTAGCTGTTCGTTTATTCTGGTGGTCATGCAAAGAACATGAAATTTGAAAGTCGTTACAAAAAGTCTTTAAAAATCTGACTATCCTTTTAGCTACAGCATTCTGCTTATACCTCTAACGTGGTTTAATGTGAATGTGTAATGAAAATTTATCTCAATTAACAAGAAGTAGATACAAGAATGCTCAGAGAAGTAGAGAAAGTCATGTGAATACAACACATACAAAGGCTGATCAATAAAGACTGAGATTGATTTTTTTCACAGTATTTATTACTCCATTTCAATGTTGACATGATATTTTTCAAAGTAGTCCCCTCCTACTTGAATGCACTTTTTATAGTGTCTCTGCCAGTCCTCGAACACATGGTGCAGGCCATTCTTTGTCAGGTCTTTGAGAATCGCCTCACTTTTCCTCAGCACGCTTCAGTGCTCTCAAATCGAATGGCCGGGATCTTTGCCTTTAGTGATGGGAATAAAAAATAAATCACAGGGGGCAAGATTAGGGTTATAAGGCGGATGCAGTGCGCAGATGATGAATTCCTGGACTTGATTTGCGACGTGAGGCCATGCGTTGTTGTGATGAAGTCGCCACCCATTCTGATGAAGTTCTGGATGATTCCTTGCAATGTGCTCCCTCAGTGTAGCCAATACTGGCGTGTAGTATGCTGCTGTAGCAGTAGTGTGAGGAAGAACAACAATCACAGCGGCTGTGTTGATGTTGACTTCAGTCATAGCAGAAGCCGAAGCAAACAAAATTTTATTGCTCCTCTCGTGTTGAGTGGTATGCGAAATTCAAGTAGGGTCAACAATATACAGCATTACTACCAACCTACCGATACAAGAGTGCTGCCGTCTATGGACATTATACATGAAACCCCGCTCTTTTCAAATATTCATGGTAGAGACAGGAAACTCTCAAGAAAGCTACAGGAAAAAAATCAGTCTCAGTCTTTATTGATCAGCCCTCGTATTTTTACAAAGCTCGTCTACATAAACTGCATTATCATCATTTAGTGTTTTCTAGACCTCCAAGTAATGGGCAGATGCTCACGCCACCTAAGGCATTTTATAGTCCTCGACGCTAACGAAAGTAAACCGCGTCTTAACTAGAGGGCGTTCCAGGAACTAGGATTGCCGGCACCATCAGAAACGGCATGGGTGCGCTGACCTGGAAAAGGTGGAGTAATCGTCGGCCATCATTTAGAATAAACGTCACGAAAAAGGGGGAAGTGACGTGGCCTGGTTTAATGAAGAGGGTGTCTGACTTGTATTGGTTCGCATCATGTCCCATAAACGCTCTGGAGCATCCTGCTTTTAAGTTGCCAAGTAATTAATTCCTCCAAATGGTGCTTTTCCTTTTTACCTCCGTTACCCCTCACCATAGGTAGAGTAAATACTGCTTTCAACCCGTAATTTTAGTATTGTGACTTCACTGGAAACAGACCGTTTGAGGTCCGTTGAAAATACCAAATGGGGCATTTCATTAAACAACCTCCAAGCACACAAAGCAAGATTTTCAGGAAACTTATCCTGTTTAAAACAACCCTTCAGCTGGAAAACATTCTCCTATTCTCTGACATAATTTGTTGGTGTAACAAGATTTAGAACATTGATATGAAAAATAACATTTCTACGAGTATTTTCAATTTTGTCTAAAATTTCTTATAAATATAGTGAAGCAGAAAAGTAAATCTGGTAGCATAATTCTGCACGACATTTAATATTTGAGAAGTATTTTTATTGCTCATTAAAATTTACACGAAACTTTTGCGTGTAAGAAAACAAACAAAAACCACAAACCTCAGATAAGACACGAGAAAGTTGGTAAAATGTCAACACATTGTTTGTTACAAATTTGAAAACCATTTATATCGAAACTTTTGGGTAAGTTTTATGTACTATAGTACTCATTCGGGTTTCTCCACTCATTAATATAAGAATGTATTTATCTACACGTAATAAATGCTTTATATAAAGTTTTAAAATTAAGAATAAGGATTTAGATACACGCACAGGGGAAATAAAGCTCAACTGTTTAAAATGCAAGTTGACGTCTGTGACGAATTAGCTTTTGCGAAAAAAAAGTCGCACATTCTCAACCATGTTCCGTTAGATGGCGCAAACAAGTTGATTAATCCTTAAGAATGTAAATATAGATAGGTTTAAATAAATACCGTCACAAAATGTACTCAGGAAATACAAGTTGCATCGTAATTGGAAACAAGCTCTCGAATAGTTTCATCGTTGATAAAGGCCTCCGTCAAGGATGTTGCCTGGCGTTTTTTTTTTATTTGGGTAGTGACGGGAATGGAAAGGTGAAGTTAAGGAGAGGAGTTGACAGGAGAAATAAGGAAATGTGATGGGGTTCCGTCTTTACACCCCAGATAGTTCGAAAAAGGTAACTGCTAGCTTATTGCGCTGGCAGTGGGTGAAAGAAGTTTCCGGGTGACAGCCATGACCTTGCAAGGGCCGCTGTCCACTCTTCAGGTCGGCTAGCACCGAAGTCCAGTCGGCCGTCGTCGTGAGCAGGACTCGTATGAGGTCAGCAAGGCCAGTTAGCGTACGCCTAAACTCCTCCAGAGCATCTGTTGGAGTGGTGGTGTGTTCTGTGGCAGGCAGGTGATGACTTCATCCAGGCCACAGATTGTGGTGTCTGTGGTGTCCATTCGCTGAAGGCAACTGGTGGTGAAAATGTGGAAGGCAGTTGAGAAGGCGGGGTGATGGCGTGGAGATACTGGATTCCTGATTCAACGGTGGCGAGTCGGCGGAGATGTTAATCTGAGTTGACTGAGTTGACTGCGATGGTGAGCGATGAGAGGTTTTCGCCCTCTAGAGAGATGCGGGAACCTATGTTGAGGACCTCTGTGTGGAGATCCTGGACCGCATCTCGCAGGATGTTGTCTGTTGAGGCCGGTGGTGGAGGTGTTGGCGTCGGAGGAGCTGGAGCTGTAAGCACAGTTGAGGCCGGAGTCTGTCGAAGGATTCTTGGATAAAGGGTGCACTGCGCCTGCCGATGAAGTGGCCGTGGCCGTTGCAGGAGACGCAGTACCGGCGGCGGAGGAGGTCGTGGCTGGTGCACTGTGTAGTCAGGCTCTGTGCACTGCAGTAGTGGCACCTAGGAGGTGCAGAGCAGGTAGTTGCCTCGTGTCCGTAGCAGCAGAATCGGCGGCAAGGTGGGTTTCCACTCGGCTAGCCTCAATACGTAAAACCCGCCCTAATAAGAGCAGACCCGAACATTGTTTAAAATCTGCCAATCGGAGGCTCAAAAAAATGGAGAAGCAAATGTAGACCCTTGGGTGTACTGTGTTCATCAAGTTCTGGAGATGATCAAACTATTTTCGCTGAAGATGAAAGTGACATAAGCTATATGCTTAGAACCTTGCAAGAAGAATACAGAAATTTGAACCTACAAGTAAGTCTATCAAAGACTGAATCTATGGTTGTTGGAGGTGTAGGAAGTGGATCTACCATCAAGTGTTGTAAAATTTATAAATATTTAGGAACAATGATATCAGCCAAAGGAGGTAGTGAGACTGAAATCAGTCTCACTACTTCAAGCACACACAAAAAAGAAAAGTTGCCATAAGACAATTACTCTCAATAGTTTGGAATAATACCATACATACAGGAAAGCAAAAGAAAATTTATAAAACAATAGACAAAAGTATTGCGTTGTATGATGCTGAGTTATGGTTGGTCTCGAAAAGGAATGAAAATGAATAAAGATATATAGCAATTTACTATTGAAGAAAAATTTGTGTCTCTAGTCTTCCAAAAATACCAAAAAAAGTTCTGATGTGATACATTCACATGCCTTTCTCTAACCTTTATTGTTTATTAGTTGGTATACAAACTAGTCTTACTAGAGCTTATTTTTAGATCTACTACATTTTAATTGAAATAACCTTTGCAGAAATAGCTACATTACACATTTCATTATAGATACAAAGGGAACAGCGATAGTCAAATGTTTAAGAACTGGACGCGTGAAATAACTGAATGTAGAAAGGACTTTTAATAGAATGACCAAGAAATGAAGAATTTGAATCTTTACTAACGGATATCTCAGAAACGGCATATGCCACAAAAACTTATTTGAAATAAATTGTGTGTTTTAAAAAGTTCTAAATTTCTTGTGTAGTACGTTTTCGTCTACCGATTAACGTTTACCAATTATACAAGATTATACAAAATTCCTCCCGAATGAAGAGGACTTCAAAGTATATTCACAGAAAATTGAATATATGCATCTTATTTATCGTGTAAATATCGTTAATATATGGCACTTTAATCAAAGTCGTTACAGCCATTTTTTAGAAAATAAAAAATTTCTAAAAATGCTCCGTTTAAAGGGCAGTTTGGGGTAGGGAAATTTAAAAAGAAATATTTGCATCTTTAGAAGGTACTAAACTTAAATCCAAGTATGATGTTAATCCGACTTTTCGTTTTTGGGTTATGCCTTTTTTACTTTCTCTACTACGTATAGTAAGTAGGGGAAGTATTGTATTCCACCCAAAAATTCAATACCGAGATTTCACCGGAAATACATGTTTTGAGACCCCCTGAATCCATGTCCGTCTGTGTGTGTGTCTGTGTGTCTGTCTGTGAACAGCATAACTCAGAAACGAACAGTCGGATAAACACCAAACTTGGTATTTAGGTTCAGTATCTTCCAGAGATGCGACACGAAGGCTTGCAAGAAAATCCCCCACCCCAGACTACCCTTTACATGGAACATCTTTCGCAAATTTTGATTTTCTCAAAAATGGCTCTAATGGTTTTGATTAAAATATCATATGTTTAAGATATTTTCATGACAAATTAAATGTATATCTCGAATTTTCTGGGAATGTCTCCAAAAGTGTTCTTCATTGTGAACGACTTTTGCATAACTGGTAAACCATAAGAGATAGACACAATTTTACTGCACAAAAACTGTAGATCGCGTTAAAATACACAATTTATGTAGTATACATTTTTTTGTTTTAGTGAACCATTTTAGAGACATTGCTTATTACTCCCTTAAATTTTCCAATACTTATACTTTTTCTCAAATTCGGTATTCATTTTTTTTGTCCTGCTAATGCAAAGAGAATGGAATACTCCACATAGCAACCAGCTCTTAAACGCTTAAAGCCAATTCCCCATGCATCTACAAGTAAATTAGCAATAAGATTAACATCTAGATATCTCGATTAACATGAAGCATATGGAGAATAAGCGATTGTAAAAATAGGTTGTACGAGAATAGAGAAAGTCATGTGAGTGAACACATCAGATTTTTTATAAAGGTGCTTGTTTTATTCCGGAGACCCCAAAACATGTATTTCTGGTGAAATCTTGGTATCATATTTCCTGGTGGAATGCAATACTTTCTCTACCTACTAGGTACGTGGTAGAGAAAGTAAAAACGACACTTTACAAGAACAGATGGAAGTGACAGCAATATAAATCGATTCTGTAGAAGGAAGACATTTAAGATGGCATGGACACCTTAGAAGAATGTTACCTGAGAGATGGCCATTAAAACTATATAATTGGCAGCCTCCTCGGCGTAAGAAGAGGCGAAGATCACGACTGTGTGGAGTGATTGTGTGAAACAGGCAATGGAAGATAAGCAAATGATTGGAGTGACAGGAAAAGATGGAAACGTGGATGCGAGAGACGCCGTAAAGTTGAGGCAGTATTTTTAACGCTTAAATAATCTCAGTCTAATTATATAATATATAAATTCAATAACAGCACGCCTTGAAGCAATATGTGTATGTAGTAATTATTAAAATGTATGTGACAGTCATTGCATATGCTTATATTATTGTAAACATGTTCAATAATGTTATGTGAATGCATTACGTAATTTAATAATGTAGGAGCTGTGAGAATAATAAGTTAAAAGTTGCTAACAATGAGGTAAGCTTGAGGCAATAATGAATTTGAGAGTTTAATAGTACTACTTCTGATTATTGGAGTAACAATAATGTAATTTTAGTGACAGTTTATAAAATAGCCAATCAACAACCAGAAAAAGCTTTAGTTATAAGAAGGTATTCTATTGGATTAGGAATAGCCAATCAGAGACTTGAAATACAGAAATTTACAAGTTTAGGACGTTGAAATCAGTTTAGTTGCCTGAAAACAGTGTTCCTAACCACACGCAAAAAAGTTTCCTCAAGAAATATAATATGTATTCGTGTGAGACGAAAAATAAGTTTACGTGTTAAAAAGTGTAATTGATTAATAAAAAGAATCTCACAGCTCTCTATATCAGTGAAGTGTTATTTAAATCGTATCAAGCATTAATAAAAGGAGTGAAGTAAAATTATAATCTGTGTAAGCCTACATTATTGTCGCATCACAACCCTGCCAAGAGAAACGTGTCTCTTAACAGTAATACTAACGCAACCGAGGCAAACATAAATATATAATATTTAAAGAAACAGTCAAATTACAAAGTTAATATTTTTTTAAACTTGGGGCAAAGGCCACCTGAAAGTACATTTGGGGCGAAGGCTACCGGAAAGCGGGCACTATACGCGTGGTTGCAACGAATTTGAAGTTCGGCTCCCCAGCAGTTGAAATATAATACAACTCCTTCAATACAAACTACTTCAAATTGACTTCCAAAGCGTGGTAAAACAAAATAACGTAACAAACCATCTTCTCAAATTGGCGTCCTTACGTGGAGCTAATAAAAGACAGTACAACTTCTTCAAGGTGTAAACAAACTCCATATATACACACAATTTCAACGAAACTTCTGTGCGTAAGGCAAGAATTCTTCATGATGGCACGAAAATGCTGATAAAATGACTAACACATTGTTTCTTACCAATTTGATAAAATTTATATCTAAACTTTCAAGGAGATTTTATGTACAATATTCGTACTCATGCGGAAATCTCCACTCATTACCAATTCATATATGTCCCTTATTTGCTGTAATATTAATATAAGAAGTGATTTACGCTCACTAATAATTTTTTTCTCTAAAGATTCAAAATTATGCAATATGGACTTTGTTACATGTACAAGGGGAAACGAAACTCAACTGTTTAAATCGCAAGTTAACATTTGTGGCGAATGAGCTGTTGCGTGAAAAGAATTCACACATTCTAGTCAAGTTCCATTAGACAATACATCAAGTTGACTTAGAGAATGTAATATTAAGTGAAATGGCTAATTTGAGGACAGAAAATCATTTGAAACAAATTGTAAATTTTTAAAGAGTTCTGCCTTTTTTTTTATAAGATTTTAATAAACTGCTATAGTTTTCAAGTTGTAAAAAATTGAATAAAAATGAAAATTACTTTACAGAATATTTAAATAAAATTCCGAATATGCACTACATTATGCGCGCCAATACCTCAACCACATTTTATTCTAAACAAAGTCATTAGACAATTTTGAAAAATGAAGAACTACCAAATTTTTCCGTTTGTCTGGGTTTGAGATTTTCTGGAAAACGTACATGTATAAAATCTAGTATTTATCCCAATGCTTTAGATACACTATTTACACACACATACATACACATTTTAATAAACATGCTTTTCCTTTTTAGCCGCATCACCCAACACGTTAATTCAGGTGAAACCTGCCTATGGAATTTTTGGGTCCATTGTATTCTTACATCATTTACGTAAGCCACATAATAGGGAAAATCAGGTCTTCTGTGTTTGGAGTGATTAAAAAGCTGAAGTTTACCGCAGTATGGAATCACAACTTGAGAAACGATACCCCGTAATCTTATGCATCCTTCCCAACAGAAGTGTCTTGTTGGTGATCTAAGTGTCCTTTAAACGCTAAAGATTCTTTGGTCCAGCAATGGCAGATCCTTTCTGACTGGTGTGCTAGTTAATTAGGTATATTACTTCTCGTTTATGTACCACCTACAGCTAAGAAATTCTCTCTTATTTCTTAATTTATTTTGAGAATGCAAATTTTTTATGATTTGTCGCGACAGCAAAGCGCTTTGTAAAACTGTAAAACTGTTCCTTAGATTTTATTTTTTGAAAAATGGCTCTAAATATTTTGATTAAAATACCATATATTTATAATATTTGCCTGAAAAATTTGATGTGTTACATTCACATGACTTTCATGCCCTCTAACGCTTATTAGTGGGTATGCAAATTATTCTTATGGAAAGTTTATTTTCCAATCTATTTCATTTTATTTGAGATAAACCTTTCTGGAAATATCTAATTTACACATTTCGTTATAGATACAAAGAGAATAGATATAGAAGTGTTCTAGAAGCGGACGCTATACGCTGGCCTTAAAATTCCATACTGTTTATGTGCAGTCGCGAAAAACAACTAATTATTTGAAAGGACGGCTAAGTATTGAACAATTCTAATCATTAATAACGGATATCTCGGAAATGGCTAATGCCAAAAAAAATGTTATTTGAAATATACTGTGTGTTTTAAAGAGATCTACATTGTCTGTGTAGTATGTTTTCGTCTATCGCTTGGCGTTTACCAGTTATACACAAATGTATATAAAATTAGTTCGAAATGAAGAGGACTTCAAAGGCTATTCCCAGAAAATTCAAGATATATATTTTACATGTAGTGTAAATATCTTTAATATATGCTATTTTAATCAAAATCGTTAGAGCTAGTATTTATAAACTAAAAAAATTCGAAAAATGTTCCATGTAAAAAAACCATCCATGTTGGGGTGGGGAATATTCTTGAAAATCTTTGTGTTACATCTTTGGTGTTTATCCGACTTTTTGTTTTTGGGTTATGCTGTTCACAGATACAGTACCTTTTTTAAAAATGCTTTTTTGTATTCAGGGGGTCTCAAAAATTGTATTTCCGGTGAAATTTCGGTATCGAATTTTTTAATGAAATGCAGTACCTTGTCTGCCTACTATGCACGCAGTAGAGAAAGTAAAAATAAAAAATATATCTTAAATTTTTGTGGAAA
This sequence comes from Deroplatys truncata, assembly GCA_030765065.1. Taxonomy (NCBI): domain Eukaryota; kingdom Metazoa; phylum Arthropoda; class Insecta; order Mantodea; family Mantidae; genus Deroplatys; species Deroplatys truncata. The sequence goes on from CM060985.1 coordinate 51,906,449, forward strand.
TGGTCTGTGAGTTCGTCTTCACTCGGAAAGTATATTGTGTAATTTTGCATAACTGGTAAATTATATGAGATAGACAAATACTTTATCCCAGAGAGAATGTATAAGTATGCCTAAAACACACACTTTATTTAAAACAAGTTTTTTTGTGGTATCATCCATTTCCGAGATATTCTTTGATATTGCTTTGAATTTTCAAATATTATATACCTTCTTTCAAATGCAAATCGCTAAGTATTAGTTTTCTTCCATGTCCATGCAAATATTGGAATTTCAACGCAATCACGCAGTGACCCACTTTTTAAAGACCTGATGATTGCTTCAGCCTCCCTCTTCCCTCTTGTACCTATAACGAAAATCTCCGAATTCCTAGATATTTTGTATAAGTATGGTGGAAAAATATTAATTTATGATGAGCTTCTGTGTACATTAGTCGGACATGAACTAACATTTACTTTAATTGTTACTGTTTCCAAAAATTATTTTTAATGCCAATTAATTCATAACAACACATCGGATGCAAATTTGCAATACAACGCAATTATCATTTTTAAACAGGGCTTAATAACAGCAGTAACATTGTATCAAAGCTGGGAGTAAACTGCAATAATTAATCATTTTATTATTTTAAAAAAGGAGGTTTTGTTACATTATGCAAATAATAAGTCATTAGTGATTTATGGAACAACTTCATGCATTATTAATATGCATTAATGCCCTGGAACACTCAAGTCAAGACATGATGAAGCAGCGGAAAGATAAGAAGTTAATAGTGTACGATAAACAAGCTAAAATGTTCATTATCAATCAATAACACGTTTGCTAACGAAAAGCTCGCTCGAAAATTAAAGACATTTAAGAAATATATTGGGGTAAAGCCAATACGGTTATGAGCTTTTTCCGTGGTATATGGTCCAGGCTAGTAAGTATTTTATTTTAGGATAAAAAGCTTACATCGTAACAAAAATATTTAAACTATGTTGTCTTATGATATCATGGGCCCAGAAACATCCTGTTTCCATGTTAAAATGGTTCTCTGTCTACAACTATGCTGACACTGAATTATGTTGTAACATAAAAATAAAGTAGTATGGCACCTGGAAATATTTCTATGAAGTGCTGAAATTAGTTTGTTTTAGCGCGGATACAACATGTCGTCGCTCTGAGTCCCGGATGCGCTGATGTATCCCTGGAGAATGTCGCATCCTCCTGGTACTTGTAAGACAATGATGCGATTGTGTGATGAGATAGCCACGTAATACAGAATCATTGAACAAAAAATTAATTTGATTCATTTACTCGACTTTCTCTACCAATTACAGATTCATATACATTTGCTACATATTACAGCATTCATATAAAAACGCTTCATTTATCCTCGTTACATTACTCGCAATGTATTTTTCTTTGTAATGTTACACGTTGTCCTTGGTAACAAGCTGTTGCAATAGTAAAAAAAGAAACAAAGAAAGAAAATAATCGCAAGCTCTTAAGCATGTACATTGTTGCCGCACTTATATTCTGGAAGAGTGTAAACTCGCAACATATAATAGGACTTCTAATAACGTGTTAAGTACGATTAAATATAAAACTACAAACGGGAGGGGTATCCGGACTCGGAACCGCTTCGTCAGAAAACAACTGCTTTTTGCATGTATGTAAGTCAAAGCCGCTATCCAGAACGTAATCTTCAGATGTCTGTTTGATGACGGACGGGTTGTATTATTGTTATTATTAATAATATTATTTAGCGTATTGCGGAATATTACTTAAGTGTTAAAACTATACGCAGTATCCAATAATACAACACAGTATGTCGTTTAGATTGGTGGAACAATCAAAGCTAATTGTTAGTACACTAAATACACTTGCCTTCTTTGCTGTTGTGGCGGGAATACACGTAAGCTCATGTTGTCATATGCTATTTTTAGACAGCCCTAATATTAAATTATATGACATACAGCCGAAATTTGTATAGAAATAGCAGTATACATTCGGACATGCTAAGTGGTGAGTTGTAGTCTGTTGTTGTTGGACCTTCGTTGTTGTTGACATGATCACATACACGGTCATAAGATTCTATAATATATAGAGGGCTATGGCAGAAATAAACGAACAGAAGAAGCGAAACAATAATTTTATTAATAAACATATAAATCTTATTTCGATTATTATCCCTTTGATGTAATTGAGATGTTGAGTGTGCATTTAACAGAGTAAATATATTTGGCTTAATACTCCTGGATCTCGTTGTTTTCTATACATTATTTCCGGTTGCCAATCGGAGTGCTGAGGAAAGAATTCCTATCCTCTAGTTCGATGCTGCCTCTGGGGTTTTGTGGGTGAAGGCAACATAATAAACTCTTTTCCCATAACCTTGATTTATTGAAGAACTTACGTCTATTCAGGTGACTAACAGTTTTCCCTTATGAAGTGCTTTTTAAATCCTATAGCTTAAACCTTTCTGCTATCATTTAATGTTGTTCTGTGGACCTAGCTAATTCGTCACACGATCTTCTCACCCATATACACAACATCTTCCATCTGGTTACACAATTTAATATTACATCACTGATTTTAATATCGGTTGCTACGGTAGTAGCACGCAAATTAATGCGAAGAGGGTATCTCAGAGAGTCGTGTAACTCGGGGTTTTCCTCCCTATTTATCCGTTTTCCTATGACGCCAGAATTCGCGCCTTTATTTGTTACAACAATTTCCATTGGTTCTTGAGTAACGTTACATGGCATGCTATGTTCTGCTGACTTTTCCGGCACAACCCAATGTCTATGTCCTTCTCTTAAGTGCATGTTTCCTTTTCTATTTCACCAACTCCCTTGAGTTCCGAGAAATGGACCACTGTTTCTGTCTCTTTCTATTCTCTGCCCTATCTTTCTATTTTCTGGTGTTTAGCCTGAACCCTGCGCGCATCAGTGCGCGTGTTAATGGATTTTCACCTCTCATTTGCTAGCTCGCCTGTTCTAATTACAGCTATGTTACAAATTGGTTTCACATTTTAAATTATTCCCAATACTTAACCATATTTCCAATATTTTGTATGCTGTTATTTCCTATGCAATATCAGAACGTTTTTAAATAAAATAACTGAAACACGAGTAGTTCTAGTAATACAATGCTAAAGGTGAAGGGAGATGTTACTGTTTCGGATGTTGTATTTGGGTTACCTATTCGAGCAAAGTGGACAAACATTCGGAAACATCGTGTATAATACTTTGTGTTTTAATTGCAGCCTGGCCTTGATATTTAAATTCCTCATTTCACGTAGAATCAAATAAGTGGTTAAACTTTTAGCCTCTCTCCTTTTTAAAATGATTTCAGGCACTTTACTTTTAGTTATAATTAATATTTACAGTGACAAACTTTTATATTAGACAGGTAACACAATTTAGAATTTAAAGTTTTTTGAGTCGGTAAATGTAAATTCCCATCACATATGTGCGCTAGATGTTATCGCAGGAGCGCTTTCGAGAGATGTTTCTCTCATCTTCAGCTGAGAATCCGACTGCCTTTCCATGTTGGAGAATCTCAAGTAGTCGGATGTACCCACTTCTCTGGCTTGAAGGCCTAATACATTTTATGATAAACCAGAAGTATTATTTATAGTGATGTTATGTAACATTTAAAGTTTTTTGAGTCGGTAAATGTAAATTCCCATCACATATGTGCGCTAGATGTTATCGCAGGAGCGCTTTCGAGAGATGTTTCTCTCATCTTCAGCTGAGAATCCTGCAGTCGGATTCTCAGCTGAAGATGAGAGAAACATCTCTCGAAAGCGCTCCTGCGATAACATCTAGCGCACATATGTGATGGGAATTTACATTTACCGACTCAAAAAGCTTTAAATGTTACATAACATCACTATAAATAATACTTCTGGTTTATCATAAAACAATTTAGAATGTAATTCACATTAGTGATAAGACCATTTCTATGCACTGTATACACTAAAACAGTTTGTGAGCTCTATTATTAAACCAATTATATTTAACTTGTTAACAACTGCACACTCAATATCTCAATTACACCAAAGAAACAATAATGTTAAATAAAATATACGTTTATTAATAAAACTATTGTTGTGCACTTATGCTGTTCATTTATTTCTGCCATATCCTTCTATATACAATAGAATGTTATGCCTGGTAAGTGATCGTGTTCTCAACACTGGTGCTATGAAGATCATACAATAACGAAGGCCAAACAACAACAAAGTAGAGCTCATCATTTAGCATGTCCGAATGTGTACTGCTATTTCCATTCATATTTCAACTGGATGCCTTATAATTATTATTCAGGGCTGTGTAAAAATAGTACATGACAACAAATGTTAAAACCGATTTTACGAGGCGGTGTTTGTAAAGAAGAACCGCTTTAATGTTTTGCCGCTGCAGCGCTGCAGTCACGATTTTGAGCATGCGTGCTTCCTCCATTCAAACCCGGCGGAGGACGACGGACTTTTTTCGGGCGTAAAAGTCCTTAGTATGGCTACCTTGGAAGGTAAATAAAGCCGATGGTTCCGTGTCGTAGATTTACGTAAAAAACCTCAAGCCTGATAAAGAGGCGTCTGAGCAAAAGTTCCGGTCTTTCACGCCCAATATAAGTAGAATGAAACGCTAAGGACCACAGCAGTTAAAGAGCGTCCATAAATAAAACTCAATTTAAGTTTCTTCTTCCCTTATTAAGGAAGCCAGACAGAGCCATGAGCGATCGCCACTTTGTGTTTTCCTGTTGATGGAGCGTTTCGAAATGTTAAAAACAGTCAAACGACAAGGCCGACTGGAAGTCAGATCGGTGATTCGGTTTTTGAATGCGAGAAATGTTACGGCAGCAAGCACTCATCGCCATTTGTGTGGGGCTTGTAGGGAAACAATAATGAATGACAATGCCCGGCCACACACAGCCAAACAAACTCGAGATCTGGTCGAATCACTTGGTTGGGAACAATTCGAGCATCCTCCTACAGTCCGTTTTTTCATCTGAAGAAATTCCTTCGCGGAAACTAATTCAACGATGATGATGTGAAACGAGAAGTACAGTCTTGGCTTTGATCACAGGCGGCATCATTCTTTGATGAAGGCATACAAAAACTGGTTTCCAGTTACGACAGGTGTCTGAATAACAGCGGTGACTGTGTGGAAGGTAGTGTAAGGTATAATGAAGTATTTGGAAAGTAATGCTTGTTTCTAAAAACACGCCTCGTATTTTGCTCGTACGGATTGCTACCCACAAAATGAAACCCTATTTTTAAAACTTGCACCATGAATATTAAATGTAGATTACATTTTTGGATATGTTTGATAAACTGGAAGAATAATATAATTATTATACAAATTGTTTTAATACTTACGAGTGACCAAAAATGTTGAAACCTGTCAGCAATTAAGGCAATCTGTTTTGCTCTGCCATAATGTAATCGACTTTAGGGATCAGTCTCTTATAACTGTTGAATACTCAAACTCTTAAGCTCCATTGCAGTTTCTAAACGATTCGAAGACACGAATTTCAAATCTTAAAATTGGTAAATCTTGTACCTAAGTTATAGACACTCAACTTAGGATGTTCTTGCACATTCAGCCAGTTTAATTTCTTGCAGCTTGTTAATGTTGATCCGTATTTTTCCAAATGAATAAATCACATTAGATCATAAAGTTCTTTGGAGCGAATATTATCAGCCTTGCTGTGTGCAGTAAGTTTACGACTCTTAATTCCTTTCCCTCTTCCTTTCTGATGATTTATCGTTTCTCTCTCTCTGCTCTCAGGCAACGTGCCAACGATTGTGTGTTGTAGCGTGTGAATAAAACCATCCACCTCCTTCTTTCCTCCACAAGAAAAAGGATTGCGTTTATGGCTTGTTTTTATGCCGTGCGTAGTCATTTATTGCTCCTCCACAATGGTAGATTTAGGAGACTCCAGTGATTAAGGGATCCAGTGACAGGTATAGAAGGTCTACGAATAATGAAGAATCTTTGTTTCACTGCTGAATATGCAAAGAGTACTGAAAAATGAATAACGACCTGCAGCATGAACATTTGTTTAAATATTCAGTGACACAAAACTGTCTGCGATATAATTTATACCTTTTCAGCGCAATCTTTTATTCTTGATTTAGGATCTGCAAGTCAAATAAAATTACAAATGTAACAAACGTTGTTATACAACAGGTTTCCAACGTGCTTCCATAGGTCCAATAATTTTACATGACTTTCTCTGCCTACTGTGGTTTATTGCTTTAACCGCGCACGTAGTAGATAGAGTAGGTATTGCATTCCACCCAAAAATTCAATATAGAAATTTTACTGTAAATACATGTTTTAATGTCACCTTAATCCAAAACAGCATTTTTAGAAAAAGAACCGAGAGAGAGAGAGCGACATGAGGATTTTCAAGAAAATTTCACCCCATCTACACTTTACACGAAGCATTTTTCGACATTTTTTATTTTCACAAAAGTGCCGCTAGCGATTTTGGTTAAAATATATTTTAAGGACGCTTACATGACAAATAAAATGTATTTCTCGAATTTTCTAGGAATAGCCTGTGAAGTCCTATTCATTCGGAAGGAGTTTGGTATAATCCTGTATAACTAGTAAACATTAAGCGATAGACGAAAACGTGCTACTCAAAAAATATAAATTCCTTTAAAACATGCAATTTATTTCAAATAACTTTTCTGTGGAATTCCATCGGCATTCCAAAACAGCACTAAGAAGTGCTCTTCTTTTAAATTCTTTTTTGGCTTGGAAAGCATGTCCATTTAGCGTTACCCAGGGAACACCACGTGGAGGCGGAGTACGTTGTTCCCCTAGATAGATAGTTATAGACCCACATCCTTAACATAAAACATAGCAAAACGCTTAGAAAGAATGGTAGCTACAAGACGACATACTATCTAGAAAACAAAATCTATTAGTCCCTAAACAAGCTGGATTTAGGAAGGACAGCTCAGCAATACACCAGGTTGTAAGACTCACACAGGACCTTAAAGACAAGTTCAATAATAATAAGACTACTCTAGCATTGTTTGTCGACTTCAAAGATGCGTTTAACACAGTATGGCGAGAAATGCTACTATACAAAATGAAGACATATGGCCTATCAGGCCACATGCTAAACTGGTTTCAAACCTTCCTATCCCAAAGATGGTTTGCAGTACAATACAAAATAGCCACATCTAAATGGAAGCAAACAAGAGTTGGACTACCTCAAGGGTCTGTTACAAGTGCTATTCTGTTCAATATATATACAATGGATCCCAGCTCATGTTGGACTTTTGGGCAATGAACATGCGGATCAATTAGCAAATAAAGGTGCAATACAACAAATAAAACCTGTAGGACAAATAGAAATATATAAACAATTTAATAACATTAAACAACATTTCAAAAGACAGCAGAGACTTGATGAAGAAGATAAATTAAAGGATAAAGATTGTAAGACTATTAAAGATAGAGTTGATATACAAAAAATGCCAAGGAAAACTGCAGTGGCCTATTTAGGATGGCAACTGGCCATGATTGCCTCGCAGAACATCTCTATAAGATACGATGCCTACTTACACCCAAGTGCACTCTCTGTGAAGATGTCATCGTGAACAAACAACATCTCGCCAAATGCAAGGGCCTTAAAAGTGATAACTTACAGACTTTATATTGGGAAGCCAGAGGGAAAATGATGCAGATCAATTAATCCTCAGTGTCATTGGTGAACAACAACAACTTTTCTGTGGCATTATACATTTACTAGAACTCATCCCAAATATTTTAGTGGAATATTTTAGTTACCTTTTCTTTTCTCAAAAATAGCTCTGACTACTTTTAGAAAATCGATATCATACATATGATGTATTGACATAAGGAATAAAATGTATTACTTGAATTTTCTGTGAATAGCCTGTGAAATTTGCTTCATTCTATTTAAATTGTGTATGATTAGATAAATAAGAGATAGACAAAAACTTCCTTACAGAGTAGAATTTATTAAACTGCACAGTTTCTGCTAAATCACTTGCTTTTGTATTTCCTGCTCAAAATATTCCAGTATTTGAAGTTACACCTTTAAAAAAATATTATGTCCGTTCAGTTGTTTCTCATCAGATACGCAAGGATTAATTATAATATCACGTGCAGTATGCCTAAATAGCGAGCTTCTTTTTAAACATTTGACTGTCTTGTATGCTTCCATACAACTACAACAAAATGTTTATTGTAACCGTTTTGGTAAACATTCATCGTATTTACAAGGACTAGAAAAATAAACTGATTTGCAGAATAGATATGAAAGCAAATTATAGGAAGTAGAAAAAGCCATGTGATTGTAATTTACGAGGGTTGTCCCAGAAGTACCCGCCTAACAAAGAATGCACAAATTTTTTGGGAAAAAACATCTTTATTTCTCTACATAGTCTCCTTTCAGCTCGATACACTTTTCCCAGCGATGTTCAATAGCTTCGATATGCTGTTTATACTGAGAACCGTCGAGTTCTGCAAAGTAGCTATCAACTGAAAACTCCACCTCTTCATTGTTGGCAAATATTTTACCACCAAGCCATTTATTCAACTTTGGAAACAGAAAATATCCAGAGGGGGATAAGTCTGGCGAATAGGGCGCATGAGGAAGCAATTCCAACTTTAACTCATTGATTTTGGCCATGGTGATAATGGATGTGTGAACTAGTGGATTGTCTTGATGAAACAGAGGTTTCTTTTTCGCTAAATACAGCCATTTTTGCTTGATTTCATCATTCCACACTGTACTAAGTTTGCATAATATTCGCCATTGATTGCTTTTCCTTTTTGAAGATAATGAATGAAAATTATCCCACGCGCATTCCAAAAACTGACCCCATGACCTTGCCTGCAGATGGAACTGTCTTCGTCTTTTTGGATTTGATTCTCCCCTTTCAATCCACTGTTTTGATTGTTCCTTCGTGTCAGGTGGGAAGTGATGGATCCATATTTCATCCATGGTTATGAATCGACGCAAAAGTCGGCTTTATTGCAGCAAAACCTCGCCAAACACTCGACTGAAACATCCTCACGACGCTGATTTTATTCCTTTGTGAGTAAACGTGGCCCCATCTTGCGCACAGCTAAATTTTCAGTTAGTGCGTGATGTACAGCACCTTTTGAAATGCCTACGATATCTACTAGCTCGCGCACTTTGTCAACCAATACCATTTTATGGATTTTCTTCACAATTTCTGGCGTGGTCACCTCATTTGGTCGACCACTGTGTTATTCGTCTTGGCAGCTCGTACGGCCTAACTTAAACTCTGACACCCAGTATTTTACTGTTGTAAACGAAGGAGCAGACTCCCCCAGAGTAGAATCTAGTTCAGCTTTAATATTTATTGGACTAAGACCTTTCAAATGAAAGTATTGTATCACATAACAGTGACTAGTTTTAACCATGTTTACACATTTTCGAGAGTGTTCACTATTAAAGGCTGCCAAACAACTACTAAGCAATATACATCGCCAAACTTCAAACTTAAGCTTTATAAGGGTGGTACTTTCTACTATATCATTTGTTTGAAACAACAACCGCTATATATACGTCAGGTCGGCTACTTCTGGGACTGCCCTCGTATATCCGATTTTTTAAAAACCTCAAATCTGATATTTTAAGAAGGCATAGCAGTTTAAAGCAAAGGAGTACTTAAATGATAATAAAGAAGCGTCCATCCCAAGGCGCTGTTTTCAATCTCCATACAAACTCCAGCCTTGCCTCTAGGGATAATACTGAGAAATCTGCATCTTGTATTAATCAGGAGAGGGTTGACAGGTTCATTCCATTAGTTGCAATAACATACACCAGAGGTGTGTTTGTCTTGCTAAGATCCCTCCTTAGCTGTTCATAATTCATTAGCAAGGTCTTGGTTGTGAACCCTGTGTCAACAGCCTCAAGACAAAATTGTTCTGTTAGACGTCTACTTCCTGATGAAGATGCTAGAAGCATCTGCGTGTTCCTGGTAATACCATTATTGTTTCATCACTAGCCTCTTACATTTAAGGTTAGATTTATCACATAAAAAATCACGTGCAAAATTAATATATAAAAGTTAGCATGCTTAAATTCGTATATTTATGAGTGAAATCAGGACATTTTGAATTTTGCAAATTATTATTTTAGAAAATAAATGTTTTGGAATGTAGAATCAGACTGAAAAATCTGTTGTGTTGCAGTATTATGACTTTCCCTACTCTTGTACAAACTATTTTTACAAACACTTTTTCTCCGTCTAGTTCATGTTAATCGAAATATCGAAATGTTAATCTTATTGCTAATTTTCTTGTAGGTGCAAGGGGAATATGGTAGGCTTTAAGCGATAGTCAAATCTTTTAACAGCTGGTTGCTATGTGGAGCATTTCATTCTCTTTGCATGTTCACGACATAAGAAATCGAATAACTAATTCCCACTTGAGAAAAGTGTAAGTACTGGAAAATTCAAACAAATAACAAGGAATATCTCGGAAATGGTTCACTGGAAAATATATATATGTATGACAAATTGTGTGTTGTTATGCCAGGTATGTAAAAGCCATTCACAATGAAGAGCACTTTTGGGGACATTCCCAGAAAATTCAAGATATGCATTTCAATTGTCATGAAAGTAACTTAAACATATGTTATTGCAATCAAAATCGTTAGAGCAATTTTTTAGAAAATCAAAATTTTAGAAAAATGTTCCATATAAAGGATAGCCTGTGGTGGGGGAATTTTCTTGAAAATCTTGGTGTCGCATCTTTGAAAGATACTCCGCGGCCTGTCTTTAACTCTGCCAAAAAGCAAAAGCACGTATTTTCCAAATCTAGAAGTGTTGATTTTCGCGGTTGAGCCTTATTAAATCTTTCTTGGAGTGCTCCTATAATCTGTCTCATTGTGTGTTGTTATTCGTGCACCCACACTCTTTGACTCTAAGCGCTCCTCAATAGTGTAACTATAACCGCTTACATCTGCCATGACTACAAATTAAAACTCGACTGCGAAAACATGTAATCATGAATTCCAACCATTTATAAGAAGTAGCATAGCTACATAGCATAACATAATTTGATACTACCAGCCTGCATAATAACTTTTGATACTCACAGGGATACGGGGACTTCACGCCCAACCTGTATATTATTTATGTGCCTGTTTAATTTATTGCTTTTTATATTAAATAATGTATAACTTGTTTGAATAATCTGATAAAACAATTTCAGTTGTGTAAGAAAATTCACTTTTAAGTTTTCTCATTCCTACGTTATTTTAGCCGTCTCCCTATGAAAACGTTTAACTAAGTTTGTACTATATTATTATTATTATTATTATTATTATTATTGTACAATAAGGAATGTATAATCCTCAACTTCATTACATAGAAAATAATTGCTTCCAATTAGAGAATGCAAAGCAGCAACAGTCGCAGGATTAGCACATACCATAAAATTGATTATACATGTTTATATACTGAAAACTAAAAGTAATACCGCACTAATTCAGTAATAAATTAGTGCCTTAAGAGATTTTTAATGTGACTATTAAGTATCTGTAATATCGCTATCGACTATCCAGAAATAGTGGTATCGTTCCATTTCTAATAATAGCAACATCTCAAATTTTATCAACTTAATAAAATGATATAACATTGCAATCAAAAGTTACTGACTCGCTCCCTAACATTAAATTTTTATGAAATCACTGTTTTAAAAATGTTACCAGCAAACGTGACACTTCATCTGTACTTTACCAATGCCCTAGAACCTACTTTTTATATTGTTTTCTCTAATTATTTTATGTCGTTTTAACTATGCCATATCGCGATGGATATGTTAGGAGATATCTTGTGGCTCGGTGTATGGCGGACAATTAGCCTTCTACGTCTCATTTCTGTAGCATACCAGCTTGCTTCGTCACGTGTTCACAGAGGCCTTAGTGTTAGACAACTGCAACTCTGCTCCTATACGTAACGTGCAGATAGCAGCTTCGAAGCGTGTCCACATAGAACTTTAGTGCTAGGCACCTATATCTGTGTTTCTATTCGAGCTGGGCTGATGATATTGGGATACCGTCCAGTCTACCTCCTTTCAATATCTGCGGATAGATGGCAAATATTCGCTATTATCATATATTTTAATTGTTACAATTGCTTTAGTCTTAAGCTGAAACTTTGGGTCGTGATATTAAATATCCTTTTCCTTTCGGAAACCACAATCAGATTGGTCGGCCCTTGGGATTTGAACCCGGGACCTCCTGAATGTGGGCCACAAATATTGCCGTCTGGGCCATCCCGCTCAGTCTTTAAATTTTGTACTCCTCAGTAAAATGTGATCTGTCTAATCGCGCACTTTCAAATAGGTTTATTAGATGACGCACCAAGTAGATTCCAAAAATTAAATATACAAGAAGTCTTAAGCTAATGGCTTGTGCTATGACATAAAGTGTATATTTTAACGATTGTAGGTCAGTTTTCCCAATCCAACTTTCCCAAAATTTTAAATTTCCAAATACCTTTATTCCCAAGTACCGTTGTCCCCAATTCACACATTGCACTCCGTTTTTCCCAAGGGACTTTACCAACAACCCATATTTTCTTCTCAATTTTTCCAACTTTTGTGGTATGCACCTGTTTGTGTATTGCATTTGTTTGTTATCGTTCTAAGCAAATGTAGTTAAATATAAATTTCAAGTGGTTGGGAAGTTGAGTGTTTAAAATGTGCGAAATTATTCATTCAAGTGGTTAGGGAAGGCTTTTACTCATAAAGCTAGCCTCTAGTTCCCGAGGTTGTGGGTTCAAACCCCTGAGGAGGGCGATGGGTTTTTTCGGATGTAAAAGTCCTTAGCATGGCTTCCTTCGGAAGGGAAGTGAACCCGGTGGTCCCGTGTCGTAGATTTACAGCACGTAAAAGAACCTCAAGCCTGATAAAGAGACCTCCCAGCAAAGTTTCCGGTCTTTCACGCACAATATAAAATGGGACGCTAAGGACCACAGCAGTTAAAGAGCGTCCATAAATTAAACTCAATTTAATTTAATAGTACACATAAATGGATTCTTATACTACAAGCATGCAGGAAGGAATGGAAAAATATGTTGGAACTGTAGACGCAAGAAAGAGTGCCTGGCTAGAGCTATAACCAGAACTAATGGAAACGACATATCGCTATTAAAAGGCCCCAAAGAATCCGAGCATCTACATGTGCCAAATTTGGAAGAAGTTTAAGCTTAGAAAATCGTTGCGAATATGAAGGAGGTGGCCAGCGAACATTCAGAAATTCCACCAGCTTGATTATTAAGAAACGAACTAAGAGTACCTTTAGGCGTTCTGGCGGCTCTACCTGATTGACAGAATCTAAGCAAAAGCATTACATGTAAGCGCTTGAGAGAGATACCTCGTAACCCTCGCACAATCGATGAACTTGGTGAGATACCTGATCGCTACAGCTGTACAACAGGTGAAAACTTTTTGATTTACGATTCCTTCGAAGATAGAGATTATAATCTTGTCTGTGGAAGAATTATAGTTTTTAGCACAAGAGATTATCTCCGAAGACGGATGCGAAGCGGTTACTACAGGGAGAGCCAAAAGACTACGAACCGGCTACACGGTGTTTTGTCTGTCCGCGTCCTCGGCTCTCGCCGTCTCCTGCTATCATAGAAAGGCGCGGATAAAACCATACAACATTTTTTAAAACTACTTTTAAAGGCTTTACTTACCAGCTTTATGAAAGGAGATGCTGAAACTGGCCACCGTCGTTGTCCATACATTTTTGGCACCTCTTTAGGAAATTAACCATCACTCGCCGTAGGGGCCAACTTTTTTCGAGTCAACAGTTGACGGCAGTTGAGGCGTGGATTAAACCATACATTTTTAAAACTACTTTTAAAGGCTTTACTTAACAACTTTATGAAAGTGTGTTTGAGGACAGAATTATTAGTAGAGATTTTTGGGCCCCTCGGTCCCCCGACCTAACCCCCAGCGATTTCTATCTCTGGGGTAACTTAAAACAAAGTGTACAAGACAAGCCTACACACCCTGGAAGAATTACAACAAAATATCCGCCAGGAAATTGCCACTACGGTGAGTGATGGATAGTTTCCTAAAGAGGGGCCAAAAATGTATGGACAAAGACGGTGGCCAGTTTCAGCATCTCCTTTCATAAAGTTGGTAAGTAAAGCCTTTAAAAGTAGTTTTAAAAATGTTGTATGGTTTCATCCGCGTCTTTCTATGATAGCGGCAGACGGCAACGAACGTCGTGGACGCGGACAGGAAAAACGTCGCGCAGCCGGTTCGTAGTTTCTTGGCTCTTATGTAGATGGTATATTTCAGTGCAGCATGGAAATATTTTTTGCAGCTACTCACTATTCTCGCCTCTTTTACTCAGCCTAAAAGACAAGGCGATGATCACTAACTGGCAATGCAGTTGGTATTTGCGCTTTTGGAGAATAAGCAGGAACCAGCATACAATAAAGTTTTCAACGTTGGTTTAGAAGCAGAAAGAAGTTTTTGCTTTGAAATAATATTGCCAGAAATAGTAATCACAGATTTTGAATTGGCAGTTATTAATGCCGCAAATAATAATTTTGGTGAAAGTGTTCGAGGTTGCTTTTTTCATTTAAAGCAAAATGTGTTCGGCGTGTGAAGTCTGAAGGACTACAGCAATGGTATGCCAATCCTTGAGGCCGTGACTTTAAGACAGCTACACAAATGAGTGTGCACTTGCTTTTATGCCATCGGAACACGTGACCTGATAATTGGTTTTAAGATGCTACTGAAGAATTTCAGCCGGTAGCTGAATACTTTGAATTTAATTACATCAGAGACAGGCAGACAAGAGGTCGTCGAAGGACTATCCCAGTTCGATTTCCTTCACAGGTGTTTTTTTCATTTACAAATTCTTTATACTCGTTTATAGAACTCTAATTTCAGTAGAATAGCTGGAAAATAGTGTATTATAGATGTTTGGATAAATTTTGTTTGTAGCACTCCAAGTGGCCTGAAAACAAGGCTAAGGGCAACTATGACAGATAATCGTCACAGAGGTTTATGTATGATGTCAGTTCATCGAGAGAAATTAAAATCAGAGGAAGACTCTTTTATTGACAAAGTGGTAGACTGTTACGTGAGGGAGCCAAGACGAATCCAGTTATTGTTTAAATAATTCAGGCATGTGAGTAGAGAAACCATATTATTATAATCAGATATCTGAACGAATTTCCATAATCCCAAGCTATTTTTTGCTCTTAAGTTGACAACAAATATGTTACAGTATTTCAGGCTGCATTTTCTTTGGTATACAAACTATTCTTACTTTTTTCCTTTGTTTTTCTTGTTTTTTCTGTTTTTTTGTAATTTTTTTATTTTAAATTTTCGCCATCACTGTTATTTGTGTCTGTTTATTTTAATATTCAAGTAATGTGTTTTCGTTTTCTTTTTAGTTTTTTTAATGTTCTTTTTTATATTTTATTTTACAACAGCAATAACTAGGGACCTCAAAACGTGAAATAAAGGGCTGCATTGAGCGGATGAAACCGGACTTTATCAGCTTCCACGGTTCCTGTCTCAAGAAGTCAAACCAGTCCATCCTCTTTGCTACATTGTCGACATTCCGTTTAAAGATCCAGTGTAACGTTCCCGTTACCGACCAAATCACACAGCGCTGGAGGGAGGTGTTGAATCAGTGTGAATCCGTACACAGAAAGCATCAAGAAGCAACAATTTATCTGAAGGGTGTCATAACCGCTTTTGAGTAGCCGTCGGGTGCCAACATCCGAGCTTTTATATATTTGTAAGTGAACTTCAGAAAGGACAGTCAGACGCTGAATTCATGATTAACCAGCTATTAAGTGGGTCAGAAAATTAAAAAATTTCGAAGAGTGACTCAGGGCCAATATAAGCAACGCATTTTTAATATTTTTTTCGAAATATGAACAATACAAAGGTGATAACGACATCGCAGCATATTTACGAACTATTGGCCACAATATTGCCTTGTAAATTGTGAATAACTTTGGGGAATCTATTCTTTGGAAATATGTGTTTTGGGGAATTTTTTCCGTTGATAAAACTGTCATTGGGAATACTGTTTGTTGGGAAACGCGGATTGGGAAACATGTCTCTCAACCATTTTGACAATAACCACATTTTCCTGACGTTCTTTGAGTAAGAAGAAGACTACAAGATTTTTACACAACATTCAAGATTTATGTTTTATTTATTAATTTCAACTTCTCAAACATACAATTGTATCATAATCAAAACGTTTCAGAGAAATATTTCGGAAAATAAAAACATAAAACTTTTTCAATAACAATGTTTACTTTCTCCTAGCCTAAATCAAAGAGATAATATACAAAATAACATAGTTGTTTCTTATTTACCACACCTTCGTTGCTCTGTAAACTTAAAATAACCTTAACGTGATATAAAATCTTAATTCGACTTTTCTACTTATTTACCTTAATTTACCTGCACTACAGCCATGTTCTTTCCGACATACTTGCAAATTCTTTCTCGCTCTAGAGGAATGTAGCAGGGAGATATTCTAAGCTGCACACATTAAGACAAATGAATAACGTTACGCGTCATTACCGTTGCTCGTCACAAGCCGGGTCATTAGCGTCACACATGTGTAACATTAACGCGGTGCAAGTGCACTCATGTGGCATGTCCGCTAGACAGCCTGGACGCCTTGCATTCCTGACGCCAGGCGTCTCAACTGTGAAACATTTGCTTGCACTCCACATTGAGAAAAACAGATTAGGTTTGGTTCATATGTAAAGTGATTGAGAATTTATAGCAGTTGACAAAGGGGACCCCATAAAATCAAGAATAAAACAAGGCTGCCGAATGTCTCCTGCGCGGTTTAATATATACATCGACAAGATTGTACAACAATGACAAAGAACATTAAGGAACAATTTTAATATAAATCACACGATTAAACAGTTCAGTTAGCTGTACAGACCCAGAATACAAAACATCCAAAATTTGTGACTTATTTATTTGGTAAAGTACAAAGAAGAAATACAGTTAGATTTCTACTGAAATTTAGATCTGTCATTCAGCAGAAACTACTCAATTCATGTACTTTTAATTACTAAATACAGTGCGGACCATTTCAAACCTGCTGGCGTTCTTGCGGGACATACTGGGCGCGTTTACTGGGGAGATGCATGCGCGCTCTCGCACAATACGAAAACTCATTTGCGGCGAATGGTGCAGATTAAGTCTACGGTACCATATAAATAATGCGCCAGTAGAATATAATATCTTACCTTTTATCAAAGCATATGTTTAAAATGATACCCATCTTTCTATATACAAAAATCACAACGGCTTAAACATTTCCGAAACACCTGCTGCAACCCTCTATCTGTAATTTCACTGAGTACTCTCCTGATTTCATTCTCAAATTTTTGAAGACTGTGGGGACTGTTTAATACACCTTCTGTTTTAACCTCCCCCCTCCAGATAAACTTACATTATTCGCTGCTCGATTGTGCCACCATTATAAACAAGGGACTTACTGAAACTAGCGTGTCTTCAATAAGACATTAGAATGACAGCGATCGGCCGGACGGTATGGTGTGCGTGGCGATTGGCCTTCCCGTGAGGGAGTGGTTGGTTCTCCCCAGTAAACGTAAGCCCTATGGCCCGCTAGAACGCCGGTAGGTTTGAAATGATTCTCAATGTAGTGATGCCCACAGTTAAATTGTCCTTCTATCTCTTCACAGTCCATTTACACTCAGTTTTTACATTATATAAAAGTTGATTCATACTTTTGCTGTGACTCCCTGTAGTAGATGTGACAAATGTTCAAAATTGGCTTCGGTTATAACTTTCTATCCGTGGTCCAAGGAGCATTTTGAATGGTGTAAAATTCTGAAGAAAAGTGATTGAGAAACATGGAGCGGTGCTTTAACTAAATGGTACACGGCCAAGAAAATAGCAATTAAAGGCTTTAAGATTGTTGAATAAAAAGAATTATGTAGAATGAAAGTACAAGTTATAAGTACAGTAAAATAGCAAAAGAGTAAAATTCGAAAATGTTCACATTTTTTTGAAATTTCACAGATACGTTACCTTAAACCATAATCAATTTTTTACTTTCTCTACTACGTATAGTAAGTAGAAGTATTGTATTCCACCCAAAAACTCGATACCGGGATTTCACTGGAAATATATGTTTTGAGGCCCCCTGAATCCAAAGAAAGCATTTTTGGAAACATGTCCGTGTGTGTGTGTCTGTGAACAGCATAACAGTCGGATAAACATCAAACTTGGTATTTACGTTCAGTATCTTCAGGAGATGCGACATGAAGGTTTTCAAGAAAATTCCCCCACCCCAGATTACCCTTTACATGGAACATTTTTCGAAAATTTTAATTTTCTCAAAATTGGCTCTAACGATCTTGATTAAATAGCATATGTTTAAGATATTTTCATGACAAATGAAATGTATATCTCGAATTTTCTGGGAATGCCTCCAAAAATATTCTTCATTGTGTAGCGACTTTTGCATAACTGGTAAACCATAAGAGATAGACAAAAGTTTACTACATAAAAAATGTAGATCGCGTTAAAATACACAATTAATATCATATACATTTTTGTTGTTGAGTGAACTATTTTCGAGATATTGCTTGTTATTCCCTTAAATTTTCCAATACTTATAGTTTTTCTCAAATGGGAATTCGTTATTCCTTTTTTTGTCCTGGTAATGCAAAGAGAATGGAATACTCCACATAGCAACCAGCTCTTAAAATATTTGACTATCGCTTAAAGCCTACCGATTCCCCTTGCATCGACATGAAAATTAGCAATAAGATTAACATCTCGATTAACATGAAGCATATGGAGAATAAGCGTTTGTAAAAATAGTTTGTACAAGAGTAGAGAAAGTCATGTGAGTGTAACACATCAGATTTTTTAAAGAAACTTTGATAAAGGGAAGAGTTAATGTAAAGAATTAGTTGTGTTTGCGAAAATGTTTGAACATTTTCGCCCTTTAATTTTAAAAGTTGCCCGGGCTAAAGTATCAAATTGGGAATATTTCCAACTTAAGGTTTTTGAGCTATAACGAACACACACTCGGGCTCGACCTCGGCCTCGGACGAATCTCTTTTTTCAAAAATACTCTTTGGGGACCTCAAAGTGCAATTTGCGTGAAATTTCGATATCAAATTTTGCATTTGGATTTAATAATGCTTCTGCCTTAGGTAAGTGGCAGAAAAAATATTGGGCATATGCTCTCAAGATAAATGATTATTTCTTTAAGCATGAGTTTCCATATTTTCATAAAAAAGAAATATTGATCTGCAGTCTCTTCGTGCAATTTCCCTAATGGTCTTCCGTATTAAATCCCACAGTCTTGTACATATACACAAAAAGCCCCTCCTCTCCTTCTCAAGGATTACAAATTCTCTTCCCTAGCTGCCAGAAGGCAAATCGCATTCAGACATAAGATGCTTTCCTTATGACAGAGGAAGATGCAATCACATAGAGTACCTGTTGAGCATCTTATGTACCACAATCGACAAAGCTCTTTGGTGCACGTGATCGATACTCGGGACTCTGTTTTACCGAAGGACATGCAGCAGGGCTATGTGTTCTACTGGGTATGGATGAGGAATCTGTTCCAATCTCAGCCAAATATTAGTGCCCAATAACTGTAGTTTTCTGTTTGGTCCGTGCGGCAGCCAAATTTAATAAAAATCATCATTACAATATAATTCAAGGTGAATACATACGGCGAAATGGATTTGCGTTAATGTGTGAGGATCTTATTCGGGAGTCCCAGTTTCGATTCCCGTTGGGCCGGCACCTCTGACCTTGGGCTTTTTCGCAGTTTACACTGGCTGGTAGGTGAATGCTGCGGTTGATCATATAATGTCGCGAATTTTCCTGATTTTATTTATCATGCTTCAGGGTGGAGTATCATGCGGGTGGACGGCGGGAGAGAACGGAGTCTGCCCTGGCGTTTCGGAGAGACGTCTCTCCGTGGGGAGAGGTAGGCCCGTGTGGAAAGACCGCCGACGTCAGTTTATTTTATTTATGGACACTCTTTAACTGCGGTGGTCCTTAGCGTCCCATTCTATATTGGACGTGAAAGACCGGTAATTTTGCTCCGAGGCCTCTTTATCAGGTTTGAGGTTCTTTTACGTGCCGTAAATCTACGACACGGGACGAACGGCTTTATTTTCCTTCTGTAGGAAGCCATGCTAAGGATTTTTACGCCTAAAAAAATCCACCGCGACCTCGAGGTTAGCATGGTAACCACTACAGCACAGAGGACGACCGCCGGCTTCAGGATACAATATCTGACGACATTAGGGATCCCGCCTGAGTCCGAGTTTGCCACCATGGATGTGGTCATCCTTTCCTCCTGGAAGGCTCCAGAAGCACAATAGCCAACTGTGTGCTCAAGTGCCGAAATCCTCCTCCGTTTCCTGATAACCATAACCAGGGTGTATACTAAATGCCTTTCGAAGAGGTAGATACAGATCACTTGTACCGACCAATCTGACCTTTTTTCGTGTTTTTCTTCAATTTACAGGTAAATACTGGATTGGATATTCAATACCACGACACAAAATTCCAACAACATAGCAAAAGAAATATAAATAAAATAAGTGGCAACTACGCAACCATGGCCATTCTCCAGCATTACAAGGACTACGTATACACTCAAAGAATGGACAACATTTCCAATCCCAAGTCCACATTCCACCAAAACTCAATAGTTAAAAAGCAGATGGTAAAGGAAGGCGACTGCGCAACTAAGGTCATCTTACATTATGTTGATAGGATAAATCCATTTGTTAGTGCACGTCTGGATTTATTCCGGTTAAATAAATGGTAATAATAAAGCTACTAGCCAGTTAACATACTAGACCTACATGCCTGACTACTTTGCAATTTCCCAAATTACATAATATTTCCCGTTAATTCCCCACTACTTTATCAACAATTACGTAGGATCTACATCTGAGTTCACACGCTTCCCCCACTCAGAATGACATGAGGTAAACCTCTTGAAAATCAGAGTTGAAAGAAGATTTCTGGGAATTGCAAAGCTTTTATACTCTGCCAAACATACGCTAATTTTTCCCGCTGTAAAATTACAACGTGATTTTCCATTGGCTAGTGTGCTTGGCATCTTATGAAAATAAAATTATTCCTGTATTTTTCTCTGGTAAAGGTTAATTACTTTGGTAATTTCGAGTTATCTCTATCTCATTCTAATGATACCCTTCTCACTCTCTCCAGTCACTATTTTTCCTCACCCCTGTGCTCTTATGTCACTTATTTAGCCTATTACCTGTGATCGGTTTTTTCCCAGTTACCTGTGTGCTCTGGTTGTTTGCATTACTTTTGTCTTTTAGCCAGTTTCCTGTACAAATTTTACCTTTTGGAATTTTTTGTTCTGCATGCATACAAAACGCCTTTATATTAATTATTTACATATTTATTTGCTATTGCTCATTTTCTATTTTTTATTGATATCTCACTTTTATTTTATCAATTATTTCTTCCTTTGATATGTTTCTTCCTACAGTTATTATTTCCGTTATATTTTTACTTTCTCTACTACGTATGGTAAGTAGGGGAAGTATTGTATTCCACCCAAAAATTCGATACTGAGATTTCACCGGAAATACATGTTTTGAGACCCCCTGAATCCAAAAAAAAAGCATTTTTAGAAACATGTCCGTGTGTGTGTCTGTAGGTCTGTCTGTGTGTGTGTCTGTGTGAGTGTCTGTGTGTCTGTGTGTCTGTGAACAGCATAACTCAGAAACGAACAGTCGGATAAACACCAAACATATTGCTTGTTATTCCCTTAAATTTTCCAATACTTATACTTGTTCCCAAGTTCGTTATTCATTCATTTTATGTCCTGGACATGCAAAGAGAATAGAATGCGCTTAAAAGATTTGACTATCGCTTAAAACCTATCATATTCCCCTTGCATCTACAAGAAAATTAGCAATAAGTTTGACATCTCGATATCTCGATTAACATGAAGCATATGGAGAATAAGGGTTTGTAAAAATACTTTGTACTAGAGTAGAGAAAGTCATGTGAGTGTAACACATCAGATTTTTTTGTCTTGGATATGCAAAGAGCATTAATCTGTGGCAACGAGAATGGTTTTGCACATAGCAACTAGCTATTAAGAGTAATGTATATGCTTAAAGGCTACTGTATTTCTATATTCCCTTGCAATTACAAAACAAGGGGAACAAGTGCGCCTTAAGCGATAGTCAAATATTTTTAGAACTGGTCGCTATGTGTAAAATGTAATTCTCTTTGCATGTCAAAAGATCGTTTCTGCAAATGTTTATCTCGATTAATATGAAATAGATGGGGAATAAGAGTTTGTAAAAATAGTTAATACAAGAGTAGAGAAAGTCATGTGAGTGTAACACATCAAATTTTTTTGTCTTGGATATGCAAAGAGCATTAATCTGTGGCAACGAGAATTGTGTTGCACATAGAAACTAGCTATTAAGAGTAATGTATATGCTTAAAGGCTACTGTATTTCTATATTCCCTTGCAATTACAAAACAAGGGGAACAAGTGCGCCTTAAGCGATAGTCAAATATTTTTAGAACTGGTCGCTATGTGTAAAATGTAATTCTCTTTGTATGTCAAAAGATCGTTTCTGCAAATGTTTATCTTGATTAATGTGAAATAGATGGGGAATAAGAGTTTGTAAAAATAGTTTGTACTAGAGTAGAGAAAGTCATGTGAGTGTAACACATCAGATTTTTCTTTTATATAATTCATTTAAATGTATATAATGTGAGGTAGATGTTCCACCTATTCTGATTTGGAATTCTCTAATCAAAAGACTGAGGGCATAGTTCCAAATGCGATTATGAGACATTCGGGTCCTAAGTACGCAGCAAGAAGATAGAGACATTGATAAAGGAACTCCCCTTCTACTGCTTCAGGTTTCAGACGGCTAATCTCATTCTTCACCCCAGGTCTTATAAACAAGACGTTGAGGAAGTAATCATACTAATTGCTTTTATTACCCACAACATTTCCTGCTCTGCAGAATATTTCCTTATACCATCAAACGCTGTAGCAGATTGTAGAACATAACACTGCGACAAGGAGATCATAGTAACTAAGGTCCCATCTTCCTTTGTAGTTGATTACGTTTATTTGGGGGATATTGTTTCAAGTCTGGATCTCTTCACGTTTCTGTGTTCTGTTAAAGGAATTCCCATTATTTGAATATCTGGTAGCTCATTTTAAGAGGTGAATATATCTATGTTCTCTCTCTCTCTAATTTTTTTATTTCAATATTTCAGTTCATATTAAACAAATCAAAGCTGCTTTCTGATTTCTTTATTCCTCACTTCGTCATCTTTACGTTGTCTGCAGTTTCTATTCTCCAGTTTTTACACCAGTGTGGCCATTATAGCGAATAACTTTGTTTATTTTTTATCACGTTTTTATTTTTTAGTCTTCTATCAACTGTGCTGCCAGGATTTGAAATTTGTGTGTTTAATTCTTACGGTAATTATTAACGCCACATATTGGTAGTAGATTTTCTATTATTTTACATATTACCGCAAGCTTTTACGACGTTTCTTCTGCCAAACTTTGGTACTTGTAGATTAACAATGGAAAGCTGTTATTATACTTTCGATGCGTATCTTGATTGTATATATTGGCTCCAAAAGGTCCATGTTCCCTGTCTGAGGATTTTTCCAGGTTTTTCTCAGTACTCATAACTGGAAAATGCCGGAGAGGTACCCTAAACGTAGGCTTAGAGCATTTCCTTCCCAAATTCTCTTTCTCGATTATAATTTCATTCATGTATCACCAGTGTTACCGCCTGCGGTGCTCTATGCACTAAGAACGGGCACTAAACCTACCAAAAATGCATATATTGGTGTGTTTTTCAGCAATACGAAACATTTTTTATTCTCTTCTTATAGCTTTGTATTTTATTTGTATTTATTCTTACGTTATCTTTCTTAACAGAGAGAATTCGGCACTGATCTAGAGGGAATATTGTACTTACGCCCCACGTGAGAACGTCCCCGGGAAGAAGAATGAGATGAGAGGGGACACCGGGCGGCCAGATCCAGAAGCGACGGTACAGCAATGACAGGATCCCTAAGTTTCCAGAGGTAGACACCCCGCAGACGGACAGGCAGACCGGGCGCCCCGCCCCCCACAGAGGAGGACCCAAGGCCCTTCAAGGGGATTCGGATACCCCGGCAGCCAGCCGAAAGCTAAGCTTCACCGAAACACCATCGCGACACTTCCGACCCTGAAAGAGACCAACGAGATCAAGGATGAGTGGAATGATGAATGGAACGAAATTGAGGAACAGAAAATTCGGGGGCTGAATGAAACCATTCCAGCATTCGCCTAACACCCGGGAAAAACTCCGATAAATCCATGGGTCAGAATGAGCGGTCGCCGGGGATGGAACCCGGGAGCCCCGAATGTGGGCCACAGACGTTCCGTCTAAGCCATCCCGCTCCGTTGTATTTGTTCTACTCCAATAATTTTTTCGTAATAACCCATGCTTTTTACCTGTATAATAATGTAAGAAAAGCTATTTAGATTTTTTTTTTGGTTTTTTCTTTCCTTCTTAAGGCTACTCACTACTGAGAATACTAATTTCTACAAATTTCATCCTAATAGTTCACATTTTTGTCGTAAATTTGTTCCATAGAGTTTAAAGCAAGTTAATTTTCGTGGCCTATGTGTCTAACCTTCCAAGAAAATAATCTTCAACAAATGAAAACGGACGCATATGTGAAATTATCCCCATAGTAAAAATGTATTTTTAAAAACTTGCATATTATTTAATATATAATTCAACATTAAATTTTTGTAGCATTAAAGCTTTCCTGGAGAAAGTGAAGTATGCACTACTTTTAATGTTTTAACAATTAATGATATATTAAATCATTATAAACCTAAATTCAGAATTATGTTTGATTTCGAAAAGACCCTTTACATCTCATCTATCTTAAAAGTACCTGCACCAAAAATTTTAAGGTAATTGAACATAAATTGCAAAACAGGGAACATTTTAAATTGAAAAAAAACTTGAGAATACAAGGTTACGAAAAAATTAGACATCTCACGCGCTATTTGCACACACCTACGCCCGTTAGTTTACATGCCACATTTGGGCGTTTAAGTGACCAGAAAGGCAAAACCGCAGTTGGACCCTAAGTCTAAACCTTTAAGGATTTTTTTTATAACAGTTTTGGAGAAGCTGTTTTTCGTCACGTTGTAGAAATTACCATTTACTTTGGTTATATCTGTAAACATTGTAAGCTTATAAGTTTTTACAATGTTAATAAAACGCAGCTTTTATAGACAAATTACATTATCGAAGTTTAACATTTGGATATCTGCGAACATAAGGGTTTACACGAATTGTTTCTGCTTGAAACTATCCTTAATTTTATGATCGTATGTATCTTAAAGCACGGCCATTAAGAATTTAAATAAATTGTTTTAACATTCACATGTCTTTCTCTACCCATTATAGTTTATTTTTATATAACTTCTACAACAATTCTTACGACAGCTTGTTGTTTTATCTAGTTCATTATAACCAAGATAAGTCTCTACATAAATAGTTCTATTACACATTTCGTTGAAGGTACAAGGGGGGATGGAGAAAGCCCAATCGATAGTCAGATGTTTAAAATCCAGTGGCTATTAGGGTTGCTGTTAGAGTTTTAAAACATTCTTATTAATGTATATTTTTCTCTTGGACGTAGTATTGTTCCTTATAATGTTTTAATCTGGGCTAGGGCAACTAATATACATAGGGATTCAGTATTCAAAAGAAAAATTTAAATTTATTTTTAACTTGGATCTAATAGGATCCTTAAATATGTATTCTAAGAATAATAAGGTTTTAATGATAAAAGGAATCTATTTTATTTAATAATAATGAGGTGTTTATTGATTACTCAGAATTACAAGCTCACAATGCAAGAAAAAGGGTAATCTACACGCTTTGAAATACGGAACTCATATATATATATATATAACTTATTTGATAATATCTGTCTACATAAAGTATAGCTAAGTATTCAGTAAGTGATATGATATATACTGGTCTTGAAATTCCATATTCTTTTCATAACATTAACACAAACAATTAAATAGCGACAGCACTTTAAATAGACGACAAAAGGATTGAAAAATTCAAACCAATATTAATGGATATTTCGGAAATGGCTGATTAAATGGCAAATTAAGTTATTTGAAAGAAAATAGATGTTTTAAAGAGAGATTTTTTTGTATAGTAGATTTTTGTCTGATATGGTTTATCCGTAAAACTTCGCAGGCTATTCCCAGAAAATTCAAAAAAGTATATTTCATTTGTCATGTAAATATTTTAAATATATGACATTTTAATCAAATGTTGTCATTGTATTAAAAATAAAAAATAAATAATGCCTGTGGCGCTAGAGCCCGCGCAGGCCTGGGCCTGCCGATTCGACAGGCCCAGGCCCAGGCCCACGCTCACGTACGCACGGCAGAGATAGGCGATCTTCTAACCGATACCGGGAGGAGATGTGCCCAGATCACGCATCCCTCAGCCGGAAACTTATCTCACGAGGCCAGGAACGTCGTCCTCCATGGTCTAGTAGTATCACTAATTGCGGGTTCCAGTGGTCGCGGGTTTGAACCCGTGGAGGTCGATGGATATTTTGGGCGTCAACATCCTTAACATGGCTTCTTTCGGAAGGGAAGTGAAGCTGGTAGTCGCGTTTTATAGGTTAACGCAGTAAAAGAACCTAAAGCATGATAAAGAGCCCTCTGAGCGGTTTTTCATTTCCAGTATAGAACCATAGCAGTGAAAGAGCATCCATAAATAAAAACAGAAGTCAGGACCGCTGCTTATCGCAGCTCCTCACTTTCAGAAAATAAAATATCAGGTGTAGTAAAAAGAAATCCATTATTTTTCCAATAGATGGCTTTACTTATCTGTATCTCGCGTTGTATAAGTCCGATCGGGTTACACTAGATGGCGTTAGAAAGATGAGATTTCGTACTAAAACAAACGTTTCTGACAGTTTGGTAATTGGTTGACTCAGTTTTGTTTGAGCGCGCGTCAAAGATGGACACTAGCAAAGAGAAAATACGCCATATTTTACAGTTTTTTCTTCGATAAAGGCGAAAACGCAAGCCAGGCGGCTGAAAATGTGGATAGTGTTATGGTCCTGATACTGTAACAGCCAATCACGCGCAATTTTGGTTTCGTTGATTCCGTTCTGGTAATTTCGATGTCAAAGATGCACCAAGCACTGGAAAGCCAATTGTCGAAAATGTCGATAAAATCATGGAAATTGTCAAGTCCGACCGTCATGTAAGCACCGTTTCGATTGCCCAAGAGCTAAAGATTGCACAAAAAAAACCGTTTGGAACCATTTTAATAAGGCTGGATACAAAAAGAAGCTCGATATATGGGTGCCACACGAGTTAGCGCAAAAAAACCTCATACACCGAATTTCCATCTGCGAATCGCTGCTGAATCGCAACAAAACCAACCCATTTCTGAAGCGGTTAGTGACTGGTGATGAAAAGTGGATCACTTACGACAACCTCAAGCAAAACGGTCGTGGTCGAATCGCGATGAGCCGACTAAAACGGTGGCCAAGCCAGGATTGACGGCCAAGAAGGTTTTGCTGTGTATTTGGTGGGATTGGCAGGGAATCATCTACTATGAGCTGCTCCCCTAAGACAAAACTCTTAACTCGGAACTGTATTGTCAACAACTGGACCGTCTGAAGGAAGCAATTGCCCAGAAACGGCCAGCTTTGGCCAATAAGAGAGGAATTGTGTTCCATCAGGACAACGCCAGGCCACACACATCGATAGTGACTCGCCAGAAGCTCCGGGAGCTTGGTTGGGAGGTTCTTATGCATCCAACTTATAGTCCAGATCTGGCACCAAGTAATTACCATCTGTTCCTGTCCATGACGAACGTTTTTTCTGATGAAAAATTCGCTTCAAGAGAGGCTTGTGAAAATTGACTGTCTCAATTTTTTGCCAATAGGGACGAGGACTTCCATGAGAGAGGCATAATCAAAATGGCAAAACGTTATCAAAAAAACGGCGCATATTTGATCTAAATCGGATTACTCTATGGTAAGTAAGCCATCAATTTCATACAAAAATAATGGATTTCTTTTTACTACACCCAAGTATAGGGTCTTTCAACAAGGGTGTCCTATCTTTAATAAGTGATAGCTGCCGTTTTTTCGTGTGGTTACAGTTGTTATTGACAAATAGCCATGGAACGATACAGCATTCAGCAACGAGTGGAAATTGTGAAAATTTATTATCAAAATGGATCCTCTGTTCGTCAAACCTTCCGTGTATTGCGTGAAGTTTATGGTGTGCATAATCGTCCCTGCTAGAGAAAGATTAGGCGTTTGATCCATAAATTTGAAAGAAGTGTTCTGTCAGTTATCACGGAACGCCTGTACGTAATCGACATAAGCGCTCCAACGAAAACATAGGCGCCGTTTGTGAGAGTGTACAAGAGAACGGAAACAAATCAATTGCTCGTAGAGCGCAAGAATTGGGGCTTTCGCCGACCACAACTTGCGAATTCTGCATCTGGACTTGAAGTTTCATGCTTACAAAATGGTGTTAACTCAAGAACTAAAGCCCAACGACCATAGGTTGCGCCGCGTATTCGCTGAATGGGCTATAGAGCAATTGGAAGCTGACCCAGAGTTTTGTCGAAAAATCATTTTCAGCGACGAAGCCCACTTTTGGATGGATGGTTGTGTTAACAAACAACATTGCCGCTATTGGAGCAATCACAATCCAATGCAGATTCAAGAACGACCACTTCATCCCTAAAAGGTTACTGTGTGGTGTGGATTTTGGTATGGTGGAATCATTGGTCCATATTTTTTCCAAGATGAAGATGGAGAAGCTCTAACTGTCAATGGAGAAAGATACCGGCCTCTTATAAGGGACTATTTTTGGCCTCAATTGGATGTTATGGAACTCAAAAACATCTGATTCCAGCAAGATGGTGCCTAATGTCATACCGCTCTCGAAACAATCGATCTTTTAAAGTAGAAGTTCAGTTGTTTCATCATTTCCCGTGGTGGTGATATTAACTGACCCCCGAGGTCATGTGATTTAACACCGTAATGTGGGTTATGTTAAATCTCGAGTTTATGTCAACAAGCCAGAAACAGTAAATTATCTTATGAATAACATCACGCGTGTTATTCGTAAAGTTGGACCTAATTTACGTTCTTCTGTCATTGAAAATTGGGTTAACCGTATACACGCAACCGAACGAAGTCGCGGCGGTCACTTAACTGATGTTCTCTTCTACACGTAATGACATTAATTATGTTCCAAAATAAAAAAGAAACAAACCTCTATCATTTATAGGACGTGTTTTATTTAAGTTCAAAGATAGGACACTCTTGTTGAAAGACCCTATATATCGACGAAATTTTCCATGAAAAGCATAATTGGGGTGGGGAGATTTTCTTGAAAATCTTTATGACGTATATTTGGAAGTTACTGTAATTAACGCTTGATGTTTATCCGAGCTTTGTGTTTGAGATACGCTGTTCACAGATGACACATACATATACACACACGAACTTTTTCTAAAAATCTTTTTGATTCAGGGGGCCTCAAAGCATGTATTTTCGGTGAATTCTCCATATCGAATTCTTGGGTGGAATATAATGCAGCATGTTTTACCTAAAGAGATCTACCTAAATGTAAAATGACAAAAGCCACACCTCTGTGGAACCTAAATTTAAGTGGGAGTTATAATTTCCATGCATTTGTTTGTCTTATTATATGCTAAGATGTGTACCTTTAATGCATAATATTCCTAAAAATGTCTTTGGGGGATAAGAAACTAATTTCCTGGAAACATACCATTCATTTATAGGCTTACAATTTTTAATGATTGAAGTGTACTTGTAACAGAAGCTACATGTCATAGAAGTTAAGTATCTCTTCTGTTTCTGCTTCATTGTTTTTAAAATGAAATAACGTTCGCACGGTTAAGTTCGAGAAGAGGTCGCTTTTACAAGACATTTACCATTCACAGTAATGAACCGGGTCGCGTGATCCGTCAAGTGAAGGAACAAAACTCAAAAACACTGGGCAAGAGTAAACACTGTATCGAGAGGTTATTAATAAGGCACGGTGACATCTGCTGTGCGCATGCTCTTGAACCAGACAAAAGTCAGCCTCCTGGACCAATTAGCTTCTTGCACTCCACTTACGTGTCAGGGGTGAACCACGATCTTTTGTCGTGACTTTCTTTTGTTACGCTGTGCCTTGCTCATTGTTACTCAACAATTAAAAGTAAGCAATACCAGCACTTAACCATAGAAAGCTATAAATAACAATACGATATGGTATAAAAACTCCTTAAAACCAAATAACAACGTACTGTCTTTTAAGCAATGATTTGATGCTGCAGAAGAACTATGGAAGTATTATTTCGTTCTTTATTAAGTTAATAATATTGAATTAGAACTCGCAATAACAAATATCCTTCGTTGTGGATATTTATATAAAAAGTTTTAAAAATAATCTGATGTGCACACTCAATCACTATCTCTACCCAGGCCATTGGCGACCTGCACTAAAGGGCACGTGCCCTCCCTTTAATTTTGAACGGTGAATACCTTTAAAAAATGCCTGCACACATTATCAATCATAAAAAAATATTATAGCATTTTAGACGCAAACCCTGAATGTTTCAGCACCTGCATTCAAGTTTACAATAGAAGCGCATGGTTTAAGGGGACAAGATAGTCTGAACACATGGAAATTACACCTTAAGTGTGTTAAATTACCACTGCTCTTAAAGTTCGCAAGGATGATTCCTGAAAATTTTTGTGAATTATTCTATAAATTATGACAATTATTGCAAGTGGTTGTTTGCATTGATAGCTTATGTAGTTGAATCGGTAAAAAAATATTTCATTCAGCAGAAACATAGTAAAATTTACTCTAAAAACATGTGAATTTTTATACCTTTTTCTCTGATACTACTTACAATACAGAGTCGCACTTTTGCATGCTTTTTCTTAGTATAATCAGCTATCTTCTGAACCCAATTTTGGTTATGTATTTAAGTTCACTAGAAATTGAAAAAAAAAGCTATTTGCAAATTCAAAAAACTAAAAATGTGGAGAATTTGCAATGTTGTTGCTTCCTTAATATCGCTAATATACATTATACAATTATGATTGTTGTTCAGAAAGTTTAACTATGTGTTTTATACATGTACTGAAAATTTCAGCTCTCTACCTCTCATACTTTCTGAGAAAAATATACATATGTATCCAAAAATGTTGTTTTGAGAAAACTGAATTCAAAGTTTGTACATTAAAATTCTGACTCACTTCAGTACATTCCAAGGTCACAATCATCTGCACGTTCATTTCTGGATTACTTAAGCTTGGTCCTGCCCTCTTTTGTTAATTGCTGAACTGCTCGCTGGGCATGATATAGTCGTTCATTGTTGAAAGATACAAAAATGTTCTAAAAAGGGGCGTTGCATGATAGCTTTAAAGGAATGCAGACTAGCATTTAAATGAAACAATAGAGATTTTATCAATGACGATCTCTCAATGATTTCTCAGGTGAATGCAGACAATTTGGTGAGTGTAGGTGTGAAGAGAATGGTGCAGGGCATATTCTCCCCGTGTCCAGGCTTAGCAGGGCAGAATGTTTTGGTTTAAATTTTTTTTTTTTTTGGTAATGATGGGCAAGAGGATGTCAGGTGTATCGCAGGCAGGCTGCAGGAAGGGCATGCAGAATCTGTGGACTTTCCTGTCACGTGCGCACTGAACCTGTTCTCTATCACAGTACCTGCAAGAGGAACTTCCCTAAGCGATTTATCGTGAGGTCAACGTTATTACTTCCTATCAGCTGTTTGCTCTTTCGCGCCAGTAGCTTATGAGGAATATACTTACTTTTGCTTTTAAGGGCTTCTCCACTCTTCAGCAGGTACCCTGTATTCCCATTCACCATTCTTC
This sequence comes from Deroplatys truncata, assembly GCA_030765065.1. Classification (NCBI taxonomy): domain Eukaryota; kingdom Metazoa; phylum Arthropoda; class Insecta; order Mantodea; family Mantidae; genus Deroplatys; species Deroplatys truncata. The sequence continues at coordinate 51,938,503 of CM060985.1, forward strand.
TCGATTGAAAAAGTCATCCTCCTCCAGGCACCGATCATTCATCATTCTATGAATCTGTCCTCTCCAGGTTGCTCTTGACCTACCTTGCTTTCTTCTTCCACGAGGTGACCATTCTAAAAAGGTCTTAGGCCACCTATCATCCTCCATTCTTTTCACATGTCCATACCAATTCTCTCCAACACTGTTGCTTCCATATCCACCATCTGTCTCACCTCTTCATTTCTCCTTCTTTCCATCCTTGATACTCTAGCACTACGTCTTATTCCGTCCATTTCCACTGCCAAAATCTTAGATTTTTGTCTCTCTACCAATGTCCACGCCTCAGCACCATAGGTCATTACACTTTCCACCACAGTCCTCAAAATCCTCTTCTTTGTACAAATCGACATGGCTCTACTCCAAAAAACCCCAATCAACATTTTTATGGCTCTTCGTGCTTGTTATAGCCTATTGTCTACATCCGCTTAACAGCTCCCTATTTCATCAATAAGCAACTCCAAATGTTTAAACCTTTTAACAGCTTTAATAATTCCTTGGGGTAGTGAGATGTTCCGTCCACTTTCTCCTACTACCAGGTATTCCGTTTTATCCATATTTACTCGTAACCCTCCTACTTCAAAAGCATTCAAGAGTTTCCTCATTATATATTTCACATCCTCACGACTCTGAGCCATCACCACATGGTCATCTGCAAATAGTAATGAATGTACAGTACCACCTTGAGCTGGTATACCCATACCTCCACAGGACCGACTCCATTTTTCTAGTGCATGTTGAATATATATTTTAAATAAAGTACCTTTTAATTTGCTTTATTTATGAGAAATATAAACTATAGAATACTGTTCCACTATAAAGGCAACTCAACTAATCTATCCAACATTAGTTTTAAAAAAAATCTGATGTGTTGCACTCACATGACTTTCTCTACTCTTGTACAAACTATTTTTACAAACGCTTATTCTCCATCTACTTCACGTTAATCGAGATAAACATCTGCAGATTCTATCTTATTGCTAATTTGCTTGTAGACGTAAGGGGAAAATATATTTACAAGGGCAATATATTAATACAGGAGCCTTTAAGCTCCATATCTCTTAATAGCTGGTTGCTAGGTGCAGCACCATTCCCTTTGCCACAGATTAATACTCTTTGCATATCCAAGACAAAAAAATGAATAACGAATTCCCATTTGAGAAAATAAGTGTTGAAAAATTTAAGAAAATAACAAGCAATATCTCGAAAATGGTTCACTTAACAAAAAAAATGTAAATGACATAAATTGTATATTTTAACGCGATCTACATTTCTTGTGTAGTAAAATTTTGTCTATCTCTTATGGTTTACCAGTTATGCAAAAGTCGTTCACAATGAAGAATACTTTTGGAGACATTCCCATAAAATTCAAGACATACATTTTATTTGTCATGAAAATATCTTAAACATATAATATTTTAATCAAAATCGTTAGCCATTTTTGAGAAAATTAAAGTTTTCGAAAAATGTTCCATGTAAAGGGTAATATGGGGTGGTAGGATTTTCTTTAAAACCTTCGTGTCACATCTCTGGAAGATACTGAACCTAAATACCAAGTTTTGTGTTTATCCGACTGTTCGTTTCTGATTATGCTGTTCACAGACAGACAGACACACACACACACACACACACACACACACACACACACACACACACACAGACACACACCCGGACATGTTTCCAAAAATGCTTTTTTTGGATTCAGGGGGTCTCAAAACATATATTTCCGGTGAAATCTCGGTATGAAATTTTTGGCTGGAATACAATACTTCCCCTACTTACTATACGTAGTAGAGAAAGTAAAACTCGTGTGATACATTCACATGACCTTCTCTGCCCTCTATCATTTATTAGTGGATATACGAAATAATCTAAAGCTTGTTTTATTGTCTACTGTATTTTAATTCAAATAAATCTTTGCAGAAATAACTGCATTACACGTTTTATTAGAGATATAAAGGGAACAGCAATAATCAAACGTGTTAGAGCTATATGCTGGCCTTAAAATGCCATACTCTTTCCATTCAATTGCAAGAAACAACTGAATGTGTCAGGAATTAAGGGCAATGGCAAAGTATTGAACAATGCGAACATTTAATAACGGATATCTCAGAAATGGCTAATGAAATAAATTATGTTTTAAAGAGGTCGACAGTTTTTGTTTAGTACATTTTGTCTATCACTTAACGTTTACCAGTTATGTAAGATTATACAAAATTCCTTCCGAATGAAGAGGACTCACAGGCTATTTCTGAAAAATTCAGATATATATTTTATTTGTATGTAAATATCTTTAATATATTTTCTTTTAAACAAAATCGTTACAGCCAGATTTTAGAAAATCAAAGCTTTGAAAGTTTTTCTATGTAAAGGGTAGTTTGGAGAGAGGGTATTTTCTTGGAAATCTTCGTGTCGTAACTTTGTGTCCTACTGAACTAAAATCCTAAGTTTGGTGTTTATCAGACTTTTCGTTTTTGAGTTATTACGCACACTTTTTCTAAAACTGCTTTGTTGCACTCAGGGAGCCTCAAAACGTGTATTTCGCTGAAATCTCGGTATAGAATTTATGGGTGCAATGAAACATATTCTCTACCCTATGTGTGTGGTAGAGAAAGTAGGAAAAAATAGCCAGCAATATCATTAAAGTGAAATTGAGTGGTTAGTGAGAGAAGGATCACAGAATGGACTTTGTCTATAAATAAAGAGGTTAGTGTTTATTGCAACCTATAATGTTGCATTTTAACACACTTTAAAAACTCTTCCCCGCCAAAAAGCAGTAAGGTCGGAACAGTAATGCTGCTTTGCCCTAAGTATTTATATTTATTACTGACATTAATTCTTACATGTAGTTTCTGAACAAGGGCACGTAGCGAAACTATTAATAAAGATCGCACGAGAAACTTACACGAAGGTGATTTATATGTTTTAGAAAACGATAGTGTGTAGTGAATATTTTACGTCAAATAAAAATTGAATACCGGTACATAAAATTATATTTTACTATATTTTCGAGAAAAGGAAGGTACTCTTTTTTGTCCTGAGTTTATTGCAGTATAGTGTAATACATTCATGTTTGTGGATTCTATGCAATACCTTTTATTATTTTTATATGGTGCACCAGTCGCCATTGCTCATGACAAATTCACATGATATTCTACAGTTACACTCCATTGCAACAGTGGAGTATCTCAGAAAAAAAAATTTTGTAATTGCTGTTATAAGGGCAGAGTTAGGTAATGACGATGGAATTTCTTAATTGACAATGGAATTTGAAACATGCATAATATCTCGGTGTTACTTTAAATAAGTTTGTAAACGTATTTATGGAAATACTGGAATATCTGTAACTAATTGCGCAGAAAATGTTTAGATATCCCACTGTTGCACTGAGGTATCAAATTATGTATTACATTATTCATATAAATATCATTCTGTGCCTTCTTACACGAAGCATACGGATAAACCGTTCATATGTCTCGAAAATGCACTCTTGTGATGAAAAGAAAAAAATAATAGAAAACTCTAAAGCATATCTGTCATTTGAAATATGGTAAAATGTCAACATGCAAAAGAATATTGCGAAAAAACAGCTAATACTAAGAAAAAGGTTATCTGGAACAAATTGGGTGATTAATATTTTTGTTTTAAAGTGCCTGGCTTATCACAGAAACTTCCAGATATACCTTAAATGCTCGTGCTAATATCTCAAATACATACTTTAATCAAAATCGTTTGAAATATTTTTGATAATTTTGCATATACAGAGTACTTAGAAATAAGGGGATGATTTTGTTGAAAATATTCGTGTCGCATTCTTGGATGCGGAAATTTTATAACAAATTTGGTATTTATTCGATCTTATGTTTTTGAGTTATGCTGTTCCCTTTCTCCCTCCCTCCCTCCCTCCCTCTATCTCTCTCCCACACACATACGCACACACCCACAGCCACACACATAGACACACATATACGCCTGGATCATTTTCTGAAAATGCCTTTATTTTGGTTCAGATGACCTCAAAACGTGTATCTCCGATGGAATCTCAATATAGAATCTGTGTGCAGAATACAATATCTATTATAGACGAGCGGTAGTAAAAGTAATTAGTAATACTAAGAAGGAAGGGTCAACGCTAAATGGATGCTTATGACTATTATTTACTGAAAAAATCTCATGTGTTACAATCACATGACTTTCTCTACTCTTGCACAAACTATTTTTACAAGTGCTTATTCTCCATATGTTTCATGTTAATCGAGATATCGAGATGTTAATCTTATTGCTAATTTTCTTGTAGATGCAAGCGGAATTGGTAGGCTTTAAGCGATAGTCAAATATTTTAAGAGCTGCTATGTGGAGTATTCCATTCCCTTTGCATTACCAGGACAAAAAAAGGAATAACTAATTGCCATTTGAGAAAAAGTAAAATTTAAGGGAATAACAAGCAATATCTCGAAAATGGTTCACTGACAAAAAAATGTATATGACATAAATTGTGTATTTTAACGCCATGTACATTTTTTGTGTAGTAAAATTTTGTCTATCTCTTATGGTTTACCAGTTATGCAAAAGTTGTTCACAATGAAGAATACTTTTGGAGACATTCCTAGAAAATTCGAGATATACATTTCATTTGTCATAAAAATATCTCAAACATATGATATCTTAATCAAAATCGTTAGAGCCGTTTTTGAGAACATTAAAATTTTCGAAAAATGTTCCATGTAAAGGGTAATCTGGGTTGGGGGATTTTCTTGAAAACCTTCGTGTCGCATCTCTGGAAGATACTGAATGCGTGTCGCATCTCTGGAAGATACTGAATGAACCTAAATACCAAGTTTGGTGTTTATCCGACTGTTCGTTTCTGAGTTTTTCTGTCTACAGACAGACACACACACACACGGACATGTTTCCAAAAATGCTTTTTTTGGATTCAAGGGGCCTCAAAACAGGTATTTCCGGTGAAATCTCGGTATCGAAGTTTTGGGTGGAACACAATACTTTCCCTACTTACTATACGTAGTAGAGAAAGTAAAAAGAAGAGAAATGCCCTTTATTATCATTACCAGGCACAGAATTCTCTACCTTCGGTCTCATAATGATTACACTGCAGAAGAAAAAAAACTTTTTTTTTTTTTCGTTGTGCCTGGAATTTTTCACCTGATTCTGGGTATTTTGGTGCTGCTGATTCCTAAAATGATATCCATTTTGTTCCATCAGCTCTAGTTTATGATATATTGACGTCATTATACATTGATTTTATGACTACTTTGTTTTTACACCATTATTTGTAATTGATTTTGCCTAAACTTTATTCATGTTGTTGTTTGCATATGTACTTTAACTATTCTGATATTTATTTCTCCTATTTATAGCCCTCACATGGTTTCATAGGCACGGACATGGCTTCATCACAAAGAAAATGTGTGAATAATTCTCATGTGTCTTGTTTCATCTGTGGGGAGTACACATTCATTCAGCAAAGAAAACCCATAACTGACTTTGTAACCGGAGCTAATTTGTCTATTTAAAAGTAAAACTGGGAGGCCAAAGTAAGGCTTGGGCACCTCACATTGTGTGTAAAATGTGCACAGAGCATCTGCGACAGTGGACAAATGGGAAATCGAATTGTTTGAAATTTGGGGAACCAATGATATGGTGAGAACAAATAAACCACAGTGATAACTGTTACTTTTGTTCAGTGAATGTATAGGCCATCAATACCAAAAACCGGAATATGTGGACATGTACCGATCTATGCTCCGCAAGACTAGTTTCACATTCAGAGAAAATAGCTGTTCCAATATTTACCAATCATCCAGAGTCATCATCAGAAGAAGAATCAACTAAAAGCTACACTGAGCTAAATGACAGTGATTTTGCAGGAACTTATCAGTTGCATCAGGTTTAAACAAGCAGAATTGAACAACTTCATTAGAGATCTTAGTCTTCCAAAGAAATCATCAGAATTGTTATCTTCCAGGCTGGCAGAGAAAGAACATCTGTTACCCGGAGCAAATGTCAGTCTATCGCAAAAGAGAAACAGACTTCCTGCCTTCTTCACAACAGAAAACCAATTTGTGTTTTGCACCAATGTTGAAGGACTGTTAATGAAACTGGGTATAAGAAAATACACATCAAGTGATTGGTGGTTATTTATAGATAGTCCAACTGCAGCCTAAAATTTGTTCTTTTGCATAATGTTCCTATTGTGCAAAATAATGCTTTATATGTCTATGGGACTTTAGAGCAAGCTGGGTGAGAAGACAGTGGCCTCTTAGAGAAAGCATGATTGTTAGAGAAAAAACATCACAGAACCTTTGGTTGAGAGAAACAGGATCATATTGCCTTCACTGCATATCAAACGTGTGTCAATGAAGCAATTAATGAAGGTGTTGAATAGAAGTGGAGCATATTTTGGCTACATATGTACAAATTTCCTGCATTGAATATGGAGAAAATAAAAGGTATATTTGATGGACCGCAAATTTGCCAACTCATAAATGACCAGAAATTTCAAGATTCAATAAGTGATACTGAGGCAGCTGTGCGGTCGGTGTATTGCTAGTGAAGAATTTCCTTGGAAACTATAAGGCTCCTAACTATGATGAACTAGTGGAGAATATGCTCACTGCTTTTTATGCACTTGGTTGTAATATGAGCATCAAATTCAAAGCATAATACCTGCACAGTCATTTGGACCGATTTCCAGATTGTCGTGGAGATGTAAGCGAGGAGCAGGGTGGGCATTTTCACCAGGAAATAAGTACAAAGGAAGAACGGTATCACGGACGATGGCATATATATATATATATATATATATATATATATATATATATATGATGACAGACTACTGATGGAGCATCCAGCGCAAATGTCCAAGATCTTTGCATCGGAGGAAAACACAGAAACAAAGATTCAACGACTTGATGGAACAAAATCAATGAAACTAACGCAACCAATGTATGAATAAATAAATAATAATGGTGGTTAGATACAGTCGTTTCATGAATAAGAAAGTGCTTGATTCATCCCAATGACTTCTATATTCAATTGTATGCGGGTGATATAGTTGTATATGTAGACTAGTATCGCTATATTGGCATATAATGTGAATAAGCTCTATCTCAAAAACTAGAGCTGATAGGGCTAAACTGAAAGCATTTTTGGAATCAGTAACCCAAATGTACTATGAAACAGGTAAAAATTGTAAGGCACCAAAACCACTATTCCCCAGTGTTATCAATAAAGCAAGCCTTCATTAACTACAAAATAAATTGCCGAAAAACTATTGGCAGTCGTTGTATTACTAAAGATAGTGTAGGGAAAAAAAGGATTTACAGTACCCAAAAAATTAAAAGAAAACGATTTTCGGGTAATTGAAGTTAAAGTTAGGTACCCAAATAGTGCAGCTTTCAGCAACTAGCGAAATATTTTAATGAGCTTTGCATCATTACATTTCTCATACACTGTAAAGACAACACTCAAATGGTAAAACAGCTGATGTGTTGCACTCACATGACTTTCTCTACTCTTGTACAAACTATTTTTACAAACGCTTATTCTCCATCTACTTCACGTTAATCGAGATAAACATTTGCAGGAACTATCTTATTGCTAGTTTTCTTGTAGGTTCAAGGGGAATATGGTTAAGCGATAGTCGAATCTTTTAAGAGCTAGTTGCTATGTGAAGCATTTCATTCTCTTTGCATGTGCAGGACATAAAAATACGAATAACGAATTCCTATTTGAGAAAAAGTATGTGCTGAAAAATTCAAACAAATAACAACGGGTATCTCGGAAATGATTCACTCGACAAAAAAAAAGAATGTATATGACATAAATTGTGTCTCTTAACGAGATGTACATTTTTGTGTACAAACAATTTATGTATCTACTACGGCTAATTAGTTATGCAAAAGCCATTCAGAATGAAGAAGACTTTTGGGGACATTCTCAGAAAATTCAAGATGTGTATTTTGTCATTAAAATATTTTAAATATAAGATGTTTTAATCAAAATCATTATCATTTTTGAGAAAATTAAAACTTTATAAAAATGTTCCACGTAAATAGTAGTCTGGGGTGGGGGGATTTTTTTTAAAAATCTTCATGTAGCATCTTTGAAAGACACTGAACCTAAATACCAAGTTTGGTACTTATCCGACTTTTCGTTTCTAGTTATGCTGTTCACAGACACACAAACATAGACACGGACTGTTTCTAAAAGTTTTTTTTGATTCAGAGGCCTTAAAACGTGTATTTTCGGCTAATTATCGGTATCGAATTCTTGGGTGGAATGCAATGCTTCCCCTACTTACTATACATAGTAAAGAAAGTAAAAATTGACATTTTCTCTCATATTTAATCTGTTTAAGCTATTTTAGAATTGAAATAGTGACTTCATAATGTAGACAAAAGTTAAAATAAGACAGTTTTTGATTCTTTGGACCACAACAATATGTAAATGCCTACGTAGGCTTAGAAGTAATAATAATAATAATAATAATAATAATAATACAAAACTTTCACTCTAAAACATTTCAGAAGTTTATATTAGAATACGTCGTATTTCGTCAAGTTGAATGCTATATATTTTCTATGAATACGATCATATGCCTCTTTAGTGATGGTTTAAAAACTTTAAATTATATAAGTAAATTTCTATTTTAAAAATTACGACTTGATTACGTATCTATTGGGTTACCAAATAAATTTTGGTCTATTTTTAGATACACATAATCAATAGCGTTAACTGCTTTGTTTTAAAGCAATAAGGAACTGCTTAATCAAGATACTGCCTTGACCTCCAAATGTTAAGAGTGTTGAACCAACATCAGACTGTACTATAGGAAAGCAGAAGGATAGGGTGGCCTCCGCGCACTCGACCGCAGACCGTAATGGAGGCTAGGTAGCACTAGGTGCACCCCTGACGGCGACACTTGACGTATAGGAGTTGTCGATTCGCCATCACCAAGTGGAGCAGATGTCTACTCAAGAGTTTTCCCACGCTGCGACCCGACGTGACCCGGTCACCAAAGGGTCATATACAATACGTTGTTCAACTCCTCGGCGACAATTAAACAGCGCTATTGTCAAACTGTCCCTAGCTGTTGACACAAAAATCTACGTCTCCCACGCTGAAATTAGTAACACGCAGATCGCTAACATGTCATTTCCAACAAAAGCCACAGGCCCGTTACTTTGCATGTGCCATCTGAATTCTTCCACTTGAAATACAATAAGCTGGCATCTGAAGAGACCTCGAGAACTTCTCTGTGTATTATTTCTTTCCTAGTTTTTCTTTCCGTTTCTACTTTCACAGAACTGGAAACTTTTATCAGATTCATAACAATTCACGGCTTTCTCTATTCATTGGTTCACAGACCTTTAATAATTATATAGCATTAATACAGAAATCTCGTCCCTCCATCCACTTTACGCTGCAAAGCTTTCCTCAATTCTCACTTTCTCTATCGCCAACCTATAGCAGATAGAGGAAGTATTGTATTCATTGAACAATTTGATATCTCGATTTAATCGAAACTACACGTTTTGAGGTCCACTTTAGCCAAATAAAAGCGATTTTAAAAAGAGCGTGTGTGTCTTTTTAGTAGTGTTTAACCCCCGTTCTTACTTCATATTGGACCACAACGGTGGATGTTGATGATACACGAAATAAAATGATATTTGGGAAAGGAATTTTGTGAAGGAAACGTTTCAGGTTCAAGTTTTATGGTACACTCACTTCCATTTATGCCAGCACCGCAGCTTTGGGAGGCATTCTATTGGCCTTCACAGTTGCAGTATGTACAGCAAGGAAGAGGTGTGTGTGTATCTGTTTACATTTTCGTGCATGCAGTGGTATTCAGTTTTACGTGCACAATTCTAGATTATTCACATATGAACATACAACTTTCAGCAATAGCTTTACTCTTCATCACTTATAATAACCATGTTTAAACATATAAGTAAATAAAACCCTTTTTTGCACAATATCTCAACTAAAAATATTTTTAATGGCAGCATAATGTAAAACTGAAATACATTACACTTTTTGTTCTCAAATAGGACACATTTTCTATGCATGCTGAAAATGTAATGTAAAAAAAAACGTGAAAAGGGCCTTTCGTGTAATCTTTGTACACTCTCGTAGTCGTATGTTGGAAATAAAATATTAATCGGATGATAAAATTAAAATAAAACGCAACAGAAAAACCTATAACCAATTATTTGGCGAGTGTGTGTCAGAGAGAATGGGAAAGAGGGAGAGGGAGGGAGGGAGGGAGGGGAGAGTGACTATATATGTCTTTGATCAGCACAACATAAAAGCGAAAGTCAGATAAACACCAATTTTCATACAACATTGAGACACTGTTTAAACATGTCAGGCGAACACGCCTTATATGGAGATATTTTTATTATTTTTCATTTCTTCATAAATGAATTTCAGATGAACTCATAGAGAAAAACCGCACTTGTAGTACAAACAACTGACTATCGTTTCTGTATCTTGCTCATAGCCATGAAGAAAAAATGTGACTAAGTCGGTATTTCTTGATTTGAAATCGCTTCTAGGCAAACGTACACTCTTTTCATTCGATCTGTGGCCACCGCTCGGCGGCTCGCGCGCCGGACTCTCACCGAAAGATTTATGTGTCCCAGCAACTGCTTCACATTCTCATAGTTACAATAACATGATAATAAGCACATACCTTATCATAAGAGATGTTTGAAATCCCCCATATATAAGAATCGCATACAATCGGGGAATACTGGGCCATAATCATTTACTAACTACCCTATTTTAAAAAAAAATCCTGAATTAAATTTAATGTCTCGTCAGCTGAATGTGCGGTAGCAGTATCTTGTTGAGAAAATCCAGATTGAAATTCAATATGATTAAGTCATTCCTGTAAAACCCTGGTAATTTTTTTGTTCAAAAAATGTAGGTCCTAATTCTGTATGCATTTACTTCACACCACATACCAATTTTCGCGTCATGTAAGGGAATCTCGTGTGTGAAATCAGGTTTCTTTGTGCTCCAAATCTGTTATTTTGCGAAGAAACATCAATTTGTAAATGGAACCATGTTTCGTCAGAGAAGAATATTAAGCGTGGGTAAATTACTCTATCATTGGCATTTCACAAAATCCAATTACAGAAATTTATCCGAATCTATTGATTATGGATAGCAATTCCTGGACCACAGTGGCCTTGTAAGTTTCAATAGTTTGGTAGCTCGCTATGCTGAGCTTATAGAAATTTCTGTTTCCTGTTCAAGCCACCATAAAGATTTTCGACGAGGGTGTTCTAAATGTTCTCCAATTTCATGCAATTTCTTCTCAGTAAGAATTCACTTGTTTACTCTTCGTTGTCTATCGAGAATTGACTTCGTTTCCCTAAATTGTTCAGAAGTCTTCGACGGTTTCTCTGTGTGGGTTAGGTAAACCGGGAAATTATGTTTCAAATCCGTTTCTAAACTCCCCCACGAGAGTTTATCAAATAGTATGTGCTTATTATCATTGTAATTGTAACTCTGAACTATGAGAACGTGAGGCGGTGGCGGGGATATAACTGTAGGCTGAAGCCTGAAGTACGCGGTCTGAAGTACGCGAGTAGACGTACCTTGGCCACAGTGCGAAAGAAAAGCGATGTATTTGTAGTGATTAAGATTGAAAGGAATGTAGAGTTTGTGTTTGTAAGAGTAGTGTAATAAATAAAAGAAATCTGTGAAAGGGTAATGGCTAGAGTAAGTTATTTAAGTATACCACATCAAAGTTTTAAAATACCTATGTTCACTTTGACAGGTTGCAATGAGGCCGAGAATCGTGTTTTATCCTGCACGCTGAACATGGCTAAGGTAAGGTAATTTTCAGTAGTATAAGTTTATCATTGTGTGTTAGTATCCTGTCTCTGTATTACCTGCAGCAGTATGCAGCTAATTAAAGCTTACAACTTTGAAAACATTTGCCCAACGTAGGATTATTAGGTTTTGAGAACGCTAACAGGGACAGAGAAGAGGGAACTGGTCTGTGGAAAAGCTTCTCTCGGAACGATGACTTCCTCCCAACGCGAGTCAACGCTTTGCTGTTTGAGTGACAATAGATTGACCTTAGCAGGACTCTGTGACTAATCCTTTACCTTTGGGTGGAAGAGAATCACTCTAACAAGTAATAAACAGAACCGATCTGGAATCTAATGAAGGGCTACGCAATGAAAGCGCGCCATAGTTTATTTATACATAATGAGATTTAGGTCTACCGACAAATTTCAGGGGGTGATTTCTGACTGGAAATGGAGCACAAACGTTCATATCGCTTTGTGTCCGGAGATGCATAGTTTTCATGGCAGATGCCACTGACAACATTCTCTCATAACTTGCAGCGTGCGTTTTGTGTGTTGCAAAAAGTGTGATTTAAGCAACTAGAAGCACAATGGTGCATATTCATTCCAGGAACAAGCCGAGATGGTGTTCGTGTATGCCAAACAGGTGGAAACGGTCGAGAGGCAGCACGGATGTACCGAGCCACGTATCCTGACAAGACAGCACCACGCACATCACACAACTTTTGGAGCCATTTTTCGGCGTTTGTGTGAACATGGGTCCTTTAAAACAGACGAATGTTCAGGGCGACTGTGGACTGCGCGTGCAACAGATGTGGAGGAACATGTTCTCCATTATATTGAGAACAACCTTGGTACAAGCTCCAGGCAATTGGCCCGCCAAAGGACGGTTATCTGTATCCTACATTACAACTGATATTATCCCTATCATCACCAACGTGTGCGGAGATTATCACCGGCGGAATTTCCTCCACGGGAAAGATTCTGTCGCTGGTTTGTGCAAAAGGCCATCACCGCTGTGGGATTTCTGTCTTCAGTCCTCTTCACCGATGAAGTGACCTTTGGTAGAGATGGTATCATTAAGCTGCATAGTCGTCATCTTTGGACTACGAAAATCCTCACGGAATGGTTGAAACGTCACATCAGCAGCAATTCAGCATCAATGTTTGGACAGGGATTATTAGCGGCCGCCTACTTGGACCAGTTCTCCTTGCACAACGCCTGAACGGAGAAGCTATCTGGACTTCCTGCAAACACTATGCTTTCATTGCTGAGATTGTGCCTTTAGCAATACGACGGGCGATGTGGCTGAAGCACGGTGGAGTGTCAGCCTACTTCCGCATTAGTTTTCGCCGACGCCTCAACGACTTCTCCAGGCGTTGGATAGGACATGGAGACCCTGTTGCAAGCCTGCCCTATCACCGGAATTAAATTCCGTGGATTTTTACTTGGAGCATCTGAAGAGCATTGTGAGTCTGTTCCTGATGCTCAGACCCTTCAACAGCGTGCCCACGTAGTCTGTGAAGATATTCAGACACAGTCCGGAATATCGAACGAGTGAGGCAGTCCAAGATGCGAAGTGTGAATGCATGCATTGCATCCCATGGGGGCCACTTTGAACATCTGTTGTGAGATGGATAGGATTCAGGTCATGTACTGTGTGCCAGGGCTCATTGTTTAATGTCGTTCTTCAGTGCTATCTTCGTGGAAACTATGTATTTCCGAACACAAGATGATATGAGCTTTTGAGCTCCATTTCCAGTCAGGAATCACCTCAGAAGTTTGTCAGTGGACTTCGAGCTCATCATGTATGTATTATTGAAAGCGCACCAAAACGCAATAGAAGCGCACAACACTTTGGTAATGATTCTTCGGATCTTCCTACACGATGCCCTCAGTAACGACGTGAATTCAGATAGGTTAAAGATATTAGAGGGAACGGAGGAAGAATTTAGCTAAAAATTCAACGACTGGAAGAGACGCATATTGCAACGAATAGGAATAAACGGTTTTGTTTTCCATTTGATGACATGGTATACTTCTAACAAGATACTATTCAAACATTTTAAATGAAATGTGGGAAAATTGTTCACGATGTTTCCAATAATTGCATACTCTACATATTTACTATGGTGAAAATTATCATCAGGTTGTATTTTGTTTCTTAGTATTTAAAACAACAGATTGCTATAAAAGAAGTGGAGACGGATTAACTCTTTGTGCAATGATCAATTTTCTCCTGACCGCATGATTTTACACATTGAAACAGATGCAAATGTTCCAACAAAAATGGTATTTCCTTCGTACATGATTCAGTGCTGCCCAATTTCATTTAGGACAGGACTGGTACAGTAAACTTTCGGAGTTAGAAGTGGCAGGCTTGTACACAGGCTTCATTTATGGCCGTCACCGTGGCTTTGGGAGGCATTCTACTGTCCTTCGCAGATGGAGTGTGAATCGTTTTACCTTTACGCGTATACAGTAGCCTCCTGTTTTATGTGCACAATTCTGGATTATTCACATATGAATATATAACTTTAAGCAAGAGTTTTACTTGTCATCACTTATAATAACCATGTTTAAATACACTTCAAAATAAAATCCTGTTTTGCGCAATATCTCCACGAAAAATAAGAAACTTTGGGTTTTGAGATTCAGTGCCTGGGCGGCTAAATCAGGTATTGGATTAGAATAGAGATTGGACAGATTATATCAAAACAATGTCTAATAAATCTGTCCTCTTTAAGAGTAAAAAGTACAATTTACTTCAGTTTTGCATGATGTATATTGACATTAAAATATTTTTTTCGTAGAAATATTGTGCAAAACAGGGGTTATTTTGTTATATATTTAAACATGCTTTTATAAGTGATGATGAATAAATCTGTTGCTTAAAGTTGTATATTCATATTTGAATAATCTAGAACTGTGCACGTAAAACAGGAGGCCACTGCATGGGCGCAAAGGTAAACAAATACACACACCGTCTCCTTGTTATAGATGCATACTCCACCTGAAGGCCAGTGCAATGCCTCCTGAAGCTGCGGTAAAGGCATAAATGGAAGCCGGTGTACAATAATAAAGAGGTAGTAAATTAATGGCTCACATTTTTTCTTTTGTGTTATTTTATTTGCCTTCGACAGATGTGGAATAAATATTTGTGTACCCGATCAGCGTTTCACTACAAATGGAGATAATTAGCAGCTTTTCTGACTACCTATATATTCTTAAGACTTACGTAGCAAAAAATAATTCCGTTTCCCCTGAACTTTGGGCCTTTATGAGTCTGCATACTCCTTGTATTGCTAATGGAGCCTAATGCTTCCAAAAGTATCTGAAGAAGAAGTTTTATACGCCTAACCCATCAATACACATAGCCACTGATGTGGTAATGATCTTTCAAGCTGAGGCATGTTTGAAATTACAAGGTAGAATTATCAGAAGACGGTCCTAAGTCAATAGAAGTGGGAAGAGATTTTAGTGCGCTTTTCATACTTTCCACTGTGCGCTTTCAAAGTATTTTCAGTGTTATTTCGGTGCACCTTTGATTAAAAACATAGCATTGTTCATGCGCTTTCAATGTGGTCTGCTAATGATGAAGGATTGTAGAGTGTAAGTGCAAGGGGCATTGCTGATTGAAATTATCTGACATTAGAATCCATTTTGGAATCCATTCTGTGCATCCACATTGCACAGAATATTTACAGAACATGTTGAAAATAGTTATTCTTGTCTTGACCGGAAAGTATAGAATTTTGGACCTGCTATTTGAGGTGTACAAGGGATAAATCATCTGTAACCTCAAATACAGATACATCGTACAATAGAAGGCAGCCCTACTTTACACTTTAGATTTTCGTGGGGTGGGGGTCTTTCTACATCTATATAATTCTTAAAATCTCCTTTTTGCTCCCTGGATTATGGAAGAAGTCCAGTGATGGAAAACTATTTCTATTATTTGTCATTCATGGTTAGATAACCACAACATTGACAAATGCACCAATTACCTCTTCATTTTCCTAATGGATTTGCTATAATATCGGCATGGACCATTAGCATGTCCCCCAGACTGTCAGTCTTAAGATATTGCTTCTTTTTCTTTTCTTTCCTGGAGTATTTTGTTGGGATTTTGCTCCATAAATAGCGATAGCTGTCCTACAAGTCGAGGACATGTACTTGTGACTTGGCGGCCAGGAGGGGAGAGTTCACTGCCAGGCCTTCATAAAACAGAAGCTGTGCGGTCATCAGGCTCCGAGCAAGAGTGGAATAATGGCCGTGCCAAAGCAGCACTATAAAATATATAAAAATAGGTTTACTTAAATATTGTAGGTTATGTACCTTTCGGTTTGATTTATAAATTTCCGGATTTTATAATGCATAGACAGATTTAGTTTATTGATTTACAGAGAGTTCAATCTGAAAGACATTATTTTATCAATACTTTATGAAAATATTTTGCTTTTCAAGTAATATTGAAGTTGGAAGTGATTTAGATTAAATAATGTGTATATTGTAGATTATACTACACTGGATAATTATTTAACCAAATAAATTTATCTCCTCCTTTTGCAACACTTCAAGATTTAGAAGATCTCTTCTGTTTCAGGCTCATGTTTCACATCATCTGTGTATGATTGTAGTGGAATTTGGGCTTTGCTCATATTTAATAGTTAGTTCACAATTCTTTCGTTCAGCGGAAACATATTTAATTTTTTCGTGTATATGATCATTTTAGAGAAACCTGGTTGAAAGTATTTAATTTTCGCTACTTGTATATGACCCAGTCGTTCGTCTTTATTGTTCATGTTCCTGAACCATATAATAAAAGAGAAACACTCATTGTCTTGCGGAATTATACGTTGGTTCCTTTAGAGTTTTTCTTTTTTTATATGTTTGCTATTACTACATAAATATGCTGAATTTATTTCCTTGGTTATTTTTTCTTTATGGTTATTTCTGTATGTAATATTACCACCCGCTTATATTTTCCACCTTGCTGTAGTTCGCTTTTATTATTACTCTTTCTTTATTTTATTGTTTTATTGTAGGTTCCTTTAACTTCTGTAGTCATTTTGGGACTAATTGTAGAAACAACCTACTCGTTGACTGTAAGTTTTTACCGATTTTAATTAGAAAGACACTTATACTCAAACTTCCAGACCTTGCGAAGGGTAGGGAATGATTTTATTTACAGAAAGATTTCTTCGACCCAACCTGGAATCGAACTCGGACCTCTGCATTTAGAGCTAGGATACTGACCACAGTAGTCTCGTAGTTCGTGTTTAAAACTGTTTTGGAACCTATTAAATTTTTTCCTTTAAAGCCATTGTCTTTGATTCTTTTATTTCAGATATTCACATTTCAGCATTAGAATAATTTTTCTAATTCTTACAATACTATATTGTAAATATTAATTTTAAGACTGTCTGAAAGTATTTAAACCAAATTTTAAGAATAGTTTTCTGCAACTTCTTCCCTCATCTTAAGGCAGTGTAGCACACTTTTCCACGACAGCCACTTCGTCATATAGATGACCACTGATGGGGTAGTTGTGCGGCCATCAGGGAAGTTGCTCTGTTATTCCACCCTCTCGCTTGTACTTCGCAACTGGTGCACCCCAAAGCGACCCCAGGCTCGAAGGGTCCACTCCACACTCATACATAATAGAAAACTGCCCACATTTTTTATAGATCGGAAATGGGATGGAAAAAATGAACTTGTCGTCTGGAGCTGCCACGCTGTAAATATTTTATAATGCGTTCTCTACTCAAAGGGAATCTGTAACAGAAGTGGGTCACATCCGCTCCCCACCCTCAGCAATATGTTACGTGCTCGGCACTGGTTTAATAATTCTGTTACATAGGATGGTCATTAATCAACAAAACTGCATTGGTAAATAGGAGTTAGGGAATATAGCCTTTATCAGGATTTTATTGTAAACATCGGTAGAAGGAGATTGTAAACTTAATATTTTATTACAATTAATTAATAGTGGCTTTATTGACCAAATACTTGTAGCTTAGAAATTTATTTACTCTATTCACTATCTTCATTAAATTCGTTTAAACATTAGCAATATGCGGAATAGGAAATGAGCTTTCAAGGTACGAGTGTCATTCGGAAGGTCAATATATCTGGCGCAGCTGTTTCGTTGAGTGAACACTCGTTCGTCCAGTAAGAATTAGAAGTCATCTGTTGCAACTGAGGTCGTAGAGTTTTCAGGCCAACATATTGTCACATGGACAATACAATCCTCACCGTTAGTATCGTTGGAAACTGTAGGGACTGTAGCGGGAACAATGGTACGTCAATTTAAATATCTATAATAATGTAAATAACGCTATAAAAGTGTAAATATGTGATATGTTAAATGTAATGGAGGCTAGCTAGCCACGTAGGTGAAAGTTAGGGACATGAAGCCAAGCGGTACCAGGCGGAGATATCTCTGGGGTGGCACGAAGCACACAGCCTAGGCTGCACATGACCAGCAGAGACGCTAGAGTGGGAGAGACAAATAGAGGTTGAAGAGACTAGCGAGAAGTTGGGAGAAAAATGGAAAGCCCAAACGCGTAATGAGGAGAGAGATGAGAGCAATGTTCTCATAGGACACTAAGGTGATCAGCCAATCACAACAGTGCTTTAAAGTAGTTATGGAAAAATTAGCAACTTTCACGGGGTGTATAAATAAAGCAGAGCCCCGAGATTCTCGCGACTTTATATAATTTCGTCAGCAGGTGAACTTAAGGCCATTCAGATGACTGAGCGGGTGAAGAAGGTGTTAGTAATTTAGGAAAGCTATATAGAGTGGGAGGTACAGCTTGATAGATATGTCGCGTAGCCCAATAATATAATTATGGCATAGTATTCACGGCTAGCTGCGAACAAATGTAAATAACTTACAGTTAAAATGAGCTTAAACTTTTTAACGCCCTAGATTAAAGTTAAGAGCATAGGACAACACAGAAGTGTTGTAGGACATTTTATTACAGCAAGTCAACGCAGCCACACCAGGAAGGAAGACGAGTAGCCGAGAGAGGTCCGTTGCAGGACCTTGTCATCGATGTGTTATCACTCCTGGTTCCGGCCGCCCGGTGTCTCTTCTCTCCTCCTCCTCCCTCCTCTTGTGGGCATAGGTACAATATCCTTCCTGGATCGGTGCCAAGTCTTCTTCGATAATAGTAATAAGAGTGTATATCGTACGGTGTATATAAATACTAATTTAAACTCCTTGAATTTAAATCATTTACTAATTACAAAATGCAAACAATAATTAAGACAATGTACCTATGAAGATAAAAAAAATCACAGGTTTATTTTAAAGGCTTTAACGTTTTGACCATATACTCAAAGTATAAAACGTATATTGCATACAAACTTTTAATGAGGTGTGCGAAACCGTATTTAAGTATTAACTTTTTTTACTCTGGGTATGGAATATGAAGTGCTTCTTGGACCCTACTGTTTATGTATCGCTCATAATTTTTTAATTTGAGCTTGGCACACAAACATAAAGAAATTGTTGTGTAGCCATTTTTTAATTTTAATTAATTTAAAAATATTTTTGTACACACGTTATCCAAATGTTCAACTTTTTCAAAGTGTATTAGGAAAATAAGAAATATAAGCCGAACCATTTAATATTTTTAATTCCTGAAGCTCTTCTATAATTTTCAAGCTAACACCTTATGAACCGTTGTCCAAGGAACATTTTGAGTAGTGAAAAATGCTGAAAAGAAGAGAATTGAGTAAAAAGGAGTTTAAAGTTCAACGCGGTGCTTCACATATATGATACGAAACCAATTACATATTCATTCGCAGCTTTAAAGTTGTTGGTATTAAAACAAATGATGTAATATGAAAAGTACAAGTTACAGGTGTAATAAAAAATCGAACATTTTGATATTTTGGCCAAATTTTGCAGATACAGAGTTTTAAATTATAATCACAGGTAATGTTCTCTTTAATATTCTGTTATAATCGTAAAAGTGCCTAAAGATTTGCCCAGAAATGGAATTAAAACATAAAACATACGTTTTTCTGCCTAATTACGTAATCATAAAGAAAAACATGATTATCAGTTTATTGCTCATCGCTTAAACGGTCTTCCCTACGTTTTTCACTCTGTATTGTTGGTGTGAAAATGCCAGAGTGGCGCGGGTAACAGCGCATTGCGAAGTCCAAGCGATCGCGTGCCAGATAGGAATGCAATGTTGTCGGACCATAAAAGCGCACAAGCGCGGGAGTTCTTTCATTGCAATATAGGTAAACACGAATGCCTATCTAAGCAGCTATCGGGATACATAGATACCTGAGCGTGTGTCTGAACCAAAGTTACAGCTACTTTACCTTAGCAGAACTTAAGGAAACAAAGAAACAGCTTTGGTGATACAGCAGTTAACTTATGAATATGGATACAAGGTCCGCTTCCCTCGCAGCAGCAGGTCCCAATCTTGTGCGAAGGAGAGATAGCGGAGTGTTAGACTAATTGTGGAATGCCTAAAATATAAGATCCAAAGGATAATGAACTGATAGGTTGTATCAGTTAATGATTGGTTAGCTACGGCTGTGAGTTATTATTACAAATCTGTAAACAAAAATACAACTTTAATCAAGTAAAAATTTAAGCAACATTCACAACTATTCTTGACGGTATTGTTCAAACTGAATTTTGAAGTTTAATTCTGTGAAATACAAATTTTTATATCTTGAAAATAGTAACTTTCTTTCTTCTGAAGCGCCATTATACAATGTACAAAACACATGTCACTTCTCTATCCATCTGATTTTCAGAAAAAAATTGTTCGTGAAACGAAAGTAATTACCGATTGAAATGTACAAGTCATTATTAAACGCTCACAGAATAATTCACAGTAGTAAGTGCAATATCATCTTTAAGGTAACGTTTATTCCTGAATACATTGATATGTGGTTTATTGGGAATTCCCGGTATCTACCGTAATTAAAAATTCTCACAATATTAGCATACCGGCATCATTACCGGTCAATTTCACTACTAGCACTTCGCATGACATAGTCACTTTAAATGATAAAATCAGAACTTTTACGTTGCAAAAGTTTAAATGAAAACGGATGGCTATATGAATTCATTTGAATGTAGATGTTACCTGGATGTTTAACGTAGCACGCATATGGAGAAGGCCATGACTTCCAATTCTGTTGCCAAAAGTACTAGCCAAACTTGAAGCTAATCCGTTACCCACCTGAAGCCAGCGACCTTCTGACGGTGCAACCTAACCTCTGGCAGGACTACTTATCATGCGCTAGGCAGAGTTATGTGGTATTAAATGAGGTAATGTACCTTTATAATACTTATGAAGGGTGCAAAGGTTTTACCGCTACCGACATGCCACTTTTATCTAAATCTTTACTTGAACGTAAACTAAAATCTAGGAAACACCTTGAGAGAAGAAAGAGTTGAGACCTGCATGATTTGATGCCGGATAGAGTAGAAAATGTTGATATAAGGACAACGGGAGTTGTGGAAACAATTGAGAAAGAATATATAGAACAGTGATGAAAATACGTGATAACTGCTAGAGAACGTCGTTTGATTGTTGTTCATAAGATTGTTTTATAGTTTAATCTGTTACTCAAAAGGAATACATGTTATAACGGTTTTACCAGTTGGTAATCTTTGGTATACGGTCACCCAACAGGACTACAGAGTTCATAACCATAAATTCGTGTATGTTTGGAAGATTCTCAACAGACAAACTAAACTTGTGAAATACTTCCCATCGTTATATACCTACAATAATTACTGTTGCTATTATTAGAATTTACTGAGATTCTCTCATCGTAGTAGAACACATACAACGGCATTGGAGAAGGTTACACTTGGCCATATTGATTGAGTCCTCTCGACCCTTTCTACGTAGTTACATTAGTGAAATTGCACCGTAACCCGTTAGCCTAGGACATGATTACGCGATCAATGATATGGGAATGTAAATGAGCTTTATCAATGTCGTATTTTGTGCGCCTTACATGACACGGGACAGCTTAGCTTCATGATAACGCTGTGCTTGGGAACTGCGATGGACTGATCATTTACTGCCAACCTAGCTTCTCGTAGCACAAAGTACGAGCCGATACAGAACGGTATGTCCCTTAAGAATTACTGGAGACAATTTAATGTTGTCGAATTTTATAGTTTCTCGAGAAGATTTTGCGTCCTAATCGTACGGCTGGGTCGAAGATGAAAATGAAATAATCGTAGCTATGTTATTTATTAAAATCCAGCCTCCATATTTTACCTTTTCTCTGCTTTCCTCTTCATCTGCACACATCAGTCGCTATCTTCTTCTGCCGGAAAAAATTCCTGTTTACCACTCTTTCTAGCGTACCTCTACGCCTTTGTCCCAGAAAATGTTTAATTTCTTATGAAATACCAATAAAAGGTAACAGGAAGTATTGTATTCCACCCAAAAATTCTATATCGAGATTTCACCGAAAATACAAGATTTGGGATCCTTTAATTCCCCCAAAAGTGTGTGTCTTTGTGCCCGTCCCGTCGTGTCTCTGTGAACAGCATTCCTCAAAACGCTAAGTCTATCATATACTAAACTTGATATTTGAATTCAGCATCTTCCAAAAATGCGACACGAAGGCTTATAAAAAAATTTCCCCATCCCAAACTATTCTTTATATGGAAAAAAATTCGTTATTTATTTTCTAAAAAAAGATACTAATACTTTTTATTAAAATAACCTATGTTTAATATATTTACAAAATAAATCAAATGTATACCTTAAATTTTCTGGAAATGACCTATCAGCTCCTCTTCATTCAGAAGGAATTTTTTATAATTTTGTATAAGTAAACCTTAAAAGGATAGACAAAAGCATACTACACAAAAAATGCATAACTCTTTAAGGGGAGTCGTCAAGCCCAATCTCACTAATGTTAAAATAGCTATTTTAATGACCCATTTTCTCAGAACCCACGTGACATAGAAATGTGATATTTTTATGATAATGTTTATAAATTCCTTATGAGTACACTGATTCGTTTTGATGTTAAAATACTGATTTTGAAAAAATTATCATGTCTGACATTTTATTTTTTAAAAAATTAGTATATCAGCAACTTCAACTAAAGTAATTCTACATGATCATGGGATTGGTTGTACTATGTGGTAACATTTTTTATGCAGATACACCTTGTAGTTTCAGAGAAAACTTGGTGTTAAAAACGTTGTTTTGAGCAATTAACGTTTAAAGTAAAATGTCTATGAAACACACTTGATCATAATATTTTTAGAAATTCGTTTATAATAGTAAACATTTGAATATTCTAATGAACTAAGCAAAATTAACCATATTTTCATAAAATGCAAAAGAAAAAAATATTATTTTTGGCTTGACGACTCCTCTTAAAACACAATGTTTTTAAATAAACTTTTTTGTAACATCAGCCATTTCCATGATAACGTTATCATTGGTTAGAATGCTTCGATACAATGTCAGCTTTTAGTGATACTGCACTGTTCAGTTGTTTCTCTCGTTGTCGTGGAAATGGTATGGAGGCCAGTATTGTTGAAATAGTAAGTATAGGCTGTGATCCAATTTTAATGAAATGTTTATGATTGATGTTCATAAGAATTTGAAAAGTTACAAATTTTTAATGAAAATTATGAAGAAGGAAATAATTAGCATAACCTAAAAACGAATAATTATTTCTATTTTTAGCTTAAAATACAAGAAAAATTAATTTATTACTCTAGTTAAATTGTATGTTGCAATTAGTCTTCGAGTTTTAATAATGTTTTGTATTCAGCTTTTATGAATTATTCAAAATCTTGGGAATTAATTACATCAAACAGAAAATTTTCACACGAGTTAACTTCAATCATAACAAACCTGTATACAAAATTAAAATAAAATGTTTCAAAATTACAGAAAATGGTAAATTCAGATGCAGGATCCCTTAAATCTTCCTTTAGGCATAATTTACACGTGCCAAAAACAGAAGACGAGGCAGCGCTTTGTGTAAGGAACATTCCAGCCAACTAGGAATAGAACTTTGCATAAAATATTCCTACTTGCAAACATATCTTCTTTGCTTTTCTTAGTCTCTGCTGGATATGAAAACGTGCGAAATGCTATTCTAGATGTGAATACCTGAATTTCAGGAAATTCAGTAGCGGCTACATTATTTTCGTCTTCTCTTGAATTAGGCTACTAATTTGTTTCTTTAGAGCATGAATCGCACCATCTTTCCCTTGGTCTTGCTAAGTTTCTCTCCCCTCCTGGAATATTATCTCTAGATATCTTTACAGTTCTATCAGATGCCATTTTTGAAATATGATCATTCCGTTCTTCTCTTTTTTTCTCTATCCATTTTTCAAGTTTCCTTATAGCCACCATTTTTATTAGGGTTTTCTTTTGTTACATCCATTAATTTCTTTGTCTTTACATTGCTCTAGTTACGGATGAGTATGTTTTGATTTACTAATGAGACTTTTATAAATCCTTACCTTAGGTTCGGTAAGTAGATATTTACTTTTCCATATGACATCTTTGAGGAAACCTAATACCTGATTTGCTTTCATTGCTTGTGAAAGTACTTCGTTTGCAATACACCAGTACTGTGCATTTCCACCCTTAAACATTTAAAGCCATTAATTTGTATTATACTATGTTGAATTACTAATTCGTATATAACTGGTTCCTTACTTGTCACTGACTAGGTTTTATTAGTAAAAAATTCCATATCAACACTCTTATAACGTGAGGAAAGCTGTTACGCTAGTCTTTGTAAATTATCTTTGTAAAAGCAAAGCATTGTTGTTGTTGATAAGCAGTAAGGAAATGCAAGCAGACAAATCTGCTGCTAAGTGAACATTGGATCGAGAATTCTTCGCTAACACATGTAATCTTTTCTTTCGACTTATGTTGGAATTACAAAGAGGATAAAAAAAGAACCGGGGAAAATCTGTGAGGGTTTTGTGTATGGAAAATAAAAGTCTATCGCAGTATGCCAGTCCATAAATACTCTGAGAAGTGGTTGGGGGTGAACTCTCAAACCCATCTTCCGCGTACATGTTTTGCATTTTTATTTTTTTATTTGTGTGAGAAAAAATATAGAGGCTGAAAGGGATAGAGACAGCAAACAGGGCGCAGAGTGGTGCTAAGAGCGGGGTGGAAGGGAGTGAGGAGCAGAATAAAAGAAAGAAGGGGGGATACAAATGCAGAAAAGCATAAGAAGAAAACACGGGACAATCTTGGTGCCACACACAGAAGAAAAGGGGAAAACTACGGTATAAAATACGACCTGTAGAAGAATCGAAGAAAGAAGCAAATGGTTCACTAACATCCTGGGGTAGAAAACGGTGGAATGAATATCTAATAGAACATGGGCAGAGGTTTTATATTAGCTGCTACTGGAGGCTTGTCCTTTCTTTCTTTTTTGGTAGCGACAGTCGAGTGGCTATGAATAATACTCGAGACGCTTAAAACATAGTCAACTAAAATACTGCGACATTTCTAACATTCAGAAGCAATAAATAAATAAATAAACAAAAACCCTGCGTGCTGTGTTCTCCAGAAGGTAGTATTTCTCCATCAGATGTGCATGCAATTCATTATTTCCTTCTTCCGCTTCTGAATTCTTCATTTCTAAAAGCTGTTTTTCAGATCAAGGAAGAAAAACTAAATACACCAGCTCTAAAAGGTTCGCCAAGCAGTGCTCAGCTTGGCTGGAAAAAGAACTTCTGCTAAAGGCGGGTTCACAACAACCGAGAACGGTAACCAGAACGAGAACGACAAAGTTGAAATACATATATTTTAACGGGAGCATTCACAAAGGACGGGAAGCTTTCCCGGTACGGCATGTTAGTTCCATATTATACGTATTAGACTCTTATCTGTAAACATTATTCTAGGCGACACCGTGCCGCTAGTGCTCCCTGTAGTCGCAAGCTAGAAACATAAATCCGGAAGAAATTCTATCATATGTGCGTCCTAACCTCAGATCTGACACTCGCGGATCCATTGAGTGTTGGTTCTTCTAGTGAAAGGGGCATCTTGTTTATATGCAACTTAAAACTGCTATTGCCTCGACAACAATATACGTTTTTTCGTGGTTTCCCTCAGCCGCTAAGGTAAATACCGGATTGGATATTTAATACCACGACCCAAAGTTCAACCTAAACAGTCTAAAATGGAAAATAGGTGGTAATAGAGAATGCTGTGCCATCTATCCACAGACAAGCAGGTAGACTGGACGGCATCCTAATGCCATCTGCACGTCACGAAGCAGAAGATCCAGCTGCTATGCGCTTGGGTCTCTGTGATCACAGCGAAGCGGGTGGCTACAGGGATGAGACCTAGAAGGCTAACTGTCCGCCACACATCGATCTAAGAGTTATCCACGAACAGATCCGTCGCGATATGACACTGTAGTTAAAGCGACGTAACGATGATGATAATAATAATATAAAAAACTACAAAGAAAACCAAAAAACCGGCAGAAATTAACAAAGAACAACAAATAACGACGTTAAATACAGAAACGAAAGCTTGGTACAACTACGCAGAGGACTCAGGAATGTAATGAATCTGCATTTAGATAACGTTTATCGAATTCTGATGTTGGCTAACCCGCATTATGTTGGCTGAATTGGAAGCAGTGAAAAGGTATCATTGATCAGTTAAAAACAAACGAAATCCCAATGCGCAAAATCGACTTTCTACTTTGTGATCGATATGATCATTGATATGCATTCCCCTTCTCTTTTCCGTTTTGGTTACCGTTCTCGGGTTATTGTGAACCAGCTTTAATACAGAAGCGTTTTAAAATAGCAGTAATAAATGCTGCAGTTTCTATGTTCTTTGTTTGTTTATCCAGGAAACAGTTGTATCGTTCTGATGAAACAATTTAACATAGCGTAAATGCATCTTGTACCTTCACGTTTGCTAACCCTAAGGATGCCTAGCTACTGACCCAAACATTGTTGTGCGCGATAAAATCAGGAGGTAGGAGAAACTGATGTGTGGAACAATATACTGCTTTATGAGTCTTGAGGGTGCTGTATTAAAAACCACGGAATAGTTTGAGACTCCGAGATTCTTTATACATTTCACACACATGTAATGATTTTTTTTTTTTTTGCACGATTAGGTTTTGTTATTTTGGATGATTTATTAATAAGAAACCATTTTTAATGAAATTGCTCATCGTTACTCCGGATTTAACGTAATGCTGACTGTGCGAGATGGATCCGCGGTAACGTATGAGGCTCACATCTACGAGGTCCCGGGTTGCATTTCCGTCTGGCCGTCCATTCTGACTGTGTATTTTCATGGTTTCTCCGGAGCGGTAGGAGAATGCTGGTTTAGTTTCTCTTCTAACACGAATTTCCTGTCTCCATTATTTGGTTTCACCTCATGTGTTGTAGAAAAGGCGGTTGGTGTGCTGCGGCAGGGCAATGGAATTGCGCTTGGAGGGACTGCTGGGGCTCCCTTCCTTCTGATGCGGTAATTTGTATCACAAATTACTTAAGTGTAAATAATGATTGTAATATGAATATGCATTTTTATGTGACATTGATTTCAGATGTTTATTAATTGTAATTATTATTGGGAAATAAGTTTATACGGCTTTACTGAAACTGTCAATAATAGCGCAATAATGCAGCGAGGGGGTGAGCTGTTTATTATTACTGGGAACAAGGAAGTTACGTAATGTTTCGCGCGTTTTCGGTAGAACCTTCTAGAATGTTTCCCTAAAAGCAATATGTATTCGTGGTTTTCATTGGATATTAAAATAGACGCTAATGTTGGCGAGTTTTATTAGCCAATAGCAGTTCATTTATAATCTTTAGGCATGTCGAGGAGTGGGAGTATATAAAGCCAGGTCCGAGGTAGATCGCCCCCAGTTCAACAAAATTCTCAATACATTACACGTCGGTCCCCCAGTTAATAAAAATTCCTAGCACATTACACGTCGTCAGTCAGTCCTTCAGTTCGTCAAGTTACGCGCAGCAGAATTACGAGAATCTAAAGTATTATAAAGTTAATTATACACAAAGTTGAAATACAGAGTTAAAAGTGATAAGTAAGAAGTTATTACAAACAGTTTCAGTTTGGCGAGTATCTAAATCAATATGTAAAAGTGTTAGTGAACGTGTTCGACAATAAAAAATTATAAAACAAATTTCTTCATTAAGTGTAATTTCTGGATAAAGGATTCCTTTCCATTTCACAACCTGCATAGAGATACATGTTCTACCAAGATAAGATGATAGCTAGCCGGAGGACATTTAAAATGAAATTAAACAAAAAGCTAACACTGACGCAAATTGCTACGCCAGATGGAGCTACAAACCAAACGAATGAATGACGTCATAAGATGGCTTCCACTCACATGAAGTAAACACAATATAAGATCTTCAAATTCTAATAACTTACGCTATACATATTACGTAAGCACCATCTCTCGCAAATTGGCTCCCAAACGTGGGGCTACAATTAATGTTAAATAAATACAACATTAATACTACTTCAAATTTGGCACCCAGAACGTGGGGCAAGATGACCAGGAAAGGAACACAATGACCAGGAATGGATCAGAATTAACCAGGAAGAAGTGAGATGACCAGGAAGGGGCGAATGCAGCAGTGAAATGATCTACAAGACGCAGATTCCAGAAACAACAGGGACGACAGACTACGATCGTAATTCCGAGATTACAAGGCAACTGGGAAATTCAAACTACAGCACAACAAAACTACGCAATTTCATCGAAGCGACATACAAACCTAGGAGAAAGGGGCAGGAAGCTGGACATCAAAGTAACAGCAACAGACAGCATCATAAAGGTCAGAGTATTGTAATTTTTTTTTAGAAAACAAAAACAATGGCTACTAATAATATTGAAGAAATAATTATGGAGGGAGATAATGTAACAGTTAGCTGTAATTCAATACAGGTTACAGAAAATAGCCCAGACGTTTTAGGATTTGAGGATGAAAATGTTAGTGCAGAAAGTCAGAATAGAATAGCAGGAAATGTTAATCTTGATACTAGTATGATTATGGAAATGCTGAAAAATTTGAATGAGAATATGGAAAAGAATAAGAGGGAATTGAGGGAAGAATTAAGGGAAGATATGGAAAAGAATAAGAAAGAATTCAGGGAAGATTTTAGTAAGAAAATAGATCAAAACAGGGAAGATATGGAAAAGAATAGTGAGAAATTAGAACAAAAACTAACTCAGAATATGGAAAAGAATAATATGGAATTGAGGGAAGATATTCGTAGGAGCTTTGAACCAAACAGAAAAGATATTGGTAGGAGTAATGAGGTATTAGAGCAAAAAGTAGATCAAAGCAGTGAAGAAATTGAAAAGAAAGTTACGAAGCTGGATATTAGTATGCCAGAAATGAGAGATGAAAATGAGGAAGTAATAGCAAGTGAGACAGGAGAAATTTCAAAGAAAATGCTAGACATGAGCATGGAAATAGGTAACAAAGAAAGTGAGGTTAATACTAAAAGTGAGGTTAATGTAGAATGTACAGAGTTAGGAAGTCAAATGAGTAGTATTTCAAGTGAGATAAGAGAGAGGAAAGAGGTTATGAATGTAGATGTAAATGAGGCGCAAGTTAATTTCAGAGCGGAGATATCAGAAATACAAAAAGAATCAGAAATGCAAAGAAATAAATTGTACCAAGATGTTCAAAATTAAAACTCCAGTCCAGTACAGTTTAGTACAGATTTGTTAGAGTACTTTCAAATTAAAGAGATAGTAAAAGAATTGAAAATGAAAGTTGTTAAAAGATGTGTTGTTCAAGAAACTGTAGATTGTTTTCAAATGTTATCATGTGATGAAATTTCATATGAATACTTTAAGAGGTTATTCATGAACAAAAATTTGAAGGTTAGGATACGGCTACGAGTAATGTTTAGCCACACACAATTTGATCCAGGAGGGTAAATAGCAATGAGATGTAAAGTAATTGCTGGATAGTTAAAGACGAAATGCAGAGCAATGTATTGGAACGTAAGAGGGTTAATTATTTATATGTCATTTGAAAAGAGAAATAAATTAAAAAAAAAAAGAAGAAATTAAATTTTTAGTAACTGTAACAATATTTGAAAATTAAGAATGCAAAGATTGAAACTTAATATGATATTAAATTAAAAGTACGTAAATACAATTCCAAGAGTATTGTTAAAATAAAGTACAAAACAACAAAAATGGGTAAAAAAATAATAAAAATAAAAAAAAACAAATACTTATGTAGTAAACAGAAAAGGTGAAACATTCTCTAGATTTAAGAGATGTAAATATTTGTATAAAGGGTGAATATTTTGGTAAATATGTATAATAATTACAAAAATCTTAAATGTATAAATTTTTGTCAACAACTTAAGAAAGTAAACAATTTGGTAACAGTAATTAAATAATTTAGGGTAAAGTATTTGCTATAAAAAAAAAATTTTTTGTAACGTCAGATTAATGTCAAAACAAATTAAACCAGAGCCAGTAAGTAGTGGCGGGATAAAACATATGTCGTGTGTTAAATGCGTGTGAAGTGTTAAGTGAAAGTGATAGCGTGTGTTCCAAGATTTAGGAGACTAAAAACACAATTATAAAATTTCCAAACAAGTTGTAAATATTTATAATTATGTTTCTAGTGGGGCATATGATGCGGTAATTTGTATCACAAATTACTTAAGTGTAAATAATGATTGTAATATGAATATGCATTTTTATGTGACATTGATTTCAGATGTTTATTAATTGTAATTATTATTGGGAAATAAGTTTATACGGCTTTACTGAAACTGTCAATAATAGCGCAATAATGCAGCGAGGGGGTGAGCTGTTTATTATTACTGGGAACAAGGAAGTTACGTAATGTTTCGCGCGTTTTCGGTAGAACCTTCTAGAATGTTTCCCTAAAAGCAATATGTATTCGTGGTTTTCATTGGATATTAAAATAGACGCTAATGTTGGCGCGTTTTATTAGCCAATAGCAGTTCATTTATAATCTTTAGGCATGTCGAGGAGTGGGAGTATATAAAGCCAGGTCCGAGGTAGATCGCCCCCAGTTCAACAAAATTCTCAATACATTACACGTCGGTCCCCCAGTTAATAAAAATTCCTAGCACATTACACGTCGTCAGTCAGTCCTTCAGTTCGGCAAGTTACGCGCAGCAGAATTACGAGAATCTAAAGTATTATAAAGTTAATTATACACAAAGTTGAAATACAGAGTTAAAAGTGATAAGTAAGAAGTTATTACAAACAGTTTCAGTTTGGCGAGTATCTAAATCAATATGTAAAAGTGTTAGTGAACGTGTTCGACAATAAAAAATTATAAAACAAATTTCTTCATTAAGTGTAATTTCTGGATAAAAGATTCCTTTCCATTTCACAACCTGCATAGAGATACATGTTCTACCAAGATAAGATGATAGCTAGCCGGAGGACATTTAAAATGAAATTAAACAAAAAGCTAACACTGACGCAAATTGCTACGCCAGATGGAGCTACAAACCAAACGAATGAATGACGTCATAAGATGGCTTCCACTCACATGAAGTAAACACAATATAAGATCTTCAAATTCTAATAACTTACGCTATACATATTACGTAGCACCATCTCTCGCAAATTGGCTCCCAAACGTGGGGCTACAATTAATGTTAAATAAATACAACAGCGATACTACTTCACTTCCTGGGAGTGTCTCGTCTACACCCGGGACCTCAAGGTTGCGGGTGCTTAAGGCAGAGCTAGCCGGTGTCGGATTCATGTAATGCTGGAATCGTCGCACATGGTCGTCCGGGTCTGGTCGTCCGGGTCTGGTCGTCCTTTGGGTCTTCCCTTCATCCCTTCCTCCCAGGGTTACGTTGAAAGCACAGAGGGCCCACTATGGCCCCGTGCGGTGTTGTGCTCCAGTTACTGAAGGACCCTTCGTTCTGGCTACTAACGCAATAGATAACGGATTCAGTTATCTACACTCAAAGAATTAAACAACAGCGGCCAAGGGTCACTGACAGACAGGTAAACACGGTGTAAGTGGTGCCTGCAAACGCTAACAAACTTATTTCATTTCGTCCTGGCTTTAATGCTTAGAAATTCCTATATCTGGCTATAACTAATAGAGTGAATAGTAATTTAGAAGGTTTGTGTCAATTGTCTGATGGTTGATACCGGATTCAAAGCGGGTTTTTTGAAAATAATCTCGGTATTAAAAGAGATTTGCTAGTTCAAGAATTTGAAGCCAGAGACGGGGATTATGAAGATACAGATGGGCGAGAGCCATTGATTACTGAAAAATTTATAATGAGGTACAAAATGGTCATTCATTTTTAATTACGGTTAATTAGTTTACAATAATGTTTGAAATAACATAAGTTATCTGTTCGAAGTGTGACATTCACTGTAATGTGTTATTACTGATTATCAAAATGTTGTAAATTAGGCTTGAAGTGTACCTTACTTTTCACGCTAGTATATATTGTATGTTATTACAGCCACCAAATTTTTATGTTGACAGATATGGGTTTCCTTGGAAACGAATTTATGTGTTGTAAATTTCTTTCTGTGCGAATAAATAGGAAAGTCGTAGAGAACACACCATCGTGCATATAGTTCGACCTGCGTCCTGCAACACATTAGTGGCGAGTGACTATTTCTGTGATGAACACGTGTTTTTATCAAAAGACCGATTAATACTTACTAAATTTATTTTGCTCGTTTCAGATAAAAGTTTGTAATTCTCACATTAACGGTCCTAAACAATTTAAAGTCTTGTATTTGCAACAGTTTTTTAAGATGTTATCTACAAAGAATAATTCAAAAGACGTATATTTATTTTTTCTTTGCACATTTAGCATCTGCAGAAAGCTTATAAGTCAAGTTTTTCATAATATTTTCCACGAGTTTTTAAAAAAACCCAAAGGTTAAAAACTTTGAATTTTTAGAAAAAGAAAATCAAATAACACCACTTCTGTCCATATATCTCTATATTTAATTTTCAATACGGAGGGAAGAATTAGGATGTTAAAACCCGAAATTAATTCCGTCCTTACGGCAGAAGAACTCAAGTAAGATAAGATATTCGAGGTAAACGGTAACAAAGCACCTTTTATAGCATTACAATAAATAAAAACTTAATCCTGCTATTTTGAGGATGTAAGGTGAGGATTTTTACTCGATTTCTTTCCACGCAGCTTTTACTGTATGAAATTCTCTCCATTTTTACGAATTTTATGTAGTTAGTATAAAAATATTATTGAATACTGCTTTGTATAAGAATCTATTATTTTAGACAACGCTGATTTAGTAAATTTAATATTTGTGTGTGTGTGTGTGTGTGTGAACAGAATAACTTAAACACGAAATATCGGATAAATAAAAGGATTGGTATCAAGTTCAATATCTTCCAAAGATGCCCCACGAAGATTTTCATGCAGGTACCCCCACCCCAAACTATCGTTTAGATGAAAAATATTTCGTTATTTTTTTATTTTCTCAAACATGACTCTAACGATTTTGATTAATATTGTGTCTTTGTTCAGTTTTCACTGTTGCTTCACAATGTGATTTACTTCGCTCTTCACTGTCACTCTGCTTTTCCTCTCGCGTTAATAACACCCGCGTCAAGCGGCCTCGTCTTCCTGCCACTTCGTTCACTGCGGCGTCGAAACCAAGATCTCTCTAATCTTTCGCAGTAGTAGCACTCACTGTAAGTCATGGCTGTCGTCACAACAGCACTTTATCTCACATCTACAACAATTCACTCACTGCTTGTCGCGAGCACGCTCGCCGAGTTTATAACCGCTGGAGACTCGAGAGAGTTCTCAGGAGGCGGGGCGAGAATCATTCAGAAAAATCTGGTTATCTCTCTTCCGGAATTTTCTTTGAGCTATAGCAGTCCTTTATTTTTCAAACGGCCAGTCGGTCGGTTGCCTCCATGCCATAAGCTCGGGCCTTAGCTGCATCCCAGTATACGAAAGAGGTATTTAAGATGTTTATATGGACAATAAGATGTATATCATGCATTTTGTGTGAATACCTGTGAATTCCTCTTCATGCGGTATTCATTTTATACAATTCTTTATAACTTCTAAAAGCATAAAACTTACTACCCAAAATATGTCATCTCTTTGAAACACTCAATTTATCTGGAATAAAATTTTTATTACATTAAACATTTCCAAGATGTTCGTTATTGCTGTGAATGTTAAAACACTGATCTATTTACTTTCTCTACTAGTACTGTAGTTTACCCAAAAATTTGATGTCAAGATTTCACCGGAGATGTATGTTTTGAGGCCTCCTGAAGCCAAAGAAAAGTGTTTTTAAGCAAGGTTCCGTGTGTAAAGAAAAGTAGGATAAATACTAAAATTGGTATTTAATTTCAGTATCTTTCAAAGATGCGAAACGAAACTTTCAAGAAAAGTCTCCAACCCCAACAACCCTTTACAGTGAACATTTTTCGAAATTTGTGATTTTCTCAAAAATGGCTCTAAGGATTTTGATTAAAATACCAGATTTTAAAGATATTAACGTTAAGTGATAGAGAAAACGCTGTACACAAAAAATGTAGATCTCTTTAAAACACACAATTTATTTTGAATAACCTTTTTTGTTGGCATCAGCCATTTAGTACATATTCGTTATTAATAGTTTGAATTGTTCAGCTCTTTGTCATTCTTTTACAGTTCTATCGATATTCAGTTATTTTTCGCGGTTGCATGGAAAGAGTATAGTATTTTAAGGCCAGTTTACAGCCTCCAATTCTGAAACATTTGACTATCGCTATCCCCTTTGCATTTATAATGAAATGTGTAGTGTAGCTACTTCTGCAAATGTTTGACTCGATTAAAATGAAGTAGATAGAGAAATAAGTTTTCGTAAGAATATTTTTATACCCATTAATAAATTATAGAGGTAGAGAAAGTCATGTGAATGCACCACATCAGATTTTTTAAGTGTAGTCGTTCAGTTGTTTCTCGTGGTCATGCAAAGAGGAATTTCAAAGCCAGTATATAGCGACCCGCTTTTTAGACATTTGACTATCGCTCCTGTCTCCATGCACCTTGTACCTGAAACGAGATGTGTAATGAAACATGCAAACGTTCATTAACTAGATAGAAACATGACCTTTTTTAAGAATAGTTTGTTGAAGAGAGGATAGAAAAAGCAATGTGAATGTAACACCAAATATTTTTTTTGCCCAATATGTGCGCATCCGACTAAGGGTAGTGAAATGTTTATTTTTAAAAGCTCAAGCCCAGGCACTGGTAGTGTTTTGTTATTGAAATTTCTCTCTAGCATGCTAGCATGCGTGCCCTCCTCCTCTTTCTTCCTTTAAGAATCATTTCCGAAATAAGAAACATTTCGCTTAAGCAATTTATGAGCCAAAGCTATTAGTCCCAGCGGAAACCAATATCTCATAAACCCTCCCCTTTGCATCTGTGTTGAAAAGCCTCGCATTTAAAAATCCGACTACTCTCTTTCTCAAGGTCCCACACTTTACACATAAAAATCTTAACATATGCTACCCCAAAACGGCAAGAATCGCAATGCTTAGGGAGAATACGTTTTAACAAATGGAGGCATTTAAAAAATGACAGGTGGTAAATCAGTACACCCCTGTTACGACATTCTCCATGCATATGTTTCAAGGAATATACTGTTAGCATTTTACTAGAGAAATCTTATTCCATAGTATTATGCAGTACTCCGTTTCAAATATCTGCATCTTTTTATGGAGTAGTACGTCAAAGTACGCTCAATAAATACAGGGGCGGTTCCTCAGGTAAAGTTAGTGAAACGCCACTTCAGCTGTTTCCTAATTAAGTTTACTTGAATGTAATTTTATCTCGGGGCGGCGCCGTGGCCGAGTGGTTAGACCTCGCTCGCCTCTCATTTGTGGTTTCTCCCACCATTCATTCCACCAACTGCTCCATCATTACCTTTCCTTTCATCCATTTCACCATCATTTCGTTTCATCTACTTCCTTCCTCCCGTTCCAGGCATCGGGCTGATCACCCATCCTGGATATTCTGTCTGCTCCATGAAAGGCTTCTGACTCCATGCACCCGCCTGTAAGTCCTGGGGGGTGTAAGTCCTACATGAGAGGAGGTTAAACAGAGAAAGAAAGTAATTTTATCTCTATTTTGAGGCAGTATTTTATTTCACAACATGTGAATGCCAGAGTGATCGTAGTGTAAACTAACATTATTGTATGACAATGATTTTAGATGTTTGTTAGCCATAAGCATTGTTAGGAAATAAGTTTACACGGCCTCACTGAAACTGACAATAGAGTGGTTAACAATGAAGCGAGGGGGTGAGTTGTTTACCACTTAGAAGAGACAAACAAATGACGTCAGGGTAGCGTGCCTTTCTTTAGAAATGGAGGGAATATCTTACCTAGAGCATATGTATTTGTAATTATGATTGGCTTATAAAACGGAAGCTAATGTTGGCTCGATTTAGTAACCAATAGCAGCTCTATTATAATGTTTAGGCATATCGGGGTGAGGGAGTATAAATTCTTGAGCCAAAAGCAAGTATCGCGCAGTTCTAAGAAATCTCTCTCGCGAGTTACACGTCAGGCAGTTCTAAGGAAGCATTCATGAGGTACACATTACGCAATTCTACAGAATCTCTCGCGTACGACAGTAATTATATTCGGAAATATAACAGTTTCAGTCAGGCGTGTATAAAGATTACAGATGTGAACTATTAATTAAGTTTGACGGCAATAAAAGTGTGAAAAAAATTCTTTTATCAGTGTTATCTTTTAGTAACAACTCCTTCCGTTTACACGCCCTGATCAGAGATATTTGCTCGACTGAGTAATAATAGCTAGCGGAGGACAAAGAACCCAAAATTAAAAATAGTAAAATAATAACAGGCGCTCAGCCAAAAAAAAGATAACACGAACAGATTACTGCGACAATTTTAAATATTTTGTATTTAAATATTCCACTAATAACGTAGAGGAATATAATTTTACGAATGACTATTTTAACACACATATATAGCTTTTGTAGATTATTTAAAAGCTTTTGAAAGTGTTATAAGAGGAAAATTATGGATAGAAGTCATGATTGGAGTCATTAATGTAGAAACTAAATCAGGTGAGATCCTTATAGAAACAATAAATAAAGGAGTTAGATAAGGATGATGTATATTGCCCACACTTTTTAACATATATCTTGGCGACGAAATAAGAAGGTGAAAACAGGAAATGAATGTTTTAAAATTTAGAGGCGATTTTAATATGGCAAATTTCATAAACACCCTTTTATTTGCAGATGATCAGCTTCTTATATCTGACAATGAAGAAATCTTACAAAGGTCCTTCTTCGAATTACAAAAGATTACTGGAGAATATAAATTAGAGATATCTGTCCAAAAACAAAGACAATTGCATTTCGAGGAAGATTTCCTCTTAGATGTAAATTGGTGATACAGAACCAAAGCATTGAACAAGTGAGCTCCAAATTCTTAGGGTGTAACCTGTCATATACAGGATAGATAGATGTAGAACGGAAGACTGAAAAATTTAACCGCATGTGTGGGACTATCAGAAGAACATTAAAAGGTAAGATTAGGAGGGACACATATATGAAATTTCACAAAACGTTAGCGGTACCATGTGGATTATATGGCAGCGGGACTTGCACACTTGATACAAAAACAGTAGTAGGATACAAACAGTAGAAATGAAATTTTTGAGAGGATGTCTGGAAGCTACAAAAAGAGATAGATTATACAATGAATACATTCGTAATCGTCTGGAAATAAATGAATTAAATGATAGAGTAGCTGATTATAGACAGACATGGGAAGACCACGTTAAAAGAATGGATAATGAAAGAATGCCAAAGAAGATTCTAAATTATAAGCCGAGAGGGGAAAGAGGAGTTGGAAAACCAAAGAGAAAATGGTCGGACCAATGAGAGGTGATCATGAGGTCTAATGCCTGAAGAAGAAGACTATTTTAAGAGCGAAAATCGTCCATACCGAAGTGTTACCCCGACAGCAGCAGGGAACAAGGAGAATGGGTTGTAATCGAGCGAAATAGAAAGCCGTAATGTCCATAAGCAGGTATAGAGAGAGTTGGTGCAACTACTCTGGAATGCTCAGCTGCAACTTTTATGTCTGGTTGCCATGGCAACCAACGCAAGCTTGGACTATATGAGTGCGTGTATCTCCCACAAACTACCCGAGTCGAGGCTACGGTAAAGCTAACATTCTGGACTTTTTGGAGTAGAAAGACCCTTTGTAGATGCTATTCGGTGGTCATTGACACTTGTGAAATCTTTTGTAAGCTTGCAAACTTCCTTCCCTTGGGCGACAGAATATTTTTCCTCTCAAATCACTTTTCAAACTTCAAGTTCTCCGACCTGGTCCTTCAGTTCAGTTCGTGTACGAAAACAATCTTTACTTAGCGATTATTCTCGTCGTGTGTACGATCTTGGAAGTTCGCCAGTGTAAATTAAACTTCCAAAAATAAGGTCATTCTTAAAAAAATTTAAACCATTGGCGATTTGCAATGAATCAGCAAAATGACATAGTGTGTTGTGAGTAACAAAACTCTTTATTTCGGTGGACTGAGGACTATAAAAGGGACGTGATTTTACGGGTAGACCTGTGTATCGGCACATGAAGTGCAAAGGAAAGGTACAGAGTGTTACATCTCACATTTTAAAAGCACACCAACTGAAAGGATAGGAGAGCCAAAATAAGTAACATCTTGCATGTCTTGTTTTGTTTGGAAAAACTTCACCTATCGTTTAGGCCACGAGCCGCAACTGATTAAATGCTAAACAAAACAGAGCAAAATGGTTGATATCGTAGACCCTCAATGTCTCGCATTCTTTTTTTCTTTTCCAAAATGGCATAATTAATATTATAAAAAAGCGAGCTTAGGACATCTGTATGCAGTATGAAACTATGCTTATCATGCAGAGGCGTGCTTAAATTAATATTTCTAATATAACAATTTCTATTTTAGCTCACATTCTATCTAAATTATTACATTTATGATAATTGGCTTGACGCAATTCGCCTTATGTCAATATCGTTTTCACCACTTAATAGCTGGCAAGGCTCTTTGGTGAAATATGTCAAAGTATTCATTGCTTTCCTGAAATATTTTATACAGCTCTGAAGAAGAAAATTTTTCAATAACTTGATACGGTAATTTGTATCACAAATTACTTAAATGTAATTAATGATTGTAATGTGAATATGTATTTTTATGTGACATTGATTTCAGATGTTTATTAATTGTGATTATTATTGGTAAATAATAATATACGGTTTTACTGAAACTGTCAACAATAACGCAATAATGCAGCGATGGGGTGAGTTGTTTATCATTACCGGGAACCAGGAAGTTACGTAATGTTTCGCGCCTTTTCGATAGAAGCTTCTAGAACATTTCCTAAAGTAATATGTATTAGTGGTTTTCATTGGATATTTAAATAGACGCTAATGTTGGCGCGTTTTATTAGCCAATAGCAGTTCATTTATAATCTTTAGGCGTATCTTGATGAAGGCCTATAAATAGTGTAGGTTCGAGGTAGCTTGTCACCCAGTTCAACGGAATTCTCAATACATTAAACGTCGGTCTCTCAGTTCGTCAGTCAGTCCTTCATTTCGCCAAGTTACACGCAGCAGAATTACGAGAATTATTATAAAGTATTATACATTTAAAAAAATTACATAAAGTTGAAGTATGCGAGTTAAAAGTGATAAATAAGAAGTTATTACAAACAGTTTCAGTTTGGCGAGTATCCAGGTCCATATGTAAAAGTGTTTGTGAACGTGTTTGGCAATAAAAGTTATAAAACCAAGTTCTTCATTAAGTATAATTTCTGGATAAAAGATTCCTTTCCGATTCACACCCTTACATAGAGATACATGTCCTACCAAGATAAGATGATAGCTAGCCGGAGGACAATATACATAACCTTAAATTCTTTCAGAAACTAATTAATACAAATTGCTAACGTCAGAGGGAGCTACGAACCAAACAAAGAAGGACGTCACAAGAAGGCTTCAACACACGTGATGTAAACAACATTACGTAAAGCAGCAACCGTTGCATATTGGCTTCCAAACGAGAGGCTACAATTAATGTTAAATAATTACAACATTTATACTACTACAAATTGGCTCCACAACGTGGGGCTC
Source organism: Deroplatys truncata (assembly GCA_030765065.1). NCBI lineage: Eukaryota > Metazoa > Arthropoda > Insecta > Mantodea > Mantidae > Deroplatys > Deroplatys truncata. The sequence continues at coordinate 51,978,585 of CM060985.1, forward strand.
GACAACAAAAAGACATTACGTAAAGCAAGTTCTCTCGCAAATACGCGTGAAGTAAAAACATATATTTACTACTTCAAATTGGCGCCCAACGTGGGGCGCGATAACCAGGAAAGGAAGGCGAAATGACCAGGAAAGGAACACGATGACTAGGAATGAAGCAGAGTAACCAGGAATGCAGCAGTGAAATGATCTACAAGACGCAGATTCCAGAAACAACAGGGACGACAGACTTCGATCGTAATTCCGAGATTACGATGCAACAAGGAATTCAACTACAAAACAACAAGACGTCGTAGATTCATCATAACACAACGCAGAAGCGACATACAAATCTAGGAGAATGGGGCAGACAGCTGGACATCTAAGCAACATCAGCAGATAGCATCAGAAAGGTTAGAAAAGTGTGATTTTAATTCTTAAAAAAAAAAAAAAAAGTGTAAAACAAGAAACAATGATGGAAGGGGATAGTGTAACAGTTAGCTGTAATTCAATACAGGTTACAAAAAAGGCTCAAATAATGTAGTATTGGAGAAAAAAAATGTTAGTGCAGAAAGTAAGAATAGAATAGCAGGAAATATTACTATTGATGCTGGTATGATGAAGGAAATGATGGAATTGTTGAGAAATATTAGTGAGAAAATGCAAAAGAGTCATATGGAATTGAGAGAAGCTATAAACAAAGATCATAGGGAATTTTGGGAAAATATTGGTAGGAGTAATGATGTATTAGAGCAAAAAGTAGATCAAAGCAGTGAAGAAATTGAAAAGCAAGTTATAAAGCTAGATAGTTGTATGCCAGAAATGAGAGATGAAAATGAGGAAGTAATAGTAAGTGAGATAGGAGAAATTTCAAAGAAAATGCTAGACATGAGCAAGGAAATAGGTAACAAAGAAAGTGAGGTTAATGTAGAATGTACAGAGTTAGGAAGTCAAATGAGTAATATTTCAAGTGAGTTAATAGAGATAAAAGAGGTTATGAATGTAGATGTAAATGAGGCGCAAGTTAATTTCAGAGGAGAAATATCAGAAATGCAAAGAAATAAATTGTACCAAGATGTTCAAAATGAAAACTCCAGTCCAGTACAGTTTAGTACAGATTTGTCAGAGTACTTTCAAAGTAAAGAGATAGCAGAAGAGTTGAAAATGAAAGTTGTTAAAAGATGTATTGTTCAGGAAGCTTTAGATGGTTTTCAAATGTTATCATGTGAGGAAATGTCATATGAATACAAGAGGTTATTCATGAACAAATTTTGGAAGGTTAGGTTACGGCTACGAGTAATGTTTAGCCACACACAATTTGATCCAGGAGGGTAAATAGCAATAAGATGTAAAGTAAATGCTGGATAGTTAAAGACGACTTGCAGAGAAATGTATTGGAACGTAAGAGGGTTAACTAAATATATATGTCATTTGAAAAGAGAAATAAATTATAAAAAAAAAAAAAAAAGAAAGGAGAAATGTTTAAATTTTTAGTAACTGTAACAACATTTGAAAATTAAGAATGCAAAGATTGAAACTTAAGATGATATTAAAGTAAAGTACATAAATACTATTACAAGAGTATTGTTAAGATAAAGTACAAAATCACAAAAATTGGTAAATATAATTAAAAACAAATATTTATGCAGTAAATAGAACATGTGAAACAGTGCCTAGATTTAAGAGATGTAAATATATGTAGAGGGTGAATATTTTGGTAAATATGTGTAATAATTACAAAAATCTTAAATGTATAAATTTTTGTCAACAATGTAAGAGAGTAAACAATTTTGAAACAGTCATTAAATAATTTAGGGTAAAGTATTTGCTATAAAAAAAAATTGTGATGTCAGATAAATATCTAAATTAATTAAACCAAAGCCAGTAAGTAGTGGCGAGATAGGGGAAAAACATGTCGTGGGTTAAATGCGTGTAAAGTGTCAAGTGAAAGTGATAACGTGTGTTCCAAGATTTAGGAGACTAAACACACAATTTTAAAATTTCTAAACAAGTTATAAATATTTATAATTATGTTTCTAGTGGGGCATATGATACGGTAATTTGTATCACAAATTACTTAAATGTAATTAATGATTGCAATGTGAATATGTATTTTTATGTGACATTGATTTCAGATGTTTATTAATTGTGATTATTATTGGTAAATAATAATATACGGCTTTACTGAAACTGTCAACAATAACGCAATAATGCAGCGATGGGGTGAGTTGTTTATCATTACCGGGAACCAGGAAGTTACGTAATGTTTCGCGCCTTTTCGATAGAAGCTTCTAGAACATTTCCTAAAGTAATATGTATTAGTGGTTTTCATTGGATATTTAAATAGACGCTAATGTTGGCGCGTTTTATTAGCCAATAGCAGTTCATTTATAATCTTTAGGCGTATCTTGATGAAGGCCTATAAATAGTGTAGGTTCGAGGTAGCTTGTCACCCAGTTCAACGGAATTCTCAATACATTAAACGTCGGTCTCTCAGTTCGTCAGTCAGTCCTTCATTTCGCCAAGTTACACGCAGCAGAATTACGAGAATTATTATAAAGTATTATACATTTAAAAAAATTACATAAAGTTGAAGTATGCGAGTTAAAAGTGATAAATAAGAAGTTATTACAAACAGTTTCAGTTTGGCGAGTATCCAGGTCCATATGTAAAAGTGTTTGTGAACGTGTTTGGCAATAAAAGTTATAAAACCAAGTTCTTCATTAAGTATAATTTCTGGATAAAAGATTCCTTTCCGATTCACACCCTTACATAGAGATACATGTCCTACCAAGATAAGATGATAGCTAGCCGGAGGACAATATACATAACCTTAAATTCTTTCAGAAACTAATTAATACAAATTGCTAACGTCAGAGGGAGCTACGAACCAAACAAAGAAGGACGTCACAAGAAGGCTTCAACACACGTGATGTAAACAACATTACGTAAAGCAGCAACCGTTGCATATTGGCTTCCAAACGAGAGGCTACAATTAATGTTAAATAATTACAACATTTATACTACTACAAATTGGCTCCACAACGTGGGGCTCGACAACAAAAAGACATTACGTAAAGCAAGTTCTCTCGCAAATACGCGTGAAGTAAAAACATATATTTACTACTTCAAACTTTATTTAGTTTACAATGTCACACTTATATCGCGCTCGTAGTGGGATGATGCTCCTTATAGCAGTTTCATATGAAGGCTTTTATCAGATGCTCCAACCATTGTTCAATGAAATAATAATTAAATTCGGTTATACAGCATAGTTGAAGGTCCTCCATTTTTAGGATATATGGAATTAATTGTTCTTTCAAACAAGCGTGTGTAGGACAAGGTTGGAGAGCTAAAATCAGACATTTATTTACCTAATACTGGTTAAACTACGAAACCCGGGACCTAAAGTACTTATGACATTCAAGTCGCTTTTGGGTATGTCATCTTAAAGTAATTTGAGATCTCCTTGTGCTTTACTAGGAAAAAAATTTAATGTGTTACACTCACATGACTTTCTCTACTCTTGTACAAACTATTTTTACAAACGCTTATTCTCCATATGCTTCATGTTAATCGAGATATCGAGATGTTAATCATATTGCTAATTTTCTTGTAGATGCAAGGGGAATTGGTAGGCTTTAAGCTATAGTCAAATATTTTAAGAGCTGGTTGCTATGTGGAATATTCCATTCTCTTTGCATTACCAGAACAAAACATCTGATGTGTTACACTCACATTACTTTCTCTACTCTTGTACAAACTATTTTTACAAACTCTTATTCTCCATCTATTTTATATTAATCGTGATAAACATTTGCATAAATGATCTTTTGACATGGAAAGAGAATTACATTTTACACATAGCGACCAGTTCTGAAAATATTCGAGTATTGCTTAACGCGTAGGTACTATGTTCCCCTTGTTTGTATTTGCAAGGGCAATATAGAAATACAGTAGCCTTTAAACATAGACATAGACGAAAAATGTTCCATGTAAAGGGTAATCTGGGGTGGGGGGATTTTCTTGAAAACCTTCGTGTCGCATCTCTGGAAGATATTGAACCTAAATACCAAGTTTGGTGTTTATCCGACTGTTCGTTTCTGAGTATGCTGCTCACAGACACACACACACACACACACACACATACAGACATGTTTCCAAAAATGCTTTTTTTGGATTCAGGGAGTCTCAAAACATATATTTCCGATGAAATCTGGGTATCGAATTTTTGGGTGGAATACAATACTTCTACTTACCACACGTAGTAGAGAAAGTAAAAATGCGATTTCAGCTGGAGAATTTAATGTGTATCGGCATGTTGCCATGGTACTTCAGTTGGTTAGAGCGACCGGAAGACTCGTGGTTCAAATCCCGGCTATGTCATTGAATTTTTCAATCGTCTGTTTCTACCTTTTTACTTTCCCTGCTACATGTATTTGAATAGGGGAAGTATTGCATTACACCCAAAAATTCGATACCGAGATTTCACAGGAAATTCATGTTTTGAGACGTACTGAATCCAAGAAGAGCACTTTCAGAAAAATATGTGTGTCTGAACAGCGAAACTCAAATACGAAATTTCGGAATAATACCAAATTTGGTATTTAGGTTCAGTAATTTTCAAAGATGTGACATGAAGATTTTGAAGGAAATTCCTCCACCCTAGACTACTCCTTACATGGAAGATTTTTCGAAAGTTTTGATTTTTTCAAAAATGGCTCTAACGATTTTGATTAAAGCATCGTATATTTGAGATGCTTTCATGACAAATGAAATGCATATTCTGAAATTTCTGGGAATGTCTCCAAAAGTATTCTTCATTGTGAACGACTTTTGCATAACTGGAAAACCGTAAGAGATAGACAAAATTTTACTACACAAAAATGTAGATCGCGTCAAAATACACAATTTATGTCATATATGTTTTTACTTTCTCTACTACGTATAGTAAGTAGGGAAAGTATTGTATTCCACCCAAAAATTCGATACCGAGATTTCACGGGAAATACATGTTTTGAAATCCCTGAATCCAAAAAAGCATTTTTGGAAACATGTCCGTGTGTGTGTCTGTCTGTCTGTCTGTGAACAGCATACTCAGAAACGAACAGTCGGATAAACACCAAACTTGGTATTTAGGTTCAGTATCTTCCAGAGATGCGACACGAAGGTTTTCAAGAAAATCCCCCCACCCCAGATTACCCTTTACATAGAACATTTTTCGAAAATTTTAATTTTCTCAAAAATGGCTCTAACGATTTTGATTAAAATATCATATGTTTAAGATATTTTCTTGACAAATGAAATCTATATCTCGAATTTTCTGGGAATGTCTCCCAAAGTATTCTTCATTGTGAACGACTTTTGCATAACTGATAAATCATAAGAGATGGACAAAAATGTAGATCGCGTTAAAATACACAATTTATGTCATATACATTTTTTGTTGTTGAGTGAACCATTTTCAAGATATTGCTTGTTATTCCCTTAAATTTTCCAATATTTATACTTTTTCTCAAATTAGTTATTCATTTTTTGTCCTGGTAATGCAAAGAGAATGGAATGCTCCACATAGCAACCATCTCTTAAAAGATTTGACTATCGCTTAAAGCCTAGCGATTCCCCTTGCATCTACAAGAAAATTAGCAATAAGATTAACATCACGATTAACATGAAGCATATGGAGAATAAGCGTTTGTAAAAATAGTTTGTACAAGAGCAGAGAAAGTCATGTGAGTGTGACACAGATTTTTTTGTATAGTTGCTCAACATACAGGTGTCTGAAGCAAGCAGTATAATAAATCCATTAGTGCTCAGCTCAATAGATTATTTTTGTTCTAAGCCTAACTGCTTGCTATTGCAGAGTTTACAGAGCACAAATAAATAAAATGTAACATTTGATGTTACATTTGCATGACTTTCTCTAATCACTTTTCTGCGAGATTTTCTTATTAAAGCTTTTTAACCTAACTACTTCTTGTTAATCCAGATAAACTTCCAACTCACATTTCTATGTGATGGCTTTGAAATTCCATGCGCTTCACATGACCACGAACAAACCAAACAAACAAAAAACTACCTTGTGACTAACTCCATAAAATAGATATTTGACATAAATTATGTGTTTTAACAGATCTATATATTTTGTGCAGTAAGACTTTGCCTATCTCTTAGGGTTGCGGTATACTCGTGTTAGGAGCATAACTCCCAGTATGTCCGATATATTAATTGAGGCAGTAATTTGTATCACAAATTATGTAAATGTCAAGAGTGATTGTAGTGTGAATATGCATTGTTGTGTGACATTGATTTGAGATGTTTGTTGATTGTAATTATTGTCGAGAAGTAAGTTTATACGGCCTTACTGAAACTGACAATAATAGCGTGCAATAATGTAGCGAGGGGGTGAGCTGTTTATCATTATTAGAGACGAGCAAATGACGTAATACTGGAGCGTTTTTCTTAGGAATTTGCGGGAACATTTTTCCCTAGAGCATATGTGTTCATAATTTTCATTGGATATAAATATAGACGCTAATGTTGGCGCGTTTTATTAACCAATAACAGCTCAGTTATAATCTTTAGGCATATCGGGGTGTGGGAGTATAAAAAGAGCTAAGTCAGAGTTAGATCCCTCCCAGTTCATCGGAAACATTTGTACATTACACGTCGGCTCCAGTCCATCGGAAACATTTGTGCATTACACGTCGCTGAGTTCAACAAAAACAGTCATGGTGAATACATAGCATAGTTTATCGATTCGCAGGTTGCGCGTAACAAAGTTATAAAAAAATCTCAAGTGTCGTAAAGTTAATTACACAAAAAGTTGAAGTACGCGAATTAATAAGGGGCAGTAAAGAAGTTATTATAACAGTTTCAGTTTGGCGAGTGTCAAGATTAATATGTGAAAATGCATGTGTTACGACAATAAATGTATAAAACAAATTCTTTTATCAGTGTTATCTTTGGATAAAATTTCCTTTCCGTTTACACACCTTGATTAAGAGATTTGCTTGACCGAGAGATCATAGCTAGCCGGAGGACAGTGAACCAAAAATTAAATACAATAATAGGCGCTCAGTAAAAGATAACACGAAGTGACCGCGACAAATTGTCTTTTATACGTGCGGCAAATAAACAGTAGCATTCTTTCAAACAAACACTAATACCATCGCAAATTGGCTACCACAACGTGGAACTTAATAAAGAATATCGTCACATATTTGGCTTCCAAACGTGGGGCTCAATAAATAAATAAACATAAAACCGCCGCATATTTGGCTCCCAAACGTGGGGCAAAACACAAGTAAACTACAAATGAATAATACCCTCACATAATATAGGAATTAGTATATGAACTATGGTGATTATCTTGTATTTTGGATGTTACTATTACATTTGTTATGATGTTATTGCCACGGCTGCTGCTGTTTGGATTTTTGGGTAGAGCTTGTTTAACTTTTCAGGGTGTGGTACGGGAAGGAAGGTAAGAAGTAACAATTCTAACAAATGATTAAATCCGTGGGAAGAACATAATGCTTTAATGGCACACGCATTTTCTGCTTTAGCACGAAGCTACACAGTTACTTTAGTTAGTTGCAGCTGTAGAACGGTCGCTGAGCAATCAAGTATTTTCATAAGTGATCTAGAAATAATGGTAGTATTTATCACACGTTCCTAAAATATAATTTATTTCCCTTCTCATTTCTTTAAATTTTAAATTGAAAACATTTCAACGTTCCCACTACATTATGAGAAGTAAATAATAACGCCTGCTTCTGAGAGCTTACATGTATGTTATTCACATCGCAGCACCTTACACGCAACCGCCTTGGCTGATGGGGACGCTATAACTAACTTTGCTGCACTTAAACATTTTAAACATATTCTTTCTTAAAATCTCATCAGCTGTCTTCGTTCAGCTTGGAACCTTCTAGAAAACTTACCAGACTATTGTTCGTTGTTTCCAAACATGTGACACCTGTCTAAAAATTATGTTGTGTTCGCTTTCCGCATTTTCTATTGACTCAAGGTCTTGCTTTTATGACTTCCCTTAAAAGTCCTTTTTGCCTGGGTCCTAATTCTAACACAAAAACATATTTGTCGGCTTTTAAAAAGTGTTCCACAGCTTCAGCTAAAAACTTTCACATACATAAAACTTACGCCTTAACATATTTTTTATATAACAAGTATTTTGCTTATTAATACCATTTCACATTATAATTCACATTAATGTATATATGGCATATATGACCATAGTTACTGTCTCAGGGTTTAGTAGTTGCACTCATCCAGAATCTTGACGACTTCACAGGCTATGCAGAAAATTTAAGATTCACATTTTATGTGTGATAGAAATATCGTAAACATATGGTAGTTCAATCAAAATCGCTAGAGCCATTTTTGAAAAAAAAACTAAAATAAGGACATTTTTCTATGTGAAGGTAGTTCGAGTTGGAGGATTTTCTTGAAAATCTTCATGCCCTTCCTTGGAGGACGCTGAAATTTAGTACCAAGTTTGATATTTAATCGACTTTTCCATTTTGAGGTATATGTCAATCACAGATACACAAACGTATATTTCCGGTGAAATCTTGGTACGAGCTTTTGGGTGGGATACAATACTTCTTCTACTTATTATAGATATAGGGAAAGTAAAAAATCTGATGTGTTACACTCACATGACTTTCTCGACTCTTGTACAAACTATTTTTACAAACACTTATTCTCCATATGCTTCATGTTAATCGAGATGTTAATCTTATTGCTAATTTTCTTGTACATGCAAGGGGAATATGGTAGTATTTAAGCGATAGTCAAATCTTTTAAGCGCATGTGGCGCATTCCATTCTCTTTGCATGTCCAGGACATAAAAAAAATGAATAACGAATTTGAGAAAAAGTATAAGTATTGGAAAATTTAAGGGAATAACAAGAAATATCTCGAAAATGGTTCACTCAACAAAAAATGTATATGACATAAATTGTGTATTTTTACGCGATCTACATTTTTTGTGTAGTAAAATTTTGTCTATCTCTTATGGTTTACCAGTTATGCAAAAGTTGTTCACAATGTGTAATACTTTTGGAGACATTCCCAGAAAATTCGAGGTATACATTTCATTTGTCACGAAAATATCTTAAACATATGCTATTTTAATCAAAATCGTTAGAGCCATTTTTGAGAAAATTAAAATTTTAGAAAAATGTTCCATATAAAGGGTAATCTGCGGTGGGGGGATTTTCTTGAAAACCTTTGTGTCCCATCTCTGGAAGATACTGAACCTAAATACCAAGTTTGGTGTTTATCCGTTATCGTTTCTGAGTTATGCTGTTCACAGACACACATACACACACACACACGCACACACAGAGACACACACACACGGACATGTTTCTAAAAATGCTTTTTTTGGATTCAGGGGATCTCAAAACATGTATTTCCGGTGAAATCTTGGTATCGAATTTTTGGGTGAATATAATACTTCTACTTTCTATAAGTAGTAGAGAAAGTAAAAAAGAAAAACGTCCTAGGAGTGGTTGATTTCCTCTTACTGCACCATGACGCAACATCCAGAATACCAGATTAAAGTTGAAGATGCGGTTATACAAGCTGGCGTTGAAATGAACTAATCGCATAGGATATTCAGCGACCCGATTTGCCACTATCTCGGACACAGGTTAGGCATTATGCTGTATCCGGGAAATTCAATTTGTGTCGCGCCTGTCATTGCCAATCCCCGACCAGGAAACCTTGTTTGCTGCACGTAGCTCAGCTGTGACATTATCACATGCACCCTCGCTGCATTCAGCGGATCGTATCCCGGCTAAGCAAACCGACACCTGCTGCGCTTATCGTGATTGGCTCGCCTTCTTCACACAAAGTGGAAAACATGTGCAAGCTGCAGGATCGGAATGTTGCGCACAGCAATCTAATTTACATGATATTGCTTTCATTTGGGCAGCTTGGTAAATAACAAGACCATAAGGTGTTAGTATTTACATTTTGTGCATTCAATATTCTCTATTATAGCGTAATTGGTAAAAGTCACTAATAGTGAATGATATTGCCACTGCTTGTAGACCAAATTTGCTCTTGGGAAATTAACAGGTGCGTAGCCTCAATGGAAGTGTTGAAATCCTTACTTCACCATTTAATTATCAGTAAAGCATGTTATTATATTGTACGTTTATTAAGTGCCAACCGAATGCAAATAGACAAGCATATATTACACATCGTGTGCTATATGTATAACGCCTTGACACCGAGTTTTAATGCGCGCGCTGCCTCAGATGTTGGTTTCCAACTTTCCTATTACTCACTGGGTAGTAGGAAAGAGAGTAATGGAAATAGTTTACTTTCTGTAAATACTACAGCAAGGTGTAAAATACTACAGTAAGGTATATAAAGGGAAAGCTCCTCCTTGGTTCAACATTGGACATTTTCGGAGGAATGAACCTTTCTCTAAGGGATGGGATGAGAACTTGAGAAGGGCTGCTTGTCTTGTTTTCACTCAGTGGTCAGCGATAGCCTGATCGGCAAATGGTAAACGCGTGAGAAAGTGTTTTACAGTGGTGATCAGTTAATATTAATCTGCAAAATTTTGATGTTTGCGGAAAACAGATGTCAGCTTTAGTTCTTGCATGCTCTGGTATAAATCAAACACCTTTTTTCAACTTTTTCCGAATAGATTACAAGTTCTATTTTCAAAGCCATAAAATCAAAGAAAGCTCCATAATTCTGTTTTAAACATAAAAATGCTCTTTCTGGAGATCATATTTTATGGTCATGAAAATATTTTGAGTCAAGAAGAGTAAAAAAGCAAAGTTTTGTTTCTTCCGAAAATCGTTCGGAAATGTTACGGTATGCTGTATGAATAATCTCATTATACAGGATGATTTATGAAGAACTGACACATTTCTTTCTTTAATTATTCTGTTCGAAATTCACTCAATGCCCCAATTTTAGCATCAAATTAAGCAGAATGTTCTGGAGTTTCGATTGCCTGTCACTAGATGCGCAGATGTTCATGTTTTATTTGTAAGTGTTAGTTTTATTGTCGGCAACGTGGAAATGGAGTGCACATTAAATGAACGACTCTTTATAAAGCAATACTGGATTGCGAATTCAATTACATCTACTCAAAGGGCATACCAGAGAGAATTTGGTGTTCGGAATCCTCCCCAAAGAAACACAATACTGGGACTGGTAAATAAATTGAAAGTAACTGGATCTCTGGTGAGTGAAAAAGGCAAAACTCGTTCATCTAGGCTTCTCACGGTTGTTGTTGACGCAAGAGCACGACTGGATCAGTCACCCAAAAATTATCAAGACGTTTGTCGCAGGAGACAGAGTATAGCTACTCAATGTGCCAGAGAGCTGCGAAAAGTGCAAGCCTAAAGCCGTATAGGATTACGGTTGTCCATCAGTTACAGGAACCAGATAAGGATAGACGACTGAATTATTGTCGTTGGTTTCAGGCGTTCATTGTGCAAAATTCTGCCATATTATCCATCACATGGTTCACAGATGAAGCATGGTTCCATTTATCCGGTTATGTGAACTCAAATAACTCGCCTATTGAGCCACGGAAATCCACATGTTATTCATGAAGCACCTATGCACCCGGTTAAAATCGGAGTTTGGTGCGCAATGTCCGCACAGAGAATAGTGGGGCCAATTTTTTTTAAAAGCAATGTGACACTGCAGAGTACCGACGGATTTTCATGGAGTTTGCTGAAAAACTAGCCCATGTAGAGCTGAGTCAAGGATATTTTCAGCAGGACGGCGCTACATGCCATACATCAAATGAATCCATGGCACTAATTGCAAGTTTCTTTGACGACCGGATAATTTCCAAGAACCTGTGGCCACCGAGATCTCCGGATTTGACATCGCCGGGCTTCTTTGTATGGGTTACTTAAAAAGTAGAGTTTATGCCACACTCCCCAGACATTGGACGATCTGAAGCACAACATTACACAGAAGATTCAAGCTATTGACAACAGAGTCCTCCAACGAGTGGCCAGTAACATGGATCGACGTGTTGAGTGCGTCTTATGCAGGATGGAGGACATTTTCGACATTAGCTATAGAGGTAAATAATCTCCCAAAATTCCTCTGCATTTCAGGTGTAATAAGTTGTCACTAGCATAACTCGTTTTGAAACAATTAAAGAAATAAATGTGTCAGTTCTTCATAAATCACCACGTGTAACCATCGATAGAAACAGTTTCTTTCTTCCCCTTTCATTGAGTTACTACAGTCCACACCGAGCTTTAGGATGTTGTTATCGACCTATTTACAATAAAAAAATCCAAGAAGTGAGCTACATTACAAAACAATAAGGTAAGATTTTTAACATGGCAAACTTTTACTTACTGAAAAACTAATAATATTTATTATTTGTATATAAACCTTTCATCATCTTTATTCAAGTTTGGAAACATTTATTAATCGCTTTCCTCATAGAAAAAGTGACGTCACGCCACTGGAATAAAGAACATTAGGAATAAAAATCTGATGTGTTGCATTCACATGACTATTCTCGCACTGTACTAAGAACTATTCATACAAAAGCTTATTCTTCTATCTACTTCTTGTTAATCGGGATAAACATTTACTATGCGTTTACCTATTTTGCTGTAGTTATAAGAAGAATGCGCGATATTCAGATTTTTAAAAAGCGGATCGCTACGTGATGACTTGAAATTCCATGTATCTTGCTTGACGACGAGAAAAAACGAATAGCGGCTTACCACTTGAAAAAACTAAAAAGCAAACGTGCCTACAGTTTAAACCCTGGAGGTTTACGTGACTTAGGATAAAAACACAAGGTGTACCGAGCTGCTTCTTTGAATCCATGTTAAACTGAACATTCATAATCTGTAACATAAAACAGATAACTTTTAAACAAAAATGGTTCTGTTAGAGTTAAATAAATTCTATTTTAGATACCAAGATGACGTCACATGGGTATCGTAACGTTACGTCGAGGTGGCTTATAGCTTGACCTTGCACTGAAAGAAAGGTGTGTTTACTAAACAATCGCACGTCTTGCTCTAATCTTTCTAATTTCTTCTTAGATGTTCCACAAATGATTCACTGAAATGATTGTTTTTCTATCTATTTCCTATTGATCCTGATTTTGCCATGTATGATTTACAAATGTTGTAGATACACTCGCACATATGAAGTTGGAACGATAGTCCACTGTTAAAAGGCAAGTCGAATTTGCCATCCTTGATAATGCATGCTTTTGCACGAGCTCTTGACAAACAATATACCTGAAATTTTATTTCAAAATGTATTACAGCTACATTCCTATAAAGAATAATCCATATCTTATTAATGATAAATACGATAACCATTAGTTTAACATGAGCTGTAACTATTCCCATCATAAGATTTTGTCTATCTCTCATGATTTCGAGTAAACTTATTCTGCACTTTCCTAACAATAGTAGATAAAATAAATTTATAGTATATACGGATATACGGTAGGTGTGGATAAAATAATTAAGACACTGTAAAATATTTCCTACTAAACGTTATACGTTGAAACTTACTATACACAACATTCAAAGATGGGAGATTTCTCAGAAAGCTACATGGCCCCTTTTGCGCGCTCTGCTCAACTCATATCGGGATGCAATTCAGTCTATGTCCGTTGTAACACAAGAAAAACAAGGGTTTTATTTATTTATTTATTTTTGGACAGCTTGGGCTATTTTGTAATTACTTTCTCTACTACGTATAGTTAAGTAGGGGAAGTATTGTATTCCACCCAAAAATTCGATATCGTGATTTCCACGGAAATGCAAGTTTTGAGGCCCCTTGGTCAGAATAAAGCATTTTTAGAAAAAGGTCCAGGTGAGTGTGTGTGTGTCTGTGTGTCTGTGTCTGTGAACAGCATAGCTCTTCTTCTTCTTCTTCTTCTTCTTCTTCTTCTTCTTCTTCTTCTTCTCCTCCACCAAGCATTAAATTTTTTCAAGGCTTGTTGCGTGCTCCAAATGTTTAATTTATTGATTTATTCATCGTTTCCTGGGTCTTGTGATATTTCGTTTTCCTTGAGGTATGTAATAGAGTATTTTCTTTCCTTGGGTAACGTTCCTCATTCATTCTCTCTACCTGTTCTACCACTTTTGTCTGTTCTGCTCTATTTCTTCTGTACAATTATCACCCACTCGTACAGCGCATACATGATCTCCACTTGCTCGGTGCTTCTGGCATCAGCGTCTCCTACGTGTGGATTCCGGGTCATGTGGGCATCTCAGGTAACGAGTCTGCCGACACCGCTCCCAAATCGGCGCTTTTATCAGCCAGATATTTTACTTGTGTTGTTTCCCTCCTCGGATTCTTATGTTGTTTTACGACACCGCATCCTCTCGCTTTGATGCGATGAGTGGACGGCCCTCCGGGGGAACAAGTTGCGGGAGGTTAAACCTCTCCCGTTAATCTGGAGTACCTCTTCTCGTTCTTCTCGTCGGGAAGAGGTAATTTTAGCTCGTTTACGAATCGGACGTTGCCTTTTTAGTCATAGATACCTGCTCAGTGGCGATCCCGCACCACTCTGTGAACAGTGTGATGCGCCCTTAACGGTGCGTCACATCTTAGCAGAGTGTCAGGTTTTAGCTCCATTGCGCGTTCGTGTCTCCGCCTGTTGGCATAGCCAACGTTTTGGCAGACGACGCGCATGCTGTAGAATGTCTTTTACGTTTTATTATTAACAGTGGCTTTAGTCGGCGCATTTGATGCACTGAGCGTCTTTTAGTTTTGTGCTTTTATATTGTCAGTTTTAATTGGGGCCTCTTCTCCCCTGAGGAGTATGGCGCTCTAGTCCCTTGACTTCTACAGTACCTGACACGCAGTTTAACCTTTTATTGTTTTATCTACCAATTTTTATTGTGGTTGTTTTTAAACTCTGATATGTTGGTTTTTATTTGTTTTGATATGTTTTAGACTAAGTGGGTTTGTGTCCCGTCTTTTAGTTTTTGGGTTTTAAATCTTATACTTTGTAAAGGCGCTGATGACCATAGCTGTTTAGCGCCCTTAACCCCCATATCATCATCATCATCATCATCATCATCTCTATTTCTTCATTTAGGTTAAAGACCCTTAATTGTTTTCTTATGTCATCATTGTTTATTCTATCTCTTCTAGTGACTCCTAATACTATTCTTAAAAATTTCATTTCCACTGCCTGTAACCTACTTTTATTTCTGTTTGTCATTGTCCAAGTTTCGCTACTATATAGACCAACTGGAACTGTCATGGTTTTATAAAACTTCATCATCGTATCTTTTCTCACTTTATTTTTTAAAGTTCTTTTAATTGTTCCACATGTTTTTGAAAAAAAAATTCTATTTTAGTTCCAATATCTGCTTCTTTAATACATGATACAGCATAACTCAACAATGAAACGTCGGATAAATACCAAACTTGGTATTTAGGTTCAATACCTTTCAAAGATGTGATATGGAGATTTTCTTTACCCTTAACGTAGAACATGTAAAGGGTTTTTATTTTCAAAAAAATGCTGTAACGTTTTTGATTAAAATACCATATATTAAAGATAATTATATAACAAATAAAATGTATATCTTGAATTTTTTGGGAATAGCTGTGAAGCCCACTTCACTTGGTAGAAATTTTGTATAATTTTGCATAACTGGTATACGCTAAGCGATAGACGAAAACGTACTACACAAAAAGTGTATATCTCTTTATCAAATATATCAAATTAAAGAAGGCATGACAATTTATTAGATTGCAACAAAAATGTTGCAATGTTGCAATGTCATTTTGAGGGGAAATGTTTAGTCTATCTTAAGCGAACTATTGATAACAAAAAGTCTCCTATCATGTTATCTTTTATAATAATATTTAATGCTACTTGTACCCAAACTTATCATTCTGTATCATGTGTTAGACGTTATTGCTCTTACAACACAAAAGAGCAATAAAGGGATAAAAGCGACAACAGCATCAAACGTATTTTCCCCCGAGGGTGTTGATGTTTCTTTTTTCCTCCTCGCTGTTGTACAAACTAAATGTTTCGCACATACTAAGTTGTACCACCTGTGGCTGTGGGTAGCGCTGACCACAGAGCTCTCCCCTAGGGAACACATAGCTCAGAGCGGAGGGTAAATGGGATTGAATTGGAATTGATGGCTGGCTAGGCAGAACCCCACTTATTGGCTTCATGTTGACAGCGCTCAGAACGCTAATGACGTCACTATCTACTACTGCACATTTATCTATTTAAGTACTGTTGGGACCTCAACTAAATATTAATTGGTCACTCCATAGTACAGCAGAACATTACGAAATTACTTAAGAATTAGATTAAAAACAACAGCAAACTAAAACTTTTTCTGGAAACTACCTGGCTTGAGGTGCACTGGTACTGAATTTATCAATTTTTGTAATTTTGAAATTGAGTTTAAAATGAGTACACTGGTTTTTATGATTAAAATAATTTATGTGCAAAATTTCAATTTGATGTGTTAATTACTTCCCAAAATATTAAGCGTTTTATAAAACTTTAATATAAAATATTAACAGAACAGAGCAATAAATCGATTACCTATTTGTTTATTTTAACCTTAAAAGAATAGGGGTAGCTATTAATTTTTTAAACACACATTTACGCATTGAAATGCTAGCTTTTCTTACTTTTCAGATTTTTTCAATAACAATTCGTAAATTTTCATGGCTTAAAAATTGTTTTGTCCAAAATAGTGCCATAAGAAAAGACAATAGCTAGCACTAACTGCATTGAAGTAGCTGTACATCCACAATTATAACCATAATAATAATAAATTTTATAGAAACTATCTGTCATAAAATAGTTTTCCTACAACCCATTCGTACTTTCATTTCACTATAAATCCCTATTCTCTGCATCTTCATCTGTTAGTCCTCTAGACGCCATGCTTCTTCGGACCCTATCCATCCATTGTTCTCTTGATCATCCGCATCCTCTGTTTCCTCCAGCTTCCCATTCTAGCATCATTCTTATATTCTGTTGTTTCCCATTCTTTTCACATGTCTGAACCATTTTAATCTTCTCTCTAGAGTAATATACTTTGTAATATTACATTATAAATGGGCGTTTTAGTTTTATTTAAATTATTTCTGCTCCATAATATCGAGTTCAACATTTCAATTGTTTCTCTTCATTTACTTACTTTATTTCTAATTCTAAGCTATTAGTTCCATCTGATTCTATGATTGATCCCAAATACTTAAATTTATTGATCATTCTAATTTCCTCATTAATAAGCTCTAGTGTTTCACCCGTGTTCATTATTGACAATAATAAATATTGTTTTTTGTTAAATTTAATAATAATGATAATAATAATAATAATATCCTCTGTTAAGCACGCTGAGTCACGGTGCTATTTGCAGACGTAATAAATTGTTGACCCCTGTATTGATTATATTTTAAAGCAGAACTATAGAGCATGTAAACGACATACAAGTTGAACTGTACGAGTGACGGAGGGCACCATTAAGTTCTTAAAGCAATTAGCTCTTAGTTTCCTTACACAAAAACTTTTATTTAATCAGTAGTAGGAGAGAAGATCTGAAGGTGGAAGAATGATCTTAGAAAGCGCTTGATAACTGCTACTTTCTCTATCACGTATCTATTAGGTAGAGGAAGTATTGCATTCTACTCGAAAATTGCATGTCGAGATAACAAGGAAAATACATGTTTTGAGCCCCCTAAAATTAACATTTTTTATTGGTCCATGTGTGTCTGAACAGCACAACTCAGAAACGAAATAACGGACAAATACCAAACTTTTGCGAAATCTTTCATGTTCTCAAAAATGATTTTATTAAAGTGCCGTATATTTAAGATATTTACATGACGAATAACATTTATATATTCAATTTTCTGGGAATGGCCTATAAAGTCCTCTTTATTTGTAAGGAATTTTGTAAAATTTTGTAATACTGGTAAACCGTAACAGATAGACAAAAACACCAAAGATGTAGATCTCTTTAAAACGCGTTATATATTTTAATAACTTTACAGTTTTTGAAGTACTGCCATCCCTCAATGTTTGTCGCTATATCACGGAAAGAGCATGAAATTGCTAGTCCAGCATATAGTGGCCCACTAACTTGAAGCAGATAGTAGAATAGTCTATTGCAGAAATACCTTTTGGAAGCTATATAAAAATAAACAATAATGTGCATAGAAAGTCATGAGGATGTAATATCAGATTTTTCCATGGGCCGAGCAATAGCTCCAAAGTCCACCCCAACTATCGACATAATTATTCTCAGGCCTTCTTCAGCCAATGCACTACCCGTCGTCCTTTTCTCACCCATCTGTAAAAGAAGCGCACTATTAACCTACTTCTCTGTATTTCAAGGCGTTTTTGTACAAATCTATATAAGATATAAAAAGAATCCAATCTGTTACATTGAGGCAGTAATTTTAACACTTAAATGATTTCAGTCTAATTATATAATAATATATATAAATTTAATAACAGCCCACCTTAAAGCAATATGTATATGAACAATACATAAAATGTGTATATTACAGTCATTGTATATGTTTATATTATTGTATACATGTAATAATGTTATCTAAAGGTATTACGTAATTTAATAATGTAGGAGCTGTGAGAATAATAGGTTAAAAGTTGCTAACAATGAGGTAACCTTGAGGCAATAATGAGTAAGAAAGTGAATAATGCTACTAGTCATTCTTGGAGCAACAATAATGCAATTTTTGTGACAGTTTATAAAATAGCCAATAAACAACCAGAAAAAAGCTAAGTTAAATAAAAGTATTCTATTGGATTAGGAATAGCCAATCAGAGACTTGAAATACAGAAATTTACAAACTTAGGCAGTAGAAATCAAGTCAATTGCTTGTAGACAGTTCTCATAACTGGACGTGTTGGTTGTAGACAGTGTTTCTAGCTGGACGCGAGATGTGTTCTCGAGAAATTTAATACGTATTTAGTGTGAGACGAAAATAGTTTACGTGTTAAAAAGTGCAGGTAATTAATAAAAGAATCTCACAGCTCTCTATATCAGTGAAATGTTATTTAAATCAGATCAAGCATTAATAAAAGAAGTGAACTAAAATTATAATCTGTTTAAGCCTACATTCTTTTGTCGCACCACTCTCTGCTAAGACATTCATGTCTCTAAAAACAAATACTGATGCAGCCGAGGCAAACATAAATACATAATATTTAAAGAAACTGTCAAAATTACAAAGTTAATAGTTTTAAACTTGGGGCAAAGGCCACTGGAAAGTACATTTGGGGCGAAGGCTACAGGAAACTTTTTACCATACGTGCGGCTGCAACTACTTCAAGTTCGACTCCCCAACAGTCGAAATATAATATATCTTAAAATTGGCTTTCCATACGTAGCAGCAACAAACCTTCTTCTTCAAATTGGCTCCCAAAGCGTAGAGTAAATAAGAATTCCATGTAAACGACAAAAAAAACCTTCTTCAACATTCACTTGCCTTTCTCTAGCCTCTAGCTTATTACTGGGTATACAAATTATTCTTACGATATATTTTCTATATACTTCATTTTAATCGAGATCAATCTTTCCAGAAATCGCTGCATTACACGTTTCGTTATAGATATAATGAGAATAGCGATAGTCAAATGTTTTAGATTTGGACGCTATACGCTGGCCTTAGAATTCCATACTGTTTCCACGACTTCTGAGAAACAACTGAAAATTGTCACTAAATGAATGGCTAGGTATTGACCAATTCGAACCATTAATAACGGTAACCTCGGAAATGGCTTATGCCACAAAACAAGTTATTTGAAATAAATTGTGTGTTTTAAGGAGATCTACATTTTTTGTACACCTACCATGTATTCGTCTATCGCTTCATGTTTACTAGTATACAACATTATGCAAAATTCCTTCCTAGTGAAGAGGTCTTCGAAAGCTATTCCCAGAAAGTTCAAGATATAAGTCTTAATTTTCATGTAAATATCTTTAATATGTGGTATTTCAATAAAAATCGCTAGGACCATTTTTAGGAATAACAAGTTTCGAAAAAAATGTTTTATGTCAAGGGTAGTTTGGGGTAGGGGTTTTCTTGAAAATCTTCGTGTCGCATCTTTGGAAGGTGATACTGAACCTATATACCAAGTTTGTTGTTTATTCGAATTTTCGTTTTTGAGTTATGGTGTTCTCTCTCTCTTTCTCTCTCTCTCTCTCTCTCTCTCACACACACACACACACACACACACACACATTGACCTTTTCCAAAAAATGCCTTTTTATTCAGGGGCATATATTTCCGGTGAAACCTCAGTATTACATTTTTAGGTGGAGTGTAGTACCTTCTCTACCTACTATGTACGTGGCAAAGAAAGCATATCCATCGAAGTCTATCTTTGCTTGAAAGGGTTACATCTACACCTCTGTCACCCGTTATAAAATAGTAAGAAAATGTACAGCATTTGTAGTGATTATAATATCCAGCGTCGTCGGCAAGTGTATGACATCATAGCCAATTATTCACCAATTGCAGCAGGTTTAATGACAAATACGTCACGTTATGTTTCCCATTTCTGCCGATTCGCATATAACCGTTGCAGAGCCTGTTGCTTGATTTGAAATACTTTCTAGGTAAACATTTTTCAAAAAGAACGTAATGAGTCTAGTGGAATAATTTTTTACATGTAAGGGATGTATGTGAATCTCTAACTGGTAGAGGACGCTCTATTAGTGTTACCCATCACTTTTACTTTCTCTATTGTTTACCTATAGTAAGTACAGGAAGTATTGCATTCTACCCAAAAATGCGATAACGAGATTTCCCTGGAAACATACATTTTAAATCCTGAATTCCCTGAATTCAGAAAGGGAATTTTTATAAAAAGGCCCTGTGTGTGTGTGTGTAAACAGCAAAACTCAAAAACGAAAAGCTGGTTAAGTAACAATTCGTTGTGGTGAGAGCGTTGTTAATAGGTGCCCGTGGAACAATTCCCAAGTTCTTGGCTAACACCTGCAAGATGTTGGGCTTATGCAGCATAGACATTAAATCAATCGGAACATCTGCTTTGAAAAGTTCAGTAGCTCTCTTAAGCAATCACCTTTATAGTCCTTGTTATGCTCAATAAAACCTCCCACGTTTTTCTGTTAGTTCACCTATCGTGAGTTTTCAAAACAACACATGGTGATATTTGAATATCTTCGCCATAGTCATTTTCGAAAAACCATGAAATTTAATTCATATTCCTTTTTACTTTCTCTACTACGTATAGTAAGTAGGGGAAGTATTGCATTCCACCCAAAAATTCGATACCGAGATTTCACCGGAAATACATGTTTGAGACCTCCTGAATCCAAAAAAAGCATTTTTGGAAACATGTCCGTGTGTGTGTCTGTGTGTCTGTGTGTGTGTGTGTCTGTGTGTGTGTCTGTGTGTGTGTCTGTGTGTGTGTGAACAGCATAACTCAAAAACGAACAGTCGGATAAACACCAAACTTGGTATTTAGGTTCAGTATCTTCCAGAGATGCGACACGAAGGTTTTCAAGAAAATCCCCCCACCCCAGACTACCCTTTACATGGAACATTTTTCGAAAATTTTAATTTTCTCAAAAATGGCTCTAACGATTTTGTTTAAAATATCATATGTTTAAGATAATGCCATGAGAAATGAAATGTATATCTCGAATTTTCTGGGAATGTCTCCAAAAGTATTCTTCATTGTGAACGACTTTTGCATAACTGGTAAACCATAAGAGATAGACAAAATTTTACTACACAAAAAATGTTGATCTCGTTAAAATACACAACTTATGTTATATACATTTCTTTTGTTGAGTGAACCGTTTTCGAGATATTGCTTGTTATTCCCTTAAATTTTCCAATACTTATACTTTTTCTCAAATTCGTTATTCATTTTTTTATGTCCTGGACTTGCAAAGAGAATGGAATTCGACACATAGCAACCAGCGTTAAAATATTTGACCATCGCTTAAAAGCTACCATATTCCCCTTGCATCTACAAGAAAATTAGCAATAAGATTGACATCTCGATATCTCGATTAACATAAAGCATATGGAGAATAGGCGTTTGTAAAAATAGATTGTACAAGAGTAGAGAAAGTCATGTGAGTGTAACACATCAGATTTTTTATGTCCTGGACATGCAAAGAGAATGGAATGCGCCACATAGCAACCAGCGTTAAAATATTTGACTATCGCTTAAAACCTACCATATTCCCTTTGCATCTACAAGAAAATTACCAATAAGATTGACATCTCGATATCTCGATTAACATGAGGCATATGGAGAATAGGCGTTTGTAAGAATAGATTGTACAAGAGTAGAGAAAGTCTTGTGAGTGTAACACATCAGATTTTTTTTCTAATCGTAACATTATTAGTTTCTTTTAACATTGTTTCGTTGTATGAATTTACACACCGTTTATGTGTGTGCATATTGGTAATGTTGTATTTGTTATGTTTTGTCCAAGAGGTAACCTTTCAATAAAGGAATCTTTAAAATAAAATATATACAAAGTTCTACACAACAAATACAGATCTCTTTAAAAAACACAATTTATTTAAAATAAATTTTTGTGGCATAAGCCATTTCTGATATTCGTTATTAATGGTTGGAATTCTTCATTACTTGATCATAAGTCCTGTCAACATTCAGTTATTTCTGGCGATTGCATGGAAAAAATTCTGATGTGTTACACTCACATGACTTTCTCTACTCTTGTACCAACTATTTTTACAAACGCTTATTCTCCATCTACTTCATGTTAATTGAGATATCGAGATGTTAGTCTTATTGCTAATTTTCTTGTAGATGCAAGAGGAATTAGTAGGCTTTAAGCTATAGTCAAATATTTTAAGAGCTGGTTGCTATGTCGAGTATTCGATTCTCTTTGCATTACCAGGACAAAAAAAAAATGAATAACGAATTCCCATTTGAGAAAAAATATAAGTATTGGAAAATTTAAGGGAGTAACAAGCAATATCTCGAAAATGGTTCACTCAACAACAAAAATGTATATGACATAAATTGTGTATTTTAACGCGATGTACATTGTGTAGTAAAATTTTGTCTATCTCCCATGGTTTACCAGTTATGCAAAAGTCGTTCACAATGAAGAATACTTTTGGAGACATTCCCAGAAAATTCGAGATATACGTTTTATTTGTCATGAAAGTATCTTAAATATATGATATTTTAATCAAAATCGTTAGAGCCATTTTTGAGAAAATTAAAATTAAAAGAAAAATGTTCCATGTAAAGGGTAATCTGGGGTGGGGGACTTTCTTGAAAACCTTCGTTTCGCATCTCTGGAAGATACTGAACCCAAATACCAAGTTTGGTGTTTATCCAACTGTTCGTTTCTGAGTTATGCTGTTCACAGACACACACACGGACATGTTTTCAAAAATGCTTTTTTTGGATTCAGGGGGCCTCAAAACATATATTTCCGGTAAAATCTCGGTATCGAATTTTTGGGTGGAATACAATACTTCCCCTACTTACTATACTTAGTAGAGAATGTAAAAATATGGTATTTTAATGCCAGGCATATAGCGTCCAGTTCTGTAACATTTGACTATAACTGTTCTCCTTGTATCTATAACATAAGTATTTCTGCAAAGATTTATTTGGATTAAAATGTAGTAAATAGAAAAATAAGCTTTAGTAAAAATAGTTTATATACCCAGTAATAAACTATACAGGTTAGATAAAGCCATGTGAATGTATTACATAAGATTTATTGAAATAGCGTTGGCATTTCCCTCTTTCTTGCGATGTTATGGAAAGAGTGACCCGCTTTTAAACATTTGGCTATCGCTTTGGTTTCCTGCATCCCGTTTGTACCTACATTGAAATGTGTGATAAACTAGTTCTGCAAAGGCGTATCTCGATAACATGAAGTATATAGAAGCTTTTGTAAGAATGGTTTATAAAAACTATACACGCAGATTGTATAATACTGCAGAATAGCAAAGGAAACCTACGGCGCTCTATATTTAAGTTGTACTAACTGGGCAATAACTGTAATTTAAGGATTTCCATAAAAAGACAAAAGTAATGGTACACCAAGGAAAATGCTCATTAGGAATGTGTATTGGAAATAATATCATGGAACAATATTAGATTTCAATTGTGACGTAAGTGTGGTGCCGATATAAATATAGAAAATAAAATAAACATACTTCAACAAATGCGTGGAACCATAACAGGGACTCTACAAAATAAAACAATGAAAGAAGCATAACTGTAGTTCTACAGACCATGGAGGTCCCTGTGCTCATGTATGGCAGCGAATTGTAGATAATAAAAGATATGGACAAAAGTAAAATTCAGACAGCGGAAATGAGAGTTGACGAAGAACTAAAGGATGTACTAAACTGTACTTAATAAGAAATAAGAAGCAATTAGACAAGAAGTAATTATTTATAAATTATATTAAAAATTGAAGAAAATAAACATAATTGCAGAGAGCACATGAACCGCGTGTCAAGAAAGAATACCACTTTTAATGAATGAATATAAATCGTCAGGAAAAAGAGACATCGGATGCCCCAGAAAAAGATGGGAGCAAAACGAAGAATGCGAAGACGGAACAGGTGGAATGCCTAATCCTTGAAGAAGAAGGAGAAGCTATTTAAAATAAATGATAGTGGGCAGAGAAAGTCAGAATTAGGAAGGCAACAAACCAGATTGTTGTATTTTATTTGTCCTACATCAGATGCAGTAATTGTGGAAAGCAGATCTCTTGAAGAAACATTACTGTTGGTCTATATGGCTGCAGCATGGGATGTGATAACAGAGGGTCTCTTAGCAACCCCCCCCCTTTATCAACATGTACAGGGAACAATAGTACAGTCCCCCAGCAGCTCATTAACGATCATTTATCAGACCCAGTTGGAGGGTAGCTCGCCTCATTGCTATTCTAATTAGCCTTAATAATCCGATGGAACTCGTGCACGCACCAAACAATTAAACACAGAATTCAATTGAAGGTATAGGTAAGTGTGTGTGTCTATGTGCGACAAACGGATTAAAGTAACTTTAATTACAGCCTGTGCCGACAGAGGGATTCAGCACAACATCAAACGATTGGAATAATAGCAATTTATTGGAGGTGTTAATCAGGTCAATTTGGTTAGTCCACCCCGAACACGGTAAATTGGGGTGCGAATCTGGACACAGCGCGGCGGGTTGTGTTTTTAATCCGAGACCTCTCTCCCTATGGCGTTTGTAATAGTGTCAATCAAGTGAGAATGCTGCAATCTCGAAACACCGATATGATTAAGTGGGGAGAATCGAACCTGGGAATCGGGGTCCGTGGATAATTATGAAATGTGGTGTACAGCAAAAGCGATACAAGTGATTGGTGAAACCATTTGGTTTTATTTTAGTTAATCTGATGCTGTGGAGGAATGATTAGCAATACTTTATATGTTTGTCATATTAGTAAAACAAAATATTAAAATATTCGTAAAACGCTTGAATAGAAATAATAATTATAGAACATTCTGCATATCCCACACTTTTACCAATAAGGGGGAAGAAAAAGAAAGAAAATTTATGGTGCTTTGCTTTTATCATCGATGATAACTGTTAAATAACGAAATGTTTCTGTGAGAACCTATATATTATTAAAATACCTAAGATTTTGTAACTAGATATATAATTTCATTGTTTTTCTTTCTCTACTAACTGTGTATAGCGAGTGGAAGTTTTGTAGTCTTCTGTCAACACGTAGACGCTCTAGTTGCGTGTTTGGATCTACCACGTGAGGGTTCACTAAGGAGAACAGGATGCCTTCGCCTCAGTTGGCTCCGCAGATCTGCATCGAGACACACTATCAGGGTTTCACCTGATGAGCTCGAGATGCAGAAGGGATCGTCAACTGAGTGTAAAGTTTGCAGTGATGAAACGCTGCAGATTTGCATCGAGACACGCTTTCAGGATTTAGCCTAATGAGCTTGGAGATGCAGAACGTGATCGTCAGGTTAGGACCGGGGTCACCCTATGCTCGAGGAAGGATGAATTACTCGAGTTTACACTTTCACTGGCATAACCATGCAAAATAGCAGGAGAGGTGTTGGTTGATTGCGGAACATTCACTGACACATGTTTTTTTTTTTCGAGTGGAGGGAAATACATTTACGTATTAATCCCATTGCGGGAGTGTGGGGCCCCACCACGGCGCTAGCCGTGGCCCTACCCACTAAAAAACCTCCACCGGAGAGCATTCAGGTGAAGTGTAGCAGTACCGGTTGTTGTTGAAAGTCCTGTAGCGCCGAGGCGCTGCGTCCTCTGGTATTCTATGCGTTGTGCGTTCCAAGTCTACACTTGTTCGCGAGTCCAGGTTCTTGAGCCAGTGACTGCGTCCCTGAAATAACCAACTAAGGCATGCATACACATAAACTATTTTATCTATAAATTCTTAGTACATTTATGATAGCTATTTGCAATTCATTATATCATTCATTTAAATTACTTGTTAATGCCATGTAACTTCGTCCTTATATAATTGTAGTATTGACACATGGCTGGTTCCCTCTCCCTTTTATACCAGAACCTGTGGCTTATTAGTCCACTGCAATTAGCACTGTGGCGATCTTAATGCGGTCCATTGGGCATTGTCCAAAACTTTATATAGGTGCTGTGAAATATTGTATTTCACCCAAAGCTACACACTTTCTCGAGCAAGTTTTTGTCTATCTCTTATGGTTTACCGCTTTTACAAAATTATACAAAATTCCTCCGGATGAAGAGGACTTCACAGGCTATTCCCAGAAAATTCAGGGTATACATTTTATTTGTCATGGAAATGTCCAAAATGTATGGTATTTTAATCAAAATCGTTAGAGAGAATTTTGAGTAAATAAAAATGTCTAAACATTGTTTCATGTAAAAGGTAGTTTGAGGTGAGAGAATATTTGTTGAGAATACTCGTGTGAAATCTTTGGAAGATGGTGGAGATAAATAGCAAGTTTAGTGTTTATCGAACATTTTCTTTATTCTCCACACGTGTACATGGAATTTTTCTAGAAATGCTTCTTTTTTGGATTGGTGGGGTTCAAAATATGTATTTCGGTGAAATCTCGATATCGAATATTTGGATTAAATGCGATGAATACTTTCTTCACTTCCTTGGTACAGGAGTTATCGAACATTCTGTAGGTCCTCTATAGAAAGAGGAAATAAAGAGAAACAAAAGTCATGTCATTGGTGATAACCGACAATTAATATTCTCCCTTACGTAGAGTAAGTAAGGGAAGTATTGCATTCCACCCAAAAATTTGATGCCGAGATTTCACTGGAAATATATGTTTTGAGACCCCTGAATCCAAAAAAAAGTATTTTTGGAAATATGTCCGTGTGTGTGTCTGTGTGTCTGTGAACAACATAACTCAGAATCGAACAGTCGGATAAACACCAAACTTGGTCTTTAGGTTCAGTATCTTCCAGATATGCGACACTTAGGTGTTCAAGAAAATCCTCCATCCCAGATTACCCTTTACATGAAACATTTTTCGAAAATTTTAATTTTCTCAAAAATGGCTTTAACGATTTTGATTAAAATATCATATGTTTAAGATAATTTTTGACGAATGAAAATGTATATCTCGAATTTTCTGGGAATGTCTCCAAAAGTATTCTTCATTGTGAACGACTTTTGCATAACTGGTAAACCATAAGAGATAGACAAAATTGTACTATACAAAAAATGTAGATCGCGTTAAAATACACAATTTATGTCATATACATTTTTGTTGTTGAGCGAACCATTTTCGAGATATTGCTTGTTATTCCCTTAAATTTTCCAATACTTATACTTTTTTTCAAATGGAAATTCGTTATTCATTTTTTTCTCCTGGTAATGCAAAGAGAATGAAATGCTCCACATAGCAACCGGCTCTTAAAATATTTGACTATCGCTTAAAGCCTACCAATTCCCCTTGCATCTACAAGAAAATTAGCAATAAGATTAACATCTCGATTAACATGAAGCATGTGGAGAATAAGCGTTTGAAAAAATAGTTTGTACAAGAGTAAAGAAAGTCATGTGAGTGTAACACATCAAATTTTTAATGCCACATACGCAGCGTCACCACTTCAAATATTCCAATACGCGGTGGTAATTAAGTTTATTGTGTAGCAATTCTCCTAATGAAGAGTGATCTACTGCAAGAACACGTCATGGAACTGTTGCAAATAGTGAGGTTTAGGTCGACGCCTCAGCAAGAAGTCCTGTATGCCAAACACATCGCGTATGGAGAGCTCCACCCATTCAACAGCCAGAAAGCCCCAAAAGAGTAGTGATTATTTGTTGCATCATAGTTAATAAAGTTTGAACAACATCGATATACATATTTTGAGTGCAAAGTCAGGAACCTCTTGAAGTGTGGTGTTATGTGGGGGGGAATTAATACATGTGATGTATAATACTCATACGAGCTTCTATGTGCATTACAGCTTCACATAGTCCCTTGAATTATAATTTTAAAATAAAATTAATAATGTAATGTATAAAGAATGAAACCAACAAGAATTCCAAAACTATCCCTAAACTATAGACCAACAAGTAGGAGAGATATAGGTAGACCTGTGAAACGTTAGAGAGAGTAATGTTGTGAAGACGGAACAGGCTTTAAGTCTAATCCTGAAGCCAGAAGAAGAAATAAAACTATTGCTCCGTTACTGTTATTACTTGCAGTGAGTTTTTCACTAGAAATAATCTCAAATCAAGCAACGTGAAATTAGTTGCAAGCAGTAAAACAAAACACAACTTTTCACAAGTCGTAAGTCAGTGTTTTTGCTACTACTGAATCTATACGGGGAAGAAAGAAGAATCGCAGATTTTCAGAATGGTTTACATAAGCCCCACGACAGTTCAAACTGGGAAAACTTAGATGTAACAATAGCATTTCTAAAACGACTAATGCTATAGAACGAATTATTGTGAGTATCGCAATATGAATAGAAGAATTACTGTTTATATGGAGCACTATAAAACACCAGGTGGCCTAACAGAGCCGTATTTCAAGTGTGTAGATACTTCGTGTATTAAAAGAGGTGCAGAACTCAAAGGGGCAATTCCAAGCAAACGCAGGTCAGTGGGGAACTGGCGTAATAGCGCGAGCGACCTTCGTTCTACTCCTCTTGCTTATCAACGAAGACGATTAGCGCTTATTGAAAGGCAGTTCCCAAGCTTGGATTAGAGTATATAGTCTGTGACGATAGACAAGAAGACTGTAAACAGACCGAAAGGTCTTGGAATGTTTTCCACTTCAGGTACACAGACTTTGTTTTCGAGGGTCTAATTTAAGTTTTTAGATTGACAAATAATTAAAATGTCTATTTGACCTATCAGTATCCTGGCTATAGCTATTTTCTAAATTGTGTTTTTGCTGTTGTTGGCTAACATTGTACTGTAGAGTTAAATCAAAATATTAAAGGTGCCGTATCGAAAATCATGCAGACATGAGAGCACGTAATAATAATAATAATAATAATAATAATAATAATAATAATAATAATAATAATAATAATAATAACAACAATAATGGTGAAACAAAAGCCGCGTTACCCATTGTATGCCCTCATCATACATCATAATCATTCTTGGAGCAGCAATAATGTAATTTTTGTGACAGTTTATAAAATAGCCAATCAACAACCAGAAAAAGCTTTAGTTAAATGAAGGTATTCTATTGGATTAGGAATAGACAATCAGAGACATGAAATACAGAAATTTATAAATTTAGGCGGTTGAAATCCAGTCAGTTGCTTGTAGACAGTGCTCATAACTGGACGCGTTGGTTGTAGACAGCGTTTCTAACCGGGCGCGAGATGTGTCCTCGAGAAATTTAATACGTATTTTGTGTGAGAAAAAATAGTTTACGTGTTAAAAAGTGCAAGTAATTAATAAAAAAATCTCACAGCTCTGTTTCTCTATATCAGTGAAGTGTTATTTAAATAGTGTCAAGCATTAATAAAAGGAGTGCAGTAAAATTATAATCTGTGTAAGCCTGCATTCTTCAGTCGCACCACCTCCCTGCTAAGACATTCATGTCTCTAAAAAAACAATAATACTGACGCAGCCAAGACAAACATAAATATATAATATTTAAAAGAAACAGTCAAAATTATAAAGTTAATATTTTTAAACTTGGGGCGAAGGCTATACCGGAAACTTTTTACCATACGTGCGGTTGCAACTACTTCAAGTTCGGCTCCCCAACAGTCGAAATATAATACATCCTACTTCAAACTGACTTTCATACGTAGCAGAAACAAACAAAACCTTCTTCAGAGATAAGGATAGTCATGTGAGTGTGGCACGTCAGATTTTTTTGTGTGAGTGTTTTATAAGTTTTTATTCAATTTCTTCCCTTTTTGAATGTCATGGTTTATTTTAAAGAAGAAAGTGAGAAACTGGAAGTGCGTATTGAGTATAATCAAGGATGAATGCAAGGAAAAGTCGTTTAGTAATTCCTTAATGCAGCATTTTCAGGCTCGTTTGAGATTTTAATTTTACTCCCGCCCAAGCTCAAGGATTTTGAAACAGCTATTTGATTTCGTTGAGGTGCTTTGATTATTCCTATATGTTTCTGCTGATAAGGTAGATAATGTATTAGTAAATAAGTATTTAAAAGTAACTATTATCAACTATATCTGTCTAAAGATGCACGAAATGCTCCATTAATAGTTATTTACGCAACCTGTGGCTGAACTGATATTTTTACGAGTGTAAACATTTTCCTCGTGAGCTACAAGTTTAATAAATCTCACGTTCCACAAGTTCCTACATGATTTTGTTTACAAACTGTAACAAAAATTCACAACAAACAGTTCTGCGAAATTAAAACGAAAATATACTGTAAGATTTAAATTTAGGGGCCTTATTGAGCATAAACAATTGAATAGCATACACAGCGTGCGTTAAATAGAAATTCCTGTTTAAGACATTACATTTGAAAAAAAAGAATGTGCTTCTTGAACTTGAAAATGTTTAGTTTATCTGTTTTGGGGGGTAGGGTATGTTGTAAATGATAGCTATTCACTAATCACTCGGGCAAGGACTTCGTATTTACAACTAGAAATGTCAAGCGACTGTACATGTTTTGAAATTTTAATAACTGCATCTGTTATGTTTACAGTGCATTTTATTGCAGTGCTGTAAAGCAGTAGTTATGAGTGCAACGATAATAAACATTGGAAAGCTAAGGAAGGGGAGTATTTTGTTGCTGATGCAATTATGCATTTGATGAACATCACGTTTCACTGTTAATGAAACTGTAACTAGATATTTCGTGTTAGTACAACAAGATAAGGTTAGTTTTGATTTCCTATTTTATTTTATGTACCAGATAAAATGCTCAATGAAATGTGTGTGTAAGATAAACACGATTTAGTAATTTACTGCATCTCTATATTCCTGAATAGAATGCTGGAATTTATTTCAAACAGTTATATGCCTTGATTGATATCGTAATTTTCGGGAATATATAAATAATTAAATAAAGAAATAACAGTAAGTTAGAGAAATAATTGCATTAATAATTTTCGTAGATTGTACAATGTAATATGTTTGAGTTGAAATGTTTATCCGGAAATATAGAGGTAATTAGGAGTCAGGTTAGGCGAAGTCATTAGTATCTGCCGAGAATAGCGACCGCCGGAGTAGAGAGCACATTAGCTTATATGTTTCTGGGAAGGCAGTTTAGAGTTAAGTTCAGTACATTACACAGACACGTAGGCAGTAGTTCTGGAAAAGAGAAAAACATTTACATTCTGAGAATTTTAGCTAAGCCCCTAGTACCAGCGTCACATTAAGATGGTAAAAGTTTTGAGATTTGGTAACGTATAAGGTAGAATGTTGGTGGGAGTAATTTAAAGTAGGCGGAGCATAAAATTAATAAATGTTCATGCATCCAGCTCCGAGGATTACTCTACTCAGGTATCATCATTGGTACGGATCGACGTTCATGCACACAATCGCGCACACATTAACTACTCTCTCTGATACCACCAGCAGTACTTGCCCGTGTGATATTTTGAGCGTCCAGTGACGCGCTTGTGTGAGGAATGGCTAGCGTGAGGGATCCTGCCAGTCAACATTTTAGTAACTTACGGCGAGTTACGCGTCTAGTTTCTTTATCACGGAAACAGTTATTTCAAACTATAAAGTTGATCCTGCAGAAGTTAATAAATATAATACCTCAAGTGCCATAGTTCGAGTGCTACAATTAAGAATCAGTTTTTTCTTTATTTCAAATGGTCGGCTACTCACTCCAAGAACTCAAAATATTAGTTGACAATAAATTTCTCAGTCAAGTTAAATGATGTTGTCCACAATACATTCACATATACTCTGAAGGAAAATACTCTTAAGCTCAACCATTGGAGCAGCCGGCAGCAAAGTCAAAAGCAGATATTGGAGACAATGGGAAAAGGTGGCATCTACGTTCCTGCTTCAAATTGTCGCACCATCGCGGCATATCACATACAGCTTCACTTGGTAGTAATGCTCTTCCTGGAGCTTATGTTCAACCATAACTATACATAAAATAATACAAACTGAAGTGTTTGTGGTGATTTTCGATTTTGAATGAACAACTGATGCTGTCATACAGCATATGAAGCAAAAACTGTATGTTCAAACGACATATAAATAAATAAAATATATAATCTAGCTTATTACTATGTAGGTATTAGTGTATGATAATAATTTATAAGCATAAATGTTCTGTAGATTTTGTTATTTAACATTTTCTTCATGATGAATATTTTATTATTCATTTCTATTATTCGTGCACAATACCAGTTATCAGTGGAAACTATTACATAAAAAGCATTAGTTATGCACTATTATATCTTTTACTTAAATGCATTTCTACTTAAAATTCCAAAGAAATAATCAGTTTTAATACTGGTCTTCAAACTATTACA
The DNA here is from genome assembly GCA_030765065.1 of Deroplatys truncata. Taxonomy (NCBI): domain Eukaryota; kingdom Metazoa; phylum Arthropoda; class Insecta; order Mantodea; family Mantidae; genus Deroplatys; species Deroplatys truncata. The sequence continues at coordinate 52,011,535 of CM060985.1, forward strand.
AAAAATGTAATGCCTGTACAGATAAAGATAGGCGGGGCCACTGTTATTGAAGAAACCAGCGGAATAACAGTAATTAATGCTCTATGTTGTACTCTGCACCTAATTGGTTGCAAGACACAAACGCTACCCTTTTCTTATCTTCGCACTACTTGCCCAGGATTCTAGGAAACGTGTTACGTCACATGACTGTTATATGTCGCACCCAATGTACTTAGTTGACTGGTACTACTCTATAGTTGATTGCAATGAATCATTTATTTTATGCAATTCTTGAATATAGTAGTTTTCCTATCATTCGAGATATCTGATTTCAACAATACCTTCTGATTCTGTTTGGCATAAAGAATATCACTTTATTTTTATGTCCTTAGGAATTACTCAATAACTTCAGAAAAAGGTTTTATCGTAGCCAGCTTGCTGTAAATTATCAGGATCGCTACTGTGCTTATTATATATGTAGTTTTTTTTACCTTTAATGGCTCTTTGGGGCATTTATTTATTAGTAGTTCTCTCATTAGACACCTATTTCATTGATTAGCAATGCAAAAGGCGATCTTAATAGCAAAATGTTCCGTGGACTATTGAAGCAAGAACTAAGAAAGTGATTAATGAATAGTGCTTTGGGTGGAGCGTGGTAGCGTATAGTGCGGAAACTTTAACTTTGCGATGAAGATATGAAATGCCTATGCCTTTAAGCACTCCACATATAAAGTTGGAGGATGTGATATGCAGAGGAAAAATAAATAAAGATTTTTTAAGAGCGGCCAGAGGAAGAGCAATGGTAAAGCTAATCACAAAGAGGAAAAGAAATTAGCCCTGACAATGCTGCTAGCTAAGAGATGTATTAGAAGGAATGGTATGTGGGGAATATGGAAAACTCTGACGAAGAGGAAAGTAAGAGGCATATTTTTTAAAATAAGTTTTGATAATTTTTACTTTCTCTGCTACGTATAGTAAGTAGGGGAAGAATTGTATTCCACCCAAAAATTCGATACCGAGATTTCACCGGAAATACATGTTTTGAGACACCCTGAATCCAAAAAAAGCATTTTTGGAAACATTTCCGTGTGTGTGTCTGTCTGTGAACAGCATAACTCAGAAAAGAACAGTCGGATAAACACCAAACTTGGTATTTAGGTTTAGTATCTTCCAGAGATGCGACACAAAGGTTTTCAAGAAAATCCCCCACCCCAGATTACCCTTTACATGGAAGATTTTTCGAAAAGTTTAATTTTCTCAAAAATGGCTCTAACGATTTTGATTAAAATATCATATATTTAAGATATTTTCATAACAAATAAAATGTATATCTTGAATTTTCTGGGAATGTCTCCAAAAGTATTCTTCATTGTGAACGACTTTTGCATAACTGGTAAACCATAAGAGATAGACAAAGGTTTACTACACAAAAAATGTAGATCGCGTTAAAATACACAATTTATGTCATACACATTTTTTTGTTGAGTGAACCAGTTTCAAGATATTGCTTGTTATTTCCTTAAATTTTTCAATACTTATTTTCTCAAATGGGAATTCGTTATTCATTTTTTTATGATATGCAAAGAGTATTAATCTGTGGGAAAGGGAATGGTGCTGCACCTAGCAACCAACTATTAAGAGATATGTATGTGCTTAAAGGCTACTGTATTTCTATATTGCCCTTGTAAATATATATTCCCCTTACATCTACAAGAAACTTAGCAATAAGATAGAGTCTGCAAACGTTTATCTTGATTAACATGCAGTAGATGGAGAATAAGCGTTTGTAAAAATAGTTTGTACAAGAGTAGAGAAAGTCATGTGAGTGTAATGCATCAGATTTGTTTTAAAACTAACAACAGTATTTTCCAAATACTTCATTATCATTCATTATTTTACACCTTAAACTAGTCACGTCGTTATTCAGACACTTGTTCTAACGGGGAATCAGTTTTGGATGCCTTCGTCTGTGCTGAAAGCCAAGTTCATTCATTATTTTACACCTTAAACTACTTCTCCACTTAGTCACGTCGTTATTCAGGCACTTGTTCTAACGGGGAATCAGTTTTTGTATGCCTTCGTCTGTGCTGAAACCAAGTCTGTACTTCTTGTTTCACAACATTATTGCCGTTGAAATGTTTTCCACCAAGGAATTTCTTCAGATGAAAATTTCTGTGTGCCAAATCCGGACTGTAAGGAAGACGATTGAATTGTCCCCAACCAAATAATGCGATCAGATCTTGAGTTTGTTTTGCTGTGGGTGGCCGGACTCGTCATTCATTATTCTTTCCCCATAAACCTCACCGATTGGCATGAATGTTTGCTTGCGTAACATTTCTCGCGTTCAAAAAGCAAATTACTGATATGACTTTACAGTCGGCGAGTCATTCGATTGTTTTGAGCACTTCAAAACGCTCTAGCAACAGGAAAACACAAAGTGACGATCGTTTACAGCTGGCTCTGGCTCCCTAATGAATTGAAGAAGTGATCGTGCATGCTCAAAATCGCGACTGCAACGTTTATCCGCTCTCTATGCTTAACAACGGTCAGTAATAGAAAAGTAAGTGATCATATTATGGTTTCCAAGTTATTTTTATATACATATGTACAGATCTCTTAAAAGTTCCATATATTTATTTAAACTCTTTAGGAAATATTTTAAAAATAATGGTAGGGGTTGTTTTGTCCTATTCTTTCGTTTCTAGTTAAAGTATATGTGTTTCTCATGCTGGGCAATTGTAGACCCTTATATGGTATTTGTGAGCATAATTTAGGGCGTTTTTGCACACTGTATAAAAGCCTGTGTTGCTACCAGAACCAAACACAGTAGGCTTAAAAAGTACAAAATTTCCATTAAATTAGGTAACACGTTTAGATTTATCTTGAGCTTAAAATAATATATAACAGAATATATTTATTCCTGCGCCAAAGTAAATCCGTAGGGGTCAAAGGGTTTATAGTACTGAATTTTCAATAATATTTAAAAAAAAACAAGTTTTATAAATTTTACATAGAAAAACTCTTCAAACTTTGTAGAATCTGAATCCAACTGTTATTTTACCTTTTCAGCCATTTAAATGCCCAAATGCTACGTTTAAATGGACGTACGAAGGTATATGCAAAAAGGGCATGAAATTTTAAAAGTTTATTTTCTCGTAATATTTGTATTAATACATTTTTCTCACCTTAAAATTCTCCCATGAGTAATTTTGGTTTAGTTTATTTCAAAATTTACATTCTTTGTAGGTGAATGAAACGTTTTTTTTATATCAAGCCTGATTTTGGAATCACAGTTTTAATACTACACTGCCGTTTGTGAAAATTGCAACACCAAGAAGGAAACGCATGAATTCAATGAATTTAACACCACAGGTTAGATACACAAGTAACAAATGATAAACATTTCAAATCTATACATGACCTTTGAGCCCTAATATTCAGCATTTGGTGTGGCCTCCATGCGCTGCAATTCGAGCTGCTATACGCCGTGGCATTGAATCAAAAAGGTTCTGGATAAGTTCCTAAGGGATTTCCCTCCACGCAGTTTGTATTCGATTCCATAAATCCATGACACTGGTTTCTGGAGGACTGTGACGCACCAGGTGCCGACCAACGATATCCCGGACATGTTCGATGGGCGACATGTCAGCGAACGTGCAGGCCAGTGAAGCAATGGTATCCGTCGCTCTTCGAAGAAGGCTTGTATATTTTCGCAATTTGTGACTGGGCATTGTCCTGTTGAAATGTGGCCTGTGGAGATGTCTGAAGCAGGAGGAGTACCTCAGGCTCTACAACCACCGTTAGTTACCGGTTGCTGTTCAAAGTGCCTTCAATTCGTAGGAGGCGAGATCGGTTGTTGTAACCAATGGGGCCCCAAACCATCACACCTGGTGTTTGTCCGCTATGCCGCTCAACAATGCAACCCTCCAGGTTGCGCTCACCACGGTACCACCGGACACGTATGCGGCCATCACTGTAGGACACGTTGAAGCGTGGTTGGTCCAAAAAGAGTACATTTTGCCACTCAGCACCCCAGTGACGGTGTTCACGTGCCCATTGTAGTCGAAGGAGCTTGTGGTTTCTGGACAATGGAAGCCGGCGTAATGGCATGCATGCAACAAGTCCAACGTGCAGCAGACGGCGACGAACCGTTGATGCAGACAAGTTCACAGCTGTTACAGTGCTCCAGCGTCGAGCCGACACTGTGGATGAAGCTGTATAGTCCGTTATGGACATGGGGACAAGATGATGGTCATCCCGTGCTGTGGTCATGTTCCGTATTCCAGTACCCGCTCTTCGCTGCGTCCGACCTTCATCTATCCACTGCTTCCACACACGCATCACTGTCGTAGCAGCATGCCCTGTACGAGCCGAAATGTCACGGTATGACAACCTCGCTTCCCGGAGACCTATCATTCTGCCCCGTTCTAACTCGCCCACATGCCGATATGGCTCCCTTTGACGTCGACGAGGCATACTGGCACTCACTTTATTGCTTCCACCTTGCTCGGCAGCTCTACAGTGACTACACTGGGCGCAACACTAACCTTGTCGGACCGACACGAGAGGGCTCTGCTCGGCCTACCTGTACCCTATCTCTCTGCAAACCTAATCACTAATTGCTTGCACACTCTTCTACACTTCCACCTAGTTTGGAGTTATTCGGGAAATTCTTTCTTGGTGTTGTAATTTTCACAAACGGCAGTGTATATGACTGATTTCTAGAAAATCAGGTTTCATAAAAGTAGGGACTGCCAAATAGACAAAGTTTAATACTTTTACTAATGATTATATAAAAACAAGAATAGTACAAGAAGAAAAAACATAGTTATCACTGAAATAAAATCTTTTGAGGAAAAGAAAACAGCAGAAAATGCTATTTTAGTGGGGAAATTATTAAAATTGCGCTGTTTTTCCGTTAATCATACGCTACAGAATAAAATTCATTTGAATATAGATGATTTTGAAGAATCATGTTATAATATTATACAACATTTAACCTTTGGTTGCAGAATTTAAGTTTTTTTTTTTCAAAATCTCATCATGGAAACATTCTATACCTTTGAGTAGCTTGGGTGCAGACTTTTTAATTTCTGGAGAGGCATCCACCTCGAAAGCACACTTGCTGTGCTTGAGGGTTTTGAATGACATTAAACACATTTGCTTCCAGAGTCGTATTTTGTTTGGATATTGAAATGGTGTTATTTATATGCTCTCTTGGTTACAATTGGTCGTAAACTGGTATCGTACATAAACATAGCTTCACTCGACAGCTAAGGCAGTGCAATAAAGACAGGCTTCTGTCAACTCTGGTTGCCAGCGACGTGGGGCAGTAAAAATGAGACATTAAAACCCAAGTGTGAAGCTGAGTGAGTGAAGAGCGAGCAATCACAACGCCATGATGCATACAATACTGTATTTTTAAAACAGGAGTGTACACGTGCAGCAGGAATGTTGCTAGAACTTTTATTTGTTGACTTTTAAGGCAAGTATACGCTAGGACTACTTTGAGCACCTACTTCAGATTATGCTGTTAGCAAGTGCTAATGTGTAACGCTTTAATTGCTTTTGTTTTCTTTTACTTACCTATAGTAAGCAGAGGAATATTAGATTCCACCAAAAAAATTTATATCAAGATTTCATCGAAAATACGTTTCGAGGCTCACTAAATAAAAACTGTGTGTGTGTGTGTGAACAGCATAAGTCAAAAACAAAAATGTGGTTAAATGTCAAACTTAGTGTTAAAATCAGCGTCTTTCAAGAATGCACCACGAAGATTTTTAAGAAAATTGCATGGCATTAAGAAAATTACCTTTCACATGCGAAAACTACCATTATTTTGTATTTTATCAAAAGAAAAACGGCCCAACGAAGTTTATTAAATGCCATATGTTTAAGACATTTACATAATGGATAAAGTGTATATATGGATTTTCTGGGAATAGACTTTGAAGTTCTCTTCGATCTAAATGATTTTCTATAACTTGTAAACCGCAAGCGATAAACAAAAGCTTATCATACAAAATACTGGTACAGAGAGGCCTAAAAGTTCACATGAAAATTAAATTAATTTCTAGCACCCAGCATGTACATTGAGGGGACGTATACTAACTTGACTGCGAAGGACGGAAAAGTGGTGTGAAGGTTATGAGGAAGAGGTGGGTACAAATTCCATAACACAAATTTGTTTGGTCGGGTACTTCGACATAGTATGAAACTAAAGGTGTGTTTTCCAGGACTCGTTTCCAGACAGCGTCGCTTTGGCTCAAACATCTTAATCGTGCTGAAAAAACTCACTTTTCTGTACACTTACATGAATAACTATTTCCGTATCAAAATTTTAAGGAAATAAATTGCCTTCAGAGGGGAAGCTCCTCCCTACTTTAGATAAAGCAATAATGTCACATACTCGTACATTTATAATTACAAGTAAAATGATAAAAGCTTATAAAACAGAATAAGACAGAATTCCTGAGAGTGGTCAAATTGCCGACGGGACGACAATATGTTTGTAACTTGGGACAGCTCTTCCTCTTGCAGATTAGGTGCGGTTAGTGGCCAGGGTGAATTTCTTGTGCAGCTAAGCCACAGAAAAGAAGTCAAGGATGTGGTTGGTCTTGTAAGTGCTAAGGAAAGATACAAGTTCGGCCCAGAAAGCCAACATTTAAAATAGCGGTTAGGATTCGAAGCAAATTTAACGAAAATGTTCAAAATTCCAAAGTAGGGAGAGACTAGAAATTTGTAAATGGAAGAGCGGGAGTTAGGAGTAGACAGACGTTGGGGCCTCCAGAAACTGGAGCACAGCACCGCAAGTAGGCCAAAGTGGGCCCTTTTTACTTCGACCAGATAGATCCAGACGGCGATGTGCGCTAGCAAGGACGGGATTCCTAACGACTCCAACGGGGTGCAAATCCTGACGCCGGTTAACTCTGCCTAAGTCTCGAGTCACCCAGGGGTCCTGTGGCAAGCGAGACAGCTCCATGAAGGGAGCCCTAGCCGTCCCACCAAACGCCAGGGAGAAATCTTTCCAGAGCGCAAATTCCACCGTTCTGTCGCAACGCACCAGCTGCTGTCGTCTGGTCCTATCTCCCAGAAGCAGATGAGGTGAAACACATGAAAGGAAATGATGGGCAGGAAATTCGTGATAGAAGCACACCAGCTTTCGCCTAACGACCCGGGGAAACTACGAAACATCCCATGGAAATAGTGGCCGGCCTAACGGGGATGAAACCCGGGACCTCCCGAATGCGAAACTTACAGTTACCGCAGATCTATCTCGCTCGGTCAGAAGAGCGGGATTTGAGAGAGAGTGAATCGGCGTGCTTCAGACGTGCCCAGGTGACGTTTCCATGAGAGGATATGAGATTTTCGGGAGTTATGCAGTTTCCGCGTCGCGACAGATACCTACTTAAGAAGTCTCCATACGAGATTAATTTACAGGCTAAGGTAAACGTTTAATTAACTTTAAAGAATTCTGGAACACATTTTAGATTTGTGAATGTGATAAAAGTTAGGAAGTGAAATTTAGCAGGATCTATAATAACCAATGAAGTTAAGGAAACTAAATACTGTAACAAAGTGTTGTCGGCTTTCCTTATTGGACACTTAGGGTTCCCTGCAATCCTCTCCAGAAAAACCTTGAGATTATGCGATCATATTTCCTTAATTACCCCGAAACTGACATACACAACTATGAGGCCGACGCTAAGAACAGCTACCGACTGAGTAGCAGAGAAACCAATGACTACCCCGACGTTCGTCGCATATTGAACTCAGAATCATGGGTTCTGGAAATCAGTATTGGAGATATGAAAGTTATTTTTGGATAACGGTTATAATTGTTGCAATTATGACACTTTAACGGTTACATATAATGGTTAGCAGTAAATATTAAATTATTTCGAAAGGTAGAATCAGACGACTTAAAAATTCAATGTCATAGCCGGGATTTGAACCACGGATCTCCGGGTCTCCGTCCGGTCGCTCTAACCTCTGAGCTACTATGGCAACATGCCGGTACGACATTAAATTCTCCAACTGATACGCATTTTTCCCGGTAAACCACAAGGAGATCTCAAATTGTATTGAGATGACATACCCCAATGGCGACATACAATATTGTAAGTACTTTAAGTCCCGGGCTTCATAGTTTCAACCACTATTAGGTCAATTAATGGAATTAATTGTTCTTCCACACAATCCGTGTGTCGTGCCGGCATGTTGCCATGGTAGCTCAGTGGTTAGAGCACCGGATGGAGATCGGGAGATCCGCGGTTCAAATCCCGGCTATGGCATTGAATTTTTCAGTTGTCTGATTCCACCTTTCCAACCTTGTCCAACACACGGCTTGTGTGGAAGAACAATTAATTCCATTAAATTATTTGTTTTCATAGTCATCACGTTCGCAGTTATATTACATTAATTGTTACCAGTAACGATCGTACTAAACGGTTGAATGTACAGGTGAACTGACTTGAATGGGATCCCAAATAAAACATTAAGTAATGCAGACATAGCAAAGAAAAATGCATCACTATTGCCAATATCTACATGACTAAAATTAAGCTTATAATAACTTAAATAATATCTAGGATGATTTTTCGAGATAAAACATGGTAATGACATTTTGAAAGGCTATGCTGCCTAGAGAAGAGAAATATTAACGCCCAAACACACATCATTGCGAACATCACAAAACGTGCACATAATCTCATTTGGTTATAAATATCAAAGTGGATAATTAGTAGGCATTTTTCTCGCCAGATGGTAAATTAGATCGACAATACCTCTCACGATCTCTTGTGGAGGATATTGATTACTGCGTAATGAGTTGAGGTAACTAGTTACCCATTAGCGATGCCAATCCATATGCACTGATGTCACCCAGACTCAGTAACCGTCTCCGTTACTTTAGTAACCTTCAATGCGATAACTAGTTACTGTCTTCGTTACTTGATAACCGTTAAACGATTGTATTCGTTAATTTCGTAACCGTTAATGGATAATTAGATATTGTCTATCACCATTACTTCGGTACCAGTTACATTAAGGTAATCGTTACAATGTAACTGCTACGTTATTTTCTGCCCATCCCTAGTCAGTATGTTTCCAGCAGTCCACATAAAATCCCACCCGTCATTTTTTTCACCCACGCGTTCACTAAACGTCATCTGTAAGATTTCATGTCTACGTGAAAGATGTAAAAGCTCAAGTTTGTGGAAAATATCCTTGAATACTGACGTTAAACCAAGACATACGTTATCTCACCTTGCAGACCGAAGATATAAATTGAAAATGTCTGGTTGTTTATGGACGGTAAATCTGCCACTTTACGTAACCTGCACTACAGCTCCATAATAAAACAGAAATGGGCACAAAACACATTTCAATAGCAATTTTATTCTTCAGAAGCTAACAGAAATATATGATGCAGGATCCGTCATAAACAGCGGACCAGTAAATCACGAATCCACGAGACCGATAAAGCCACGGTGGGGTGGTCTCCGATACTGGAAAAAGCCAGTTCCGGTAAAAACAGCATGCAAAGTCTTGGAACAATCAATGGCCCATCTTGCATGTGTACCCGATCTTCTTTTTATTGTAAGTGCACACACAATACGAGGGGAAGAGATTCAGCATCTTAAACAGGGGGAGGGGGAGAAAGAAGAAAGCTGGAGAAGACAGAAATTGCGGGTTGCTGCAAATGGACTTGCCCGTCGAGATGAGATATGTACGGCTTCAGTGAAATCTTTTGTGCCCTGGTTTTTATGATGGCTGACAAATTGAAAACTGAAAATACGGTGCATTATGTTAGAGGGATGACGAAAAGCAACCATAAGCCATATTTTAGAGTCGAACTTGATGAGTTAGACAGTCAAACCGCTTAACGACCGATGAGTTTTGGAAAAGAATATGTTTTTTAGGGGGTGAATGTGGAGGGCGGTTCCGCTTGGAAAACCACGATGTCGTCAACTGCAGGAACACTTTGGTGTATCGTAAAGCGCACGAGTTCGATTTCAAATGGAGAGCGAATGCTGCGATATTAAAATCCTCTTTCACTGTTGAAGCAAATGTCATTTTATATGAGTTTGTTGGTGGTTTTAGGACTGTCGTTATCTTTTAATGTGAATGAAAAGAAAATACAGCAAGGAAAGAAAACACTTACAGTCTGCCTTTAATCTGGAGATGAAAATTCAACACCTGCTGGGCTTCGTACAAGTCAAAATACATAAAAATGTGTCTTATTTATATTTTAATAATAATAATAGTATTTGCTGTAAATCATTGTAAATACAAAACGGTTTTTAAGTTTTATGTATAGCGATTAACCTCGTTTGCGGACTTCTATGTACTTATACTAATGTACAAAGAGCGCCAAAAGAGAATCTCACAGAACCGCGCGTCTATGTCACATTATTTATCGTTGTACGTGGCCTTGCGAAGCCATGGCCATTTCATTGCTTGCTTTAGGCCACGGTGCAAGGGTGCACCAGTCCTCTTGCGAAGTAGTTACACCAATAACCACAACAAAGGTTACAAAATGGCGTTGAAACAAAATATATGCTTACGCTCTCGATCGTATTGGCTAAAAGAGAAAGAGATAGAATAAGTGCATTCAGTTTGTCATACAGGCCTCTTATCGTGATTGGTAGCCCATAATTTATCGGCTAGTGCAGGACACACCTTTGAAAGGGTTAAAAGCTAAAGGGAAAACTTGATGAGCGCGAAGTGTAGAATGTGTAGTGTGAGAAGATTTTCAGGGGGTGAAAATTAAAGATTGAATGGTATTCATTGAATGTATAACAAGGCAGTATTTTATAACAAAAAAATAAACAGAACTGTATTCTCACAGTGGTATCAATGCTTGTTGCTACATAGAAGCAATATAACTAAATAATAAATAAATAAAGCAGCATGTTTTCCCTCTAATTCAACTATAATTAGTTAATATACCTTTACTAACATATTTATGATCATAGGAATAAAACAGGATTATAGACAAAAATGTAGCCCAATTTTATTGCCATAATATGTATGTCATATTCGGTAAACCATATACAAATTTATCTCTAGTTTCTAAACATGATCAGTCAATTATAACAAAAGAGTAATTTGGATTTACTAAACGAGTAACATCATCTGCGGATGTTTTACGGGGAGTGCCCACTTTCTGATGCGTATGTAGACCATCTTCCCCACTTTCCTGGAATATTTTTTGTCCTGTAATTTACTATAAAATACCTTTATGCACTGCCGTTGCAATTTCTGTAACAGTGCGATCAGCCTCCCGCATACCCACGATACGTCCACGAGTAATTTCGCTAGTATACGGCATGACTGGTTCTGAGACAATAAACATGTTTTGGTTTCAGTAACATAGAAAAAGCAAAGGCATCAACCTCCCCTCTTTCCCCCTTATTGTTGTGTTATAAGCTACGACGCTCTGCGATAAGTAAGGTGAAGGACACGCCTAAAAGAACTCAGAAAACGATACAAAATCCCCGAAAATTTTCTTAGGCGCTCTGTGTACAAAGAGCAAGCACAGTAAAACATTTTATCCGAAGGTCTCTCTGAAAATATTCATTCGATTTGAATCATTTTTTTCAATGGTAAATAGTTTGTCTTCATGCGTAGCATAGTCACTTTTCAAAAATGTTATCAGTATTTTAAAAATTAAGTTTAGCATTAAAATCATATTTTGCAGCTAGTATTTCACTCCTGACGATCAGATTCCATGGCCGGTTTAATTTCCAGAGCTGTTTAATATTTTATTATGGGTTAATTGGTTAGCTATCTGCTGTAAATGTAGAAATAGGTTATAAAACGGAGGGGGACACCTCGCGCTCTGCGACCTACATAGCTGTATTCCTCCAGGAGGAAGGCATGAAGTGAAGGAACCACAGGAGGCTACAGGCGTAAGCAGAGAGGCGCGAAAGTCCTAAGTGTTTCAGGCTCAAAGACCTGTCTGACTACTGAAGCTGCCTAGAGAGGGCGATAAACGACCCGTCGACCAAGCTGTCTTCTAGTTTCCGCGGGGGGTACTGCTTCCTTTGAGAAAGCATCCAACCTACTGTGTGGCACCGCCTATGCCACGAAACCTAGAAGCATACCTGAAAGGTGAGAAGGAAACGGAATGAAAGCGAAATGATAGAAAGGAAATCTGATATATAAGAAAACACCCCAGCATTCGCTTACCGACCAGGAAAAACCACGTAAAACTTAAGGTCAGAGGGTGGACGAGAATCGAACCTGTGACCTCCCGAATGAGAGCCTCATACGTTACCGCGGAGTCATCCCGCTCGGCATGTGATGCAACTAAGTCCGTAATTGTAACGGAAGTACGTAGATTGCATTTGAATATGAGTTGAGGCAGTACTTTTGGTACCTCATTAATTAATGTCATTTAATTTAATAATGAATATAATATTTAACCAACTCTAATAATATATGGATATAAATAATATTAATTAAGGTCTAAATAGTTCCTTATGTATATGTCTGTTAATATTAATTTAAGTGATAATGTATAAGTAAATGTATCTTTGGTGGAAACTGATGGTACCTTAAAATGTGAAGAGTGTTGTTATTTCGGTGCAGAGAGAACTGTTAGGTAGAGAAGTACAAATTAGCTTTCCCTCGTTCTATTGTGTATACTGTTATATACACCGGGGTGAGACCAAAAAGGTTTTACAGCTAGATATTAAATTTAGTTACCCCGACATAAACATTGGGGGACGTAGCGTCAGAGGCAAACGAGAGATACCAGGAACTTGCTGCACAAATCTAAAGCAGGCATGGGATATTCATAACAAAAAACACATTTAACACATTACCTGTGGTTTATTATAATTGGTATGGCGCCACTACATTGTACACAAAAGGTTACAGACAAACATTGGAGGGAGATGCTCCACACACACACGGACCACGCACGCTACATACACAAACCACTCACTCTGAAGACACACACAAGACTGGCGCTACTAGTGACGCCACCAGACTGAGGAAGTGGGAAGGGAAATGCCACTTCGGGCGTAAATTCAAATTCCCAATCAAAATTATTATACACGACAATGTCATGCTACATTGTCCGACGCGACAATGCACACACATACGCTACAATATCATGCCGAGGGTGAACGTTGGAAATTTCTAGACGGTTATTAGCAGAACACCCAACAGACGAAATTAGAACGTATGCCATGTGATTTATGTCAGGGAATGGTGTAGTTTTAACTTTTTAACGTGAACAACAAGCAACCAATGAAACTTAAACAAACAGATTTATAATATTTTTTGTAAGGTGGTAGTTGAGAGGTCACGTGACTTACTGTGACCATGCAGTGACGAGGTAGACGCTCTGAAGTGAACGCGTGTTTTGCATGTACTGCGATTTTTCCGCGTAGCAAAAATGTCAGATTACGAAGAACAAAGAACGAACATCAATTTTGCTTTAAACTCGGTAAAACTGCAACAGAAGCCTATGAAATGTTAAGAACAGCTTATGGGGAGGACGTTATGGGCAAAACTCAAGCATTTGAGTGGTTTTCGAAATTTAATGGTGGTGTGACATCAGTTAAAGATGCAGATCGTTCGGGGCGACCCTGTTCCAGCAAAACTGAAAATATCAAACAGGTGAGGGAAATGGTCTTAAATGATAGGCGCATTACAATAACAGAACTTTCTGACTCATTAGGACTCTCCTTTGGAAGTATTCAAAGCATTTTTGAAAGACAATTTGGACACGAGAAGAATTGCCGCCAAGTGCGTGCCCCGCCTGCTTTCAAATGACCAAAAGGAAAGCCGTGTGATTGCCTGCACAGATCTTAAAGAACAGCTACAAAATAACCCACAGTTTATGAAGAAAAAACATGGATTTATGGGTGCGATCCAGAAACGAAGCAACAATCTTCACAATGGAAGTCTTTCATCTCCTCGCCCGAAAAAGGCCAGTCAATGATGGTGAAGTCAATGATGATTGTGTTTTTTGACATTAAAGGCATTGTACACAAGGAATTTGTGCCACGGGGTCAAACAGTGAATCAAGTGTTCTACAAACAACTGCTGCAACGATTAAGGGAGAATGTGCGACGGCCGGAGAAATGGAGGAGTGGTGACTGGTTCCTGCATCATGACAATGCGCCCGCTCACAAAGCCCTTTCTGTTCGCCAATTTTTGGATAAAAATAGGATGAATGCTGTTCCCCATCCCGCCTATTCTCCAGATTTGACACCAGCGGAATTTTTTTCTTTTCCCGCGACCTAAACTGCGGCTCCGAGGACACCGTTTTGAGGACATTGATGTCATCCATCGCAAATCGCAGAAGGCTCTGAACATGTTGAAAGAAGAGGACTTCCAGAGGTGCTTCCAGCAGTGGCAGAAGCGCTGGGACAAGTGTATCAACTCCCAAGGAGACTACTTTGAGGGTGACAGTGCAGATTAGACAAAACAAGTTGTTGTGTAGTATTTATGACGTCATTCCGGAAACTTTTTGATCACACCTCGTATTTGAATTTTCAAGCGAGCCTAACTTGGGTTAAGCTGAAACCTTTGAAACTTTCCTTATGATGATTTTTTATGTTTAATTGAAAGCAATTTAAATGCACATGGAAGATTTGAACTAAAATCCAGCTATATAAGTGGCATAAAACTAGCTTTGCATTAAGTAATTACCATCAATCATGATAAAGAAATTAAGTACAAACAGATATAATCCTTGAGACCGCCTTAATATTAGACCTGTACTGCGCAGGTCTCTACTGGGCAGTCAACACTTTTCACATTACATGAGCAGTAACCCCAGGCATAGCCAGATGCTCGTTTATTTTTGTTGGAAACACAACAGCCACAATTTGCCTATAACAATTCCCTGGTGTTGTACTTTCACTACCATGGCAATAAAAAGGCACTTATTGGCGGAGTTATATGGAACCACAAAGTGTAATTTTGTAGCGCCGTTTTGACATTGTGATCGGGATGATTTACACGTTTTGTGGTCGGCTTTCATAAATCAAGCTTCTAAACGGAATGCGTCAACACGAGTGACCGCAACTGAGCGATTAAAAGCGAATGGGATGTTATCGGTAACCTTACAGACAATGGAACTGCAACTGCAAGTTACGACTTTTTTGTCACCTGGTAACTGATGGCCTGCCTTATTTCATCTTTACAGCAAATGCCCTTAAGGATAATCGTAATACTGAGGTATTGTCCACGTCTGGAACTTTCTAGTCAGGAATCAATCACTTTAACATCTTCTGGTACGAGTTAAGCCTTCCTTCACCTTCTACAATCTTCACATGTAAAACAAATCTTATGTGATGCATTCACATTATTTTCTCTATCCACCTTTCTACAACCTGTTCATACAAGGGCTTGTTATTCTATATGCTTAACATTAGTCGTGATAAGCATTAGCAGAAATGGTTTTATTACGCATTTCGTTGTAGGAACAAGAGGGATAAACTAGGCTTAACGATAGACAAGGTTTTAAAAGTGGTTTGCATGAACAGGAGAACAAAACGCGCATAGCGACTTAACAGTTGAAAAAAGTGTGGAGTATTTGACAGTTCATACCAATAAGATAGGAGAACAAATTAAGAAATTATCTGAAAGGAAATAGTTTTAAAAATGTATAATGGTTCTTAGGTTAATTCTTTTGTTTTAAAGCGATATGGTAAATATGTGAATGCTGCTACACATAATTTGAATTTAAGATACCATTTGTTGTTACATATTATAGAATTGAAATTGATGTTTATGCTAAACTTATTCAGTAATATAAATGGCAAATTTGTTAAAAAGAAAATACTGATGTGTTGCACTCACTTGTGCAAACTATTTTTACAAACGCTTATTCTCCATCTACTTCATGTTAATCGAGATAAACATTTGCAGACTCTATCTTATTGCTAATTTTCTTGCAGGTGCAAGGGAATATGGTAGGCTGTAAGCGATAATCAAATCTTTTAAGAGCTGGTTGCTATGTGGAGCATTCCATTCTCTTTGTATGTCCAGGACATTAAAAACCAATAATGAATTCCCATTTGAGGAACTATTGGAAAATTCAAACAAATAACAAGGAATATCCCGGCAATGGTTCATTCAACAACAAATGTAAATGACATAAATTGTGTGTTTTAACAAGATCTACATTTTGTAGTAAAATGTTTGTCTATCTCTTACGATTTACCAATTATGCAAATGTCATTCAGAATGAAGAAGACTTTTGGGGACATTCCCATAAAATTCAAGATATACATTCCTTTTGTCATGAAAATATCTTAAACATATGATATTTTAATCAAAATCGTTATAGCCATTTTTGAGAAAATCAAAACTGTTCTGTGAAAATGGTAGTCTTGGGTGGGGGAATTTTCTTGAAAATCTTCGTGTCGCATCCTTTGAAGATACTAAACTCAAATACCAAGTTTAGTATTTATCCGATTTTTCGTTTTTGAGTTGTACTGTTCACAGGCACACACACGTGTATGCTTCAAAAATGCTTTATTTGGATTCAGGGCACCTCAAAACATGTATTTACGATGAAATCTCGGTATGGAATTTTTGGGTGGAATGCAATACTTCCCCTTCTTACTATATGTAGTAGAGAAAGTAATAAGAGTAATTTTCGAATGTTTGAATTGTATGTATAATATTCCTAAGAACAAAATGCATTACCATGGAAAATAAATAGATGAGAAGAGAAGACAAAATGGCCATGTTTAGCTTCTTCCTGGACGATTAGTATTATATTTGATTGAGGTAGTATATAATGCACGTATATAGTGAACGTAAGGTTTTATTAATAAAACTAACAGAAAACCGACGATACCAGGCATTATCAGCACAGAGGACTTTACTATTAATACCCCAAGGAAGTATATTTGGAAAATGGTTAAAGCCACAAAAATATCTAACGAAAATTGTGTGTTATAACCAGATCTACATCTTTGTATAGTAAGTTTTTGTCCATCTCCTACGGTTTATTAATTATACAAGTTATTCAGAATGAGAGGACTTCGAAGGCTATTAGCAAAACATTCAAAATATATACCTTATTTGTCGTGGAAATATCTTAAACGCGTAGTATTTTAATAAAAATCGTTAAACCTTTTTGATAAAATAAAAAATAACGTAAAAAATTCCATTTAAAGGATATGGATTGGAGAAATTCTCTCGAAAATATTCTTATGGTACACTTGAAAGAAGCTGAACTTTTAATATCAAGTTTGGTATTACTTTAGATGAAACTTATTTATTTCTGCAAAATATATTGGCGGAGTACATAGCTTTCATAGAACAAACCACTATACTTGCTACAGTTTCGTGTAAAAAGTGTAGCGACATTTCTCAGTTCTACCTCCACATCCTAATCCACATATGAATTCATAGAAGTGAACAAGATAATAATTCAAACTCAGTCTGTGTTCAGAATGAACAGCACCGTCACAACAAACTTCAACCTAATCTAGTAAATATCAAGTACCATCTTCTCTTTAAAGCTTGAATGAATAAACAAATGACATTTTTAACCCGCCTAGAGTTTGTTAGATATCCATTTCATTTTTATCCGTGATGCCGTAATCATTGACAGAAAGATATAAATAATTAAATAAAGAAATGATAGTGATATAGAGAAATAATTGCAATAAATAATTTCTGTATATCAAATCAATGAATAATGCAATAAGCTTGAATTGAAAGATCTGTACGAAGGAAAAAGGTCATTAGCGGGCCATGTTTAGCATTCATTAGCAACAGCCGAAATAGCTAAGGCGTTAGTATAACAGTTCTTGGAATGCAGTTAAGGGATGAATTGAGTAGGTTTGAACAATCACGTATACCAGAATTCTGCAAAAGCGAAAGGAAAAGCAATTCTGAGATTCAGCCAGGTATCCTATAGCAAAAAGGTAACAGACGCACACGTAAGAACTGTAATATTGGCTCGGGTAAGAAGAAACTTGGTGGAGTAGTTCTAAAGTAGGCGGAGCTTAAGCAACAAAAGAGAGTGTATTGCTAAAATTAGCGTCTTGCCTTTCTTTTCTTCATGTACAGCCTCAGGGACTTAGATACATACTTTTACGGTGATCGGCAGTTCGTAATGCCTAAGACCGCGCTGGGTTATCAGATACTTAGCGATAGCCGCGAGGGGTTTTGGCAGTAAGGATTTTAGCAACTTACGGCGAGTTGCGCTTCTAGTTTCTTTTATTGCAGAAAGTTATTTTAAATCGTAAACTTGATACTGCCGAAGTTAGCAGGAATAATAAATCAATTGTTATAGTTTCATTCTTTATCTTCAAAATGTCGGCAACTCGCTTCCATAGCTCAAGTATTAGATCACATTAAATTTCTCAGTCAACTTAAAAAGCTGTAATCCTTCCACACCCGCCCACGCATACCCTGAGAGGAAGATCTCATAGCCAACCACTGTAGCTGCCGAGTGCAGCAGATATTGAAGCAGAAGGATACAGTTTCAAAAGTGGCGACCATCGCCCGCCTTCACCTGTCAAGGAATATGAACTGGATAAACCCAAATTAAACAATTAAAGTTTGGTATGGTGCATTCCCTTACTTTTTCTACTCACTCTTCTATAAAGTATTTTTACAAAAGCTAATTCTTATAAACCTTCATTACACATTTACACATATTTTCCTTTTAAGTGTAAGAAGGATGCGTTAGGTTAAAGGGAGAGTCAGCTCTTTAAAAAGCGGATCGCTATTGGTTGGCTTTGAAACTTCATGCTCTTTGTATGACCATCAGAGAAAACAAATAGCGACTTACCACGTCTCAACAAATTTTGTGACATAATTGTGTGCGTTGACGAGATATACACTTTTGTATAGGTATAGTAAGATTCTATGTATAACGGTTCACCAGTTATGCAAAACTAATTTAGCATGAGGAGGATTTCATAGGCGGTTCCCAGAAAATTAAAAATTTATTTGTCATGTAAATATCTTAAAGTACGGTAATTTACGAAAAATTGATAAGAGTTCTTGTTAGAAAATAAAATATAACGAGGAAGGTATTATGTATAGAGCAGTTTGTGGTGACAATATTTACTTGAAAGTATTTGTGTCATATCCGTGAACGATGCTGAACTTAAATATGATATAATATTTATCGTTTTTGACTTATGCTGTTCACGCATACTTATACATACACATGGACCGTTTACTACAATTCTACATGTTTTTCCGGTGAAATTGCGATGTCGAATTTTTGACCGGAATACAACTCTTTCTCTATTTGTTATAGGTAAGCAAAAATTTAACGCAACAGACAAATAATACGTAAAAAACAAAAATCTAAATGGGTAAAAAGACTAAAGAGAGATAACACGCAACAAAATTCAGGAAAAATGGGAAAAGTGGGAAATTGGGAAGGAACTCGTTAGTTATTAGTTATAGGTACCTTAAATTGCCCCAAAATTTTGATAACCTCCTCCGCTATTCCGCAATTAGTGTCTACTTGCCATTAGTTTAACTCCGCAAGGCTCAACTTAACAACATGTGAAGCGAGATTTTTTTTACATCCAACGTCGGTGGCATACTTTTTCGAAGCACAGCTTCACATTCTTTCGTGTAATATGTATTTAGAACCATTTATTTGGATGATTTCTCGTTGGAAAAATAGCCTAAACTTTAACTAAACCTAATCACTACACCACAGGTTGGACCTGCATAATGTCCTCCATTAGTTCCTGGAAAGGGTTCTTGGTGTCCGGATGCCACAAATACTCACAAATGTGAGCATCAGGTGTTCTCTGTATCACTGAGGTAAACCGACAGATCCGTCTTATTAATCAGACGAACCACTTCTAAAAGTTATATTATTTGCAAGAATATCTCCAAGAACACACAAACTTTGCTTCTCACACTACAATAAACTCTACTTCGCTCTGATTGTAAAGCAGTAACACCCGAGAGAAAACATGGTCAAGACTTTTCAAAAGTGACCGGTTGCTAATCGCTTCCAGATTGTTGTACACATGTGTGGGACTTTTTTTTCTTCAGAGATTGGCTTATGGTTGTTACAAATGAAGCACTGTTGGCTGCTATGCGAGAAGCAATAAAACTACTCTGCATTCACTCTTAGGTTGATCCGCGCCAAAACAAACGCACATGACCAGTGCACCGTGGTACAACACTGTAGTAATGCGTGCAGGAAAATAGTCCCATGCTAATAATCTAAATTTTAGAATCAATTTATCCTTAAATGGTATAATACTCTATATAAATTCCTAAAAGTATAATTAACGCTAATTTGTACCTTTAAACAGAGCTACAAGTCCCAACATGCAATTAATATATGCGCCTGACATCCGGGTGTGCTCAGAATATTGTTTGTAGCCAGAAACCAGCAGTTTCTGTTTAGTATCATGGCCGACGGTGATTTGCTCTTGCGTTTTCGTCGATTGCGTAAAGCATAAGCGGGCAAACCATTGACTAGTGGTGAAAAACAATAGAGTTGGAAGTTTATGTTAGTTATGTGAGAAATATCTAACACTTCCCGTGAAAGAAGTGGTGAATTTAACTTCTGAGTTCACCAGTGTTTTGAGTACAAATATAAACAGTGCTCGTTTAAGAAAAATCTGAAACGGGAAAGTGGTTAAAACCGAAAGCGTTATAAATACGCGATGCAAGAATGGGACAAGAATGTAATTCACGTAACAATATACAATTTCTTTTTTAAAAATGAGCCTCTGAGTTGATAAAAAGTGCCTCTTCCAGAGAGCGAATAAATGTAAAATATCGCATACCTGTTACTTTCTTTTTCACTTGTATCTTTTAGAATTAACTATTATTATATGTGCAAACATTTATTTTGTTGCAACTATCAATCGTATGACCTTAACCCTAACAAGTATGCTAGTCATCGTTTAAGTTGTCGGACCATGTTCTCTTTGCCTGTACTCTGTCACATGGTCGTGAAAATATGACAGTATTTCTGCCGCGAATGGCGGAAGGATACATTACAACGGTGCACTGGTCACCTGGGTTTTGTTTTGGTGCGGATCAACCTAAGAGTGAATAGAGTAGTAGTCATCGGTCGTGTCTACTTGCGCATGCGCATTGCAGAACCTTCTGACTAGAAAATTTCTCGCGTCACATGTTCGAAAGTATCTCCACTCCGCAATTTACATGTGGAGTTTCGGGTGATCTTATCTTATTCCGGAACCAACAAACATCGCACAATATTTAAGATTCTTGTTAGAATTGATTTGATACTTGATATCGACCATTCTTTTGGTTTGGAGTATCCCCTAAAATTTTATTTATTCTATTTGTTACGTTCCTAACAGTTGTATAAAAAGGTAATAAAGAAACAAAAGAAAAGTTAAGAAAGGAAGGTACTCAGTTTCGAAATGACGCAACTGAAGCCGAGGGCCCTGCTAGTTTAAATATAACAGAAGACTGGCTGGTGTAATTATTATGATTGTATGAGGATTGTATTTCACCTCATACTGTTACACAATCTCCCCTGTTCCTCGTTAGCAGAGGGAGAGAACAAGTAGAGCCCATCCATAACAGTTTTTACGATCACGAGCATACAAAAATAATTTTTATATATTATGCATTACTGGAAGAGCGCTAATAAAAAGAAACGACCTGCCTGTCCTCCCTTTATAGCCTCTTTACTGTGTGTACACATCTTAAAGTGTCCTCTTATTTTTATTGCAAATGCAAATTGTAAACATCATCACGCTAACTGATCCTAGTTTCCTCATTACACATTATATATTATGCTCAAAGCTAACAATCATAAAACTACAAAACCTCCGTCCATTTTTATGCCCCTTACTGAGAGGAGGGTGTTTAAAGGAATATGAAGCCTTGACGTAGGGTGACAGAATAAGACTAACCCTCCTTTCTTACCCCCCCCTCTCAAGTCTTAATTTGAAGAGGTTTGAACAAGCGTCGTTTTAGTAGGAAAGACGAAATTAAAATCCAGCACAAAACTGCCGTTATGTTTTTATCATTTTTCTTTCTAGTGAATGGGGCTATGTAGAAATATAAACATTCTGCGTGAGGATTTGTTCTGCCTTTTTAAATGTTAATGCAGGGGTGCACAAATTATGAGCAGCAATTTTATATTTGTTAGTTATGCCAGAAACGTTTAGAACTACATTGTTTAATGAAGTAATATTCATGAAATATGGTAGCGTTCGGCATGTGCGAAAGCCATTTTAAAAATACTGATCAATTATTAATGTTAAAAGTCTGATGCTTGACACTCACATGACCGCTACAACTTCACTTAATTTCCTTATACAGAACGATTTAAAATACGTTTACAAAGTTTGGCGACGGGTTCCTTATACCGAAAGAAGAGAAATAATTCATATAAACATATGTCCAAAAATCCTTCGTTTTTTATTAATTAAAGTTCAAACTTATATTAGTGAAAGAATATTTTAAAGTAATACATTTATTTGTTTTAGACACCAACATTGACATTGTCAGATTTTAGGAAGTGCTTAATACAAAGATTCATATCAAATGCTCGAAATGTCCTCCTTTTGCGTCTAGATGGGCATGCACTCGTCGAACTATGGACTATCGCACCCTATCAATAACTCCCTGACGATGGTATTGCAGTCTCTATGACACGTCGAAGAAGAGTTTCTTTAGTCTTTTAGACTCTACCTTTTTAGACCCATTGTTTGAGATGCACTGGCTGGTATCTACAATGACGTAGAGGAGCACCAGATCCATGGCCTGCACGTTTCCCCGACCTCAATCCTTTGGATTTCTATTTCAGAGTATATGACATGATTCGACCAGTGTATGCGTGTCTAGACGCAAAAGCAGGACATTTTGAGCATTTGTCTATGAATTTATGTGTTGGGCACTTTCTAACAGGCTGATAATATGAATGTCAAAAACTGATTAATGTGCCACTTTAAAATAGTCTTTTATTAATAACAGTTTGAACTTTAATATATAAAAAGCAAAGGATTTTGTGACATATGTTTATATGAACTATTTTTCTTCTTTCGGTGTATGGAACGCGTCCCCAAGCTTTGTAAACATATTTTAGAATCATTCTGTATAGCATAATATCAACAAAAAGTGACTCTTCTATTTGCGACAGCTTTGGATTCCCAAGTTTGCAGGTGCAAACCCGGCAGAAGACGCTGATTTTTGGGCGAAAATCCTTACCCCGGCTTCCTTCAGAAAGGAAGTAAAGCTACTGGTCCTGTATAATCTTTATTTTCATGTAAAAGAACCTCTTACTTTGAAAGGGAAGCTACGTGAGCAGAATTGTCGGTGATTTCACGCCCAAAGCGTCCTGCTTCTATTCCGTGGCGCTATTTGTGGACGGTGGGCCAATCTCCTGCCACCATGTGCACGTAGCGGTTGAATCAGTAACTGTAAAAATTAATTCGATTACAGAAAATACCGCTAGAGTGCCCCTATACGCCAACGGCGTAACAGAAATCTAGTTATGTTAAGTAAGTCGCTTTAATTTTTGAATACATATAGTTGAAATGAACTAACAGGACCTGGTTACAAGTACATACGCAAAACAAAACACAACTATTCACAAATCTTTAGTTATTTCATTAATGAACCCATGTGTCTAAAAAGAAAAATCGCGTAAGATGATTTATAAATGCATGACAGTCTAACCAGGCCAAACATGTTGTGACGCAGCTGCTATGGCAAGGATATCGGAGTTCGGTGCCAGGCATCGGAGCAAACAACGATAACGGCCCCTCGCCAACGTAAACACCGGGCGCGTTATCTAGATCCTTCTGGAAGCTTCTTCTCCACCTCCTACAGAAGGTGTGTTGAAATAGTACTAGAACGTTTGAGAGCCTGGTGGAGAGATTCCACTGACTATATAAGCGAGCGCTCTCGTGGGAACAGGCAATGGCGGTAGTAGAGTTGTTGAGTCAGACAGCGAGCGAGCAAGTTAGCAAGTGCGTCTCCCGTGCGTCATCAAGAGCGATTCTCCGAGCGAGTTGGTCACGACTGTTGTGACGTGCAGCGGAGCTACCGGTTGTGGAGATTTTGTGTTTGGCTCCTGAGTGAAGTGAATCGTCCGGCGTGAAGAAGCTACTTCACGAAGGAAGTAAGGGACGAAGAATTGAACTAATTCACCTTAGTGAAGTGATAGTGTGAACGAAGTGAACTCCCAATCTAACAATGACAATAAAAACAGTGAAAAGTGGCCGTTAAAAATAAAACTGGACAAAGTCACAATACATAAAGATATAACAACGAACATTTCGCTAATAATAAGTGCTACTAGAAACGTTATCTGTTGTTTACATCAGTCACCTCTACTTTTTACGTAGAGTTATACAAAATTACCACTTATGTCAAATTATATAAAATTCATTCTGAATTAAGAGGACTTAAGAGAAAATTAAAGATATACATTTTATTAATATTGCAAAAATATTTACATATAGTATTTTAATTAAAATGATTACAACATTTTTGAGAAAATGAAAAATAACGAACTATTATCCCTTTAAATGGCATTTTGCAGTGGGGAATGCTGTTGAAAATCTTCATGTCGCAACCTTGGAACATTCTGACCTTAAATATTGTGACGTACTAATAATTTGGGGGTTCATTGTCATTACCAGATATATTGTTATTCTGCATTGCCATTACCAGACATGTTGTTTTCGTGACGTCACTCCTGACTGGGTGTTTTTGCTAGCCACGAGTGGTGGGGATATAGCGTCTGTCTTATTTAGGATTCCGAGAGAAGCGGATTGCGCGTGCAAGCCGGCTTTTGGATCGGTGGACATCTCCCCTCACCTTTCATATTTAATAATGTAGGAACAGTTGGGAAATAAATCTAGGAATGTGTAAGTAAATTTGTGTTATGGGTTTTGTACAGTGAAAAATCTATGCCTTCCTCTTAACCTCCACACCATGTTTCGGTCCTCCGCGGCCTAGTGAGTATAGTGAGTGAGATGAGGCGAGAGGAGACACCAGGCGGCCGCATCCAAGAGCGACGGTACAGCAAACGGCTGGTCCCTAAGTTTCCCGCAGTAGACACCCCGACAGACGAACGGGCAGACCGAGGACCCCGCCCAAACACACGGGGTCCGACGCCCCTCAAGAGGGTTCGGAAACCCCGGTAGCCGCCGAAATCCGGGGGACGGAGAGAGTTCTCAGAGAACATCCTTTTCCCCTGCCACGCTGTACCGAAACACCACCGCCGACACTTCCAACCCTGAAAGAGACCAACAGGATGAATGAAATGATGAATGGAACGAAATGGAAGGACAGAAGTGGGCTGAAAGAAACCACTCCAGCTTTCACCTGACGACCCGGAAAAACCATAGAAAAAAAGGTTAAAGTGGGTGATCGCCGAATATCGAACCTGGAACCTCCCGAATGCGGGCATCAGACGCTGTCGTCTGAGCCATTGCGCTCGGTAAACTACCGTTAAATGGATGATTTTTCGAATTTTTAATTTTTTCAAAAATGTTTAACAATTTTGCTTAAATATAATATGTTTAAATATTTACATAACAAAATGTACTCCTCAACTTTTCTGGGAAATTTTTCATTTGTAAGTAATTTCGCATACTTGAGTATAATTCGGGAACCAAAAGATGTAGATCTCCTTAAATCACACAATTTATTATCATAACCTTTTTGTTATTGGTAATTTGTTATTGGAACAGGCATTTCCGAGGTATCCGTTGTTATTGATTTCAATATTTCAGTACTTATTTCATTTTTTATGTATTAACCAACCTTCAGTGGTTACTTGCAATGTCATGGGAACGTTATCGATTTCAAAACCAGCATATGACCACCTGTTTTTAAACATTGGGCTATCGCTATCGCCTTTGTACCTATTACACAATGTGTATTGAAACTATTTATGCAAATGTTTATCTTAATTAGCTTGAAGTAGACAGAAGACTGAGCTTTGACAAGAATAGTTTGTAAACTCTGTTCCGTATAACTTCGCCTGTATTTCTTAACTGAGGTTAAGTGCACTAGTCACCTTTCATTGGCTCTGTCGTGAAATACGTTGTTTTGCGATACAAACTAGTTCCTTATTTAAATTTATCTTAATATATTCGAAAATATTCATACAAACCGTATGGACCAAGCGCATTATGTAACCAAGTTAACGTATCTGCAATACACATAGATTCTTATCAACAAATAGGTAGGAGGATCCTTCTATTTAAACCTGCCTCTTAGGATGACGAAAGTACGTATATTATGACAGAGTGTATTATCGCTTGACCTTGCATTGCACAGGAACTGTTTGTCATACACGCCATTCAAAGATGTACATTAGGCAGTCAGGGCAAAGGGGAAGGAAGGAGAACGCAGAAAAATATATGTCAGCCGGACAAGGTTATAAGAAACAGGGTATGGAAGCTATCTTTATATCTTCCTGAACGGAGGCGACGCGGCACCGATCCAGTGGGGATATTGTACCTATGCCCCACGAAGACGTCCCCGGGAGGAAGGATGAGGCAAGAAGGGACACCGGGCGGCCGGATCAAGCGCACGGTACAGCAATGACAGGGTCCCTAACTTTCAAGAAGTAGACACCCCGGTAGACGGATAGGCAGACCGGGGACCCTGCCCCACACAGAGGGGTCCAACGTCCATTAAGGGGTTTCTGATCGCCAGCAGCCAGCCGAAAGCCAAGGGACAGAGAGAGTTCATAGAGAGCATCCCTTTCCCCTGCCACGCTGCACCAAAACACCATTGCGCATCGTTTCCGACCCTGAAAGAGATCAACGGAATGAAGATTGAATGAAATGATGAAAGGAACGTAATGGAGGGACTGGCTGAAAGAAACCACTCAAGCATTTGCCTGGAACGACCCGGAAAAAAAATCCTAAAGCACCCATGAGACAGAGTGGACGGTCGCGGGAATCGAACCGAGGACCTCTCGTATGCGGCACATACGGCCACCTCGTTCAGTTATAGAAAAATAAAAGCTTTTGCGTAGAGAAAGTAATGTGAATGTAACGCACATTATTATTATTATTATTATTATTATTATTATTATTATTTTTCTCTTTCGGACTAGTGTTACCGCCGGGTAGGACCGCTGTCGTGGCTGTTCTTCTGGTACTTAAGAATACGCCAAAGGCACATGTTACAATTAGAGATCCCCAGCAGGTTCTAGCACACATGTGTAATGGGCATAACATTAAACAAACAAGATGATGTAGAAGGGAGAAATCCCAGTGAGACAGCGACATAAAAAAGGCAGCAAATAATGTTGGAGCTCCCTCGGTAATTGTCTTTGGGCAGAACAGAGCACGCTGCGAGGAGATAGCAACACGCTCCATTTTGTTTTATGAAGCTTGTTTCTTGTCCTTCCTGTCGCCCATGACGTGAAATTAGCCGTGAGCTGAGTAGTCCCTTCGTCTTCCTACGGAAGGACACTCGTTACAGCCCCGGGCATTCCCCAACTAGCAACACTATAAAATTGTTAGACGTGACTTTATATTGTTAATCGCCCTGCAGTCCAACAGCTACCACAGTAGTTTATGCCTTGAGACATTCTTCTCAATGATACGAGACTTAGTATTTTCCACAGTGTGAAAACTCATCCTTTACACGTCTTCTTTTAGTCAGGATATAAAAATATGATATTTCGCATTCACCAATTACAACTGCACTAATATTTTTCTTCTTTTGCTCTTCGTGGAATAGGCAGTACTGCCTGTTCCAGCTTCAAAGGTCCTGCCGTCTTTTCCTAGACATCTCCCTCTAGGCCTTCGAGCCAGTAATGGCCGGTCAAGACATTTGAATGTGCGATTGTTCAAGATCCGAATATTTACGTGTTTATCATTACAAACTCTTCTATTTCGAATTTGAAAACGCTAACACATAAAACCGGCGGCGTCGTGGCCGAGTGGATAGACCGCTCGCCTCCCACCGAGGCGGCCCGGGTTCAATCCCAGGGACCTGCATGTGGGATTTGTGGTGGACGAAGTGGCGTCTGGGCGGGTTTTCTCCGGGTTCTCCGGTTTCCCCCGCCATTCATTCCACCAACTGCTCCATCATCACCTTTCCTTTCATCCATTTCACCAACATTTCGTTTCATCTACTTCCTTCATCCCATACCAGGCATCGGGCTGATCACCCATCCTGGATGCTCTGTCTGATCCATGAGTGTCTGCTCCTCGACGGGCTCTGACCCCAGGCACCCGCCTGTAAGTCCTGGGGGGTGTAAGTCCTACATAAGAGGAGGGTAAACAGATAATGAATGAATGAATAACACATAAAACCATTTTGTATTTCAGAGTCTGAGATTCATAAATATTCCCTACCCTTGCAAATGGAACTTATAGTCATCCAAAACCACTCAGGACATTACGCTAGATATAAAGGGCATTGTGGGTCATCCACTTCTCCTAATTTGAATGAATTTTAGGAATATGTCCCTTCAGACCATTTTCGTGATTTGACTCCTGTAGCGTTTTGTGTGCTACTTTTGTTTACCTCTACGTCGTTGTAGGGTGAAGTCTTCATGACTCTAGATCGCCGATATCAGTCAGGAAGCACTTATGGACGTCGCATCTCAGGATCAACTGTCGGCGAGTCAGTCTGAAATTCCCTACTGTTATTGTCAGGTTAGGATTGCGGGAGGGTGACACTAGATATTATTCTTGAATAAAACGTTTTCACTTCCTCACTAAAACGCGTACTCCTGCCAGAAAACCTGCAAGATTCTTGTTCTTTTTCTACCCCGTACGGTTCTTATATAAGAATATTTTTCACCCTTTGATCCACTAAAATTTTGCTCCGGCTAATTATTTATTATTTAAGGCGCTCTATCACCGCTCTTTTGATTTCCGCGAACTTGAATTCATTACTTGTGGTGTATTAAGTTATTTATTATCTTGGATAAAATAATTTCAACGAAAATCTATCACTCTATATAATTATTTCACACGCATTGCTTTATGATTGCATTGTGGTGCGGCACTTCGTAAATTTTGGAACTTTTATCCCTTTCTTTTCTTTTTTTATTCAACCTGATGCGTCTTTCCTTACCGGAGAATCATGGCAGACTGTCCCAAAACCACGTCCGCATTCCTATATCTCAACGATTGCTCTCCTCCAAATTTAATACATGTTACTGCGTATTCCTATGTTTCTATTGGTTCTCGGACTTATTCTCTACGTTTATTGGTTGCCTGGTTGAAAATTTAAAGCTTAACTGTAGGAATTGTACGTTGCCTCATAGCGTCTGTTTGCTTGAAAACTTTTCTCGTACCCACGAAGTACAAAAGAAGGTTTTGATTTTTATGACCCCACGCTCGGAAAACATAATGGACAGTCTGAAACGAAGTTACTCTTATTCTTGCCTAATCTTGCAGTTTTTCTTATGCAATTACGCCTTTATTTTATTTACAATATTATGGAAATTTAAAACATATTTACAGCTTATAAAGGGCTTTCGATTGATACAATTTTTAATCCTATGGCTTTAAAATTACGGAAGTGTATTAAATTGAGTATTAATTAAGTATTAATAATTCCTAAAATATAATTATTATAGAGTTACTTTTTTATGTGTTCTTAATCGACGGAAATATCGCTACACTCCACATACATTTGTGAACAAGCTTTTTCTGCCATGAATGTTATTATTGTAAATGTAAATCTTTGCTAATGCACTTATTTTGTGCACATCAAACATTGCACCTAATATTGAGAAAGTGGTAAGTTCAAAAGTCACATTAACATTACAGGTCTACAAATTTAATTGGAATGTTCTTATTAAACAATGTAATACGGAGCATTTATATTGTAATTCAATGTTTTCACTTTTATAATAATTTTAAAAAGTATATAATTGTATGATCTTCTTTGAAAATAAAAATGTGAACAATAATAATAATAATAATAATAATAATAATAATAATAATAATAATAATAATAATAATAATAATAATAAGAATAATAGCTCAGTGACTTTAGAACGTTATGTTTCATATATCGTTCTACAGCTACACGTATCTGAATACTTTACTAATAGCTACTTTATAATACGAATACTTTAGCTCAGATTCGACATACTTGTTGATTCACATTTAGTTAGCTCAACAAAGGTTGGCCACACCTGCTCTAGGTGTATACTTTGCTGGCTTCTTGGGATTTCTACATGTCCGTGTGTGTGTCTGTCTGTGAACAGTCGGATAAACACCAAACTTGGTATTTAGATTCAGTATCTTCCAGAGATGCGACACAAAGGTTTTCAAGAAAATCCTCCACCCCAGATTACCCTTTACATGGAAAATTTTACGAACATTTTAATTTTCTCAAAAATGACTAAGGATTTTGATTAAAGTATCATATTTTAAGATATTTTCATGGCAAATGAAATGTATATCTCGAATTTTCTGGGAATGTCTCCAAAAGTATTCTTCATTGTGAACGACTTTTGCATAATTGGTAAACCATAAGAGATAGACACAATATTACTACACAAAAAATGTAGATCGCGTTAAAATACACAATTTATGTCATATACATTTTTTTTGTTGAGTGAACCATTTTCGAGATATTGCTTTTTATTCCCTTAAATTTTTCAATACTTATTTTCTCAAATGGGAATTCGTTATTCATTTTTTTGTCTTGGATATGCAAAGAGTATTAATCTGTGGTAAAGGGAATGGTGCTGCACCTAGCAACCAGCTATTAAGAGATATGCATGTGCTTAAAGGCTACTGTATTTGTATATTGCCCTTGCAAATACAAAACAAGGGGAACATAGTACGCCTTAAGCGATAGTCAAATATTTTTAGAACTGGTCGCTATGTGTAAAATGTAATTCTCTTTGCATGTCAAAAGATCGTTTCTGCAAATGTTTATCTCGATTAATATGAAATAGGTGGAGAATCAGAGTTTATAAAAATAGTTTGCACAAGAGTAGAGAAAGTCATGTGAGTGTTACACATCAGATTTTTTTTTAATCTGGGATCTTAAAAATGTGTATTTCCACTGAAATATGCATATTTAATCTTTGATGAAATACAGTAGTTCCTCTACTCAATATAGGTAAGTAACAGAGAAAGAAATAGCTGTAGAAAAATCTGTTTTACATAGAGGTATACAACTTGTATGTAGTAAGAATATGCCTATCTCTTATATAAAATAATATAAAATCCATGCAAAGTGAAGAGAAGCACAGGCTATTAAAAAAACGATAAAGTCATATACTTTATTAGAAATGCTGCGTCTTAAACTTGGTATTTTAACCAAAATCCTTACAGCCATTTTTGAGAAAATAAAAACTAATGCAACAGTTTCCATGTAAAGTATCCCTACTTGTAAATTTATATTCGGAGGGTGTGGAAGTTTAATATAAATATGGTATTTATCTTCATTTTTTAGTTATGCTGTTCACAAACACACGCACGAAGCTTTTGTCTTATTTGGAGAGTGGTTCAAAGAGATCTCGAAACATGCATTTTCAGTGAACTCTCGATATAGGATTTTTGGATGGAATGCAATATTCTTCTACTTAACACAGGCAAGTGCAGAGAAAGTAGAAATTGCAACGATATTGCTGTACAGTCAATCAAGGCTTTCTGTCCAAAATAGCGTAATAAATACAATCCCATTTATTTCTCTTAAATTATCCATAAGACATTTTTTGGGGTGCCCCAGAAAATTTTATCATTCAACACTCCTTCCACAGCATCTCTCATTAAACAGCATCTTTTCATCCAGGCTCCGGTCTCTTACTGCTTGTTAGTATTGCTCTGTCTTCACGCAATCTTTCATAAACAGTTGGAGTATTTATTGTGTCTATCCGTTCTAACCATTTTCAACCGCTTCTAAAACTCTTTCCTCGTTTCGTCGCAACGTCAAAATTTGCATACCATATGGTATCACGCTCTCAGCTAAGTACTTCACTAATTCCTAATTAGTGAGGTTCTTGACTTATCTTCTCTACTTCATTAATTAATTGTTTCTTTAAGAGTTCACAAATGTTTGTTTTTCTAAGAGGATTTTGCTTTGCTCTTGTTATACTTTTAACCCATTTTTAGTAGTTATTCTTGCTACTTATGATACATTCTATGTACCACAGCTGTCCACTTGCTTCACTACCTCATTCAGCGTTCATTGATATTCATACAGTAACCTTCTTCATCAGGTATTTATCATCGTTGTCAATACAATTAGCATGGGGCAAAAAGAGCCATAATCATATTAAATTGAATTACGTTAAAATAATTAAATGAAATATACAAAAAGCTAGTAAAAATATGTTGATTATATAAGAATGAAAAAAAAACTAAATGTAAAACTGATTATAAGGCAGAATGAGGCGTATCAGAACTACCATCACAAAGAAAAGAAAGAAATTAGAACTTCAGTGTAAGTTCTTTTCTTTTTGATGCATGTTCGCCGACTTTTCAAAAGAACAAACACATAATATGATTTCTCGTTCCATTTGCGATGACATTTGTTAGATGAAAGCCCTTCTCCTTCATGACCCTAGAGGGCAAAGTCGCCACTAATTGGTACCGAGATCCCTCCACTGTGTGTGGGTAACGAGCCGACAGTCTTTTGTCTTACTGCACTTGCTGGAAGTGAGGCGCCGATAACAATGTACGTTTTCAAGTCTTCAGAGACAAAAATTTTGTTTATAAAGAAATAATAAAAAACTTTTCCGTGTTCTTTACACGGAACCAAGTTGTATATTTAATTTTAATAATTACTCTAATTGCAATCTTGTTATATTTCTGCCTAAAGCAACACTTGAGTAAAACTAAAATCACGAATGTTTAGTGCTGTACCTCTGTTGAAGTGTTAGAGTAAGTTCCCATAGCCGAATTGAAACACTTAGAGTGCTTGACAGCTGCTAATTTTCAATTGTTGATTAGGAGCATGCTAAATATTCTCTTACAATATATTTGGAAATAGTATAATATGTAGGATTGCCATAAGCTGATAATCCGAAATGAGGACATTTAGCACCATTATTTAATGGATTTAAGGAAATGAAATTTTGAGGAATAGGGGGCCATAATGCAGGAGAAATGTGCATTTAATTAATAATCCAGAGTTTTGAAAAGACTGCTTTTGTATTTTACTTTAAGTAAACACATATTATAAAAAATGTATAAAATTTATTCAGTACTGCTTAATGTGCTTAGTATAAATATTTAAGTTTTACTTTCTCTACTACGTATAGTAAGTAGGGGAAGTATTGCATTCGACCCAAAAATTCGATACCGAGATTTCACCGGAAATACATGTTTTGAGACTCCCTGAATCCAAAAAAAGCATTTTTGGAAACATGTCCGTGTGTGTGTGTGTGTGTCTGTGTGTCTGTGTGTGTGTGTGTGTGTCTGTGAACAGCATAGCTCAGAAACGAACAGTCGGATAAACACCAAACTTGGTATTTAGGTTCAGTATCTTCCAGAGATGCGACACGAAGGTTTTCAAGAAAATCCCCCCACCCCAGACTACCCTTTACATGGAACATTTTTCGAAAATTTTAATTTTCTCAAAAATGGCTCTAACGATTTTGATTAAAATATCATATGTTTAAGGTATTTTCATGACAAATGAAATGTATATCTCGAATTTTCTTGGAATGTCTCCAAAAGTGTTCTTCATTCTGAACGACTTTTGCATAACTGGTAAACCATAAGAGATAGACAAAATTTTACTGCACAAAAAATGTAGATCGCCTTACAATACACTATTTATGTCATATACATTTTTGTTGTTGAGTGAACCGTTTTCGAGATATTGCTTGTTATTCCCTTAAATTTTCCAATACTTATACTTTTTCTCAAATTCGTTACTCATTTTTACTTTCTCTACTACGTATAGTAAGTAGGGGAAGTATTGCATTCCACCCAAAAATTCGATACCGAGATTTCACCGGAAATACACGTTTTGAGACCTCCTGAATCCAAAAAAAGCATTTTTAGAAACATGTCCGTGTGTGTGTCTGTGTGTGTGTCTGTGTGTCTGTGTGTGTGTGTGTCTGTGAACAGCATAACTCAAAAACGAACAATCGGATAAGCACCAAACTTGGTATTTAGGTTCAGTATCTTCCAGAGATGCGACACGAAGGTTTTCAAGAAAATCCCCCCAACCCAGACTACCCTTTACATGGAACATTTTTCGAAAATTTTAATTTTCTCAAAAACGGCTCTAACGATTTTGATTAAAATATCATATGTTTAAGATATTGTCATGACAAATAAAATGTATATCTCGAATTTTCTGGGAATGTCTCCAAAAGTGTTCTTCATTGTGAACGACTTTTGCATAACTGGTAAACCATAAGAGATAGACAAAATTTTACTACACGAAAAATGTAGATCGCGTTAAAATACACAAGTTATGTCATATACATTTCTTTAGTTGAGTGAACCGTTTGCGAGATATTGCTTGTTATTCCCTTAAATTTTCCAATACTTATACTTTTTCTCAAATTCGTTATTCATTTTTTTATGTTCTGGACATGCAAAGAGAATGGAATGCCCCACATAGCAACCAGCGATAAAATATTTGACTATCGCTTAAAAGCTACCATATTCCCCTTGCATCTACAAGAAAATTACAAATAAGATTGACATCTCGATATCTCGATTAATATGAAGCATATGGAGAATAGGCGTTTGTAAAAATAGATTGTACAAGAGTAGAGAAAGTCATGTGAGTGTAACACATCAGATTTTTTTATGTCCTGGACATGCAAAGAGAATGGAATGAGCCACATAGCAACCAGCGTTAAAATATTTGACTATCGCTTAAAAGCTACCATATTCCCCTTGCATCTACAAGAAAATTACCAATAAGATTGACTTCTCGATATCTCGATTAACATGAAGCATATGGAGAATAGGCGTTTGTAAAAATAGATTGTACAAGAGTAGAGAAAGTCATGTGAGTGTAACACATCAGATTTTTTTTTATATCTGTCGTAGATATTTCTCAGAACCTGTAACAGAAGAAAGGAACTTGGTATTATTCAAAATAAGTTTATGAAACTCACTACAACTTATATTTTTCATATTGTATTGTATTTTCATCATTGCATTAATGCAGTAATGGAGAAATAATATCCTACAATTTTTATCAACTCTGAATACTGCTCACTAGAAATGCAGTTATGAATGAAGGCAACTCATTTCTTATGTGACAACAAATTCTCAAAACTATCATACTTAGTCTCCTCCAAAAAACATTAAATTGTTTTGAGTTGAACTCAAATATAGTAAAAAACGCGAGTCATTTCAGCCTGGATGTTTTCATTTACCAGAAAATCTCGGACAGTCCGCGAAATTCGTAGCATATGGCAATCCGAATAATATGGGATATATTTTTGTAAGCGGGATTTGATCTAATTGGCTGAAATTTGGAGTGTTCGTCTATAGATGGGCATAGTCGAGCTGTTCCCACAGAAATCGTCTTTTCACTCAATCCTCTGATGTAGAAAAAAGTAGCTGTAACATTAATAAATCCTTTTTAATTGAATCTTAGTAATCTGGAGGACTCTAGTTCAAACTATAGGTTCGATAATTCGCTCGAGTAAAGATTTTTTGATTTTCTTGTTTTTTTACATTCCTTGTCGCCTGCGTATAGTACATAAGAGGAAGCACTGTATTTCTTAAGAAAGTCGGTGTCGAGATTTGAACGCAAATATTACATCATTCCGAAAGTAATGCCTCCTATTTATTTTCATGGAAACTACAACAGATACAGAAAGCACAATAACATAGTTAAATAGAGCAAGATTTCTGCTGCATACTGTTATTTTTCCACTTAATTACCACCATTAGTTATGCGCTTTTGCCAACGATGAACAAGAACCTGCATACTACACTCGTAAAAATCTGAACCAGCTGAGGCTAGCTATGTCCTACAGCTGTGACAACAGCATCTGAGTCTGGAAAATATTGGCCACGTAGTGCATGTGTCATAGGCCCAAAGAGATGGAAATCCGAAGGTGCTAAATCAGGACTGTACGGC
The DNA here is from genome assembly GCA_030765065.1 of Deroplatys truncata. Taxonomy (NCBI): domain Eukaryota; kingdom Metazoa; phylum Arthropoda; class Insecta; order Mantodea; family Mantidae; genus Deroplatys; species Deroplatys truncata. The sequence goes on from CM060985.1 coordinate 52,047,490, forward strand.
GGATGTGGTAGGACAGTCCAGCCAAATTTGGTAATGAGCTCCATGGTCGTAAAACTGGTGTGGTGCCCTTGTTCTTGTGAAAGCATCCGCGGCACCCATCTCGCACACACTTTACGATAATTAAGGTTGTCTAAGGTATTACAACCAACGTTCAGCTCTACACAGAATTCCTTGGACGTAATCCGCCGATCATTACGAACATCAGTGTTCATTATTTGCTGTGACAGCCGAGCAGACTCGACTAGGGTGTGGCTTGTCCTGTACATCCTTTTCACCACTTTTGAAACGCTGTACCCACCGCCTCACATTACTCACATGTACTGTATCGTCTCCATACACCGTTTAGCAGGCGTCGATGAATTTCAAGTGGCGCAATTTGTTCAGCGGTAAGGAATTCAATCACACATCTCTGTTTTGTACGCACCTCGATGTCAGTAGCCCTTTTGGAACGCTCCTCTGCGCGTGCTATCTGTCGCAGGACAATGAAACTAAGAGGACACTAGCATGAAAGTTCAGCAATTAATATTGCATAAACGTAATCTGGCTCGGACACTCAAAGGCAACACACACACAAATAAGGAGGCATTACTTTCGGATTGACCCTCGTACGTGTTTTGAAGCCCCCTAAACAAAAAAAATAGAAATAGGTCCATGTGTGTGTGTGTGGGTGGGTGTTTGATCAGCACTCCTCAAAAACGAAAAGTCAGATAAATACCAAACTTGCTATTTAATTTGATTAACCTTCAAAGTTATCAAACGAAGATATTCAATCTTGAATTTTCTGGAAATAGTCTGTGAAATCCTCTTCTTTATTAATCGCAAGAAAGAGAACAAAATTTAGTACACTAAAATATGGAACGTATTAAAATACGCTCTATGTCAAGTGATTTCTGTGGCATTAGTTATTTCCGAGATATTGCTTATTTTTGGCTGGAATTAACAAGTACTTTATACTTTTTTAACTACTAATTTGATATTTATTCTTTTTTTTCGTCGTACAAAGAGAATGGAATTTCAAAAGCATCACATAGTGACCCACTTTTTAAAGATTTGACTATACTTTCAGCCTAGTATATTCCTTTTGTTTTCACAAGAAAGTGTTAAAAATATTTCTGTAAACATTTGTCTCGATATAAGGTATCAGATAGAAGAATAAGCTTTTGTAAGAATAGTATGTAAAAGAGTGAGAAGAGAAAGCCATGTGAATGCAAGACCTCGATTTTTACCTCGAGCCTTAAAACAGTTTCTTTTAAAAATCTCGATGCAGAATTTTGAAAGGAATACAGTATATCCTCTGCCTGTCATAGGTAAGCGGTAGAGAAAATATATCACACTTTTAGGGATACATTCTGCTAGCCTGATGTGATAACCAAGGAGAGACAAACATATTCAATCCTAGGACTCCGGTGCTGCCACCACTCGGATTAGTGTGAGAAACAAGTCTGTATCCTTGTGGACAAAAGGCTCTTTGTTTTAGTTCCTTTGAAGGGACAGATGGAAACCAGACTTCCCCTTTCCTCTTCGGCTCCACTAATCTCCTCACCCTCCACGTGAAATCACATCAGGGAGGTGTCAAACAATCCGTTTTTGTAACCCTTCTCTCTACCCTTTCATATAGCCAACAAAGAAAGTTAGAAAAAATTCAATAATAACCATTACTTTATTCCTCCTTCTGTGGCGGCAAAACGAGAAATCCCATCCAAGGGCCGAGAGGTTAAAAATAAAGTAGGGAGAGAAAACTGTTCATTACTGTCTTTGAGAGCGAGCGAGAGAGAAGGGTTATTGTTAACAGAACCCTCTCGTCGCTGCTTTTGATCTTGTAAATGTTCGCGTGGCAAATAAGAGCCTTTTCGTTAGCTGCTTTCTTCAAGTAATCTTGTCAATGAGCAATATCACGCGTAATGATATCAATTTGCGATTTCATTTGCACGCGTATGCTGAAGCACGCAAGTTGTTTGTGATCCGGAACCGAAGCACGGCCCGTAGAAGAGGTGCATTGTTTCCCCCTTTGGTTATACATTGCATCCTTGAATCTCTGTCACTTTCGCAGCTAATATTTTTACTTCGTCTAGCACCTAGCTATCTTACTAGGTAGAAATTATTGAATTTCACCAAAAGGTTCGACATAGAAATTTTACCAAACATGGTATTTAAGTTCAGCATCTTCCAAATACGCGAAAAGAAAGTTTTGTAGAAAATTACCCATCCTAAACTACCCCATATGTGAAACAATTTTCGTTAGGTCTACTTTTTTATTTCGCTGTTCACTTTGTATCAATAACGAAATGTGTAATGTAGCTATTTCTGCAAAGGTTGGTTAAATAAGTTTTAATAAGAATAGTTTGTATACCCACTGATAAACGATAGAGGGTAGAGAAAGTCATATGAATGTAACACATATTTGTTTCTATTGTTAAGCCAATACGCCTGCCAGCGTAACAATCTGCCTTCCACTCTCCTACCGGCTGACGCTTCAATTGTTTTTAAGTTTGCGCAGCTAGAAATGGGAAGACTCGGTTAGGATCTAATATATAACACGTAAGGTACCAAATCTCTTTGTACTGCAGCGGTAAATGATAAAATTATTATTATTATTATTATTATTATTATTATTATTATTATTATTATTATTTAATAATTCATATAATGTTGTGGTTTACGGAAAAAGAGATGTTCTTAGGCAGTATTAAAAATTATAACAATAATGATTTTAAATGTAACTTTTCTTCCATTTGTAGATTTTGCACCTTAGACTCTTGCTATATGTCATCTCAAATTTGTAAGTTATCGACTAACCTCGTAGTGGCGCTTTGGCAGTTGTTATCAATCCAATTAAATATTTCTTTTACGACGCTAACGTTACTTAATCGGCGGCGGGGAGCGTAAATCAAATTGTAATCGAGGTCAGATACTCTCAACCTTGGAGAGCATATTACTCAACGCCTATATGCGGAGTTTAATTTTCTTTATACAGATATTTAGTACTATTTCTGCAATCTTTCACGGTATAGCGTTACATACTCGGGTGAGGGCCAAAAGATTTCCAGCAATATTAAATTTTAATCACCCCAACATGCACATGGGGAAACGTAGCTACAGATACTGCGAGAGGACCACATTCAGCTGAAGGCGTGGGGTTTTTGTAACATATTTACATAAAATTTTCACATTACCTGTGGTTTATTAAATAAAAGAGATGGTGTCCCTACATCACACACAAAAAGGATAAAGAAAGAATTGAGGGGAGATGCCTCACACACTCTCATATTAGACACTCAAACCAGACTGACGCTCAACACACAAAGAAAAAGTAACGCTACACTATTCCCCCTCTCTCCCCACCTCCGACTAGGCTCGCTAGCTAGGAGTGGCGAGTTGTCATGCCAGACGAAATTCAAACGCAAGACCGAAAGAATACTGAATTACTTCCAACAATGCTGTCGGTAATACGACGCAATAATGTGTCTGGCATGGCAATAGCTACTAATACGCCACAATATTTCCCGCTATATTTAACTCGGTGATTAACGTGAAATCGGGTCTACAGTATGCAATGACATTTTTCCTGCTGTTCTCGTAGAATATCTTCTTCCCTAAGATTTCTTCTTATGCAATGTGTCGCATCACTCCTTACAAAATTACTGTGGCTATTCTCTTTTCTTAGCTTGTTCATTCTTCCGTCTTTAGCAATGGAAACTACTGTTTCAACTCATGCCATTTTATTGTCTTAACATTTTTTATTTGCGGCGCTGTGGCCGAGTGGTTAGACCGCTCACTTTAACCAAGGGTTCGATCCCAGTGACCCGCATGTGGGATTTGTGGTGGACAAAGCAGCGTCTGGGCGGTTTTCTTCTGGTTCTCCGGTTTTCCCCGTTATTCATTACACCAATTGCTCCATCATCACCTTTCCTTTCATCCATTTCACCATCATTTCATATTATCTACTTCCTACCTCTCATACCAGGCATCGGGCTGACCATCCATCCTGATCTGATCCAAAGTGTCTGCTCCTCGACAGGTCTCTGACCCCAGGCACCCGCTTGTAAGTCCTACATACTAGGAGGGTAAACAGAGAATAAAGGATAATAGTTCCTACTTAAAATTAACACCTAACACATATTTATATATACAGATGGCTCCAAAACTGATCAGGGTAATGGCTGTGCTATAATTACTCCGGATGCTAAACATAAGTACAAGTTTCCAGACTTGTTCTCTGTTTTCTCCTCTGAGCACTATGCTGTCAAACAAGCATTGATATACCCACATGAAGAAGTTTTATTGCTGTATTTATTGCTATTTGCCCCACTCTTTGGGAGCCAATTTGAAGTAGAAGGTTTTTTGTATTGTAGTTCAACTGTTGGGGAGCCGAACTTGAAGTAGTTACAACCGCACATATGGTACCCGGTAGCTTTCGTCCCAAATTTAAAAATATTAACTTTGTAAGTTGACTGTTTCTTTAAATATTATATACTTATGTTTGCCTCGACTGGGTCAGTATTATTGTTAGAGACATGGATTTCTTTGCAGGGAGTAGTGCGGCTAAGAATGCAGGCTTACAAAGATTATTATTTTTAATTCACTCCTTTTTATTAATTCTCGACACGATTTAAATAACACTTCACTGATATAGAGAACTGTGAGATTTTTTATTAATTACTTGCACTTTTTAACACGTAAACTATTTTTCGTCTCACACTGAATACGTATTAAATTTCTCGAGGACACATCTCGCGTCCGGTTAGGAACACTGTCTGCAAGCAACGCGTCCAGTTATTAGCGCTGTCTACAAGCAACTGACTTGATTTCTACCGCCTAAATTTGTACAATTTGCCCTATTTCAGTCTCTGATTGACTAATCCTAGTCCAATAGAATACCTTCATTTAACTAAAGCTTTTTCTGGTTGTTGATTGGCTATTTTATACACTGTCACAAAAATTACATTAATGTTGCTCCAAGAATGACTAGTAGCATTATTACACTTTTTTACTCATTATTGCTTCAAGGTTACTTCATTGTTACCTCATTGTTAGCAACTTTTAATATATTATTCTCACAGCTCCTACATTATTAAATTACATAATACATTCAGATAACATAATTACATGCATATAATAAAATAAACATATACAATGACTGTAATTTACACTTTTATATCTTGTTACATACACATATTGTTTTAAGGCGGGCTGTTATTGAATATATATTATAATTTGACGAAATCATTTAAGTGCTAAAAATACTGCCTCACACAGCACAGCATAAACACAGTGCAATTCTGATTTACTAAGCACTCTTCGGAGTATCCGAGACCGCTCTACTGACGTAACATTAATCCAAGATATGCAAAGTCTTTACAACCAAATTACTACAAATAATCAAGAAGTTATATTCTTTGGATTCCGTCCTACTGTGGAATATCAGGAAACGAGGAAGCAGATAGGGAAGCAAAAAAGGCAGCTTTACTACCTCCAGTGGAAGAATAGCCAGTTCCCTACAGAGATGCTCAACGTTATTTTTTTTTAGCAGACCAACTGTTAAATGGAAGCAAGACTGGGCCATTAAAGCATCAAGCAAATTCCGCATAGTTAGGAAAGGCTCCACAAAACCCTGAAAATTGCAGACCCTAATAACAAAAGATCAACTGATTATATCACGTTTACGAATAGGCCATTCACGCTTAACCCATTCCTTCTTACTCACCAAAGAAAATGCTCCTCACTGCGAGACCTACAATTGCCGTATCACCATCGAACACCTCATCTCTAAATGCAGAAGTTACATACCATGGAGAGAAGAAGACATAACATTCCTGGAGATATATTGTTAGCTGTAAACAACCCAACATTATTTTGTTCTGAAAGACATCAAACTGTTTAACAAGATTTAATTATAACACATCAAATAAAAATGTATAATAGGTAATAGGCTATACTGTTCTAGCTGTGTTCAAGACTTAGTAATGTAAAGTATGTTTGTAACAATGTATTACAATTACTGTATTATTTAATCAATATAAAGTATACCGTGTATTATTATTGCACTCGTATGTATGATATAAGTCGCGATATGACCTAGTAGTCAAATCCAGTATAAATAAAGAAAAATAACAACAAACAACACTTAACGTTTCCCTCTTGATGAGAATGATTTCTTTCTATTCTATTTTGTTTACACCAAATTTATTCATACATTACATTATTTTTTACCTTTTAAATTTTGAATTTACACATAGGCTTTGGAATGATCGTACCCTGATCAATTCCCGTGTCAGTAATAGCAGACAGATATGTGCGAATAAGAATACAAGCGAAATATGGTGTTGTTATAGAAAGTTGGCCTCAAGAGCTCTTCCTCAGATCCTTGTTACAACGCTGTAACTCATATCCATGAGTAATCCTAACGAGATGCTCGCTAGCATTAAAGAAAATCACCTTGGTACTCGAGGAGGAAGCTGGTATACAGAAAAAGTGATCTAATTTGGATTTCCGTCTCCCCTACATATCAGCTGAAAGCGCTGCCAGACATTTAATTACAACTAATAAAGGCACGCGAGGCATTATGCGACGCTGAAGGAAATACGGAGCAAAAAAGCAGCGAAAAAAGTCGTAAAACGTAAAGAAGCGAAGGAGCGCGGGGGGGGGGGATGAGAAGAATGACAGCAACAAAAGAGATGGGAAGGATAAAGAAATGCAGGGCTACGTTCATGAGATTTGGAAAAAAGATCTTGTGACGTCACACAGCAGGTCAACGAATAGGCGGTGTCAAACAAATTTAGACATTTTTTTTTCTCCCCCTTGTTCCACTTGTGTTTATAGCTGCACAGTGATGACTCCCAAACTGCGAGGTCATTGACATGAAACTGACATCGCGTAAACATTGGAAAGAGCCCTAATTGCGTATCTTGTGGTCAAGTTGTTAGGTTTCTCTGGCAGAGCACCAAGGGTTTCCCAGGATTCCTTCTCTGTCTTTGGGTTTTTGTTATAAACTGCCATTCTCTAAGGTCTTTCTCTGAATTATCGATTTGCTGATATTATACGGATGTAACGAAAACATATGTCAAAGCCTTAGGGATACGTTATTGTCATGTAAATGGCGAAATACAACAGTATTGAAACATCTTTGTTCCCAATTGTTACAATTTTCTGCAACTGTTCTTGTATAATATGCTGCAATTCATGAAGAACTTAGAGGGACACATAGAAATTAGCGGAATAAAAATTGTATGATCAACTTTGCGCTCTCTGCTGCTTATCTATAATAAGTAGAAGAGGTATTGTATTCCACCAAAAAATTCGATATCAGGATTTACCGGAAATGCACATTTGGAGCGTTTCTTAATGCAAAAAAAGAGCATTTTTAGAAAAAGGTCGGTGTGGGTCTGTGAACACCATAACTCAAAAATAAACAGTTGGTTGAATACCAAACATTACCCATTATCAACACATTATATTTACGAATATCGATAGTGCCATCATATAGCAGTAACGGATCACGATGTTAAGGAAGCTCTTCTTTAGAAGAAAGAGTTCATGCTTATCATCCAGTAAAAAAAGCATTCACAGATACTGTCGTATACCTCACATTTATTTATTATTTAACTTCAGAGGAGAGCAACTCGCTTATGAGAGGGATCGTTGAACAGACAAAGAACTTTAAACTCGAGGCATCGACAAGGGACGCAGCTAAAGTTAGATTCACAAAATAATTACACCAACATAATTTCTGGTTTAAGGGAGAGGCAAGGATTCTATTCTACCATAATTAACAACTGCAAAAGAAAGGATAGCTTGTAGATTTATTATAACAATTTCTTACCCCATGTGTCTGCCGGGCGAGGACGCCAAGTCGCAGTTATCCGTCTAACTCACGCGAAGCCTAGTCACAGAATGCTAAGAAGCCCACGCTAAGGCTTAGCGTCAGTAACGCCATATCCCCACCAATGACACACTGCTTCCCCTGAATCGCCCCTACTCTCAGATAAACTGCCACCTCCGACCCGGTAACCAGAGGGTGTATTACCATTAATATAATCTGTGCACATGCCACAATACGTTATGCATTTTTAAATTTTTCAGATTTCCACCAGGGTTGTAGGAAACACACACACACATACACAAAACTTCCAAGTATTTGAATTTTTTATCTTCCAATGATGCGAAACTAATATTTGAAAAATCTCCCTTCTCTAAGAAACCTTTTACATGGAAACATTTTTTTATTTCGATTTACTCAAAAATGGCACTAAGGATTTTGATTAAAGTTCCACAAGTTTAAGCTATTTGCATGGAAAATAAAGTGTATATCTAAAATTTTCTGTAGATCTCATTAAAGCACACAGTTTATGTCAAATAAAACTTTTTGTAACGTTAGCCGTTTCCGAGATATTCTTCTTTATTGCATTGCATTTCAAATACTTACACTTTTTGCAAGTGGCAAGTTGCTATTTGTTTTTGCTCGTGGTGATGCATGGAAATACAAAGCCATCATACACAACGACACGGAGTTTAAAAATTTGACCATTGCTTTAGCTTACTCTATTCTTCTTATACCTGCAGCGAAATATGTAATGAAGGTTTACCTGGATTAGCGAGACGATAAGCTTCTCTAAGAGCAGTTTGTAGAAGAGTGAGTAGAGGAATTCATGTCAATGTAACATATAAATTATTTTTCATTTTTAAGCTGGGGTGTAGTTGAGGCGGGGAGCACCATTACGCCCCACTGTACTTATTTCTACAACTATCCAATCTATTGAATTCATTACATATATTATTTCAAACTCTTGAAATTCAGCTCTGTTGAGCGGTCTCTGGGATGCGGCAGGAAGATTTTCAAGAAATCCCCCACACCGCGGTAACGTGAGCGACTTGCACAGCCGCCCACTCCGATCCATGGGTTTTTCGTGGCTTCCCCGGGTCGGCAGGCGAATGCTGTGGTGGTTGCTCTTCTACCACGACTTTCCTGCCTCTCATTTTCTGTACCCATCATCTCCTTTATTGTCACGAAAGAGATGATGGTTGCAGGACCAGGCGACGGTTTTCGGCGGGTTGCGGCTGAGCGGTAACTTTCTTCCCTAGCATCGTTGCGGGATTACTCAGATCCCGGGGATTAGGAGGCTTGTGGGTGAACCCGGACGGCATCGGATTCATCCGAGCTGGAAAAGTTAGGGACCACATTCATGCTTGCGACCGTCTTCATCCGGATCTGGTCACACCTTGGGTCTCTCTCCTCTTCGGTAGAAGCAAATAGGGCCATTGCGGCCTACTTGGGGTGCTATGCCCCGGTTGCGGGGATCCCTCGTTAAAGATCCCTCTTGTATCTTTACTTTTACAACCCTCGTACCTACAACGAAATATGTAAAGAAAGAACGGCTACCAACGTTCTTCTCGGCTAACAGAGGAAGATAGAAGTGTAAGTTTTAATGAATTTAGGAGAGTGGGTATAGAAATTCTCTTGATTGCAATACATCGGATTTTTAAAACTTTTTGATACTTAGTTAAATTAATTCTTATGAAATTTTGGGAGAAAGAATATAGTAAAGTGTTTCTCAAGAGATCGGCGATATCATCATATCGAACTACCTATATATCTCGTAAGCGCCACAGAAATACTAGCTGGATGGTTAAAATTCTTCGAGGAAAACTGTGCACGCAAATAGCCGGTAGTAAGGCACACTTATTTGATATTAAGTAGTTAATGAGAAATGCTCCCCAAGAGTAGATTATTAAGTTTGGACGGGAGAAACCCTCTCGTCGTCGTCATCATCAAGGAGCTGTCCCTTCGGTGATTTACCGGGCCACCCGTTGTTTATTGCGGCCTAGTGATTAACACATTATTAGCCAGCAATTACGGGGACAAGAAATATGGCGGGCAAGACACATGTTTTAATTACCTCAGAGGGATCTTCCTCCCTTGGTGCACACAACCTTTAATCTCTTCCTGGGGCTGTGCTTCATCTAGACCAGGAATGGCAACGATTCCTTTCTTCCTTCCCATCCAACTTCCCCAGTCTGCGGTATTTTCCCCACCATTTTTTATCACTGCTTCTCTTTTCGACATTCTTCTCATTGGAATCAGCTGGATTGTATGTTTTATTCTCATTGCATTGTCAGTGCGAGACTGAAGAAGATGGGAAATTAACTTACTTATGTATAAGTCTTTGCTTGAAGCTTTATTTCAGAACCTGCACACGTACTATTGTTGAAGTAATTCCCTCTCTCTCTCTCTCCCTCCCGCCCTCCTTTCTATAACATTCGTATTTTTTATATCCGGAATCGACAATGTTTTTTTTTTCCTGGATACTATTTAACACTAAAAATCAATCGTTATTGCTCTATTCTAAGCTCAGCAGACATGTAAACTAACCCGGTAGAGCATCTTGCGCTGCGAGGGGTCCGGTGCTCTTTTCCGACTGGACTCGAAGAAATGTTTCTTTAACCAATAAGATTTTTCAATATGCCCAGCGTGTGTGTGTGTGTGTGTGTGTGTGTGTGTGTGTGTGTGTGTGTGTAAAACCAGTTACTTAACAACTCATTCGCTCATATGACCATATTTCAGGATTGCCACTGGGCAATTTTCGGCTCTACAGGACATGGAAGGAATGCAACTCATGTCACATTTGAAGTCATACTGTGGTGTATCGTTACACAAATTAAGTTCTATAAGATTATGGCTTTACCTGTTGTATTATATGGTTCCGAGTCGTGGACAATAACAAAAAGAGAGATATCACGTATTCAGTCCGGCGAAATGAAAAGTTTTAGGTATTTTTATTTATTTATTTTATTTTCTGAACATTACAGGTTTCCCCAATTACAATGTTCACTTAATTAAATACAATATTCTTACAATGAAAAAATAAACAAAATACAATCAATCGAACATAAATAAAAATCTAATGTGTTACACTCACATGACATTCTCTATTCTTGTACAAACTATTTTTACAAACGCTTATTCTCCATATGCTTCATGTTAATCGAGATATCGAGATGTTAATCTTATTGCTAATTTTCTTGTAGATGCAAGGGGAATTGATAGGCTATAAGCGATAGTCAAATATTTTAAGAGCTGGTTGCTATGTGGAGTATTCCATTCTATTTGCATTACCAGGACAAAAAAATCTGATGTTACACACACATGACTTTCTCTACTCTTGTACAAGCTATTTTTACAAACCCAATATTCTCCATATGCTTCATGTTAATCGAGATATCGAGATGTTAATCTTATTGCTAATTTTCTTGTAGATGCAAGGGGAATTGCTAGGCTATAAGCGATAGTCAAATATTTTAAGAGCTGGTTGCTATGTGGAGTATTCCATTCTATTTGCATTACCAGGACAAAAAAATCTGATGTTACACACACATGACTTTCTCTACTCTTGTACAAGCTATTTTTACAAACCCAATATTCTCCATATGCTTCATGTTAATCGAGATATCGAGATGTTAATCTTATTGCTAATTTTCTTGTAGTTGCAAGGGGAATTGGTAGGTTTTAAGCGATAGTCAAATATTTTAAGCGCTGGTTGCTATGTGGCGCATTCCATTCTTTTTGTATGTCCAGAACATAAAAAATGAATAACAAATTCCCATTTGAGAAAAAGTATTGGCAAAGTTATGGGAATAACAATCAATATCTCGAAAATGGTTCACTCAACAGCAAAAAATGTATATAACATAAATTGTGTATTTTAACGCGATTTACATTGTTTGTGTAGTAAAATTTTTCTCTTATGGTTTACCAGTTATGCAAAATCGTTCACAATGAAGAATACTTTTGTAGACATTCTCAGAAAATTCGAGATATACAGTTCATTTGTCATGAAAATATCTTAAACATATGATATTTTAATCAAAATCGTTAGAGCCATTTTTTGAGAAATTAAAATTTTCGAAACGTGTTCCATGTAAAGGGTAGTCTGGGGTGGGGGGATTTTCTTGAAAAACATCTCTGGAAGATACTGAACCTAAATACCAAGTTTGTTGTTTATCCGACTGTTCGTTTCTGAATTATGCTGTTCACAGACACACACAAACACACACGGAGATGTTTCCAAGAATGCTTTTTTTGGATTCAGGGGGCCTCAAAACATATATTTCCGGTGATATCTCGGTATCGAATTTTTGGGTGGAATACAATACTTCCCCTACTTACTATACGTAGTAGAGAAAGTAATTACAATGTAAAAGAAAACAAATAGCACAAATTACACAAAATAACACAAATTACATAAAATAACACAAAAATTAGAAAGTTGGTAATTTGGTACGTGATAAATTAATCAATTCATAATTTGTAGTAAATAATCACAGGATAAAGCGAAATTGTTATGATTCATATTGAATATATCAATAGTTATGTAATGCCATTTATTATATAAACATTGCATGATTATATGTAGAGGGATGTACCAGAGTTGACAAAATAAGATATGAATGTATAGGATTAGATCTGAATATTGTATCAGTAAACGATAAGATTGATGAAAATAAAAGGAATGAAAGAACATGTTGATTAAATGGCAGATGATAGAATACCAAAAAGATAATGACTTACCAACCGACAGGGAGAAGAAGTTTAGGAAGACCACGCAAGACATGGCTACAGACGGAACAGGTGATACTACCTAATCCTTGAAAGAAGAAGATTGTGGTGTTGTATGGGTCCACGGCCTTGACTGGCCTACCCAATTTCCAGCCTCATGCCCGCATGGTATTGCTTCGGTGGAGGGTCATCCAACCGACATGGCGAGATGATATGGTCAGCACCATTTTCCCCCCAGCCAAAATGTCGTTTCCGTATAAGCTACAGATCTCTACATATCGTAGCTCCTGAAATGCATTACGACGCTGAGTGGGTACGGTTCAAAATCTATATGGGCTGAAAAATTCTCACCTGAATAGGTGGTCTCGAACCCAAGCGCATTTCGTGGCTGAGAACCACTACACCACATAATGAAGACGTTGGATTTACAAGTTTTAAATTCTAAATTTGCGTTTTTGGATGAAGTCTGTCACTCATGCAAAACTTTTCCTTTGTATATTGGGTGCAGTAGAATGAATATATTAGGTCATAATAGAGGATGCCGGTAGCAACGCACGGACCGGCCCACGACTTCGAAACTTATAAATTGCGGCATTGTATCGTGTACATACAATAACTGAGGAGAATAATATCCATTACTATTATATAAACGACAATATTTATACATACACTTGAGAATTGAGTGAGATGTAATTCCAAAAACGACGTGTAGTTTATATTCAACTGTTTCATAGAATGTTGAAGGAGAAATTGCAGGTCGCTTCATCTAACAGATGCAACTGCGCAAACAAAATATTTTGATACCTTATTAGAAAGTTTCAGCTTTCATTAACAGTTGTTGTAGTTTTGAATAAGCAGTGCTAGACAATTTATGCCTCTGTCATGTGGTTTGGAAAACAACAGAATATATTCAAAGGGGCATAGTTCCAATTTAAGTTTATGTGTTTTCTCTGAAATCTGCTTCGAAAATTTGAGGAAAAAATATATATTTTAAACTTCATTTGGGCATGTCTAAGTTCTAGAGTTAAAAATTCCTGTATTTAATTTAAAGAGTATGTAGAGAGGTGTTTAACAGATGTCTCAGTTTACCACTTTGATTTTTCAATTAGAACTTATTGAAAATGTCTAATATTTGATGCAATAACTTATAGTGCATTTGCTGTAAGTTGAAATACGAAAAGTAGAAACAATTAGCACTATATTTTACAAGACAGCTTAGCCATCTAATCTCAAAACCTTTACTATTGAAATTTACTATTTAAAATCTGGGTTATTTTGAAACGGGAAAATTACAAGAGAACAACCAGCACCCGCTTGTGACAATACGAAAGCCAACAAAGCAAGGACGGCAGAAGATATCAGGATATTTTCTATATTTCACTGCCAAAAGTGCAGTGGCAACAACACTACAGCTCATACTGAGAGACCAGGCAGTGAAGGTTGATTGGCAGCTTTCTCAGCACTCGGACCGTCATTAGCGCACCCATCTCCTAGAAACCGGTCAGGTAGATCCAAAATGGTCATGTTTCACTTAAACCTTACACACTGTAACAACATTCAAGCTGTAGCTTCAATCAATCAATTTATAAAAATAACGCCATTACTTGCTAATATTGGGGCATCGGATACAGTTTTTATTACTTTCTCTACAATTATAGTAAGTAGGGGAAGTATTGTATTCCACCCAAAAATTCGATACCGAGCTTTCACCGGAAATACATGTTTTGAGGCCCCTGAATAAAAAAATCTGATGTGTTACACTCACATGACTTTCTCTACTCTTGTACAATCTAATTTTACAAACGCCTATTCTCTATATGCTTCATGTTAATCGAGATATCGAGATGTCAATCTTATTGCTAATTTTCTTGTAGATGCAAGGGAAATATGGTAGCTTTTAAGCGATAGTCAAATATTTTAACGCTAGTTGCTATGTGACGCATTCCAATCTCTTTGCATGTCCAGGACATAAAAAAATCTGATGTGTTACACTCACATGACTTTCTCTACTCTTGTACAAACTATTTTTACAAACGTTTATTCTCCATATGCTTCATGCTAATGGAGATATCGAGATGTCAAACCTATTGGTAATTTTCTTGTAGATGCAAGGGGAATATGGTAGGTTTTAAGCGATAGTCAAATATTTTAACGCTGGTTGCTATGTGGCGCATTCCATTCTCTTTGCAAGTCCAGGACATAAAAAAAATGAATAACGAATTTGAGAAAAAGTATAAGTATTGGAAAATTTAAGGGAATAACAAGCAATATCTCGCAAACGGTTCACTCAACAAAAGAAATGTATATGACATAAATTGTGTATTTTAACGCGATCTACATTTTTTGTGTAGTAAAATTTTGTCTATCTCTTATGGTTTACCGGTTATGGAAAAGTCGTTCACAATGAAGAATACTTTTGGAGACATTCCCAGAAAATTCGAGATATACATTTTATTTGTCATGACAATATCTTAAACATATGATATTTTAATCAAAATCGTTAGAGCCGTTTTTGAGAAAATTAAAATTTTCGAAAAATGTTCCATGTAAAGGGTAGTCTGGGGTGGGGGGATTTTCTTGAAAACCTTCGTGTCGCATCTCTGAAAGATACTGAACCTAAATACCAAGTTTGGCGTTTATCCGACTCTTCGTTTTTGAGTTATGCTGTTCACAGACACACAGACAGACAGACAGACACACAGACACACAGACACACAGACACACAGACACACAGACAGACACACACACGGACATGTTTCCAAAAATGCTTTTTTTGGATTCAGGGAGTCTCAAAACACGTATTTCCGGTGAAATCTCGGTATCGAATTTTTGGGTGGAATGCAATACTTCCCCTACTACTATACGTAGTAGAGAAAGTAAAAATGAATAACGAATCTGAGAAAAAGTATAAGTATTGGAAAATTTAAGGAAATAACAAGCAATATCTCGAAAACGGTTCACTCAACAAAAGAAATGTATATGACATAAGTTGTGTATTTTAACGCGATCTACATTTTTTGTGTAGTAAAATTTTGTCTATCTCTTATGGTTTACCAGTTATGCAAAAGTCGTTCACAATGAAGAATACTTTTGGAGACATTTCCAGAAAATTCGAGATATACATTTCATTTCTCATGACATTATCTTAAACATATGATATTTTAATCAAAATCGTTAGAGCCATTTTTGAGAAAATTAAAATTTTCGAAAAATGTTCCATGTAAAGGGTAGTCTGGGGTGGGGGGAATTTCTTGAAAACCTTCGTGTCGCATCTCTGGAAGATACTGAACCTAAATACCAAGTTTGGTGCTTATCCGACTGTTCGTTTTTGAGTTATGCTGTTCACAGACACACACACAGACACACAGACACACACACACACACACACACACACACACACACACACAGACACACACACGGACATGTTTCCAAAAATGCTTTTTTTGGATTCAGGAGGTCTCAAAACATGTATTTCCGGTGAAATCTCGGTATCGAATTTTTGGGTGGAATGCAATACTTCCCCTACTTACTATACGTAGTAGAGAAAGTAAAAAAGCATTTTTTGAAACATGTCCATGTGTGTGTGTGTCTGTGAGCAGCATAACTCAAAAACGAACAGTCTGATAAACACCAAACTTGGTATTTAGGTTCAGTATCTTCCAGAGATGCGACACGAAGGTTTTCAAGAAAATCCCCCCACCCCAGATTACCCTTTACATGGAACATTTTTCGAAAATTTTAATTTTCTCAAAAATGGCTCTAACGATTTTGATTAAAATATCATATGTTTAAGATATTTTTATAACAAATGAAATGTATATCTCTAATTTTCTGGGAATGTCTCCAAAACTATTCTTCATTGTGAACGACTTTTGCATAACTGGTAAACCATAAGAGATAGACAAAATTTTACTACACAAAAATGTAGATCGTGTTAAAATACACAATTTATGTCATATACATTTTTTTGTCGAGTGAACCATTTTCGCGATATTGCTTGTTATTCCCTTAAATTTTCCAATGCTTATACTTTTTCTCAAATTCGTTATTCATTTTTTTGCCCTGGTGATGCAAAGAGAATGGAATACTCCACATAGCAACCAGCACTTAAAATATTTGACTATAGCTTAAAGCCTACCAATTCCCCTTGCATCTACAAGAAGATTAGCAATAAGATTGACATCTCGATATCTCGATTAACATGAAGCATATGGAGAATAAGCGTTTGTAAAAATAGTTTGTACAAGAGTAGAAAAAGTCATGTGAGTGTAACACATCAGATTTTTTTGTCTTGTATATGCAAAAAGTATTAATCTGTGGCAAAGAGAATGGTGCTGCACCTAGCAACCAGCTATAAGATATATTTCGATGCTTAAAGGCTACTGTATTTCTATATTGCCCTTGCAAATACAAAACAAGGGGAACATACGCCTTAAGCGATAGTCAAATATTTTTAGAACTGGTCGCTATGTGTAAAATGTAATTCTCTTTGCATGTTAAAAGATCGTTTCTGCAAATGTTTATCTTGATTAATATGAAATAGATGGAGAATAAGAGTTTGTAAAAATAGTTTGTACAAGGGAAGAGAAAGTCATGTGAGTGTAACACATCCGAGTTTTATTGTTTCATTTATATCTCACCTTTAATCTCTCTGATCGTCATTCTTTTGAAAGTCTTCATTCGTTCTCGCATTCACTCTTCCAGATTCTGTAGAGCACAGGGAATGCATCTAATAAAAGAAGACATTCTCCGCGGATCGAACCAATAACCTCTGGGAAGAAGAATTCAGAAGCAAGATTTACTCTCATTCAACTAGGTTAATCAAACTATAAATACTAAAAGAAGTATACAACTTTCTCGGAAAGAAGTATAGGTTCAGGGGATCACAGATGCTCTTTAATTTCGGTATTAAAAATATAAAAGCGTTATACTGGAATAGAGAAAAGCCTCATGACTTAATGTTTCATAGTATTTTCTTTTTTTCTGGTTAATAAACTAACATTTTCACCTAAATATTAGGTGAACCTAATTTGAAAATATGCAAGGAATCAATTTGGTATGGAACGACAGTGAAAGCGAATGTTTTTTCACAAAATGTTTTAAATTCAGTACTCAGGTAACGTTTATCATAATAAAAATTGTATTTTGTGAACATTTTCAAAAACTATTCATGTATGATCTGCAGAGGAAATTCATTCTACAACCGATTCTTTGATGACAGGTGTTGGAATTACTCACAGGTCATCTTCTGCGTAAATTGAGTGGAAATAAGTCCTAAATTCAGCCAGACTAGTTTTTATTTTTACAGGAAATACATTCAAAAGCCAAATAGACGAGGGGCGGCGCATGACTAGATTCCGTGAAGAGTTCCTTTGGTACAGTTTTTGAGAAGGTTCCACTTCTCGGTACACAAGAAAGAACAAAGCCTTGTGGTTGTGTGGGTGGAGTAAAAATTTATATTCTCTCGGTTTGACATGAGGCAGGAATTCCTGTTTTCCCAGAAATTACTTTGAACAGCTACCGACTTCCCCTAGACCTCCCCGCTTGTCTGTCGCAGGCTACCACTTTATCTTCCTGGAGCAAGACCTTAGAATTAGACGTCGCAATTTTTCAGGAACGGCAGACGGGAGTGGAATGCGACATCGCATGACAGAGATGTCGTCCCGCCTCTGTAGCCTTACACCTTGAGAACTTTCACTGTGCGTCTAATTAGCCCACATTTTAAGTAATTACGATGTAGATTAGAGAGAAAATTGGGTGAAGCATAACATAATATCTTCAATGCAGAAAATGCTCAAATGCTACAACGGATTAAATCATTATTCGATCAGTTAAAACCTGAGGAAGGTTTATAAACTCACTTTAAACATTTTTTATTCACTTCCCGTTCAAGCTGTCACAGTGCAATGATGCATTTCTTACATTCAGTGCTGGTAACCCTAACCTACTTGCGTATTTTGTCTATTTTACTGCACGAATGTGCCTGAACTACATTACACCCTTTAAATTTTGATGTATTTATTGCTGCAGGCGTAGAACATAATCATATTTGTTAGCTGAATTTTTACGATTTAAATGTTACCTGGATGTTTATTTCCTTTTTAATTTTTATTATTTGCTTACGATTTAGTTTATGCAGCAACTAAGTATGAGCTGCAAATTATTGATTTTTTAAGCTCAACGACCAGGCCTGGATAATTGATTGCCAATTCGCCACCAAAGTCATTGTTGGTGACCTTGATAATGTAATCACCATGTGTAACAGCTGTTAGTAAGTTATTAATTTTATTTTGGTGTAAGTATGCGTCAGTATTACTGATGTTCCCAATTAGGTTGGTAATTATAGGTATATGGCTTAACCTTGGGTTGTCGAGGTACGAGGTTCACGTCTTCATTCTCGTTCTCTACTATCTCCGACGTGGTGGAAGATCATATTCTCTGCTGGATTCGATGATTCTCGCTGCTGTCGGTATGTTAAATGAGAATAAGCGAGTATGGAGATCTCATGGGTATGGAACTTAAGAGAGAATTACGATTACTGAAGACATCATGTTGAACTGTTTAGAAAGTATTTAATTACTTTGTCATTGACAGAGTAAATCATTAACGCTCTGATACTTAACAACATATAAGAATATGTTTTTTTTACTACTTATCTCTACTCCTTGGATAAATTAAATTGTTTGACGTAAATGAAAAACTTCAATTTCTATAACAATGCCTGCCCATTGTACGTTAAATAGAGGTTCACAGAATAAGGTTATTTTTCTTTTAAAATGTTTACTCTGGCATTGCTTTACACCAGCTGCTGCAGCTACGTATTGAACATTAAGGTCATTCAGTAGTTCCAATATGTCATCTCAAATTTACAAGCATATCTCCTTTATTTTTGTTCCAATAACTTTGTATTTGCAATTATATCCATCCCCTACTCATCGTTGTTAGCAACGGTCCGTTTCCTCCACTACCAGCAGTGTCACTCCATCGAAAATCTTAGGCATTTTATAAATTTTATTCTTCCTCCTCCTTCGTTGTTGGTGAATCAGTTTTCATCTCCTTTATCCAAACTGATAGGGAGCTCGTTGTCTCTTTATTCTAATATTATCTGTTCTTGGTTAGTTTCTTCCCAGAAAGATCCATAAGGAATCTTATCTTTCCAGTACATACAAATTACCTCCAAAATCTTACTAGGCTTCTTCCAATCAACGTTTTTAGATGTTTTTTTCAGATTTATGAATGAATCTCTTTTCAGCTTAACCTGCATATGTAAATAAGCATTTTACTTTGTAACACCCTTCCTGAAGCAGACTTGTACTACTTCTACCTTGGCTTCCGTTTAAAGCTCGGTGCACTAGGTTAGGGTTCGTACGCAGGATGGAATGCCTTAACACCGTCCACTTAGTCCACTATTACTATACGAAACGCGGCGCCCTGCATTATTGATCTAATTTCCTTCGTTCTAATCCAATATTCAGGGAAGCAGTGATGACAATTTCACCTGATCGTATCGTACCCACACTGAAGGAGGGTGGGAATTGCTTACACAAGTTCATCGAACAGAAAGGTTTAGGAATGCGATTTCCTGTCCACTACCGTAGATCGGTGAAGCGGAGCGGCACAGCGCGGTGTCGACCTGAAGAAGTCCCATACCGCGTTGCGCTAAGGACCTAGACACGTCTCCATTTATTTACTTACATGTCTTTTTATCGCCCCACCATCCTAGTGACGTCCAGCCTAAGAATGAAAGTTTCGAGCCTTTGAGGAAAGAAAAAAACTGTTATTTTTCAGTAACAGTTCCAAAAATACTAGGTTCCAAATACCCACTCCAAAACAACAATCAAATACATCCACAAGTACTTATGCGCAACTCAACAAGATGTCTTTGATCCCTGTTACTTGACTGATTCGGGTTCGTGATTCTTCGTCTGTAAACAACAATATGTATTCCGCGTTACATCCAAATACTTATAACAATTTCTTACTTAACTCACGTTGAAGGAATTCATGTCCATCAACATCATAATATTCTTACCAGTTTCCATGAAACTAATGCTATATGTTCCAAGATGGCATCACAGATTACCTTTTATAATTATCCGAAGATGTTTAGTGGATATTGTTCTCTCTTGGAACTTGGAAGCGGGGACGGTCATACACATACTTAGCTATATAGTTACACCACAGACTTTCTGCACTCGGGGCGTTACTTTTGGAACGGTATAAAAACACTGGAATTGTCCTATTAGTGAAAATGTGGAGGAGTATTATTGTGGAGCTGTATGGTTGTCTTTTGGAACTGTTACATTCTCAGAACCGTTCCAGAATAACGTTTACCTTACGTTTTCCTACCTCTTACAGTATTCTCAGCAGAATTTCGCCAAATAATATTACAGAAAGAAACATTTCTGGATTAATTTACTTTCCCTGTATCATTCTGTTGGGAATAGCAGAATAAAATCTTAAGATATGACCAGTCGTCGTATAAAAACCAACCCCTTTCCCCTCTATTTATCCAATTCTGACCCTTATCACCAAACCAAATCACTGTAAACACCCAGACAATATGGTATCATCTAAACAGGGGACGAATTGAAGGCGGAATAACAAAGGCAAGGATATGTTTTTATGAATTTGGTAGCAGGAAATCTCGTCTGTTTTTAAAGTTTCAGGGACGCAGCTGGGGAAGTCTGTCCTTATTTTATATTATATTTTCGCAGCACAAAGAGTGGTAACATATTGGTGGCGACAATGAGGGTTGCGGCACAATTTATATGGCTCTGGACGTTCTGGTTTTGAACCTGCCTCTTCAATCGTAACTTATGTAGCTTTATTTTTATTAATCCTCTTTTCGCTACCCCCGCACGCACATTGTGACACCCACCCCTACCTATAAACGCCGGGGGAGGGAATAAAGTGAAACATTTTGGCGAAGAGAGGGACCGCGGTATCTGAAATGACGCGAGGGTGTATCGATGTCGAATGTTTTTTTCAGCCCTTCTCATCCGCATCTTTCCCACAATTGCAACACAAACGAGGGGTGTCGGTACTGGTTATAGACTACCACCCCCTCACCTTCCCGCCAAGTGCTTCTCTCTGGTAGTTTGCATAATTTTCAACTGCACCATATCGCACGCGCGCTCTCTCTCTCTCTTTCTAGCCCATCACAAAGATTCATCAGATTCTGTAGCCTCTTCCTTGTATTTAGTTGCTTGCTTAAACAGCAGTTTTACTTTTTCTGCTTTCAGTGTTGCTTTCAAACACCTGCTACCTTCCTCTGTTACACTACTCGCTTGTTCAGCAACATTTTGTGCATGTGTACAACTAAATGGTGCATTACACAACCAGTTACAGAAGTGAAGCTATACTCACGAATACTTTATTCTGTAATAGATTTTGAGTAAGTAATTTTATTAAATTAAAACCATCCTTCCTATAAGTACATATTACAGAATAGTTGAATCATACCTCTCAAATCGCACCTATTCTGTAAAATGTGAAAAACCAGTCACAATTACATGCAATTAAATCTGCTGAACCTCAGGAAAGTGCTCTTGGAACATTTAAATACATCATATACACACGTGCTACAAACAAACTTTCTGGGCTTACTGAGGAGTGTTAGGCAAGCACTGTGATATAGAACACCTAGTGTTCAAGGTAGTTTGCAATAGATCAACATTACTATCGAGCCAGTATGCCACTGACAAAACTACACAGAGTTGCTACTACTTGTGTGTAGTCGTGGCCATACTATGTTCAAGCATTCCAGGTGAACACCTCCATAATATCTAAATAAACTTTTATAGAAACGCGAGAAATTAAAATTGGGTCGACTCCAAACGTATGCAATTCATCTTTTTCTAGAAAAAAAAAAAAAGTTAAAAGTTTGTACGGAGTTTGAACCCAACACCACCAGCTTGACAGCCGAGAGCACGCTAATGACTGCGCTAATACTACTACAGCTAACCGTCGTTTATCTCTCTGATACATATGATTCTCCATGTGAAAGTGAAGGTATCAGTGGTGTATTGGCCCTTGCTGATGGAGCATTTTTGCAGAAAAATCAAAGCTCTTAACTTTAAAAATACCGCAATGGTAGCTCTTTTCGCGCTTGTGGAAGAGAAATGATCTATTTTAGAATGGAAATCATTACCACATTTGTATTGCCTTTATTAAGCCTTAATCTATTCGCATTTATCAATACGAATATTAAAATGTAAAATCATTACGTAACTTCAAAGTTTGTCGCCGCAACCATAAATGTCTACATCATGTCCTATATCATCCTCTGTAACCCTGAAACTTATTGGTTGAATTCTATAACACTACATATTTAATATATTGTGACCAAGTGTGCGAAGTTGCCGGCGGGCCGCGCCAGTGTAAGAGCATGCCAGCCCCTTTGCCTAGCCGCCTGGATTGTTAGCGCCTCCGGCCGGCCCTTTGGAACAATTAACCGGTAAATAATGACCCAAGTAGCATACTCTTTATGTGCGCCTTCCCGCAGTTCTGCAAATTTCCTTTCTGCGGATTTCGAGTAGTTTCCCCTTCCAGAACATTCTGCTGTGTATGCGGGGATATAATATGGGGCTGCTTGTTCCACAAACACCCCAAATTGAGTCACTACGCGGTTAAGTCCTAATTAGGGCAGGTACAGGCCTATCACACCTTAAGGTTGCCCTCAGCCCGCCATCATGTCGTCGTCGAAGCAGTTGAGTTCAGTCAGAGAGACAGTCGAGTGCAGTCTACAGCTGAGTGCAGGAAAGAAGTTGAGTGCAGCTGAGCGTCTAACCGACAAATGAGGTGGTTTCGTAGCAATGGAAATTGTCATTTGTTACAATACACATCTTTCCACACATGAAAACTTGACTATTGCGCGTTATGCTTTGTAAATAAATTAACGTATGGTGGAAACTATGTGGAATCGCTATGAAACCCTTAAAATCAAAACTAGTCAAGTTCACTAGTCAAGAGAAACATCAATGATCATGGTGTTGAACTAAAAAATGCAGTACTATCCGCATTATAAACTGGAAGATATATTGGCTTAATATTAGATAGCAGATGCACATGGGATTACCACATCAGCAATTTAGTCAAAAAATTAGGTATCGGATTCGTCTTCCGATGCCCATTATATCAAGAAGATCGCCACCTGCTTTGCAGTAAAAAAGATTGTTATAAAATTCTCTCATCCGTCGTTTAAGGTAGTATAGCTGTGCAATCTGGGGTTCCGCTTCATCATCACACAAGTCTAGGAAACAAACTTCTCAGATTTATAACTGAGGCACCTTGACATTTTCTCAACACAACTCTTCAAAGTGAACTGCATTTCAAGAGGTTTCTACTCCTCTGAGATAGCCATAAGAGACTCTAAAACTCATTTTTACAAAACACCAACCCTATACTACTACAGAGTGGTAATCTGTAGTAATCCTACAGCTATTTATGCTAAGAGAAGACTGGAAAGAAAAAAGACCAATAGACCTAATCTCATTATAATAAACACTCATTAGGTTACCAGTGGGTAACAGCCCAAACGCATGTCTTGTGTTAATTTTGTGTTACAATGAATGTGCACAGCTACATTATAGAAAGTATTGTACAGCAAAGTTTACTTAATAGAAAAATGGGTTATTGATTATTATTGATATTACGCCCTCGGTTGATGTATATCTCAGAGTCGATGATACTAAGGAAAAGAATGCTGCTATCATGTATTAATAAATCACAGCTGGATTAGTGTTTTTGTAATGTTTAATAAGAAAATATTAATATCATGTAAACAACACACTATCTTATTTTTAATAATTGTAAATGAATAGCTTTATTATTATTATTATTATTATTATTATTATTATTTACTTTTTATTTTATTTTTATAGCTGAATAGGAAGGGAAAACATATTGTAACTTAGAAGACCAATGACAGCAGTGCTTTACAGTGTTTTTTTTTTCCTTTTCTTTTATTGCACATCCTTCCACATTTTGGCACCTAGGTTCTCCAAGGACAGAGGATCCGCTTGTCCAACTCCCATGTACTTTCCGGATAAAGACTTGGAAGATCTTTAATTTTACCGTGTCTCCAACTTGTATTATCCCAAAATAGGTGGGAAAGATTATCCAAGTAAGCGTATCCGTCAGCTTCTTATCACTGTGAAGGATTTCGAGGGCCAGATAGTGTTCCAATGGAGGACTTGTACTCCACAACAGATTACACAGATTCTGCCGTATACCCAGCGCCAAATAGAGCGCATGACGGCACAGGCTTAGCTTATAATGCGAGCCTTCCACCGCAGGATTACTATTGCAGAGATTTGATGTTGCTCTGCCATGCCGCCACAACTTGTCAGCCGTCGGAACAACCTCATTGCCAGCAGAGTATACTGCAGCCTTACCGAGCTGCATGGCACTCTGACTCATGGGTTTCTTTCGGGGGTTTTCCCGGGTCGTCAGACGAATGCTGGAGTAGCTTCTTTCATCCCCCGAATTTCCTGTACCTCCATTTGTTTCAGGGTTGCAAGGGTTGGCGATGGTGTTTGAGCGCAGGTGGCAGGGAAAAATGATGTTCTCTGTGAACTTTCTCCGTCCCTCGGCCTTCGGCTGGTTGCCGGGATAGAAAGAGCGCCCCTTGAGGGGGGGGGGGCGTTGGAACCTGTGTGGAGTGCGGTTCCCGGTCTGCCATCTAATTGTAGGGGTCCTTACATTGCTATGCCGTTATTCCCTGTTCCGCCCACCCAGTGTCTCCATTCACTTCATCGTTACCTCCCGCGGCGCCCCCCTCGTGGGGCGTCGGTACAATATCCTCATTCCTAGCCAAATCCCCCCCGTTTCACAATCAAATATTGCAGCCTTCCAGTCAGTGGAGATAGTCAGATTCGCAAATTTGAATGTTAGTGATATGAGTAATTATTACTTTTATCATCACAACAATCATACGGAGCAAAAATAGATTTATTTGGAGTCTATTCAACTGTATTCGCGTTTCCAATGTGTTGCAATAATAATAATAATAATAATAATAATAATAATAATAATAATAATAATAATAATAATAATAAATTCTGTTTCCCATTTCAAAACAAAATTTTAACATAGATTCAATAACCATGTAATTTAGGAATATTATATCAATATGTGATATGAACCACGTATATACCAAAAAGCTCTATTTGATATCACGGACTCGGCCAGCTGCTTGCTAACCACTACAGACACTAATTCTGACATCTCATATTTCAGTTCTTCAGGATTTTTTTTTTCGTTGTGCGAGAGGTGCGCATTAAGGTTTTTATTATTTAGGGACATAGATAATATAGATCGAGTAGTTAATGGTTCGTTTGTAACAATATCGGTCATAGTAAGAGCGGGCGTTAAATACTACTAAAATGGGATTTGGCTCATATTTATCTTTTCTATCAAATACATGTAGCTCACTGGTGTTGAGGGTAACATTAGTTGTTCATTAGAAATTAATTCTAAGAGTAGTTCAGCATTAAAAACAATAGGAATCTGACATGAAACAATTTATAGCTATATTTCGGAAACATGCATAAAACAAGTCCGTTAAAACTGCTAAAGAAACACTTTGGAAATTAGAATGACTCCCGATGGACAAAGAAGAGTGAAAAGTATTGTAGCGGGGTTGTAATAGACAAGGAAGCTAGAGAAAAATAATATTACAAAAATACCGGATCAAAAGAGTAGAGTTACTCTAAAAATACTGTATAATACCAAAACGTTGTACTACACTGGATTAATGCTAGTATATTGCGTATAAAATATGCAAACTTTACTACTGCAACGATCGCCGTTATTCACAACCTCCAGGCGTTATCTTTAATTAACGTGCAAGGGCATGACTGAAACGTAAAAATTAAATTGTTTTATTTATGGACGCTCTTTAACTGCTGTGGTCCTTAGCGTCCCATTCTATAATAGGCGTGAAAGACCAGTAATTTTGCTCAGAGGCCTCTTTATCAGGGTTGAGGTTCTTCTACGTGCCGTAAATCTAGCAGAAATTAAAACTAGTGATACACATTTTTCTCGAGGCACTTTAAGAGTTGCTCCACAACATGTGGAGACAATTGTGTGGCAAACAACCCTTAAGTTCGCTGGCATCTATACTGCTGTAAGTTCCATCATCAGCCGCAAGTGAGCGCAATTGGTTTAACCGTGGACGAATCCACAAAAAAACCAGGAACAGTTTCTGCGGCAACAAACCGAACATCTGATTCAGTACAGTGTAACCTCCGATACAAGGATAACCATGCAGATACATCAAAACCAGTTGCGAATCAAAAACTGCAATTGTTATCTGATTAAGGGGTCTATTAATTTGGGAATTTTCGAATAAAAATTGCTTGTGCTTGGTGATTACCTTCAGTTGTTGGATAATCTTCACTACTTTTAATAAAAGCGTCACTATTCTGGCATAAAATATTCTGTCTGTACTTTCGTGGAACATATAGTGAAAGGGGATTTAATGCTACTTTTGCTTTATTTTACAAGAATGAATGCAGCTATTTTTCATTAAAATATAAGCCAAGTCAGTGTCATGCAAAATATTGCAATAGACATTTCATTTTAATTCTTGTTGTATTAATTTTATTACTCACATATCTAATTTAGTAACGAATAATAATTAATTTGACTTCCTTTGAGGTAAATATGATATAGCTATAATGCTACTGGCAGAATGAAATTAATATCATTTTTCAAAGCAAAAAATATTCATATTCCTTACAAACATTTATGTCACAAATCCAACCAATGTTACCAATGATACTACATATTTTATCGCTAATACCCCGATTTGGTATTATACTAAAATACAGCTCTGATTTTAAAGGACGCCGCAACTCTAAAAGTCATTTTAGACGTTGGAGCATTTCGATACATTATAAGCTAAACTATCTACACAAGCAAAAGTGGAAAGCACGGCTTCGCCGTGTAGCTATGCAACCCGCACGTCCAAGGCGAATACTGCATCAAGGTAATCCAGTAGTCGCCTTTAAAGATCTCCATGATTGCAAGATGCAAAGTGATGTAAAGGGATATAATATTAGCAGAGAGACGTGGAGAATAAAGCATTTTCGTGCATTGTTAACAAAATAGTACTACTAAATAAATTATGGGTTGCTTTGCAAAGAATTGAAATAGCGAATAACATTAAATTCGTAAATATTGCCGAACCTGAATAAAAGTGAGAACAAATGTAATGCAAAATTCATACTGCTTATAAATTGATGTAGGTTTAAAAAAAAATTGAAGAGACTTCTAGAAACGTCTTTAACACTTTCTCTACCCATTAAAAGTCACACAATCCCTTATACGCACATGTTATTCAATGATAATACGATTCTTCAATTTACGTTACGTTACTCACGACAAAATTGTGACTATAAATGTTTTAATATTGAGTAATGTGGACTTGGTTACATGCACAATACCGAAAACAAAATAACAGTTCGCATATCTTAAGTCAGTTTTTTTTATTACTATTGAATCCACGCGGGAAAAAAAGAACCACTGGCGTAAGCTGATTTATGACAGTTCAGCCTGGAAAAACTTGAGATATAATGACAACTACATCTGGATTAAAATTTATTTGACAAAAATTGCATATTTTATGAAACTAGATATTTTTTGTAGTAGGTTATTTTAGTAACGCTTATGGCTGACCAGTTACATAAATTACACTTAATTCATTCATAACAAGGAGGGCTTCATAGGTTAATCACAGAAAATTAAAGGTATGCATTTTATTGGTAGTGAAAATATATAAATATAGGGTTCTTTAATTGAAATTGTTAGAGCCATTATTGAGAAATAAAAAATAAATAACATTTTCTTCTGTCGAACCTTGAAAGATACTGTACTGTAGGTATTAAGTTTGGTATTTATTCAACTTGTGGTTCGTAATTTCTCTACCGCGTACCTAAAAAAATTCGATACCGAGATTTCACCGCAAGTATATGTTTTGAGGCCCCTGAATATAAAAACGTTTTTAGAAAAAGGTCTGTGTGTGTCTGTGAACAGCATAACTCAAAAACCAAAAGTTGGATAAACAACAAACTGATTATTTAAGTTCAGTACCTTTCAAAGATGTGATGCGAAGAGTTTTAAAAAATAACCCTACTCCAAACTACCCTTTACAGGAACATATCCCGAAATTTTTATTAAAATACCATATATTAAAGATATTTAATTGAAAAATAAAATGTATATTTTTAATTATCTGGTAATAGCCTGTGAAGTTCTCTTCATTAGGAAGGAATTTTGTACAATCTTGGTAAATGTTAAGCGATAGACAAAAACGTACTACACAGAAATTGTAGATCTCTTTAAAACGCTTAATTTATTTCAAATAACTTTTCTGTGGCATCAGCCATTTCCAAGATATTCGTTATTAATGGTTCGAATTCTTTAATATTTAGCTATTCTTTTAAAGTGCTGTAAACATTCAGTTGTTTCTCGCGATTGCATGGAAACATTATGGAATTTGAAGGTCAGCATATACATAGCTCCAGTTCTTAAACATGTGACTAACTCTGTTCCCTTTGTATCTGTAACGAAATGTGTTTTGTACTATTTCTGCAAAACTTTATTTACATTACAATGAAATAGATATAAAAATTAGCTTAGCAAGACTAGTTTTTATATCCACTAATAAACGATAGAGGCTAGAGAAAGTCATGGGAATGTATCACATCAATTTTTTTAAATGATGTTCATTGACCGATACACATATACTTGCGCGCGGACCTGTATAACATTACTTTTGGGTGGAGGTTCAGGAGTATATTTCGGTGAATCTCGATATAAAATATTTTATGGAATATCACACCTCCTCTATATATCATAGCTAAGTAAAATGGAATGCATCACGTCTGGGAATTGTGTCGCTTTGTAGTAGTAGTAATAGTAGTAAGGTAATTTATTTCATCTCTTCCAATTAAAAATATTGTACATACACTACGTGATCAAAAGTGGACACTTGGCTGAAAATGACGTACAAGTTCGTGACGCCCTACATTGGTAATGCTGGAAGTCAATATGGTGTTGGCCCACCTTTAGCCTCGATGACAGCGTGCACTCTCGCGGGCATACTTTCAGTCAGGTGCTGGAAGGTTTCTTGGGGAATTGCAGCCCATTCTTCACGGAGTGCGGAACTGAGGAGAGGTATCGATGTAGGTCGGTGAGGCCTGGCACGTCGGGGTTCCAAAACATCCCAAAGGTGTTCTATAGGATTCAAGTCAGAACTCTGTGCAAGCCAGTCCATTACAGGGATGTTATTGTTGTGTAACCACTCCGCCACAGCCCGTGCAGTATGAACAGGTGCTCGATCGTGTTGAAAGATGCAATCGCCATCCCCGAATTGCTCTTCAACAGTGGGAAGCAAGAAGATGCTTAAAATATCAATGTAGGTCTGCGCTGTGATCGTGCCACGCAAAACAACAGGGGATGCAAGCCCCCACCAGGAAAAACACGATCACACCATAACACCACCACCTCCGAATTCACTGTTGGCACTACACACGCCGGCAGATGACGTTCACCGGGCATTCGCCATACCCACACCCTGCCATCGGATCGCCACATTGTGTACCGTGATTCGTCACTCCACACAACGTTTGGCCACTGTTCAATCGTGTAATGTTGACGCTCCTTACAACAAGCGAGGCATTTTTCTGCGTGATGTGTGGCTTATGAGCAGCCGCTCGACCATGGAATCCAAGGTTTCTCACCTCACGCCTAACTGTCTTAGTACTTGGAGTGGATCCTCATGCAGTTTGGAATTCCTGTGTGATGGTATGGATAGATATCTGCCTATTACTCTTTACGACCCTATTCAAATGTCGGTGGTCTCTGTCAGTCAACAGACGAGGTCGGCCTGTACGCTTTTGTGCTGTACATGTCCCTTCACGTTTCCACTTTACTATCACATCAGAAACAGTAGACCTAGGGATGTTTAGGAGTGTGGAAATCTCGCGTACAGACTTCTGACACAAGTGACACTCAATCACCTGACCACGTTCAAAGTCCGTGAGTTCCATGGAGCGTCCCATTCTGCTGTTTCACGATGTCTGTCACGAGGTCGCGGATAATGGGTACCAATCAGTAGGTGGCAGCATAATGCACCTAAGATTAAAAACGTATGTTTGTGGAGGTTTTCGGATACTTTTTATCATATAGTGTATGCATAATCTGTTCCTCCGGAATTGCTTAAATTACGTAACATATACAATTAACACCCGGGTTGTTTGTGTATATGTACCTTATGTTTACATGTATGTTTACCTCCAAGTCTAACTTCAATTAGATTCGCTCTTCTATAAATTAACCACATCGATATTATCATTTTAGACCCTCACTTTCTTTGATGATTTTCTCCCCCATTTCTGGTTTACTTTCCCTACGTATTTACCTACTTGTTTGATAAATTCTTTCCTTATGTTCCCAAAAAGCTTTATGTATAATATCTCTTCGTGTAACTCTTCCCACTTCTATTGCTTTGTATATAATTTTAATATGATAGCATTTAGTGCTACAGCCATAATTCTGGATTTCCCTTTAATGTAAATAACTATAGTATTTATACATTTCGGTTTCATTCCGACCTGGTCTTGTGTAGTGAACTTCAGCAAGCGCTATATTTTTTGCAGGTGTGAAATAGTGCACTCCTGGCTGCAATCTGTAGTCATATTAAGGCTAGATATAGGGCATGACGACCATTAGAGTGCATTGGTGTGTGGTAGGGAAGCGCGGGGCAGGAGGTTCTATGTAGCTGCTTAACCTGATAGTCAGAGAACATGGGATGGAATGATCGCTTTAACTTTCGTCTAGAGTCGCATAAACAGCGTCATCTATTGGTCTTAGTAAATGCTTGCCTCACTTCCGGTCATATATATATTCTGAACATGTGTACTAGTATGTTGCCCATAAAGTAGTGTAAGTACCTTTCCAACCTTGTCCAACACACGGCTTGTGTGAAAGAACAATTAATTCGATTAATTGACCTAAAAGTGATGGATACTATGAAGCCCGGCCTTAAAGTACTTACAACATTGTAAGTCGCCATTGGGGTATGTCAATTCAATACAATTTGAGATCTCCTTGTGGTGTACCGGGAAAAATGCCAATCGCGGAAATTTAATGTCACACCGGCATGTTGCCATCGTAGCACAGTAGTTAGAGCAAGCGTATGGAGACTGGGAGATCCGTGGTTCAAATCCCGCTGTTAATGAATTTTTCAGTCGTCTGATTTTATCTTATAAACTGATTTGTTTGCTTATTTAGATAAACGTCGTTTTTGTATATATTTGAAGATGATAATTATTTTAGACAATATTCATGACGTTGCAACTTTGCTGAGAGTCATTTGTATTCTTTAAAATTTCACTTATTTATTTAAATTATTTTGTTGTTAGTATACTTTGTTTATGGTAGCCTTCAATTGGGGGAAGCTGATTTGGTAATAAACTCTATGTGTAATATAAAGATCCAGCGTAAACATATAGCAAGATGAGATCAGCATTGTACCGAAAAAAGCAAGGAAAGGATCAGCACTAACAGCTCCAAACAGGTGCTCTAGCCACTACGCCATTACTCACTCATTAGTCATGGCAAAGGTTGCTCTCAGGTGAGTCGTAAAACAATAAAGAGCAGGAAATAGGTCGAGTCAGCTGAGCAAGCGTGGCACTGGGACCTGAGCCAAGACCTGGGGGACTCTACACCCTGTGAGGCGAAGGGAATTCCTGACTTTGGTGCATCGGGACCTCCACAAGCACGTGGATATTTCTTCCCGCGCTGTCAACTCCCATGACAGTTCCAGCCATGTGCTGTCAAAAACATTGAGATACGACAAAATAAACAACAGACTGCTGCTTCGTGCCAAAAACTTCCGTAATAAACATCGTCCTCCAAAACTGATATAGGGCATGCGTCCAGAAAGAGTTCTGGATATTTTGTTTTGTGTTAGAAACCAAATTACATACCGAGGCTGGCATGAGAACTCGAAAGCTATTCTTGGCCAATAAAACAGAAGGAAACATTGAATTTCAATTACAATAGATATCTATTTGTGATTTCTTCTTCGTGAGCTTTATTTGTGTACTTCAAAGGGAAGCATTTGTAGCGTCTGTAGGCTTTAATAACCTCAACATGTCATATATAGTGACATACAGTCATTTATACGTTTTTAAAGCAATCAAACGGAATCAATAAAGCCAACCTAAAAGTTTCCTTACTTTATGAATATTTCCAGAAGGCAGACATAGTCAGGTTGCAATAACTGTCTGTAGTTATACTTACAGGTTACATTTCGATGTTTTAGAACTGAAACAATTAATTTTTTCCAGAAATCCCGAGATGGATTCTCGGATGGAAGGAATATTTCTTAAACCGGAAATAAGCGCCTTAAGGCTTTTCCTTTTCAGAATGAAATTCAGATGAGTGTCTGCGTGTGTGACTATCTATCTGTCTGTGAACAGGATAATTCAAAACAGAAAAGTCTACCAAAGATGGAAGATCAAGATTTTCAAGAAAATACCCTACCACAAAATACCCTTTACATGCATAAATTTTCGTTATTTTTTAGTTTTTAAAAACGGCTATAACTTTTTTATTAAAATAACATATGTTTAAGATATTTGCAACACAAAATGCGTATCCGTCTTAAATTTTCTGCGAATGGTCTGCGAAGAGCTCTCCTTTCTGAATTAATTTTGTATAATTTATAAACCATAAGAGTGCTGCCGTAATTTTTAACGGGAATATACAAATATTTAAATAAAGAAATTATAGTAAAATAGAGAAATAGTTGTAATAAATAATTTCGGTATATTAAATCAAGATATACGGTAATAAGCTTGAGTTGAAATGTTTGTCCGGAAAGACGAAGGTAATTAGGAAGCCATAGTAACAAAAGTCATTAGCGATAGCCCAAGTAGCGAAAGCATTAACTTAAAGATTCTAGAAATTCAGTTGGTTATAAGTTCAGTACTTTGCAGCCACGTAGGCTAATTCTGTAAATTAGGGAGGCAAAATAAATTCTGAGAAAAGTGAAAGGCTTAGTTAGCAACAAAGTAAGAGACGTGCATAAAGAGGGGTTAAATAATGGCCCGGGAAAGATGTAAAATTCGAAGGGGAATAATGTATAGGCGGAGCTAAAATTAGTAAATATTCATGCAGTTGAAATCAGAAAGTTACTCTCTCTGGTACCGGCACTGGTACTTACTGCTCGTGTGATATTTTAAGCGCCTAGTGACGCGCTTGTGTGAGTAAGATTTCGCGGCTATTGCGAGAGGTCTCGCCGATAGGCATTTTAGCGCCTCACGGCAAGTTACGTTACTAGTTTCTTTTATTGCGGAAATAGTTATTTTAAATAGTAAAATTGAGTCAGTTATTACAATTTCGAGTGCTACAATTCAGAGCCAGTATTTTTCTTCATCTCACAGGGTCGGAAACTCGCTTCAATAGCTCAAATATTAGTTCGCAATAAACTTCTCAGTCAATTTAAACTGGTGTTGTCCTTCTCAATACGCCCACGCGCCATGAGAGAAAGATATCATATTTTACCACTGGAGCAGCAGGCGCACGATACAACAGAACGAGCTACCAGATTACGGCAGCAGAATCAACATTGAAGCAGGATCTCCTGCTTCAAGAATAGGTAAAAACTTACTACATAAAAGTTTAGATCTGGTTAAAACAAACAATGTATGTCAACGTTTTTGTGGCGTTAACCTTTTCCAAGATATTCTTTATCATTGGTTTGAATTGTCAAATACTTTATGCCTTTTTAAACTTTCGTTTTAATTATCGTTTTCGTTAAACGTTGTTTGCTTCATTTCTTTCTTTCTTCCTTTCTTTTCATGGTCTTGAAAAGAGAATGGAACTTTAAAGGCAACGCATAGCGATTGCGCTTTTAAAAGTTTGAAATTGTTTAAGCATACCATATTTCCCTAACATATACCTACAACAAATGTGTAATAAAGCTGTTTTTGCAATTTTTTACTTTCTCTGCTACGTATAGGTAGGGCAAGTATTGTATTCCACCCAAAAACCAGACGTCGAGATTCACAGAAAATACATGTTTTGAGGCCCCCGAATCCAAAAAGGCTTTTCAGAAAAAGGTCCGTGTGTGCTATCTGTATATGTTTGTGAACAGCATAACTCAAAAACGAAAAGTCGGACAAATACCAATATTTAAGTCTAATATCTTCCAAGGATGCTACTCGAAGATTTTCAAGAAAAGTTCCACACCCCAACTATCCTTTACACGGAAAATTTTTCGAAATATTTTATTTTGTAAAAAGTGGCTCAAACGATTTTTATTAACATGAAAATAAGTTTATATCTTAAATTTTCTAGGAGTAGTCCCTGAAATCCACTTTTGTATTTATTTATATATTTTAAGTCGCTTTAACTCACAAAGGTCTATTTGCGACTCTTACATTAATACAGTGGTGGTTGAACATGAATAGATTTCTAGGAATATACATGCGTAATATCATAAGATAATAAACGGATAAAGGTTTTCTTATGCGATCAATGCAATTAAAGAACAGGTATAATTATATTACAAATATTACAATTGCTTTAAATTTCATTATACAGTTGTATATTTTGTAAGAACATTATAATCTTTTTATATACTGTTGAATCATTAAGACAGCTAGTATTATTTGGGGTGTTAATTTTGCATTATCTTGTGTAACTGGTAAGCATTAAACCACAGATGAAAACATACAACAAAAAAATCTTTAAAACATACAATTTATTTCAAATAACTGTTTTGTGGCATCAACTATTTCCGAAATATCCGTTATTAATGGTTCGAGTTGTTCAATACTTAGCCATTCTTTTAAAGTCCTGTCGACATTTAGTTGTTCTCGCGATTGCATGAAAACAGCATGGAATTTTAAGGCCAGTATATAGCGTCCAGTTCTAAAACATTTGACTATCTCTGTTCCCTTTGTATCTATAATGAAATATGTAATGCAGCTATTTCCGGAAATGTTTGTCTCGATTAAAATAAAGTATATAGAAAAATAAAGAATAAATTGTATACTAATAAGTGACAGAGGATAGAGAAAGTTATTTGAACGTAACGCATCAGTTGTTTTTTTCTTGAAATAAAACAGATAGAAGAATAAGCCTTTGTAAGAATAGTCTATAGGAGAGTGGGCAGAGCAAGTCCTGTGTATGTAACACCTTACAGATTTTGTTGTTGTACTTACCGTAATGTATACGCGTTTTATCTTGATTGTTACGTACCGCAGTTTTGATAGAATTCTTTATAGTTTTAAACCGCATTTGTTTGTTGCAATCAGCTGCATTAAAAGATATACGAAGTTAAAACAACAATAATTAAAAAGCAGCTTAATGCTTAGAGGAACTGTAATTATTTGAAGTGTCGAGCTTCTGGAGAACATTGCCTATTTCCGGCGCTTTCTGCTCAAGCTCGTTTCTACGTATTTCACGTGCCAGTTGCCATCACACTTTGATGTGAGCAATAACGCTGAGGAAAGCGTGAAGATGGGCGAGACAGAGATGAGTTCGGAGATAACTTTGTCTGGGGAAAAACTTTCGTAGAACATCGCGCTTCAGGGAGTTTTTCATACACATCCACATGACAGTCTATTGTTCTCATCACAGCGTTTTTGCTGCGTGGGTGCAAAATGTTACTTAGGCGAATAAACAGCTAACAAGTTACGGAAATAATAAATATGCTACCTTTACTGCAATTAGCAACTCTGTGAATGTCGAAGTTAAGAGGAAGACTTCATAAACTACATTAGTTTTGGAGAAACATGTTTTTGACTAAAAAAAATGACGTTTTAAAAATGAACTTGAACCGAACATATAGGTCTATACCTGAGCTACCGAGGAAAATATGCTCCGAACATCTTCTCATCTGAATAGTGCAACATAGTGTATCTTCAAATTTCAAACTTTCCAATTTTCCAATCCAAGCTCAGTGTGAAAAAATAATTACTAAATATTTAGAGCATTCCTCTTACTTTCTGTATATTTAATTTAACGGAGACGAAGTATTACATTTCGTAATTATTTTAAATACCCGTTTTGAGGCCCTGTGAATCCAAAATAGCGCGCGTGTCTTTACAGCCTATCTGACCATCCCCCAATGAATATGCCCTAAAAAGGAAATTTCAATATTGATGCATTATTTTTAACACTTAAATGATTTCATTCAAATTATATAATGTAAAATATAATAACAGCCAGCCTTAAAGCAATATGTGTGTAATATAATATATAAAATGGATGTAACAGTCATTGTATTAATGTTTATATTATTATATACATGTTTAATAATGTTATGTGAATGTATTAGGTAATTTAATAATGTAGGAGCTGTGAGAATAATAGGTTAAAAGT
The DNA here is from genome assembly GCA_030765065.1 of Deroplatys truncata. NCBI lineage: Eukaryota > Metazoa > Arthropoda > Insecta > Mantodea > Mantidae > Deroplatys > Deroplatys truncata. The sequence goes on from CM060985.1 coordinate 52,084,448, forward strand.
TGCTAACATTGAGGTAACAATGAGGTAACCTTGAGGCAATAATGAGTAAGAAAGTTTAATAATGCTACTATTCATTATTGGAGCAACAATAATGTAAATTTTGAGACAGTCTATAAATAGCCAATCAACAACCAGAAAAAAGTTTAAGTTAAATAAAAGTATTCTATTGGAGTAGGATTAGCCAATCAGAAACTGAAATAGGGCAAATTGTACAAATTCAGAAGTCAGTTGCTAGTAGACAGAGTTTCTAACCGGACGGGAGACGCGTCTTGGAGAAGTTTAATACGTATCCAGTGTGAGAAAAGAATAGTTTACGTGTTAAAAAAATGCTAGTAATTAATAAATAATCTCACAGCTCTCTATATCAGTGAAGTGTTATTTTAATCGTTTAAAGAATTAATAAACGGAATGAAGTACAAATTATAATCTGTGTAAGCCTACATTCTTAGCCGCACTACTCCCTACAAAGAAATCCATGTCTAACAATAATACTGACGCAGCCGAGGCAAATATAAATATATAATATTTAAAGAAACAGTCAAATTACAAAGTTAATATTTTTAAACTTGAGGCGAAGGCTACCGAGTACCATACGTGCGGTTGCAACTACTTCAAGTGTTTGGCTCTCCAACAGTCGAAATAAAATACAACACCACCATAAAATTAACCTTCTTCAATATATATCAAGTTTATATTAAATTTAGTAATATTTAGGTAAAAATTGTAACAAAAGCATAATATCCACAACTATAACATTTTTACACAATGTAGCTAACCTGTGTAACTAAAACCTGATGGTACGTCAAGTCGGTACAGGGTTTGTATTTTGATGTAAAATATTATGTAATATGAATACAGAGTTATTTTTAAAAATGAACATTTTTGCTACTGTTTCATACATTAACCAAACGGTACTGTTTAAAGTATTATTCTGTTAGTAGCTTCATATTTTACAGTATTCATTAGAGTGGCTATCCTCAAGCAGGATTGTATAAAAAAATGGCAGTTTTTATACCCAGATATCGAAGGAAAGCAAGAGAGGCGTAGAGGCTCTGTCAACAACGTTAACGTAACAGGTGTCACCCAGTCCTCACCATATTTATAGGATTCTAGACGAATATAAGTTGTTGTTTTGGATTTAGGTTATTTTTACTTTCTCTACTACGTATAACAAGTAGGGAAGTATTGTATTTTCTCCATATATTTAGATACATACATAATTACATTCAATTATCTTGCTACTACTAATAACCAGCATAAAAGCAACTGGTATCCAGCTGCTTAACTAACAAAACTTACTACAAAACTAAAACCTATTCCACTGGTATCCAGCGGTTACATTCTTATATCCACTAGTATATTTCCTTCATTTACCTTTTTATTTATAAAAATAATCTACCTTTTTGTATTTATATATATATATATATTTGTTTTATAATTTATATTTCTCTATCCTACTATCTGGATGCTGATGCATTAATTATGCTATTCTAAGAATTGCTTGAGATAGGATCATATGCACTTAACACCCTGGTTGTTTGTGTGAGGAATATAAGTAAACAGGCTGCTTAAGTCCTAACAAACGCCCCTGTGAACGCCCGCGGTCACGCTGTACAGCAGAGTTTGAACTCTTTCCAAGAGTTCGACATCACTTAAACAGGCGATGCAGAAACTATAATAGAAATTGACGACAGCCATTTGAGTTCCTGTTTACTTTCAGTATTTCAGTTTTATCTTATATTTCTTTCTTATCTTTTGTGCCTACTCCTTCATATTACAGAAAATCTAGCACGTAAACAAAGCATGTTTCTGGACATGGGTTTATTAACAAAACAAGATCACATAGTAACCATTTACCTACCATCAAGCCTTGTAACATGAATCTATTTATAATCCTATTTTAACTGTGCTGAAAGGAGTAAATAGAACGGCTGCCACTATTACAGGGAAAATCAATAAAGGAACTTCAATCCGCCTTTAAATTCGGAACTGTTTAGCTTGTTATGCTCGGCGAAAACATAGCTCTAGCTGCCGGCGCAGATGTGCACCTATATCTAAAGTTCATTTGAGGTTATATGTATGTATCATGTCAGTACTGCAGATAGGCGAGTTCAGTATTTAAACATCAATGAAAGACTGCTTATGATCTTTTTACTTTCTCTACTACGTTTAGTAAGTAGGGGAAGTATTGTATTCCACCCAAAAATTCGATACCGAGATTTCACCGGCAATACATGTTTTGAGACCCCTGAATCCAAAAAAGCATTTTTGGAAACATATCCGTGTGTGTGTCTGTGTGTGTGTGTGTGTGTGTCTGTGAACAACGTAACTCAGAAACGAACAGTTTTACCCTTTACATGGAACATTTTTCGAAAATTTTAATTTTCTCAAAAATGGCTCTAACGATTTTGATTAAAATATCATATGTTTAAGGTATTTTCATGGAAATGAAATGTATATCTCGAATTTTCTGGGAATGTCTCCAAAAGTATTCTTCATTGTGAACGACTTTTGCATAACTGGTAAACCATAAGAGATTGACAAAATTTTACTACACAAAAATGTAGATCGCCTTAAAATACACAAATTATGTGATATGTATTTTTTTTGTTGAGTGAACCATTTTCAAGATATTGCTTGTTATTCCCTTAAATTTTCCAATACTTATACCTTTTCTCAAATGGAAATTCGTTATTCATTTTTTTTGTCCCGGTAATACAAAGAGAATGGAAAGCGCCACATAACAACCAGCTCTTAAAATATTTGACTATCACTTAAAGCCTACCATATTCCCCTTGCACCTACAAGAAAATTAGCAATAAGATTAACATCTCGATATCTCGATTAACATGAAGCATATGGAGAATAAGTATTTGTAAAAATAGTTTGTACAAGAGTAGAGAAAGTCATGTGAGTGTAACACATCAGATTTTTTCTCATGTATCAATATGGTGTGGTCTATTCGCAAGACTATGAGTCATGTAATTTTTCATTAAGTCTACACGTTATACGTGGATATATCGTGATGGATCTATTAGGTGATAACTCGTGGTTTGGTGTGTGGCACACAGCCTTCTTGGTCTCGTCCCTGTACAATACCTCCTTGCTTCGTCACGTGTCCACAGAGACCTTATTGCATGACAACTGTACTTCTGCTTCTATACGTGACGGGCAGACGGCAGCTTCGGCACGTGTCGCAGACACCATGCTAGACAACTGTATCTCTGTTTCTACACCCGCAAGCAGATGGCATTAAGGTGCCGTCCAGTCTACCTGCTTTTATTGTCTATGGATAGATGACTACTTAGTAGGCAGAGAAGGTAGGTATCGCATTGCACCCAAAAATGTCATACCGATATTTCACGGAAATACATGTTTTGAGACCCCTGAATCCATAAAAGCACTTTTAGAAAAAGGTCCGTGTGTGTCTCTGTGTGTATGTGTGTCTGTCTGTGTTTCTGTGAATAGCATAACTCAAAAATGAAAAGTCGGATAAATACCAAACTTGGTATTTTTCATTTAGTACCTTCCAAAGATGCGACACGAAGATTTTCAACAAAATCCCCCCAAAACTCTCCTTACATGGAAAAGGTTTCGACATTTTTTATTTTCTAAAAATCCCTGTAGCGATTTTTATTAAAATACCATATATTAAAGATATTTATAGAACAAATAAAACGTATATATTGAATTTTCAGGGAATAGCCTGTTAAGTCCTCTTAATTTGGAAGGAATTTTGTATAATCTTGTTTAATTGGTAAACGTTGAGCGATAGACAAAAGGTGCTACACAAAAAAGTAGATCTCTTTAAAACACACAATTTATTTCAAATGTTTTATAAGCCATTTCTGAGATACATTATCAAAGGTTCGAATCTTTCATTACATTTCATTCTTTTAAAGTTCTGTCAACATTCAGTTGTTTCTCGCGATTGCATGGGAAGAGTATGGAATTTTAAGGCCAGTATATAGCGTCGCTCTTCACTTTGCATGTGTAACGAAATGTGTAATGTAGTTATTTCTGCAAATATTTATTTGGATAAAAATTTAATGGATAGGAAAATAAATTTCAGTAAGAGTAATGTGTATATTCATTACTAAACGATAGAGGATAGAGAAAGTTACGTGAATGATTACATTCGATTTTTAATATTGCTTTAGACTTAAGGTGAAATTTGGGTCGTAATATTCAATCCGGTGTTTACCATGGCGGCTGTGAGGAAATTACGAAAGAACTCCAGTCAGTTTGTTCGGCCCCCGGAATTTGAACCCGGAACCTCTCGACGTTACCGCACGGGCATTAAGCCTGGCTTGTGGTGTGGGCATGTATTAATACACAAACCCTTTGATCGCGTTCATATTGCTAGCGGAGTGTTGCTGCATCCTTAGCAAATTAGACGTTGCGTAAGTAATTAGTATTCCTAATTCTTGCATTAATATGAAAAGCTGACAATGTCTCGCTTTGCAGGAATGTGCGATATGAAATACCCAGAATTCCAGCAGTAAGCGGTGACGATAAAAGTTGGTGTTTGACAAGTGTCCGGGACGCAAGCTGAAAATTAATTAGTACATACCCCCCGCTGCTGCAGCCCCTCTTTCTATTCTCGCATATTAAAGGTCACGCATCCGTGGCAGGAATTGTTGCTTCATAGTGAGGGGCGCTGGTTCAATTCTGTGCGACACAATTGCTTTGTTCAGTGGTATTTAACCGGGATAAAGGGAAGTACATCGGAGACAATAATCGGAATTGTCTAAATATATTCGAAATAAATATCGTTCCTTTTAGCATAATTATTGAAATTATAGGGCTAATTAATGAAATCAAACCAAATAGGATCGTTCGTTTTTGTTGAGCTAAAATCATACTGTCTCAATTTTTGTAGGTGGGCAGGTTAAAGTCTAGGTGGCAATAATCAGGAACCAGAAGGGCAAAGTTAAAATGCGTGTAATGCAATAAACCGCAGGGTTATCGGAAACGGGGAACTATGTCAGGCTTCACATGTTCCATTCCCGTCTCCGGTAGCAGCAGATTGCATTCATAATATGCGTCGCTGTCTTCATGATAGAAGGGTTTTGAGAGAAAACGCAAACTATGAGGTGTATTTTAAAAGTAAGTTCGTTTTGCAATAAAGCACGAACTACTAAATATTTTCGGATAGTTTATTCCCCCCCCCGTTATACTCCTTTTCTACTAGTTATCAATATTTTTCGAACATTTGTCTTATCGTAGCATACGTTTTTTTTTAGAACTTCGTCCCAGACTCCCGCCGACAGTCCATCTAGGAAACATGCAACTGTTTCTGGAGTTAAATATTAGCCTATTGAAAATGAGCTGTAATAATCTCTAGCGGACATATGTGGTACATGTACGAAAGCTTCTTGAAGGACACAAATAATGAGTCTTCTGCTTGGCTAACATCACATTAACTTGCAGATTCACAATTGTTTCCTTTCAGCTACCCTGTGATAAAGATTTGACTACTATACCACGAGTTTCAATGCCCATCCTCTGAAACCAACGATATCAATAAAGCCAATTCTTCTACCATGAAGTCTTAGACACAGAAAAGAATGCATATCAGAAACTGTACGATTGTTTTATGGACTGGTGGCAAACTTCTATTGGGAGGAGCTATAAGATACACTGGAATAGGAATTTAATTGATTGTGAAAATTGTGTAGAAACAAAGCTTAAGTTATTTAGAATGGAATAAAAGCAAAACTTTCAGTAGTTCTTATTTTATTGTATGAGGGACCCAACTTTAAAAAACATTCCTCGTATAATTGCCGCTAGAGCTCTCTCTAGTTCCAAGCTTGGAAAAACAAAACCGGAATAACAAACAACATCTCAAAAGCATTACGTCGTTATTCATAATACCGATTTAAGATGAATATTTCGTAAGAAAGAACCAGAAATATTAATGACGTGGCTTTTAGAAGATATTTAATATATCGACTTTTAAAGTTGGGTGGCCTTATTTTGGCTGAAGTGTAAGCAAGTGAAAACATTTATTTTTGATCGTTATAAAAAAAAATCTGATATGTTACACTCACATGACTTTCTCTACTCTTGTAAAATCTATTTTTACAAACGCCTATTCTCCATATGCTCCATATTAATCGAGATATCGAGATGTCAATCTTATTTGTAATTTTCTTGCAGATGCAAGGGGAATATGGTAGCTTTTAAGCGATAGTCAAATATTTTATCGCTGGTTGCTATGTGGCGCATTCCATTCTCTTTGCATGTCCAGGACATAAAAAAATCTGATGTGTTACACTCACATGACTTTCTCTACTCTTGTACAAACTATTTTTACAAACGCTTATTCTCAATATGCTTCATGTTAATGGAGATATCCAGATGTCAATCTTATTGATAATTTTCTTGTAGATGCAAGGGGAATATGGTAGGTTTTAAGCGATAGTCAAATATTTTAACCCTGGTTGCTATGTGGCGCATTCCATTCTCTTTGCATGTCCAGGACATAAAAAAAATGAATAACGAATTTGAGGAAAAGTGTAAATATTGGAAAATTTAAGGAAATAACAAGCAATATCTCGCAAACGGTTCACTCAACAAAAGAAATGTATATGACATAAATTGTGTATTTTAACGCGATCTACATTTTTCGTGTAGTAAAATTTTGTCTATCTCTTATGGATTACCAGTTATGAAAAAGTCGTTCATAATGAAGAATACTTTTGGAGACATTCCCAGAAAATTCGAGATATACATTTTATTTGTCATGACAATATCTTAAACATACGATATTTTCATCAAAATCGTTAGAGCCGTTTTTGAGAAAATTAAAATTTTCGAAAAATGTTCCATGTAAAGGGTAGTCTGGGGTGGGGGGATTTTCTTGAAAACCATCGTGTCGCATCCCTGGAAGATACTGAACCTAAATACCAAGTTTGGTGTTTATCCGACTGTTCGTTTGTGAGTTATGCTGTTCACAGACACACAGACAGACACACAGACAGACACACAGACACACAGACAGACACACACACGGACATGTTTCCAAAAATACTTTTTTTGGATTCAGTGAGTCTCAAAACATGTATTTCCGGTGAAATCTCGGTATCGAAATTTTGGGTGGAATACAATACTTCCCCTACTTACTATACGTAGTAGAGAAAGTAAAAGTGAATAACGAATTTGAGAAAAAGTATAAGTATTGGAAAATTTAAGGAAATAACAAGCAATATCTCGAAAACGGTTCACTCAACAAAAAAAATGTATATGATATAAGTTGTGTATTTTAACGCGATCTACATTTTTACTTTCTCTACTACGTATAGTAAGTAGGGGAAGTATTGCATTCCACCCAAAAATTCGATACCGAGATTTCACCGGAAATACATGTTTTGAGACCTCCTGAATCCAAAAAAAGCATTTTTGGAAACATGTCCGTGTGTGTGTCTGTGTGTCTGTGTGTGTGTGTCTGTGTGTGTGTGTGTCTGTGTGTGTGTGTGTCTGTGTGTGTGTGAACAGCATAACTCAAAAACGAACAGTCGGATAAACACCAAACTTGGTATTTAGATTCAGTATCTTTCAGAGATGCGACACGAAGGTTTTCAAGAAAATCCCCCCACCCCAGACTACCCTTTACATGGAACATTTTTCGAAAATTTTAATTTTCTCAAAAATGGCTCTAACGATTTTGTTTAAAATATCATATGTTTAAGATAATGCCATGAGAAATGAAATGTATATCTCGAATTTTCTGGGAATGTCTCCAAAAGTATTCTTCATTGTGAACGACTTTTGCATAACTGGTAAACCATAAGAGATAGACAAAATTTTACTACACAAAAAATGTTGATCTCGTTAAAATACACAACTTATGTTATATACATTTCTTTTGTTGAGTGAACCGTTTTCGAGATATTGCTTGTTATTCCCTTAAATTTTCCAATACTTATACTTTTTCTCAAATTCGTTATTCATTTTTTTATGTCCTGGACTTGCAAAGAGAATGGAATTCGACACATAGCAACCAGCGTTAAAATATTTGACTATCGCTTAAAAGCTACCATATTCCCCTTGCATCTACAAGAAAATTAGCAATAAGATTGACATCTCGATATCTCGATTAACATAAAGCATATGGAGAATAGGCGTTTGTAAAAATAGATGGTACAAGAGTAGAGAAAGTCATGTGAGTGTAACACATCAGATTTTTTGTGTAGTAAAAGTTTGTCTATCTCTTATGGTTTACCAGTTATGCAAAAGTCGTTCATAATGAAGAATACTTTTGGAGACATTCGCAGAAATTTCGAGATATACATTTCATTTCTCATGACATTATCTTAAACATATGATATTTTCATCAAAATCGTTAGAGCCATTTTTGAGAAAATTAAAATTTTCGAAAAATGTTCCATGTAAAGGGTAGTCTGGGGTGGAGGGATTTTCTTGAAAATCTTCGTGTCGCATCTCTGGAAGATACTGAACGTAAATACCAAGTTTGGTGTTTATCCGACTGTTACTTTTTCTCAAATTCGTTATTCATTTTTACTTTCTCTACTACGTACAGTAAGTAGGGGAAGTATTGCATTCCACCCAAAAATTCGATACCGAGATTTCACTGGAAATACATGTTTTGAGACCTCCTGAATCCAAAAAAAGCATTTTTAGAAACATGTCCGTGTGTGTGTCTGTGTGTGTGTGTGTCTGTGTGTGTGTCTGTGTGTGTGTCTGTGTGTCTGTGAACAACATATCTCAAAAACGAACAGTCGGATAAACACCAAACTTGGTATTTAGGTTCAGTATCTTCCAGAGATGCGACACGAAGGTTTTCAAGAAAATCCCCCCACCCCAGACTACCCTTTACATGGAACATTTTTCGAAAATTTTAATTTTCTCAAAAATGGATCTAACGATTTTGATGAAAATATCATAGGTTTAAGATAAAGTCATGAGAAATGAATTGTATATCTCGAATTTTCTGGGAATGTCTCCAAAAGTATTCTTCATTGTGAACGACTTTTGCATAACTGGTAAACCATAAGAGATAGACAAAATTTTACTACACAAAAAATGTAGATCGCGTTGAAATACACAACTTATGTCATATACATTTCTTTTGTTGAGTGAACCGTTTTCGAGATATTGCTTGTTATTTCCTTAAATTTTCCAATACTTATACTTTTTCTCAAATTCGTTATTCATTTTTTTATGTCCTAGACATGCAAAGAGAATGGAATGCGCCGCATAGCAACCAGCGTTAAAATATTTGACTATCGCTTAAAAGCTACCATATTCCCCTCGCATCTACAAGAAAATTAGCAATAAGATTGACATCTCGATATCTCGATTAACATGAAGCATTTGGAGAATAGGCGTTTGCAAAAATAGATTGTACAAGAGTAGAGAAAGTCATGTGAGTGTAACACATCAGATTGTTTTATGTCCTGGACTTGCAAAGAGAATGGAATGCGCCGCATAGCAACCAGCGTTAAAATATTTGACCATCGCTTAAAAGCTACCATATTCCCCTTGCATCTACAAGAAAATTAGCAATAAGATTGACATCTCGATATCTCGATTAACATAAAGCATATGGAGAATAGGCGTTTGTAAAAATAGATTGTACAAGAGTAGAGAAAGTCATGTGAGTGTAACACATCAGATTTTTTCTCTAATTTTGTCCAAATAGTCCCATGTTTTTTTATAACTTTTCGCCGTTTACAGTCGAAATATTTCTAACTGATATTTCGATATTTCCCTATTTAAATTATTCCATTTTTGTTGTCATTTATATTCTCTCCACAACTTTGATTACAGTATGAAATCTATAATGAAACCTGTGTCCGTTTCTACACATATTGGTCGCTTTTCTGATATGTTGTCGTGTCTTACACCTATTCGATTCACAACGCCTATTCTGACCCAGGAAAACCACCCTTGATCTTATTTATCACATAACTATATTTTTCTTCCCTCACAGAACATTTTTTCTGTCGTTACCAAATAATTTAATAAGAGCATGGAAAAAACACAGACCTCTGCTGGTACATAACCTAAGAACTTCAGCTTGGACACATTATTGCATTAAAATAATTACACAAATATAAGAGAAATGCACTACATAAGCTCAATAAAACATGTCTGCAATGTAATATGAATATTTAAAATCAAAGAAATTAAATCTATGGTACGTTTATAAAAATGAACCTGTGAATAAAGTTCTTTTTGATAATCATGTATTGAAGGAAGTACCTATCACATTTCTGAAAATAGCATTTTACAAAGTTTAGCCATTAACACTTTATTAAATGGGATAGAGTGTTGAACACTCAAAAAGAAGGAGAGTCGTGGAATAGATACATCAGAAATTAAGTTTTTGAGATTTTTCAAAGATTATACAAAGATTGGATGAAATAGGAAATGACCTTATAAGGGAATAGCTAACCACAGAGTCATTATCTAAATAGTCTATCAATTAATATAAAACCGAATTGAAAGAACATATTTTACGTATAGATGCAAAAGAATACCAGTAAAAATTTTTAAATACGAACCAACAGGCAAATGGAAGACCACAACAGGTTCAGAACCTAACCTGGAGGGACAGGAGAGAAGGTAGAGGGCATAATTGTTAAACCCTTGGGTTATTTTGTTAGTCAAACGATTCTACTGCCACATTGCACAGCCAAGAGTTCAGACATCAGCAAGGTTTATAAACTAAGTACACAATCATTCTAAAACTGAAGGGAATGCTCAAAATAACTGCATTACATCTGTGGTTTTCTGGTAGTTTAGTAGTTATCTGCTGGTGAAATGTGTCCAGAGTCTGGATCAAAGGCATCTTTGCCTTTAATGGCCATACCGTCTACTACTGAAGAGGTGGGTTTATCACAAAGGACGTTACTTGAGTAACCCTTTTCTTTAATGTTCTAGTGACAGGATAGTGCTTTGAGTGCTTACATACGAATACATCATACTGTCAACTAACTAGTTCCGCCGAGAATTCCTCACCGGATTACAAACATGGCGCGTCTAGGATAATTATTATTGTTCCGCTCGCTCTTGCAGCTTTGAGTGATGTCCTTATATTGAATAGCTCTTTTACTTTTGTTCCATCCCTGCTAAGCGCGTAGCTGCGCTTGCCAGCTATTTCCATAATCAAACTTTGTAAACCTTCCTTATTTACTACTTCCTTTTCAAATTAGTAACCTAAAGTACAGCATTTTTTATTACTCTATTTTTTTACGTCGTTTTAACTACAGGGTCATATCGCGACGTATCTGTTAGTGGATAACTCTTAGATCGAGGTGTGGCGGACAGTTAGCCTTCTAGGTCTCATCCCTGTAACAATGTCATCTTGCTTCGTCAGTGTCCACAGAGACCCTAGTGCATAGCAACTGGACCTTCTGTTTCGTGCCGTGCAGATGGCATTAGGGTGCCGTCCAGGTCAACCGCCGCTTTCCTATAGACAGGTTGACAGCCTTATAGGTCTCATCCCTGTAACAATGTCATCTTGTTTCGTCACTGTCCACAGAGAGCCTAGCGCATAGCAGCCGATCTTCCTGCTTGCCTTTCTTGGGTAAAGATACAGAAAATATTTACCAGAATGTGAATTTGATACAAAAAACATGAAAACTATGAAATTTCCATTCACCAAGTATAAGAAAAACACTTTGTGTGTGTGTGTGTGTGTGTGTGTGTGTGTGTTTGAACCTGTGTCTGTGAATGGTATAACTTAAACATGAAATGTTAGATAAATACCAAACTTCTATTTAAGTTCAGAGTCTTACAAAATGCGACAAGAAGATTTACAAGAAAATCTTCCCTCCCCAAACTGTGTTTTAGACATTGTTTCGTTAGTTTTTTATCTTCTCAAACCTGGCTCTAACGCCTTTTATTGAAATACCATAAGTATAGGTCTAGATGATTCAACGGTGGGAGACACCATGCGCGCTGCGATCTGCACAGATCTATTGCGACCAGCACCTCACAGAAGGAAGGGATAAGGTGAAAGGACCTCAGCAGGCTACAGGCCACAGACACGCGCGGAAGTCCCTAATATTTCCAAGCTCGCAGACCCATCCCATAGCTGGAGCCGCCGAGAGAACGGTCAACGGCCTACCAATCAAGCAACCCTCTGGTTGTCCACTGGGAATACTCTTTCCATTGAGCATGCATACGCGCCATCTGTTTGGCACCGCCATACGCCACGAAAGCTAGAAGCATACCTGAAAGATGAGAAAGAAACGTAATGAATGATAAATCAGGGAAAGGAAATCGTGGTTACAGAAGAAACCACTCCAGTATTAGCCTGCCGACCCCGGGGAAATCACGAAAAATCCATTGATCATAGTGGGAGGTCGCCGGTGTCCGAACCCGGTAGCTCCCAAATACGAGTTGCACACGTTAGCACGGCGCCATCTCGCTCGGTATTAAAATACTATAAATTAAAATATTTAAATGGCTAATAAGGTTTATATTCTGAATTTTCTATGAATAGTCTGTAAAATCCACTTCATTCCCACCACTTTTTATTAATTTTGTTTAACTAATAAAGTGTAAGAGTGTTGTTGCTATCGACTAATATGAAGCTGTAATGTGTAGCAAAATTTATGTGAGTGTAAAATATCGTAACATAACCATTTTAAATAAAAAAAAATTATTCAAACCTGGACAAGGCAAAACGAATTTTCCAACCTAGGATCACACGCCGTTGGAGAAGTTCATAAAGTCAGCTTCTCAGCTAGATTCTCATTAAATCCCGATACCAACTCTGATTCACCTTCAGCAAAATCAAAAGGAGAAGTCGATTTGTTTCAGTGAGATAAGAAACAAATCATACATTACACTAAAGTGAACATAAAAATAAAAATCAAAACAAAACATTGTAAAACTATTGTAACAAATGAGAACACCAGTTTCTAAACACACTTTGTCACTTAGGTGCTCAACGTTACACAAACTTTACACTTGAGACACTTTTGGCATACACTCAGAACACAACGCAACCGATCCGTCGAAATACAACTCATAACTGAACTGCATTCCCATTTCACTTCGTAACTTCTAAACTAACAGAGCTGAACTCCCGGACAAGAGCAGACACCTTATGTAGGTGTGCATTAAAGCAAAACTTTCTAGAAGTGGAACCTACTCGAAGCGGCCCAAAGGAATTATCTGGAGCGGAAAAGAAGCACACAATGGGCTATTGTTCCGCACGCCTATTGTTCTGGAGGATACCGGCCATTAAGCCCACCCGCGGCCAAGTAGGCGAGCCAGAAGGCGTTCGCACCGCCGATCCGTAGATAGGTAACTCGCACGCGCGCGCGCACGGTCACAATATTTATACGAGGCCTGTTTTTAAAGTAAGTGCCGATAATTTTTTTTAAAATTAAGATAACATTATTTTCAAATACATCCTTTATTATAATCTATTACCATACACTTTACAACAGTTCGCCACATAGTCCCCGCCGGTATTCAGGCACTTGTAACGGGAAACCAGTTTTAGATGCCTTCGTCAAATAATGATGCCGCCTGTGATGAAATCCAAGTCTGCACTTCTTGTTTTACATCATCGTCATCGAAATGTTTTCCGCCAAGGAATTTCTTCAGATGAAGAAACATGAAAATCACGTGGTGTCAAATCCAGACTGAAGGGGGGAGGGGTCGAATTGTTTCCAACCAAGTGCTGCGATCGGATCTTGAGTTTGTTTGGCTGTGTGTGGCCAGGCATCGTCACTTATTATTGTTTCCCCATAAACCTCACTCAACTGACGATGAATTTTTGCTGGCGTAACATTTCTCGCATTCTAAAACGAATCAGTGATCTGATTTCACAGTTGGCGAGTCATTCGATTGTTTTGAACATTTTGAAACGCTCTAACAGCAGGAAAACACAAAGTGACGATCACTCACAACTGCGTCTGGCTTCCTAATGAATGGAACAAGTGACCATGACTGCAGCGCTGCAGCGGCAAAATATTAAAACGGTACTTACTCAAAGGCACGCCTCGTATATATTAAGAGACACCAAAACTAACCTAAAACAGATTTTAGTAGGGCGGTTGTCCTATATTTTAAAAGAGAAGAATCAATTCTGTCAACATTGCATATTGGTTTCGCCCATTAGGCACGCAATTGACAATACCAGCTTTAGTCGTATGACAAAAATCACCTCCCTATATGTAAAAATTTGCATAAAGTAATGTAATTGAGTTACACGTTTTTGGCTCGATCATTAGCCCACTTTTTTTAAATTTGAAGAGTAAAGGCAGCTTTGGTTAACTTCACAAACACGTACAATGCGTTCGGTCAAATCGAGCCTGGAAATAAAACACATTTCATTATTTTGAAAATTTCAATTGGGACTGTGAAACAAAGGGAGCCTATGACATGAATTTTAATGCATGGGAAAGAATTCCTGAACCCTCGTGATGCAGTAGGTACTGGGGGTGGCATCACGTAGTACACAACTGTCGGTTTATTAAAACGTGTGCCACGCCAGCACATGTAAATGTTGTCACTCTGCTGCAGTGCAACAGTGTATCATGTCCATACTTCCCTGAACAGCCACTAACAACACCATTCCTTTCAAATAGTTGTGTATTTGAAACGCAAGAACAGACTCACTGCATTTTAAATGAAGATTTTGAAGTTCGGCATTTACCAGATTCTTCTTTCTTTTGAATTGTTTCATTTGAAGAGCCTCCTTTAAGCTCTTTGGTCATATCGGGGGCTTTGACTTGAGAAACAATTGATGATGTTATTTCTCACTGAGCTGTAGGTTTTTTTTAACTTTGGTTTAATCAGTTTTCACTATTAAACACACTCACATTCACCCTTACATTCATACTTCCTTACTCTGTGGAGTGTAGGGAATGATTTTGGTTAAAGAAAAATTCCCTCCCCCAGCCAGGAAACGAACTTGGGACCAGTGAGTAGGGAAGCCAAAGAGCTGACCTCTCCACCACAGAGGCAATCAGCTGTATTCTTATAAGAGAATATTTAGACGCTTCGAAAGTTCTCTCTTTCTTTCTTTCTTTCTTCCTTCCTTCCACCATCTCGTTAGGGAACGTTTTTATATTAAGTTAAGGTCTGAGGAAAGAGAGTTCTTACTAAGCCAACAGAGCGTGACCTTGACAAAGGTAAAGATAAAGGTAAAGGCACGAGTACATATCACGTAGGCGCCTCCGAAACTGGGACAGAGCACCGCAAGTAAGCCAATATGACCCTTTGCGCTTCGCACGCGACCCCTGGGAAGGAGGAATGAGGATGAGAACCGAATGCCGACCAGATCTGGGAGACGACGTGCGCAAGCGTGGACGGGGTTCCTAACGATGCACACTGAACGCATCCGACGCCGTTCAAGTCTGCCCGTAAGCACCGAAATCTCCGGGGGTTCGCTCACAGAGGGCGGGTCCTTCAGCAGTCCGACCGACGCTAGAGAGAAACTTTCACAAAGCGCATCACCACCGCCCAGCCGCAACACGCCAAACACCGTCCCCTGGTCCTTCAACCCTGAAAGAGATGATAATGAAGGAAATGATGGACAGAAAGTAGTATTAGTATTTAGGAACTAGGTTTCCCTTTAAACAGCTCAGCCTAAAAGCCGTTTTGTGCATTTCCTGGTTTCTAACTTAGGGATCAATATCTACATTTGTCTTTCTACATTAGGACCTGTTTATAATTTTGCGGTATCTCCAAGAACTTGGTATCTTGTCTGTTCTGTGGTTTCGCATTCTAATAGAATGTGTTTCACGTTTCATCGACTTTAGACATAGACGGCAAATTGGTTCCATATGGTATAAATCCATTGTCTTCGGGTGTTTTCTGAACTTTCCATGTCCAGTTATGAGGGTTTATTACGCTTAGTAAGTAAATTACTTAATTGTTCTCTATGCTTATTAATTAATCGCTTATACAGCTTGTTTTTTGGGTATGGTTTCCCATTTCTTTTGGACTGCCTTCCGAATCTAAAGTCTGTGTTTTTTGCGTTTAGCATGATTATTCCACAGGCGGGTTCTGGTCCTATAAAAGGGAAAGATGCCTCCTTCTATACTAAAGAATCAGTACTTTCGTTTCCTGTGTGTCCAGGTACCCACCGCAATTCTACTCTATTGTGGGTGGAAGAGTTTGTCAAATATTAATAACATTCCCACCTAATTGAGATTTAAAATAATGGGAACTCAGAGCTTTTGGTGCAGCCTGGCTGCCAGATTTTATAAGGATATATTTTCGTACAATTCTCTTTTTTTCAGCTTAAGTATAGCAAGTATCTCTGCCTGAAAGACAGAAGCAAAACCTCCTAGGCTTATGCTATATTTACCCGTAGATTCTCAACAAATACCTACCCCAGTTTTCCCATTTATGCGTGTAGCGGGTTTCTTGTTAGAATATATATGTGAGTGTGTGGATTTGTATAGTCATTTTTGCCTGGTTTCGAAATGTATATTACTCTGCTAGTACTCCAAGGTATTGGGATGTAGCCAAAGGCAAGATTAGCTCTAAAGATCTTACAGAGTATATGGAACGGTGGTTCTGAGGTAGATGCTATCGCAACTGGGTGACTTAAATTTATTTATGGAGCATTTAATTTTCGTTACAGTGACTATGGGAGCGAGGTATTTTCCAATCCTCTTTGGATGCTCTCAAAGTATGTCTATTCCAAAGATAATCTGGACTTGCTCTCTCTTCATCAACGAAAATACAGTCTGGAAAATGAGTCATTGCTAATAATTCCGGTGTACTTCTACTAGATGTAATGTATTCACTATCGGCTTTTTAGAGTCTCTAAAGACTTCGTTGGATCATGAGTTAATAATTTTTTAACCCTGGAAGTTGCTTATACAGAGTTTATCTCTGTATAGTATCTTCTCCAGGATGCTCGTTTGGCATTCCTTATGAGTGTACTGTAAATGGTAAGATTATTGTAATAATCCTCCCACTTACCTGCTCTTTTTGCTTTGTTGAAAGCGCCTAACTTTACGTTTGTCTTGCTCTAGTTCTATATTCCAACAAATTACACCTCTACACTTGGGTTTAGTTTGGATGGGGCAATATTACTGGTATGAATTTATTATAGCTTCTTGTAAGTAAGAAGCAACAGAGCCAATATCAGCCAAAAGCTTGACATTTCCATTCATGTACCCAGTCTAGCAGCTAAGGTTTTATGATAGGATTGCCAATCAGTTCTGTTAATATTTATGAATTTGCAGGCTCTAGACCTAAGGGAGAACGTAGGCTTTCATGGCCGGAGTCAGTATAACTGGAAGCTATTTCCGGGCTGTTTTGCCGTGGTCTGCTGGAGATAGATGTTCCAGACGTTTCGTCTACAACTAGTCCCTTAGGACTGTACTTGCAAACGGTTCTATTAAATCAGTCAAATGGGAACTTAGCTGTTGCTAGATCTCTCTGATTGCGTTGCTCCAGCTAGGTATGTAATAAAGCCGAAGCTTTATGAATATTGAGTGTTGAAGTTTCCCCTGATTCACACACCTATTCCTTGGTCTCGGCAAACACCAGTTATCTAGTAAACACAGGTATTACGCGAGTAGCTCAACCCCGCCCCCTCGTGTCGCGACCCAGAAGCTGTTGTGGGTTTACCCTAGGTTCGTGACAATATTTAGCTTGGGTTGACCTAATCCAGCATATGCAGATCATGATAGCAGTGTTAACGATCTTATAAAAATATATTGTCATCGCTGCGAGCCATCAGTTACTCGAATCTGGGTTTTCCACTCTGAGGTTTTATCTGTAATGTCGCATTCACATGGCATTCTCTGCTTACCCAAGTTTATTATTCTATCTACTTCTTGTTAATCCAGATCACCTTTCAATTCATATTTACACATTTGTTATAGGTTACATTAGGTAAAGCGATAATCAGGTTTTTAGAGAGTGTCGCTATGTGATGGTTTTGAAATTGCATACTCTTGCGTGATCACGAGAAAAAACGAACAGTACCTTATCACTTGATAAAAGTGTAAGTACATATTTGAAGTTATATTAGTCGCCATTTGTGTTTACCTACAACTAGTGCTGTAAATGGCTGAAACTCTGCACAATTGCCAACCGCTTGTATTAGTACTACCGCACACTACTGATTTCTGCATAACGGACCAAACTCCAGGAATATGGCCTTCTAACCTTAGTGCCTTATCGCCCCTCGTAGGATGGGTGGCTAAGAACCATAGCAGTTAAAGAGCGTCCTTAAATAAAGCTTCTAATTCTTCTTCACTATCAAGGAATAGGCTTGTAGACTTCCGTCTTCTCCTTGCCCTTCCTATTTCTCGTCTTCCTTCTAGTATGTATTTTAGTATTTGTTTCACTATTTTTTAATATATTGTATCTATCGGTGTTTATTTTCTTGTACTCGTTCATTAATGGAATTTTTTTAATTTTCCTCTTATTTCCTCGTTTCGTGTTTGATCCAGTATTGTACAACCTTTTAATTTTCTTAAACAGTTCATATCTGCAGTCTGTATATTTTGTTGCTCCTTTTTTGTTACTGTCCACGATTCACTTCCATAGGTTATAACTGGAATGACCATTAGGTACCTTAATTTCTTTTGTCTCTTGCTTTATTTTGTTTTTTGAATTCCTTATATTGTGCCATCATTTGAAATGTATTCAGTTTACTGTAGTCATTTTCTCTTTTGTAGCTTATGTCGCAGGTTAAAATTTTAAAATTAGATAAAACTTCTTTTAATTTAATAGTATTATATACAATAATGAACAACATAATACGCAAGTATTCTCAAATTCCTTTCCTATCTTAAACACTATATTATGATTGTGACTTGAAATTAGTTTAGTTAATCAAAATTGAATTTATGATTATACCTTGCCTCAATTACAACAATAAAGAACGGTTTACTAAAAATAACGTGTATTAATTGTTCCGCTGCCTTTGAACATTACAACTTTAACCATACAAAATTAGGGGAAAAAACCGAAAAATTGCTATAAGCGTGATATTTGAAAGGTAGGAAGAACTAAAAAGGAAAAATAAAAAATATTTCCTCACAAAACCTAGCTGGTGATACCTTCGATTACAATTTGACATTAATGAGGCCGTATTTATTCTGTGTGATTATAACATATGATCTGGGATTGGTTACCTTCTTGTTCATCCTAAGCTATCTCCTTTCTTTTTCTGCGGAGAGACACGCAACTAGTAGGCAGCACTAAGGCAACAACTAACTCGAATCTTCCACTGACCCCTTGACCTCATCCCTAGCTGTTGTACATACTTCGTTGCTGAACTAGAAATCCGTACGAAATAAGAGGTCATGACTCCAACTGGCATGCCATTAAAATTGTCTAGAGATTAATGAAGAAATAACAAAGCGGTCCTTCAAGAATCAGCTTTGCAGTTCTCAGCTTTTGCGAAGAATTCCTGCTAAAGAGAAACTCTAGACGGAGTAAGAGAGTGACAAAGTAACAAGTGGTAGAATCAGGAAATATTTACCCTAAAGATTCCTGTACATTATGCATGTGGAGTAAGATAAGGGGGCTGGACCTCTCAACCTCTCTCTAGAATCTTCTCTTACGGGTATTTCCGAGATGAGATGAGCAAAAGCCTCCTGGAACAATCACCGTCAGAACGTCTGGCCGCAATATCCACTCCGTTGTAGAAACCCATGCGATATTATTTTATGTTATTCCTAACTTCTCGTGGACAACGCCTATAGGTATTTTCGTTCGTGCTACTGGACACCGATGTCCACAAGCACACATTCACAAATATCGCGACAGTATGAATGAAAATAAATTAGTGACTTGAAAAAGATTGTTTAACCTTGTATTGGTATTTGTTTCACTATAATTATAATTCTAGTATTGTAAATTTAGTATATTTTAAAAAATATTATTATATATACATTTTATAAAAATGTTTTATATTGCTGAAACATATACTTTTTTGTTTCCAGTTTTACATTGTGAAGTGATCATATCTTTCTTCGTGTTGGTGAGTAAATGCAAATTATTTGGTATTCTCTGAAATGATTTCTAGTGTTATTTCTGCACCACACTACTCGTGATTATTTGGAATTATCAAGGTTTTGCTTCAACCTCTTATAGCCTGGTGTGCCATATTTGACACAAAAGTGTTTTAGATTTTTAATTGCTTGTTTTCTAATTTTATGTTGTGCAAACGTTCAAAAATAAATTATTAAGTTGTTTTATATTGAAAAAGTATGACTTTTTCACTAAAACAGTAGTTTTTTTAAATAATAAGCGAAATCCTGCAACTGTAGTCAAATATAACCCATAAAGTGATATTTCCTAAGATATAAAAAGTAATAACTAAATATTATTTGTGAGAGGTATCGTCAGTTTATTTATGTGAAATTTAATAAATTTACGTAGCTTTAGCCTCATAATATCATGAGTTATAGCAGTGAAAAGTCCCTTAAAATTCTAGGAGTGTTTTTATTTTTGTGAAGATTAATAGACACACAGCGCTGCTATCGCCCTTTGTTTTATGCAAGATTTTCATAAAAATAAGGGGAAATATCCGTTGTGATTTCATTGTACAGGTTAAAATGCGTGCCAATTTTAGTACAGGAAGATTCGACTCCGAGTAAATTAGCTGCCGCTGTAGGATGCATATAGTAGTATTGGCGAGATTCGGGACTCACTCTGGTAATTTCGCTACTTGAAGATGCTGTGATGCGAGAGAAGAATATGCGATGGGGTTACGAGTTATCCGCCGAAGTCGGTGTGAAATAAAGATAAGCAAGTTTTAGCTATCTGCTTCTTATGAATAATAACTTTGTGCGGCATTAATGAAGGTACATAAGTGGCGTTCAATACTATTCGCGAAGGAACTAAATCAGAGAAATTGCAGTAATTAAATTGGCGCATTTTAAGAGCGGTCAAGCCCACGGCCGAAAGCTAATAAGCGCCGAGACAAAATAAATTGTAGTGCCGGCTGAGAACTGTGAATGTCTAATTGTTCAGTTTACACCCAAGGCGTGTGCCTGGTAAATTAAAATTAAATTAAATTGAGTTTTATTTATGAACGCTCTTTAACTGCTGTCGTCCTTAGCGTCCCATTCTACATTGGGCGTGAAAGACCGGAAATTTTGCTCAGAGGCCTCTTTATCAGGCTTGAAGTTCTTTTCTTTCAGGCTTTACTTCCCTTCCGAAAGAATTCATGCTAAGGATTTTATTGCCCGAAAAAATCCATTGCCTTCCGCCGGGTTTGAACTAGAGGCTAACATGGTAACCACTACACCACGGAGGATGACGTGTGCCTGATAGGAAACAAAGTGTAGTGCAGGTGCGGGAGACGAACCCACGCGATCGAATCTTGCAGGAATGAAATGCCGGAAAGAGTAATGCAGAGCAGTATATATGATATGACAATGACTCATAATACTAGCAGAAGACCGAAATAGTGCGTCTTTTGATAATAGGTTGTGTGGTGATTTCTCTGGTTATATATTTAGAACCTTGACCGTCCTGACATGCGGCATCAGTCATATTTGTTTTTTAATAACCTGAGTTAGGCTGCGTCCCCTGTACCAAAGAACCTACAGACGCGTTGGCGATATGATCTCGCACTTTAAGTTACTCTAAACGAGTTTCCCAAGGAAAGCGATAATGTATCTGAAGGAACAGCATACTTGATACTTTTTGGTAGCTCAAGAAGAAGATGAAAACTTGAAACGTGCTCTTTTGACCCAAGAGGAATTGGATTAAATTAGGAATAATGGCAGATTGCTACTTGGAAGCATATTCCATAAATTAATTAACAAGCCGAATTTCTTCCATTTAATAAACTCACCTTCAATAACATAGATAATTACAATTCTCAAAACCCTCATTCCTTCACCATTATTTACATTCTTTACGGCTTCAATGGCTCTAACTTAAATTACAATAATTACATAATTGCTTCCTGCTCTCACATTTACCGATATATTTTCAAACTAATAGCAATAAGTCTAATTCAGACGATCAATCTTTTCCCAGTGAAGAATTACTAAAGAGAATTTTGAATACGTTAAGCCAAAAATGAATTTAGAAATACCGTCCAGAATGCCTTCCATCTAAACGTTGTCCTGTCGTTTTCCTCGTAACCTAGCTCGCCGTCGAAGAAAGATTGGTCAGCCTTGTGAACAGGACGTTGAAGAAAGCTGGAAGTGATCCGGCGCCTGCGCAGTCGACGACGACAATCGCCTGATGTATTGCGTGACTCAAAATAACTGCGCCCTTTCTTCTTGTTGTTGTCGTCTGCTTGAGAACCACTACCTTAGTCGTTTCACTTCTGTTCCCGTACATGTCAGCCTTCCTTTAGTACAGCCCAGTCGCCTAAAGTAGATTTCTCCGTGGAGGGTCAATTTGGCACAAACTACAATTTCATTGAACTTTGGTTTCGGAACGGAATGTAAACAAATCCTTGAAAGGGAAGAAGAATTTGTGCGTAGTGTTCCATACATGCTGTTTACTCTGTGTAGGTACGTAAATAATAGTAAGGACATATGTTCCAAAAGTTTATTTTATGTGTTACAAAATAGTGTAATACAAAAGAAAGAAACGACATTAAATTTGAGCTCCGATACGTGGAGAAGCACTTAAACAAAATACACCCTATAAAAAGTAAGTAATTCCTACTTCCCTGTTAGAATTCCAATAAAAACCTTAACTGATACCAGAGAATTGTTAGTATTCTAATTACCTGTAGCTAATATAAAGGTGCACTCTCAAGAGCATAATTAGGGTTTCGATAGAATGTACACTGCAACATCACCAAGAAGGGTGTAATACCTCCCCTGTGCCTCTGGGAATCCGGTTCACGTGGAATAATAAAGCCAATAATTGTAGTGCAGCTAATGAATCATGATTGTGACGTCACTGCACGTAGCTGACCAGTAGATCTGCGGGCTCAATAAGACTCTAATTGTAACTGCATCTTAGGGCAACAAGGAGTTAAGATGGAGGTGATGTTTGGTATTCCATGCTCTCTTTAGGGCATATATGAGATATATTAATGCACTGCCGTTTGTGAAAATTGCAACACCAAGAAGGAAACGCAGGGATTCAATGAATTTAATACCACAGATTAGGTACGTGACAAGTAACAAATGATAAGCTTTTCAAATCTATACATCACATTTGAGCCCTAATATGCAGTATTTGGTGTGGCCTCCATGCGCTGCAATTCGAGTTGCTATACGCCATGGCATTGAATCAAAAAGGTTCTGAATAAATTCCTGAAGGATTTCCCTCCACGCAGTTTGTATTCGAGCCCACAAATCCGTGACACTGGTTACTGGAGCACCGTGACGCACCAGGTGCCGACCAACCACATCCCAGACATGTTCGATGAGCGACATGTCAGGCGAACTTGCAGACCAGGGAAGCAATGGCACCCATCGCTCTTCGAAGAAGGCTTGTACATTCCTCGCAATATGTGGCCGGGCATTGTCCCGTTGAAATGTGGCCTGTGGAGATGCCTGAAGCAGGGGGAGTACCTCAGGCTCTACAACCACCGTTAGGTACTGGTTGCTGTTCAAAGTGCCCTCAATTCGTAGGAGGCGAGATCTTTTGTTGTAACCAATGGTGCCTTAAACCATCAAACCTGGTTTTTGTCCGCTATGCCGTTCAACAATGCAGCCCTCCAGGTTGCGCTCACCACGGTACCACCGGACACGTATGCGGCCATCACTGTAGGACACGTTGAAGCGGGACTCGTCCGAAAAGACTACATTTTGCGACTCAGCACCCCAGTGACGGTGTTCACGTGCCCATTGCAGTCGGAGGAGCTTGTGGTTTCTGGACAATGGAAGCCTGCGTAATGGCATACATGCAACCAGTCCAACCTGCAGCAGACGGCGACGAACCATTGATGCAGACAAGTTCACACCTGTTGCAGTGCTCCAGCGTCGAGCCAACACTGTAGATGAGGCTGTACGGTCCGTTATGGCCATGCGGACAAGATGGCGGTCATCCCGCTCTTCGCTGCGTACGACCTTCATCTATCCACTCCTTCCACACATGCATCACTGTTAGCAGCATGCCCTGTACGAGCGGAAATGTCACGGTATGACGAACCCGCTTCCCGGAGACCGATCATTCTGCCCCGTTCGAACTCCTATGCCGATATGGCTCCCTTTGACGTCGACGAGGCATACTGGCACTTGATTTATTGTTTCCACCTTGTTTGACAGCTCTGCATTGACTACACTGGGGGCAACACTGACCTTGTCGGACCGACACGAGAGGGCTCTGCTCGGCCTACGTGTACCTCATCTCTCCGCAAACATCATCACTTATTGCTTACACACTCTTCTACACTTCCACCAAGTTCGGAGTTATTCGGGAAACTCTTTCTGTGTGTTGCAATTTTCATAAACGGCGGTGTAGTTATGATCTTCATAGGAAATAACGCTGTTAGGAATAAAATTGCAATAAATAATACGATAATAAAACAGGTATAAGACTTGAGCTATTTGGGATGCGAGGTTGGCTAAAATTATGAACAAGACTTAGATATAGAATTAATGGGATATCAAATGATGTGTGGAGCAATAAGAAGAATTTTGAAACATACACGGAAAGGGACTGTGCCGACCTTTTTATATGCGAGTAAACCGTGGATTCAATAAAAAGAAAATGAATGCCCTATCCAAGTAGCAGAAATGAAATTCCTAGGAGCTTTTAGAGGATGCGCCAGAAGTGACAGAATGGCAAATAATAAATAAGACATGAATTGGGTATTTGTGTAGTAAATGAATATTATACCATAGAGAAAATTGGAATGAAGAACTGGATACGACCGATTTCCTCCCAAAAAGGCTACAGTCATATTCCCTCATAATTTTCTGTTGTTCAAATAAGGTGTAGTCCGATTCCTTTCATGGCTTAACCACATGATTTTCCGTTACACTTTACACAGACTTAGATTGTCAAGGTGTGTGACTAATTTAAGACTTAAAGTACTGGCAGCATTGTAAGTCGCCATACAATTTGAGATCTCCTTGTGGTTTACCGGGAAGAATGGAATCAGTTGGGGAATTTAATGTCGCATCGGCGTGTAGTCATGGTAGCTCAGTGGTTAGAGCAGCCGGCCAGGGACTGACAGATCCGTGGTTAAAATCCCTGCTATGGCATTGGATTTTTTAGCAACAAGAATTGTTTAATAAGCGTCTAGATAGAAATATGTTGTAAACAGTAACAGAAACAAGTGAAGAATCTTAGCAACATAACAAAGCGAAGACGTTAAAGACGGGAAAATCAAGAAGCTAAAAAGATACGCCATTGTATCTTTGTATACACACGTAGCATCGAAGAAGAGAAAATTGCAGAAGACATTATGCGAAGAAAGAAGTGTTTGTGTTTTTTAGTAAGATTGAGTGAGTAATCGCGCGAGATCGTTATTAATCAAGCGGGAAATATCCGTGAAGTATAAATATAGATCCACGAGAAAACATAGAGAAAATGTTAATTTCACGTAGATAAGTACCTGGATTAGATCTATCGCGAGGCAGGGAAAGGAAGTTTTAGCTCCCGACTAATCATAATTATTTGTTTCAAGAAAAATAATTAATTATCTGCAAAATATGCGACTACATAAATTTAAGAAAACTTAGGAAAAAATCCAGAATGCAGTAATAAAAAGGTTCTTAAGATTTAGTTGACTACTAAGAAAGCATTTTTAATTGTAATAAATTCAATATCAAATATTTTCACATCCATAATTTGGAAAATAAAGCAGTTGTAAAAGTATAAATGTTCCCCACAACAATAAAAATAGAGGATTTGGAGCAAAAAAGTTCATTTATTTAAATATTCAGTATATTTACAACCCTTAGAATAAAAATCTATTCCCAAACGCCATAACCAAGCATCTTATAAAACCAATCCAGAGTTCTCCACGGCGAATAAAGTATCAAACTAATCCACCGATATCGCATATCCGTGGATTTAACTCCATTTGTTGCTCAAACCTTTATGAGCTGATTCTTTTTGGCACTATGCACTCTATAGATTCAGATTCGCTTCCTGATATAAATTCCGGTAAAATCTACATTTTAGATATTTTATTGGCGTTTTGTCTTCTTCCGAAGGGGTTTAATTAAACCTGTAAAGATACATATTTAGCAAAAAAAACTGTAGAGCTAAACCACTCTTGCACGGCAGCAACCAGTGCAGTGGTCAGCGAGAAATGAAAAGGGTTCGGCCCGCTTTGTGTGCAGGTAATGGCGAGTAATAAGTAGCATAGGGGTGCCCCGTGGTACAGTGGCGGTCAACAACCTCGATTATTAAATATCCTACCCCCCTTTTTTGGGCTCCATTCAAAGGGATGTAAATGACTGTCCTGCTGAAAATTGCAGTAATTTCCTAACGGCGACCATTGGACTCACTTTTTTGTTATTATTTATTGTTTGTTTTGTACAGTGACAGAGAACCTGTTTGAATGAGATCTGGAATTTGTTAACTCTCAATTCAGAGCGGTTAAATAATGCAAAACAAAAAGGATACACGCACCCGTTGGTTGGCGCATCGTGCCAATCAGAACCCGTTTCACTCTTCCCCCTTTACCCAATTTCCATGCAGATCACGGTGAAAATTATGGCTTCATGTTTCTTCACTTTTCGACATTATGTTTGTTATTCTGCCTTTGTGTTCACACCTGGCTTTGCTCAGAAGGGAACTCGGTAATTTTCAGGCTGTTTTTTGTTTAGTATTTGAACACAATTTAGTTCTTTAGGCTTCTTTTTGTGTGTGGTGCGTTATTTATTTGTTTTTCTCTGAATGTCGCTTGCAAAACCTTTTGTTGGCGCGTATAGCGGTGAAACAGATAGGTGCAGTCATTTTATTCGAGGTTTTCTTTCAGCCCCTACGATAAATACAAAAATAGCTTTGGTATTTTAAACAGTGTTGCCAAATGTTGGTTAATATCACTAGCGTAAGGACATTTATGCTGTTTGGCGCCAAAAATGGCGTAGCGACGGATTATATAATTTAATAGAAAACGTTAATTGCAAATTATTATTAGTTCTGATATTATTACCAGTTCATTTAGCTGTAACATGTTGCTTCATGAATTGCCAATGGCATGGATTGGATTCTTTTACACCTTTAAAAAATGTGCTAAATTCACATAATTTCTTCTACCCACTATCGTTTATATATATTCTACAAATTGTTCTTACAAAAGGTTACCTGTATAATTGCATCATGCTAATCCAGACAAACGTTTGTAGGAATCGTTTTCTTGCATATTTGGTTATAAGTATAATAGAAATACAGGAGGCTGAAGCGATAGTCAAATGTTTAAGGGCGTTCAGTATCCTGGCTTTAAAATTGCGTACTGTTTCCATGACATTATGGGAAACAAAAGAATAGTGACTCAGTGCTTAAAAATGTATAAAGTATTGGAACATTTACTCTAATAACAACGAATATCTCCAAAATGGTTAATGACACAAAATATTTTATTTCACATAAACTATATGCATTAACGTTTTTCGTGTAGTAAGCTTTTATTTCTCTCTTATATTTTACCAATTTTACAAATTACACAACATTTATTCAGAGTAAAGAGGACATCGCAGAAAATTTAATCTTTATTTTATTTGTCACATAAATGTGTTACACATATGGTATTTGAATTAAAATCGTTTGCGCCATGTTTGAGAAGATAAAAAGTATAGCCAACTTTTCACACGTAAAGTGTTGTTTGGGGATTTTTGGTTGGAATGTAGTACGAGGCGTGTTTTTAAAGTAAGTACCGATAATTTAAAAAAATAACAACATCATTTTTGAAATGCTTATTATCATACATTACCTTACAACTCACACTAATCCTCCAAATAGTCACCGCTGTTGCTCAGGTACTTGTGTAACGGGAAACCAGTTTTGTATGCTTTCGTCAAAGAATGGTGCCGTCTGTGAGGAAAGCCAAGTCTGCACTTTTTGTTTCACATCACCATCTTCGTTGAAATGTTTTATACCAAGGAGTTTCTTCAGATGAAGAAGCGGGTGAAAATCGCTTGGTGCCAAATACGGACTGTAGGGAGGGTGGTCAAATTGTTCCCAATCAAATGATGCGATCAGATCTTGAGTTTGTTTGGCTGTGTGTGGCCTAGCATTGTCACTCATTACTGAGTGACCATAAACCTCACACAATTACGATGAAAGTATGCTGGTGTAACATTTATTGCATTAAAAAAACGAATCACTGATCTAACTTCGCAGTGGGCGGGACGTTTGATTGTTTTGAACATTTTTAAACGCTCTAACAACAGGAAAATATAAAGTGACGATTGTTCACAGCTCAGTCTGGCTTCCTAATGAATGAAGGAAGTGTTCGCAAGTGCAGCGCTGCAGCGGCAAAATATTAAAACGGCACCTACTCTAAAAACACGCCTCGTACTTCATCTACTTACTATAGGTAAGTAGTAAAAAAATATGCAAAGCCCAAAAAGAAATCGACAGCTTTGAGAAATGAACTGCAACAACAATGAAATTTAAGTATTTTTCTGTATGTAATGTAGAAAAAACTGCATCACATTACCACTATAAACTGCAATTTATAATGATAATGCATACTATTGTGAGATGCTAAGCATTCTTTAAGTCATCTGGCTTAACAGCAGTGGGTGTAACAATATCATTTACACCAAATAAGGGAAAAAAACTAAATGATCAAGAAGTTACTTGGAAACAGCGAAAATATCCAATAAACACAAATTTTGAAACCTTCGATTGGAAAATGAAATAAAAAAATCTGATGTGTTACACTCACATGACTTTCTTTACTCTTGTAAAACTATTTTTTACAAACGATTATGCTCCACCTACTTCATGTTAATCGAGATAACCATTTGCAGACTCTATATTATTGCTAATTTTCTTGTAGGTGTAAAGGGAATATGGTAGGCTTTAAGCGATAGTCAAATCTTTTAGGAGTTGGTTGCTATGTGGAGCATTCCATTCTCTTTGTATGTCCCGGACATAAAAAAAATGAATAACGCATTCCAATTTGAGAAAAAGTATAAGTATTGGAAAATTTAAGGGAATAACAAGCAATATCTTGAAAATCATCATCAATGTATATGACATAAATTGTTGTTTTAACGCGATTTACATTTTTGTATAGTAAAATTTTGTTATCTCTTATGGTTTACCAGTTATGCAAACGTCGTTCACAATGAAGAACACTTTTGGATACATTCCCAGAAAATTAAAGATATACATTTTATTTGTCATGAAAGTATGTTAAATATATGATATTATATTCTAAATCATTAGAGCCATTTTTAAGAAAATTAAAATTTTCGTAAAATGTTCCATGTAAAGGGTAATCTGGCGTGGGGGGATTTTCTTGAAAACCTTCGTGTCGCATCTCTGGAAGATACTGAACCTAAATACCAAGATTGGTGTTTATCCGACTGTTCGTTTCTGCGTTATGCTGTCCACAGACAGTCACACAGACACACACACGGACATGTTTCCAAAAATGTTTCTTTTTTTGGATTCAGGGGGTATCAAAACATGTATTTCCGGTGAAATCTCGGTATCGAATTTTTGGGTGGAATACAATACTTCCCCTACTTACTATACGCAGTAGAGAAAGTAATAAAGCATTTTTGGAAACATGTCCATGTGTATCTCTTGTCTGTCTGTGAACAGCGTAACTCAAAAACCAAAAGTCGGATAAACACCAAACTTTGTATTTAGGTTCAATATGTTCCAGGTATTCGACATGAGGGTTTTCAAGAAAATCCCCTCACCCCAAACCACCCTTTACATGCAACATTTTTCGAAAATTTTTATTTTCTCAAAAACGGCTCTAACGATTTTGATTAAAGTATCACATGTTTAAGACATTTTTATGGCAAATAAAATGTAAATCTTGAATTTCTGGGGTGTCCCCAAAACTCCTCTTCATTCTGAACGACTTTTGCATAAGTGGTAAACCGCCAGAGATAGACAAAATTTTACTACATAAAAAATGTAAAGCTCATTAAAACACACAATATATGATATAAACTTGTTTTTTTTAAAGTGAACCATTTTCGAGATATTCCTTGTAATTTCTTTGAATTTTCCAATACTTGCACCTTTTCTCAACTGAAAATTCGTTGTTCTTTTTACTTTCTCTATTACGTATAGTAAGTAGGGGAAGTATCGCATTCCACCCAAAAATTCGATACCGAGATATTACCGGAAATACATGTTTTGAGTTGACTTTCTCTAGTCTTTACAAACTATTTTTACAAACGCTTATTCTCCATATGCTTCATGTTAATCGAGATACCGAGATGTCAATCTTATTGCTAATTTTCTTGTAGATGCAAGGGGAATTGGTAGGCTTTAAGCGATAGTCAAATATTTTAAGAGGTGGTTGCTATGTGGAGTATTCCATTCTCTTTGCATTACCTAGACAAAAAAAATGAATAACAAATTTCCATTTGAGAAAAAGTATAAGTATTAGAAAATTTAAGGGAATAACAAGCAATATCTTGAAAATGATTCACTTAACAAAAAAGATGTATATGACATAAATTGTTATTTTAACGCGATCTACATTTTTGTGTAGTAAAATTTTGTTATCTCTTATGGTTTACCAGTTATGCAAACGTCGTTCAGAATGAAGAATACTTTTGGAGACATTCCCAGAAAATTCAAGATATACATCTTATTTGTCATGAAAGTAAGTTTGGTGTTTATCCGACTGTTTGTTTCTGAGTTATGCTGTTCACACACAGACAGACACACAAACACACACACGGACAGGTTTCCAAAAACACTTTATTTGGATTCAGGAGGCCTCAAAACGTGTATTTCCGTAGAAATCTCGGTATCGAATTTTTTGGTGGAATGCCTTACTTCCCCTACTTACTATACGTTGTAGAGCAAGTGAAAATTGGGTAATATTTGTTCCAAGTAATCTCATAAGCCCAATATAACAAGTTGCAGTAGAATAGGCATACTTAAATTTGTATTGCATGAGCACTTTTACGATGAGGAATCTTTTTCTACGTTCTAATCGAAATTTCCCGCAGGAAACTGTAGGAATAAGTAAATACATTCAAATTTAATTTTAGGGATACTAGATTTTATGAATGCGAAATTTTATGGCGATAAACCTGCGAAAATTGTCGGAAATTGTTCACAATATTGATTTTAGGATTTTTTCACGTTAATAAACTTGGTTATTGTAGATTAATATACCGGCCGAAGTTATTTTCAGCTAGTTGGTCTTTAAACTGGTATATAAAACATTTAAATGGCAGTTGCAATTTTCCAACGTATGTGAATGTTGAAAATGCTCCTTGCGGTGCAAATTTCAACCAATCAGTTTTTTGTACCAGAGATTCTTAATATCATAATAAATAAGTTATGGGTGGAACTTTTAAGCAAGAAAAGTTTATTGTATGTTTATTTATATTTTAACAAACCTTTTTTACTTCAAAATTAAAAAATTATGAATAGTAATTAATCATGTTTTCTACAGCAAAAAAAATCATCCAATTAAGTTTTAAAATAATATTTCTAGCATTTAAATCTGAAGTTTCGTTTTGAAAGTTTGAAAACTGCACCGCAAGAGCTTTTTATGTACCACAGTTAAAAAATTAAAAAAAAATTTTCATTAACTGTTTCATGTATTTGTCTAAAAATATGGAACTTGGTTACAAATAATGCTGGTAGTAGTATGTGGTAAAAGTGAAGTAATTTTATACATAGGTTTTTGTTGTGCTTTTACATTTTTAATGGCTTTGCTGTTTTAGTTATATGTTAACTAAATTGAAAGAATAAAATATAAATGGTATAGCTCTTTTATGTTGTAAAAATAGTAATTTGTTGATAAAATTGTAGTCTTTGTATTTTTTTAATAATAAGAAGCAAAATCCATGTGACTGCAATCAAATTATAACCCTGCCATCATCCAAGCATGCCATTACGCCGATTATTTTACTTGGACTCTCCCCGTCCTTTACCATACGCACATATGACTGCAATCGCTAGGATTCGAACTCGCGAATTTGAAATTAAAGGAAGAGTGGCATATGTAGCACAATAATTCCGACATTAAGGGGTTAAGAAACATATAATTTGAATTTTTTACAGATTGGTTCCTTAATAACAGCAGTATCAGATGTTTTGGAACTTTGTACGAAATCCAGCACTCGGAAAGATAATAAATCGTGTGAAGAGCATACCAAATCCTGCGCTGCAAAGAGCAACAAATAACATTGCAATCAGGAAAGAAATAACGATTCTCGCCTCAATGCACTATGAGAAATTAATCAGCTTGCCATCTGACCCCTATGTTCTGATTGCAGACGTTACTCTAGACAACCCAAAATGTAAAAAGAAGTTGTTCAATATATTAACAACATAAAACCACAATGCTTTCCCATAACCATAGCAGAAAACCTATTGACTCTCACATCACCTCTACAGCAACATGACGTTCATCTCAGATTAAACGTCACAAAAATGATCAAGTAAATGGTCCGGATGGAATTATCTTGAAACAATTGTCATTGGAAACTATAAATAACTTTATCCTCCATAAAAATGGTTCCTTTCGTAATATGAATTCGTCATTTATCGTATTTTCATTGCACGCACATACAGGCTATTATATGCTGATGACCAGATCCTCTTATTAGTGTCAGAAAAGTCTTACAAAGAGCTCTTTATAATTTGGACAACGTGATTAGCGGCTATAATTTAACAATATCTACAGATAAAACTAAATTAATTGCATTCCGTGGAAAATTCCCAATAAGGGGAAAAGGTAATAACTACTAGCATTATTGAACAACTTAATAATTTTAATTATTTGGGATACATAACAAGTTATAGTTTTAATTGCGATAAAGAGAGGAAAATAAATAACTTTCAAACAATGTGTGGCACTATTGTAAGGACATTGAAGGGGAAAGTAAGGAAATATACGCTTCTTAAGTTTTACAAAGTTATGTCGGTCCCTGTTCTACTCTACGGATCCGAAGCCTGGACCCTAACAAAAAGTGACTGCAAGCATATCCAGACAGCGAAAATTAAATTTCTTAGGTCATTGACAGGCTATATGTTAAATGATAAGCGAGGAAGTTAAGACATAAGAACGGAGCTGAGTATTTTCTCAATAAGTGAAAGGATAGCTGATTGTAGGATAAAATGGAAAAACAATATAGCTAGACAAGTTATGCAGCGACAGGCAAAAAAGTATAGGGCGTTCGAAATCAAGATGGTCGCAGCAATCTTTTGAGACCGAAATTTGCACGGATATCTAATCCCTGGCTATAGACGCATTCTAAAAACTACTGCAAAGCATTAATGCTACCTTATAAACGCTTAAACTTTATAAACACGAAGTCAGCAGGTCAGATTGAAGTGATACGAAGGGCACAACGTCGGGCGGGTGCAGCGGGAACAATACAGTCACTGGCCAATGCACCGTTGTTACAAAACCAAGAAAGATAGCAAAGTTACAGCAACTGCCAGTAAGCGATGTTTATACCATTTGATTAATTCAGGTTATTCGGAGATTTATTCATCTTTCGAAGCTTTTTTGTTTTTGTTAACATTTCATGCCGGAATTTTCCGGCTGTGTCCCTTCGACGTAGATCTTGACTAGATACTGTAATATTTGGTAATAATCTCTTCCCAATGCAAATTCTTATTGAACCCTGGATATGTTGCATCCCCAGCTATGGAATCTTCGTCACCGCCAATACCCACCAGCTGACACTGCTATGCAAACATTGTCGACGTTGAGGTCCACACCCTAACTCGTTCCCAGGGTCGGAATCCTCACCTCGTACAATAACAGTCATCCTCCACGATCATTTCCCTCCTGAGTTATCGACTATTAGTTGGTAGAACCACCGAACAAAGGCGCTGCCTTACAACGTCACTTTCTGCAGGAGCACAGCTGCTCTCGAGCTTAATTAGCACAATATTCATAACCGTATTTCAGCGTTGAGGGAGGGCCAGCAGGATTACAATATAAATACAAGCAGAATATGGTCCCATGGTTTTGAACTGAAGGCCGTTCAGGAAACTCTAACGCCCCCATTCACAGTAACTGCAACGAGCAAGTTTGGGGAAGTTGCTGGCATTCTTTATGGCAAATTGTCGTTTGTCATTTTAATGCTAATTGAAAATCCCAAAGCCAAATTCATACATACATACATGGCTGCAAAAAGGGTTCTGGAGTACACACACTGTCAAAAATCTGTTATGTTATTGAGAACATCGTGAGTAAACTAAAGCGTGATTTGCACACTGTATAGGATATGGCATTATTGATATTTCTATCTAAATACACAGGATGTATTAACAAATTTATCTTCCCCAATTGGAGGCTGTCATAAACAAAGCATACCAAACAAAAACAGGATGTAAACACATAAACGAAATTGTAATTAATGCAAATAACTGCTGGTAAAGTTGCAACTATAAAAACACTATCAGAAAATAAAAATAATCTGCATATATGTACCTATGGAAATTGATGCAGAAATTAAATGAGTCGAAAGTGATATGTGAAATTGAATTCATATAAAATCGAATCCGAGTGGTAATTCAAGGAGGTCGACAATGATTAATATATTTGAGGCAGTGTTTTTAACACTTAAATGATTTCAGACAAATTATATAATATATAAATTCAATAACAGCCCGCCTTGAAGCAATATGTGTGTGCAATAATTTGTAAAATGTATGTAACAGTCATTGCATATGCTTATATTATTGTATCCATGTGTAATGTTATGTGAATATATTACGTAATTTAATAATGTAGAAGCAGTGAGAATAATAAGTTAAAAGTTGCTAACAATGAGGTAACAATGCAGTAACCTTGAGTCAATAATGAGTAACAAAGTTTAACAGTACTACTTGTGATTCTTGGAGTAACAATAATGTAATTTTAGTGACAGTTTAAAAATAGCCAATCAACAACCAGAAAAAGCTTTAGTTAAATGAAGGTATTCTATTGGAGTAGGATTAGCCAATCAGAGACTTGAAATACAGAAGTTTACAACTTTAGACGGTTGAAATCAACTCAGTTGCCAGCAGAGAGAGCTCATAACTGGATGCGTTGCTTGTGCGTCTTTGAGAGATTTAATACGTATTCGTGTGAGACGAAAAATAAGTTTACGTGTTAAAAAGTGTAATTAGTTAATAAAAAGAATCTCACAGCTCTCTATATCAGCGAAGTGTTATTTATATCGTATCAAGCATTAATAAAAGGAGTGAAGTAAAATTATAATCTATGTAAGCCTACATTCTTAGTCATACCACAACCCTGCCAAGAGAAACGTGTCTCTAACAAATACTGACGCAGCCGAGTCAAACATAAATATATAAATATTTAAAAAACAGTTGAATTACAAAGTTAATATTTTTTAAACTTGGAGCAAAGGCCACCTGAAAGTACATTTTTTGGGGCGAAGGCTTCCGGAAACTGTTTACTATACGTGCGGTTGCAAATACTACAAGTTCGGCTCCCCAACAGTTGAAATACGATATATAATGTTCAAACTGACTTTCCATACGTAGCAGCAACAAACCTTCTCAATTTATAAGATTATATGTTATTATGTTAAAAGTTTTAAATTGTGAATTACTAGGAAATATTGCATTAAAAGATTTGAAAGCCTTCAAAGAAACTTTATGTTATAAATTAATTTGTTTTGTATGAAAGAAATAAGTAGGAGACAATCGAATGACAATAAAAAGGAAAATACGTTACGCTAAACAAACGAAAACAAATTCTTTATAGAAAGAAATACATAACAATAGTGGAAACAGGCATTTAAAAAAGCAATATAAATGTATAAAAATAAGGAATAATTATGGTTAATATGGTTATTTCTGTTCGGTTTAAATAATTTGTAAATGTGTTAAGGATTTATTTCGCTAAAAATAGCAAAAAAATGTAAAAGTGATCAGCTTTCAATTTTTTTGGATACTCTTGAAAAAATTTTCAAAGAGGACGACACATTAGGATAGCTCAAGGAAATTAGTTATTTGTATAATTGTTAACATATTGCCATATATATAACAAAGAATATTATCATGAACATTAATGACATAAAATTAACTATTGAGCTTAAAGAAGGGAATGAGTAAGTAAAATAGGAAACAGAAAAAGGTAATTACCTTGTTAGTAAAATCTCAAATTTCTTTAAAAAGAAATAAATCATTATTGACATTGTAATTCATTGCCTTACTTCATAAGTAGGCTTTAGTAGATTAAAGGAATTTCATGATCACCGATGAGCCTGATATGTACTTCAAAAACAAATAACTCGCCGAACAAATATCATAAAATTAAAGTAAAACTTCCACTGAAACATTATAACGTAATGACAGCTGGCAAGAAACAACAATCACTAAAAGTTGTACACCGCCAAAACGTACAAGCTTGCTACAGCTACCGGAAACCTTCCTACCAACACGTTTATTGAAGCGGGAATTTTAAGTAAGGTAAATACAAGTTGCGGAACACGAGACGACGAGATTCTGAGCCGGAGCAGAGACGAACCCAGGACAACGACGGAGCAGGTATACACATTTCACAACGCCACTTTATTCCTAAGTGCCCTTATCTAAAATAAAAAAGCCAAATAAATTTGTATATATGAGGAAATTAGTTTACCATACAAGTTATAATATACAGTGGCTTTCTCTCACACTGTGGCCACGCACGGCAGTTCGTGCGCAGGCTGTCTCGGCTGGGTCTACCACAGAAAGAGGCATAATATCCCCGCAACCGTTTCACATTCTCAGAGTTATTGGTTACAATTACAATGATAATAAGCACACAGCTTATCGAAGAGATGTTGAGAATGTTGTTCTTCTCAATCCACATATTTCGACATTTCTCAGGAAATTTGCATTCACACCCGATAGTTCAATATCTGAAATTGAGTGAATATCTCGCCTATATTCTCTTTTAGTTCTTATAATGTATGGGAGTTTGTTGCATACATTTTAATTTCCAAGCTTCCCCATAGATAAAAATCGCATACAGTTAAATAAGGAATCGTGAGAACCATAATCCTTTACTAACTACCCTATCTTCAAAAATTTCGCGAATTAAATGTAACAATTCATCAGTAGTATGTGTGGTAGCAGAGTCTTGTTGGAAAAATTCATATTGACATTATAAGTCGGGCAGGTGTTCACAAAATGGTGTGAGTATGACATTCCTGTATCTGCTTTTATTGTTTGTTCAATAAATGTAGGTCTTATTATTCTGTATGCATTTACTGAACACCTCGTGTGTAAAATCGGGTTTCTGTGTACTCCAATATCTGTTGTTTTGCGATGAAACATAGTCATATAAATGGAACCATGCGTCGTCAGAGAAGAATATTAAGCATGGGTCAATTACTCATCATTTCGCAAAATCCAATTACAGAAATTAACCTGATAATCACATGACTCCGGTGATCACATGAAATTTATTTTTCATGTATGTGCAACAAACCCATACATTGGAAGAACGAAAAGGAAACATTGTGCGAGAACTTCGCTCAATTTGGTATATTGAACTCTTGAGTGTGAATGCAAATTTCCTGAGAATACGCCAGAAATGTGTGGATAGAGAAGGAAACATTTCCAACATCTCTTATAATAAGGTATGTGCTTTTTAGCATTGTAATTGTAATTGCAACTATGAGAATGTGAGGCGGTTGCGGGATTATTATAACTGTTTCGGCGGGAGTCCAGGCTGCTGCGGCCAGCGTACGAATAGAGGTGTAGTGGCCGCAAAGTGGAGGAAAAACATTGTAAGTAGTGATCCTTAACCATGCTTTAGTAGGTGAATTTCTATAAAATATAAATTAAAAATTCTGAGACGTAAAGTAACATAAGTTGAAACTCTGTGATGTAGATACATTAAATAACTTGATTACAACATGTCGAAACTAAAGCTTCTGCACAACTTTCGTTTTAAAACTTCTTCTAAAAACGATTTAAGCATCAATTTATAAAGCACACCAGTTTAAGTATAAAGAGGAAATATTATAAAAAATCTTACTTAAACTTCGCTTTCAATATCTAAATTGGCATATAATTTGCTTCAATATACGAACTAATAGTTTATTCAGAATACATAGTTTTGATATGTATACACCGAGGCAATCGGGTTGGGATAATTGCGATAAATTAAATTAAAACGGCTTAGTTTATCAGTATAAAAATGTAGAAATCTGATGTGTTACACTCACATGACTTTCTCTACTCTTGTACAAACTATTTTTACAAACCCTTATTCTCCATCTACTTCATGTTAATCGAGATAAACATTTGTAGACTATATCTTATTGCTAATTTTCTTGTAGATGTAAGGGGAATATATATTTACAAGGGCAATATAGAAATACAGTAGCCTTTAAGCACATACATATCTCAACAGCTGGTTGCTAGGTGTAGCAACATTCTCTTTTCCAAAGATTAATACTCTTTGCATATACAAGACAAAAACTTGAATAACGAATTCCCATTTGAGAAAATAAGTATTGATAAATTTAAGGGAATAACAAGCAATATCTCGAAAATGGTTCACTCAACAAAAAAATGTAAATGACATAAATTGTGTATTTTAACGCGATCTACATTTTTTGTGTAGTAAAATTTTGTCTATCTCTTATGGTTTACCAGTTATGCAAAAGTCGTTCACAATGAATGCTTTTGGAGACATTTCCAGAAAATTCAAGATATACATTTTATTTTTCATGAACATTTCTTAAACATATGATATTTTAATCAAAATCGTTACAGCCATTTTTGAGAAAATTAAAATTTTCGAAAAATGTTCCATGTAAAGGGTAATCTGGGGTGGGGGGATTTTCTTGAAAACCTTCGTGTCGCATCTCTGGGAGATACTGAACCTAAACACCAAGTTTGGTGTTTATCCGACTGTTCGTTTCTGAGTTATGCTGTTCACAGACACACACACGGACATGTTTCCAAAAATGCTTTTTTTTGGATCCAGGGGTCTCAAAACATATATTTCCGGTGAAATCTCGGTATCGAATTTTTGGGTGGAATACAATACTTCCCCTACTTACTATACGTAGTAGAGAAAGTAAAATATATACCACTACATTTAGCATTACTTATTTCTTAAATCCCATTTAACGACACATACACAGGATGTTATCGCAAATTGAAACGGTTGAAAGTATACTATAATAGAAGAAAAACAGTTTCAGTACACATGGACACACAAATAATCCGTTTGCTAGATTTATTATTGCAAATGCGTGGTTATGAGCCGCCCCTGACGTGAATTGCTTGAGGATGTTTCCCTGGAGCAACTTCGGAGTATGTGGTACATGCATGATGGAGCACCGGTACATGTTGCTGCTACTGTAAGAAGACATCTAAGGTGGAGATATGGTCCAAGATGGATAGGTCGAGGAGGACTCGTACCTTGACCTCCACGATCACCTGATATCAATCCTTTGTATTTTTCTGTATGGGGTCACCTCAAAAGTGTAGTGTACATCACTTTGGTTGATACCATTGAAGTACTGGAGCAGAGAATTGTACGTGCTTGGGAAGAATTCCAAGATGATCCGGGGGTGTTCGAAACTCATTACAGAGACGAGTGCAGTATTGCATCCAGATGCAAGGACGATACTTTGAACACCTTCTTTAACAGAGAAGAGTGTACAGTATTAATAACATGTAAATACTAAAGTAAAATTCTATTCCTTGTTAAGTTAAGCTATGAATGTATTTTGAGACAACTTTGAATGGCAATTATTAAACGAAAAATCTAGTTTTCAAATTCATTTGCACTAATTAGGACGATATCGCTTATCGACGTTAGTGGCGGCTTGTAATCACACATTTGCATTTATCTCGCACTTGGATCGTTTGCGGACTGGAGCGTTTTTGCTTCTACTACCGCATAGTTTCAAGCATTCCAGTTTCCGCTATTAATTATGATACATTCTGTATGCATATGCAAAAAATTTGACTAAAATGTAACGATAATTCCCAATTTTGGTTAAATAACTAATGTTAATTAATGTCATAGTTCGTTTCTATTTACGCAGTATTGTGTTATATTTCATTTTCATTCAAGAACTATTGAATCTAATAACATGAAACTTGGTGTAAAACATACCTTGCAGAAGAGTTCAGCAACTTGTTCTAAGGGTTCCATGAGCATCTCCCAGGGGCTGCGAACCAGGAAGATACATAAATAAAATTATAGATTAGGAAAAATGTAGAATCTCTGCTTTACATTTCTCCTCTTCCTCCTCGGTAACGGCTAAAGAGCTCCGCCATAGGAATTGAATCCACAAAGAGCTCCGCAAGTCCATAAATTTGGAAATGTCTGCCTTAGAGAATAGGCACTGTCTTAATTTGTTTTCCACAAGGAAGGTTACAATAGTATATAAGTTAAAAAACTCCAAACATCTCAAATTATTGTTGATTTTTTTAAATTGCAATAATAAACGTTATTAATAATCTATAAATATCCACGATGTGGCACGAAAATATGAAATTGAATTCAATAAAGGAATCAGTTGAAGTGCAGAATTAAGTACTCTTCTAGATGTAGATGAACAGATGACATAAGAAACCAAAGATAACATACAGTTGACAGTACATAAGCTACATGAACACAAAGTAGATCAGCTGGCCATAAAGGGTACCAAAATAGCCCATGTTGGCCCTAAACCCTTGGTTGCAATCAGTAAATGTACTACTATAAACATATAGGTGATAAATAAGCACAAAATAAGGTGGCAATCCTAACCTCGGTAAAGACAATATCTCAAAAATGGATAATGCTACAAGTAAGTCATAAATTCTATTCTTTAACGAGATCCAAATTTTTCGTGGAGTAAGTTTTTGTCTATTTGTTATGGTTTACCAGTTTACACAAATTTCATTCACACGCTGTTTACAAAAATTCAAGTTCAAGCTGAATTTTATAGGATTGTTGTGGGTGTGCGTCGATGTGACAGGGCTGTAGTTTGACTCAATGAGATGTCGCCGCTCGACCCTGCTGGATGCTGTGTACCTTGGCACTCTGAAATGCTCGGTTTGAATTTACCGTGCCTGTTATACGGTATGGCAAAATTATGTTTAGCGTGGTAGAATTAACTTCCTGCCGGATAATTTTTATTTAGCCATTGTTGTGGATTGTAGCATGTGTAACATGTAGCAAAATATTTGAATGTTTCTCTTTGTCGTTATATTTTAAGATATACTTAAAACTCTACTATCTCTTAATCGTGGCAGTATTGAATCTTATCTCAGGTTTTCGTACTATATAAATAATAAATTAAATAAGTGAACTTTCACTATAATCTGTTTTATTCTTTTGCTTAAGGTGGCTTATCGACAAACAATATACGACAATTGAATCAAAGATTTAACTTAAATATTTGCTTTAATTGCTTGTAGACATTCTTTATATTATAATAATAAATTCTTTGTTTCTTCTAGTTGAGAATATTTGATAATTCATGTAGCGAATTAGTACACTTCTTTTGCTTTCTTTGTAAGCGTCCCCTGTTCAGTGAAAATTTTCTTAACTATCCTAATAGTTTATCTATCCCCCTTGTTTATTTAAGTTGTTGTCTGGTTACTATCGTAAAACATCTTTATATAGTTTAAAAATTCTTGCATGAAATAAATAACATACTCATAAGAATAATACATTTAAATCATATTATATATAAAATATTACTTAGTAATACTACTTAAATTCTCGCTTATTGTTATATATTTCGTATTATCACAATATTTTTGTTTATTGTGAAGTCCATCTTTTTCGATCATTTTATTTGACGTATTTTCAACGATTTACACCTCTAATTAATAATTTAAGATATATAAATGCTCAAGGTAAAGTTGATGACACCAATGGTATTTTAAAACAAAATAACACATTAATAAATACAATGCATACATAAATCTACAAAGTATCAAATTTCGTCGTACATTCCATTGGATTTGCGTTTTACCATTCCTTAGCAAGTTTTACAAATTATTTTCGATCCTTTTACTAATACCTACTTCAAACTTATACCTGCTATTTGAAAATATCTTTAAAAAATGGAATTTCAATTAAATCCGTTAGCCATTTTTTATGAAATAAAAAATAACGAAAAGCTGTCCATGAAATAGTAGTTTGGGTTGGGAAAATTGTTGTGAAAATCTTCGTGTCATATCTTTGAAAGGTGCTGAACTTAAATTACGAGTTTGGAATTCATACAACATGTCGTTTTTGAGTTGTCTGTTCACAGACATACACACCGAACCTTTTTCTAAAAATCAGAAATTAGAGAAAGTAATATAAGGGAATGAATTTTATTTTTTATGCTTTATTTCCTTTCATTTTTCTTGGCAGTGTCTAACGCCCTTTAAACACTAATGATACATCAAATTAAATAATTTGGAAAGGAAATTTTGGAAGAAAATGCTGCAGGTCTAAGTTTAATGTACCTTCCTGGCATTTATAGTTTTGAAGCTTGAGGAAAACTTAGAAAAAGCCTCTGTCAGGGAGGATGGTCCTGGCGGATTTGAACCTCATCCTCCCGTTTACGAGTTCGTACCTGAGTGACCACGGCTACTCGTGTCGGTCATTATGCTGCAGAAATACCCACAAATAACTATAGGCTGCTACTGTAGTCTGATGGTTAGCATGCTAACCTCCAAAATTAGAGGTCCCGGGTTCGATTCGCGGCGGAGGGGTGGGGATTTTTCTTTAGCCAGGATTACCTCCTATTCTCCCTAAAGTCTGGAAGTATGAATGATACTGTGAATGTGCGTGTGAATTTAATGTAATAAAGAAAGAAGAGAAAACACCCAAAGATTTAACACAAACAGTAAACAAGTGAACATCATTGCCGATGAGCCTTAGATGTTAAAAGGCACTATATGTACTCCCTGATCAACCCCTCGCATTGCCGATTCTAGGCATTATTAACACCCGAAACAAAAACCAACCAGAGTAATGACCTCCCATTTATATGAATGCTTACTTGAAGCGCAGTGAGTAGTTAACAACATGGCGAATATGGACGTAGAAGGAACATGTCACGTATTGCGCAGTTCCCTACCCGCATCTTCACGTTAATTGGCAATAACAACATATCAACATGACATAACAATGATTACACTTGACAACGAGATGCAAAGAGAAGGGGGAGAAAAAACTGTGCACGTGCGGTTTGGACCTTCTAATTGTTTCCACGTGGGATGGCTATCATCCGTCACCATCTGCTCATCCTCCGTGGTGGAGCACGAAACCTGTCAGGCTTACGGGTTTTACAGGATTTGCGAGGGAGAAAATAAAAGTGTTTGTGTTGCATAGTACGCCAAATATCACACATTGTGGTAAATGGGAACATGCGGTTGTGTATTTCCTTACATCAATGAACCTACTAACGTACAGGATATGTGTGTATGTAAATTGGATACGAGCATTATTGATAAAGGTAGAATAAGTCATTTTCACACCAGATGTTTTGGTTATACTTCTCGACCTTTGATGTTGATGATGATAATGAGGAAGACGACGTCAGCGACGAGCACGAGGACGATGGTGATTATGGTCTGCAATAATGCGCAGAGTAATCAAGGAATGAAAAATCTGATGTTTTGCTCGAATGACTTTCTGTTCTCTTGTACAAACTATCTTTACAAACGCTTATGTTAATCGAGATAAAGATTTGCAGAAACTATCTTACAGCTAATTTTCTTGTAGGTGCAAGGGGAATATGGTAGGCTTTAAGCGATAGTTCAAATGTTTTAAGAGCTGGTTGCTATGTGGCGCATTCCATTCTCTTTGCATGTCCAGGATATATAAAAAAAAGAATAACGTATTCCCATTTGGGAAAAAGTATTAAGTATTGAAAATTTAAGCAAATAACAAGGAATATCTTGGAAATGGTTCACTTCAAAAAAAAAAGAAAAAAATGTATGCGACATAAATTGTCTGTTTTAACAAGATCTACATTTTTTTGTGTAGTAAAATGTTGTCTATCTCTTACGGTTAACCAGTTATGTAAAAGTCACTCAGAATGAAGAGGACGTTTGAGGACATTTCCAGAAAATTCAAGATATACATTTCATTTACCATGAACATATCTTAAACATAACGATATTTTAATCAAAATCATTAGAGCCTTTTTTAAGAAAATCAAAATTTTTGAAAAATGTTCCATGTAAGGCGTAGTCTAGGGTGGGGGGGTCTTGAAAATCATCGGGTCGCATCCTTGGAAGATACTAAACTCAAATACCAACTTTGGTATTTATCCAACTTTTCTTTTTGAGTTATGCTGTTTACAGGCACATAGACACACAGACACATACACGGTCCGTTTTTTAAAAGTGCTCTTATCTTATTCAGGGGGGCTCAAAACATGTATTTCCGCAGAATCCTCGATATTGAATTTTTGGCTGGAATGTAGTTCTTCCCCTACTTACTATACGTAGTAGAGAAAGTAAAACTGAATAAGAAATAATGGTAAAGACAGACAATAGCCATA
Organism: Deroplatys truncata; assembly: GCA_030765065.1. Taxonomy (NCBI): domain Eukaryota; kingdom Metazoa; phylum Arthropoda; class Insecta; order Mantodea; family Mantidae; genus Deroplatys; species Deroplatys truncata. Next base: position 52,128,940 of record CM060985.1, read on the forward strand.
AACAAAATGAAACAACAAATCTGATGTGTTACACTCACATGACTTTCTCTACTCTTGTACAAACTACTTTTATAAAGCTTATTCTCCATATGCTTCATGTTAATCGAGATATCGAGATGTTAATCTTATTGCTAATTTTCTTGTAGATGCAAGGGGAATTGGTAGATTTAAGCTATAGTGAAATATTTTAAAAGCTGGTTGCTACGTGGAGTATTCTATTCTCTTTGTATGTCCAGGACATAAAAAACTCTGATGTGTTACACACACATGACTTTCTCTACTCTTGTACAAACTATTTTTACAAACTCTTATTCTTCATCTATTTCATATTAATCGAGATAAACATTTGCATAAACGATCTTTTGACATGCAAAGACAATTACATTTTACCCATAGCGACCAGTTCTAAAAATATTTAACCATCGCTTAAGGCCTAATATGTTCCCCTTGTTTTGTATTTGCAAGGGCAAAATAAGCACAGACATATCTCTTAATAGCGGGTTGCTATGTGCAGCACCATTCTGTTTGCCACAGATTAATACTCTTTGCATATCCAAGACAAAGAAATGAATAACGAATTCCCATTTGAGAAAATAAGTATTGAAAAATTTAAGGGAATAGCAAGCAATATCTCGAAAATGGTTCACTCAACAAAAAAATGCATATGACATAAATTGTGTACTTTAACGCGATCTACATTTTTTGTGTAGTAAACTTTTGTCTATTTCTTATGGTTTACCAGTTATGCAAAAGTCGTTCACAATGAAGAATACTTTTGGAGACATTCCCAGGAAATTCAAGATATACATTTTATTTGTCATAAAAATATCTTAAACATATGATATTTTAATCAAAATCCTTTAGGCAATTTTTGAGAAAATTAAAATTTTCTAAAAATCTTCCATGTAAAGGGTAATCTGGGGTAGGGGGATTTTCTTGAAAACCTTCGTGTCGCATCCTTGGAAGATACTGAACCTAAATACCAAGTTTGGTGTTTATCCGACTGTTCGTTTCTGAGTTATGCTGTTCTCAGACACACACAGACACAGACACGGACATGTTTCCAAAAAAAAATTTTTTGATTCAGGGGGTCTCAAAACATGTATTTCCGGTGAAATCTCTGTATCGAATTTTTGGGTGGAATACAATACTTCCCCTACTTACTATACGTAGTAGAGAAAGTAAAAATGAATAACGAATTCCTATTTGAGAAAAAGTATTGGAAAATTTAAAGGAATAACAAGCAATATCTCGAAAATGGTTCATCCAACAAAAAAATGTATATGACATAAATTGTGTATTTTAACGCGATCTACATTTTTTGTGTTGTAAAATTTTGTCTATCTTTTATGGTTTATCAGTTATGCAAAAGTCGTTCACAATGAAGGATACTTTTGTAGACATTCCCAGAAAATTCGAGATATACATTTTATTTGTCATGAAAATATCTTAGACATATGATATTTTAATCAAAATCGTTAGAGCCGTTTTTGAGAAAATGAAAATTTTCGAACAATGTTCCATGTAAAGGGTAGTCTGGGGTAGGGGGATATTCTTGAAAAGCTTCATATCGCATCTCTGGAAGATACTGAACCTAAATACCAAGTTTGGTGTTTATCCGACTGTTCGTTTCTGAGTTATGCTGTTCTCAGACACACACAGACACAGACACGGACATGTTTCCAAAAATGTTTTTTTTTTTATTCAGGGGGTCTCAAAACATATATTTCTGGTGAAATCTCGGTATCGAATTTTTGGGTGGAATACAATACTTCCCCTGCTTACTGTACGTAGCAGAGAAAGTAAAAAGTGCATTTGTTTGCATAACGCTACTAAAGCTGTATAATGGAGAACAACTAGAGATACCACAACGATTTTCACAAGGTAACTATTTATGTTCACAAGAGCTGTACATAACAACTGATCAGTTTTCCTCTTTCTGTCGTATAACACTGGTACGGCATGGATAGTCCCTTATCCCTGACACGGGAAACGCTACAGCCCCTACATATTAGCAATAAGTGACGTAATACTGATAAACGTGCAGGTGACTGAACTCCCTGCTGCAGATGAAATTTTTATGAAAGCACGAATGAAAGGAGTTAGATAAAATGAAAAGATTTAGTTTCCCCATGCAAGCGTTTTGTAGATTTATGGACAGGCGCCAGCCTTTATTATAACACTGATATAATAGTTATATAATAGTTATCAGGGTTAAAATGCATGTTTATTGAGGCAGTATTTTTAACACTTGAATAATTTCAATTAAATTATATAATATATAAATTCAATAACAGCCCGCCTTGAAGCAATATGTATGTAATAATTTTTAAAATGTATGTAACAGTCATTGCATATGCTTATATTGTTGTAAGCATGTTTAATAATGTTATGTGAATGCATTACGTAATTTAGTAATGTAAGAGCTGTGAGAATAATAAGTTTAAAGTTACTAACAATAAGGTAACAATGAGGTAAACTTGAAGCAATAATGAGTTTGAGAGTTTAAATGCTACTAGTCATGATTAGGGCAGCAATAATGTAAATTTTGTGACAGTTTAAAAATAGCCAATCAACAGCCAGAAAAGGCTTTAATTAAATGGAGGTATCCTATTGGGCTAGGTTTAGCCAATCGGAGACTTGAAATACAGAAGTTTACGGGTTTGGACGGTTGAAATCTGTTTAGTTGCCCGCAGACCTTGATAGTAACCGGATGGAAGATGTGTTCTCTAGAGAAATATTACTATTCGTGTGAAACGAAAATTAAGTATACGCTTTAACAAAGTGTAAGTATTATGTAAAAGAATCTCACAGCCCTTGATATCAGTGTAGTGCTATTTAATTTGTGTCAAGGATTAATAAAAAGAAGTGAATTTAAACTTAAAATCTGTGTAAGCCTACATTCTTGTTGCACCACACCCTGATTAAGAGAAACGTGTCTCTAAAGTAATACTAACGCAGCCGAGGCAAACATAAACATAAATAGTTAAAGAAGCAATTTAATAACAAAGTTAAGTAAATATTTTTTTAAACTTGGAGCGTAGCAACAAAAATACATCTTCATAATCAGCATATTAAGTAACAACAGTAACACTACTTCAAATTGACGTCCATACGTGGGGCAGAATTATCACTCTTATTTCAAATTGGTTCCCAAACGTGGGGCTAACATCAAAACAACTACAACAGTAAACTACTTTCTCAAATTGGTTCCCATACGTGGGGCACATCTACTTCATTATACATCTTGTTGAATTTGGGACACTGAAGCAGCAATGTTTTAGATTCAAAGTTTGCTCAACAAAAACTAAACTATGGTTTAATTAACCCTAATTATTTTAATTTCTCCCGTTACCTACGGTAGATAGAGATACCGTTATTCCTCTACTGCACACGCACAAAAAAGCATACTTATAAAGAGGTCCGCAACAACAACACCTCAAAAACAAAATTCAGAGAGAGACCAAATTTATATGTAAGTCCCATATATTTCGGAGATGAAAGGCGAAAATTTTTTCATGAAATTCTCCCAATCCCAGAAAAACTATTTACATGCAAGTAATCGTATTAATGTTCTAAAAATGACTGACGACTTTGATTAAAATACCGTGTGATCACAGATCCAAATTTTGGTAAGAGGCAGGTTGAGCGTTAAGCTCAAGAATTTAAAAGGAACATTGGCTTTATTATTCTGTAATTATAACTCTTTCTCAAAAGTTATAAAAACCGTGTTTCCACCTTCAAGAGGGGCCATGTAGATTGTGCCGTTGACTTCCCAACCGCCACTTGGCCAAAATAATATGAAAGTAAAGAGAGAGAGAGCGAGAGAGAGAGAGAGAGAGCGAAGATATCTCTCTAGCCGTATATAAATACAGTTGAATCACCTAAAATTTGCACCGCAAATATTTCGGAAATGGAAAGTGCTATTAATGTGCAGTTTTCACAGCATTGATTGGTAGTCAGGGGCTCGTACATTTAGCCTATAAACAGAATTTAATAATACTGATAAAATGTATTTTTTGAGCAAACATACAATTTTTTAAATGGAACAATACCTAGTTACATCAACAGAATAACGGTAGGATAAATTAGAATGTCAGTGGCGTTTGTTGCAAGATTCTAATGCGTTAACATGTTTTTATCATATTTTCACACGCCCAGTGGAAAAACGCCGCGCAGCCGGTAATATTGTTCATAAAATACCCCTCCGGGGAAACTTAAAACATAAAGCGTACAAGACAAACCCACACACCCTGGAAAAATTAAAACAAAATATCCGTCAGGAAATTTCTCAACGTGAACTACGCGAGTGATGGATAGTTTCCTAAAGAGGTCCCAAAAATGTATGGACAATAAAGTTGATAAGTAAAGCCTTTAAAAGTGGTTTTAAAAATGTTGTATGGTTTCATCCGCGCCTTTCTATGATAGCAGCAGATAGCAACGAGCGCCGAGGATGCGGGCAGGAAAAACACCGCGCAGGCGGTTCGGAGTCTTTTGGCTCATACTGTATATACGTATATGGTCTTTCACCTGAAAACTACGTTGCAGAAAATGTCTGGATCCTCATAGGTCATAGACAACACTCGGCTATAATACTGTAATCGGGTTCGCCCATCCCTTCCTGTTAGACGCCGAGCAAATCGACACAGTTCTATAAACATCCGCCGAACGACCTAACGCTCAAACCAAGTGCATTCTAGACTACGCTTTAAGTAGCACCTACCTGATTCTGGTTTGTGGTGACGCGCTTGGGTGGCCTGTTGTTCCCTTCCGTTGACAAAGGCCTGATCCTGTACGACGAAACTTGCCAACGACAGCTAACCTTGTTTTGTTATTTGCTTATTAAACTTCTCCTCGTTCTGTTCTCGTCACTACTCTACACTTCGCCAACGACTCTCTAACAACCTATTACTATTTTAGGAGACGACTCTGACTCTTTCCCCAAACTTCTCCGATGTTAAATTAAGTGGTTTTCTTAAGCAAGTTTAACTTGTGCAGTTTCTTGTATGCTATTGACTTTCATCCTTGCCAGAGCTGTATTCCCTGCTTATACATGCTGAAGTAGATATTGTCTTTATTGTCTGCCCCACGTTTAGGCACCAAATTTGAAGTAGGTAGTTGCTGCTACGTATGAAAAGCCGATTTGAGATGTAGTTGTATTGTAGTTCAACGTATGGACGCCAATTTGAAGAAATTGTTTGTTATAGAAGTTGTATTACATTTCAACTGTTGGGGATCCGAACTTGTAGTAATTGCAACCGCACGTATAGTAAACAGTTTCTGGTAGCCTTCGCCCCAAATGTACTTTCAGGTGGCCTTTGCCCCAAGTTTAAAAAAAATATTAACTTTGTAATTTGACTGTTTCTTTAAATATTTAATATTTATGTTTGCCTCGGCTGCGTCAGTATTATTTTAGAGACATGGATATCTTGGCAGGGCGTGATACGACTAAGAATGTAGACTTACACAGATTTTAAGTTTTAATTCACTGCTTTTTATTAATCCTTGACACAAATTAAATAGCACTTCACTGATATCGAGAGCTGTGAGATTCTTTTATTTAATACTTGCACTTTTTAACACGTATACTATTTTCGTCTCATACGAATAAGTATTTAATTTCTCGAGGACACATCTCGCGTCTGGTTATGATCACTATCTAGAAGCAACACGTCTGGTTATGAGCACTGTTTGGAGGCAACTGAATTGATTTCAGCTGCCTAAACTTGTAAATTTGTGTATTTCAAGTCTCTGATTGACTAATCCTACTCCAATAGAATACCTTCATTTAACTAAAGCTTTTTCTGGTTGTTGATTGGCTATTTTATAAACTGTCACTAAAATTACATCATTGTTACTCTAAGAATCACAAGTAACATTTAAACTTACTAATTCATTATTGCCTCAAGATTACCTCATTGTTACCTCATTGTTAGCAACGTTTGACCTATTTCTCACAGCTCCTACATTATTAAATTACGTAATATATTCACATAACATGTTTACAATAATATAAGCATATGCAGTGACTGTTACATACATTTTACAAATTATTACATACACATATTGCTTCAAGGTGGGCTGTTATTGAATTTACATATTATATAATTTGACTGAAATCATTTAAGTGTTAATAATACTGCCTCAATACTGAGGATTTATTCGTGTTTATCCTGATTAGTGAGATTTCTGTTATTTAATTTTTATAGTTCTTTTAGTTTAATATTTCCACTTTTGTATTCTCAGTTGTTTATTCCTGTAATTGCTTTGCATTCGCTGCTTTTGTATCAGACGTGAATATAGTGTGTGGGCCAATGACCTCAGCAGTTTTGCGCCACTCAAAAGATACTACTGAGAAATAATGTTTTATGACAAACAGTTCACCGAGCGGGATGGTTCAGATGACAACGTCTATGGTCGACATTAGGGAAGTCCCGGTTTCAAGCCTCCGGGATCGACCTACCTGATCGAAGGTTTGTTTTGCGGTTTTCCTCTGTAGCTGTGCGAATGCTAGGTTGGACAATTTGATCCGCGAATTTTCCTATCATTTCTTTCATCACTACATTTAATTTCCTTCTTCTTTACCGCCATACCAGGCTTTGGGCTGATCACCCATGCCAGATATGCTATTATCCAAAGTTTCCTTGCTCCTCGGCAGGCTACTGATCCAAGGCATTGGACTGATCACTGATCCTGGATATGCTATGATCCAGAGTTTGCTTGCTCCTCAACAGACTACTGACGCAAGGCATTGGGTTGATCATCCATTCTGGATATGCTATGATCCAAAGTTTCCTTGAACCTCGTCAGGCTACTGACCCAAGGCATTGCCTTGTAAGTCCTATAAACAGGAGGGTAATCACTTAAATAAGAAGATAAACTGTTGTGATATCCCTTATTGCAGAAATCAATACAAAACTGAACATTGCGTCAAACTATTATACACAATACATAAGTACTTCATTGCTATGGAAACTTGGACAATAAGTGAACGATAATTTCAGTGTCGTTTGTTTTATCGCATACTGTATATTACGAAGAAAGAGCTGGATTAAGCAACTAACATTATAAACGCAATCTATGCTATTGACATTTAGAATTTTATATAAGTTTTATTAAATCAGAAGGTTTTGGGTCGGAAGGAGTTTTTAATGGAGCTCTATTGGATTTAGCAACAATCTGGTACAAAGTTCACAATCTAAACGGCTAATTCATATGGTACAGAAGCTGTATTTATACGTGCAATGGCGCAGACAAGTTATGCCAATAATAAACTCATACGTCATTATCTAATACATCAACTGGCTGACATGTAATAACCTCTACAACTAGTTATTAAGTGTACTAATTGATATCTGATCGGGTGCCACCAAATTTACTGCCCTCCAAATTTCGTTCCGTTCTTTAGTTCTTGCAGGCAATAAATAATTATCGCAACTGATAATCAATCTTGCGTATCTCGGAGTTTTTTGTGTGACACACTAGATGGGGTTAGAGGCGTGTCGGCCGCCAATTTGTAATTTACGGCGAGGGTCACGGAAAACAATGGCCATAACAGGGCGAGGAAACGAAGAATCCTACAAGCAAAAGTGACTTAAATCAAAGAACTTGTTTATTTTGTCAGGAGGCTTTGATAAACAACCGTCGATTCGGGACTTATCCTCTGGCAATCAAATGGTTATTCGGCTCTCATTTAATAAGTCATTAAAGGAAGCGATGGAAGATCCTTCACGCTTCTACTTTCCTTGTGTTAATAATAGCTACCAGTAATTCTTTTGTCATCCCATTATTAAGACTAGCTAAATATAAAATCTCATTTATAAACTAAGGCATTTTGCGATGTTGAATACTAACCCCGTATGTTAAAATTGGTAATATTTTATATTTTGTAAATATTGTTATATTACTTCGAATTTTGTAAAACTTACAATCTTTCGATTTAAAAGGTAGACTTTATATTCAAATTTGTACAACTTTTACCTTCTCTAACACCTACTTAGAGCAGGTTGAGGGAAAATTGCATTTCACCTAGATACTATATCGAAATTTCACCGGAATATGTTTTGAAGTCAGCAAAGTCCAATAAAAGCATGTTTATGAAAAAGTATCTGTTTGAACAAGAAAACTCAAAAAACGAAACCTCAGATAAATACCGTTAGGTACTTAGGTTCAGTACCTACCAAAGCTGTGACAGGAAATTTTCTGCAAACTTCCGCCCCTAGCCCTAACTCTCTTTACATGAATAATTTTTCGTTATTTTTAATTTTCTCCTAAACGAACTATTTTGGTTATAATGAAAATATTTAAGATATTTGCAGGGCAAATAGAAATATATATGTTTGATTTTCTGTGAATAGCTGTGAAGTCCTCTGAGTTTGACTGAGATTTGCATAACTGGTAAACCGTAGCAGCTGATGAAAGAAAACACCGTTAAAATATATTTTATTAACACGATTTTTGTCTATTTTTAATTTAGTTTTACATGAATGAAATCACATGTACTCATGCTATTAAATAGGAAGGTATATAAGTTTTTCCTCAGGCAGTAAGTGGGCGTACCATCTTGGTTTTGCGTTTTGGGGGGGGGGCAGGCCTCCTCCCCATTCACGGATCATGCTTATCATGCCACACGTCACAAATTCTGGCTCGTTTTAGGTGCATTTTGAATCTCTTACATTCCGATGTGCGCTACTACAGACGATTAAAAAAAAATTAATAAAACTTATTTAGTCATTTTAAAGCAAAAACATTTAGATCTTCTTAAAACACACAGTTTATGTAAAATAAAAATTTGTATAGAGTTAACCATTTTCGAGATATTCTTTGTTACTCATTTAAATTTTAAAATATTTATACTCTTTTCAAGTGGTAAGACATTACTCATTTTTTCTCGTGGTCATACAAACAGCATTGAATTTCAAAGCAATCATATAGCGATACCTTTTTTTAATATCTGACTATCGTTTTAGCTACCGTATTCTTCTTATACCTACAATGATATGTGTAGATGTTTATATTCCTTATCACTAAAGATAGAAGAATAAGCCTTGAGACAGTATTTGTAACACTTAAATAATTTCAGTCTAATTATATGTGTAAATTCAATAACAGCCCGCCTTGAAGCAATATGTGTATGTAATAATTTGTAAAATGTATGTAACAGTCATTGCATATGCTTATATTATTGTAAACATGCTCAATAATGTTATGTGAATATATTACGTAATTTAATAATGTAGGAGCTGTGAGAATAATAAGTTAAACGTTGCTAACAATGAGGTAACCGTGAGGCAATAATGTGTTTCAGAGTTTAAATGTTATTTGTAATTTTTGGAAGCATTAATGTAATTTTAGTGACAGTTTATAAAAAATAGCCAATCAACAACCAGAAAAACCTTACGTTAAATGCAGGTATTCCATTGGAGTAAAATTAGCCAATCAGAGACTTGAAATACAGACATTTAGACGGTTGAAATCTAGTCAGTTGCCTGCAGACAGTGATAGTAAACGGAGAAATTAATTAAGTATACGTGTGAGACGAAAATGCGTATTAAACAGTGCAAGTATTAAATAAAAGAATCTCACAGCTCTCGATATCAGTGAAGTGCTATTTAATTTGTGTCAAGGATTAATAAAAAGCAGTGAATTAAAACTTAAAATCTGTGTAAGCCTACATTCTTAGTCGTATCACGCCCTGCCAAGATATCGATGTCTCTAAAATAATACTGACGCAGCCGAGGGAAACATAAATATATAATATTTAAAGAAACAGTTAAATTACAAAGTTAATATTTTTTTTAAACTTGGGGCAAAGGCCACCTGAAAGTACATTTGGGGCGAAGGCTACCGGAAACTATTTACTATACGTGCGGTTGCAACTACTACAAGTTCTGCTCCCCAACAGTTGAAATATAATACAACTCCTTCCATACGTAGCAATACAACCTACTTCAAATTGACGCCCAAAGCGTGTTGCAAATAAACAACGTACAACAAACCATCTTCTCAAACTGGCTTCCATACGTGATGCAAATAACGTAACAAACCACCTACTTCAGCCTTTGTAAGAATACTTTGTAGGAGTGAGTAAAGAAATTCATGTTCATGCAACACGCCAGATTTTTAATAACAACGTTATACAAGAAACTGCCCCTCTCAGCAGACAGTACACAGGTATATCGAAAATCAACAAATCATTTTGTATGATACTCAGAGTCAGATTACCTTAGAACTGTTTGGAAAAAATACCTTCAGATACACTTAGAGACAGTTTGTCTGAAGATAAAGATAATTCAATATTAATATAAAAGAAGAACAGAAAGTTTGACAATATCAGATTTAGTTTAAACGTAAAAAGTACGAGAGCTGTCCCAGAAGTAGCCGAACTAACAAAGAAAACACAACAATTTTGAAGAAAAAAATCTTTATTCCTCTACATAGTCTCCTTTCAGCTCGATAAACTTTTCCCAGCGATGTTCAATAGCTTCGATACCCTGTTTATAGTGGAAACCATCTAGTTCTATAAAATGGCCATCACCTCTTCATTGTTGGCAAATCCTTTACCACCAAGCCATTTCTTCAACAGAAAATAATCAGAGGGGGCTAAATCTGGCGAATAGGGTGCATGAGGAAGCAATTCGAACTTTTAACTCATTGATTTTGGCCATGCGATAATGGATGTGTGAACTGGTGCATTATCTTGATGAAATAAGTTTCTTTTTCACTAAATGCGGCCGTTTTTGCTTGAGTTTACCATTCAAATGCTGCAATAACTTTGTGTAATACTCGCCATCGATTGCTTTTCCTTTTTGAAGATAATGAAAATTATCCCACGCGCATCCCAAAAAACTGACTCCACGAACTTGCCTGCAGATGGAACCTTCTTTGGAGCCGATTCTCTCCTTTCATTCCACTGTTCCGAATGTTCCTTCATCTCAAGTGTGAAGCGATGGACTCATGTTTCATCCATGGTTATGAATAGAAGCAAAACCTCGGCTTTATTGCAGCGAAACATCGCCACTCGACTGAAACATCCTCACAACGCTGTTTTTGTTCACTTGTGAGTAAACGCGGCACCAATTTTGCGCACAGCTTTCTCATGTCTAAATTTTCAGTCAGTATGCGGTGTACAACACTTTTTGAAATGCCTGCGATGTCTGCTAGCTCACGCACTTTCAGTCGACAGTCATTTTCGACACATGGGTGGATTATGCAATTCATTCTGACACTCGCATACGTCATGCTGGCAAATACACTCCTTGGCTATTTAAACTTGAGAGTTTTTTGACGGCTCACGCTCGGTCGATCACTTGCCTAGCAGGACCCTGTGCCGGTCAGCACTTTAAATTTATTTTGTGCTCACTTACAGTTTCGACGTAGGTCCTAGGTACGACACGATGGAACCCCGACTTCTTCCGTCTACCCCCAGCTACCTAACTCTCTCCTTCTTTAAATGTAGTTTTAGATTAGTTATTAGAAAGATTAATGTTATCTCTCTTGGAGTCAGAATTACATGTCTAATAGTGTCACCCTTTCACAATCCTTCTCGCAACCCATAACCCTCTTGATGACATCCCTTGAATTACATCCCCGTCCTCGTCACCTCTGACAAAGGCGCTGATTTGGGCAAACTGACCATTACATCACAGTATTCAACTTTTTGTTTGAGCGTCATGATACCCTTGCTGTTAAAAGAAAATTGAGTTTTATTTATGGACGCTCTTTAACTACTATGGTTCTTAGCGTCCCATTCTATATTGGGCGTGAAACACCTGTAATTTTGCTCAGAGGCCTCTTTATCAGGCTTGAGGTTCTTTTACGTGCCGTAAATCTACGACACGGGACCACCGGCTTTACTTCCCTTCCGAAGGAAGCCGTGCTACGCCCGAAAAAATCCATCGCCCTCCGCCGGGTTTGAACCCGCGACCTTGGGAACCAGAGGCTAGCACGGTACCACTAGTCCACGGAGGACGACCCTTGCTGTTAAGGATGTCCTTAAGGTAACCTCGGAAGTAATTGATATGTCTGTGAAATACTTTGCGACCAAGTTGTAGATAGGCGGTTATTAACCCTAAAGGCGACTTAAGATATATCAGCACTTCTGATCTGATTCCGAGCTGGATGTCGCACTATTATCCGAGGACTCCAATTTACACACATGGTAGGCCAATAAAGTATATCTCATAACATTTTTCACCCATTCTTGAACTAGTACGTATAGTTTAACAAGTATAGGAGTATGCATTTCCTCAGTGTCGGTGCTGTGAAACATAGCACGTGGATAAGACAATATTGGGATGCAACAATCGCAGTTTTTTGATATAAAAGTAAACATCTGAGCAGCTGTTGAGGGGGAAGTGAGGAAGCCCCACCATGCGTTTACGAAATGTCAAAGTGCGGAGTGACATACGTGCATTGTTTATGTTAAGGTCCATTCTCTGGCTGGAGGATTATAGTTGGATCTTAAGCGTATTCACTGCTGTGAAAGTAAACTACGCATACACGCGATCTGTGGCCCAGCTATAAATCGGACGCACATGATATCATTAAAATTAATAAAGACTCTGGAAGTGCCTCAAAGAAGTGGGTATGAAGAGAACTACGACAAGGATGCCCTATGTATCTGCTTTATTTAACAAACACACACAACTGAAGACAAATTTTAATGCGAATATTTCTCCTAATGTATTAATGTTTGCAGATGATTTGGCTGCTATATCAGAATCCGAAGAATGCCTACAAAGAGCAATGTTCACACTGAATAAAACAGCTCACGAATATAATGAGTTGTAAAGAAAAACAAACTCTAGAACGAAAATCGTCATTGAAGGTGCAATTTTAGGAAAAATTTCAAGATTCGATTAGTTAGGCTACTACTTAGCATACGAAAGAGCAAACGGTCAAGGAAAGAAGCTCTTCAGCACCATACAGCTAATTGGAACAATTAAAAGAACCCTGATAAGAAAAGTATGAAAATAAACGGAACTAAAAATCTATAAAACTATTGCTATCTCAGTACGGATCATGAAATTGGACTTACAAACCTCTTTAAAGCACTTAGTTTATGCCAGATACATTTTATGGCGTTAAACATTGGTTATTGGTTTGAATTTTCAAATACTTACTATCTAAAAATCAAAGAAAGAAAATAGAAACAGCAGAAACTAAATTATTAAGACCACTGGCAGGAATCGAAGAAAGATCTATAAGATCGAAGAAGAAGCAGAGATATGCCTACCCTCAGAGTTAAAAACTGAACGTTTATTTGAAATTATAGATTTATGTAGACAATAATGGTGTGAGCACCTATTAACAGTGTAGAATGATAGAATTCCTATGAAGGTCTTTAACTATAAACCAATCGGAAGAAGAAATTTGGGACGCCCTTGGAAACGCTGGGAGAAGCAGATCTTAATTCTGGAGAAGATCCTGAGAGTTGATGATGACGACGATGATATATTGATTCGTTTTAGAGGGAATGGATAAATTTTTCATTGGCGATAACATTTGAACTCGAGGCCGCAACTAAATGAATGAAAGAATCGTACAAGAATTGTAAAAATGTGATGACTGAGGCGAATATAAATGACTTGAGAACTAAGGTTCATTAAGAAAGTACATTTTGAAAAAAAGTAAAAAGAAAAGGTTGCATATTTCGAGCAGATGCCTCACAGAGTGGCAATTTCCAAATATTCTAAACCGAAGAGCACTAGAGACATTCTTCCTTTGAGAATTACTGATGTGGCTTATCAAAAAGTAATAGAGAACTGTTAGAAAACAAATGAAAGGTAGCTGTTGGGGTTACGGTGTTGCATGATGATTAATCAAGCCCGCAGGACCGCTACTTGTGGACCTGTGAACGGGACACCTGTACCGTAGAAAGGGAGATGGTATCTCCAACATGTAATGGTTAGGGTGCGAGAATGGGTTAGCATCTGCCTTTGATGTGGGTTTTATTGCGTGAACTGTATAGCGGAAAATGCTTCTTCAAGGGATACATGCAACGGCGATAAGAAATTCTTTGCTGCTTGCGTGCAAATCACACAAAAAAGCATTTGAAATATTTGGTTTTTTACAGCCTACACTTCGCCTATTATACCTATAACAAATCATACCAAAGCATTTCTGTCTGAAAGATTTGGTTTCTTACAGCCTACCTTCACCTTTCATACCTATAACAAATCATGTCAAAAGTACCTCTGTCTTTGAAAGATTTGGTTTCTTACAGCCTACCTTCACCTGTCATACCTATAACAAATCATGCCAGAAATACTTTTGTGCTTTGAAAGATTTCGTTTATTACACCTACTCTTCACTTGTTACACAAATCATATCAAAAACACTCCTGTGATTTAAAAGATTCGATTCTTTCACCTACTCATTGCCTGTTACACAAATCATATCACAAAACACTCCTGTGATTTAAAAGATTCGATTCTTTCACCTACTCATCGCCTGTTACACAAATCATATCACAAAACACTCCTGTGATTTAAAAGATTCGTTTCTTTCACCTACTCATCGCCTGTTACACAAATCATATCACAAAACACTCCTGTGATTTAAAAGATTCGTTTATTTCACCTACTCATCGCCTGTTACACAAATCCTATCACAAAACACTCCTGTGATTTGAAAGATTTCGTTTCTTTCATCTACGCATCGCCTGTTACACAAATCATAGCAAAACACTCCTGTGATTTGAAAGATCTCGTTTCTTTCACCTACTCATCGCCTATTACACAAATCATATCAAAAACACTTCTGTGATTTGAAATATTTCGTTTCTTTCACCTACTCATCGCCTGTTACACAAATCATATCACAAAACACTCCTGTGATTTGAAAGATTTCGTTTCTTTCATCTACGCATCGCCTGTTACACAAATCATAGCAAAACACTCCTGTGATTTGAAAGATCTCGTTTCTTTCACCTACTCATCGCCTATTACACAAATCATATCAAAAACACTTCTGTGATTTGAAATATTTCGTTTCTTTCACCTACTCATCGCCTGTTACACAGATCATATCAAAAACACTTCTGTGATTTGAAATATTTCGTTTCTTTCACCTACGCATCGCCTGTTACACAAATCATATCACGAAACACTCCTGTGATTTGAAACATTTCATTTCTTTCACCTACTCATCGCCTGTTACACAAATCATAGCAAAACACTTCTGTGATTTGAAATATTTCGTTTCTTTCACCTACGCATCGCCTGTTACACAAATCATATCACAAAACACTCCTGTGATTTGAAAGATTTCGTTTCTTTCACCTACGCATCGCCTGTTACACAAATCATATCACAAAACACTTCTGGGATTTGAAAGATTTCGTTTCTTTCACCTACGCATCGCCTGTTACACAAATCATAGCAAAACACTCCTGTGATTTAAAAGATTTCGTTTCTTTCACCCACTCTTCGCCTATTACACAAATCATACCGAAACATTTCTGTTCTTTCAAAGATTTCGTTTCTTTCACCCACTCTTCGCCTATTACACAAATCATACCGAAACATTTCTGTTCTTTGAAGGATTTCGTTTCTTTCACCTACTCTTCGCCTATTACACAAGTCATACCAAAACATTTCTGTTCTTTGAAAGATTTCGTTTCTTTCACCTACTCTTCGCCTATTACACAAGTCATTCCAAAGCATTTGTGTTCTTTGAAAGATTTCGTTTCTTTCACCTACTTTTCGCGTGTTATACCTATAAACCAAAGTGACTTTTATAACTATTAATCCACAATATTTAACTATGGAACTGTTTCACAAAATACAACAAAATCATGGCATTTATCTTGGCGAAGCAATAAGAAAGTGTAATAAAACATAATTAATTATTCTTTCGCACACGCCATGTGGGCTAAGGTTGGAAGGGTAAAACCAGACGAAAAAATGCAATGCTATAACCAGGATTTAAGCACAGATCTTCGCCTTTCTGTGCCGTTGCTCTAACCAACTGAGTACCATGGAAACATGCTGGTGCGGTATTAAAATCTCCAACTGACTACAAGGCATTCTCAAATTCCTTTTGAGATAACATACTCCAATGACGACCTACAGTTTTGTAAGTGCTTTAAGTCCCGGGCTTCATAGTTTACTGCTATTAGGTGAATATATTTTTCAGTCTGATTCTACCTTTTTAATCTTAGCTACACACGGCATTTCACATAAACTGTGAGCTTTAATAAGCTCTACATTTCTTTGTGCAGTAAGATTTTGTCTATCCGTTACGGTTTACTAAAATGGTGGGCAGCGGGGTTGCAACGCGAATTATCAAAAATTGGCTTAAATGATATCTGGCAAAGGGGTAATGAAAATACACACAGTGCTGTAAGAAAGGTCAAAAGACGACTATGCGATATAAACAGGCAGAAAATCGAATCTGAATGTAGACAAAGATCAACATTGGAGCTACAAAATGAAATAAAAACTAGGTGGGGTAAGGAAACATATATTTTGGAATTGAGTATAAAACAGAGGACTGGAATAGCATGGCTTAGGTTGGGAGGGTGGAAAGCTCGCAAGATTGTTGATAACGATGGCAGGAGGATTTGCCCATTATGCGGGGAACAAGAAGACTGGACGCATATTTTGGCAGCATGCGTGCAGACGGAGGGTATTAGGAAAAAACTATTACCGGAAGTATTTTTGGCTTCCAACAGACGGAGGACAGCATGCTGGGACATGATTCTAAACAGCCAAAACTGGCCAAGCTTGGGCACATACTTAATGGAAGTACGTGTACTAAGAGATAAGGTGTTTATGTAATTTTTCTTTAAACATATGTGGTGCTTGAGTACATGTGCGCGACTGTGTGTGTGTGTGTTTGTGTGTGTGTGTGTGTTTGAGTGTGTGATTCAGTGTGTTTGTTTTTCAATTTTATATGTATGTATGTATATAGTGCGGTGATTGTAAAAAAATAGTTGTTTTCTGGTTGATACTGCAAGTCACGTATACAGACCAGGTATTTATCTAGAGAGCATGTACGGTCTTATGACCCATGCGACTGTGTTATGCAATTAATGTAATACTAAATACCTAATAAATACCACCACTACCACTAGTTTTACAAAAGTCATTGAGAATAAAGAGGACTTCACAGGCTATTGATAGAAAAATTAAGATATACACTTTATTTGTAAGGCAAATATTTTAAAATGTAGTATTTTAATTAAAAATATTATTCATTTTTGAAAAATTAAAAAATAGTCAAGCATTTTCCATCTGATGGGAAGGTGGTGGATTTTCTTTAAAATTTTTCAATTTTGAATTATGCTATTCACACACACGCACACTGTCCCTCTCTCTCTGTCCCCTCCAATATGGATAGTTCGAAGTAGTTAAGGCACCGACTCATGAACGGGAGGTCTACGGTTTAAATCCCGCCAGGACCGTCCTTCCTGGCTAAGGTTTTTCATGAGGTTTTGCTCAGCCATCAAAGTTGGTGAATGTCGAATGTTTCAAACCCTAAACTTAGGTCTGAAACGTTTCCTTCCGAAATTTCCTTTCCCAAATATAATTTTATTGCATGTGTCCACTGTTTGTAGTGTTGGGTGTAATAAGGGCGGTAAACACTACTAACAAAAGGTAATAAAAATCTGATGTGATACATTCACATGACGTTCACTACCCTCTATCATTTATTAGTGGGTGTACAACTATTTTTACTACAGCTTATTTTTCTAAATACTACATTTTAGACCGAGTAAACCTTTGCAGAAATAGCTACATTACACATTTCGTTATAGACATAAAGAAACAGTGATAATCAAATGTTTAATAACTGGACGCTATATGCCGACCTTAAGTACCATATTGTTTCCATGCAATCGCGAGAAACAATTAAAAATCGACGAGACATTAAAAGAATGACAAGTGTTGAACAATTCGAAACTTTAATAACGGATATCTCAGAAATACCTTATGACACAGCAAAACTTATTTTATGTAAACTGTGTGTTTTAAAGACATCTACATTTTTTGTATGGTACGTTTTCGTCGCTTAACGTTTACCAGTTATACAGGATTATGAAAAATCCTGCCAAGTGAAAAAGACTTCACTATTCCCAGAAAATTCAAGCTATACATTTTATTTGTCATGTAAATATATTTAATATATAATGTTTTAGCCAAAGTCAGAGTAATTTAAAAAAACAAAGTTTTCGAAAAATGTTTCATGTAAATTATAGTTGGAGGTGGGGATTTTTTTAAGGTCTTCGTGTCGCATATTTGGAAGGTGCTAACCTTAATACCAAGCACAAGCACACACACACACACACACATGAACGTTTTTCTAAAAATGTTTTTTGGGGGGGGATTCAGGGTGCCTCAAAACAGTATTTCCTGTGAAATCTCGAAATCTCGAATTTTTGGGTGGAATGCAACACCTTCTCTACGTACTATGTAGGTACGTGGTAGAAAAAGTAAAAAGACCTGAGAATATCATAGTTCGATCCTCTATTTACCTTTTATTACGTAATCAAATATTTTGCAACACCTGGATTCATTTAGAATATGAATGTTGCTTATTTTTGCCAAACTTAACTGATTATAAGCTACAACAACAGTCTAAACTAAGAATTTAGTCAACGATGAGTGACGCCCTATGCCTTACAGAGAAAATGGGAAACCAAAAAGTCAAGTTGGACCCACTGTATATCTCTGAAGCAATGCGTCACATTTTTGTTCCCATGAAAGCTGTGATTAGCTACGTTTGGGGTTCCCGCGAAATCTTATGTCAACGCCACGGCTGAATGTTCAATGTGAGTAATGGACCATGACAGCTAGGAGCTTTTCCCAGATAACTTAGCGTGACCGAAGGACAGGTGCAATATGGGAGAGGATATCCTCTGACTCATTCAAAGACGTCGGTCTGCCACACGGCTCTTTGTGGTTGCAACAGTTCAACTCCTCGTAGGATTTAGTACTACTGGATTGGTGGAGACAAGCAGTATCTGTCTGTAATCAGTAGTGCATAATACAGCAGTAAAATGTACTTACAAAACTGCAAAAACACATGTTAAAAAAATCTGATGCGTTACACTCACATGACTTTCTCTACTCTTGTAAAAACTATTTTTACAAACGCTTATTCTCCATCTACTTCATGTTAATCGAGATAAACATTTGCAGACTCTATCTTATTGCTAATTTTCTTGTAGACGTAAGAGGAATATATATTTACAAGGGCAATATAGAAATACAGTAGCCTTTAAGCACACACATATCTCTTAATAGCTGGTTGCTAGGTGCAGCACTATTCCCTTTGCCACAGATTAATACTCTTTGCATATCCAAGACAAAAGAATGAATAACGAATTCCCATTTGAGAAAATAAGTATTGAAAAATTTAAGGGAATAAGAAGCAATATCTCGAAAATGGTTCACTCAACAAAAAAACGTATAGGACATACATTGTGTATTTTAACGCAATCTACATTTTTTGTGTAGTAAAATTTTGTCTATCTCTTATGGTTTACCAGGTATGCAAAAGTCGTTCACAATAAAGAATACTTTTGGAGATATTCCCAGAAAATTCAAGATATACATTTTATTTGTCATAAAAATATGATATTTTAATCAAAATCGTTAGAGCCATTTTTGAGAAAATTAAAATTTTCGAAAAATCTTGCATGTAAAGGGTACTCTGGGGTGGGGGGATTTTCTTGAAAACCTTCGTGTCGCATCTCTGGAAGATACTGAACCTAAATACTTAGTTTGGTGTTTATCCGACTGTTCGTTTCTGAGTTATGCTGTTCACAGAGACACACACACACAGACACACACGGACATGTTTCCAAAAATGCTTTTTTTGGATCCAGGGGGTCTCAAAACATGTATTTCCGGTGAAATCTCGGTATCGAATTTTTGGGTTACTTCCCCTACTACTATACGTAGTAGAGAAAGTAAATATGCACCATAATATACAAAACCAAATGAACGTAATTCAAATGAACTATTTCTTTTATGAGTAATCTCTTACTAGTATAGGGGACACAGTCAAACTCAGGCTACTAAACTAAAGATGCCGCACGTCTGGGCGATCAACGTTCTAACTTGAGTCACTAAAAATATAACCAGAGAAATCACCAGACAACCTATTTACAAAAGAGGCACTACTTCGGTGTTCTGTTGGTATTAAGTGTCATTGTCATATCACATATACTGTTCTGTAATATTCTTTTCTTCGATGCAAAGATTTCGTAATCACCTCCCTTCTCCGCCATAATCGCTGATAACCTGTAACCTGGATGCAACTTAGGCGTTTAATTAAGCACTTAACCCTGCTATAGATTTATACAGAGTGTTTCAGGACCTCTGCGACAAAGTCTGAAAAGCGATACATCTCGCAGAAGGGAATACGTTTCGCCAAGAAACCACCATCCTTCGACGCATCGTTACGGAGTTATTCACCACTGAAGCGTATCCGGTAGGAAAGGTTTGACTCTCTGTTTACAACCGCTGAAACAAATGACATCGCCTCTTTCTTGTCCCTTATGTGATCACCAGCAATTCCAGACCAGATGCTCAAAGAATACTCTTGTTGGTGATGTCTAACAAACACTGCATGAGGATTCTCAACATCCCAGATGCGGCTGTTCTTGCTGTTGAACTTTCCGACTCGTGTGAAGCAGGCTTCGTCCTTAAACAGGAAATGTAGGACCTGTAATACTTCGTTGCAAACTGAACACGAGGTGCGAACTCGTTCGGCCCCATCCTGTACTTCTGGAGGTGGTATGCGTGAAGCTGTTGTTCACGAACACAGAATTAAATTGAGCCTACCAAACCTAACCAGAGTAAGGGACAAGAAAGAGGCGATATTACTTGATTTAACAGTTGTAAACAGAGAGTCAAGGTATACTGTGCGTCTCAAACCTACCCTACCGGATACCCTTCAAACAGGGGTGAATAACTCCGTAATGATGCGTCGGAAGATGGTGGTTGTTTGACAAAAAATGTTCCCCTCTATCGTGTCTTAGATTTGTCGTAGAGGCCCTGAAACACACTGTATAAAATGGGTATGCTATTAAACGTTACAAAAATATTGTACTGTAATAGTATGAAGAACAACTATGACTCTACTGTTTAAGCGAACAAATAAATAAATAACAACCTAAAGTTGCGTTTGAATATGTTTTCGGTGCGCTTACCGAAACCAAAGAATTAAATTTTATGGTTTTCTTTCGTGCAGATCTTCTGCCTCTAAAAGTAAAACCCCACACAAGCATATAACGCTTACACCAAAATTGCAAAACAATTCAAATTTCTAGTTAACTGCAAAGGTAAGACCTAATAATTAATAATAATCTAATAGCCTATTAACCTAACCTAATAACAATTAATAATTAAATTCTCGTATACTTACCCTATTAATATAACTATAACTAATCTAATATAAATAGTAATACAAATAACATAATAATGTATAATATAAATAATATTATAAACGTTGCATCACTTAGTAACTAAATGGTCGGCGTACAAGGTTCGAACATCTACGAGTATAAAAAACATGTAAATATTTTTAATAATATGCGATATTTTAATCACAATCGTTGGAACAGTTTTTTAGAAAATACAAAATTTCGAAAAATGTTCCATGCAAAGGGTAGTTTGGAAGGTACTGAACCTAAATACCAAGTTTCGTATTTATCCGACTTTTCGTTTTTGAGTTATACTGTTCACACACACACACACACACACACACACACACACACACACACACCTCCAGACTTTTGTTTTCTAAAAATGCTTTTTTTTTTAAATTCAGAGTGGCTCAAAACATGTATTTCAAGTGAAATCTCGATATCAAATTTTTGGGTGAAATACAACACCTTCTCTACGTACTATGTACGTAATCGAAAAAGTAAAAATTATGGTTTTATTAACCTTAAGATAACTAGGATTAACAATATTTTGTCAATAGGTTTTACTGACTAAATTTTTTCATTTATTAACTCGGGCCTTATTTAAGGCATTATTAGTTATGTTGGAACATACATACCTGCATACTTACCGAACGGGATGGCTCAGTGGCCCGCATTCGGGAAGTCATAGGTTCGATTTCCGTGGCCCCTTCTTGACCCGTAGGTTTTTTCGGGGTTTCTCCGGGTCGCCATGCAAATTCTGGGAAGGATCATTACATTCTCCAAATTTCCTGTCCCTCCATTTCATCTCCATTCCCATTTCACTTCACCTTTCATCCGCTTGGTCTCTTTCAGGGTTGCAAGTGTCGGCGGGGGGCCTCGGCGTGCGCATGGCAGGGGAAAATAATGCTCTGTGGAAAGCTTTGTCTCCCGGACTGCGACTCGTCTCCAGATCCCGGACCCCCTAGGGGATGTGTAAGCCCACAGAGGGGAGGAGGCCGGGTGCACTAGCCAGCACCTGGGGAGTTCAAATCTGTAAATGGTAGGGACCCAGCCCTCTGCCTGTCGTGCCTCCTGATCCGGCCACCATCTGTCTCCTCTCATCTTATCCCTCCGTCCCGGGACCCTCCGTCAGGGGCCTAGGCACAAAAGATCTGTGTAGGTCGAGGTGCTAGGTACTCCTTCACTTCTACTCCTTCCTGTCCTATCCTACATACACACGTATATAATTTTTACATTACATATTGATTGCAGGGAGTTTAGTAAATACCAGTAACTAATGATTAGCTAAAGGGAAAAATTATAATTTAATACCACATTTTCAAGAGTAAAGCATGCATTTTTGCATTCAAAATTTAAAATATGCATTTACATGCATTATCAGACACTACTCTAATTGTCTGTGAAAGGGCCACTTATGAAGTCTATAATTTCCCCGTGCCTTTAAATACATAAAAAGGAATATGCACTTTTATTATTATCAGGAATGAACAAGGGTGAAAAATTAGAGGTTATGAATGAGGAAATTAGAATGGTCAATAAATTTAAGTATTTGGGATCAATCATAGAAGCAGATGGAACTGGGAGATTAGAAATATAAAAAAGGTTAAGTGAAGGAAGAAAAACAATTGGAATGTTGAACTGAATATTATGGAGCAGAAACATTTTAAATAAAACTAAAAAGAAAACTCATTTATAATCCAATAGTACATTACAAGTATATTACTCCATGGAACAGAAACATTGGCAATGAATAGCCAACAAGAAAGAAAATTATTAACAACAGCGATGGATACTTGGTGGAAGGATTTTCGAATCTCAAAAAGGAATAACATTAGAAATACAAAAATTATGATGTAAAAAGGAATGCATTAGAAATAATAGAAGAGAGAACATTAAAGTGAAAAGAATGGAAAACGACAGAATAGTAAGAATGGTGTTAGAATTGTAAGCTGAAGGAAACAGACGACGCGGAAGACCAAGAGAGCAATGGATGGATGCAATCCGAAGAGTCATGACTTCTAAAGGAGTAACATGAAGATGCAGAGAATAGAGAATTAGGACAAATAAAATTATGAATGGGTTGCAGGAAAACTACTGTATGGTAGATAGTTCCTAAAATGAAAAAAAAGTCACGAAATACCCTCTACTATTTCAAAGCTCTTGGAATTTGTACTTAGAAGATGGAAAACCTCTATTTATTGGATATACGAGGGTCATTTAAAAAGTCCTGCACACGACGCATGCGCGACCGTTGCGGTGGCGAGATCCAGTTGAAATTTATGTCAGTTGTGAGTCAGACTTTAGACTTGACGGTTGCATATATATTTGCTGCTTCACGTGGCTGTGTCGTGAGTAATTCAGTTTTAAAATGGAAGCTGAAACCGAATCAGGTCGTATTACACATAGTGACCAGCGTTCCTACATCAAAATTGAATCCCTACGCAGAAAGAACCCAACAGAAATTTACAACGCTTTGAGAGAGGTATGTGGGAAGAGAGTAATGGATCGTAGCACAGTATCACGGTGATCTGCTCGTTTCTGTGAAGATCGGGCAACCATTGAGGACAACCCAAGAAGTGGAAGGCTATCAACTGGAGCAGACTACACTTCTCAGTTTATTGTTGATGACATTTTGAGAAAGGATCAACGAAAAACATCTGAGGAAATTGCAAATGAGGTTAGAATGTCTGTCACTTCAGTTTACATAATAATTACTGAAAAGTAAAAGATAATAAAAGCTGCTGTTAGGTGGGTACCGCAGGATTTATGCAGAAAGCAGGTCGCAAAAGACTCGCAGAAGAATAGCTTCAACGTTATCGAATAGAAGGAGAACAGTTTCAGAAAAGGATTTTTGCACTTGATGAAACCTGGATACGAGATTTTGAGCCAGAATTGAAGTCTCAGTCATCACAATGTAAAACTTCCGACTCTCCACACCGGAAAAAATTCCCTGCTAACAATCAAAGGTGAAACTGATGATGATCTTTGGTATGACATGAATGGAGTCATAGGTATAAATAGAGTGCCCCAGGGGACGTCTGTAACAGGCGCGTACTACAAGCTGTTTCTGCAAAATGTTTTGTGTCCGAAAATTCGTCAAAGAAGGCTTGCAGCTGGTGTCTTCGATAATACAAGGCCACATATTGCTCTACCAGTGAGAGAAATATGGATGTAAATACTTACCCACCCACATATAGTCCTGATATGAGCCCACGAGACTTTGATTTGTTTCCCAAATTAAAGGAACCATTGCATGGTAAAAGTTTTGCTACAGTTGATGAAGCTTCCAGTGAGGTGACCCGAGTAATCAGATAGCTCAACAATGAAGGTGCCCTATCCGTGAGAAAATGTATTGTCTTTACGTTGTTTGCCCCACGTATGGGCGCCAATGTGAGAAACGTTATTTTAGGAGGCGTTGTATTATAGTTCTTATGTTGGGGAGCCGAACTTGAAGTTGGTTACAACCGCACGTATTGTACCCGCTTTCCGGCAGCCTTCGCCCCAAAAATGTTAAAAAAAATTATTAACTTTGTAATTTTGACTATTTCTTTAAATATTATATACTTATGTTTGCCTCGGCTGCATCAGTATTTTTGTTAGAGACATGGATGTCTTAGCAGGGCGTGGTGCGACTGAAGAATGTAGGCTTACACAGATTTTAAGTTTTTCTTCACTCCATTTATTAATACCTGACACGATTTAAATAACACTTCATTTATATAGAGAGCTCTGAGATTCTTTTGTTAATTACTTGCACTTTTTAAACACGTTAACTATTTTCTCACACAAAATACGTATTAAATTTCTCGAGGACGCATCTCTCGTCTGATTAGTAACACTGTCTGCTAGCTACGCGTCCAGTTATGAGCACTGTCTACAAGCAACTGGCTCCTATATTTGTAAATTTTGCTATATTTCAGTTTCTAATTGGCTAAAACTAGTCCAATAGAATACCTTCATTTAACTAAAGCTTTTTCTGGTTGTTGATTGGCTATTTTTTTAAACTGTCACAAAAATGACATTATTGCTTCCAAGAATCACAAGTAGTATTTTTAAACTTTCTTACTCATTATTGACTCAAGGTTACCTCATTGTTAGCAACTTTTTACCTATTATTCTCACAGCTCCTACATTATTAAATTACGTAATACATTCAGATAACATTATTACATGTATACAATAATATAAACATTTACAATGACTGTAATATACCTTTTTATATATTGTTACATACACATATTGCTTTAAGGCGGGCTGTTATTGAATTTATATATTATATAATTAGACTGAAATCATTTAAGTGTTAAAAATACTGCCCCATCCGGAATATAGAGTTTGCCAAAACGTTGGGAAGCTTTCATAAGAAAGAATGGAGATTATATTGAAGGCCTGTAGAGGTATTTTGCAGAATAAATTATTTTCTTTACTTCTACCTTACAGTGTGCAGAACTTTCGAAGTGACCCTCGTATTAACCTGGACTACTGCGAGAAATTAGCCACAGAAGAAAGCTTTCGTGGAAGAAAGCTTATAATGATGATATGCTCTTTCATGTTAAAGCTCAGCGATAGTGTCTTTCAAAATAAACATTTTATTTATGGTTTATTCAGAAGAAGGAGAAGAAAAGCATGTGTGAGGAGGAGGACGACGATGCTTAACATTTTCTCACAAACTGTTTCATTTTGACAACCATAAAACACATAGTCATCTCAAATTAGTTTCACCCACTCTGAGCTGTTATGTGTTTTCTGAGAATTCCTGCATTTAAAATACCCTAGTTAGGAGAATAAAGATCAAAGGAGAAAAGGAAACACAACAAGACAAAAAAATAAAAGTTACCAAGAGGATGGTTAATTATCTACACAGGAAATGAAAAACTCTAAAACTAATTAAAAAAACTTATAGCGTTTATAAGGGCAGTATGAATGGTTATATGCCTAAAAGGGAGAAGAAACTTTAGAATTTGAACATTATTTTTCAGCAATATCTATCGCTATACATCGCTACATACCTAACGCTGAAGACTTTCATTGACGCTCCAGATGACCGAACCAAATGGGATACCCTGGTTCCTATTTCTACTGCTTGGACTTGCGAGTTCTTCTTCTTCTTCTTCACTTCATTAATTATGCAGCTATGTCTGCCTATAATAATTCCCAGTGCTTCTTAAGGCGTTTTATATCCCTCCTTGCCTTTGGTTGATACACATTTATGATCGCTGGTATTCTTTGGATGTCCATACGGTTTAAATTGTATATCTACTTTTGTCTGCATTTTTCTAATTTTTAGTTCATATTACAGTGATTTTCCTTCTCATTGTGGCCGGCGCACGGCTGCTACCGCGCGAGTCGCCGCGCTCGGATTCTCGTCGAAATAGTTATATTCCCGCATTCACCTCACATTCTCATAGTTACAATTATAATTATAATAAGCACATAGTCTTTCATAAGAGATGCTGAAAATGTTGCCCTCTTTTATCCGCACCTATCTGGTATTTTCGCAGGAAATTTTCATTCACACTCAAAAGTTCAATTTCCCACAAGGAGTGAATTTCTCGCCTGATGTTTTCTTTTAGTTCTTACAATGTATGGGGGTTTGTTGCACACGCCTTGTTTTTCAGTCGGTTGTCAGTCAGGTGAATTTCTGTAATTTGATTTTCCCAGGGTAATTGACCCAGGTTTAATATCCTTCTCTGTCAAAGCATGGTTCCATTTACATGGCTATGTTTCGTCGCAAAATAATAGATATTGGAGTACAGATGAACCCGGTATTGCACACAAGAATTCCCTAGTATGACGTGAAAATTGGTGTGCAGTAAATACATACAGAATAACAGGACCTATATCTTTTTAACAAAGAATAAATACAGAGAGATACATAAATATCGTACTCACAAATTTTTTTGAGCAGCTCACTGACGAATGTCAGTCCCGATTTCTCCAACAAGACGCTGCCACATCGCATACACTGGTGATGCATTAAATTTAATTCAGGAAACTTTTGAATATAGGATTGGATTGGCTATGGAGGTGACTCGGCATTGATCCACATGGGGATATTGTATCTACGCCCCAGAAAGGGGCCGTCCCCAGGAGGAAGGAGGAGGCGAGAGGAGACACCAGGAGGCCGGAACCAGGAATGACGGCACAAGAATGGCAGGGTTCCTAATTTTCCAGATAGAAACTCTCCGGCAGACGTACAGGAGACTGGGGACCCTACCCCGCACAAAGGGGCTCTAACGCCCCTCAAGGAGGTTCGGATACCCCCGCAGCCAGCCGAAAGCCAAAGGACGGAGAGAGTCACAAAGAGCATCCTTTTCCCCTGCCACACTACACCGAAACACCATCGCTAACCCTGAAAGAGTCCAACGGATTAAAGATTACGTGAAATGAGAATGGATATGAAATGGAAGGACAGGAAATTTGGGGGATGTGAGAATCCTTCCCAGCATTCGCATGGCGACCCGGGAAAACCCCCGAAAAAAACATGGGTCAGGAATATCGGTCCTAGGAACCGAACTCACAGCCTCCCGAATGGGGCCACAGACGTAATCGCCTAAGACATCCTGCTCTGGTTTGAACATAGAGTAATTAATAAAGGATTATGGCCGTCGTGATCCTCTGATTTAACTGCATGCGATTTTTATCTATGAGAAAACTTGAGAAATAACGTGTATGCAACAAACCTCCTACACTGTAAGAACTAAAAGAAAACATTAGGCAAGAAATTTACTCCATTTGGGTATTGAACTCTCAAGTGTGAATGAAAGTTTTCTGAGAAGATGCCAGAAATATGTAAATAGAGTAGGACATTTCCAATATCTATTATGATAAGGTAGGCGCTTATTATCATTGTAATTATAACTGTAACTATGAGATTATGAAGCGGTTGCAGGGTTGTTATAGCTACCTCTTTCGGCAGTAGACCTAGCCGAGGCGACCGGCGCGCGAGCCGCCGAGCGGTGGCCGTTATGTGAGCGAAAAGCATTGTAGATATTCCTATATACTCTTAGATATCTTCATTTCGTATCTTGTCTAATCCGATACTCTATGGGGAAAGCTCATTTTTACCGGTTGTGTTTACTTTTTTCAGCCTTTTTTACGCATTATCCATGATACACTTTCAAACATTAATGTAGGATGAAGAAGGTGGTTTTGTTGGAGTTGTTTATTTCTTTAGCTCCACGTATGTTAAACCGTTTTCGGTAGCCTTCGCCCCAAATGTACTTTCAGATAGCCTTTGCTCCAAGTTTAAAAAAAAATATTAACTTTGTTATTAAACTCCTTCTTTAAATATTTATGTTTGCCTCGGCTGCGTCAGCATTATTGTTAGAGACACGTTTCTCTTAGGCAGGGCGTGGTGCAACAAGAATGTAGGCTTACACAGATTTTTAAGCTTTAATTCACTCCTTTTTATTAATCCTTGACACAAATCATATAGCACTTCAATGATATAGAGAGCTGTGAGATTCTTTTATTTAATACTTGCACTTTTTAACACGTATACTATTTTTCGTTTCACACGAATACGTATTAAATCTCTCGAGGACGCACAAGCATCCGGTTACAATCACTGTCTGCAGGCAACTGAGTAGATTTCAACCGTCTAAACTTGTAAATTTCTGCATTTCAAGTCTCTGATTGGCTAATCCTACTCCAATAGAATGCCTTCATTTAACTAAAGCTTTTTCTGGTTGTTGATTGACTATTTTAAAACTTTCTTAAAATTTACATTATTGCTGAACTAATAATGACTAGTAGCATTTAAACTTCCCTTACTCATTATTGCCTCAAGCTTACCTCATGTTAGCAACTTTAAACTTATTATTCTCACAGCTCCTACATTATTAAATTAGTAATATATTCACATAACATTATTACACATGTATACAATAGTATAAGCAAATGCAATGACTGTAATATACATTTTACAAATTGTTATATACATATTGCTTCAAGGCGGGCTGTTATTGAATTTACATATTATATAATTTGATTGAAATCATTTAAGTGTTAAAAACACTGCCTCCATTTTTACCGTTGTATTTACTTTCTTCAGCCTTTTTTACGCATTATCCATGATGCACTTTCAAACATTAATGTAGGACTGGCACAGCCATTGTCTTATAAAACTTAATTTTGGTATATGTTATTGTTTTGTTTTGAAGTGTCCTATTAATTGTTCCACATAAGCATTGAAATTTATTAATTTTTTCTATATCTTTGTCCATACCAAATCTTACATCGCAACCTAAATGGTTAAAATTAGATCGCTGTAGGGGGCGTTGTGTTTTCTTTCATTATTTTTTATCGTACGGCGCACTTTCCATGGTGACGTTTTTTACTTTTGGTTTTCTTTTCTGATACTATTAATCTATATAATTTTGTTAATTCATTTAGTTCATAAACAGATTTTTGCAAGTAGTCTGCATTATTTTGTATTGCTGCTACATCATCGGCATATAAAGTAATGATCTTATTTCTATTAAGCGGAATTCGGAGATTAATTTCCTTCTTCCATTCTTTTATAATATTGTTTATATAAATGCTAAAATGGGTAGGTGATAAAGAACACACTTATCTAAGTCCTCGATTGTTATCTCTTCAGATATAGTTGCCCCTTATTTTATTGATATTAATTTTGTGTCTTCATAAATTATCATTATTGTTATTGAAAATATGCAAAATTAAAAGATTGATAATGCCAGTTATAGCTACAAGCATGTTTTCGATTAATCATATCACTGAACAAGAAGAGAGTAGGTATAGTCATGAAACAGATATAGGTTTTGTTGACCTAAGTAATGTTTTGCATAGGATAAGTACAACAAGGCTCTGGCAGAAATTATATCCTAAATATATAATAAATGTACTGAAAGACATCTTCAAGAAACGGTTATTTCTTCAGAAATATGGATGAAACTAGCGTTTTAAGATAAGGATGCAGTATGTCTCCGCTATTATTTAATATTTGTACATGGACGATATTCTCCGAGGATTAGACCAAAAAAATACCAATTAGAAAAATATGCTTTAACCCAAGATAAAAAAAATTACAAATAAGCGTGCACGAAGTAGTCCTTCAGTTGTTTTTCGTTGTCATGAAAAACAGAGATACCTCGAAGTCATCACACAGCGACCGAATTGTTGAAGTTTTGACTATAAGTTGAGCCTACTGTATGGTTCTTGTTCCTACAAGGCAATGCCCAATGAAACCATTACTACAAACTTTAATCTAACGTAAAGTAGGTAGAAAAATAAAGTGTATGAAGTAGGGGTAGGAGACAGAACGGAGGGGACTCCAGAAACTGCAGCACAGCACCACCACAATGACCCTTTTTGCTTCCAAAGTCCGCCCCCTAGGAGAGAGTGTAAGAGAGAGAGAGAGAGAGAGAGAGAGAGCCGAAGGGCGACCAAAACCTGACGACGATGTGCGCTAACATGGACGGGCTCTCTAATGATTCCAAATGGAGTATATCCTGGCGCCGGTTAGCACTGCCTAATCCCCGTGCCTCCCGCGGGTCCCTGTGGCAACGAGACAGGCTCCCAGCAGCCCACCAAACGTCAGGGAGAAAGCTTTCCAAAGCTCATAATCCACCGTTCTGCCGCAACACACCTCTCGCCGTCAACCTCGTCCTTCAAGCCTGAAACAGATGAAAAGTAATGATGTGGAGAGGAAATGATGATGGGCAGGAAATTGGTGCTAAAAAAGGAAATACCGCAGCATTCACCTACCGATCCGGAGAAAGCACGAAAAACCACATGATCAGTGTGGCCCGACGGGAATCGAATCCGGGACCTCCTGAATGCGAGCCTCCCACGTTACCGCGGATCCACCTCCCTGGTAAGAATGGTTAAAGAAAGTAATCTAAAAACGTTTCATAATTTATTTTTAGTTACAGTTTTGATGTTATTTTAATACTATATTGTACTTTTTGTAGTAAATGAAATATAATTTTATTATATTTTTGTAACACAGTAGTTTATTATTGTGTGGTCCAGAAACATAGGCAATAAGTATGAATGAACGAATAACGTATTTACTTAAATAACAGGATACATACAAATATACCCTTATCAATCGCAAGATTAAAAAATAAATAAATGCAAAAATAAAAAACGACAAGAATAGAAGGAAATGGGGAGAAATGCCACTAAAGAAAACCCCATTGCATGAAAAGAAATAAAACATAGCATCTTAAATATAAACAACCCACGGAACAATCATAAACCTTATTATTACGCCCTATCTTCCGTGGCCTAGGGGTACCATGCTAGCCTCTAGGTAGATTTATGGCACGTAAATGAACCCCAAGCCTGATAAAGAGACCTCTGAGCAAAATTACCTGTCTTTCACGCCCAATACAGAATGGATTGCTAATAACCGCAGCAGTTAAAGCGCGTCCATAAACAAAACTCAATTTAATTTTCATTATTATGCCCTATTATGGTACACAAAGTAAGAGAATAAATAAACATAATAGCAAACAATAAGTGAAAAAGACATAAAAAAAATCTGATGTGTTACACTCACATGACTTTCTCTACTCTTGTACAATCTACTTTTACAAACGCCTATTCTCCATATGCTTCATGTTAATCGAGATATCGAGATGTCAATCTTATTGGTAATTTTCTTGTAGATGCAAGGGGAATATGGTAGCTTTTAAGCGATAGTCAAATATTTTAACGCTGGTTGCTATGTAGCGCATTCCATTCTCTTTGCATGTCCAGGGCATAAAAAAATGAATAACGAATTTGAGAAAAAGTATAAGTATTGGAAAATTTAAGGAAATAACAAGCAATATCTCGAAAACGGTTCACTCAACAAAAGAAATGTATATGACATAAGTTGTGTATTTTAACACGATCTACATTTTTTGTGTAGTAAAATTCTGTCTATCTCTTACGGTTTACCAGTTATACAAAAGTCGTTCACAATGAAGAATACTTTTGGAGACATTCCCAGAAAATTCGAGATATACATTTTATTTCTCATGACATTATCTTAAACATATGATATTTTCATCAAAATCGTTAGAGCCATTTTTGGGAAAATTAAAATTTTCGAAAAATGTTCCATGTAAAGGGTAGTCTGGGGTGGGGGGATTTTCTTGAAAACCTTCGTGTCGCATCTCTGGAAGATACTGAACCTAAATACCAAGTTTGGTGTTTATCCGACTGTTCGTTTTTGAGTTATGCTGTTCACAGACACACACACACACACACAGACACACACACAGACACACACACACACACACACACACAGACACACACTCGGACATGTTTCCAAAAATGGTTTTTTTGGATTCAGGAGGTCTCAAAACATGTATTTCCGGTGAAATCTCGGTATCGAATTTTTGGGTGGAATGCAATACTTCCCCTACTTACTATACGTAGTAGAGAAAGTAAAAAATGAATAACGAATTGGAGAAAAAGTAAAATCTGATGTGTTACACTCACATGACTTTCTCTACTCTTGTAAAATCTAATTTTACAAACGCCTATTCTCCATATGCTTCATGTTAATCGAGATATCGAGATGTCAACCTTATTGGTAATTTTCTGGTAGATGCAAGGAAAATATGGTAGCTTTTAAGCGATAGTCAAATATTTTAACGCTGGTTGCTGTGACGCATTCCATTCTCTTTGCATGTCCAGGACATAAAAAAATGAATAACGCATTTGAGAAAAAGTATAAGTATTGGAAAATTTAAGGAAATAACAAGCAATATCTCGAAAACGGTTCACTCAACAAAAGAAATGTATATGACATAAGTTGTGTATTTTAACGCGATCTACATTTTTTGTGTAGTAAAATTTTGTCTATCTCTTATGGTTTACCAGTTATGCAAAAGTCGTTCACAATGAAGAATACTTTTGGAGACATTCCCAGAAAATTCGAGATATACATTTCATTTCTCATGACATTACCCTAAACATATGATATTTTCATCAAAATCGTTAGAGCCATTTTTGAGAAAATTAAAATTTTCGAAAAATCTTCCATGTAAAGGGTAGTCTGGGGTGGGGGGATTTTCTTGAAAACCTTCGTGTCGCATCTCTGGAAGATACTGAACCTAAATACCAAGTTTGGTGCTTATCCGATTGTTCGTTTTTGAGTTATGCTGTTCAGAGACACACACACAGACACACAGACACACACACACACAGACACACACGGACATGTTTCCAAAAATGCTTTTTTTGGATTCAGGAGGTCTCAAAACGTGTATTTCCGGTGAAATCTCGGTATCGAATTTTTGGGTGGAATGCAATACTTCCCCTACTTACTATACGTAGTAGAGAAAGTAATAAAGCACTAACAGCAACGTTTAGTTCTTCTTAGAGTCCCGCTTCCCTATATCAGCCTTCTCAGATCTCAGCTGTCTCGCCATAAGCAGAAATTTACCTATGCTCCCCTTCATGTCTTTCCTGCCTGCTAGTAGCGTCTAGCATGCCTTTAACTCTTCATTTGAAGAAGTAAAGGATCGCGGTAAATATTTTCCTCTCCATTCTTCCGTACCCCTACAGCTTGCCAAGATATACATTCAAGATATGACTCTTCGTCCTCGCAAATGGGGCAGATTCTCCTACCACTTTCGTCACTATTCTTATTATCTGCCATGCTCCCAGTGTAAGCCACGCGAGCCCCTATCTAATGAGTTTCATGCCCGTTTTAATACATTGCTCCATATCCCATTCAGATTTTAACCCAGACTTTACATCCAAGGAAACCTTCTCCGCGCACTGCGTAATTCCTTGTTGCCTGTCAATATCATAGAGGCGGTTTTGAATGTTTTCCCGTGCACTCCGTCTATTTCCCTGACCCGTCATACAAATGTAGTCCATTCCTATGGTTTTGGAACCATATAATAGCATTGGAAATGAAATATTTCCAAACAGTGGAAGTTTAGGATTGACTACACTGAAATAAAAGTAAGGCTATACGAAAAGATGTTAATCTTATTTTCGCTGAAGGAAGCACTTATAAATTATACGGAAAAGTGTAAAAAAAACTATTAATTATGTTTAATGCCCGCATTCCCCTACAAGCATACTGATACAAGCCCATTGACTATAGAGACGTGCTAAACATGACATGAAAGATGCATCCGGAAGAGGATACATCTCCTAATCTTTGGAGAGTGAAGACTAATTTCTTTATTGTCTGTCTTGCATTTATCATTTCTGTTGCTTCTTTTTTCAGGGTGAAAAAGGCATTTCTTGTATCCTCTTTGTATTTTTTGTGTCTTTTTACTTTCGATTGTAGCTTCTGTAGCAAAAGTGTAGGTTGCAAAGAAGCGACCACATGTCAGACAGATATCCAATAACACAAGAGAGCCCTTAGTATCGTTAGTGAAGACAGGAGTCCAATCAAAACGCAATGTGACCGCTACCTGTTCAGGTGCAGCCTCTCTGTCCTGAACTAATGGTTTTATTCCTCAAGGGACTCGGAGTCGATTTCAAACCGCTATCGATACTCGATATCAGCAAGCAGGATATGGGATAATGATTTCTCTAGGGGAAGCACTACAACGACTGTGCTGGCTAGTCCAGAGAAAACAAAATCTCAACAAAATCAGCTACTTCTTTACTGAGAGACAAGGTTTGATCAGACAGAAACTTGCCTTGGTTATTTGAAAATAAAATAAAGGATTTTTGTGTCTTTTAGAGAGAGAAAGAGAGCGAGGGGGGAGAGAAAGAGAGAGACGGTCAAAATGGTAGAGGGTGAGAGAACTGAAAGAGAGCAGGGTGGAGGGGGAGAGAGAGAGAAAACTCTGATGTGTTAAATTCATATGACTTTCTCTATCTACTGTCCTTTATTTTTATATAGCGGCTATAAACCTTTCTTACGAAAGCTTATTTTTCTATCTACTTCATGTTAATCGAGATAAACCTTTGCAGAAATAGTTGCATTACACACTTCGTTGTAGAACAAGGGTGACAGAGGAAACCAAATAAATGTTTAAAAGTTGGTCGCTATATACTGGCCTTGAAATTATATACTCTTTCTATGACATCGTAGGAGCAAATGAAAAGCCAAAGCACTTCAAAAACTGGTGCCATAACAAAGATGGTTTGAAATAAATTGTTTTAAAGAGTTATACATTTTTCGTGTAGTGCGTTTTTGTCTATTCTTATACTTTTCCGGTCAGACAGAATTATATAAAATTCCTTCCGAATAGAGAAACCTACATAGACTATTCCTAGAAAGTTCAAGATACCTATTTTATTTATCATTTAAACATATAGTACTTACATCAAAATCGTTAGAGCCTTTTACGGAAAAATAACAAATTACATGTAAAGAGTACTTTAGTGTGGAGCAATTTTCTTGAAATATTTCTGTCGCATCTTTGTAAGATACTGAACTAAATACTTAGTATTTATCCGACTTTTCGTATTTAAGTTATGCTGTTCACACACACACACACACACACACACACACACACACACACACACACACACACACACAGAGACGGACGTTTTTCTAATTTTTATATTCAGGAGGCC
The DNA here is from genome assembly GCA_030765065.1 of Deroplatys truncata. Taxonomy (NCBI): domain Eukaryota; kingdom Metazoa; phylum Arthropoda; class Insecta; order Mantodea; family Mantidae; genus Deroplatys; species Deroplatys truncata. The sequence continues at coordinate 52,164,839 of CM060985.1, forward strand.
TTAACATATGTATATCCGTGTAATCAAGGTATCGAATTTTTGGATGGAATGCAATGCTTCCTCTATCTAAGGTATATTGCAGAGAAAGTAAAAAGATAGTGAGAGGCACTGAGAGGTTAGTCGAGTTGAATCCCAACAGTTAGGTAATACAATAACGCCAGCAGAGCTGTGGGTTCTACTAGTTTTATATAAGACACTTTATCTTCTACATATTCGATTAGAAGTTATTTGAATGTTAGACTGTTGACAAACCTGACAAATTCTGTACTTTTCAAAAGCTTGTCAAAATTTTTGGATGTTCATTTACAATTACAATTCTGTATTATGTCCTTAATATCAGAAACTATATGAAGTTCACAATATTATATTTTAAACATATTAAATATTTGACCTCACATATGAAGTTTCAGGTTACTGAGAGAGGTGCATTTAAAATTATTCAAGTAATCGGGGACGATTATTTGAATAAGGTTTGGTTAGTACTGATATAAATATAAGGATATTCTAAGTTAAGGAAATTTAACCGAGTGGGATGGCTCAGGCGGTAACGTCTGTGGCCCGTATTCAGGGTTCGATTCCCGTGGCCGACCTTGGCCGACCTTCCTGGCTCGTAGCTTTCTCCGGGTCGATAGGGAATGCTGGAAAGGATCATTAAGTCCCCCCGAATTTCCTGTCCCTCCATTTCACCTCTATTCTCATTCCACTTCACCTTTCATCCGCTTGTCGTCCTCCGTAGCGTAGTGGTTACCATGCTAACTTCTAGTTCCCGAGGTCGCGGGTTTAAACCCTGCGGGGGGCGATGGACTTTTTCGGTTGTAAAAATCCTTAGCATGGCTTCCTCCGGAAGGGAGGTAAAGCCGGTGGTCCCGTGTCGTAGATTTACGGCATGAAAAAGAACATCAAGCCTGATAAAGAGACCTCTGAGTAGAATTACCAGTCTTTCACGCCCAATATAGAATGGGACGCTAAGGAGCACAGCAGTTAAAGAGCGTCCATAAATAAAATCCAATTTAATTATTTTGATCCGCTTGGCCTCTTTCAGGGTTGTACATGCCGGCGGGAGTTCTCGGCGTGTAAATGGCAGGGGAAAAGGATGCTATATGGGGACCCCAGGAATGGGGACGGTCTCCGGGTTCCGGGCCCCCCCAGGGGATGTGTAAGCCCGCAGTGGCAGGGTAGCCGGTTGCACAAGTGCGTATCCGGGGAGTTTAAATCTGTAAATGTTAGCGATCCTGCCCTCTGCCGGTGTGCCCCCTCGTCCGGCCGCCCTCTGTCACCTCTCACCTCATCTCTCCCTCCCGAGGGCGCCCCGTCCTGGGCATAGGTACATAAGATCTATCCGCGTTGAATCCTAATCGTAAGGTAAGTTACAATGAGTGCTTTGTAAAAACTTTAGAATAGTTCATTTCCCATAGTGTCTATAATATATTCCAGCAACGATACATTATTATTTTTCCCACAAAATAACGCACCGAAATTTATCACATATGCAGGATGCGAAAAATAATTTGCAGCAGTTGTAGAATAGAAAGACATTACCAGACTTAAGTATTTGGAGGCTGGGAGCAAGGGATCGCAGAAGCAATATAATATCAGGAGCGCTGCATGGACATAATTGAAATCTGACTTAATGAAACGTCTTCATTTAGCAGTCAAAATTAGATGTGACCTGCAGGTATTCACTATCTCAACTAATGAGTGCTGGTACATAGTTAGAAACTAACCATTACATGCGCGTACTGTACTGAACAAGACGGCATTATCTTACCATCCAGTAGGTTTTACATCCGATACCCCACAAACAGGTTTAACATCGGACACATTTTGAAATACACAATCGAACACAACATTTTTAATGTTGACGCATGTAGTTAAATAGAAAAGCATCTGCGACACCTCGTTCCTATCCTCAAAACGCTTACTTTGGTTCTGTCTTTCTATTCTACAATGTTCTTCATATTGTTTTTCTGCAACCAGTATACCCTCTTTACTCCTTCTTCTCAATGAATTTCTAAATAAATTATTCAGAAAAGTGATTAATGATATCATCAATAGATCGAAGATTGGGTAAGCAATATCCGAAGTCGAACTGCCTCTCCAAATATATTAATAACAGTTACAAGTAGAGTATTTAAATAGTAGAATTTAAAAAATAAATAAAACAGTCAGTCACAAATACCGTTTAGAGAGCTACAGCGTTCAAAATGGCAAAAAATATTCTATCATTAGAAAGCCTTTTACAATGGAAGCTATCATACGGTTTCGTAACGCTCAACTGTGTTAAGATTATGAATCACTTGTACACATTAAGCTTTGCTGCATGTTGTCCTAATTACCCTTACATATTCAGTTCTGTTTAAGCCATATGTTTGTGTAACCGGAAATTTAGAATTTTTGAGATTGCTTATCCAAACCGAAATATTCACCAAAGCTGCAAAGAATACATCGCGAGTGCTGAGCTGATCTCGTCAGAAACTGCTCCTTTCGCGGACTCGGAGGTGACAATGTTGATGCATGTAGCAAGGCCGTCTTAGCGTATACAGGCAAGGAGGCAAAACAAGATAGCTGTTAATTACGTCATCTTCGGGACCTACCCTACCTTTCATTATCTGCATCATAGAAATGCATCTTAGTCAGTGTAGGTTTAGAATGCTGATAAGTTCATTGCTGTCCCAAAACAGAGCAATAATTAATAACCAAATAACTACTCAGCGAGTGAAAGAATACTTAAAACAGTGTAGTTATCAGTTCAAAATGCCAGGAAAGTATTGTGTGCTGGGATGTACGTCAGGCTATTTAACAAATTCTGAAAAGTATATATCAGTATTTTCGTTCCAAAAGGATCCACATAGGAGACAGCAGTGCGTAGTACTATTCACAGGAATGATTATGAACTATGTTTGTTGTATGTATTAATTTTTCTGAACACCAGAAATTATGGGTGTATTCTTGTAGTACCCATGACAGTTCCTAAACTTATTGTTATTTAAAATACTTGCTCCTCACTGCTTCCTACTTTACCACCCTACCTGCCTTCAGAACTAGTTCCCAAAGACTTAGCTGCATGCAATTAGAAGGATTAACTGTCTTTATAAAATACAACGATTTGCATTAGCCGAAAATTGATATCTCAGAATTTCCAAAGGCTGTGGCATCACTGTAAATTAACCGAAACTTTAATTTTCGAGTTTCACACGTAAGATTGTAAATCAAATCATTAATTCAATTGGGTGCTTGGTAAAGTGATGATCTTGAATGAATGGTACTAATTTGATGTTTTTAAAGTCATCTGAACGGATATACAATTGCAAGCGAGCAAACAGAGAATAAACCACTTCAGACTTCCAACAGTTTGAAAGAATGTTGCGAGGAATAGATTAATATCCCACATACTATCCTAAAACTGAATTTTGAAGACGGGTAAGACTGGTTAATCAAAAGGTAATGCAATATACAACCGATACCCCGTTATGGGCGTGTTCAATTATTTTTTCTGATACAACAGCCTACCGATAAGTGATTCCTATGTACTTTTTTATTCTCAAACACTTAGTCCTGATAACAATTACAAATATATGCATTTAACATATATATTTAAAACAAATAGTCAGTGATCAAGAAAAAATTGTAAATTTTGTTGCATTCACTCATGCATGAAAGCTATGTAAAACTAAATTTCTTATAGTAGGAATTCAAGGAATTTTAATACACAAGATCCTGCATAAACAGTACATACCTCTATGATAACATCTTTAATATCAAGGAATAAAGTTCCTTTAGCCCTGTATCCAGTAAAAGATTTAGCAGCACAATTGTGTAAATATGATTCGCGTTACAATTAAAGCTTTGAGTTAGTGTGGATTTAAGATGTTAATTTTGATATCAGATAACTACAAAATTAATACAAACACTTTGAAGAGACTGGTATGAATGTTTATGTAACATTTTAAAATACAGTTTATGAATGTAGGAACATTTGTGTTAAGAATCAGAATACAGTTACTCGAATTTGTATGTAGGTAATGCAGCTAAGTGTTGTGTGTACCCAATTTAAAAGCGAAAATTGTAGGAAAATGTTATACTGAAGGGATTTTGAGTTTCAAAATTTTGAAATTAATGCTTACTTAAGATTGAGATAGAGAGACTGGAGTGGCCATCACAGTTCACGTATGGTATAATGGCATGCACGTTCAGTATATTTTTGTCTTTAATTTCTGCAGCACATGAACAAGAAATTCTTAAAATGGAAACCAGTAAAACGTAATTCTACATTTAGGTATCGAGGCGTATGACATTTATAATATTGGTGCTGACTTCTACGCTAATGATTGCCAATTGCCGAGTGCTACTTTGGTGAGAAATATAATAAAAATAATATCTAACTTCCTTCTAAAATAACTGCTGTATTATTAAGCAAGACACTGTGCCATTTTTGAGCTACAAGCAAAATAAAAGCGAAAGTTACAGAACTTATTCGCATTGAGAAGGTAAGAAGATGGTTCATCACAAACTATGGAAAGCATGTTTTCCATTTATTTAGTAACAAACATTAACCTTTAATATGCAAGTGTAAGAATATAAGCGATTGCGTGCTTATTTCAGCGTAACCATGCTTAAAATACTTGTAAAACATCGCTTTATGTGTTGGTATTCCTTGGTACGTGGGCCTCGCGTTATGACGTCACGAATCGTGCACCCAGAATTGTGGATAGAGGCGGTCTTGCAAGTAGCCTAGTAAAAAGGCTTGTGCAACCCGTTGTTCCTATCCTCAAAATGCTTGTTTTAGTACTGCCTTTCTCTCTACAGTTTTTCACGCATTGTTTTTTCCGCATACAGTATTCTATGTATAGTATAACTGAGACAAATTAATAATTTTTATGAGAGTAACAATTAAACGACCATACATAATTTAAATTTTGCTGATATCAAAAGATCAAATGAAACCACAACAGCAGAGGAATAGCTGGAACTGAATTTCGCTAATGATTAGCCAATTTTCTGCTGCCAATTTTCTGCCACGTGGAGATACAGCGCTGTGGAATCCCTGTTAATTCAGCAACGATGTACAAATGTGCAACCAGAAAAGCAACGGCATGGAACTACAACTGCATCCCACCGGATCATTACTACACAATAAATCTTGATATCCGACAGAGACGCGTTACGTCACGAGTTCAGGCCGCTACCTGTGTTTGTACTGTGGATCACTTGACTAAATTACGTGACAGACAGAATCTTCTCACGGCTCGATATCACACGATCTTTGCTGGAACGATTATGTACACACCAGGGATGTCCAACGCCATTAAAAATACTAGAACATTCAAGAGATGAAAATCTGTTTTTGTTCTGTTTCCGCTAACAGTTTTAACTTTTCAGTAATTATTATGAATTTTTCTTTCTCTCCATTTATTTTGCATCACTTTAACTACGCGGTCACATAACGACGGATCTGTTAGGCGATACCCAGTGGCTCGGTGTGTGGCGGACAGTTAGTTTTCTAGATCTCATCCCTGTATCATACCATCTTGCTTCGTCAAGTATCCACAGAGGCCTTAGCGTTAGACAACTGCTGTACATCTGCTTCTTGACGGGCAAACGGTAGCTTCGACACGTATCCACAGAGAACGTAATGCTAGGTAGCTGTATCTCTGTTTTACACATGCGAGGAGATGGTATTAGGGTGCCGTTCAGTTTACCTGCTTTAATTATCTGTTGATAGATGGCAGAGAATTCGCTATTACCATCTATTTTCATGTTTACTATTATTTTTTCCGTTAGACTTGAGGCAGATCTTTGGGCAGTGGTATTAAATATTCAGTGTAGTATTTACCTTGGTGATTGAGGGAAACTACGAAGACAAAAACAAACAAAAAACAAACAGTCAGATTGTTCGGCCTACGGAATTTGAACCCCGGACCTCCCAAATACGGGTCACAGAGGTTACTACCCGAGCCATCCGGCTCGGTGAGGAATTTTATTTTGTAGTTTTGTTGAATTACAACAAAATCATTGATTTGAGTTTATTCTTCTTTTAAAAAACCGGTTACTTGCATAAAATGCGTAAGACATAGAAGCAAGCTATAAACAGATATGTTACTATGGAACAATGGCGCTGAATTTAGAAGATTGAGCAGGTTTTGTCATTAATAGACACAAGCGCATTGCCATCATTATATTTTGGAAATGGTTACATCGCACAGCGGAGTTCCCTCCCTTTCTCTACCTTAACTGACGCTGTCTACGTAGCAAATATTTCAACCCTCATGGCTATTTGTAGGAGTTTGGCCACCAATAAATAAATGCTTCCTTCCTAGTTGAAAAGAAAATGGATCAAAAGGCATGTAAGGGAAGCATATTTAAGTTGAGGATAATATTTGCAATCTAAGCCAAGGATGTTCTTTGCTGACGCTGTTACTAATTGAGTTATTGCATCCTCACCAAGAATTTTCCTCATGTGATTCCGTAATCATGAAAACCGTCAAATTAAGTCTGACATGTTAGCCTGAGGCTGTAAGGGAACTCCCATCCAATGCACAAGTGATTATAATTAATATAATCACGATAGGGTAATAAACAGTAGGGAAACAAATAGCAAAGAATATGTAGTAAAAAAGGGAAATAAATAAAAAAGAAGAACACATGTAAATAAGTGTGTAATACATAATATAAAATATTATAACTATGTGTGAAACAACGTAAAGAATACGTTGGAAAAACAGTTAGCATCTGGGCTTAAGCAGCACAGGGAGTTGGTAGAAGTAAGAGCATGAGAGAGAGAACCGACAAGAGAAAGAGACAGAGACAGTGTGGACTTCCCTCAGACGCCAGTAGCAGCACAGGGAGTTGGATAAATGACAGTCTGTATGAGAGAGAGAGAACCGACTTATGAAACAGACACCAAATATGACACCAGAAGCATGTCAGCAGAAATACGAGCGATTGAACTCTCATACAACGCTATTAAGGCATCAGTCAAAACAGTTGTTACCACTACTGGTGCGAATGTGCGCTTCAGGGCATTAACATCTAAAATGAGGAGTTTTTCCTAAGCACCCGCTTCATTACTTCGGTGTGACATTATGACATTGTGACTTTGTGGTTTTTAAGCAGCGAGACCCTGAACGTTGTGTGAAGGGTGGGGGAGATATCATGAGACGATAATGAATTAGCTCCCATAAATAACGAGTATAGGAAAAAGAGTTAAAAGTACAGAAATAACATAATTATGCACATAACGGAAATAACTTGATAACCGCTTTTATTATTTTATACCTGAAATAAAGTCCAGCTAATAGCCGAACACGTGGTTATATCATTCCCTTCACCCGCACCTGAGATTAAATCGATAGGCATAGGCTTAACTTCTAGCATTTTCCAGAGCACGAGAGTTAGCCGACGGACGAATTAGAAACCATCAGAATGCCAAGGTAAACCTACGCTGAGATTAGCGTAACCGACACGGCAGCCATTCCCGACCCGTCACAGGGCCATAGGTGCTATAATCTGTCTCAGACTACAACGATCCTGTTGTAAACATATGGGAGGGGATACACAGAGACACAGATAATGAGACGGAACACTGTTAGGCTGATTGGTGGACTTAAGTTCATGAGTGTGTTCTTTTATTTGTTATCGCACAATAACTGTCTCTAAGAAGTGCAGCTCTGTAACTAGCTTTGTAGTCACTGCTCAGCCCGAAGCAGCTTCTGGGAGAGAAAAGTACACAAATGTTTAAATACGTTTCTGTGTATCCTGCACATACACCACAGATGTGTTCTGGGCTCTTGTATTTTGAAAGGAAGGTTTACAATAGATTTATATATAAGCATATATAGAGATATATTATAGGATCTTTCGAAAGTTAGTTCGAGCATTAAACCGCTATACATATTATAATATTTGAAATCGAAAAAAACCAAAAACATCATAGTGTTGGGCAAACAATGAGGTTTACAAAATATGAGAAGATGTCCGCCGTTCTTTTGTTCAACGTATAGCATTCTGTCTGCACTCCATGCATAGCATTTTGCAGATAATGCCTTGGAATATTGGCAATTTCTTGTGAGATGGCATCTTTCATCTGTAGTGGGGTTGTTGGAGTGTCAGAAAAACTCGTTCTTTAACAAAAGTCGGGCGGATTGGGATCTAGAGATCGCGGAGGCCACATTGTTGGGAAGTGCCTATTGGTGACACGATCTCCAAACATTTGCGTAATTAATTGTTTTGCAGGGGTGTAGATGTGGGGTGGAGCGCCATCCTGCATGAAGATTGTTTTCCATATCGTGATTCCTCAGTCTAAGGATGACGAAGTTCTGTAACATGCTGTAGTAACGCTCTCTGTTTACTGTAACAGTCTGTCTTATTCAAATACCATCTCCTTCGAAGAAATATGGGCCAATGGTGAATTGTGAGGTGAAGCCACGTCGTACAGTAACTTGTAAATCATGAAGACCTTGTTGAGTTAAAGTCTGGGGTCATTTTCTGACCAAAGTCTGCAATTACGCGTGTTAACTCCACCATTAAGAAAAAGTGTGCTTCGTCTCTCCAAAAAAAATTATTAATTAATTTCAATTTTTGCCAGTACAAATAAAACAAAAATCATATCGTTCCCCCTTGTCACTTTCTTTTAGTGCAAACGTTGCTTTTAGTTTATATGGATACAGACAAGGATTTTTTCTTAGAATTCTCCAAACTGCGCTATTACTCATCCGAAGTAGCCTGGACATCTGAGCAACACTACTAATTCCACAATACTTATTTCATCATTTGCATGAAGCACCTCAGCAACAGTGACATCATTGATTACCTTTGGTCTTCCAGATTTCTTCTTATCAGCAACAGAACCAGTTTCCTCAAACTTCCTCATTAAATTCTCATAACTATGAGTAGATCATGGGCCTGTTCTTAAATTCTTAAGGGTTCTAAATTTTCTCAGCCGTGAGTAAGATATCTATTACTTTTATAATAGCATCGAATCAGCTGTCTTCTAACATTTAGTCATAGAGCCATGGTTTGAAGCTTACAAATTCCTGCAGCAGTAGGTAAAATCGCTAATGTTCAAATCAACAAAATGATAGAAACTGTGAAATGCAAACAGAAACAAATGAAAACCAACACTGTCTTTGTTTACCCAACACTGTGATGTTTTTGTTTTCTTCCCAACTCAAATATTATAATACTTACACCAGTTTAATGTTTGAACTTACTTCTGAAAGACCCACACATTAAACAGAAGACAGACATAGTTATATACTATTAACTTATTATTTGTTAAATGATATGCAGCCTAACTTTCAATTACTATTTAAACACTTGTATAATAAGCTGCATTTCTAATAGCATACGATCCTCTCAGAAAAAAAATAGATCTCGAGGTGAATACTGATTCAGATATTATTATTTATCTTGCACAGTCGCTTCTGATGTTTAACACTGTATTTCCTACACTTTATCTCGCATGCCCCAAAAGCCCAGAACGCTTGTATGGAAATTAAAAGCAGTCAACTTATCACCATGGAGCAGGCCTGTCCTTCTACTGAAATATACCAAACCTTAAGAAGTGGCGAGAGGCAAATTATCGCTCATTGGTTCGTGATATTAAAAAAGGAAACCCCGAAGTGTAACCCTTAGTATGCTACTAATAATTCCATAACACATAGATGGAAATGTCTTATTAAACTCTAATTATCGTCAAGAAGTTACCGCCGGTAAAGTTAGCGTTGGAAATGTTAAGTGCATATATCTACTCAAACACGTGGCGAGTTGAGTTACCTCCACCTTGTTGTTTACAACAGGATCGTTCTTGTCTGAGATAGAGTATAGTGCGTGTTTAAGCGCCCAAATGACTTTAGCTTTAGCAATAGGAGAGAGAGAGGGGGGAGCGAGTGAGTGGGTGAGCGAACAAGTGTGTTTGGTGATGTCGCCTGTTTCATCACGAGCTGTGCAAAGGATTGGGCAAATTATGTTTTGGTTTTAAGCAAAAGAAAACTTAATATTGGTTTAATCAATATTCACAATTCAAAAATACTTTACACAGCGCAAACTCAACCGTCCCGTCGCCATGCACCAATCTCTGACCCTTGGTCCTACAACTTTGAAACATAAGAAGGTGAAACAGACGAAAGGAAATTATTGGAGCAGGAAAACTACACAGAAATCAACGATCAGGGTGGGCGGCCCTCCGAGATTTGAATTCAGGACCTCCCGGATGCGAGCTTCATACGTTACCGTGGAGTCATCTCACTCGGTACGTATGAGGAAGCGTTTGAAGATGAGGATATGGAGAATAATGCAGCTTGAAAAAACGATAGACTTATACCCAATTCACAATGGAGCGACACTGGCGACGCGACCCGAGCGACATGCGACACGATATTACTTCTCAAAACCTAGTGTTTACACTGAGGTGGCACAATGTCGCACGAATCTCGGGCAAAAGTACAAACATTTTCTTTGTATTTTTGTATGCACTTCAACTCAATTCATACAATTCGGGGTAATTTAATATTCCCAAGAAGTTAGTACCATCTTAACAAGAACACACACCACCATGCTGCGCGGTAAAGACTAATTCCAATTGAATTTTGTCGCATTTTTTGCGGAATTACTATTAGTCAGTCGTCTTTTAGACAAGTCGCTTAATTGTAAATCGAGCATTAATGGGCAATAAAGCTGGTTTAGAAAGATGGGCCTAGAAATAGCATTGCTGAAGCTATCCGGCTAAAGGAAAATAAATTGGCTGGAGAAATAGTGAATGTTGAAAATAATCAGAACATAAAAGTGAATACCCCATTACCAGTTGATAGCCAATATTAAGTACAAGAAAAAGGAAAGTGGGGAAAAAGGAAGAATGAGAGAGACTAGAATTGCAGAACCTGCCTTTGAATGATGTATGCCCAAACATAAATACGAGCACAACACCGTTATGTACAGTAGATATTTTAAGAAGAACATAACGATAAACAAGGCCTGTACACCCCTGAAGATTTCCAGCAACACGTAGAAAGTAATCACGTCCGAAATGTAATCTCATGTTGGCGAGGCAAGGTGAACCTCAAAGGATGCTTTGTTTTGTACCAATTTTCCGCACCAGGGGCTCCGACAGTAGCCACCAGTAGCTGGTTTATTAATTTCTTGCAACGCGCAACAGAAAGCTTGAGTGATGTTTTCTTCTGTGGACCACTCGTGGCGTTCTTGTTGCCACTCGAGACACACCACGCGTCTAGAATCCTCTTTCTTGTGTCTTGGCAAAGGAGCTTTTTACATCCGATCTTCTCTTGTGTGTTGATTATTTCCTACAATCACTTAGGCATATAGTTTAGCAATTATTATATTATCTTCGTCCTCTAGACATTGATGTAATTGGGCAGGATCACCATCTTGATAACATTTTCTTGATAATATGACACTTCATAATCATTTTGTACTAATATTACATTGAAATCTTATTTTCCTGCTATGACTAAGTAAATTCTAATGAAATATGTGTTTGAGTGTGTGTGTTTTAATTTATTTTAGCAAGCAAAGTAGGCTAACTTTCCATGAAAACTTATTTAAGTGTCTCTGAAATGCAGTTTCATATTTTATGTTTTAAACTTAATGTTGTATTTGGGCTGGATCAAGTAGTATTTGTTTACACTCAGAGTTATACGTCTTTTAATGAATAATAGTATATTGTAATAACTGAGAATACAGATTACTGCGAAACACTATTTATCACTAAGAACTCAACGTAGAACAAACGTTGCACTTGAATCACTTTTGGTACACACTCGGAACATAACACAATTGATCCGTCGAATCACAACGTCAACTGAACTGCTGAGTCACAATTCACAACTGAACTGCACTGCCACTGTCCACTTTTCACTTCGTAGCTTCTTAACTAACATAACTGCACTGTCTGGGCAAGAGCAGTCTCTTATTATAGGACCGTATACAAAGCTAAATGTTCTAGAAAGGAACGTTACTAGAACCGGTCCAAAGGAATATTATTACCTAAACTGCGGGGAATCATAATGAGCTCGTTACGCGACTATTATTCCACAGAGACTAGTCATTAGCCACACCCAGCCGGTTAGGTAAGCGAGTCGGGATGTGCCTTGCACCGCAGGCCCGTAGGTGGGTGTATATGTGCGCCATGGTTGACCCCGATTTTTAAATTAAATAAACATAAGATATGTAGAGTGCGGCACAATGGTTTATAAACAACGCCACGGAGTTCTGTGGGTTACCCTAAGAGTAACAGGTACGATAAATAAAATCGGGGGTGTACCGGTATTGAATATGTGTATAGGTTGGTACGGGTTAAGTATAAGCATGGAGTTGATTTAGGTCGATATTTTTTCGGGCTCGCAGTAAGGTAACAATTATTTTTCTATAGCGAAATAGATAACACAAGCCCACTAAGCATTTGATAAATATATCTCTGCAGACGCCTTATTTCCATCCTCATTATGGGCGAATGAACTTTCCACCGAATGCAAAGAAACGAGTAATGCAGTAGAGTCATTTCATGCAAAATATAACTCCATGTTTTATCACGCTTCTCACAAAGCTTTCCTTTTCTTGCATGTACCTCTCGAATTCCAAAGAAGTGCATACATAAAACTAAGAAGTATTCAACAAGGAATGCCCATAAGAAGAGTAAGATGATAAGTATTCTCGCCTATGCAGGTTAAGCCATCAATATATAAACAATTAAATATCCCGTTTCGATGTTATTAAGAGAAAGAAATGAGGGTAACATTTTGTACTACTTTATTAGTAACAAACTTAGGAAGTCTAACATTTTTAACCACGTCTACGTAATTTCGTAGTTAGTCCTAAGTCTGTGAAAGGGAAGGAAAATGCTAATGTGTCGCATTTTTGCACATGTGGTGACGTTATTTACACCATATAATACATGACGCACTTTACAGATGTCGGTAGCGCAATGTACAACATGTGGGCTGAGGAAAAAAGGTAGAAGTAACGCTGATTGCCAACACCGCCGTACTCGACAATAGGATACACATTAAAATTATTTCGAAATTATTGTCATTAAAAATAATTACAGTAGATCACAGAACTGAATTCAGTATAACGTAGCAGAGTCTGTATGACACAGTGCCTTCGTTTTATGCCAAGGCCGCGGATCGCGGGAATACGTGCTCGGCACACAGTACACTACACTGCGAGGTTTTCCGTTCCGTAACTCCCTCGAAGACATTCTTGACGTCGTCGGATGAAATTACCATCCACACGCATTAGTTCTTGCGTAGTGTTCATATTTTCTGCTTTTATATTGTTCTTAAGTTCGTTTATGGTGTGGGGATTGCTCCTATAAACCTTACTTTTTAGTGTTCGATCCCGTTCTTCTAAATTTATTGACCAAACATCTCAGTGTCCCTACCCGGAATTGAATAACCAGGAAATTGCTGCTGAAATTGTCTACACGCCTGTCTACATGATTCAGTTTTCACGTATGTATCGTACATAAAAATAGCTGCTCAAGCGTGAATTTGTTGGCTGGCATTTCCGTGTACTAATAAGAGAATAACATTCCTAAGGAAATCACACACAACACACGTATTGTCGAAACACTTCACAATACGAAGACAAAGCAACGACTGAGACATCTCACAGCTGATAAACGTACTCTTCACACGTACTGCGCCGCTTCTGCGCAGTGGCATAAGACCGAGGTCACTGCCGCCTCGGCCAATACGCATATAGGGTGATTGTGGCCTTGGCATAAAAAGAAGGCACTGTATAAGGTATAAGAGCATATCCAGGGAATCGTACTAAGGGAATGAAAGCTAAGGGCTGGCTGACTGAGTCACGTTTTAGAACCACGTATGTACAGAATACAATAAGCATTCCCTTTTGCCCACTAACACTTTCATAATCCCTAACTTTGCCTTTCGTCTAGTCTCAACCGCCCTTTGAAAGTAAATACATTGTTTAATGCATTTATTTAAATTAAAGTATACAAACATCGATACTAACAATCGCATGGTTTCAACAAACCATACGCGCATATATAATACGTAGAATAACACTACATAAGCAAGCTAAGAAAAGAGAAAACAATCGCTACAAGAAAACATAATTCTAATAAAAAACTGCCTGCTGTGTTGCATTCACATGACTTTCTCTACTCATTCTTTTATATAAATACTCTTACAAACGTTTGTCTTTTATCTACTTGTGGTTCATCGAGATAAACTTACATTATATTTACACATTTCGTTCTAAGTATAAAAATAATATAGTAGACTAAAATGGCAGATTTTTTAAAAAGCTGATCGCTGTGAAATGGGTGGCTTTGAAAGTTCATATTCCTTGTATGACCACTAGAAAAAGCGAATAGCTCAGCCGTTTAAGAACGTATGCGATTTTGAAAATTCAAATCAATAACGGCTTCGGAAATGCTTAACGCCACAAAAAATGTTTTTGACATAAATCGGTGCTTTAACGAGATCTACATTTTTATACAGTCAGATTTTGTCTACCAGTTACACAAAAGTCATTTTGAATGAAGACGACTTCATAGGCTACTCCCCGGAAATTTAAGGTATAGATACATTTTATTAGTTATGCAAATACCTTAAATTATGCTACTTTAATCAAAATCCTTAGAGCCATTTTTGAGAAAATCAAACATAATGAAATTTTCCACATAAAAGGCAGTTTCGGCTGGATAATTTTCTTCAAAATCTTCGTGTCGCATTCTTGAAAGATGCTGAACTTAAATACCAAAACTGCCTGACAGACAGACAGTCACACACACACACAACACACACACACACACACACGTCTTCTTCTAAGTGTTTTTCCAAAGATGCTTTTTTTTAAATTTAGGGAGCCTCAAAATGTGCATTTCCAGTGAATCCTCGGTACGAAGTTTTTGGATGCACTACAGTACGTCCTCTATTTATTATAAGTAAGTAGTAGAGAAACTAAAAAGTAAAATAAACATAATCGAATAGTTATGAATATTCTACAATTTTCACTCCTACCTAAGTGCGAGCGTCCAGACTATTGTCCAGAGTGATCGAGTTGTGCAAAATACTAATTTTCTGTCCTATGCTTAAGAATGTATCCGTGCAAGGCGGGTGACACATGTATCTTCTGCTTCACTGTTTAGCAGGACGCCTGTTCGTATTTTCAGCCTTTTTTTCCATCTTCTCTTGGGTTCACCTAAGTCGCGATATCCTGATGGTATGTACTGGTATGCTGATTTTCAAAGCGTTGTTTGGTCCTTGCGGTATAAATGCTGTTTCCAATTATTTCGATATTGTTGAATTTCATCATGTATGGAATATATATGTTATTAATTTCTGATCTCTTCATTTCGTATGTGATCTAGTCTAATACAGACAGTAGTCCTCAAGAAAGTCATTTCTGCACTCTGAATTTTAACATTAATAATCTGATTAATCACCCAGATTTCACTACCATAAAGAAGTAAATGAACAGCAATTGTTTTATGGAACTTTATTATTTTTTGTTTTCTTGTTTTTCGTCTTAATGTCCTATGAATTGTACCAAATAGTTGTTGAAGTTTTGGCAACTTTTTATAAATGTCTTTTTATGTTTCAAATATCGTGGTAAATTCGTCACCTAGATATGTAAACTTGCAAGCTATTTCTGCAGTGACACATCTGTTACTAAATATAGTATATGTAGTTATATAACTAGTTCATTGAACTATTTAATGCTTTTCTCTAGTAGAGAATGTGTAGCACAGCAATAGTTAGAGGTGTAGAAAATATCTTGAGGATGCAATTAATAATTGACTCGGTCAGGAATTGTAACTTAAAACTTCAAGAAATTCCTTTCGAGCCAGTTTTTGTAAGGGACTAGAATTCATGTGACAGTAAATAATATTCTACTGTCAGTAGCATAAGACGCAGATTTCCAGATGTAGACAAAATACTGCTCCAGGGTACAACTCTGCCCTGTACGTGACGAGTTGTCAGTCTGGGTGACCGTTTTATGCAGCAGTGACCTAACTGAATATGCCAAACATCTTGTTCCTGTCTCTGGAAGCTTCTGGGACATTTTCTTCCTACATATTTCTTCAAGGAAGTATATTTCATTCTACTTAAGCTGATTATTTGAAAATGAAAAGCAACCTTTTCTGCTCCACCTCCTTGTGTTCGTTCCTTCTGTTTCACTTCATCGCACGATCAATGTTGCCAAGAGAGAGTGTATGCATCATATCCACCTACCTGTAGCTAGTAGAGAAAATACAACATAAAATTTGATGCCGAGATTTTACAGTATTTTTGGAGATTACCTGAATTAGAAAAAAAAAACATTTTTATAAAACAGTCCGTGTTCTGTTTAGTGTTGTATCTGTCTGTGAACATCATCTCTCTTGGTATTTAATTTCCTCTTCCAAGGATGCGACATGTAAGGCAGTATTTTGTTGTGCAAATGATATCAGTCTAATTATATAATATAATAACAGCCCACCTTAAAGCAATGTGTGTATAATATAATATATAAAGTGTATATTACAGTCATTGTATTATGTTTATTTTATTATGCATATGTATAAAATGTTATGTGAGTGTATTACGTAGTTTAACAATGTAGGAGCTCTGAGAATAGAAGCAGGCTGCTTTGCATAGCAAACAGAATTACAAAGTAGAAGCCGAAAGTTGCTAACAATATGAGGTAACCTTGAAACAACAATAAATTAGAAAGTTTAAAAAGGCTACTAATAGTTCTTGGAACAATAATAATGTAATATTTAAAACAGTTTATAAATAGCCAATCAAAAACTAGAAAAGCTAAAAGTTAAATAAAGGTATTCTATTGGAGTAGGCTTAGCCAATCAGAGACTTGAAATAGAGGAAATGTACAAATTCAAACGTTAGATGCTACAAGATAGCGTACCCAAGCAGTTCGGTTCGGTACGGGTCAGTGATTGTATGTGAGACATGAAATTTCATTGTGGTGAGGATAATATATGAAGTTTAACTGTTAAAAGGTGTAATTAATAATAATCTCACAGCTCTACAGTAGGATACATCAGTGAAGTGTTATTTAATAGTGTGAAAGATTAATATGGATAGTACAATACAATTATAATTTGTGTAAGCCTCGTTCTTTAGCCGTACCAGCCCTGTTAAGAGATACATGCTCTGAAAATTACTACTGACGAAGCCGAGGCATATATAATATTTAAATAAACATAAAAATAAAAAGTTGACTCTTAAACATGGGGCGAAGGCCACCGGAAAGTTTGTACCGTACGTGGGGCGAATACTCCTAGAAACATATCTCCCGCAAGTTTAACGCCCAAACGTGGACTAACTCCTGCTTCAAATTGGTGTGCCATACGTGGTGCAACCGCAACAATAAAACTTCTTCACATGAAGACTTTCAAGTACGTTCCCCCTCCCCCAAACTACCCTTTATATGAAAAAGCGTCCTTTATTTTTGATTTTCTCAAAAATTTCTCTAACCGTTTTGATTAAAATAACATATTTTAAAAATATTTGCATGACAAATAAAATATATGTCTTGAATTTTCTGCGAATAGCCTCGTAAATCTCGTTAAAGCACACAATTTGTGTGAAATTAAAGTTTTTGTGGAGTTAACCTTCACCGAGGTATTCTTTGTTGTTGGTTTGAATTTTCAAATACATCTTTCAAGTGATAAGGCGCTATTAATTCTTTCTTGTGGTTGTGCAAGGAACATGATATTTCAAAACATCTGACTATTGCTTTACCCTACTATATACTTCTTACATCTAAAAAGAAATGTGTCATGGTTTATCTCCATTAACAAGAAGTATACACAAGAATAAACTTCTGTATAATTAGTTTATAGAAGATTGAGTAGAGAAAAGAATGTGACAGCAACCTATTTTTAGACTTCGCCTCAAATATTAAAGCGAAGTGATTATTAGATAGCTGTCGGATAGTGTCTTGTATCATTTTTGTCCGAAGCCAGGACGGGAGCATTGGAACTGATGCACGTGCGACGGGATGCAAGCAATACGCTCGAGTTGGTGTTGCCCCCTTTTTTTGTACGGAGCACCTCGGTCTGAGCCACCAGCATCATTATCATTATTGTTATTTCTTTTTCCAGCTATCCGATTACTTGCTTTAGGCTGTAGTTTGATGGTAAGCGAGTCAGAATAAAACTGCTCGAGCATACACATCGGGTGACTGACGACCATGACCCACCCTTTACCGCAACATTTCTCAGGCTCCCTACCTTCTCTTGTTATACGAAAACAAAGCACAGGCGAGGAATATGGGACCACAAACAAAATACCAATACGCGAACCCGCAGCTCCGATCGAGTTATTGCAGAGATTCCTCTCTCTCTCTCCCACTCCTTCCATCTCCCATCTCTCTCTGCTTCTGTCTCAAAGACAACATTGGAGGCAAAACTTTATGCTTCATAGGCTTTTGGATCACTTTTTTCCCCATGGTAATCGAAAAATAATGTATCTTCCCAACCGTTCATATTCCTCAAAAGTAACGGAATATTATATAAGTCTGTATACAGCCTGAAAGTGTATGACCACATTTAAACTGCGAATAGAGGAATGTAAGAAAAAAACAACCTTTTCGTAACCTTTGCTTTCTCTCGAAGTATTTTGGCAGAAATAAATTATTTTCAATTCATATTTGCAACTTATCACCACAAAACACAGCCACAATTCCCACCGTGATAGACCTGCTGTTGTATGAATGAAGTAAACAGCGTCGGTCACTTCCGGAGGAAGGATTATATGTGTGAAATGTTTATTTTTTAAACGCATCTGCACCAATATGCAATCGCGAATGACTGAACCAAACGGAAAAAGCAATTAAAACATTGATCTAAATTATTGACAGAATATTCTGTAAATGCACTTGCCTCTAAAGATATGCATTCTCTCCTGCACACATATACGAGGGCTGATCAACAAATACTGAGACTAATTTGTTTCCTGAAGCTTCCTTGGTAGTTTCCTGTCCTACCATGCATATTTGAAAAGATCGGGCTTTATTGCGACAGCACTCTCGTATCAGGAGGTTGGTAGTAATGCTCTGTTTTGTAGACCCTGCTTGCATTTCGCATACCACAAAATGGAGGTGACGCGAGAGGAGCAGTACAGTGCAAAGAAATTCCGTTTGCGTTTAAACCCTACAGCCTCTAAAACTTACGAAAAGAAGCTGCAGCAAGGAAACGACTAGAACTTCATCGGACTGAGTGGGACTTCCTCATGACAATGCGCCACCTAACGTCGCAAATCAAGTCATGCAGTCTTTGGCTAAATGGAACATTATCTATGCACCGCATAGCCCCGATCTTGCAACCTAATTTTTTTTTTACTTCCATCATTAAAGGCAAGGCTACGGCATTCGATTTGAGAACTGTGAACAGCAATGCTAAAGAAAGGGAGGCGATTCTCAAGGACCATCACAAAGAATGGCCTGCATCATGTGTTCAAGGACTGGAAGAGGCGCTATAAAAAGTGTTGAAGTAGGAGAATATTACCTTTAAAAAGATCATGTAAACATTGAAATGGAGTTATAAACTTCTGTAAAACACATCAGTCCCACTCTTTGTTGATCAGCCTTCGTATTTTGCGTAGTCCTATATGAGCTCATTAGCTAATATAATAATAATAATAATAATAATAATAATAATAATAATAATAATAATAATAATAATATATACATACCTTACGTATACATGTATGTACAAAGTCACAACTCGTAACTGATTAAATCTCGTACCACCGCTGAAACCCCTGCAACATGTAACCAGTATTACCGGCGCGTCGTGCATTACTACAGGAAATTTCAAGAAGTGGAATGGGGATTCGGAAGTATATCGTATCTAAACTATGTTTATTCATTAAAGAAAAGAGTGTGCCAAAAATACTCCTATAAACTTTCGTCTTTAAAATGAATCCCGGTTCGTTACTTTCGGAGTCAATTGGTACTTGTGCGACTTCAAGTGAATTAGGGCGTTAAATCTATCTTTCGGCACCACGACAATCGTGAGATTCCGATACTGATAGGTAAGTTAATACAGAGAGAAACCTTAGTTGTCAATTTCACACGCAATATCTTTTACCCTTGGATGATTTACAGCCCACATTAAAGTGGATATCAGATACTGACGAAGAACCCAGTTACAAATACTCAACCAGGATCACGGAACACGCCAGGGAGTGGCAAATATCAGTGGAAGAACAGAATGACATGCGACACACAAACAGGCCGTGTAATGCGATGGAAAAACCGCACGTCTCCGATCACGGGGCACGCGTCGCTCACTCCCTAACTGACCCAGTCACCCATCTGCCACATGCCCCAGTATTAGAACAAAGATGTGCCCCAATGCAGTGTAAACACAGGTATTAATTTGTCGTACCGCTTCAGTCACGCAGAATAATCGATGGTTTCTGAGTGGGCAGAGAGCGTGGGATTGCCGGCCGTATCTCATTGCAGCTGTTTTTGTGTTTGCACACTTCATTACCATTCACTTTTATTTGTTTCTGCTTCACACAATATCCTTTAGCAGTAATCGGGATGCTTTTCAATAAGTTGTAAAAGAAAAGACCTGCTAATAATAATATTTCCCATGCAGTCATGTGTCCGTTATTCATTTGTTTACACACCAGAAGTGCGGGGACTTCAGCATTGATATCATCAGGGAATGTTTGTAAGCTAGGAGTAAATATGTAGTGTGTGTTTCTATATTCATAAATTAATAGCTATTGTTTACTACAAAAACAAATGTTTACAGTACGCTTTAAGAATTTAAATCTCTTATTTTAGTTTTACCTTTTCTCAGTTCCATCGCCCCTTGTCTTTATTACTAAAGTTTCTTGCTATAGTATTTTCCAGGTTTTTTGTGCATTAGGCCACCATTTTTGCCAAATTATTCAGTTTTCTTCGGATTCTTTTTTGATCGATCTATTTTACCTAAATATTTTGCGCATTTCTCAATAAAATATGAATGTAAATAGTAAAGTAATTAATGACTTCAAAACGTTAAGCTGTTATGTTACAGTGGAGCTACTATAATATGATTATTGATAGAAGTTATTCACATTATTGTTTATTGTTCATTGTATTATTATTGTTTATGCACTTATTTTTGTAATATTATTTTGTATATTTAACTCTGCCATCGGGCAGTCCTATTAGCAGTGAATACATATATACACACATACATACATACATACATACATACATACATACATACATACATACATACACACATACTGATGTCTTCTGCTTTCCTCATAAAGGACATTCTTCCATGTTCAAGCATAATCTATGTCCTCCATATAAAATTGCTACACTTCTTTCTCCTTCTCTCTCTCTCTTTCTCTCTACCTAATTATATATTTCCACGTATCTTTCTATCTCACTTTCTTCAAACATTCATGTATCTCAGGTGACCTTTTCCGTTTCATCCACTTTAAAATGTTGCTTCTCAGTATCTTCAACTCTTGCTTTCCCGAAATGATATTTTTGAATGCCCAGAACAGTGATATAATTATATAGTACACATTCCATTCAGGTGTGTTCAAAAGACGTGTAATCTTAGGAACCAACTTTCCCTCCAGCCACAATTTTCTTGTAATGACATTTTAAGAATATTATTATCTTCTAGAAATATTCTAGTATCCTTTCATTTTCCGCGTCATTAATCCCTACTCTTCCCATTTCCAGTAACCGATATCTTTTGCTGAGGCTCTCGATAGACCTAACTTCTGTTTTCATTGGCTACGTAAATAACGAACATTCACATTTGTAGTCTCATTATTGCAACCATGTAAATGTGTCTCGAAGTGAGAGCCTTTGCGAAGATCAGTCAGATGCAAATTGGTCAGACGTCAGTATCACTGACCATTTGTAACCTCAAAAGTAACACACGAAAACACATTTACTCCACTGGTAAATCCTATTCTTGTAGAAGTATTTAGGCTACTGATGGATCCACATTCTTACCCAGCGTATTACGCCCTCGTCCGGTTCAAATCAATGTCCTGTTTGAAAGAAAAGTACACCCTGTGCTTTAGAAAACATGTTGATAATTTGCATTCGTTTGATCTAAAATACTGATTTGTTCTAATTTCTATACATACCTCAGAACGTTGGGGATAGTTTATTTTGAAAATAAAATTAGCGCTAAAACTAGTTAAGTCGAAGATGAGATTTCCGACTTCATTTACTCAGCGGTTAAGAATACAAACGCTGAACCTCGACTAGGACCAGAATTATGCGCGGTTAGACTTCGTTTAGTTGGTCTAAGCTGTATCAGAGGCCCCTTCTCTTTGCAACGCTTCCTCTTCCTGCAGCTCGCGAACAATCCGCACATCTAATAAAACTGCAACCAGAAACTGTTTTGATAAGTTTGGAATTTGAATAAATATACCAAGTGTACGTTCCATCTTATTCGACATGAAATGAAAGAGGTTCACCACAACCCATGACCAGCGTCCGTCCCATTTTCAATCTTCGCCCTTTGTTGGTCGTCAGCGATAGCCGTGGTCAGTTGGAGAGTTGGACGAGGGAAGAAATACCCTTCCAGAAGCGGAAACAATTTCATCTGCTACAAAGTGTCAGAGTCGCGTGTTCCTTCAAATGGTTCCTTTTTAAGTGGAACGCTCACCCCTTGGAAACGAGATTCGCAACAGCAAATGGAGTTGTGGTTAACAGTTTTTACTTTATCGCTTACCTAATAGGTAGAGAATATATTATATTCCAACCAAAACCTCTGTGCCAATATTTCACCAGAAATACATGTTTTGAGCCCCCTAAATAAAAGCAAGACATTTTGAGAAAAAGGTCCGTGTGTGTGTGTGTGTGTGTGTGTGTGTGTGTGAGAGAGAGAGAGAGAGAGAGAGAGCGCATATATCAGTAGCATAACTAACAACGAAAACTAGGAAAAGTAATAAACTTGGTATTTTAAGTTAAGTATTTCTAAAAAATGCGATACGAAGATTTTCGCATGAAGCATTTTTCAATTTATTTGTTTTGCCAAGGAGTCTGTAACATTTTGATTAAAATAACGTATCTTTATGATATTTACCTGAAAAATAAAATTTATATACTTATTGATTTTCCAGGGAAACACCTGTGAAGACCTCTTCATTCGGAAGCAATTTTATATAATTAAATGCTGATCTTATTAAAACGCATAATTCATTTAAAATAACTTTTGTGTGGCATCAGTCATTTCTGAGATATCCGTTATTAATGGATTGGATTTGTCAATATGTTTCACTTTTTTTAAGTGCTGTCGCTAATCAGCTGTTTTTCGCGATACCATGGAAAGAGTATGGAATTCCAAGTCAAGATTATACGACTCACTTTTAAACATATGACTATCGCATCGGTTTCCTCTTTCTCCCTTGTACCTGTAGCTAAACGTGTAATGAATCTATTTCTGCAAAGCTATATCTCGATAAACATGAAGTTGAGAGAAAAATAAAACCTTCGTAATTCATTTATCTTATTCGTCTTATTCCTGTATTCTTAATCATATTTTGAGGCGTTTCTAGTCAAATTTCTAAATGATCCCTTTAGAGTAATTATATGAGAATTAAAACATATGTAAGTTTTTACTCTTTATAACAAAAAGAGGTTATGTGTGTGTTTTGTGTGAAACCCTTATTACTCTGCTGATAACATCTGCATTTATTTTCGAAAAAGTTCGAATACTTCTCAGAATCATAATGAAAAAGCATACGTTTCATTCAAATGATAGCAGGCCCTTTGAGATTTTAATATACTTTTCAACTTTACCTCTGCTTTCTGTAATTTATTTTTATTACTATACTTAAATTCTACCCCAGTACATAATTTGTATATATGAACTGCTGAGTCGTGAATTGCTGATGCTTTTACAGGAGGTTCTCAAAAACTAAAACTTATATTCAGAACCGCAAATAAGGAAAGTATTTAAAAAAAACCAAGGGAAATTGAAGGCATTTGAGCTCGGTAAGTTAAAAAAACAAAGTCTGTCATGAACGTAGGCTTTCAAGGCCAGTGCTATTAGCAAAATATAAAATATCTTCAGGACCTAGAGATCGGGTCGAAGAATAAAATTTGTGAACTTTCAACCTCAACTGTTGCTGAGCATGCCCTCGTGATAGATAAACACGGCATTACGTTCGAGAAACTTAAGTCTACAATCACCAAGCGGTATTACCCTATAATGTCCAAAGAAGCAATAGAAATATACAAACATCCCAGTAACTTCAATAGAAAAGAATGGTTTCAGCTAAAGCAGGCTTTGATTCCTGCTTTACAACGCCTCCGCAACGGCCAACACAATAGAGTAGTCCATACACAAACCCTCCCACACTCCAACAGTGTAAATTACTTTCCCTGCCAAATGAAGATTCCTCCTCCGACCCATCAGAGCTGGTGTCCTGCAGAGTAGTGTCTTCGGGACCACGCTTTTCCTTCTATACACCAATACTTTGCCTACACAGCCACGTTGCTCGCTGTACTTGTTCGCTGATGACATGCGATTACCTCTACAGCATGTCAGCACAGGTTGTCTGCCAGCAGTATGCCGATCTCCTCGCCCGTTAGTTCAAAACGTAGCGCCACAGAGTTCATCCGCTAAAGAGCCAGGCCATCACTTTCTCCAGACGTCACCTGGAGGATTTCCACCTCTGCGCCTAGCCGGTGAGGAGATTGCCCGGAAATTCTACTACAGTACCTTGGTGTACTCCTGGACTTTAAGCTGACATGGAAAGATCACGCGAACAAGGTCAGCAAGTGGACGGGGATGCTCTACCCCCTCTTCTTCAGACACTCGGTGATGTCAGTGCCGAGCAAACTCCTTCTCTACAAACAGGTCCTTCAACCTGCGATCATCTATGTCTGTAAAACCATTTAGACTGACTTGAAGTACTCTAGTCCCTATCCCTCCGTATAACCATTGGTTCCCCTTAATACCTTCCCAACCGAGTATTTCGTCACACCTGAAAATTCTCACATTGATAGATCCTTCCTTTACCTTTCTCGCACCTTACAACGGACCCTACCATGAGCAACTTTAACACCTTGATACGAGGTCTAGTGGAATACCACCTAGACCTAGCAGAGGAGTACAAGCGTCCCATACTCGCATTAGTTACGTAACAGGAACAGATATGTTCACTCATAACATCCTACATCCATAAACCCTACATCTTTCAAAAACACAATCATCACACACCTCACGAACCCTCCGCGTCCCACATTCCTATCAGAACTTTACCACATTAACAAAACACCAATTCCGTTGCCCCGAGGGCTCATTTTTAACAGATACCCCTCCCAAAAACTGATCCTATTAATAAAGCTACACTTCAGTAGAGGGCATATCCCTGATCTAATACGTTCCAATAGCAACTGTTAGAATTATTTATTTCCCTCTTATTTATATATATATATATATATATATATATATATATATATATATATATATATATATATATATATATATATAACTTAAAAAGGCTTGACTCGTGTAGGAAAGCCTTTCGACAGCACAAAATAATGACGTTACCAAACCTTTACATCTATAAAACTATTTTATATATGATTAAACACAAATTTACTCTGCAAACCAACTTTGACATCCATGACAATACAAAGTATAAAAATAACCTTGCACTTACTACACGCAGACTTAGCTTATTTGAAAAGCTGCCTAGTTAAGCTGGTGCAAAATTATACAATAGGCTGTCAGCTGAAGTAAAAATCTGTGATAATTATATTAAATTTAAATCTCTTTTACAAAGTTATATAATTAACAAAGATTTTGTTCGTTAGAGGAAATTTTAAATAAGTGACATGTTTAATGTATTATGTATAATTCATTACTATATTTTTACTATGTACGAGTATTATTACTCTTGTTTACAATTTATATATTATGCATTTTGAAATCAAGTAGCTTGTTTAGCATTTGTATGTACGAATTTTTCTCGTATTTTCTTTTATAACATGGACGGATGATTTTCTTGTTTTCTGCGCAATGCTCTATGTAAACTTAAGGTCATAATAAAGTATTACTGTTATTATTATAAAAGACGGAGGGTGACATTACACAACTCTCCAATATCATTTCGCTGTGTGTGTGAACTCGCAGTCGTCAGCGGTTCCTGCCACTCTTTTGAGGATGTCCTCCATAGTTGAGGACGAAATGTCACGTTTCACCAATTTTATTCTTCGACCACGATCTCAAAGCCCGGAAGAGACGTTACATTTTACCAACACAGTCTGTATTATTTATACCATTGTATTTTAGTTGTAGCTTATTTGTTCTAATGTTCCTCCTTGGCAAATATTGCTGTCATATGTCCGTCATCCTTAATATGGATCAAATATACTTAGATATTATTACGGTACACAGCTTATATGAATCCACTTTTGTGACGTAATAAAATATTGTAGTGTATGGAATCCACGAATTACTACTTTATAATTTGTTCACACTTTCGTGCTAAAAGTGTGAAGCGAAAATCGACAGGCTTGTGAAACTGTGTCATAGTAATCTTGTTATTTTTCTTGTTTCATGATAGTACTGTGACGACATTTTGATCGATGTTTATATGAAGTGAGCATTAGCTTGTGAAATAATCAAAGCGACATAAAGAGCTTTACTGTTCTATAGTGATTTGTCAATGGCACAGTTTGGCAAATTTCGGAATTGTTCGCACACCTTCACTAGTTCCCACGTAATTGTGTGACTTGAGTAAAACCGATAACCAACACGGATCTTGGCTGCTATTTTGCCTCGGTTGCTTTACGGTTTTCTCACCATTGCTATCTCATTATTTTTTGGTATTTAAGAACTTAGACATAGGTATGTAATGCGCCCATCATTAAATTTCGGCCTCGGAAATAGAACTTGTCGTCAAACTTGGCTTCCAGCTTAGTTACATCAGTAAAAGAAAAGACCGAAACCTAATGTATTTCCTTCATAATAAATTGGAAGTCGAATGTGGAATTTTTGTTTTACATTAATCGCTCTACCATTTGACCCCTGAGTATGTTTTGAGCTATGTTCGAAGTAACGTTAAATGATAGTTATACTTGGGTTAGGGGCGGCTTCAATACAATTAAGCCCCTCTCCTCTTGTTTTTGTAACCAAAAAGTCTTCGTTTTTCATGATTTTATGCTAAGAGTACGTAATATCAAGGGAAAATCTCACTCCACTGCAACCTCCTGTATGCTTATTATAAGCGCAATAAAGCGTCTACTGAAAAATGTTTGTGGTAAATATTGTGACTTTGCCCAGATTTTAGGTTCACTGATGTTCTGTCACTTCATTAATGTAATCTATTTCAACTTTTTACTGTCACTTCACTTTCTTCGTGAGTAACAATGTAATGAAATACGCACGATGTAGCCTCTTCTTCCGGACGATTCACCCAATCGGGAGTGAAACACAAGATTTCTCCAATGGCTCGCGGAAGTAGCACTCACTGCACGTCACAGCAGTCGTCACAAACTCGCTCGGAGAACAGCACTTTTCGTCACACCAGAAACGCACACGCCAACTCGCTTACTAACTGAGCGTTCGCTTATATAGCCGTTGGAAACTTCCAGGGTTCTAGAACGTTCGAGAAGGAGAAACTTCCAGAAGATTCTGATTATCTGACGATAGCGTTTTCGATGTTTACGCTGGCGAGCACTACTTACCTTTGTTTATCCACAACTGCCGGCGCCGACTTCCCGATAACCTTGAGCCATAGCTGCTGTGTCACAATATTTAGCATGATTAATATGAAAAAGATATAAAAACAAGGATTTTGTATGAATAATAAATGTAAAACATCTTAAGACAAATTATATTAGATAGAAAACGTCGTATAATACAAGTGTCAATACTTTCCGAAGATGTCCACTAAATGTCGACTGAACGTTCCCCTTAAGAAGACAGAGACAGGAACGTTCTCAGGATGGCGCGTGACCAGAGTGACCACTGACCGTCACACATCATTGCAGGAAAGGGTTGGTCCATTTAAAGCCCAACACGCGACCACGACATGTGTTGTGTGGACACGAAAACAAATACGGACGTGTGTCAAATCATCAGCCACATTTAGCTTTGTGTTACTATCTTACCCTACCTCAGATACACCCACGTATACTATAATTTTATCCGGATGCTATTGAAATGCCACGAAATCCTGGTAAGGAAGCTAACAAAATTGCCGTTATATTCCTTTTATTTCTTGCAGACATGATCAGCAAACCCTATTGAGACAGCTGTGTATGCTTGAGATGCGTGTTCGAATCCTATTTAAGCTATCTAGTGAAAGGATGTCATGGCCGGCTGTGAATCTGAAGCTTCGATTGATGTTCTATTGTTGAGATACCGAGAAGAGAACCTGAACACGTATAAATTATTCTTTTTTGACTCGTGTATCCCCATCTTAACTACTACTTTTAATTTTCAGTATTCTAGTTAACCACTGCAAAAGGGTTTATTTATGTATTGTAACCGTAGTAGAGTGTTGGGTAATTTGTCATTTTCTCATGGGCCTTGTAATAACACTTTCATTGCCTTTTACCGTTACAATTTTCTTATTTTATTTCCGGAGTCCAGTGAAACAAAGCATTAAATTTCGTTTCTCGAAGCCAATATATTACTACCCCAATAAACATTTTCCTGTCGAGAACGTTACCTTCAAACAATTAATATCGCTTGCAATTAGTAGATGATCCAAGAACATTCGAACGATCTGAGCTAATGAATAGGAACAGTTAGAATGCTGAATGAACACTCAGTTCTCAATGCTTAATAAAAGACACGCGCCTTTTATTCAACTACGCTCCGCCTACTGGTTTAGGGCATTTTCTTAATACTGACGTGATTGCCTACGTGCAATGGCTGGCCAATTCTTAGAAGCTCTAATCTGTCTGCGTCTACTTGGAATTTAGAGCCCTTACTTTGGATTTCGCTAATAGCTGACCCCAACCTGAGCTACTAATTACTCCCCGCTACCGAAATATTAATCTTTCCCTTTTTTCCAGTTCCAATTCTTAGACAAAATATTACTTGTAGTTTTAAATAAGAATTATTACACGTATTTTAATGGCTACAATCATATCATGTATCATTAACATTAAGTATTGCCTTTCCTGTTATTAACATTATTATTCTATTTATTATGAATCACTTGCATACATATATGTTTTATTTATTTATTATTGAATATTAATTATTAGCGGACAACTGTCTCGCTCATGTTAATTTCATAATACCTAAGGTTGGAAAGATGAATCAAGTTTTAAAATTCACTCCAACGGTCCAGACTGCAACCGAGGAACTCTGTCCTCTCCGCTAAGCTACGGAGTTTGGCCGATGGAATGGATTTTTCAAGTCTGGTTCAACATTTCAACGTTAGATTAAAATATAGCCAAGCTGAGAGGAATTATCAAATACTTGTTCGTGTGTGTTTTCTGGGGGAGGGTTGCTTATCTACCTGCACTAGTAGCCAGAAAAATGTCCTTAGTTGCGCAGTGCCTTCCTGTATCATCTGGTTTATATGTATTTCTTTTATTCTGTGGCTGAAAACTTTGTGTCATGCGATTGAATATTGCGTATGTACCTAGAGATGGAGTGAAATCACGAAATTACTCCACAGGATTTAAATTCCGACTACAAGACACTACTGTCTGAGCCGTCTCATTCGGTTCTGCACTAATTTCTGAACGAATTTTTATTTCGCACACCATTAAAAAATTCAATACCCATATTTCACCTTGGTATTTAAGTTCAGCGTCTTTCTAGGATGTAACATGAAGCTTTTCAAGAGAATCCCTCACCCTAAACTAACCTTTACATAGGAGAATTTTTGTTATTTTTTATTTTCACAAAAATGGCTGTAACGATTTTAATTAAAGTACAATATTTTTAAGATTTTTGCATCCAAATATACCTAATCTTAAATTTTCTCCGAATAGCGTGGTCTTCTTCATTGTGAATGACGTTTGCATAAGTTGTAAACCGTAAGAGGTATACAAAAACTTATCACAGAGAAGAGTATATGTTGTTAAAGCACACGATTTATGCCAAATAATTTTTGTGGCATTAAAAATTTCGGAGGTATTCTTTGTTAATGATTTAAAATGTCAAATAAGGGTTATTCAAAAAGAAGGAACAGACTTTACATATTTATTTCTAATGGACGACAATAGATAGCGACACATATGACACATAATTGAATACAGAAAAGTTTTCAAAGTTTTAAACCCCACCTATTAGTTCCAGTCAGTGCCTACCGCGGCGCTGTGTTTATTTACGAGAAAATGGCGACGACACAGGAAAAGTCGTTTTGTGTGCTGCATTATGCAAAGAGTGAATTCATTGTTTCATTGCAGCGTGCATTTCGTTGTAAGTCCAACAATGAGCCATCTCGTCATAACAAATTTACAATTGATACAATAAATTCGTAAAAGATGGTTGCGTATGCAAACGAAAAAGCACTGGTCGTCCTCGCATAACAAATGGTGCTCATTTTGAAAGTTCTCGGTATTGAATTTTTTAATGGTGTTCGAAATAAAAGTTCGTTCAGAAATTAGTGCAGAACCGAATGAGGTGGTTCAGGCAGTAGTGTCTCGTAGTCGGAAGGTGTAGGACTTAAGTCCTGTGGGGTAATTTCGTGATTTCACTCCGTCTCTAGGTACATACCACAATGTTCAATAGCATGACACAAAGTTTCTAGCCACAGAATAAAAGAAATACATATAAACCAGATGATACAGGAATGCACTACACAACTAAGAACATTAGTTTGGCTACTAGTGCAGGTAGATAAGGAATTCTTTTTGAATAACCCTGTATTATATACTTTTAAACTCCTTAGTCGCTACACATTTTTTCCTCGTGGTCATGCAAAGAGAACAGAATTTCAAAGCCGTCACATAGCGATGGATTTGACTATCGCCTAAGGCTACTGTATTTCTTTTGTATCTGCAATGAAATGTGTAGTAAAATAATTTCTGCAAATGTTAATTCCTGTTAACAAGAAGCGAACAGAATAATGAGCTTTTGTCAGAATGGTTATAGAAGAGTGGGTAGAGAAATTCTTGTGTATATAACACATCAGATTTTTTTGGACACGAAGGCAGATACCAGGTATGCACTTTAATACATTACGATAAACGTATGATTTATCTGTGCATAAATAAGTCAGAGCGAGTTAAATACCAAGTTTCGTTTTTACTTTCTCTATTACGTACATAGTAGATAGGCAAGCGTATGCTGTGCAGTTCCTAAACGTTTGACTATCGCTGTTCTCTATGTATCTATAATGAAATGTGTAGTGTAGCTATTTCTGCAGAGGTTTATTTAGATAAAAATCTAATTTTTAAATACATAAAAATAATGCACAAAAATATGCTTTAATAAGAATAGCTTGTACACCCACTAATAAGTGATTGAGGGTAAAATCATGTGAATGTATCATATTAGGTTTTTGAGCTATGATTTTTACACACACGTAGTGGAGGTGCCTCAAAACGTGTATTTACAGTGATACCTCGGTATTGAATTTTTGGGTGGAATACAATATTTCCCCTACTTAAGATAGATAAGTATTAAAGAAAGTAAACATGACTTTTGTCCGACATTAAATATCTAGTACACGTTTTATCTTAATTGATTTGATCAGTTTTTAAAGCGCGTAATTTAAAGTATTCGCTTTTACTAATGGTTTGCTTTTCTCCAATTCTGAATCTACTGTAATGCAGTGTAGGGCGAATTGTTTTGGCAAATGTGTTCAGATACCAGAAGCAGAGCATGCACTTAAGTGCAGAGAACGCGGTGTGAGGGCTGGTTTGTGCATCATTTATTGACGAATAAAAAATTGCCATATTCGCCTTCATGGTTCTCCACTCTTCATCACAATCGTTATCACCATCACCACACTCCATGACTCACTCCTCTGTTCTCTACTGCTGGCCGATACATTAAGAGCAACGCGACTGCAGTGGCGGATCCAAGTTTAAACGTTTCATTTACTAGAATCGATACATTCATATACAAGAAAATTCATATTATAATAAAACTCTAACAAAATATTTTCTGATAATTGCCTAATTGGATAAATAACTGATGTTATTGAGCGCATCCTGAATCAAAAACTGAATTTTAATAGTGTCTGTGTATATGTTACTTTCTCATTCGAGAATAGCTGCATGATTGCTAATAATTGCTATGAAACTTGCTATGTGCTATATGTACTCGGCTCCTCTCAGAGAATATGATAAAGGGCGTCTGAATTGCTTTCCCCAAAGTACTAAGGAATGGCGTAAAGAATACGAAGCATTCCATCTTTTGTGAGTTTTTGAAAAAAATGTTATTACAAAACAAGAGTTTAGAGACATAATGTTTTTGACAAATTTCATAATTTTCAACATTTCTAACGATGTACGTTTAATATCTAACCTTGTGGAACCGGTATCAGAATTATTTAAAATATCGGATGTTATACATTCACGTGAATTCTTTAAACATTAAGTTTTTCATTATGTAGCTTCCATAAAAGCTAGTACTTTCTCTACTACGTATAGTAAGCAGGGGAAGTATTGAATTCCACATTTGATACCGAGATTTCACCGGCAATACATTTGTTGAGGTCCCCTGAATCCAAATAAGGCATTTATGGAAACATGTTCGTGTGTATGTGTGTGTGTGTGTGTGTCTGTGAATAGCATAGCTCGAAAACGAAAAGTCGGATAAATGCAAAACTTCGTATTTAGGTTCAATATCTTCCAAAGATGGACACGAAGATTTTCAAGAAAATGCCCCAAACCAAACTACCCTTTACATTGAACGATTTTCGAAATTTTTTACCTTTTAAGAAATAGTTCAAACTATTTTGATTAAAATAACATATTAAATATATTTATATGACAAACAAAATGTATATCTGGAATTTTCGGGGAATAGCCTATGAAGTCGTCTTCCTTCTAAAAGCATTTTGTGTAATCTTGTATAACTGATAAACGTTAAGCGATAGGCGAAAACGTACTACAAAAAATGCAGATCTCTTTAAAACACACAATAAGTTTTTCGTAGCATAAGCCGTTTCTGAGGTATCCGTTATAAAAGGTTCGAATTGTTCATTTCGTGTTCATTCTAACTCCTTTCAACATTCAGTTGTTTCTCGCGATTGCATGGAAATAGTATAGAATTATAAGGCTAACGTGTAGTCTCCTATTCTTAAACATTTGAATATCGCTGTTGCCTTTGTATCTATAACGAAACAAACCTATTTATTTGAGTTAAAACTTAGTGGGTAGAAAAATAAGCTTGAATACGAGAATGATTTGTATATCCACTAATAAACGATAGAGGGCAAAGAAAGTCATGTGAATCACATCGATACTTTTTTCTATCGACTTCATGCTAATCGAGACAAATGTTTGCAGATATAGCTCCATTATAAATTTCATTGTAAGTTTAAAAGCAATACACAGACTTGAAATCTTATACGCTATAAGCTGGCTTTTGCATGTCATACTCTTTCCATCACATTGCGAGAAACAAGTGAATGAATACAGCATTTCAAAAAATAACGAAAGCACTTAAATATCATATTTAAACAAATAACAATGAATACCTCAGAAGTGACTGGTGGCACAAAAAATATATTTAAAGTAAGTTATAATTTAAAGAGATCTACATCAAGTCAGTACAAGAATGGTGCAAAGACAACGACAAAAAGGAAAATTATACAGTGATTCACAAGCAGCGTTGCAGTACAATACAAACGCAATAGCGACTGATATAAGATTAATAGCTCAACACGGCTTCCACACCTGTCTCTCCTGGGTTCGCGGACACACTTGTACTAACGGAAAAGAGAAAGCAGACCTGCTAGCAAAAGAAGCTGCAAAATCTACGATGGAAGTTTCTGATAATAGAACTCCTATATGTTACCTGAAAAGGAAAATTAAAAACTACACGGTCCTCCAATGGAACAGCATCTGCATCATAACCTTAAAGACCGTTACGAGAGAAATGTTTTTTTGCCGAGATCCATCATCGACTCCAGAGCAAAATACTTGTGCCAAAATTTGTGCTTACTCAATTCCTACCTGACCAAGGCAAATTTAAGTCATATTTCGAGCGATTTAAGATCATGTCGCGGATGGTTGTTCATTGTGGATCCCCTCAAACTGTACAGCACCTGATTTTTCAGTGTCCAGTATTTGAAAGATCAAGATACATCCTGGACAATCACCTGAGCTTTGGTGAGATAAACTGGTAAATCCTCTCTTTCATATATAAAAAATTCTGAAGTGTTACACTCACATGACTTTCTCTACTCTTGTACATACTATTTTTACAAACTCTTATTCTCCATATGCTTCATGTTAATCGAGATATCGAGACGTTAATCTTATTGCTAATTTTCTTGTAGGTGCAAGGGGAATTGCTAAGCTTTAAGCGATAGTCAAATATTTTAAGAGCTGGTTGCTATGTGCAGTATTCCATTCTCTTTGTATTACCAGGACCAAAAAAATGAATAACGAATCTCCATTTGAGAAAAAATATAAGTATTGCAAAAATTTAAGGGAATAAAAAGCAATTCCTCGAAAATGGTTCACTCAACAACAAAAAATGTATATGACATAAATTGTGTATTTTAACGCGATCTACATTTTCTGTGTAGTAAAATTTTGTCTATGTCTTATGGTTTACCAGTTATGCAATAGTCCTTCACAATGAAGAATACTTCTGGAGACATTCCCAGAAAATTCGAGATATACATTTTATTTGTCATGAAAATATCTTAAATATATGATACTTTAATCAAAATCGTTAGAGCCATTTTTGAGAAAATTAAAATGTTCGAAAAATGTTCCATGTAAAGGGTAATCCGGGGTGGGGGGAGTTTCTTGAAAACCTTCGTGTCGCATCTCTGGAAGATACTGAACCTAAATATCAAGTTTGGTGTTTATCCAAATGTTCGTTTCTGAGTAATGCTCTTCACAGTCACATAGACAGATACACACACAGACACGCACACGGACATGTTTCCAAAAAGGCTTTTTTGGATTCAGGGGGTCTCAAAACATATATTTCCGGTGAAATCTCAGTATCGAATTTTTGGGTGGAATACAATACTTCCCCTACTTACTATACGTAGTAGAGAAAGTAAAAATGTTGCTATTCTCACTTTCTAACATTCATTCATCGCATCTTTAATAAGCATCATAATTTTTAAGGTGTTTGTTATTAGCATGGAATTGTCAAACTACAATCCTAATATGCTCTGCACAGAAGGATTTATTTTCTGTTTCCTGAAAATTCAATAAATAAAGTGATCTGCATTTTTTGTGTAGTAACTTTTTGTCAATATCTTATGGTATACCAATTACACAAAATTATACAAAATTCATTCCGAAAGAAATGGACTTCAGAGACCATTCCCAAAAAATTCCAGGAACACATTTTATTCGTCATGCAAATGTCATTGTATTGTAATCAAAATGTTTAGACATTTTTTATAAAATAAAAAATTGCGAAAACTTTTACAAGTAAAGGGCAATTTGGGGTGGGGAGTTTCTTTGAAAGAAGCTGAACTTGAATACCAATTTTGGTATTGCGTCTTTTCGTTTACGACTTATGCTCTATACATACACATACACACACAGGACACGCATACGCATGCGTGCTTTTCCCCTAAAAGTTTATTTACGGGGCTCAAAACATGTATTTACAGTGAAATGTCTATATAGATATTTTGTTGGAATACGTTTCCTCTGCTTCTTCTAGGTGCTGGAGACTGGCAACTAAAATAATAGCATTCTATGGATGTATCAACATCAGTCCGATCTTTACCCTATAGTGTAAACAAAAGTATTGTTCATAGCTGGATCACGTGTCATTTTGATTGAAATTTCCAAATATCCTGGAACGTCCGCTAATGCTTTTACCTTGATCCTTCACTGAAGTGCTATGTGTGGTTTTAGTGCACACCACAGGCATGGACATGTCGTGCAAAGCATGAAAATAAAAAATATGTAAAAGCTAAAAATTGTAAATGTAAAAACATCAAGTAATATTAATATTTTATCACATATAAAATATTGCAAAAGCGTTGAATTTTAACATCCAAACTAAATTCCACCCACCTTGGTTTAGAGAACGAACTTTTATTTATGTCTAACTCTAGTTATGGCATATGTGTGGGCGTATTTTGTCATTACTGGCAATGCAGAGGAAGATTCATTCTTCATTCACAGTAGAAGCTAAAACAGTATTACCATACAGTTACCTAAGGGTGCATGACTTAGTGTAGCCGTTGCTCTGCTGGAATCCGCCACAGCCAGTGCTCGAATTACCCTGGTCATTTTTCTTCCTCCCCTGAAACAATGCGAGGTGGTGCAGTAATACTTGTTGTTTTTGTTTTGCAAAGTGCCGGTATCTATTCTAGTTGTTGCACCACTAGAGTTGATTGAGACGCGGAGAAGGGAACAGTAGTTATATGTAAATTGCGAGGCTGGCATCCCCCGTGCAGTCCAGTGTGAGTGATGGGTGACAATACCCGCTCATCACTGGCGCGCGCCCGGCGGCGGCATTTAAAATAATGACGTTCATTACGGTGGCTCTGTGGATAATAGCGCGACATGGTACGGGCTAGCTCGGTAATTTGCATATACTGTACTGCGGTGGAGGCGATCTGGATACTCTGCGAGGTAACCCCGTCCTCAGAAACTGGACAACAAGGGACTAAGTACATGTCACAGCATGACTAGGAGATAAGAATAAGTCTTGGACTCCCTAGACTTCTACTCTGTGTTCAAATTTTCTATCAGCAGTATAATGCGTTATAGTTGCTTTCGCTCTGACTGGTCCTTTGGCCTGTGTAATACTTTAGCACTTTAAGAAGAGACTAAATTACCAAAAACGTTCAGTTTTAGTTTTTTGTGTAGTCTTATTAATTGAAATTGCCTTTTTAATTGTACATACAGAACCTTCGTTTGGACGCGTGACCGCCTAACGGGAAATTTCTTGGCACTGGGAAGCACGCTATTTGCCGGCGGTGTCGAATATTCATAGCCCTTTAAATTCAAGCGCATAGATTTCTCATGCAAATATAACAGCAGTAACATACCTTCGTCATAGAAAATGTTGGAAATGATGTCCTTGTGCCGCCACATATCTCTCACATCTTTTAAGAAAATTTACACTAACGTTCATAAATTCGTCATGACCATGTAAATAAAGCCATGCTTCATCCGTAAATTAATTCGACTGACACTATCGCGTGGTTGCAATTGCTGAACTACAGTAGAGCTTGCGTTCAAAACAAGACAAGTTCACCATTGACAAAAAATGAGTTTATGATGTCTTCGGTGCAATTTTATTTAATCCCATTGATATCTGCAGTGATTTTTTTAACAAAACTGGAACAAGTCCCATAGAAAATTGTGCTTAAAATAGGGCTCCAGTCAAAATGAAACAAGTCCAGAAGAAACTTCGAATAAAATTATCACATTGCTTTTCAGTCAATACAAAACAAGTCCTGTGTGTATAGCATTCATTACACAGTGTTTCAATCAAAACTAAACAAGTGGTTTACACCTTATATTTCGAGAACCAAATATTGTGTAAATAAAGGTGTGACATCTGGAAGGGATTCTAGGAATGCGCTGTTTGCTACTTCGTTCAACCAACTTCCTCACCCCATACCATTCAACAAGTTTTGTTGAATGGCATTTTCCTGAAAAAACGTATTTTCAAGGTCAGTAAACCGACTCTACACTGCTTCGAATATAAGCGTTCCTTTTGGAATAATCGGACACTTATATGTAAGACGAAATAACTAATTTTATATAATAGCTGTTTAGTTATAAAGCAGCTTATAATTCTATTTTAAATTACTAATATATATATATATATATATATACAATTTTGATTAAAATTATTATTTATTTTGGGAAATCAACATCCACAAAACTCGAAACTGGAGAAATTTAAAGGCTATGCAGTTATAAAGCATAAGCGTAGTCGCTAATGCTGATATATTGAACAATCAAAAAAATGGAAACATGTGTTTCATTAGTGCATGCTATAAGTGAAGAAAAAAGAATGATGTAAAGCTTCTTGGAAAACAGTTTTGTGAGGAATGTTTACAGCATGAGTCTTTGTCTTGGTACAGAGATTGGCTTTTTAATGAAACTAAATGCTATATACAATGTGTTTCTACGATAGTAATGCAGAAACACCATGTGATTGGCGAATATAATCAGATTTTGTATGTGTAAATTGCAGCATTGAAATACCGGGTAACACTTGTGCGATGGTTTGAAATGAGATTAATAATTTTTATCTTGATTGATTATGCAGCTGCAGCTTAGAAGATTCTCACATCTTGTATGCTTTATGAATTTGTTACCTTTATTTTTTTGTAATTTTTATTATTGTGCATAAATGTATAATGAATATACAGTAGAGGTTTAAATGGGCAACTTAAGAAATTGCATTTGTATTGCATGGCTATTATTTTTATGTGCGATCAAAACTGAACAAGTCCATCCATT
This sequence comes from Deroplatys truncata, assembly GCA_030765065.1. NCBI lineage: Eukaryota > Metazoa > Arthropoda > Insecta > Mantodea > Mantidae > Deroplatys > Deroplatys truncata. The sequence continues at coordinate 52,203,377 of CM060985.1, forward strand.
TCAATCAAAACTGAACAAGTGCATCCGTGTCAATCAAAATTGAACGAATCCATCTGTGTCAATCAAAACTGAACAAAATGCATCTGTCAATCAAAATTGAACGAGTCCATCCGTGTCAATCAAATCTGAATAAGTCCATCCATATCAATCAAAACTGAACAAGTCGATCCGTGTCAATCAAACTGAACGAGCACATCCGTGTCAATCAAAATTGACCGAGTCCATCTGTGTCAATCAAAATTGAACGAGTACATATGTGTTCAATCAAAATTGAACAAGTACACTGGTGTCAATCAAAACTGAACAAGTGCATCCGTGTCGATCAAAACTGAACAAGCCTATCCGTGTCAATCAAAACTGAACAAGCCCATCCGTGTCAATCAAACCTGAACGAGCCCATTCGTGTCAATCAAAACTGAACGAGTTCATCTGTGTTAATCAAAACTGAACATGTCCATCTGTGTCAATCAAACTGAACAAGTGCATCTGTGTCAATCAAAACTGAACAAGTCCATCCGCGTCAATCAATACTAAACAAGTTCCATCTGTGTCAAACAAAACTGAACAAGTTCAAAATTTTGTGTACAATAACTGAAGACAATAGTATTTAAACCAAAACTGTAGCTAACAATAATAAAACATACCTGACACCTCAGTATAACAACAAAATAAGAAAATTATAGTATTAATGTAAGGATCATTTTTAGATTTCTTCGGTTTCTGTAAAATCAGAAATCAAGACTTGTCTTGTTTTAAACCAAACTACAGTTTGTTATTTTATAGGTTTTAATTTTAAAAGCTTAGTGGTATTACAAGCCGAGGTTTGTCGAAATTCCTGATTTCTGTGCAAGCTTTCTATGTATTTCTTTGGACTTCGTTCTAACTTTTTTCCAATTTCATGGATTGTTTTCTTCTGTAAGAGCTTGGCTATTGACGCAGTAATTTGTATCACAAATTATGTAAATGTCAAGAGTAATTGTAGTGTGAATATGTATTGTTGTGTGACATTGATTTGAGATGTTTGATGATTGTAAGCATTGTTGAGAAGTGGGTTTATACGGCCTTACTGAAACTGACAATAATAGCGTGCAATAATGTAGCGAGGGGGTGAGCTGTTTATCATTATTAGAGACGAGCAAATGACGTAATATTGGCGCGTTTTTGTTAGAAATTTGCGGGAACATTTTCCCTAGAGCATATGTGTTCATAATTTTCATTGGTTATAAATATAGACGCTAATGTTGGCGCGTTTTATTAACCAATAGCAGCTCGGTTATAATCTTTAGGCATATCGGGGTGTGAGAGTATAAAAAGGGCTAAGTATGAGGTAGATTCCTCCAGTCCATCGGAAACATTTGTGCATTACACGTCGCTGAGTTCAACGAAAGCAGTCATGGTGAATACAGAGCATAGTTTATCGATTCGCAGGTTACGCGTAGCAAAGTTATGAAAAAACTCAAGTGTCGTAAAGTTAATTACACAAAAAGTTGAAGTACGCGAATTAATAATGTGCAGTAAATAAGTTATTATAACAGTTTCAGTTTGGCAAGTGTCACGATTAATATGTGAAAGTGAATAATGTGTTAAGACAATAAAAAGTGTAAAACAAATTCTTTCATCAATGTTATCTTTGGATAAAAACTCCTTTCCGTTTACACACCTGTATAAGATAAGTGCTTGACCGAGAGATCATAGCTAGCCGGAGGACAGTGAACCCAAAATTAAATACAATAATAGGCGCTCAGTAAAAGATAACACGAAGTGACCGCGACAAATTGTCTTTTATACGTGCGGCAAATAAACAGTAGCATTCTTTCAAACTTAACAAAGAATACCGTCACACTATTTAATTTCGATTTCTTATCAAGAATATATACCGTTTACATAAATATATTCACAAGATTGTGAACCGTTTCTTTGAGATGCACGAACTACAGGGAATCTGTCTATAAATAATCGCTGTCTCACTTCCCTACAAGAGTTTGTTGTCACATAGGAACCATACATGAAGATTCTGCGTGCTAAAGTATACGGACTTTTTTGGCATTATAACTGCAGTAAGACACTATAACACTGAAACACGTAATCTCACAATATTTCAACCTCTGTACAGTACAAACTTTGAGTCAACTGATCAGTCGGCGCACGGAGAGGAGGCAAAGTGGGGCGGGAGCAGAGCCGTTAGAAACAGCGCACTGCAGGGGCAGAACTTCCCGCAATGCGGCCACACGTCGAATCAAAGCCTCTGTGTACTGGAGACGTTAGATATCCCGCCTGTGTCCGAGTCTGCCGCCGTTGTCCCTGTCCCTGGCTTCACCCCTTCCTCCCAAGGCCGAGGTTGCCAGAAGCACAATAGGTGCGCTTAACTGACGAAAGTCCTACTTCGCTTTCTGATAACTATAACAAGCAGTAACAGTAACAGGCCCAAAAAATTTCTTAAGTGTAGATAAACAGCTATGCCCAATGAGCTTAATTGACCAGATATTTATTGACCTCGATTTCATATTTTTTCAAGACAGATTATGGAAGGCGGAGGTGTCCTAAGACACTGCGAAATTCACACTGTCTGATACGCAAAGCTTGCAAGAATACTATTGGCTTCAACAATGAAGTTTTCAAAATCGCAAGAGCTGAAGCTAACGTTTCCTAATCGCGCTGGCAATCTGTCCTTGTACACCCGTGGACAAAAAAGAGTCATGTCTTGAACGTCAAATGTATCCAAGTCCTACACGGCACAGCGCCTTGTTTATACCATACGCAATACAGTTGTCTAGCCGCTGCAGCAAGTTGTACACCATTATTAAACATGCTATGTTCTATGTGTCTTCTCTGCAGAGCTGTGGCAAAGTGTAGGGCACTTTCATGGTTTAGACCGCAGGTTCGCTTCTCGCATGTAACAGACACCTTTTTCCTTCCGTTAATAATGTTTAATCAATACATAGTGACTAGTTATTTTCGATGCACTGCATTTCATACAGGGCATTTGTTAACTTTCATAACAGAATAGTTACTACGATGCAAAATACGTGGCTTCACAATTCCATCATGGTCGCATATATTTAAGTTTTTGAATATCATGTTGGTCTATATGTTTATAATTGAGTTTTTATTTATGGTCGCTCTTTAACTACTATAGTTCTTAGCGTCCCATTCTATATTGTGCGTGAAAGACTGGAAGTTTTGCTCAGAGCCCGCTTTATCAGGTTTGAGGTTCTTTTACGTGCCGTAAATGTACGAGGGACCACCGGCTTTAATTCCCTTTCGAAGGAACCCATGCTAACGGTTTTTACTCCCAAAGAAAACCCATCGTCCTCCGCCGGGTTTGTACACGCGACCTCGGGAACGAGAGGCTAGCATGGTACCCCTAGACCACGGAGGATGACGCGGTCTAGATGTGTTGTGGCAGCTTGACGATACACTGAACAATGCGGAATACACGCTAGTGTTTGAGAATATTTTGATTCCCTCTGATAGGATTAGATATCCTGATGGAATTGTTGAATTGGTTCAGGTTAATCATCCTGTCCACATATGTCGAAAGGTTTAAAATTGATTCTCCTAAAAGCAGGATATCAGAGTGATAGATGTTGGAGCTTCTGGTCCACGTTACCACTGGGATTTTATTTTATCTATAACCCGACAATTGAGGGCAGTTATACGTTGGTTCATACAATCAATATTAATTCTGTTTATTTGTATTTGCTTTACTTTTAGAAGGTAGTAGTTTAATTGCATTTATTTGTTTAGTTAATTAAGACGAGTGTTTTAATAGAACTATGTTTTGTATGCATAGATATGCCTAACACTTAAAATGCTAAAGTTGTATTAATGCAATATTATGTTCTGCACATCCAGTCATAAAATTAACAACAAAAAAGAATAACAATCATTAAAGCGAGATTTGAGCCGAGGCGCTTATGAGCGCAAGCAGTGCCTTCTTAACCTTTCGGCCAACGTAATGTTGATTCGTGTTACGTTTTCAGTAGCTTATAAGCGTCGCCACCGAGAAATGCCGTTATAAGGTGATCATTGCCCTCACAGGCACAGACCATTCTACAGTTCTTGAATGTGCGTTGTAAATACAGCTGTTGCGAAGATACACGAAGCCTTCCCGAGCGTCTGGGATGACTCATTTTTTGTCTACGGGTGTACACTCACAGAACTTAATAAAATTTCTCAAAAAGATTTGGTTTCTGGTGTAAAATATGACCACATTTATGACTACTATAATTGTGTATGGTGCCTTTTTACTTTCTCTACTACGTATAGTAAGTAGGAGACGTATTGCATTCCAACCAAAACTTTGTTATCGAGACTTCACCGGGAATACATGTTTAGAGGCACTCTGAATCCAAATAAAGCATTTTTGGAAACAGGTCAACGTGTGTCTGTAAACAACAAAACAAAAACAAAAAGTCAGATAAATACCAAACTTAATATTTGTGCCTAGTATTTTAGCTTGCGACACGAAGGTTTTCCCTCCAACTACACTTTACATGAAACATTATTTCGAAAATGTTGACTTTCTCAAAAATGGCTCTAACGATTTTGATTAAAATACCATATGTTTAAGATATTTTCATGGGAGATGAAATGTAACTTGAATTTTCTGGGTATGTCCCCAAAAGTCCTCTTCATTCAGAATGGCTGTTGCATAACTGGTAAACCTTAAGAGATATACAAAATTTTACTGCACAAGAAAATGTAGATCTCGTTAAAACACACAATTTATGCCATATACGTTTTTTGTTTCGAGTGAACCATTTCCAGGATATTTCTTGTTTGTTTGAATTTTTCAATATTTAGTTTTTCTCAAATGGGAATTGGTTATTCGTTTCTTTTCTGAACATGCAAGGAGAATGGAATACTCCACATAGCAACGAGCTCTTAAAAGATTTGACTATCGCTTAAAACTCACCACATTTCCCTTACACCTACAAGAAAATTAGCAATAAGATAATTTCTGCAAATGTTTATCTCGATTAACATGAAGTAGATGGAGAATAAGCGTTTGTAAAAGTAGTTTGTACAAGAGTGGAGAAATTCAGTAAATGCAAGACATCAGAGTTTTAATTTTTCTACTACGTATATAGCATTACTATGTAGGTATTCCACCCAAAATTTCTAAGTCGAGATTTCACCGAAAATGCATCTTTTGAGGCCCCCCTAAACAGAAAAAAGATTTAGAAATGCGTCTGTCTTTGTTTGCTCTATGTCTGTCAACATCATAACTCAAAAACGAAAAGTCGGTTAAATACGAAAGTTGGTATTTAAGTTTAAAACCTTGCAAGGATGCGATACGAAGATTTTGAGGAAAATCTCTCCCAAACTACCCTTTACGTGGAAAAGTTTTCGATATTTTTTAATTTCTCAAAAATAGCTTTGAAAATTATGATTAAAATACCATGTGTTTAAGTTATTTTCATGGCACATAAAATATACACCTTAAATTTTCTGGGAATGGCCTGTGAAGTCCTCTTTAATCCGAATGACTTCTGTATAGCTATTGAAACGTAAGGGATAGAAAAAAATCTGATGTGTTACACTCACATGACTTTCTCTACTCTTGTACAAACTATTTTTACAAACGCTTATTCTCCATCTACTTCATGTTAATCGAGATAAACATTTGCATACTCTATCTTATTGCTAATTCTCTTGTAGATATAAGGGGAATATATATTTACAAGGGCAATATAGAAATACAGTAGCCTTTAAGCACATACATATCTATTAATAGCTGGTTGCTAGGTGCAGCACCATTCCCTTTGCCACAGATTAATACTCTTTGCATATCCAAGACAAAAAAATGAATAACGAATTCGCGTTTTAGAAAATAAGTATTGAAAAATTTAAGGGAATAGCAAGCAATATCTCGAAAATGGTTCACTCAACAAAAAAAATGTATATGATATAAATTGTGTATTTTAACGCGATCTACATTTTTTGTGTAGTATAATTTTGTCTATATCTTATGGTTTACCAGTTATGCAAAAGTCGTTCACAATGAAGAACACCTTTGGAGACATTCTCAGAAAATTCGAGATATACATTTCATTTGTCATGAAAATATCTTAAACATATGATATTTTAATCAAAATCGTTAGTCATTTTTGAGAAAATTAAAATTTTGGAAAAATGTTCCATGTAAAAGGTAATCTGGGGTGGGGGAATTTTCTTGAAAACCTTCGTGTCGCATCTCTGGAAGATACTGAACCTAAATACCAAGTTTGGTGTTTATCCGATTGTTAGTTTCTGAGTTATGCTGTTCATAGACACACACACAGACAGACGCACACAGACACAGAGATTCACACACGGACATGTTTCCAAAAATGTTTTTTTTGAATTCAGGGGGTCTCAAAACATGTATTTCCGGTGAAATATCGGTATCGAATTTTTGGGTGGAATACAATACTTCCCCTACTTACTATACGTAGTAGAGAAAGTAAAAATATATAGGTAGATCTTGTCAGAGCACACCATTTCTGTAATTATTTTTCTTGCGTTAACTACTTCCGAGATATTCTTTATTATTAGTTTGCATTTTCTAATGTTTTATATTTCTCTCAACCGCCTCGGTATTTTTTCTTTCTTACTTTTTCGTGCTCATACAAAGAGAGCAGAATTCCAAAGCCATCACTTAGCCACCAGCTCCGAAAAGCTTTGACTGTCGCTTTAGTTTACTCACTCTTCTTATACCTACAACGAAATGTGTAAATGAGTAATGAAGGTTTATCTGCATTAATATGAAGTAGATTTGATTTTTTAAATCACATCCCTTTTATTTGCTTTAGCTGCTTGGACATATAGTACCAGTTATTATAGGTTCGTTGATTCACTTCAGTCAGTGTATGCCAGACAGATGGTCTCAATTGTTTAGTTCTCTTCCTGTACGGCCTGCATGATGTAATTTGTTTGTAGATGATTTTAGTTGCACAGTGGCTTTCCTATACCATCTAGTTTTGTTGCTATTGGATTTTGGCGAGATGGGGACTTTGAGATCGTTGAACTGCTAGTTGTTCTTTGAGAGTGTACGTGGTCATTGTGGTGGTGGACAGACGGTGTTGGTTGCGCAGTTACCTTCCTGTACCATTACTTTTTGATAAGTGGTCTTGGTTGTACAGTCGCCCTGCTGTATCATTTATTTTATTTGTATTTATTTTTGTTGTATATGTGGAAATTTGGGCTGTGGTGCTTTAACTTGCAACTGAGAGAAATCGTGAAAAAGCTTCAGTTAGATTTGCTGATACGCGTAACTTGAACGCCGACATCCGAGCCACAGATACTATAGAAATAGTAGTTGTGTATGATCTCCATCAAACGAATTACAGACTGTAACCAAATCATGTATATACAGCTTAAACTATTTAATCTGGATTCATTGCTGTGCAAAATTAATTTTTGTATTTACCATAACTGTATCAGCAAAACTGAGCATCTTGAGCTTAATCTCTAGAAATGATGAAATCTCATTCTCTTAGTCTTCTCTTAGACAACAAGAATTAGGCCGTCTGGCCGTTCCGAGTTCAAGATGTTTAGTAATTACATAAAGAACTTGCAGTTGCAAAAATTAAATCAATGTGTTTAAAATTAAAGGAGCTGGAGCATTTGGAAGTAAATGAATAAAAGCATGGTAAAGCGGTCATGTCTGACAAACGTTAAACGATAGAAGTATGGCTTTACACTGATATAACATAATTTAAAATTGCAACCTGACTGCAAACACCTATACTTCTAGGTTTAGTGATAAAGAGTTAAAGGGTTACAAAAACAGTACACCTCTCTTAATAATATTAAACAATAAGGTATTTTCAGTATATTTTCCTACTGAATAGCTGCTTCTCGTGCATCATCCGCAAATTAATGACCTGATTTAGCAGGATCACTCAAGGTAGCCAGCCGCCTGCCTGCAGAGTCTTAGGATATGAAGCAGGGGGTAGAAACCCCCGTTTTCCACTGTCCCCGGGGGCGGCAATATTGTGTTCAGGGTCTGGATTAGCCGTGACGGCCTATCACTTCCACACCACCGCGCCAGAACTGACGCCGATCACCCGGTAGGGAATGTCCGTCATAAGCATTAACCTGCAGCAGCGGCAGTCTCTGGCTGGACATTGTCCATTGTCTTGCCGGCCGGACACGAGCACAATAACCATACCAACTGACGATTCCTGGTCGTGACCGTTTGTGCCACCTCTATGGATCAACGGAGTAGACCTCAGTAACACGAGATATGCTTTTATTATGACGGAGCATTACGTGTTGTGCATCAAAGTCATTTTCCTGCGAGCACGTTCAAACTCCTGCACTTTTACGTAAAACACGTACCGGATTCAATAGCTGTATGTTGCAAATATAAGTTTGTAAAGTATACCTGGAGAAATTTTACTTACACATTACAGTGATTTAACAGATTGTCGCGGTATCGTTCGTGTTATCTTATTTGCTGAGCGCCTGTTATTGTTTTACTATTTTGAATTTTGAGTTCTTTGTCCTTCGGCTAGCTATTATTACTCAGTCGAGCAAATCTCTTGAACAGGGTGTGTAAGCGGAAAGGGGTTGTTACTAAAAGATAACACTGATAAAGGAATTTGTTTTTACACTTTTATTGCCGTCACACTTCATTAATTTCACATATTTACTCTTGATACACGCCCGACTGAAACTGTTATATTTTCGAATGTAACTATAATCACTTATTTGCCGCGCATTTCACATTTTATAACTAACTTTACGAAGCGAGAGATTCTGTAGAACTGTGCGACATGTAACCCGTGAATGATTCTGTTGGACTGTGCGACGTGTAACTCGTGAATGATTCTGTTGAACTGTGCGACGTGTAACTCGTGAATGATTCTGTAGAACTGTGCGACGTGTAACCCGTGAATGATTCTGTTGAACTGTGCGACGTGTAACTCGTGAATGATTCTGTAGAACTGTGCGACATGTAACCCGTGAATGATTCTGTTGAACTGTGCGACGTGTAACTCGTGAATGATTCTGTTGAACTGTGCGATACTTGTCTCTGGCTTCAGAATTTATACTCCCTCACCCCGATATGCCTAAACATTATAACAGAGCTGTTATTGGTTAATAAAGCGCGCCAACATTAGCGTCTATTTTTATATCCAATAAAAATTACGAACACATATGCTCTAGGAAAGATATTCCCTCCATTTCTAAAGAAAGGCACGCTACTCTGACGTCATTTGCTTGTCTCTTCTAATTAATAAACAACTCACCCCCTCGCTACATTGTTATCCGCTCCTATTGTCAGTTTCAGTGACGCCGTGTAAACTTATTTCCTAACAATGCTTATAATTAACAAACATCTCAAATCATTGTCATACAATAATGCTAATTTACACTACAATCACTCTGGCATTCACAGTGTTGTGATATAAAATACTGCCTCAAGATGTAAGATTTTAAGGTATATCTACAGAAAGATTTTGCATACACTTATTATGGGTTTAACAGCTGCAAGTTGGAAATATAAATTGTTATACTATATCTAGAGAAATGTTACATATACACATACAAACACACACATGTCCAACCCCGATTATAACTACTATCTTCTTCTGCGCTGTTCTTTAAAATAATAAAAAATCCACATAACAATGATTATCTTATTTCATGAAGCTGCATTTACAGGGAATTATACCAGATGACCCAACCGCGCAGTGTTTCACGTGTGCAGATATCTCTTCGTGTGTTAAAAGAAGTGCAGAACTTAACGGGACAATTCCAAGTAAACAAAGATCAGTGGTGGATTTGCGCATTAACGTGAGCGACCTTCGTTCTGCTCCTCTTGCTTATTATCGAAGACGATGTGCGGATCGTGCACATTGACAGCCAGTTCCCAGGCTTGCTCCAGTCCGTGATAATAGACAATAACAGTGTAAACAGACCGAAAAGGGTTGGTTTACAAAATGTTTTGCACTTCAATTACACATACTTTATTTTTGAGGGAATAGATTCACTGTTTAGACCGAAAATAATTAGAATGTCTTTATTTGACCAACCAGTATACGCCAAAAACTATTTTTTAATCGTCCTCTCGCAACGATAATAACAATTACTATTACTAGCACCAATACTACTACCTACTACTAATATTTATAATAATACTTATAATAATAACAATAATAATAGCAAGCGAGCAAATGTAGTGAAACATTACGTTTTCTCTGGTTTGCAGATTTTTCGTTACGATACTTTAATGTTTTGATTTAACTCTACAATACGTATACCCCGTAAGTTTACGTAACAGCAGCGCAAAGAAACAAAATCTGATGTGTTGCACTCACATGACTTTCTCTACCTTTGTACAAACTATTTTTACAAACGCTTATTCTCGATCTACTTCATGTTAATCGAGATATCGAGATGTTAATCTTATTGCTAATTTTCTTGTAGGTGCAAAGGGAATGTGGTAGGCTTTAAGCGATAGTCAAATCTTTTAAGAGCTGTTTGCTAATTCCATTCGCTTTGCATGGCCAGAGTGGGGAAAAAAGCCAATAACGAATTCCCACTTCAGAAAAGTATAAGTACTGGAAAATTCAACAAAATAACAAGGAATATCTCGAAATGGTTCGCTATACAAAAATAAATGTATATTACATAAATTGTGTGCTTCAATGAGATTTACATTTTTTTTGTATAGTACAATTTTTTTCCATCTCTTTCAGTTTACCAGTTATACGAAAGTCATTCAGAATGAAAGGGGCTTTTGCAGACATTCCCAGAAAATTCAAGATATACATTTCATTTGCCATGTAGGCTAGATGATATTTTAATCAGAATCTTTAGAGCCATGTTTAATAAAATCAAAATTTTTGAAAAATGTTCCATGTAAAGTGTAGTCTGGGGTGGGGGATTTTCTTGAATATCTTCGTGTCGCATCCTTGGAAGATACTGAACTCAAATACCAAGTTTGGTATTTATCCAGCTTTTCGTTCTTTTAGTTATGCTGTTCACAAACTGATAGACTGATAGAACATACATGTTTCCTAAAATGCTTTATTTGGATTGAGGGCACCTCAAAACATCTATTTCCGATATAACATCTCGGTATTGAATTTTTGGGTGGAATGCAATACTTCCCCTATCGTCTCGGACTAGGATAAGCCTGGGAACTGTCAATGAGCGATCCGCTCATCGTCTTCGATAATAAGCAAAAGGACTAAAACGATGGTCGCTGCTGTGTTTACTTGGAATTGCCACGTTTAGTCCTACGACTCTTTTAACGCACGAAGGGATATTTACACATGTGAAATACGGCGCGGCTGGGCCATCTGGTAAAGACATACTTAATTTATATGTGGGGAATAAATGGAAAGTATACAGGAGTGCATTCCTTACTTGATTTTACATTGTTACCGAGCGAGTGGCTGCACAATAACGTGTGAGGCTCACATTCGGGAGCTCCCGGGCTCGATTTCCGTTGACCGTAAGTTTTGGCCTTGGGCTTGTCGTGGTTTTCCGTGGCCTCTAGGCGAATCTGGGGTGGTTTCTCATCTGCCACGATTTTCTTTGCATCATTTCCCTTTCATTCCGTTTTCTTCTCGTCATTCAGGTGTGCTTCTAGTTGTTGTGGTGTATGGCGGTACCGGACGGATAGCGCTAGAAGCTTGCTCAAAGGTAAGAGTACTCCGTGGACACTGGAGGGCTGCTTGGTCGACGAGTCGTTTATCACCCTCTCTGGGCAGTTCCAGCAGTGGAACGGGTCTCGAACCTGGAACTGTTAGAGATTTCCGCGCGTCTCTGTGGCCTATTTCTCTGCGGCCTGTAGCCTCCTGTGGTTTCTTCGCTGCATCTCTTTCTCCCGGAAGGTGGTAGCCACAATAGATCTATGTAGGTCGCAGTAGGTGTCCTCCTCCGTTGTGTAGCCTATATCTGTACAATTCATTATTTCTGTTTTACTTTCTCTAGCACCTATTTATAGTAAGAAGAGGGAGTACTGCATTCCACCCAAAAATTCAATATCGATATTTCACTGGAAACACGTTTTGAGGTCCTCTTATTCCAAAAAGTAGTTTTTTAGAAAAAGATCCATGTGTGGCTATCTCCCTGTCTATGCGCAGTGTAACTCTAACACGAAATTTCGGATAAACATCAAACCTCGTATTAAAGTTCAGCATCTTTCAAGGATGTGACACAGAAGAGTTTCAAGAAAATCTTCCTGTCCTAATTTAAGCTTTACATGGAAAAGTCTTGTTCTTTTTTTTAAAAAATGGCGTTAATGATTTTGGTTAAAATACCACATTTCAAGACATTTATGTCTAATTAACTGTATATATTTAATTTTTATCCACAGTCTGTGAAGTTCTCTTCATTTGGAATGAAAGAATTTGATGTGTTACACTCACATGCCTTTCTCTACTCTTGTACAAACTATTTTTACAAACTCTTATTCTCCATTTATTTCATATTAATCGAGATAAGCATTTGCAGAAACGATCTTTTGACATGCAAAGAGTATTACATTTTACACATAGCGACCAGTTCTAAAAATATTTGACTATCGCTTAAGGCGTACTATGTTCCCCTTGTTTTTATTTGCAAGGGCAATATAGAAATGCATTAGCCTTTAAGCATAGACATATCTCTTAATAGCTGGTTGCTAGATGCAGCACCATTCTCTTTGCCACAGATTAATACTCTTTGCATATCCAAGAGAAAAAAATGAACAATGAATTCCCATTTGAGAAAATAAGTACTGAAAAATTTAAGGGAATAACAAGCAATATTTCGAAAATGGTTCACCCAACAAAAAATATATATGACATAAATTGTGTATTTTAACGCGATCTACATTTTATGTGTAGTAAAATTTTGTCTATCTCTTATGGTTTACCAGTTATGCAAAAGTCGTTCACAATGAAAAATACTTTTGGAGACATTCCCAGAAAATTCAAGATATACATTTTATTTGTCATGAAAATATCTTAAACATATTATATTTTAATCAAAATCGTTACAGCCATTTTTGAGAAAATTAAAATGTTCGAAAACTTTTCCATGTAAAGGGTAATCTGAGGTGGGAGGATTTTCTTGAAAACCTACGTGTCGCATCTCTGGAAGATACTGAACCTAAATACCTAGTTTGGTGTTTATCCAACTATTCGTTTCTGAGTTATGCTGTTCACAGACACAGACACAGACACAGACACACACACACACACACACACACACAGACACTCACACGGACATGTTTCCAAAAAGCTGCTTTTGGATTCAAGGGGTCTCAAAACATGTATTTCCGCTGAAATATCGGTATCGAATTTTTGGCTGGAATACAATACTTCCCCTACTTACTATATGTAGTAGAGGAAGTAAAAATATCGTATGGTTTACAAGTTACAGGAAATTGTACAAAATGTTTACAGAATGAAGAGAACTTTACAGGTTCTTCACAGAAAACTCAATGTATACGTGTTATTAGTCATGCATATGTCTTAACATAGCACATTAGAACCATTTCTGAGTAAATAAAAAATAACGAAACATTTTCTATGTATAGCATAGTTGTGGAGGAGAGGTCCTTGAGGATTTTCCTGTCTCATCTTTGGAAGATGCTAATCGTATCAAGTTTTGTATCTATTTGACTTTTCATTTTTGAATCATGCTGTTGACAGACACAACACAAACACACACTCACGGAACCCCCCCCCCAAAAGGATTTTTGGTTTAGAGGACTTAAACGTCCATTTCCGGCGAAATCTCAGTATCGAAACTTTGGATGGTATACAATACTTCATCAATTTACTATAGGTATGGTTGATAAAGTAAAAACGTATCTTAGCTATGAACTTTTTCTTGCTATTTATATGCCACCTTCAACAACTAGGCCTTTGTAACAATTGCTCAAGGCAATGGTGTTCACTCGTTTAGTGTTTGTGTTAGTCATTGGGTTGTCTTTGTATTGACACAAACATTCCTACTCTCTTTCATATAGCCGGGCCACAGATCACGTATATACCTAGTTCCCTTTTACTATAGTGACCTCACTATTTTTCCACCAGCGCACTAGCTCAGGGCTACGTTTATCAGCTGTATTATGCTGTGTCAGTTGCTGGCTTCAGTTCGAGCTGTAAAGACTAGAGTTTGTTCATTGTGCATCTCAAAAGTGAAAGTGTATTCAAGATGTCTGTGTTGTGTGTGAATTAGATTAGATTATTCTTATAAGTCCACTGAAATGCCTACAGAAAAATTCACGCTTGAACAAAGAATTTTTATGTGCGATACGTACGTAAAACCCAAACATGTAGACAATTTCGGGAGAAATTACCTGGTATTCCAGTTCCAGGCAAATAAACTGTTAATTTCCTGGTTAGGACAACGATGGCCGCTAAACACTAAGCCTAAAAGGCGAAAAAGAAATGCTCTAAGGGAGGGAAAAAAATTGACGAAATTTGTGCAGCATTCGAACGCTTTCCAATTAAGTGTTTAATGACCATGTGCACTATCCTCGTTAAACCAACCCTTCAGGGACCTTCAGCTTACCGCGGTAAGAACTTGACCGGTGTAATCAGCACATAGTGGTGCACCAATGTTCACCGCAGTTTAGGTGACCGTGGTTACAGGCGCTCACCTTGGTACCTTGTACGTCATGTCGTCTGCTTTTCACTTGTTCTACCTCTTTGTTGAAGCGCATGCATGTAATTCAGCGTGCAATGGCGGAAAGCAAAAGCAGACCTAAGTTTCTCTATTATGTTATTAAATTTAACGTGCAATTCTTAAGAAAAGATAGAAAGTACAGAGATAGAAGCAATAACTTTAAGATGGTCACGTGGAAAAAGGTGGTGCTGAACTTGACAGACTGTTTTTTTTCTTTCTTTCCACACTGACAAAATTCCAGTTAGCTTAGTCGATATTCACTTGCTGAAAGACAGGCAAAAAATAGAGAGAAAAAATGTGTTATTCCCAAACAAGTTTTGAACCCGGAACCTCTAAAATAGGAGTCGTACACACTACCCGACACCACAGTGACGACTTCAAATTTGCGACTTCGGCACTGTCATCTTCAGGTTACCGGATTCTTATAGCTATGCAATTTAAGTATACAATATTCTTGAAAATGTACTAATTACCTTCATTACTCCCCTTAGTTCTGCCTTGTTCTTAGAACTATGCTTCAACTGATATAATTATGATATGTAAGACCAGGGTTGTGGGATTTTCGTTACGTCTTGGGTCAGGATATTTAAGGTACCCGTCGCAAAAAGAAAAAAAAATGAAATAAAATAAAAGGCCTTTAACATTTAAAATTACAAAGTACATTAAAGTAACTTTATCAGGACGTATTCATTGGCGAAAATGGGGTGTATCTATTTGTTGGAAATTCTAACGTATACTGTTCCGCAATTTTAACATTTCAGCACATGTAAAGTTGGAAATAATCGGCGAAAACCGGCCGTTCATGGCCGGTCAGATTTAACCGCGGTAAAATCCTCGAAAAACTTTTACCGGCGTCGATGCACCACAAATAACCGTTCACCGCGGTAAAGTCCATATTTTACCACGGTAAAATCTTGATCGAGAATGGTGCACACGGACATAAGGCGTGTTACACGTAATTGAATGTTTCGAAAGCCTCTGTTCTAGAGCTGCTAAACTTTTAAAATTGAAACCCTTACACAGTGACTATGGTTCATGAATTACAATCTTGTGACAGTGAAAGATGTGTGAAAGGAAATTTCATTCAAAGATGCAAGGAATGTTCCAATACAGATGGACACCATTTTCAACACAACTTCTAGCAAGGTTAGATCTCGTTATAGTGCACGTTACTATTACTCGTAAGTAATGTGGGGATTTTGGAACGGAAAACCCTTCAGTGTAGTAGACAGTGCACAGAGCATGCATATCCGCCGCGCGGCAGTATAACGAACGCGCTTTGCTTCCAGACTCTAGGGAGAATAGGGAATAATCCTTGTTAAAGAAACATTTTCACCCTCCAGGCAGAAATGGAACCCGGGACCTCTGTATTTTGGAGGCTAGCATACTAACCACCAGACCACAGTGACAATCATGAACATTTCTCATGCATATCTTTGAAGGAAATAAAATTAAAAAATCTGATGTTACACTCATATGACTTTCTCTACTCTTGTATAAACTATTTTTACAAACGCTTATTCTCCATATACTTCATATTAATCGAGATGTTAATCGTATTGCTAATTTCCTTGTAGATGCAAGGGGAATGTGGTAGGTTTTAAGCGATAGTCAAATATTTTAAGCGCTCTTTGCATGTCCAGGACATAAAAAAACTGATGCGTTACACTCACATGACTTTCTCTACTCTTGTAGAAACTATTTTTACAAACGCTTATCGAGATATCGAGATGTTAATCTTATTGCTAACTTTCTTGTAGATGCAAGGGGAATTGCTAGGCTTTAAGCGATAGCCAAATATTTTAAGAGCTGGTTGCTATTTGGAGTATTCCATTCTCTTTGCATTACCAAGACAAAAAATCTGAAATGTTACACTCACATGACTTTCTCTACTCTTGTACAAACTATTTTTACAAACTCTTATTCTCCATCTATTTCATATTCATCGAGATAAACGTTTGCAGAAACGATCTTTTGACATGCAAAGGGAATTACATTTTACACATAGCGACCAGTTCTAAAAATATTTGACTATCGCTTAAAGCATACTATGTTCCCCTTGTTTTGTAATTGCAAGGGCAATATAGAAATGCAGTAGCCTTTAAGCATCGACATATATCTTAATAGCTGGTTGCTAGGTGCAGCACCATTCTCTTGGCCACAGATTAATACTCTTTGCATATCCAAGACAAAAAATGAATAACGAATTCCCATTTGAGAAAATAAGTATTGAAAAATTTAAGGGAATAACAAGCAATATCTCGAAAATGATTCACTCAACAAAACAAAATGTATATGACATAAATGGTGTATTTTAACGCGATCTGCATTTTTTTGTGTAGTAAAATTTTGTCTATCTCTTATGGTTTACCAGTTATGCAAAAGTCGTTCACAATGAAGAATATTTTTGGAGACATTCCCACAAAATTCGAGATATACATTTTATTTGTCATGAAAATATCTTAGACATATGATATTTTAATCAAAATCGTTAGAGCCATTTTTGAGAAAATTAAAATTTTCGAAAAAATGTTCCATGTAAAGGGTAATCTGGAGTGGGGGGATTTTCTTGAAAACCTTCGTGTCGCATCTCTGGAAGATACTGAACCTAAATGCCAAGTTTGTTGTTTATCCGACTGTTCGTTTCTGAGTTATGCTGTTCACAGATACACACACACACATAGACACACAGACACACACATGTACATGTTTCCAAAAATGCTGTTTTTGGATTCAGGGTGCCTCAAAACATGTACTTCCGGTGAAATCTCGGTATCGAAGTTTTGGGTGGAATACAATACTTTCCCTACTTAGAATACGTAGTAGAGAAAGTAAAAAGGTGTTCGTTAACTCTTTTGATGTACGAGTACTTATTGAGATCTATATCTGTTTTAAAGGATGACGTCTACATTTCTTCCACCCAGTAGATATACTTTCTTATGATACTTCCGCTCAACTCGGCGCATCCTTGCACCACAAGCGTCAGATGGTATTGTGCAAATAAGCCGGCTCAACTTGGGATCATCACAAAGCTTCAGAACTCAATTACATCGGCATGACGTGAAGAGTGCTTGTGCAGGATTACTGGCTATCGTGGTGTTCACTCAGGCTGAAGGAACCAATCTGTGTCCAATTATTGACGTGTGTTTGTTGTACATCTTCAACCCACGTTGGAATCAAACCTCTGCCTTCGAATGTTTCATCGTGAGCCAGAAACTTCATGTCTGAAACAAAAGAAAATAATGTTTAATGTGTACCTAACCAACGTTTTTATTACTTTCTCTACAAGTATTACAACCAAAAATTGTAATCGAGATGTCATCAGAAACTCATGTTTTAACATCCATTGTATCCAAGAAAATCTTATGTCAGTCATATGACTTTCTCTACCCTCTATTGCTTATTAGTGGCTATATAGATTATTCTTATGAAAGTTTATTTTACTATCTACTACATTTTAATCGAAATTAAATTACATGGAGTTTTCTTTATGAACGTTCTTTAACTCCATGGTCCTTAGCGTCCCATACTATATTGGGCGTGAAAGACCGGAAATTTTGCTCAGAGGCCTCTTTGTCAGGCTTGAAGTTCTTTCACGTGCCGTAAATCTACGACACGGGACCACCGGCTTTACTTCCCTTCCGAAGTAAGCCATGCTAACGAATTTTACACCCGAAAAATATCCATCGCCCTCTGCCGAATTTGAAACCGCAATCTCATGAATTAGAGGCTAGCATGGTAACCACTACACCACGGAGAACGACACATTTTAATCGAGATAAACATTTAAATAGCTGAATTTCCCATTTCGCTATAGATACAAAGGGACTAGCGATAGTCATTTTTTAGAACTGTACGCTATACGCTGGCCTTAAAAATCCATACTCTTTCCATGCATTCCCGAGAAACAACTGAAAATCGACAGTACTTCAAAAGAAATCGCTAAGTATTGAACAAATCCAACCATTAATAATGATATATTCGGAATGGCTGATGCCACAAAAAGGTTATTTGGAATGAATTGTGTGTTTTCAAGAGATCTACATTTTTGGTGTAGTATGTTTTCGTCTATTGCTTAGCATTTGCCAGCTATACAAGATTATATAAAATTCCTTCCAAATGAACAGGACTTTACAAGCTATTCACACAAAATTTTATCCTGTAAGGATCAGTACTAATATTTTAGAAAACAAAAATTTCGGAAAATGTTCCTGTGAAGGTAGTATGGGGTAGGAGATCGCATTTTTAGTAGGTACTGCACTTAAATATTAAGTGTGCTCTTCAGTCACACACAGAGACGTTTTTCTAAAAATCCTTATTTGTTTATTTAAGGGACCTCTGAATATGTATTTCCGGTATAAAATTGTTGTGTGGTATGCAACAGCTCCTCTATCTGCTATGTACGTGGTAGAGAAAATAAAAAAACATTATTGAGATCATTGTATGTGTGTGTGTTTACAGTATTACTCAGATAAGTACCAAATTTGGTATTTAAGTTCAGTACCTTCCAAAGATGAGACAGGAAAACTTTTCAATATAACTGACACGAGTAGCCGAGATCGTTCAGAACACTCGTGGACGGGAGGTCTGCGGTTCAAATCCCGCCAGGATTTGAGAAAACCCCGACGTTTATTTAAGGTTTTTCTCAGTTCTTATAACTGACAAATGCCAGAGAGGTACCCTAAACGTTCTTTCCCGAATTTCCTTCACCAATTATCATCTAATTTCATGCACTGCCATGGTTGGTTTGCCGCCCCAAAAAATAATCACCCACTCCGTGCCTTTTACATAGAAAATTCTCCATTATTTTATTTTCTCAAAAGTGGCTCTAACGATTTGCATAAAAATATCACATGTTTAAGATATTTGCATAACTAATGAAGCGTATTATAACTAATATGATTTTCCGGGTTGTTATGCCGTGGTCTGCTGAAGAAAGATTTCCCAGACGTTTCGTCCACAACTGCGGTGGACATCTTCAGTGGCGCGGACGAAGTCTTCTCGGTGAAAGTATCGCAGCGTCTGATGCGTTGGCCGTTAGTGCCGCTCTCTTTATAGTGTGGGCGCTCTCTGCTGATTGGCCCGCTAGTATGAGGGGGCTGGCGCCGGCTGTGTTGTTGCTCTCTTCTGATTGGCTCGCAGTGTTTTTCGGTTTTGTATGACTTTTCTTGTTTTTGATGACTAGATGCCAGTTACTGTTGAGTTTCAATGCTTCTTCTTTCCTATTGAAATTATTGGGATGTTTATAAATCTCTATTGCTTCGCGTTGTAGCCGGGTATGGTAATGCTTTATGGAGGAAAGAATGTTGGTGTCCTGAAATCTAATAATGTGTTCGCCCTCGGCTTCAATGGCATGTTCGGCGACTGCCGATTTTTCTGTATGGCCCAGGCGGCAGTTTCTTTGGTGTTCGCTCAGTCTGGTGTTAGCGCTCCGCTGTGTGGTACCAATGTACACTGAACCACACGAACAAGGAATACGGTAAACACCGGCCGATGACAGGGGGTCTCGGGGGTCTTTGGAAGAGCGCAGTAGGCTGTTTAATTGTCTTGTAGGTCTGAATACTGTTTTGACGTTATGACGTTGAAGTATATGTTCAATACGGTGAGTGACATTTCTGAAATATGGCAGAAAGACAATGGACTTGCTTTTGGGTTGGTCCTGAGTAGCCGGTCGGGGCTTGGCCGGACGGCAGGCTCTTCTCACCTCTTGGATTGAATAACCATTTGATTGTAGAGCTGTTTCTAGGTGTCGGATTTCTTGTGGAAGTAAGTGTGGTTCACAAATACGGGAAGCACGGTTTGCGAGTGTCTTAATCATAGCACGTTTTTGTCTAGGATGGTGGTTGGAGTTCTTGTTAAGGTAACGGTCTGTGTGTGTGGGTTTGCGGTAGACAGTATGACCCAGCGTGCCGTCAGCCTTCCTGCTAACGAGTACATCTAGAAAGGCTAGTTGGCCATCCTTTTCTTGTTCCATTGTGAACTGTATACGCTGATTGATGCTATTTAGATGTAACAAAAAATCTTGAAGAGCTTGTTCACCATGGGGCCATATGACGAAGGTGTCATCCACATAGCGGAACCAGGCTGTTGGTTTGAGTGGAGCTGAGTTTAGTGCCTTTGACTCAAATGCCTCCATGAAGGAATTGGCCACAACAGGGCTAAGGGGGCTGCCCATGGCAACACCGTCTATTTGCTCGTAGAATGACCGGTTCCACTGGAAATAAGTCGTAGTCAGGACATGGTGAAAAAGTGTAATGATATCATCAGAGAAGATGGGTTGTAACAACTTCAGAGTTTCTTGTACTGGAACCATGGTGAATAGAGACACAACGTCAAAACTAATTAGTAAATCCTTAGGTAGCAATTTGAGGTTGCGGAGAATTTGAATGAAATGCGTAGAGTCTTTGATGAAAGAGTCGGACAAGCCGACATGGGGTTGTAGAAGACCGGTTAAGTATTTAGCTATATCGTATGTGGGAGAACCAATACCACTAACAATGGGCCTGAGCGGAACATCTGGTTTATGGATCTTGGGTAGCCCGTAAAGTCTAGGCGGCTGAGCTTCGGACTTGGTAAGGCGGCGTTTGTCTTCCTTCGAAAGCGAGGAGTTCTTGATCAAAAGATTGGTTTTCCGTAGAATACGGGCTGTCGGATCACATTTAATCTTATGGTAGATTGCTGGTTGCAGGAGTTCAGAGATTTTCTGTTGATAGTCTTGTTGGTTAAGAATAACTGTGGCATTACCCTTGTCCGCTGAGCAAACAATGATGTCTCGGTTGGAGTTCAGCTTCTTTAATGCAGTTCTCTCTTGATTGGTTAAATTACTGGTAGGAGGTTTGGCCTTCTCGAGAACCCTGGCATCAGACGCTGCGATACTTTCACCGAGAAGACTTCGTCCGCGCCACTGAAGATGTCCACCGCAGTTGTGGACGAAACGTCTGGGAAATCTTTCTTCAGCAGACCACGGCATAACAGCCCGGAAAATCATATTAGTTATAATTGTGACACCGGCCGTGAAAACCTACGTTCTTACATGACTCGCCTCTACGGGGAGGAGGCATACCGTCTGATCCGTCGACTAGAAGTGCTACGCAAACAAAAATCTTCTTTGCTGTGTTCACTTGCCTTTCTTCTACGCTGCCGAGACTCGGGAATTATTCCTAAATTCCTACGACAGAAACGACATTTCACCACCGCTGCCGCCAACCGCATTTACAATCGCTCTGAATGGGCCTTGCTCCGAGAACGCATCCATCAGACCAGACGACAACTCTCTGCCAACAATAGTCAACTACTCATCTTACATCTTCAAGTAAGTAACTCACTACACAGTTTTGATTGGGACAACACTGACAGAATCACCTACAGCTCTATGACATACAATCACAACAGCATGACCACTCGTCACAAGAAGAAGTTTTATGGCCTTACTGCCTCCATCAAACCGCCGACTACTCTCAACCACTGCCGCACGGTAGTGAACTTATCTAATTACCAGCTGTCACCTGCTGAAACGTCACTCCTTGCTAAAGGAGGTAACTACGCTGTTGTCACTCCTACTGCCAGTTGAAGACATCATTTCTCACATTGAAGCAGGAATACGAGTTCTGCCAAGGCTTGCAGCTGATGAAATTCGCCGGGAATCTGCCAGGGTTCTCGAGAAGGCCAAACCTCCTACCAGTAATTTAACCAATCAAGAGAGAACTGCATTAAAGAAGCTGAACTCCAACCGAGACATCATTGTTTGCTCAGCGGACAAGGGTAATGCCACAGTTATTCTTAACCAACAAGACTATCAACAGAAAATCTCTGAACTCCTGCAACCAGCAACCTACCATAAGATTAAACGTGATCCGACAGCCCGTATTCTACGGAAAACCAATCTTTTGATCAAGAACTCCTCGCTTTCGAAGGAAGACAAACGCCGCCTTACCAAGTCCGAAGCTCAGCCGCCTAGACTTTACGGGCTACCCAAGATCCATAAACCAGATGTTCCGCTCAGGCCCATTGTTAGTGGTATTGGTTCTCCCACATACGATATAGCTAAATACTTAACCGGTCTTCTACAACCCCATGTCGGCTTGTCCGACTCTTTCATCAAAGACTCTACGCATTTCATTCAAATTCTCCGCAACCTCAAATTGCTACCTAAGGATTTACTAATTAGTTTTGACGTTGTGTCTCTATTCACCATGGTTCCAGTACAAGAAACTCTGAAGTTGTTACAACCCATCTTCTCTGATGATATCATTACACTTTTTCACCATGTCCTGACTACGACTTATTTCCAGTGGAACCGGTCATTCTACGAGCAAATAGACGGTGTTGCCATGGGCAGCCCCCTTAGCCCTGTTGTGGCCAATTCCTTCATGGAGGCATTTGAGTCAAAGGCACTAAACTCAGCTCCACTCAAACCAACAGCCTGGTTCCGCTATGTGGATGACACCTTCGTCATATGGCCCCATGGTGAACAAGCTCTTCAAGATTTTTTGTTACATCTAAATAGCATCAATCAGCGTATACAGTTCACAATGGAACAAGAAAAGGATGGCCAACTAGCCTTTCTAGATGTACTCGTTAGCAGGAAGGCTGACGGCACGCTGGGTCATACTGTCTACCGCAAACCCACACACACAGACCGTTACCTTAACAAGAACTCCAACCACCATCCTAGACAAAAACGTGCTATGATTAAGACACTCGCAAACCGTGCTTCCCGTATTTGTGAACCACACTTACTTCCACAAGAAATCCGACACCTAGAAACAGCTCTACAATCAAATGGTTATTCAATCCAAGAGGTGAGAAGAGCCTGCCGTCCGGCCAAGCCCCGACCGGCTACTCAGGACCAACCCAAAAGCAAGTCCATTGTCTTTCTGCCATATTTCAGAAATGTCACTCACCGTATTGAACATATACTTCAACGTCATAACGTCAAAACAGTATTCAGACCTACAAGACAATTAAACAGCCTACTGCGCTCTTCCAAAGACCCCCGAGACCCCCTGTCATCGGCCGGTGTTTACCGTATTCCTTGTTCGTGTGGTTCAGTGTACATTGGTACCACACAGCGGAGCGCTAACACCAGACTGAGCGAACACCAAAGAAACTGCCGCCTGGGCCATACAGAAAAATCGGCAGTCGCCGAACATGCCATTGAAGCCGAGGGCGAACACATTATTAGATTTCAGGACACCAACATTCTTTCCTCCATAAAGCATTACCATACCCGGCTACAACGCGAAGCAATAGAGATTTATAAACATCCCAATAATTTCAATAGGAAAGAAGAAGCATTGAAACTCAACAGTAACTGGCATCTAGTCATCAAAAACAAGAAAAGTCATACAAAACCGAAAAACACTGCGAGCCAATCAGAAGAGAGCAACAACACAGCCGGCGCCAGCCCCCTCATACTAGCGGGCCAATCAGCAGAGAGCGCCCACACTATAAAGAGAGCGGCACTAACGGCCAACGCATCAGACGCTGCGATACTTTCACCGAGAAGACTTCGTCCGCGCCACTGAAGATGTCCACCGCAGTTGTGGACGAAACGTCTGGGAAATCTTTCTTCAGCAGACCACGGCATAACAACCCGGAAAATCATATTAGTTATAATTGTGACACCGGCCGTGAAAACCTACGTTCTTACATAATGAAGCGTATATCTTGAATACTTTGTGAATAGCCCTGAAGTCCCGTTTATTTGACTGAATTCTGTATGATTTTGTTTAACTAGGAAAACATTAGAAGATACACAGTTTGTGTAGTGTAAACGTTTTTTCATAGGGTTAGCGATTTTCGAAATATTCCAATTTGTAAGCTGAAACCTTTACAAAGCGTCATCCAATGGCCATACTTAAAAGTTTGCGAACCCTCCCCCTTTCCTTTCTTTCCTTCACACTAGCAAGTGACCACGAATAAACATTTGAATACTGTTTCTAGGTAAACCTCACCGAGCGAGGTGGCGCCGCGGTAACGTGTGCGACTCGCATTCAGGAGGTCATGGTTCGATCCGCCCACTCTGATCCATGGATTTTTCGTGGTTTCCCCAGGTCGGGACGCAATCTGGGATGGTTCATCTTCTACCACGCCTTTCCTGCTCCTCATTTCCTACACCCATCATCTTCCTTGTCATCTGTTTTAGGGTTGTAGGAACAGGCGTCGTTGTTCGGCGAGTTGTGGTTGGGCGGTGTTTGTGCGTTCTATAGAAGTTTCTTACCTGACGTCGTTGCGAGACTGCTCAATTAGAACTCGCCTCGGCGCTCTCAGGCGGGCGCCCCTTAGGGGCACCCCCGGGAGGTAGGCCTTGTGGGTGGGCCCGGGCGGAGGCTGCGTTCGATCTGGAAATGTTAGGGACTCGTCCATCCTGGTGCCCGCAGTCACCCGGATCTGGTCTCCCTTCTGGTCTCTCTCCTCATATCTCTCTCACAGGGCTCACGGTAGAAGCAAAAAGGGCCGTTGTGGCCTAATTTCAGTGCTCTTCCTCGGTTTCCGGGGCTCCTCCATTCGTTCGTACCTGCACCTGGTAAACATATATGGTGAGAAACGAAACGTGGCTGTTTTATATAAATAGCTAACGGGGAGTTTGTCATTGTTAGAGAATATCAAATACTCGAAATATATCTTAAAGGCAATTTGCAATATTAACCGTTATTGGGGTTAATTTTGTTTTTATATTATCGTACTTTCATATTGGTTTTGTGCAGGTACCGAGTTGAGTACGTGCATCTAACCACAGTAGCTCAGGCAACAACGGCAACGAAATTCAAAGATCCATGGTTCGAGTATAGATCGAGGTATTCAAATTTTCCAGTCTGATCTCACCTTTTCTTCTTAGTGCCTACACGCAGCTTGTTTGAAAGCATAATTATCAAAACATCAATTTTCATCTTTGCGTTAGATATTGAAGCAGCTTTTTATGATATGCCGCGATGGTGCGACGGTTTGAAGCAGGAACGTAGTTGTTACCTTTCCCCGTTGTCTCCAATATCTGCTGTTGACTCTGATGCCGACTGCTCCCATGGTTAAGCTATGAGTGCATGGATGTATTGTGAAGGACAAAACCAGTTTTAATTGACTGAGAAATTTATTGTGAACTAATATTTGGGTTCTTGAATTCAGTAGCCGACCGTTTGAAATGAAGAAGTATATTGACTCTGAATTGTATCACTCGAAACTAACATTTGAATTATTGTACCTGGTAACTTCTGCAGCATCAAAGTTACGGCTAGAAATAACAATAAAAGAAACTAGAAGCGTAAGTCGCCGTGAGTCGCTAAAATGTTGACCGACTAGATCTCTCACGCTAGCCAATACTTACACAAGCGCGTCACTGCTGCCTCAAATATCACGCGAGCAAGTACCGTTGGTGGTACCAGAGAGAGAGAGAGAGAGAGTAACCCTAGGATCTAGATGCATGAACATTTATTAATTTTAGCTACGCCTTCATATTCTTCCCCCACCAATGTTAATTTCCACGCGCAACCAATCTTTAATTCTTACGTGTTGTTCCAGCTCTAGGTTACTAACTGAGGTTGGCTAAATTCTCAGAATGTAAATGCCTTTCTCTTTTCCAGAATTTCTGTCTACGTGACTGCAAACGTTCTGAGCTTATAACCTGTGTTCCCAGATATCCTTAAGCTAATGTGCACGATACTTCGGCTCACTAATGACTCTGGCTAACTTGACTCCTAATTAACTCTATCTTTTCGGATAAACATTTCAACCTAAACTTGTTATATTATATGATTTAATATACGGAAATTATTTATTGCAGTTATTTCTCTATCTTACTGTTATTTTATTATTTAATTATTTATATCTGCCCGTCAATAATTACGGTATCAATAGGATTTAAGGATGGCTGTCAAAATTATGCAAGGAAATTGCACCATTCTAAATATACCTTTACTTGGACAAAGTTTGGTTAATTTTCATTTTCTCAAAAATGGCTTTAAGGGTTTTGATTAATATTTATATCATTTATTTGAGATATTGGCAATCAAATTACATTATGTATTAGACTTTCTGTGAAGAATCGCTAAAATTGTGGTTATCTAAGTAACATTTTTGAGGATAAATTAATTTCTTTTATAATGTTTTAATCGAAAATGTATGCACAACTTTTTCATTGGAATTTAGAGTGTTTCTCATAGTTTTTCCTCCTTCAACAGAGAGCAGTGCCACAGATAAATCCAAAACCGCGGGTTAGAGAAATCATTGCATTGAAAGTATCTGAGTGCTGGAATAGATTTAAATTTTGAGCATACGAAATTATTAGTCTAGCTGTAAAAGGCGTTTAAAGCTTAAGTAAATTTCGACTTATCTTTATGGGGGGATTGTCAATACAAATATAATTCTCAACAAGGTATTTAAAATTTATATAACATACGCCATCTGGGTTACTGACTCGTAGCATTATTTAGACGTACTATTACGACAACCTGTATCTCATAGGGCTCCGAAGCCTTTATGCAAAACAGCAAATGCACATCGTTCGCTTAGTGATTTATGATTAACAGGCATAGCAATTATTAAGCAATTGGCTTTATGTTATATACACTCAAACCATTATCACACAAAAAATGCAAAACAACAGAGGCCGAGGGTCAATGACAGACAGGTAAAACCCGGTTGGAGTGTTTGTCTGAAAACGCCAAAAGACTGTAGAGGGACGTGAGAGGTTTGTTACCTGCCACATCCCTGCCTATAGTGCAGTGACAGTTCAACCTTATTTCCTTCCGTCCTGGCTTTAATGCTTAGAAATTCTTATAGACAGGCCCACTGTCACTTCACTTTGCTTTTCTTTGCGCGTAGCGTTGTAATGAATCACTCGCGAAGCGGCCTCTTATTCCTCCATTGACACTTTAGAGTGTCGAACACAGTACTCCTCATCTCTCTTTCGGTTCCTCAGTATCGGTCGAATACAGGACTCCTCTTTAGTATTAGTCGTTCACTAGTATCGAATACAGAACTCCTTTTCTCTCTTCTGGTCACTCACTGGAGCACAGTCGAACATAGGACTTTTTCTCTCTCTCTCTCGATCGGCCGCTCAGAGAACTCGCTGAGTAAGTGCAGTGAGCGATATAGGTATTTTACTTCCTCTACTACTTTCCTATAGTATGTTTTAATTTATTTTAAAAGAAAGGGAGGGCAATAAATGCCCTATGCACTGCGACTAGTTGTGATCTGCTGTGCTTCCCTCCATTTAATTCCCTAAGTTCTTTGCCCCCTTCGCAAACTCTGCAAGTCTCTTAGCAAAACCTTCTTGAAGTCTTTGCAATTGCATGATTTTCTGAACAAAGTATTTAACCCTAAGAACTGTGAGAGCTCCACAGTCACACAGCAAAGGGAGATACTGTTTCGTTTTCCCTCCTGCTTCTTCTACATACTTCATCGACTGCTCTGCCGATTTTGTAGAGATTCCCATGCAATGACAGTGTCCTGTTAATAGACCAACTGTCATTTTAGTGTAGTTCCACCTTTAAGCAGTCACTGTCTCCTGCTTTTTATTGTCTCTTTAATAAGAGCCTTGGAGTGTTGGTGTCCTGATAAATGTTTCCAATACTGTAGTGGGTTTTTTATTTTTCTAAACCTTCCTGGTAGGATAGCCCAAGTCTAGGTTATAAGGATTCTCTGCTCCTTTTACCTATAGTAAGTACAGAAGTATTGCGTTCTACCCAAAAATTCGACACCGAGATTTTGTTGAAAATACTCATTTTCATGCTTGCTGAATCCAAAATAAGCATTTTTGGAAAAAGTTCCGCATGTATGCGACTGTGCCTTAAAAATAAATGTCAGTTAAACATAAACTTATCATTTAAGTTCAACATCTTCCAAGGATGCGACACGAAGGTTTTCAAGAAAATCCTCCACGCTAATGGCGATGTTTATTAACGTACCATATGTTAAAGTTATTTACATGGCCACAAATGTATATCCTGAATTCCCTAGGAATAGCCTGTGAGGTCTTCATTCTGAATGAACTTTATATCATTTATCATAGCTGGTAAACCGTTAGAGACACAAAAATTCACTACACAAAAATGTGTATCTCTTTAAAACACACAATTTATTCTCTAATTTTTGAAGTGCTGTCAACATTGAGTTGTTTCTCGCCAACCACTTTTAAAGTTTTGCCTATCGCTTCAATAACCCTTTACTGTTACATGATGGGGTGAGGCCCAAAAGGTTCCCAGAAAATGAACAAATTTAGTTCACCCCAGCACGCACATGGCGGAACGCAACTCGCTAACAGCAAGAAGACCGGGGCCTTGGTGTATAAAAGTCAGAAGAAGGCGTGGTATTTTACATTACATAAAAACATTACATAACACACATTACCTGGAATTTATTAACAAACGTTTGGCAACTCTACATTATGACCTAGGAAGAGAGGATGGAGGGAGACGCCCCAAAGCCGTGGATTGACCACACGCACGTCTTGCTACAACGACTGCTCTTACTCAAGTGACGCTATCTATATTCCCCCCTCCAACCGTGTCTAGCCACGCCAGCCAGGGTTGGCGTCATACCAGACGAAATTCAAAAAGAGCCCTCTCTTTGGCGTGTTCCGCGCCAAAGGAGGGATTGTTGAGCCGAAAAATCAAAGAAACACAATAACGCTATGTCTAGTAGCGACAATGAACTTACTGATATGCCACAATATTACCTTTGTACACTACAACGAAATGTGTATTCACACCGTATCTGTTGAGGCAGTATTTTATATCACAACACTGTGAATGCCAGCACTGTGAATGTAGTGAAAATTAACATTATTGTATGACAATGATTTTAGATGTTTGTTAGCCATAAGCATTGTTAGGAAATAAGTTTACACGGCCTCCCTGAAACTGACAATAGAAGTGGGTAACAATGAACCGATGGGGTGAGTTGTTTATCACTAAGAAGAGACAAACAAATGACGTCAGGGTAGCGTGCCTTTCTTTAGAAATGGAGGGAATGTCTTCCCTTGAGCATATGTCTTAGTAATTGTGATTGGCTGACAAAACAGACGGTAATATTGGCGCGATTTGGTAACCAATACTAGCTCTATTATAATGTTTAGGCATTTCGAGGTGAAGGAGTATATATTTTTGAGCTATAAGCATGTTTCACGCAGTTCTATGGAATCATTCACGAGGTACACGTCGCGCAGTCTTGAAGAATCTATCGCGAAGTGCACATCATACAGTTTGGAAGAATCTCTCGCGTCGTAAAGTTAGTTACAAAATGTGAAGTACGCGGCAACTAATATGACAGTAATTACATTCGGAAATATAACAGTTTCAGTCAGGCGTGTATAAAGATTAAAGATGTGAACTATTAATTCAGTGTGACGGCAATAAAAGTGTGGAAATAAATTCTTTTCTCAGTGTTATTTTTTAGTAACAACTCCTTTCCGTTTACACGCCCTGCGCAGAGATATTTGCTCGACTGAGTAATAATAGCTAGCCGGAGGACAAAGAACCCAAAATTCAAAATAATAAAACAATAACAGGTGCCCAGTAAATAAGATAACACGAAGAGATTACTGCGACACTGTAAACGTGTTTCTCGTTTAACACAGAAAAGAGAGGAAACCAACTGTTTCAAGAATAGTTTGTAGAGGCATGTGAATGTAACATATCACATTACTATATTTTTTCAGGACAATGTTTAATGTTTACCGAAATTTATTCTTTGGTTGTAAAGAACAATATTCGAGGAATGGTATCCAAATTATTGACAATTACTTTCTTTGCAAATTAGTTACATAGGACTGAGTATTAAAGTGCTATAATTTCCTACTATGATCATATTGAAAAAAATTTGTATAAATTGCCAATTTCAACACCGAGTACTCTTTATTGCCGAAACCATAAAATATACTTTAACTGCTATCCCGTAAAGCAAAGCATTTTCATACGCTAAACTACAAAACTTGGATGATGACCAAGGGAAAAGGAAAGGCCGATGGTAAAATACGGAACAATGATGGCATTTAACATTTAATGCTGCCGCTTAGTTGCTGCGGCAGTCATTTTATTCTTAATGTTGGCATCTGGTGCAAAAGATAAGGTTATACGGTGGAAGAGATTTGCCTACATAAACTGCTTATATCGGTTATAGTCTCCCATTTGGAACTCCATAAACAACAGAGATATCGAAAAACCATCGTCAAGAGAATGCTTTCCCATTCTTCACATTAAATGGCATCGTAAACA
Organism: Deroplatys truncata; assembly: GCA_030765065.1. NCBI lineage: Eukaryota > Metazoa > Arthropoda > Insecta > Mantodea > Mantidae > Deroplatys > Deroplatys truncata. The sequence goes on from CM060985.1 coordinate 52,234,213, forward strand.
TTTCCGCCACTACATATACAGTAGATTTTATTTTCCTCGTATGAAATTTTAATTAATTGCTATTCATTTGCTGGTGAAACTGTCAACAAACACCATCTTCGTACAGTTCTTGCTCGTAAACCTTGAAAATGACTGTGGGTGCACGCGTGGTTATCATCTTCATCGGTCATGATCAAGGCGGGAGTTTAATTAGCGTTGAGTTGGCAATGCTGTTCGGATGTGCTCCAACACCTCCCATTAACCTCGACAATCGCTACGCGAACTTAATGATGATCTGAAACAAACGCTTGAAACCGTGGTTTATTGCTCCTGTTAATGGAGCCGTACGGACGAGGTGTGCAGAAAGACAAAAGCATCTCACTCGTCAATGATATTGCTTTACTATGTTCTCTTTTTATTACTCCTAAAAACCATTCCAAGCATGCCTCCTCGCTGAAAACCTATATAAACCGACAGCGATATCGTAATACTATATTTTATCCGTCCGCTACTTCTTTCCTCTCTTTTTTGTCTCCGCTTCACCCTTGTCACACAGCTTGATTGCTTTTCCGGTAGATGGCTCTCATAAAGTACCGCAGGGTCGCCAACAACGACGATAGGGAACGCGGCAATAAGCAAGAAGCTCCGCCGCTAGATGGAAGCACCGGTAGTTTAGTGATCGACACCTTTACAAGGGAGACAGCTATCGTTTGCACTAATTGCATTGTTAATAGTCGCTGCATTCCAGGGGGTTGACCAATAAAACCAGGAACTACCCCTAATGAAGCTTGACCCATCACTCACGGCTGTAGCAAGGGTTTCGCGTGAAATATACCGCTCTACAGGTAATAGCCGTCCACCAGTAGCAGTTAATATTTGACATGGTGGAGTATCTCCCACATTTGCATATAATGGAGATCGTTTAAGTTAATGACGCTCGTATTCTGGTATTTATTAGTAATGATTAAAGATTTTAAAGCCAGCCATGAACGCTGCCGTTGGGGGTGAAGCGAAAGCAATTTTAAGAGTAATTAAATCGGACATCGGTTTTGTGTTATTGTATGTTACAGGCAGCAGCAACCCTTAAACGAGGTGAGCTTTGGGATACAATGTGCATTCCCCAGAAGTGCAATTTAGTTGATGAATTGTTACGACCACTATTCTTTTTAAACCTTTGTCCAGGATGTTATTATAGGCATGTTGCAGCTTTACCGACGTTTCTACTTTCCCTACTGTATATCTAAGTAACGTAGGCTTTGATAAAGCAAACAGAAACACGATACGGGATATAATGAAACAACGAGGCTTTCCAAGTCATATAATAAGATCAATTCAAAGTCTGAATTCTGGAACAACCATAAGCATTAAAATGGAAATAGTCTACTGCCAATAGAAAGATAGATCAAGGAGTAAGATAGGGATCCTTTATCACAATTTACATATTGACGATGACATAAGAAAATGGTAACAAATTGTATTAGATAATTTTAGAGTTAATGATAGTAAATTATATACACTCCTTTCTGCAGATAACCAGGCAGTTATACCAATGGACAAGTACAGCTTACAAAGAGCCATTCAATTACAGAAAATCTTATGTATTGCACTCACAGAACTTTCTCTACTCTTGTACAAACTATGTTTACAAACGCTTATTCTCCATCTACTTCATATTAATTGAGATAAACATTTTGTAAGCTTTAAGGGATAGTCAATTATTTTAAGAGGTGGTTGTTATGTGGAGTATTCCATTCGCTTTGCATGTCCGTGACATAAAAAAATCTGATGTGTTACACTCACATGACTTTCTCTACTCTTGTACAAACTATTTTTACAAACGCTTACTCTCTATCTTCTTCATGTTAATCGAGATAAACATTTGCAGACTCTATCTTATTGCTAATTTTATTGTAGATGTAAGGGGAATATATATTTACAAAGGCAATATAGAAATACAGTAGCCTTTAAGCATAGACATTACTGTTAATAGCTGGTTGCTATGTTCAGCACCATTCTCTTTGCCACAGATTAATACTCTTTGCATATCCAAGACAAAAAAATTAATAACGAATTCCCATTTGAGAAAAAGTATAAGTATTGGAAAATTTAAGGGAATAACAAGCAATATCTCGAAAATAGTTCACTCAACAACAAAAGTGGATATCACATATATTGTGTATTTTAACGCGATCTACATTTTTTGTGTAGTAAAATTTTGTCTATCTCTTATGGTTTACCAGTCATGCAAAACCCGTCCACAATGAAGAATAATTTTGGAGACATTCCCAGAAAATTCAAGATATACATTTTATTTGTCATGAAAATGTCTTAAACATATGATAGTTTGATCAAAATCGTTAGAGCCATTTTTGAGAAAATTAAAATTTTCGAGGAATGTTTTATGTAAAGAGTAATCTGGGGTGGAGGAATTTTCTTGAAAACCTTCTTTTCGCATCTCTAGATGATACTGAACCTAAATACCAAGTTTGGTGTTTATCCGACTGTTCGTTTCCGAGTTATGCTGTTCACAGACACACACGGACATGTTTCCAAAAATGCCTTTTTAGGATTCAGGGGTTCTCAAAACATATATTTCCGGTGAAATCTCGTTATCGAATTTTTGGGTGGAATACAATACTTCCCCTACTTACTATACGTAGTAGAGAAAGTAAAAAGACAAATAGCTAATTCGCATTTGAGAAAAAGTGTAACTATTGGAAAATTCAAACAAATAACAAGTAATATCCCGGAGATGGTTTACTCTGGAAAAAAAAGTATGTGGCATAAATTGTATATATTAGCGAGATCTACATTTTTTGTGTAGCAAAATTTTGTCTATCTCTTACGATTTACCAGTTATGCAAAAGTAATTCGGAATGAAGAGAACTTTTGGGGACTTTCCCAGAATTTTCAGGATATACATATCATTTGCAATAAAAATATCTTAAGCATATGATATTTCGATCAATATCATTACAGCCATTTTTGAGAAAATCAAAAGTTTCGAAAAAGTAACACGTAAAGGGTAGTCAGGGATGGGGGATTTTCTTGAAAATCTTCGTGTCGCATCCTTGGGAGACACTAAACTAAAGTACCAAGTTTGGTATTTATCTGACTTTTCGTTTTTGAGTTATGCTGTTCACAGACAGACATATTTCCAAAACTGCTTTATTTGGAGTTAGGATACTCAAAACATATTTCCGGTGAAATCTCGGTATAGAATTTTGGGTGGAATGCAATACTTCCCCTGCTTACTATACGTAGCAGAGAAAGTAAACATTGCTGCTGAATACAAGCTACAAATATCCCCAAGTAAAGCTAAAGTAATGGCGTTCCATGGAAAGAATGCAATAAGAGCCAAAACTGTAATGAATAATATTTTAATAGAATAAGTAACTGATTTTAATTATTTAAGTATTCTTAAATAATGGTAGGACAAAAGACATTAACAGCAAGTTAACTTTGTTCCAACATATTTATGGTACAATTAGGAGAACCTAAGCAAAGAAAGCCCATAGAGAAACCTTCCTAAAGTTTTATAAAGTTTTAGCTATACCTTATGGCTCCGAATATTGGACTGTCACTAGAAGTTTAGTAAGAAGATTGGAAACAGCAGAAGTTTGTACATGTGGCAGGACATACTCTTTTAGATAAGCAAAAGAATGAAGATATTCGCAAAGAATTAAAAGCAGACAGTCAGTAATTAAAACAGAATAATATGGAAATAAATGGTTTGAACATGATGTGGCGTATTCATAATTTGGGCGGTTACATTATTGTTCTACATTGTCATTACCACACACATTGTTGTTTACATCACTCTTGGCTGGTAGCTTTGCTAGTCACGAGTAGTGGAGGACAGCGTCACTCCCAGTTAGGATTCCGTGAGGAACGGACTGCGTGTGTAAGCCGGGTTTTGGATCGGCGGACAACTCCTCCCAACTTGCATTTTTAATAATGTAGGGAACCCCAAACGGTTGGGAAATACATCTAGGAATGTGTGAGTAGATTTGTGTTATGGATTTTGTACAGTAAAAACCCACGCCTTCCTCTTAACCTCCACACCACGTTTCGATCCTCCGCAGCCAAGTAAGTATACGTCCCCTCAATGTGCGTGCTGAGTACTCAAAATTAATTTAATTTTCATGTGAACTTTTAGGCCATCTACCCAGCATGTAACAATATCAGTAGAATGACTGAAGAGAGGCTGCCTCATATAATCCCAAATTACAATCCACAAGGACGTAGAAGTCGAGGACGACCAGCTAAACGATGGAGAGAACCACTACAAGAAGCCGGAATAGATCAGAAATGGTCTAAACCTTGATAGTGGATTATGATTATTGTTATTATTATTTAAAAACTCTCCTTTAACTGGGAAAGCGTTTGAGCTTTTATTTTTAAAGCAGCGAGGTAGTGTAAACAGTATAACTACACAATAATAAGTTTTACTCTCTCTACTAATGTAGTAAGTGGGGGCAGTATTTTATTTCACTCAAAAATTTGATTGTAGAGATCTCACCGAGAATATAAGCTTTCAGGATCCCTAAACCCCCCCCCAAAAATATTTTTAGAAAAAGGTCCATGTGTGTGTTTGAACAGCATAACTCAAAAAGAGAATTCGGAAAAATACCAAACTTAGTGTTTTAAGTTCAGTATCTTCCAAATTGTGACACAAGATTTTAAACAAAATCCCTCCCACCACAAACTACCCTTCAGATGGAACATTTTTCCAATTTTTTTATGTATAAAACAGCTAACAATTTTGATTAAAATACCATATATAAAAGATGCTTATATCACAAATAAAAAGTATATCATGAATTTTGTATAATCTTGTATAGCTGCTATGTTAAGCGATAGTCGAAAAGGTATTACACATAAATGTAGATTTCTATAAAACACACAATTTATTTCAAGTAACTTTTTTGTGTATAATCCATTTCTGAGATATTCGTTATTAATGGTTCAAGCTCAAGACCTTTAAAGTTCTGGCGATTTTCAGTTGTTTCTCGCATTGAATGGAAACAGTATGGAATTTTAAGGCCGGCATATAGTGTCCAGTTCTTAAACATTTGACTATCGTTGTTCTTTTTGTGTCTATAACGAAGTTTGTAATGTAACTATTTCTGCAAAGGTTTATCTCGATTATAATGAAGTAGGTAGAAAAACAAGCTTTAGTAAGAATAGTTTTATGTCCAGTAATAAACGATAGAGGGTAGAGAAAGCCATGTGAATGTAGCACAACGGAATTTTAAGTATACTAGTTTGCTATGAAGTAACAATAGTGCAAATAAGCAACTTTGTGTGCTATGATAAAATTTAACATCGTCTTAAGATATGAACTTAGCCTACACCCCGCATGTGTGAATGAACAATTAATCAACGTTGACTGACCTAATGGTGGTTGACTATGAAACTCGCGACTTAAGGTACTTACGAGATTGTATGTCGCCATTGGGGCGTGTTATCACAAAGTTGATTTAAGAACGCCTTGTGGTTTGTCGGGATGATTGTGAGTCAGTTGGAAAATTTAATGGTATGCAGACATGTTGTAATGGTAGCTCAGATGGTTAGAGCAGCAGTTATGGCATAAACTTTTCAGTCTGATTCCACCTTTCCAAGTATACTTTAAATTTCACCGTGTGAGATACCTTTGACATAGCATCATAAACTTTATTTTTAGCATAGTAATTTAAAGATTAAAAAGTATTATAAAAGAATTTCCAAAACCATTCATTGGATTGATTAAAGCTTCAGCTAAATAAACTAGAAACTTTATCAGTGTTTAGTAGTTTCCTAAATAAAACAACTAAACTAAAATCACCTTCACAATTTTAAGACTTACTTTGTGCTTACTTCTTAACAGCTACGTTGCCTATTCAGTCCTTAAAAGTACATTATTGCAGCAGTAACTGCCTACTAGATGATTTGGACAGTAGCTGTTTGTCATAATTTATCAGGTAGATAGCTACACCCTGAAGGCAGAGTATCTGTGTGTGTGATATAGCACCAACGCTTTATCTTATCAGGTTACTCTGGACAGGAGGAACGCGAGTAATGATGATGATGACGTAATGATAAACAGCATCTAAGACCAAAGTTATTGGCTCCCCTGTCGAGGATTGATCGTGGTTCTCCAGCACCGTGATGATGAAAGGCAAGGGGTCTGGGTCTCTAACGAAGATTGATGATGTCCCAGCCGCTTTGTCCTTCCTGTCAAGCAAGGGATCGCAAGGGATTTGAACTGTGAACCACCCTTGGGAAACTCAAGCTTACTGCTCCTGGAGAATGTGGCGTGCCCCTGCATAATCTACTGTATAACTCCAAGATCTTCACTGTCTTTATTCCAGTCCTAGTTTCTCTGTCCAGAAAAACAAGATAAACTAATTTTTCCTTTTAGTTTTGTGTCGTTTGGATTTAACTGGTAAAAAGAATAAAATAAAAATTTTGGCCAATGGTGTTTTTTTGTTAACATCGTGATATGTTTGGGAAGTCGGTTTTCCACCATTTGTCGCGGCCAACCTAACCTACCTACCTCTCTTGTTGCTTTGCACCCTAAAGGCGCTGCTCATATCATCCATAAACCATTAATATTTTTATTGTTATAGGCATGGAATGTGGTAATGTTTTAGTTCAATTTTTAGTCCTTGAGTCTTTCCTTTCCCTTTAATATGTTTTTATTTCTTAATATGCACTTATTTCGCGCACCATATTGATTTGCGTATTAGCATAGAAGGAAAAATTAACCGTATGGCCGTCTTCATTACATTCTTCTCCCTTATTAACTTTACTTATTTAAACCCTTAAAATAACACTTTTAAACCTAAATAAAAAAACCGTATCTTGATTTGGATTTAATTTGAATCGAAGTATATCCTGTTTGTAAGTCTCTTCAGTTTCCGCCATGATTGCAACTTGTTAATTTCTGGGAATTAACTTTCCTGACTTCACTTCTGTCGATTTGGCGTTTATTTGAAACTAAAGTTGGTCATGGAATAGGCATTCATATGTAATAGTACTTTGGTTGGTACTGGCCAACCATTTGGATTCTTCAACCAGCTGTTAATGAGCAACAGTAGGTAACATTACAATAATTAACATAATTATCCACGATCGCAAAAATAATCTGCATTGTGACTGCGTGCGCGAGAAGCTACCTATGGGCCGCCGGTAAGTACTATAGGCCTCTGAAGAGAAAACATTTGGACGGTGTTCTGTTCTCCGGAGGAGTGAGGGGGGGATAGCACCATGTATCAGTTCAAGATGATGTCATAAATAGATCTACTATCTACATTAATCACATCGCCTAACATTAGTATTCCAGTGTGTTTCACTCGGATCAGTGTGTAAGTGTTTTTAGTGATTTATAAAGTTATTTGCAATGCTCAGTAAAAAAGGAAGAACTCTACACAGTCAAGCTCGAGAAATAGTTGATTACGTTGTTAAAAGCTGTGACAAGAAAGCAAACAAAAGCAACTGGTCATTCAGCATCACTAGCAGAAGAGCGTATGTTTTCTAAGAGACCTCAAGTCTTGTTGTAATGTTGAAAGTAAGGCCGTTTCTGTTAGATAGCGATAGAATTGTTGATGTCAACACATTCCTTACAGACCTCGTGAGAGTAACACAGTACCTTCTGGTCCGGCACCTAGGTGGGGCCTTCGGAATAATAGCCAGTGCGGACAATAGCCCATTATGCGCCGTTTCCCTGTTCCAGAACCTTCCTTTCGGCATGTTCTAATAGCCTCCCTTTCTAGAACAGTCCGCTTTGTGTGCGAGGCTTATATAAGGAGGCTGCTCTTGAGCGTGTGTGGAGTTCAGATAAGCGAAAGTGGACAGTGCCAGTGCAACTCAATTGAGAGTTGAGACTCAGCAGTTCATTGTGATTCGGCGGATCAGCTGTGTTATGTTCTGAGTGTGTTCTAAAAGTGACTCAAGTGTAACGTTTGTGCTACGCTGAGTGTCTAAGTGATAAATAAAAGGTGTTTCGCAGTAACTGGTTTCTCATTTGTTACAATATGCTGGCCATATTGTAACAAATTGTATTGCCAAACCTTTTCTCGATTCTGCTATAAACCCTTATGTCGCAATATAAGTAAAAATAAGCGAATTTGTTTCATCTTCGAAACCTCGAAGTTGTTAATTAGTATTCAGAAGGTATTGCTATTAAATGGGGAGAAAAAGTAACATAGTTTGTGTGTTGTCGCCTTGGTAACTGGGATCTTAAAGAATTACAGTTATACATTGACTGTAGACGACTAATCGACCGGTGTGTGTTAGGTTCGTGGTGTGCCTTGTGGATATGGTGTGTGCCTGAGCTTGGTATGGTTAACCACTGAGATGATGAGGATGGTTGCAGGCAGAATGACTTGTTAGGTTTTAGGGTAGGGGGTGGTAAGGAGAAAGTGCTATTTCCATAGGCTCCTCAACGGTTGCCTAGCAGGTCAAGAGGAGCGGATCGCTATGGATTCCTGCAAAATCATAGCAGGTAGAAATTTGCGAAAAATAGGGATATGTAAATTCCTATAATATCAAAGAAATGGGATTGGTTAATTTCTACAATTTTGTAGGTAGGTGAAACATTCTGACCAGCGTTGATACAGATTGGTACGGTTAGAAATGGTATATTTCTTCTTTGTTTAAAATTATAACATTGTCAAACAGCTAAGCATTAATTAAAATAAAATTGCAGGCTTTCACGACCGTTGTCCATAATAACTTGACTGTCATACGGTGAAAGCCGCGTTACATTTGATAAAATTACCGACCTTTCGCCCTTCATGTTGAGGGCTTGTTGAGGGCAGTGCCCAGAAGAAGCCCTCAACATGAAGGGGAAACGCCGATAATAATCTTAACAAACATGACGCGGCCTTCAACGGAAGACAGTCAAGTTAGCTAGGCATTAAGGCTTGGAAAAGATGTTTAAAATAGATATGTTAAGTTACAGTTTTCAATAACCTCTTCATCAAGAAATGGCCTTCCAAAAGAATGCGTCAACCACTTTCCTATTTCACTCTCGCCAGCAAAAAACTGCTTACGGGATAAAGTCTCTGCAAACGGATGACATTAAATAGTCAGCCATCCTTATTAACATGGAAGTATGACTTGATGTCTGCGAAGCCTCAGGATAAAAAATTAGATGAGTTTTGTGATTGTATTGTAGATGCATATGCAAGCGAAGAAAGTGCTTTCCCACCAGGCATTAGATTACGTTAGGAAATGTAACACCAAAAGGTTCACATACGAGTACTTGTTTTAAACAATGTTTTGACGAAGAGTATAATGGCCTGTTTGACGGTGTTATAATATTAAACAATGAACAAATATAGCATTTTACCCACACCATCCTGTATGTATTAAGGTTGCTCAGTTCCAAGTCTGTGCCAAGTGGGAGGGGAAAATGTTATCTTTGTAGGAAATTGCATATCAATATTCTTACAAGCCACAACTTGCAGGAATTTACAGAACCCGAAGAGGCGATTTGGGTTTTTTGTGTTTTTCTCTAACCACCAGTATGAATTCCACATTAGTATACAACTTGCAAATGGCAGACGAGGGTAAACGATGCTGTAGGAAAGTTAAGTCTGGTCACCATCAACAAAAACAAATAAAGAAAAATAGCTAACCAAAAACTCTCGGGAATAAGCATACTACTTTGATTATGCAATATGAGCTTAGAAATTAAGTGACAAATAAAGATTACAAATAAAAATGTACATGAAATATGAAGTCTGATGTGTTGTATTGTCATGAAGTACTGTACTCACTATTCTTACGATTAGACTAAGGATCCGGACAATTTAGCAACCAAGGTATGTGCAGCCTTATTATAGAGTTTGTAAACACAGTATTATTGATGTAAGCAAAGACGCCAGTGCGCTTTCTTAGTTCCTGCTGTAAACAATACAGTCTATGAAGTCTAAAATGAAGTAGAACACATAGATAGGAATGAGAGAGAAATATTGCATCTCTAATCACGAAGTGGATTGTACACGGCCTCACAGATAAACAACACCCCAATGCACCACCTCACGCCACCCTACTTGATGAACAGTATACTTCACTTAACTCCTAAGTTGTCCTGGATCCTTAGCCTGGTTATTACTTCCTCCACTAGGTAGACACATTAAGTAGGGGAAGTATTGTATTCCAACCCAAAAATTCGATGTCTATATTTCATGGAAAATTTACGTTTTGAGACTCATTGAACACAAGAAAAGCATTTTTAGAAATAGGTCCGTGTATGTGTTTATGTGTATGCCTGTGAACTTCATAATTCCAAAACGAAAAGTCAGTATCTTCCAAAGACGCCACACAAAGATTTTCAGGAAAATCCCCACATTCTAAACTATCCTTTAAATGGAGAAATTTCGATATTGCTTTTTTTCCTCAAAAATAATTCCAACGGTTTTATATTAAAATACCATATACTTAAGATATCTGCATTACAAATAAAATCTATATCTTGAATTTTCTGAAGATAGCCTAGTGCTTTTCATTCTGAAAGAATTTTGTATAAATTGGTAAACGATAAAAAAATAGCACAAAGTTACTGCACCGAAAATGTAGAACTCCTTAAAATACACAAATTATTTCAAATAACTTATTTTTATGGTATCAGTCATTTCCGAGTTTCCCTTATTATTGTTTTACATTTTTCAAACATAGTCAGTTTTTAAGTGCTGTCGCTATTCAGTTGTTTCTTGCGATGATATGGAAACACTATAGAATTTCAAGGCCAGCAGCAACACGCTTGTTTGTGTCTGACTACTGACCGGCATCCTCTACCCGCCTTTATACGTAAAACGAAATGTTTAATGATAATATTTCTGCAAAGGTTTATTTCAATTAACATAAAGTAAATAGAAAAATAAGTTTTCCTTATAGTTTGTAGAGGGTATATCAAAATAAATGTTAGTGAGTAGAGAAATCGATGTGAATGCTATACATACGCTTTTTTTCAAATGGAAAGTCGGTATTCATGTTTTAGCGTGGTCATGCAAGGAGCATGGGATTTCAAAGCCATCACACAGGGACCTGCTGTTTAAAAAAATGACAATCGCTTAAGTGTGATGTATCCTTTTTATACCTACAACTAAATGCGTAATGAAAGAAGAAGTAGGCAGAAGAATAAACTGTTATGAGAATATTTTGCAGAAGAGTGAGAAGAGAAAGTGAACATCTATGAACATCATATTTTTTTTCTTCTCGGTAAGTTGTCTATGTCCCCCGTAAATCCTTCAGTTATGAAACTGTCGTTTTAGATAAATTTTTGGGCACGATGAACCCTCTCCTGCGAGTTGTACATAAATAGCAACAGTTGCCGTGGAGTGCAAAGGCTTTAGTCACCAACACGTGCAAGTCTCCGCATTCCCACAGTTGGTGGTGACTCATAGACCTGCGGGGCGGAGCTGGCACCACTTCACAACACAATGGGGTAGTTTCAGGTCACAAAGCCTTCCAAACATCAGTAATACAAGTTTTTACCCATGGCTTCTCGAATGTCTGAAACCGTAAGACTGCGTATCAGATTACAGCGATACTCATCTGCATCCTTTGCTAAGGTACTTCTTATTCACTGAGGTTGCCTTTACCCTGCCAAGCGGGAGCTTTTCATCATATCCCATTAGGTTTAGCCCTTCTGCTGCTAAGGAGGAAGTCTGTCGTCCCTCAAATAATACTTCTCTTTTGGATTTTGACGGATGTATACACGCTTTAATGGGTTTTTGATGAGTACCTACCAATGACGTTTCATCTGGTGCCCGTTCATGTGCATTGACACAGTTGAATGTTTATATTCTAAGTCCGCCTCCAACACGGACTGCACCGGCTCGAGCCTAGGACCGCCCAGGCCGCGGGCTTGAAAATAAAGACGAAAAAATATAATCTCATTCAACATATGCATTTTATTTATCACGTAAATATCTTAAAAAATGACGAAAACTTTTTCCACGTAAAGAGAAAATAAACAGCAAAAAGATTAATTTATAATTTTTTTATTTGCGATGTTAAGAAGCCCGGAATTGTACCATTATCACAGAATGCATACATCCATAGCAGTGCATGGGTATGCCTACTAGTAATAATAAATAAATGCTCGCTTCGGCCAATTGCGAATAACGTTACAACAGTACGGCAGCTACAAACTCCCTCCATCCACCCACACCCAGGACAGATTGGGCAGGGCGCAGTAATGCGAGCGACATGTGGTCGATACGGCCGCTTACTACATGGGGGTTCCAGGACGTCAGCCGCCACTATTTCTGTAAAAATGCTCTTCAATTGGTCCCAAGTGGAAAAATTCCTATACCAGTATCGGAAACTGAACCCGAGATCCTTCGCACCATAGGCAGAAGCGTTTTGTTGTGGAATAATAAAAATCAATCACCGCAAAATAATTTTATTTTTTAAAAGTAGACAATAAGACCCGAGCCGGGTGCTATAATATAACATATTCGCGGGCTTGGTTCAGATCGGGCGGGCCGGGTCGGGTCGGATCGGGGCTAAGAATGTCGACCCGTGCAGATCTCTATCCGCCAGATCTTCATAATTCTTGAGACATGCAGCGTTGCAATGTCCTGAAGTGTATTACACTCATAATTATCTACTTGGCCTCTATCTGGTTTAGCCATTTAGATCAGCCTTGTAATTGTAAGTCTCTAATGTAACGAAAATGATTTTGGAAAGTAATTTATAATTACTGAATGTAAAATAACGTTTTAAATCATGAAAAGGGCCAAAAACGGAACACTCAACTCGTGCAAACCAAGTTTTCTTTCGGGGTGCAAGCGAGAGTAACTAGCTGATTTGGTATGCTTCTTAGAAACAAACGATTTTGACCAAAATTGCTATTTAGATAGTTTACAGCAATGAAGTTTTGAGCAGCCGGCCATGAAGGGAAAGTGGGAGTAAGAGAGGCCGGGCAATGCCAGAGTGAGGGAGAATGCAAGCTATTGGAATTCACCTAAAGCCAATTGAGACATACTTATCCCATTACATGCTCTCTGGTTATATTTGGTGACATTCCGTCTGCTCAGTTGACATTAATTTCAGCACATTTTCCTAAAATACACCCATGGTAAAGATTTGGTGTTAATTGCACCTGTTACGTTGGCGATACAGGCGTTATTTTGCAGACAGAAAACCTCTTGAGTTTAAAGCAAATAATCCTTAGTTGCCTAGACGCCAATCTGTTCCTCGTACGCGTTTATATGGAATTGCTTTACATAAGTTTTCCACAGCTTATAATTATTTTCACAACGCAAGTCCACATTGAATACAATACAATACGATATTTAATGCTGGGAAATGGCTTAATCCGGAAGTGTTGTATCAAAACAAGATTTGAAAATTAGGATTAACTGACTGGCTTGAAACTGTAATTCCCGTTGCGAGGTTTACACTTACATTTTGCAGTTTCGGTAATGTCGGTCATTTTTAGTTCTTGGGAACTGCCATTAAATTGTTTTTCCAAAAATGATTGATATTGGAGTTGGAGTAGCTACAAAGGGTTGCTTCACTCTTTGGAAATGTGGAGGAACCATTCCTCCTTTTGGAACAGGAGGTTCCTTCAGAGTTCGTTCCATGACATTGACTTCCTACTCTTCAAAGTTAGCTGTACCTCCTCGCTGCCATAGTATCAGTGTATCAACTCCATCCATGGGCAGGTAAAGCACGTCATATCATTGATAGGAGGTCTCCATATTGCTTGAACTTGGAAGTGTGAAAGATACAAAAGGCTACAGGCAAATTCCATCGGTATATATGTCAGTATATATACCGCGGTGATCATTTAATTAGCTAATATTGAGATTACATCTTATAGAAATACTAACGAATAATGTTGGAGAAGGCTACAGAACTACTTCCTTGAAGCGACTCCGAATCTAGAGTGGGATTAATGGAAGCAGTTTCCATAAAGGAATGGGTTTCATCCATCACTAAACCGAAGGTTAGCGCATTGATGAACAAAACGTTGCACGCCTGCTTTATTGCGAGTAGTTTTCAATACAAACTTCACTGCAGCTGAGTAAATATTACCACTAGCAGCTACCTCCATATCATCCAACACTCACAAAAAAATAAATAAATACAGGGTTGTAACTCTCGTGTACATTTCATTTCTCCTTTTATCAGATTTTGTGTTTTAAACAGCTTTTTATTAAAATTGAGAAGGGCCTCTAACAGAGTCCACTAGTGAAACTTGACTATTTATTCTTCAGCAGAAAACATTATGTGGAAGGTTTAATGGTGAACTGAAGAGCCATAGAGGTAATAAAAGTTTAGCGAGTTTTATCCAAATAATGTAGCAAATCGATAAAATGACGTAGAATTAAATAAGCTTTACAAAGTGTGTAGAATTATATTGAAAAGGAGAAGAAAGTTTAAACATTTGACGTCATCAATTGCCTCATAACCTCATGTAAATAGAATAAACAAAACCAACCAGTATAAGTCTGCAATTTCGTACTTGCGAAATAAACCACCATACCATTGGAACCATTCATCAGTTCATCGTAAAACACAAATTATGTGAATAATGAAGCATCTCCAACGAAGCGATTGGTGGTATCCAAAGATTCATCGGTTTGAACACTTGCCAAAGGATAAATCACAGACATTTTCATGTCTGTCCGAACTAAAGATAATCGTGCTGTTGCTGCTCCTCCTGATAATGATGATACAATTGCTGCTGCTGCTAATGCTGATTAACCATGACGTGGAGGTGAAGATCTTGGCTCTCGCGTAGTGAGCCGTTTGGATTCCAGTGGAGTCAGTGGTGCCTAACTGGCGTTTTTCTTTGTTCCCCCTCAGTCTTTAGAATAAACACACTATGTGATCAAAAGTATCCGGACACCCCACAAACATACGTCTTTCATCTTAGGTGCATTGTGCTGCCACCTACTGCCTGGTACTCATTATCCGCGACCTCAGTAGTTATTAGACATCGTGAAACAGCAGAATGGGACGCTCCGTGGAACTCACGGACTTCGAACGTGGTCAGATGATTGGGTGTCACTTGTGTCAGAAGTCTGTTCGCGAGATTTCCACACTCCTGTTCATCCCTAGGTCCACTGTTTCTGATACGATGGTGAAGTGGAAACGTGAGGGGACATGTACAGCACAAAAGCGTTCAGGCCGACCTCGTCTGTTGACTGACAGACACCGCCGACATTTGAAGAAAGTCGTAAAGAGTAATATGCAGACATCTATCCAGACCATCACATAGGAATTCCAAACTGCAATCAGGATCCACTTCAAGTACTATGACAGTTAGGCGTGAGGTGAGAAACCTTGGATTCCATGGACGAGCGGCTGCTCATAAGCCACACATCACGCAGGAAAATGCCACGACGCCTCGCTTGGTGTAAGGAGCGTCAACATTACACGATTGAACAGTAGCAAAACGTTGTGTGGAGTGACGAATCACGGTACACAATGTGGCGACCCGATGGCAGGGTGTGGGTATGGCGAATGCCCGGTGAACGTCATCTGCCAGCGTGTGTGGTGCCAACAGTGAAATTCGGAGGTGGTGGTGTTACGGTGTGGTCGTATTTTTCCTGGAGGGGGCAAGCATCACTTGTTTGTTTGCGTGGCACGATCACAACGCAGACCTGCATTGATATTTTAAGCACCTTCTTGCTTCCCACTGTTGAAGAGCAATTCGGGGATGGCGATTGCATCTTTCAACACGATTGAGCACCTGTTCATACTTCACGGCCTGTGGCGGAGTGGTTACACGACAATAACATCCCTGTAATGGACTGGCCTGCACAGAGTCCTGACTTGAACCCTATAGAACACCTTTGGGATGTTTTGGAACGCCGACTTCGTGCCAGGCCTCACCGACCTACATTGATACCTCTCCTCAGTTCCGCACTCCGTGAAGAATGGGCTGCCATTCCCCAAGAAACCTCCCAGCACCTGATTGAAAGTATGCTTGCGAGAGTGAACGCTGCCATCAAGGCTAAGGATGGGCCAACACTATATTGACTTCCAGCGTTACTGATGGAGGGCGCCATGAACTCTTACGTCATTTTCAGCTAGCTGTCCGGATACTTTTGATCACGTAGTGTATCAAGTGGTTGTAATGCTTATGGTTCCCGAGCTCATTTGTATATGATGATAATGATGATGACAGTAACAACAACGTCAGCAGCATGTTGACGGGTTATTAATAAAATACACTCGCAAAGAAGAGTTCATGGAAGGCGGATAGTCTTCGTCTTGTCTTGTGTTTCCATACAGTTTTCCGCCATTTACTACGGCGTACTTCAGCCTATAGGCTTATTGCGCTATCTGTATCGTTTTAAAACCAGTCATTATGCCTGTATCCTTTACTTAGGATAGGGCCGTTTCGGTTCCTTTCTTATTCTTTGTTCAGAGTCCAGTTGTTCGTGCCCGGTCAGCTACATGTGGCGATCTTTGTGATAGCTACAGACCGGCCACCAACGTCCTAATCTCCCCCTTTGAGCAAATTTCTTCTAAGGATTAGCTGTTCTAGCAGAGATGGCCAAAATTACTTAATGACTTTGGAATGATGGACCACAATTTTCGGCCGCTGCTCTTAACCAGATCGGCAGCGCGAGTATCAATACTGCACCAGATACCAACAGCACTCGCCAGGTTGCGCCTTTTCCACCAGCATAGATAACGCTCAACAGTGTTGACGTCTTACTTAGTTCTCGGCGACCAGTGGATAAAGATTTCTTGAGCCTTGTGTCTGGGAGCGGCCGTCTCCACATTTTTCGGCATTGTTCTAAATTATTACATGTATTTTTCGGCGTAAGTAAAGTTGAAAATTCTTCTTTATGTGTGGAGCGGCAGTTAAATTTTTCGAAGCGAGTTCATATTGAAATGTCAGCAGTGCTACATTGTATTAAAATGGCGAACATTGTGTGAGAAGGACAAAGCAAAAATATTTAATGTATTTTAATTGTAATCTAAGTTACCCTAAAGCAGTACCATGGTATTAAGATGCTTTTCCACAGGAGCATGTCCTGTGTAGAAAGTACTAAATACTCTCAACTGAAATCGGTTGAATGTAAGCAAGTTTTCAGCTCTTTTATTGCGCGATTTCTTAATAAATAGTTCACCATGCTTTATTACCTGGTCTTTTAAACCAGGTTTCATAATGATTTACCTTGAACTATTTCTTAATAGTCTTGCTTACCAGACATCGAGGTGTTCCTAGAGCTGGCTCTGGTCCAATAAACTGGGAAGCTGCGCTTGCCGTGCTATTTCACCAGCTTTTTCATTTTCCTCAATGCCACAGTGACCTGGCACCAAGAGGAGCTGAACTTCATTCTATTTTACCAAGTTTGTGAGCATATTTAGGCACTTTAAAACCAGTCATTATGTTATCTTATGACTACTTAGAGCCCTAATCGCGTTCTGGCTATTTGAGAAAATAAGGTTCTGTTTACTATGTAGCCTCTCCTTATATTCTTACGTATATGTTGAATCATAGCATACATTTCTGTTTCAAAAACCGAACAGGTCAAGACTCCGAGAATCTGCGTTTAGATAAAAAGTTATTTGAATGTACGCGGATTGTATACTCCCTATGAAATTCACTTTTGTGGTTAAACTCATGACACTTTTATGCAGTTCCAGAGTCTTGATAGCAATTTCATGCAGACGGAAACAAATGTAGGGTAGAACTATGTGAAAGCCCTAGCAAGCCTGATGTTGTTTCTTTTATGTTTCTTTCATTTTCCTCTACAGTCACCTGTGGTGTAGTTCTCCCATTCACTCTGTCCCTCACTGCCCCCTTAAAGTTCACTGGATAAGCAATCCCTGCCATCTAGGCTGCACGACTCCATAAACAAGAGAAAGGTGATGCCTGATGAAATATCTACTATTTATTTTCACTATAATCTCTAGATTAAAGCGAGAGAAGTACAGCCCCCTTAATACATTTAGAAGTGCCCTGTATGCATGTATTATCGCATGCATATGAACAGCGAAACCGTCTAAAAAGCCCATCAAAAGCTATTGTTCCTTGTGGTACGTCTGTTTACTGGCTGTATAGCTCATTAAATCCGTGATACGCTTGCTGAAACAAAAGAGCTATTATTACCTTATACTCTTTTTATATTTTTGAAAAAGAGGTCACTGGCTATTCACTTTTTGCATTGAAAAAACAACGAGCAACCTTTGTTAATGGGAAAAGCATTATAAATGAGCATATAATGCCGCAAACCTTCAAAGAGCATTTCACAAATTCATTTTTTTTCCTGACATGTTTATGTTGAGAGAGCAGGTGTAGCAATTCAGATGAAAATACAAAGCGTATTGAAGACAATGCAACAAATTTTGTGGACATATTTCACTTCTTTTGTCATTATGGATACATCTGTAATCTATTTTTATTTTTAATTTCCTTCTGTTTAATGCAAAACGTTTTGAATTACATACATAGAGTGCGAATGGAGCTTTAGTCACTGGATATATTGTCTTTATAACAGCCGAATCGATTACCTATAGGTTGATTTAAATGTTTGCTTCTCTACTACTGTACCTATTGTAAGTAGAGGAAGTGTTATCTTGCACCCACAAAATCAATATCGAGATTTCAAACGAAATTCCCTTGTTTTGAGGTTCCCTGGATTTAAAAAAGACATTTTAGAAACATTTCCGGTGTGTATGTGCATGTACGTGTGTGCGCGCGAGTGCCTCTGCCTGTGAAACTCAAAACGAAATTCCGAATGAATACCAAACTTGGTGAAAATGGACGAGGAGTGGGAAAACTCATTTACACTTTTCACTCAAGTAATGAATCCCTTAGAATGCCTAGATTGCAACATGAAATACATTGGGAAAACCAAAAGAAATATTGAAACGCGCAGGAAAGAACACTTCAGGAACATTCACCAAAAACAAACTGAAAAATCTGCTGTTGCGAATAATTTTTGGGAGAAAACCCACGAAATAGACCCGGATGTCAAACTGTTAAAAGAAGTCTCAAAACCTATGGCACTATCCGCTTGGGAGAAAATCTACATTTGGAAGAACAAGAATATTGCAATGAATTTCGATATCCCAGCAGAGGACAAACTCAGCAAGTACATCAAACCCTCACCAGATACCACCACATATGGTCAACACAGACAGATACAGGATAATCAAACAACCACCAGCCAAGAGGTTAGCGCTGACGATGAGAGCAAGGGACTCTCGAAACACTTCCAGGTACTTAAGTGAAAAGTGTAAATGAGTTTTCCTACTCCTCGTTCATTTTCATTTAAAATACTTCACTATCAACAGCTTCTACATTATTACTTATAACCAAACTTGGTATTTAAGTTCAGGCATCTCCCAAAGGACCACAAAGTCTTCACCCACTTCACCCATTCGGTAAGAAAGATCCAATTTTATAGCTGGTTGCATAGTATTGCAGAAATCAACCAACAAGCTTCCAGGTGTTATGATATAAGAACACCTATGGGCTGTGACAACAAACTTAAAATTTAGTTAATGACTTCTCATTTGAACGTTCGTGCCGATAAATTCAAATACATAAAGACTTCAGACGAATGTGATACTTATTACCACTCTAAAATACTTAGTTAATTTCTCTTCCACAAGCACGAAAGTAGCTACCATTGCAATTATTTTCGAAGCTATCAGCTTTACTTTTTTCGGAAAAATTCTTTGTCAGCAAGCGCCATAACCACTGATACCTTTAAGTTAGAAAATCACGCCTATTAGAGAGACAAACAACAGTTAGCTGTAGTACTAGCGCACTCATTAGCGCGCTCAGGTATCGATCTGGCGATGCTGGGTTCAAACCCCACACAAGCGGTTAAGCATTTGAATGCCATACGTTTGTACCCGTTGTGAACACAAAATTAACTCCTCGCGTGTTTACTTTCGGAGTTTAAGTACATGTTACGGAGATAGTCATGTTGAATTTTGAATATAACATGTTTACAATTACCTGCAAGTAACTTAGGGAAGTTTTATCGCTGGCGTGCTGGCTTGTTATTGATTTTGATCTATTGCAAACCTACGATGAACTCAAAGACCATAAGTATCCTACATCAAAGTGCTCGACTGTGCGTCGGTACCCCTGTCTGATTGTTTCGACGACTGCGCCGTTGGTGGCAGTCCCGGATTCGATGCCCGCTCGGGTTGGAGTCGAACGCGGTGTAGTGGTAGAGATAGAATTAATGTTAAAATTCACTGTACCTTTTTCTCCATCCGACGTGGTTTCGTCTTGTTGTCCTTCTCGCTGTTACCCTGGCTAGTTGGTTCTCAGCGGTGATTTTAGCATGGACTCTGCCTATCATGATATTTGATAAGCTCGTCGATCTCAGTTGTGGTACTGGGAGCTTAGAGAAGAATTGACTACACATTGTAATGTTTGGTTTATGGCTATTTATTGTTACTTCCTCACTGTAACACTACATAAATGTGAACTGCTTAACAACTTCAACTGTCTTCCACTGTGCACTGTCTACTACCGAACGTCAAGTATGAACTGCTTAACCTAAAAGTCAACGGTAAACTGCCGTTCTGTTATATTTGCCTCGCTCCATACTTCCGGAGCGGAAACAAATAGAGTCATAAAACTTTACCCTTCTATTCTTACACAAAAGATCCCGTTTTCGCTGACCATATGAACATCACGTTTTTACCCTAACTGCAGAGTTCAAGACGTCCTAAACTTAGTTAAACAGGAACATTATGTACACGACAAATATTACATTATACAGAAATTACTATTTACATGGTTTTCACATTGTAAACACATATCTTTTATATATTAAATTAAACACTGAATAACTTAGCACATAACAAAATTACCTCGGGTACATTCTGTCTCAACTGACACTTCTCTGGAACCTCTGAAACTATGTCGCTTGAATTCTGTAACACCCTGTATAATATACTACTAAGTATAGTTATGAAATCAAAGCTATGCGTAATAGTAATAACAAACATATTTATATTTAATAGCCATTAACTTAGGGATAGCTGGGTGGTTTAGGGAAAGCTTGAATTCAGGGAATTAAGAATAGTGAGTGATAAATGGCTTCATACTTAGAATAACAAGAACAGCATTAGCTTATCCAATTAGAAGGGTAGATTTAAAAGGAACCAATTTTTTTGCTCCTTTCTAAAGATATCTTTGTCTGGAATGAAGATCTCGAAAGTTGTCCCCAAGAAGAGCATGAGATTAGCATAGCTTGAAGGAAGATCTAATTTAACCTTTGCTAAAACCAAAATCCAGTTGTCTCTTTGTGAAAAGCCCAATCATGAGCAAGCACCCTCACCCACCTAATTACACGCTCTGTAATCCTCCAGGTTCTTCTGCTTCAGGTATGTGCAAGGCTTCCTGCGGCGGCACACGGCGCTCCTCAGCATAATGTAACGTAATTATTGGCTTTCCGATCCGCAGTTCATACCGATGCTATGTTTTATAATAATTAATATTTTCATACACAAGCATATATAACAACATAAACGGATGTATTAAATTATATTTGGGAAGGAATATGAATAAATAAATCCAATTAAGACTACATAATATTGCCTGAAAACCATGTTTGCTGTATGGAAGCCAGACGGGGTGTTAACTCCAAGCGATAAAAGACGTATCGAAACAACTGAGGTCTATACTCAGGGTGAGCCTTAGAGATGAAAGAAGTAGTCAGGAAATCAGAGAACTTCAGACAGAAATGTGTATGATGGAAGAAGTGATACACCACCAGAAGAGATGTTATCAATATGTGCAAAGAATGTATTAGGAATATCAAGTCTATTTGTATATGGCAACAGGAAGGGATATTATATGTAATATACTATGGATCATATAAATTCTTAATAAACAAGTTTATTGATCGATATGTAATAGATGGAGGGATCCAATTCTTTATCAGCATTTATTTTGATTTTTTGGTAGCAGGTTTTTATTCAAAGGATATAATTTTATAGCAACACAAATTTTGGAACGGGTTTAAATACCCAACACTTTCATTGGAAGAAGGGTAGAAGAAGAAGAAGAAGAAGAAGAAGAAGAAGAAGAAGAAGAAGAAGAAGACACACAGAAGCAACTGTGTGAACAGTTACAAACCCAGGAGGTTCTGGAAAATAAATTTTCAGATATAGAAACTGCAAATTAACGTTTTACTTTCTCTACCGCCTAGATAGAAGAAGTAAGTAGTATTCTGTCCGAAAATTCGATATTGAGATTCACCTGGAAGTTCGTGTTATAGGATTCCTGAATCCGAATCTAGAACGCTGACATCTAACGGCGCAGAATATTTAAGCTGCCCGAATTGAGGTTATCAATAGGAGACCGCCTCGACACCGCATACAAAACGTCTCCACGCCAGTCGTGGTCATAACGAGTAGTTTTGTAACTTGTGAATAAGAAGCAACTTCACCGCCAGCCAGGTATGTAATAAGTTGAGGTAATTATAGACTGGGCCATAGATCTTTGGAAAACAATAAAGGACTCGAGGCTTGGGTAGCAATTAACTTGGAATCCTCATTGCCAACGGAAAGTGCACCCCCTTTCCGAGAGCTCTCTTCCCGAGATATTGTTCTACCTTTAAGTTACATTCCCATTGTAGCATGCGGTATTTCCTGGATCATTAAAATAATGCATTTTCTGTAAATAGTCCCTGGTACAGCAGAATTATGTATAATTTTGTATAAACATAATGAGAGATAGGCAAAAGCCTACTGCAGAAAAAAATGCAGAGCTCATTAAAGTACTCAATTTCTGTATATTAAATTATTTCATGTGTTAAACGTTTTCTAAATTTCGCATTTTGCATATTTACACCTCATATGTGTCTTCTTATGCACATGCTTGAAGATTTGCGCTTCTTCCTTTTTACTTTACCAACCCAAGAACTCTTCATGGGTAAACACTAAATTATTTCTTCCGCCCTTTTTTGTACCTAAACGCTTATTGCTTAATTTAAGATCATTATTAGGTAAAAATATCTCGTGAATAACATAACGTAAATAGAGCATCACTTTTCAATATGAGTACAATAATATTATAATGATACATTTAATGTTTTTCATTGGTAGAGAATGTTGTGTAAGTGCTCGCATCGGATTTTTGTATGCTCGACTATATAAATGTATGAATAACATACATTTTACAAAAAAATGTAAATTATGTTGCAAATAGCCTGTAAAACGATTCGTACAAGAATTTGTAAATCAGCTACACAACAAAAATACTTTTTTGAGTTTGCGAAACATTCAACGCGCAATGCACTTGTCAGATTAGTACCTGATGTTTGTACAAAGGCCTGAAGATTATCTCTTTTGAAGTTTAACTTGGGTTCTTCGCTGCCGGCAGAAGGGAAACTGATCTTCAGCCAACGCCGAGCCGGCGTATGAAATTCAGATAACAAGAAGTTTTCTTTCCAATTTTTCCCTAGCATACTATTTAGCAGGAATTAGTCCACGAAATCCAGACATTACACGGGGTGTGCACAAATGATCATAGGGGTTTAAACTTACATTTTCTCTGCAACATTTTGAACCATAACTTAAATTGAGGAAAAACTGGAGGCTACCATAACTTAAATTACAAGTGTCCAACATGGGCTCTATTTATGATACATTTATCACCGGTTAAAGGAGTAAACATTACAAAGTATCAACTTCTTTAACGGATTACTCTCCTCTTAATAGAACTTACAAGCAATGCCTTGGGTCAGTAGCCTATCGACGAGAAAGCAAACTCTGGATCATAGCATATCCAGGATGGGTGATCAGCCCAATGCCTTGGGTCAGTAGCCTATGGAAGAGCAAGCAAACTCTGGATCATAGCATATTCAGGATGGGTGATCAGCCCAATGCCTTGGGTCAGTAGCCTGTGGAGGAGCAAGCAAACTCTGGATCATAGCATATCCAGGATGGGTGATCAGGCCAATGCCTTGGGTCAGTAGCCTGTGGAGGAGCAAGCAAACTCTGGATCATAGCATATCCAGGATGGGTGATCAGGCCAATGCCTTGGGTCAGTAGCCTGTGGAGGAGCAAGCAAACTCTGGATCATAGCATATCCAGGATGGGTGATAAGGCCAATGCCTTGGGTCAGTAGCCTGTGGAGGAGCAAGCAAACTCTGGATCATAGCATATCCAGGATGGGTGATCAGCCCAATGCCTTGGGTCAGTAGCCTGTGGAGGAGCAAGCAAACACTGGATCATATCATATCTAGGATGGGTGATCAGCCCAATGCCTTGGGTCAGTAGCCGTCGAGGAGCAAGCAAACTCTGGATCATAGCATATCCGGGATGGGTGGGTGATCAGCCCAATGCCTTGGGTCAGCAGCCTGTCGAGGAGCAAGCAAACTCTGGATCATAGCATATCCAGAATGGGTGATTAGCCCAATGCCTCGGGTCAGCAGCCTGTCGAGGAGCAAGCAAACTCTGGATCATAGCATATCCAGGATAGGTGATCAGCCCAATACCTGGTATGGCGGTGAAGAAGGAAATGAAATATAGCGCTGAAAAAGATGATAGAAAAATTCACTTAAAATTAGCCAACCCAGCATTCGCCTAGCGACCGAGCAAAACCGCGAAAAATCCTTCGTTCAGATTTGTCAGCCCCAGGGTTTTGAATCCGGGACCTCCCGAATATGAGCCACAGACGTTACCACCTGAACCATCACGCTTGGTGACGATTCAAAATTATATATCGCAGAGGAAGAAATATAAGTTTAAAACGCCCATACTCATTTGTGTACACCCTGTATACTGATTTTGGACCTTGTTTAGAGCATATGTTTTGTTTTGATTCATCACAAAATAGTATAAAACAACATACTTGTAATTTTTAAGGGTATACATAGCTGAAATGTTAAAAAACTTTAAAAATTGGTTTTCATGTTACAAAAATATTTTGAGCCATCAGTTTCAGTTACATGTCCCTTTAAACCTTCAACACGTGATCATTTAAATTCCCATAAACACACGGCCTGATGGTCTCTATTTACCTCCAACGCCTTTTAATCGATTTTTTATACTTTTGTGCATAAATAAATTCCATACGATGTAGTTTGTAACCAATCTTGTTCAAATTCTAGCAGAAATTCAGAAGAATGAACTTCAAAAGCTTTCATATGATTTTTGCTACACGTTTAATTTGCTTAAGGTATGACCTAGTTAATTCGACCACTGAGTATAAATCGTTACAAAAATTATATTTAAAATTTTAAATAATGTGGTAGTATTTTTTTTTTAAAATTATGATTTCTGCAACGTGATTAATTAGCATAATAAAAGTAAAGTAATATGTTTTTCTAAAAAACTATTAAAGATATCTGCATGGAATTTAAAACGTGCTTATAAATTGTGGTGAAGCAACATGTGACAGAATTTTGAAAACATTTAGACAAAGACTGCACGCTTTATAAATGTCACCTATAGGCTTCTGTAGGGGATAAAATAATATTGGGAGCATTTCACATTCCCTGGTAATGTCTCAAGAGTTTTCTTCGTGTTACTGTAAGTCAGAACGAGATCCCTGGATCTCTGTGATGAGGAGAAGAAGACTTCCTTAAGGAACAGAACTAATTACGTGAGCCGATTGGTTTGTGTGTGTGTGCGTGTGTGCTGGGAGAAGAAGACACAAAGAAGAGGAGATAAATGAAATTGGGGGAGGGAAGTATCCGTGTGACAACTGCGGGAGGTGGGGAGGGTGAAGCAGTTCACTGTTAATCAGGTTCCTCTTGAGGGCCTCTGCGGAACAAAGCTGTCACAATGACGCCAGTTGCAGGTCACCATCACATGACATGGCAGAGGTCGAGGCACCCTTATTGGAACCTTTGTACAAGATTATAGCCAAGCCCTTCTCCTTTCATATAGATTAGATCTAGACATGTCCACGGGTTCAAGAATGGCGCGTGAACTCTTCCCTTGGAATGTGTCTAGGTACGTCTTCTATTACAAATTTCTTTAACTGCTCGCTGAACCTGGGATTCCTTCACATGTCGGGTTACAGACGGCCTTCAACACTAACACGGAAAATTCATATCACGTTTCTTACCCTTCTTTGTTAAATGTTTTTAATAAATGAGGTTAAGGCTTTCATGACATAGTAAAAAGGGAGACTAAATAGCGAAAATTGCCCAAAAAATTACATTAATTGGAATTTTTTCTTTAATGCATTTTTATCGTTTTAAGCACAATATTTATAGTTTAGACATATTACTTTCTCTACCACGTACACAGCAGGCAGAGAAGGTATTGTATACCGCCAAAAATTCGATACCGAGATTTCGCCGTAAATATATGTTTTGAGGCCCCTGAATCCATAAAAAAGCATTTTTAGAAAATGGTCCGTGTATGTATGCGCCTCTGAACAGCATAACGCAAAAACAAAAAGTGTCATAAATACCAAACTTGATTTTTAGGTTCAGTACCTTTTAAAGATGCGACACGAACATTTTAAAGAGAATCCCTCACCTTAAACTACACTTTGCTTGAATTATAATCCTGAATTATAAATAATCTTGAATTTTCTGGGAATAGCCTCTGAAGTCCTCTTCATTCAGAAGGAACTTTGTATAATCTTCTATAACTAGTAAACGTTAAACGATAGACGACAACGTACTCTACTGCACAGGAAAGGAATTTATTATAAATAACTCTTTTTGTGGCATCAGCCATTTCCGAGATATCCGTTATTAATGGTACCAATTGTTCATTACTTAATCATTCTCTTAAAGTCCTGTGAACATCCAGTTGTTTCTCGCGATTACATGCAAACAGCATGGAATTTTAAAAGTTAGCTATTTCGGCAAAGGTTTATTTGAATCACAATGTAGTAGAGAGAAATATAAGGTTTAGTAAGATTAGTTTCTATACCCACTAATAAGCAATAGAGGGTAGAGAAGTTCATGTGAAAGTAGCACATCAGAATGTTTTCATGGTACTGTACCTGTCATTTTTGCTGTGAATAGTTCTGTATGACTTCACAGAAGAAAGATCTTAACTCCTACATACTTTAGAGTAGAAACATAAACTTAGTCCATCTTTATGGGGAAGTTATGCTCTACCAATTGATAGTACTGTTAAGTGTGGAAGCTTCTGTGTGCTCAAACCATATGATTTTTACTTTGTAAATTTAGGCAAATATGAACCATATGAATATTTTTTTGTTTATAAACGACCTGTTCTCGGAAATTATTGAAGATAGCTAAATTCAATTTAGGGTGCTAAAACAATCTCTAGGTGCTGTTGTGGATCTAATTTGGTTGGTTTCTGTTTGAAAAAAAATTGCTGATTAGTTTCATTGAAAAGCTAGATAATAATCCTGTCTATTTTAGTAAACAAACTTACTGTACAAAAGAAGATCAAGAAGACATGCATCTATGTCCTGTAAAAATTGTAGTTCCTATGCTAATGTGTCATGAATTTGACAGATTTAACATCGACAGAATAGGGCTTTTAATCTCGCCTTAATTTTATCGAAATGTAATGCCATACATAAATCTGAGTAGTTAGAGGAAAGATAAGGTTTTTAAGGCTTTTTCTTGCCCTCTAGTAAACTTCGTCAAGATATTTTGTTATATCCAAGTTTTAACAAGAAGAAAGATTTTATATATTCTATATATTATGACTTTGTTCCAGTTTTCAATTACTACTTCACAAAGTTAATGTACTTCAACGTTCACTGCAACATCATTTATGTGAACTACTTCAGTTTTCCTTCGCTTCACTTTTCTTCGTTACCGCGTAGTGAAATATGCGTGAAGCAGCCTGTTCTTCCGGACGATTCACCCGCTGGGGAATGGAACACAAGAGTCCCTAATCTCCTATCGCTATCGCTCCTCGCGCTATCGTCACGAACTTGTAGAACCGAACTTGATATCGCTGCAGAAACGCGTTCACCAACTCACTTATTTGCTCACTAGCTTAATTTTCTGACTCGCTAGAGCGCTCGCTTATATACCTAGTCGTTAGGAATTTCCACCGAGTTCCAGAATGTTCGAGAAGCGGGAGAAGGGAAACTTCCAGAAGATTATGGTTATTTCTCGATACTGCTTCTGGTGATTACGCTGAGCAAGAGAGCTACTTATCTCTCTTTACCTCTCTAGCTGCCCGGTGCCGACCTCCCGATAACCTTGGACCATAGACGCTGCGACACAATATTTAATTTAGATCTGGGGTGAAATGTTTGAGACAATTACAAAAGCCGATGCATCGTTCGAATCGTGTGTCACCACAATTGTTGAAAAGCCAGTAGTTTTTTGGACCGTGAAGGGATTCCTGAAGTTGATAAAAAAACAAAAGATTTCAACGGAGCAATAAGTCGTATGTTGCGTTTTTGTCTGTTAGCTTACTTTGTCATGTGCAAAGAAATGTGTGTATTACTTTTCTTGCTCATGGAGAAGCCAAAATATTGCAGATTGACATAATTTTTATTGACTTCTAAATAATTTGGAGAGGACGATCAAAAAGGTGACATGTCGAACTCCCAGCGCTAAGGAATACACGTTATTACTAATGCTTATTGAAGACGAAAACCTAATTCACACTCAGAGCACACACACACACACGCACACACTGTATATTTATAGCATATCTAAAATGTGCTTTTATATGCCTGAATGTTTTGAAAGTGTAAATATTAAAAGCAACCTAGCTTATGGGGATCTAGAGAATCTTTCAAACACAATCTTCAAATTTTTCACATTCCCTTTTAGCATTATGTATAAATGTCCTCAAAATAAAATGAATGATACTGGAAATATTAAACACTTATACTTTTACGATTCGGCAAACCTTCAAGAATTTCATATGTCAAACGTGTTGTTTTCAGAAGCTTCTACACGTGATTATTTGTTATATTCTAAAATAATTAAAGGACGTTTTATAGACAAGCATTAGAACAATAATAATATTGTATAGTTTGAAGGCAACATTTTATTTGATTTTAGAGTTAGTTAATTCATTGTAGCCAAGATTTTAATAAAACAGAAACCATTCTACAAATTATATTATATGTGGTTCTTTTTTTAAGATTAGATTAAAAATATGAAGGATATATCGCATTCTGAATAAAAAAATAAAATGTGGATTTCAACAGTGAGTAGGGATTTTTAGAGACAACTGTCACACCATTCAAAAATGAATTTTCAACAGAAATCATACGTACATTTCATTTTTCCTAAAATTATGGTTATACTATATTGGCTCAAAAATTGGTTCTAGGTACTCTTAATGTAACAGATCAATGACAATAGACATTGTACTGCCAACTAAATTGATGCTGATGGTTTAAAAAGTGAATAAAGTCATTCCGAAAATAGGATTAGTAACATTCACAGAAGGCAGCGATTTTACTTACAACTCGCGTTAAATTACGACACATTACCGCAAATTGGCAACCTTGGGCTTTCTACAGAATTTGTAAAAAATCTATCTTCAGACCATAGATTGTCAGCCCAAGAGAATCTGCGGTTCAAATCTCGCCAGGACCGTCCTCCCTAACTAGCAACTTTCGGCGAGGACCGAACGAAGTGGCGTCGCGGTAATGTATGCCACTCGCATTCGGAAGTTCCCGGCTTCCATCTCCGTCGACCGCCCACTCTGACCCAGGAGTTTTCGTGGTCGGCAGGAGAATGCTGTGGTGGTTTCTCCTCTAGCACGATTTCCCTTCCATCATTTTCCTTTCATTCCATTTCCTTCTCATCTTTCGGTGTGCTTTCGTAGCGCATGGCGGGTGCCGGATGCATGCTCAAAGGAAAGAGTACTCCCTGTGGACACCAGAGGGCTGCTTAGTTGGTGGGTCGTTCATTTCCTCTTTAGGCAGCTCTAGCAGTGGGACGGGTCTTCGCGCTTGGAAATGTTAGGCGCTTCCGCGCGTCTTTGTGGTCTCGGCCTGCGGCCTTTAGCCTCCTATGGTTCCTTAACTTCATCCCTTCCTTCTCAGGGGGTGATAGCCGCAATAAATGTATGCAGGTACGAGATGTATGTATGTACGAGAGGTATCCCCCTTGGTTGAATAGCCTATACCTACTGTTCGGGGAGGTACTTACCCTACACTTAGGCTTGGAACATTTCCTTCGCAAATTTCCTTTCCCAATTCTCATTGCACTTCATGTATCGTCAATACACACCGCCTGTGGTGCCGTATGCAGTAAGAACGGGTGTCAAACAACATAAAAAGGGCCCAATAGAATGCATACGCACGTTGATGCACTGTTAAAAAAAGAGAAAGTGCTTTCAATCGTATTTTGTTACGTAGTAAACACTGGGACTGAAAAGGTGAAGCTAATTATTATCAACCTTTTTCCCAGAGTTATTATTTGCAAAGCAAATTAATTTACAAATAAACTCACTCACCTTGTTTTGTTATAAGCATCCACTCTAATTTATTTTAGTTACTGCTGTGCCTTTGTTGTTCATTTCTCGTTAAACACAACACAGCACACTCGTTCCCTGAACCATAAATGACTTCCTGAACTCTTTTCCTGTTAAAGAAAGAATATAGCTAAAAATCATTAAGCGCATAGCAAGAGTAGAATCGGAAGTCAAGGTGGATTTACACAGGCCACTAAATTGATACTTGACAACAGAAATAAAGAGCGAAGTCACCGTGACGTTTTGATTAATGCCGCTCTGGTATCATAAAGCTTTTGTGTTGCTGCAGATTAATCACAACGGACCAGACAACTAACTCCCCGTGTTCATCAGCTGATCTGTATCTCTTCCTGCGAGAGCGACGCAAGTCTTCTGCTATTTGGGAAACTCAAGCTTTAATTCTGTTTGCTGATTTCTATAAATATTCGAATTTGTGATGTAGATAGTTATGTGAAGTAGCTGATGTAAATAAAGAGAAACATTTTAAAAATATTTTTAACTATAAGGTTTGTCTTTTTACATTAATGTAAATTAAGACAACCTCATAAGCTTAAAGATGGTATTTAGCTATACGCGATAACAAATCTTCGAAGAACTTTGAAAAAAGAATTCAATGTTCAAAAAAAGAATCTGATGTGTCATGTTCACATTGCTTTCACTACCCACTGTAGTTTATTTTTATATAGCTTCTGTAAGCTATTCCTATAAAAGCTAATTCTTCCTACATTTTGCTAATCCAGATAAATTTTCAATACACACTTAGTAGTCGGCCACGATATGAATGCGTGTGGTGGGGAGAGGAACTAAACGGTTACGAAACAAGTGAGCGGGGCATCGGAAAGACATCCGTAGTTCCGAGTTGTGTTTACTAACGAGGCTGAGACCTGCACATGTAGTACTGTTTTCATTGTGCGACTGTACGTTTTCCTATCGCCTTGCCCCTCACTCCCCTCTGATCCCTAACCTTGATTAAACAAAATAAGTAGCCCCTCCACCAAGCGCATTCATATCGTGGCTGACAAGTACACAATTCGTTGTCTCTGCTTGTTGTCTGTTATCTCTTAAGCTTATCTAGACGGTCCTATTTCTCTCACACACTGTCCAAACAAAGCCAGTTTCCAGTTGGATTAACCTATTAAGCACATGGGTATCTCCATGAAATATAGGACATTACCTATATTTTAATATTATTTGAAATCTTAGGTTCTCTAGTTTAATAAAACAGCACTGCAATTAAATCAGTTTTCTTGCGTTAGTGGGCAACTTCTGTTTCCCTGGCCAGTTGTCCAACTAAAGCCAATTTTGTAGTTTTCAAGCCCTTTCTTAGTTTTGATGACCATGTCGTATTCTCCCTCCCTCTCAATTGTTCGTGACATTAGATTACCATAATTAGAAATTAGTATCTATGAATAATTTGCAGCCAGTATCTGATTATTTTGATTTTGTACCGTATGGCATCAGTGCGTGTCCCTTATTCCCTCATTAGCCCGCAATTAGCCCATCCTTAGCCAGAATCACTTTTATATGCCGGATTCTCATCTGATACAGATTCCCCGTTTGTTTCCGCCCCGTAGGTCATCGTCAATCTAAGGACTGCGACATATGTGAAATCCAATAAACTTGCAGCTGTGTGTGGAATTCTGCTACGTATCATAAACACGAAGCCTAAGGGGAGACGTGTGCTTACTTAGAAGCTCATGCAAAATAATTTTTATCCACCATACTATTTATTGCAAAATAAATTAAATTTTGCACTTGTGTTTGAGAGGCCATAAAAACACTCTCCAATGTTTTTTAAAATTCTAAAAACCAAAAACTTTTCCCCTGCATTTTTAAATTTGAAAATATTCTTATTTATTAGTGTACATTTTCCTGGAAAACCAATCATGCAATGAAACTGTGCATTTATATATTTGCTCTATACAGATGGAAATAAATTTCTGAATTAATTTTTTCTACATTTCATTTTACAGATTTTGGAATTTTTTGAACATGTTGGCAAATTAGACAATTTTTCGCTGCAAAATAATCATGTAATACAAGAAATATACATTATAATTTTAAGTTATAGAGTATAAACCTTTATTGATGTTATAGGAAACAGTGTTGAAAATTTCATTAAGCCATCTTAAATAGTTTTTTTTAGAAAAAGGTACACATAGGTTTTAAAAATGTTAGTTGCTGAAAACTAAGATTGAAAATAATATTGACTTACATAAGTTCCAGTATTAATTAAATTTGTAACGTAGCATTCACTAACAGAAAGCAAACAGCATATACAAATGCGTGCCTTTAGCCTCAGCGTGCAAGTATTTGCCCCAAGAAATCACCCAAAAGCAAAAACCACAGTTTTCGAAACAGCTAGTGCTGTTTGGAAAAGAGGCGTGGCACTGCTAAGGTATTTACATTTTTAAATGAACTTAGAGGTTGAATACAAACAAAATACCCTGGGAACATGTTTTCACATGTCTAATCTATGAAATAAAAACGTTACAAGAAATTCAGCTTTTTGCACAAATTTGCGTACATACAAATTTACCGCTTAAAAATACCGCATTGACAAACCTCGGCTGGGGCAGTTTGGACATGTCCAGAATTGTAATCATGGATCTTCCATTATTGGCGCTCTCCGATCTGACTCTGTAAACTCTAATATTATGTTAGCAGGAAAGACTTATACTGCAGAAGCGACTGTTGTTCCAGGATTAGAGAGTGATTAGGAGACTTGTGATTGCGTATTGGGAGAAGGGTGGCAACGGCAAGGCTAACTTAGTGTTGGCAACTCAAGGATGCTGCAATATCTTATTACTTGAACAGTTGCTCTAAGTACGAGGGCAATCCAGGAAGTAGCGACCATTTGCGCATTCTCGTTGCGCAGATCGCTGTCGTGCTTATATCCAAGGCTTCCTCGATATCTTTTCTGTGTTGTGTGACTTTCAGACGAAACAAGTTATTTTTGTGTTTTCTGTGATTGTTCAAATCACGGTCTATGGTAATAGAGTAATGAGCGAAATAAATAAGAGAAAGTGGTGTTAAATGTTCAACAATGTGCATGATGAAACTAGACCCGGATGTCCGTTACTCATCGTAGATGCTGTGAAGAACCAAGTAAGCAGCAAAATCGTACAAAATAGACGTGTAACCTAGATTAGTTACAAATTTATTTCCAAAAGTTTTATGTTCATTGTTTGGTGAAATTATGTCCGTTTTTTTCTGAATGTATTAAAGTCAGACGAGCGTTACTTTCTGGATTATTCTCGTATTACTTTTTGTATGCGTTAATCAAGTTTAGAGTGGCTCCATTCATTTTATTGCCATTCAGCTATACTTAATAACCTAGCTAATAATTTAATATTTAAATATTTTATATTTATATGATTGTGTGAGTATTATTGTAAAGTAAACGCTTGAAAATAGTTTACAAAATATTGAAAATATACAAGATTGCATCGTTAATTTTTTCAAAACTTACCTCGATTTTTTAATAGTTACCTATAAGTCTTGTAGCGTAATTTGCTGTTAATTGATATCCAAGGCGTTATTCATAGTCGCAAATTAAAGTAATTTTTAATTTATATCTGAGCGATATTACGCTGGAATGTTGACGTACCAGCTCACTTAGAGTTAGCGAAAACGGGACTCTCGAATCATTTAAGGCTGCTCATATGTGTAAATGCGTGTAGCATATTTGGTGACTCGCGGAAGCAAGACATTGTTCCCACACATGGCTTATAGATATCACCATATCGTAAGTTCTTACATTTATCATGATCCTGAGTGGTTACCAGTCCCATAGAAGGGCAGCAAAATTCTTCTTATCCCTCGAGTGGCTTCGATACCAGGGGCTTTCGCTAGCAGGGAACCAGAGCGCTACGCTCCCACTCACTACGCCACGGTAGAGGATAAGAAATGTTTATAACGGTTAAGCATGCGATTCACTCTGAAGCTTCACTACTTGATTATTCGTAGTTACATGGTTACATAGAACTAGTTTTATAAATCACCTCAACTATTGTACCCTACACATTTAATATAGACTGGAAAATATTTAAGGAGCTAGATTCTCCAATTCGACGAACTTAATTCCTTTTTCTATCGAAATACTTCGAGTCAGCTGAGATGTTGCTTTTCTTTTAAGATTTTACAACCCTCATGTATATAAATACGTACAATGGCATAGCATTTGTCTGTATGGAAATGAACATCAGATGTGGAAAAAAGATTTTTGTGCACATTTCGCTGTATTATTTTAGCTTTATCTACAAAGCTGCGCATTTCGTTTCTCCAAACTCAAATTAACTAAGCATCCTTTTTACGTTAATTGCATGCTATACTTTCTGTTACACACCTAATCATTTTATTATTGAAGTCAACATACGAGGAACGCACGAAAGAATAGAGGGTCATTCACAATAAAACCTCAAGCATAAGCATAACGTTGACATAAATATAGCCATAAACTTATTAATAAACATAGTAGAATCAGACGACTGAAAAATTCAATGCCATTGCCGGGATTTAAACCACGGATCTCCCGGTTTCCGCCCGGTTGCTCTAACCAGTGAACTACCATGGCAACATGCGGTACGACATTAAATTCACCAACTGATTCGCATTTTTTCCCGGTAAACCATAAGGAGATCTCTAATTGTATTGAGATGGCATACCCCAATGGCAGCTTACAATGTCGCACCGGCATGTTGCCATGGTAGGACAGTGGTTAGAGCAACTTGTCCGTGGTTCAAATCCCGGCGATGGCATTGGATTTTTCAGTCGTCCGATTCTACCTTTCCAACCTTGTCCAACACACGGCTTGTGTGGCAGTACAATTAATTCCATAAACATAGTAGTTTGCAAGCTCCAAGCTTTCATATTTATGTATACGTCAAACAAAAGAAATTGTTCAATCAGAGAGCGATTCTCCATTCAACCATCGCGTGATTATTTTGCACTCTCACATCAGATTTTACATGGTCATATGCTGACTCGCTAACTGTCTGCCTGAGTAAGATCACGAGCCAGGTATCACCGGGATAGGAATCTATAAACATCGCAGAAAAACAAATTGTGATGGTAGGTTTTGTGAGTATAACGTCCTTTGAACAGGTAGCTAGCTCTTGTTCATTTTGATATGTACATAACCTCTTTTGTTGCATTGTGTCGGTGGTCGCTTCACGCTCTCTTTACGATTCTCGTTGTGAATGAAATGTCGCGTTAAGCTTGTGTCTAAGTTTTACATCGTTACGTTAACGCTTAATTTTCATTGTGAATGCCCCTTAACTCATTTATCGGAAAATCTTTTGCTTTAGTTTTAAATAACTCACTTTATAGTTGTCAAAACTTGTCAAAAGAAAAATATACAGACATACAGAATAGTAATATCAATAAGTATTAAATCTGGCATTTTTGTAAATTTTGAAACTTGTCATGCAAGCTAGCAACAGTCATACATGCTTTAAAAGCTAAATATTTAAAATCTGTACATAAACTTTACATTGTATAAGTTACTTGGTTTGAAAAGTGACTTTAAGCTCTTTATAAAAGTACAGGATCTGGCAGGTTTGTAAAAACATATCTTCTGTTTGAATGCTTCACTAAAACGTATAATTTGGTTTAAAAATTAACCTGTACCATCATATTATTTAAATAGGAATATAATTTTGCTACACGCTTCTATGTTTTACTCATACATGTGCGGTAATACACATGTATAACCTCTTAACTTAACGTAAATAATATGCTTGCAGAAACCGCCTAAATACGTTATTTCCTTGATTTGATGAAATGACTACATACCTCTCTGTTAGACCTGGGCTAACAGATAATTTTCTTAATGAGTCCATATTATATCCTTAATACACGAAAATATCAACCACACCTAAGCCCACGCATATGTCCTTGCTCTAGACTAACAACTTAAGATGGCAAGCTTGATTCAAGATTCATGTACAGATAGCTCTGTACGTAAAATAGTTTTTACTACATCTCTCTAAAACAGCTGCTTATTAACCGTTAACACGCTGAAAAATAGCTCCTTAGCGGCCTAGGCCCCTAAAGTCGTCATGTATACCTTTATCTGTTTAATGAACAAGATCCAGATGGGGTGACCAGTCATACTAACTTTAACAGCGTTTTAAATAAAGTACTTCTTTATAAAACAAGAAATTTGCTGGCAGCAGTTCCGATATGTTTCTGGCTTGGATTGAAATATTCTTGGGATTTTCATCCATCACAAGCTTGTTGTTTAGAAACGAGCACTTGGAATAAACACTGCTGTCTACATCCATATCTCATATTGTTACGGTCAATACTTCCTAGGAGGCGTTGGTATAGTTCACAGTGTAGGATTCAGACGGCCGTGAGAATATGTCAAAAATCACTGACTCTGCATTTTATATTTATACACTACTTATATTACATTTATTTTATTTAATATAATTTAGAGAGCTTATTAAAAACTATTTTACGCACATGTATGCAAAAGTTTAGCAGACTTATCCAGTGTATCGGACCAGGTACACTGAGTCCGAAATACTTTATTCGTACGCTAAAGTCTTATTTTGCGTATAGCTATTAGCTATTAATCTCTTATAAAATATAATATTGTAGCACATGTGTAGCTATCCATATAAATAAAGCTATTTCGGGCAAAACTTAAGGAGAAATATTTTCATTTGTTTCATGTATTGACCTCGTTTATCACTGTTCTTAACATCAGAGTATCAAACCTAAATAAGCTAAGCTAACCGAACCTAACCTAAATAATTTGTAAAGATAAAAGACAGCCGTGGAATATGATCAATAACAATTGATATCCCGATAGTCGTGCCTATAAAATTTTCCTTTTAAATAATAAGATATTTTTACAAAACCATAACCTGCATTTTGACACCATAAGAGAAATTGGTATAACTTTTCTCTTTATATGTGATAGAGATTAGGGATTAAATTAACCCATATTTTTTATTACTTTCTTTAGATTGCAACTAAGTGGTTGTCTCTTAAAAATATCTTCACTTCTGGAAAGCTGCAGCAGTGATCATCATAGAAGTTACCTTCTCGGGTAAGTTTGTCATACTTTCTATCCAATATCCACTTTTTCATTTACACATATTGTCTTTATAAACGTTGAGTTACACAAAAACTTTACTTTTATTGAAAAGTAAGGTAATAGAACATCTTTCATAGACTGTTTTTACGTTTATTATATTTCTCTAATCACATAAAGGAATTATTTAAGTTTTCCCTGAATGAACCAATCGGCTTAATAGCCAGTAATGATTTGACATGGTCCGAAAGAAATAGACTATTTTTTACTGGCATTGAATTAAAATGTTTAATTGCCGCAAACAAATGGGAACTTTGCAACTTGTTTGTTAGATCTAAAAGTCTAGGATTTCGAAGTGATCTATAAAAATAAAATAATGTCTAAATATGAAATCAATATGGTTACATACTATTAATGCAACATAATACTGCATTCGGTACAGGAATAAATAAAATTAATTTACTCATGAGAATGTGCATTCTAGGCTCACCTTGAACATTCGGTTTTCCACTCCTTTAAAACCGTACATTACTCTCCTGTTGCACAGATAAGCATTGTAACTCAAGATGAATCTATTGAAGCATATTCCACATAGCATTGAAGCTGGGCTCTGCATTACAAGAGACACATATTCCACTGTTTCTCTTGAGATGAGCGAGCGGGTGACAAGGGAAAATAAAAGAAGAAAACGCGAAGCAGTTCTGTCGACTCAATTACTAACTGCAATGCTTCAAGATGATAGATAGACATTCAACTTGGTAAACACTTGGCGAGATTATGCTGTCTACCGGAATCTCGATATGTTACCAAGAACATTCAAATCTGCCACTGGTCGAGGCAAAACTTACGGCATTGATGAGTGAGGGGGTGGATGAAAGTTTGCTCAGGAAAAGAGGTTTACTTTAAATACTACGTATAGGGTAAGTATTGTATTTCATCCAAAAATTCGATGTTGTGATTTCACAGGAAATGTATGTTTTGAGGCCCCCTGAACCAGAAAAGTGATTTTAGAAGAAGAACCGTGTGTATATGTGTGTCTGAAAACAGCATAACTCATAAACTAAAAGTCGAATAAATACCAAAGTTGGTATTTAAGTTCAGCACCTTCCAAAAATGCGATACAAAGATTTTCAAGATAATCCTCCCACCCAAGTACCCTTAACATGAACATTTTTCTAAATTTCTTATTTGCTAAAACGCAGAATGCAAAACCAGAACATTTTATGCCAGAATTGTGACGTTTCTATTAAAAGCAGTCAAGAAAGTCAAAGTCCTTCAACAATTGAAGGTAATCACCAATAAAAAAAGTGCAGGGGTAATTTTTATTCAACAGTTCCCAAGATTAATCGACCGCTTTATCGGATGACAATTATTGCAGTTTTTATTCTCAAGGACGACCGTGCATCTGCATGGTCATTCTTGTATCGGGGAATACTCTGTATTGAAACCACCTTTTTGGTTGTTGCCGCAGAAAGTCTGTTCCTGGTTCATGTGTGGATTCGTCCACGGGTAGATTATTCCCTCATTTGCGGCTGCTGATGGTCGAACATTCAGCAGTTTGGATGTCAGCGAACTTATCATTGTTTGCCACACAATCCTCTTTATCAGGTAGAAAGTGTGACATGTTGAACAGCCCATAAGGGGTCTCAAGAAGAATGTCCTTCACTAACTTTAAATTCTGCTTTAGCCACGATTATTCCATTTTCATGCCCTTGCACTTGCCTAAAGATGCAGACAAGTCGCCTGGTGGTTATGCACAATGGCGACCGTTGCTGTAGTGAAGGTTGCGTGTATTATACTAGGATTAATGCGGTATTATAAAATGCGTTTTGGTATTATACACATTATACGGTATTTTTAGGACTCTAGTTATGACTATAATTTTGAAATATTGTAGTTTGTGTTACCTTAGAAACACTAAAGTGTAAGTGAAACGTTTAGTCGTTATGTACTTAATATAAAAACCAAATAGGTGCATTAGTATAGATTATGAGACACAAGTAAAAAATGTTCATCTGGTTATTAAAGCACTCAGTGAAAACAAAACTAAAATTAATATTTTTGGAAATGCAGTACAGCTAAATATCTGGTTTATGTAAGCACATAATACCTAAACGAAATTAAGAACTAAACCATGTACTATTATTCAAACATTCATTAATAAATAATAATGCATGTGTTGATAATAGTATTTATACCAATCGAATGAGGATACCGCTCGAGGTCTGTTGTGTCTGTGAGCAGTTATTCAGGCCGATGTTGCGACATCGTAACTTCAACATAAACTAGGATTTGTACAAAGAAAAACTCTAAATTGTGGTGATACGAGGCGCTTAAGGGGAAAAGAACTTGGAAAACTTGCGAATTATGCCACAAAAAGTGAGGAAAATTATTTTTTTCTGCTAAAATAAGCGTTCCAGTGTAAAATGTCATTTTAATTTTCCATTCGTTTCTGTACGCAGAATCACCTCCCAAGAGAATTTCTTAACTCCTTCCACCTAGCGAATCACATTAAAGTGTGAATAAGTATGGATTGGTGTTTGATAAATAATTAATATGTAAGGAAAGATTAAACATTCACCTAAGCTCGTTACAGATATTGGGAAAACATGTAATAATAGCCGTTTAATATGATGAATAAATGCATTGTTATCACACTCATATTGCCAATCTTTGCCTAAAACCTATCGGCTTTTCCCATTACAAAACCGAAGCATAACCTGACTTAAAGTCGTAAATGCAGTATATAGCAGAAATCCCACTTGCTACAAGAATTGTATCACGTTATGCAAAAATGTCACACACGGTATGCAAAATGTGGAATCGTCCGTCTCAAATCATAATTTTATATCTGGGCTCCGCAATATCAATAAATAACACAAGAGAAGATCTCGAAGAAAAACTTCAAATATTTAATAAAATAAATTGATTAATTAAAATATATTTTTGTAAAAACAAGAGAAGAGATGGAAAATTAAGACTATATATCTTAGAATCAAGGTCAGCTTAAAAATACGCAAGTAAAACATGGTGTTAAAAAGAGCGAAAAATCAAGGTAGGAAGCGACACAGGTGAAACTTTTAAGATCTGTGCTAGGAGTGACTTAAAATGTAGATGTCAGAAAACCATATTAGAAGAACATATAGTCGAGGAAATAGAAAAATACCAGAAAAAATCTGATGTGTTACACTCACATGACTTTATCTACTCTTTTAAAACTATTTTTACAAACGCTTATTCTCCATCTACTTCATGTTAATCGAGATATCGAGATGTCAATCTTATTGCTAATTTTCTTGTAGATGCAAGGGGAATTGGTACTTTTTAAGCGATAGTCAAATATTTTAAGAGCTGGTTGCTATGTGGCGTATTCCGTTCTCTTTGCATTACCAGGACAGAAAAAAATGAATAACAAATTTGAGAAAAAGTATAAGTATTGGAAAATTTAAGGGAATAACAGGCAATATCTCGAAAATGGTTCACCCAACAAAAAAATGTATATGACATAAATAGTGTATTTTAACGCGATCTACATTTTTTTGTGTAGTAAAATGTTGACTATCTCTTATGGTTTACCAGTTATGCAAAAGTCGTTCACAATGAACAATACTTTTGGAGACATTCCCAGAAAATTCGAGATATACATTTCATTTGTCACGAAAATATCTTAAACATATGATATTTTAATCAAAATCGTTAGAGCCATTTTTGAGAAAATTGAAATTTTCGAAAAATGCTCCATGTGAAGGGTAATCTGGTGTGGGGGATTTTCTTGAAAACCTTCGTGTCGCATCTCTGGAAGATACTGAACCTAAATACCAAGTTTGGTTTTATCCGAATGTTCGTTTCTGAGTTATGCTGTTCACAGACAGACACAAAGGAACACACACAGACACACACACACGGATATGTATTCAAAAATGCCTTCTTTTGGATTCAGGGGGTCTCAAAACACGTATTTCCGGTGAAATCTCGGTATCGAAATTTTGGGTGGAATGCAATACTTCCCCTACTTATTATACGTAGTAGAGAAAGTAAAAATGAAAAGAACATGTACTAAGAACGACCCTTCAAGATTCCTAGGCAAGCATTGCTTTATACACCATTTGGAAGCAGAGAAATTGAAGGACCCCGAAGAAGTTGGGTATCGATTTGAAAATTAGGCTTGAAACAGGTAGTCTAATCTAAACTATGTTTTGGAAGAAGAAGAAGAAGAAGAAGAAGAAGTTAAATCACACTTAATGCCTTCGGAGACAGGTGGTATAAGAATTCTTCTAACAGAAAATGCTACATATTGCTAAGGTCCTTATGGTCTTTGGGGACCTCTAGCGAGCAAAATGGCAGTACTAACCCTTCATATAAACCACGTAACCTATTTATAAAGTGAGAAATCTGCACGGTAATAAAGCTTGGAATTCACATCCTTCCGGTTCAATTACAGGAAGAGAAAGGGAAAATAAAGGATTTAATTAATGGAAGTGTCCCCGGTCTAATGTCGAGCCATTAGACTGCCCAGGCTAGTCTTTGTGCCTCTAGATTTGCATATCTAATGCGCTGCTAGGGAAGCCTGGGGTAATGGTCGAGATTGTGGTCAGGGGGTCCCTAATGGACAGAGATTGAGTTAGAATTGTCCCAAGGGATACCTGTATACGCGTCTTTATCTCTCAAATGGCGATATCCAGCGATTTTCCGGCCTCATCCAGCAGATGGCTTCTCCAAGCAAACGAACCAAAAGCATTGCCCAGAAGGTTGTTTATAGCTGTGCATTTGCTGTCCAGCAGCTGGCAGAAATTACTACTGTTATGCCTGGATACAGAGGAGTATTTAACATGCAAACCTTGGAGCTGTTGACACACAATTTATTCAGCTTTAGCGGTCACCATAACAACAGCAAGAAAGCATGAGTGCTAATTATGATACTGAAAATTAATATGAGTTAGTAATCAGTTTCCAACAATTGCAATGATAAAATAAATCTCTATATTTCTCCCTTGTAGTTGTGTTTAGTAGTATTCAACGCTCTTTCTTACAGCTGTGGATGCTGATGATACATAAAATTAAATAATTGATAAAGGGAATTTGGGAAGGAAACGTTCCAGACCTAAGTTTAGCGTACCTCCTGCACCATCTCTTGGCGCTAGGTATTATTGGGCGGTGGCGTTCCCTGCCGTGGTACGTTCAGGTTCCGTTTGGGCTTTGTTTACCTTCCTTACCCTGAGACGTTTTGCTAACCGGATAAGGAGCTTAGTATTGTTACACTTCTTACCTTGCAAGGTTTTAATACTTAGACTTCCTTAAGGAGTTCTGCATTTATTATTGTAAAATTGCTAATTAAAAGAATTGGGCCAACTACCTCTTTGAGATTAAGATTTCAATTGAAACTAGTGAATAAGTGAATTACACACCTTATTAGTTGCCTTTAAGGAATTTTACATTTAATTGTGCAAAGGTCTTTGTTAATTAGTTGAGGTACTCAGTATTCGCACACCTTTGCTTTGTTCTTATAAACTTTTGAGATTCAGTTGTCTCCCTCACTTAAAGAATCTTGGGTTTGAGATTGCTAGTTAAGGTAACTTGGCTATTCGCCCGCTTAAGGTTAGAACTTCAATTCCAGCAAGTGTATAGTTGCATTACATATATCACTATTTTACAGATAATGTCTAAAGTCTTTGGACAATTAGGTAAGGAATTTAGTTTTGGTATGCCTCTGGCCTTACAAGATT
Source organism: Deroplatys truncata (assembly GCA_030765065.1). Classification (NCBI taxonomy): domain Eukaryota; kingdom Metazoa; phylum Arthropoda; class Insecta; order Mantodea; family Mantidae; genus Deroplatys; species Deroplatys truncata. The sequence goes on from CM060985.1 coordinate 52,277,308, forward strand.
TTGGGATAATTCTTCTTTTCATTTCTTTCTCGTATGTTTGAGGCTTTTGTGATAATAAATATTTGTCATGGGCTAGAAGGGGCATTAATCTGGCTCTTTCCCAGATAGTGTCTGACCTTAAATCCATCACGGCCCATCTTACCCAGTGCACAGCGATTCCAGCCAGTTATGAAGACGGAAAACCTAGAGAAAAGCTCACCCAGGGAGAACAGTTCTGAGAACAGCAAACCTCCCGTTCAGGAGACCATGCCTGAACGACCTCGGCTGCCCGTGTCAGTATAAATGTGCCAGTGAATGCGAGTGTGTTTAAGTGTACAAATTTTGCCGTGTTACATTCACATGGCTTTCTCTATTTACTGTTCTACAAATATTCTTCAAATGCTTACTCTTGTTTATCTTGTTTTCTAAATCCTTGTCTAAATCAAAGGCTACTTCACAGCCCAAATAGTTAAACTTCGAGAGCTGTTCCAGCTGTCCCAGAAGAAAATGGGAATAGTCGTTGGAAAGCGAAGACGAAACATACAGAAATGCCTAATATGAAGAAGCAGAAGAAGAAGCTCATTCTTCTATTTCTAGTTAATAAACATAGGATTCATTATACATTTCACTGTCGGTTAAATAAAATACGATAATCTAAAATTATAGTCAAATCTTTTCAAAGCCGGTGCTATGCAATGACTGAAATTCTGTTCTCTTTGCATAAAAACGAAAAAGAAAGAAAGAGAAAAAAATAATAGCGATTTGCAGTTGAGAAAAAAAGGAAGTATTTGAAAATTCAAATCAATTACAAAGAATATCTCGAAAATCGTTAAGGCCACAACAAATTTTATTTGATATAAATTGTGTACTTTAACGATATCTACATTTTTCAAGTGGTAAGATTTTATTTATCTCTTACAGTTTACCAGTTATACAAAAGGTATCTATTCAGAAGAAGATGACTTCACAGGTTATTCCGAGAAAATTCAAGATATACATTTTATTTGTCATGCAAATACCTTAGAAATACGATATTTTAATAAAAATCGTTAGAGCCATTTTGACAAAATAAGAAAAACGGAATTTTTTCCATGTAAAGGATAGTTTGGGGTGGGAGGACTTTGTTGAAAATCTTTGTGTCGCATCTTGGAAGGCAAACTTAAATACCAACTTTACGTTTATAGCTTATGCTGTTCACAGTCACACCTTTTTGTATTTTTTTTTATTCAGGGAATCTTGCAATATGTATTTCCGGTGAAACATCCACCTTGATATCGACTTTTTTGATGAATACAATACTTCCCCTTACCTACTCTAGGTAGGTTATGGAGAAAGTAAACTATAAGAAAACCGAAAGTTAAGAAACACCATAAACGCCATCAGTTGTTTCTCAGGCCAAAACCCCCTATATAACCATAGAAGTTAGAAAGGGGAGAGGGCTTCTCGAGCCATGTCATCAGACATCATAATTTTTACTTTCTCTACTACATATAGTAAGCAGGGGAAGTATTGGATTCTACCCTAAAATTATATACCAATATTTCACTGAAAATACATGTTTTGAGGTGCCCTGAAATAAAATAAAGCATTTTTGGAAACATGTCCGTGTATTGTCTGTGTGCCTGTCTATGAACAGCACAATTCAAAATCGGTAAGTTGAATAAATACCAAAGATAGTATTTGAATTTAATATCTTCAAAGGATGCGACACGAAGATTTTCAAGAAAACCTCCCACCTGAGTCTACCCTTTACATGAAACATTTTTCGAAAATTTTGATTTTCTCAAAAATTGCTCTAACGATTTTTATTAAAATATTATATTTTTAAGATATTTTTATGGCAAATGAAATGTATATCATGAATTTTCTGGGAGTGTCCCCAAAAGTCTTCTTCGTTCTGAATAACTTTTGCATAATTGGTAAACCGTAAGAGATAGACAAAAGTTTACTACACAGAAAAAAATAGATCTCTTTAAAACACACAATTTATGACATATACATTTTTCTTTATCGAGTGAACCACTTCCGAGATATTTCTTATTAGTTTTTTGAATTTTCCAATACTTTATATCTTTTTTCAAATGGGAATTTGTTGTTGTTTTCCTTTTTTTAATGTCCTGGACATGCAAAGAGAATGGAATGCTTCACATAGCAACCAGCTCTTAAAAGATTTGACTATCGCTTAAAGCCTACCATATATTCCTTGCACCTATAAGAAAATTAGCAATAAGATAGTTTCTGCAAATGTTTAGCCTGATTAACACGAAGTAGATGGAGAATAAGCGCTTCTAAAAACAGTTTGTACAAGAGTAAAGAAAGTCATGTGAATGCAACACATCAGATTTTTAATGATGGGACGACACCAATATTACTCGATGCTGATACTGATTTTTGAGCTCCGACACTAGATACTCACTACACACTTTAAAAAGGACTGTAAAGGCGATAGCTTGTTTCTAAATTATGCTCTTATTTGTTTTCTGTATATAAACGCATATAACTAATTTTGTGCTAATTCCTGAATTGTTCCTGTTTGGCATTCTCCAATTGGTAGCATTTTTTTATCTGGATAAGGTTATATAGCTCCTATTGTTAGACAAGGCTGATAATAATAGTAATATAATAATAATAATAATAATAATAATAATAATAATAATTTCTTTGCTTCCCTTTTTATGTAATTATATTTTATGCTGAAAACTTTCTTTAAAAGGCTTTTCTACCCTTTAATGGAAATTAATTGTACGGTATACCTATAAGCTAGGCTCGTGACACGATTCTGACTTGCGTAAACACAAACTAACAGATGGAAGGAAAGAACACATATTTGCATACGCTGTATTATCTCACGTCTTGGGTTCTGATTTGTTTCTGCTGGATTCAGAGATTTTGGTCACCACAGTACTTAAATGTAAAGGCTGAGAGTGAGTCAGCAAGCCAAACTATTGCAAAACGTGATTTAGTGCGTCAGCTAAATCACCTTCATTCACAACTCAGTTAAAGCTGTATGTTACATGAGTATCTCTACTACTTCTCCCAATATTTTGCATGTTTTCATTTAGACACAAGAGATTATGGAATGTTGCATCGATCCACCCACAGGAAACGCAGTCAAGGTTTATCAAGAACTATATTGCAGTAACTCTTTGGAGAAGACGCTGCGAAGCAATAACCTGAACTCTCGGCTCCTTTAATTTCTTGTCTAGCATAAAGTTAAACGCAATACATTTCAATAATGCAAAAGTGAAAAAATTAGAAGTATCGAAGGTTTATATAAAAGTATTAAACATATTCGATTCCACTGTATATCGAGAGTATCGATGGTATGAAGTCCCATTCCTGGAATTTGTAACTTCTTTTCCAGACATTATGTAGAGAAATATTTTACAAACAATAGACTGCAAGGAGTTAGTTTGCCATTCAGCAGACCTCTTGTGTTTGAAATATAAGGACGCTGAAGGGTCCTTAGCTGCAGTTCTTGTTAGAAAGTGTAACATCTATCTGTGTGACTGAAGTTTCCGCTGTTCATTTGTATCGCGGTGTGAATAAGGGACAGCTTTCTGTTAACAATAAGGGGAAATTAACTGCAGGCGTCGGCAGCACAAGCAAGCTCGCATCTTACACAAACATCGTGGGCCTTGGCATCATTAATACCCCATCAGTACAGGCTTACACTTCCATCATTTATCCATTTCACTGAGCCATACATCCCTCTCCTGTACAGGCATTATACCACCTTCGCCATTTCCTATCCAAGTTTACAGACCCCTTGCCAGAGATAACCCTCCGACACGCTCCGGCGCCATGTTTAATCCGCTTTTCAGTTTTTTATTCGCGCGGTTGCAGCAGCAGACACCAGATCGCGCGCGTGCCACAGATCGGATCGGCAAAGGATTTATAAAACGTGAATATCCAAACTGAGTCGCTGTGCACCAGGATTAATTACATTTTAATGCCGTGGGGTGGCACAACTGTAAAGCTAGAACTCGCAATGGGAAAGGGTTGGTGGGTTTTTGCGAAAAAAACATAAGGAGGGCTGGTGGTGTGTAGCCAAGGGTGTGATTGTAAGTGACCTCTGTGACCGGAGAATATTCTGTCAGTGTCAACCCCTGATGATGACTTGTGTTGGATAGGGATTAATTGTAGGGGTGGGAGGTGCTAGGAAAGGGTGGCTTATTAATGTGTCATTGCGACTGGAACTCAGTGTTTCAACCCTTCATTTTAATGTGAGGAAGGTTCATTAAAGGAGAATATGTACAATAGTTGAGGGTTATTGATGAGGTACAGATGCAATAGTGACAGAAGCCTGGATCATCTGGAATACAGATTCTGATTTGAAACACTTCCTGTGCAAAAGGAAGTGTTTATTTATTTCACTACAAAAAGTATGACCATTTGTATACAATTGTTATAACTGAGACCGGCGCAATGTTTACTTTCCATACTACTTGCCCATACTAAGCAGAGGAAGTATTGCATTCCACCCAAAAATTCAACACCTAGATTTCAACGGAAATACTTGAAGCTCCCTAAATCCCCCCAAAAAGCATTGTGGCCTTTGTGTGTTTGTGTCTGTATATCTGTGAAAGGTGTAACTCAAAACGAAAAGTCGGATCGTTACTAAACTTAGTATTTAAATTCAACATCTTTTTAGGATTGGCATGAAGGCTTTCAAGAAAATCCCGCCACCCAATTGGATTGGATTGTGAAGCGGAGGGGAATCAGCACAAATCCAGGAATGGAGATATTGTACCGACGGCCCAAAAGGGGGCGCCCCCGGGAGGAGGAATGAGATGAAAGGAGACACCGGGCGGCCGGAATCAGGAGTAACGCCACAGCAATGAAAGGGCCCTCACAGTTTTCAGTCGGCAGTCGGACGGGAGAACCGTGGATCTCGCCCGACATAGAGTCCAACGCCCCCAGGGGGGCGGTCCTTGTACCCCTGTAACCAGCCGAATGCCGAGAGACATTCCGCTGCACCGAAACACCATCGCCGACATTTCCAACCTAAAATAAACCAAACGGAGTGAAAGATGAATGAAATTATTAATGGAAGGAAATAGAGGGACAGGAAATAGGGGAATGAAAGAAACCACTCCAGCATTCGTCTGATGATCTGGGAAAACCCCCACAAAAAACCATGGGTGAGGGTGGATGGTCGCCGGGAATCAAACCCTGAACCTCCCGAATGCGAGCCACAGACGTTACGCCTTAGCCATCACCCCAAATCACCCTTTACATGAAAAAGTTTTCCGTTATTTTTTTATTTTATAAAAAAATGGTTTAACAATTTTGGAGGCGGGCACCATTGCTTTTATGACAATGTGAAACATCGCCAAGACTTGCGAACCAGGAGGACTGCCAGGCCATAGTGCGAATGTACAGTTGCTCAATGAAAAAAGTACTGCATTTGCACGCCTCAGCTCAGAAAACGTTAACTCGGAATTGCTGATGTTTTATGTACCTGACTGCACTTCCGATTCCCTGACCTCTTGTTCCGTAACTGTTTAGTTACTCTTACCACAGAACGCACTCATATCGTGGCCAACCAGTACCTGTTTCATATAAAATATTTTAGGAAATAAGAAAAAAGAATAACAGGAGAGAAGTTAAAGTAAAGCTCGCTTTGTTGAATGCAACACTGCACTGCTATCGAGAAAAACGACTGCGTCAAAACAGAAAGACAAAACAGAGAGAAACAAAAGAGAAATCTTCCCTGTCTGTTGTGCTGATTTTCCTCATGGCTGATTTACTTTCTTGTATTCTTAAAAGTTAGGTTGTACACTCTGTTGTTCCAGCGTAAGCATATCTTCCATTTAGGTTCTGGTGACACCGACAGTTTTTAAAAATACCAAAAACTTACTTAAAATGCTAACGTCCTTTATGGTATGCATTCCAGAAACAAACATTAGAATGTGTAAAAAGGATTTAGAATTGTTTTCCTCGGTGTTAAGTTGTAAAACAGTTTCTCTTGCTTTCCAAGCAAACGTGGATTCTTTACTTTACGCAGGCTGTCTTGGATAGACATTGAACAGTAGAAGGGGTTGCCTACTCGTGCATACTGCAGGGGTTCCTTATTTTGGGAGAGATTGGTTTTGTCACATGTTTTCAGAAGAATGAGACTGTTCTCCCCAGTCTATTAGAACATAACATACTGAGTACTGCCACAAAGGATTTGAAATTTTGGCTCAGCTTTCCGAAAAAAAACATTGCAGCCACATGATTTTCTCTACTTACTCTTATACAAACTATTCTTACAAAAGCTTATTCTTCTACTTCTTGTTCTTAGAGATGAACACAAGAAGCATACAGTACCCTACAGCGAATGTTACATTTTTAAAAAGCGGCTCTCTGTGTGATGGCTTTGCATGATCACGAGGGGCAAAAAAGTGACATACCAATTGAAAAATTGATGCCAAAGTTTCTTCGTAGGTAAGCATAGAAGTATTGTCGGCATAGCTAATTGTTGTTTACCGTCACGGGTGGCCTAGGCATGGGCTCGCAAACGGGAGGTTCGCGGTTCAAATCTCAAAGGAATCGTCTTCCATGACTGAAGTTTTTCCAGGTTTTCCTCAGTTCTGATAACTGTCAAATTCCGGGAAGGTACCCTAAATTTAGTCCTAAAATGCTTCCTTCATAAATTTCCGTTCCCAATTATCATTTTATTTCATGTATATCACTATCCACCGCCTGTGATACCGTATGTAACAGCAGGCGTTAAACAGATATTACAAATATTGTGGTTTTGTGTAATTCATTTAAATATAAGAGTTCTAAAACAGAGCCTTGAGGCATACCTATAGTTACAAGTTTGGCTTTGGCTGGAAAATATTTATCGTGAGTAAGAGGATGAAATATTGTGACGCGGCGGCTGTGGCGCAAGGTACCGGGAGGTCGGGACAGGCAGTCGGAGAGATAAACAGAGATAAGGAGAAGCGGAAGCGCTCTCGCCCTGCGTAAACATCAGAACACACTATCGACATATAACAGAATCTTCTGGAAGTTTCCTTTCTTCCCGGCTCTGAACTTTCTAGAACTCTGTGGAACCGTTGATTTAGGCAGTAACGTCTATGGTCCACGTTCGGGAGGTCCCGGGTTCAAATCCCGTGGGCCGACGAATCTGACTGGGATTTTTGGTTTCCCTCAGTCGCCAAGGTAAATACCGGATATTTGGATATTTAATAGTACAACCAAAAGTTTCACCTTAAGTCTAAAACAATAGTAACAATTAAAATAGATAGTAATAGAGAATACTCTACCATCTATCCATAAATAGTGAAAGGAGATAGACTGGGCGGCACCCTAATGCCATCTACCCTGCATGTGTAGAAACAAAGACACAGCTACCTAGCACTAAGACCTCTGTGTACACGTGGCGAAGCAAGATGGTATTGTAGAGGACCTAGGAGGCTAACTATCCACCACACACCGATCCACAGGTATCTTCTAACAGATTCGTCGCGATATTAAGCTAGCGTTCTCACGAGTGGGTTATTGAGTAGGAGAGTGAGTGGGTTTTCGGTATGACAAATGGTGTATTCTCCGAGCGAGTTTGTGACGACTGCTGTGACGTGCAGGAGAGATTGGACAAGTGTTGTCCTCGACTGCCAACGAGTGATCCGCCTGGAAGAAGAGGCTACGTTGTGAGTATTTCATCATGCCGCTATGTCACTAAGAATGTGAAGTGACAGTGAAAAGAATTTAATTAGATCACATAAGCGAAGTGACAGTGAGAACTCAGTGAAGTGACAGTTAAAAAATCTTCCATGTAAAGGGTAGTCTGGGGTGGGGGGATTTTCTTGAAAACCTTCGTGTCGCATCGCTGGAAGATATTGAACCTAAATACCAAGTTTGGTGCTTATCCGACGGTTCGTTTTTGAGTTATGCTGTTCACAGACACACAGACACACACACAGACACACACACAGACACACACACACACAGACACACACACGGACATGTTTCCAAAAATGCTTTTTTTGGATTCAGGGGGTCTCAAAACATGTATTTCCGGTGAAATCTCGGTATCGAATTTTTGGGTGGAATGCAATACTTCCCCTACTTACTATACGTAGTAGAGAAAGTAAAAAGACTGGACTAAGCCAGAATACAAAATAATATCATATTTTAATAATGTTTACTACTGGGTGCCTCTAACTAATGAATGGGTACAGTAATTGCTTGGTGAAACGAGGTTTTCCCGAAGGTCGTTAACCATACAACAGCTATGAAAATAAACGTTGGTGAGTAAAGAAAAATTAGGTAACATTTTCGATGTTTATAGCAGTAACATTTATAGTGTTTTAATATGACAATGCGAATCACGTGAGAAGTGCCCTGGCAAGCACGCTTGTGGAAACTCGTAGCTTTGGTGTAACTTAAAAATCGAATACAGTGATTTTTACACTTTGTAAATTGACGATCAACAATGTTTGCATCATTGTCTTTAAAGTATACAGTTTTCCTTGAAACACTGCATCACAGCGTTTGTTTCTTCAAGTCCCACGAGCGTTTATGGGTGGGACACCTACCAGTGCAATAAAAAGATGCAAGTAACTGCAGTGGTGTCATCAGCATGACTCAGAGACAGCTGTTTTCTCCAGTGATGTCGTTTCTTTGTTCTATTTATATCACAAGAGTTCTCCAGAACACACAAGCTAGTTCCCAATCCTGATAAACTTTACAAACGGCACGTACATGTACAGGAGTGAGAGATATTGCTAACGTCCTGATTACGTCTCATCAATTATTGCAATTAATGAGGACTCTAATCAAACACTCTGAAACAGTAGGTATTAAAATCCATCAGAAATCGGTTATATTTTGTTTATACTTTATATTTGTAGTTTTCTTAAGGGGATACTAAATAGCAAAATTTGCCAAAAATGACACTTTTAATTTCTTGTGTTGTATTAATCGAATTTCCTCTTTAATTTCATATGGATTTTATAATTGTAGACGCAATACTTTTAATTTAAATATACTTATTTTAAATCATTCTGTTCTGTGAATTATGCCCCACTATAAGAAGAAAAAATCTGATGTGTTACACTCACATGACTTTCTCTACTCTTGTACAAACTATTTTTACAAACGCTTATTCTCCATATGCTTCATGTTAATCGAGATATCGAGATGTCAATCTTATTGCTAATTTTCTTGTAGATGCAAGGGGAATATGGTAGGATTTAAGCGATAGTCAAATATTTTAACGCTGGTTGCTATGTGGCGCATTCCATTCTCTTTGCATGTCCAGGACATAAAAAAAATGAATAACGAATTTGAGAAAAAGTTTAAGTATTGGAAAATTTAAGGGAATAACAAGCAATATCTCGCAAACGGTTCACTCAACAAAAGAAATGTATATGACATAAATTGTGTATTTTAACGCGATCTACATTTTTCATGTAGTAAAATTTTGTCTATCTCTTATGGTTTACCAGTTATGAAAAAGTCGTTCATAATGAAGAATACTTTTGGAGACATTCCCAGAAAATTCGAGATATACATTTTATTTGTCATGACAATATCTTAAACATATGATATTTTAATCAAAATCGTTAGAGTCGTTTTTGAGAAAATTAAAATTTTCGAAAAATGTTCCATGTAAAGGGTAGTCTGGGGTGAGGGGATTTTCTTGAAAACCTTCGTGTCGCATCTCTGAAAGATACTGAACCTAAATACCAAGTTTGGTGTTTATCCGACTGTTCGTTTCTGAGTTATGCTGTTCATAGACACACAGACACACAGACACACACACACAGACACACACACGGACATGTTTCCAAAAATGCTTTTTTTGGATTCAGTGAGTCTCAAAACATGTATTTCCGGTGAAATCTCGGTATCGAAATTTTGGGTGGAATACAATACTTCCCCTACTTACTGTACGTAGTAGAGAAAGTAAAAATGACTCGTACACAGTTGGAGTAGAGAGATCAACTTTAGCTTACTTTTAGCGGAAGTTTTGCTCTACAAATTGGTACTACTACTAAGTACTCGTATATTACAATTTCTGTGAGATCCAATCATGTGATTTATTTCTTTGCAATTATATGCGAGTATGTTTTCTCCATTTTCACTTTTAACAGCTTCCTGGTATGTGACCCTTTTATCAGAAATTAAAGAAGATAGATACATTACATTTTAGGAGAATAGAATCTACTTTGGTGTTAATAATATGGTTGGTTATTTTTTAAAAATATAATTCCTGATACATTTTAATCAAAAGATGTAATAATATTAATCACCAAATGTGTTGGAGAAAAGTGGTTCAGTGAATTTAGAAGGCATGCATCTAAATCGGATAAAAATTCGATCTAATACCTTAAATAGTTTCGAGATAATGGATTATGAATTTAGTAGATTTAACATTCACGGGATAGGAATTTTAATCTCCATTAAAAAGCAAAGTCTTTGGAGCTTAGCGGAATGTTTACTGAAATGTTGGTAAAATATTCAAACACCCACTTTGCCTCTTTAAATACATATATAACATTTAATAATATAATATAATAATATGTCTAATTTATATATTTAATAATCTACTTGTATTTTAGACTCAAAATATTAAAACGCCCTTAAATAGTCAATATCTTGATAAGCTAATATAGAATTTACGAGTTAATTCCCTTTTTCTCATAAGCTTTTGTTTTCAGCTTTTCTCGTTTTTGCAGATGTCCCATACTATGGATTTTTCATCCATTTTGTTTGGAATTTTCATCAAAATTCCCAAAAAAAACAATGAAGTTAGGTATGCTTTATTCTGCACTAAAAATTGTTCCATGGTTATGGCTTTATGAAAAAAATAAAAAACCTAATGATGTGCTACATTCACATAACCCTCTTTACCCACTCATCTACAAACCGTTGTTACAAAAGCTTCTTTTATCTGCTTCATGTTAATCGAGATGAACGTTTGCAGAAATCGTCTCATTACACTTTTCATTGTAAGTACAAGGGAGATATAGCAAGAGATAATTAAATCTTTAAAAAGTTATATATATTCTGGCTTTGAAATTCCATTCTTTCCATTGTATCGCCAGAAATAAACGAATGGCGACTTAATACTTCTAAAAAGTATAAATTATTTGAAATGCAAGCCAATAACTAGGAATATCTCGGAAATGATCAATACCACAAAAATCATATAAATTGTGGTTCAACGATGTCTATACTTTTTTGTAATCAGTTTTTTTTGTCCATCCTTACGGTTTACCAGTTATCCAAAAGTAATTCCGAATGAAGACGACTTCACAGGCTATTTGCAGAAAATTGAGGATATACATTTTATTTGTCATATAAATATATTAAACATAAGGAATTTTGATCAAAATCGCTTTACCCATTTTTGAGAAAATGAAAAGTAAAGAAACGTTTTGTAAAGGACAGCTAGAGGTGGGAAAACTTTCTTGAACGACTTCATATCGCATTAGAGGTAAATCATGATACCCTAACCTAACCATTACTCAACCGTTTGATCTACACCATCCGTTACACCAAGTAGGTAACTGATTTCACTTTATGAAAAACGTTTACTGTCCTCTTTTTGTTATTTTGGTTAATAACTAAGTACTTATAAGTGTATTGAGAGAGGAATTTTGTAGTTGGAAACGTCATCAACAATATTATCATTTCGCTAGGAAATGATGATAGCAACGATTCATTTTCCTCTTCCTCCTCCAGTGAAAGTGGGACAACCCCGAAGAGTTGTTTGAGATGAGTGCAGTTTGTTTATAAGCTAAACATAGTGATCAATTAGTGTCTTTATCGTTTTAAACTATGGAGAGACATTCCAAAGTTGCCACTATTGCCGTAAGATTAACCAGAGAGACGAGTCAAGGGTCAGAAATCACGATGTAGACGGAGTTGATTACCGTACCGCTGACCAGTGATGTGAACTTAGTGTTTTTATGGTTAAATTTAGTCTTTTTGAAGAGACAACAAGTTTGAAAAAACAACACTAAAGACATTCGCAGCCATTGATAATTGAGCCAATTTTAGCCATTGTTGAAAGCATTCAAGCATTTCTAGCAATTTTCAGTTTTCATTGTCTAATTTTTAAATTAAAATCACTGTAATATCAAAACCAAGTAGTATTATACTATACTTTAACGAGAAACGGATCGATCAGGTAGAAACTGTAATCACAATCTCTCAATTCCAAATTTTCATATTTTTGTGTTGATGTAGAGGAGTGAGAACAGGAGTTTCCAAAGTAAAGAATTTCAGCCTAGAAGCGTTTGCAAGTTGGAATATTTATATGTGATATGTCATATGTGAAATTTGTGTGGTCGATGAACATTGAATCCCCATATTTCTCTTCTCTTAACATTTTCAGCTGGAACCGGTATTTTAAACCTGGTGGTATATTGTGGTTATTTGTGCACTATAACTTGCCTTAATCTCTGATTTGTAGCTCAGCGATGAATATCACTAGCCAGGATTTCGATTCCTTGCTACGGTGTTACCAAGTCCCGAGATAAAAGCTTGCTGCACCCATGTAAAATAATCAGGGTTAGATATGTGTGAATGTTGTTAGCACTGTATCTAAACACGTGTTTTGAATTTATATTAATTATATGTTACATATTTATACTATAGTTATATTAGACTATGCTAATAAGAAATCTAAACAAGTATATATAGTTAAGATAGAATATTTCTGAAAGTTAATCATTGCAAGTCAAATTTTTTATCTAACTTCCATTAAAAACATACATAACGATGTCATACGGTAGCATTGTGCTGGAAAGGGTTAATTGTTTTCACAATAACCACAGTACTTATCAGCATTTTGTGACGAAAAGCAAAAAATCATTCCTGAAAGACAGACATTCTCTTGACAAGGAAGGAAAATTATTTTACAATTAGGGAATCCCTATTTGTCATTAATGTGAAACCTCATTTGCGTCCATATAGTCTATTTATAAGGTGCTCCATACTTAGCTATTTCTGGTCCTTCTGACACTCATTTTTGGCCGCTTTTTATCAACAAGAATTAGCAACACTGCTGCTGACCGACTGCATTCCTGCCCCAGGCCATGAGCTGGTGGGTTGACAGTAATTCGTCGAGGTGCAGTGACGGTTTTGCGCCTTCGGATACGTAGCAACGAAACGGCTATTTAATTTATCTTTGATAAGCGAGTCACAGTCAAGTTTTCATAACAATGGTCTTATCTGCCAAGATAACTTGTATCACGCCCGTCAACTTGCGCTTTCTGCCAGTGCAAAACCACGGTCCTGTGATTGATTAAGTGCTTAAGTCCCCTGGAATTGGATTCGCATATTTAATTTTTCCCCACCCCACTCCACTCCGGAAGAGGTTCCCTCTGCTGGAGTCTCATCCCTTCTCTGGGGGTGATAAATCAAAAACGGTCCGTCACCAGGGAGGTGCAAGGGTAGGACATGCAAACTAATTACAAATGTCGACTCTTTGTCCCGGACATCGCATCTTCTTCTTCAACATGCCTTCTCGTCTCTTAGGATTAGCAAGTATCGTTAACGTCTTCCTAGCCCTCTTGCTCCACCATTACTCAGCATTACTTGAATCCGACAAAAACGTCTGCTCGCTAAATCATGGACTTGGCACTGAAAAGCCACAAATAAAACCAGGTGCATCAGCTATCAAGCCTGCTTTTCTAGTGTTATGCCACGTTTCAGTGTTATGCTTGCAGCTTCAAAATATTAAATTATGCAACGAAATATAAATCGTTGAAACAAAAATTGTGCAAAATAGAGTCTTATTATACAAGTCCTGCTACGTAATTTTCAGGATTCCGTCAAGAAAAAGATTATTAACCAACTCTGCCTATTTCTCTTCGAAGTAAAGCACTACATTCCGGATATAAAGATGCATTCTCCCGGATCGTTCTTGAAAAAACCTATGAGTTGTATCAACGACTCGTTGAGTATTTCTGAAATTATAACTCTTTAATTTTCTCTTGAGACCCGGAGGCAAGAAAAACTAGCAGTGAGTCGTAATTGGTCCGGATGATTGCTTTCAATAAGCATTCAGTTTTCATGTATTTCAAATCTGCAGCATTTATTGATATTGTCTCCCTTAGAAATTTAAGATTTAACAGTTATTTCGCTTACCTGATTTCTTAATTTTCTTTCATGAAGATGGCTTGGTTTTATTTATTTTCAAAGTGAAAATATTCAATGTGGGTTTGTTTTCAATGTAGTACATAACATTTGCATATGAGAACAATTTAAAGTATCCAGTCGTTCCTTAATAGTCGGGAAGTCCCTTCATGAGGTCTGTCCTGGCTTTTGGAAAGATAAACGCGATGTCAAAGTGCCCTTTTTGTGTTCTGAATTTGTCGACATAGAACTGCAGGACAATATCTTTTATTAGACTTCTTCTGTAGTCGAGTGGTCAGTGTTCTAATTCCTCAATCCAGAGATATTGCTTTCGATTTCTGGCTGGAGCGGGGAAAACTTTCTTTAATTGGAATTATCCTACCAACCGCAGAGTCCGGAAGTATGAATGTGGAAGTGCATGTGAGTGTGTTTCCTAACAAAGGTGAGTAAAAACCTACAGACGAGTTAGTTTCGAAAGTTAAAGTACCCCGATATAACTACAGAAGTTAGGGGTCTATTTAAATGAAAGAATAATATATTATATCTATAATTAATATATATTTCAGCCTGATTCTGCTTTTCCAACCTTGTACTACGCACGGCTTATGTGAAAAAGAGTTAATTACCATTGATTGACTTAATAATTGGTTAAACTATGAAGCACGGGACTTAAAGTACTTACGACATTGTAAGTCGCTATTGGGGTGTGTCTTCTCAAAATAAATTTGAGATCCCTTTGTGGTTTACCGGGGAAAAATCTGATATGTTGCACTCATATGACTTTCTCTACTCCTGTATAAACTATTTTTACAAACGCTTATTCTCCATCTACCTCATATTAATCGAAATAAACATTTGTAGAAACTATCTTATTGCTAATTTTCTCGTAGATGCAAGGGGAATTGATAGGCTTTAAGCGATAGTCAGCTCTTTTAAAAGTTGGTTGCTATGTGGAGCATTCCATTCTCTTTGTATTGTTCAGGACGTAAAGAAAAATCTGATGTGATACATTCACATGACTTTATCTACCCTCTATCTTTATTAGTGGGTATATAAAGTATTCTTACTAAATCTTATTTTTTTATCTGCTACCATTAATCCGAATAAACATTTACAAAAATAGCTACATTACACATTTCGTTATAGATACAAAGAGAACAGCGATAGTCAAATGTTTAAGAACTGGACACTATATGCTGGCCTTATTCCATGCAATCGCGAGAAACAACTGAAAATCGATGGGACTTTAAAAGAATAAGTACTGAACAATTGGAGCCTTTAATAACGAATATCTCAGAAACGGCTTATGCCCCAAAATGTTTTATTTGAAGTAAATTGTGTGCTTTAAAGAGATCTACATTTTTTGTATGGTACGTTTTCGTCTATGGCTTAAGTTTATAAGTTATAGAAGTTTATACAAAATCTATTTGGAATGAATAGGGCTTCCTGGGCTATTCCCAGAAAATTCATAATATACATTTTATTTGTCATGTAAGTATCTCTCATTTACGGTAATTTAATCAAAATCGTTAGAGCAATTATTTATAAAATCAAAATTTTCGAAAATGTCCCATGTAAAGGATGTGGCGATTTTCTTGAAAATCTTCGAGTCGCATCCTTAGAAAATACTGAACCCAAATACTAAATTTGGTATTTATAAGACTTTTCTTTCTTGAGTTATGCTGTTCACACATGCAGACACATAGAGACACACGGACATGTTTTAAAAAATTATTTTTTTACTTTCTCTACTACGTATAGTAAGTAGGGGAAGTATTGTATTCCACCCAAAAATTCGATACCAAGATTTCACCAGAAATACGTGTTTTGAGACCCCCTGAATCCAAAAAAAATCATTTTTGGAAACATGTCCGTGTGTGTGTCTGAGGTTTTCAAGAAAATCCACCCCCCACCCTTTACATGTAACATTTTTCGAAAATTTTATTTTTCTCAAAAATGGCTCTAACGATTTTGATTAAAATATCATCTCGAATTTTCTGGAAATGTCTCCAAAAGTATTCTTCATTGTGAACGACTTTTGCATAACTGGTAAACCATAAGAGATAGACAAAATTTTACTACACAGAAAATGTAGATCGCGTTAAAATACGCAATTTATGTCATATACAGTTTTTTTGTTGAGTGAACCGTTTTCGAGATATTGCTTGTTATTTCCTTAAATTTTCCAATACTTTTACTTTTTCTCATATTCGTTATTCATTTATTTTATGTCCTGGACATGCAAAGAGAATGGAATGCGCCACATAGCAACCAGCGCTTAAAATATTTGACTATCGCTTAAAACCTATCATATTCCCCTTGCATCTGCAAGAAAATTAGCAATAAGTTTGACATCTCGATATCTCGATTAACATGAAGCATATGGAGAATAGGCGTTTGTAAAAATAGTTTGTACAAGAGTAGAGAAAGTCATGTGAGTGTAACACATCAGATTTTTTTGGATTCAGGGCCCCTAAAAACATGTATTTCGGTGTAATCTAGGTATCGGATTTTTGGGTGGAATGCATTACTTTCCCGACTTACTATACTAATAGAGAAAGTAAATATGCGAGTCAGTTGGGGAGTTTAATGTTGAGCTGGTAGGTTGCCATGGTAGTTCAGTTAGTTAGAGCAACTGAACGGAAACCGGAAGATCCGTGGTATAAATCCCGGCTATGGCATTGAGTTTTTCAATCTGATTCTATCTTTTCATATATACAAGGTGGATCATTTAAGTTGAGACTGTACAATATCTCCAAAACTAAGCGTTGTAGAAAGCTTATGGCTTTCATAAAATTTGCTTGATATTATGGGAGAAAGAAAATGCCATTAGTCGTATTTTGTTTGGAGGACGTTATGATGGTCATTTTAGCGTCAATTTAATTTTTTTACCGGGAACCTACAATTAGGGTCAAATTAAATTGACCCCAAAATGGCCATAACAACGTCCTCAAAATAAAACACGACTAATGGCATTTACTTTCCCCATAATATCAAGGAACGTTTGTTCAAGACATTTCTTTCTACAACGCTTAGTTTTGGAGATATTGTACAGTCTCAACTTAAACGGTCCATCCCCTCCATGTGTGTGGAAATACACGAGTTCTTGTATACTGATTTATATTAATGTTTTGAAGATTACTGGCAGTTGACAATCGTAGGGGAACTCAACAATTGTTGTAGCATACTTCTATCAGAGGCTTTGGTCGAAGTTTATTTATTGCTCTGAGCTTGTGCATTATAGTTTTGACTACCGAAAATGCTTTTCTGTAAAACGTTAAAAGCTGTGTTGGTCAATTAGAATGAACTATTAGCACACTAGCGTCACCTTTTCATAATGCTGTGTAATGCAACAGATATATTAAGGAATATCCATTCATCGCTGAAATATCGATAAAAGCTGCTTTAATACTAAAGAAATGTCTGGTTTTAGTGAATTCAGTATTATTATCCACAGATCTTGTTAATTATGTATTAATTACTTTCAAGTGTAAGAATTTGTAACAAAACAGTTTTGATAAAAGTATTTATATTTTCTCCCCCCTTTACTTTCTCTACTATTTAATTATTATAGATAGAGGAAGTATTGTAGTCCATCCAAAACCTAGATATAAAAATTTCATCGATAATACAGATTTTGACGTCCACTCAACCCAATGAATTACTTTTACTTTTAGAAAAAGTAGGTGTGTGTGTCTTTATGTGTGTGTGTGTGTGTGTGTGTGTGTGGACCACAAAGTTCAAAAACTAAAAATCATTTAAATATGAAACTTCATATTTAGGTTCTGCACCTTCCAAGGATGCAACACGAAGATCATCAACAAAATCCCTCACCCCAAACTACCCTTTTATTGAATTTTTTTTCTTATTTTTGATTTTCTCAAAAATAGCTGCAACGATTATGTTTAAAGCACCATATATTTAAGCTATTTTAATGATAAATAAAATGTGTATCTTGTATTTTCTGTAAATTGCTTCTGAAGTGTTCTTTATTCTGAACTGGTAAGCGCAAGAGATAGTCTTACTGCTCAAAAATGTACATCTCGTTGACGTACGCCATATTTCGTCAAATTTCAAGATTTTCTTATTAGTTGGAATTTTCAGAACTTTATACTTCTCCAACTGCAAATCTCTATTCCTTTATTTTTCCCTCCTTTTACGTTTCCTTTTCGTGAACAGAATTTAAAAGAAATCACATAGCGACCGACTCTGAAAAGATTTCACTATCCCTTTAGCTTATTGTATCTATTCTTCTTTTATCTTCAATGAGATGACTAAATGAGTAATAAAGCTTTATCTGTATTAGTAAGAAGTAAATAGAAAAAAAATCTGATGTGTTACACTCACATGACTTTCTCTACTCTTGTACAAACTATTTTTACAGACGCTTATTCTCCATCTGCTTCATGTTAATCCAGATGTTAATCTTATTGCTAATTTTCTTGTAGATGCAAGAGGAATATGATAGGTTTTAAGCGATAGTCAAATATTTTAAGCGCTGGTTGCTATGTGGCGCATTCCATTCTCTTTTCATGTCCGGGACATAAAAAAATGAATAACGAATTTGAGAAAAAGTATAAGTATTGAAAAATTTAAGGGAATAACAAGCAATATCTCGAATCTCAACAAAAAAATGTATATGACATAAATTGTGTATTTTAACGCCATCTACATTTTTTGTGTAGTAAAATTTTGTCTATCTCTTATGGTTTACCAGTTATGCAAAAGTCGTTCACAATGAAGAATACTTTTGAAGACATTTCCAGAAAATTCAAGACATACATTTTATTTGTCATGAAAATATCTTAAACATATGATATTTTAATCAAAATCGTTAGAGCCATTTTTGAAAAAATTAAAATTTTCGAAAAATGCTTCATGTAAAGGGTAATCTGGGGTGGTAGGATTTTCTTGAAAACCTTCGTGTCGCATCTCTGGAAGATACTGAACCTAAATACCAAGTTTGGTGTTTATCCGACTGTTAGTTTCTGGGTTATGCTGTTCACAGAGACACACATACACACACGGACATGTTTCCAAAAATGCATTTTTTGATTCAGGGGGCCTCAAAACATATATTTCCTGTGAAAACTCAGTATCGAATTTTTGGGTGGAATACAATACTTCCCCTACTTACTATACGTAGTAGAGAAAGTAAAAATAAGCTTTTGTAAGAATAGTTTCTAGAAAGTGAGTAGAGAAAATCATGTGAATGCAGCAACAGATTTTGTGTAGTTTTCCATATAATGCATGCAGCCAACTCTTTATTGCTTAATTTTAGATTATTTCTATCCAAAAATTCGTCACGTAAGTGAATAGAAGAGTGGTTAATATAATATATAAGGAATTATGTGTAATGGGTAGAGAAAGTTGTGTAAGTTGGACGCAAAAGATTTTTTCGTTAAGGAAAACATTAAAATGTTCCAACTTGTTGTTTTTAAAATTTGATCTTAGTATGATTTCGAAAGTAAATGACCAAAGGCACTTTTTATTCCAGATGTGACCCAAAAGTCAATTTTGCGACAAAGCAGATAAAGTGGCGCGCCAGTAAAACGCATGCACACAAAGCTGCCATTGCATTTGGAATAACATTGGCCATTATAAAAGATTAATCCGTTCATTGTTGATGGAATGAGGCGTTCCATTTACCTTTCTGTGTACGGGAAGCCTGCAGAGGCAATGATGGAGAAGAGCACTGCTTTGCATAGTATAGCCGCTGGGATGAATAAGTCCCTCGGGACTCAAAGACCCTACAGGAACAACGGCGTCGACAGAAAACAATCAATCTCCTGCGAGGGGAATTGTCCGAACGTTGTGTTGTGAGGAAATGACCGCCGCGTTTGCTCCTCTTTTGTTTTCAACAATTGAATGTCGTTAGGCGTGACATAGGAGAACCACTTCCATCTGATTCGCTTCGCCAGGATTGTGAAACAGCTATCTGCTTTACTCAGCGGTGGTTCTAAACACTCTTGGTCTAAACTTGAGTCATTAAACATTAGCAGCTCGTTTCTATGCATAGGCCCTTTTATGTAATGATGAGATAACGCTTGGGCCATGTCCAATTCACACGAGTTGTCTGGAATTCGCAGTAATTTGTATCACAGCTGCAATAATGCTTTATTGTACACTTAGACGATTTCGTGTTGCACAAGTGGGAGTGCATTGAATTTAAGGCGAAGCGCTACTGGAATTTGGTCATTTTCAGCATGTTTTTTCGAATTTTAGTTTTTTCAATTAAGAAATCTACGGTTACATGAAAATGATTTCGTGAAAGTTTCACATCAATATCTTAATATTAAGTGATACTTTAAGACATTTTAAATAGATGCGCAATCCGTTCAGTCATTTAAATTCCTTGGGGGGGGGGCGTGGTATGGGCTTTTGGTGTGCCTATACTAATAATTATTATTTTTGTTTACTTTTAAAATAAAAAATATTATGTATGCATAATGCTATCATAGCACCGTACTTAAGTTGAACGTTCCTCCACAAACGGTTCTGCAAATCACCGTGAGCTCTTGTTCTATAGGCGTTGTTTTTGTTTGCTTCTAATTACTTCTTTTCCTGTGAATAAGTGCTGTGGGCGTTGTCTATTTTGTTTGATTACAATTTTTAGATACTTTTAGGTAGCAATTAGTATTTAGTGCATGGGTTATAGTTAGGTTACGTCATAGCTATAAGCAATAAAATACTATGCTGTGAACACAAGTGTTAGTAAACATAAGAGAGAACTTGCTATGTGCTGAAGATGGATGAAGCATACAAGTCTTATAATTGTGTATGCTTATTGAGACATTCTCTGATTCATATTTACAAAATCAGGGCCAGCAAATACTGCGATTTATAAAATACATGTGATGTAAAACTTTACAAAAGCCAATTATGTCAAAACGATATTTTTATGCATCTTTTCATACAAATGTTCATGCTGTTCTTCACAGAATTAACCATTATTCTGAAACTAGCTACACATGTTCAGCAAGAATGTATTTAAGGAACACAGCATGGAAATTCTAATACTTGCTTAACGAAGCACAATAAAAATGTTTATATATTAGCCTCTAACAGTTTTTAATAAAATTTAAATTTTTCAAACATTGTTTTCCTCTGGAACTATAAAAATTAGGAAAATTTCATTGTTACGTCCTATAATAGAGCTTCTTGTCAAGCAGAAAGTAATTTTAGTTTGTGATTAAATGCACTTATCAACCCCTGATTACTATAATGAATTATTTTATTAAACCAAAATAATCATTCTAAAAATCTGAAAAAAATATATACATTACTCTTACAATGCTCCAGATATTGTGTGCGAGGTTTAATAAAAGTTGGACCAAAGCTGTATAAATTTCAAAGTTCAGTAGCGCCTCCGCTTAATGGAGCATTTATACCATGCGACGCTAGTCGCGCGAACTCAAAAACATGTCGCGTGTTCCTTCAGTTAACGCGACACACGCGGTAGTCGCAATATACATGCACGTCGCGTTGCCGAATTCTGAGCGAGTCAGTCGAGTCAGTGCTGCTACTTCTGCGGGAAACCCATAGCTGTGGTTTTCACTTTTTACTGTGGTTTGTGTTTTCACGGTTTGTGGAAGTGATATCATTTACATTTCTATATAATATGCATACGGAACATTTTAACAGAAGAAGTTCGTGTTAGGAGTTCAATTTGGGATGTCGCCTCAGAAAATTACTTTTTCTCATCGTATAATTTCCTAAACGCGCTGTGCACTGCACTTTTATTAGATGTACATTCCAACATCGTTTTCGTCTTTTCTTTTTTTTCGATTTATGAGTAGGTAGGAATAGTACAACACACAGAGATCCATACTAGCTATCGAACCAAATATGCGAAACGATCTCATCCCCAAAAGTACTCGGTGCGACTACGACATTCATGTCGCATGCATAAATAGGCCGTGTCGCCTCATTCTTTGTCGCGCGACACAAATCGCTTGCTTAAATGAGGCCTTTGAAGTGAACCAAAACATCAGTCGTCAGAGCTCTTGGTTGCGCGCGTAGTAGTTCGCGTCTATATATGAGAACCTTGTTTCCAAAAGGTACAAAATCCCAAATAACAATTTTTTTAGGACACAGAAAAAACATCTGGTGCTCACAGTTGTTTGAATACATGTTTCTAACTTTCTACATGTGTTAATAGTCATCATGTGTCACTGCCTGTCAATTATTTCTGTTTAGATAAATCCCTCAGGTTTTATAAGCACAAATAAAATGGATTTGGTACTTTTTGGCTTAAGAACTTGAAAATTAATAGTTAATGCTGTAAAATACACATAAATATTTCAGAAATTGGGTTTTATTATTCATGAATACATCAGAATGAAAATTAAACAAAAATAGATGATATTAAAATCATTTATGAATTATTAAAAACCATAATATTTTTACACTAAAGCATGAAAGATTTCCATTGATAATATTCAATACTGATAAGATTATTGTGATGATAATCTACAAGACAGAAACAATTTCAAGTTGAACTCTATGTATGCTTAAATTATATTACATCCTCAATAAGTACATCTGTATCACTTATGCCCTCATCTCTTACAACATTAGGTTGTATTCAGTACATTTCTGAAGAATGGATGATCTTACAGTCTATGTCCCATAGCTGAATCACATCATGTCTTTTAGCATCTTGAATGTGGCTGCGGCAAGGAACTTGGGATACTCGGTTCAAAATTGATTCATATCTCACCCCTTTCTTCAGTAACCTATGCTCACATAAGGGGTCACCAGCATAAAAAGCGTGAATTCCAACTTGAGCTATTTTATCCTGTACTGTTAACTTTTTTGCCTCATTTATTTTAAATTTCTTGGTTGAGGAAAGTAAAACTCGTCGCAGTAATTTTTCGTGTTATCTTTTTGTACTTGTCGCCTGTTATTGCTTTACTATTTTGAATTTTGAGTTCTTTGTCCTCCGGCTAGCTATTATTACTCTGTCGAGCAAATATCTCTAAGCAGGGCGTGTAAACGGAAAGGAGTTATTACTAAAAGATAACACTGATAAAAGAATTTGTTTTTACACTTTTATTGCCGTCACACTTAATTAATAGTTCACATCTGTAATCCTTTATACACGCCTAACTGAAACTGTTATATTTCCGAATGTAATTACTGTAGTAACAGTTGTCGCGTACTTCAGATTTTGTAACTAACTTTACGACGCGAGAGATTCTGTAGAATTGCGTAATGTGTACCTCGCGAGAGATTGCTGAGAACTGCGTAATGTGTACCTCGCGAGAGATTCTGTAGAACTGCGCGACGTTTACCTCGTGAATAATTCTGTAGAACTGCGCGACGTTTACCTCGTGAATAATTCTGTAGAACTGCGTAATGTGTATCTTGTGAAAGATTCTGTAGAACTGCGCGACGTGTATCTCGTGAATGCTTCCTTAGAACTCAGTGATACTTGCTTTTGGCTCAAGAATTTATACTCCCTCACCCCGATGTGCCTAAACATTATAATAGAGCTGCTATTGGTTACTAAATCACGCCAACAGTAGTGTCTGTTTTTTGACAGCCAATCATAATTACTAACAATATGCTCTAGGGAAGATATTCCCTCCATTTCTAAAGAAAGGCACGCTACCCTGACGTCATTTGTTTGTCTCTTCTAAGTGATAAACAACTCATCCCATCGCTTCATTGTTACCCACTCCTATTGTCAGTTTCAGCGAGGCCGTGTAAACTTATTTCCTAACAATGCTTATAGCTAACAAACCTCTAAAAGCATGTTTATCTCTACAATAATGTTAATTTACACTACAATCACTCTGTCATTCACAGTGTTGTGATATAAAATACTGCCTCAGACTTCTGACAGGTCATGCCAATTATGCCAATGAAAATCTTTATTTAGTGTATGAAGCACACCGGCTTCCTGGATTTGAGAAGCACAATCCTCTGGATGCAGCACAGTAACCCTCTTTCTTATTTTTTTGTCTACTAACCCAAAATACCTATTGGCTGTCATGTAAGCGTGGTCCCACACAGGGGAAACCCATTCTATCTGCAAACCATACTCATGAGCAATCCCATAAAACATGCAAAGAATACAATAATTCTTATTTTGTGATGCACAACTGTCGCAAAATATACGAATGGTTCGAATGTTATTTTCATCACAATGTGGTTTCAGAAATTTCGTAAAAAAGTCCCACAAACAAGAACTGCCTTCGTTTGGGCCCCTACTACCACCTATAAAAGTGGGTCATATCATGGGAAATACTTTTGCGTTTTTAAACGAAGTATATAGACTCCACCGTGTTGTTTCTAACGTTACATGTCGTGAAGCAGGTGCTCTGATTAGGTAATTGGATTCAGTATCTTTTGCCGTGAAGCTGAACATTCATTCACTGTTTTAAATCGGATATAGTACCCTTTGGCAGCAATTATGTCACCCAACACGTGAACATAGGTTCTGAGAAGTGTAACACTTAGTATCTCCATTTTTATATTTTTGGATTTGGTATCTTTTGGAAACACGGTTCTCATATGCAATTTGTGGCAATTAGAAGGTAATACATGAGAAATATTAGCATAATATTGACACACTACTAAAGAATACGAATTAGGATTGAAGAAAAGTTACATTAACAGGAAAAGAATTGCAGTTGCCTTGCAATGTGCCATTTCCAAATTAATTTGAGGTCCTGTGAGTGGGAAAGCTTCTTATATACCAGCATCAATCCTATTTATTTAAATATGACTTATAGGGAATTCTGTAATATATGAAAACTGTGGAATCTTTATGTTATTAAGTAACAAAGGTTCCGAATAGAAAGAATAAATGTGTAAAAACTGTAATTATTTTAAAAATACTCTACGATTCCGATAATTCTTTAATTGCACAACATTACCAGAATTTTGGGGGAAGGTTTAGGAATCAGAAATATGTACAATATCCGGCGATATTCCCACAAAAAATACGCGATTTTTCGTTAGGAATATGATGGGAACTTTGGGAAATTATAGTTATGACTAACCGGAAGAATTCACTGCAAGAATCTTCTAGACCATTGTTCCATAAGTTCATCAAGAATACATGGGGCAACGAAATAATTCAAATTGGCATTCTAGGTACAAAAATCTATCGTAGCGATTATTTCAGCTGGTGTTCTGTATAAAGCTCCTCAGTTTACTTTCCTGTTAGGTAGAGGAAGTATTGAATTTCACCTAAAAATTTTAATATGGATATTTCACCGGAAATACGTATTTTGAGCAACCCTGTACCCCAAAACAAAGCATGTTTAGAAGAATGTTCATGTATATGTGTGTGTGTGTGTGCGCGGGGGGGGGGTTGTCTATGAACACCATAACTCAAATCGAAAAGTCGAGTATATACCATACTTGGTATTTAAGTTTGTAGCTTCCAAATATGCGATACGAAGATTTTAAAGAAAACTCCCCCACCCAAAGTTACCCTTTACATGGAAACATTTTCGATATTTTTTTTCAGAGACGATAGTAGCGAATTTGATTAACATATCATATAGATAATATATTTGCATGTTGAATAAAATGTATACGTATGGTGTACTTTCTGGGAAGAACCTATGCAGTCCTCTTTATTCGGAAGGAAATATGTATGTATAATTTTGTGTAACTGGTAAACCTTAAGAGATAGACAAAAACGTACCACATAAAAATATAGATATCTTTAAAACACACAATTTATGTCACATAACTTTTTTGTTGCATTTGCTATTTCCGACAGACTTTCAGCATTTTCTCTCAATGTCATGGAAAGAGTATTTATAGACTTTTAAGGCCAGCACACAGCGTCCAGTTCTTAAACATTTGACTATCGCTGCTCCCTTTGTATCTAAAAGGAATGCATAGTGTATCTATCTCCGGGAAGGTTTATCTCAATTAAAATGAAGTAGAGAAAAGGTCCCTAATTTGAACCGCCTCTTAAATTGAACCGCTCCGATATTTTCCAAACTGTTCCACAGATGGCACCATAATCCTAGCAGAAGCGTAGCGTGTACAGCTATTAATGCTTGGAGTTGTTGACTTTGCATTCTGAGCTGTGGTTTCAGTTGTATGAAGTGTTGTTTGTTTTTGGTGCTTCAGAAGTAATATTTGACTAAGCTTATAGGACCAATTAGATAAATTTGAGATGATCTATATATATATATATATATATATTACATGTTATAAAGTTTTAGCAACAATATTCATGCATACGTTTTTTCAAGCAGCGTCTCTCCTTGTCACATAGATGCTAAAGCTTCCAAAACGGCGTGGCTCGTAAATTGAACCATTGTTTGAACCCTATATTGAACTGGTCCAATTTAGGAAACCTATTGAAGTTCTAGGATTTCTCAACTGCGAATAGTATATCTTGTGAATAAATATCCACATAATATGCTAAGTTAAATAAATCATGTTTAAAACAGTGGATGACATGTATATGTGAATTCTGAAATGATGGTCATGATCCAGTGTGTGAGTTGTAGGATATGGCTTCACCAAAAGTGTGCAAAGGTTAGTGATAAGAAGAAAGGTTTTATTGTGAAGACTGTGTATAATTGGACTCTTCTGTATGGGAGTAAAAATGAGTAAAAACTCCATATTTGCAAATAATACCTATTCCAAAAACCAAGTGATTGTCATTATATAAAAATTCAAAATGTTCAAGGAAATTGCTATTCTTATCACAATTTTGGATCTACTTTTGTTGCTGATAGCACTTTGTTTTGAATGTACAATAAAATATGTGTATTTTATATTAATAAAAATACTTTAAACTTAAAAGTATGTGGTTCATTTTAAGACACGGGTGGTTCAATTTAAGGACCACGTTTCTAATTTGAACCGATTTGCACCATCTCACTTTTTAAATGTTACTTACTTGATAATTGTATTAATTTTAGATTGTGTTGATGATATTTATAGCGCAAGAATTTGTCACTTTAACGCTTTGTTTTCTGAAAATTTTGATTTGAAATTATAATTATTATTTACTAATTAGGCTCAAGTGGTTCAATATGGACCTTTCCCCTACATAGAAAATAAACTTTTGTAAGAGTAATTTTTATATCCGCCAATAAGGGATAGAAGGGGTTGTTTAGTAAGAGAGACTATTAAGAACTGGTCCAATGTAGAAAATGATAAAACCTGGTTTAAAACTCCAGGAAACAAACATGGTTAATTTTTTATTGAAAAACTATGTAAGAAAAGAGCTAAAAGCTTACTTAAATGTAACAGACTTCTGCTGAGAATAACTACTGCATTTCTCACAGGACATATTCCTGTAAAAAGCATTTTAACACGATGGGAGTGTTTTAGGGTAACTTAGATTGCAGATTGTGCAAGAAAGAACCTGAAACAGCCCAGCACATTGTATACTTCTGTGAGGCTTTGGCTTACACAAAACATATTGCTTTTGGGGAAATGTTTTTAGAGCCAGAAGAATTTAAGACCACATCTGTTATGGGACTGTATTCCTTGGTAAGTGGCTTTAAAACGATATAAGTAGCACAATTAGCCCATGGCTGAAGTGCGTCAGGAGCAATGGCAGAAATCTGTATCGTACAAGACAAGACAAGGAATAAAAGGTGGAAATACTCATGCGAATGTAAACATCAGATATTTTATAACCACAATGCTTATAACCTCTAAAACAATATATGCATCAGTGCTCGTGAACATGTATTTATAGCACGAATTGTAGGGCAAATAATGTGTTGTTTAGGTTAGGATAAATCTTGGTGTAAAATAAGTTATCAAGCAATGCAAATATTTTCTGAGATTTGCTCCCTACTGCAGCTTAAAAATCATATCGTTGTTAGCGTACTTCATACAAAGAATGAGGGGCACAATTAAAAATAACAGAGTGATGAACAAAGCAGTGAGAGATAAACACTGCAGAGCAGGAAGACAATTCAAGGTTTGCGGGAACGAGAACAATTAGAGATCTAGAAGATAAGTTAGAAGTGTCCATCTCAATCTCAGTCTTCAGTCTCTGTGATATTGTGAAGAGCAAGGGCAATGAACCCAAAGAATGCCATTAAAGCTACCCACATGATGGGCCCGCACGGATCTCTCTCTATATTTGCGGGAATGAGCGTCGCTGAGGATTCAAAAGGGGGATGGATGACTAGGACCACAGGGGAGTATCAAGTTCAATGACATTAATTACATTTATTCAACACATGCCCACTTTAAGCTTATAATAACACCTTAATAAGGATTGACGGCTCAATGTTGATGCTTTCCAAAACAAAGTTCATGACTGGTTGGTATTTCATCAGCAATATGGCTTCTTTATCTCGTCTGACAGCTTTTGGGAATAACTGCGTAGAGTATCTAATGTTTTCAATATAATGAAGCGGAAAAACAATGTGCAGAAAATTGTAGACTAGAATGGCAGTACCTACCAAAACAAGCATTTTGAGTTTGGGGTCGCAGAAGCAGTAAAGTAACAGCAACATTGCATGAACATAATTGAAATCTGACTTCATGAAACTTCATTTGAAAATGAAATGAAGCTCCCACAAGTGTGTACGTACTCTCTCAAATAATGCATGCGCGTACTGTACCGAACAAGATGAGCATTCGGGATTACCGTGTCAGCTTCACATCAGACACACCTAATGACAGTGACTACTACTGCACTAGTCGGCCACGATATGAGTGCGTGCGGTGGGAAGAGGAATCGGACAGTTACGTAACAGGTGGGCAGAGCATCTGAAAGACAGTCAGATAAAGAAAACATCAGCGGTTCTGTGTTGCTTTTAGTAACGAGGCTGAGACCTGCAAAATGTAGTACTGTTTTCGTTGAGCAACTGTACATTTCCCTATCGCCTTACTCCTCACTCCCCTCTGATACCTAGCCCAGCATTGTCAACAAAAACGCTGGTGCCCTCCTCCAAGCGCGCTCATATCGTGGCCGACTAGTACAAGAGTACGTTTTGTTTACATCTGATACACCAAAAACAGATTTTACAATCGGTGTCGCAGTAAGAAAGCTTCTGCTACACCTTGTTCTCAACCTTCTACTCTACAATTTACTGCACATTGTTCTTTCGCATCCCTGTATTTCCATCAAATCACAAACGGACTCCTGTTGTGCTGATGCGAACAAAGGCCTGTATCAGATAACATAACCTTGTATTCTATTTGGAAATGTCTACCAAAATACTCAAAGTCCCCTGCCATTTCCTTTCGTTTCGGATGCACTAACGGATACTTGGAGAATAGTGTTGATAAATTTGAATTTTATGTGTTGATAAATCAATGGTTGAGAAAAAATTCAAACAACTTAAGAGATAGGGATTCCTATTACCCTCAATCCATCCTCATTTGTAAAAACACTAACTAGAGCACCGCTCTGGTGTGAGATTGAGGTTATACGTTAGTCATGATGTCATTCTACACAAAAACAGAATACTTTTCACATTATAAGCGCAATGTAAGCAGAGCTGCATGGGGACCAGGAGAAAGAAGCCTTTATAATCCATGTGTATCTAAACATGTTTTTTATGAAAGGAGAGTACACACCCCTTTCAGTTACATCTTACACTTATACAGAGTGTAATTGAAATAAGGTAGACGACGTTCTTAAACTAAGAATTACATTACCGAGCAGAATGGTTCAGGCGGCAATGTCTGAGGCCCGCATTCGGCAGGTCCCGGGTTCGATTCCCGGTGACCGCCCACTATGATCATGTAGTTTTTCGTGGTTTTCCCCTGGTCGCCTAGGCAAACGCTGGGGTGGTGTACTCTACCACGATTTCTCCTTTCACCCATTTCCTCATTTCATTTCTCCCTTTCAACTTTCGGGTGTCTTTTTAGGTTCTGCGGTGCTGGCGGTGTCGGGCAGATGGCAAGGATGCTTGCGTATTGCAAATATTTCTCCCCGTGAACGCCAGGGTGCGTTGTCCCCCATTAGGGACGCTTCGTCGCTCTCTGTAGGGGTTATTCGCTTCTCTGGTGCGCGGGTGTTCAAACTGGAAATATTAGGGACTTCTGCGCGTTTCTGTAGGCCTGTTTGCCTACGGACCTGAGAAGACTACCTATGGCTCTTTCACCTCATCCCTGCCTCTCAGGGAATCAAGTTGATCCCCTCCGATAAACACATCCTACATCCTACAGTATTACATTAGTAAACTCTCATGTATTCAGTTTGTATAGTAAGGTGGTATCAGTCTTCCCACAGACCAGCATCGCTCTTGGTCTGCTGCTGCCTTAGTTTCGTTTTGTTGCTATTTTTTTCTTCAGAGGAAATATGGTTGCGGTTTCATATGCCCTAACACCTGGGCACAGTAAGCCCACGTAGAGATTTCTCACATCTCAAACCAATATGACCAGTGCACTGCTAAAACCATTGAATACATGGGGAACAAGTTTCGCTCTTATTACTGGAAATAGAAGGAAATGTTACTAGATATTTTGATCAGATGTATATTTTATATCACCACTTAAAAGTAGTAACCTTAATTGAATTTTAATAGTATTTAACGCCCTTTCTTACTACTTATGGCAGCACTAACAGTCAACACTGATAGTACATGAAAAGAAATTATAATTAAGAAGTGATATTTGGGAAGGAAATGTTCCCGGCATTTCCCAGTTATGAGAACTAAGGAAAACCTTAAAAAAAAGTCAGTGGGGGAGGGCGGTCCTGGTGAGATTTAAACCACGGACCCCCCATTCACGAGATCGCGCCTTACCGACCTCGGCCAATGCTGCCATTACCTTCCTTAAGTGACCCAAAAATAAGCATTAATTGAAAATAGGAACTGCATTTACTTATATTGTCCTGCGCCGTGGCGCAGTGGGCTGGAGAATAGTGCTCTAGCTTGTCCTGGTTCGATCCCACGCATGGGGGTGCGGATTTTCGGCCCCGGGTTTAGGACCGGTGCCCACTCAGCATCATGAGGAAAGTGAGGAGCTGCGATAGGCCTCACAGGTCCTGGTACTGACCTCGTGAGCTAACTTTCCGGCTGGCAGAAGCGTAATGCTAGTCACATCACCTCCGCGTATTAGTTGGATGATCGTCCACCTCTGCCGTGCGTACGTCAGCGTGAGGCGGACAGTCGTGTTGGCAGGCCCAGGTCCCTCGTGGGCTGTAGCACCGCAGAATTTATTTATTTACTTATATTACAGCAATAAAGTAATTCTTTTTCATAAAATGTAAATTGAGGAACCTTTTCTTGATTTTTCATCTTACTGAAATATAGCACTACGCGGCCAACATAAACAATAAATAAGCATCTAGTATCTAAATTAACATTTTAATAAACCTGTTGCTTCTAAACTTGAATTAAATACTATTCTGTAAATCTATTTTTTTAAAAGACATATAGCACTAAATACAGTAGTGTTTTGTTTGAAAATGTTCACTGCATTTAGCCTCTTTTAATTACACTGGTAGAATTATCCATCATCGTATCTGAATAAGTCATACTTTCTATACAAAAACGTAGTCTACATTTTTTTTAATATTCTTTCTTTCCCAAAACATTTTCATAGGAATTAGAAATAATTTTACGGACGTAATACAAAATTATCCATTTTGGGGAAAATATTGTATTATGATACGTAGGCAATTTGACATCGATATAATCCGAGTAGATTTCTGCATGTATATGCTTTCTCTTCCCCCTTCCCTCTCCTCCCCTCCTCCTCCCATCAGCTCCTGCTTTTACTAAACCCCTTCATACGGAAAATGACCAAAATCCGAAAACAAGAGGAGAGTCCAGGAAGAGAATGATGACATTTAATGCGTTTTCGGATTTAATCTCGCTTCGCCTTTTCAATTTAATCAAGGGTGTACTGAGGCGAGGAGTATAGAGGGTAGTCTCGTGAGAATTCCTGCTGAGAGGGTGAAGGGAGGATAGTGTCACGTCCCCGTGTGCAAGCATGTCACAGAGGTCATTCGCCTTCCGCAACACAATGCTCTTCTTGTGTGCAGTTATTCCTTTAAGCATGTCGAGTTCAAAAATGCAGTATTAGGGCTCTCTGTGTTCTTGCCACATGAGCTGCCATAGCAAGTCGCCAGTACGAGCACTAAATACCCTCACGAGACACAAGTATCTCGGTTTCAAATATTTCAAATTTTTAACTTGTAATGTTGCAGGTAGTGATGGTTAAGTTCCCAGAAATTTCGCCATGGGGTACTGCCTTTCTACTTTATAATTTTTTCTACATTGTTTTTCCGCACCCAGTGTGTTGCGTTGTTAACGAATGCTCATGAAATGTCAGGAATTGGCATTGAGTCTACACATCCGTATTTTGCCAACAATTTAGGGACATGGATGTTATAAAAAGTATATTTTTGGTGTAATAATTTTCTTGTTGCAACAGTAAATCATTAATCAATTAGATGGCGCGAATGCCATCACAAGCACTTCCTATCTTATGCTGAAGTTTAGGCGTGTTACAATACAATAACGTATTGTATGAAACAGTTTCCGCAGTTTTTGCTGTACAATTGTCGTGACTGATGGCTTTGAGAGTACAGTGGTTGCATATTATCGGGAGTGTTCCAGCGCATGTTGCATGTTTGTCGTTCCAAATGGCAATAAGCGGACGGCTACAGGTTGAAACAGAATCGAGGATGCCCATTTTTTGAGAAAATACTGAATAATGAAAAATTCTCTATGTAAAAGGTAGTTTAGATGTGGAAGAAGCTTTTACTAAAAATATTTTTTGAGTCCAGGGACCTTAAAACCCATGCTTCTGGTGAAATGTCTATATTGAAGTTTCAGATGGAACATAGGTAATACTTCCTTTACCTATCATAGGTATGTAATCATGAAAATAAAAGAAAAGGAAAAACCGTATACATAATATTCAGTTAACATACTAACACTTACTGGAACTTAGGTGTAATATATGCTTTCAGTTTCTTATACTTCAAGTTTATCAGAAATTGTATGTTGTGCAATGCTTCTACCCAGATGTACGACATACTGCAAATTACAGCTTCGCCTGAATGTTTATTACCTGCTTTACAGTCATACCGGAGAAGTTGCGGCTATTTCAGGCGCTATATTTTGACTAAGTCCATACATTTGCGACAAGTCGCTCTCAGTGTATAAGGATACAATAAATTCGATTTCCTTTTAGTCGTGCTAATTATTGTCTTAACCTAAAAAAATATCCTTTAATTTGTGTACCCTCTTATTTTCCGTGTCCTAATACGTAGATACTGTATAAATTCATCCCCCTTTTTTACTTTCACTCTCCCTCAACCTCTCCTTTTCCCTATGTTGATTCTCTAACTCTCTCATCTTTTCCCCATTCTCTGTCCGTATCTATCTCCTCCGCTTCATATCTCTCTCTCACACTGTCTCTTCCCCTTCCTCTCTCTCTCTGCTTTTCCCTCCCCTTCTCTCTTCTCTTCCTCTCTCTGTGCATAACGCAAGTAATTAAAATATATCACTGACATTTTGTATCTGATAGTAACATTTCTATTTTCGGGTTTTAATAAAAATTATAACATAAGCTGACTTTCGCATGCCTATCAAAAAACACAATAAAACACTCCAAAATTGTGATGCATTAAATATTATCTTAAGACACGAATTCGGGATGGAAAGGGTATTATGTTCATATCTGAATGATTGATTCCTTATAAGATTCTGAGTGAAATGTCTTAGTAACACTTTTCATTTCTGCGAGCTCTTGGATTCACCATAAACAATCCAAATTGCAACACATCATCATCATCATCAAACACATTGTCACCGAACAGATTTTTACTCCGCATACCTTTCGAAAAATTTACAATTGAAGTTACCGCACAATCGTAATATTCGTGACGTTGTAGACGTGCTATCACAAAAAACCTCAACTTTTTTATTCACGTAGGCTGAAGTGAGTCAGAGTAGCTGATAATAGCAATTCAGTAAACTACAGTTAGGCCAGGAAGTCCACAATAGACATCATAAATCATTTTATTTTACTGAAAGATAGGATGGAGCGCTCAAGATCTAATTCATCAAAATAATTTGCTAGAAAAATCTCTCCAGATCGCAAATATTCAACGGAGACATGGTAAATGTACTAATGTCTTACACCAAGAGATAAGACTGTAAAAGCCATCCAAAACCCTGATGCAAGGGAATGGATTCTGTAGCCAATGGAAAGGAGTAATGAAAGAATTGGGTAGACGGATTAAGGTTTTTCATTTAATTCTTTAATAACATTAACTAATTATATGTATTTGTGTGAACAAGTAATATTTATCAGTACTTCGTTTTATTGCAGCAACGAAAGGAATAACCATGGTTTAACCATTCTGGTACACCGCTAAACTGAACTTAGGTACTCATTTCCGCTCCCTGGATTTAGATTCCACCCAAAAATTCGATACCGAGATTTCATTGGAAATATATGTTTTGAGACCTCCTGAATCCAAAAAAAGCATTTTTGGAAACATGTCCGTGTGTGAGTTCGTATGTGTGTGTGTGTGTCTGTCTGTGAACAGCATAACTCAGAAACGAACAGTCGGATAAACACCAAACTTGGTATTTAGGTTCATTATCCTCCAGAGATGAGACACGAAGGTTTTCAAGAAAATCCCCCCACCCCAGATTACCCTTCACATGGAATATTTTTCGAAAATTTTAATTTTCTCAAAAATGGCTGTAACGGCTTTGATTAAAATATCATATGTTTAAGATATTTTATGACAAATAAAATGTACATCTTGAATTTTCTGGGAATGTCACCAAAAGTATTCTTCATTGTGAACGACTTTTGCATAACTGATAAACCATAAGAGATAGATAAAATTTTGCTACACAATAAATGTAGATCGCGTTAAAATACACAATTTATGTCATATACATTTTTTTTTGTTGAGTGAACCATTTTCGAGATATTGCTTGTTATTCCCTTAAAGTTTTCAATACTTAATTTCTCAAATGGGAATTCGTTATTCATTTTTTGTCTTGGATATGCAAAGATTATTAATCTGTGGCAAAGAGAATGGTGCTGCACATAGCAATCAGCTATTAAGAGATATGTCTGTGCTTATATTGCCCTTGCAAATACAAAACAAGGGGAACATAGTACGCCTTAAGCGCGAAGTTAGGATTTGATGTCCCCCACGTATGGGTGCCAACTTGAAGTTATGTTCTTCAACTGTTGGAGTTTATTGTTGTTGAACTTTTACTGCTGTTGTTAGCCACATGCTTGGGAAGCCAACTTGAAGTAGTTATTGTCTTGGAGTTTATTTATTTAATCAGCTCCATGTATGAACGTCAATTTTGAAGTGGATTGTTTATTACGTAATATGCTGCTGCGTATGAGAAGCCGATTTTTGAAGATGTATTTTCGTTGTTACGCTCCAAGATTAAAAATATTATTAACTTTGTTATTAAACTACTTCTATAGATATTATTTACGTTTATGTTTGCCTCGGCTGCGTCAGTATTGTTTTAGTGTTGCGTATCTCTTAAGCAGGGCGTGGTACGATAAGAATGTAGGCTTACACAGATTTTAAGTTTAAATTCACTTCTTTTTATTAATCCTTGGCACACATTAAATAGCACTACACTGACACTAAGAGCTGTGAGATTCGTTAATTTAAAACTTGCGCTTTGTTATCACGTATACTTAATTTTCGTTACACACGAATACGTAATATTTCTTTAGAGAACACATCTTCCATCCGGTCACTACCAAGGTCTGCAGGCAACTGAACATATTTCAAATGTCAAAACCCGTAAGCTTCTGTATTTCAAGTCTCTGATTGGCTAATCCTAGTCCAATAGAATACCTGCATTTAATTAAAGGCTTTTCTAGCTGTTTATTGGCTATTTTTAAACTGTCACAAAATTTACATTATCGTTGCTCTAATAATGACTAGTAGCATTCAAACTCTCAAACTCATTATTGCCTCAAGGTTACTTCATTGTTACCTCATTGTTAGCAACGTTAAACTTATTATTCTCACAGCTCTTACATTATTAAAGTATGTAATGTATTCACATAACATTATTAAATGTTTACAATAATATATAAGGATATGCAATGACTGTTACATTCATTTTTTTTATAAATTATTACATACATATTGCATCAAGGCGGGCTGTTATTGAATTTACGTATTATATAATTTAATTGAAATTATTCAAGTGTTAAAAATACTGCCTCAAGCGATAGTCAAATTTTTTAGAACTGGTCGCTATGTGTAAAATGTAATTCTCTTTGCATGCCAAAAGATCGTTTCTGCAAATGTTTATCTCGATTAATATGAAATAAATGGAGAATAAGAGTTTGTAAAAATACTTTGTACAAGAATAGAGAAAGTCATCTGAGTGTAACACATCAGATTTTTTTATTTCTTGATCAAACTTCGCTGTGACATACAAATTTATTAACTTAATGCCTCTTTATCAAAACTTACTAGTCCTGTAGTTCGGTCAGTAGAGCACCTCTGCTATGCAATGATCTCGTTTTTGATTTCCTGCTGGACTCGAGAAATTTCTCTTTAAACTGGAAGGTTTCTGCGTATGCCCAGAGTGAGGGGGATAGAGGTAACCGAATCGATAAACAAGTGATTAAAAACCAGCTTCCATAAAAGCTAGCCATACTCTTTCCATTACATCACGAGAAACAACTGAATAGCGACAGTACTTAAAAATGAGACAAGTGTTGCAAAATTCAAACCAATAACAAGGTATATCTTGGAAATGGTTAACGCTACAAAAGTTATTTGAAATAAATTTTCTGTTTTAAAGAGCTTTTGTGCACTATGTTTTTGTCTACCTCTTATGTTTTAGCAGTTATATAACGTTATACAAAGTCGTTCAGAATAAACAGAACTTCACAGGATATTCTCAGAAAATTCAAGACATACATTTTGTTTGCAATCCTACACATTTGGAAGTTTAGTCAAAATCGTTAGCCATTTTTTAAAAAATCCAAAATTTCGAAAAATGTTCCATGCAAAGATTAGTTTGGGGTGGGTGATTCTCTTTAAAAGCCTCTTGTCGCTTCTTTGCAATATGCTGAATCTAAATACCCAGTTTGGTATTTATGGTACTTTTCATTTTTGGGTATGCTGTTCACAGATGCAAGAAATAAAATACTTTCTGTTCCTACTAGGTATGTGGTAAATGAGGCACCAGGGGACTAGGTCCCCACCTGACCCTGGAAGGAGGGCGTCATTCCATCCCGAGAGTTTTTCCTTTGGGCCGGCTCCTGAAAATTTTAATCCGCCCCATTACAGGGCGGACGCGGATACGTCACTTACGCGCATCAACCCCAAAAGAGGAAGATACCGATGAACCTCGGTGGGGCCGACAGCAATCTAGCTGCTGTCTACCGCCTATCCAGGTCGGTGCCGGAGGAGCTTGAGGCGTCTCACAATCCCGCTTGGACGGAAAACCGCCCATTCGTCCCCAATCTCCTATGGGTATCAGGAACCACTGCCCCGCCGAGTCCAACCCAATCCAACGGCATCCTTACGGGTGGGGCTCGGACATTTGGCTCAGCGTACTTCTAGTAACGTCAGAAGAACCACGAGTGCTCAGGGTCCGCAACGCCCGAACCACGGCAGCTGAAGGGGTCGGAATCCCCCCTTACGAGGGGTCTGTGGCAAAGTAAAAATAGATTCGTCATTTATTCCATTTTGCACATTGGGCTTATTCTGATGGAATAACTGATATGTGCTTAAAGAGGGAATATTCCAGTTCAGTGTGTTTCTATTTTCAATATATATTTACAGAATACAGTAATGGATGTGAAACAAGTTTTTGAACACGTAAAAAAGGTAGTTTCGCAACGTTGCACGTTAACTGGCTATTGTTTTTAATATTTGAGGGCAAACAATTTCTCCAGCACCACGTTACTTGTACAGTATCCGCACGTACACGTTTCAAAATGGAAAGGAATTTTATTCACGTCGTAGATTAACTTAATAACCAGCATTTCGTTTCTTCAGGCAACCCAATTTTTTTGTTCCGCTCTCCCTGACCGGCGAGCGCATCCCCGTTACATTAGATATTCATGTTCCCATAATGACCCAGCAATGGGCGCAGAATAGAACCATTTGGAGCAGTTCGCCCAACAGCAAAACAAATATTTCTTTTCCTGGCGGTTCTCAGACATCCCAACCCTCCAAAAGTTAATAGCACCGTGTTCCAACGATATCACGCTGGAACGATGTGAACTCCTTAGTGCAAGAAGTGCGTATGTTCCATGTTGTTTCAGAAGACCTGCTAGTCTCACTCAAGGTTTAGCATGTGACAGCGTTAAACCACGTATGTCTTTTTTGTATTTCTTCCTTGATACACAAGTACTTTAAAGGACTAGGTAATAGTATAATATCCTTCTTAGATTCGATTTATTTCGACCAAAATCGGTATTTCATGTCCTATCTGTGACTTTAAGAACCGTTGCTCCCAAACTAGGTTTCGTAGATATTTTTATGGACAGGGTATAGCAGACTTCCTGAGTAAACCTATCCATCCCCATCTTGGTACACTAAGGATTATAATGTGTCTTAACAGAATTGCCACGTCTTTACTTGCTCTCAATTGCTCTAACTAACCACTTTCGCGAATAACTGTTGGTTAATGTGTGCATTTAATGTCATTAGATTCATAGTGGCATGCTTATTACAATAAGAAAGGTGATAATGATAATAATAATTTGTATATACAGAGTTCCAGTGTTTACAAACTACTGTTCCTAAAGTTTTATTTCTTCTCCACTCATCCTTGTCTCTCCATGCTCCTCCTCTACCTACAGTCCTTATGCTTTCATCCTCTACCTTATTTCCCGAATCCAAGTATTTGCGGGTCTTTTCCCAGGTGGACAGCATTTCCTAATTTTTATGGATTTTTCTTTCCTCTGATATTCTACTGATGTGTTCATACCTGTTTAGTTGTTTATATCCTATGTATTCTATCATAGAATTCTTAAAGGTACGGACGAGTGCAATGGGCCCCCACAACCGGGGTAGAGCACCGCAAATGGCCGCTGCGGTCCTTTACGCTTCTTCCGTGACCTCTGGAAGAGAGGGATGAGGGGAGATACCCGAAAAGCGACCATAATCCATCGAACCCCCGGCGGTTCCCCCAGGGCGGGGCCCACTTGGAGGCAAGATCTAACTGAGCAATCTCGCTACGACGCCAGGGAAGAAACCTCTACAGAAAGTACAGCCACCGTCCAACCGCAACGCACCGAATACCATCATCTGGTCCTATGACTAGGAAGAAGACGGGTACAAGAAATGAGGGTCGTGGTAGAAGATGTACTACCCCAGCGTTCGCCTCTAACCCGGGAAAACCACGAAAAACCCATGGGTCAGAGTGGGCGGTCGGCGGGGAAGGAACACGTGACCTCCCAAATGCGAGTCGCAAACGTTACCACGACGCCACCTCGCTCGGTCACAGAATTCTTAACTTTCATTACTTCCTTAGTAATAGTGTTCCTCATTTTTTTTACTTTCTCTACTACGTATAGTAAGTAAAGGAAGTATTGTACTCCACCCAAAAATTCGATACCGAGATTTCACCAGAAATACATGTTTTGAGACCCCCTGAATAAAAAAATCTGATGTGTTACACTCACATGACTTTCTCTACTCTTGTACAATCTAATTTTACAAACGCCTATTCTCCATATGCTTCATGTTAATCGAGATATCGAGATGTCAATCTTATTGGTAATTTTCTTGTAGATGCAAGGGAAATATGGTAGCTTTTAAGCGATAGTCAAATATTTTAACGCTGGTTGCTAAGTGGCGCATTCATTCTCTTTGCATGTCCACAACATAAAAAAATGAATAACGAATTTGAGAAAAAGTATAAGTATTGGAAAATTTAAGGAAATAACAAGCAATATCTCGAAAACGGTTCACTCAACAAAAGAAATGTATATGACATAAGTTGTGTATTTTAACGCGATCTACATTTTTTGTGTAGCAAAATTTTGTCTATCTCTTATGGTTTACCAGTTATGCAAAAGTCGTTCACAATGAAGAATACTTTTGGAGACATTCCCAGAAAATTCGAGATAAACATTTCATTTCTCATGACATTATCTTAAACATATGATATTTTCATCAAAATCGTTAGAGCCATTTTTGAGAAAATTAAAATTTTCGAAAAATGTTCCATGTAAAGGGTAGTCTGGGGTAGGGGGATTTTCTTGAAAACCTTCGTGTCGCATCTCTGGAAGATACTGAACCTAAATACCAAGTTTGGTGCTTATCCGACTGTTCGTTTTTGGGTTATGCTGTTCACAGACACACAGACACACAGACACACACACACACGGACATGTTTCCAAAAATGTTTTATTTGGATTCAGGAGGTCTCAAAACATGTATTTCCGGTGAAATCTCGGTATCGAATTTTTGGGTGGAATGCAATACCTCCCCTACTTACTATACGTAGTAGAGAAAGTAAAAATCTGATGTGTTACACTCACATGACTTTCTCTACTGTTGTACAAACTATTTTTACAAACGCTTATTCTCCATATGCTTCATGTTAATCGAGATATCGAGATATCAATCTTATTGGTAATTTTCATGTAGATGCAAGGGGAATATGGTAGGTTTTAAGCGATAGTCAAATATTTTAACGCTGGTTGCTATGTGGCGCATTCCATTCTCTTTGCATGTCCAGGACAAAAAAAAATGAATAACGAATTTGAGAAAAAGTATAAGTATTGGAAAATTTAAGGGAATAACAAGCAATATCTCGAAAACGGTTCACTCAACAAAAGAAATAAGTATGACATAAATTGTGTATTTTAACGCGATCTACATTTTTTGTGTAGTAAAATTTTGTCTATCTCTTATGGTTTACCAGTTATGCAAAAGTCGTTCACAATGAAGAATACTTTTGGAGACATTCCCAAAAAATTCGAGATATACGTTTGATTTCTCATGACAATATCTTAAACATATGATATTTTAATCAAAATCGTTAGAGCTATTTTCGAGAAAATTAAAATTTTCGAAAAATGTTCCATGTAAAGGGTAGTCTGGGGTGGGGGATTTTCTTGAAAACCTTCGTGTCGCATCTCTGGAAGATATTGAACCTAAATACCAAGTTTGGTGTTTATACGACTGTTCGTTTCTGAGTTATGCTGTTCACAGACACACAGACACACAGACAGATACACACACGGACATGTTTCCAAAAATGCTTTTTTTGGATTCAGGGGGTCTCAAAACATATATTTCCGGTGAAACCTCGGTATCGAATTTTTGGGTGGAATACAATACTTCCCCTACTTACTATACGTAGTAGAGAAAGTAAAAAAAGCATTTTTAGAAACATGTCCGTGTGTGTGTCTGTGAACAGCATAACTCAGAAACGAACAGTCGGATAAACACCAAACTTGGTATTTAGGTTCAGTATCTTCCAGAGATGCGACACGAAGGTTTTCAAGAAAATTCCCCCACCCCAGATTACCCTTTACATGGAACATTTTTCGAAAATTTTAATTTTCTCAAAAATGGCTCTAACGATTTTGATTAAAATATCATATGTTTAAGATATTTTCATGACAAATGAAATGTATATCTTGAATTTTCTGGGAATGTCTCCAAAAGTATTCTTCATTGTGAACGACTTTTGCATAACTGATAAACCATAAGAGATAGACAAAATTTACTACACAAAAATTGTAGATCGCGTTAAACTACACAATTTATGTCATATACATTTTTTTGTTGAGTGAACAATTTCCGAGATATTGCTTGTTATTCCCTTAAATTTTCCAATACTTATACTTTTTCTCAAATTCGTTATTCATTTTTTTTATGTCCTGGACATGCAAAGAGAATGGAATGCGTCACATAGCAACCAGCGCTTAAAAGATTTGACTATCCCTTAAAACCTACCATATTTCCGTTGCATCTACAAGAAAATTAGCAATAAGATTAACATCTCGATTAACATGCAGCATATGGAGAATAAGCGTTTGTAAAAATAGTTTGTACAAGAGTAGAGAAAGTCATGTGAGTGTAACACATAAGATTTTTCTAATTTTGAATGTCGTACTGCTCTTAAATAGTCTATTTCTATAGACAATAATTTCGGTGTTGTTTCTTTATGGAGTTTCCAAATTGCCGCCGCATATGTGATGGTACTTCTCACTATTGATTTGTAAACCTGCAATTTAGTTTCTGTGGTTATATTTCTGTCCCATAAAATACTGTTTAACATGGCTGTTGTTGCTCTTCCTTTGTTAATTCTGTTCTTTATGTCACTCTCCTTTTTATCTTCTATGTCAATTCTAAGTCTCAAATGCTCAAATTCTTCACAAGCTTTTATGAAACATTTGTTTTCCAAAATTAAACCATAATTTTTTTTCCGAGTCCCATAATTTATTTTTATTTAATTCGCTTTTAGGCCCCGTTTTGAATATTCTAACAATTTTCCTACCATGCAGGTTACGTACAGGTTATACAACGTAGGAGGGCGCCTCGTGCACTGCGACCTACACAGATCTATGGTGGCTAACATCCCTAATAGTTACATCCCACTGCTGGAACGGCCTAGATGGGGCGATGAGCAACGCTACGATCAAGTAGCCCTCAGGTGTCCACGGGAAATACTCTTTCCTTGAGCATGCATTAGCACCATCTGTCCGGCAGTGCTATACGCCACGAAATCTAGAAGCACACTTGAAAGATGAAAAGGAAATGATGTAAAGGAAATCGTGGTAGAGAAGAAATCACCACAGCATTCGCCTACCGACCTGGGGAAACTACGAAAAATCCATGGGTTAGAGTGTCGGTCAACAGGAGATCGAACCCGTGATCTCCTGAATGCGAGTCGCGCACGTTACCATGGTGCCACTTCGCTCGACTCTCGCCATATACTCCCCATTTTCAATTTCCTGCCCGATGACTACTGCAATGTTTGTTGTTATTATTAATATTATTAATTGCTTTTGTTTCGTTTTATCTATCAAGAAGAGAGAATGAGGTATAACGTTTTATTTATGTAACATTTCAGGTTTTATTAATAGTTATTAATAATAATAGTAATAATAGTAAATGAGAAGGTAACTGTATACTTTTACAACGTTATACAGAAAATATAAATGAAAGAATACATTTATTAAAGCAGTGGCCCTTAGTGTTTTTAACGGGGCACTAACTATATTGAAAATCATTTGTATTGTACGTA
The DNA here is from genome assembly GCA_030765065.1 of Deroplatys truncata. Classification (NCBI taxonomy): domain Eukaryota; kingdom Metazoa; phylum Arthropoda; class Insecta; order Mantodea; family Mantidae; genus Deroplatys; species Deroplatys truncata. Next base: position 52,320,522 of record CM060985.1, read on the forward strand.
AAGTGATTGCAGTAGATCATGATACAAGGCGTAAAAGTAGGGTTTTATTTTGCGAGCAGGAAGGAATAATTGCGAAACGAAGGCCGTGCAAACCTACGGGCAAAATGAAACCAGTTTTAACACGTGTACCATATACTATTTTTTAGACAGCGCTCGAGTTTGTAAAATATCAATAATATTATATTGATTCCCGAAACTAACAGAGATCACGTTTAGAACGCGTTCTGGAAACAAGAGAAATTAGGTAAAAAAAAGCGAGATATCAGATGTTTTACTGATTCGCTAGCAGTCATTTTCAGTGAAATTATTTTCAACATGTTTTGCCTTACACAGGTAATGAAGCGACTAAATGCTATATCATATTGCTTTCTGGATTTTTTTGGTTAAGTACTTCTAGTGTTATTCTTTCTGCTGCTTCTGTAATTTCACCTGGTTCTTCCATTTCAGTTTCTTCTGAATTCATAATTTCCGCCATTTAATCTTTATGTAGGTTATAGTAGATAAAAGAATAACGTTTTATCTCAAAGGGAGCAGAAGGCTGCCAATATAACGTATAGATTAAATCTATAATGCGATAAATTGAGGTATGGCAATTTGTATCGTGAACAGATAATGCGAGCGCCATGAGAAATTAATCATGTAAAAGACAATGAAAAGCAAAAACCAATCAAACCAAGCGAGTTATTAAACATGTGCAAATACAAAGGGTAATAGCCATGTGATAGGGCTTGAGATCAAAGTTAGTGACAATGAAGGTTATCACACTAGTGCCATAATCCTAAGCGTTTAGCTCCTGTGCACTGTGTTAGATGTTCTACTTTTAGGTCACGCTGCCTAAAAATATAATTTATACATTTTTTTTAGGTAAGAACAATTACCATATATATTTGCAGATTATAATTATTTTCAAATAATGTTTTTTAGTTGCAACTTTATTAACAGGTATTTATATTCTTTACAATTTCAATTAAGTATTCATATCGTTTTGTTCTTTAGTATGCTTTGTTTATGGCAGCCTCCAATTGGGGGAGCTGAAATTATTAATAACTTCTGTATATCCAGGTCTAGAAATAAGCAATATAGCTATCATTAAGTCTATATCATTCATTAAGCTCAACATAAGATTCTTGTGCGTATGTTATTGCATATCATATAGTCGACACGTTTACCCCTATCTGCAACGGACCTTGATATCATATTTAATACATTCTCATATTGTCACATGCGTCCTTGTTGCACGGCATTATTATAACTGCGTCCTTTTGAAGTCGACTCTATTTGTACTGGACAGGGTGAAACCAATAACCATTCCTTTCCATTCCAAAAGCGCCGATATATGCAGTCAATATCTGCTTCTAGGACTGCAGTGTTTCCTCTGGCTGTCTCGGATAAAAATCTCTGTGCTACCTCCCAGATCTTTGACAGTAGTTTTATAAGGGTGACAAGTTACCATCAGATAAAAAATTTACACTACGGCTCTGTTTCATAAAACCTTTAAATTAATTCACGATAAGTATTGGGGTTAAGATATTATTTTCCCTGCCACGTACGTCCTACGTAGAGGAAGCATAGCATTCCACCCAACAATTCAATGACGAGATTCCGCCAGAAATTTTAGAAAAGGTCCATGTGTTGATCTGTGTATGTGTGTCTGTGAAAAGGTATAACTATGTTCGATAAATACTAAACTTGGTAATTAAGTTCAGTATCTTCCAAGGATGTGACACGAACATTTTCACGAAAATCCGCACCCAAAACTACCCTTTACATGGAAATTGTTTCGACAATTTTTGTAGTATCAATAATGAATGTATAAATTTTGATTAAAATACCTTATACGAGGGCAGTCCCAGAAGTACCCGACCCGACATATATAGCGGTTGTTGTTTCAAACAAATTACTATGGTAGAAAGTACCAACCTTATGAAGCTTAAGTTTGAAGTTTGACAATACTACATTGTTTAGTAATTGTTTGGCAGCCATCAATAGTGAACGCTCTCAGCGAAATTTGTAAACATGGATAAAACTGGTCATGGTTATGTGATACAATACTTTCATTTGAAAGGTCTTAGTCCAACTAATATGAAAGCTGAGCTAGATTCTACTCTTGGGGAGTCTGCTCCTTCGTTTACAGCAGTAAAATACTGGGTGGCAGAGTTTAAGCAAGGCCACACGTGTTGCCAAATGAACATAGCAGTAGTCGATCAAATGAGGTGACCGCGCCAGAAATTGTGAAGAAAATCCACAAAATGGTATTGCATGACCGTCGACTGAAAGTGCGCGAGCTAGCAGACATCGTAGGCATTCCAGAAACTGCTGTATATCGCACACTAACTGAAAATTTGGACATTCAAAAGCTATGAGCAAGATGGGTGCCCGTTTACTCACAATGAAACAAAAGCAGCGTCGTGAGGATGTTTCAGTCGAGTGTTTGACGATGTTTCGCTGCAATAAAGCCGAGGTTTTGCGTCGATTCATAACCATGGATGAAACATGGATCCATCACTTCACATCTGCACATCTGAGACGAAGGAGCAGTCAAAATAGTGGATTGAAAGGGGAGAATCGGCTCCAAAGAAGGCGAAGACAGTTCCATCTGCAGGCAAGGTCACGGCGTCAGTTTTTTGGGATGTGCGTGGGATAATTTCCATTATCTTCAAAAAGGAAAAGCAATCAATGACGCGTATTATGCAAATATATTGCAGCGCTTTAATGATGAAATCAAGCAAAAACGGCCGCATTTAGCGAAAAAGACATCAAGACAATGCACCAGTTCACACATCCATTATCGCCATGGCCAAAATCATTGAGTTAAAATTCGCCAGATTTAGCGGTTGCATGTTTCACGTAATTGTTGCGATATGACCTAGATTTTGGAGAAACATTAAATAAGTTAGAAAATTCAGCCCCAGAGCCACTTAAAGACTAGTAATTCTAAATAGAGCCCCACCTCTGTGGTTTGGGAGTAGCATGTATACTTCACTTTCAAGAGATTCTCAGTTCGAATCTCTTTTAGAGTGCTTACTTGAAGGATTTTTATAAAGGGGTTTCCTTTATCCGTAGAATATGATTGTTTGAGCATCATTTTACCCATTTTATTTATTCAACGTCCGATTATTTAACAGTAAAAGCACATAACCGGTATGTCATGCAATTCTGTGTATATTAAACAGAATTTCTGATTATGCGTTTCATAAAAATTATATTTAGGTAGTAACATCAGTTAACAGTATACGTTTTTGATTGTGCTAGAAAAATATATAATAAAACATCAAAACAATTAAAAGTATATAATAGTATTTTAATTTTAAAAAAACGTAATATGCCTCTAGTTTTCACAGTGCTGAAGGATGACCCTTAGCGTTAGGGAAATGACGAATTTGACACGTTTTAAATATAATGTCATAAACAAACCGTTAAAGAAAAAGAAGGAATTAAATCACTATATACCTCAAAGTGTGAATGTTTCAGGAGAAATTAAAACTTACCTTTTTACATTACTTGGGGGGTGGATCTGCTCCCAAATCGCTCATAGGAAGTCCATAGCAGTAGCTCTGGCGCCAAAGTTTCGGTGACCAAAGAGCTGCAAGAAATGGAACGTCACGGAAAAATGATTCATTTCCGCTCATTTGTCGCAGCAGACCAAGTGTTAGCCGGATATGACGATGTTAGAGCGCTAGAGACAATGGAGTAGACGAGATAGATTTCTCAGAGATGCCCTGGAAATTGTGAGCGCAGGAAATGAAGGTGCTAAAAACCAGAAACCACCCGAATAAACTGCAGTCGTTAGTTTTATTTCTGTGCGGCCCTGACAAAACCATCACCATAAAGGTCATCCATGTTTGATCGTCTTCTCTTCCTCCTCTCTAGCAACCTTAGAGAGTTTCCTTCATCTTCCTGAATGACGTAGATATTGACAACTGAAGAAACCGCTGAATCATACATGTTTCTTTTGTTCCATTGGACGATATTTCACCTACACGAGGTCGTTAAGGCACGGGCTCCCGAATAGGAGTTCCGCGCTTCAGATCCCGCCAGAACTGTCCTGTCTGACTCAGGCTTTTTTCCAGGTTTTCCTTAGCCCTCATAACTGACAAATGCCAAGAATAACCCTAAACTTAGGCCTGGAATTTATCATTCTGTTTTATGTATCATCAGCAGGCTAAGCATCCGAGACTAGCTAGCAAGCAATGTATGTGCAACCCTACTATAGAGTTCTATAAACACAGCACTATTGATGTAAACAAAGATGCCAATGTGCTGCCTTATTTGCTACTGTAAACAGTACAGTCTAGTGATGGTGGAAAATGAAGTAAGACACATACATGAGAATAAGAGACGAAGTTGATTGTACACGGCCTCACAGGTAAACAACACCCCAATGTGCCACCTCACTCCATCCTATTAGATGCGCAGTATACTTCACTCTTAAGTTGTCCCGGATCCTTAGCCTGATCATCAGTGTCCACTGCCTGTGGTGCCAAATTCAGAAAAACAGGAAGTAGTTAACCACTATTTTAAAAAACATGGGATGTGTTACATTCACGTGAATTTCTTTGCTCGCTCTTCTATAAATTGTTGTTACAACAGCTCGTTATTCTAGCTACTTCTTAGTTAATCCAGATAAACCTTCAATTCACATTTAGACTTTTTTTTTACGACAAAGGTATAGCGATATTCTGATTTTTAAAGAGCGTGTCGCTATGGGATGGCTTTAAAATGACATGTGTTCTGATACCAAGTGAGAAAAAAGCGAATAACGACTGCCCATTTGAGAAAATTACAAGTATTTGATAAAAGTATTTATTTCCAATTAAAAGGAATACCTCGGAAATGGTTATTATATAAATTGTGTGCTTTAACGAGCTCTATGCTTTTTAGTAGTAAGAGTTTGTCTATCCTTTATGGTTTACCAATTATACAAAAAGTCATTCAGAATGAAGAATACTTCACAGGCTATTCCACGAAAATTCTACATGTTTCTACGTATAGATGTTATGCACTGTTAAGTTACAAATCCTAAATAGTTTTAACGAAGCAGTGACTAAAATTAGTATACATGTGGACCAAAATGGCAGGAACTCTGAGATATACACACCAGCAGTCTATGTAAATCGGAGAGATGTTATTTCTTTGTATTCTGGGAGAATCCGTTGCAAAAATGAACGTTTGTTACGTGGAAACTCGACTTTGTGAGGTTAACTTTCGCCAAAGTCCTGCTTCGAGGAGGAAAAGATTCTGAAATGTAGTTTCTTCAAAGTGGCTGTGAAATGCCTCTTCTTAATTACGACCCCTGGAGATATCGTTCAAAAACTCGGCCCCGCTATCTTCGTGAATAAAATGTAAACAACCCAGCTGGGTCACGTATATATACTGTAAAAAAAATGGTTTGTTGTATTATTATTTTTACGTTGTTATTTGCCCCACGCTTTGGGAGCCAATTTGAAGAAGGTTTGTTTGCTGCTGCTACGTATGGACAGCCAGTTTGAAGAAGGTGTATTATATTTCGACTGTTGGGGAGCCGAACATTTGAAGTAGTTGCAACCGCACGTATGGTAAAAGTTTCCGGTAGCCTTCGCCTTAAATGTACTTTCTGGTGGCCTTTGCCCCAAATGTTAAAAAATATTAACTGTATAATTTTGACTGTTTTTAGATATTATATATTTATGTTTGCCTCGGCTGCGTCAGTATTTATTTTTAGAGACATGAATGTCTTAGCAGGGAGTGGTGCGACTGAATAATGTAGGCTTACACAGATTATAATTTTACTTAACTCCATTTATTAATGCTTGCTACTATTTAAATAACATTTCACTGATATAGAGAGAGCTGTGAGATTTTTTTTAATTTAATTACTTGAATTTTTAACACGTAAACTATTTTTGTCCCACACAAAATACGTATTAAGTTTCTCGAGGACGCAAATCGCGTCCGGTTAGGAACACTGTCTACAACCAACGCGTCCAGTTATGAGCACTGTCTACAAGTAACTGAACTCTGAATCTGAACATTTTGCTATATTTCAGTTTCTGATTGGCTAATCCTAGTCCAATAGAATACTTTCATTTAACTAAAGCTTTTTCTGGTTGTTGATTGGCTATTTTATGAACTGTCACAAAAATTACATTATTGTTTCTCCAAGAATGACTAGTAACATTATTAAACCTTCTAATTCATTATTGCCTCAAGGCTACCTCATTGTTACCTCATTGTTAGCAACTTTTAACCTATTATTCTCACAGCTCCTACATTATTAAATTACGTAATACATTCACATAACATTATTGAACATGTATACAATAATATAAACATATACAATGTCTGTAATATGCACTTTTATATATTGTTACATACACATATTGCTTTAAGGCGGGCTGTTATTGAATGTATATATTTAATAATTAGACTGAAATCATTTAAGTGAAAATACTGCTTCAACTGTTAGCAACACCAACTCGGTCCCGTAACTATGTGAAAGTTGTTAATTTAAAATGTCTCATAGTTGCAAGCCATTAACATATGTCTATGTGGCAGATAGTTTTATGACGTGCATTAAGCTAAGATGTTTTAACCATGAACTTAACAATGCATAACTTTTAACCATACCTGTACACTTACAGTGGCTGCATAGAATGTTTGTACACTTCAAAAATTCTAGCAGCTATTATTAGAGATTACGTATTTTGGCGTTTTTCAAAATCTGCCATTTGATTAGAATTGGAAGTTTTTTAATAATATACCGATTTCACGTATTTTGTTATGGAGTTTACAGAATTATCACATGCATTTAGTAGATCAAATTATTTATCATCTGATTTTGTGGTTAAAATTGGTTTTGATGAAATATGAAACTACAACATCGTTTTGCACTTACTATAGATCTGCTGAAATTTCCAAGTCTTTTAAGGTAGTAATGGAAATTATCTTTATGAACTAGATTGAGATTAAGTTCTTACAGGACGAGTTAGGTTTTTTACATTTAGGAAAACAGGACCTAGTTATGTTGTTTACGTTTTAGGGTAGGGACCGAGTTAAGATTCGAAAGTTGAAAATGGGACCGAGATGGGTTTCACCGGTCCAAACTGTCTTCCATTTAACTGAGTGTACAATTGTTGTGTTCAGTAATGCTAGGCGTTTATTGAATATTCCCAGCAGCTTCAACAAACAGATGTTTTTTACCTTCTCTATCGCCCCTGAAACTTTGTAGGTGAAATTTTATAAGAAAACGCAAGTCAAGCGACTACTCTTTAAGGCCACCTAGCCAAAGTTTTGCACTAAGATATTTGGCTTTACCTCCTCAAGCATCTCTGAAACCTTTTTGACAGCCTGTGCACTATGTTAATTTATTTAAAGAATTGTTTGTAAATAAAATATTGTAATATCGGAAAATTGTTTATTGTTGATCCGACCCATAAACTAAAATTCACCAGAAAGAATTGAAGGAGCATAAAAGAAAAACATAAAAGCTGCCTGAAACGGCCCCAAAATTTCTCAATACAAAGTGAAAAAAATGAAAAACTGAAGCAAAATATGGCAGAAATGGGATACAATGTTTATACATTTAAATGACAACTTGTTTTTTTAAAAATCTAGTGTGTTGCATTCACATGAGTTTCTCTACCCTCTATCATTTATTAGTGGGTATACAAACTATTCTTACTATAGTTTATTTTTCTCTCCACTTCATTTTAACCCAGATAAACCTTTGCAGAAATAGCTACATTACACATTGTTATAGATACAAAGAGAACAGCGATATTCCAATGTATAAGAGCAGGACGCTTTATGCTGGTCTTAAAATTCCATACTGTTTCCATGCAATCGCGAGAAACAACCGAAAATGGACAGGACTTTAAAGTATGTGTGTTTTAAAGAGATCTACATGTTTGTGTGCTATGTTTTCGTATATCGCTTAACGTTTACCAGTCATACAAGATTATACAAAATTCCTTCCAAATGAAGAGGACCATTTCCAGAAAATTCAGAATATACATTTATTTGTCATGCAAATATCTCTAATATATGGTACTTTAATGAAACTCGCTTGACCCCGTTTTAGAAAATTAAAAATTTCGAAAAATGTGCCGTGTAAAGTGTAGTTGGAGCGAAGGGATTTTCTTCAACATCTTTGTGTCACATCTTTGGAAGATAGTAAACTTAAATACCAAGTTTGGTAATTTAAACTGGGTCGTTATGTGTTAATTCCCATCACATTTGCCCTGGATGTTAACTATGTGATGGGAATTAACACATAACGACTCAGTTTAAATTATCATATGATAACATCACAATAAAAAGTACTTCTGCTTCATTATAACCAAGTTTGATATTTATCCGACATTTCCTTTTTGAATTATGCTGTTCACAGACACACGCAGACCCACAGACTCGCGGATATACAGATACACACGTGCACAGCGTGTGCGCAGGCCTTTTATTAAAGATTCTTCTTTTTTTGGAATCAGGGGGCCCAAAAACATGTATTTCCTGTGAAATCTTGGTATCGAATTTTTGGGTGGAATGCAATACCTACATCCTCTACCTACTAGGTACGTGGTAGAGAAAGCAAAAAGATGCGATTCCGGCATAAGTTGGAATAAATTAAAGTTTAACCCATTACTTCACACAAAACTGATGTTTTTAGTATCAAAACAAGGAAAGTTCATGCAAATTGTTAATATTTGCAGCGCTTTTTTCATTGTAAATTAGGTTACATTATCTTTAATAAAACAAAAGAGAAGAGAAGCGTGCCTTTTCAGAGGTTCAAACAAAAACGTATGGCTCTTACCACATGCCATATTGTTTCAAGCATCAATTGCACAGCAGCTCTAGAAACTAATAACAAGTTAATGTTGCAGTGAACCAAAATGACATGCGTACTTATTGCTGATTATCTCTGAGGAAATGCTGCACATTCATTTTCTTTGTGACGTCATCCACTCTGTGCGAGGATGTTTTTTAATATCGGGCGACATGTCAATTAATATAGCTGGCTTCCCGTAATGAGTCCATTTCTCTCCGTCGCTTACTTTCCGGGACCAGGGCGAGAGATACAAATGCTGCAGTACCAGGGACAAATGCCTACTGTTCCGGTGTCCCTTTGTTCAGCAGTGGCGGCTTCCATATACGTGTCTTTGTCAGGGATTGCAGGCAGCATTCCAAAAGATTGGGGTAAGCTGTGATATACGCGAGAAAGTGTACCTTTAAAATGTTACAGTTTAGCAAAGCATTTTATAAATGGTATATTTTCAAAGTTTAATATATTGGTTATTCCAGTTATGAAAAATAGTTTGGCATGCCCCATGTGACACTCCAGCAAGCGACATAAGCTCAGAAATTTAGATTTGGCTATCAAGAGGTTTGGACATAACAAAAGCAAGATTAACTAGTACAGTTATAAAATTAAATTTATTTAATAATATATACAGGAAGAGCCAAAAACCTACGAACCGGCTGCGCGGTTTTTTTTCCTGTCTGCGTCCTCGGCGCTCGTTGCCGTCTGCCACTATCATAGAAAGGCGCGGATGAAACCATACAACATTTTTAAAACTACTTTTAAAGGCTTTACTTAAAAACTTTATAAAAGTGTGTTTAAGGACATAATTATTAGTAGAGATTTGTGGCCTCCTCGGTCCCCCGACCTAATCCCTTACGATTTCTATGTTTGGCGTAACTTAAAACAAAATGTACAAGTCAAACCCACACACCCTGGAAGAATTAAAACAAAATATCCGCCAGAAAATTGCCAGCATTTCTCAACGTGAACTACGGCGAGTGATGGATAGTTTCCTAAAGAGGTGCCAAAAATGTATGGACAACGACGGTGGCCAGTTCCAGCATTTCCTTTCATAAAGTTGGTAAGTAAAGCCTTTAAAGGTAGTTTTAAAAATGTATGGTTTCATCCGCACTTTTCTATGATAGCGGTAGACGGCAACGAGCGCCGAGGACGCGTACATGAAAAACACCGTGCAACCGGTTCGTAGTTTTTTCGCTGTCTCTCTATACTACTCAGTCAAGGATATTGAAGTATAACTCTTTGCTTTTATCTTACTGTGCCATACTGAAGGGAAGCTAAAAATCCATCCCGAGCGGCTTACGTCATGCCCGTCAGAATTCCCTCTCTAAACTCAATTGCCACACTTATAACGTTTGACAGCTCTTGCACCAATCCCACGCATGCGCAGTGTGTTTCTACGTATCGATGAACATTCAAGAGCATCCAACGGTCACATACTATGTTTAATGTTTATCCCCATAATTATCACTATAAGTATTACTATAATATTATTCTAACGTCACAACATGAAATGGAAACATTGTGTAAACCTCTTGCTAGCTTAAACAGAGTGTTGCAATCATTCCTTTTGGAAAATGTTGTTTGGTAATGTTAGCAACACAACGTCGATGTAAATTGTTTGCCCACTGTTATTAATATGGAAATGCGGTCTGCAGCTCCACGCGCCACAACTGTAAAATTATTTTATAAAAAATGTGATAGTACAACTGTTACAAGAAGAGGATTTGGACGTCGCTACAATGTTGGACGATATGTTACATATATCATCAACATATGGATGAGAAATTTTGAACTAATAGCTTCAGCACAAAAAAAGAAGCCACCGGGTAAGCAGAAAACCATTAGAACAGAAGCAAACTTGAGACTATAAGGACTTCTGTTATTCGGAGTCCAAAACATTCATTGCGATGACTTTCAGCGGCACTGAACATATCCCTGTCATTGTTCATATAATGTTGAGAAAGGACTTACACTTTCATATATATAAGTTGCAGATTGGCTATCAATTAAAACCTATAGACAAAATTAACCGGATTGAATTTTGTGACCACCTTTCAGACAAATTTGTGAAGATAAGCAATTCCTAAGCAAACTGTGGATATCCAATGAAGCCCATTTTCACCTAAGCAGTTTTTTACATAAGCAACATTTCGCTACTGGTACCCAGAAAACCCTCAACAACAGTCAAAAGGTAACGGTGTGGCGTGCAAGTCTTCAGAAAAGGTTATTGACCCCTATATTATTGAAGATGAGGAAGGTCATATGTCCATATGCTTGAGGCTTTTCTCATCCCGCAACTTGCAAGATTTTCCTTTGGAGGAGACAACATATGTAGCTCCAGAAAGACGACGTTACAGCACACGCAGCTTGAAGTTCTTTGACAGCTTCCATCAACTCTTCGGGAATCACGTAATCTCTATACTGGGATATTGCTTGGCCTCCCAGATCTGTGTGTGTGCGACTCCTATGGTGATATCTGAAGAACAGGGTATATTCAACTCATCTACAAAACGTTGTAGAACTGGAGGAAAGTATTCGCAAGGAAATTAATGTTATTATTGTTGAAATGCTACAATATACACTACAAAATCTGCATAGGAGGCTGGTGGAATATCATCGCAGCCATTGAGGCCATTTGAAGGACAAACGATGCTGTTTTTAAAGCAAGTACCGTTTTAATATTTTGCCAATACAGCGCTGCAGTCGCGATTTTGAGCATGTGCGATCACTTCCTCCATTTATTAGGAAGCTAGACGCAGCTGTGAGGGATCGTCACTTGTATTTCCTGTTGTCAGAGCGTTTTGAAACGTTCAAAACAATCAAATGACCCCCGACTGTAAAGTCAGATCAGTAATTCGTTTTTTGAATGCGAGAAATGTTACCCCAGCAAACATTCATCGCCAATTCTGTGAGGTTTATGGGGAAACAATAATGAGTGACAATTCCCAGCCACACACAGCCAAACGCAAGGTCTGATCGCACCAGTTGGTTGGGAGCAAATCAACCACCCTCCCTACACTCCGGATTTGGCACCAAGCGATTTTCATGTTTCTTCATTTGAAGAAATTCCTAGACGAAAAACATCTCGACGACGAAGATGTTGTGAAACAAGAATTACAGACTTGGCTTTCATCACAGGCGGCATCATTCTTTAACGAAGGCATACAAAAACTGGTTTCCCGTTACGACAAGTACTTGAATAACGGCGGTGACTATGTAGATAAGTAGTGTAAAACGTAAAGTAATGAATGATGATAAACTATTTGGAAAATAGTGTTGTGTTATCTTTTTAAAAATTTCAAAAAGTAAAACGATGATCTTTATAAGATAAAGTGGCATACTATTGGCACTAATGTTCTATATTTCTTATTTTTCTTATTTAATATTTAATAAGTATTGTTTTATAGTTTAAAAATGTCGTTTCATTGAGACACCCTGTAACTGTACCTCATCACGCTGCACCGTCCTTATGCCGATTAATTTGACATTCGTGTCAGGAAGCAGCAATCCTTTTGTAATTTTGGAAAGGGCTAAGTCATTTGCTATTACAGCACTTAGCATCTCTGCATAGTAAAATGGACCAATCTAATCCATAATCAAATGGTTGGTGCTGAAGCTTATCTGTTAAGCTTATCACAGTCGTCCTCCGTGGACTAGTGGTACCGTGCTAGCCTCTAGTTCCCAAGGTCGCGGGTTCAAACCCGGCGGAGGGCGATGGATTTTTTCGGGCGTAAAAATCGTTAGCACGGCTTCCTTCGGAAGGGAAGTAAAGCCGGTGGTCCCGTGTCGTAGATTTACGGCACGTAAAAGAACCTCAAGCCTGATAAAGAGGCCTCTGAGCAAAATTACAGGTGTTTCACGCCCAATATAGAATGGGACGCTAAGAACCATAGTAGTTAAAGAGCGTCCATAAATAAATAAAAAAAAAAAAATAAAAAAAAAAAAAAAAAAAAAATAAGCTTATCAATTGCTTATGTGTTTTACGAGGGCTGATCAATAAAGACTGAGACTGACTTTTTCTTGTAGCTTCCTTGATGGTTTCCTGTCTCTACCATGAATATTTGAAAAGTGCGGGGTTTCATTTATAATGCCCATAGGCAGCACTGTCATATTGGTAGGTTGGTAGTAATGCTGTACATTGTTGACCCTACTTGAATTTTGCATACCACAAAATGGAGGTGATATGAGAGGAGCAATACAGCACAATAAAATGTTGTTTTTGTTTAAATCATACAGCCTCTGAAACTTTTGAAAAACTGAAGCAAGCATATGGTGAAGATGCACTACCTTGTGCTACAGTGTTTAGGTGGTTCAAGGACTTCAAAGAAGGGCGAGTCCTCTGTGCTAACACCAAAAAAGACAAAGGTTGTTCCATCTGCAGGAAAGGTGATGGAAATCACATTTTTCAACTGTAATGGAATGATTTACCAGCATGCAGTTCACCCTCACACTCTGTTCAGTATTGGCTACACATAGGAAGCACATTGCAAGGAAACATCCAGAAGTTCATTGGGATGGGTGACACCATCATCACGACAACGCGTGACCTCACGTCGCAAATCAAGTCCAGGAATTTTTGGCTAAATTCAACATTATCTGTGTGCCGCATCCACTTATAGCACCAATCTTGCCCTCTGTGATTTCGTTTTATTCCCATCACTAAAGGTAAAATCCAGGGCATTCGATTTGAGAGCACTGTAGCATTGCTGAAGAAAAGTTAGGCAATTCTCAAAGACCTGACAAAGATTGGCCTTCACCATGTGTTCAAAGACTGGCAGAGACGCTATAAAAAGTGCATTCAAGTAGGAGGGGACTACTTTGAAAAAGATCATGTTAACATTGAAATGGAGTAATAAATATCTGTGAAGAAAAATCAGTCTCAGTCTTTATTGATCAGCCCTCGTATATTTAGATAAATTGGAGAGTTTAATATGTTTAGATTTCGAGACACCTTTGTTATAGTTTTACTTATTGTGCAATTAGTACTTCGAAGATCCCGGCTTCATATCACATATCTGGTCTGGAGAAGAAAGAATTACTACAGCTTTTAAACAGTATAAATATGTTCTATTTACAAACCATTGTGTTGTTACATTTTGCAGTTTCTGTGCACGGCTATTTACATATAAACATTAGTATTCGGATTACTTTTTCCAGTTGCATGAATTTTTTTACATGCTCAATTAAATACTCTAGAGTTACTTGATGTTGGAATTTGATCACCAAGATCAAACCATGTTAAAAATACAATTCTTAAACAACTAAAAATTCGGTAACCGGAACTCACGTGCTTCTAATATTTCTTTTGTTTCTCTTCCCTTTTGTGTTGGCACGTATATAAAAATAAACGAGCTAGTATGAAACGCTTTCAGTTACTGACAGAGACGGTGAATCCCAGCTAATGCTGTTATTGTCTACTCTCAGTTGTTTTGGAATGGAAATTACGTTTAGAGCTGCTTTGTTTCCGAATGAAAGCCAGCAGTGGAAAATACTGAAACTCATAAAAACCAACCATTCAACTGGTGCGTTTCATTTATTTTGGTAGTTATGAAATCCAATATTAATATGTGGAAAACAAATAAAAGTAATATTGAGGAAACAGTTTTCTAATGATAAGTGTCATTCATGCTTAAGTTGCCCCAAAGGTAAAATAATACAGTATTAGTGTTTTAATTATTTTCCATTCCCAGAATAATATTTTATTTTGAAAACAAAATATCTGTTTTGGTATAATTCCTAACTCCACCTTCTCTAGAACTATGTATAAGCGTTGAGGTATAGGACAAGAATGTGTGTCAGAACTTTAGGGCATACTTCTGTCATGTAGAGGACGAAAACTCGTATTATGAACCTAAATAATCCATTCTCCAGGAATGGAACTGATCCTGCTCCAACTGTGTTTGCATTGTACGATGCTCATGTTTTGCTTTTGTGTACAGCAGTTGTGCAACAACCACCCCACACCAGAAGAGTCGAATTAAAAACAGACCATCTTGTTTAACTCTTGTTGGAAGGTAAATACAATTGGGGAAAGGGTGAAGGAGTTTTTTCTTGTTATTCTAAAGCTTCTGCATCATATTGCCAGACTATAATGCAACTCACGTCATTGCTCGCATCTGTATGGTAAGATATCTCCAGGAGTGCATCAGCAAATCCGGGTTCTAATGCTACGTAGAATATGTACAGGCTCCTGTGGTTTGGAGCACTTGTTATAGTATATATTTGAATATGGTATACTATTATTATATAACCTACCGTACCATGTGATGTATGCAAGCAGAAATATAGAAAACAGCTGCAACAGGGGGAACAAGGCGCACTCGACCCCAAGCAAATAATCAGCAAGCGAAGCTGATTAAATGCAACGTTAATTACTATTCCGTAAATTTATTAGAATTTTATTGTATTTAAGAATCGGTTAGTTTCTATATCCCTTTTATCTTTTGTGTTGTATTTTCTGTTTTTATCCTAACCGTGTTGTATTGTGTAACTTTTAAGTATCTTCATTTGATAGTGGCCTTAAAATCTTTACTCCTATCAAGATAAACAAAGGCTAAGCAGTTTGGTACAACCTGTGTATTCTTTGTCATTTTCTCAGTATTTTCAAGCCAAATTGCACAAGTATCAGTTGTGAGGTTTTAATATGGCAGATGTATTTCACAGCAGTGAAAATGAAGCACGACAACAGTTGTACATACGCAGAGCCGCCGCTGCTGGAGTTGAAATACTCTTCTCATCAGAGTTAACCAGATTACGGGCGGGATGCTGCAGCACCCACATGAGTGTGAATTTCAATTGGGGGTGGCGTGCGATTTCTTCTGTTAATTGATGGCAATGCATCTCTGTGCGAATGGACATGTTAATGGGTAGCATCAGTCAGGGTGACTTCGATCCTGCATGGCTCGTTAGCAAGAAAACCCACCTCCTGGTGCTCAACTTTTTATATGCTCAGTTCTGAAGAACTCAAATAACGCTGTTTCGGTTCTTATCGTTTTGTCGATTCGTTGTACGGGTTTATACGACTGAAATCATTACCATCTTTCATGGTGTAAGTTCTTTGGCTTGTTCCGGTCTCATTATTTAAACTGTTCCGTCCATCTTCTTTTAGGTCTGTCGATGTTTGCGTCGGACCCGTCCTCTCTAATTGTTTCGAAGACTGCGCCGTTGGTGGCAGTCCCGGGTTCGATGCCCGCTCGGGCTGGAGACGAACGCGGTGTAGTGGTAGAGATAGAAGTAATGCTAAAATTCACTGTACCTGTTTTCTCCATCAGTCGTGGCTTCGTCTTGTGGTTCTGGCTGGCTGATTTAATCTCGCTGTTACCCTGGCTAGTTGGTTCTCAGCGGTGATGTTTGAATGGACTCTGCCTATCATGATTGTTAATAAGCTCGTCGATCTCAGAGGTGGTACTAGGAGCTCAGAGGAGAATTTACTACTCACTGTAATGTTTGGTTTACGGCTATTTATTGTTACTTCCTCACTCTAACACTACATGATGTTCCTGTTCACTTATCACCAATTTCGTTTGACGGAGTATCGTGGATTTAACTGTTCATATCTAAAAGTCAACTGTGAACTGTTTTATTTTGGGGTGAATCTCGACTATTTAAAGAACACAATCTCCCACCTAAAGTTTTCGTATTGGATTTCTTACTGATCAGTTTGTATATATCATGTGACCTTTTTCCCGGGCTTCTCTTGGTAAACTGCCGTTCTGTGTTATATTTGCCTCGCTCCATACTTCCGGAGCGGAAACAAATAGAGTCATAAAACTTACCCTAGACTAACACAAAAGATCCCGATTCGCTGCACATGCGAACCGCATATTTCTACCCTAACTGCAGATTTCAAGTCATTCTAAACTTAGTTAAACAGCACATTATGTACAAGACAAATATTACACTATACAAACATTACCATTTACATGGTTTTCACATTGTACACATATATCATTTACATATCAAATTATACACTGAAAAATTTAGCACATAATAAAATTACCTCGGGTACATTCTGTCTCATGTTTCTTTGGCCTTTTGGTGTATATCTTAAAACCAACTTCGTATAACGGTTGTCATCCATCCTCTCCACATGTTGTTTCCAGTTGTTTTGATTTTCTTTAATTCTTTCTAGTAATTTGAAAATTGTTAATTCTTTACGTATGTCTTCACTTCTCCTTCTGTCTTTTAATGTATATCCTGCTACTGTATTAAAAAGCGCATCTCTGCTGCTTCTATCTTTCTTTGCATTTGTTTGGTCATTGTCCAACATTTGGATCCATACGTTAACACTGGAACAGCCATCAGTTTATAAAATTTTATTTTTGTCTCTTTCTTGGTATTTTTTAAATTTCGTTTGCTGGTGCCGCATATTTGGTTGAATTTATTAATTTTGTTTATTATGTCATCGTTTTTAAGTATGAGACGTTACAACCTAAATAATTAAAACAGTTTATTGGTTCTAATATTATCTCTTGTATTAGTATTTTAGCTCTTAATGTTTCGAGACTTCTGAATACCAATGTCTTACTTTTGTGTGGTGATATTTTTATTTTGTTTAATCGATATAGAGCTGTTTGCATATTTAATTCTGAGTCACTTATTAAGACCAGATCGTCTGAAAATAACAGTATGTCTAAAATAATATTATTCATCGTGAAATGTGCATTTAAACTATTCTGCCATTCTCTGACAATGTCATCTATATATATAAATTAAATAACGTTGGTGACAATGGACACCCTTGCCTGACACCTTTGTTTATAGTTGCCGTATTCTTTTGACTTTTCGGTCGGAATCGATCATAATTGAGTTATCCATATATAAATTCCTAATTATTGTTATCATATGGTTTGGTATGCGTTTGTTTTCCATTATTTGCCATACTATGTTCCTATGACTGAACTCATCGCGTTTAAATTTTTACACATAAGTACCATTTAACAGGGAACCCTTTAGTGAAATCCAAGACTTTTATTTTCAATATTTAAATGACTAAAATGCTGAAGATACATAATGCCTGTACTTTACAACATTAACAGGTTAGACAAGATAGTTTTAATCACTTCCTCTACTGCTTGGACTTCAAGCTAGCTCAGTGGTTTCTTTCTGAGGGTCCGTGGCCCTGAGGCGGCTATTTTAAGTCGACCCTATCCAGAGTTTCACCTCTGACTAGCTCATGCAAAGTATCCCGAATGTCCAAAATGTTTCAGATTCCACTGTAAAAGCAGTAGGTCCCTTCGTTCTATCGCTATCCACAATGATATCTCATCATTGGAGGGGACTGACATCGTCCACTGGGTACCTCTACTTAATAAATGGGCCCAACACCGTTTGATGGAAAGAGGTTCCCCCGAAGGTCGTTGACTATCGGTCGTTGACTTTCTCTACTGCTTAACTATAGTAAGCAGAGTGAGTATTGTATTCCATCCTAAGCACTCGATATCGAGATTTCAATGGAAATACACTTTGAGGCTGCCTGAATCCAAAAAGGTATTGTTAGAGAAAGGTATCTGTGTGTGATAGTCATGAAAGCAGTTAGAACGTGTTTATGCAAAATGCCTACATTATCAATGAAATGGTTGGAAAGATTATGTGAAACAGTAGTAGAAGTAAAGATTATGTGAGGCATAGAAATATGGGGAAACGCGAAATGTGGCAAAAAAGTGACATGGTGCACAGAATGTTTTGTAGAGAGGTTTTGAGCTTGCCAAAAAGTTTACCTAGAGGAGTAAGTTTGCTGAAATAGAAAGAATTGGAAGGAAGGGAATAATAACTGAGAGGATTTTGAAGTATTAGTATAAATATCTGAAATTATACAAGAATACATAAACTATCAAAAAGATGTAATGAGAGAAAAAGTTAGTTTGGGGAGGTGAAGAAATTGGGATGGGAGAAGTTGGGTAATGTATTCTAGAAGGAGGTGAGTCAGCGGGTTGGGTATATACAGAAACAGGAGATATGGACTAGTTTTGAGGATAAACGCTCATTGGAACTGTATAGAAGAAATAAAAGGAATTAGGGTAGGGAGAAATACGTTGATAATTCCGACAAAGTGGGAAGGATAGACCTCGCTTGGATGCGAATAATTTTACTATTTCTTAAATGATTAAGGTCAAACTTGACAGAAGGATGCAATATGTATGGGAAACAAGAACAGATTTATGCGAAATTGAATGCGAAATGATTAAAAGGTGGATGGATAGTATTTAGAATGAGAAATGGAATAAATTACCAAAATATGTAATAGTAATTAAAATGTTAGCGGATAATAGGGGAGAAGATATTAGTAGCATGTAGAAATTCGTATGAAGAGTGTGGGATGAATGGGCAAGAAGCTCAAAGAAGGAGCAAAGAGAGAAGACAATTACAAGGCGTGTTTTTAAAGTAAATACCGGTAATTGTTTTACAAAATAACAGAATGTTGTTTTCCAAATGCTTCATTATTATTCATTATCTTACACTACTTCTCTACCTAGTCACCGCGACTGTTCAGGCACTTGTTGTAACGGGAAACCAGTTTTTATATGCATTTGTCAAAGAATGATGCCGCTGTGATGAAAGCTAACTCTGTACTTCTTGTTTCACAACGTCATCATCCTTGAAATGTTTTCCATCAAGGATTTTTTTAGATGAAGAAACAGATGAAATTCGCTTACCAAATCCGGACTGTGGGAGGTGGTCGAATTGTTCCCAAATAAATGATTCGATCAGATCTTGAGTTTCTTGGCTGTGTGTGGCCGGGCATTGTCACCCATTATTGTTTTTCCCATATACCTCATACAATTGGCAATGAATATTTGCTGAGATAATATTTCTCGTATTCACAAAAAAATGACAATGAATGGAGGAAGTGATTGAGCATACTCAAATTGCGACTGCAGCGTTGGCAAAATTGTACTTACTTTAAAAACCCTCCTCGTTTAATATGACGGTAATTTGTTACAAAGGCTCTATACTAGACATACAAGCAGGGAGTTAAAGTATGTGGAGTGAAATTTACAGAGTTAGACTCTTAAATATGTATTATTTATCACGGATGTAATTTATGTAAAGGAAAGAAATGAAATGAATATCAAGAGAGAAAGTGTGTGTGTGTGTGTGTGTGTGTGTGTGTGTGTGTGTGTGTGTGCGTGTGTGTGCGTGTGTAACTAAAATCGAAGTGTCGGATAATACTCAACTTGGTACTTAATTTCGGCATCTTCCTAAGATGTGGCACTAAGATTTTCAACAAACTCCCTCCACTCTAGACTACCGTTCCCATAGAGAAGTTTTTAGTTTTGATTTACTTAAAAATGACCCTAATGATTTTGATTAAAATAGGTATTATAAAATAGGTTTAAGGTATTTGCATGACGAATATATGCATTTTCTATGAACAGCCTGTTAAGTCCTCTTCATTCTGAAAGAATGTCGTATAATTGTGTGTTTTAAATCGTAAGAGATAGATAAAAACTTATACCATAAAAACACTAAAAACTTGTAACGAAATATAGAAAACAATATAAAAGTTGTTAAAACACACAATTTATGTCGAATACATTTTCGTGCCATTTACTACTTCCTGTATATTCTTTGTTATTGGTTTGAATTTTCAATACTTCATACTGTTTTAAGTGCTAAATCGCTATGCCCCCCCCCCTCATGATCATGCAAAGAGCATGGAATTTCAAAGACATCGTATAGTGACCAATCACTAGCCTGCAACATATTGTGCAATAAAATCATCTTTGCAAACGTTTATCTCGTTTAATAGAAGTAGATGGATGTATAAGCTTACTACCTGGCCACGGAGCAGGATGGCTCAGGCGGCAACGTTGTGGCCTGCATTCGGGAGTTCCCGGGTTCGATCCGTGGCGACCGCCCATGGATGTTTTGTGCTTTCCCTGGGTCGACAGGCGAATACTGGAATGGTTCGTCTTCTACCACGACCCTCCTCCCTCTCATTTCATGTGCCCAACATCTTCCTTGTCATCTTTTTCAAAGTTGTAGAACCAGACGACGATGGCTTGAGCACTATAGAGGTTTCTTCCCTGCCATCGTTGCGGGGACTGCTCAGTTAGGTCTCTTCCTGGGGACGTTGGAGCTCAGTTGCTTGTGACCAGGGCTGTGCGGCGTCGGATCAATATGGAAACGTTAGGGACCCCGTCTGTGCTTACGCCCTCGTCGTCATCCGAATCTCATCTCTCCCGCACTGATAGAAGCACAAAGGGCCAAATGGCCTGCGTAAGTGCTCCGTTCGGTTTCGGGGGCCCCCTCCGTTCATTCATATTTTTTTATCTTTACTACGTGGCCACAGTCCCAGAATTTACTATGTTGCTACATACAAACTGGTTTGTTGAATAGAATAATTACACCTTTTAATAATAAAGTATTTGAAATCAGAAGGAAGAAAACACTTTATTATGCGTAAAAACTACCTGAAATGTTTCATATATTAAATTGATTAAAAATAACTCCAAATATTATCGATCATATCCAACTCAAAGGACTGTAAATTAAATGTTCCAGTAATAAAATGTACCTATATCAGAATGGTTCATTACCAGAGGACCTGAACATATCTCATGAAATGAGATGCTAATATTCAAGTTACCAAACCCTACTATCCAGTTGCAGATCTTACGCATTAAGTGGCCATGAAAGACTTTCTCAGGTATGACAATTAGGATATCCAATGGAGGAGACCAGAGTTCGACTCTGAGTGGTGTGCGTTGTATTGCTAGGTTAACTGTGATTATCTGGGCATGCATATTTATCACGTGACATGTGGGAACTAGTATTATAGGGTATGCAAATGGAGGTAAATGTATCAATGTCTGTACTAATTCCTGCGGCATCCCAGAACACTACATCTCAAGGCAAATAACTTGTCCTGGAACACGAACATCTGACATACTGCTGACCTAGAAACTCGAGTAATGACTTCACATTCGTTACTTATTATGATACGTACACTCCTATACAGGTGATGTCGTACGAGGCACAGGAATTTGGCACTGCTGTAATAAAGCAGTTGAGTACACGCCTATAAGGGATGGCTAAGGGATGTTTGACATTTCTATAGAATATTTTCCTGTATATTAGTAGCAACGCTGAATCCTCATTTTTATTTTCTGTATCACTTACCTATAGGAAGTACTGCATTCCACCCAAAATTTGAAACCGAGACTTCACTAAAACATAGGTTCCTTAAAAACCCTCCAAAGGAGGCATTTTTACTTTCTCTACTACCTAGTAGGGGAAGTATTGTATTCCACCCCAAAATTCCATACCGAGATTTCACCGGAAATATATGTTTTGAGTCCCCCTGAATCCAGAAAAAGCATTTTTGGAAACATGTCCGTGTGCGTGTCTGTCTGTCTGTCTGTGAACAGCATAACTCAGAAACGAACAGTCGGATAAACACCAAACTTGGTATTTAGGTTCAGTATCTTACAGAGATGCGACAGTAAGGTTTTCAAGAAAAAAAACCCCACCCCAGGTTACCCTTTACATGGAAAATTTTTCGAAAAATTTTATTTTCTCAAAAATGGTCTAACGATTTTGAATAAAATACCATAAGTTTAAGACATTTTTATGGCAAATGAATTGTATATCTGAAATTTTCTGGGAATGTCTCCAAAAGTATTCTTCATTGTGAACGACTTTTGCATAGCTGGTAAACCATAAGAGATAGACAATATCTTCCTACACAAAAAATGTAGATCGCGTTAAAATCACAATTTATATCATATACATTTTTTGTTGTTGAGGGAACCATTTTCGAGATATTGCTTGTTATTACCTTAAATTTTGCAATACTTTTTCTCAAATGGAAATTCGTTATTCATTTTTTGTCCTGGCAATGCAAAGAGAATGGAATACTCCACATAGCAACCAGCTCTTAAAATATTTGACTATCGCTTAAAGCCTACCAATTCCCCTTGCAACTACAAGAAAATTATCAATAAGATTAATATCTCGATATCTCGATTAATATGAAGCATTTGGACAATAAGCGTTTGTAAAAATAGTTTGTACAAGAGTAGAGAAAGTCATGCGAGTGTAACACATCAGATTTTTAGAATAACGTCCGTTACGCGTGCCCGTATGTCTTGAACAGTATAAACGAAAAGTCGGTTAAATATTAAACTTGGTATCTGAGTTCAACGTCCTCCAAGGAAGAAGATTTTCAAGAAAATACCTCAACCCTAAGCTATATTTTACATGGAAACTTTTTTGTTTTCTTTTACAGAGTGTTGTTCGAAATCTATGGTAATAAACTTAAGGCCCGCTTACCTTATGAAAAACCACGCCTCCACCAGCAGTGATGTTCTATCTTGCAGCCTTTAGCTTGAGCTATCAATCTGCAGCACAGCTTCCACTGGAGCAAACTGCTACGAAATACAGGGATGTCCAGTTTATTCCATTCCTCCTGGCAGCTTTACAGAGACTATGCAAAGTTCGCGGCCGTCTGCTTCCAAGGGCTCTTTTCAGTAACCCAAATGCACAAAACTCCATCATTGATGTATCAGATGACTTAAGACGTATGTAGCTGAAAGGTGTGGAATGTATTCCCATTTCTCTATGTTCTCAAACAATTTGTAGGTTGAAACAGACGTGTGGCTTGATGCCTTATCCTGACGGAATCAGACGTTGTTTACATCTGCACCATAAAGAGCAGGGATTTCTGTATGGAAAATTAGTATCAGGGCGTTAGTCTGATAATATTCCGAGTTGATTTTCACATTTTTATGTGCACGAAGAATGTTTAATTTGCCATTGTAACTGTACATTGCTATTATCATGAAACCATTGGGAAAAGCTTCTTTAAACTAACTTTTTTTCTCCCTTTGGTCGGTAATATATAGGGTTAGAGGTCCCAGGGTTCGTTGCAGTCACTTGAATATATGCCTCATCTAAAAAGACAACAAACACCCACTTTTTACCAGCTAGATATCGTTCATACAGCTTCCTGCTAAGTATTAATGGCACATTCTGCAAAGTGTTTAGGCAACAGCTTATATCTCCGGGTCTTATGGCAGTGCTTTATATTCAAATCCTGGTTGATTATGGTGTTCACAGTAGTAACAGAGATCCCTAATTACAGTGCAGTGGCCCTCTGAGTTGCAGGATTTGGTCCTGAGCCTTCACCTTCCAAATTATCTCCGGGGTGCGATTGGTGGCCGGTCGTGTATTTCCCTGTTTCTTGCCCTTTGGAAGAAGTCCTGATATGGCCTTACCTTTTTTGTTGAGTGCACATGAAATCGCCTTCTCAGATATGGTAAAACCACGCCTCTTGCACTGCTTAATAATCTTAGAATACAAGTATTTTGCATTGGAAAGGGCAATAATATACCCTTACGAGAATGATTCTATTGTTGACGCCATTTGATGCAGCAACAACAAGAGTACACAACTGAAACACGGTGCTACGCTCATACTGCTGAACTTTCTTTCGGTTCCACATGTTTCAGCGCGGAGTCTGATATTGCTACCATAGATCGTGAACAACCCTCCGTACGTTCTTAAAAATGGCTCTAACGATTTTGATTGAAATATCTTACTATCACTATCGAAGTTAGCACAAGTTGCGATTTTAGTGATTGCTGTAGACACAGCATTAACTACGAGGTAAGAGCTAATTTTGTTATATTTTACGTACAGGTTTACAAGAATACATATTTAAGAAGCGAAGGCAGAGTGTTGGCACGGTCAGCTGTGGCAAGTCGTGCTACACAAAAGTAAAAGCTGTGCGAGCGGGCAAGTTTTATACCGAAGATCCTGTAGTAGGTAAATCCATGAGGGCATTTTTACAAATTTTAATTATGAGATTTTTGCATAGTTTAAGAGTTTATTCATTAATTAGTTAATTAATTTAGGTTCGATTCACAGTAACCGTTTAATCACTGCTGCTAGAAAAGATGAAAAAGCTGCACTAGACATGTTACTTTTCTCTCCAGGGCATGCTCTTTTCTTCTGAGGATAAGGAAAATCCGCAGGGAAGGGACCTTAGCCAGGTGAATAACTCACCACAAATTAGGTAACTTTACTCCCATAACACAAGTGTCATTATAATCTGTAATTTACTCCACATACAAAATTGTCAGACGTGTGGATTACAGCTTTATGCGATAGATTTATTAGTAAAAGCTCAAAAATAAATAACGTAGGCTGGTAATTGTGGAAGGTAATTGTGTTGTTATATTTATAACATTGAATTAGAAATAAAGCTTCGTAACATCATAGCCAGAAGGACTATGTACACATGCATAGTGAATAGCAGTTTGAAACACACATCCCCCTCCCCTGTTTCTGTTCATGGCACAAAGAAGAGGCTGTAACAGACATGACTTTGCCTCCTCGGGCAGCAGCCCCTCTCGGCTGCAACTGTTGACACAAGCCATCTAGAAAGGCTTAGACTATGAAGATTCGTTTAGCAAGCGGAAGGTAGGGAATCGTTAAAAAACACTCCCTTCTAAATAAGCGTCCTTTCCCATTGACATCCATACATGTACACGTGGAGCTGGTGAATAATTCAGATCGCCCGCATCATGCCAAGTGAAGGAAGCGACAATAGGGAGGGGGGTGTAGGGAAAATATCCCGAGGATATGAACGCGAGCTTAGTTATGCGTAAAGGGAACGCAGGGGCTGCTGCAAACTGCATTAGGATGTGTGTACAAATACTCATCCTCAGAGTCAAACCTTGTGGATAACAGTAACTCCTCATAACAAACATCCGAACATCTCGCAAGAGACAGCGCAGCAGAACATCTGTCAAACAATGCATTTGTAACAATCTGTACAAAAATGCACATACACTGACGTGCATAAAAAGTGGCCCAAAGTGGCAGCTGTTTATGTTGGTGATCGCGAATCTAGCCCCACCCTCTGCTAGCGTAACCTCCTTTCCAGTGCAGTAACACCCATCTCGGTCTCGCTTTCTACTTTCGAATCCTAACTCGGTCCCGTCTTCCAAAATGTAAACAACCTAACTCGGTTCTGTAGGGAATTAAACTTGATCTAGTTCACAGTGCATAATTTCCCTTCCAGTTTTAAAAGATTTGTGACTTTCAGCAGACCCATATTGGCTGCAAAACGAAACAAAGACTGCTCGCGGTCTTCTACTTTCCTACTCCCTGGTGGTGACCATTCCAAAATATCCCTAGACCATCTCTTTTCTGTCATTCCTCGGACGTGGTCATACCACTGAAGAGCTCTTCTTTCAATTATGTCTGTAACTGGTGAATGCAACACATAATATTTCCAAAATGCAGTTGTAATTACAGAATGTTGCAGGCAAAAGGGGCTACAAAAGTGTTGAACGGGGTTTTATGGAGCAGTTACATCTAGAAAAATAAAACAACAGAATCTTAGAACGGTAGTGGAAACCATTATGACATATGAAGCAGAGAGTTGGATATTAGTTGAGAGTCAGAAAAGTAAAATAGAGCCACTGGAGTGAAGCCGTTCTCGGTGCGACAACCTTGATGCCGCTCCCTGCTTCAAATTTTATACCATTTAATGCTTACCTGCTCTGTTAGTAAGTTTTATGATGTCATCTCGTAGCTCGTTCTACGTTGTCTCGTGCGTCAGCTGCTCTAGTGGTATAGCTATGCGTGAGTGTATTTTGAAAGGATAACACCAGTTTAGTTAGCTGATTTTAATGTTGACTAAAATGTTCAGTTTGAGAAGAGTTGCCGACTGTTAAATTTACGAATTAATTACTTATATAACAATTATTAGGCGAAGTGTCAGTTGCCGTAAGTCGCAGAAATGTTGCTCGGGAAGATCCATCTCAACTGCCGCTAATCTTTCCAACGCGCGCGTTAATGTGCGCTACACAAGTTAAAAATTACACACTAGTGTCAAAAATCTCATAAGAGTCACGAATATGTCACGAATGAATGCACGACTGTGCGCACAAATGTGAATCTGATTAAGAATTGAAGTAGGTTGTTGCTTCACGTATGGAAAGCCAATTTGAAGTAGGAGTTGTATTGTAGTTCAACTGTTGGGGAGCCGGACTTGAAGTAGTTGCAACCGCACGTATGGCACCCGGTTCGCCCCAAGTTTAAAAATATTAACTTTGTAATTTGACTTTTTCTTTAAATATTATATATTTATGTTTGCCTCGGCTGGGTCAGTATTATTGTTAGAGACGTGCATTTCTTTGCAAGGCGTGGTGCGGCGGAAGCATGTAGGCTTACACAGATTATAATTTTTACTTCACTACATTTATTAATCCTTGACACAATTTAAATAACACTTCACTGATATAGAGAGTTGTGAGATTCTTTTATTCATTATTTGCACTTTTTAACACGTAAACTATTTTTGTCTCACACGAATACGTATTAAATTTATCGAGGACGCATCTCGCGTCCGGTTAGGAACACTGTTTACAACCAACGCGTCCAGTTATGAGCGCTGTCTACAAGCAACTGACTTCTAGATTTGTAAATTTTTCTATATTTTAGTTTCTGATTGGCTAATCCTACTCCAATGGAATACCTTCATTTATCTAAAGCTTTTTCTGGTTGTTGATTGGCTATTTTATAAACTGTTACAAAAATTACATTATTGCTTCCAAGAATCACAAGTAGCATTAAACTTTCAAATTCATTATTGCCTCAAGCCTACCTCTTTTTACCTTAATGTTAGCAAGTTTTAACCTATTATTATCACAGCTCCTACATTATTAAATTATGTAATACATTCGCATAACATTATTACACATGTATACAATAATATAAACATATACAATGACTGTAATATACAACTTTTATATACTGTTACATACACATATTACTTTAAGGCGGGCTGTTACTGAATTTATATATTATATAATTAGACTGAAATCATTTAAGTGTTAAAAATACTGCCTCAGAATGTACGAACTTTTCTTAACCTAAACCCCGCCCACATGTCACTACCCCTGCCAACGTTCCTTCACAAGCGGTCCAATCCTAAAACTCTAGGTATTCTTATATGACATGTTCCTATGTGGTACCTCCTGAAGTCTTAAGAATTTCATTCCCTTTCTAATTTACAGCATTTCTGCCTAGGCGACTTTTCAAACGTACTGAACTAAACCCTAACTGCATTCCAGGAACATTTTATGTTACTGTATTTCCTTAACATGACTCGTTCATGTTTTTCTCCAGGAACATCTTTCAATTGAGGCATATTATATTATACTTTGATTTAATATACAGAAATTATTTATTGAAATTATTTCTCTACCCTACTGTCATTTCTTTATTTAATTATTTATATCTTCCTGTCAATAATCACAGTATCAGGAGATGGATGGGATATGTAGAGGAGCCAGAGTGTCTAGGTTGGAGAGGAAAAGGAATGAAGAAGTAAGACAGATAATCGGAATGGAGGAATGCAACACATAAGATTTTTAAGATAAAAATGTCATGTAATTGTTTTCATGAATGAATTAGACAAATTCCTTGTTCATTCATTAAAACATATAGTTACTGAGCAGACTTTGCAAGAAAGTAAGTAAAGTCCATCATATCGTTTTCTCTGACTTTTCAAAGGCTCGCCGCATTTGTGTTGAATCACGCTCAGAGTCGTTAAATGTCTGGTGTTAGGTCGTAACTCACACATTCTGTCACTCACCAAACCATTACTGAGAGTAATCTGTTGACCACGTGCGGCCGCGTCCCGCTTCGTAAATTACAATTCTCTACTATACTGTTTATTTTTCTCATTTTTCTCAGCTTGTTACTACTTTTGCTCTTTTAATTGCTTAGCCGAACTGCCATTTCCTATATTAATTAATCCTGTTTATGTCTACGCTATTTTATTTATATTTTCTCAGTTCGTGTTTCTGTTTTACATTTTGTGCCATAAAATTTGGTGATATAATGGGTGAAAGGGGTATAAGTATGCCACCGGGGATGTATATAGAATTTTATTTTGGGGATTCGAAAGTGACTAACCTGCATAAATTTTAAAATTTGGAACACTTGCAAATGAGAAAGAGCCAAAACACACTGATATACAATTGTCGAGGGTTTTTATCTTAAACAAATACACTCTTTAGATTCTGCGATAGAAATCTCCACTTTCTGTGTGGCAGGCGTATCTATATAAATATACTGTTTCCTAAAAAATGAATTTTACAGACTTTTCACAAGCGATTCCACACCGCATATGATCACTTTAATCTAGCTTATCAACTCTTAAATGTGCAAAACACATAGTTAACAAGTTCCAGTTCGAAGAAGGACATAACTACGATTCTTATTTTAAATTTATTGCCATGAATTGAGACTTTTTAAAATATCTCAGGATCACCAGTAGCACACCTAAAACCAGGTTTCCTGGTCATTCCTTAAAGTACCCTTACAAATTAAAACGATACAAAAACCCCATTACGATTAAAATTAGAAAACATTTTGTGAAATTTCATAGGTTTATAAAATATCCTATCACACAACGTAATGGTAAAATCCCACATACACTATGTGATCAAAAGTATCCGGACACCCTCACAAACATACGTTTTTCATCTTAGATGCATTGTGCTGCCACCTACTGCCTGGTACTGATTATCCGCAACCTCAGTAGTCATTAGACATCGTGAAACAGCAAAATGGGACTCCGTGGAACTCACGGACTTCGAACGTGGTCAGGTGATTGGGTGTCACTTGTGTCGGAAGTCTGTACGCGAGATTTTCACACTCCTAAACATCCCTAGGTCCACTGTTTCTGATGTGATAGTGAAGTGGAAACGTGAAGGGACATGTACAGCACAAAAGCGTACGAGCCGACCTCTTCTGTTGACTGACAGAGACCGCCGACATTTGAAGGGAGTCGTAAAGAGTAATAGGCAGACATCTATCCAGACCATCTCACAGGAATTGCAAACTGCATCAGGATCCACTCCAAGTACTATGGCAGTTAGGCGTGAGGTGAGAAACCTTGGATTCCATGGTCGAGCGGCTGCTCATAAGCCACACATCACGCAGGAAAATGCCAAACGACGCCTCGCTTGGTGTAAGGAGCATCAACATTACACGATTGAACAGTGGCAAAACGTTGTGTGGAGTGACGAATCACGGTACACAATGTGGCAATCCGATGGCAAGATGTGGGTATGGCAAACGCTCGGTGAACGTCATCTGCCAGCGTGTGTAGTGCCAACAGTGAAATTCGGAGGTGGTGGTGTTAGGTGTGGTCGTGTTTTTCCTGGAGGGGGCTTGTACCCCTTGTTGTTTTGCGTGGCACGATCACAGCGCAGACCTACATTGATATTTTAAGCACCTTCTTGCTTCCCACTGTTGAAGAGCAATTCGGAGATGGCGATTGCATCTTTCAACACAATCGAGCACCTGTTCATACTGCACGGGCCGTGGCGGAGTGGTTACACGACAATAACATCCCTGTAATAGACTGGCCTGCACAGAGTTCTGACTTGAATCTTATAGAACACCTTTGGGATGTTTTGGAACGACTTCGTGCCAGGCCTCACCGACCTACATTGATACCTCTCCTCAGTTCCGCACTCCGTGAAGAATGGGCTGCCATTCCTCAAGAAACCTTCCAGCACCTGATTGAAAGTATGCCTGCGAGAGTGAACGCTGTCATCAAGCCTAAGGCTGAGCTAACATTATATTGACTTCCAGCATTACCGATGGAGGGCGCCATGAACTTGTACGTCATTTTCAGCCAGGTGTCCGGATACTTTTGATCACGTAGTGTATGTAGGTCGGCTTCCAAAGTGCAGACTGCGCACTCAAACTGGTGTCATTTAAATTACAAGGGTGCGAGCGAATGTGTTAAATTAAGAATTTTAAGAAATAGGAAATGAATATCCATGGATGTAATTTGTCGAAAATCGGGCCTACAAAAAAAGTGCGATTTTTAGAATTGTTTCCTAAAGTACCAATTAAATACCAGAATGTCAGACATAAAGTGTTGCAACTGAGACGGTATAGGTAGACTTCTCTAGTAATGAATATTCAGCGATAAATAAAGTGAATACTTGTGCACGTGATTCATAAGAAATAGCGAATAGAATAATGATAACAACAGGAAAGCGAGCTTTTAACATTAATAACCATACATGAAATGATAGCATGAATCTAAATAATTGTATAATAATTCTTATTGGAAGCATCACTTAATATTTTGTGTAATGATTGGAACCGGAAAAGAGGGAAAGATTAATATCTTGGTAGAGGGGAAGTAATTAGTGACTCAAGCTGTATTAGACTATTGGAGAAGTCCAAGATAGGGTTCTGAGAGGTGGAGCGTAATTGAAATAGAGGGTGTGTGTCGACGCGCCTCAGGCAGTCAACATTCAGAACTCAGTCCGCGCCTCTCATATGTTCAGCTCACCTGACTCGCGGGATTTAAACCAGTGTAAGTGTTCTTAGATCATCTAGTAAGTGCTATTAATTGCTTGAAAATAAACACCCACAATAGGGAAATGTTTATTTGTGTAATAGCTTAGCTTGGCGTAACGTAATTTAATACTTTGTTTCTCCGTACTCCGCCAAATAAATAAAAATTGTAACGGTAAAGCGGTAAAAATCATTGATATGTCCAGAGACGAGTTACCCCGAGGCCAACGCCAATGATACACAATGTTCAACAATCATTACGCAATGCTATGTGTATTCCTATTGGTATTAGGGTAAGCCCATTATAAATTTTAACATCAGTTATATATGCAAAATCTAGAATTATCAGAAAACCTATTTTTACTGATTTCTTACACACACACACATATATATATATGTGTGTGTGTGTGTGTGTGCGTGTGTATGTATTGTGACGCAGCTATGGCCCAAGCTTATCACATGGAAGACGACCGACTGACCGTTAAAAAACTACGTCTCCCTAAGGGCCAAGGCGGCTGTGGATTGCTAGAGGTGGCTCGTCAGTCTCAGGCCTTGATGCTTAAAATGCTCGTGCTTACCCAGAAGAACCAGGTTGACCCCGTGGACATCATGCTACAACTACATTACACATCGTTTTTTAATCGGGGCGAACATGACAAGATTATCCAAATGTCATGTGAAGTGTGTCAGGCTTTGGACAGTTACCACCGGAGAAAGTTGAGAATGGTGACTTGAACTATGAAGCAGATTTACGCCTTTCTTACTCGAATTGCTACTATTACCTTCATGTACAGTTTGAAATACCCACATCTGCCCTGGAAGCGCATTTGGAGATGTTTTAGCCTTCCACAGATTAACTCCGAATGGATGGCAGTAACGTATGAGATTGTAAATGAAGTCCTTCCAACGGCAGACAAACTCTATCGCCACCGGATGGCTATTTCCCACAATTGCCCACTTTGTAACGCCGCAGATTCACTTCCACATCGAGTGATGGCATGTTCCGGTAAAGCAGCGATCTGGACTTGGGTTTTAGGATACTGTCGTACTTGCATACCTACCGGATGGAATCCTCAACACTCTGATATTTTACATTTGAACCTTCCTAAAGTGAGCCCCATGGGTACTTCTTCTTGGCTACAAACGTTGGACGATCCCGCTGATTGTATGCTGCCTCATCTAAGACAATTTTTACGTGCTGAGAGATGGAAGATTATTCAGCAACACAGAACGGAGCCATGCAAGCCTTGGATATTTCGGATATAAGATCAAACTAGCATAGTAATACAATTTTCCGTTTTTGCCAGTGTCCTGTCCTTCCCTGCATGAGTTTAAAATATATAGTTAATAAATTATAAAAAAGTCTTGTATAAATCGACGTAAAAGAAAAAGAGATAAGTAGACAGATTAGCGCTCTCGCCCAACGTAAACACCAGAAGCGCTATCGAGAGACAACCAGATATTTCTAGAAGTTTCTTCCCTTCGCCTCCCGCGAACATTCCAGAAACTTTCGCGGCTATACAAGCGTGTGTGCTTGCGAGTGAGATATTGAATTGCTGTTCTTGATTCGACATAAACTGCTTGTTATTCAATTTGTTCTACGAAAGTGAGTTGGTTACTGTGATGGACAGTAATTGCTGATCTGCGTACGATAAAAGAGAAGTCCATTGTTCGACGCTTCCGCGAGTAAAGCGGAAGGAAGAAGAGGCTGCGTCGCGCGTTTCATTGCCCCACCACGCGCGAGGGAAAGTGAAGTGACAGTGAAAACTGAAATCAGTCACAAAACTTACTAGGAATACATTTGTACGAGGGTATTTTAAAAGTAAGGTCTGCAATAAAATGTGAACTCTAAATAGAGTTTATTTTTTACCCAAGTCTTCAAACCTTGCACTACTTACACTACACCAACTATCAGTCAATGTTTTTTTGAATAGTTGTCTTATTGTAACATAAGATTTTTAGAACCTCGTCGCAGACTTCCGCCGCCAATTCATAGAAAACGTGTTGCTGTTTCTGCTGTTAAGTGTTTCGGTATTGAAAATGAGCTCTGATAATCTCTTTGGGGACATATTTGGTACATGCACGAATGCTTCTTGAAGGATATAAATAATGAATCGTCTGTTTTGGTTAACATCACATTAACTTACAAATTCGCAATTGTTTCCTTTCAGCTACTCTGTGTTAAAGATATGACTTCAGCTTCAGATTCCAACCTCTGACACTATTGATACCAATAACGTAATTTCTTCTTCCATGGATTCTTAGACATATAAAAAAATACATCTTAGAAACTATACGATTGTTTTATAGACTAGCGGCGAACTTCTTTTAGCAGGAGCCACCAAAATTTGTTCTACGCCACAACGAGGATTTAATTGATGGTAAAAACTTTGTGGAAATAAAGTTGAAGTTATATAGAATGTAATAAAAGCTTAGTTAGCCAAAATATTTAGTAGTTCTTATTTTATTGTATAACAGGCCCTACTTTAAAAACATCTCTCGTATTTCAGAAGTTCTGTAGGTAATTGAATGGTGTAAAACCAAACGCGGGTAATATTGTCTGAAACACGTTAAAACGTTGTCGGTGTCACTTCCTAGCGCCGTAGAGATTAAAACATCTGTTCTGGGAACATGTCTTCCCTAACAAATCCGTGCTTTACGGTGACATTAGCAGTATTATCCCCGTAATATCTCACCTGTCCCCGAAAATCAGATTGTCAATTACAGAAGGTTAATGCGATCCCTTGGAACACTGACTGCTACAATCAGGGATGGCTATCAAATGCCCTTTTAATCTAATAACCGCGAGGGTTGGGATCCAGCTAGCCATTCGGAAAACAACCTCATTCCAGTCTGACAAGCGGGGCACTGTATCTGATTTCAGCCTCATTCCATATGCAGAGGGGTTAACACCATACATTGTCCTATACTGGTGTTC
The DNA here is from genome assembly GCA_030765065.1 of Deroplatys truncata. NCBI lineage: Eukaryota > Metazoa > Arthropoda > Insecta > Mantodea > Mantidae > Deroplatys > Deroplatys truncata. Next base: position 52,354,604 of record CM060985.1, read on the forward strand.
GAGTGTGTGTTTCTGGGAAAACAACAGCAATTTTTACTTTCTCTGTCACTTACCTATAGCAAGTAGTGGAAGTTTTGTATTCCATCCAAAAATTTGATTCGAGATTCTACCGGAAATGCAGGTTTAGAGGTACATATTCTTTTATGAAAATGCACGCATAGGTGTTTGCATGCGTGTGTGTCTGTGAACAGCAAAAGCGAAATAGCAAATTTCATTTTCCAATAAGATTCTGTTTAATCATAACAGAAAATGTTTGTTCGTTAGCCTTCATTTTCTCAAAAATTGCTCTAACATTTTTTATTAAAATGTAGTATATTTGAGAGATTCATGTTAGAAATTAAATAGCTTGTGAAGCCCTCTTCATAAAGATTGAATTTTTTTAAAACTTTGTGTAGCTGGAGAACCATAGAAGACACACAGACATTTACTTAAGGAAAAACGTAGAGACTATCATAATATACAATTTCTGTTAAATACTTTTGTAACGTTAGTCATTTTCGAAGTACGCTGTCCATTCTACACTTTGTTGCACATATGCAACAGCTCGCTACCAAGTTAAGATAGGCGTGTAGCGAGAACGTATTGCCTAATTTGAAATAATTTCTAGGTTAAGATATATCGCGACTAGATTAACGAGGACAGATGAATCACTTTTTATATGAATACTTTAACTAAAACACGAGAATTTTTTATGAGTAGAGAAAGTCGTGGGAATGTTCAACTAATATTCTTATATGACATACTGCACGAAAGTTTACTACCTTACAGTAAAATTTCCTCTAATTCTTCCACACGGTTCCAGCTGTTTTTAGCTTGTGCAACCTTCAAAACCTTGCTCCTCTCCCCCCTCCTGGGTCTTCCTGGAATTCATCTTCCTTTGGAATTATAGGTAATAAATGTAAGTTTCTGTTTACTATTTGCTAATATTTTGTTATGTAATTCTTCATTGTGTTCACACTCCGTTGTTTTCCTTATTTGTGCTAATTATTATACCTTCAGCTGTAGACTTACAGTTGTTTTTGTCCATGTTTCTGAACAGTACGTAAATATAGGGAAGGCCATGGTTCTGAATGACTTAATTACTGAAACATATCTAGCTTTTGTTCAGAGCATTCGCTTTAAAGATCCTTTTATGTGGTTGAATACAATTATTTCCATACTTATCTCAGTTTCAGTTCTACTGTCACACCCTAGGAAGTTACATTTTGATCTATTTTAGAAACAGCTGGATATAGGCATCCAGAGGCGTTACTTTAGGTTTTGCTATTAATGTTTTCATAATTTATATGTTTGTTAATAAACTTCGTTTATATGCCCTTTTTGGAGTTGTACCTAGATAAAATGCACTAAACATTTCCCGGTTTTTCTTTAAAACTGAGCTCCCTCCATTACTGTAAAATGTGTTTGTATTTTGGCACATCTTATATTTTACGCGGTTATTTTTAGCTAAGTGGATAGAAAATTAGTGCTAACAATATGTGGTAGAAATAATGTAAGCCATTAATGCTATTTATGTATCAGTACACAAAATAAGGCTTTAGTGGAGGAATTAAGTATAAGAGGCCTAAGCCGAGTACGCTAAAACCTTTGCTTACGTGGCGCATACAAAAGCTTGTAGTAAAAGCTCTCTAAATTATATTCAATAAAATAAATATATTATAAGTACCGTATAAATATAAAAGGCATAGTCAGTCATTTGTTGATGTATTCTCATGCCGCTTGAATCCTACGCTATGAACCGTACCAACGCTCCTAGGAATCAATGACCGTAACAATATGAGATGTAGATGTAGATGGCAGTGATTATTATGAGCGCTCGTATCTAAACAACAAGCTTGTAACTGAAAATGCGGATGAAAATCCCAAGGAAATTTCAACCCAAACCATAGAGGGAGAATACCAGAAGGAATATATGCTATTTAAAGTCTGGTGCAGAGGTAAGCAGTTTTTCTCTTGTGAATGAAGATGTGATCTCTGCTATCTGGATTTTGTTTATTATGCCGCTAAAGGTTTCCATGACGACTTTAGTGACTTTAGGCCACTAGCGATCTTGGCCGCTAAAGTACTATTTATTGGCGTGTGAACAGTCCAACAAGCAGCTGTTTTAGAGAGCGTGTACTAAAAATGTAAATAACAGCCTTTAATGTTTGTTATCTCTTAATTACAAGGGAATACTTTCGTTTAGAAGGTACACATCATTAATTTAAATGTGACCTGTTATCATCCTCCTCGGCGATGTTCTCAAAGACAGTACTGAATGTAGACCGTAATAAAGGGAGCAGTTTTATTTTTCAGGCCAATCATTAAACAGATTTGTATTCGATCATAAACCTCCCGACTGAAATGAATATAAGACATTATTGACGAGCAGTGGATTGGCTATTATGTGTTGGGTTTAACCGTCCAAATTATTCGTGAAACGAGCCCAGGGTACTACCATAAATCTGAAAGCACAGGAGACCGCTTGTCGCCATATATATGCAGTGCCCTTTTATTATCAGTTTGTTATTTTTGGCATTAACACCAATTTTAGAATTTACGCTAAAATGTCATTTATACAATTTAAAACTGCATTCGCTTGGAGTATTAGCTGTGCAAAAAACCTAGAAAACTAAAATTTAATGTACGAAATACCAGCCTCCAATTGCATAAGGGCACTTGTTAGTCAAAACTATATCCCAACATAGTGCTAAATACAAGAAGATGCACGATAACCTTCAAAGGACTCTAAAAGGTCGAAAAAAGTGGCCGAAATAAAAAATGTGACATTCAGTTTTGTCTTAAAAACAATTTTATGCTTTACTAGTTTCTCGCCGAGGCTTCGCCCAGTGGAAATTAGTTTGTATTGTTTCAGCATTACATGAAATTAGTTTTGTAAATAGTTTAATTCTCTGTCCTCTACACGAAATACATGGTTGCAGCATTTCAGGAGCTAGACTCTCCAATTCTAACTTCTAGCCAATTGCCATTTTGCTTCTCTTTTAAGTACACCTAAGACAAAAGGACTTCATGCACCCCATATATCGGTCTACAGTTTATTTCGTAATGCCGTTTGTATTGGTCGAAAAAATCTATTTTCGCACGTGACGTCATCTTTGTAAACCAAAAATATGGTACTGCTCACGGCAGAAACATTACTGAGCGAACATTATTTTAACTTCATGCATAAAGCTTTATTTCTCAGTTCAAAATCAATAGGGCGTCCTTTTTATATCTGTTAGTCCATATTGTTACATTTGCAGTTATTAATTTCGTCAATACAGAAAACACGGAAGAAAGAAAAAGTACTTTTCCTCATTTTTTCTTGTTAAGCAGCTAACAAAACTCGTAAATTAATACAATATTCACAGGAAGCAAAATTGGCAGCGTCAAAAATTGTGAAATTTATCATTCAAGCTAGCAACCACCACACGTGTTAAAAAGAATAGTTACAGTTTTAATAAATATTAATTATTCATGTTACACATCTTCGTATATATCTAATCATAAATAAGTTGAAGTAAGAAGTACTGTAAAAATAACTGTTTTATTTCTTTTAAAAAATAACTACAGTATACACAAAATGTTTGAAATTTACAGTTTAATTTCGCGTGTGATCATGAGTTACTTGAAGCAATTGTTCTCAAGTGATTTTTACTTTCTTTGTCGCTTTCTATAGGCAGAAGGAGTTATAATATAGAGATTTTACGACATGTATGCTTTGACGCCACTAGATGAACAATAATAAAATAAAGAGTGTATAAAACAATCCACGTGTGTATACGTCTTTGATACTAAGTCAAACTCTAAGGATGCAAGTCGAAGGTTTTGAAATAGTTTTCTCGAATTTAAAATAATTTATTTTCTTAAACATATCGAGAATTCTCTGTGAATAACCTCTGAATTCACCTGTACTCACCTTTACATTAATGTAATGTTTATGTTATTAACCATTTTCAAATTACGCCCTGTTACAGTTTAGATTTCCAATATTTTCAGTAGTACACTTTGAAATGCCAAATGATCGCTGCTTTCTATGAGCTCATACATAATATAGGTAACATCGGTGTCTTTCTAAACAGTTGGCAGCCCCTGTGTAGTCACAGTAAGCTATGTATCAAATTGAATTTAATAAGTGTTTGTCATGAGGATAGTAAAATTACGCTTTTATTAATAATTAGGAATAATCACGAACATAAATAACAATGGGTAGAGAAAGTCATATGACTATTGCTCTCCGCTTTTTCTGCTTTTTATCATCACTGAGAAAGAGAGGATAAAACACAAAGAGAGAGAGAGTTAATTTTTGCTATGCAAAACTGAAGTTGAGTACCTCGTTTTCTTGCCTATAGGCAACATATATGTCCCAATTAATACTTTGTCAGCTGATTCCATAATTAATGCTTTGTACCTCATACATAGTTTCTAGTGGGCCATGCAAGCACTTGTAGGTTAAAGGTAGGTATCTGCGTGCTGAATAAAGAACACGTATGCATGTAGGTAACGAGATTTCACATGCATTTCCCTTGTTAAAGGACTGCTTTGCATATTTACAGAGATCAATTACAATCTCCACACACTCGCTAACAAAACACACGGGGAAAATGAATCATTAGCGAGTAGCGTGTGCCTGGCATTAAAATTGGGTTTTCTGTTATTTAGATACCATATCGGTTACCTGTATTCGGTTAAAACTGGCATACAGAGCAAAACAGTTTCCATTTAATTTCTGGTTTTGTCACAAAAACTCACTTATATCTTTACAATTTTGCTCGCGAGTTAAAAAAAAAACCTCTTATGTGTTGCATTCACATTGCTTTCTCTACTTGCTCTTCTACAAACTATTCTTACCAAACTGTATTCTTCTGTTTCATGTTAATCGACATTACACATTTAATTTATGTACGAGGGGAATACAGTAGGCGAAGCTAGTCAGCATTTTAAAGATCGACTCGCTATAGGACGGCTTTGAAATTCCGTTCTTTTTGAACAACCACGAGAAAAAGTCTGATGTGTTACACTCACATGACTTTCTCTACTCTTGTACAAGCTCTTATTCTCCATCCATTCCATATTAATCGAGATAAACATTTGCAGAAACGATCTTTTGACATGCAAAGAGAATTACATTTTACACATAGCGACTAGTTCTAAAAATATTTGACTATCGCTTAAGGCGTACTATGTTCCCCTTATTTTGTATTTACAAGGGCAATATAAGCACAGAAATATCTCTTAATTGCTGGTTGCTATGTGCAGCACCATTCTTTTTGCCTCAGATTAATACTCTTTGCATATACAAGACAAAAAATGAATAACGAATTCCCATTTGAGAAAATAAGTATTGAAACATTTAAGAGAATAACAAGCAATATCTCGAAAATGGTTCACTCAACAAAAAATGTATATGACATAAATTGTGTATTTCAACGCGATCTACATTTTTTGTGTAGTAAAATTCTGTCTATCTCGTATGGTTTACCAGTTATGCAAAAGTCGTTCACAATGAAGAATACTTTTGGAGACATTCCCATAAAATTCGAGATATACATTTCATTGTCATGAAAATATCTTGAACATATGATATTTTAATCAAAATCGTTAGAGCCATTTTTGAGAGAACTAAAATTTTCGAAAAAGTTTCCATGTAAAGGGTAGTCTGGTGTGGGGGCATTTTCTTGAAAACCTTCGTGTCGCATCTCTGGAAGATACTGAACCTAAATACCAAGTTTGGTGTTTATCCAACTGACAGACACACAGACACACACACGGACATGTTTCCAAAAATGCTTTTTTTTTATTCAGGGGGTCTCAAAACATGTATTTCCGGTGAAATCTGGGTATCGAATTTTTGGTTGGAATACAATACTTCCCCTAATTACTATACACAGTAGAGAAAGTAAAAATAGTGACTTAGCAGTTGAAAAAAGAGTAAAGTATTTATCTATTCAGACTAATAATAAAGAATATCTCGAAAAGTGTTAATGTCATAAATAAGTTTATCTGTTTTGATACCATTTAAATTTTTTGTGCCTTAAGATTTTGTCCATCTCCTACGTTAACGAGTTATAAAATCCATTCAGAATGAAGAGAATTTTACAGGTTATTCCCTGAAAATTAAAAATTTACATTTTATTTGTTATGAAAATATCAAAATCGTTAGGGCCATTTTTGAGAAAATAAGAAATAAAGAAACATTTTTCATGTTAACTGTAGTTTAGTGTGGGGATATTTTCTTGAAAACTTCTTATCGTATCCTTAGAAGACGAACTGAAATACAAAATTTTTATTTTAAGACTTTGCGATATTTAATCACGCTGTTCACACACACGCGTGCACAGACATTTTTCCATTTTTTTAAATTTGATTCAGGGAGTATCAAACGTGTATTTTCGGTGAAATCTCTATATCCAGTTTTTTGCGTGGAATGCAATACTTCCTCTGCTCGTTTGCCACAGGTAAATAGTAGAGAAAGTAATGAAGAAGTGAGAACAATTGTACAGCCATAGATTTTTAATGCACAAAATGTTTTGAGCGAGTAAAAACTCGCTAGATTTAAGCGCTAAGTGTTACGTAATCCAAAGTCTCTTTGGTACATTGTGCTTTATTTCATGTGTAGACTGTGTTTTCCATCTGGAATTGTCAGTTTAAATTTTCATGGTAGACTTGGAGTTCTCTGGCCCTAAGCTAAACGACAGCGACTGCAGCCTAATTTCTTAAATCCGTTATCGAACCGCATACGTAGTCGACTCCGAACCTCAACCGCTTTATATTCTTTAACTACCGGCTAGCTTGGATCTACCGAAAGATGTATCATAATCGAACTGCCCCGAAAATAAAATGTATCTGCCTCGCTCTTCAGTAGCATCGTTCCCTCTAGCAATGAACTGATATTTGTAGATATCTCATCTCCATGACTTACCTGAGTGCAATGCAACAACGCTAACAGAAATGGTAGTTCACAATAGCACATGCTTAAAACTGAGATGGGTATATATCAATTGCGCTCTTCGATGTACTAATTCTTAACGAGGATAGTGCGACAGAAAGAAAGCGATTTTGTAAGCTGAGAATGACGAAGAACATGTCCTATCCAGCCGAGGTACCCTTTCTCAACCACATCTAAGCCTTCTGGGGTATCTCTATGTCTCTCGGAACTTTCACTTTGGCTGTAATGAAGGGAAAATAATACTGATTGCGGGGAAAGCAATTCAATACGATGCAGGCACATAACTTTCTATACCTATTATAAATTCACATGCCTATGTACCTTACGTTATAGTGGTCACAGCTCTTTATTTACTTACATTTTTGTACACAAATAATTTCGAATTAAACAATATGTACTTAAGTACAACATACTAAAACAACCTTCGAATACGAGGGGCACTATTTAGACTTTGAGCCTTGGCAACCCTGAATGTTATAGGTGCCATCTGACGTTTTCAATGGAACGTTTGACATGTTTGAACATAATCTACTTCAAACATTTTGTCAATAGAGCGTCATTTGTTTTGTTTACTAACTCTAAAATTCTGTGTCAACAAAAACATGGCATTAACTCGTGAAAATATTCGTGCAATGATTTATTACGACTTTCTCGACGTGGATTATCAAGACAAGAGTGCATCGATCAACTAACTTCCACATTTGGCGACGAAACTCCATCCTTTGCCGCTGTGAAACGCTGGTACAACGAATTTAATCGTGGTCGCCGTTCGCTCAATGATGAAGTTCGTGAAGGTCGTTCAAAATCAGTTGTTGTGCCAGAAAACATTGATGCTGTGCAAAACCTAATAATGAAAGGTCGTCATGCAACATATTGTAAGATTGAGGCAATACTAGTCATTAGTTCCACCAGCATATATAAAATATTGCATGATTATTTAGCCGTGAAAATGGTTTGCTCTCGTTGGATCCCACATAATTTGCGCAATCTCAAAAAGATGCTCGTGTCGATTGGTGTACAAAAATGCTCAAGAAATACAATGGCGGAGCCTCAAAAGACGTATATAAGATTGTAACAGGTAACGAATCATGGATCTATGCGTATGAGTCGGAACGTAAACAGCAGTCGACTGTGTGGGTGTTTCAAGATGAAGCAAATCCAACAAAAGTTTTTCGCACTCGAAGCACTTCGAAGCAAATGGTCGCCTGCTTTTTCAGCAAAACTGGCCATGTGTCAACAGTGCCTTTAGAGGAACGTAAAACAGTCAATGGCGAATGGTACCAACCACTTTTTTGCCGGTAGTCTTCGGTTAAGTACGGAAAACCAACAAGAACCGTAGGATCGTTCTTCATCAAGACAATGCGACCGCACACACATCTCGTCTAACAAGAGAGTATTTGAAAGCTCAAAAAATCGAATTGATGTGTCATCCGGCATACAGTCCTGATTTGGGGCACCCAATGACATCTTTCTGTTCCCGAACATCAAGAAGAAATTCGCGTGAACAACGATTTTCGTTGGCAGAAGAAGCCGTTGATGCCTTCAAAAACCATGTTTAGGAGATGTCTCAAGAAGACCGGAATAAATGTTTTGACAAATGGTTCAAACGGATGCAAAAGTGTATTAATCATAAAGGAGAATATTTTGAAAAACAATAAAGCAGTTTTCAATCTGAAATTACTTTGTTTTGATTATTAGGCTCAAAATATAAATAGTGTCCCTCGTATTCATTCCAGAAGCATGAAGGAATAAATTTAGAGTCGTGTTAGCGATTTGAGAAATAAAAGAGAAGAATAGCTCTTCAACACAAACTGTTTAGTTAAGTGAGCTTTTGTCTATATTTTATGTTTTCCCAATGAAGAGGGCTTGAAGGAGATTTACAGAAATTTCAATTATGCATGTCATTCTTCATGTATCTCAAACTAACGCTATAATATATAAAATAAAAAAACAACAATCTTTCCTTGTACCTAAAGGGTGTTTTGGTGAAGGAAGAATATCGTGGAAATCATTGCGTTGCATCCTCGAAAGGTACCGGATATAAATATGCTGTTTGGTACTTATCCACCTTCCCGGTTGCGCTCATACATCCATACATAGGTATAGGAAATACAGCATTCAACGGGGGGGGGACACTTCATGCACTGCGACCTACAGAAGGCTACCACACCTCAGGAGGACGAGATGAAGTGAAGGAACCACAGGAGGCTACAGGTCGCAAGCCAAAGGAACGCTTGGAAGTCCCTGACAATTCCTGGCTCCAAGACCCGTCCCATTACTGGAGCTGTCCAGAGAGGGCTATGAAAGAGGGAGTAATCTTTCTCTTAAGCAAAACTCCGCACCAACTGCCCGGCACCGCCTTACGCCACGAAACCTTGAAGCACAGCTGAAAGCTAAGAAGGAAACGGAATGAAAGGGAAATGAGGGAAAGGAAATCTTGGTAGATGAAAAACCACCCCTGCATATCGACCAGGGAAAACCACGAGAAACTCAAGGTTAGAGTGTCAAGGTATCGATCCCGCGACCTCCCGAATGCGAGCCTTATACGTTAAAGCGGAGCCACCTCGCTCGGTTATATACGTATACACTGGTGTGAAAAACCTAAGGACGAGATGGGTAAAGTAACATAACAAATGAATTGGTGGAAATAGATGAAGGTGCGGGAGCAGTTGACGAAACAGGACAAGACGGTGTGTGGCAATTAGCGAGCTGTTACGGGGCACTGTAGTGGTGTTCTTCATTGCAACATGCCCGTAGACACCATTTGGATGACTTTATACGGGGAAGAATCATCGGGAAACTGGAAGAAGAGCGAAGTGTGACGAGTGTTGCTCAGGAGTTTGGAATTGCTCACAGCATTGTTTCACGTGCTTGGGGAACCTTCCAAACCACAGGCACTGCTGTCCCAAGGAGAGGTGGTGGTCAACCACGCTCAACTACAGCAGCAGATGACCGCTACATTGTGCAACAGGCAAGACGGGATCAACGCCAAACAGCGGGTGCAATTGCAACCACATTTAACAGGACAGCTAGGCACGCAATCTCACGATACACAGTGGCACGGCGACTACACAGAGGTGGTCTCTTTGCCTGACGGCCAGTACGTTGTGTTCCATTATCATCCGCACATCGGCGGCACCGTTTGCGATGGTCCCAAGATCATCAAAATTAGACCAACAAGGAATGGGGTCGCGCGCTCTTCTCAGATGAGAGCAGATTCAGTCTAAGTAGTGATTTTCGACGTACCCTCACACTGACTGATGTGGAACACGTAATGAATCCAGGAACATCCTTGAACATGATCGTTTTGGTGGTCCGGGTGTCATGGTTTGGGGAGGTATAATGTTGCATGGGCGCACCGACCTCCAAATCTTTGAACACGGTACGCTCACTGGTCAAAGTTATTGTGATACTGTAGTCCTTCCCCATGTGCGTCTTTTCAGGGGTGCATTCGGTCCTGACTTCATTTTTATGGATGACAATGCGCGACTGCATCGAACAGCGCAGGTGGAGGATCTCTTGGAACGAGAGGATATTCGCCGAATGGATTGGCCTGCCCGTTCCCCCGATTTAAATCCCATCGAACACGTGTGGGATGCTCTGGGGAGACGCATTGCAGCACATCCACATGCACCAAAGACCATCCAACAGTTGCCAACAGCGCTGGTGGAGGAATGGAACGCCCTACCACAAGAACTGCTTACTAGCCTTCTGGCCAGCATGGGAGCATGATGCAGAGCATGCATTGCTGTCCGTGGTGATCATACACTCTTTTAAGCACCATGTATCTGTTTCTGTAAATATAGAGAGCCACCATATGTCGTATTGACTTTAGTGTGGCTTATGGTCTAGGAATAAAAGTTGCATTTCTGTTCGTCTCATTGCATATTTCGTTTAGTTGTCTACTGTAGCATACCGCAGCAGTTCCCTCTATGTATGATTCAAGTTTCATCGAGCTATGTTACTTGGCAGTGTCACAGCATGCGAAGATTACTTTCGTCCTTAGATTTTGCACACCTGTGTATAATGTATATAACACATATACTACATATATACATTCAGAAAAAACGTTCTTTTCGTTTCAGGGATTTGAAAATATGTACATTTGGTGAAATCTCGGTGTGGAATTTTTGATGGAGTGGAATACTTCCTCTACACATCGTAGGTAAGTGGAGAGAAAGTAATCATTTACAAGAGAACTAGCATGCAGCAAGTAACGCTGATTACATGAAAATTACTTGTTTCGCCTGAATATTCTGAGATGTCAGCTCATTTAGTAAAAGCTGTTCCTTGCTAAATGTTGTTTTGCGCCTTGCTTTATAAAAAAATCAAACACCATTAGCGCGTTGTGACTAAGCAAATTGAGCGTCTGGTTTTTCACGCACTTCCTGACTCCAAGTGATAATGTCTTACACATTTACTTTGATGGCCCCCTTTCTTTCCTGCTGCTCTTCCCTTTCTTGTCACCCTAATGATGTGCCTTGCCTCGCACTTCGACCCCTCGACTTCTATCGTGCGGTAATCGATAGCTCTCCATCTTCAACTTTTCTACTCCATTTCCTAACCAGCAATCCTCAGTCACCCATAATAAGAGTTTGAGACCCGTCAGAGTTGTTTACACCGTGATTAAAATAACGACTAGGCAATTATGTACAGCAGAAGTTCTTAAACCGTGATAATTGGCTTCTGTTGAAAGTTCCGTTTTCAGGTAACCAAACTGCTGATTACACGGGATACGCATGGTCCTCTTGTAACACTACCTGAAACTTTGCATGAAACTGTATTTGTCTGTGAATCTACACTTATCTGCCAGTCAGCACACTATGAATTCAAATATCATTTTTCGACAATAGTAGGATGTGTTTATCGGAGAGGGACACCGCGCGCACTGCGACCAACTTGATCTCTTGCAGCTACACACCCAGGAGGAAGGGATGAGGGGAAGGAACTGTAGGAAGTCCAAGGTCCGTAAGCAGACAGGCCCACAGAGACACGCAGACACCCCTAATATTTCCAGTTTAAAAATCCGCGTACCAGTACAAGCGAAGAATCCCAAGAGGGTGACGATCGACCCTAACGGGCGGGACAACGCAGGTGAAAATATTTCCAATGCGCAAGCATCTACGCCATCTTTCCGACACCGCCAACACCGCAGGACCTGAAAACACACCTAAGACGTGAAAGGGAGAGATGAAATGAGAGGAATTGGGGGAAAGGAGAAATCGTGGTGGAATACACCACCCCGGCATTCGTCTAGACAATCAGGGGAAAACCACGAAAAGCTCCAGGTCAGAGTGGGCGGTCACCGGAGTCGAACTCGAAACCTCCCGAATGCGGGCCACAGACGTTATAGCTTGAGCTATCCCGCTCGGTTTCAACGATAGTATTTTTGATCCACTTCCCGGTCATGCTGTCATGGTGGAAGGTTGAATTTCCTGCAATCAGTGCTGGAAACCTAACCTACCTGCGTGTTTTGCCTATCTATGCGCATGAACTATATTAAATCCTTTAACTTTTGATATATTTGTTATTGCAGACATAGAATACAATCTATTTGATAGACAAACTTCATCGTTTAAATCTTATCTGAATCTTTACTTCCTTTTTAATCGTTAATGTTTACTTACGATTTAATTTATGCTGCAGCTATGAACTGCAAGTTATTGATTTTTTGAAACTCAACAAACAGGCGTGGATAATCGATCACCACCAATGTTAATGTTGATGACCTTGTTACTGGAACCATCATGTTCAACAGCTGTTAGTAACCAATTTTATTTTATATTATTGCTATTTCTGCTGTTTCTATTGTTCACTATCGTTGAAAAAATATTATGTTGCATTAAGTGTAATGGAGAATTTCTCGTGTATTCAAACCCTTCCTCGCTCTCCACTTACGCCCTTATATCGCAACATACTATTTCTGCATCTTATATACCACTCACTTCTTATTTGTTGCGTCCGCTTCAAAGTAGTTCCACACTTTGGACATATGTTATTTAATATCACTGGTGTACACGTTTAGCACACTGAATAAAACAAACTGGCCGTAGGATACACAATCTAGCTTACACGTAGAGTATGACCTGAGTATGATTGCGTAGAAACAGACTAACAAACTGAAGGAAAAACATTTTCATACACTGAATTATCTCAGGTTTAAAGTTATGGTTCCTTTCTATTGGATTCACCGATTATGGTCGCCAAATAAGTAAACATTAAAAAACAGTCTCTTAACAAGTCTAGAGGGGCAATATGTGTCAGTTAAATCAGCTTCATTCATATTTCAGTGAACGTTTCAAATTACACGAGTATTTCTCCGCTTCCCCTATTGTTTTGCATGATTTAAATATGAGCCAATGGAATGTCGCATTGATTCATCAACTGGAAACCAGTCATAGTCAGAGGTCAAGAATGGATATCCAATTAATACTTTGATGACAGCAGTTTGACGTCTTATCCGCATTCTACTTCGTTCTTCGTTATCTAGCCCAAAGTGAAACGCATAAATAGTGGTGTCTGTAATAGAAACGCGTAAACGAAATATTTATTTCAAAAGCATGGAGGTCCCATTCCTAATTTCTAAGCACGCATGCCGTAAACAGCTAATTGCTGTAAATGTAGAGTGCTATTGCTGCATTGTTAACATTGCGAGTCATTTGTTTTCTGCTTCGGGCTAACTTTTCCCGTGGGTGTGAGTAATCATGAATTTGCCATTATCGCTACAATTTTTATTTATTTGCTGGAGTCCAGGGAAAAATACGTTACGACAAGCCAAACGTATTTCCTACTGTGGAGACGTTACTTTCAAGCAATTAACATATATATCACTAGATGATCCAAGAACAAACACTTAAACAAATTTACATCGCCGCGAGTCAATTGAGCTGGCGCGGCTGACTATTCAATGCTGAATCAAAAGGCTTAATCAATTAGGCGCATCGAAACATTCATTTTTGTTTCATTGCGCTCCGCCTCCCGGTTTAGCGCTTCCTCTCTTAATACTGACACAATTATGGTTTATACATTTCGCATAATGCTATTGGTTTGCCATTTGCATATATCCTCCCTTAAATCATATTTACCCCTAGCTATATGTTACCAAATCTGCCTACTATGGCTTGCTAATTCTCAGAAATCCAAATCTATTGCTTCTACCTGGAATTTACTTCTATTAAATTACCCAGAATTCTGGCTTAGACTTTGCTAATAGCAGCCTCGGCCTGAGCCACTACTTTCTTCTCGTCTACCAAAATATTAATCTTTCTCTCTTTTCCAGTTCCAAAGTATTACATGAGGTTTAAAGTAACAATTATTATACATTATTTCAATTACTGCCATCACATCATGTATCATGCTAATATCCAATATTTTCCTTCCTATTATTACTATTATTATTCTGCGTTGCTATTATGATTCGCCGCATAGTATTCATTTATTATTGGATATTACTAGTAAACTTTGCTAGTAGAATCTACTTGTATTGTTTCTTTTTGCACATTTTCACCGTCATAACGACCTAGAAATTAAATAAGCTTTGGGTATATCCAGACTTATTCTTTGTTGTTCAACTCAAATGGTTTCGGGTTACCAGGGCGACGACAGAAAAGTTGATTGGGAATGAAACCTAAAATGCAAATATACTGTTTCAAACTTCCTCTCACGCTCAAAGTGAAGAGCTTTTTATGTTTAAATTAAATTTAAATAAATAATTATTTCGACCGGAAAGTTTTGAAATGAAAGCCCTGTATAAAGTACACAACGTTGACGCAAGAGGTTGGAGTACATAAAGAGAATAACAAAAAACCGTTTCTCTTTATATGTTTCCACTCTGCCTCACTTGCATCTCAGTTGATGTTTACACAATTTCCGCTGCGGGCCTTTTTGGAATAAAAGGATCGGTACCTGTGGAATGGGAGGGATTCAAAAGAATCTCTAGCTACCTTTGTCCTCTGCTGCTCCGCATTTGGCATGTATTTGCACAGTATATTGAGAAACAAATAAAAACAAAGCCGCAGAAGATGTTGGTCTGATGGATGCGAAAGAAACCATGATTAAAGTCTGGTTTGTCGAGACACGCTCTGTAAGCAGCAAACCAAATAGATGCGGCTTTGATGTCGCATAAGCTTGGCCTTCCACCAGCAATCTTTCATTTCCATGGGGAGCACGAGTGTTCAGACAGCACAAACACGGAAAAAGAAACCTCGGATTCTTCCCCGAGAAACACAAACACTCCGGGAAGAAGATTAAGTGCAGGAGTGATTGAAACGGCCTGTCCGCGCAGTTTCTTCCAGACATGAACATACATCAATATTGGGAGCATTTCCTGTGTTCAACAGTTAGAAACATTCTCCTATATTAAAAACTTGCTTAACGACATACTGGTCTGTAAAGGGTTCCATCTGTCATCCTTTCCGATTTTTGTCTAGTTCCGTCAAACTTGTTTCTTTTTCAAAGTAATTATATGTGGAAGGTTAACGATTTTTCTCAGTTTTGGGGACCATAATAATACCTTTAGTTTAGGTTGGTTTTGAATTTCATTTAAGATACCGAGATAATCTTATAAATCAAACACAAGATAATATTTTTCAAGTAAACAACTCACGTATACAGGGGTGTGTATCATAATTAATAGCGGAAACTCAAAGATTGAAAGTATACGATACGAGGGGCACTATTTATATTTTGAGCCTAATAATTAAAACGAAGTAATTTCTGATTGAAAACTGCTTTATTGTTTTTCAAAATATTCTCCTTTATGATCAATACACTTTTGCATCCGTTTGAACCATTTGTCAAAGCATTTATTCCAATCTTCTTAAGACACCTCCAAAACATGGTCTTTGAAGGCATCAACGGCTTCTTCTGCCAACGAAAATCGCTGTCCACACAATTTATTCTTGATGTTCGTGAACAAAAAGAAGTAATTGGATGCCAAATCAGGACTGTATGGCGGATGACCCATCAATTTGATTTTTTGAGCCTTCAAATACTCTGTTGTTAGACGAGATGTGTGTGCGCTCGCATTGTCTTGATGAAGAACTATCCTACGGTTCTTGTTGGTTTTCCTTACTTCACCGAAGACTTCCGGCAAAAAAATGGTTGTGTACCATTCGGCATTGACCTTTTTACGTTCCTCTAAAGGCACTGTTACCACATGGCCAGTTTTGCTGAAAAAGCAGGCGACCATTTGCTTCGAAGTGCTTCGAATGGGAACAACTTTTGTTGGATTTGCTTCATCTTGAAACACCCACACAGTCGACTGCTGTTTACGTTCCGGCTCATACGCATAGATCCATGATTCGTCACCTGTTACAATCTTATGTACGTCTTTTGAGGCACCGCCATTGTATTTCTTGAGCATTTTTGTACACCAATCGACACGAGCATCTTTTTGAGATTGCGCAAATTATGTGGGATCCAACGAGAGCAAACCTTTTTCACGGCTAAATAATCACGCAATATTTTATATATGCTGGTGGAACTAATGACTAGTATTGCCTCAATCTTACAATATGTTGCATGACGACCTTTCATTATTAGGTTTTGCACAGCATCAATGTTTTCTGGCACAACAACTGATTTTGAACGACCTTCACGAACTTCATCATTGAGCGAACGGCGACCACGATTAAATTCGTTGTACCAGCGTTTCACAGCGGCAAAGGATGGAGTTTCGTCGCCAAATGTGGAAGTTAGTTGATCGATGCACTTTTGTCTTGATAATCCACGTCGAGAAAGTCCTAATAAATCATTGCACGAATATTTTCACGAGTTAATGCCATGTTTTTGTTGACACAGAATTTTAGAGTTAGTGTAAACAAAACAAATGACGCTCTATTGACAAAATGTTTAAAGTAGATTATGGTCAAAAATGTCAAACTTTCCATTGGAAACGTCAGATGGCACCTGCAACATTCAGGGTGCCAAGGCTCAAAATATAAATAGTGCCCCTCGTAGTAGAAGCAAATACGCTTCAGTTCATGGGTCCGCAAATGAGCCATGTGCGAGATAAATGAAAATGTGGGATTAAAAGCCGCCACTGATTTCATTAAGCAACATCGTCCTAATTAGTACAAATGAATTTGAGAAGTAAACTTTTCGTTTAAAAATTTGCCTCAAAATTCACTCATAGCTTAACTTAATAAGGAATACCATTCTACTTTAGTATGTTATATGCTATTAATACTGTACACTCTTCCCCGTTAAAGGAGATGTTCAAAATGTCGTCCTTGCATCTGGATGCAATACTGCTCTCGTCTCTGCAGTGAGTTTCAAATTCTTTCAAACAGCTCCTGATCATCTTGGAATTCTTAACCAGCACAAATAAATCCCTGTTCCAGCACTTTAAGGTATCGCTGAACACTACAATTTTGAGGTGACCCCATATAGAAAAATCCAAAGAATTATCAGGTGATGTGGAGGCCAAGGTACAGGTCCTCCTCTACCTATCCATGTTGGACCATATCTCCACGTTAGATGTCTTCTTACAGTAGCAGCAAAATGTGCCGGTGCTCCATCATGCATGTACTACACATTCCGACGCTGCTCAAGAGAAATATCCTCAAGCAATTCACACCAGTGGCGGCTTATAACCGCACATTCGCTATAATAAATCTCGTCCACGGCTTGTTTGTGGACGCATGTTTACTGAAACTTGTTTGCTTCTAGTATCGCATACTTTCAACCGTTACAGTTTGCGCTTTTAATTGTGATGCATCCCTGTATAATAAGGGCTCCATAACTATTCCACGAAAACTTATTTTTACAACGTTTTGATCACCATAAATAATCGTCAAATGATTTCAGTAAGGTAATATATTAGATATTTCTAGGTACACGGGAGGCTGTAAGAACAGTCAATTGTTTAAAAAGCATATACATACGCTTCATAGGGTCTTACGAACTTTTTTACATGAGCTCATGAGAATCCAAGAAAACAAAAAATGATAATACTTCAAGGTCCGCAGCGTAAAAATCTGGGAAAGTTAAACTAAAAGAAGAAAAGTTTCGGAAATGGTTAATACCATACACATTTGGACATATATTACATTATAGTTCAACAGGATCCACTTTTTTCCTACAGTATTTTTTCTGTTTCTGGTTTTCCAGTTGATCAGTGGATTTATAGAAAATGCAAGAAATAAAATATGAATTAAAATATTTTTAACTTTGTTTAGTAAATGATATGAATGAAAAATTAATTTTTCCTTGTCTAATTTTACAATGGAGGAATTCTTTGAAAATATTAGTCTAACATTTTATAAACGTTCTCGGTTATTAATGATAGTTTCAAGGGCAAATAACCAGTTTAATGTCGTTCAGCCAAACTTTAGGTCATCTCGACTTGACCTGCATCAAGGAGCTACATTGTCCTTGTTATTCCTTTAATTTCTTGACACATGATTGGTTCCTTGGATATTTAAGAGAACATGCTTTTACTAGTAGTACAAATGTGGCTCTGAAATAGCTTGAGAAAGGCACAACAATCTTACACTCGGACTACTTCTGCGGTCAGGTAGTTAGCATGCTACTGTTCAAATCCAGAGGCCCGGGTTGGATTCCCGGCTGGAGGGTGCGAACTTTTCTGTATCTAGGAGTCCATATTCTCCCTAGAGTCTAGAAAGGTAGTGTGTGTGTGTGTGTGTTTGTGTGTGTGAGAGAGAGAGAGAGAGAGAGAGAGAGAGAGAGGCAGAATTTAAAGCCAACTCAAAGTCTAACACAAAAAGTAGATGAGTAAACATAACTATTGTTATGAGCAATTTCCAAAGCCAAAGTCGCCGTTAGTCAACCTACGATATTAAAGGTGGCATATAACTGAAAGAACAAAAAAAACATTATATCCGATTATTAGACTGTGAAATTATAATTAGCACATTCATTTAATTTGATAGGTATAGGATTTTCGCTTTGAGCTCCCATACTCACACTGGTTCTCTCTCTTCTTACACACACACACACACACACACACACACACACATATATATATATATACATACGCACACTGTCTCTCTCTCTAAAAAACACACACACACACACACACACACACACACTTGCTCTCGCTTTCTATCCCTTTCTCTCACATACACACACACGCTCCCGTTTTCTCCCTCTCACTCACTCTTTCCACCTACACACACACGCTCTCCTTTCCCTCTCACAGACACATACACTCGCTCTCGCTTTCTCTCTCTCTTACTCTCTCTCTCTTTCTCTCACATACACACACACACACACTAGTTCTCGCTTTGCCTCTCTCACAGACACATACACACACACACACACACACACACACACACTCGCTCTCGCTTTCTCTCTCTCACACACACACATATATACTCGCTCTCGCTTTTTCTCCCCCACACACCTCCTCACGCTGTCTCTCTCTCACACACACATACTCACACTCGCTCTGCTTTCTCTCTCTCTCTCTCACACACACTCGCTCTCGCTTTCTCTCTCTCTTCCACACACTCACACTCACACTCCCTCTCACTTTCTTTCTCTCTCATACACACACACACCTCCTCACGCTGTGTCTCTCTCTCTCTCACACACACACACATACTCACACTCGCTCTGCTTTCTCTCTATCTCTCTCTCTCACACACACACACACTCGCTCTCGCTTTCTCTCTCTCTCTTCCACACACACACGCACACTCACACTCGCTCTCACTTTCTTTCTCTCTCATACACACACTTGCTCTCGCTTCCTCTCTCTAGTTTCTCTCACATACACACATCCGCTCTCACTTTCTCTCTCTCACACACTCTCGCTCCCGCCTTCTCTCTCTCACACACACACTCACTCTCGCTTTCTCTCTCCCACTCACACACCCGCTCTCGCTTTTCCTCACACACACACACACTCAGTCTCGCTTTCTCTCCCCCACTCACACACCCGCTCTCGCTTTTCCTCTCACACACACACTCGCACTCGCTTTCTCTCTCTCACACATATACTCGTACTCACCTGCTCTCTCACACAGACACTCGCTCTCGCTTTCTCTCTCTCTCTCACACTCCATCTCACTTTCTCTCTCACACACTCGCTCCCTCTCCCACACACTCCTGCATTCGCTTTCCCTAGCACACACAACTGCTCTCGCTTTCTCTCTCTCCCACACACACACTCGCTCTCTCTTTCTCTCACACAACTGCTCTCGCTTTCTCTCTCTCACACATACTTGCTCTCGCTATCTCTCTCACTCGCTCTCCTTCTCTCACACTCACTTGTTCTGCTTTCTCTCTCTCTCACACACACAGATGCGAAACATAGGGATGACCAAGGGGGGCACTAGCCCCCAATATTTCCAACTTAACATTTTATTTTGATTTCCTTTAAGCAAAAGCATAAAATTGCGTTTTATATTTAAATGAATACATCCAATTAAATGTAATTACATCAGCTATAGTGACTTTGCAGATTCAGTGCTAGTGTGAACTTGTGTTTTTCAATCAATAACCTGAAAGTGATGTAAAGATCATCACTGTCTTTTACCGTGTAGCGATATGTTTTAGCATGTTCTGGAGTGTCACTGTCATAGCAGAGGTAAGTAGGTTTGCAGACAAACTGTTAACGTTTGCTTGCTTGTTTCTCACTCGTTCGAGTACAGCGTTTGTAACATCATTGTTAACATAATTACATCGCCTTGATTTTTAACTATCTATGCGGACAAACTATGGTATTAATTATTTCAAACCAATAATATCTTAACCATAAGTTTTACACTATGAAAATAAATCTAAAGAAAGTCTGAGATTGTTATACACTGAACGTTTTATAAGGGTACTAATTGCCAGAAATGAGGAAGTAAGTCAGGTTGATAATTTAAATAAGCAGGTTTAATGTGCTTTAATCTGTAATGTGTTTAATGTGTTTCTATCTTTTAAAACAAATAAGCCTGCATTTTTACTTCCTCTACTACGTATAGTAAGTAGGGCGGGTATTGAATTCCACCCAAAAATTCGATACCGAGATTTCATCAAAAATACATGTTTTGAGGCCCACTTAATAAAAATAGCACTTTTAGAGAAAGGTCTATATGAACAGCGTAACTCAAAACAAAAATTTGGGTATACCAAACTTGGTATTTAGTTTCAGTATATTTCAAAGTTGCGACACGAAGATTTTCAAAACAATCCCCCCACCCCAGGTTACCCTTTACATGGAAAAGTTTTCGAAAATTTTGATTTTCTCAAAAATGATTAACGGTTTTGATTAAAACATAATATATTTAACATATTTTCATGATAAATAAAACGTACATCTTTAACTTTCTGGGAATGTCCCCAAAAGTCCTCTACCTTCTGAATGGTTTTTTCATAACTGCTAAACCGTAAGAGATACACAAAAATGTTCTACTAAAAATGTAAATCTCGTTAAAACACACAATTTATGTCAAATACTTTTTACTTTCTCTACTACGTATAGTAAGTAGGGGAATATTGTATTCCACCCAAAAATTCGATACTGAGATTTCACCCGAAATACATGTTTTGAGACCCCCTGAATCCAAAAAAAAACATTTTTAGAAACATGTCCTTGTGTGTGTCTGTACGTGTGTGTATCGTGTGACTGTGAACAGCATAACTCAGCAACGAACAGTCGGATAAACACCAAACTTGGTATTTAGGTTCAGTATTTTCCAGAGATGCATACGAAGGTTTTCAAGAAAATCCCCCCACCCCAGATTACCCTTTACATGGAACATTTCTCGAAAATTTTAATTTTTTCAAAAATGGCTCTAACGATTTTGATTAAAATATTATATGTTTAAGATATTTTCATGACAAATGAAATGTATATCTCTAAATTTCTGGGAATGTCTCCAAAAGTATTCTTCGTTATGAACGACTTTTGCATAACTGGTAAACCATAAGAGATAGACAAAATTTTACTACACAAAAAATGTATATCGCGTTGAAACACACAATTTATGTCATATACATTTTTTTTGTTGGGTGAATGATTTTCGAGATATTGCTTGTTATTCCCTTAAATTTATACTTATATTTTTTCTCAAATTCGTTATTCATTTTTTTGTCCTGGTAATGCAAAGAGAATGGAATGCGCCACATAGCAACCAGCTCTTAAAATATTTGACTATCGCTTAAAGACTACCATATTTCCCTTGCATCTACAAGAAAATTAGCAATAAGATTAACATCTCGATTAACATGAGGCATATGGAGAATAAGCGTTTGTAAAAATAGTTTGTACAAGAGTAGAGAAAGTCATGTGAGTGTAACACATCAGAATTTTTTACAAAAGGGTGACTGAAAGCTATTTTTAAACCTATTTCATACTGCGTCTCACTTACTTTGGTCCACCAAAGTTGAGTCCCAAATTATACCCATGCCACGCACACACCCACCCACTCACACCACACACACACACACACACACACACACGCGCACATGCATACAAAAGCGCGCGAGGATGTTCTGAAGAAATCCTTTTTTGTGTGTGTTTATTCAGAAAGCCTTAAAACTTGGCTTTCTAGTGAAATTTTGAAATGCAATTGTTTGATCAACTCCGACTTAGATAAGGTTAAGCAGAGATTAAAAGGCATATCCCACCAACGTTAAATCTACTGAATTCATTATCTATTATCTCAGAAACTATTTAAGATATCAGACTTCATTTTTTTCAGGGTCTAGATACATGCCTCCCAAACTCACTGATCTACTTTTATCCAGCTAGTTGTTTATTAAGGATAGAATTTTTTGTCAATTACACCATCTCTTTTAAATATAAAACGTATCAGGAATTATTGTTTTAAAAATTAACCATCCATTTTATTAACACCAAAGTAGATCCGCAACAGCACTTGGAATTTATTTTTATAATCCCAAAATTTAATTTAGCTATATTTAGTAGTTTATGAGAAAACCGTTCACTTACCACAAAATGTCATTCACAGAAAAATTTGTTGAAAGCAAAAATGGAGAATCATATATATTTGCTAAGAAAGACACAAAAGCTGTCATGTTTAACAATATCACAATTTATAAAGAAATAGTTCCTCTAAAAGATGGGCTAATGTCTATCTCTCTGCTCCAAAATTGGTAGGAAATGTGTTTTTGTTTCTCTGAAATGGCACAGAATTCAGAGTACAAAATGGCAAGTGTGGTACTTGTTTAAAAATATAAACATTGTACCCAAAATGATAAAATATATATCAAATTAAAGAGAACAGTTCAAATTTTTGACAATTTTATTCATTTAGTCTGTCTTTAAATCTGTCACATAGAAAAATTTTTATGAAATACACTAAAATACACTGATTATGTCAGCACAAAATTGTTGAAACAGTAATTTTCTTTCAGATAGGAAAAGAAGTAAAGGTATAAAATACATTGAATCAAGAGAAGGAAGAGAAAATAAACACACAAGTGATGTAAAACATTGAAACAGGCCGCGGAAAGCCAACTGGACTGATTTTCCCCAAGCCACAGTTATAGGTGCGTCATCACTTGGGCGGGATTCGAACAGCGACCTCCATTACGACCAGCCAAGCGGCCTGCGGCAGCAAAGTGACTACCGGATATAGTCTATTGATGTATTATTGACCGACAATATAGAGCCTGAGGACAGTATTGGGGTAATGGCTAGGGTGTCGAAGGGGAGGTACAGCTTTATTTCGACCAGTGTAAGCACAAATTTCCACTCCCTGCTCCTTGGCCTTCAGGGGATGTTATAATGGTCAAGACTTCCCTTCTGGTCCAGTTTGCTTTTTATTAAGAGATAACTGAATAGTGTGTTTACTTACGGCGGCTTCCCGCTTTGACGGCAAATTGTGAGCAATTGTATTTATTTGTGGGCAAACCACCATCCTTAGTATGTCTATCTTTCAACATCAATATCGTCCAGAACTGCTTCTACACTTCAAACATTTTCGTGGCTTTATTTCTCATTCTGTACCGAAGTGTGTATATAAGAAAGCAAGTGCTTAGTCGTTCTAATTTCAATGGCACGAACTTGTTTCTGTACAAGACCTAGCCCATTAACTGGTATGTTAGCTATTATCGCCGCGCTCATTGGCTTAACATGCGACATGTCTTTGTTTCCGACTGGTTATGGCTTCAGGCTCAAGTCAATGTATGTAATCTTCCTTAAATAAAGTTTAGCCAATAACTGAATTCTTTTACAGCTGACAGTTACAGTAGCGTGTGCGACTCGCACTCGAGAGGCCCCGGCTTCTGTACCCAGCGACTGCCCACTCTTATCAATGGGTTTTTCGTGGTTTCCTCGCCTCGGCAGGCGAATTCTGGGGCGGTTCCTCTTCTACCACGACTTTACTACCCTCATTTCATGTACCCATCATGCCCTTCATTGTCATCTGTTCCAGGGTTGTAGGACCAGTGATGGTGTTCGGCGGGTTGCGGCTGGACGGTGGTTGTAAAGGTTTCTTCTCTGAAGTACTGCAGGACTGCTCAGTTAGATCCGCCTCCGAGTGGGCCCCACCAAGGGGGATCGCCGAGGATTAAGAGGCTTGTGGGTGGACCGACGGCGTCGGATACATTCGAACTGGAAACGTCAGGGACCCTTTCCATGTTTGCACCTGTCGTCATCCGGACCTTCGGGTCTCTCCCCTCATCCCTCCCTCCCAGGGGTCGTGGTAGGAGCAAAAAGGACGTTCCAGTGCTCTTCCCCTGTTCCAGGGGACCCTCTGTTCGTTCGTATCTTTACATTTTACATATCAACTCCGTATGGAATCGGAATACAAGAATGACTAAACCTACTTACAAACTTTTTTTATGGAAACAGCCATTTCGCAGGTATCCGTCATTATTGGTTTCAATTTTTCAATGCTTCTGTCATTGTTATGCTGCTGTCGCCATTCAGTTGTTTCTCGCGATGCCCTGGAAAGAGTATGGAATAAAGGCTAGCATATAGCGATTTTAAACATCTGACTTGGTTTTCTCTATCCTCCTTTCACCCACGAGGAAATGTGTAATGAAATCATTTCAGCAAACGTTTATCTCGATTAACATGGACTAGATAGAAAAATAACCTTTCCTAAGAATATTTTGTAAAGCCTGTTTCTTATAATCTTGCTTCGTTAACATGCACTCCTTCGCGCTCCCTTTCCTTCCCCTTTCATTTTATTTATTTTTATTTATGGACGCTCTTAACTCGCATATTGGGCATGAAAGACTGGAAATTTTGCTCAGATGCCTCTTTATCAGAATTTACGTTCTTTTACGTGCCATAAATCTACGACACGGGACCACCGGCTTTAGTTCCCTTCCAAAGGAAGCCGTGCTAAGGCTTTTTAGCCAAAAAAAATCCATTGCCCTCTGCCGGGTTTCAACCAGTGACCTCGGGAACCAGAGAATAGCATGGTACCCCCCAGACGACACGGCGACGACGACGATGATGATAAACAATCCCTGTGTAATACAAGATCAGCGATAAAACAACAGTGCCATAATAGATGCACGTGCTTTCGTCATCGTGAGAGGCAGGTTTAAATCGAATGTTCCTCCTACCTAATTGTTGATAAGAATTTACATACAATTCAGATGTATTAACTCTGTTACGTAATATATTTGATTTACACTATTGTGAAAATCTAAATTTAATTCATTAGAAAAAATTATCGTATTAAATAAGGAATTATTTGTACACTGAAGTAGATTTTTTGTTACGTAATTTGTTAGCAACACGTATGGACGTCAATTTGAAGTAGGTAGTTGCTGCTACGTATTGAAAGCCAGTTTGAAGAAGATGTATTATATTTCAACTGTTGGGGAACCGAACTTGTAGTAGTTGCAATCGCACGTATTGTAAACAGTTTCCGGCACCCTTCGCCCCAAATGTACTTTAAGGTGGCCTTTGCCCCAAGTTTAAAAAAATATTAACTTTGTAGTTTGACTGTATCTTTAAATATTATATATTTATGTTTGCCTCGGCTGAGTCAGTATTATTGTTAAAGACATGGAAGTCTTGGCAGGGCGTGATGCAACAAGAATGTAGGCTTACACAGATTTTTAAGTTTTAATTCACTCCTTTTTATTAATCCTTGACACAAATTAAATAGCACTTCACTGATATAAAGAGCTGTGGGATTCTTTAATTAATTACTTGTACTTTTAACACGTAAATTTATTTTTCGTCTCACACGAATACGTATTATATTTCTCTAGAGGACGCATCCTGCATCCGGTTACTATCACTATTTTTACTCCAATAGAATACCTGCATTTAACTAAAGCTTTTTCTGGTTGTTGTTTGGCTATTTTTAAACTGTCTCAAAATATACATTATTGCTGCTCTAATAATGACTAGTAGCATTTAAACTCTCACTCATTATTGCCTCAAGGTTACCTCATCGTTACCTCATTGTTAGCAACTTTTAACTTATTATTCTCACAGCTTCTACGTTATTAAATTGCGTAATATATTCACATAACATTTTTGCACATGGATACAATAATATAAACATTTACAATGACTGTTACATACATTTTACAAATTATTACAATCACATATTGCTTCAAGGCGGGCTGTTATTGAATTTACATATTATATAATTTAATTGAAATTATTTAAGTGTTAAAAATACTGCCTCAACACACAGCAAACTATTCCACGACAGCAGCCAATGAGAGATGAATAGTCCACGTGACAGTTAAGAGATATGCAAAGTTATATGGAACTTGGTGTAGAACCCATATAAAAATAAACGATAGTGAGTGGAGAAAGTCATTTTTGATGTGACACGTAAGAGTTTTATAACTTTAGACCCATTTTAGGTGCCTAAAATTGGTATTTAAGGGCATAAAAATCCGTGGTCTAGTAGGTGTCCTTCCTCGTTGCTATGCAGCTGTTTTGTTACTTGTTCTCCACCGAAAAGTTGTCATTAATTACGATTTCTTAGAAGTGAATATGATTTGAATGCGGAGAAGTATAACCGCACTTCGTGCTCTATAAAAGTTTGTGGATGTCGCAACGACAGCCAGTACTAATGCAGAGTGATATATGCACCGAGAAGGACACGACCTTGCACCTCCTGTACAGTTACTGAGGGCGGAAAATCGCCGAGGATCGTGCCACGTCGTGTGGTGTGAAAAGTTAAGAGTGATGCAGCATGACGGGCTCGAACCCATTCCTTTCTTTTCCACACCTAGAGAGTCATAAATACTTGGTTTTAATGTTGGATTTACATCGCACATGAAGTCTGTGGGATATTTAGCAGAACAACGCTTTAGAAAGGGATTTACTTGCGTCTTGCTTGAAGAACTCCATTTATTATAACAAGCATGCAGTCTTTGCTAGTCATCATTGAGGTCATTCTGCTATGGACGGTCGCTAAAAATGAGTAATAGGATTTATTTATTTTTTATAAGTCACAAGTGAGGTTCATCAACCAAAATGGATGGATTTTTCTGAAACTTTCCATTTCAAAAGAAATTTCGAAAAGCATAATCTGGCAGGCAAGAGACTATTTAATCAAATCTCGGAACCAAAGAAATCTATCCAAGTTATTATGATAATTAATTAACAAGCAGAAACCACAGCTTTGCTCACGTTATTGCGATAACTGGAGATTATTATTATTATTATTATTATTATTATTGCTGTATTTAGTTTACGTCCCTTTAACTACATGGATATAGCGACGGATTTGTTGTGATAACTCTTAGATCGATGTGTGGCAGACAGTTAGCCTTCTAGGTCTCATCCCTGTAACTAGTCACTTCGTCACGTGTCCACAGAAAATTAAATTGAGTTTTATTTATGGACGCTCTTTAACTACTATAGTTCTTAGCGTCCCATTTATATTGTGATAAAGGGTAGAGAAAGTCATGTGAATGTATCACATCAGATTTTTTATTATATGGTGAAATTTCTATATCGATTTTTTTTGGGTGAAATACAATGCTGCCTCTACCTATTATAGGCAGGTGCTAGAGAAACTAATAAGCTGTTTAAAAATAATATAAAAGTGGATAAAATACAAAATTGGTAAAGAAACTCGTCTTACTGTTACACGTTCACATCGTGGGTTCTTTTTTGGGGGGGAGGGGAAGGGAAGGAGGTCGAAAACTGCTGAAAAGCTTCTACACCTCAAGAGATGTGCTTGTATGTTACTGAAGACCGCTGATGTATTTTAGTTTAACTGTCCAACCCATAAAGTACAAAGAGAGAAGCATCAGTTAAAGAAGGGGTGATAACGAAAAGTAATAACACCCAGATAATGGTCACAAGAATGATAAAATGGTACATTAAAGCGGAAAGGTTATAAATTTGCACGAGACAAAAACACTTGCGGCCATATAAGGTGTAGGGATTGAAAAGCCTCACGTCAGGGTCACATCTTTGTGACTCTGAAGGTCACGAGTTCGAGTCACTGTCGGTCCTTTCGTCAAAACCCTGCGGTCGCTCCTAAGACGAAGTGGAACGCATTTTGCCTGCCATTAAACTTGATATACGGTCTGAGAGGAACAATTGCTTTCTGATGTACTGCATCATTCCCCCTCCTTCGCTGTAGGATCGCTAGAATTATCCTGCGTGCTATAGGTACTCTTTAAACAGAGATCGCACCAAAATTCTTACTTAGGTTACATTCTCTATCACGCACCTAGCAGGTAGAGAAGGTATTGCATTCCACCCAAAACCTCGATACCGAGATTTCACCCGAAATACATGTTTTGAGCCTCCCTAAATGCAAATAAAGCATTTTTAGAGAAATTTCCGTGTGTATGTGTGTGTTTCTCTCTCTCTATCTGTCTGTGTGTCTGTGAACAGCATAGCTCAAAAACGAAAAGTCGGATAAATAACAAACTATTTAGGTTCGTATCTTCCAACAATGCGACACAAAGATTTTCAAGAAAATCCCTCACTCCAAACTACACTTTACATATATATTTTGAAGTAGATTATTTGTTGGTAGTTGTAAGATGCTTCATGTTTATCTGCCCCACGTATGGGAGCCAATTTGTCGCGGTCACTTCGTGTTATCTATTGCTGGGCGCCTTTTATTGTATACTAGTTTAAATTTTGGGTTCTTTGTCCTCCGGCTAGCTATTATTACTACTCAGTCGAGCATATCTCTTGAACAGGGTGTGTAAACGGAAAGGATTTGTTACGGAAAGATAACACTTATAAAAGAATTTGTTTTTACACTTTTATTACCGTCACAATTAGTTAATTTCACATACTGACTCTTGATACACGCCTGACTGAAACTATATATTTTTTAATGTTACTATAATCACTTATTTGCTGAACATTATTAATTCGCGTATTTCACATTTATAACTAACTTTACGACGCGAGAGATTTTTTTTAGAACTGCGCGACGTTTAACACGTGAATGATTCTGATGAACTGAGCGACGTTTAACTTCTGAATGATTCTGTTGGACTCAAGCGACGTGTAACGCACGGATGATTCTGTTGAACTGGGCAATACTTCCAGCAATCCAGCAATCGAGAACAGGTCGCCCAGGTTTACCTGGGCGGAATATAATCGCCACAGTACCTAGCCGCGTGCGCGGCTTTACCTGTGCGCCTCTGGCTTTAGCTTTTTATACTCCCACACCCGATATGCCTAAACATTATAACCGAGCTGCTATTGGCTAATAAAACGCGCCAACATTAGCGTCTATTTTTATATCCAATCAAAATTAAGAACACATATGCTCTAGGGAAGAAATTCCCTCCATTTCTACAGAAAAGCGCGCTAATCTGACGTCATTTGTTTGCCTCATCTAATTAATAAACAACTCACCCTCTCGCTCATTGTTGCCCGCTCTTATTGTCAGTTTCAGTGAGGTCGTGTAAACTTATTTCCTAACAATGCTTATAATTAACAAGCATCTCAAATCATTGTCATACAATAATGCTAATTTACACTACAATCACTCTGGCATTCAGTGTTGTGATATAAAATACTGTGTCAATTTTCCATTTTTTTTATTTTTTAAAAATAAATGGCTAACGATTCTTATTAAAATACCATATATTAAAGGTATTTGTATGGCAAATAAAATGTATATCTTGAATTTTCTGGAAATAACCTTTGAAGTTCTGTTAATTCGGAAGGAATTTTGTATAATCTTGTATAACTATAAACATTAAGTGATAGACAAAAAGTACTACACAAGAAGTATAAATCTCTTTAAAACACAATTTATTTTGTTTCCGAGATACCCATAATTGTTCATTACTTGGTCATTCTTTAGTCCTTTCAACATTCAGTTGTTTCTCGCGATTGCATGGAAACTGGAATGTTTAGGCCATAAAACGTCCTGATCTTAAATATTTGACTATCGCTGTTCTCTTTGTAGGTATATAACGAAATGTGTGATGTACTATTTCTGTATAGGTACATTTGGATTAAAATGAAGTAGATAGAAAAATAAGCTTTAGTAAGAATAGTTTGTTTACCCTAACACAGGGTAGAGAAAGTCGTGTGAATGTAACACATCAGAACTATCTACTTGGTTGCAAAATTGGACAACTAATAAAATGCTCCCTCTTAGAAGTACGCTTTTATATGTAGCTAAAAACACGCTACATCTATTACTAGATTCTTCAACTATTTATAAACATATGCAAGTATAGTGTCTTCATTCCCTCTCATCCTGTGCTCGTGCACCATTCATAGTTTAAATACTATGATATTTCTTTCTGGTAGAATACCCAACGTTGCCTGTCCAACTACTACTCTTTTCAATGCCGAAACCATCTTCCAAGCTCATTTTAGGCATTTAATTGGAATTTTTGTTGGAATTAAAATATTAGTTGATTTCTTTATACACAATCGTATTTATAACAACTAGTGAACGATATATAATTTCCTTTAAAAGGGCAATATTATGTTAAGGGAAATATAATGCATTACACATTTTGTTAATAAGGCAAAAAACTGAAGGACGAAATAACACCAAATTGTCTCATAGTTGCCTACTGCGGATCTATTTGATTAAATAGGCTCAATGTGGATAAAATGTTTTAGGCAACGCGTATCAAAATTATCTTAAGGATTTGTCTTATAAAAAACAATTTCCTTTCACTCATTCATAACACTGTGTATAAGTGCTGAATTGTTGAGTGGTCAAATATATCCCGTTTTCTCCTTTAGTTTTTAATCTGGTTAAAGAAGACAAATGTTCTTATAAAAAGTCAGTATTGTCGTGGTAGAATGCAATAAACACTAACCTCTGCATATGAAACTCGAAGTCTGAGAATACCCCCCCCCCATTTATATGCCGTCTTTAAAGTCTTAGGTCATATCGGTAGGTTTAGCTTCGGAACAATTCCTTATGGCAATGGTATTCACTTGTTTACAGTTGGTGTTAATATTTGGATTATTGCTTCCTCTACTACGTATAGTAAGTAGGGGAAGTATTGCATTCCACCCAAAAATTCGATACCGAGATTTCATCGGAAATACGTGTTTTGAGACCCCTGAATAAAAAAAAGCATTTCTGGAAACATGTCCGTGTGTGTGTCTGTGTGTGTGTTGTGTGTCTGTGTGTCTGTGAACAGCATAACTCAAAAAGGAACAGTCGGATAAACACCAAACTTGATATTTAGGTTCAGTATCTTCCAGAGATGCGACACGAAGGTTTTCAAGAAAATCCCCCCACCCCAGATTACCCTTTACATGGAACATTTTTCGAAAAATTTAATTTTCTCAAAAATGACTAACGATTTTTTTTAAAATATCATATGTTTAACATATTTTCATGACAAATAAACTGTATATCTTGAATTTTCCGGGAATGTCTCCAAAAGGATTCTTCATTGTGAACGACTTTTGCATAACTGGTAAACCATAAGAGATAGACAAAATTTTACTACGTAAAAAATGGAGGTCGCGTTAAAATACACAATTTATGCCATATACATTTTTTGTTGTTGTGTGAACCATTTTCGAGATATTGCTTGTTATTCGCTTAAATTTTTCAATACTTATTTTCTCAAATGGGAATTCGTTATTAATCTTTTGTCTTGGATATGCAAAGAGAATCTGTGGCAAAGAGAATGGTGCTGCACATAGCAACTAGATATTAAGAGATATGCTATTTCTATATTGCCCTTGCAAATACAAAACAAGGAGAACATAGTAGGCTTTAAGCGATTGTAAAATATTTTTAGAACTGGTCGCTATGTGTAAAATGTAGTTCTCTTTGCATGTCAAAAGATTGTTTCTGCAAGTGTTATTCTCCATTCATATGAAAGAGATGGAGGATAAGAGTTTGTAAAAATACTTTGTTTAATAGTAGAGAAAGTCACGTGAGTGTAACACCTCAGATTTTTTTAATTCACACACACATTTACTTTCTTTCACACTTTCAGGCTCTAGGAAGGATAGGGAATAATCCTGGCTAAAGAAAAGTTCCCAATTTAGGAGCTATGGTTTTGGAGGCTAGCCTGCTAACCACCAGAACTTAGCGGCAATCTTCATTTATTTATTTGTGCTGAATACAAATCCACACCGCTGCACAGATATCGACCAAATTTTGCACAGATAACTATGGTAAACGCAAAATGGGCTATCGAGCTAGGAATTTGATATTCCGTCCCATAGTCTACTTCTTCTTTGTTGTGTAATTATAAATTCACACAAAGAATTCAACATAATCGTATGCTTTATGTACTTAAATAACGCCAAGTCTCTGTTGCGCTCAAACATTGCCAAAGTAAAAGCAATAAATAATTCGAAGTTAATATTGTGACGTACAGGCTATGGTGTAAGGTTATCGGGAGGTCGGCGCTGGATAATCGGAGATAAACAAAGATAAGTAGCGCTCTCGCCCAGCGTAATCACCAGATAACCAGAATCTTCTGGACGTTTCCCGTTCTAGCACGTTCTGGAACTCTAACCAGCTGCTATATAAGCGAGCGTTCTCGCGTGATGGAGTGAGTTGAATAAGTGGAATAAGCAGGATATTGCAGAAGTCTTTTGTCCGATTCCCCAGCGAGTGAACCGTCCGGAAGAAGTGGCTACGTAATGCATATTTCATTACGCCGCAACGCCACGAAGAAAGTAAAGCGATAGTGAACACTAAGTGAAGATACAGTGAAAACTGGCAATGTCACAATACCAATATATGCACTCGGCGACCAGACACGATGTTACGATATTAGTACACGATTATGTTGTATTCATTTCAATAAGTTTCTTGTTCTCATTCTGGTTTTTCTTCTTCTCTCACCCTTCCCCCTCTTTCTCTCTCGATATATGATATATGTACATATAAATATATAATTTGTCGTTAAGTATGAGCGAAATCAAAACAGTTTATTTCTATTTCAACGAGGCAAAACCTTTAAAAAAAAAAAAAGATTCAAACGAAATACCAATCCTCTTTCTACTCCTAAACCTCCTTCCTCTTCGTTTTTCCTTCCTTTTATTTTAATGTTAATTAACATTCCATAAAAATAATTACCGAATATCAAAACATCATGACACAGAGAGAAGGAAAGGAAGTGATGAGTGTGTGCGAGTTGAATATGAGAGAGGGAGAGATGGAGGTATGGAAAAAAGAGGGGAAGTGAGGAAAGAGAGAGGGAACGGGAGCAATGAGAAAGTGACAGAAAGAGTAAAAATAAACTTCTGTATTTAACGCAACAATGCACACAGAGCTGTGGTTCTGCATTTAAAATAATAAATGTAAATATGCGGTACTCTATACATTCGGTATTATTTAATCCTAGAGTGAATTTGGTTAGAACAATTCCTTGGAAATGAGACAAACTAGTGGACCTAACGCCTTGATGATTATGATGATGATATCGATTCTGTTCACCATTTTTTAATTTTAGGTATTCATCAGTCTGATGTATTCTTTTATCTTCTGGAACGGAGAAACGCCATACTTCATTATAACAATATCTGTTGCCTGATTAAACATACATTCCCTTTTATTTGTGTTGCCTAGTCGTTACTTAAACCCCACTATGCACCTTGCTTTCTGGCTAAGTTCATAATCTGATTTACAACCCCTTCGCTCGTCCCAATATAGTTCCGCATTCTGCCGCCTCGCTGCGCCCTCTAACTACCGTTAGTAACAGCTGCTTCACTCTGTGTACTTTGCTCTCCAATCGGACGAGCCGCACAGATGGAACATGGTATTAATATCCTAAAAATGATGCCACGGAGGGTAAAATAAAAGGATTTTCTCCTTCTCTCCCCCTCCACTGGGAACAAAAACCTACAAGCTCTTTATGGTTTCATAGGAAGTTATAGTTGAAACGGTCATTAATTTCTTTCACTACACTGGTTTTTTTGGATTACTGAAGAGGAAAACATCGTGCTAGGGTGGACTTTTTTTAAAAACTCTTTTGCTTCATTTTGGTAGCAATTACGGCAAGAAAACTAATTGCATTCACCAACTGGAACCGTAAGAGTCGCGCCTCTGCGACAGTAAGAAATAACAATGAAATAAAAAAGGCGGAAATAGACGTCCATACATTTGAATGAAACCAAAAATGAGACACAGGTGTTGCTAGTGTAAGCGTAAGAGGAGAGAGCAAATGGGACAGAAAGAGAGCAAGTATTCAAGTCTGTATTACTTTACGATCTTTCCATTGTACAAAAAGAAACAAATAAAAACAGTAAAATAATACTCAAACCAAAGTGGTTCTGGTAATTTTTAGTTCTATATAAATTGCATGTGCTAATGACCAGTATGAAGACAAAAGCTTCATTTTTAAAAAAGTTATTTGATTGCACGCTTTTTATTCGTATAAAGTAAATAAAACTATCAAACCAACTGCTATCAAATTTGTTATATGAATTACATTCTTATATGCTGCAGCCACGAAAAGCATTAAAGTACCAGCTAACACAGGAGTGCAGTTTTTAAGTCTGAAATCACCTATCTACCCTTAAAAGTAATTTATTGCATTTATTACCTTCTCTACTACATATAGTAAATAGGGGAAGTATTGTATTCCATCCAAAAATTCGAAGCCGAGATTTCAACGGAAACATATTTTGAAGCTTCCTAAATCCAAATAAAGCATTTTTGGAAACGTATCCGTATGTGTGTCTGTGAACAGCACAATTCAAAAACAAGTCGGATTGCAAATTCAGTTTTGGGACCTTTTTTGTAGCTAATTGCTATATTACAATAATTTGGTTTAAGAGACCATAACTATTCTCATCTCAAATAAATAGATCCATTGAATGAATACATAATTTCCCTATATAAAATCTTATCAAGGAAGATTTATTTATATTATTCGTATAAATTAACACCTATATTTATATAAGCAGAATAAAATATAATATATACATAAAATATTTAAATTTCTTAAAGAAAACATACCAAACTTTTTTTTACTTTAGGTTCAATATCTTCCAAAGAAGATGCTCAACTAACTCCCCCATTCGAAACTACCTTTTACATGAAATATTTTTCAAAATTTTTGATTTTCTAAAAAATGGCTCTAACGATTTTTTATTAAAATACCACACATAAAATATATTTAATGAAAAATAAAATGTATATCTTGAATTTTCGGGGAATAGTCTATAGAGCCCTCTTCGTTCGTAAGGAATTTTGTATAATCTTGTATAACTGGTAAACGTTAAGCTATAGACGAAAGCGTACTGCACAAGAAATTAGATTTCTTTAAAACAAATAATTTATTTAAAAAGTTTTTTGCGGCATAAGCCGTTTCAGAAATATCCGTTATTAAAGGTTCGAATTGTTCAATTCTTGGTCATTGATTGGAAAGAGTATGGAATTTTAAGGCCAGCATATAGCGTTAAGTTCGTAGACATCTGACTATCGCTATTCCCTTTGTATTTATAACGAAATGTGTGATATAGCTATTTCTGTAAAGGTTATTTGGATTAAAATGTAGTAGATAGAAAGATAAGCTTGAGTAGGAATAAACCATAGAGGATTGAGAAGGTTTTGCAAATGTGTCACATCAGATCTTTTTTCAATGCTCGTTATTGAAATTGCTCCTTGTTGTGCAAACTTCTGCCAATTACCTTGGAAATTTCTTCAAAGAGTCTTAAAATGATGATAAATTGAAATTATCCCACACATTTTCAGGAAAGTAAAATGGCAAAATAGTGCCTTTTAGAAATTATGTTATTAATTAAAAGCATATAAAAATAGTGAGTAGGTATATACTTTTGAATTATGTTACTAAGTAATTAATTTTTACTTGAAAATAATGTGATAAGTTTTTAAGACAGAATTTGGAACCCAAAACTAAAATTTGAGTTCAAAAAATTTTAAAATGCACCTAAAGGAGATTTTGCTGCAGATAGTTATAAACAAGTAGAAAATAGACTTTATTCTATGGAAATGCTCAGAAAATGCATCTTAAAATCTGCAAGTTTTATATAGAACGTATCACGTGTCTGGTAAAAAAATCAAACTAATTACTTAAGAAATCCAAAAGGTTGATCTCTAGAGGGGACCTAAATGTGAAATTTGGAAACGCGTATTTTTAAAGAAATTAGTTTGATTTTTCTATAAGGTGCTTAGAATATACTCTTAGCAAACTTCCAAATTTTCAGATCAATTCCTTGAGTATTATTGCTTTCAATGGTTTACAGGAAAATCTGCTTCTGCATTTTTCAAAATTTTGGAATTAAATTATTTTATTTTACAAATTAAAAAGTATACATTTTGCTTTTACACTTTCTAATGAATAAAAATCATCTCCAAAGGTATCTACTTCGTCATATTTTTTTACTTTCTGAAGATTTACAGGTTAACTTTCGTTTATTATAATTTTAAGAGACTGGTGAAATTTACAAAATAATAATTAAGAAAGATTTGCACCGCAAGAAGCAAAAGGATTTATTCATAAATAACACTGAAAAAAATTGAAAAAGATTTTAAGGGTAGAGAGGTTATTTTAGACTTCAAAACTGTACTGTAAGTTGGTTGCCACTTAAATGTATTTAATACCTGCACCATTGTACATATACCTATCTCTCGATGTCACTAACATGTATCATGTTACCAACATTGTTCTATTCGACCCAGTTGTACTCTTGTATTAAAGGCACCCTATTGTGGGAATATTTACAAAATTAAAATAAAAATTAATTTTCAAAGGTTAGTCGCCTTAAAGAAAGCTAGTGTATTTAGGGAAATGGTTCATATGGGAAAGGATACAGAAATTCGATTATAACCTAGACAAAATTCTTGTATTTTTAAGTATATTTATAAAAATTCTATTGCATCTGCCATTTCGTGCTGTGAATTCTGCTTTACTTCACAGATAAAAGAACCTTAACTCCTACACACTTTGGAGTACAGAGGTAAACCTTCACCTAGGGATGGGACTTCGATACCCTCCATACCTCAATACCGTATTTCTCATACTTTGGGATAAATCTTCGATGCTTTTAAATTTTTGAGTTTAATACTATTGAAAGTTGTTGTGTTTAACTTTGTTGTATAAGGGATGAAAGGGGTCGGGACTTCACGTTATTGCCACGCACGTGTTTGGGGAATAGAAGAGTGCTGGACTCTCTTGATAGACCTTGACTGCGTTTCCCGTGGGTGAATCAATGCAACATTCCATACTCTTGCATCTAAAAAAAATGCACAACAATGGGTGGAAGGACTAGAGTACTAATGTAACATGCAGCGTTAATTGATTTGTGAATGAAACTGATTTAGCTGACGCACTAAATCACATTTCTACGGTAGCCTGGCTTGGTGACTCACTCTCTGACATTACATTTACCTACTCCGGTGACCAAAATCTGTGAATCCAGCAGAAACAAATCAGAACTTAAGATGTGAGATAATACAGCGCATGCAAATATTTTTCCCTCAAGAATGATCGTGTTCTTAAACAAAATTCTGATGTGTTACACTCACATGACTTTCTCTACTCTTGTACAAATTATTTTTACAAACGCTTATTCTCCATCTACTTCATGTTAATCGAGATAAACATTTGCAGACTCTATCTTATTGCTAATTTTCTTGTAGATGTAAGGGGAAAATATATTTACAAGGGCAATATAGAAATACAGTAGCCTTTAAGCACATACATATCTCTTAATAGCTGGTTGCTAGGTGCAGCACAATTCCCTTTGCCACAGATTAATACTCTTTGCATATCAAAGACAAAAAAAAATGAATAACGAATTCCCATTTGAGAAAATAAGTATTGAACAATTTAAGGAAATAACAAGCAATATCTCGAAAATGGTACACTCAACAAAAAAAATGTATATGACATAAATTGTGCATTTTAACGCGATCTACATTTTTATGCAGTAACATTTTGTCTATCTCTTACGGTTTACCAGTTATGCAAAAGTCGTTCACAATGAAAAATACCTTTGGAGACATTCCCAGAAAATTCAAGATATACATTTTATTTGTCATGAAAATATCTTAAACATACGATATTTTAATCAAAATCGTTAGAGCCATTTTTGAGAAAATTAAAATTTTCGAAAAATCTTCCATGTAAAGGGTAATCTGGAGTGGGGGGATTTTCTTGAAAACCTTCGTGTCGCATCTCTGGAAGATACTGAACCTAAATACCAAGTTTGGTGTTTATCCGACTCTTCGTTTCTGAGTTATGCCGTTCACAAACACGGACATGTTTCCAAAAATGCTTTTTTTGGATTCAGGATGTCTCAAAACATGTATTTCCGGTGAAATCTCGGTATCGAATTTTTGGGTGGAATACAATACTTGCCAAACTTACTATACGTAGTAGAGAAAGTAAAAATCTTTGTTTCCTTTATATCTTTGCATTTCATATAATACTTCCTTTATTTTTACTTGAAATCTTTAATTGTGTCTAATATGACTTTGTATTAAACATGTATATGCTAATGAATGTGGGTGGGTAGTAGAGAGGTTTAATCCACAATCTTGCTATGTTACCGAGTGTTATATGGCTAATTCCTTATTACGGATGACAAAATACATGTTATCTGCTAGTTGTGAATAGTGGTAGAATGATGTAACACACGCACTATTTTTTAGTTATTTGAGTTTCATGTAAAACAGTACGTATATGCATGTATATACATATATATGTATATATAATATAAGTTTATACTTTCAATATTGCAGAATAAAGAGGTATTGCTAGTATTTGTTTTGCTATAGATAGAAAATCCTTGAAAAGAAAGATTTCAGCATAAAATATTGCTACATAAACAGGGAACACTGAAATTATTATTATTATTATTATTATTATTATTATTATTATTATTATTATTATTATACTTGACTAACAATAGGGTATATACATAACCTGTGGCATTATCAAGATAAAAAAAATTGCTGTCAATTGAATATGAAACAGGAACAATTTCCGAATCAGCATATAATACAAAATTGGTTCCATGAGTTTATATACAGAAAACTACTAATAAGAACATTATTCAATGCACTAGCTGTCGTCTTTTAGTTTTTTACATAGTTAGTATCGAGTATCGGGAAATAGTAGTATCGTCCCATCACTACTTTCACCTAAATTTTAAAGAAAGTTTTGCTTTACAAATTGCTACTGTTAAGTATGAGATCTTCTGTGTGCTCAAGTCGTGTACGTTTGTTTCTCCGCAAATATATGCGAGTTTATTTTCCTAATTTTCTCTTTGCACAGGTTTTCCTGTGAATGACAGGAGTGAATGTGTCTGATATATATTACCCGATTTCTCAGAAACTATTAAAGATAGGTAAATTAAATTTTAGGATTATAAAGCATCCTCAGATTCGTTGTGAATCTACCTTGTAATAATATGGTTGGTTATTCAAAAAAATCTGATGTGTTACACTCACATGACTTTCTCTACTCTTGTACAATCTAATTTTACAAACGCCTATACTCCATATGCTTCATGTTAATCGAGATATCGAGATGTCAATCTTATTGATAATTTTCTTGTAGATGCAAGGGAAATATGGTAGCTTTTAAGCGATAGTCAAATATTTTAAGCGCTGGTTGCTATGTGGCGCATCCCATTCTCTTTGCATGTCCAGGACATAAAAAAATGAATAACGAATTTGAGAAAAAGTATAAGTATTGGAAAATTTAAGGAAATAACAAGCAATATCTCGAAAACGGTTCACTCAACAACAAAAATGTATATGATATAAGTTGTTTATTTTAACGCGATCTACATTTTTTGTGTAGTAAAATTTTGTCTATCTCTTATGGTTTACCAGTTATGCAAAAGTCGTTCATAATGAAGAATACTTTTGGAGACATTCCCAGAAATTTCGAGATATACATTTCATTTCTCATGACATTATCTTAAACATATGATATTTTCATCAAAATCGTTAGAGCCATTTTTGAGAAAATTAAAATTTTCGAAAAATGTTCCATGTAAAGGGTAGTCTGGGGTGGGAGGATTTTCTTGAAAATCTTCGTGTCGCATGTCTGGAAGATACTGAACGTAAATACCAAGTTTGGTGTTTATCCGACTGTTAGTTTTTTAGTTATGCTGTTCACAGACACACACACACACACAGACACACACACGGACATGTTTCCAAAAATGCTTTTTTTGGATTCAGGAGGTCTCAAAACATGTATTTCCAGTGAAATCTCGGTATCGAATTTTTGGGTGGAATGCAATACTTCCCCTACTTACTATACGTAGTAGAGAAAGTAAAAAAAATAATTGGCGATACATTTTTACCAGAAAGTGGTTGAATTAAGAAAAAGGACGTATCTTCCTTAATAAACGACCTTATAAAATAGATGTATATCAGTGATTTTAGAATGTGTGCATCTACATCCTGTAAAAATTTCAGACTTAAATATTTTATGAGATAATGGGTCGTGTGTTGGGATAGGAGCTTTAGTCTCCCTTTAAAAAGTTAGTTGGTTCCTTTAATTTAAAACAGAAGGTCGCAAATAAACCAAGCTAATCATTTATTAACTGAGTGTCACTTTTTCCATCACAGCAGGTTCTACCTAACCTGTTGCAGTACTAATTGAACAAAAGCTGTTTGACATTTTAGGCCACATTGTGTCAAACCTTTGGAAGATGAAATCTGCTTATAATGCCAAAGTGTCAACCTGTGCTTTGTGGGACACAATGGACGACCTCACTGGGGAGGGTTGACGGTTACCTCTGTGTTCCGGATTATTAACCCCACCCTGTTAAATTTCAAAAGACTCGCCACCTATAATAGGTCAATTCAAACTAAAATCACATGGGAAAGCGTTGATGCGTAAATCGATATTTAAAAAAGTATTTCAAATTTAGCTTCTTGATCGTATATTTGGTAATACTCCAATATTTTATAAAAATGGTTTGATGTATTCACATTACTTTCTCTACCCACTACTGTTTATGTTTTATATACTTATGTTAATCGAGATAAACGTTTGCATAATTACTTTCATTGTACACAGGTACAAGGGGAATAGAAAAAACTGAAACTATATTTTATATTTGTTTTTAGACAGCACACCCTAAAAGTACAACTTCTAATGCAGTGCACACGAGCTAAAAGCTTTAAATTAACGCAGTAGTGCATAATCTTCATTGTGTACCACTTTGGTTTCAAGTCCTATCACATGGTAATTATCCTTTGTATTTGCACACGTTTAATAACTCGACTTGGTTTGATTAGATTTTACTTTTCCTTATGTATTTTTACATGATTAATTTCTCATTGTGCTCGCATTATCTGTTCACAATACGAATCGTCATACTTCAATTTATCGCAGTTCGTTGTAGAGTTAACACATACCTTATATTGACAACTTTCTTTGATCTAAAACGCTATTCTTTTGTCTAACCTACATAAAGATTAAATGGCGGAAATTATAAATTC
The DNA here is from genome assembly GCA_030765065.1 of Deroplatys truncata. Taxonomy (NCBI): domain Eukaryota; kingdom Metazoa; phylum Arthropoda; class Insecta; order Mantodea; family Mantidae; genus Deroplatys; species Deroplatys truncata. The sequence goes on from CM060985.1 coordinate 52,396,307, forward strand.
AGAAGAAGCTGAAATGCAAGTGAAATTATAGAAGCAGCAGAAAAAATAACAGTAGAAGTACTTACCCAATAAAAATCCAGAAAGCAATATATTAGAGAATTTAATCACTTCATTGGCTGGTGTAAGGCAAAACATGTTGAAAATAATTTCACTGAAAATGACTGCTAGGGAATCAACAAAACGTCAAAACATTTGATATCTCACTTTTTAACGTCATTTCTCTTATTTCTAGAATCACGTTCTAAACCTGACCTCTGTTAGTTTCAGGAATCAATGTAATAATATTCATATTTTACAAATTCGAGCGCTGTCCAATAAATAGTATATGCCACACGTGTTAAAAGTGGTTTTATTTTTCTCGTAAGATTGCGAAACGAAGGCCTAGCATACATTCCTACTCGCAAAATAAAACCCTACTTTTACCCCTTGTATGATAATCTACTATTTGAGGCAGTATTTTCAACACTTAAATAATTTCAGTCAAATTATATAATATAAAAATATAATAACAGCCGGCCTTAAAGCAATATGTGTATGTAACTTTATATAAAAAGTGTATATTACAGTCATTGTAAATGTTTATATTATTGTATCCATGTTTAATAATGTTATGTGAATGTATTACGTAATTTGATAATGTAGTAGCTGTGAGAATAATAGGTTAAAAGTTGCTAACAATGAGGTAACCTTGAGGCAATAATGAATTTGAAAATTTAACAATACTACTTGTAATTCTTGGAAGCAATAATGTAATTTTAGTGACAGTTTATAAAATAGCCAATCAACAACCAGAAAAAGCTTTAGTTAAATAAAAGTATTCTATTGGATTAGGAATAGCCAATCAGAGACTTGAAATACAGAAATTTACAAATTTAGACGGTGGAATTCAAGTCAGTTGCTTGTAGACAGTGCTCATAACTGAACACGTTGGATGTAGACAGTGTTCCTAACCGGATGCAAGATGCGTTCTCGAGAAGTATAATATGTGTTTTGTGTGAGACAAAAAAAAATAGTTTGTGTGTTAAAAAGTGCAAGTAATTAATTAAAAACATCTCGCAGCTCTCTCTATATCAGTGAAGTGTTATTTAAATCGTGTCAAGCATTAATAAAAGGAGTAAAGTAAAATTATAATCTATGTAAGCCTACATTCTTCAGTCGCACCACAACCCTGCACAGACAAACATGTCTCTAACAATAATACTGACGCAGCCGAGGCAAACATAAGTATATAGTATTTAAAGAAACAGTTAAATTACAAATTTAATATTTTTTTAAACATTTGGGGCAAAGGCCACTAGAAAGTACATTTGGGGCGAAGGCTACCGGAAACTTCTTACTATATGTGCGGTACTTCAAGTTCGGTTCCCCAACAGTTGAAATATAATACAAGTTTTTCAATACAACCTACTTCAAATTGACGCCCAAAAACCTGGGGCAAATAACGTAAAGATACCATCTACCTCATATTATTGAATTTTTACTACACAAAATAAAGTTAGTTTGTCAAAAAATAACACAAAATAAAACATTAAAACTCTATGTGATAAAATTCATTAATATTGTGTATTAGATTGCCCAGCAATTTTATCCTGACTCATCTCATGTATTTATTGTATAGTGTTCATTTACAGTAGATTTGTCTATTTGGCAGCCCCTACTTTTGGAAGAGCTGAAAGTTTTCTTTCCGAATACAAAAAATAGACTGTAATGTACAGTGGCAGACTTATAAAATTTATACAAAATTCAAACACAACTGCTGGTTCTACTGCTGAATTTTAACTTCTTAACATATATTCTGTCTATATAAAGTGGGATGATCGTGCCCTTTGAAACATGTGATAAGAGTACTTTAGTTTAGCATCGGAGGCAATCCAGTATGAACATTACTGGCATTGTAAGTATTCCAAATTGGGTCGCTATACGCTGGCCTAGAAATTCCATACTATTTCCATCACATCACGAGGAACTACTGAAGAGCGACAGCAGCTGAAAGAAATCTGATTTGCTACATTCACATAACTTTCCCTACCCCTATCGTTTAATAGTGGGTATACAAATTATTCTTACGGAAGTTAAGTTTTTACATACCTACTTCATTTTAATCGAGATAAACCTCTGCGTAATAGCTACGTTACACAATTTTATTACAGTACAAAGGGAATCGCGATAGGCAACTGTTTAAGAACTGGACACTGCATGGTGGTCTTAAAATTCCATACTCTTTCCATGCAGTCGCGAGAAACAACTGAAAATCGCCGGGACTGAAAAGAATGACAAAGTATTGAACAAATGAATCATTAATAGCGGATATCTCGGAAGTGGCTGATGTAGCAAAAAAGGTTATTGGAAATATATTGTGTTTTAAAGAGATCTAGACTTTTTGTGTAGTACGTTTTTGTCTATCACTTAACGTTTATCAGTTATGCAAGATTATACAAAATGTCTTCCGAATGAAGAGGACTTCACAGGCTATTGCCAGAAAATTCGGGATATACATTTTATTTTTCATGCAAATGTCTTTAATATATTGTAGTTTAATCCAAATCGTTTAAGCCATTTCTTAGAAAATCAAAAATTTCGAAAAAGATTTCATACAAAGGGTAGTTTAAGTTGGGGGATTTTCTTGAAAATATTTGTGTCGCATCTTTGGAAGGTGCTGAACGTAAATACCAAGTTTGGCATTTATTCGACTTTTCGTTTTTGAGTTATGCTGCTTCATACATACATACACACACATATGGACCTTCTTCTAAAAGTGTTTTTTTTATTAATTCAAGGGGCTCAAAATATGTATTTCCGTGAAATCTTGAAATCTTTTGATCGAATTATCGAATTTTTATAATTTTTAGGTGGAATGCAGTAGCTTCTCTACCAGCTAAGTATGTGGTAGAGAAAATAAAAATCACATTATATTGAAAAATTCAAACCAATTATAACGGATATCTTAGGAATAACTGATGCCACAAAAAAGTTTATTTGAAACAAATTATGCGTTTTAAAGACCTCTATGTACATTTTTGTATAGTACGTTTTAGTTTATCTCTTATGGCTTACCAGTTTACAGAATTATACAAAATGCTTTCCGAGTGAAGGACTTTAAACGCTATTCGCAAAAACGTATTACATTTTGTTTGCCATGCTGATAACTTAAACATGTGGAGTTTTAGTCAAAATTGCTAGATCCACTTTTTAAAAAAAAATAACGACAAATATTTCGTGTACAAAGTAGATTGGGATAGGGATTTTCTTTTCTTTCATTTTTACTTTCTCTACTACGTATAATAAGTAAGGGAAGTATTGTATTCCAACAAAAAATTCGACACCGAGATTTCACCGGAAGCACATGTTTTGAGACCCCTCCGAATCCAAAAAAAAACATTTTTAGAAACATGTCCGTCTGTGTGTGTGTGTGTGTGTGTGTGTGTGTGTGTGTGTGTGTGTCTGTCTGTCTGTGAACAGCATAACTCAGAAACCAACAGTCGGATAAACACCGAACTTGGTATTTAGGTTCAGTATATTCCAGAGGTGCGACACGAAGGTTTTCAACAAAATCCCCGCACCCCAGACTACTCTTTACATGGAACATTTTTTGCAAATTTTAATTTTCTCAAAAATGGCTCTAACGATTTTGATTAAAATATCATGTGTTTAAGATTTTTCACGACAAATGAAATGTATTTCTCGAATTTTCTGGGAATGTCTCCAAAAGTATTCTTCATTGTGAACGACTTTTGCATAACTGGTAAACTATAAGAGATAGACAAAATTTTACTACACAAAAAATGTAGATCGCGTTAAAATACACAATTTATGTGATATACATTCTTTTTGTTGAGTGAACTATTGCTTAAATTTTCCAATACTTATAGTTTTTCTCAAATGGGAATTCGTTATTCATTTTTTTTTTGTCTTGGATATGCACAGAGTATTAATCTCTGGCAAAGAGAATGGTGCTGCACCTAGCAACCAGCTATTAAGAGTAATGTCTATGCTTAAAGGATACTGTATTTCTATATTGCCCTTGCAAATACAAAACAAGGGGAACATAGTACGCCTTAAGCGATAGCCAAATATTTTTAGAACTGGTCGCTATGTGTAAAATGTAATTCTCTTTGCGTGTCAAAAGATCGTTTCTGCAAATGTTTATCTCGATTAATATGAAATAGATGGAGAATAAGAGTTTGTAAAAATAGTTTGTACAAGAGTAGAGAAAGTCATGTGGGTGTAACACATCAGATTTTTTTTCTTTTCTTTTAGTTTAGCGTGTTTTAACCGGTTAGGTCATATCGGACGATGAATGAATGAAATAGATGAAATGATGCTCAAAGATGCCTGGGATCCATAGCGCTTAAAGTTGCTCTACAGGATAAGGGAAAGCCCCAGAAGCAACCTTATCGGGGTAACTCACCGTAACCGAGATTCGAACTCGAGACCTCTTGAATGCGAGGCAGTGACGCTACCCCTACATCACCGAGGCGGGCATTGAAACCTTGTTGCATCGTAGAAGACTATCACTTTAGCCTACTGTATTCTTCTTATACTACAACGAAATATGTGATGTGTTTATCTCGATCAGTAGGAGAAGTAAAGCTAGAAGATAAACCTTTGTGATAATAGTTAATGGGTAGACAAAGGCATTAGAATCAATGCTTCAGTTTAAACACAATTGTAATTAATTGTTGTTTCACACAAGCCGTGTGTAAGATAAGGTTGGAAGAGTAGAATCAGACTGAAAAATTCAATATTATAGCCGGGATTTGAAGCATGGTTTTTCCTGTTTCCTGCAGTTGCTCTGAGTTACCATGGCAACATGTCGGCACGACATTAAATTTCCCAATGACTCGCATTTTTACTTTCTCTACTACGTATAGTAAGTATGGGAAGTATTGTATTCCACCCAAAATTTCGATACCGAGATTTCACCGGAAATACATGTTTTGAGACTCACTGAATCCAAAAAAAGCATTTTTGGAAACATGTCCGTGTGTGTGTCTGTGTGTCTGTCTGTCTGTGTGTCTGTGAACAGCATAACTCAAAAACGAAGAGCCGATAAACACCAAACTTGGTATTTAGGTTCAGTATCTTCCAGAGATGCGACACGAAGGTTTTCAAGAAAATCCCCCCACCCCAGACTACCCTTTACATGGAACATTTTTCGAAAATTTTAATTTTCTCAAAAACGGCTCTAACGATTTTGATTAAAATATCATATGTTTAAGATATTGTCATGACAAATAAAATGTATATCTCGAATTTCCTGGGAATGTCTCCAAAAGTATTCTTCGTTATGAACGACTTTTTCATAACTGGTAAACCATAAGAGATAGACAAAATTTTACCACACAAAAAATGTAGATCGCGTTAAAATACACAATTTATGTCATATACATTTCTTTTGTTGAGTGAACCGTTTGCGAGATATTGCTTGTTATTCCCTTAAATTTTCCAATACTTATACTTTTTCTCAAATTCGTTATTCATTTTTTTTATGTTCTGGACATGCAAAGAGAATGAAATGCGCCACATAGCAACCAGCGTTAAAATATTTGACTATCGCTTAAAACCTACCATATTCCCCTTGCATCTACAAGAAAATTATCAATAAGATTGACATCTCGATATCTCCATTAACATGAAGCATATGGAGAATAAGCGTTTGTAAAAATAGTTTGTACAAGAGTAGAGAAAGTCATGTGAGTGTAACACATCAGATTTTTCCCAGTAAACCACAAGGAGATCTCAAATTCATGGACAGTTAAACACAGTTGTTTAAACAGCATTGTGCAGTTGTCATACGAATGAAATGCACACAGAAGAAGCTTCAAATTGCCTGGAACCAAACTGTTGATATACGTAAAAGATACAGGTACTTCAACTTGGGAACATAATAACCCTATGTAACCAGAATATCAGATAACGCAATATTGAAGCTTGCTGATAGCAATACGAGGTAAATGTCACACATTGCCAGACAAACCAAAGCTATGAGAGATCTAATACGCGAGTTCCATTAATCACAGGCGTCAGGCAACAAAACGAAGAAGGGAGGCCTCGCTTCATTAGAGGGGTTTACGGGGGGCACCACACACCTGTGTTATCCCCATCAATTGAGGGAGAGGGATGCTTTACAATACTCTCAATGTTGATCAGATCATGTCGGCTACTGAATTCATTAGTACAAAGTGGTGGTCGGAGCTGCATGTATGAATTTCATGCGTGGCCGGGTGGGGGGTGGGTCGGGGCGGGGTATACGGATACAATATGTATAGCAGGCCAGATACAGAGGGCGACGGGAGCACCTGTTTGCTGTAACCCCGAGGTCAGCGTGGAAACGGGCTATGGAACATTTCAGTTTAGTCGTATCATCAGTTATTATCATTAGTGATTTAGTTTGCTTTTGCTATGATCCATGAGAGACACTTTGAGATTTCATGGAAATATGTATTTTGAGGTCCACTAACTCCCAAAAGGAAGCATGTTTATGAAAAGATTTGTGTGTGTCTGTGTTATGCCTATGCGTTTGTCTGTGGACAGCATAACTCAGAAACCATGTCTTATGAAGGCCAAATGTCATACTAAAGTCAGACACTAGGCAATGATTTTCAAGGAAATTCTCCCATCCCAAACTACCTTTTACGTAGATAAAAATATCCTTATTTGTCATTTTTTCCCAAACCTCCAACCATTTAATTACTATATTTGGGATGCCATCGTTTGTAACACTCCCCATATGGCCTATGACCTTCGGGAGATACCTCATCCACCAAGCGATGACTGGACCCATTTCTGAGGTGGAGGCACCCCAGCGGGTTGCAATTCGTTACCTCCGATGGTAGGGTGAAGATGAGGATGGCGGTGGAATGAGGGGATCTACCACGTTAGGCCTTGGGAATACTTCAATAAGCAAGTCATAGGTGAAGGCATAGGATAGGACCAACTTAAAATCGCCACCCTAGAGCTGGGAATCGAATCCCGAACCCTCAGCACGAGAGCTAGAAATAAAACACTGCGCTACCCCGGCGCCCATATTTGGGATGGTAGTGTGGCTAATTAAATGTCGTTAAATTTTCTGTGGATAGCCTGCGAAGTGATGCAATTGTGTATTACTGGGAAAGACAAAAGCTTACCAGGGGAAAATATTGTTTTCAACGCTCCCCTTTCGGGTCCTGGTACCCGAATCTCATTCTCCGAGCGATGGTTGGATCCTTTTATTAGCTGAAGGCATCCTTCGGGGGGTGACCCGCTACCTCTGATGGTAGGATGATAATGAGGATGGTGATGAGGGGACTTTTACCGTGAACTCTGAACCACAAGGACCTTGGAGAAACCTCATACGATTTCTAGATATGAGGTGCTGATTTTAAATTGCACCTATCCAGATTTTCATCTGTGACTAGCCCAAGAGAGCCCAATAAAATGTATAGTTTTAAATATTTTATTTTAGCAATAGCCGTTTTCGAATTTTATATTTCATATCCTATGTACACTTTCCTAAGCACAAATTTGGTGGTTCCTGTTTTCTTTCTTTGTAAGAGTTCGTTACTATGTCTAAATATTTAAAATCTATTTCCGAATGTTGTGTGCAACTAAACACTTCTTACTTAGTTTGAAAAGATTCCAGTCAAAATATATCGTAGATAGAAGAGTCGTCTTTATGAATACTATAATGTGTATGTATAAGTGTGAATTGAGTAGAGAAAGTCGTGTGAGTGCTCACATTAGATTTTCTCTGCTCCTCTCTCTCTCTATCTTCATTTCTATCTCTTTCCTTCTTTTGTCTGTAAGTTCGTGTTTCGAAATTCACTATAATTGTTCCTTTTTAAAACCTGGTATAAAAGTTAAAATATGTATTTGAATACTCAGCAAATCTAAGAGAAAGACAAAAATATTATGAATACAGTGGATTTATATACTGTGGAAGAGTTTAAGTTTCGCTATGGTAAATAGCCCTTTAAATACTTTTACAAAAATTGTCCATAAATACGTGTGCCTCTTTGTTCTTTCTCTCTCTCCCCCTTCTCTCTTTCTCTCTCCCTCATTCTCTCTTTCTCTCTCTCTATTTTAAAATTATGAAATGATTGCTAAAACTATTACATATTTATGCTAAGATTTGATGAAAATCCTAAGCATGAGAGGCAAGAATCCTTCTGAATATATACTGTTTTCATGCTAATGAAGAGAAAAAAATTATCAAACCTGTTCTTGTTCCCCAATGAACATGAAAAATATTTTGGTGCAAGTGGTTAATTATTCAACATCCCAAGGTGTACTAAATAATAAAATTCATTAGAAACAGTTTCCTTACAGTCCAGGAATGCCATTTTGTGACACTAGGTGTCATTCTCCTCCTTTCTCCCTCCAACTTTGTATGTTGGCATGGTCGGACTTTAAGACGACACAGTGCTAATACACTAGAAGCTCATTGGACGATAGGTAAACCGAAAAACATACTAGATTAAACCTCATGTCTCCTCCAATAGCAACCCTGATAAAACATTTTGCTATGTAGTAGTCTTCACAAAAATCAATAACTACGTGATGTTTAGAGAGTTTTTTTACCTCGTACGCCATAATCCCCCCCTTTGGTGAAGTTATAAAGAAGCCTTGGTGTCTCAACTTATGTTATGTGAAGCAATTTACTGGTTATTTTACAGGAGAAAAGGTTTTTGTATTGAGGATCTCAAGTAAGAATGAATTTATTCATGGAAATGAAAAACACTCTCAGACCCGAATTGTTCCAGCTGGAGTATCACAAGGAAGTGAGCTAGCCCTTTTCTATATATTATTTATGTTTTTGACTTAAAACGTCACATGAAAACATCACAATAGCGCAATTTACAGACGATATTGCAATCCTTTGCAAAGGCCCATACAACTCTACAGTAGACTGCCTATGACAGTTTACAGATACGGTACACAAATAGTGTTCCAATGTAGGATTTACATGAACCCAAAAGCATCAATGGCAGTAACATTCACATATAAAAGAAAAACCGAAGAATATTTATGATTACATTTCAAAATGAAGATATACCACAAGCTGATATGGTCATTTCTCTTCCTAAATTAAAAAAAACTAAGGCACAGAATTCACGAGTTAAAAGATCTCATTAAAGATTCGTCTCCGCTACCATTACATCTCAAGAGAATCATATATTTTTTGTTGAAAATACCAGTCAGAATGTACGGATGCTCAATACGAGCCCAGTCTCAACCGCAGTGGTAAAAAGAATTCAAACACTATAAAATCGGGTTCTAAAAATTAAAGAGGGCGCCCACACCGTGGTACGTCCGCAATGCCACCGGATCTCGTCACAACAGCTGTAAATGCTATACTTCTCTCCTGGTACACTCGACTTTATAGATCCTTCTCCAACCATCCTAACAGTCTTCTAGACCAGATTCCTTTGCACTTATCATCACATCGACTACTCGTAGATTGAAGAATGAAGAAAGAACGCCATATCGACCTTGTGAATACACCGAATAAATTAAATCTGAAGACAATTAATGAATTGTAAAAATCAACACATGTCTTCTGTATACACAAAGTATAGGTACAGTACCTGTATTCACAATTTACAAATAGTATACATCCCCTTTGAGCAAGGGCCTCTTTAGGGAGCTGGATTTTGCAGTCCCGGTTAACTATCCCGGGAAAAATCAACCTAATTTACTATCCTACTGACCATGTCCACTGGTTATTTCTACGTTTCTCTTCGTTTTGCCTATCGTGGTCCATCTACTGCGTCAGTTCTTCTGCCTAGCGAGTTCTCTGCATACTGACATTCCTCTTCTGGCCAATCCTGGAGTCCCAAGACGTCCAACTATTAGGGTGCCCTCTCATAACTTGTCTTATACAATATAATACATTGTCCAATTATAATATACTTTCTCTACACTTGTACAAACTATTTTTACAAACGCTTATTCTCCATCTACTTCATGTTAATCGAGATAAACATTTGCAGAAATTATCTTATTGTTAATTTTCTTGTAGGTGCAAGGGGAATATGGTAGGCTTTAAGTGATAGTCAAATGTTTTAAGCGTTGGTTGCTATATGGAGCATTCCATTCTCTTTGCATGTCCAGGACATAAAAAAACGAATAACGAATTCCCATTTGAGAAAAAGTATAAGTATTGGGAAACTCAAACAAACAACAAGGAATATCTCGGAAATGGTTCATTGGACAAAAAAAATGTATATGACATAAATTGTGTGTTTTAACGAGATCTACGTTTTTTGTGTACGAAAATTTTATCTCTATCTTACGGTTTATCAGTTATGCAAAAGCCATTCACAATGAAGAGGACTTTTGGAGATATTCCCAGAAAATTCAAGATTTACATTTCATTTTTCATGAAAATAATTTAAACATATGACATTTCAATCAAAATCATTAGAGCCATTTTTGTTAAAATCAAACATTTCGAAAAATTTTTCATGTAAAGGGTAGTCTGGGGTGGAGGGATTTTCTTGGAAAATCTTCGTGTCACATCTTTGAAAGATTATTAAACCTGAATACCAAGTTTTGTATTTATTCGACTTTTCGTTTTTTAGTTATATGTTCACAGACACATACATGGACCTTTTTTCTAAAAATGGCTTTTTTGATTCAGGGGATTCAAAACATGTATTTCCGGTGAAATTTCGGTATCGAATTTTTAGGTGGAATGAATACTTCCCCTACTTACTATACGTAGTAGAGAAAATAAAAATTAAATGTAACCAAACATGTACTATATTAACTCTAAATTTTCTATGACTTCTAGCAGGTAAGTAAAAGGTTATACACCGATGTTGAGAAGGTGTTCACATCTTCGTCTTCAGGATAAACCATGTTGTACTTACCTGGTTATAAGCCCGAGAAAATGTAGTTATTATGCCGTAGGAAAGCTTCAGTTCTTATTTTATGTTCTGTATTACTGCACACATATCGAAGACTGAAAGCTCAGACACGTTTAGGAACTCGAATATTAATATTTGACAACTGCTACTGACATTCGGTCATCGCAGAAGTTTAACCTATACCACTTTGCCCTTGAAGGCATTTCACCTAAACCTACTGAAATATGGTATAAGTCAGAAATCGATGTTTTTGTGACTTGTGCCACTTCACCTTTCAACCGCTCTTGTCCCAAGTGTAGTAGCGTGACAAATAAATAAAGCAAATTAAATTTTGTGGCCTCTGCGTTTAAAACTTTTTACAGCTGTCGCTTCAACGCCCACTTGTCTGCTGCGTTTAATGCGAACTCATTTCTATCTCTACCAGAAGTGAACTAAGGTACTGATTTCCTCTTTCATCCGTTTTTTCAGCTCTGGGAACCTTAGCGTTCCTAGCATCCACTTCTGGATGCTTCCAGATTTATAAGAAGGAGCCAGAATCCAAAAGTCGCCTGATATGCGCCGATGTTACCACTGTTTTCGTAATGAAAAGGAGGTTAAAATGTTGGCTGACGTTACGCGACAATAGCTATCGGTTCGGCCGTTCGTGAGTAAAAAAGTAAAAAACAAACTCGTATGCAAAAACATGCCCATTTCCCACAAATGCCACATTATCTCAGAAAGTAATTAGTCTTTTTCAAACGTTTTCAATAAAGTTTTAGTAATATATTAAAAAAATCTGATGTGTTACATTCACGTGACTTTCTCTACCCTTGAAGCAATAAGATCCGCCCGAAGATAAATAATAATAATAATAAGAAGAAGAAGAATGATGATGATAATAATAAGAAAGAAGAATAAAGATAATATAAAGGATTAGGAAAGGGGGAATAAAATCATAACGACGGAGATTAAGTAAAGAACAGACACTAATAAATAAAATAAAATATGAAAATCAAATGTGTGCAACTGCGTATTTCAGAGCGAAGAGAGACTAGCGAAAACTGTAAAAATGGGAAATATTTTAGGAGCAAACAGGCGAAGCCATTAGCGAGCACTTAAGCTACATAGAATTTGTGAAACCCACAGGAAACGAATATAACAGACGGGAAGTCAGATGCAGTCATCCACACAGAAAAGGAAATCAAGTGTAAATAAGACGATAATGTTAGACGCGGTGAAGGTCAACTTTAGAATTTAGCAAACCAATAGGAAGCGGCGTAAAACTTAGAAAAGGACCAACGATAAGTTAGAAAAGTCACGTGAATAGTAAAAAAGAGGAATGAAACTAGAAAATAGGCGGAGAGTGGAAAAATTACTTAGGAGCCAGATGACTTTGAGACGGGGGTAACATGGATCACTTCATGTTGAGCATCGAGGCAGAGTGCATATGAAAGTTAGTGTCTAGCTAGTGTGCGGAAAGACGGGTAGAAATGAATAAATTCAGGGTGACAAAATAACTTTATACTTATCGTCGTAAGAAGGGAAATAGAAAGGGGAAGGCACGCGAATGAAAGCTAGGAATGGTAGGCGGAATCAAGTATTGTGTGACGGGGATTCAGTAAGAGAAATGCAGTGTGGATCATCACAATAAACGGGCAAGTGAAGGAGAAATGCGAGTGTCATTAACCTCCTATCCACACCCCCTGAGAGAATATCTCATAACCAACAATTAATCCTATACCTGAGCAACCGCCAAAGCAAATCCTTTCCGAATCAGAAACCCGCCACCAAGCCAAACGACCTAAACCCTTGTTTATTCCCGCTACACCCTCCATCACTTACTAGTGGGTATACAAATTAGTCTTACAAAAGTATATGTACAATTTACTTCATATTAATCCAGATAAACCTTTCCGGAAATAGCTGAATTACACATTTCGTTACAGATACGAAAAGAGTGGTGATATCAAATGTTTAAGAACTGGACGCTATATTTGGCCTTAAAACTCCATACTATTTCCATGACATCGCGAGAAACAACTGAACGTCGATAGGACTTAATGGCTAAGTACTGAACAACTCGAACCATTAATAACGGATATCTCGGAAATGGCTGATGCCACAAAAATAGTTATTTTGAAATAAATTGGTGTTTTTTAAAGAGATTTATAATTTTTTGTGTAGTGCGTTTTCATCTATGGGTTAACGTTTTATGCAAGATTATACAAAATTGCTTACAAATGAATAGGACTTCACAGGCCATTCCCAGAAAATTCAAAATATACATTTTATTTGTCATGTGAATATCTTTGATATATTGTATTTTAATGAAAATCGTCGGAGCAATATTTTAGAAAATCAAACATTTCGAAAAATGTTGCATGAAGGACATTTTGGGGTGGGGATTTTCTTGAAAATTGTGTTGCATCTTTAGAGAGTACTGAACCTAAATATTAAGTGTGGTATTTATTCGACTTTTCGTTTATTTGTTATGCTTTACACACGCACACACACACGCCGATATTTGTCTAAAAATTCTTTTTTTATTCAGGGTGTCTCAAAACATATATTTCCGGTGGTAACGGTATCAAATGTTTAAGTGCAATACAATACCTTCTCTACCTACTATATATGAGGTAGAGAAAGTAAAAATAACTTTCCTTCTGGTGTAGTAAAATTATTTTTTTTTTCATCAATCAACAGCAAAAGTGTTGCAGAACAGCCCTTGAAAAACTCAGCTAGTTATCTTAAATAGGTTGTTATATAATGGTTAAATTTAACACTGGCGAGGTAGGGCATTTAGACTCCCATTAAAGCTCCGCCTTAGAGAACCTAATTAAAACAGTCGAGAGTAACAAAAATCAATGATGGCGATCAGAGCCCTAGCAAATGGGTATAACTAGAGGAAAGCGAAGATATAAATTATTTTTAGCAGGCTGGCATGCTTGCGGATAGACAATAGCGGTTTTCTTCGGTAACCTAACCATCCTGCTGGCCACACACCATGTATTTGTTATAAGGTAACAAATCAGAACACCAGTTGCTGGTAAACACACTTTATTTGTCACTTAAGCGCTCAGCATAGCACAAGTTTTACACTTGAAACACTTTTGACACACACGCAGAACAGAACACAACTGACTCGTCTAATCGAATCACCACTAAACTGCTGAGTCACAACTAACTACTGAACTGCAGAGCTGTACTCACAACTGTAATGCTCTCGCACTGTCCATTTTTAACTGTCCAAGCTCTTCGACTTCTTGACTGCACTTAACTCCATCATTCTTAACTAATAGAACTAGACTCTCTGGGTAAGAGTAGCCACTTATATAGGGTTCGCATACAAAACGGAATGTTCTAGAAAGTGAGGCCTACTAGAACATGCCGAATGGAATGTTTGGAACAGGGAAGCGGCACATAATCGGCTATTGTTCCGTCGGCCGATCGAAGGCTCCATCCAGGTGCCCGGCCTGGAGGCGTTGCTTCGCACGTGCGGTCACAATAATGTGTGTAATACCCACAGCAGAAAAACAATATCGACATAATATTTGTAATTCGCCATATTGTACCCGTTGCCGCAATATTGATACCCTTCATCACCGGTTCACAACCTGTATTCCTGAAACTTGGCAATGGATCAAACATAAAATCCGCTGCATTACTATGTCGGAGAACCCCAATACTATTAATAGGGCTATCTTACAACTCGATATACAGATTCCGCGTTATGTTTTTGCCCAAGTATGGCTTGTAATGGGGTATCTCCATTACATGCTGAAAGATCCCGCTCCAAGCGTGCGAGGTCTCGAGACCTTTCTGAGAGACCACCGGACACGACTAAAAAGGAAAAAATGCGAGACACTGTTGTTAATCGGCCCTAACTTAGATGTTCTCTCTCTTTAAGAAGGGGCTTTTGTAAAGAAGAATTTTAATTTTTAAATGTATTTTCTTTACGATTAAGTTTTCCTAATAAAATCCCCCCCAAAAAAACAGGAAACGGTGCAAGTGTAGGACAGTAAAATTTAGAAACTTTGAATCAGGCATTCGACCCACATACTCAATCAAATACAATCTATAAGACAATAAAACAGACTTTTAGAAATTTATATACATTCAGAAGAGAAAATTAATACTGTAAAGAAACATGGAATTGTCAAAATAATATAAGAATTATTGTAAATCCTTTTGAGATAGATGTTATCTAATCTTTTTTAAAAAAAATACTTGTATGTGCTAATGAGTTGTAGAGGAGACGGAATTTGTACACTATTGTATGAAAATTGAAAGAGTAAATAAACAGAAAAAAAAAACAGAGTTCGCACATTCTTTCTTGCTCTCAACTGCTCTGGCCGCTTTTCTCACACTATTTGGGTTAATGTAGCGTATTTGTGTTTCATTATAGTTTTAATGTGGCATTGAAAAAAGTTGATAATAATAATACAGTTCTATTAAAATTGTTGTGATAATTTTGATTACGTGTAGATAACTATGAGCAACCGTCAAGCTCAAATTGCATTTGTGTGAGGTTATTATTATTATTATTATTATTATTATTATTATTATTATTATTCTTTCATGTTAAGAATAACTGAGCCATTGTTATGAAACTTCAGGTACAACGTTCCTTGTATCACAGATTACGGTGTTTGTCTGAATGACTTCCCCAAAGCGGTTATAAATGGGCTTAAATATCACGATTACTGTTAGATAACAAAAGCATATAATCATAACTTTTTGGCAAGGTTTGTTTTTTTTAAAAAAAATATAAATATTTAATTAATTACACCATAACTCGGAGACCTATGCGACGAAGTACCAGGTTTTTGATCCTCCTTGATATCATGTTCGGGAAATGTTTCGCCACTTAACCACGGTCAATATTTACTTCCGTCAACACATCCTTGTTGAAGTCTGGCGGTTTTGGTTTCATAAAGTTTAAAGTCGTCTCCCTCCTCCTAGGTAACAAAGTCGCTATATTCTGTCCACAACTATAGAATACGAGAGAGGTACTGTGGCTGGGTTACAATGCTTCCACCCTGATGAACAGACCTATTCACGCCCAAAATTAAAAATGCAGCAGCATATGCATCTCAAGCCGTTGAATGGGCAGCGTTCCAAAGGTAACGTTGACGCCGATAACAAGCAACACGTCGGTTGTCGGTGACGTGACCATGTTCCTTTACGGAAGTGCATTCAGAAGGGGCAGCATTCAAGGCGGTCGCTGATTGAGGGAGGTGAATCGTCCATCTGTCATGTATTGGCAAGCAGTTCAGTGGAAGATCGACACAAGTTCTGTATTATTACCTTGCTGGAGCGGGTTTTAACTTTACTAAGATAAGGTACTGCAAATAATGTCTGATTCTCTTCTTGTTCGACTTTCCTCACAGAAGCTAACACAAGTACAGTGAGACATTTATGCAACGGTGCTAGAAATACTAACATAGAGCATTCTAAAAATGAAGAATATTGGATATTCACTATAAGAGATTAATTTAGAGCGGTAAAAACCTGATGTGATACGTTCACAAGACTTTGTTTATCAGTTCTTGCAAACGTTTATTGGCTATCAATTTCGCCTTAATTAAGATGGTCATCCTCGTGGTAAAACAGGTAGTCTCGTGTCGTAAATTTACGGCATGCAAAAGAATCTCAAGCCTGATAAAGAGGCATCTAAGCAAAATTTTCGGTCCTTCACGCCCAATATAGAATGGGACTCTAAGAACTATAGTAGTAAAAGAGCTTCCATAAATAAAAAGTCAATTTATTTGTCTTAATTAAGATAACGTTTCCAGAAACAATTTTAAACATTACACACGTTGTAGGTACAAGAAGGATAAAGCAGGTTGAAGCGATAGTCAAATCTTTAAAAAGCGTGTCGTTATATGCTGCTTTTGAAATTCCACCCTTTGGATGCCCAAGAGAAACAAACTAATGGTGACTTCCCACTTGATAAAAATTCAAAATATTTGAAAACTCAAACCAATTACAACGAATATCTAGGAAATGGTTAATGACACAAAATACTTATGAATTATTAACTTTGTTTTAATGAGCTCTACATTTTTTGAGCAGTAAGTATTTGTCTACATCTTTCGGTTTACCAGTTATACAAAAATTATTTAGAATGAAGGGAACTTTTGCAGAAAATTCAAGTTATACATTTCATTTGTCATGCAGATATTTTAAACATATAGTATTTTAATCAAAATCGTTAATCATTTTTGAGAAAATAAAAAAAAATGAAAGAGTTTCCAACGTAAAGGTAGTTTGGGGGAGGGAATTTTCCTGAAAATCTTCCTGTAACATCCTCGGAAGATGGTGAACTTAAATGCCCAGTTAGGTATTTAACTGGCTTTTCCTTTTTGAGTTATGCCGTTCACAGACACACACAAACGTGGATTTTTTTTCTAAAACGGTTGTTTTAATTGATTCAGGGGATCTCAACACGTGTATTTCCAGAAAAATCACCTTATCGTACCTCAGCTGCTTTCTAAGGTAGAAAAAGCAAACAGAAAAATGATTAGATTAGGAATGAATGTTGTTTTCTGTGAATGATAAATGAACATACAGCATAGGAAATGGAAAACCACAATAAATCGATAACAAAAATGTCTGGAATTACTAACCTGTCGGAAGAAACCATGCCTTAGGCTTAAAGGCCGGAAAGGACGAGTGCTGCTAATTCGTGAAAGAACCGGAACTGAATTGATAACTTGACCACCCAAAGGCATCTCCGTGTTTTCAGTTTATTTCTAAGACTTTATATATGAGGGCTGTCCCAGAAGTACCCGACCTAACAAAGAAAACACAAACATTTTGGGAAAAAACATCTTTATTTCTCTACATAGTCCCCTTTCAGCTCGATACACTTTTCCCAGCGATGTTCAACCACTTCGATACCCTGGTTATAGTGAGAACCGTCGAGTTCTGCAAAATAGCCATCAACTGCAAACACCATCTCTTCATTTCTGGCAAATCTTTATCCACCAAGCCATTTCTTCAACTTTGGAAACAGATAATAATCAGAGGGGGGCTACGTCTAGCGAATAGGGTGCATGAGGAAGCAACTCGAGCTTTAACTCATTGATTTTGGCCATGGCGATAATGGATATGTCAACTGGTGCATTGCCTTGATGAAACAGAACTTTCTTTTCCACTAAATGCGGCCGTTTGTGCTTGATTTCATCATTCAAACGCTGCAATAAGTTTGCATAGTACTAACCATTGATTGCTCTTCCTTTTTGAAGACAATCAATGAAAATTATCCCACGCGTATCCCAAAAAACCTGACGCCATGACCTTGCCTGCAGATGGAAATGTCTTCGCCTTCTTTGGAGCTGATTCTTCCCTTTCAATCCACTATTTTGACTGTTCCTTCGTCTCAGGTATGAAGTGATAGACACATGTTTCATCCATAGTTATGAATCGACGCAAAAACTTGGCTTTATTGCGGCGAAACATCGCCAAACACTCGACTGAAACATCGTCACGATGCACCCATCTTGCGCAAAACTTTCTCATGTCTAAATTTTCAGTTAGTGTGCAATGTACAGCACTTTTTGAATGCCCACGATGTCTGCTAGCTCGCGCACTTTCAGTTGACGGTCATCCAATACCATTTTGTGGATTTTCTTCACAATTTCTGGCGTGGTCACCTCATTTGGTCGACCACTGCGATGTTCGTCTTGGCAGCTCGTACGGCCTCGCTTAAACTCTGACACCCAATATTTTACTCTTTTAAACGAAGAGCAGACTCTCCCAGAATAGAATCTAGCTCAGCTTTAATACTAGTTGGACTAAGATCTTTCAAATAAAAGTATTGTATCACATAACGATGACCGGTTTTATCCATGTTTACAAATTCGCTGAGAAAGTTCACTATTAGTGGCTGCCAAACAATTACTAAACAACGTACCATCCTCAAAATTCAAACTTGAGCTTTACAAGGGATGGTACTTTCTACCATAGTCATTTTTTGAAACAACAACCGCTATATATACGTCAGGTCGGGTACTTCTAGGACTGCCCTCGTATTTACAATTTTAATTTATATTACTAGTCGAGTTACCACTGACCAAACCGGTACCTACATATTGCTATAATATCTGCTTCATAACCATTTGTTATCACCCCCATCACCCTTATGTAAAGTATATCGATATTTTCCACCCCTCACTAATGCATCGACAGGTGGAAGTTCAGATGAACGGATGAACGCTTGAGTAAGCTGGGCTTTCGGAAAACGGAAAGAGGGTGTTCACGAACTATTAGGGATTGCTAATCTTAGAGCTCTCTACAGATAATAGTATTGTATAAGTGCATTTCTCTCACTTAACTTAATTAAGGTGATATGCACAGGTTAGAATCTTAGAAAAAAAACAAAAATACCCGGAGCCGATTGAGGCGTGTGGATGTAACTTACACCAACAAACAACTTTAAAAAAAAACTTATTTTATGTCAGTTGAAATCCACAGGTTTCTGAATTCTGTAAAGGTTGGTGCACATTTCTGGGTGTCATTTTGTTGTTGTTCACGTTTGTTTTCCACATCGGGCTAACCTGTCTCGTGGGTGTGTGTGTGTGTAATACAGTGATTCTGAAGTAATACATCTCCATTGCTCTTTACCGCTACAATTTTTATTTACCTTAATCCAACGAAACAAAGTATTAAATTACGTTACACCAAGTCAAGCTATTTTCGCGTTACACGAATAAACGTACGTTACCTTCAAGCAATCAATGCCGTTCACTAGATGGTCCAAGAACCTTACACCGATTTACATCGCCAAACTATTTGAGCTGATGAATATGAATACTGAGCACTAATGAAACAGAATAAATGAGAGGCGCGAACTGAGTTCTTGGAGTTGTGACTCCTGAATGCTCACTGAGTGAAGAGATGCGTCGACACACGCCTCTTGATTTCAATTGAGCTCCGCCTACCGGTTTAGGACATATGCTGATACTCGCTTAATGGCTGGCTTACTCTCAGAATCTCGACTGTGCATGCCTCTACTTGGAATTTAGAACTCTTAGACTTTACTAATAGCTCACCACAACCTGAGCCCTAATTAATTCCCCGCCTACCAAAATTATGTTGTTTCTTCTTTTGCACTCCGATTCTTATGCGGAATGTATAAAAATAAGAAGTATTGTGCAAATAACTAAATTTCTGCAATCGTATCATATATTATTAACATTGAATATTTCCTTTCCTATTATTACCTTTGTTATTCTGCGTTGATATGTTTCATTAATTACTTTTATACATATTTTATTTAATCATTATTGAATATCAATTATTAGTGGAATCTATCTATACTGTATTAATTCTGAAATGAATCAAAAAAAAAGTTGAAAGATGCCATAGAAATGAATGCATCCCGTAACATACCCTTAATTTGTTCTTATCAATTCCAGAATATGAAAGTGAATTGTAAGAATATTTTGAGAAAAATTTGTACAGTTGTTGAAAATGTATCTTTCGCTTAAATGATTTTCAGCCACTTACCTACGCCACATTGCAGCGTGTTGCCGAGTACTACTCAATTCTTAAATACCACTTTCAGGATTATAAAGAAGACTTTACTTTTTTGTAATTGGGATTTAGTTTGTGTTTCACGGTTAGCTGACAGTGGTGTGCTTCTCAGAAGTTTAAACAGTTTTGGACCAAAGTAATGATTAGGGCTGTTTTTAAGAGTTGAAGTTTTGAGCAGTCGGCCTTATACTTAAGGCATTTAAGGAAGCTTTGAGTGGGAGAAGCCGGTAGCACTAGATAGCGCGAAAGACTAGCACTTGCACGCCCAAGTACATAACCGATTTAAAAGCGGTCATAAATATCGCTTTGTGCCAGAACCATTTCAGTTTCTGAAATTCACTATTTCCAGTTTCGAAAGAGCTTTGGAAGGAAACGTTCCAGGCCTTAGTTTAGGATACCACCACGGCTTTTGCCTGTCATGAGGATTGAGGAACACCTGGGGGAAAAAACAGTCAGGTAGGATAGTCCTGGTGGGATTTGAAACGCGAACCTCCCGTTCACGAGCACCCGTGTCGGTTAATTCGATCATGGGTAATACAATGCAAATCGAGATGATATCGATATTGCATAAGCATTGACTAATCAAAGCAACTCGTTTCTCTCCACAGATAATCTTAGTAGAACACTTAGTAGAATATTCGCTCTAGAAAATTTTAAAACGGTTTAATAGGCAACCTGCTTCAGTTGTTTAAGGTAGTTAGTTATAAGCACATTTCCTTTGGAAAATCTTAATTCCTACACAACTTTACATGTAAACATGCAAAGCACTGAGCATGCAAAATGGTTAAACCGATTTCAGTAGCCTTAAAAATTTTACTAATAAATAAAATAAATTTAACTAATTTTATTTTCTGTACCAGTTGCTTTAGGAATAGAGGAAGTGTTCTAAAATTTGATAACGGGATTTCATCGGATATACATCTATTGAGGTTTCTTGGATAAATAAAAGAAAGCATATTTAGAATAAGCAGCGTGTTCTTCCGTCTCACTTGAACACCATAACTCAAGAATGAAATGTCCGATAAATGCCAAAATTGGTATGTAAGTTCAGCATCATCAAGGATATGAAAAGAAAATTTCAAGAAAATCTCCATAGCTCCTACTATCCTCTATATTGAAAACTCTTCGTTAAAATGGCTCTAACGATTTTGATTAAAAACTAAATATTTAACATATTTGCATGGCAAATAAAATGTATGTCTTGAATATTCTGATAATTTATTGGAAGTTCCCTTCATTCCGGATGAGTTTTCTACAATGTTGTATAACTGGTAAACCGTAAAAGATGGACCAAAGCTTACCACACGCAAAATCTAAATTTCGTTGAAACACACACTTTAGATGTAATAAAGCTTTTATATAGCATTAACCATTGCCGAGATATTCGTCGTTATGGGTTTTAATTTTCAAATTCTTCATATTTTTGAATGCTAAGTAGCTATTCAATTGGTTTTGATGACCATGTAGCAGATAGCGAACCGCTTTTAAAAGATTTGACAGGTTTACAAATGTGTAAACGTATTTTTACCTCAATTAACATGAACTATATAGAAGAATATACTTTTGTAAGGATAGCATGTATACTATTGGCCAGAGAAAGTCATGGATATGTAACAAGCCAGAGTTTTAAATTCTGGATTTCCTGTTATTGTAGTTAATGTTAATCTTCTGCAACGAAAACTCCATATATAAGAGACAGTGCCGTCTATAGTCTGCACTTGAGATTTAGCATCAACAAGGAAATATTTCTGAATATACTCACCACAAAATCTTACTTGCAGATTGAGGCGGTTGATACATCTGCAGCTGGTGTAGATGAAGGCTGGTGATGGATCGGCTGGTTAGAAGGGTTACTGTAACTCACCAGCTCAGAGAAAGATCGAGGTAAGGAAAACTAATATTATGCTCGTTCTTCAATAGAGTTAGGCACGATATGAAAATTCCGGCTGTCCCGTAGTTTAGTAGCAGAAAGAATGTTCATAACAAAACCTTTTTGTAACTTCGCTGACAGAATGGTCTATTTTTAAAAGCATGCTATACAATAAAATGCAACTGCACCTTTCAATTAGAAAAGGCAATGGGATAGGAACCTAAGGAAGCTAATACGTGACACTACCTACTTTAAATTTTGGTAACACATAACTACTCAATCAATTGTAACCAAATTTGGGGTGGTAATGCTTTATTTTTTTTTTTTACTTTCACTACTACGTATAGTAAGAAGGGCAAGTATTGCATTCCTCCCAAAAATTCCATACCGAGATTTCACCGGAAATACATGTTTTGAGGTGCCCTGAATCCAAATAAAGCATAATTAGAAACTTGTCCGTGTGTGTCTATGAACAGCATAACTCAAAAACGAAACGTCTGATGAATACAAATCTATTATTTGAGTTTAGTGTCTTCCAAGGACGGGACACGAAAATTTTCAAAAAAATCCACCACCCCGACTACCCTTTGCATGGAATTTATTTTTTAAAAATTGTTACTTTCTAAAAATGACTCTAACGGTTTTTATTAAAATATTATATTTTAAAGATAGTTACATGATAAATAAACCGTATATCTTGAATTTTCTGGGGATAGCCCAGGAAGTCCTCTTGTTTCGCAAGGAATTTTCTATAATCTTGTATAACCTGTATACGTTAAGCGATAGACGAAAACGTAGCAAACAAAAAATGTAGATCTCTTTAAAACACACAATTTACTTAAAATAAGTTTTTTGTGTCATAAGCCGTTTCTGAAATATTCGTTATTAAAGGTTCGAATTGTTCAATACTTTTCATTCTTTTAACGTTCCATCGATTTTCAGTTGTTTTTCGCGATTGCATGGAAACGGTATGGAATTTTAAGGTCAGCATATAGCGTGCAGGTTCTTAAATCATTTGATTATCGCTATTCTCTTTATATTTATAACGAAATGTGTAATGTAGTTATTTTTGCAATTTTTTTGGCGGAGGGGGGTTTAGTGTAGTACATAGAATGATAAGCTTTAGTAATAATAGTTTGTATACTCACTAATAAATACAGAGAGTAAAGAAACTTATGTGAATGTATTACATAAGATGTTTTCTGCAAATATTGCTTATAAAATAATAAGCTAACACTGACTTTAAGTGGTGCAAAACTAATATAAGTGACACCCTGCTTCTTAGCTCAAAATCTTGCAACTGATACTTCTGGTGCACTTTCCTCCTATGATTTTGTTTCTATCATCACCATTTTCCCCTAAATCAGATAAGATAATTTTATACTGTAAACAAAATATTTTTAAGTACCTATAACCTATCGAAAATAAAAGATAATTCAGTTTGTATAGCATAAAAGGGCCAATACTTTTTATCATAGACAGCTTTTTATTCTCACGTTTGTTTAAAAATCTGAAAAAGTTAGTTTAACATAAAGAGATAGTTCCCAGAAATTTACAATAAAAATTTGGTGTACTCGTACATATCTTTAATACTGTTTAAGAGAAGTGGATCTGAAGTATGAAAAAACTAAGTTACGGGAAACTGAGAAGAAAGAAATAATATAGTGGGCAAGGTTATATGCCGCCATGTTTAAATTGCCAAATATAAAGTGAGTCAAATAGATCAATACACCCAGTGATACAATACACACACAGAGTGAAATGTATATTTCGAAGCATTCGATTCGGAAAATGTCGGAAGCATTCACTGATGCTGCGTTGTTCACAATACACGATTTAATACCACTCTACGTTCATTATAAAGCTAAGCAATAAGTAGAAAGATGCCTTTCAGTTTGATTGTATGCATGATAGCCCAGTGGTGAAACGCATTTTTCAAAATAAGTGCCATATTAGTAAGAATCTAAAGTGCATTTCAACCGTATGGCAATTGCATGAAAACAGTATGGAATTTTAAGGCCAACTTATAGCGTTCTAGTTTTTAAACATTTAGCTGTAGCTGTTCTTTTTGTATCTATAACGAAATGTGTAGTGTAGCTATTTCTGCAAAGGTTTATAGACGATTAAAATGTAGTAGATAGAAAAATAAGCTTTGTAAGAATAATTTGTGTACCCACTAATAAAGATAGAGGGTAGAGAAAGTCATGTAAATGTATTAGAACAGATTTTTCATTTAGGCTACAGTATTTACTTATTTCTGATTTGGTTTGAAAACGAAATTGAGAGTGTTTTAGTTCCTTAGCAATTATAAATTATATTAATAATACGTAATAAACATTGCGGTTTTCTGGTAAAAAAATAAAATTATGCTCGGAATACGAACTCAGATAGGCTTCATTACTACCTACCGGCTTATAACCGCTTGGCTGTCAGGGCAGGCTGCCACTCGATGTGAAAGGTAACAATACAACGAAGCTAAAAGCACGCGTCCCGAGACACCATTGTGAACCGGCCGCGGAAACGATTTGACTTATACAAGCATAGGCTTCAGGAGTGTGCTCATCCTTTTTGTTTTAGGGTGTACATCAGTATCCCGCATTTACGTCAATTTTGACCTACAGAATACTAAAATAAGAAGTGTGCTATCCTCGGCCACAATTAAGGCAATGCATGAACTTGGACTGTTCTTGCACTGAGGTAAATAGACATGTGGTCTGAACCAGGAGCGCGCTGCATGGCCACAATCCATCATAGGAGGACACCCCAGCAAATAGCGAGAAGTTGTTCATAATGAAGTAACTTATCTATCTACAGTGGCAGACCTTGTGATTATTCTAACGTAAAGCACAAATACTTTGGTATCTTCTTTCTTCTGGGATCTATGACATGCATGCAATCAGGGTTACAGCACACGTGAACTTAAAACCTAATTATGAAAAGTCAACAGACACACACGTAAACCAGTCATTTGAAGTAGGTATTTGCGAGGTTTCGATTCAAATAGAAATTACCACTTCTATCTTGTCATGAGCCATTCATTGTCCCACTTGGTCACCTTAAGGAGACAGCTTATTCTGCCAGTTAGATTGGGCATTCTACATTTATTTTCCAGTTATATCTTTCATGAGTATAACTTGGAACTTAACTTTGGGTAGGGAGGGGTAAAATAAGTGAAAACCCCATTATGAAACGCCGTATAAAATACGCCTAAAGATAGTTTTCAGTCAGTTTATAGGGATATAAACAGTAATTGTTTTGAAAAAAATAATAACAATAATAAATAGTTAAGTATGTTTAATTAACTTATGAAACTAATTTGTTTCCTCATTTTTGTCAATTTTATAATAAATTGTATGTGAAACAATCTTGCTATTTGTTTTCATAGCTAGTCTATAAAATTTCTCCTATTTCGTGCTACTCATTATAAATATCTACAAGAAATACATTTCCAATATTTAACACTATGCTTTAACAATCGAGATTGCTAAAAATTAAGCCGATTTAATTATGTTAGCCATGATGTTACAAGCTGAAGCAGAAAGTATTATGCCACGATAATGGTGCAACAATTTGAAGCAGGAATGTTGTTGCCACCTTTTCTCTTGTCTCCAATATATGCTGTTGATTCTGCTGCCGGCTGATCCAGTGGTAAAGCCATGAGTATTTTCCCTCAGGGTATGCGTGGATGTATTGTGAAGGAATTACCAGTTTAATTTGGCTGAAAAATTTATGGTGAACTAGTATTTGAGTTATTGAAGTGAGTTGCCGACCGTTTGAGGTGAAGAAATACACTAATTATGAATTGTAGCACTTTAAATTGTAACAACTGAATTATTAAACATGCTAACTTATAGATACAGTATCAAAGTTACGGTTGGAAATAACTGTTTCCGCAATAAATGAAACTAGAAGGTGAAACTCACCTGCTATGAGTCGCTAAAATGTTTACCGGCAAGAACCCCCGCGATAACCGCTGCTCGCTCAAGCACGTCACTGGGCTCTTAAAATATCATACGAGCAAGTACCGCTGGCGGTACCACATGCCCACCTCTATATTGCTTAAGGCTTACATTAGAATTACTCCTACCAAAATTACTTTACGCCCGAGCCAATATTCATGCCTCTTCATGCGCGTCCCTGACTCTGTTACAATAGAACTTAGCTAAAATCCTCAGAATGTAAGTGCCTTTCTCTTTTCCAGAATTGGCCTGCGTGCCTATGTATAAGCGTACTGAACTTATAATCTAACTGCGTTCCCATAAATTCTTAAACTAATGTGTTCTCTGTTCAGCTGATACTAATGACCGTCTTTGCACGACTCGCTAATTACTTTCAAATTTCCAGACAAGCATTTCAAATCAAACTTGTTGCATTATGCACTGATTTAATATATGTAAATTATTTATTGCATTCATTTATCTATCTTACTGTTATTTCTCTATTTATTTATAAATGCCCGTCAGTAATTGCGGTAACAAAGCACTGATCAGAAACAAAGGAAGTAAACGCTAACGCTTGATCTGCAACCCTATTTACCTCCACTACGACAATTGGCACTCCGGGACATGTTAAAATATATCACTGTAGGGTAAAAACCAGCGATGATCTTTACGTCCCTCCAAGCTTATTGATAGGAAAATATAACACTATCACTGAACCCCGTCCGTCAGTAGCTTTGTCATTATATGATGATTATTAGTAACATTTAATAATGTTGCCCATATTTAGCTGAAAGCGATTCAATTAATTTAAATATAAAATACAATTTTATGTTTTTTTTTCAAACAACTCAAAATAAAATACTGTTAAGTTGAAAATATTGAGAGGGAGTAAATACTCCCTTGCATCCCCTCTACGTCTATGAGGTTTGTAGTATAAAAGCTACCTCATAGGGCATTCTGAATACATGATTTTTCCAGCGTATTTGATATTTTCGTCATTAAATTTACAATGTTGCTGAATTGGTCATTGAAGAATCTCAACTCTCCTCCTTCTATTGCTATTTCTGACTTTGTATCAAAGCCCACAATTCAGAAGTATGCGCGAACACGAGGTAGTCATAGTATTATAAAATCTCATGTCAGTTCTTCCACACATTTTATTATGTGTGTCAGTTTTGCTTTCGGGTCTTCCTTATTAAGTATGGTTGATGGAATGTAAGGTATATGATTACCACTATTAATTTATTCAACAATTTTAACAAAAATACAGATATTTCTACACTTCTACGGCACTGATAAGGCAACATTATGTAACATATAGTTTAGCAGACAGGGGTAATTCTCATTATAGAAGAAAATAATTTATAAATTTATAAAACAATGCACCGCGGTAACGTGTGGGATTCGTACTCAGGAGGTCCCGGGTTCGATCCCCGGCGACCTCCCACTCTGACTCATGGGTTTTTCGTGGTTTCCCCGGGGTCGGCAGGCGAATTCTGGGTTGGTTTCTTTTGAACCACTATTTCCTTTCCATCGTTTCCCTCTAATTCCGTTTTCTTATCAGGTGTGTTACTAGGTTTCGCAGCGTATGGCGGTGCGGGCAGATGATGCGGATGCTTGCTGAATGGAAGGAGTATTCCTCTTGGACACCAGAGGTTTGCTTGATTGGTGAGTCATTCTTCATCCTCTCTCTGCGGCTCCAGCAGAGGGAGGGATCTGCGAGCTTGGAAACGTTAGGGACTTCCTCGCGTCTATGTGGCATGTTTGTCTAAGGCCTGTAGCCTCCTGTGGTTCCTTCACCTCATCCCTTCCTCTTGAAGGTGTAGTCACAATACGTACACACCTATCGTGTAAATTACATTTCATGTTTCTGCGGATCCTAACCTCAAAATACTTAGTTTGATACTGCCTTTCTACTCTGTAATTTATCTTAACTTCCGTAACGGAGGAGACTCGGCATACCGACAGAGAGAATATTGTACATGCGCCTCAAAGGAGGCGTCCCCGGGAGGGAGGGGGTTGAACTGAGAGGAGATCCGGGCATAGGAACCAGAAATGACGGCACAGCAATGACAGGGTCCCTAAGTTTCCAGATTGAGACACCCCGGCAGTCGGACAAGCAGACCAGGCACCCCACCCCATAGAGGGAGGTCCAACGCCCCTCAAGAGCCGAAGGCTGCGGGACGGAGAAAGGTCCTGAGAGTATTCTTTTTACCTACCACGTCGCACCAAAACACCATCGCCGACACTTCCAACCTTGAAATACAACTAACGGGGTGAAGAATGAATGAAATGGTGAAAGGAACGAAATGAAGGGACAGGAAATTCAGGAGTTGAAAGAAATCACTCCAGCATTTGCCTGAGACCCTAGAATTCTGCACATCGTTTTTCCTCAGCCAGTATATAAAATCCTTTTAAATTATTATATCATGAAATTTAAACGCTCAGAATTCAAAATTAGGTACGTAATATAAAATTAGACAAATTTTGATGATGTTGAAATTCGTAACAGTAACTTCATAGAAGCCTCTGAATGAATAATTTCCTATTTGCGCTGAATGGCTGCTTTGCACTTCTCGAATATCTTATAGTAGCAACACACTATGTGAAAGTTCATCTCAGTAGAGCAGTGGCAACTTGGAGCTGAATATCTATCCTCTGGCGCTACGCGGAAACTGAAGGGTTACTCTGGTGAGTGAGGGGACGGTTTTTTTATACCACAACTTCTAAGTCTACCATACAATGACCAGCACGAGTCACGGTCAAGTGATAGATGATCAAATCCGACTGTCAACTTTTTCTTACACCATAAGCGTTGCGGCGGTACATCAGAATGTCAACAACCGCCATTCCCTCCCACTGCATTCCTTGGACTAGCGATACAATCTATCAAGAAGATTCCAAGCTTTTTTACAACCATTAGGCTCCTAAAGATCCATGCACTGCTGTAAGAGAAGTTACACTCATATATTCTGTTGTAAAATGCCTTAGTTGCGCTTCAAATAGACACGTTGATGCATTTTGGTTGTCATACTTGAAAGTATTATGATAGAACACATATTGGATTCCTTTATAATTTGAAATTCTCAAAATGATTTCAGGCAAATTATAAGTTTTTATTATTATTGTTATTATATATAATCAATTGAAATTAATTACACTGTTTTCAGTCCTTAGCCCGCTCTTGGCAAGTTTTTTAATATACAGTCAACTGAAGAAACTTGCCAAGACCAAGCTAAGGACTGTAAAAGTATAATTAATTTCAATTAATGTATATAATAACAATAATAATAATAAAGTAAAGCCTTAAGAAACCCATAAACCCAGCGCTGAAGTACTTGCGATTGCAGGTCGCCAATGAGATTGTCATCTCGAGTGAGAGTGGTCTGTCTGGGAAACAGCTTGAGTCAATTGGGGAATTCAATGTCCCACCGGCAAGTTGTTACAGTAGCTCAATGGTTAGAGCAACCGCACGGACAGCGGGAGAACTGCGTTCAAATCCCGGCTGTGGCATTGAATTTTTCAGTTGCCTCTATATTAAAAAACTATAAGCTGCTAGCTATGTGTTAAACGTCAATAGAAAGGAACTATTCTCAAGGAATCAATCAAAATAATACCTTCTTCGCCATCATAGACTACACGGTTTGTATCTTAAGATCCGTTCTGGCTACTAGAGTTACAGCTGATATCTCCATCGCTTTTTGGGTCTTCCTACACTTCCTCTACCAGTTGGACGGTAACTTAGTATTTGGAGAGGACTACTGTATGAGACCGTTTTACGAAGGTGCGAATAGCTTCTTAAAATTATTACATTTGTTAATCTTTCTCATTGAGTCTGAAAGAGACTACCTCAAAATCTTCAGTTTAGATTTCCCTATTATCAATTTGCCCCAAGAGGTCTGTGAAACCATCTGAGTTTCCTCCATAAAACAGTAATTGGGTTTAATTTTAATATCTATGAAACGGTAAAAAGAATCTAATGCATTACATTCACATTACTTTATCTACCCACTTTCATTAAGTCTATAAAGCTTCTACAAACTATTCTTACGAAACCTTATGTTTTTATCTAACCCATGTTAATCGAAATCAAACTTTGCGGAAATAGTTGGATTACGCATTTCCTTGTAGATACAAGAGGAAACCGAATCTATAGCAATGAAGGGTTTCAAAGTGTCATCCTCCGTGGTATAGCCTCTAGTTTCCGAGGTGGCGGATTGAAACCCGGCGGAGGGTGATGGATTTTTTTCGGGCGTAAAAATCCTGACATGGCTTCCTTCGGAAGGGAAGTAAAGTCGGTAGTCGCATGTCGTAGATTTACAGCACGTTAAAGAACCTCAAGTCTGATAAAAGGGCCTCTGAGCAAAATTTACTATCTTTCACGCCCAATATACAGTGGGGACGCTAAGGACCAAAGCAGTTAGAGCATCCAGAAGAAAAAAATCTGATGTGTTACACTCACATGGCTATCTCTACTCTTGTACAAACTATTTTTACAAACGCTTATTCTCCATATGCTTCATGTTAATCGAGATGTTAATCTTATTGCTAATTTTCTTGTAGATGCAAGGGGAATTGCTAGGCTTTAAGCGATAGTCAAATATTATAAGAGCTGGTTGCTATGTGGAGTATTCCATTCTCTTTGTATTACCAGGACAAAAAAATGAATAACGAGTTTGAGAAAAAGTATAAGTACTGGAAAATTTAAGGGAATAACAAGCAATATCTCTAAAATGCTTCACTCAACAACAAAAATGTATATGACATAAACTGTCTATTTTAACGCGATCTACATTTTTGTGTAGTAAAATTTTGTCTATCTCTTATGGTTTACCAGTTATGCAAAAGTCGTTCACAATGAAGAATACTTATGGAGACATTCCCAGAAAATTCAAGATATACATTTTATTTGTCATAAAAGTATCTTAAACATATGATATTTTAATCAAAACGATTAGAGCCATTTTTGAGAAAATGAAAATTCTCGAAAAATGTTCCAGTAAAGGGTAATCTGGGGTGGGGGTATTTTCTTGAAAACCTTAGTGTCGCACCTCTGGAAGATACTGAACCTAAATACCAAGTTTGGTGTTTATCCGACTGTTCATTTCTGAGTTATGCTGTTCACAGACAGACACAGACACACACGGACATGTTTTCAAAAATGCTTTTTTGGATTAAGGGTGTCTCAAAACATGTATTTCCGGCGAAATCTTGGTATCGAATTTTTGGGTGGAATACAACACTTCCCTTACTTACTATACGTAATAGAGAAAGTAAAAAAAGATTTTAAAAGCGACTCGCTGTATACTGACCCGGAGAAATTCCATAATACTTTCCATGACAATATGAGAAACAACTGAATATGATAGGACTTCAAAAACATGACAAATTATTGAAAAATTCAAACCAATACTAATTGATATCTTTCAAAAGGTTCATACCACAAAAAAGTTATTTTAAACAAGTTGTGTGTTTTAAACAACTCTGCATTTCTGGTGTAGTAAGTTTTTGTCTATGATTTGCTCGTTATGTAAAATTAAAAAATTCCCTCCGAGTGAAGCGCGCCTCACAGGGCATTCCCAGAATATTTAAGATATGTATTTTATTTCACGTGTAAATAGGTGATATTTTAATCTAAATAATTATTGCCATTTCTGAGGAAATCAAAATATCGAAATATTTGGGTTGGGAGGATTTGAAGTCTTTCACATCGCATCTTTGGAAGATACCGATATTAAATACCAAGTTTGGTATTTATCCGACATTTCGTTTTTGAGTTATGCTGTTCGTAGATATAGGTGCGCACACATAGACCTTTATCTAAAATGCTTTTTCTGGGTTCAGAGGACCTCAAAAGTATGTATTTTCGATTGCTGTGGGCTGGTTAGGAAAAAATGCTGAGTCCATCTCCATTCTTGTTGTAGGATGTAGAATTATCTCTCCGTTGGCTGGAAATGTAATACTAGGTTCGTTGTGTGATATTCCCATATTTCCCAAGCTGAAGTTATTGGTTCTGTAGAATAGGGTTGTGTTTATTAATTTTATATACATATTTTATATTATTATTCCCGGGGTGACTTCTATAATCTCAGGGTGAATTGCCTTCGGATTCGTTTTGTTGTTATATTACAAATGTTAATCCCATATAATCTCCGTGCTGAAATGCATGAAGGTAAATAGCAGATTGGCTTAACAGTGGGACTGAAACTAATCTTCAATTTTTTTAATAAATTCCTTTATTTTCAATTATTTCATTCTCTGGAAAGGTAGACTCAGACGACTGCCATTGTCGGGATTTGAACCACGCATCTCCCGGTTTTTTTTCCGATTGCTCTGACCATTGAGCTACCCTGGCAAAATGCGGCACGACATTCAATTCCCCAACTGATTCGAATTTTTTCCGGTAAACCACAAGATCTCAAATTGTATTTTGACATACAATGACATACCCCAATTTAATGCCGTACCGGCATGTTGCCTTGGAGCCCAGTGGTTAGAGCAACCGGACGGAAACCGGTAGATCCGTGCTTCAAATCTCGGCGATGGCACTGTATTTTTCACTCGTTTGATTATACCTTTCCAACCTTGCCCAACACAGGCAAGAACAATTAATTCTATTTCATTCTCTGATTATAATCTATTTTTTAATTCTTTGTAGAACAGTAATAATAATAAAAGAAATTCATCACTTTAAGAAACAAATTGTAGTAATATTTGTAATACGGAACATTACTATTTAACCGATTAGAACTTTTGCTTTTATCGCAAATTATTCAGAAATAATTATACCAATACCTTTTCTTAGGATCTTTATACTTCCCTTCTTTTTACTTTCTCTACTACGTATAGTAAGTAGGGGAAGTATTGCATTCCACCCAAAAATTCGATTTCACTAGAAATACATGTTTTGAGACCCACTGAATCCAAAAAAAGCATTTTTGGAAACATGTCCGTGTGTGTGTCTGTGTGTGTGTGTGTCTGTGTGTGTGTCTGTGTGTGTGTCTGTGTGTCTGTGAACAGCATAACTCAAAAACGAACAGTCGGATAAACACCAAACTTGGTATTTAGGTTCAGTATCTTCCAGAGATGCGACACGAAGGTTTTCAAGAAAATCCCCCCACCCCAGACTACCCTTTACATGGAACATTTTTCGAAAATTTTAATTTTCTCAAAAATGGCTCTAACGATTTTGATGAAAATATCATATGTTTAAGATAATGTCATGAGAAATGAAATGTATATCTCGAATTTTCTGGGAATGTCTCCAAAAGTATTCTTTATTGTGAACGACTTTTGCATAACTGGTAAATCGTAAGAGATAGACAGAATTTTACTTCACAAAAAATGTAGATCACGTTAAAATACACAACTTATGTCATATACATTTTTTTTGTTGAGTGAACCGTTTTCGAGATATTGCTTGTGATTTTCTTAAATTTTTCAATACTTATACTTTTTCTCAAATTCGTTATTCATTTTTTTTATGTCCTGGACATGCAAAGAGAATGGAATGCGCCGCATAGCAACCAGCGTTAAAATATTTGACTATGGCTTAAAAGCTACCATATTCCCCTCGCATCTACAAGAAAATTACCAATAAGATTGACATCTCGATATCTCGATTAACATGAAGCATTTGGAGAATAGACGTTTGTAAAAATAGATTGTACAAGAGTAGAGAAAGTCATGTGAGTGTAACACATCAGATTTTTTTAAATCTTTTTATGGAAGTTATTTCATATTATACATTTGTACGAACATTTCAACATGTCTTTATATATACTTTTATCTCACTTTTTCCAGGCTTGTTTATCTCCCTAGCAATCCTTAATCTCCATTCATTTTTCTTTATTATTTTATTATTCAGAGTTAACGTATTGTATAACCTTTGTTTTTGTACGTTAATAAATCTACTGCTTTTATTTTACGTTATCTTAACAAAATTAATCACAATATAATTCTTGTTACACGGTCAAACTTTGGTAATGAATTTTTGGATGGAATACAATACTTCCCTACCTACTAGGCAGTACGCAAAATTTATCGGCTTTTAAAAATGTAATATCTGCATTTTCAGGCATAGAAGCTCTTGTCTAGAAAAATACTTCTGTATAGCAGAAGTATTAATGATTATATTATTTAACAAGTAAAGCCTCTAAATCTTAGCATTTTTGTCAAAAAATAGATATCCTGAAGATAATCAGTAACAAATTTGGAATTTCCCTCTTAAGGGCCAAAGATGTTCAGTTTCTGCTAGTGTAACTTGGAAGAATTATTTTGCACAGAATTATAACGCAATATAAGGAATAAAATATACATTTGCACTTTTAATAGGTAAATATATTCCAGTAAGAGTCGATCAGTTGAAAGTCGCCCTACTGAAGTATTCGTATTCTTCTTCTTCTTGTACTCCTCGAGGTAAAGGCGATGAATTGTCTGTTTTGTCTTCAAAGTCTTTCATTATTAAAACATATTTTCTATTCACTTGAAAGTCGATATGGTAATAACAATATGTATAAATTTAAAATGATATTTTTAAGGCTTTAGACCCAATTTCCTTATTTTAAATAGAACGCATTATATATTTTATGCGCTGGAACGGTGTTCTTTCAAAATACTTTCAAAAAACTTTCAAAAATATGGTTCTTGTCAAAAGCTAAGTCTCCTTTAACATACTTTGAAGCTTGATTTATTTAATAACTCATAATTTGAGGAGAACATTTTCAATTGTAATAAGTGGAACACCTGGTCCAAAGATCGTTCAGAGCATGGGAATCTTTAATTTTTAAGATCTTTAAAATTAAGATTCAGTTATGTAAACAATGTTTAGAATGTTCAACTTACAATAAAATTGGAAGGTGCATAAATTTACCTCATATTACTTAGTGTACTCCATATGCTAATTACCTTCAGCAACATTCGATTTATCTTTCAGGGTTTTCCAGTTATTTAAATTCAGTAAGAATGAAGAGGACTTCACAGCATATTTAGTGAAAATTATCATTTGTGTTTTACTTATTGTGCTAATATCTCAATCAAATCATTTAAGCTGTTCTTGAGAAGATACCTAAAAATAACGATTTCTTTTCAGATAAAGGGTTGTTTGGAGTGGAAGAAATTGTCTGAAAGTCTTCACGTTGCATCATTACAAGGTATGAATTTTGGTATTTATCCTCTCTTTGTTTTAAGTCATATGTCCACACCCACAAAAGTATCGTTTAAAAAAATGCTTTATTTAGGATGAGGATACGAAACCAGTATTCCTGTGAAATTTCGGATGGAGTGCAATGCTTTCCCTATATACAATAAGTAAGTGACACAGCAAATAAAAATATTCCTGAGTAAGTGGATGAAATAACTAAATAAGTAACTGGAAATTTGTACGTCCGAATATCACAATAGTTAATCCACTTTTCAGTCTATGGACGAAGCTTCTCCAAAGGTATTTTTGAAACTGGTTCCGAATAGACTGGATGATTTCGCTGCTCCGTCTTTGAGATGTTGAAAAGCCTCTCTCAGAAGATGAGACGTCCATACACGTTCTCTAAATCCCAAGAACAAATAGACGAGAGAGAATCCCATGTCCTGGTGTGAGCATTGACCCAAGGAGGATTAGAGTCTCCTCCTGTCCATTATAAGGTATGCTCTGGTTATCTTGTCCTGGACACTCTGCTACCGATACATACCTATTCATCTTGAACGTTCACGTACCGGCCAAATTACCACAGCTTAATTGTCTAAATTATTGTCATATAACCCTGCTTTCCGTGGGAATAATTCCATTTTGCTCAAAGTTTATTTTAAATTACATTACATTATTTTAATTAAACATGCGAATGAATGACATCAGAAATTTCTAGAATCATACTCATATTCTGACGAATCGCTTTGTGCCACAAAGTATTAGAACCAACATGTTTCATTTTT
Organism: Deroplatys truncata; assembly: GCA_030765065.1. NCBI lineage: Eukaryota > Metazoa > Arthropoda > Insecta > Mantodea > Mantidae > Deroplatys > Deroplatys truncata. The sequence continues at coordinate 52,432,414 of CM060985.1, forward strand.
CGATGCGTAATAAGCTTTTTTTGCTTTCTAGAACTTCATGTTTTCCCTTCATTACGACTAGTTCAAACCACATTCACATGGGTACCATTCTTTTAAATGCATGCACACAATGAGATACTGTCTCATCACTTTTCTACTTTATCGGATTGTATTGAGATTTGGTAAGAGACTCGAGTTTATTCTGGAGGTTACCGGTTCAAATCCCTGATATTATTCAATCTGACTACGGTTTTTACATGGTTTCCCCCAGACGCCAGAGAAGTACCGCGTTGGATATTCACACTTCCGCTCATAGAATAAGATTAACAGAAATGAAATACTGGAAGGTGACTACGCTACTAAGATCATCTGTACGACATTACACTGACTGTGTGTATATATCCATAGAACAGCAATCGCACGGTCATAAAATATGCGCCCACCAATAAATCAATAACAATGAACTAGCTGACATTTTGACATTATGCAACTGAGGCCATCTAGCAGCAAGTTACTCAAGCAAATGGTCCAGGAATTACGGCTAAAGTATAGTTTGCAAAAAAATACTTACAGGTAACTGTAGCGATGTGACGTAAGATGTTGAATGTATAACATAGACAAGGAAAAGTAATAAAAATAAAACATAAAGTAGATATATTATTTTATAACCCTTTAGTCACTCAGTAAAAGCGACAAAAAATTACTCTGCATTTTCAAGAATGATTCTCTGCACGCACTTCAACTGTTTGGTAAGAGTTACCAGTTCAACTCCAGATTTAATCCTTGTGTTAAATACTTCTCTAAGAAACAAAGTTTAGGTGAAATATCCACAGCATATGTAGCTCCAGTATATCGAAGAGAACTGAGAAGAGCAAATAAGAGTATCCTCAGTAACTGTTAGGAATATATGACAAATTTCCAGCATCATCTTACTATACGTCGCTGAGCACATGGCTTTAGACAGTAACATAGCCAATTAACTGGGTGACGCAGTATCCTGGGCGACAGGCGGACTGCTTTGTTTTCATATTTTGGCAGCATTCCCTACATAGGGTTTTCGTGCAATGAGCTTGTCACGCAAACAATTAGGACGCTTAAAATCAAGTCATAAAAGGCACTTTACTCGGTAAAAACATATTGTCATTCAGTCCAGTTGGGAGCTTTGTAATAGAAAAGCAAAACTTACAACTTTATTGCAACCTACCACCGTCTTTGAGTCCAACTGCTGCCAGGATAGTCGCAAATAAAAAAGTGATGTTATAGTATTTTCCTCTTGCCTTTATTTTCATTGCTGTCATTACAAATATTATGCTTTTATTCTAAGAATACCAAACTCATTTTCAAAAATACGTATAAACGTAATTTGTCCAAATAATTCAGCACCAACTTCAAGGGGCATCTACCTCTTCAAGAGAATTGTCTCTCCAATTCATCAAGCACCTGCCTCTACTTCGGAATCAGGTGATAGAGCACGAACATATTATTTTTGGAACCCATTCTTCTAGCCTTCTCACTAAGTGCTCTTATCACCTCCTTCACATTTAGTCTATTCTTTCTGTTAAGTTGAGTATATGAAATTCATCTTTTATTTCTGTATTCTTTTCCATTTTAGGCCTGCGGTGCAACAGATCTCATTTCGGCAACTTCAATTCATCGCCTGTCCCGTCTGTTTCCCAAATCCATAAGTTACTGCTGAATTGTCGTTACTTTACCAAATAAACATGAAGTTTATACTAAAGAAATGATAACTTTCGGTAGATTTTCAAATGTTAGTTTTTATTACAAACAAATTCAGTTAAATAGTTTAGTCTGAGAAAGCCTCAAGTATCGACTGTCACTTGTTTTGAGAACCTAGTTGACCGCTTAAATATCCTCTCCTTGCAGATCTTAAGCCCTCGCTTTCTTAACTGTTAAACGGTTTTAGAACTTTATTTTCGCTCTACACTCACAAAATTTAAGCTCGAAGTATCATTTTTATTAATACTAAAATAATAATACTACTAAGATATTTTTCTTCCGCTTTTACAACTTGGATTTTTTCCCTGTGAATGAATCGGTAATCAATAAACAAAACATCGCAATTGAAACCAAAATATATCTTCGCTTTGTAGGTACATTTTGGCACAAGCAGTTAAATTTTCATACGAAGATGTTTATGTTTGAAACAGTAGTTATAATTTCAACATTGTGAATGGTCTGACATTTTGTAAGATTGTAATGCATGATTGATACCAAATTCAAGAATTCTATCTTCAAAGCTCTGTGACATAGCATTCTCAGTTAAGCCTCCCATAATGCACATTTTCTGGAATTTTGAAAATTTATAGAAATTAATTGATTTATTCTTCAATTCTATTTATTGCAGTTTTGTACATGAAATGAGTTTTGCTCTGAAATGTTGATACTTAGTTTTGGAGGTTGAGAAGCTTATGTTGTACTTTCTGCCAATTTTTTCAAGTTAACTATCAGGTATTCGAATGTATTTCGGATGTTTTTATTAAATATTGCCTGACGGACTGAAAATAAAACACTGATTATAATAATGGCTGAGTTATCAAGGCATAAAGTCATTCTTCAGAGTGTATGTTAGAAAAGATGTGGCACAGTTATCTACGGTAATTAAAAATCTCATCTTTTGTCATGAAACAATGCCATAACAAGAAATAATTGTCAAATACCAGAAAAAATCTGCTTTGTTATATTCACATTACTTATTACTTTCTCTACTATTCAATACCGAGATTTCACCGGAAATATATGTTTTGAGACCCCTTGAATCCAAAAAAAGCATTTTTGGAAACATGTCCGTGTGTGTCTGTGTGTGTTTCTGTGTGACTGTGAACAGCATAACTCAGAAACGAACAGTTGGATAAACACCAAACTTGGTATTTAGGTTCAGTATCTTCCAGAGATGCGACACGAAGGTTTTCAAGAAAATCCTCCCACCCCACATTACCCTTTACATGGAACATTTTTCGAAAATTTTAATTTTCTCAAAAATGGCTCTAACGATTTTTATTAAAATATCATATGTTTACGATATTTTCATGACAAATAAATGTATATCTTGAATTTTCTGGGAATGTCTCCAAAAGTATTCTTCATTGTGAACGACTTTTGCATAACTGGTAAACCATAAGAGATAGACAAAATTTTACTACACAAAAAATGTACATCGCGTTAAAATATACAATTTATGTCATATACATTTTTTTTGTTGAGTGAACCATTTTCGAGATATTGCTTGTTATTCCCTTAAATTTTCCAATAATTATACTTTTTTCTCAAATTCGTTATTCATTTTTTTATGTCCTGGACATGCAAAGAGAATGGAATACTCCACATAGCAACCAGCGTTAAAATATTTGACTATCGCTTAAAACCTATCAGTTCCCCTTGCATCTACAAGAAAATTAGCAATAAGATTAATACCTCGATATCTCGATTAACATGAAGCATATGGAGAATAAGCGTTTGTATAAATAGTTTGTACAAGAGTAGAGAAAGTCATGTGAGTGTAACACATCAGATTTTTCTATCTGCATCAAAAATATTTTTTGATAAATTTTTGCAAGATAGTTTCATTATAGATTTCGTTATAAGTATAATGGTGATAGAGGAAACCGATAGTCAAATGTTTAGAAGCTTGTCTCAAAATGTTCTTCCAAAAGAAGAGGACTTCACAGGTTATTTCCAGAAAATTCAAAATATTCATTTTATTTCTCTTTTAAATATGTTAAATATATGATATTTTAATCAAAACTGTTATAGCTATGTTTGATATAGTAAAAATATGGGGAAATTTTACATGTAAATGGTAATCTAGGGTAAGGAAGTTTTATTGAAAATCTTCGTGTCACATCTTTGGAAGATACTGAACTTAGCTGTTCACATACGCGCGCGCGGGATTTCTTTCTAAAATCTTTTTTTGGATTCAAGGGTCTCAAAATATGTATTTCCGGTGAAATATCGATATCGAATTTTTTACTAGAGGTAGGTGACAGTGAAAGAAATAACCAAAAACCATCACTGCTTGCGATAACTCTTTGTCTCACCCTTTCAAGCAGGGCATGAACACTAAATGTCCGATCAATTGAAGAGATGCATCTGATATGAAGAAGGTCCCCTACGCTACTGTTCCCTGTGTATACCCCAAGTGGGTGCTATGTATGTACACTCACGTAGGGACCCTTTCACCCGTCTGATCTGGCCGGTCATCCCATTGTATGGTGCATCCTTTATGCTGATGAGGTCACGGCCAGGTTGCTGTGCCCATATTGTCTCCTCAACACAAAGAAGAGACCAAGATGTCAGCGTGATGCAGTGTAATTGAAACTGTATATCGTCCAATTTATGTGCTCCTCACATCCAGTGGAGAAGAAGGTCCATTCAGCAATCTTCATCTCAACTTATATTTCATAGTGACATTAACTGTGCCAGTAAAGTATTTTCTATAGGGATGTACGATGTAGTTGCTAAAACCTTTTAAAATAACTATAATACTGTAAGTAACCACAGTTTAGGTGAAGGTAATCCTTTCTTTTAGGTTCCGGCAGGCTCAGATTGATTCTAATTTATGCTAAATAATCTTAAAATCTCAGTAAAATTCTCTTTATGGAGCAAACATTTTGTGCTAAAGAAAGAAATGTTAGAAAGGTAGAATCAGGCTGAAAAACTCAATGACATAGCCGAGGTTTGAACCAATGATCTTCATTTACCGTAGCGCTGTTCTAATCAACTGTAATACCAAGTTTGGATTTAACCGGCTTTTCATTTTGGAGTTGTGCAGACAGACAGATACATACACTACGTGATCAAAAGTATCCGGACACCTGGCTGAAAATGACGTACAAGTTCGTTGCGCCCTCCATCGGTAATGCTGGAAGTCAATATGGTATTGGCCCACCCTTAGCCTTGATGACAGCGTTCACTCTCGCAGGCATACCTTCAATCAGGTGGTGGAAGATTTCTTGGGGAATGGCGGCCCATTCTTCACGGAGTGCGGAACTGAGGAGAGGTATCGATGTAGGTCGGTGAGGCCTGGCACTAAGTCGGCGTTCCAAAACATCCCAAAGGTGTTCTATAGGATTCAAGTCAGGACTCTGTGCAGGCCAGTCCATTACAGGGATGTTATTGTCGTGTAACCACTCCGCCACAGCCCGTGCAGTATGAGCAGGTTCTCGATCGTGTTGAAAGATGCAATCGCCATCCCCGAATTGCTCTTCAACAGTGGGAAGCAAGAAGGTGCTTAAAATATCAATGTAGGTCTGCGCTGTGATCATGCCACGCAAAACAACAAGGGGTGCAAGTCCCCTCTAGGAAAAACACGACCACACCATAACACCACCACCTCCGAATTTCACTGTTGGCACTACACACGCTGGCAGACGACGTTCACCGGGCATTCGCCATACCCGCATCCTGCCATTGGATCGCCACATTGTGTACCGTGATTCGTCACTCTACATAACGTTTTGCCACTGTTCAATCGTGTAATGTTGACGCTCCTTATACCAAGCGAAGCGTCGTTTGGCATTTTCCTGCGTGATGTGTGGCTTATGAGCAGCCGCTCGACCATGGAATCCAAGATTTCTCACCTCACGCCTAACTGTCATAGTACTTGGGGTGGATCCTGATGCAGTTTGGAATTCCTGTGTGATGGTCTGGATAGATGTCTGCCTATTACTCTTTACGACCCTCTTCAAATGTCGGCGGTGTCTGTCAGTCAACAGACGAGGTCGGTCTGTACGCTTTTGTGCTGTACATGTCCCTTCACGTTTCCACTTCACTATCACATCAGAAACAGTGGACCTAGGGATGTTTAGGAGTGTGGAAATCTCGCGTACAGACTTCTGACACAAGTGACACCCAATCGCCTGACCACGTTCGAAGTCAGTGAGTTCCATGGAGCGTCCCATTCTGCTGTTTCACTATGTCTAATGACTACTGAGGTCACGAATAACGAGTACCAGACAGTAGGTGGCAGCGCAGTGCACCTAAGATGAAAAACGTATGTTTATTGCGTGTCCGGATACTTTTGATCACATAGTGTAGTTGCACGGACATATTTCTAAAAATGTTTCTTTCTCGATTCAGTGAGTCTAAAACCAGTATTTGCGGTGAAATCGGTATAGAAGTTTTGGGCGAAATGGAGATTAAGTAGTAGAGAAAGCAAAAATGTCATATTTTCACTTACATGTGTCTCTAAACAGAAGAAATTAAAAAAATTCTGGACGGAGCCCAGGACTTGAGGGAACATAGGCTTCCGTGACGTGGAGTATATACCACAATAGTGGGTGCAGAACATCTGGAACAACCGCATCCTAATTGCCGTGCGAAACGGTGATAACATCTCGACCTCTGGACCGTGAAGTGGCGTGGTAAGCGCCCTGATTTGCATCCCACACCTGGTAACCCAAGCCACGCTACCGTTTCCTTCCGGTTCCGCTCCGGCTTGCACGTGGCTTGACTCATCTGAATATCATTATTCAAATTAAGCGATCGAATGCGAACAGGTGCTACGGACAGCCAAATTGGTCAGCGCTAACTGCCCTCCTGATCTACTATTTATACATAATCTTGGGCTCACGCAATAACAGTTTGCTGAAGTTTCTTGGGCTAGTCACGAGCAATCAGAAACAAACTGTTATACTCGGAATTGCACGGATATATTATGTAAGTAAGGGCGTTTAAAGTAAACATAGAAATAGTTTCTGCAAGTCGTGAGTAACTACAATTTTATCCCTACTAAAGCTTTGTCCAGATTGGTTCAACATTTGCAAGTTTGTACCTAAGGGGTTGAAAATATGAGTAAGGGTAATTTTTACTTTTTTACTAAGTAAAGGAAGAATATATTCTGCCAAAAGATTCGACACCAAAAACATATGTTTTGAGGCCCCCTAAATCTAAAAAAGCAGCTTTAAAAAAAACGTCTCTGTGTGTCTGTAAACAACATATCACAAAAACGAAAAGTCGGTTAATACCAAAGTTGGTATTTAAGTTTGTGTTCCCAGAATGCAACGCGAAAACTTTCATGAACATACCCCCATCCCTAAATACCCTTTACATGAAAAATGTTTCGTTAATTTTTATATTCTCAAAAATAGCTCTAACGACTTTGATTAAAATGGTACCGTATGTTTAACATATTTGCATGACAAATAAAATGTATATCTTGAATTTTGTGGGAATAGTCGGTGAAGTCCTCTTCATTTGTGGCATTAAAATTTTTCGAAATATTGTTTATTATGAGATTTATGCTTCTTTCGACTGATAAGTCGCTATTCCTTCTTTTCTCTCTCTCTCTCTCTCTCTCTCTCTCTCGGTTATGTAAAGAGCATGAAATGTTAAAGCTATCACACAGCGACCTGTTTTTTAATCACTACGACTATGGCTTTAGCCTACTGAATCCTTCATATACCTAAAAGCTTAACTAAACTCCGTGGTACAAAAGCCCGTTACCGGGTCAAGGCCTGCCGCCCGGCCGCTGCGTCCCCCACCTCTGTCCACAACAAGCGCCATGAATGAGGTGCAGTACTGGAGGGTGGGACATGGTCAGCGCCCCGGGTCCCTCCCGGCCGGTATATGCGGCTTCCTTAATCTGGAGTCACTACTTTTCAATCAAGTAGCTCCTCAATGGGCCCTCAGGGACCTACCGAGGCTGAGCGCACCCCGGGCCAGGTTACCCCTTCATATATGTACAACAAAATAAATATATAATGATAGTTTATCATGAATAACAAGAAGTAGATACAAGATTAAAGTTAGTAATCATGGTTTGTAGAAAACTGAGTAAAGAAATTCAGGTAAGCAACACACCAGATTCTGTCACCATTTAGCTCCTTCTCGTGATGCTATAGGAAGAGTATGAAATTTCATGGTCTAAATATAGTGACCGCTTTTAATATTTGACTATGGATTCCGTTTCCTGCATTCATCCTGTAGCTACAACGAAATGTGTAATGAAGCTGATACTGCAAACGTTTATCTCGATAACATGAAACAGATAGAAAAATAAACGAATTCTAAGAATAGTTGTAGAAGCTAAAATGAAAATAAACGATAGTGGACAGAAAAGGCACAGGAATGTAATACATCAGACCTTTTAATGCTGTAAAGCGTTCTATTCCTTCTCAATGTTATAGCTCAAGTGCTTTAATTTGCAAAGAAGTATAATTTTGTATATAAGGAGCTGAAAACAAAGGTAATGGTAGCTTTTAAGAGCTGAAGATGCTATAGGATTGTAAATTAGAGTTGTATCTTGTAAAGCTATCTATGATTTTTTTTCGGTTCTATAGTAACATTTTTCTGCGCAATATTGTGACCAACTGGATTAAATAGTAGAGGTTTCTGCATAATATATTGAAAATATGTCGAGGGTAATTTCTAAAGTTTTAAGGCAGCCTGTAGTTATATTTGGATACACAAAGTTTTGTCCAGATAGGCCAAAGAGTAGTAAATTGTATGCTAGGGTTTGAAAATAGCGATTTAAAATAAGGATAGCGAACGTTTTTGAAAGCTTTAGGGTACCTTATGATTTTTGCCAAATCTTAAGATAACAGTACCAAATATTGTCAAGATCATACCAAAAATTCTATTTTATAACAAAATTTCAGCAAAAATCAGACGAAAGTTTGCTGACATGAACATGATATGCGCCTCCTTCCCCAATAGCTCAATTTTAAAGTATTTTAAGTCTTCTTATCTACCCCTTTGGGCTGAAAGCCATTAAAACCTACAAAGTTCCCTATAAAGTACGTATTTTAAATCTTCTCATCTACCCCTTTGGGCTGAAAGTCATTAAAAACGTACAACGTTTACAATAAAGTGCCAAAAATACCCTCTGATATTCAACGAAACACTATTGGTCAACATCAAATACGTGGCGTATAAACTAAATAGTCCAGTAAAAATACAATAAAACTATTTAGAAGTTAAACGAAGTTAACGAGTGTTTCCGCGCAGGCCTATCAAGTCCAGAAACCTATTTCTTGCGAAGCTCTCCTCTTGATACACTAGAACCCCGCTTAACCGAACTAAAGGGGCCAGAGCCGTTTCGGACAACGCATTTTTTTCGGATGATCAACAAAATTAAACTGAGTTTTTATTTATGGAAGCTCTTTAACTACTATAGTCCTTAGCGTCCCATTCTACTCTTATATAGGGCATGAAAGACCGTAAATTTCGCTCAGAGGGCTCTTTATTAGGCTTGAGGTTCTTTTACGTGCCGTAAATCTACGACACGGGACCACCGGCTTTACTTCCCTTACGGAAGAACCCATACTAAGGATTTTTACGCCCGAAAAAAATCCATCGCCCTCCGCCGGGTTTGAACGCGCGACCTCGAGAACCAGAGGCTAGCATGATACGCCTAGACCACGGATGAGCAACTAACGATTTTAAGCAGTGAACGAAAGAAAACTATCGTATTCGAAATACATGTAATAATGTTTAATAAAAAAACTACTTCTGTATACAGTATTAAAATGGGCACTACAATATTTACAAAGACGTTCATAAAATCAATAGTTTTTTTTAACTTTCTTCCCGCAACGCTTGGAGCAGCTATACCACGCTACCGTTTTATAAGTATTACATCTGTTGATGTTTATTCACTGCTTTGTTCCCAAAACACAACACAACCTAAAAATAATAAGTTTTGTGTAATTGAGGGCGGCCCTCGTAGCCGTGGCCGCTGGAGTGTATAGCTCTGGCGCTCCGCCAAGCTGAGGGTCTCGGGTTGAGTCCCGCCATGGGTATGGGTGTTTGCGTATGTGTATGTGTGTTGTGTAATGCGGTAATAAGCGGTAACGAAAAAACTGTAAAAGCACAGTATCATAAACTGGTTAAAACAAGGGAAAACAAAAGAAATTGATACTCCCGTAATGCAATATTTCTCTTAAAATATGAATTCCTCGTCCGCTGTCACTGTCACTAACGGCTTCCAGTTTCTACTCAATGCTTATTATTACACGTTTTCTTTTCGCTGATATCTTAAACACAAATGAAGCACACTGACCAACGCCAACAATAAAATAACAGTGGACCTCCATATTGAATGCGTGTGCAAACACTTAACACTTGTTATAACGGTACAATATTTCTTGAAATGTGGGGCAGGGGTGAAGACTAAATGCTTACAATACCAATTACCTGTATTGGAATTTAAGGTTGTGACAAAAGAATATTACTAATTGTCGCAGCAGCGTTGCCTACGCGAATTTGAACATCTCATATTTTTTCGTTCCGTGTTTCGATTAAGCGCAGTTAAGTGGGTTATTACTATAGTTGGAATTCCAATGTTCACTAAGTGTAGTATGCAATGTTCTGAAAATAAGTAAATAAACACCTTCGTTGTCTTTATAATCTATATCATCACACATTTTTAGATTTTGCTAAAATTGTAGAGGTGGTTCAAATTGGGTGGCTTGTAATAATAATAATAATAATAATAATAATAATAATAATAATTGCGCTATTCTTAGTGACAGTGTCAAGAGTAGCCTATTATAAAGGTGTCAGCTTTACTTTTGGGGCTAACAGGTAAAAAGCTTTGTGCTCGACCTCAAACCTCTCAAATGTAGCGAATACAAGACATATAAACAGCCGAGATGCCTTTATGAGTTGGTTTCACCTGTCGTAATGATTCGCTCGAGCCCCATTGTGAGGAAACAAACCTTCAAAGGTAGTGTTCTATAAATCTAAAAGTAAAGTAGACATTCTGCTGGCAACGATAACGCATCAATAACACAAATATATCCAGCAGTAATTAAAGAAAAAGGATATACGAAATGTCATTAGCAGGGTTAGGATTTTTAGGTGCAAATTTCAGATGAAAAAAGGGACAATAAGGTGCTGGTTTATTTAAGGGGATGCACATCTGAAATTGCTATTTTCTAAACTATGCATTCAATTGGGCTGAAATTTTAACCACGTGTCAGTCTTATTTAGTTATAATTGTTTTGTGAATTTCAATACATCTTAATTAGTTTTCAAGTTATTAATTTTCAAAGTATAAAACTATGGGTATATGCAGAATGCAACACATGATGCGTTTTTCAAAAAAAATCTTATGTTGCTTATATGTCAAGGAACTACAAATCTGTCATATGATGTTTTTCTACCCTTCTTATTTTAAGAGAAAAAAAAGTTTTGAGGTTTGGTATTTGCATTTTTTTTTTTTGTTTTTTATACAGTGTTATCTTCAAAAATTAGTAGCGTAAAAACTATTCATTACACAGAAAGATTATATAATAGTTTTATTTACTTGGGTTTTTGAAACAAGCATAAAAAATGTCAATATGAATGGATGAAAACTACATCGTGTGGAACGTTTTGAATATGCAGAAATGCTGAAAACAAGAAACGCCTTAAAATGAAGTTTTAAAAATATAAACAGCTAGCAACCAAATGCGCAAGGGTATTTAAAAGTGTCGTAACGATCCTGAAGCGTTCGCTAAGTCAAAAATAAAAGTGGATTCTAAAACTACAAGCAATGGAGAATTTTTTGGGAACATAATTTTTTTAGATGCTTTTAGATTTTGAGTTAATTTCAGTTGTGCATTTTCTTAACTAATTCAACGATTTCCTCTATTCTAATTTATTGAACTACAAAACAAGTACATCAAATTATCACTCATCAAAAGAAGGAAAAAACATGAAGCTGTTGTACTTCAAGACATTAAGCATCTCCACATTTTTAAAAGTAAGTCTGTTTCTATTAGGAGATAGAATGTCTTTGTAGATGCTAAAGCTTCTTTCAACATCCACAAAAACCAGTGGGGCAAACCTTGTATTCACTCGGAATGGCAACTCTACAAATGTGGCGAATTCCTCAATGACTGAATTCTTCTGAAGACTAGATTCAAGTTTGTCTTTGGCAAAGCCATCTAACTGCTCACTCACGGAAGTATAAATATCCCATTGTTTTTCCTTTTCCAGACCTTGTTCTTCCAATCGTTTAATAGCTGCAGGCAGGTACTTGTAACTATGGACACAATATAGTTCTGTATACAAATTATGTATTTTCCCCGATAACAGAAGTTGCTGTGCCTTGGAAATTGCAACTGCGTCGGATGGATCCAAAGAAAGCACAAACTTTAATTTTGACAAAATTCTCACACAACATAGCAGCACACTCAATCCAAGATCCCCAGCGAGCGAATAATGACCGGGAAATTTGGAAGGGGCAGGTCAGTGATTTCCCTGTAGTAAACAACACGGCTCGGAGCTATCAAGAGAATCTTCTTAAGGGCAGAGATGAATTAATTTGCGATGTCGTATTCGTTCCTTATGGATCCACAAACCCTGTGAAGGGCATAAGCCAAGCATGTCACATGCTTCAAGTTAGGAAATAAAGGTTTCAATTGTTAACAGCTGAAACTATGTATGGAGCCTGGTCCGTAACCACAAGAAGAAGTTTTTCAAACTCGATACCAGTAGACCAGAGTTTTTGGCAGAAGTCCATAATGGATTGCATTACCGTACTGGCATTGGCTTTCTGCAGCTCGTACATTTTTAACAACATGGGGTTAACTTTCTACCCTACTAAAGGAAAAACAAAAATGTTCAAAACATATCCTTCCATTGAGTCTATGGTTTCATCCACAATGATTCCCACATCGCAATCAGACACTTTCTCCTTGATTCTTGTTATGGTTTCTTGGTAAACAGGCTCTATGTAGTTTTTTCTTAAAGGACTCTCATCGGGCATTTGTGTATTTTTCAATAAATCCCTTGAAGGCTGGATGGTTCACCTTATTGAGTGGAATTCCTGCTTGTGTAAGAGCTGCACACAAATAAATGTTTAATTCCTTCAAATGTTGGCTTTTTGAAGAACTCTGTTGAAACGCATTTGGTAATAAGAGGTTGCCGTGATTTGTTTGCTTGAAGAGCTTTGTTCTTTGATGCTTAGAGCTGGTAATGTGTTGTTTGATGCGATCTGGCTGGTGTTTTTCATCTAACAAAATTCCTGAATCACAAATAGTACATCGCATAACAGTTCCATCAGTGTCTATGAAATCTTGTTTGAATTCCTCAGCAGAACAATAAATCGAGCACTGGACACCTTTGGCATGGTAAAATCTAGTACTAGTACACTCGTTTGGAGAGCTAACACTAGTTCACTTGCTAACACAATGCGACTGTCACACAACTCTCTTGCGCCCATTCGCTGTCCACATTCTCTTATAACACCGCGAAAATTACCAGAATGTTCTCATTCATGCTGAAACTTCAGTCTCGGTGATTTCTAGTAGTTTCCAGCAGAACCCAATCTTAAAAATTCTCGGAACTGCGCGGGTGAGGTTACTGCCATCTCTGCGTGCCCAGCCTTCGCCTCCACGCAAACAGATGACGTCTCTCACAGTAACAAACTGACATTCACGAACAGCAGGCTACTGATTCTGGTAGGATAGAATCATTCATTGTCAATTGCGGGCTACTTTATAGCGGTAAAGCGAGAGAAAGAGGTTTTCGTCGAACACACAATTATTTTGCATTGTTGCGGGTGTGCTTTCAATTCCTGCACGGCGTTTACTGAAAGAGGTAGGCTTACTATTCGCACGTACACAGCAAGCTGAGGAGACATTAATTGAAAGTTAAATAATAAATTGGAATGAAACTTAAAAGAAAAAAGGGGGAAAAGGGGATTATGGGCAAGGTTGGGGGGAAATGGGATAAAGGTGCCAAAAAGGGGTAAAGATCCCAAAAAAGGGAAAAAGGTGCGAGAAAAAAATGCCTCTCTTCGCAACTAGAATCAAAATTTCACACTGTGATATCTTTCCGCACAGCTTTAACTTACCCTAAGAAAAAAGGTGCACACCTAAAAATGCTAACCCTGGTCATAAGCGCCTATTATAATTCATTGTAGCTATATCTGGATATAACTTTATTCCGCATTAGGAAACACTATTTTCCACTACTGTACTTGTAAACTATTCCACATTATGACGACATTTAATGCAAGTAATTACTGCATTATATGTTATTATTGCCATTTGAGAAAGAATAGTTTTAATAATCTATTGTTTATTATTTTTTGTCCACGTCAGTATTATAGTACTAATTTGAACTAAGTACTTAATGTATCTTTACAGAACCGTAAACACCTGCATCCGTTGATCATAGGTAACGCTACGAGTGATTTCCAACCATCGATACATTTTCGAGTCACGAAATGACAAAGAAATTTATCTAGAGGATTTAGAAAACAAGAGTAGCACTAGTAAGAAAGACTATTTCAGAAATAAAAGGAAGTTATTTTTTAAAAGAAATTATTATTATTGTATATAATAATAATATTATTACTCACATAGTCATAAAATGTTTATATTTATGCGCACTGTCAAAGCGTTGTATAATTTAATATAATTTACTACCATCTTGGCGTTATGAAACTAGAATTAGGCATGCAATATTGGAAGGATGCAATAAACTACTTATGGGTAATGCTTTTCTTTGTTGCAACAAAGATTTAAAAGCTCTGTTATTGAACACACAAATTATTATCAAATCTGTAGGAACTGGAAGGAATTTGTTCATTGTTTGTTATGTCTAACATAGATGATGAAGTAGTGTCATATTGTTTCTTAATTTGTGTACAATTTCGGAATGGTGTTCTTCATTTAGCTGCAGTGCAAGATAATACTCGTACTATTCTGCATATTAAAAAAGGAAGTTTATCAAATAAGGGGGAGGTGGGACAGAAATTTTGATAAGCTTTGAATAAATCGTGTGGCAGTCACCTCCTCCGTCCGTTGCTGTAGGCTTACCTTGATGCTTCTCCCGTTTGTTCCAGAAGTTCGCAGTGTGCTGGTTCTCTTCAATTTTATCCTCGGCTAGCTGCAGTAGTTTTCTTTAAACTATATAGGAGCATGTACTTATCCTCGGTAAAGGAAACGTAGATCTCGGGTGGTGATATAGGAAGACATAGACGTGCTTTGTTTATGAAAAGATGACACTGCCGTTTCTTTTTATTTAACTAACACACGTAGTATACAAAACTGGTATTGCCGCTGTTAAAATACTGTCCCCCGCTGTTAAAATGCGGCGCGGATATGACACGAAGTTTAAATATGCTTATTATCTCTTTACGAGTAGCGGTTCTTAGGTGTGTTTCTAAAACTGTCTTTATTCCCTTTTTGGCGCGATATCTCACACATCCTGCAGCATCTCTCCCTGACCACACATGACAAAATGCCAAACTGAAATGAAATGCCAAAACTACCAAACTGCCAAACTGAAATGCTAAGCTGCCATGACAAAACTGTCTCGAATTTGCTCCAAACAGATCCATTTATAGCCTCAGGCTACTGAGGCTGCTTCCTTTCCTATTGGTCCATTTTTAGCGCCACTCGACACGTCTAACTATTTCGTATAAACTTCCAGGGATCTCATTGGTCCAAGTTTAATATAAATCGCGGCTTTTCCTACATTTACCGTTAAGCTATCTGTCTCTCTCTCTTGGTCACGGCGAATTATCAAATAAAGGAACAAAGGCGCTACACCCTCGCTGTAGGAATAATGGCCCTGCGACCAAAGAGATGTCATAAAACTAGGTTTTCTGCCTTCGAAGGCACTATTCCTGTAGCTAAAACATTTCGTCGTGGACAGTATTTTAACATAGCGCTTAAATTATTTACATTAAACCATTTGTAACTCTATTAATATTAGTAACCTAGATAGATACATAACGTTAAATCACCCTTCTTAAAATATACAAGCCGTATGAGAAAAAGATATTTACATAGTGTGATTTAACATCAATAAAACTTAATTAATAAATTATCTATAATTACAGTTCTCGGGCTCGGCCTAGAGTTGCCGTTTCAATCGGGACCCTAATTAGTTGAAAAAACAACATTCTTTCAAATACAGAGTGAGTTTGAAGTCCACCGAACAAAGTCCACCAGAGTGATTGTAGTGTAAATAAGCATTATTGTATGACATTGATTTGAGATGTTTGTTAATTATATGCATTGTTAGGAAATAAGTTTACACGGCCTCACTGAAACTGACAATAAGAGCGGATAAAAATGAGCGAGGGGGTGAGTAGAATATTAATTAGAAGAGACAAACAAATGACGTCATATTGGCGCGCTTTTCTGTAGAAATAGCGGGAATATTTTCCTTAGAGCATATGCGTTCGTAATTTTGATTGGATATAAAAATATACGCTAATGTTGGCGCGTTTTATTAACCAATAGCAGATCGGTTATAATCTTTAGGCATATCGGAGTGTGGGAGTATAAAAAGCTAAAGCCAGAGGCAAGTTTTGTCCAGTTCAACAAAAATCATCCACGCGTTACACGTCGCCAGTCCAACAGAAACATTTGTGCATTACACGTCACTCAGTCCAGAAGAAGCATTCGCGTGTAATACGGCGATCAGTTCAACATACGTATTCGTGAGTTATACGTCGCGTAGTTCAACGGAAGCATACATAAAGTACACGCATATGCTCTAGGGAAGATATTCCCTCCATTTCTAAAGAAAGGCACGCTACCCTGACGTCATTTGTTTGTCTCTTCTAATTGATAAACAACTCGCCCCACTCCTATTGTCAGTTTCAGTGAGGCCGTGTAAACTTATTTCCTATCAATGCTTATAGCTAACAAACTTCTAACATCATTGTCATACAATAATGTTAATTTACACTACAATCACTCTGGTATTCACAGTGTTGTGATATAAAATACTGCCTCAATGTCTATGAACAACTTAGTAAAAAACTCGGTTAAAGGAAAATCTCATACTTCAGTCAGACGCCTATGGAGAATTCTTCCAAAGGTAGATTTTTAGAAAACACCTCCACTCCCCTGTCCCCCCCAAAAAACTTTAATAGAACATTTTTTTCTAAAAATGACTTTAATGTTTGATTAACATATCATCTGTATGAAATATCCACATTGCAAATAAATATACTCCTTGAATTTTCTGCGAATGCTTTATGAAGTCTCCTTCATTCTTACTGAATTTTATATAACTTGAAAACATTGGATATAGTCAAAAACCTACCGAATAAAAGAACGAAGTCCTCATTAACACACACAGTTTTATATAATTGCTCCTTCAAACTGAGTGTATATGTAGGTTAAAGTTCGAGTTGAATCAAGCGTGAAAAATTGAATGTATGGCTGGAACTCCAACTTTGGACCTTCAGTTTTTCCTGTCGATGCTCTAAAAATGAGCTGGAATAGCAAGGTAATATAAATGTACATTAAATATGAATCAAATGAAAATGGTTTAACCGTATTTGATCATTTCGCTATGATAATTGGCATTAGAGAATTTGTACTTAAAGACGAAGATCCGTGGTTTGAGTCCCGACTGTGGAATTTAATTTTTTAAGTTGAATTCACTTCTTTATGTACAGCCATTTTCCATAGTATCAACTATTTTCCGATATACACTACTGTTCATTAACTGTTCATAGCATTCCTTGCAAATTCAGTGCAGTACCATTGATTATGGTTGAGTAAATAAATAAATTGTACAAAATGTGTAAAAATGTGAGCTTTGTTTATCTGTTTCCCTCTGCGATGCTGATACGACAATTTGAAGCAGAATTGTAGATTCTACCTTATCCCTTGTCTCCAATATCTGCTGCAGGCTGCTCCAGTGGTAGAGCTATGAGTACTTTCACTTAGGGTACGTGGATGTATTGTGAAGGACGTCAGTTTAAATTGACTGAAATTTATTCTGAACTAATATTTGAGATTTTGAATTGAGTTGCCGAACTTTGAAATGAAGAAACATCTTGTCTCTAAATTGTAGCACTCCGGACTATAACAATTGAATTATTATACCTGCTAACTTCTGCAGTGTCAAAATTGCGTTTGGAAATAACTGTTTCCGCAATAAAGGAAACCGTGAGTCGCTAAACTGTTGACCTCGCGGCAGCCACCAAATCTTAATCACACAAGCGCGTCAATGGGCGCTTAAAATCACACACGTTTGTACCGCTGCCGGTACCAGTGAGAGAGCAGCTCTTGGATCTAGATGCACGAACATTTATATTAATTTTAGCTCCGCCTACTTTAGAATTACTCCCACCAGCATTCTATCTTATACGTTGCCAAATCTCAAAACTCTTAATGTGGCACTGTTACTAGACAATGAGTCCCTTTTTTTTAGAATTTCCGTAACCTCTCTAATTTCCAGAATTGGCCTATGTGTCTATGTAACGTACTGAACTTAACTCTAAACTGCCTTCCCAGAAATCCTTAAGCTAACATGTTCGCTCCTTCTCTGCTCCCTAATGACTCTGGCTAACCTGACTCCTAATTACCGCCATCCTTCCGGACCTACATTTCAACTCAAACTTGTTACAGTATACACTGATTTAATATACGGAAATGAATTAGTTATCGATCTTACTCTTATTCCTTTATTTACTTATTTATATATTCCCGCCAATAATCACGGTATCAGTACATTCAGAAAAAATCTGATGTGTTACACTCACATGACTTTCTCTACTCTTGTACAAACTATTTTTACAAACGCTTATTCCTCATATGTTAATCGAGATGTTGAGATGTTAATCTTATTACTAATATTCTTGTAGATGCAAGGGGAATTGCTAGGCATTAAGCTATAGTCAAATATTTTAAGAGTTGGTTGCTATGTGGAGTATTCCATTCTCTTTGTATGTCCAGGACATAAACAAAATGAATAACGAATTCCCATTTGAGAAAAAGTCTAAGTATTGAAAAATTTAAGGGAATAACAAGCAATATCTCGAAAATGGTTCACTGAACAAAAAATGTATATGTATTAATTGTGTATTTTAACGCGATCTACATTTTGTGTGCAGTAAAGTTTTTGTCTATCTCTTATGGTTTACCAGTTATGCAAAAGTCGTTCACAATGAAGAATACTTTTGGAGACATTCCCAGAAAATTCGAGATATACATTTCATTTGTCATAAAAATATCTTAAACATAAGATATTTTAATCAAAATTGTTAGAACCGTTTTTGAGAAAATCAAAATTTTCGAAAAATGTTCCATGTAAAGGGTAATCTGGGGTGGGGGATTTTCTTGAAAACCTTCGTGTCGCATCTCTGGAAGATACTGAACCTCAATACCAAGTTTGGTGTTTATCCGACTGTTCGTTTCTGAGTTATGCTGTTCACAGACACACAGACACACACACGGACATGTTTCCAAAAATGCTTTTTTTGGATACAGGGGGTTTCAAAACATGCATTTCCGGTGAAATCTCGGTATCGATTTTTTGGGTGGAATACAATACTTCCCCTACTTACTATACGTAGTAGAGAAAGTAAAAAAGTATTAAAAAGGGTATGACACAATATTGAAGCTTACATTATTTCTCCACATAATTCCCTCCTCATTTAAGCATTTGTCATATCTCCACACGAGCTTTAGAATTCCAGTGCTATATTCGGCTGCCACTAGTCCATTAGGTTAAGATGTCCAGACACAAGTTCACCAAGGAAAGAACGAGAAATTTTTAGGAAAGGAGTCTCTAACTCATCTAGCATGTACGATATTGTTGTTCACTTAATCTTCAAATCATCTGTGACGAGTGACGGACGTCCGGGTCGAGTTTCGCTATACACATTTGTTTGTCCATTGTTGAGCATTTAACACCACTTTATCATATTTCTTTCGTTCATTACTGTAACATCATACGCTTCCTTTAGTTGACTGTGAATTACATCCCGGCATTCAAAGATGTAATATCGCTTACCTTAGAGTCGGTGGGACTTTGTATCTCACAGTTCATTTCGAACAATCACATAAGGACAATAACAACTTGTTTCGCCTGAAACTCACAGAACACTGAGAAAAATTATCGAGGAAGCCATTCGACCTTGGACCCAAGCCAGACAGCGATCTGTGCAGTGGGAATGCGCAAACGGCCGTTACTTTCTGGATTGCCCTCGTACAAGGTATGTGTTGCAACAGTAATAAGAAGACCGTCTAAAGCTAGCTTGAAGTAAGAAAACGCCTCCTGAAGCCTATAATTTAAAAGAAGAGACTCGAATGAGCTGGAAAACATTGTAACACCTGAAGATTGGAAGAAAGTCGTATTTAGAGATGAAACCAAGTTCGAGGTCTTTGGTACCAGAAGGAGGATATTTGTTTGCCAACGTGAAGATAGTAGTGTGGTCCAGTAGTGCATTGCACCAATAGTTAATGTTGGGAGCTCTGGGGATGTTTTACTGGAATAGAGTTGGAGGCCTTATTAAAATAGAACGACGTAGGCACCAGAAGCAGTATCATAGCACCTTCGTATCATGCAGTACTTTGCGGATTGAAACTAATACGAAAAGGGTTTACCTTGCAAGATCCAAAACATGTATTAGTGGACTGCATGGAGTACGTTACACGAAAAGAAAAACACAAGGTTCTGGAAGATATGGCCTGGCCGTCCCAAAGCTTCGATTGCAATCCAACCGAAAAAACTCTGGAATGAAGTGGAATAGAGGTATCTAGAAAAATCCATATAACAACAAGGGAGATCTTTTGAACATTATTAAGGATACGTGAGTCATTTAGACTCAAAATACCTACGCAACTGATCAACCGCATGCTTTGAGTTGTGAAACAATCATTAAATCCAATTAAGGATAATTTAATAAAAGAAAAATATAACTTTTCTGTTCATTTTGTATATGTTTAAGTGCATACGACTATATTTTTGGGCGAATAAAGTCTTGTCGTGTTCATTTTTCAAAATACTAGATAACTGTTATGGTGTGTTGAAATTAATGAGCAGTAATATATTTATTATGTGACTGTGCCATCTAATGAAAATGCTTGAGAATGTGATTCTTTTTTTTAACAAAACTTATTTTTGATATAAACAATAAACAGCATAATACATGAGACATCTGTGAATTGGTAAATAGTCGAAAGTCATATAATTTCTACACAAAGAATTGTTTTCTTGTTGCAGTTGATGGTTATTGATCAAAATAATGACCGATGAGCCAAATAAGCTGTCATGGATACATGGACTCATGAGTGATGAACACTGTTACAGGATTCCAAGAAGATATTTCTTCAATAAATGCACGAGGTAAGTCTGGACTTTTTTTATTGGATAGATTCGTTTAGCATTAGAAATGCTATTCAGATTCGGAACAAAAGAAATGACAAAAACGAACAATATTACAATCTGAGGCCAAAAACATGAAGCCCCTCTGGCACAAAACAGTTAAAGATAGTCCTCTAATTCAGAATCACTTCCGGAAGAAAGCAGCAAGTCCTACGGGAGACGACACTTGATGCGGGGAACCGCATCAGATCTTCACACTAA
The DNA here is from genome assembly GCA_030765065.1 of Deroplatys truncata. Taxonomy (NCBI): domain Eukaryota; kingdom Metazoa; phylum Arthropoda; class Insecta; order Mantodea; family Mantidae; genus Deroplatys; species Deroplatys truncata. The sequence goes on from CM060985.1 coordinate 52,453,687, forward strand.
GGAGAAGCACATTGTGCCAGGTACTAAGTGAAGAAGCTGAAACAATGTGAGAGTCTGAGAGCGAATGTGTGCAGAGATGGCTGAGTCCAAATTCATAATGTACTTGGATGTTTCTAATATACCAAGGTTGGTTCAGTACAAGCCTTAAAACTTTAATTTGAAAGACCTGCAGACGATTAATTTTGTTTGCAGCTGCATCGTCCCAAATTGGACAAGCGTATGTCAGTCAAGGACCAGTACAAAAGAGAACCACGTGGTATTTGCAAAGCAGACTTGCGGTTGAGAATGGAATACAATTTGCATAATATGGAGCAAGCGAGATTTCATTTTGAATTAATTTGAGAGTTTCAGGTCAGTCGATGATCAAAATGCAGGCTAAGATGTTTAACAGTGTCATCAGCATGTTTCCAGGATATGGGAAAGTTTGTAAAGTAATAAGAGGGGGACAATGGAATGCCGCAATGTAAAAATCATGATTTTACATTTCTTGTGGTTCAAAGAAATCCTCCAGTTGTCAATCCAGGACACCAGAATATTAGGAGACTTTGTAATCTATGAGCAGTGAAGTCTGTATCTGAAATGCCAAAATAATGTATTATGGCAGCATAGTACTGGAAAAGTTTAACTTTCGCGTGGCTTTCAGCTTTCTCTGTAGCATATACGGTGGTTTTCCCTCACACTGTGGCCACCGCACGGCAGCTCGCGCGCTGGCCGCTGCAGCTCGGACTCCCGCCGAAACAGTTATAATATCCCCGCAAACGCATCACATTATCGTATTTACAGTTGCCATTGCAATGATAATAAGCACATACCTTATCACAAGAGGTGTTGGAAATGTTGTCCTGGTCTACCCTCATATTTCTGGCATCTTCTCAGGAAATTGTCATTCACATTTGAGAGTTCACTATCCGAAATTGAGTGAGTTTCTCGCCTTATGTTTTCTTTTAGTTCTTAAAATGTATGGGGTTTGTTGCACACACCTTTTCCCCACACAGATTCCCCTTAGATAAAAATTAAATTAGGGGATAGTGAAGGCCATAATTACCTTATCACAAAAAATTGCTGAATTAAATTTAATGACTCATCAGCTATATGCGCGGCAGCAATCTTTTTGGAAAAATCTAGACTGATATTCAACGTTGTTTTCAAAAATGGTGTAAGTCATTCGTGTACCTCTCTACATTTATTGTTTGTATTAAAAAAAATATAAGCCCTATTATACTGTATGCATTTATTGCACACCAATGTTTGCGTCATGCAAGGGAATATCGTGTGTAAAATCGGGTTCCTCGCGCTCCAATATCTGTTATTTTGTTTCGAAACATAGCCATATAAATGGAACTAGAAGAAGAGAAGAATATTAAGCGTGGGTCAATTACGCTATCTTTTGCAAAATCAAATTACAGAAATTTACCCGACTCTTAGGAGCACATGAAAAATAAGATGTTTGCAACAAACTTTACACAATGCAGAAACTAAAAGGAAACATCAGACGAGAAATTTACTGAATTTTGGATATTTAACTCTCAAGTGTGAATGAAAATTTCCTGAGAAGGGTCGAGAAATATGGGGATAGAGAAGGACATTTCCAGCATGTGCTTATTATCAATGTAATTGCAAACATTTGCTATCACACTATGACAAGGAGTGTAATAAATGTAATGAAGTATTAATACTGAAAAGCCGCCTATTTATAAGGGTATTTTGAATTTCATGCAGATAACTTTAATAGTCTGTGAGAAAAACATTTTATATTACTTTTATGATACTAATTAATCAGGTGTTGCGCACGATGCATAAATCGTAATTTTGAAAATAAAAACTGACATTCATTTAAATACTGTTAAAACAAAACTGCCGTATAGCAATCATTTCACTCTTCTAGTTGTTTCAGAATTTTTAAAACCTTTAAATGTTGTTCGTGTAGCAATTTATTCTCGATGGCCGATTTAATTCTGTCATATTTTGAGAAATTTAAAGGTATAGCAAAAGCCCATATGCCAGATGTTTAAGTTCACTCTCTCCGAGTTTCTACTGAAAATTTGATTGGTTACAAATTGCAAGGCATGGAAAATTTTAATGCGAAAAAGTGGAAGAAAAATAAAAGTCGAGTAAAAGACATTGGAAGTAAATACAGGCCGTTAGGTCATGTGCTCTTGAGCATTCAAATGGTCACGTGTTGAATTTTTAAGGGCTCTGAGAACAAAAGCCCTAGTATTTAATTGAGCTAAAGGTTCAAAGTATTTTTAAACATAAGTCTATTTTAGTACTTTTCTTTAAAATTTTACCAAATATCTGCAAAAAATATTGGGTTACTTCTGTGTCTATGTAGATTGTCATGTATAACCTATATAATTACTTATGCATACATTTCAAATATAAAACGCACTTGTGCAACATCAGATAGGACAGAACTCTATTGAACAAGAAGAATAAGACTGTCTATGTGATCTGGTGGCTAGTCTCCGGTTCGATTCCGGATTGGAGGATAGAAATTTTTCTTTAGACAGGATTATTCCCCATCCTCCCTAGAATCTGGAGGTATGACAAGAGTGTAAATGTGTGTATGAATTTAATACAATAGCCAAACGTAACACCAACCCAAAGATTAACACCACTGTAAGCCAGTGAACATTTGTTGATGTGCAATTGTTCCAAAGGTAAAAAGCTGCCAATATGACCTTAGGTGTTAAAGGCGGTATATAAATGGAACATAAAAAGCAAGATGATGTGTTACATTCATATTATTTTCTCTACCCTCTATCGCTTATTTCTCTACCCTCTATACAAATTATTCTTACGAAGCTTTTTCCTATCTACTTCATTTTTATCGAGATAACCCTTTCCAAAAATAGCTACATTACACATTTCGTTATTGATACAAAGGGAACAGCGATAGTCAGATGTTTAAAAACTGGACGCTATATGCTGGCCTTAAAACTCTGTACTCCTCCCATGATATTGCGAGAAACAATTTAAAATAGGGCTTCAAAAGAATGGCTAAGTGTTGATCAATTAATAAAGAATATCTGGAAAATGTTTAATGTCACAGAAAAAATTGTTTATATAAATTGCGTGTTTAAAAGACATCTACATTTTTTGTATAGTATGTTTTCATCTATCGCTTAACGTTTACCAGTTATACAAGATTATACAAAATTCCTTCCGTGAAGAGTACTTCAAAGGCTATTCCCAGAAAATTTAAGTTATACATTTTATTGTTATGTAAATATATTTAATATGTGTATTTTAATCAAAATCGTTAGAACCATTTTTTATAAAATGAAAAATTTGAAAAATATTCCATGCAAAGGGGGTGGAGGAATTTTCTTGAAAATGTTTGTGTGGCATTTTTGGAAGATACTGAACATAAATATCAAGTTTAGTGTTTTTCCCACTTTCGTTTTTGAGTCATGCTGCTCACAGACGCGCACACACACACAGCATTTTCTAAAATACTTCTTTTTTATTCAAAGGACCTCGAAACATGAATTTCCGGTGAAATCTCGGTATCCAGTTTTTGAGTGGAATGCAATACCTTTTCTACCTATTGCGTACGTGTTAGAGAAAGTAAAAAGAAAGATTAACCTTGGAATTGCCACAGAAGTGTCTAAAGGTATTGTTTCCTCTCTAAACTGAGGAAACATTTACTTTATTGTCTTGTAAACACCGAGATAAATGCTGGAAATTTTGAAAAGAGCCCTGGTTATGTTAAACCCAGACTTACTTTTTATAACGCTATCCCGATATCCCTCATGGGAACCGTCTGTGTGTTTAGCCGTACTTAATAAGCGTATCGTTCATCATGTATGTAAATGCGGTGCATTCATTCATCAGTTAAAATAAATGGAAACAGCCGCTGAATATCCGGAAGAGGGTTGCTTGCAGCTTCCCACAGACACTTAAAACACTGACAGGTGGTGATATATCCGGTGTCATCATTTGCTTATCTTCCTGTCTGTCCCACGACTTATTTGCATGAATTTGCATTCCGCCGAGGATTTGGTGATGCCTTACCGGAATTATCTGTAACAGAACAGGAAGCGAAGCGCCATCATTCCGCAAATCCACATTACGGTGTCGGACGCCATCTCACGCTGTCATTCATGCCAGTGAGTGGGTGGGGAAGATAAAAAAAATGCTGCCATCCAGGGGGTTTTATAATATGTTGAAGTAGAAATACGTGCAAATAATACAAGTGGGTGTATTTTCCACGAAAGAGAAGACGAACACTTACGACAAAAATGATCAAAAAACTGCAATAGGTATTTAAATTGCCTCATTTGATAGCTACTATTCAGTTTCAAGAAGATGACTTCAAAAGTTTAAGATCTAATTGGATCAGTAAATTCTCTTTAAAATGAAATACTCAACGGGTGCGCAGACATCAATATATAAGGAGCGTAAATACGCTCGAAAAATGTTTAAGTTTGACTTTATTTTTCTTTATCTTAAATTTGTTGATAACTAAGTTGCTTTTACACAAAATCTATTGAAGTCAATTGCATGAAATATCCATAATTATACTAATTGAATTGTGGAATTTCTATCTTGCAATAAAATTATGAAACACGCTTTAATCTTTTAATTAAAAAGGTTTGATTTACTGCCTAGAAAATTATAAACAAAATTAAAAAGTCTCATGTGTTGCATTCGCATGACTTTCTCCACTCACTCTTCTACCAACTACTCTTACAAAAGCATGTTCTTCTATCTACTTCGTATTAATCGAGATAAATTTTCATTGCCTATTTACACATTTCGTTGTAAGTATAAGAAGGATAAAGTAGGTAAAGCGATTGTCATATTTTTAAAAAGCGGATTGCTATGTGATGGCTTTGAAATGACTTGTTCTCTGTATGACCACAAGAAAATAAGAATAGCGACTTACGAATTGAAAAAAGTGTAAGTATTTGAAAAGTTAAACCGATATCAAAGAATATCTCCGACATGGTTAACGCCACAAAAAAGTTCATGTTGAATAAATTGTGCGCTTTAAGGATCTACATTTTTATGTAGTAAGCTTTTGTTTATTTCTTACGGTGTACCTACTGTACAAAATTCATTCAGAATGAAGAGGGCTTCACAGGCTATTTGCAGCATATTCAAGATATACATTACATTTGTCATTTAAGTACCTTAAACATATGGTATTTCAATCGGAATACAGCCACTTTTAAGAAAACAAGGAATAATGAATCATTTTCCATGTAAAGGGTAGGCTAAGGTAGGGGATTTGCCTGAAAACCTTCGAGTTGCATTCTTGGAAGATGTTGAACTTAAATTCCAAGTTTGGTATTAATGGACTTCTCATTTTTTAGTTTTTCTGTTCCCAAACACACACACAGACGTTTTTTAAAAAAAGTTGCTATTTTGTTTCAGGGGACCTCGGAAAGTCTAATTCCAATGAAATCTCCATATCAAAATTTTTAGTCGTGTGCAATACCTCCTCTCCTTACCACAGATAAGTAGTTTAGAAAGTAAAAATAAAGTCACAAGTGTTTTAAAGTAGGAGCATAAAAAAGTTGCACTGTCAATTGTAGCAACTTCCTCTTTTGAATTCACTCTATTCTTAAGATCTAAAGCTTTCTTTTAAATTTTTGTTCATTATTCTTGAATATAATTTACACATGGCATTGAGGGACATTTATCTACGTAATTTTGCAGTCTGTACGTACTCCTGCATGCATTTTTCCAAGTATGTACCTAAACATGCTATGTGAGTTTTTCATCACCACCACCAGCCTTCTTATTATTAAATTATGCTCTGCAGCCTGTTCCGATAAAGTCATAAGTGGAGTCCATTTTCTATGGTGTCGGCCAATGCCTGTTATTCATCTTGAATTATATAGGAAGGTGCTCTTTGGTATTATTTCACTACGCATTCTCATTATATATTCTATCCCTTCTTTTGTGTGTATGAATTTCGATTTTATCTTCAATCTCATATATATATATATATATATATATATATATATATATATATATATAACGCGTGAGTCTTCTCATCCTGCGGATTGGTAACTAGACAACCCTGTATTTTACAGACGATGCGAAATGCAGGTGCTGACACCGCATTCACCAGCCCACCAACTAGGGCTGCGTTGGTGCTTCTTGTTAACGTGCTCTAGTAGCGCAATGGTTAACATGTTGGAAAGTCGTGGTGATGGTCGGAAATTCAAATCAGGCCTGAGTTTTTTTATTCATTTCTGTTCATGTTTCGAGAACGTTCTAGCAAATCATGATTTCTTTCCGAATGCATAAAAAGTGGATTTGAATATTCTAACAGGTAACAATTTGTGTTTTAATTGAATTCACATAATTAAACTAATTAAGTGAAAAACACTTCCATGCCAAACTATCAGTTCTTGTTAAATTTACTAAACATAAAAATTACTTTCAAGTGGCAGTATTTGAACCTGGAACCTTCACCAATGAAGGTCAACGCACACACTGTTGCGCTACGAGTGCAAGTCACTGTATGCACAGCGGTGAAAAGCAGTCGTTTCTGCCGAAATTGTTACGACGCGATGCAGTGGACAGTGTTTACGACATAGCCTGTACAACTGTATAACTTCTCAATCCGCAGACTGAGAGGACTCACCCGGTACATACAGTCTACATTGTGAATGTTCTTACCTCACTCTTGTACTTGTGCTGTGGCATGTGAGGCAGTATATTTTAACACTTAAATAATTTCAGTCTAATTATATAATATATAAATTCAATAACAGCCCGCCTTAAAGCAATATGTGTATGTAACAATATATAAAAATGTACATTGTACATATTTATTTGCATTATTGTATCCATGTGTAATAATGTTATGTGAATATATTACGTAATTTAATAATGTAGGAGGTGTGAGAATAATAGTTTAAAAGTTGCTAACAATGAGGCAACCTGGAGGCAATAATGAATTTGAAATTTTAAATGTTACTAATCATTATTGGAGCAACAATAATGTAAATTTTGTGACAGTTTATAATATAGCCAATCAACAACCAGAAAAAGCTTTAGTTAAATGAAGGTATTCTATTGGAGTAGGATTAGCCAATCAGAAACTGAAAAGAAGAAAATTTTACAAATTTAGAGTTCAGTTGGTTGCAGACAGCGTTACTAACCAGACGCAAAAAGTGTCCTCAAGAAATTTAATACGTATTCGTGTGAGACGAAAAATAAGTTTACGTGTTAAAAACTATAATTAATTAATAAAAATAATTTCACAGCTCTCTATATCAGTGAAGCATTATCAAGCATTAATAAAAGGAGTGAAGCAAAATTGTAATCTGTGTAAGCCTACATTCTTAGTCGCATCACAACCCTGCCAAGAGAAACGTGTTTCTAACAATAATACTGACGCAGCCGAGGCAAACATAAATATATAATATTTAAAGAAACAGTCAAATTACAAAGTTAATATTTTTTTTTAAACTTGGAGCGAAGGCTACCGGGTACCATACGTGCGGTTGCAGCTACTTCAAGTTCGGCTTCCCAACAGTTGAAATATAATACAACTCCTTCAATACAACAAAACACCTTCTTCATATGTTAACATTGCATCTTCATTGTGAATGATCTTAACTCACACCTTCACTTGTGCTATGTTATATTAACATAACATTTTCATTGTGGATTTCCTTCACACTGTGGCCACCGCGCAGCTGCTCGCGCGCCGCCCGCCGCAGTTCGGACTCTCGTGAAACAGTTATAAGATTCTCGTAAATTGAGTAAATTGAGTTTTATTTATGGACGCTCTTTAACTACTATGGTTCTTAGCGTCCCATTCTATATTGGGCGCGAAACACCGGTAATTTTGCTCAGAGGCCTCTTTATCAGGCTTGAGGTTCTTTTACGTGCCGTAAATCTACGACACGGGACCACCGGCTTTACTTCCCTTCCGAAGGAAGCCGTGCTAACGATTTTTACGCCCGAAAAAATCCATCGTCCTCCGCCGGGTTTGAACCCGCGACCTTGGGAACTAGAGGCTAGCACAGTACCACTAGTCCACGGAGGACGACATGTCGCCCTACGTTCACATATTTTCAGTTACAATTACAATTACAATGATAATGAGCACATACATTGTCACTAGAGATGCTGAAACTTTTGTCCTTTTCTATCCAAATATTTATGGCAACTTCTCAGGAGTGTTACATTCACAATCGAGAATTCAATATCCTAAATTTCTCGCCTGATGTTTTGTTTTAGTTCTTAGACTGTTCCTAATTCTATCCACTCCACTGTATACCTATTGTGTACGAATAGCATTTCGGTATCTGCATTTTACTTGATTTGATTACCCATGTTTCTTCTTTTTAAATATAAATTCTCTTAATGCATTGAAACAGTTATCTTCCAGCGATAAGGAAACCGTGCCACTCAGGCTTCAAGTAACCGCCATGATTATTTTAAACGAAGAAGAGCATATCTAATGAGACTATAAACAATTGTGTCTCCGTTTTACTGCGCTGCATAGCGTTACATTTGCCTATGTTTCAGAAATGCAGATCCTTTGTTCAGAGGCATGCTATCTCTGGACTTAAGTGAGACAAATCGTCGTTTACGACTCTCTTTTCGACCGACAGGAAATTGCCTGCTACATGGAACGCTGAAGCTTTTAGTGGCGAGACTCACGCTATATAGTTTTCATTTGTTTCTCGTTATGGCCCCCTACAGAGTGGTGCCTTTTCTCTTAAAGTTATTGCATTTTTAATGTTCACAATAACATTCTGTCTCTAGAGCTTCTTTTTTAAACCGAAACATTTCCGATATGGAGATGTCTTATACGGCTCTGTCGCTTAGTCCTTAATGGTCGGTGCGCTGTAAGAATGAATTTTGTAAAATGTGTTCCATTTGCTGCTTCGTGAAAACTGCTCCTCCTTTCGGCTTCGAAACCAAACAAATATATTCAAGTAATACGCAGGGTAATCACATTTCATAGAATAGAATCGCTTTCTCTTATAAATGGCCTTAAAAATGCATTTCAATTTATGTTTTTGTTTGAAATGATTTAGATTTGAGCTTAAAGTAGAGAAGTAATAAATTTACCAAAACTACAATTGAAGTTTTTGATCTTATGTTTAACCTTGTGGCTGTTTACACAGTTCTGCTGGAAAATAAATGCAGTTCAAAATTCTTGAAATTGCACTGTCTGCGCAGTAGGTATAATTATAATTAGCCTCTATACCAGTATCAAATTTTTATCCTGAACAGCTTTTAAGTAATTAATAATGGAATTGTTTATAAAACTGGCTATAATGACCAAATATGTAAAAGTAAACAAATAAAAATCATTTTTTCAGAGACAAAATTAATAACTGTATTACATGCAGTTTATCACATGTTTTCTGCAGATGACTGAAAAATCTCTTAACAGTACATAAAATACCTCACCTTTTTCAGTATACATTCATATAAAATCAAAGCTCTTTAAATAGTATAAGGGAAACATTTAGGTATTTCTGGAGATCTAAAATCTTTTTCTTTAACGCATTAACCTTCACGTTGAAGGACTTACATCCCAAAGGCTTAACCCCAAAGGCCTTGGGTCAGTAGTCTGTCGAGGAGCAAGCAAACTGTGGATCATAGCATATCCAGGAGGTGATCAGTCCATTCGCCTAGTGACCGAGGAAAACTGCTAAAAAAACCTTCGGTCATATTAGTCGGCCCCGGGATTTAAACCCAGGACCTCCCGAATGCGAGCCATACACGTTTCCGCGACGTCAAATCGCTCGTTCGATTCTGTGTTTTCAACACTGTCGTTTTTTTAAAGTTCTGCTGTTAGTTGTTCCTCGCGATGTCATGGAAAGAGGGAATTTCAAGATCAGCGTATATAAACACGCTTTTAAACACCTGACTATCGATTCGGACTATCCACATTGCATCTGCAACGCAACGTATAATGAAGCTATTTCTGCAAATAGTTATGTTGATTAGCATGTCTAAGATAGAAAAATAAGCTTTCGTAAGAATAGTTGGTAGCAGCTGTACAAAATAAGTGATGGTGGATAGAGATAGTCATGTGAATGTATCACATCGGTATTTTTTTCTGAATCTCCTGAACCTTTGCATGTGTTTGATGTAGTTCAGCGAATGCTTGTCCTAACAGTTTATTTTATGAACATTTGATGCTCCTTCGGTTAACTCCGGCCCTTATATGCCAGGTGTGTCTAAAGGCCGTTGGAATATTTCAGTGCACTCAAAATAAAGAGTCAGGAATTTACGTGGAAAATGAACCTAGTTTCAAACACTACATTTAAACTGGTTTAGGTTATACATTGTTTATTTTGGAGATAATGACCATTGGATACTGCGCTCTCCTGCTGGGCTTCTGTTGACAAATCTCTTTGATGCATTCTGTGAGAATACTCTGCAGAGGCTCTTGAGAAATAATAATGAACACTTTACGTGTCGATTTTTAAAATATCTCACTTTGGAGACCATCAAGGCGGTCGTTAACCCAGATGTTCTCATGAACCTGGTAACCCAAAAATGTATCATTTTTATAGTTATTCACAAGAAGCCCTCACATCTGCAAAGGGAGAGGTCAATAGCCCGAGGAGATCAATCAGATAGAGTACCGCCCCCTGGTGAATAGCCTTGCACTGTTAAGTACAGCCCGCATTCAAAACCTGATTGCCTCCCCCCAGAATCTGCTGCTCTGTGCTGTTCTGTACCAGCTTATCTCTCTTGGATCAGATACTCTGTTTTCTCAAATATCTGCACGTGTTTGGTTACTGCAGTGCTAAAATAAATTACTATTAACATTTACTTTTTCAAACTCTAACATTAAAACTTCCTTCGAAAATTTCAAATTTACTTTTTTGTCTTGGATGAAAAGTGGGTTTTCCTCAAAGTTATTTAAATATAAAACTCACTCCGCTAACGATGAGTTTTATCTCTCTCCCCCCCTCTCTCTCTAACCAATTCCTGATCAAAAAGAAAAAGATATAGAAATTGAGAAGAAGTTATAATTTCCACTGCCTCTCCCAGTTTTTCTCTCCCCTCTCTTTCTCACTACCTCTATCCTCCTGTTCTCTTTCGCTCCCTCTCTCGCTCTTATATTCTCTCTCTCTCTATGTCTCTTTGCCGCTGTCCCCTTTCTCTCCCTGTCACTTTCCTGCCCTTGTGACATTTTTAAAATACACAAGTGTTTCTATCAGGGAATGTTGATGAAAATTAAAATTTAACTAAATGGTTAACAGTAGTCAACCTTGTGCCTGCTCCTCATGCTTGTTAAAGCCCTCTCTTCGTGTAGGTGTAACATGCCTGCCTCACATTCAAAAGGGTTTTCAGGTGTTTACCTCATTCCGAGATGGCCAAGATCACAAATTCTAAACTCAGTTAAACCCGAGCAAACTGAGCCTCAGTTCACCCTTTCATACCAGCAGGATGGCACAGGCGGTAACATCTGTGGTCCACATTCGGGGGGTTCGCGGGTTCGATAACCGTGGCCGACCTCACTGATCCACGATTTTTTCGGGATTTCTCCGGATTGCTAGACCAATGCTGGCAAGGTTCATACATCCCCCGAATTTCCTATCCTTTCATTTCATCTCCATTCTCATTTCACTTCACCTTTCATCTACATTGGCTGTTTCAGGGTTGAAAGTGTCGGCGGGAGTCTCGGCGTTGCATGGTAGAGGAAAAGGATCTTCGTCCCCCGGAATGGGGGCGGTCTCCGAGTCCCGGGTCCCCCAGGGGATGTGTAAGCCCGCAGGGAGTAGGGGAACGAGTTGTACCGAGTTTCAGTCTGTAAAAGGTAGGGACGCTCCCCTCTGCCCTGTCGTGCCACCAGGTCCGGACGCTCTCTGTCTCCTTTCAAATCACTCTCCTTCCCCTGGGCATCCCGTTAGGGACTCAGGCACAAAAAATCTTGTAGGTCAAAGTACAAAGTCCCCTTCCCAGCTTCCTAGTTCACCGCTTTATTCATTCATCGTCCGATGTAACACGCACGGTTAAAGGACCTTAAACTTGGTTTTGAATTACCTCAGATTGCATACTGTCTACGTGCCCAATTTTGGAAGTGACTCCAGTTCAATGGAATTTAATTTGTACACAGTACTCCATGTTTTCAACCCCATCTGTAAATTGACCTATTAATTGATTAAGAACTTGAATTGGATTACTATTAATTCCAACATCATTATGATTCATTTATTATTATAACACTCACTTTTATTATTATATTATTATTAACTAATCTTAATCCAACATCGAGGTCACAATCTTTCCTTTCAATATGAACTTTCAAGAAAAATTATGCTGTTATCCCTAAGGTAATTTAATCTTTTAATCATTAATTATGGATCCAAAAATTAATTATAATATTAAAATAAAAAAGAGTTTATTTTATCTTCCTTACACAATACCAGCGTACGTTGGTTTTCACATACAACGCATACATTTTTGTCAAAAGAATATTATGAAAAATCTGACGTGTTGCATTCACGTGACCTTCTCTATTCATTCTTCCACAAAATATTCTTACTAAAGCTTACTTTCCTATCTACTCCTTGTTAACGTAATGAAACTTTCATTCCAGATTTACACATTTCGTTATACGTATAAGAAGAATACATTCGACTAAAGCGATAGTCAGGTTTTTAAAAATCAGGTCGCTATGTTATGATGAAACCGCAAGTTGTTTGTAGGTTTTATAATACTTCAAACTGAAGAGGTAGCTAGCAACTCATAAAGGGATGCAAGGAGAGAAGGAGATACTTTATGGCTTTGGAAAGAACTGACATGAACGGAACCTCAGGCTTTGCATTATGAGAGGTGCGAAAGTCTTGATGGCTTACCACTTAGGATTAGGAATTAGGATTACGCTACGGAGGGACACCTAGCAGCTCTACCCACACAGGAATCTTTTTTTGCATACACCTCCGGGAGGAACGGTTGAGATGAAGGAACCACAGGTGGTGTATAGGCTGCAGGACCGGCCGACGCAGGCGGCAGAGATGCGCTGAGGTCCCTAAGAGTTACATACTTGGCCACCCAGCCGGAGAGCGCTCAAGGCAGCCCCCAAACTACCGAGGGTGGCTCACAGGCTCCCCTCTAGCGGAGACCGGGGAAAGCTTAACCCAGCAGCGGAGACTCAATCGGCCTCCATCTGACGGGGCCGAGAAGAGCCATCTGCGCTATCCGCAGTCGTCCGACACACAGCCCCGGAGTCAAACTATAACGTAAAAGAGGAAGATTAAAGAAAGAGAAATTCGGGGAAGACAACACCCTTCCCAGCATTCGCCTAGTTACCCGCGGACACCCCGAAAGAAAAAAAAACATCGGTCAGGAAGGTTGGCCGTCGAATCAAACACATGACCTCTCGAATACGGGTCACAGACTAACCGCCTAAGCCATCCCGCTCGGTGACTTACCACTTAAAAAGGTATTAGTATCTATTCGAAAATCCAAACCAATAATAAGGAATATGTCGCAAATGGTTAATACTAAATATTTTGACATAAAATCTATGCCTTAATGAGGTTATATCATTTTTAATTGCAGTATCATTTTGTCTGTTTGATACGGTTTACCTGTTATACAAAATGCAGTAGGTATGAAGAGGGCTTCATAGACCATTCGTAGAAAATGCAGGATATACATTTTATTTGTCATGTAATCAACTTGAACACATGGTGGTACTTTAATCAAAAATTTTGGAGCCACTTTTAAGAAAATCAAAAATTTAAAGGCTGCTTTGGGTGGGGGAATCTTCTGGAAAATGTTCGTGTCGCAACCTTTGAAGATACTGAACTTAAATATCAGGTTAGTTTTTGAGCTTTGCTGTTCAGACACACATACACACACATGGACCTTTTTCGAAAATCATTCTTGTTTATTTCAGAACGGGTATGTCCGGTATAAAATTTTTGGGCAAAAGCAATACTTCTTCTGCTTACTAGAGTAAGCTGTAGATAAAGTAAAAAGTGTAATGTATTTTAAAATACAATACAAGCGCTTATATTAGTTTGCTGATGCTAAATTCCCGCATTCCGCATCATTCCCACTTTGTAATTTACAAACGTTTTGGATTGAACCTGTAGAATTTTGTATCCTTTGATACAAAAATGTTACTTTATTAAATACACAGTAACAAACTGATTACTGTTTATATTTATTTGGTGATAACGAAAGGAGATTTCTCACTGCGCCACCATGTTTCAAAAACTGTTCTCCTAAACAAAAGGCAATAATTGCAGATTGACGAACTGAAGTACACATTCTGTATTACTTTCGAGGAAAACTGTTTAACGTGCACTTTCTCTCTGTGCCCTGGTTTTATTTTACACAGATTGCGAACTGGGTTTAGAAAAGCAATTTCATCAAAGCAGAACAATGAATGCGAGGAGCACATAAAAGTTGCGATGGTACAAAAGGAAAATAAAACGTCTGAACCCTTCCGGAACAATGTGTGAACTCACTATTCAACAGGTCGTAGTTGGCTTCCACAAAGTGGAATGTAGTCATCGTAAAATATCGCTACATTTCTAAAAGTTGCGCACCAGTACGGGAATAGCTGTAAAGGGGCAATTGGAAAAGTATTTCCAAACATAAATGCGTGTACAGGGAAGGATTTAGTAAAGTGTTTGTCAGTATAATTTGCATGTCATTGGATTCAAAGCACTTGTAGGACACTAGAGTAGGGATAGACAAAAAATAACGTAATGGTTAGTTTGTAACGGCTACATTATGATAACAGTTACAAACTTAGCGGAACTTCATAGCTTTTATACAATCTTAGCTTTATAAGTAAATTGTTACTGTATTCAGTATCGTGCATAATTAGCTCATTATAGCACCCATGCTAATAATAGCGGTGAACAATACTAATATTCCAAGTGTCGTGTCTTGCAGAGAGAAGATGAAATCATTTTGTGATACGGTTTTCTCTGAGTAACGACGATGCAAAACCTTCTACATTATTAAACATAGAACAACTAAGATGTGAATGTGTAGTTATTTTGCATGCTGTGCTGGTAAAAGGCTACATCACAGTCCGTAACACCTGCTTACTTCTCTGCGAGAAAAGAATGCATGTAAATGCCTGTCTTACTTATCAGTTCAAAACACCACATAATAACACATGAAATGCAGGGAGAGAACCTAACATCTCATTTACGAACATACAAACACGCTCTCACTTATGTCAGTCATGGATGCGCAATTATGTCATGGTATTTTATTTTCTACAATTTATAATGCTAAGACTGCATAAATCATTGTATCCAACTCGTGACTAAATTAATATTATGAACGTACATTAAGCTGATGTAATACCACACAACTCCGCTTAGCGTAAGACGAGTAGTCCTTCCGCGAGAAGTTAGCTGGTACGCTCCAAAAAGCTTGTACCGTAAGAAGGTCGCTGGCTTCAGGTATGGAGCGGACTAGCTCCGAGTTTGGCTAGTATTTTTGGCACTGGAAATATAAAAATCTAGCCATGTCCTTCTCCATGTACATGCTACGTTAATATCCAGTAACATCTACAGTTAGTCTACATTCCAATTAGGCATTCGTTTTCTTTTAAATTTGTGGAATGTAAAAGTTGTGGTTTCATTATTTAAAGTGACTTCACGCTATGTGCAGGTAATGAGTAGCAGTAGTTAATGGGACGGTAATAGCTGTTTGTTGAAATCGGTATTGTGAGATCTTTTTAGGTACAATAAAACATATTCAGAAATAATTAATTTTGAAATGATATACCATAATGGCGGCTTACAATCCCGTCAGTACTTTAAGCCCTGGGCTTCACTTTTAACCACTGTTAGGTCAATCATATGGATACATTGTTTCAAAATGATTTTTTGAGAACGCCTGTATGGTTTACCG
This sequence comes from Deroplatys truncata, assembly GCA_030765065.1. NCBI lineage: Eukaryota > Metazoa > Arthropoda > Insecta > Mantodea > Mantidae > Deroplatys > Deroplatys truncata. The sequence continues at coordinate 52,469,524 of CM060985.1, forward strand.
GGAGGAGACTCGCTTGGGATATTTAATGTCGTACCGGCGTGTTGTCATAGTACCTCAGCGGTCCGAGCACTGGCACGGTAAGCCGAAGATCTGTGGTTAAAATTCCGGCTATGACACTGAAGTTTTCAGTCTGATTCTACATTTCCAACGGCTACGTCCTGTTGTCAATTCATCCCATTCTCCACATGCTAGGAAAGGCACAGTTATGAACAGCTTAGCCAATCAGGGACGCGGAGAGTCGTTCTCCGTAGTGTAGCTTCTAGTTTCCGAGATCGCGGTTCAAACCCGGGGGAGGGCGATGCATTTCTCGGGAGTAAAAATCCTTAGCATGGCTTCCTTCGGAAGGGAAGTAAAACCGGTAGTCCCTGACCTAGATTTACGGCACGTAAAAGAACCTCAAGCCTGATAAAGAGGCCTCTGAGCAAAATTACCGGTCTTTCAGGCCCAATATAAAATGAGACGCTAAGGACTGCAGCAGTTAAAGAGCGTCCATAAATAAAACTCAATTTAATTTAATTTTAGGGGCGCGGAGGAAGCTATTTTGGCGGTACATGTGAAGTGCGCTGAGGAGAAATAGGATTTAGTGAAAATTTATGTAGCGATCATAATCTGCCATTAGAGTAAAAGAAACCTCTTTGTATAGAAGCACAGCCGCAGCGGTTACCACCTGTAAAAGGTAACTACAAACTAAGTCGGTATTATCTAATCATTACTTATAACCGTTAATATAGTGTAATTACGAAAGTGATAGCCATAAGCTGTTAATGATGTACTCGTTACTTGTAACAGTTAACGCAATGCAACTGTTGGAGTTATAACTCTTTACATGAAAATAACGATGTCACGCGTCTAAATTATGGTATTGTTTAAGTAAGACAAGTTAATGACATTTTTGAAATGCTGGTATTAATCATTAATAACTCAAAATGTATTGATTTTCTTGTATGGCAATCTACCTGGAGACATTTTCACTTTCTCTGCCACTTACCAAGTAGATAGAGGAACTATCCTATGCTATCCAAAATCCTTCATATCGAGACTATACCGGAAATGCTGTTTTGAGGTCCCCGCACGCATAAAACCATTTGTAGAAAAGCGTATGCGCGTGTGTGTTAGGACAAATACCAAAGTTAATATTTAAGTCCAGTTTCTTCCAAAGAAGGTACCTTCTGCATGTAAAGCAGACTGATAACCAGTACACCACAGTACCGTAGAAATTCTTTAGCAGGTTATTAACGTTATAAAACATCGACTCCAAGATAATCTTTTCTTATGGAGAAAAGGTCGTAATTAAGGCTGGATGAGGGAGTGTTTCCCAATTATAAACGCCAATGCATGCATTAACGTGGAGAAGCAGATACCTTTCTCTTTGCACTTCTCTATTAAAAACAATGTAGTGCTGATCTGGAATTACCACATTCGCTGGCTATTTCCACACAAGCCACTTGTCTGTCTTCTTACAAACTAATGAAAATAGAGACCTCAGCACTGAATTCCGTAATACTCTCGATCTTCCGATTGATTTTCTTTTGTGATAATACAACCTTTAAGAAATAGTTCGGAAAATGATGTTACCGTTTGCAGTAGTCACCACACACCTCTTAAAACAATAAATTCTGACGTCATATGAAAGTAAAAAGCAATTTACAAAAATCTTTCAAAACACTGAGACAAACTGTGTTTTAAACAAATGCTTATATGAAAACAAATACCAATTCAAGCGTGTATAAGCTGCTGCGAAATGAAGAAGCAATAAAAAAATTAAATAAAAAACAGCCCTACAGTTCTTGTCGAACCCCTTGGCTATACAACAACACATAAAAACTGCGAATGGAATCTGTGTCATATCTGCGATCTGAATTCTTTATCTGCTTCTAAAATTTTTCCTCGGTAAAAAATGAAAGAATTCCTTTGAAAGGTTTTGTGACAAACAAAATGTAACTCGGAAACAAACACAATGCTGTATATTAGAAATGGAAAATATGCTGGGGTAAGAAAACGTAAAGTTATGGTGAAGGCTTCTACACACTTTGCAGTATTTCAAAAGGATTATTCTAAAGCAATGGTTTGGAGCAAGATTCTACTTTAGATAAACATCTGATGGCAAGCGAAGATTCAAGACATAATATAACAGAAAACGTAAAATTGTAGCAAAAGTTCTTTGTGGGTCTTGCAAACACACACGTAGCTTTTCTTTATGTTTGAGTAAGCTAAACGACTGATACCAGGAGGATTTGCTGCATCTTATTCATCCAGTTTATTTTCTTTCAAGAGTTGCATCATATGGGAATAGAGAAAGTACCTTTGGAACGTATCAACAAGAAGTATATTACTTCCTATTTTATGCAGCATACCTACAAGTTGTTTGATCTACATTCGGTTATAATACATCGGTATTAAACATTATTGGTGCAAATTATTATTATTACTCTCTCTAGTGGTTACCTATAGTAAGCAGAGAAACTACCTATTGTATTCCACCCAAATTCGATATCAAGATTTCACCGGAAATGCACGTTTTGAGACCTCTGAATCCAAAAGAATTTTGCGTGAGTGTGTGTTTGCATGTGTGCATGCCTGTGAACAGCATAGCTCAAAACCGAGAAGTCGGTGAAACCCCAAGCTTGATATTTGAGACAGTAACTATGGTCGTATATACATATTAATAATAATGTACACAGTAATAAGCAAAATACTTGTTATGTAAATAGATGTTAAGTATAAGTTTTATGTATGTATAGGAGTTTAGCTGGAGCTGTGGGACACTTGTTAAAAGCAGACAAACAACACGTTTTTTTATAATTAGGGTATAGGCAAACCGACTTGTAGGGGGATGACACAATATCAGAACCTTGTGTCATTGTGTAAGAGAAAATCACAAGTCAGCTCAACGTATATTTTTGAAGAGAGGTCACATGTATGGAAACAACGAATGATAGCCTGTTAAGTTTTCGAGAATGTTCCAAGCTGAAGGAACGTAGCCAATAAGATTTTAAGAAGAATATGTTTGAATGTTTAAGTTTAGGAAAGTTAGTTATAGCGTTCCCAAGCCTACATCAGTTGGTTGTAAAGTGCGGCGAGGCGCAGATCACACATGTAAGCTCTCTGAAGCAGGCGTTACTAATTACCTCACATAATGTACTGAGGACGTAAAAAATATATCAATTTAAGTGAAAGTTATTACCAGGGGAACGAGGTAGATTTAGGCACATGTGATACATAGTTCCATTATTAATCGAGAACTTTAAAAATGATACTTTGATTGCTACGTTACCTAGCTAAGGAATCTTCTACAGCTCCAACAAACTCGATTATTACTAAAGTAATTGTGTAGCTTCTTACTAAAGCATAAAATGCGTGTGTAATTAAAGTATTGTGTTCCTCTACTGATTTAATCATGTGTTAGTGTTGTTACCACATACTTTCCCTCCCGTACCAGACCCTGATAAGTTACACATGCTCTACCATAAACCCATACTACAGCAGCCGTGGCAAGAAGTAAACATAACTTCATTAACAATTTAATAGTAACAACCTAAGCACTAAGATAATCATTAGAGATAATACATTAATTAATATATTAATATATCAGCATGTAAACCTACTGCGAGTTATGTTACCAGCATGAGAAGTATACCACATATTTACGTTCAGCATTTTCCAAGGGTGCGAAACGAAGATTTTCGAGAAAATCCTGCCACCCAGAACTACTATTTACATGCAAAAGTTTTCGAAAATTTTTATTTTCTAAAAAGTGACTCTTACAATTTTAATTAGAATACTCTATGTTTAAGATATTTTCATGACAAATTAAATCTATATCCTGAATTTTCGGGAATAGCCTCTGAAGTCTTCTGCATTCTGAATGACTTTTGTATAATTGGTAAACCAATAAGAGATAGGCAAAATCCTACTACACAACAAACATCTCGTTAAAATACACATATTTCATACAGGTTTTTTTTGTAAGGTTAACTGTTTCTGAGATACTCCTTGTTAATGGTTGAATCATCAAATACTTATACTTTTCTCACCTGGAAAGTCGTTACTGTTTTTTCCCTTTATTTTCTTTGTGGTAAAGCAAAGAGCTTGGAATTTCAAAGCCATCGCATAGCTTTTAAAATTGAGTTTTTTATTTATGGACGCTCTTTAACTGCTGTGGTCCTTAACGTCCCATTCTATATTAGCAATCATCATCATCATCATTAACATCATCACCATATAAACAGGGATTAGGCCACTGGTGATCTGTTCCCACTCCACACTAAAGCTGTTCCGTCCAACTTCCCGGACTTCGTCGTCCTCTTGGTTTATAATTTAGTGCTCTTTGGGGAATCCTATCTTATTCCATTCTGCAGACATGGCTGTACCAGGTTTTCCAGTATTTTCCATATAAACAGAGATTAGACCACTGGTGATCTGCTCCCACTCCACACTAAAGCTGTTCCATCCAACTTTTAGCATGTCTTCCCGGACTTCGTCGTCCTCTTGGTTTATAATTTAGTGCTCTTTGGGGAATCCTATCTTATTCCATTCTGCAGACATGGTTGTACCAGTTTTTCCAGTATTAGTTTCGTAATATGCACTAATGCAAGTGTCGCGTATTTTTCTAATAGCGAGTTGAATATATGAAGCATTGTTTGTTTTTCGCGACTTTTTAACTGTTTCCCGCTTTTGTGTTGGAACAGTTTGTTCGCACTACACGCACCTTCCTCTGCCATGAGAACTGACTAAATCACAAGATTACCTGAGCTGAGCATACGTGTACTAGAGTATTATGAATGACTGTTCGCTTATCATATTTCCTGTGTTACGCAAAGTGTTTATTGGGTACTCAGATAGCACCTCTGGAAATTCATTGCTGCATTTCTTGTATATGTAAGAGAGTGGCAGTCATGCATACGGTTGGTATTAACAAGCAAGATGTTCTCGGCGTTAGCGCAATAGCAGACAAAAATCATATTTTGTAATCTCTTAACAGCTAGTATATATCCATTACCTTTAGCAATAAGTTTTTATGATAACCGCAATAAAATGTGCAGTTATATATTTTTCCTGCCCTAATATTTCAGGATACAATACATGTATTAAGGAACTATTTACATTGGCGTAAGAGTGTGTTCTTTGGTTCGAGACAAGCAGAAGCACGTGCTTCTGTTTACATCAGACGGAACTCTGGTTTGGAATGGAAAGTATACTGTGTATGGTGTAAACAAGGCGCTGTGCCGTGTAGGGCTTACAAAAATTTTGCATTCAAGACCTGACTCATTTTTGTGCACGGGTGTACAAAGGTTTAACATTTCATATACTGTGATTGCGTAATGATTGTTTGCCATTCCTATAATTCTTTCACCTCTAAATTATGATTATAGGCGACACAGCTCCAGAATTTGGAAGACTTGGGCAGAGGTTGAGGAAATCAGAAATATGACTTCCGCTGATATTTCATATCCACTCCCATGAATATGAGGGGATTTTTTCGTCCGTTATTAGGTTATCACAGGAACTTTCAAAATTACAATTAAACACAAATTTTCTAGATAATTATATAATAATTTCAGTTATATATCTAATTATTATATATCTGAAATTAATTAAATAATTATTCCAGGTTTAAAAACCCACCTGTGCAAGTCAGGTATGCCAGCTAGTAAGATATAATTCTGACTTTAACTTATATAACTAAAATAAAATGTGTTTTATATAAATCAATTACTGAAAAGGTTTACCATCCCCATTCTGGTGCCTTGGTCCCGTAGCTTGTTACAAAGTCTGAAAAGATTCATCATAGGGTCAACTGTAGAATTTTATGACGCCATAAAACCCTCTCTTCGTTTCTTTGAAACGGTAATTAAATATGTTAACTGGAAACTAAAAAGTTCTACAAAGTTGTCAGTTAATTTGTGACCTCCCGGTGAACCAGAAATCCATCATTCGGTTAGTCATAAAGTTACGCAGTTTCGGGAACAAGCATGACATCCTGGATGAATAACGGTTAACTAAGGAGCCAGAATTGCCTTAGAAAAGAGAGCAGAGAAACAAAAGAGGAGCAGAATGGCTCCAATATGTCGCCAGAACGACTCTTTTATTACAAAACGGTCGCTTGTCTCTGTGTATTGCCAGGAGGAACACCAGTCGCCAAACTGTGTCAAGAAAGGCATTCAAAATTGTTTCCATTACATTCCCTTAGACTATATTGTTAATTTATAGTTACTGATACTGTAAATTGTTGAAAGATTTTTCTTCTGCTATGATATCAAAGGCAACCCTATCTTATTTTAGGTTTTACTTACTCTACTTGCAGCCACGTGAAGTAAAGCATTACTTTAGAAAAAAATCTGATGTGTTACACTCACATGACTTTCTCTACTCTTGTGCAAACTATTTTTACAAACTTTATTCTCCATCTATTTCATATTAATCGAGATAAACATTTGCAGAAACGATCTTTTGACATGCAAAGAGTGGGGTGGGGGGATTTTCTTGTAAACCTTCTTGTCGCATCTCTGGAAGATACTGAACCTAAATACCAAGTTTGGTGTTTATCCGACTGTTCGTTTCTGAGTTATGCTGTTCACAGACAGACACACAGACACACACACACAGTCACACACACGGACATGTTTCCAAAAATGCTTTTTTTGGATTCAGGGGATCTCAAAACATGTATTTTCGGTGAAATCTGGGTATCGAATTTTTTGGTAGAATACAATACTTCCCCTACTTACTATAGGTAGTAGAGAAAGTAAAAATTCAATGCCGAGTTTTCAAAGAAAATACGCCTTTTGAGGTTGTTTGAATCCTGAGGAAAAGTAGTTACTTTTTCTAGTGTTTGCCTATAGTAAGTAGAGCAAGTATTGTATTTCATCCAAAAATTCAATATGAAGATTTCATTGGAAATACACGTTTTGAGCTCTTCTTTAGAAAGAAAAATGTATAAAATGGTGGTGGTGTGTGTGTGAGCGCGCACGCGCGAAGGAGAGAAGGAATGAGAGAGCTGCATAACTCAAAAACCAAAATATTTTATCTTCAAGGTCTTTCAAGGATGCGATAAGAGGACTTTCAAGAAATACCCCCACCCAAAACTACCGTTTACTGCTCTAACGATTTTGATTAAAATACCATATGTTTAAGATATTGGCAGGAGAAATAAAATGTACATCTTGAATTTTCTGCGAATAACCTGTGAAGCCCTCTTTACTCTGAATGAATTTTGTATAATTGGTAAGTTATAAAATATAGACAAAATTGTAATCGATCTCACTGAAAGCGCGCAATTTATGTCAAATAAAACATTTTGTAGCGTTAGCTATTTCCGAGATATTCTTTATTATTGGTTTGAATATTCAAATACTTACACGTTTTTACTTTTTCTACCACGTACCTACATAGTAGGTAGAGAAGGTATTGCATTCCATCCAAAAATGCTATATTTAGATTGCAGAAGTATATGTTTTGAGGTTCCCTAAACATAAAAATGCCTTTATAGAAGAAGATCTGTGTGTGAGGGGGATTTTCTTGAAAATCGTGTCGCAGCCTTGGAAGATGTTCAATTTAATTACCAACTTTGTTATTTAACTGAATTTACGTTTTTGAGTTTTGTTGTTCACAGACACATACACACATACACACGTAGCGTTTTCTAAAACTACTTATTTTTAATTCAGGGAGCCTCTAAACATGTATTTTGGTGAAATCTCGTATCGAATTTTCAAATAGAATGCAATACTTCCTCTATTTACTACCTTAGGTAAGTATTGAAGAAAGTAATAAAAAGAAGAAAATGTTACAGTAAAGGGTTGTTTTGTGTACGGAGAATCCCCTGAAAGAAAGTCTTCTTTCAGCCTTAGAAGATGACTGATTTCAGTATGAGGTTTGGTATTTGTTCAGTTAATCTGTTCACGAACACTTGCTCACTAAGTGACAGACACAAACACACAAGAACTTGTTTTTTAAAAAATTATTTATTTGGATTAGGCGGTATAAAGACTAATATTTCCACTGAAATTTACATATCGAATTTTTGGCTTGAATGCAGTATTTCTGTCGAAGGTAAGTGGTGGAACAAGTAAAACTAAAATTGAACACCCTATAAGGAGTATTTTCTTATGTGACCTCCACATAAATCTGTGAGATATTTCTAAAGCTTTCCGAAAGTGTCATCGATCCCCAGGTAATGATAAAGCATCAATGGATTGACAATTTATCCTTTAGAAGCAACCTTACAACACGAACCAGAAGGGTAAGATTGGTATCAGAGAATGACAAAACTTGCGGCTTCCTGAAAACATCGGATTTGAAGGGATGTCTTTCCCGAGTCATTATACACTGTTACAAGTTTGCTTCTTGGAGATTATAGGGTTGAAAAGGGTCCCTCGGGTAATCACAACATTTGTCACAAGGGATGAAGTAATCTTTCTCGTTACCTGTGTCGGAGTGTGCGTGCTCTATCTACTTCACACATCGAATCCTTTGTCGCCAAGATAAAGCCATCCAGACCGCTTGTCCTTTCATCCTTTTTACTTCTTTTTCTCAATTTGGATTCATTTTCGGGAGGGTTAGACTGCTTGAAGTGGAAAAAATTACATAAAGAGTGGACTGTTTAAAGGATAACTTGCATCAAAAGATACATATAACTCGTAAATATCAAAAGGGCTACAGAAAGCTTCAATAAAAATGCAATAAGCACGCCTTTTAACACGTCAAAATTGTTTTGAAGATGCTTTAAAAGTCAAAAAAAATAAATTCAGAATAATAATCACGAACACATTACGTACGGATTCGTTATCGCCTGTGGCATTCGTTGGAAAGAAGTAGCACATGTTTTGTTTTAATTATTATTATTCTCGTACAGTAAACTGAAGCAATCACACGAACATAAAATAAATTAGTAATACTTATAATTACATTAAAGCGCCTTTCAGCCAATGTACGTCTCAATGGTGCCTTATTCGCCAATCATACTGTTCCAATGGAATCGCGAGAAACACTTGAATGTTGACAGGACTTTAAAGAATGGTGAATTGTTGGACAATTCGAACCATTAATAACGGATATCTCGTAAATGGCTGATGCCACAAAAAAGTTATTTGAAATAAATTGTGTATGTGTTAAAGAGATCTTCATTTCTTATGTAGTACGTTTTCCTCTATCGCATTATGCAAGATTATACATAATTCTTTCCAAATGAAGAGGACTTCAATGGCTATTCCCAGAATATTCAATATATATATTTTATTTGTCATGTAAATATTTTAATATATTATATTTTAACCAAAATCGTTATGCCATTTTTAGAAAATCAAACATTTCAAAAAATGTTCCATGTAATGTGTAGTTTTTAGAAGGGGGATTTTCTTAAAAATATTTGTGTCGTATCTTTGGAAGATAGTGAACTTACCAAGCTTGGGGTTAATTAGACTTTTCGTTTTTGAATTATGCTGTTCATAGACACACACACACACAGGCACGCAAACAGACACATGTATGAACCTTTTTCTAAAAACCTTTTTTTTTTGTATTCAGGGGACCTCAAAACAGGTGTTTTCAAGTAACATTCGGGTGGAATACATGACCTTTTCTATAATGTACATGGTAGAGAAATTAAAAATCGTATAAACAAAGGTGTTTATTTATTTAATCAGTACTGTTTTGAAGTACACTTAATATCATTATGTGTGGAAGAGAATGTCAGTTAAATTGGTCGAGTTGTTTTTATGCGGGTCTTATAATTTTCGATTACAGACAAACATAAACCGGGCACACTTTCACGAATAACTCTTGTGGTGTTGTTCCTTGGATCATTAACTGCTTCTGAAATGTTAACATAAACCCGTGATTTGACATAACCCCATAGAAAATAGTGTAACGGCGTTAAATCGCATGATTTTGGAGGCCAGTTAACATCACCACCACGCGAAATGATGAAGCCTCTGAACTTATTCAAAAGATTGATTGTTTCGTGAGCGTGGCACCATTTTACTGAAACCAGACCTTTCTGAAATGCATACCTTCCAATTCAGGGCATAAATAATTTCTTGTCATAGCCCAGTATCTTGCATCATTGACAGTCAAACTCTCTCCTTGCTCATCTTGAAAAAAATGGGGGCCAATGATTCCGCCATACCAAAGACCACATCAGACTGTAAACTTTTGGGGACGGAGTGCTTTTTCTTGAATCTCCATCAGAGTTTCATTACTCTAATAGCGGCAATTTGTTAGTTGACGAAATCATTCATCCAAAAATGGGCCTTGTCGCTAAAGATGAATTTTCGGCTGAAAGCGGGGTCAACTTACAGTTGCTCCAGTCAGAGGAATACACGGCGCAAACTATTTGGCTTCAATTCCTGAGTTAACACAATTCTGTAAGGGTAAAACTGCAGGTCCATATTGTGGCGTATTAGATATTTAGTACCTATTGTCATGCTAGACACATTATTGCATCGCATTGGCGACAGCATTGTTGGGGTAATTCTTTCGGCTTTGGGTTTTTGAACTTCGTCTGGCATAGCAACAGCTCTCCAGTCCGAGCCAGCGGTTCTGGCGAGGGTTGGAGAGGGGGAATAGGTTAACGTTACTTTTCTTTGTGTTGTGTTAGCGTCACTTTGGTCTGAGAGTCAAGTGAGCGCGGTTGTATTTGAAGAGAGTGAATGTAGCCCCGTGTGTGTAGCATCTCCCCTCATATCTTTCTTTTGTGTGCGATGTAGGGGCACCGTGTTAATATTGAATAACCATAATTAATGTGAATAATGTTAATTCTGTGTACTTTGTTACAAATATCTCACGCTTGCACTGTAACTTGATGTTCAAACTTCCGGTCCTCTCGCTGCATCTGCAGCTAAGTCTCCCAATGTGTATGCTGGTGTAATTAAAATGTAATACTTTAGCTGAAAACCTTCTGACCCTCACCCCAGGACGCAAAATCCGCCAAGTTGTAGTCGATAAAATTCCTAATTCTTGTGCTCGCTTGAAAATTGATTTTTGTGGATTCTTACAAACACTTTCACAAACATCAGCTATTTTTTCATTGGAGCGTTTACGTCGTTGACTTACAGCCGTTTTTTATCTACTACAGACTAGTTGCCTGCAATTTTTCCATCACACATCGTTGTTCTTTCGGAGGAACGATTATGGACACCAAACACCGGAAATAATGCACGGAATGTCTGGCGAACGGATGACTCATTTTGTTTATAATTTTTCACGATTTTTAGACGTAGAATTGTGAAACGTTCCATTATTGTTTGTCAATAACAACTGTAACCAAGTAAAAAAATGACACAGCAGTTGTTATTTGTTATAACTTATAAGTATGACACTCTTATTGAAATATCCAATAGATAACACAAGCAAGACTTTTGAAAATAAAATTATGACCTTTACCGTCACACTGTTTCTGTTTATTTTCCAATATAAATATAAATAAAACTCTGAAAAATGAAATTCTTAAACACTAGCTAGTACGTTTAGGAAAAGTATAAAAACGCAACAAAGGTATTTTTATTGTTTTGTGCTAAGCATGGGAATTGGAGAACCAATTCCACAAGTTTAAGAGGAAAATTGTTCCAGATAAATTGCCAAACGAATAAAATTAATGTCAAGTTCATGTGATTAACATACAAAATATGTATTTATATTTGTAAGTTGTCGCACTTCTAGGGCCAGCTAACTAAGCAAGCTAGAAATCCTAAAGCCAATGCCACAAAGAATTGTACTTCCAAAACTCTTAAAAACAAAGCAAACATGATAAAACCTTAAGCAGGTTGTTTTATCCTCCTTGTTGTAGTTTTGCAAGTATTTACAATTTAGATTAGAGTGAGATTTCGTGAGTAAGTTGATGAAGTTTACAAGTACTTTACTTCCATCTTTCATAGACTTTTAAACTCTGGGAAAGACGCGTGCTTCGTCCTTCACGCGTGCTTCGTGTTATAGAGGTAGGTCACGTTTGCTCACAACTGCGGTGAAATTCCAAAAACTGCTAGGACTGCATAACAGGAATGATATTAAGTTGGAATTTAGTTCTCAAGACAGTTATTTTGTGTATTTGCAAAGAAGCTAAAGCCGAAGGACTAGTGAATACGAAGGAATGGGGAAAAAAATAAACCATGTATCTTAGCACTTACTTATACACAATTAAAGTGGAAACGAAATTGGTTCACAAGCTTACCTAAGCGCTGAACGAAAGCAAATACAAGCAAAACACTTATTTTATTTCATTTTATAAGGTTAGAATAAATTAAAATTAATTATTTTTATTTAAAACTTATTAGCAGAGCCTAAAAGTTGACATACCTTAATTTTATTTGAACTTGCAAAAAGTAAAAATTACAAAGACGCGACAATCCAAGAAAAGTGGTACCACAAGTGTCTGGATCGAATGCTAGGTTGTGGTAGCACAAGTGCTCAGTGCCTGGTTGCAACCTACTAACTCTCACGAAATTTAGGTTTATACTAAACAAAAACTGTAAGTTCCGATGAAACTACTGGGTGTTTATTTTAAAAGTGCTATGAAGTGTTGTATGACGTCATTTGTGTATCTGCTGAGCCTAGATTCCGCCTAGTAATTCCGCAGATGCGTAAGATTCATTTGTCGGAGAAGTTGCCTAGTGAGCAGGCGTTCGCTATCGAAGGTCCATGAAAGTTGCAAGTGGGTGCTTTACTATCACTTCTCTTGCGGCTCCCTTCTGCGAATGTATATAAAAACAATATGTGCGGGATGAATGGATGTTGGCAGGGTTATATAACAAAAATTAATATGTTTGACTGTTTATTTTATTTTCCGCTTCTGCGTGTGATATTGCAAGGCACATTATTTGCATTACGATTTATCATAAATGTGAACCACTCTACCTAATAAGGGAAAAGGGATGGCGATACGTAATACGTAAGTTCTCGGCCTTCATGTTGTCCGTCGAAAAAATGTAAATAACGAATCGTCTTAACCCTCTCCCTACTAATCCGATAGTAAGGCAGACACTCGCCTCAGTGTTTCAAACCAATTTACATTTCAACCATGAAGGGAGTCGTTACCGTATTAATACTGAACACCGTGCTTGCTAGGCAACTTCTCCAGCACACTTGTACTACGTCTCGTCCTTTCTCTTAGAGATGACACTCACTTCAAAATATTGACTGAAAACAATGACTCCTGACATACTTTGAAATTAACACTTAAGAAGAAAAGTCAATATTACTAAAATACTACATAACAGCTGTTATTCTGTCGTATACATAAAAAATAATTGTCTTGATCGTTCCGTTTTTTTAAATTACGGCTCCACGAAAAATGAACAGAACTTTCTTCTGTTGAAATGAGCTTAACGATGAAAATAGTATTATTATTATTTGTCATTCATCTCTGCACATATAATCAATCACCTTCTAAAAGGGTTATATCTATACTCCTGCCTTACAAATGGGATGCATACAATAATACTGTTAAACGAAAGGTATTTTTCACCTTTCGATACGATTTATCCCAGCGATTACAACTGAGTGTTGTGTGATGAGAGAGAACAAATCCAAAGTGAATCTTTAAATAAACTGGAGGGTCTAAACTGATAAAGTTGCTTGATATTCAGTCAAAGACTGGAGTTAATTTCCCAAATAAATACTTTGGCCAGGTAGTTTGACTTAAGAGGAATTCGAGGCAATGCCGTTACTTTACCGCAGTATCTTTCAAGGTTTTGCTTAACAACACTGGTTTATACATCCGTTTAGGCTTCTGAACACACCAGTTCAACCAATACTTGCGGAATTACAAGAAAACACACACACACACGCTTTAAGTTTTTTATTCTTGATTTTCCGTTAAGAGCTTTGGAAATACTAGTCGCTTTTATGTTCTCTACCACTTATCTGTGGTATGTAGAGGAAGTAGTGTATTCCAACCAAAACTTCGATATGGAAGTGTTGAGATCCCCTGATTCAGCGTGTGCGTGCGTATGATCAGCATAACTCAAATACGAAATACCAGATACGTGCCAAACTGGGTATTTAAGTTCAGCATCTTCCAAGGATGTGACACAAAAATTTTCAAGAAAATTCTCCTACACCAAGCTATCTTTTACATGGATATGTTTTGTTTATTTCTATTTTTAAATGGCTTGTTTGAGGTCTTTGTACGAAAAGTAAAACTATATCTTGAATTTTCTGCGAATAGCCTGTAATATTTTCATTGAAAATGAATTTTTCGTAACTGGTAAACCCTAAATGATTAATAAAAACGTATTGCACACAAATATGTAATCTCTCTAAAATACACAATTTATGTCTTATCAAAATTGTTATGGCATTAACTGTTTCGAAGCTATGTGTTGTTATTGGTTTTCATTTTCAAAAACGTTAAACTTTATAGAATATACATTTTCCTCTCCTGATCATGCAAAGAGTGGCATTTCAAACCAGAATAGAGAGACACGGTTTTTAAAGATTTGACTTTGCTGTATCCCTCTTGTAACTATACGAAATGTATAAAGAAACTGTGCAATCAAATGTTTAGCTTGATTAAAAGGAAGTAGATAAAAAAATAAGCTCTTGTAAAAATAACGTGGAAGAATTGACCGAGAAAGTCATATGAATTTAACATGCTGTTTCTGGCGTGTATATGTATTTGACCCTAGAAATAAGATTATTATAAACACATGAAACATATTTCTCATCACCTCCTTATACCCATATCTATTTTTAATCACAGTTGACAGACATAAAGTGAATACTGTACAACTGGTAATACTTTTTCAAGCTCCTGTTAAGGCAGCTTGTGATGACAAATACCTCACCCTGAAGGCGACTATTAAGGCTCATATTTAGCTCATATTTCTTGGTGGTGCACGTCACTAATGACTCCACACATTCCTCAGAGGGTAATTTACTTTGTCGTGTTCTCCCCCATCTTTGCCACCTTCTCTTAAAATAATCCTTGCCCTATTAGTGGCTTTTAACCCACTGCCACCCCTGAAATTATGGCGCATGTGGATGCAATGTGAGGGCGAGGGCAAATAAATCGTGAACCTCTACTGCAGCAATGAAGTGTTTGTTTATTCTGCAGCATTGAGACATAGAGTTGTAAACTTTGTTGAGAGATAACCATCTGGAAGAGCAGGAGTTTCATCACCGTTGAGGAATATGACGCAACACTGTGACCTGTTTCGCCAGTGCTGAATTAACCAACTTCTTTTAAGGTATAAATTTCGGACTTTTCTGAATATACCAGATCACTTCGCAATTCGTATTTATTTTCTAATTTATGCAACATGGTTATCTACTGATACACAAGCCTTTTAAAACCTCCACCTAAGATTCTTTCGGAAACCCCTTCTGCCATAAATCTGACGTGTTACATTCACATTTTCTCTACCACTCTTTTAAAAAACTATTCTTACAAAAGCTTATTCTTTTGGGTGCTTGTTGTTAAGCAAGATAATCATTAGCAGAAATGTTTCATTACCAGTTTTGTTGTAAGAATACAGTAGAGTTAAGAGATAATCAAATCCTTAAAAACGGATCGCTATGTGATGTCTTTGAAATTCCATTCTGTTTGCATCATCACGAGGAAAAATAACGGCTTAGCAGTTGAATAAAGTATAAAAGTATTTGACAATTCAAATCAATAACAAAGGATACCTCGGAAACAGTTATGCAACAAAAAATGTCTTTGAAATAAATTGTGTGCTTTAACGAGATCTACATTTTTTGTGTAGTAATCCTTTGTCTATCTCTTACGGTTTACAAGTTATCCAAATTATGGAAAACTCATTCACAATGAAGGAAACTTCACAGGCTATTCACTGAAAGTTTAAGTTGTACATTTTATTTTTCATGCAAATATTTTAAACATACGGTATTTTAATCAAAATCATTAGTCATTTTTGAAAAAATTAAAAATAACGAAAAATTTTCCATCAAAAGTATAATTTGGAGTGAGGGAATTTTCTTGAAAATCTTCATGTCACACCCTTGGAGGAATCTGATTTTGAATACCGAGTTTTGTATTTAGCCGCCTTCTTGTTTTTGAGTACGGACTTTCTCTAAATGCTTTTCTTAGATTCAGGGAGTCTGAAAACGTGTATTTCTGGTGAAATCTTGGTATCAAATTTTTGGAAGGAATGCCTTACTTCCTCTGTTTACTATAGTAAGCAGTATAGAAAGTAAAAAGGGTTTAAAGTTGTTAATCTATATAGGCATATATTTCACAATTATTTAATATTGACTAACATTTTCCGCGTTTATACAAACGAAATATTTTGCATTGTTTCATTGGGAACCTTTTTTGTTAGCCTTAAAATAAAGCCTGAGCTTGAGTCTTCAATTAATCTCCATTCTTACATAAGACCTCCACTCTCAGATCAGCCAGCCTCTAGCTTAGATCGATATTCCGTTAACAGTTTTATAGATCATTAATTAACATTAGTCCTTTAAACCGATAACACAAGACACGATCTTAAGTAAGATATATTAAGTAGTATTTCCATTTATCTTAAATTAATGTTTCATTTGTAAAATTGCTTGCTTTTGTGTGAATAATAGGTCAAATTAAGCCGTAGGTCTCCAGATTGTTACCTTGAGTTAGGTCACGATGTAAGAAAGCATGAACCCTGTGGCGTCGGATCACATGATTTTCTTTTAAGTTCCCTTGTTTTACCCAGTTAATCTTACTGTGCTTTTTACTGTTTTTCGTTAGCACTTATTACACAATTATACAACACACACACACACCCATGCCCATGGCGGGACTCGAACCCGCGACGCTCAGCTTGGCGGAACACCGCAGCTGTACGCTCCAGCCACCACGGCTACGAGGGCCGGCATCATGATAACCTCACTCAAGGTAACATGCCGGAGACAATAATAATTGCTACTTGAACGATTTACCCTGCCTACTAACATCTGCCTAGATAGGGAGAATGTTATTAACAAAACTTATGCAGAATGGTGTCTACTAATCATCGATTTAAAGAGTGAACAGTTTTTACACCGGGCATAAATTAAACATTTAAAAGCATTTCATTTCAAAAGAAATAATATATAGAATGTACTGGAATAGTTTAAACGATCTTGTTTTGAATTTTTTAAATTAATCTTAATTCTTGGTTTTCTAAGGTAAGATCGCCACTATCAGATAAACCTCTAGTTTAAACTTCTAATAACAATAGATCAATGGTGGTTATACATTATATATTGATACAAAAGTAAACATACTGTAATGTTGGAAAGGTAGAATCAGATGAGTGAAAAATTCAATGCCATCGCCGGGATTTAAACCACCCGGTTTCCGTGCGGTTGCTCTAACCCCTGAGCTACCATGATAACAGACCGGTACGGCACTGAATTTCCCAACTGATTCGCATTTTCCCGGTAAACCACAAGGAGATCTCAAATTGTATTGGGATGACATACCCCAATGGTTACTTACAATGCTGTAAGTACTTTAAGTCCCAGGCTTCATAGTTTTGTCCAATATTAGGTCAATTAATGGAATTAGATCAATTAACGGAAATGAAAGATCCGTGGTTCAAATCCCGGCGATGGCATTGAAATTTTCAGTCGTCTGATTCTACCTTTTCAACCTTGTTCAATCCACGGAACATTTAATTCCACGCTGTAATGTGTTTTTAAATAACGGAGCTTCATTCTGCATATCTAAAATAAAGTCAGTACCTTAAGGGTACCGTAGGTGAAATTTCTAAATCTTGCAGTTTTTATCTAATTTTTTTAAAATGTTGTCACATGCTCTCTAACACAATTAGCATTAGTGTGTTTTACATTTTATATGGATGTCTGTAATAGTTTTTTTATAAAAAGACAGTTATTTTACTTTCATTAAATAGACGTTGCACACGATACAAAAATCGTAATTTTGAAAGTGAAAATACTACTACATTATTTATATAATAATACACATAACTCGCATATGGGCATTTTTTTTACTCTTCTGGTTGTTTCAGAAAAAATTAATGTTTTTTTTAAGTTTTTAAAAGCCAATTTTTTTATGTTCGTTCTATCTGAGTTTCTGCTAAAAGTTGAACAAGATTGGTTTCAAACTACATTCATAAAGGACATTTTAATGCGAAAAAGTACAAGAAAAATCAAAGTCGAGTAAAAGGCACTGGAAGTAAATACAGGCAATTAGGCTGTGTACTCTTGGGTATTTAAATGGCCACGTGTTGAATCGTTAAAGGACTCACAGCAAACACTATAGTTTGTAATTGAAGTTAAAGGTTCAAAGTATTTTGGCTATAAAAACTACTTTTGAATGTTTTTAAGTATTTGACCAAATGTTGCTATGGGTACCTTTATGAATCAGTCAGTGTCAAATAGAAACTTAATCTCAAACCCAGCAAACATCTTACCAGACCAAAACTCATAATTATGCTGAACTTCAGCTTCAGTAGATGATTAACAACAATAATTTTTAAACTTCGCAAGTTAAGTAAGAGAGCTCATAGCAAATCCCTGCCGCTCAAGGGTTGCATGTTACTCAGCAAAATGGCAGTTGTGCTTTCTTCGTCCATTGACACCTTATTTAATTTTTAATCGAAAGTTCAAACTTTAGTAAAAAGCTGTTTAAAAAAGATAGATATTCCTGAGTAAAATTCAGAAACTTAGAAATATCCTTGCACTGAGAGCTCTACCAGTTTTCTAGTCTAGTCCCTTGCAATGTGACCTACACTATTACAGAAATTAAATTAAATTGAGTTTTATTTATGGGCACTCTTTAACTACTATGGTGCTTAGCGTCCCATTCTATATTGGGCGTGAAAGACCGGTAATTTTGCTTAGAGCCCTCTTTATCAGGCTTGAGGTGCTTTTACGTGCCGTAAATCTACGACACGGGACCACCGGCTTTACTTCCCTTCCGAAGGAATCCATGCTAAGGATTTTTACGCCCGAAAAGAATCCATCGCCCTCCGCCGGGTTTGAACCCGCGACCTCCGGAACTAGAGGACGACACACTATTACAGATTGGTAGCCTGTCAAGGACATGGCGATCACATTCTGTACCCAAAGCACCATCCCTATTGTAACAAGAGTTGTGAATGATGGTCAGTTCAGACGTCCCTGCCAGTGTGCAGGAATTAAACGTGTGAATCAATGGTTTCAACAGAATAGAGTGCATTTTCAACACCATTTGCGAAGGGTAAGTTAATTAGGATTTTTGTAGTTTGTTTTTCTCTTTCTCCTGCTTTCTCTAAATTCATTCCAACCAGTCCACCATTGTAGCGTTACAAATGAATACACTCAGGTTTAGCAGATATTTATCGAGCGGGATGGCTTGGTAAAGTCTATAGGCCGCATTCGGGAGGTCCCGGCGACCACCCACTATGACCCATTGGTTTTTTCGTAGTTTCGTCAGGGTCGACAGGCGAATGCTGGAGTGGTTTCTTCTCTACCACGATTTCCTTTCCGACATTTCCCTTTCATTTCATTTACTTCTCATCTTTCAGGTGTGCTTCTAGGTCTCGAGGTGTATGGCCGTGCCGGACAGATGGCCCGGATGCATGTTCATTGGAAAGAATACTCCCCGTGGACACCAGAGGGCTGCTGCACTGGTGGGTCGTTCATTGTCTTCTCTCGGAGGCTCCACCAATGGAACAGGCCTGTGAGTTTGGAAATGTTAGGGACCTCCGCGCATCTCTGTGGCCTGTCTGCCTATGTCCTGTAGCCTCCTGTGTAGTTCCTTCACTTCAACACTTCCTCCCGGGGGATAGTAAGCACAATAGACCTATGTAGGTCGCGGTGCACGAGGTGCCCCCCTCATTCAGCTACCTATAACGCCATATTGTCATATCTTGCTTATTCCACCATGTGGAGGGACTTAAGGAATACACTTGTGTACACTAATTGTACCCTTTTATTCATTGCCTGTCATTTGTTACAATGCCCAAATCAGTCAAAATTAAAAAAGCAGGCTTGTGTAATTCATGAAGAATGGCCTACCAACCATTTAGAGGTATGTCAATTTCCAAAACAGATGGCATGACCCAGAAAGGGACTATGTTACTGAGGGCATTTGTGTTGCATGTCTGACACTGTCATGTATACACAAAAGAACCTAGAGAAAAACATCTCCTAGCATTAGAATATTTACGGAGAAACCTTGGTACACTGGCGCATTTTTACAGTGGTTAAGCCAGGAAGAAGAAAATAACTTTCCTGCTCTGATACGTTAAATTAATTTGGGCTATAGTTTATAATTAAACCCACGAAACAAGTTTCCACTGTATTGCACCGCGGAACGAAAACACATTAAAGTAAATAACCAAAAGGGAACAAGTGGAGACCTCTAGTGCAGGTGTGGGCCAGACAGACACACTGGCGTTTAAAACAATAAATATTTGATAATTCTTTACACTTGTTCCCTGACGAAACACTCATTACGGAGATCTCAACACTGCCGCGAGCCGGGTTGCTAAGGGGAACAGAAGCAAAATGCCCCTTCAAATCTCTCTGGCTCCAGAGATAAAACACGATCTCATAACATACTCTAAAATCTGAGGAAACTTCTCTACTCTCTTCTACAAACTACTCTTACAAAAGCTTATTATTCTATCTATTCCTCTCAATCCAAATAAACCTTCAACTTACATTTACACGTTTCGTTGTGGGATACATAGGCTAAAATGATGTTCAGATTTTTAAATATATGATGCCTTTAAAATTCCATGCTCTTTGCATGACCACGGGAAAAAACGATAGCGACTTATCACATGAGAAAAGTGTAAGTGTTTGAAAATTTAAACCAATAGCAAGGAATATCTAGGAAATGGTTAACTCCAAAAAAAATTATTTGACATAAATTGTTTGCTTCAACAGGTTTTACATACGAGGGCGGATCGAAAAGTAACGCCCAATTATTTTTTCTGCCTTGGTATTACAGCTGGAATGTTCCAATTTCACACAGATATAGCTTGAAGTTTTCACTACACGGAGTGTTTTTTGTTTCATGTACAGCTCTAGCGAGAGAAACGTGAACTACGCAACAAAGATGGCGCGCATGTTACTGTCGTCCACGTGTAAAGAGCAGAGAGGTGTGGTTCGATATTTGAGGGCCAAAGGGCATAAACCGAGTGATATTCACAGGATATGCGTGGCATGTTTGGGGATGATTGTATGGACCGTAGCAATGTCTCCAGTTGGTGTGCATTCTTCCTAGAGGGCCGTGTGAACCTTAGTGATTCGTCATGCTTCGGGAGGCTGGTAACAGCTGCAACCTCGCAGAATGTCAGAGGCATTGAGGCGGCAATTTTGAACGACTGGCGTGTGCAACTGCGAACCTTATCGCAACAATTCAACATTTCCTATGGTGCAGTGTACGATATTGTTCATGGCACGTTGAAATTTCGAAAAGTTAGTGCTCGCTGGATGCGTAAGAACCTGACAGACAACCACAAGGGCCAGCGAATGATGACGAGCTTGAATCACCTAACGTGATACATTGCAGAAGGGCATGACTTTCTGAAAGGAATCGTCACTGGTGATGAGTCGTGGGCATACCACTACACGCCCGAAACCAAGCAGGCAAGTATGGAGTGGAAACATGCTGGTTTTCCAGTGAAGAAAAAATTCAAAATGACTCAATCTTCTAGGAAAGTGCTTGTGACGGTGTTCTGTGGTATGCATGGTGTTGTATTGGTGGACTTTGCTGAACACGGGACCACTGTGAATGCTGCAGCCTACATGAAAACTTTGGTGAAGTTGCGTCGTGCCCCCATGTTGCTGCTGTTCGTCAGAAAATCACCAAATTTGGTTGGGAGGTGCTCCAGCATCCACCATACAGTCCGGACCTTGCACCGTCGGACTTTCATCTGTTTGGTCCCATGAAGAAATTCCTGGCCGGCAACGCTTTGCGACAGATGTGGAAGTGAAATCATTAGTCCGCAGATGGGTATACTCCAAGGAAACGGACATCTACGAACAGGCATATTGAAACTAGTATCACGATAGGAGAAATGTGTTGAGAAACTTGGTGACTATGTCGAAAAATAGGTAAAAGCTGTAAATTCATTTGTGATTTTTCTTTTTGTTATTTTAAATATTAAACTTTTTGTAAACAAAAACATTGTGCACTACTTTTCGATCCGCCCTCGTAGTAAGATTTCGTCTATCTCTTACGGTTTACCAGTTAAGCAAAATTCATCAAGAGGGGTTCAGGAGTTATTCCCAGAAATTACAAGATATACATTGCATTCGTTATGAAAATACCTTAAAAATATGGTATTTTAATCAAAACTTTAGGAGCCATTTTTGTGAAAATCGAAAATAACGAAATATTTTTCATGTAAAGGTAGTTTGGGCTGCAGGATTTTCTTGAAAATCTTCGTGTCTATCCTTGGAGGATGCTGAACTTAAATAGAAAATGTGGTGTTTAACCGATTTTTCATTTTTGAGTTATGCTGTTCAGACGCACACGGGCGTTTTTTTCTTAAAATGTGGTTTCGGTTCAGGGAACCTTAAAATGTGTATTTACAGTGAAATTTCTGTATAGAATTTTTGTGGAATGCAATAAACACTTCCTGTACTTATTATAGGTTAGCAATAGAGAAAGTATAAATCGACTTCTCAAAAAGCAAGTCCAAATTACGCAGTTTTGAATTATGAAAGACACTCTAGAGTTGAAGTGCAGACGTGCTCGAGTATCTGATTTGAAGTAAAAATAAATTATTATTATTAGGTATTTTAGAATTTAACGTAATTATTAGTAAGACACAAATATGCAGATTAGATAGTAAACGAGTAGATGTAACACAGAAAACTAACAATAATTTTCACAAAATAATTTAGGACCGTTATTGTGATACTTTAATTTTACGACTTTATTTACACCCTTTACAATTTCATTTAATGTGCAACTTTTAAAGTATTCTCCCCATTGATAATAGAAATCTATACCACATCTCTTGGAAAACTTGGCAAAGAAATTTCCTATATTCAAGTTTCGATACCTTTCAGAGTTGGACCTATTTTGCCATCTTCACACGCTGACATTAAAAGTAAGAGTACCAGTATGTTACCTCATAAATGTTTTCTTTTTTTAAAATACGAGATGAAACAGCCAACATAATAATAAAATTGCCTTTAAGCTTTACAACGTCCGCCTGTCGTCTTTAAAAAGGGTCAACCGTTTGTTGTACTTTGCCAACAGTTGCGCTGCGTATTGCCGTTTTCGCCGTATGTCTGCGAGCGTGAAGAAAAAACAAATGCCCAGTACATGCAAGTGTTGCTAACATTTATTGGAAAGGATATGACCGACCAGCCTATCTACAATTCTTTTTCTATCTTTCTGTTATTCCATATGCAATTACGTGTGAGTTTTATAAACTGTAAACACACCTGCCGGACTAAGTTTTGTAGCCATTTCCCATTCCCTTCCCCCTTAGCGAACAAAGCACACTTGTAGTACAACGTAAGTGTAGCCACACTATCAGATGTTTTTGGACTGTAGCATGAAATATGCGGCTTATTTGTGGCCTAACATAACTTTGTATTCGCTTTTCTTTAGCAATTTTTATTTCATATTTGCATTTAGGTATCCCTTACACCGTTTGCGAGACATTTCAGCAACCAAAAATAATTTCCATCTTATGGAGAGTTACGACAGGTAGGCACATTATCTACAGATGCGAAACTAAAAGTGGAATTTCCTAAAACTACTTCATAAAGAGAATTAAAGGCATGAAATTGCGCAGAACTCGTGTGAAGCATTGTATTCCTCCAGTTTAGCGTCCCTGTTAACATGCACGCCACTGTGCATCACTACCGATTAACAGGCATATTGAAGTTTGGCGGAGAAAACTTACATTGCATTTTCACGAGCTACATGTGAAAATTGCACAATGGCAAGCAGCCACAGGTAGACTACGGACTCCGCATTGACAAAACCGTTTATCCATTTCATTTTATTGAGGAGTGAAGGAGCGGGGATGCGAGGGAGCGAAGTTTCACACCTTGAGTGCCTGCCATTTTGCTCTTAAATATCATTCTAGTTAACGTATTTATAAGTCACATGGGAGTAGCTCCTTTTTTCCTTATAGTTTGTACATCAGCTATAATTTCAAATAAGGTGGTGCCTCAGCTGTGATATCCTATTTCGTTAGCAGTGACCGAAAGTTGTAATTGTTGAAAATTAAGGCAGTATCAAATGCTTGACATGCCAATGGATTGTTCACAACATTTGTAATGTCTATTGCTTTTTTTATTATAAATTATATCATATTTATAAAAATCTGGAATGAAGACCTTCTCCAGGCAGAGGAGGTGTTGTGTGTGCTTTTTAATAGAGTACACATTTTTGAAAAGGGGAGTAAACATTTAGTTAATAATTCAAAAGTTGTTGAATATGAATTTAAAATATTAAGAGAAATATACTCGTATGTATTTTAAGAATTAGGAAGGTTGATATTTTGCTATAGGACCTTAATACAATCATACATCAGAAAATTTCAGAGATAATAAAATAATTTTAAATAGGAAGTCCACTCTCACTCCTCCCTCTTGGCTTTGGATTCACAGATTGCAATGGTCCGAGCACGCGATGAGCGGCTGGTTGCCCCGGTCTCCCTTAAGAGAGTAAGCCGACAACGACGACATGTTTATTTTTAAAAGGAGTCAGCCGCGAGGATCGGGTGTCTCAGTAATGAAGCACCCAACCAACCACGTGCGACCAAAAGCCCGCAGACACACGACCCACCGTTGGAAAAGAAAAAATTATTCTAAAAACATTCCTCGGGCTTATGTATTCCTCTCTAATGCCATATGTTTATCAACTCCAGATGCACCGTGTTTGGATTTCTGTTCATACAAGATGGTACTAACTGTCGGAGGGAGCAGATTTCAACAAAATTTACATCGGAACAACACTATGCAGTCCTAATGCTTGCCTTCATCCTCAGGTTTTGCGTTTAGAAAGTCGAGGGAAAGGTTGTGAAAGGCAAATGGAACAGAAATTATACATTGCAACTTTCCTGATAATTAATATGCGATTATATAAGATACTTGTTATTAATAGATAATGAAAAGGTATGGAGAAAACTTTGAAAAGTATCTAAATTAAATAAATCAAAATAATTCAGCAATATGAACGTTTACTTAAAAAGCCTGTGTTACACATTATAATTCACTTTCACACCTATGTAATAGAATGAGAAGCGGCGGGGATTCGGCAGTGATCCTGTCCGGACATTGTACCATACGCCCCCAAGAGGCGGGCGCCCCTGGGAGGAAGGGATGAGGTGAAGGGAGACGCCGGGCGGCCGAAACCAGAGTGACAGCACAGCAATGAAAGTCTCCAGATTTAAACGCCCCGGCAGATGGACTGGCAGACCGGTGACCCCACTCCACATGGGGTCCAACGTCCCGCGGGTACGGTCCTTATACCCCGACAACCAGCGGATAGCTGAGGGGAAGGTTCATAGAGAGCATCCTTTCTCCCTGCCACGCTGCATCGAAACTCCCTCGCCGACACTTCCAACCCTGAAACAGATTAAACGGGGTGAAGGATGAATGAAATGAGTAGTAGGATGGAATGGGGGGACAGGAAATTCGCCTGGCGGGAAACCCCGAAAAAAACCCATTAGTCAGGAAGGTCGGCTATGGGAATCGAACCCACGACCTCCAAATGCGGGCCACAAATGCAACCTCCTGAGCCATTCCACTCGGTTTCACACCTATTCTGAAAATTATTCGTAAAAAACTGTTTTTCTATTTCGTGTTAATCACAACATCCGTAAATGTTTTCCGATATGGTACCGAACGAATGGCTCCACGGTAACGTATAAGGCCTGCATTCGGGAGGTTCTGGGTTCGCTCTCGGCCATTCTGACCATGGATTTTTTGGGTTTTCCCTGGTTGACTAGACAAATGCTGAGTGGTTTCTCTTCTATCGCGAATTCTACCAACTTTCCCACTCTTCCTATCATTTCGCTTTACCTTTCATTTTTCGGTAAACTTGGGGGCTGTGCAGTGTTGTTGCGTGCTCGTTGGAAAGTTCTCCTTGGTCCTGTCAGGTGGCAGCCTTCTCTGAGTCACCTCAGTTGGGTCAAATTCTCCCCGGTTCCCCCAGAAGGCTTCCCTGAGCAGCCCACTGGTGTGACAAGGTAATCAAGCTTGGAATCCTAGGGCCCCCATACTGGAGGGTGGGATGTGGTCAGCCCCGCAAATCCCTCCCGGCTGATTAAGGCGGGAACGTGTTCATACACTTTATTTGTTTTTTGTTTTTGTTTTTTGTTTTTTTTTTTACCTTTCAGTTTCTTCGTTTATTGATTTCACGTTATCTATAATTTGTAATGCATTAATTAGAATTATCGTTATAGAAGTATAACATAGACTAACACTTCTTAATTGTTCTTTCACACTAGCCGTGTGCAGGCAATAACTTCAAATTAATCTTTAAAATGTTAATGCCACGCCGAAGTACCGACACGGATAGCCGAGATTGTTTAAATCCCACCAGAATCGTCTTCCCTGAGTTTTTTCCAGGTTTTCCTCACTCCTCATACCCAGCAAATGCCGGGAAGGTAACCTAAACTGGATTCGGTATTATTTCGTTCGAGTTTCAATTCATCCGAAATTCAGATTCTTAGAAAAATGCTTGAGTTCGTTCGCGACAATTTTACGGATCAGTAAACAGGATAGTTTCGTCCGAGCTGGGCAGGTACCTGAGTCAAACCATTAACCTAACGACATAATGATGGTGAGTGAAACCTTGACCAATCGTTTTGATTCATAGCCACAGCCAGGCGAAGAAGATTTAAAAATTACCTTGCTGAATTTTTCGACTACTTTGGGGATCATTGGATGTAAAATCCATAGGTTTCCATAGACACGTGGAACTGCCACAAAAAGAGATACAGAATAAATAAATCCGTTGAAGGGTGGAACCATCGATTAAATTCAGTCGCGGGAAACCACACCCTCAGTGAAAATGTTGATTATGTATCTGAAGAAAGAAGCAGAACATTTAGATGCTAAGATTCTAAGAATGGAGCAGAATTTAGAAGGCATGGAAAGGAAGAAGAAATTATTCTCGATTGACAAAATCCTTAAGACCCACTGAAACAAAGGAGTAGCCAGAAGACATGGAATACTTTTTAAGAAATATCTCTTTCTTTATCTAAATGGACCAAAATGACGAAAGGAAAACAGGGAGGATGATATACAAGAGATTATAACAACGTTATCTATATATAGTCTGTCTCTCTTTATCTGTATGTGTGTGTGCATAACTAAAAAAAATAGGTTAAATAAGAAACTTAGTAATTAAGTTCTGCTTCTTCCAAATCTTCATGAAGATTTTCAAGTAACCCCTATCCCAAACTAGCCTTTGCATGGAAATTGTTCGTTATTTTTTATTTGCTCAAAAATGGCTGTAACAATTTTGATTACATGAAAATATGTTTTAATATATTATCTATATAAATTTCATACCATTATAGTCAATTTACATATGACTGTTTTTGTTCGACCACACTATAATTTCAAAACTTTGAGTGTTTGTAAAAATATCTTTCCTTGCTGATTGTTTATCAGCTGTATATTACGTGCTGATTGCTGTAAATGCTGACGGGTGGTAGCATTGATGCAGCACTTTCAACATATTTGCGAATAGTGCATAAGATGGCAGCATTGTTAGGTTCACACCGTATTTATTTATTTTTTGCAGGTAACGTGAAAGAAACACATACTGAAGCAAAGGAATTGAACTTCGTTTATTAGAACATTACTTCCTTGATTTTTGCGACAGTAAATCGTTGTAAACATTCAAAGACTATGTCTCAAATTCCGGTGGTGTTAGATTTTCTAAATCATTGTCGGTTTCAAAACTCACGCCTGCCATTTCTACCATCTTGGACTGCTGCTTTGAAGATTTTGAAAGGTATAGGCGATAGGGAAGCTGCTCACGCCACCGAGTCGCAGAAGTATTATGGATGCCATAACAATTCAGTTATGTCACATGTAATCAGCCTGTTATAGTGTGGTCGAACAAAACAGACTTTTACATGGCTAATAAAATGTTCATGAATTCTGTGAATACCTGTGAAGACCTCTTTTTTCTTAATGCTTTTATATAATTTAGTGTAACTGGTAAAGCATAAGAGATAGACAAGATTACTAAACAAAACATTCAGATCTCTTTAAAATCACAAAATATTTGTGGCATCAACCATTTCCTCTGCCTACTATAAATACGTGGCAGAGAAAACAAAAACGCCTATGAATTGCAATGAGCTCTAAATTATAACGCGAGTTCTTCTGTGACTATTTGGTATTCGAAGAGTCACTTGAAAACTGCTACACTTGACTTCGAAGAATGGTATTAGAAGATGCGTGCTAAGTATAAATCAGCACCATCTGGTTGCTCCAAGAGGAAACAGACCCTCTTTGTTCTCAAAGAAATGAGGCGGGAATGAATTTTCGGCAACGCAGCACAAAGTGTAGTGCAGTACAAAGCAATTACTGCGCGTTTTGCAGGTGCTTAGTGACAGAAGGGATAAATCCACACGGTGGGAGGATTCCCCACTTCCACGCAGCGAGAAAATAGTCATGTTCCAGTGGCGGCTCGTTTCATCTCTGTTTCAAAAAGAATTTCTTTCTTTTGTTTTTTTCTCATTGGAAAAAACCTAGCAGGTAAATAACCAACTTACTTGATGTGAGAATTTCTCTACGTAAGGGTTCAATGAAAATGGATGATAAAGGCCAAAAAAGGTTTTTAGTGTCTTTAATTCTAAAATGAATTTTAAATTATTACATAAATACGAATAAACTACCAACCGCCCAAGACGTCTCAGGTGATGCATTTGTGGTAGGCGTTCGAGAGGTTGCGGGTTCAAACCCCGAGTATCCATTAATCTGACGGGGGTTTTGTCGTTGTTTCCCTCTTTTCTGAGGTAAATATTACACTGGGTAATTACTACTACAGGTCACTGTTACATCCACAGAAGAAAAGAAGTGGAAATCAAATAAATGCTGCAAGATATCGACTACGCAAATAATTTTTCCATGTACGCGGTAGTATGGTGCTTAATTACTTAGTGTGATATTTCTCCTATCTTTCTTGTTTGAGTTATGCTGTTCACGGACACACACATACACCCATAAATTTCTAAAAATTATTTTATATGTTGGTATCAGGGCACCTCAAAACATGCATTTCTGATTCAATCTCTATATTAATTTAGATAACAGATTTTTAGGCGGAATGTATAATGGGTTTGATTGACAACCCATTTTGTAGGAAGTGTGGAAAGGAGGATGAAACCTCCATGCATCCTCTGTAGGTAGATGTATGGCATATGAAATCTCCTTTTTTTGGAACCGGAGGATATTAAAGGGATTGAATGAAGGACTTGGTTGACTTCATTGGTACGTTGGAGCTTCAGTAGATTCTTCAATCCAAGGGGCACAATGGGCGTTTTTTAGCTTAGGCGCAGGACTCCAGTAGCGGCCAACCATTTTCTAAGCAATCAATATTTCCTCTATCTACCAAGAGGTACGCGGCAAAGGAATTAAAAATTATCTTTCGCAAATACAGTAGATAAAATGTGTGAAATTTCAGGTAGCCATAATTTTTAAACCACTCAGTTTGATTCAGAAATTTTATAATAAACATATTATATATAATATATATAGAGAGAGTCAAAAAAGCTACGAATCGGCTGCGCTGTCCGCGTCCTCGGCGCTCTTTGCCGTCTGCCGCTATCATAGAAAGACGTGGATGAAACGATACAACATATTTAAAACTACTTTTAAAGGCCTTATTTACCAATTTTATGAAAGCGTTGTCCATACGCTTTTGGCACCTCTTTAGGAAACTATCCATCACTCATCAATTTTTTTCGAGTCAACAGTTGATGCCCGTACATATGTGAATGAAATTTTGCCCACCTTTTTTTTACTTTACCTACTACGTATAGTAAGTAAGGGAAGTATTGTATTCCACCCAAAAATTCGATACCGAGATTTCACCGGAAATATATGTTTTGAGACCCCCTGAATCCAAAAAAAGCATTTTTGGAAACATGTCCGTGTGTGTGTCTAAGTGTCTGTCTGTGAACAGCATAACTCAGAAACGCACAGTCGGATAAACACCAAACTTGGTATTTAGGTTCAGTATCTTCCAGAGATGCGACACGAAGGTTTTCAAGAAAATCCCCCACCCCAGATTACCCTTTAGATGGAACATTTTTCGAAAATTTTAATTTTCTCAAAAATGGCTCTAACGATTTTGATTAAAATATCACATGTTTAAGATATTTTCATGACAAATGAAATGTATATCTCGAATTTTCTGGAAATGTCTCCAAAAGTATTCTTCATTGTGAACGACTTTTGCATAACTGTTAAACCATAAGAGATAGACAAAATATTACTACACAAAAATGTAGATTGCGTTAAAATACACAATTTATGTCATATACGTTTTTGTTGTTGAGTGAACCGTTTTTTAGATATTGCTTGTTATTCCCTTAAATTTTCCCATACTTCTACTTTTTCTCAAATGGGAATTCGATATTCTTTTTTTATGTACTGGACATGCAAAGAGAATGGAATGCTCCACATAGCAACCAGCTCTTAAAATATTTGACTATCGCTTAAAGCCTACACATTCTTCTTGTATCTACAAGAAAATTAGCAATAAGATTAACATCTCGATTAACATGAAGCATATGGAGAATAAGCGTTTGTAAAAATAGCTTGTACAAGAGTAGAGAAAGTCATGTGAGTGTAACACATCAGAATTTTGTTAGAGAATTAACAGCCGGGCCGTGATTTTGCCTTTGTACAACAAGACTCTGCACAGCTTATACGGCCAATATTTCCATGGGAACAATTGAAAGTGCGTTTGAGGACAGAATTATTAATAGAGGTTTGTTGCCCCCTTGGTCCCCCGACCTAACCCCCTGCGATTTCTATCTCTGGGGTAACTTAAAACAAAGTGTACAAGACAAACCCATATATCCTGGAAGAATTAAAGCAAAATATCCGCCCTATCAAGTTTATAACCATCAGATGAGAATGTAGCTACATTCTGGCATCTCGCTGACTGCATGCATGTACTCATAGGAAACAATTACACTATCACCAAAGTTCATCTTTCTATTAAATCAATAGCAGCAAACTAATGGCATGGCTAGGCGACTACGCAACTCAGATCATATCCGACACGCACTGAATAAGGTATCAAAAAACTATAGGCAACCGTCACAATAGGACCTAAATGAAAGCGACGTTAAACACGCAAAATAATAAATAAAATGATCGAATGTAAAATATCCTTATATGATAAAAAAGGAGAAAAGAGAATTTTAGTTTTGCATTAAATTTTAATTAGAATCTTAGTTAATGTTGAGCAGCAAGCACAAGCAATTTCGTGTGAAGTAAGATTGATATTGTGGCCTATCAGTATTAAATTATTTTGAAAAGTTAGAAATGAACATCTAGATTGGGATTTCGAATTATCATCAAAGTCCAGAAACTTTTAGAAAAAGAACTTTCAACACGAAAATCACTTTCCTTTTTATCACTATAACGTAACACTTATATAAATGCTGTGTTATCCCAGGCTTGAGCGTATCAGGATGGGTAAATCACGTTATGCTAAATGTGTTTTACCTTAATGTAAGGACTCCATTATACGGTGAATAGTAAACAAGAAAATATTGCCTAATTAGATAAATTAGTATGGATGCTTTTCCTGTAGGTACAAATCTCGTGGAAAGTCATCTTGGTCATATTTTTCTGTCTTGCTTTTGGGGAGACGAAGAATAGGAATTATTCAACACGGTTTGCAACATTTCGCATAAATGAAGGAACACCGTTTTCTATAGTGGTAGTGGTGGTAAAGAAGGTATTAGGTATTGCTAATTTCCTGAGCTAACCCCCAAAATATTATCGATCCTGTTCACCGCAGTATTGTATTTATTCAATCCTTCAAATGTGTGCTTATGACTGCCACTTATTTTACGTCTGGTATAGCTGTAGCTCGTAGTATAGAATATAATAGACTTTATTGCCTAGTACTTTACAACAAATGTATAGCAACGCCACAAATAAAATACACCGTAAAAGTCACAAATAGTATATATATTTTTTTATTTATAAGCCGCTTTTAACATCTAAGGTCATATTGGCGACTTTGGCTTTCAAACAACTGCTCATCGGCAATGATGTTCACTAGTTTAATTTCGTGATAGTCTTTAGGGTTGTTTTACTTTGGGTTTTCTATTTAAGCATTCCTTTTACACACACGCACACTTCTAAAATCTAGGGAGGATGGGGAATAATTCTGGCTAAAGAAAAATTACCATAATCCAGCAGGGAATCGAACTGTGAATTTGAAAGCTGGAATACTACATAATAAAATTATCCTCCAGTTTATATTTGTCTTTATAATACGTTACGGTTGGCAAATAAATGGATATTTTCTCCCTCTTAACTTCTTCGGGCTGCCCACTATGGGATCCAAAGCGTACTGCACCAATACGAAATCTTGTCTGCTTGATGGTCGGTAGGCGATTATAGCTATATACCTATTGCTCCCTTTAGTTGCAAGACGGAGACCTCCTCGTAAACAGAAAACCCCTAATTTCGTAAGGGGTTGGCGATCACGTGACGTATTGAGTGATTTCGGAGCACTTCATTATAAGGGTAGGCACCCAGGACATTGGCAAGGGTTTCATGCTCTCTGTGATAGTGCCTACAGATGGTGTTATCCTGAGCTCTAGTCATCAGGGAGCGGACCGAACATACTTTAGCGGTTATCTTGATGGCATCTCTCCATTGCGCACAGGATAAACCTCGATGATCTTTAATCAATCCATTACATATCAAACCGCACACAGAAGAAGAATTCAAACAAAATAGTCTTATGAAATTCGTTAATTTTGAACACAAACTGCACCGGCTCAATGGGAATTTTTTCCGCAGATATCAGCATGCATAAAGCTAAGGGACAACATTTCACTACCTTCTGTAAGAGGTGAGTATTTTACCCTTGAGTGTATGCACTTTCATGTCGACCCACCCCCAGAACCGATCAAGTTGGCAAGCAGATTGGTCTACATCAGACTCCACTGCCGATTAACGGACTCTGGCATTTTCGGGGCGCTTGCCAAAATTTGCCCTTTGTGTGCTCCATTGATTGGAATGCTTCACATTCAGCTTTTTCCTTCGTTTTCTGTTTATTACAAGCTATAACTTTGACGTCTGCTGCTCTTAAGATTTTGGAGAGAAATGCTTAACAAAATAGCTCTAAACCATTATTGCAGCTCATCATTTACCCTTGAAAGGGCGGAAATATTAGAACAAATTCTTCCCATTCCCATAGAGAGAAAATTGCCATCGTGTCACTTTATAAACCTGAGTTCCCGAAATTTAGGAAGACAGTGTAATAGTAAGCCTCTACAAGGTATACTTCTTTCATAGCATAATTTTTGTATTTGCTGTCTAACATTAAGAATAGCTTATAATAAAAGTATATGTGCACATTTATTTTTATTGTAATAAATGAGAACACTAGTTGCTGCTAAACACACTTTATGATCCAGTCCTATCCTTACGTCAACAACCGTGGGAAGCCTAGATGAACGAGTTTTGCCTTTTTCACTCACCGGAGATCCAGTTGTTTCCAATTTGTTTACCAGTCCCAATATTGTGTTTCTTTGGGGAGGATTCCGAATACCAAATTCTCTCTGGTATGCCCTTTGAATATCTGTAATTGAATTCGTAATCCATTATTGCTTTACAAGGAAGAGTCGTTCATTTAATGTGTACTCCATTTTCACGTTGACTAGAACAAAATCTCAAAAGCAGTTGCCGACAATAAAACTAACAATTACGAATAAAACATGAACATCTGCGCATCTAGTGACAGGCAATCGAAACTCCAGAACATTCTGCTTAATTTGGTGCTAAAATTTGGGCATTGGGCGAATTTTGAACAGAATAATTAAAGAAAGAAATATGCCAGTTCTTCATAAATCACCCTGTATAAAGGGAAGCTACTAGGACATGCCGAAAGGAATATTCTGGGACAGTAAAAACTACGGGGAAGGGGCACATGATGGGTACGTTATGCGACTATTATTCTGAAGGGACAAGTCTTAGCCGTACCCAGCCGGTCAGTAGGCGAATCGGGACGCGCTCTCACCGCCGGCCCATGGGTATCTCCGCGCGCGTGTAGTATTTTGTGCTTCAGCAAACGCATGATTCCCCGTAGTTTTTATTAACATTTTTAACAGTACTAACAGAATACAGCAATGTTCCCTTTACAGTAATCTGAAAAGTTATCATAATGTTGATTGGTTGGACATGCCATTGTATTTGTTTTAATTGATGCTATGATACACAAGAATTCAACAGCAGGTCTACTCCGATATCCCGTTTCCCACAGTCACCTGCATGATTTCCCTCCTCAATCGCGCCTAAAGGCTAATCTCACAAACCTTCCTGTGGCTCAAACGTATGATAACATGGGTCTACGAGGCTATTCACATGAAGTTTTCATATAAGCATAACGTAAGCACAGAAGCTTGTTTCTTTTTATCTCAATGCATGCGCTCACATTGCCCGACGTTGTCATAAACATGGCTATAAACTTATAACGTAAGCATAGAAGTTTGCAAGCTCCAAGCTTTCATTTTGTGTCTAAATCAAACAACAAACTAGCCAACCAGAGAGTGATTCTCCATACACCTCATCAGTTGATCATTCTGCCATCTGCATAAGATTTTTCGCTGCCATACATAACTCGGTAACTGCCTTTCTATGTACGATCACGGGTCAGGAATCATTGGACAGCTATAAAAGTCGCAGAAAAACAAATTGGGATGGTAGGTGGCGCTTTTTTGTGGGTTAATATCCTTTAACCACGTAGCTAGCTCTTGTTCTTTTGATGCATATACATAATCTCTTTTGTCGTGTGTACTGCCTGTGGTCGCTTCGCAGACAGCCATATTAGCTCAGCTGTTTCGCGCTGTCTTGCGATTGGCAGCTGTTTAAGCTTCTGTTCGTGGTTGTGAACGACACATTTCTCATTAAGTGTCTTAAGTTTGGCCCTTTACGTTAACGCTTAATTTTCATTGTGAATTGTTCTTAACTCTGAGCTGGCTGAGAAATCTTCTAATGAAACCGTCATAGTGTTTCTCCTCTTCGGCGAGGAAGTTGTCATGGCATCACCTGCGATAGAAATTTCACTAGTTATGAAATGATGATCAAGTTCAATGTTTTAGTTACCTTGGCAGAGGGATAACACTTATCTTTATATAAAATAAAACTCTGCAATAGATCCTTAATGTGTTGTCAAAGGCAAGTTAAATCACGAGTAACCTGTTCGATTTTAACTGCGAACCTAATGTGAAATATAGCGCCTTCGTTTGGACTCGCGGCTTTTCTTGACACCGGGAAGCACACTGTTTGCCGGCGGAATCAGATATTCTTAAATTCAAGTCCTAGATTTCTCATGCAAATTAATAACTACAATAACCAATACCTTCGTCATAGAATATGTTGGAAATGATGTCCTCGTGACGTCACACATCAGGGTGAACATTCATTAATTCTTCATTGGCATTTAATAACACCATGCTTCGTCCGTAAAAAAGAATTAAACGCGGAGCAATACAGGGATCATTAACATTATCGAATACCCAATTGCACAAATTATCTCTACTCACATTATCGCGTGATTGCAATTCTTAAACTAAGTTGTCTTAAAGGGTTTTAATTTTGAAAGTTTATTGGCATTTTGTGATAGGATTTCCTGTCGGTGATTGAGGCCCCACGTTTGGCAGCCAATTTGCGGTGGCACTTCTGGTTGTTTTACGGTACAGGATTTTTAGGAAAGGTCCCGGGTTCGGTACTAGCTCAGGGTTCTTTGCATGGATCTTGGATCTCGGGTTAGTGGTGAACATGACTGTTGGTTTTTCTGCTCGTTTATTTACCGTCACCGTTTTAACATTTGATCCCTGCTATTTCTTCGACACACACACATGCATTTCCTATTTGTTAAATGTTTTATATCATCGCGCCTATCCGCTGCCTTCTAAACTTTTCTGACAGGCATCTCCCCAGACTTAGTACAACCAAGTGTGTCTTCCAAAATCTCACGACGAAGTGTTCATTCTCAAATCTCCCGACCAAGTGTGTATTCTAAACTCTCCTGACACCCATCTCCACGGAACTCCCACAGGCAAGTGTGTGTACTAAAATTTTCTGTTTCTCTGTTTCAAACGTTCTATACCTCCCCATTCCATTATCATCTGATTCCTAGCTTCTTTCTTTGGAGGCCTAAGGCTATCTGGCTTTTGGCGAACATTGACCCTTTTCTACTAGCTTGCGTTCCCAGCAACCTAACGGGACGTTTAACAATAGAGGGAAGAACCACCCGTTTCCGGCCGCTGATGGCCTTGCCTCTCAACCCTTATTTCAACTTACAGTAACATTCGCTTGCCAGTTTTATTTAATACTATCCTCGCCGTTACTGATATTTATTCTCCCTATGATCTTAATTTTATTTTACTACTCAAAATATACTGCTTCAATTTCAAGCCGAGGTTTGCGTAATTCCCGATTCCTGTGCAAGCTTTCTCAGATATTTATTTGGACTTCGTTCTAACTTTTCTCCAATGTCCTCGAGGTTTTCTAGTGTAAGAACACCGTGATTTACTTTGGGTTTCTTTTCAAGAGTATATGTCGTTTCCCTAAATCTATTCACAAGATTAGAACCGTTTCTCTGTGAGGCGCATGAACAGCAGGGATTCTGTCTCGTCGTCTCACTTCTCTACGAGTTTGTTGTCACATCGGAATCATACATGAAGATTCTATGTGCTAAAGTATACAGACTTGGCATTATAATAGCACTAACACATTATAACACTGAAACTTGCGGTCTCACCTGTACAAAAATCTCTGTACAAAAACTTCGTGTCAACCGATTAGCTGACACACGGCGAGGTGGGAAAGCGGAGGGAGAATAAACCAGTATGTTTCCAGTTTTCTTTCGCTTGAAGAACGCAGCTTATCGTATAACTGTTTTTCTTTACTTGAAGTGAAAACCCTAAAGTATTCGAAGTATCACAACATTTTCTAGAAGCATATGTGAATAACAGTAGCCGTTGCTCATTGTTTAATTATATGTAGACTAAAAGGCTGTTCATTGACTGAATTTTCGCACCTAACCTAATTACAAGAACACCAACCTTTACCAAGTTGCAGCTAGGGAAACTTGGGTCAAAAATCGTTATTATTATTCGCAAGGTCGCTTATGGAAGAACAGCATTTAAAAATAAAATAATGTGGCTTTATTCTTATTTTTATTTGCAGCTTCTCTCTCTCTCCAGAGAAGATTGAATTCAACTTATCTACTTTGAGTTTTGGCATCTCTCTTCATTAATAGCTGGCCAAGCGTATTTTTGCAAGTTCTTCCCTCGATGTTTCTCTAACTTGTTTTGAAAATTTAAAGAACAGCTGGACCTATTGTTGCCCGGATAACCTGGTGCAACTATTAGGTTGTAACGGATGGCGTCGTAGTCGTTGAACGTTATGTATCACTGATGTCGTTTTCCTCGGACTAACTCGTCTCGTGGGTGTGGTTAATATGATGATTTTGAAATAATAGCACTTTCATTGCCTTTAACCGCTACAGTTTTTAATTATTTTCCTATTGAAAATTGCTTTCAAAGAATTAATACCTTTCAGTAGATGATCCAAGGACACTGAATTTATAGGTAAATCGCCGCGAGTCAAGTGAGTTGTCTACGTGAGAGGCGTGGATTAGTTCTGAATGCTGAATGTTGGCTGCTGACTGCTCAGTAAACTAGGCGCGTCGACACACTATTTTTATTTCATCGTGCTCCACCTCCCAGCCTAGGGCATTCTCTTAATACTGAGCGATTGCTTACGTTCAATGGCTAGCTAATTCTCAAAAATCCTAATCTATCTGCTTCTACCTGGAATTCACCTATTCCATTAAGTTATCGTGAACTCTTACCTTGGTCTTCGCTAACAGTGACCCCGGCCTGAGCCTCTGATTACTTCCCGTCTACCAAAATGTTAAATGTTTCCCTCTTTTCCAGTCGCAATTCTTACATAAAATATATCACTAAGTTATAAATAATAAGTATTACATGTAAATCCTATCTATACCAATCTTATCTATATCGTATATATCTATACAAATACTTAAATTGCTGCAATCATATGTATCATTAATAACATTAAATATTCCCTTCCCTATTATTGTCATTATTATTTTAGATTGCCATTTCTTTTGAATCACTTGCATACGTATTGAATTTATTGATTTATTATTGAATATTAATCGCTAGCGGATTAATATATATATACATATATATAAGTCTATCTCAAGATTCACTAACCAATGTATTTCTATTTTATAGGTTCTTAGACATTTGGCCTTACATGTTTCAAAATTAAAAGCACTTTTAATCAAAGGAGTTGACTTAAGCCCTATCATAAATAATTGCTTTTTACAGTATCTACTTTGTAGCTGCGAGCACATTCGTTGTTATCATAACAGCAAAAAGGATCATTTTTAAGCTCAAGGGGAGGATGAAGCTCGAGCGCACATTGACAATTGCATACACAAAAGAGAGAATGGAGGATCCGCCGCTGTTTGGCAGCGTCACGACGCGTGGCGGATGAAGACGGATGGGCGCCACCCAGGGAGCGCCTCGTTAGGAACGCTTGCGGGAATTTATTGCGCCCAATTACGTAAGCACTTACCACACATGCGGCTACATTATGGCGCTAATTTCATCTCTAGCTGCCAACTTTCCAATCTTCTAGACACCTTCCTTCGCAAATCTAGAGTCCGAATAACAAACCAGAAGAGAAGAGACCTGATACAATGTCGATCATGTCTGCGAAATGCAATGACAATGGTAGTGAACGTCTGTTTACTTTGGTTCCTCGTAATACCGCAAGTTCTGGGTCGGTGAACTGGAGAGGGGTTTCAGTAGAGTAAGCTTAGGGTCAATATGGCAAATAGGTTAAATAAATGACAAAAACATATCAAAAGTTGTCAAAAGAAGACTAATACACGTCAGCCAATAGGAAATTGAATCGGATTGTAAAATTAAGCCTTCTCTAAGCCTAGCAAAAGAAATTAAATTGAACTGGGGTAAAGAGGCATATGCATATATGTACTTTCCTCAGTAAGAAAGGAAAGGTAAGGAATGGTATGGTTTAGAATGGAAGGATAGGATAGAATTGACTACGGAGGGGCTCAATACCGATCTAGAGTGGATATTGTACCTACGCCCCACGAAGGGGCGTCCCCGAGAGGAAAGATGAGCCGAGAGGAGACACCGGGGTCCGGATCCAGGAGCGACGGTACAGCAATTACAGGATACATCAATTTTCAGAAGTAGACGGACAGGCAGACCGGGGACCCCACCCCACACAGAGGGGGTCCAATGCCCTTCAAGGGGGTTCAGAAACCCCAGCAGCCAGCCGAAAGCTGAGGGACGGAGAGAGTCACAAAGAGCATCCTTTTTCCCTGCCACACTGCACCGAAACATCATCGCCGACATTTCCGACCCTAAAAGAGACCAACTGAATGAAGGATGAATGAAATGAACAATGGAACGAAATGGAAGGACAGGAAATTCGGGGGATGAAAGAAACCACTCCAGCATTCGCTTCCGGAAAAAATCCCATGGATCAGAGTGGGCGGTCGCCGGGGATCGATCCCGAAACTTTCCGAATGCGGGGCACAGACTGCCACCTGAGCCATCCCGCTCGGTTTAGACTACGAGACTGAAGGATACAGAAAATGACTGACGACTCTGGCAGGAGAATCTGTCCCTTTTGTGCTGAGGATGAAGACACTTTGGAAGAATGTACACAGGGGAGAACCAGCGAAACATTAAATTCAAAGAGAAATTCTTAAAAACAGCAGGAAGGAGATTGGCATGTTGGGATCTTCTGACTGGCCAGAGGAACTAGCAAAACATGAGCAATTTCCTGGCTAAAGAAGCCAGATTAAATTTGTTGAATTAATCAGAGACAACTTATCTATCTTTTTACTTTTTCTACTACGTAAGGTAAGTAGGGGAAGTATTGCATTCCACTCAAAAATTCGATACCGAGATTTTATCGGAAATACATGTTTTGAAGCATCCTGAATCCCTAAAAAGTATTTTTGGAAACATGTCTGTGTGTGTGTCTATGAACAGCATAACTCAGAAACGAACAGTCGGATAAACACCAAACTTACTATTTAGGTTCAGTATCTTCCAGAGATGCGACACGAAGGTTTTCAAGAAAATCCCCCCAACCCTAATTACCCTTTACATGGAATTTTTTCGAAATTTTTAATTTTCTCAAAAATGGCTCTAACGATTTTGAATAAAATACTATAAGTTTAAGACATTTTTGTGGCAAATGAATTGTATATCTCGAATTTTCTGGGAATGTCTCCAAAAGTATTCTTCATTGTGAACGACTTTTGCATAACTGGTAAACCATAAGAGATAGACAAAATTTTTCTACACAAAAAATGTAGATCGCGTTAAAATACACAATTTATATCATATATATTTTTTTCAGTGAACCATTTTCGAGATATTGCTTGTTATTCCCTTAAATGTTTCAATACTTATTTTCTTAAATGGGAATTCGTTATTCATTTTTTTGTCTTGGATATGCAAAGAGTATTAATCTGTGGCAAAGGGAATGGTGCTGCACATAGCAACCAGCTATTAAGATATATGTCGATGCTTAAAGGCTACTGTATGTCTATATTCCCTTGCAAATGCCAAACAAGCGGAACATAGTACGCCTTAAGCGATAGTCAAATATTTTAGAACTGGTCGCTATGTGTAAAATGTAATTCTCTTTGCATGTCAAAAGATCGTTTCTGCAAATGTTTAACTCGGTTAATATGAAATAGATGTTGAATAAGAGTTTGCAAAATAGTTTGTACAAGAGTAGAGAAAGTCATGTGAGTGTAACACCTTAGATATTTTTATTTATTTTCTTCATATTTATATCTTAAATATGCAGGTATGATCAGTGACGTGCGCATTAAATGTTTGTATAAAAGCTTTAATAATTTGACACCATTAAAGGATGATACCTTTCAGTGATAGGTACTGAATGACTGATAAAAAACAATTAGAATTATTATTGCCAGAAAGCAGTTTA
This sequence comes from Deroplatys truncata, assembly GCA_030765065.1. Taxonomy (NCBI): domain Eukaryota; kingdom Metazoa; phylum Arthropoda; class Insecta; order Mantodea; family Mantidae; genus Deroplatys; species Deroplatys truncata. The sequence goes on from CM060985.1 coordinate 52,510,687, forward strand.
TTATTTACATGTCTATGCAAAAAAGATTATATAAAAAGAAAGCTGTATTAAATACAGCTTCATTCTAAAACACTTGAGAAAAAGCACCTTTTTCAGTGTTATCTCACATAGGCGTAAGTTGGGTTGCTTATATTCACTATCTAAAATTATAATTTTAATGCAAAACATACAAAAATTAAGAAATAACTTCATTGTTTTTAAATCTACCATACTTCAAGGATGTATCTGTACATTTTCTCAAAGAATACATGAATAGATTCATTATTATTGTCTACAATAGAGAACAAACAACAAATGTTCTTAGTAAATTATTCCTAAAGAACTAAACTGGAAATTAACACATATTATGAGTTCTATTCAGTATAAATGGGGTTAAACCGTTTATGCCCCATCACCTTTTGTCTCAAGGTGTAGCGTTTGGGTTATGATATTGTAGCAAGAATATTTTGCGTTATAAATAAAATACACACATACTATTTACGGGAACCAACCTTTGAAAACTGTCGAAAAATGCAGATTTTATGCAGCAATAAATTTTAGTGCTTTTAAAAAGAAGGGGTACATAATGTTGCGGACAACAAAATTAATGTGCCAACATACACTGTAGTTCAGTTTTGAAGTCAAAAATCACCTCTCTTGCTTTAAAAGTAATTTAATTTCTTCATTATTTTTTCAGCGTTCTTGCAGTGCATGTTATAACAATGATTTTGAAACTTTCACCAAGTTATGATGATAAGTAAACGCTACCACTGGAAATTTTAAGAAAAGTAAAAACCACGAAGTACATGGTCTAGAAATCATTTTTATTAATTAAAAATCGTACAAAGTAAACAGCCTACACTTTAGAATTTGTTTTTTTTTAAGTAATTCATGTTTTCTTTGCAAATGATGTAATAAATTCCCAAGGCAGATATGTGTGGTACTTAAAATTTAAATTAAGTTCCAAACTGCACAGCATAAAGATTTTGCCGCAGATCATTAAAACAGTAGATTCTTTCTTGAGAACTATTTCCATGCAATCGTGGAAAACTACTGAAAATCAATGGGACTTTGAAAGAGTGACAGCAGTTCGAACCTTTAATAACGATACCTCAGAAATTCTTACGCCACAAAAAAAATGTATTTTAATTAAACTGTGTCTTTTAAAGAGATCTACATTTTTTTGTGTAGTACGTTTTTCTCTATCGCTTAACATTTACAAGTTATACAAGGTTATACAAAATTTCTTCCGAATGAAGAGGACTTTCTAGGTTATTGCCAGAAAATTCAAGATATACATTTTATTTTTCATGCAAATATCTTTCATATGCGGTATTTTAATCAAAATCGTTAGAACCATTTTTAGATAATCAAAATTTTCGAAAAAGGTTCCATGTAAATAGTAGTTGAGGGTGGAGGACTTTGTTGAAAATCTTTGTGTCGCATCCTTGGAAGATACTGAAGTTAAATACCAAGTTTGGTATTTAATCTACTTTTCGTTTTCGAATTATGCTGTTTACACACACATACAGACCTTTTTCTAAAAATATATTTTTATATTCAGGGGATATTAAAACGTACATTTTCAGTGAAATTTCTTCATCGAATTTTCGGATGGAATGTAATACTTCTCTACTTCGTAGACGGTTGGATTTGGATCAGGTGCCTTACGCAAACGCCTTAACGCGGGCAAGACTAGGCCTCTTACGCATACTAAACCTCCAGGTGGAAGGGATTAGGCAGGAAAGTACGAAGAGCAGCTATATCTAGTGGCGGCAGGCGTAGCGCAGCAGCGGCCCTAACGTTTCCATATTGAAGTTCCTCGGACGCACCTTTGATGTCCTCCTCACCCCTATCCTCGTGGACAGGCTCGAGCAGAAGATTCCGTCCCAGAGAAGATATAATTCTCTCTTTAACGCACACCCACCGCATATGCAGCAAACATCGTTCATCGCGCCAGGCCCACCCTGAAAGGGAATAAAACGAGAGAAACGAGGAGCAGGAAAATTTGTGATAGTATGTAGTCCATCCCATTATTCGCCTACCAACCTGGGAAAACTCAAGCTTTACCACTGATGTGATCATGCGTTGCATTATTATTATTATTATAATCATTATTGCTCTTTGTGTATTTTTCGATATATAATATATATGAAATGTATTCCAATTATTTTAGTTAATTCAATAAGATAAATATATACTATTAAATATATTATATACTAAAGTATTATTCATGTAAAGAAATTTTAAATCCATTGGATTAATTATAACTTTTATTGCTATTTCTTGTTCTAAAGTGTTTTGTTAAGCGAACTTCTTGATGCTAATTTATACGAATAATATAAATAAATCTTCTTTATTAGTTTTTCTTTCACTTAAGTGTAGTTAGCTTTGATAGACGTAAGTATATAAAATTACAAACTGGGCATTCGGCAAACTCGAGCTCTCATTACCGGTTTCCGCTAATTTCTAAACGATACTAAATATGGCAGTAGCGGCACGTTTGAGTTATAACCATCACCTTCTTTTGCTTAAGCAAATTTGTCAATTGTTGAACATTTTCGCACGTAGGAATGCGGAGCAGTCTGTCTCAGTTGTAAGGTAGCAGTGGATGATTTGGATACTGTTAGCCGTTGTATGTGTTTAGTATTTAACAATTAGATATTTAACGAAATACAGAAGTCGTACTTATAAATGAGTTTTTAATGTGTCGTAAAAAAAAGATAATATAGTGCTTTTTCTTCACACTATGGCCACCACACGGTTGCCCTGCGCCGGCCGTCTAAGCTTACACTTCCGCCGAAATAGTTATGATATCACCACAAACGCCTAATTCTCATAGTTAACAATTACAGTGATAATAAGCACATTCCTTATTATAAGAGATATTGTAAATCTTGTCCTTCCTTATCCACACATATCCGACATCTCAGGAAATTTTCATTCACATTCCAGTGTTCAATACACAAAATTTAGTAAACTTCTTGCCTTTCAATGTATGGGGTTTGCGGCATACCATTATTTTTCATGTGATCATCACAATCAGGTAAATTTCTGTAATTGGATTTTGCGAAATGATAGAGTAATTGACCCGCGCTTTAATTTTCTTCTTTAACGAATCATGGTTCCATTTATATGGCTATATTTCGCCGCAAAATAAAATATATTGGAGTACAGAGAAACCCGATTTTACACACGAGATTCCCTTGCATGACATGAAAATCGGTGTACATGTAAATGCATACACAATAATAGGACCTATATTTTTTGAACAAAATAAATGCAGAGAGGTACAAGAATGACTTACACCATTTTTTGAACACCTGACCGACGTTAAATATCAGTCTGAATTTTTCCAACTAGGCTTTGCCAGTCGTCCTCCGTGGTCTAGGGATACCATACTAGCTTCTAGTTCCCGAGGTCGTGGGTTCAAACCCAGCGGAGGGCGATGGATTTTTTTTTGGGCGTAAGAATCCCTAACATGGCTTCCTTGGGAAGGGAAGTAAAGCCGGTGGTCCCATGTCGTAGACTTACGGCACATAAAAGAACCTTAAGCCTGATAAAATTTCCCGTCTTTCACGCTCAATATGGAATGGGACATTAAAGATCATACTAGTTAAAGAGCCTCCATAAATAAGTAAAATAATGACTCAAGGCTTTGCTACCGTGCATACACCTGATGAGTCATTAAATTCATTTCAGAATTTTTTGAAGATAGCGTAATTAGTAAAGGATATGGACCTTACGATCCCCTGATTTAACTGTATCTAATTCTTATTTATGGGGGAACTTGAAAAATAGGTGTGTGCAACCAATCCCCATCTAAGAGAAAGCATCATGCGAGAAATTCATTGAGTTTCGATAGTGAACTCTCCAGTGTGAATGAAAATTTCTAGGAATATCCCAGAAATCCGCGAATATAGAAGTCTCTTATGATAACGTATGTGGTTATAACTGTAATTGTAAAATATGAGAACGTGATGCGGTTGCGGGGATACTAATACTGTTTCAGCGGGAGTCCGAGTTGTGGCGGTCGACGCGTGAGCAGCCATTTGGTGGCCGCAGTGTGAGGGAAAAGCACTGTATATGGGTAGTGTTTTATTGATTGTCAAAATAAAAGAGTTTCGTGTTTGTGATCAGTAAATAAGGCAACATAAAATGTAAAATTGACGCGATTTCAAAATGACATCACAGTGTAAGCCACGCATGGAGCGTGCGTTTCAGCCGCAAATTCAAAAGTAAATTCTGACCATTGATTTTAAGATGGCCATTTAGCAAACTTTCTTTCAACAAAATAAAAGGCAAAGTTTTGGTATTGGATGTGATTATACACATATACATAACTCTATTAAATTGTATTTAGCAAGTAGCTTTTTAATTGTGGTAAGGAGTTTTGGTGTTAATCATCCGGCCCGATTTGTTTTAAATTCCCTTGTTTTTACCTAGTTAATGATTACTGTGTTTTTACTGTTTTCGTTACCGCTTATAACACACAAACACCCATGCCTATGGCGGGACACGAACCTGCGACCCTCAGCTTGGCAGAGCGCCGGAATTATACACTCCAGTGACCACGGCTACGAGGGCCGGCAAAGTTGACTGTTTTTCATATTGCTTTAATCAGTTGCATCCCCTTACCAACAGCCAGGATTGTCACTGGAAAGAACCCAAGTTCAGGGTGGCCAGTCTAATGGGAATCGAACCTGGCTGTGCCAGACGCTACCGCCTTAGCCATCCCTCTCGGTGGGGAATTCAGTTATTTTGAACATAAATAACAACCGCGCCACATCAGGGTACGGTAAACAGAAAGATAACCCTCTCTTGGTAGAAGGAATCTGCAAAGGTAATTGCAGTTCAAAGCGAAAGATTGCTTACTGGAACTTAGACAAAAGCCCCGCCTGTTTTATTATTAATGGGGCCGAAGAAGTTGACGCGGCGCACGAGAGAATTACGTACCATAGAGAACACGAGGGTTTTCACGTCCAATTAAACTCGCTAGTCACACACAAACATCACGGCAACATACAGTTTAAAACGCCTTCTTGGAACAGAGAATGAAATGGAACGAAAAGTCTTCCTTGCTTTGGTAATAGCTTGCAAAAGGCATCCCCTTCCCTTTCAGCACTCAACAAACTGTCATAAGTATCAGACAAGCTGAGAGAAAAGATCGTTTTGTCCGCTAGATGGTGTGGAAAGTGCCAAGCTATTACCGACCGTCTCTTAGTGCATCAGGATAGCATTCCACAGACTTGGCTTTGGTAGTTAAATTTTATGGGGCCTAGAGATCCTTATAACAGAAACGATGTGCACAGTGAATTATATCCTGGTAGCAATGTCCTCTTTAACCACTTGCTGAAAGATTATTATCCCGATGAAAGTAAAGTGTATACATTTGTCTTTTTGTAAAACATCAATCACATGTCTTAAAATCCCAAGACACGTCCTACATTTTAACGCTGTGTCAAATATCCAAAAATTTCTATGTCCTACATTGAAAGGTTCAGTCTAAAATTACAACATTTTATTTGCAGTAAGGGGAGATTGAAAGTCCTACATCGCCAATATTAAATCTCCTAAATTCATGACTCGTTACCTCAAAACTATTAAAGATATCGTACTAAAATGTTTACAAGATCTAGAAGCATGCCTTCTAAGTACACTGATCTATACTACAAACTATAACCACAACGGCAATTAGATGGTTTTATTATCCTAAAATTTAATTTAGTTATCTTCAATAGTAGTAAGCGGGCCATTTACACCAGAAGATGTTATTCGCAGAAAAATCTGTTCAAAGGAAAATTGGAGAAAACAAACTGGCATATGTTTGTAAAGAGGGAAACCACATGGTATGAGCAGAAAAAAGTTGCCATACATAATAGCAGTACCAATTTTTAGAGCAAAAATTCCACTAGAAAATGGGCTAAAGTTTACCACTCAACTCCAGAGCGTATAGGAGTTATGATTTTTTTTCTGTGAAGTGGTGCAGAATTAATAGTACATGAGGCAGTATTTTTAACACTTAAATGATTTCAGTCTAATTGTATAATAATGTAAATTAATAACAGCCCGCCTTAAAGCAATATGTGTATGTAACAAGTTATAAAAAGTGTACATTACAGTCATTGTATATGTTTATATTATTGTATCCAACTGTAATAATGCTATGTGACTATATTACGTAATTTAATAATGTAGGAGCTGTGAGAATAATAGGTTAAAAGTTGCTAACAATGAGGTAACCTTGAGGCAATAATGAGTTTGAGAGTTTAAATGTTACTTGTAATTCTTGGAAGCAATAATGTAATTTTAGTGACAGTTTATAAAAATAGCCAATCAACAACCAGAAAAAGCTTTAGTTAAATGAAGGTATTCTATTGGAATAGGATTAGCCAATCAGAAACTGAAAAGGAGAAAATTTTACAAATTTAGAGTTTAGTTGCCTGCAGACAGTGTTACTAACCAGACCAAAAAGTGTTCTCAAGAAATATAATACGTATTCGTGTGAGACGAAAAATAGTTTTACGTGTTAAAAAGTGCAAGTAATTAATTAAAGAATCTCACAGGTCTCTATATCAGTAAAATGTTATTTAAATCATATCAAGCATTAATAAAAGGAGTGAAGTAAAATTATAATCTGTGTAAGCCTACATTCTTAGTCGCATCACGCCCTGCTAAGAGAAACGTGTCTCTAACAATAATAGTGACGCAGCCGAGGCAAACATAAATATATAATAGTTAAAGAAACAGTTAAATTACAAAGTTAATATTTTTTTAACTTGGGGCAAAGGCCACCAGAAAGTATATTTGGGGCAAAGGCTACCGGAAACTGTTTACTATACGTGAGGTTGCAATTACTACAAGTTCGGCTCCCCAACATTTGGAATACGATACAACTCCTAATAAAATACTCCTTTCTCAAATTGGCTCCCAACACGTGGGGCAAATAACAACGTAAAAATAACAAAATTTGAAGCAACAAACTTCGTCATATGAAATGACAGATACAGTATCATTTTTACTTTCTCTTCTACGTATGGTAAGTAGGGGAAATATTGTACTCCACCAAAAATTCTATGTCGAGATTTCAGCAGAAATACATGTTTCAAGCCACCCTGAACAAACAAAAGTAATTTCTATAAAAAGGTCCTTGTGTGTGTCTATACATGTGAGTGTCTGTGAAGAGTGTAACTCAAAAATGAAAAGTCCATAAACACAAACTTCAGTACCTTCAAAAGATGCAACACGAAGGTTTTCAAGAATATCCCCCACCCCAGACAACACTTTACATGGAACACTTTTCGAAGTTTTTAAAATGGCTCTAACGATTGTAATTAAAATACTATATGTTAAAGCTGTTTTCATGACAAATAATATATATTGAATTTTCTGGGAATAGCCTGTGAAGTCCTCTTCATTCGGAAGGAATTTCGTATAATCTTGTATAACTGGTATACGTTAAGCGATAGGCAAAAACGTACTTCACAGAAAATGTAGATCTCTTTAAATCTAATTTAAATCACTTTATATTGTATTTTTAAGCATAATTAAAATGATTATTTTAAATAACGTTTTGTGCCGTAAGCCATTTACGAGATATCCATTATTATGGTTCGAATTGTTTAATACTAAGCCATTCTTTTGAAGTCCTGTCGATTTTCAGTGCGATGTCATGGAAACTGTATGGAATTTTAGGGCTAGCGTATAGCGACCAGTTCTTAAACATCTGACTATTGCTATTCCCTATGTATCTATAACGAAATGTATAATGCAGCTGTTTTCGGAAAGCTTTATCTCAATTATAATGAAGTAAATAGCAAAATAAACTTTCATAAGAATAGTTTGTATACCCACTATTAAACGATATGGGTTGAGAAAGTCATGTGAATATAACATATCAGATTTTTAAAAGCATATCTAAAATATAAGTATTATGTGCCTGCAGTGATACTCGTATATATATTAGGTTAAAGAGAAAATTCCTATTTAAAATGGTGCACAAACAACTAAAAGTGTATTTTTTGGGAAATTTTCGTCATTTTTTCTCCCCTTAACATTGTTCCCATAAAATCCTGCACTTCCGATATCGCTATAATTTTTTCCATTCTACGATGACACCATGAAATTAATTTAGAACTCAGCTATCCAGGGTGGCAGTAAAAGCCTCGTAAAGTAACGCAGTATACAATATGTTTAAATGGTCACTTTTTAGGGAAATAAATCAGTGCTTGTTCTTTAGATTTATTTTCATTGTTGACTGTAATTCCCATGAAACCTTGTTACTTTCTATACCTACCTATTGTAGAGGAAGTACTGCATTCTGCCCAAAAATTCTCTAACGAGATTTCACCGAAAATGCATGTTTTTAGGTTCTCTGAATCCAAAAGAAAAGCATTTCTAGACAAGGATCCGTGCGCGCGCTTGTTTGTGTGTTTGTAAGCAGCATAAATGAAAAACGAAAAGTCCGATCATTGCTGCATTTTAGTATTTTAGCTCAATATCTTCCGCGCACGTCATTTTAAATGCTGACGCATGACGTCGGTCTGTTGCTTTATTTATCAATAAAGACCGTAAGAATTTTCTTGTTGTATATTACTGTTTATGCTATTTAATTTGAAACTTGCGGTACGCTCGGAAGATTTTTGCATGCAATTTATGGATTTAGAAATCTGATAATCTTGCGTTACGCTTACGGCTACGTTATGAATGGTCTTATTTCACGCCTGCACTTATGCTGCGTTATGCTAGCGTTACGTCTTCATCGTGAATGGGATCTTGCGGTTTAAAGAAAATTGTAGATATTGTATTTCCTTTATAGGAAATCATAAATTTTCATTTGATTTCTATAGCATTCTTACATGACTAGTCAGACAACTAGTTTGTGAGGGAAAATGTATTAATTTGAGTAAACTCAGTAATATAGCTCAATGGTATTTCCTTAGTTTATGGTTACAAAAACCAAGTTTGGTAACTCTTGCTTTACGACCTGGACACGTTCAAGAAACAAACTGTGATGTATTTTTGGAAGCAGTTGGATTATGTTTGAGATATGAGGCAATTCGGTGGATGGATGTTCTGCTTGCGAGAATGTGTTCGTATCCTAGGGCCATAAAGTGAGTTTTAACGACTGCATTTATTACCCCGCAGGAATTAGGCTTCTGTAAATATGTCTGCAATGAAATATCTTTAAAGTCCCAACAGAAAGAACATTCATAGTCATTCATGTTTTCTAGCTACCTCTTTTTCCTTTTATTTATCTGGGTTTTCTCCATATATCTGAACATTGCAAATAAGTACTAAAAGTTGTATAGATGAAACTTGTCTTTGGTTATCGCCGAGGTAAACTAGCGTCCTATATCCAATCAGTTAGCGCTGCCATCTATGTGTCGTAATTGAAGTGTTTTAATTTATCACTTTTACAAGATACGCATCACATGCTTTTTTTCTGTTGCTTATCGCATAACTATGCAGGTTTCTGCACGTTTTTAATATTGTTTTCATATTCTCGCCATATTCTGAATAAATGCAAATCCTAATAATGATTCACGTATCGAAGAACGTCTGAATATGATAGGGTGACCAAGAGTAAACAAAAGAAAATCCAACTTTTCCAGAGATTTTCATCTCCCCTCCTCAGCAATCTGGACCCTGACTGACGTGTGTCAACGCCACTTTCTTTAGTGAAAGATGCTGTTGAGAAGAGTGCGGGAAGAGAGGTGGAAAGAGGATGGGTAATCTGTTCATTTATATCGTGTTATCTATCTTATAAAGCATCTGTAATTAGCTGTTTTTCTTAGATAAGAGTAACGCAAGGGTTGTTCAAACGTAAGCCACCATCTCCGTCGATATCGGGATGTTTAAGTAGTATATTGTATCAATAAGAACACTATTACCGCGAAACGCTCTTTATTTATCACTTAGGCACTCAACGTAGCACAAAATTACACTTGAGTCACTGCTGGCACACACTCGAAACACAACACAACTGATTCGTCGAATCAAATCACAACTGAACTGTTGAGTCACAACTACAACTGAAGTTCACTGGCACTGTCCGCTTTTACTTCACTTCGTCACTTCTTGGCTAACAGAACTGCTTGAACTCAACTGAGCTCTTTAGCAACAGCAGCCCCTTATATATGCCTCGCATACCAAGCGGACCGTTCTAGAAATAGAGGCTACTAGAACATGCCGAAAGGAATGTTCAATAGGTAAGCGGCACACAATGGCTATTGTCCTGTACTAGCTATTGCTCCGCGCTGGCTATTGTTCCCGATGGCCGGTCGAAGGTCCCACCCAGGTGCCGAACCAAGAGGCTACACTACCAGTAGCCTTGCGCGCGCGGTAGCAATATTGCGATGCAAGTGCAGTATTATGAATCGCTGGTGTAAAGCTGCTATATTATGAATTGAAAGTGTAAAGCGTTGTTCTCTTCCAGTACTCCTCCCCTTTTCTTGTTATATATGAATGTAGTGTGTCAGTGGTGATGAAATGATACGCTGAAGCATGGTACATTAACACTGCAGACCGCCACTGAACGACCTGGGATTCAGAGTTGACAAAATTGGCTTAGCCCTTATGCTGAGTGAAAGAGTGGAATAGAAAGGAGGATAGCTTCACATCTTCAGTGTATGGTATTGTGTCCCCGATGTTATGTCCTTCACCTTACGATATATTTTAACTACGTTTAAATTTAATTTCGTGGTTTATCCCTCCTATATTGCCAGATAACTAAACTAATGTTGTCATAGTTTAAGCTATAAAATAACTCAAATATGCGTGACAATATTCGATACTTCGAGACTGTCATAGCACAGCTAGCTGTAATTGTAAGTTTTTTAAACGCAGAAATCCTCGACATATATCGACTTCCGTTATAAGTGTCCTTCATTGAAACACTTCATCGACTCTTAAGAACAATGATCACGAATATGAACCGTTGTAATCTGTCAGCAAACAGTCACACGCTTTGCCTGCTGTAAACAAAAAGAACGCCTCTAACGTCTCATACATATGTTATGTACTTTTAATTGAAATAAAAGACGAGAGGCTCTCGAAAACGTTCTGGTACTCCCAAAGGAAAAGCAGCGGAAGTAGAAGGGTTTGAAATTGCGTTCGCGAATCGAGAAAGACGGAATAGAGAGTGAAGGAGGGGGAGAGCTAAAAAGAAAGGAAGATCTTATTTGTTTCCTTTCTCCTTAGACTGATGGGCTTGACCCATGTAACCCCCAGCCACTCATTTCATTTGTTTCTTGTCCATCTCTTTTCCTGGAGCCCCCAAAGTCTATTTCTCTCGGCTTTTAAAATATACGGAGGTGAAGTGGGTTTCTAGATGAAGGAAAGCGATAGCGGGGAATTGATAAGAGAGAGAATCCCAGCTGGAACATAAATAATAAATGGAAGGTGCGTTGCGGGAGGAAGTTCAGTCCCAAGGGAGCCATTTCGTGTTCCAACTGGTCCAGTGAAGCCGTTGTATCCGAAACAAGATGGACGACGTGCAAAGCCCGCCCTTTTCCAGGAAGTAACAGGGTTACTCCATTACACATATTGTGTCAAGGGAAATTCTCCGTTTCTTTGTGAAACACAACCCTTTTTCAGGGCATAAACATTACCACGCCTTGTATAACAGCATAGTATGAAACAAACTTATAATTTAATAATTGTATAACATTATAAATTAATTTTAAGCGCTGCCTTTTTGTGAAGCAAAATTATAAGGCTCAGAAATAAAATTACTGAGTCTAGGAAATTACTGAGATGTGAGTGTATGTGTTTTGTTTTTATGATGTCATTGTACCCATGGAGCTTATTGTAGTTCATTTGTTTGCTGATACTAAAAGCCGAAATGTATTTGCCGGAAATCATTTTATAGAAGTTGAAAACGCAGAATTATCCCTAATTCCCAGGAAATTATATGCTAGTTCTTTTCTTAATTGGTTAGAGAGTAAAAATGTTACAGATATTTCGGAAACATTGGTATTGGTATGTATTTCAGAACAGGATAATACTATTATTTCGGGCGCCGTGGCCGAGTGGTTAGACAGCTCGTCTCTTACCAAGGTTTCGATCCCAGAGACCCGTATGTGGAATTGTGGTGAACAAAGCGGCGTCTAGGCAGGTTTTCTCCGGTTTTCCCCGCCATTCATTCCACCAACTGCTCCAACATCATCATCATCATCATCATCATCATCTTTCCTTTAATTCATTTCAAAAGTGTCTGCTCCCGACAGGCGTCTGACCCCAAGCACCCGCTTGTAAGCCCTGAGGGGTGTAAGTCCTACATACGAGGAAGGTAAATAGAGAAAGAAGAAATAATACTATCATTTATAGGTATTCTGTAACATGACTATTTATGGCGTAATTGTTACTATGGTAATTTTATTAAACTAATTAAATTATTAAATTAATGCTATTATTAACGATTTGGATAAAAATAAAGGTTGTTTATAATTCTGGTATACAAAAAGAAACATTTACCCTCTGCCCACAGTGTAGGTATTACAAAATATTCTCCAACTCACCACTAGTTTCACTGAGCGGGATGGCTCAGACGGCAACGTCTGTAACCCGTATTAGGAAGGTTCCGGTTCGATTCCCGGTGAACGCCAACTCTGACCATGGGGTTTTATCGTGGTTTCCTCTACCATGATCTCTCTTTTCCCCTATTTCCTCTCATTTCATTTCCATTTAACGTTTCAGGTGTGATTTCAGTCCCTGCGGCGTTGACGATGCCAGGCAGATGGCGTGAATGCGTGCGCATTGGAAAGATTTCTCCCTGTGCACGCCAGAGTGAGCTGTTCGATATCTAGGATAGCTGCATCGCCCTCTTGTGGGTTCCTCGCTCACTGGTGCGCGGGTGTTCAAACTGGAAATATTAGGGACACCTGCGCGTCCCTGTAGGCCTGTCTGTCTGCGGACCTAGGACCTCCTCCGGCTCCTTTGCCTCATCCCTACCTTCCGGAGAGTGTATCCATAATAAATCAGGATGGTCGCAGTGCCCTCCGATAAACACATCCTACATCCTACCACTGGATTCATTAGCCATGATAGATCGATGCGTTACAGTTGACCGACTTTCTCTAGCCGTTGCAACTTCACGCATAATTTCCTATATATTGCATAGTTATAATTATAATTCATGCCAAACATTAATCTTCTGTTCACGTTGTGTTACTCATTATAGATTTTTGAGCAGAAATAATCTTAAATAGTTATACTTACTTTGTGGTATGCATGATACGAAGAAATAAAACACGACTGTTTGGACATCGTAAGTCACTAATGAAGTTATTTGATACATATTATAAATTTCAAACAGCTCTACGCTTTTCGTATGAAAACTTTCTGTCTAGGTCTTATGCTTTGCCAGTTCAACAGAGTGATACAAAATGCATTCTGAATTTAGAGTTTAGAGGTGTTCACAGAAAATATGCACATTTTATAAGTCAATTTATGATATTTTAATCAAAATTGTTAGAGCCATTTTGAGAGAATGAAAAATAACGAAAATGTTGCCATGTAAAGAGTAGTTTGAAGTGAGAGGATTTTCTTGAAAGTCTTCGCCTGTTATGCTTAAACAGTATCTGACTCAGATATGAAATTCTTAAACACGCGTGCGTTGAGGCAGGGGGAATCGTTCTCTATAATTGCGATTTGTTTTTTATTCAGTGGACCTCAAAACACAAATTTCCGGTGATCGCTGGATACAATACTTACTATACTTCATAGTTAAATGGTAGAGAATGTAAAACAGCTGATTTTCATTTGAGTAAACTTCCAAGAGCGTTCAGCAAAAGAAAAGACTTGCGGTCAGGCTGCCGCAAGGCATGCAGTGAGCTGTACTCGTTCACTCTTACACTCCGTATGCCAAGTCACTGATTGATTATAATGAAGGGTGCTACATGCTTGCTAATTGAGAACACTTTGACTTACAAACTGCGATGAACACCCTGCATGAACATCAGTAGAGAAGCACATGTATGTAAATAATAGAGACAACTTGTTTTGATGTGTGTGCACTCAGAGGATTTCGTAGCAACGTACTGCTGTGAGCTAGAATGATGGCTAGCGACGCATGAAGAGAGGTAAGACTGAAATGACACTTTGTGTGTAAGGAATAGAATGAAGTGAGCGGAACGCCCATGTTTTGCACTGTGAGAGGAAAAGCCCATCTTGGGCTTCCAACAAGACTTCCAACCGAATACAAGTTTCCTCTAGAAACAGAGATATAGTCATTGCTATGATACGAGGGCTGTCCAGAAAGTAACCTCCGTTTTGAAATAAACATGAAACCAATATACATACAAAAGTTTTATTATATACATTTGAAAATCACAGCTTTTCTCTATTTTTCTACACAGTCTCCAGACAGATTCAGGCACTTTTCATACCTTTTCAGAGTCTTTGAAATACCCTCTGCATAAACTTCTGCCGCCTGAGAAGTAAGCCAACCTATCACGGCGTTTTGAAGCTCTTCGTCATTGCCAAAGCGTTAAGCTTGTTTGTATTGTTTGCTGTGTGAGAGCGAGCGTTGTCATGCAAAAACACAACAGCAGATGTCAGAAGACCACGACGCTTTTTTGAATGGTTCTTCTTAGCCTTTTCACACTTCACACGCACTTCACGCTTGGCGGGATTTGTTATTTCGGCGCTCATGTTGTTAGTTTACAACTAGCAAACACGCGGCAGTACAATGCCCCACCTTACACGGCTAGAAGCGTACTGAGCCACTGCGCACGCTGGTGTCGAAATGGCGGCGCTACTCCCATTACTTCTCGTGCTATGATGAACGGAGGTTACTTTCTGGACAGCCCTCGTATATACACTGGTATGTTGCCATAAGAAACCAAAGTAATCTCATAACTACATAGAATATTTGCAGTCTAATCCGGAGGACTTTGTTCGGATCTTGATTGAACTGAGTTCCGTGTTACAGATTTCTCCAGGATTTTCTGTTATCCACGTGAAACAAATGTCGGGTAGCTCTCAACTCGGTAACCTTCTGAATAATATAAGCACCTTTTCTACCATCGCATTACAGGGATGCCGATTTAGTTTCGATAAACTGGAGAAATAGATAAGTCTGGTGGTTAGCATGCTAGACTCCAAACCCAGAGGTTTGATTCTCGACTGCAGATGGGAGTATTTATTTAGCCAAGATTATTCTCCATCCTTCCCAGAATCCGAATGTCTGAATGAGAGCGTGAATGTGTGCGATTTAATAGTGTTTATAAAGCAACATCAAAGGTCCAAATACAAAAGCCAGCAGAAGTTAATGGGAGCTTATACATGAAAGCGAATAGAAAGTGCAGAACATCTAATAAATGACTGCATACAAAAGAAACGACATAGTCCCGCGTTCGGAAGAGATGGCAGGTCCTGCAGTTCTGAAGAAATTAGAACAGAACTTTTGTTTGGACGCGTGGCCATATTACGGGGAACTGCTTGCCTTGCATTGCACTGTTTCTAATCGGTTCTGTTCCCCTACACTTTCCCTCCTCTCCGTGTGCCGGCTAATCAATCGGCGCTAAGTCTGTGCTGTAGAGAGGTTAATGTGTTATTTAAGCTTTCTAGTGTGTTATTGCCTTTATAATGCCAAAAAGTCCGTATACTTTAGCATAGAATCTTATGACTCCTTTGTGACAAACTCTTGTAGAAAATTGAGATTTATAAACAGATTCCCTGCTGTTCGTGCGCCTCGCAGACACGGTTCGTAATCTTGTGAATATATTTAGGAAAACGGGACATATTCTTGAGAAGAAACCTAAAGTAAATCGATGTGTTCTTAAAGAAGAAAAACTCTGTGGCATAGGAGAAAAGTTATAACGAAGTGCAAATAAATCTCTAATAAAGCTTGCACAGGAATCGGGAATTTCTCAAATCTCAACTGAAATAACGCTTAACTTTTAAAATTAAAATCCTATAATGTAACTGTAGTTTAGGATTTGCAACCACATGATATGTGAGTAGATTTAATTTCTGCAATTGAGTGTTAGATAATGTTAATAATGTTTAATTTGCTTTATGGACGAGGCGTAGCTTTATTTACAAGGCCATAGAGAATTAATGAGTGTTAATGCAAATTTTCTTAAAATGTGTGTGAGATGTGTCGCGGCACTAAGATATACTTTCCAACATCTTTTATGACAAAGATATAGTACTGTAGTTATAATTTGCATGAGAAAACTTTACGCTTAATTTAAGGGGCTATAAATATCTGACTCTACCAGTAAATAGCGTGCTTCTCGGTGCCAAGAAACTTCCCCTTACCCCGGCCACGCGTCCAAAAGAAGGCTCTGTACTCCCCGAGATTAATTAAAATGGATAATAGTGCTGGAATAGCGTTCAAAACCTGTACGAATTGCACTCTTCTATTGATTGGCCTAACAAAATTCTACAAGTTTGCAGCTCGCTTACTTTACTCTAACTGTGCAGTAAGTTTTCATTCAAACGCCGTCTTTCTTTAATCTCTGTGGCAACCATAGAGATCTCTATTTCTGGCGGACATAATCAAAAGTAACGAGTCAAAAATTATTGTTCCTAATCTTTAACTCAACATGCGTGTTCTCTTTCCGTTTGCGAATGACATCTTTCGTTTCTCTCGAAATAAGTTAGCTCTAATTATGGAATGTAACCATTGGCACTCAACCCACGTTCTATGGCTGCTTTAAGATGAAGTACTGATTCTACAAGAGTAATTCAGTAGCGGATGCGAAGGAAACATAAGCCTGAGCAGAGGGTAAACCTTGGTTTCTTTTCAGCAGACTTAAATCAGTTTCTCCGATCGCCGGAGGATGTTGCCACACCATTCGTCACTTGTCGAGCTGATACAGGCCTGAGTGACTGTACTCATTACCGCTGCTGATAACTTCGTCTCGCGTTACAACAGCCATTAATTATCGCATCATCCTCCATGCAGACTAGGCCGGGACAAAGGCGCCTTGTTAATGACCTGCACAAACAACCAGCCCTACACACAATTGCTTTCTTACGAAATGTGTAAATGCTCACCGGTCCGAATGCTAATGTGCTGGCTTAACTGAAGACTGGCTTTGCAAAATCTGCATTTCAGGGAATATTATTTTCGTATCTTCAGAAATATAACTGTGATTAAGTTGGAATTTAAATACAAGCGACCAGAATAAATTTGAACTTCCATTGGGAACAGAATATGCGAAATCATTATCTACCCTTATTGTTTTATGAAAAAAGAAGTATTACGTGGGTTTCTTCATTATAGTATATACATAATGTATGAATATTGGTGGGTAAGAGCATACAGAAAGCTGAAGCGATATCTATTTGCTTTATGTATACTAGCCTTAATATCACTCTCTCTCTCTCTCTCTCTCTCTCTCTCTCTCTCTCTCTGAGCTCAGAGATGCAAAAGAACGGTCTTTTAACTTTCATCGTGTTGCTAAACGTCCTGGAAAAGTATACTCGTAAAAGCGAATATTTTCAAAATAGTCAATGCCACAACAAAGTTTTCTTCACATAAATTGTATATTTTAACGTGATCTATATTTTCATACGGTAAGTTTTCACCTGTGTTTTATTTATTCCACATTCATAGAAAATTCTTTGAAAATAAGGAGGAATATTTAAGAAATACTGAAGACATGCTTCATTTTCATTGGCTTTATAAAAGTTATATGTTTTAATCAAAACCGTTAAAACGCCTTTTTAGGAAACCATTTAAAGTGTTAACTGCGGTAGAAAATTACTATTACGAAGTACTTGTTAGCATCGGTTTGTCCGCCTCTGAGTTTACAAGATGCCTAAAACCACTCACAAACCGCTGCATGTTCGTACTTAGATGCAAAATACAGGCTGCAATTTGAATAGTGTTCAAAATCTAAACCGATTGCATTAAAACTCCTGAGGAAGTTTATTAAAAGCATTTTAATTAGACTTTAAATATAATGTTATATTAATAAAATGCTGTGGTTTCAGTTTTAATAATAGCAATTGTCTCCGGCTTGTTACCTTCAGTTAGGTCATCATTAAGCAGACACCCATTTCATTCGGATTCTTTATATCTGGCTTATCGACCTGGCCCTAGGCGATGCATGCTTGTTTGCATGATAACCTCTCTTAAACGTAATAAGCCGAAGACAGTTGCTAACCGCAAAGTGAATTATTTCAACCGGAAAATATAGAGTTTTATTAATGTGCATTGCATTTAAGAATCTATGAAAATGTTGTTTAAAAACAGAGAATGATGTCTAGTACTCGTACAACGGTTTGAAGGATGAAACTTATTTCAGGCAGAGCCTATATAAGAGTTCAACGGGAATTTCTCCACACGTTTCTTATTTAATTCAAATCGGTATAATATTAGATTAGATTAGATTGCATTCTGTGAGTTCACTAGCAGCCATAAAGGCTTCTGAACATAGAACACGTCAAGGAAATGTACAAAAATTACATATAAACATAAATATTACACAGAATATATCGCATTTGAAATAAAATAGACACATACTATATGCGTGTCAAAGAAATGTACAGTAAAGTTACATATATACATAAATATTACATAGCATACAGAACATTTAAAATAAAATAGACATATTATATACAAAAGGGAACAAATCAAGTGTAATTTTGTACAGAGTCGAATACCTCCTTACCGTTATAAGGTTAACATACGTATAGGCAAGAACAGTTATTTTAACATTCACTAGGCTTGTACCTTTGTTCGTCTCATCGTTTTGTTCTATAATATTAAGGGTAGTTTATATTTAGAACCTTCTACAATTCTATGATTTTTAGGCGAGCTGCCTACACGTACAGAGTTGAAATGTCAAAATCAACGTTTTCAGTTAGTAGATACTCTATGGTGGTCGTCTATTGTAGTTTTAGGAACGTGGTCAAAACAGATAGATACTACACCACCATCACGAAGCCTCGCATAAATCTCAGTACTGTAAAGCACAAGAGGTATGAGACAAAGATATCTGAAGATGCTGCCTGGAGCCAAGCACTAACAAGCGGGCTCTTAAGACAGGAAACTTGTCTTAGTATGTAACATTGGCTACTACAAGAGCGCTTCTGCCGTCCAGCCCAGAGGCAAACCTCAAGTACTGCTGCAGTTACATCTAATTTGTAAAACGAGACGCATTTCAGTTAGTAACATTCCCTGAGAGATCTTGAGAAACCTCAGTTGTAAGAGACTGGCTTCTAACGTTAACTTAAAGAACAAGGATCAACATGTAATACATGCTGACCAAAATAACTCACCGAGTGTATTCGGGAGGTCCCTAATTCAAATTGTATACACTGATAAATCAGACTGGGTGTTTTTTTGGTTCCCTTCAGTCGTCAAATGAATCCCGAAACGAGTATATTACTTTCTCTACCACGTAATAGTAGGTAGAGAAGGTATGCATTCCACCCAAAAACTCGATACCAAAAGCATTTTAGAAAAAGGACCGCGCGATGTGTGTGTGTCTGTGAACAGTATAGCTCAAAAACGGGAAGTAAATAAATACCATAATTGGTATTTAGGTTCAGTACCTTCTATAGATGCGACATGAAGATTTTCAACAAAATCTCCCACTCTAAACTAACCTTTACATGGAACATTTTTCGAAATTTTTTATATTCCAAAAATGGCTATAATGAGTTTGATTAATATAGCATATATTAAGGATATTTACGTTACAAATAAAATGTACAGCTTGAATTTTCTGGGACAATGCCCACTTCAGTGGGAAGAAATTTTGCATAATCTTGTATAACTGGTGGATATAAAGCGATAGACGAAAATGCACTACACAAAAACTGTGGATCTCTTTAAAACACACAATTTAATTAAAATTAACTTTTTGTGGCATCAGCTATTTCCGAGATATACGTTATTAATGGTTCAAAGTGTTCAATATTTTGTCATTCCTTTTACGCCCTTTCGATATTCAGTTGTTTCTCTGAATGTACGCAAAGAGCATGGAATTTTAAGGCAAGCACTGAAGAAGATAGAAAAATAAGATGACTGAAAAATTCAATGCCATAGCCGGGATTTGAACCACGGATCTCCCGGAGCAACCGGACGGAGACCGGGAGATCCGTGGTTCAAATCCCGGCTATGGCATTGAATTTTTCAGTCATCTGATTCTACCTTTCCAACCCTGTCCAACACACGGCTTGTGTGAAAGAACAATTAATTTCATAGAAAAATAAACTTCCGTAAGAATAATTTGTATTCTCATTAATAAGGGTAGAGAAATTCATGTGAATATAACAAATCATTTTTTTGTGCTACAACCATTTCTACAAACTAAAATTAAAGTAGATGCAGGCAGGAAACGGGATTGGTTTTTCTCTCAATTGTTGTTAGTGTACCGTTAGGTCGCCTGAAAAGCAGATGTGTAGAAAAAAGGTCAGTGTTCTCAAAGCCTCAGGCATCCAATAAGAAAGAACGTAGAAATCATGTGATAGTGAAATGGGGGGATAGGAAATGTGAAATAAAGAAACAGGAGAGCTTAGAAAACACTTCTTCGTGATATTTCCTTGGAGTTGTTCTGAAAACAAGTGTGAGTGCTGGTGGATAGGGGCGATGGTATGAAGCACGGCAGTAAAGAAATGCGTGTGTGTGTCGAGGTAATATCAGGAGTCAGATTTTAAAACGGTGACGGGAAATAAACGGGCAGGAAAATGAATTAGTCGTACTAACCACCAACCCTAGATCCAAGAACCATGCAAGTTCCTGAGCTAGCATCGAACACGGGACCATTCCTGTAAATCCCGTGCCGCCATTGGCGCACAGCACCTCCGTTGACGATGTCCATTTTTGTTGAAGTTTACGTACATATTTCTCTAACAACCTAATTTGTAATCCATCTTCAAAATGTTTCCAAATTACTATTTATTTACTCATTTTAAACAACTTTTGCTTGAATAACCCCAATCTCACAACTCTCTTCCTTTCTAGTCAAATATGTGCTTCACACCCTCTTCCTTTCTCTAAATCGGGCAAGGTACTTGATCCACCTGTTTTCTGGAGCCTTTGGATCTCCATACTCTTAATCTCAGGCATGCCTTGACCTAATATTACAGTTATCAAGATACCATTCTCTTTTAAGGTCAGTCTTAGTAGTAACACAAAATTCAAGAGAGCTGTTGTCTTTCATTGACACATACCTACTTTGACTGTCCATATCCTCTAACCGCATTGTAGGTACCCTCTGCCAAAATTCTCTTTGTAAATTGTAGACCCATACAGATGTGATAGATGTTTAATCTGATTACTACAGTTATTCTCATTCCTACCATTCTCCTGATATTATAAATAACCTTTTAGCGTACTTCCCTCAGGATATTGTTGAATCCGAAAGCAGTACTTCAAAACACTTCCCATAATCATCCCCCGCATTCTGAATTCCTCCATCTCTATCATATCACCTATGTTTTCATAATATTGAGGTAATTCAATCACAGTTTTACACCAAGAGACCAAGATTTTGTTCGTTTTTCTCCCCTTCCTCTCTTCCCCATATCTCTGCTCCATATGTCCATATTGATTCTGCTAGAACTGTATAAACCTTCTCTAACCATATTAAACCTATTACTGGTGTTGTATGTAAACATTGTGTTACCAACTTCATAGCATACTTTCCTTTTACTAGTGTCACCTTCATTTGTTGCTCCCAGTTACCTGCGCTATTTATTTTTACATCTAAGTAAATAAATACATAAAATCATTAACAGTTTGAATTACCTACCTGTCATTGACCACACCTCTTCTTTTGTCAGTTTTGCACCTTTCTTACAAACTATCACCTTTATTTTCTCCTAATCCACTAGCTAGTTATTCCCGTATATGCTGTTAGAAAGGAAGCAAGCAACGAAAGCCCTTTTTCTGCCTCCCCTGACTGAATTTTTGGGTGGAATGCAATGCTTTTACTGCACTTGGCTGTGAATTCATTGTTGAATTGAAGTATCTGTCTCGTTATAGACAAATTTACATGTTACATAAAAGATTTGTGTTTAGGAAGCAATTGGATTGCTTGTGGCAAGAAATAGACCACTATTTCGATGCTTCCGTGCAACAAATGGTCTTCTTGTTAAATGCATTAGCAGCCTCAAATATAAAACATAAAAGTTTAACCTTTCCTCTGTCAAATCAAGCATGTTTGTGTCTTTCACAATTTCTTTGACATAAAACATCTACTCCTTCTTTTTTGGAAAACCTCGTATACTCGAAGTAGAACTAGGTACAAATATGTATTACAAATAATCAGAATGAGTCTATGTGAAATGTTAAAGTGGCTCACATTAGCCCGAATGCACTCACCCGTTCTAGTGTCCCCACTTGTTCCCGGGGTTCATCGATGTGATGTTTGATTGTCTGGAAATCAGGCACTAAATAGTTACATGACAGCCTTCAAATCATCCCACAAACAAAACTCAAGGGAGTCAACATAAGGTGACTAGATAGGCCATGCAACGGGCCCTACCTTTCGAGTACATCTCCCGGGTGTAACCATTCTGAGACGTCGATGACCCGTCGTACCCCATGGTTCAACACATGGATGTTTTTCTGATATGGACCTTTTTGTTCCGTTTCCTGTCAGGAATAATTTCCCATAGTTTACACCATCATTCAGAATCGACAGCTTCCAAGTGGCACTTAAATGCAAATTCATCCATGTCTATGGAATGTTTACTCTCTGATAAGCCTTTTTATAACATCACGAGAGAGAATGGATAATTATTGTTTAATATCGAAGTAACGAGTGGTAGGTATTTTTCAAGACCATTTTATTGAGTGAAACATTTAATAAATATATTAATAAAATGATGAAAATAACATAGGCATTTTATATACTATGATTTAATTGAGTTTATTGCATTTAAATATCATAACATAGCATGGTCTTCTGTAATAAAGTTGTCTTCCTTTGTTTAGCTTACAATTCTGAAAGAATTGCGAATCAGCTGCACAATTTCCAAGCTTTTGCAAATCAGGTGCAAGAATCTCATTTCTACAAGATTTCAATGATAGTCTACCATGATTGCCTCAAGCTGACACGGGCTGTGTATTGGATTGACCAGTATTGAATGCCTGACCCAAGAAAAAAACAGCCACAGTAATTTACTATTACGCAACTAGAAGCATATAAATATTGTGACTCAGCGGCTATGGTCCAAGGTTATCGGGAGGTCGGCGCCGGGAGGTAGGATTAAACAACGAAAACTCCGTTCACCAGCGTAAACACCGGTCTCGCTATCGGCAGATAACTAGAACCTTCTGGAAGCTTCTTCTCCCCCTCCTCCAGAAAGTGTGTCGAATAGTTCTAGAATCACGGGAAAGACTCTACCGGCTATATAAGCGAGCGATTTCGCAAGAGCAGCTAGTGTTGAGTTGAATCAGCCAGTGAGCGAGCGAGTGCGTTTCTGGTGCGACATCAACAGCGATTCTGCAGCGAGTTGGTGACGTGTTTTGTGACGTGCAGCGAGAGCTACTGCGGAGGAAATGAAGTGACGGAGAATTGAACTAGTTCACCTTAGTGAAGTGAACTCCCAAGTGAAGTTGAGCTACATAAAAAGAAAACAGTGACAGATATAAACAAAATAGTGTCATTGAAAACCGAGTAAAAAGTAACAGTTGAAAAATTGGACAAAGACACAATACCTTCAAGAACACATTGTGACTTTATCAGTTTTTAACTGTCGCTTCTCTAATGTTCTCAATGTCATTTCACTGTTTTTATCTAGTCCAACTTCACTTCAGTGGGATTTCACTTAGTTCACACTGTCACTTCACTAATGTGAACTAGTTCAGTATTCCAGTCATTCCACTTTCCTTCTTGACGTAGCGGCGTAATGCAATACGCACGACGTAGCCAATTCTTCCGGACGGTTCACTCGCTGGGGAGTCAAACATAAGACTTCTTAATCTCTCCTGCAGCAGCACTCACTGCACGTCACAGTTGTCGTAAACTCACTTGTAGGGCCGCACTTGATGTTGCACCAGAATCACACTCGCTAACTCGCTCACTAATTAATTGATTCCTCTCGCGAGAACGCTCGCTTATATAGGCAATGGAATCTTACACAGAACATTCTAGGACTATCTCGACACACGTTCTGGAAGAGGAGGGAAAGAAACTTCCAGAAGGTTCTGGTTATCTGCCGATAGTGCTCCCGGTGTTTATGCTGGCGAGCGCTACTTATCGTTGCTTATCTCCGATTGCCTAGCGCCGACCTCCGATAACCTTGGATCATAACCGCTGTGACAAAATATTCTCTGAGTACGAATCATTACAACTTTTTTTGAAATCGCTCTAACAATCTAAAGTCCTTTTGTTGATCATGCAAAATATATTTGTTAGCACCTCTAATCGCATCTACTACATTGCTCAATTGGAATATTGTTCAGGAGGACGATACACATTAGAAAGCCTTCAATAAAAAGATTGTCGACCGTGACAGGACTCGAACCTGCAATCTTCGGATCCGAAGTCCGACGCCTTATCCATTAGGCCACACGGTCACTTGCGTTTCACTTCAAAAAAAGTGTGTATAAAGCGTGTCTTATTGACATTTCTTGACCAAAAGTAAGAGGAAATTAACTTTGTTCTCAGCTAGAGAGAGAGAGAGAGATCAATTTTTTTTCTCTTGCCCAACATTACAGGAAGTCGTGTCTTAGGGCTTGGGGGTGCATATTACAACGGTTAGCTCTTTATATTAAATTAAACTTAAAGATCTACAAGAGTTTTCCTTTGTGATTTATGTTGTAATAAATCATTAATCTAAATATAAAGTCGTTTTTTACTTTAATGGTGTTTCTGATTGCTTAGCAATAGAGCCGTTTACTGACAAAGCAATTAGCTGAACGCTGCTTTATGATGTCAATAAAGTACGGCTATAGAAGCATGTAGTTTGCTTTCTTCAAAGCATAGTTTTAGAACCTTCCTGATTGGTCGAAACATGTGATATAGAATGAACATAAAAGCAAAATTATTCCATATAAGGAGTATTTGGTCTAAGCTTTGCATCAAAAACAACATGTTAAACATGGTGGTTACGATAGCAAGGTCACCAACATACCCTACTATAATACTTTATACCAACTTGACCACATTGAAGTAATGGGCATCATGGTTGGAGCCAGAGGACCATTCCGAGAAAAATAATAAGCATGCTGAAGAACTTTGGAATGAAAAATGAACTTTTCAAGGAAATCGGTCTTTAAGCTCTGAAAGGATCGTTAAATTCTACGAAATCATTTATATGCTGTATATTAATATAGCATGTAATGTTATGTTTTTGTTACGTACTTTTAAAAAGTAAAATTTTTATTCACATTTGTACTCTTTCTATTATTTTAACTGCTTATTTTACTGTTTTTCCCCTTTTATATATTGTTCTAAGTTTCATTTTATAGTTACATTAATTATTGTTATTTTCATTTAATTTAATTGTTATTTTGTTGTAATGCGATATTCTTTGTATATGGGCAACTTCTGCATTCAGGAAAAGAAAATAATTAAAAAACTGGTGGCAAAGTGGCAATCGATTATCCATGTTTGGTTGTTGTCCTTAAAACAGTGAGTAACTTGCAGATCATCTTTAGCTGCCGCATGAATTAAATCGCAAGCAAATATTAACAAATAAATAGGGAGTGAAGATCCAGGTGAGATTTAAACGGTAAAATTCAATTATCACATAATTATGATTATATTCCGTATCTGCAATAATACATATATCGAAAGTTAGAAATTTAATATAGTCCATGCACATACGTGCAGCATAAACACGAAACTGAGCATAAGCAGTGGGCTCAGCAGCACTAAATGCAGGAAATTCAAATTTCCACTACAAACAGCGCGAACGAGAAGTAGATCAAAAACCACTATGGTCGAAAAAATATTTTTTTTAAGTAAGGAAGTTTTGAATAATAAATTCTTTATATTTCGTTTATATAACCTTTTATAACATACGCAAGATCTTGTATAGTCATCTTCGCCGATGGTGCTTCGAGAGAAACGAAACAAGAAGCCGGCTTATCCTTCTCATTACCTGTGTCCGAAGCGTGCACAAGTTAGATGAGGTGTGTTATGTGGATGCTTCTAGTCCAATGCTTCTCAGGTGCAGGTTTTGGAGATAAGTTCATTACTAAAAGCACCACACGTGCAATTCCTTTAAAACAATGCAGAATGAACTACAAACATACGTTCTTTAATAAGGTTTATAAGATTAGCTGACTTTCACAAATTGTGACCGTGCGCGAACTTCCTGCGGTCCGCCGGTAAGCACATCCCAGCCCGGCACCTTGGTGGGGCCCTTGACCGGCTTTCAGAACAATAGGCGCGCAACGAACCCACTGTGTGCCGCTTCCCACAGTTTTACTGCCCCAGAAGATTCCTTTCGGCTGTTTTCAGTAGCTTCCCCTTCTAGAACATTCGGCTCTGTATGTGGGACTTATATAAGGGGCTGTTCTCGCTTGGATGCTAGTTAAGAAGTTACGAAGTTATGTGCAGTCAAGAAGTCGAAGACTTTGGACAGTTAAAACTGGACATTGAGAGTGCAGTTCAGTTGAGAGTTGTGGCTCTCAGTTAAATTGTTAATTGTGACTCAACAGTTTAGCTGTGATTCGATTCGACGCAACAGTTGTGTTCTATTTGAGTGTAGGTCAAAAGTGTAAAGTTTGTGCTACGCTGAGCACGTAAGTGACAAATAAAGTGTGATTAGCAGTAACTGGTGTTCTCATTTGTTACAGTATGCATGTGACATACAAGTATAATATATATTAGGAACCTCAACTATTCTATGTACATTAACTAAGTGGCATTGTAATAAAACACACACCTCTTTAGCATTCACAGAGTTTCGCTTACTAACTTAATTGTAAATAGGTAATGCATTTGAATGTCCCTTACAGAGTTTCAGAAGGGAAAAAATAATTGATTATGTTGCTCTTGGTGCTTGTTTCTCGAGCGGAACGGCTCAGGCGGCATAATGCCTGTGGCCGGCATTCGGGAGGTCGTGGGTTCGATTTCCGTGACCGATCTTACTGATCCATGGGTTTTTTCGGGGGTTTTCTCGGGTCGCTAGGCGAATGCTGGGAAGGTTCCTTACATCCCCCGAATTTCCTGTCCCCCCATTTCACCTGCATTCTCATTTCACTGCACCCTTCATCTGCTTGGCCACTTTCAGGTTTGAAAGTGTCGGCGGGAGCCTCGGTGTTTAATGCCAGAGGAAAAAGGATGCTCTGTATAAATCTTCGTCCCCCCCGAAATAGGGGCGGTCTCCGAGTGCTGGATCCCAGGGGATTGCAAACCCTCGGGGGGAGGGGAGCCGGTTGCACCAGCTGCCATCGGTAGGGACCCTGTCCTATGTCCTGTCGTGCCTCCTTGTCCGCCGCCCTCTGTCTCCTCTCACTTCACCCCTCCCTCCCGGCAGCACCCCTTCAGGGTATTCCGGCACAAGGGCTTGTAGGTCGAAGTGTTAAGTCCCCCTGTTCAATTAGTCCTAGTCCTAGTATGTATGAAGTATTCAAATTGTTATTTAAATCACCTTAAAGGAAGCTAAAATATGCATAGTTGAACAAAATAATTGTATAACATTACTCTACGCATTCAAGAATATTTCAATGGTAATTTGGGATATCAATGCAAGAGCTTCAATAGTCAGCCCAGCGCCATTCCCGTGAGTCACTTCATCCTGGTATCTAGTAATGAATCCAAATTGTCCACCACTGAACGAGGAAATGAAAATGCTGTTCCAAGCAACCCCATTCGCAGCTTTACACTGAGACACCGTGGATGACGGTGCTTCTAGTCCTTAGTATCTGAGCAATTTCAAAAACGTCTAACCATTCCTCTTAGTAACACACTCTTCACTCAGTATTCCGTATGTTTTAGTTATTATTGAATATATGGTTCATAATTTAGGTCATCTCTTAAAAATATCTTTGTTAAATATCATCAATCCAAATTACTAAGAATAAATAAATAAAATGTTATATGCATAAACACGCTCATGAGCAAAAACATTTAATTGTTACTGTTGTATCTAACATATCTTTCAATAAATGAAATAAATGCATCGTCCCTATACTAACACGTCGGTTTAATGTTTGTACAGAAAACAGAAAAAAGTGTGATCTATGTAGGTTTTATTGATTTTTACTTTCTCTACTACGTATAGTAAGTAGGGGAAGTATTGCATTCCACCCAAAAATTCGATACCGAGATTTCACCGGAAATACATGTTTTGAGACTCCCTGAATCCAAAAAAAAGCATTTTTGGAAACATGTCCGTGTGTGTGTGTATGTGTGTGTGTGTCTGTGTGTGTGTCTGTGTGTCTGTGTGTCTGTGAACAGCATAACTCAAAAACGAACAGTCGGATAAGCACCAAACTTGGTATTTAGGTTCAGTATCTTCCAGAGATGCGACACGAAGGTTTTCAAGAAAATCCCCCCACCCCAGACTACCCTTTACATGGAAGATTTTTCGAAAATTTTAATTTTCTCAAAAATGGCTCTAACGATTTTGATGAAAATATCATATGTTTAACATAATGTCATGAGAAATGAAATGTATATCTCGAATTTTCTGGGAATGTCTCCAAAAGTATTCTTCATTGTGAACGACTTTTGCATAACTGGTAAACCATAAGAGATAGACAAAATTTTACTACACAAATAATGTAGATCGCGTTAAAATACAATACATTTCTTTTGTTGAGTGAACCGTTTTCGAGATATTGCTTGTTATTTCCTTAAATTTTCCAATACTTATACTTTTTCTCAAATTCGTTATTCATTTTTTTTATGTCCTGGACATGCAAAGAGAATGGAATGCGCCACATAGCAACCAGCGTTAAAATATTTGACTATCGCTTAAAAGCTACCATATTCCCCTTGCATCTACAAGAAAATTACCAATAAGATGACATCTTGATATCTCGATTAACATGAAGCATATGGAGAATAGGCGTTTGTAAAATTAGATTGTACAAGAGTAGAGAAAGTCATGTGAGTGTAACACATCAGATTTTTTATAGTACTGACCGGGATTTCGTGAATTTGGCTCTACTTATTCTTTTAGTATATGAATCCAATATATGAAGTATATTCAGTGATAAGATCATACATTGGTGGCTACCACTTTTGGCTCTGGTCATTATTGGGTATATCAACATAATCCATTTGATAAGTACACTTATTTACTAGAGAACCTCCCATTTATTATTTGAACTAAGCCACCATACACAGAATATGGCTATCATCAACCCAGGTTGTTATCTTAGCCATACTCAAAACCCAGGTTTTCTCTGTATCTAGTGCTACTACTACTACTACTACTACTACTAATAATAATAATAATAATAATAATAATAATAATAATAATAATAATAATAATAACAATAATTTTCTCTTATCTTCTAGCAGTAAACTGTAGAAATTTCTACTAAAGTACTCCTGCTTTGCCTCATCGCCTCCTGCCTCTCTCCATTTGGCTAATGTCTGCTTCACCACTCTTTTTGCTAATTTACATTCCTTATCGAACCACATGTCTCCCTTTCTATCCCTCCCCTCCCCTTTCTCATTCCATCTCCTGCTCTTTGCATTATGAAGTATATGAATGTTCAATATGAATCCAGTTTCATATAAACTCGCTTCCGAATGCTATATGAACTCATCCCGATACCTCCAGGAGTAGATAAAATACTTTGTTTCTCGTTTTAAGGGGATCAACTGTGAAAAATTATCAAAAGTGCTTGAAAATATCGATTTTAGGATTTTTGCACATTAATAAACTTCGGTTTTTGCACATTAATATGCCAAAGTTATTTCCAGCCAGTTGAGCTTTAAACGCTTATCACATGATCGTTTAATGATAGCTTTAAAAGTAAAAGGTCATACCTCAAATATTAAAAGTCGTTTTTCTCATAATGCATTTTTTTCAAGTCATGTTAATTTTCAAAATGCTTCTTGCGGTGCACATTTCAACCATTCAGCTAGTTTTTTGCACCAAAGATCCTCAATATATTAAATAACGGTATCGATGGAATTTTTAAGCAAGTAAAATTGATTGTGTGCTGAAGTCCTTAGTCTGTTTAAATAGGAATGGAAATATTTACGCCCGAAAGTGTGGGGATAAGTTTATGAGGGCGTACATCAAAAGAGTAATTTGGACCGAATTCATGAAATCCCATTAAAAATGTGCCTAAACAAAGTCTTTCACCCCTGTATACCGTTATATGTACGTATATGGATACTATACTATTTAATACATAAGCAATAATTCCCGCTGGCAAGTTGGCAATGTTAGTTCCGGCGTCATCTGTATGTTGGTTCAGTGTCTTATTTGTATGTTTCTCGATTTTCCCACTAGGCCACGCGTAATTAGCTCTTCAGCTTTTACTAGCCTTGGCCATTGGTTGGAGGAGGTTGGTGGTGGGTCTATGCTGGAAGCCAGGGCGTGCGAGACTCCTTCAGGGGAGTTCTCTGAAATTTTCTTGTGGTGTGCAGAAGCAGTAATTTACGGGAAACATGAATGTTTGAGGTCGTCTCTTGCTCATTTTCCAGATGTTGAGAGTTCACACTTTTATGCTGTTGGCCGTATTTGTAAAAGGTAATGGCATTTATGCACTCTTTGTTTTGTTATTTTGTAAATTTGTAGGCTGTAAGTTTTTGATTGGTCGTTTCACTGAGTGCAAACCTGGCTTTCATTCGCAAGCGTAAGCAGTTGAATATTTCTGTGTTAGGTAAATTCTAATACGGTTGTTATTCAACTTTTTTAGACCAGCTGCTGCTTGGAGTTTAAAGTACATTTAGAAGTACGGCTTAACTGGTGAATGTGATAATTTTCATCCCTTCCGCTTAATTTAATTTCTATCATTAACATTTAATACACAAAAGGTGGAGTAGCTGACAGACCATATATATAATTTATGTCAGATTATATTTTGTGTATGCTTGAGGCGAGTCCAAGTTTCATGGGTGTTCCATTTTACCTTTATCTTTTTTGTAACAGTTTTGGGTAAATTGTCTTTCATGGGCCCACCTAGAAAATGCTGAAGGAAGTGAGAAATAATGGAATAAATTAGCTTAGAGAAGTAGATGTGATCTCGCCAATACCTGGTGCCCACTTATCCTTCCGCTTTAGGCGTTTTACTTTTATAGGAAAATTGCAATATGAACACAACAAACGTAGCTATCTTCCCGCTAAAAACAGACGCTGAATGGGAAGTGCCAACCTAAATAAGAAGTGAAATCCGCGAAGTAAGGTATTTCTGCAAAAGTGAATCATTCGAGTTTTAGACGCGCAGATCCCTCGGCTACGCTCTGTCTCGCTTCGCAGTAACTGCTACACTCCTCTTCTAAAAAACATCCCTCGGCTACGCCTTGAGACTGAGTATCTTACCGGCTTTGGCGGCATTAGTTATTCATGTGTTGCTAGCATTGCGTTAGAGCTAGAGAACGACATACAGTGCCATCTGAAGGACATACAGTAACATCTGTTGACATATAAGACCACTTCCGTCGCTAATGAGGGCCCAAGAAAGGCAGTTTACCCTAGTTATGTAATGAAAGTCTGTTGTAAGGGAAGCTGAAGTCATATTGGCCAGCACGAGATATACCTGCTGTGGCTATGTAATGCGTAAAGCTATTATATTATCGTCTTACGTAGCACTCAGTTTAGCTTAGTTTTGTGCTTATTTAAGTAAATCCTTTACAACACCATGATACAAACTTAGCCGTTTCGGCTTTGCGAATTACTTTGGTCTTCAGTGAAAACGTTAACAAACGTAACGGTTAAGCAGCCCTGTTATATAGTCGTTTTTGGCGACCTTAGGAAGGA
Source organism: Deroplatys truncata (assembly GCA_030765065.1). NCBI lineage: Eukaryota > Metazoa > Arthropoda > Insecta > Mantodea > Mantidae > Deroplatys > Deroplatys truncata. The sequence goes on from CM060985.1 coordinate 52,542,484, forward strand.
ATTACTGCCAACGTAAATCATTCTAGTTTTAGACGAGCAGATTCCTCGGCTATGCTTTAAGGCTGAGGGCCCTCAATCCCTCGGCTACGCCTCTCAATCGTGTTTTCATCTATGTTGGGATTTCAAATGTTGGCTTTGAAGACCAACGTAATGCAAGTTACCGACGTTTTCAATGAAGACCAAAGTAATGCAAAATAGCCGTAGTTTCTTTTAGTAGTTAAGAATTTGTGCTTAACAACTATTTAAAGTTATCTCGTAACGCATTCACGTTTACTCAAGATACTCACGTTTATTCAGGATATTTTTTGAACATAGTTAATATATAGATATTGCCTGGATACGACCCATGGTTTCTTATTCAAGCTGTACCTACATTATTCCAAGGGAGTGATTTTGATTTTCCTATAATGCCACTTCTAAAATTTATTCTTTGAACTTAATGTGAATGTTCATTTAATTCCACTTTATTGGAATTCCACTCAGTGATGAATAAAGTGCATGGTTTTCATGGTTTTATATTTCTGCTCTTTATTAGGGGGATACTTGCATTAATTATGTATTATTACCTTTAGGGTTCGTGACATGAAAGAGGTGATATAATGGTGTGTGGAGCTTTCACGTTCTTTACTTATTTAAATGTCTTTCTTTGCATTAACAGATTGTTCCATTTGTATAGTGATATCAGTCTTTAAACATAAAGAAGGTGATTGCATAATTTGTTGTGCCTTTGATCTCCTTTTAAAAATATATTAGCCTGCTTTAAGAATCAGCTTTTATCTTGGCCTCTATAACTTTTGCCATACACTTACGTTCCTATGATTTTGTGACCGAGTTAAAGCATTGAAGTTCTGCTATGCTTTAAATTTTTATATCAATGTGTTAAAAGCTTTAAGTTGGTTCATTTCATTAAATTACTAAAACTGATTTATTTCGTTTAAGGAGTTTTGTTTGTACAGCTAACCTTCTTGTTTTATTAAGTCATTTGCACTCAACATTAAGCATTATATTTTTGGTCTTTATTTCTGCATAGCAGTTCTTCATAAGCTTGATTATCATTCATTATTACAGTTATGAGGAAATTTCTTAACAGGCTCCAAATTATTTCAGTGCCAGTGTAAATTAAATTACAACTAAATCATTAAATTAAACTAAATCATTACAACTAAATTGCACTAAATTACAACAATTATATCATGCTAGCTCATGTAACTATTATTTCTAGTTCAGGTACATTTACTCATTCTTTGGTTTCAAATGAGGTACAATGTGTTTGTGTTATACAGTTGTGAAACAGTACCGAACTGTGGTTTCTTAGTGCTTGTGTTATACTTTTGTACCACGTTATTTAGGCAAGGTATTAGTACCTCTCTGTTTTACCTTAACGCTTCCAAGTCACAAACTTAGTTTTAAGGATAACGAAAGGAGTAGAATTCTTCCCTAGGGTAACTTGTTCATTGCAGTGCAGAGTTTGGGCTAGTTTATCCTCCCTTTTGTTATTAATTTGTATTATTTGAGATTTATTTTATAATCATTTGTTAATAAAATAAGCGACTAAAGTTTGTATCTGGACTGCTTTTAGTTTCCCAGTATCTGCGGTTCCCATGTCCTCTAGGGTTAGTTTATTCTTTTAATTAAGTTATTAACAATTAATAGGAACGCTTCTTACCTGACTGAATTTGATGGTGTAGTCAATAGAAAGTTTTTAATATCAGTTTTTGTGCTAAATACTTTCTGTCAATTTTCGGACTGTTTGCTGCGAACGTTGATTTGGAAGATATAGTAACAAATGAAAACACCACTTTTGCTAAACACACTTTGTCACTCAGGTGCTCCGCAAAGCGGAAACTTTACCCTTGAGACATTTTTATACACACACACTCGGAACAGAAGACAACTGATTCATCGAATCAAACTCACAACTGAACTGCACTGGATGCAAACATTTCGACTTCTTGAAGGGACTTTATAACTTCTTATCTAACTAAACTTCACATACGGTTAGAGCAGCCCCTTATATAGGTCCTGTATACAAAGCGAAATGTTCTAGGAAAGGGAACCTACTCGAACTGCTTAAAGGAATCCTCTGCAGTAGGCCAATCAGTCATAATGGACTGTTGTTCCTCCCGGCTATTGTTCTGAAGACCAGTCGAGGGTCCCACCCAGGTACCGGGCCGGGATGCGCTTGCCGGAGGCCCGCAGTTAGTTTCGCGCTCGCGATCACACTATTACATACTTAGAATTACTAACTTGCACTACTAAAATGTAATTATTACGTCTACAAAATATCGGAAAAGATAACTCAAACATTGCGATTTTTGCCTTTCTGACTACTTAACTGCCCAAACGCGACGTTTAAATAAACGTGCGCAAATTACACATGAAATTTTAAATTTTTATTTTCTCGTAATCTTGTTTTCTTAATTTTTGCCGCTTTAAAATGCTCCCCATGATGCAATGTTTGTCCAGTTTCTCTCACATTTTCAATTTGTTCTTTGAAAGTTGATAAAGAGATCTAAAGAATTTCTTTATTGATATTCAGTATAGTTTTGGATTTAGGGTTTTAATAATTAAATACATAATTATTTTTAGATAATGAAAGGTGTTAACATTTTTTTTCAGGAAAACTTTAATGTTAAACAAAATTATCTTTGATTGTAAACAACTATATTCTACGGATGATATGCATGATTTAAAAGTGTAACCTTTCCAAATTATCACGTGGGAAATTTCACAAGAGACCCGATTTTGATCTTTTAAAAATTATTTTATTGGAGATTAGGTACATAGGACTAAGAAATTTGATTATATACTATAATTATTTCGAAAAAATGTGATAAAAGTTTGTCTACATTTTTTGAAGTGTGTACAAACTAGTTATTTCGGTGCCATGTACCCTTAAGGGTTTTTATTATTTAAAATCAAAGTGAATTAACTCGTATTTGAAAAAGCAAGACGTATCCGCATTGTTAGTTAAGAACATTCATGCACAGCGTTTAGGTTAACACATTAAAACAAAATATGGTTTCTGGAAGCGTTTTATTCCTTTACTAACTGTTATATCGCCAAATCTTGCAGCAACGGGAGCTAAAGCGCGTTCTCCTGAGATCGGTTATGGACATCGGGGCATGAAATTACGGGATAATATCGCTATATGTAGGCCGCATATGCTTGGAAGGACTCAATTACATCTTGATATTATATCTCCTTTGTATTATGTTGATTGTGGGCAATGGGTGGACTGTGTTTGATCGTAAGCATGCATTAGTATGATTACTTACATGTAATGATTTTTTGCATGCTCCTGTGTTTTCTAAGTCTTCCCGATGATATTTACACAGAAGGAACACTTCAATTTGTTTCCAAGGAAACCCATATCTACCGACATAATTTTGGTGGCTGCAGTAACGATCAATATAGACTAGGGCGGGAAGTAAAATACACCTAAAGTCTGTATTTACATTTTAATAATCAGTAACAACACATTTAGTGAACTTTCAACAGAATAACATGTTATTTCTAACATCACTGAAGATTAATTAACTCTTATTAAAGGTGAATGAACATTTCGTATCTTATTCTAGAGATTAAGCAGAAATCGATGACGCGCATCCAATTTTTCATACCCCTTCAGCATCTGCGTTTTCATAATTCACGTCTCCTACTTCAAATTCTTCTTGAAATACTGAATCTCTATTATTGCCAGTATTATTATTTTCAAACAACCTGTTTTGAATTACGCGTTAAACATCAAACAATTGACTCAAAGCCTCCAAAATTATTGTATCTTACTAAGCCATAGTGTTAGTTATTGCTGTTGAATTGGCAGCATTGCGTTACCATAAATCCGATGTGACGATGGGTAAATTAATTAGAAATTGTTTTACTTAATAGTTCATTCAAAATAAATAAACGCACGATTGTGCAACAAAAAAAGTGTGATACGTGTGTGAAATACACGATGTAATCTCGGAAATTGAAAAAAGATCGAATTCGTTCTATTAATAAAATTAGGATGCTTAGTCACAAGCTGTTTGGAAAACTACAGCTTTGACGCACAGCGTATAAAATCTATACTAACGTGTGTTTGTAATCTCGGAAGCCACTCAATCAATTTTGAAAGTTCTTACATCATTGAGAAGCCCTGTTCTTCCCGACAGACATAGGCTATAGGATAGGACTAGTTAACGGAGGGGACACCTAACACCTCAACCCGCAATAGACCTTTGTGCATAAACCCCCGGAAGGAGCGGTTAAGGCGAGGGAACCGCAGGAGACGTGTAGGCTGCATAGGACGCCGGTGCAAGTCGACAGAGATGCGCAGAGTTCCCTAACAGTTCCAGGCTTGACCGGCCATGGGAGGGTCGCTCGGAGACGTCCCTCTAGTGGGACCGGGGAAACACGGCCCAGCAGTGGAGGCTTGATAGGCTTCCCTTTAGCGGGGCCGAGAAGTTCCAAATCGCAAGCCTCTGCGCCATCTGCCCGACACCGACTGAACCACAGCCCAGGAGTCAATTTGAAGCATGAAAGGAAAACGAAATGAGAGGAAATCCATGGTAGAGTACACCACTCCAGCATTCGTCTTTGTCAGAGAAAACCACGAGAAACCCATGGTCAGAGTGGGCAGCCGCCGGGAATCAAACCCGGGACCTCCCGAATGCGAGCCTCACACGTTAAGTGGAACCATCTCGCTGGATGACATAGGCTATAAGACAGCTTGTAATTTCAACTCCTAATTGACTAAAACACTAAAAAAAGATTCAAGAGGCCTGTCTACTAGAATACAACATAAATATTTTGCACTCATAATATGAAGAAGGCTTCAAATTTTCGTTCAGAATGTCATAGATTAGAAAATAATTTCTACTCCATAGCTTTCTCAAAGAAAATACCCAACTGTTGTTACTCCACAGAAAATGCGTGTAAAACAAAACACATTCTGCGATTATTCATTCCATGCAAACTACGCGGATATAAAATACACCGAGAAAACAGAAAACACAACAAGGGAAAAAGCCGGATCTGTTTTTGCTGGTATAATAAAGGTATGCGATACCTAAGCAAAAACTATCTAATAGCCCTTACGTAAGAAAGTTTTCCTAAATTTCCTCTTGTAGCGGTTCCTGGATGGAGCACTATTATATGTCATCCAACATGGCGGAGTCACCATCACGGTGACAAAATATACGTCCAATATGGTTGCGTCACCTAGTCACTGCTACAAAGAACGACTCCAATATGGTAAGGCAGCTAGTAGGGAAATGACAGAGCTGGCCCAGTTAATTTATGCATGGCTATTCATATGCAAATGAGCTCCCCCACCTCCTCTCCCCCCACCCCCAGCTACTTGGTATGACAGAGCTGGCCCAGTTAATTTATGCATGGCTATTCATATGCAAATGAGCTCCCCCACCTCTTCTCCCCCCACCTCCTCTCCCCCACCTCCAGCTCCTTGGTATGAGAGTTCTGGGCCAGTTAATTTATGCATGGCTATTCATATGCAAATGAGCTCCCCCACCTCCTCCCTCCCCCACCCCCACCCCCGGCTCCTTGGTAGTTTTAGTTGCAGCTGCGGTCGTAAATCATGTTGAGTACAATGGAGGCTTGACAGTTAAGCAATTAAGGCTGTCAATCAACTGTCAAAACGAACAAAGGGGTCATAAATTTAAGGTTCTGTAACAAAGGCGAGATGTTTTTCCTACCCATTCCACATCCGGCCACTTCTGCACCTGGTCAGTTACCCGCCCCCACTTCCATTGTGTGTGTCGAACACGTGGCATACTCGTTCCACTAGCTTTTAACAAAAGAACAATGCTTGCCCTTCAGCTGTCAAAATGAACAAAGCCCATGATGAATTAGGGTTGTAACAAAGCCTGACCCTTTCCATTGTGTAAGAGATTCTATTGTGTGTGCCTTTCTATTGTCCGATGCAAGCATTGTTTAGAAAGACCACCTGCAGCGTTCCCATCCCAATAACAAAGCCTGACCCTTTCCATTGTGTAAGAGATTCTATTGTCCTTGGCAAGGCTAGTTTAGAAAGACACCTGCAGCGTTCCCATTGTTTGGCCACCTGCTAGTTTAACAAAAGAATTCGAGGGTTGCTTTATACTCGTCCTGTCCTTGTTTGTGTGAAAGAGAGAGAAACTTGTTTACCAACTCTGCGTGACGTCATACTTTAGAAAGACACCTGCTCCATAACAAAGCCTGACCCTTTCCATTGTGTAAGAGATTCTATTGTGTGTGCCTTTCTATTGTTCTTGGCAAGGCTAGTTTAGAAAGACACCTGCAGCGTTCCCATTGTTTGGCCACCTGCTAGTTTAACAAAAGAATTCGAGGGCTGCTTTATACTCGTCCTCTCCTTGTTTGTGTGAAAGAGAGAAACTTGTTTACCAACTCTGCGTGACGTCATAGTCGGCCATCATGATTTTGCCTGAGGGAGTTCTCTCCGATGTTTTACGACCTCCTACGAATATACCCGAGCATAGTTAACAAGCATTCTGTTTCAGCCAGCGACTCCGAAAAGCGTCTAATATACATTTCATTACGTGCATTAAACCTCTGAGTGATATCCATAGATCGGTGTTCGATTCTTACTGTTATTCCATCTAATCAGCTGTCTGAATCTGATTTCCTAGTGAATATATTTAAGTTGAGCATCATACGAATTTAGCGCAGTATTGCATCAGTCTCCTTCCTCTATAGTAAAAGTGGACACTCCATCTACCAGTTTTCCCATCTGTTACGGCTGGATAACGTATTTCACAGGAACCATCAAATCAAATTTTACCTGTTGTTCATAAACATCCGCTTCATAGAGCAAACAGGGGAGCCTAACAGCAATATCATTGCCTTTAGAAACAAGGATATAAGCATAATGCCTATAGTTTTTAGAAGAAGTCAACGACGTCGAGGATATAATAATGGAATGATTCGACGCACACATATGCTCTGCCCTTGACGCCCATCAGGTTAACATCACGCAATCAGCAGTTCCTACAGTTTTTGGGCTTCAGAATCCTATAATCATGGGCATCTTCAATGACACCGAGATTCGACGACAAGATCGCTAAGAAGAGGAACATGTGTTTTCACCATATAATACATCAGTTCTGGACTCTAACAACCAGTTTAGAATCCCTTGTCAAGTTGAACATTTATATACTTTACATCGTCTCAGGGTGAAGAGAATGCTGTTGTTAAACCTGTGCTCACCGAGTGGAGAAGGCTTGTGATTCGACTTTGTGATGGTGAGATCTCAAGACTGTTAAGCTGGATAAGACTCTGTTTCACCCATTTAGGACCACAGATCTGCATACGCAACCTGTTGTGTTACATGAATTTACCTGAATAGTGACACCACATCTAAAATGGAGAAGCCGTGATTTGTCCTTTTTTGGTGCTCTGACTTAAGATCGAGTAATTCATCTAAAGACGGTTCTCTTTTTGATCATTGTGATATAACTTAAACTAATCATTGTAATGATTTATTTTTCATTAGGAATACAAGGATTTTTAATGAATAAAAACACTATGTAAAAGCATACCTTAATTCTTTTATTGTTATTATTTATCTTACATTTCCATCACTTTCTCGTCCGACTCATTGTTTCTGTATATGTCATTACACTTGTAACAGCAGGTTATGCAAATTTCCTTATTATTTAAATGAAAGTCTTTTTATTTTCATAATTTGTATTCCAGCGTGGCAAACAGTCTTAATGCTGTTAATGTATACAGGGCTCAAGTCTTTTAGGATACAAATTTCACCATTACTTAAAGTATTTTCACAGTCACTTAAATTATTGCTCACAATGCTTAATTTCAGTGAATATAGGGAGACTAGTTCGAGCTAACTCTCAGCCGTGCATTGAATTGTATACAAAATTGACCGTATTTTTTCATTGTATACCCTGTAATGTTATATAAGGATCCTGTCTTAATGTGTTTCGGTGATGTAGATGTCTCAGCACCCGTTTCTTGCCGAAATGTTTCTTGTAGGTATTCTACCCTCCAATAGCGTCAGCATCCATTGCATGGCAGCAGGCTATTCCTCTTCTTCTTCCTCTTATTGCACACCCTGAAACATTGCACAATGAAAGTCTTAGAAAACTATCTTGGTCAAGTAAAGGCAACCTGGAAAGAATTACATTTTTGTTATGATACATGTAAAATGAAGCATATGGCACATGTAAAAAAAGCACAATGATTTGTATAAACATTCGGATATTTAGAGTTATTTCAATGCGCTAGATATAATTAAACTCAAATCATGTGATATTGTAATTTCGTTAATTTTTTATAAAATTCTATAATATGAATCTTTTGTATCTTTATATGTAATATCAATGAGTCAGTTGCTTTATTTATGAATTTTTCATTGTGAAATGGGAGAACATTCAATACTTAAGTTTGACACTTCTACGCACCTTCTTTGCGTGTAAAAAAGACAATTTACATGTCTTAAATTTCCCCGTCTCTGCCATGCCATTATACTGTAGGTATACCCTCCCAGGTATTTCTGCAATCTCTTGATCGGTTAACGAATTATAGCGCTCTGGCAAGAACACTTGACAATCCTCCAGCGAAGATACGATCCTGGTACCATATCTTGTTTGAACTCTCTTTAAGGACTTTATCTCATAGTTAAGACCTATTTCGAGATCTTGAACTCGGCGAGTCGGTAGGAAACTACGCTCTTCCACCATCTTGTTAAGTCTATCAGCTAAACAATCTGTAACAGACATTGTCATGAATTATTATTTTCACTACATTATTCAAGTTGAAGAACTAGGGTGTGTATGTTTTGTAAGTAAGCCTATGAGGGTGTAGAGAAATAAAGAATAAGTACAGAAATCATGTGAATGTTCATTGAAGATGAGCCAGCAGAGAACCAAAGAATGAGTAGAGGAAATCGTGTGCGAATGTATAGTGAAACAAAGAATGAGGGGGAAAATCGTATGAATGTTTAAGTAAGAAGAATGTGTTGAGAAGATCATGTGAATGTCAATAGAGAAATGAGCTGAGAACGTCGTGTGAATGTTAACAAAGCATGAACCTGCAGGGGGACAAAGAATGAGTAGAGGAAATCATGTGAGTGTATAGTGAAACAAAGAATGAGGGTAAAGTCGTATGAATGTTTATGTAAGAAGAAGGTGTGGCGAAAATCATGTGAATGTTAATGGAAGCAAAGAATGTGAAGAGAAAGTCATGTGAATGTTAACAAAGCATGAACCTGTAGGTGGAACAAAGAATGAGTAGAGGAAATGATGTGAGTGTATAGTGAAACAAAGAATGAGGGGAAAGTCGTATGAATGTTTATGTAAGAAGAATATGTGGCGAAAATCATGTGAACTGAAGAAGAGTATGCAGTGAAATCCATGTTAATGTAAAGCACAGATTAGAAAATATGATGCTCTTTGTAACGAATCGTCTTTCATGTACTCTAACGTTTAAATAAAATTAAATGTATTGTAAAAGCCAACAGTGATTTTGTATAGTTATTTAAAACTCACCTTGCATTGCCCCGTTTTGATATGTGCTGAATGTGTAGACGGCCTGTAGCTCACGTTGCTTTTAAAGCTCTTTAAAACTTGAATGTAAAGTTAATAAGTACACAACAGTTCTAACATAGGACAGATGTCTGTTTATATAGGGTTCTAAACCCCCTCCAGGCGATGCTTGCACGTCATCATGGCTGTGATGCTTACACGTCACGTGATTATTGCAGCCAATGTCATCATCTCTTGCTACGCATGCGCAGAGGCCCTCAGCACTTCTATTCCTGCTTGTTCCACTTCTCCCTCTCTCGCTCTCTCTCTCTCCCTCTCTCGCTCTCTCTCACACAGCTGCATGCAGTTAAGGCATCAATCTAAGTGATGTATTCTAGAGTACAGAGGAAAATCAGTGAAGTCATTGAAAGATCGGGGTTCGAACTAGGGGCAACTGATTGAAAATTATATACAGCATTAATAGTTCATTGTATGAGCTATCAAACATGCTTTCGTCTACAGCTCTATCTCTGCTAGTTTCTGCGATAATTGAGATTTAAACTTAAGGATCGAGCCCTGGACGTCAGGTACCCTAATATACACCCGCAAGATATTATCTGATGACATAAACGTAATAGGTTTATTTGGTACCTTTGTCTTAATTATTTACTGTTATTAAATTTATAAGTAAACTTCATTGAATCAGTATTCGAACTCAGAACGCCAGAAACAAAATTATTTATAATATTAGTTTGATGTGTTTAAAAGACCTGTATGCAGTTGCAACATTGATCTAAGTGATATATTCTAGAACACAGTGGAAAATTAAGGAAGTCACTGAAAGATCGGGATTCGAGCTAGGGACACTGATTGGAAATTATATAAAGCATTAATTGTTCATCGTAGGAACTAAAAATCGTGCTTTGGTCCGCACCTTAATCCCTGCCAGTTTCTGAGATAATTGAGATTTAAAGTTAAGGATCGAACCCATGACACCCGGACTCTAATATACATGCACAAGAAACGAGCTAATGGCATAAAAGTAATAAAGTTTATTTACTGTCTTTATTTTAATTAGTTTTGGAGTTATTAGAAGACCGGTTTCGAGCAATCGTAAATGGAGCCTTGCATCCCGAGCTATAATTAGTTTTTATTGCATCATTTTGTCTCTTTTCATTCAGGACATGCGCGTGAGTTGGTGTGTGCGTGTGTTGGTTGGTGCTGTTGGGTGTAAGTGAACAGGCATATGTGCTTGCACGTGTGTGTGTGTGTCCATGTATATGTATGCGTGAGTGTAAGAGCACTGGTGTATGTATGTATACGCATGAGGTGCGTGAATGCGTGTGTACTGGTGTATGTATACGCATGAGGTGTGTGAATGCGTGTGTGTACTAGTGTATGTGTGTGCATGTGTGTATGTGCTGGTGTATGTATGTGCATGTGTGTGTGTATGTGCTGGTGTATGTGCTTGCGTGGGTGCGTGTGTGCGTGTGTGTACTGGTGTATGTGTGTGCATGTGTGTGTCCATGTATATGTATGTGTAAGAGCACTGGTGTATGTATGTATACGCATGAGTTGTGTGAATGCGTGTGTGTATGTGCTTGCATGCGTGCACCAGTGTATGTTTGCTGATGTGTGTACAAGCGCTCGTGTATATGTGAACGCCTGAATGTGTACAAGTCGTGGAGAAAGAAAGAGATAGATAGAAAGAAAAAGAGAGGAGAAGAAGAAAGAATGTTGGCTAGGCATCGAGATATCTAAGTATGCATCAGGGTTTAATATAAATAATTATATTTGCTAATTGCAATTTTAATCCGACCGCCCGCTGCTTCAATAACTTAATAGTTATTATAGCGTTTCACAGGGTTGGATTCGAACTAGGGGGCCTCTGGTTCCTAACAATACAGCTCGTTAAACATTGTAATGTTGTATAAATTAAATTATATTTGTTAAACACGTTTTAATCTGACCTTGCATAGTTTAATATTTATTAAGCATTAGAGTTTCGCAGATTCGATCTAGAACCCTCTGAACACCCTTTCATTAATTAGGGTAATGATATATAAAAAATTAAATTATAATTGATAAATACATTTTTTTAATCTGACCTTGCATAGTTTAATAGTTATTACGCGTTAGAGTTTCACTTGGTAAGACTCGAGCTAGAATTCTCTGAACGCCTTTTTATTAATTAGGGTAATGATATAATAATATCAATCATTAATTTCTCATTAGCAATAAACTTTTGATTACAGTAAGAATCGAACACCGATCTATGGATATCACTCAGAGGTTTAATGCACGTAATGAAATGTATATTAGACGCTTTTCGGAGTCGCTGGCTGAAACAGAATGCTTGTTAACTATGCTCGGGTATATTCGTAGGAGGTCGTAAAACATCGGAGAGAACTCCCTCAGGCAAAATCATGATGGCCGACTATGACGTCACGCAGAGTTGGTAAACAAGTTTCTCTCTTTCACACAAACAAGGAGAGGACGAGTATAAAGCAGCCCTCGAATTCTTTTGTTAAACTAGCAGGTGGCCAAACAATGGGAACGCTGCAGGTGTCTTTCTAAACTAGCCTTGCCAAGAACAATAGAAAGGCACACACAATAGAATCTCTTACACAATGGAAAGGGTCAGGCTTTGTTATGGAGCAGGTGTCTTTCTAAAGTATGACGTCACGCAGAGTTGGTAAACAAGTTTCTCTCTCTTTCACACAAACAAGGACAGGACGAGTATAAAGCAACCCTCGAATTCTTTTGTTAAACTAGCAGGTGGCCAAACAATGGGAACGCTGCAGGTGTCTTTCTAAACTAGCCTTGCCAAGGACAATAGAATCTCTTACACAATGGAAAGGGTCAGGCTTTGTTATTGGGATGGGAACGCTGCAGGTGGTCTTTCTAAACAATGCTTGCATCGGACAATAGAAAGGCACACACAATAGAATCTCTTACACAATGGAAAGGGTCAGGCTTTGTTACAACCCTAATTCATCATGGGCTTTGTTCATTTTGACAGCTGAAGGGCAAGCATTGTTCTTTTGTTAAAAGCTAGTGGAACGAGTATGCCACGTGTTCGACACACACAATGGAAGTGGGGGCGGGTAACTGACCAGGTGCAGAAGTGGCCGGATGTGGAATGGGTAGGAAAAACATCTCGCCTTTGTTACAGAACCTTAAATTTATGACCCCTTTGTTCGTTTTGACAGTTGATTGACAGCCTTAATTGCTTAACTGTCAAGCCTCCATTGTACTCAACATGATTTACGACCGCAGCTGCAACTAAAACTACCAAGGAGCCGGGGGTGGGGGTGGGGGAGGGAGGAGGTGGGGGAGCTCATTTGCATATGAATAGCCATGCATAAATTAACTGGCCCAGAACTCTCATACCAAGGAGCTGGAGGTGGGGGAGAGGAGGTGGGGGGAGAAGAGGTGGGGGAGCTCATTTGCATATGAATAGCCATGCATAAATTAACTGGGCCAGCTCTGTCATACCAAGTAGCTGGGGGTGGGGGGAGAGGAGGTGGGGGGAGAGGAGGTGGGGGAGCTCATTTGCATATGAATAGCCATGCATAAATTAACTGGGCCAGCTCTGTCATTTCCCTACTACTTAAGGCTTCAACAACCAGCATGGCAGTTGTAATAAGTAACTCACTTGGCTGTTGGCTCTCACTTCTTCACCGCTTGGGGATATAAAACCGCCCAGCCAAAGCTGAAGAATGAAAAGTACCTACTCGACGAGACGCACAGGAGGTAACACCGTAGAACAGCTCGCCACAACGCAATGAAGTGTACCAAAAGCCGACGAGAGCCGGGGCAAACTGTCTTCAGATAAGGGAAACTTGGAAACTGTCGTATTTAAGGAAATACCACAACAGGGTTATGGTATAGTATGCGACTGTTATATTGATTCTAGCCAGACGAACATATTTTTCAAATTATCTGTTAGTTTAGTAGTTATAATAAAACGGTAATTGTCCGCGGAGAAATTATTTATCGTGGCTTTCACGAATGGCCTTTGAACTTAAAAGCAAATTGCTCAAGTTTAAGTATAAAGCAAGTTCTGTTAAATGCTTTTAAATAAAGTTGTTTAGAAAGTATGAATTTTGTGAAACAGTAAAGATAAGAGTATTTGCTGTTTAAGAAAAGAAACCTAAAACTTAAAGTAAACACACGTTAAATGTATCACTGATGAGAAAGCATTATTCCCTTTAGTGCTCTGGTCTCTTATAGGACCTTTTGCATGGTTTGGGGTTGAAAACCCAACGGTAAAAATTATAAGTTTGCTTCGTGTCATAAAGGTCGAATTACTGCTGAAAGAAGAATTTTCAGAGAATTCTGTAGAGACGGACTGGCGCGCTGCGAGGAGGTTTGGTTTAGGATTATGTAGTCGCGGACGCGAGCACTGTAAAGGTATTTATATTGAAGGAAGCTGAAGTAGAATATTTGTTAGTAGTTGGAAGATGCTTCATGTTTATCTGCCCCACATATGGGAGCCAATTTGTCACGGTCACTTCGTGTTATCTTATTGCTGAGCGCCTGTTATCGTATACTAGTTTGAATTTTGGGTTCTTTGTCCTCCGGCTAGCTATTATTACTATTCAGTCGAGCATATCTCTTGAACAGGGTGTGTAAACGGAAAGGATTTGTTACTGAAAGATAACACTTATAAAAGAATTTGTTTTTACACTTTTATTACCGTCACAATTAATTAATTTCACATATTGACTCTTGATACACGCCAGACTGAAACTGTTATATTTTCTAATATCACTATAATCACTTATTTGCTGCACATCATTAATTCGCGTATTTCACATTTATAGCTAACTTTATGACGCGAGAGATTTTGTAGAATTGCGCGACGTATAACGCGTGAACGATTCTCTTAAACTGTGCGACGTATAACCTTTGTATGATTCTGTTGGACTGAACGACGTTTGCCTTGTGAATTATTCTGTCAAACTGCGCGATGTGTAATGCGTGAATGATTCTGTTGAACTGGACAATACTTGCCTCTGGCTTTAGCTTTTTATACTCCCTCGCCCCGACATGCCTAAACATTATAACAAAGCTGCTATTGGTTAATAAAGCGCGCCAACATTAGCGTCTATTTTTATATCCAATCAAAATTACGAACACATATGCTCTAGGGAAAATATTTCCTCCATTTCTAAGAAAAGCGCGCTAATCTGACATTTGCTTGCCTCTTCTAATTAATAAACAACTCACCCCCTCGCTCATTGTTACCCGCTCTTATTGTCAGTTTCAGTGAGGCCGTGTAAACTTATTTCCTAACAATGCTTATAATTAACAAACATCTCAAATCAATGTCATACAATAATGCTTATTTACACTACAATCACTCTGGCATTTACATTGTTGTGATGTAAAATAATGCCACAAAGCAAACTTTCCTTAGGTTTAGTTAAGGCAAGTAAATAATGGACAACAGTCTCATTTGCTGCAGTCGGTAGCTGGTTTACTTTGCTTTTACTGAAAGCAGCTTTACACCGAATACATCGTAAGTAAATGATTGACTGAGGTTCCATTTGCTATAGTTATCTTATTTACTTAGTATTCATTGAAGATAGGTTCGGTAAGAATATAAGTAAATGAAGACCTATGTTCCCCTTTGCTTTAGTAGCTGGTTTACGTGGTATTCGCTCAAGAGAGTTTTGAAGTATTACAAAATTAGTCATTCCAAGGAAGTTAATGCAAGTAAATGATGGCGAAGTTCTCATTTGCTATTGCATCTGATTTATTTTGTGTTTACAGAAAGGAAGGTTACTAGAATTACATTTAATCCAACTGATAATACAGCAAAAGTAACATCTGATTACATTGCAGAAAGGATTCACTAACTTGGCAGTTAGTGCAAGGGAAAATTACCCATTTAACGTTTTAAGCGAACATTTATGGAAAGGTTAATCATGATGTGGTAAATTTTGTAAGAGTTACGTTATTTGTTCATTATTTATTGTACTGTTCACTTTATATTGAGCAACGATATTGTTTATTGACGTTACAAGAATGGTGTTTATTGAATAAAGAATTATGCTTACCCAAATCCAATACAAACTTATGCTTTCCATATATTTGGTTTCAACTTCGATCCTTTGTTTCCGCAATAATTGTTACTAGGTTGTTAGTGGGATGTGTCAACTACTGAGAAAGGAGAAACGAAAGAAACCACATAGCACGTAACACACTGTATATCGTAATCGAGTTCTTTTCCAGTATGTACTACTAAATAATTGTACCGGGGATGCAATGATTGTGTAATAAAGATTGCTGTATTATTTATGTAATTTAACTAACATGTAATATAAAACCAATAATGTGCCATTTTATTCAACACAGGAGAACATTTCATTTCTTGAAAATTTATGTGCAAATAGCCTCCATTTCTGTGACGAAATCTTGCTGTCTGTGGTGACTATCGTCAAATGATTAGTTTTTAAAATTTAAGAGATAGCGTTAAATTCTCAGTAAATTATGTATAATAATAATAATTATGTTATTACTTCTTCATTATGATGTCGTTAGGCAATTAAAACTCGCCTTACTCGCACTCCATATACATAAACAAAAATCGTGGGAAAGGACGAATGTATATTTGGCAGCGAGCTGACAGTAAAGTCGGAGGACGAGACACGCAGCGGCTATAAATATGTCCCCAAGTAAAGTCATATTTATCGCCTTTCTTTCTTCCTTTCTTTCTTTCTTCCTTCCTTCTCCATTTCCTCCAGCCCTGACAGCGTCACACGAAATTTTAGTTATTTACTTATTCCGGCATCCTCCCTACAGCCCGGACTTTTATGGCTTGTAAACGCCAGTGGCAGCAGTGGTCAGTGTATCGTGAATAAATCGAATCATAGACATCCCAGTGGACTTCATCTTCATTCTCATGGTTTCAAGAGGGAGCTTCACGATGCTATATCAAATGCAACAGAATGAGATTTGAATACGTTTTGACTCTAATACAATTCGATTTGACGTACTCTTTCAGATTTCATTCTCTTTTCTTTGCAACAAGGTTTTATTTCTTTTTATTCTATTTTTAGATAGTGGATTCGATCTGGAGTAAATTACTTCATGACCAGGGAGGATGTGCAACCTATAGAGTTCTGCAAAGCCCATCTCAGCTCGGCTCCTCTTTAATTGACCAACAAATATGTGCTCGGCCGAACATTTAATATGATCGCTTAAAAAGCAACACCATGTATGCAACAGTCGTGTAAATAATACATACAACTATACATAGAAGTATGGTTTTATTCTTTCACTTGAAAATTAGTTGAGCTATTGCATGTGCGTTCGCTACTCCAGAGTAAATATTAGCGTCGTTTTGTGTGTCTATATATGAACATGAAACAACTTATGAGTCGTATGTACATAGTGAATATTATGTTAGTAAGAGCTTGAAGAAGGTTTATTAATGCATTTAAAGTTTGGATGAATAGTGCAAAATTAGGTTAGTTTACTTAGTGAGCCTCATAAAAATGTATTATTTTAGATGAATTGCTGAAGTTAAGCAGATGACATTTTATATTTCATAAGGGATTGACAAATTTGGTTGAAATAGGAATAAAATTAAAGGGATTCACATATAGATTGGAAAGTTTCTATTTAATGATAAAAGAGCATTTCTCAAACGTTTCCTTTGTTTGTTATTCAGATACTGCTATTTTACCAGGTTATCAGCAAATGCCAGTTAGAAACTAACAGTTTTCTTAAGCCTATATACCATGTTTTTTTTTTTTTAGCTAGGATTTAAAAAAGACTGAAAATGGCACGATTAGTATTTTTTCACCTTCTTTGTTTATTGTGTCTATTCAGTGTAATTGTCAAATACTTAAACATTTTTAAAACACCAAAAGTATATTTGTAATTGTATCTTAACGCATGATAAACATTAGGATCTATCCATACAGCACGTAGTAGAAATGCTACTTTGCATGCTAGTATATAGGGCCTCTCAACAAGAGTGTCCTATGCTTAACATGTGATAGCTGCCGTTGTTATTGAGTTACAGCAGTCATTTTTATCATGTGGTTACAGCTGTTATTGACAAATAGCCATGGAACGTTACAGCATTCAGCAAAGCGTAGAAATTGTGAAAATTTATTATCAAAATGGATCGTCTGTTCGCCAAACCTTCCGTGTATTGCGTGAAGTTTACGGTGTGCATAATCGTCCCTGCGAGAGTACGATTCGGCATTTGATCGATAAATTTGAAAGAAGTGGTTCTGTCAGCGATCAATGAACGCCTGTGCGTAATCGATGTAAGCACTCCAATGAAAACATAGGCGCCGTTCGTGAGAGTGTACGCGACAACGGAAACAAATAAATTGCTCGTCGAGCGCAAGAATTGGGGCTTTCACCGACCACAACTTGGCAAATTATGCATCTGGACTTGGAGTTTCACGTTTACAAAATGGTGTTAACTCAAGAACTAAAGCCCAACGACCATAGGTGCGCCGTGTATTCGCTGACTGAGCTATGGAGCAATTGGAAGCTGACCCGATTTTTGTCGAAAAATCATCTTCAGCGACGAAGCCCACTTTTGGATGGATGGTTGTGTTAAACAAAATTGCCACTATTGGAGCAACCACAATCCAATGCAGATTCAAGAACGACCACTTCATCCCCAAAAGGTTACTTGTGGTGTGGATTTTGGTATGGTGGAACCATTGGTCCATATTTTTTCCAAGATGAATATGGAGAAGCTCTGTCAATGGAGAAAGATACCGGCTCTTATAAGGGACTATTTTGGCCTCAATTGGATGGTATGGATCTCGGAAACATCTGATTCCAGCAAGATGGTGCCACATGGCATACTGCTCTCGAAACAATCGATCTTTTAAAGGAGAGGTTTAGAGGTTTCATCATTTCCCGTGGTGGTGATGTTAACTGACCCCCCGAGATCATGTGATTTAACGCCGTTGGATTACTTCTTGTGGGGTTATGTTAAATCTCGAGTTTATGTCAACAAGCCAGAAACAGTAAATGATCTTATGAATAACATCACGCGTTTATTGGTGAGGTTGGACCTAATTTACGTTCTTCTGTCATTGAAAATTGGGTCAACCGTATACGCGCAACCCAACGAAGTTGCGGCGGTCACTTTACTGATGTTCTCTTCCACACGTAATGACATTAATTGTGTTCCAAAATAAAAAAGAAATAAACCTCTATCATTTATAGAACGTGTTTTATTTAAGTTCAAAGATAGAACACTCTTGTTGAAAGACTCTATATTAAATCAATTATAATGGAATTCATTTTCAGTCATCAGCTTACCAGGGTACATGAAGAAAGGTGCAAATATTACTTTTTTTCGACAAACCACAATTATTCAAATGCCAAAACGGCATTATAAAAGTTTTTCATTTATTTCAATGAGTCACTCTCTGAAATGTTGGTACAGAATTCCATGTTATCCTGTATATCAAAAGGTGACAGTTTTATTCGACATTCACTTTCCAAATAATTATTGCATGGCTTAAACCACTGGCTGACATTCACTTCTTCATATAGCCGATGAATCATAACAGTGTGTTATTTGGACAATCTCCCCTCTGACAGCAGAACTTCATGGGCGAGGGTTCGAAGCCATGGCTGTGCCTTATCACTGCCAACAAGGGACTCATCAATGTGACATTCAATAGCAAGAGCCATCTGTCGCTAAAGGCCATACGAATTTCATTTTTTTTTTTTCTCCCACTGTTGAGGTTGAAATGGGGGCTTCTTCCAGAGATAGTGCCTATATTGTTATATATCCGTTTCGTTTCTGAAGATCACAATTGGAAAAAGCTCTATCAGACTAAGCGTAAAATAATAATAATAATTAATTAATAATATGTCCCATCCGTCATGAATCGGATGATGTTAGGTAGCTGCTTTGACCGGTAATGTTACTCCAGAGATCGACGTGTCATGGCGGGTGCCGCGCAACGTCTACGCTGTAGAAAAAACCATCGCTAAAATTCCAGGAATGTGTGGTATTTAGCCTTTTAAACGCCCCAAAGTTGTTTAAGCACTTTAGATTATCTATTCTGGCGCGATTTATTTAATTGGTTATGCATTCTGGCGTGATTTTCTCAGCAGTCAACAATCAACATGGACAACTTACGCATCGTTGCGGAGAATGAGATCTTAAATAATGACGCTATCCTAATGGAAAATTGGGATCTATAGAACACTTGCAGAAGAGCTAGCAATGCGGTGGTTGGCACGTCGTCGTGCTTACTTAATTGCTTAATTACTGCTACGCGGTAATTTAGTTATATTACATTTGTTTACTGCTCTGCGGCAATTATTTAGTTGTATTAGATTTGTTTACTGTTGCACGATAATTATTCAGTTGTATTACATTTGTTTACTAGTGCATGAGCGCTAATGGCTTCATCACTAAATGCCAAGCATTACGTTTTACTGCTTCGCGGTTGTTATTCAGTTTTATTGCATTTATTTACTGTTTCGCGGTTAATATTCAATTTTTATTGCATTTATTCGCTATTTCGTGCTTTTCTATTACGACAGCGTATGACAGTTCGCAACAATGCCAAACTCTGGTTTTACTAACGCGGCAGCGTTTTTTCCGTTTAGCAGTTGGTACCTGGCATTGCGCATTTACATCGTCCGCCATGATACGTCGACTTCTGGAGCAACATTACCCTTTGACCTACATATCCGCAGCTCTGGTTGAGATGTCAGCAGGAATAGCGTATATTTTAAATTCCCTACATACCTACAACCGTAAAGCTCACTTAATTCTCTTTAAATTTCACAAATCTGGCAAATGGTAATACGTACTTGTGCTTACAGAAAAAAATGTTATTGTAGAAAAATGCAGATCTCGTTAAAACACCCAAATTATCCCAAATAAAACTTTTTGTGACGTCAACCGCTTCCAAATATTTTCCGTTTTCTTACAGGGATTTGAAATTTTAAGTGGTCCTTCAGATGTATCTCATATATTCATACAAATACGTATCATATAATAAGCTTTACAGGCATTCGCAGAAAATTCAATATGTGCATGTTATTTGTCATATAAATATCATAAGAGGACAAGGTACTCTGAAATGGTAAAAAATCATATTTTTTGTTTTAGGCACTAATAAAGTTTATTTCCAGTTTCAGAAAAGATATACTTTTGGGGGTTTAAGAGGCTTCTAAGACATTTAAACATCATTTAAATGCTAGTCTGTATTCCTTTAAAGATTTCGTGCAAGGCCCCTTTTTAGAACATTTTTGTATCTTACAACAACGAAGGACTATATCATGCCCAGCGAGCAGTTCAGCAATTAACATAAGAGACCAGGACCAAGAGAAGGCAATCAGAAAAACTGAAGCAATCCAGGAAGGAAGGTGCAGATGACCCTGGAATGTACTGAAGTGTGTCGGAATTTTAATGTTCAAACTTCAAATTCAGTTTTCTCAAAACAACATTTTTTGGTGCTTATGTGCCTTTCTCTCAGAAAGTATGAGAGGTAGAGAGTTGAAATTTTTAGTACATGTATACAACAGTTAAACTTTCTGAACCACAATCATAGTTTTATAATGTTTATTAGTGATATTAAGATTAGATTAGATTAGATTGTATTCTTGAGTTCACTAGCAGCCATAAAGGCTTGTGAACATAGAACATGTCAAGGAAATGTACAAAAATTACATATAAACATAAATATTACATAGAATATGGAACATTTGAAATAAAATAGACACATACTATATGCGTGTCAAGGAAATGTACAATAAAGTTACATATATACATAAATATTACATGTTATACAGAACATTTAAAATAAAATAAAGACATATTATATACAAAATGAAACAAATCAAGTGTAATTTTGTACAGAGTTGAATACCTCCTTACTGTTATAAGGTTAACATACGTATAGGCAAGAACAGTTATTTAAAATTCACTAGGATTTTACCTTTGTTCGTCTGATCATTTTGTTCTATTTGATTTTTAATGCATAGCATTTACTGTCAGTTCTTAATATACATACATTTAAATAGCTTCATTAATTCTAGAGCAGGCATCAAATATGACTGGCAATTGTCATTAATATTTACTAATACTACTTACAGAGCTATATAAGTATTATCATCAGGATAATTTGTCATTCAGATAATCTTGTACAGAATAATATGCTTTTGAGCATAGGTACTCCTTAACAGCAGTTTTAAATACATTGAAATTGTCAACTTTTCTCTTAAGATCATTAGGGAGAGTATTAAATATCTTTATGGTCTCGTAATATACACCTTTCTGGAAGCAAGAAAGCTTTGCACTGGGATGATGGATGTTACCCTTTTGTCTAGTGTTTATCTCATAAATTTCCATGTTTGTAATAAATGTGGTTCGATTGCATACATAGAATTTTAAGATTGAAAATATATACATGCAAGGTAGAGTTAATAACTTCAGTCTTCTAAAACGATGTTTGCAAGAGTGTCTGCTATGAGTGCTGGAAATGATTTTTATAACCTTCTTTTGCATGAGGAATATTCGTTTACTTTCCACCGAATTTCCCCAAAATAATATTCCATATTCAGTGATAGAGTTAAAATATGCATAGTATACTAATTTAAGTGTACCTATAGAACTGACATTTACCAATGCTCGAATAGCATAACATGCAGAACTGAGTTTGGGTATGATATACGTAATGTGAACTTTCCAATCTAAATATCTGTCTACTTGGAGGCCCAGAAATTTAATGTTGTCTATTTGTTCTAGTGACATGTCATTAATCCCAATTTCTATTGGAGTGTGTAGTGATCGATGGGTTATAAATTTAACAACTTTTGTTTTGTCTAGATTTACAGATAATTTGTTAGCTTTAAACCAGTGTTACATACAGTTCAAAACATAATTCAATTTAATTACACACTCATTCAAGTTTTTACTAGTCACCAGAACACTCGTGTCATCAGCAAACAGAATTATACTTGCAATATTCTTTATATAAAATGATAGGTCATTTATATAGATCAAGAATAATAAAGCTCCTAGGACTGAATCTTGGGGCACTCCATGTGTTACTGTTTTCCATTTTGATGTATGTTTTCCAAATTCAATATCATTGACAACTTCAACACTTTGTTTTATTTCATTTAGATACGATACGAACCAACTTAGAGTTTCAGTTTTTAGTCCATAGAATTTCAATTTTGCTATCAGAATATCATGATTAACACAGTCGAATGATTTGCTAAGTCACAAAAAATTCCACCTACATGCATTTTTTTTGTTTAATGCAGTTAACACTTCATGAGTAAGTTTATAAGTTGCATTATTGGTCGAAATTCCTTTTCTGAACCCGAACTGATCCCTGACAAGTATGTTGTTACATTCAAGGTATTTATAAAGTCTATTAAAAATCACCTTTTCAAGAACTTTTGAGAAAATTGGCAAGAGAGATATTGGTCTATAATTTGAAACATTAGTGCGTTCGCCTTTTTTGAAAAGTGGTTTAACAATGAAAAATTTCATTCTGTCAGGGAAAATTCCTGACCTGCAACAACATTGCAAATTTTCCACAGTTTTACACAGTTTTTTGACTTTGCTAATAATTTTTTTCAATTTCTGGTGAAACTGATAAACATAACCTAATTCAGGTTCAGAAGATAGCCGATTATACTAAGAACAAGCTTGCAAAGGTGTGATTCTGTATTACGGGTAGTATCAGAGAAAAGGATACATGAATTCACACGTTTTAAGAGTAAATTTTATTATTTTTATGCTGAATTAAATAATTTTTACGGACTCAACTACATAAGCTATACATTCAAACAACCACTTGAAATAATTGTCATGATTTATAAAATAATTCATAAACATTTCAGGAAAAACAATTGAGAACTTTAACAACAGTGGAATTTAACACACTTAAGGTGGAATTTCCATGTGTTCAGACTACCTTGTCCCCTTAAACATGTCGTAATTTAATCAAAATCGTTTCGACATTGAGAAAACCAAAGTTGACGAAAAAATGGAATTTGGGATGCGGAGATTTTCTGGAAAAACTTTGAATGTCATCTTAGAAGATACCGGATATCAGTATTAAGGTTGATGTTTACCCAACATTTCGTTTTTGAGATTTTCTGTTTATGCACACACACAAACATACACGGTCCTTTTTTCTTGGGGGGTTTCAGTGAACCATAAAATATATATTTTCGGTGAAACCTCGATATAGAATTTTTTGATAGAATACAATTACTTCATTTACTTACCGAGAATGTAGTAGAGAAAGTAAACACAACGAAAAAACGGAAGAAGTCAGTGAACTGTTCTTGTACTACCAGAACGAAATGCTGATTTAATATTGACTGTCCAGACGTTACACGCACGTGCTGTCCTAACGGGCGACACTAACGATCCTAACGTGAGGCGAAGGCGAATTTCGGTGACGGGGGAAGTTGGGACGTGAAAAGAAGCGAGTTGTTTATTGCGTTACGGGACCTGACCGCTGTGGAAATTACCTCAGGGCGAGTCAACAGCGTTCGTTTGGTTTACTGGCAAGAAATCTAACCCTATCACCCTGAGTCAACACGGCTAGCTTCTCTGCCAAAATCAATTACAAACACACACGCAACGACATCTGCAACGTGTGTTTCTAAAAGTGTTTTTCTAGGTTTCTTCTCAGCAAATACGACGCTTTGTTAGTTTTCTTGATAGGAAAAACATAATTCCAATCTCAAGTCCGTTTAGGAAAGAATAGAAGAAAAATCCCATGTATGCGTTCAGAAATCTTCCTAATACAAAAGCTGTTCATCTAAAACATTATTACAATGTAAGTCGCCATTGGTGTATGTCATCTCAATACAATTTTAGATGTCCTTGTGGTTTATTAGGAAAAATGCGAAAGAGTTTGGGAATTTAATGTATGCTTGCCATGGTAGCTCAGTGGTTAGAGCAACCGGATGGAGACCGGGAGATCCGTGGTTCAAACCCGGCTATGGCATTGATTTTTTTCAGCCGTCTGATTCTACCTTTCCAATATTTATGAAACTTATAACGGATTTATACGTTTTGAAGTTCTATTGATTGATAATAGCTTTTAATCCAATTACGTTAAAATTGTAGAAATTCAAGTGGCACGTTAATTAATCACTTATAATTCATAAACCATAATTAGTTTCCTTTTGTATAGATGTACTCGGGCGGAAGTATTGTTACGATATATATAGGTAGGTTTATCATTTATATTTTAAATATGTTATTAAGAATTGTGCTGCCATTTTATACACCGCTTCGGGGAAAAAGATCCTACACGCTTCCCCATCTTTTAGGGTTATTTTTGCCCTACAAATTAGGGGAGAGACGTGCAGTTCCGGCCAGTATTGAGATTCCTCTTATGCTGCTAGATGGCAGTAGTTTACATTAATCGATTGCAAGCTAGTGCACCAACTGCACTGTAACCAGATACCGTATTTCTCTCTTCAGTACTTTGTCTGCTCTGGTGTTTAATGGTGGCTGCTGTAGCTCTTAGCGCATAGAAGATATTTTTAGGCCCATGGCCCTTCCTTTTAAGATAAATAATTTAATTTCGTTTTTATGTTTCAGTTATCTGTGTTATTTAAGGAACGACAAACGACAAACTTTTCATGAGAATTTCTATAAAAGAATGTACAGTATAAATAGAACCTATCACGTGCTTGTCGTACAGTACCGGCCACCCTATTGTCTTTCAGTATCGGCCAGAAGTAATCTCAATGTTTACAATATGCTTTCTTCTTATTAATTCCTTTCAGAATGAAATAACAGGAATTGAGAAAAAAGTAAGGAGAAAATGGAATAAAGAGCGCATAAGCTGGCATTGAGCAAGGTTGTGTAATAAAATGACCGCGAGGAAGGCAGCCAGCTTATGCGTTTCCTGCACCTCGAAGCACAGCTGGAAATAGCATAAGGACAATTAATCAAGGTCATTCCGTACAATTAACTCATCAGTTGAGCAGTTTCAAGACAAATTTTGATAAAGAAATGCAAGAACTGATCTAGATAAAAAAAGAAAGTCTGAAAGACAGTTGAAGAAAGCTGAACTTAAGTCGGGTGGTCCAAAGAAAACAGACGCTGAGAGAGGTCGTGAACAGTCAACTAAAAAGAGACAAAGAAAACGGAATTTTAGTTGAAGTAAGACGTTAATGGAAGACACTGTAAATTGCATTGTATTTGGAGGCATTTATATAGCATTGGATGCAGTGTATCAAGAGTGTAGGTTGGGCGCATGTTGGAGTGTGGATCAGGGGAATACTGTGTCTTTTATTTGTATTTTCTTTAAAACTGTGAGCTAAACTTTGGTGAACATAGTTGAAATGGTAAGTATAAGTTCTATGCGTATGCGTTCTACAGTTTATTGAATAAGCATCAGTGCAGAAGATCACCGAGACATCTCAGAAAAGACAATGACCGATACTGTGAGTCGATATCCACAAGCCTTGAAGTTGTAGCTCTTTTTACTTTCTATGTAATAAGTACTATAAATAAAAAATATTAAACATTGTACTGTGTTATTCATAGAACATTGAGGTAAGAGGATTGCGATTAAACCATAACAGTTATAAAGTACACTGATGTGCAAAACCTAAAGACGAAAGTAATCTTCGTATGCTGTGACACTGCCAAGTAACATAGCTCGATGAAACTTGAATCATACATAGAGGGAACTGCTGCGGTATGCTACAGTAGGCAACTAAACGAAATATGCAATGAGACGAAACAGAAATGCCACTTTTATTCATAGACCATAAGCTACACTAAAGTCAATAGACATATGATGGCTGTCTAGATTTACAGAAACAGATACATGGTGCTTAAAAGGGTGTATGATCACCTCTGATAGCAATGTATGCTCTGCATCGCGCTCCTATGCTGGCCACAAGGTTGGTAAGCAGTTCTTGTGGTAGGACTGTTGACAATTGTTGGATGGTCGTTGGTGCATGTGGATGTGCTGCAATGCGTCTCCCCTAAGGATCCCACACGTGTTGGATGGGATTTAAATCGGGAGAATGGGCAGGCCAGTCCATTCACCGAATATCCTCTCGTTCCAAGAGATCCTCCACCTGCGCTGTTCGATGCGGTCGCGCATTGTCATCCATAAAAATGAAGTCAGGGCCGAATGCACCCCTGAAAAGACGCACATGGGGAAGGAGTACACTATCACAATAACATTGACCAGTGAGCGTACCGTGTACAAAGATTTGGAGGTCGGTGCGCCCATGCAACATTATGCCTCCCCAAACCATAACACCCGGACCACCAAAACGATCATGTTCAAGGATGTTCCTGAGTACATTACGTGTTCCCATCTCTCGCCAGATGAGGGTACGTACGTCGAGAATCACTACTTAGACTGAATCTGCTCTCATCCGAGAAGAGCAATCGACCCCATTCCTCATTGGTCCAATTTTGATGCTCTTGGGACCATTGCAAACGGTGCCGCCGATGTGCGGATGTCAATGGAACACAACGTACTGACCGTCGGGCAAAGAGACCACCTCTGTGTAGTCGCCGTGCCACTGTGTATCGTGAGATTGTGTGCCTGGATGTCATGTTAAATGTGATTGCAATTGCACCCGCTGTTTGGCGTGGATCCCTTCTTGCCTGTTGCACAATGTAGTGGACATCCGCTGCTGTAGTTGAGCGTGGTCGACCACCACCTCTCCTTGGGATAGCAGTGCCTGTGGTTTGGAAGGTTCCCCATGCACGTGAAACAATGCTGTGAGAAATTCCAAACTCCTGAGCAACACTCACATTTCGCCCTTATTCCAGTTTCCCGATGATTCTTCCCCGTGTGAAATCATCTAAATGGTGTATACGGGTCATGTTGCAATGAAGAACACCACTACAATGCACCGTAACAGCTCGCTAATTGCCACACACTGTCTTGTCCTGTTTCGTCAACTGCCCCGTGTTGCGAGACCAGACCCATTTGGCCCTATAGGCTCGCTACACTCACGCCATGTGACGTCCAGCATTCTGTGTACGTGTGTGAGAGAACTCGGGTAACATGCTCCCGTACCTTCAACTACTACCAAGTAGTTCATGTTACTCTACCCATCTCGTCCTTAGGTTTTGCACATCAATGTACGATAAAAAAAACTTAAATCCGCCGATATTGCACGACTCTCTCCTATACTACTGTTAATATGGCCGCTTATATGCGCTTAAATCATGTGATTTCTTTCTTTACAAATATATACTAATTTGCTTTCTCCATTTTTTGCTTTGAACAGCTTTTTCGTGAATGGAATTTTTTGTTAAATATGAACTTTTATCAGAATTTATTGAAGGCAGCTAAATTAAATTTTAAGGTGATAAAAACAACCTCTAAGTGCTTCTGTGGATCTACCTTGATGTTGATAACAGGGTTTGTTGTGTTTTAAAAAAATAATTGCTGAAAGCTTTTCATCAAAGGATAGTGCAGGGTGATTTATGAAGAACTGACACATTTCTTCCTATAATTATTCTGTTCGAAATTCACCCAGTGCCCCAATTTTAGCACCAAATTAAGCAGAATCTTATGGAGTTTCGATTGCCTGTCACTAGATGCGCAGAAGTTCATGTTTTATTCGTAATTCTTAGTTTTATTGTCGGCAACTGTTTTTGAGATTTTGTTCTAGTCAACGTGACAATGGAGTACACATTAAATTAACGACTCTTCGTTGTAAAGCAATACTGGATACAATTCAATTATAGCTATTCAAAGGGCATACCAGAGAGAATTTGGTATTCGGAATCCTCCCCAAAGAAACACAGTACTGGGACTGGTAAACAAATTGGAAACAACTGGATCACTGGTGAGTGAAAAAGGCAATAACTCTTCATATAGGCTTCCCGCGGCTGTTGACGTAAGAGCACGACTGGACCAGTTGCCCAAAAAATCATTAAGACGTTTGTCGCAGGAGACAGGGTACAGCTACTCAATGTGTCAGAGAGTTGTGAAAAGTGCAGGCCTAAAGCCGTATAGGATTATGGTTGTCCATCTGTTACAGGAACCAGATAAGGATAGACGACTGAATTGTTGTGGTTGGTTTCAAGCGTTCATTGTGCAAACTCCCGCCATATTGTCCATTACACAGCTCACAGATGAAGCAAACAATGTGAACACTGCAGAGTACCGACGGGTTTTTATGGAGTTTGCGGAGCAACTGGACGGTGTAGAGCTGAGTCAAGGATATTTTCAGCAGGACGACGCTACATACCATACATGAAATGAATCCAGTGCAGGTTTCTTTGACGACCGGCTAATTTCCAAGAACCTGTGGCCATCAGGATCTCCGGATTTGACATCGCCAGACTTCTTTCTATGGGGTTACTTAAAAGACAGGATTTATGCCACACGTCCTCAGACTTTGGACGATCTGAAGCACAACATTACACAAGAGATTCAAGCTATTGACGACAGAGTCCTCCAACGATTGGCCATTAACATGGAACGACGTGTTGAGTTGTGCATTATGCAGGATGGAGGACATTTTTAACATTTCCTATACAGGTAAATAATCTCCCAAAATTCCTCTGCATTTCGGGTATAATAAGTTGTCGCTAGCATAACTCGTTTTTAAACAATTAAAGAAATAAATGTCAGTTCTTCATAAATCAGCCTATATAAAAATCCTATTTTTCTTAATAAGCAAATTTAATAAAAGTAGATCAGTGAACTTAAACATCGTGTGAAAGTTTGCCTAATATATCAAATAGTTTCTAGATAGTGGTGCATGAATTTAGCAGATTTAACATTGACAGGATAAGGCTTTAAATCTCCGCTTAAATTTTGACCTGAAGTGGTACAATTATGTATATCAGCCTAAGACATATTTAAGCTTGAATAGTCGGGCCACGCATTTTATGTCAAAGTGTATACAACTGCTAATTTAAATCAATATTCGGCGTTGTATGATCCTGTTTCTAATATCAAAGTAATTTTAGAATTGCGGGTAATGAAAGCTTGTTACAGTTAGTACTAAATCGTGACAAATGAAGACTCGCCCCTTACTTGCAAGTTAATGAAGATGCAAGAACATGCATATGTTGCAAGGGGTTTCGCAATGCGGGTACGACGGGATTTAATTAAAGAGGAGAGGACAAGAGACTTGCGGATTTGCAACTGGAATATTGGCATTATACGTACATCACACCCTTCTCTTATCCGAGCAAGGTGCTGGTAGTCAGTGGCGGAATAAAAACATTAACCGAGTGGTAATCATTTTGACCTGAGTAGTCCTTAGCTTACGATATTTAATAACAACGGTTAGAAACTCTTTTGAGGATTTTTTTATGCTTTCTCTACTACTTACCTAAAGTAAGTAGAGGAAGAATTGTATTCCACCCAAAAAATTCTATACAGATTTCACTGGAGGCTTCCTGAATCCAAAAGGGCATTTTTAGAAACACACCCTAGCGCGGCGTGTGCAAACAGCATAACTCATAAACGAAATGTTGGATAAATACCATAGTTCGCATTTAAGTTCAGCAACTTCCAAGACTGCGACACGAAGATTTTTCAAGAAAATCTCTAGACCCCAAATTAACCTTTACATGAAAAATGTTTCTTATTTTTTATTTTCTCAAAAAATGGCTCTTGGTATTTGTTTAAAATACCACAAGTTTAAGATATATACATGACAAATGAAATGCATATATTAATTTTCCGGGAATAGCCTGTGAATTTCTCTTCATTCTGAATGACTTTTCTATAATTAGTAAACCGTAAGAGATAGAAAAGATCTTAGTTCACAAAGAATGTAGGTCTCGTTAAAGCAAAAGTTATGTCAAAATTTTGTATGGTGTTAATCACTTCCGAGATATTCCCGACTATTGGTCTGAATTTTTAAACATTTATACTTTTCTCAACTACTAAGTCGCTATTCATTTTTGTTTCTCGTGGTAATGGAATTTGGCGGCGCCGTGGTCGAGTAGTTAGACGGCTCGCTTCTCACCAAGACGGTCAAGTTCAATTCCAGGGAACAGGATATGGGATTTGTGGTGGACAAACCGGCGCCTGAGCGGTTTTTTTACGGGTTCTCCGGTTTCCCCCGCCATTCATTAGACCAATTGCTCCATCATCGCCTTTCGTTTCATTCATCTCGCCGCCAGTTCATATCTGCCGCCTCGCTCTCATACTAGGCTTCGCGCTGATCACCCGTCCGGGTGTTCTCTGTGATCCATAGTGTGCGCTCCGACAGGCGTCTGACCCCAGACATCCGCTTGTAAGTCCTGGGGGTATAAGCCCTAACGATGGGAATGGTAAACGTAAAAAGGTTGTGAAATTTCAAAGCCATCGCATAGTGACACGTTCTTTATAAATCTTGCTATCGCTTTATCTACTTATCCCACAACGAAATGTGTAAATGTGTGTTGAAAGTTTATTTGGACTAAAGTAGGTAGAATAATACATAAGCTTTTGTAAGAATAGCCAGTAGAAGAGTGAGTAGAAAAAGCTGTGTGAATGCAACACGATGTTTTTCACTTACGATGTTCACACACTTGGAATTTTTTTCTAAAATTGCCTTATTCGGAGTGCATTTTCGAATGAAATCTTAATTTCGAATTTCTGAGATGAAAGCAGTACTTTCGCTATCAGAAGAGGACTATTGTAGAGCAAACCCCGCACCTCTGCTCACGTTTTCACATTTTTCTCTCTTTGCTACAGCTTTGCTCACGAGGTGTTTCTAGAACTGTTTTTTCTGGTATATTGATATAAATTTAAACATAGGTAACTAGATTAACATTGTTTAATTCTCGGTAGACGCATGTGAAAAAAACTAAAATGCAAACGATAATATTTGAGCATTATAATCATATTTCCTAGCAACATCTTCAAACTGAGAAGCTTTCATCTTTTCACACAAGTGGTAAAGACGTTTCATTCAGCATTAATGTGAAATAGAGGCGTAAACAACGAAAAATTGATTCAACTCCTATGTTTATCCTCAAGAAGTTGAATAATTCTGATCAAAGTAATTATGTTGGCTGTTCATTCATACGCCGTGTATTTGTACAGACCAATAAAGCTTGGCAGTAGGTCGGATAGCGGCCAATCACGGTCGTTTATCTTATAATATGCTTGAAAGGATCTATTTTATCGTATAAAACGCCAGCTCGTTACTGAACTGCAAAAGTATTAGTACGCAGTAATTAATAAACTACGTCACCCATCACCCTTAGCGCCAACAATGAAATCCTACTACCTCAACATCCACTTCGCGTTCCATTACCGAAAACCAGCAGATTCCTTCAACTTTCAGCATTGAAAATTATACTTTTAATCAGTGCACATTCAAAAAGTGTTAGTTTCCAAATGGATTATAATTTTGAAAATAAGGTGCCGTTATTGTGTTCTGACTTTAATTTTCCTTAATTTTGAGGTTAACTTTTTCTCATTCCCACTGTTAGCATTGGTTAGTATTCCGTAGCGCATTCAACTGTTCATTTATTTAGTATGCCGTGATCTGACAGCTGATATAACACAAGAAAGCAATAAATTATTTAATCTATAATTTGTTACATTTTATTCATGGAATAGTCTTAATGAATCCCATTCGAGTTTGAGTTTCATCAGATAAATTCCCTCGTGACTCGCACTCGCGAATCTATCGATAGTCATAATCACTCGTGAGATTACCTATGATAAACCTTAGTGAATGTAACATTTTCTGGAAAATTAGGTACGAAATAAACAACATATTTCCAATGGTTTACCCCATGATCCATTGTAAACTCCGCTTTAGAGAAAGTAATTCGGACGTCATTATGTCTGTAACATAAGAGAAGTAATTGGTTCAGGCATTTCTGAGTTATAACCCAAGGGGGAAAACAAACCACACACACGGGGGGGGGGGGGGGAAGGAATGTAATTGAAATAAGTTTCCTCTTTTTCATGAAACGGGAGATGTAATTATAATCACATTATATTAACAAAGTGTCATTTTTATCTCTCGAATGGTCTTGTTCAGTGTACAACCAGCCCCGTTGGACTGACTGCCAGAAGTTCATGCACAATATTGATGTCTTGTGTTGGAACATATGACGTGCTAGATGTCTCCCCTTAGGTCGGAAAGAACAGGGAAAAAACGAAGCTAAGGTAGCAAATCAAGGTGTTGGCCTTGGGACACACGCTGCTTCCAACACGAATGCATACAATTCTATTCGTTTAAAAATAGATGAAAATATAATACCAAAACATACTTAGAATGCTAACTTGTTTCATGGGACACATTTTGAAAGATTGCTTAAATGCACAGGAAAAGTGTATTCACTCAAAGAAATTAGGTAAACTTAGGCACCAACTTACAATAAATTGTATGGGTAATATATGGCTAGGAAGGTAGGGCATGTTGACAGGATTCTGAGAATTGGTTAGATGCCAGATGGAAGATATGGACAAAGAATTTATGGGCAATAGTGGAAGAAAGAAAACAAATTCTCTAAAATCCTATAAGGATTTTGGAAGTAATGATGGGAAAGAAATGTATATCAAGAAATGTAATAGGGATCAAAGAAATATTCAAACATTGCATGATTTAAACTAGAAGTTTTGATAGTAAAAGATTACAGGGGCAAGACAGAAAAAGAAATCTGCCCTATATGCGGTAATAAAGAACATTCAATCCATATATTATTAGAATGCGCAGGCACGGATATCTGGAGGCACGAGTATGCTCAAAATAAATGGTTGACGTTTACAAAAACAGTAACTCGAAAAAGATATTATAAACAATCTCAGATTATTAATTTAGGAGAGTTCTTATTTAGAGTTAAGAAATGGTTCTGGTGGGTAATTTAAATTGAAGTATGCAGCACAAACTAGTTTGTAAAAGTATAATCACAGTTTGGTAACAGCAATGTGTGAGCTATCAACAAGTTGTAGACAGTAGTGTTATTTATTATTTTGTATGGCCTGAAATATAGCTCCAGGTCATATAAACACTGTAAAGAGCTTAATACAAATAAATCTTGATTCATCGGTTTAAAGGTGGAACCTGAATTTCAGGCACATCCTAAATAACTATGTACTAACCGAGCGAGATGGCTATGCGGTAACGTGTCAGGCTCGTATACGGGAAGTCCCGGGTTAGATTCCTATCAACAGTCCTGGCGTTTTTCGTGGCTTTCCCTGGTCGGTTGGCGAGTGCTGGAGAGCTTTCTCATCTACCATGCTTTCCTTTCCATCATTTCCCTTTCATTCCGTCTCCTTATGTTTCGGAAGTGCTTCCAGGTTTCGTGGTGCATGGCGGTGCGGACAGATGGCGTCGATTTTTCCTCAAAGGAAAGAGTATTCCACGCGAACACTGGAGTGCTGCTTGGTTGACGGGTCGCTCAACGCCCCCCTCTGGGCAGCCCCAGTAGTGAGACGGATCTTAGAGCAAAGTACTGTTATGGACTTCCCCGCGTATCTGTGACCTGTCTCTGCCTGCGGCCTGTAGCCTCCAGTGGTTCCTTCACTTCATCCATTCCTCTTGAGAAGTGGCAGCCGCAATAGATGTCACGCAGTGCGCGAGGTTCCCCCTCCGTTGTATACCTACCCTATACTATGTCTCGTGCTGTACAGTTTTATCGTTTTTAATTAAGACTACTACCTCCAAAACTCGAGGTTCAAATCCGCCACTTACATTCAAGTCACCAGCATCTCCCCATAGAAGGATATACTTGACTTTTTTTCTTTCATCCCATTAATCCCAATACAAGAGGATAATATCTGTTTCTGCATGCGGGCGCGCGTTGGTAATGCGAAATTGCTCCAAGAGGACACTCGTTGGGAAAACAAAGCTTTGTGCGACGCAGCCGCTGGTGAGATGAATGCTGGAGTGGTGCAAATTATTTCGCCTTGGATTGCGGTTCTTCTGACAAGTGCTGCAGCAAATTTGAAACGCTAAATAAGTGGAAACAGCCCCTGCATTATTGCAGTTTAAATAACCTTCTTTGGAATCTGAGCCAGTTCTAGCTAATTAGAGCCTGGTCCCTTTGTATGAAACCGATGACGATAATATAATTAGTTATATTTAGGGACAAGATTTTAATGCAAATGCCTATTTTTCTCTTCTGTCAAAAACTATGCTCATTTAGAAGGCGAGATGCGTTTATAGCAGATATTTTCGCTAACTAATCTTTTATTCCAGTCCATATAACTTAAGCTTTGTTTGCACACAGTTTTCAGTCAATTAAATTCTCATTCCACTGTAGAACAAATTTTAGCGGTTCCTTCTAATAGAAATTCGCTGCCAATCCATAAAATAGTCGTACAGCTTCTAAGATTCAGTTTTTCTGTATCTAAAATTCTATGGAAGAAGAAATTCAGTTATTTGGTACCCTTAGTTTTAGGGGATGGGGATTGAAACAAGTGGTCAGATCTTATCACAGAGTAGTTGAAAGGAAACAATTGTGAATCTGCAAGTTACTGTGATGTTAGCTAAAATAGACGACTCGTTTTACGTCCTTCAAGAAGCTTTCACACATGTACCGCATATGTACCCTAAGAGATTATCGCAGCTCATTTTCGAGGTCGCAGGTTCAGACCCGGCGGAGGGCGATGGATTTGTTCGGGCATAAAAATCCTTAGCATGTCTTCCTTCGAAAGAGAAGTAAAGCCAGTGGTCCTGTGTCGTAGATTTACGCCACGTAAAAGAATCTCAAACCTGATAAAGAGGCCTCTGAACAAAATTTTCTATCTTTCACGCCCAATATAGAATGCGACGCTAAGGACCATAGTAGTTAAAGAGCGTCCATAAATAAAATTCAATTGCATTTTTACAGGTCATTTTCAGTACAGAAACATTTAACTCCAGAAATATCTACGCGCTTCGTATATGAGCTGGTGGCGGAAGCCTGGGGGCAAGGTTCTAAAAAATGTATGCTAAGACAAATGCTTGAAAAACATAGATAATGATACAAAAGTAGTGTAAGCTTTGAAGATTTGGGTAAAACAATTAATTATGGGCAAATATTCAGTAATTTGTACTTTATTGCAAAATTGACCTTACCTTTAAAATACCCTCAAAATTCCTAAATGTTCAGCGATTTAAAGAATAGTTTGTTACACGTAATGCATATTTGTCTGTATTGTTAATGAGCATAATATTTCAGCAGTTTGCAAGTTATGCTGCATACTTGCTTATTTTACAGATATATTTTATAAACGTATTTTTATTTTATTAATTTTATCTTCATACTTGATTTACAGAGATGATATTTCCAAATAATATGCGTCATTGAATCAGTCTTGAAACTTGGCAACACTGGCGGTTGCTTAGACGCAGCACACGTCACGTCAGTGAATGCCCGTCTTATCTGGTCGCAGCCGTTCCCTCACGTTATGAAGGTGGCTACCAAGGAGTTCTCGGAATTGAGTTAGTGTCGTGGTTACACTCAAACGTAATATTAAATATAGTTTAAATGTCACTGTTTAGTATCTGTTAACATTTATTAAAAATGTAACTTACTAATTTGTACAAAAGAACACAGTTGAAAATATCCAAGTGCTAATACTTTTTTACTTTCTCTACTACGTATAGTAAGTAGGGGAAGTATTGCATTCCACTCAAAAATTCGATACCGAGATTTCACCGGAAATACATGTTTTGAGGCCTCCTGAATCCAAAAAAAGCATTTTTGGAAACCTGTCCGTGTGTGTGTGTCTGTATGTGTGTGTGTGTGTGTGTGTGTGTGTCTGTGTGTGTGTCTGTGAACAGCATAACTCAAAAACTAACAGTCGGATAAACACCAAACTTGGTATTTACGTTCAGTATCTTCCAGAGATGCGACACGAAGATTTTCAAGAAAATCCCCCCACCCCAGACTACCCTTTACATGGAACATTTTTCGAAAATTTTAATTTTCTCAAAAATGGCTCTAACGATTTTGATGAAAATATCATATGTTTAAGATAATGTCATGAGAAATGAAATGTATATCTCGAAATTTCTGGGAATGTCTCCAAAAGTATTCTTCATTATGAACGACTTTTGCATAACTGGTAAACCATAAGAGATAGACAAAATTTTACTACACAAAAAATGTAGATCGCGTTAAAATACACAACTTATATCATATACACTTTTTTTTTTGTTGAGTGAACCGTTTTCGAGATATTGCTTGTTATTTCCTTAAATTTTCCAATACTTATACTTTTTCTCAAATTCGTTATTCATTTTTTTGTCCTGGACATGCAAAGAGAATGGAATGGGCCACATAGCAACCAGCGATAAAATATTTGACTATCGCTTAAAAGCTACCATATTCCCCTTGCATCTACAAGAAAATTACAAATAAGATTGACATCTCGATATCTCGATTAATATGAAGCATATGGAGAATAGGCGTTTGTAAAAATAGATTGTACAAGAGTAGAGAAAGTCATGTGAGTGTAACACATCAGATTTTTTTAAATTAAATTCCGAAAATATTCCTGTAGGTTCGCAATCGTTCACCAGTTAAAAGTTTGGGTCGTTTAGTTTAATGATGAAAGAAAATTGAGCTGTTTCTAACATTTTCTTTTTCACTATTGTATGTGTGTCCACAGCAGTTTGAAGTTCACTCTCGGGAAACTTATTTAAAAAGTTTCTAAAAAAATTTACTGTTTAACAGCTTTGCTGCATCGAGATGGCTCGAGGACTAAAAACGACGTCTAGCTTCCTCAATAATGCGATCGCACACTTCTTTGGCTTCTATATTAAGTGACTCCGCCTTCTCATTGGTTCAGAAGGAAACACAAATATACTGTCGGCTGCTTCTCGAATAGCATATGCACACTGAATGAACGAAGACACGGCATTCTCTACTTTAATTACCTCAGTTTATCTAGACTGCAGCTGAATATAAAGGATATCAACATAAGGCATTACTCTGTGAAAGAATAAGGAATTTTCTATCTTCTAAATAATGCCTTTGCTTCCAGGCAAAGTCTTATCATGGGCAGAATTTTCCAAATCCAAAAAACACTGTAGCAATTCTTCCTGAGTTTCATATACTACATTAACAGTTCTAGATCTAAAATTCCACCTAGTTGCAGAGCCACCAGGAACTCTTCTGGCCACCGCAGATTCTAGGGCGACTAAATGCTGTGGGGATCTTGAGAAAAAGGCAGGAAAAGCTGATAGGTTAAGCATAAAATATTCTGGCAGACTTATTCTGTGAAGCTGCACGTTCCATCACTAAATTCAAATGATGTGCATAGCAGTGAATATACTGCACATTTGGAAACTGAGATTTGACTTTGGTTTGTACTCCTCCAATTGCACCACTCATTACCGAGGCTCCATCGTAAGTTTGGGCAATGAGTTTATGAGGGTTGTCTCTGAATAACTCATTAAGCACTTTTAATATGCTTTCAGAAATTTATTCTGCATTTTGTCCCTCTGGATTAAAAAAATCCCAAAATCTTTCATATGGAAAACCATTTTTCTCGTATCTAAATACTAATACAAGCTGTGACTGATGAGAAACATCTGTAGTTTCATCTGCCATAACAGCCACAAAATCAGCTTCTTTAATTTCCTCCCCAATCACCTCACGACAAACTTCTAGCATACAGTCCAGGAGTTCGTTCTGGGTGGTTTTGGAGGTGCCTTTGAAAATATGGTTTGAGTTTAGTGTTCCTTTCACAGCAATGTCAATATTACTTACTAAATCAATCAATCCTAAGAATACACCAGGATTTTCAGAAGATTCAGACTCATCATGTCCTCTTAAAGCCAGCTCAAACGCACCACAAAACTTTATAGTCAATAATGCGCGACAAAACATACCTGGTTTTTTTTTCAACTTGCTGGTTATGTTTCGGCTTCGTTTCTTGATAAGCACGGCTTAACTGAGGCACAATATTTATATTGCTTAAAGCACTTAAATCTAGTTCAAATGCTTTACATTTTGTTTGTGTTTGTTGATAAGAATATTAATATATCCTAGGTCTGTCACTCCCGTCGTACTCCAAGAATCACTGTTTCCAAACAGCAAGCATGGAAAACAGAAAAGGGCATTTCTTTCTTGGCATCCACATATCCATGCATGTTCGTAGATTTTGGGGTTAAACCGCTTGATGTAGGAATTATTTCTCCCTCCTTCTGCAGATTGTGTAATGTTTAGAGCTGGAGTTTGCCTCCCTAGCTGCTTCACTTGGACTTTTTCCTCTGGGGTCCTTCTAGAGAAAGGATAATTAATCAAACTACTCACAGAATTCATGTTAGTGCACACAACAGAAGTATTACTGTCTGACATAACCTGAGTTTTTAAGCTGAATCAAATATTTTACCTTATTTGTTATCGTAAACAAGTGATATCAATAGCTAAAATTGTACCGGCTCCACATGTGCATCTCCGGAGAGCTTTATTCTCTCTGAGCTATGTTGCTGCAATCTATCTATTGCCGCTAGCACCATGCATAGCAGCAAAGGTAATTGCATCAATACCACATAGATAGCAGTAGTTATACTACGTCAAGCAGTAGGAACACTTTTGTGCTCCAGTCGATGTTAGCACAATTCTAGGTAAAAGCAGCCAATAGGAGAAGAGATTTCAAGTAGCGCATCGATGTCTCATGTGCGTAGATTGGTCTGCATTCCCGTCAACGAACTGAGGATCTGTGTAGCACCTAAAGCAGCACCGATCATTATGTGAGGCCTGAATCGCCTTTACATATGATGAGCAAGCAATGCTAGCGCACGGCAAATATAAAATCGGATAAAATTATGAAAGTGAAAGAAAATATGCAATAATAATTGAAGATATGCTTAACACGTGATGGGGCATTACTTTCAACAAAATAACCATTGTACTGTAGCACAGATTGACGAGCCACGGCTGTGTTTATTCATTACTTCTACTCAAACAGCACCATACATGAGCATTCCACTAAGCACAAATAACATTCACTTACAAGCCGCCAGAACGACAAAAATGGTTAACTGTATATTACATACAGGAATCCTGATGTATAATTTGATTACAACAAAAATTAATGACAAACATCCACCTAGGTTCAGCAAGCAGGTTAAGAGGATTTTAATTGACCACTGTTTTTATAATATACAAGAGTTTTTTGAGTTTATTTTAGCAACAAGGTATAGATACATATGTAAATAGGATCCTTAAGCAATGTTAAACTATCTCTTTCAGTATGTAGTAACTTATTGAATTGTTTATATTTGAGATGTAATTATTTGTAGAAATAGATTATTCTACTGTACTTGAAAAAGCCATGAGATTGTAACAAATTTCCAATCAGTGAATAAACTATCTATAAACAATACAGTTTCAAATGTCACAAGTCCAACAAACCTCTTTCAATGTTCAAATAAACTGAGTTTCGAGAGCCAACAGTACAAATACATTACTCATTCTTCATTATTCATGTTTTGCTTTATTATGTTAACTGAAAATGTTCCTATGTAAACCAATATTTTATTTGCACTGAGATCCTGAATAATTAACAAAACCTGTTGATACACTATTTGATTCAGCTTACTAGAAATAATATTTAAAAATTTGGATGTGATAGCTTAAATACTGAAAAGTAATGGCAACATTGTTGCAAACCAGAAATCCTAGTGGTGACAATTGTAATCTTGTAGTATTTTGTGAGTACATTCATTGTTTCTCACATTCAGTAAGTAATACCGCCCTAAAACGATGTTGAGTAGATATGAACAAAGGTGCTGTATAAAAATCAAAGTTGGAAGAGAAGTCCTACCTTATCGAACTATTGCAAAATGGGTGGAAGCTTTCCGCCAAGGAGAAGAGGAATGTCAACACAGAACAGGTGCTGGTAGACCCGTTGCTGCAACAGAAGATATCCACGTTCACGCTCTATAGGCTTTATTGGAAGATGACAGACGCTGAACATGTATAGAGATTTCCAGGAATTTGGTATTGCAGCGTTGACTGTCCATACCATTTCAAAAAAAAACTGAAAATGCGAAACTTTTGCGCTCATTGGGTTCCGCAAACTTGAAATTGAAAAGTGGCAGCGAATGGAGACCCCAAGAATACATTTTGAGCAATATGAACACGAAGGTGAGGCCTTTCATCGTCACAATGGATGAGACATGGATACGATCGTACACCCCTGAGCTGAAACGACAATCAAGCGAATGGCGACATACACCATGTCGAAACACCATGCCCAAAAAACATGCTGAGCATTGCAGTATCCTTCAAAACTGATGATTACGAAGGCGTGATCTTAATACACACTGTACCTCATGGTATAAGAGTAAATGGAGACTACTACTCGCGTTACTTGGAAAATCATTTGCGCCCAGCATTGCATCATAAACAATCTCTGGCCGTTGGGAGTCCTATTAAGTTACATTATAATGCTCGTTGTCATGTATCCGCGACAGTGAGGAATTTGTTTAGAAGGTGGAATTGTGAATTACTCGAACATCCACCAAATTCACCACACACGAGCCCTTGTGACCATGACTTATTTTCAAAGATCAAATAACCTCTAGGAGGCATTCGATTTCAATCAAGAGTGACAACCAAAGAGCTCTAGATCGATCAGTGAGAGAGATATCCAGAAATGGTGTTGCAGATGGAGTGCGCCGTCTTCCAAGGATTTAGCAACGTATTGTTAACCTGAGTTCGTAATGCCAAAAGTAACCTAAATAATTTTTGTGGTGTTATAGCTGTGTTGGCATTACTTTTCGAATGCCCTAGTATGTTGGTTATATGAAAATTATTAGAGCGCTTTCATTTTCTCGATATTTTAGTATCCATTCAAAACCATTGTGCAAAAGGGGTGTAACATGTTTTCGCTGATGGGACTGAAATTGTTGAAGAGCAAATATAAAAATTACTTTTTTTCAATAATAGAAATCGCTCCCACTTGCTTCCCTCCCCCCCCCCATAGAGTTATATTGTGCCTATCAATTATAATTACGCAATATCTAGTTGCACAAATAAAATGTAATGTAATTATCTACTTTTCTTTTTCGGTTTTGGTATTTTGCGAAACACATGAGTACATTTTGTACCTGATTTTTACTATTTGGAGATCTTAACGAAATGTGAAGCAGTCCACTGGAAAAGTAAAACATATAGCCACCAGAGGCAATAATGCATATGAAACAAAGCCATGACAGACATCTTAAATGTCTTCTCTTCA
Source organism: Deroplatys truncata (assembly GCA_030765065.1). NCBI lineage: Eukaryota > Metazoa > Arthropoda > Insecta > Mantodea > Mantidae > Deroplatys > Deroplatys truncata. The sequence continues at coordinate 52,584,101 of CM060985.1, forward strand.
TTAATAATTATTTTATGACGTATTCCAGAGGGAAAAGTATAGTGCTTACAATTAATGTGTGCTAAGGCCATTCAGCATATTTTTCTTGTAATTGACAAAAGGTTTCCAGGTATTACATAATCCTCTAGAGAACGCATGTGAATAGGGAAAGATATTTTATCGTAATGTTCTAAATTAGGTATGATATTCCGATAGATTTTAAGACGATCCAAGCAAAGAATAAAGAGGACCGGCCCATCAGAACGCGAGTATAAGCACAGAAAGGCAAGCCTCTCTTAAGGAAGGACAACTGTAAGCCCTAATAACATCCTGGCCCATTAATGAACGCAGTTCACACTAAATGTTCTGGACTGGCCCACAGCAACATGCTTCCATAGAAGTTTGTTTTCCGCGCAAAGCATTCTCGTATGTTTACCGCGTCAGTGTAAGATATATCTGAGAAACTACCATTTATTTACATTATTAATTTGTGCTCATTCAATTTAGAATGTATAAAATTGTAAGTGAAAGGATAATTGTGATAAATGGTGTTCCGCAATTTTAAGGGAGGACCTGTGAACAACTAATGGGCACTGATTTGGTATCTTCTTTTTTCTGCTGCTGTATTTCCTTATACTGGCAAGTTTTTCTGGTTCAACGTGTGAAAACGAGCACATAACCTTGTTGTGGACGAAACGTCTGGGAAAACTTTCTCCAGCAGACCACGGCATAACAGCCCGGAAAATCATATTAGTTATAATTGTGACTCCGGCCGTGAAAACCTACGTTCTTACATAACCTTGTTACGTAACGCATTTCGTCTTCCCTAATGACCAATTTAAGTCCTATCAAGTAGGAATGGATTGTGCTTCTAAGAATGCTGTAACGCCATCCTCCACCTCCGAATTTATCAGAAAATAATTTTATATAATGTGGCCAGCTCTATCCGACAGCAAGTTAACAATTCTTATAATTTTATTATCCTTCTAGCCATAATCAATCGCAACAGAGGTTCCAAAGTACTCGTACAAAATCAAATCTCTCATCATATATAGGTTGAAAAGATCCACTCATTCATATGGGCAGTAAAGCTACCTTTCTCCTCTCAATAGTGGGATGTACAGAATTGAAATACCTATAATAACGGCACATATTGAAAAAGGGGCGGTAGATTACATCTGAAAACTGCAGTTCAAGTATAGTTGTAACAGTGTAACACAATCTCAAAATTAGTTGATCCATTTCTAAATTAGTGGGTGTTTAACGAAAACGTATTTCCTGTGTTACATATATTTTCACTGATAGAGCTTGTAAAAATATAGCACCGTTGTAATGAATCTTGGTGTTAAGTAATTCGTGTTGCTTCTAAGCGTAATAATATGAAATCGCATTCGCATGTATGTAGTTCTGCACATGAACCAACGAAGCGCAATCGATGTATGAAGTTCGTAATTCTGCTGTGTGTAAAGAAGGCGTCGTCTGTCGCTAGGATATCTGCCAAGAAGTTTTCATTGTCAGCATACTGGCGTAGCTACTCAGAAAAATTCAAAGTTGGTTGGGACGCTGTCGTGGTATGGACGCAATAACTCTACTTTGAAGGTCCGACGCTCCCTCTAGTTGATACTTCAACTGCTGCTCCAGGATATCTTATACGAAATACTCGTACAAATTTTCCTCTATGGACAATTTTATCGGGAAACAGATTTTCTGACCACAATCATCCGAAACTTTTCCAAATTGAGCCTCAACTTCCGTATCACGGGCGCATTGTCAGACCACAATAAATGTAGCTGGGTTTATGCAAGTGCCTTTCCAGATATAATTCTGTATACAGCTGTTAGGGTTCACCTTGCTTCGCCATAAATGAATATATCAATATATTTAGAACTTCATACCTTTAGAATTGTTTAGAATGGTACACACTGAAACTAAACAGTGATAGGATGCATGTACCTTCCTAGTTTTATCGCACTAGGATACAAAATGAGGAGTGTGTGTTAAGTATGCTTTTATCCAAACCCGCTTCCTGGTTTCGTCCATAGCCCATTCTACATATCCTGATTTAGGCCTCTGCTGGCAATAAAACGCAGAATATTGTATTCGTTTCAGTTACTTTCTGCGAAAATTGTCTTGAGAAAACTTCAAAGGAAATCTCGTTGCTTATGAAAGGCATTAGCATACGGAGTTAACAAGCACAAAGTTAATGTGGTGAAAGAAAGTGTTTTTAAAGAAACCTACATGTTTAATGGCAAAATGGCAGCGTTTTGTCGCATTTGACGTGAATTACTTGCATAAAAAGTTTGTCTGGCTATTTCACTTCCAAAGCAAGTACAAAAATTATTAATGCCGTTTTAACATTTTGTCTTCGGTGGTGTAGTGGTTACCATGCTAGTCCCTAGTTACCGAGGTCGCGGATTCAAACCTGGCGGAGGGCGATGGATCTTTTTCGGGCGTAAAAATCCTTAGCATGGCTTCCTTCGGAAGTGAAGTAAAGCCGGCGGTCCCGTGTCGTAGATTTACGGCATGTAAAAGAGCCTCAAGCCTGATAGAGGCCTCTGTGCAAAATTACCGGTCTTTCATGCCCAATATAGAATGGGACGCTAAGGATCACAGCAGTTAAAGAGCGTCAATAAATTAAAAACAAAAAGGTTTTAACAGTTTAGTAAATCTACTACCCGCAGGACCACTTTAAACCTGACATCCATGGAAGAAACATCACAAGTTAAGCACTCAAAAGTGCGCTTTCTCTCTTTGTTAGTGACTGAGAAAAAAGGTGAGGCTTTTAAAAACACTCATACATTTGAGCAAAAGTGGCTATAGCACAGTATTCCCCAATCTGAGCTTAAACAATGGCATTAAAGTTAATTAGCCATTTCTCAATTTTTAAGAATTCAAGGTTAGACTCAGTGGTAGACAAAAAACAAAACTTTACAATGTTTGTACACCAGCGAGCGATCATGTTGGCAAGGTGTGGGCGGCCCAAAGGAATATTAAGTATACCCGTGATGGGTTTAACTGCTTTTGGAAAGAATGGGAGTTGCAGGATGAGAGTGAGGTTGAGGGATTGAATGGAGATAGCAAGGTGGCTGCTGATCAGGGTGCAACGACTTTTCTGCATCGTTATATGATTTACAGAATTAATTAATTATGGATGTGTTATTATGAATGGTGAGTCCAAGCATCTCTTGGAAGGATTGTGAGGGAGTTTAGCTTTAGGTGCTCTTTGGAGTTGCTCCTGTGTTACCGGTGGTGCCCACATGTTTGTGAACTAACAAAATTAGAGCCATGTGAATACAGCTACACAGACACCGAAAAGTATTGAACGGATTGAGTTATTCCCACAAATGTGTATATATTTCCTTGATTCAGTTTTCTGCAGAGCAAAACTTTGTCAGTGATTCATGAGGCCGCTTACAAAATATCACATGATATCTGCCTCGTGTTCACCACATCGCTCTCACACATTCTGGTAGTGGCGAGTGCTATCTTGCTTTGTAGCATATCAGAGTTTGGAAACCATACATTGCAAACCTGGTCATCGCTGCCTGAGATAATAGTTTGGTCTTTTTCCAGTCTTGTAACATCAGCGTCGGTTGCGAAGAACTCTTCACATTTCTTCTCTCTTAGACACGAGTTCCTTCATGATCCCCTTGTAGTCGGTTCTGCCTAGAAGTAATCTTATCTCTTCTAAATAAAATTTTCTTGCTAAAGACATACTAAACGTGATAGAAATTAATGAGTGTTTTTATTTATAGACGCTTTTTAAACACTATGGTCCTTAGTGTCCCATTCTATATTAGGCCTGAAAGACCGAACATTTTCCTTCGACGCCTCTATCAGGTTTGGGGTTCTTTTACATCCGTAAATCTACGACACGGGACCACCGGCTTTACTTCCCTTCCGAAAAAAAGCATGCGAAGGAGTTTTACGCACAAACAAAAGCATCGTCCGAGTTTGAACGTGAGAGAGAGTATTTGGAGACACACGGGGCTTCGTTTTTTAAGATAGTGTGTTTTAATTTTCTTCCCAGATTTGACAGTTGTTCTTTCTTGATATATAGCCGGATGTCTTCTATTCCGTTAGGGGCGATAGGTAATACTTTCACATTGAACAATTTTATTGCAGTTTCTAATGATAATTTTCCCAGGTGTTTAATCCTCAACTGAAGTCGAGACCATCACAATGTTTTTATGGACACTTTAACTGCCGTGATTTTTAGCGGCCCGCTCAATATTGGGCGTCAAAGGCCTCAAATTTGCTCAGAGGCCTCTATATCAGTCTTGAGAGGTTCTTTTGCGTGCCGTAAGTCTACGACACGGGACCCCTAGCTTTATTTCGCTACCGAAGGAAGCCATGCTAAGGATTTTTACTCCCGAAAAAAATCCATCACCTCCGCTAGGTTTGAATCCGCGACCTCGGGAACTAGAAGCTGGCATAGTACTCCAGGCCATGGAGATGGCTATATCACATTGTTATCCCCTTATATGCACATTGTTATCCCCTTATATGCACATTCTAACCTTATCTGAATGTGGTTCCTCTATTACGTCCGCTGTGACCATTATGTATAGAAAGCGGCCCAGGGATCACCCTGTAGAACTGTCTATCTTATGGATCTTGATCGTGAGATTTCATAATCCATTTCTATATATAGTTTCCTTCAGTATGCTCCTTATGTTACTGCGTAGGTAATTTTGGTGCTCGGTCAGGTTTTCTAGTTTTGTCATGACAATGTCCCCACTGATCGTGTCGAAAGCATTTGAAAAATCCACAAAGACAGAATGTTGCTTCCCTTTGGGCTTTGACAGTGCATCTTCTATATGCTTTGAAGTCATTGAATTTCTTCACTGGTGCTTTTACTCTCGAAAACCAAATCGTTCTTCAGGCAGATGATATTCCACTAGTTGTGAGTGTCTTCTTGCTAATAGCCATGTTAGTATCTTAAATGTTGAAGAAAATTCTCCTTTAGTTTTTGGGATGCTTTGTATCGATGCTTTATTTAACATTTTGACCATGGATTTTCTCCAGTTTATGGAATTTTTCCATGACGCAGACATTTGTTAAACATGGTTGTGGTATTTCTCCAAGATCCTGAGTGAGCTACCTGAATGTGCTCATTGTAGATTTCATCGGGCCGCATCACTTGCTGTCCTTGCAGCTCTTTATCATATGTTACCTCTTTCTCTGAGAACATGTAACTTTCCTTGATTTTTACGTGTGTTTTGCCAGAGTCCACTGTATGAACATGTATCTCTTGATGGTAGCAGTGAATTTAGTGTTCTTCCTAAATGTTCATTGGGATATGCCTAGAGAATTGTGGCATTGTCTGATTTAGATTCTATTAGGTTCTGTTCAGCGTCTTCAATCTGTTTCCCCTCTTCTTGTTCCTAAAAACTTCTTTTTGCTTTATTTACCAGCTGTTTATAATTTTTTTTCCAGAGCACATCTATGACTTTTTTTTCCTCTTCATGGAGTAGTAATAAGTCTTCTTTTCTAGCTGCATAGCAATCTTTGTAAGCCACAGCTTGGGACTTCTTTGTGAGCAGTTTTAGTATAATGGCTGCTTCGCTTATTTTATTGTGTTTAAAGCTGTTACTATAGCCTTCTTGTGTTCATCTGTTAGTTCTCTGTTGATTTTTCCCGACCGTTTTGAGACTGTGTGAGTTAGCTGAAATTAGCTCTTTTTCAGAGAAAAAGAGGTTTCAATTGGCAAGTGATTCCCAGAAACATCGCCTAATGCTCGCTGCGAGACTGAACTGGCACTTTTCATATTTGAGAAGAACAAATCAATGGCGCTGGATCTGTTAAGGCTTATTAGTGTTTTTATGCGGTTGTCATTTATTAAGCTGAGACTTTCGCTGTCTAGATATATAATTACCAGTGTCGACCTCTGGTTTGGAATGTCTATTCCATAGTTTAAGCCCCCTGCTACGATAGCCATATTGTTGTTGGGGATCTTGTTGAGAGCTACACTGATTTCATCGATAATTTCTTTAGCAATATGCTCTGGTTGGAAGTAGCCGCACGCAAAAGTGCATTCTTTTGTATTTACAATAAGTATGTTCATGATCTCTGGAGCAGCTCATAAGGTGAGAATTTTGCTTTAAGCATACATGTGATGCCTCCTCCGAGTGGACCTTGATCTACATGAAGGTATATGCAGTAGAAGCCGTTTGTGTTCCAGTCTGTTACAAGGAAGGTTTCGATTAAAATAATGTAAAAATATTCAAACAAGTTGTGTGGTACTAATGCTAATGAATTCTTTTTATACCTATATTCCATAATAAGTAGCTTTAGATTTGCATCTTGAGTCTTTTATTGGCTTACTTAATGGTTTCGAAGGTCGACGTCCTGGTGTTGCAGTTCTTGTCCTTCGAAAAATAAACCGTGGTATTACCAATCCTTGAGACCTAAATTCCTCCTCTTTAGTTATATCGCAGTGGACGAAAGGTATTCCTACCTTGAAGGCCATGTTTCTCCCTTTCCTCTGGAACATTCAGTCTCCGTCTATTCCATTTCTCTGAAGCCATTTCATGTAGTCTACGGACCTACGTGGCTTTACGTTTTGCTACTGTCATTTCCTCACCCATTTCTGGTTTTTTGCCCGTTACTACTTTACTGTTGTTTCTTCTTCTGCGTCTTGCTGTTAACCATTCTCCCGAATTGTCTCTCTCTCTCTCTCCTGAATCTTGACATTTTTCGATCCGTGCTGTAACAGCATAATTTAGGATCATCATTCTCACTCAGTTGATGGTTTGATGGGGGTGGTTGCGGGTGTACCCGGGGCTTCTCTTAGTTGGGTGACAAATAGTGTTGACTAAGCATAACTTTGTTTTCTCTGCTTTGTCGCTTATCAATGATGCTACTTTTTAAGTAGAGAATCTTGCAAAGCTTGCAGTTAATTCTTTAGTTTTCAATCGGGGTAAGTTGCCTTTCTTGGGCCCAAGGCAACTTTGCCTTAAATTGGAATCTTCCATAGCTTTCCTGAGCACTGCGAGATCAACTTCGTTTGGTTTCTGCATGGTTAGCATAGCCGCATAAGATTACATGTATGCCTCTAAGTGTGTCAAATTTCCCTTTTGTAATTCTGCTGGAACCAAAGAGTACTGAAGTCTGCCTGCCTGTATTAATCTGTGCCTGCACCTGTTGCTGTGTCAACGAGTACAGAGTACAGATGAAGTTATACACTCTCTGAGTGGAAGTATTTGGATACTTTGGTGTTCTGTGGTTTTTGTTTAGATGATGCCGAGTATAAAAATGTTTGACGACGCAATGAAAATTGACGAAATATAAACTGATAGTTGACAATGCAAATGCTAATCATTGTTGTGCAGCAAAGGTTTAATTCCTGTCTTCAAAAACCATTTCTTGGATTTTTTGCCTGAATATAATGTAAGTGTACAAACAGTAGACTTTTCAGGTAAATTGTTCTCGTGTTTGGAAGCATTTAATGCTGATAGTATTTTTGCATTTGCGCTTGTGAAGATGATTTTGCTATTCTATTTGAGCATAAAATAATCACAGTACTCAGTAGTGCAAATTAAGGTAGCGGTGTATAATAGCAGTAAGTTAGAGAAATGTGTGTTTATAATAAAGGTTATGTGCTCCAGTATGTGAATCCATACTTCGAGCGTGAATGAGACTTTGTATTTTCTAAAAATGGTTACCTGTTCTTGAAAGTGCTAATACAGGACGAGACCAAATAGTGAAGAATCAATACAGAATATTACGTTGCCCCATTACTTTGTCAGTAAGCACGTTAGTGTACAGAATATTAAGAATTCCCCCAATTGGCTTTCTGTGAATGCAGGATGACACAAATAATTTGTTCACTTTGGTGGAGGATCACTCGTTTCAACCTGACAGTTAAACGATAAATATAACCTAAATCTTAAAGCACTAGGAGCCTAAGGAATACACACTTACATTGCAATATAAAAATGAAAATAGAAGGGTACAGAAATAACTTATGCCAACTAATCACAGCATAGCATTATTTGCGTGTTTGTTTTTATAATTTCTCATGTCCTTTGTTTGAACCCACTCTGCAAATTGAGCATTTCTACTTCACAGCTATGATATGGTATCCCTATGGAAAACTTTAAGTAATAAAATAAAATGAAAAAAGTAACATTATTTTGGATGCACCACTTTACATTAACTATGGTCAGTTTTCCATAATTTCAACTGTGGTACGCCTTGCAACTCTATTTGCAACATGTACAATGTGTAAGGCACCAAAAAGCATAGCATATTCAATATTTTGTCCACTAGTTAATTTGACCTGAGTTTTAGCCTATTTAATGCATTTTTTTTTCATTTTTTTTTAATGTAGCTAGTTCCATTATTTAATAGTGTTGATGGTTTGGAGATAACAAGAGCAGCAGTGCAGCAGGTACATTTCGAGATACATTGCATCTTGAGAAATCATTATGCAAGTCGCATTTCAGAGGCAAGGATAATACATTTTGAGGAGAAAAGTGATTTTTTTTTTTATTTTATTTTTTTAAAGTTTCATAATTCTGAAACTAAAGCCGTTAAATAAGTATAAATGTAAATTTAATTTTCTGTTTTAATTAAGCTAAAACTAACACTGCAAGCAAATGATTATTTATTTGGCCATATGAATTTTGAAGCTTATGCTTCGGAATTAATGAATAAAATGTGAAGCAAAAGCCTTAGCTTGTCGTGATGAAACAAAGGAAGAAGCTTTTTCTTTGCCTCGAAGCTCTGGCTTTGGCATTAAATAAATTGTATGAATAAAGGGAAGCTCCAGCTTTATTCTGAAAGTCATTACTTCTAAAATGTGAAGTTTGGTCAAATGTAGACTTGCCTTGCAGACTGCAGATATGGCTCAACTAGCAGCATGTATATGCCATGAAAGGTACCACAGATCGTGCAGATATCCACTATAGAGCATTATAAAACACTGTATTTTTTCAACAACAAAAAAATGTTAAGCGATGTGTAAAAAAATCGTATAATCAGATACAGAGGACAGAAGAGGTGGAAGACTGTTATCAGAATGGAGGATGAAGAATTTCCTTTGGCATCTGATCCACTATTCCAGCTAAGCATAGTGGAAGAAATAAGGTTCATCAACTCATTTAGAGTGATTTCTAGGATTTCTAAAAAAGTAATGTAAAAAGTTGACTTCATCTTCTGCAGTTTGGGCCGGTACTGACCTATTTCGTCTCAGGGGTCATCTTCCCATCAGAGTTGTAGTTGATCAATATTTTGTTTTCCTTTTGGCTTATATTCATGAAGGCATTTAGCTGATTTTAATGGTGTCATTCTTAGTATGTTTTGGAACCGTTTTTGTTTATTTTCACAAATCATGCTATTTAAGACAGCTTGTGTGTAGCCAAAATCAGCCCCAAATAAATGTCTTTGAGCTGTTTCCTCTTTATTGCTTCTGGAAAAAGGAAGAAATTTCTCTATTCTGTCAGGATAAGTTTCTAAAGCTAAAAGCACCATTGTACTTTCTGCACAAACAGAATTTTCATCTGAATCAAATGATGACATTTTTAATGGACAAGTCATGCATGCCTCTTTACAACAAATGAAGCAAAAGGAAGCACCAAATCTAAAACAAAAGGCTAAACAGTGAAATGAGTTGCCCACACTAACTTGACACAGGTTGCTAACAGTGAAGATGAAGTAGATGGTAGAAGTTTTTGCTTTCTTTCATAGAAGTAAAGGTAGGAGAAAAAGGTAAAGTTTATTCATACAATCTGAAGTTCAAAGGTTTCACTTCTTTCTTGTGCTTGCAAGCAAATGCTCTGTCTTCCAAAGTTATCTTACTAGCTTGTGCTTGTTTTATTCATATGCCCATTGAGTCAAGATGTAAAAAATGCATTACTAAAATTTAATTAGGACATCAAAGTTCAAAGGTTTCATAATTTTATAGACACATGTCCATTGCTTGCAGGACTAAAAACTGTCAGTTTGAGCAGCTGCCATTACAGGATTCTTTGTACTAAAGCTTTGCTCGTGCATACGTGGTCAATGTAATATGAATTTTCTTAAGATCTCAATATTTAATGCAGTTAGGACAGCATGTAATTGTAATTTTATGGTGTGTATCACGTAAGAGAGAGAATACTTTTTCCTCTCTCAAATAAAACAATGCTTTCTCTAGCAGATTTTGTCTACATCCCTTTAATGAATGCCATTCATTTTTACATGTACGGTTGCCTCACTTCTATTATTTTCATGTAATATCTGTTAAGCTGCAATATTTGGAAGCAAATGTAATTTTTTTGGAGTATTTCTGTCAGTTAACCATAACATTTTAAGGCACTCCAATCAACTACATTTTGCCAACTGGGTTCCCAAATCATATCTGTAGTGAAGAATGCAAAACATTGCGAACAACATTACTTTCTATAATATACAATCTTGTAATATTGTTTTATACTTTTTACTTTCTCTACTACGTATAGTAAGTAGGGAAAGTATTGTATTCCACCCAAAAATTCAATACAGAGATTTCACCAGAAATATATGTTTTGAGACCCCCTGAATCCAAAGAAAGCATTTTTGGAAACGTGTCCGGGTGTGTGTCTGTCTGTGAACAGCATAACTCAGAAACGAATAGTCGGATAAACACCAAACGTGGTATTTAGGTTCAGTATCTTCCAGAGATGCGACACGAAGGTTTTCAAGAAAATCCCCCCACCCCAGATTACCCTTTACATGGAACATTTTTCGAAAATTTTAATTTTCTCAAACACGGCTCTTAACGATTTTGATTAAAATATCACTTGAGATATTTTCATGAAATGTATATCTCGAATTTTCTGAGAAAGTCTCCAAAAGTATTCTTCATTGTGAACGACTTTTGCATAACTGGTAAACCATAAGAGATAGACAAAATTTTACTACACAACAAATGTTGATCGCGTTAAAATACACAATTTATGTCATACATTTTTTTTGTTGAGTGAACTATTTTCGAGATATTGCTTGTTATTCCCTTAAATTTTCCAATACTCATACTTTTTCTCAAATTCGTTATTCATTTTTTTGTCCTGGTAATGCAAAGAGAATGGAATACTACACATAGCAATCAGCTCTTAAAATATTTGACTATCGCTTAAAGCCTACCAATTCCTCTTGCATCTACAAGAAAATTAGCAATAAGATTAACATCTCAATATCTTGATTAACGTGAAGCATATGGAGAATAAGCATTTGTAGAAGTAGTTTGTACAAGAGTGGAGAAAGTCATTTGAGTGTAACACATCAGTATTTTTTAATTAGATGTTATGCACATTTAGTTGTTTACATTTTATACCTCTCAAGAAATCAAAGTTTTAAACTTTGAGGCAAAAGCAAAGGAAATTATTATTGTTCTACTGCTTTAAAAAAAACAAATAATATATCAGAATATGTTATAGAAATTGGCAAGGTAATGTTTAATACACATTTAAAAGAACTAATATCTCTTGATAAGCATAGAAGAGTGTTTAGTACTTTGGTCCTAAGTTTGGCAAACCTACACACAAAAGGTTGATAGTTTCCGTTTTGTTGATCAATATTTGCACATCTTTCATTTGACCATTTATTACTTTTACTGCACTGAATCATGTCCTCAAAAAGCATCTATGACTATGACCTTTGATATCATGCTCTCTTTTCCTTTCTTCTGCTCTTCAGTTTCCTTATGAGCTTGTTCAGCTTTGGATATTTCCAGATGTGGTATGCAGGGACTGGATGCTAGAACAGCTGCTTTTTATGCCCTCTTTTCACAGTGGTTTTGACTGGAGATGGGCTAAGTTTAATACCCGAAGAACCTCTGCAGTTTTCATGTGCTTGTGTAGGTTCATCTGATAGAATTATAATTGCTGTATCTCATGAGCTTCCTACTAAGACTTAAGTGTTCAAACTTTCATTTGCAACAAAATTCTTTTCTCAAAATACAGTTCTGTCAATTAGCCATATGCTAGGTTTGCGAAGTCAACAGCATTACTGTTGCTGCCTTTTCATATGCTTAGCAAAAGTGGCAACAACTTCAAATTGTGTCACAGTTTTCCCTGGATTTGTTCGTAATATTTTGCCATGCCTTGTTCCTAGAAAGTTTCTGACATCGTAAGATTGAAGTTGATGGGTAATATCACCTGGCAACTGAAGAAAAATGACTGCATTATCTTGTGCAAGAAGAATGCTTCCAAATTCTTAGACTGAGTGGTGTGGCCATCCAATAGAAGCAAAATGTTTTGACTTGGAATTGGTTTCACAAAGTTAATAAAATGTTGGCAGCAACTTTAGAAATAAATCACAGTTCATGTAACCTGCCTCAAATACTTCAACTAGGCTTCCAGCAGGTGTTTCAGAAGCAAGGGCAGGGTGCAAGGGGTGGGGCTTTTAAAATTATCTTTGGTGGTACATTGTAGATCTCAGAAGAGCTAGACAACACACTTTGTTTATACCCCTCTCTCCATTGGTAATAATTCCAACTAGGCAATTCCTGTGTTGCAAAATTATCTTTAGTGACTTCTTTATATTACAAAATTCAGACTCCATTGAAAATACAGAATATCAAAAGAAAATGCATTCCAAGAAGTGAAAAATTCCATAGACATTCTCCTTACTGAGCCCTAAGCAATTGAAATGGGCTCGGTTGGCATAGCCTAAGCTTTTGGATGTGTCCTCCAGAATCTGGAATTCTAGCCGTTTGACGTAGTAATTGTCAGACCATAGAGGAGTTCCTCGAATCACAGGATATATGAAACAAGTCCATCTCTCTGCCATTAACACCTCTTTCAACACAAGCCATTAAATATCTTTTATATGCAATTTTGGAATATCATGTTTCTGATATCTATTAAACCAAACCCTTTACATAACTCTTCTACAGTCCCGGATCCAAATTCCCATAATCTCTTTTTGTCCATGGCTGTTATCTGATAGGTGAAACGAATAAATATTATACTTTCAGTGACTGTTCTCAAATCATACTGGTACTATTTTAGCAACTAGTCAACACTACAGTTTAGGCAACAAGGCAGCTGCTCCAAATAACAATGCTCTTTTCAGGAATTAAGGCATTAAAAACAAACACATCCATAAACTCAGTAATATAACTTTAAATATTCTATACTCATTGCTGTTAGGTTATAGAAGAATGCACACTTCTTATATCACTTTGGTGAATATTTTTTTCATGACAATTACAACTGCTTCATGCAGGAAAAGATCCCAAGTGTAAGAAACCTCTTTCCTATTAGTGGTTCACTAAGGTTAAGGTCAGCCCATAACCATGTATGAACTTAGCAGTTAAATAAATATTAGTGGTTTAAAACATACTAGCATCCAGCATTTTTTTAAAAATAGCGATAATATGATTTGGAAACAAATATGACTTTGGCGTTGCTCCTCTACATTACAGTAACATTTAGCTCCCTACATGTTACAAACCCATTGTCCCAGTAACCTAAATCTTGAATACAATTCTATCTCTACAACTTACTTAAAGTAGGAAGTGAAGGCAGTATTGTGTTCCACTCAAAATGTTTATATTGAGATTTCACCAAAAATACATAGTTTTAGGTCCACTAAAAGATAAAATAAATAAAAATAAAAAAAGCAGTGAAGGTGCCTGGAATTGTATCTAATCTCCAGCAAAGTAGACACTCCTCAATGTGCATATTATTTCTACGTTGGTTACTACATGTTGCTTACATAATCAATAATCTCTGCTTTTTTACTTTCTCTACTACATATAGTAAGTAGGGGAAGTATTGTATTCCACCCAAAAATTCGATACCGAGATTTCACTGAAAATATATGTTTTGAGACCCCCTGAATCCAAAAAAAAAAGCATTTTTGGAAACTTGTAAGTGTGTGTGTCTGTGAACAGCATAACTCAGAAATGAACAGTCAGATAAACACTAAACTTAGTTGATATTGTAATGAAAAGAAGCTAGAAACAGTGATGTGTATTGAATTTATTTAAAGGTGAGTCGGAATTGTTACACTAACATTAGTGATGTTAGTGTAACAATTCCGACTCACCTTTAAATAAACTAAACTTAGTATTTAGGTTCAGTATCTTCCAGAGATGCGACACGAAGGTTTTCAAGAAAATCCCCCCTTTACATGGAACATTTTTAGAAAATTTTAATTCTCTCAAAAATGGCTCTAACGATTTTGATTAAAATATCATATGTTTAAGATATTTTTATGACAAATTAAATGTATATCTCGAATTTTCTAGGAATGTCTCCAAAAGTATTCTTCGTTGTGAACGACTTTTGCATAACTGGTAAACCATAAGAGATAGACAAAATTTTACTATACAAAAAATGTAGATCGCGTTAAAATACACAATTTATGTCATACATTTTTTTTGTGTGTTTTTTTTTTGTTGAGTGAACCATTTTTGAGATATTGCTTGTGATTCCCTTAAATTTTCCAATACTTTTTCTCAAATGGAAATTTGTTAGTCATTTTTTTTATGTCCTGGACATACAATGAAGCATATGGAGAATAAGATTTTGTAAAAATAGTTCATACAAGAGTAGAGAAACTCATGTGAGTGTAACACATCAGATTTTTTACTTTCTCTACTACGTATAGTAAGTAGGGGAAGTATTGCATTCCACCCAAAAATTCGATACCGAGATTTCACCGGAAATACATGTTTTGAGACTTCCTGAATCCAAAAAAAGCATTTTTGGAAACATGTCCGTGTGTGTGTGTCTGTGAACAGCATAACTCAAAAACGAACAGTCGGGTAAGCACCAAACTTGGTATTTAGGTTCAGTATCTTCCAGAGATGCGACACGAAGGTTTTCAAGAAAATCCCCCCACCCCAGACTACCCTTTACATGGAAGATTTTTCGAAAATTTTAATTTTCTCAAAAATGGCTCTAACGATTTTGATGAAAATATCATATGTTTAAGATAATGTCATGAGAAATGAAATGTATATCTCGAATTTTCTGGGAATGTCTCCAAAAGTATTCTTCACTGTGAACAACTTTTGCATAACTGGTAAACCATAAGAGATAGACAACATTTTACTACACAAAAAATGTAGATCGCGTTAAAATACACAACTTATGTCATATACATTTCTTTTGTTGAGTGAACCGTTTTCGAGATATTGCTTGTTATTTCCTTAAATTTTACAATACTTATACTTTTTCTCACATTCGTTATTCATTTTTTTTATGTCCTGGACATGCAAAGAGAATGGAATGCGCCACATAGCAACCAGCGTTAAAATATTTGACTATCGCTTAAAAGCTACCATATTTCCCTTGCATCTACAAGAAAATTACCAATAAGATTGACATCTCGATATCTCGATTAACATGAACCATATGGAGAATAAGCGTTTGTAAAATTAGATTGTACAAGAGTAGAGAAAGTCATGTGAGTGTAACACATCAGATTTTTTTTTTCTTACTGCAGACAGCACCATAGGTGGACACTGAGATACATGAAATGATAATTAGGAGAGGAAATTTGGGAGTTATATTCCAGGCCTGTGGAACGTATACAAGTTTAGGATTTCTCCACAGCATTTGCCAGTTATGAGGATTGAGAAAATCCTGGAAGAAACCTCAATCAGGCGGGACAATCCTGGCAGGATTTTAACCTCAGCTACCCATGTTGGTTCTCTGTAGTTATCAATCCTATAGATCAAGTTTTGCTTCTCAGATTTTTCTATTTTTAGTCTCAATTGCAAGGCATAACTTTTTACATTCATTTGTGTAAACAATTTATCATCTCGTAAGTCATACAAAACCATAGTAAGGTTCCTGTTTTGAATAATATGATGATTCTAAAATTTGCAAATGGAATTTCATCTAAACGTACTGGATAATATAAAATAACAGTTACTTCTTCCCTAGTCATTGTAAGATTAATGTGAAATCATAAAATAAAACGTAGAACATCTGCATCTGTACGAAGCATGACATTATGTCTGACCATTTTCTCTCCATGTGCACCCAGCCTAAAGTCTAAAAATTGGCTGCCATCTGTTAATCGCATGTTATCTAATGCTGGTTACTATGTTTTTTGTTTCTCTTTCACCAGAACTTGACATGGAGTCCAGAAGTGATAATGAAACAAATATCAAGATAGAAATCAAAGAAGAGCCTTGCTGGAATGAAGAAGAAGAAAGAGCATTTCTGTTTGAAGAAATTGCTACAAATACTGAATTCAAGAATGAGGGAGTTCCTGATTCTTCAAATCTTGAAATGACAGAGGATAACATTGCCACAAATCATGAAGAAAAATTGGATACGGAAACAGAAATCAAAGAAGAGCCTGGATGGCCTGAACAGACTCAGGCCATACTGAAATTGGAGCTGGAAGAATCTTCTATTTCCAACACCAACTTGCACAATGAGATAAAGGTAAGTTGTAGAAGTTCAGTGCATCATAAGGTTAAAACTACAGCATTTTAGTTACACTTTTACCTCTTTTGCATTGTTTGCTTTACATCTTTCAGATGTAAAAAATTGCATTTTGCATTTTACTTTTAATTTCCTCATTGCATATATACATTAGGTTGGAAGAGAATTACTTTTGAATGAAAAAAATTTGATGTTGAAAGCAATAAGCCAAAAGCAAAATTTCAGGTTAATACCAAACTTCATACTTCAATTACAGATCTTGACCAAGATTTTTCAAGAAATTCTCCTCATTCCAAATAAATTTATTACATGCAATACTCTTTTAAAGTTACAAGACCCAATTTTAAAAAAGAATCAGTATTCTTAAAACCATTATAACTTTGAGAAGTGAATACAATGTATATCCTGAATTATCTAAGACTAACTTATGAAGTCCTTTTCATTTTCATTGAATTTTATATGATGGGGATGTCATAACACACCAGGTAAAAGCATACAACAGGAAAAATGTATATCCTGTTAAGCTATAAAACTTATGTTGGTACTTTTTGTGGCGCTAACCTGTAACGTTGGAATCTCTCATCACAGGGAGTGTGAACTTGGAAGGAAAGCAGCTTTTGCGAAATACAGAAGCAGTTTTCCCAAATAAGGCCATTTTGATTCCTATACTTTTAAGTTCAGTATTTTCTAAAGATGCAACAGGATTTTCAAAACAATCCCTCAACCCCCAAAACTACCATTTACATGGAAAAGTATTTAAAAAATGCCATTTTCTCAAAAATGGCTCTAATGATTTTGATTAAAATGACACATACATTTTGTTATCTAAATATTTTAAATATATCTTGCATTTTATGGGAATAGCCTGCCAAGTCCTCTTAATTTGGAAGGAATTTTATATAATTTCATATAATGGATAAAGCATAAGATATAGACAAAAGCTTTACTATACAAACAATGTAGATCCCTGTAAATTACACATTTATTCCAGATAACTTTTTCTGTGGCATCAGCCATATCCGAGATATGTTATTGGTTGTTTATTGATATGAAATTTCAAGCGCAGTGACATTTGACCATCGCTTCTAAGAGTAGCTTGTAGTACTATATAAAAATAAATGATATTGGATAGAGAAACTTTTGTGAATGTAACACATTCGATTTTTCCTTATTTGTTCAACACCCCCCTCCCAGCAGGATGATGTGCTAACGACACAATCACACAAAGGAGGGAGGAAGACAATACTTGCTGACTGAACGAGTGCTTTATATGATTTAAAATTACAATGCGGTAAAGACATTTGGATCCCCTTACTTCTCAATCAATTACTGAAATTAAACTTAATATGGATGTTAAAAAATAAAGAAGGCTGTTGCTTCCATTTAATTCACCCCTCATGCGATGAAGATGAGCAGTCAGTAAGACAATAAACATGACTTACTGCTATAAGTGCAGTTAGCTTGTGGGTGACAAAGGTGAAATAGTAAAGGTAAGCCGTTAAAAGTGATGAGAAATGTTCATCTTTAACAAACTAGTGCCGGAGAATCCAACTGTCATTCAGGGTTATTGTTTAACTTCGTTAAGATGGCAGCTACTGTTATTTGTTAAGCATAAAGAACCACTCAACAAATGTGCTGCTATTTGTCATAGCCAAATGGAGTGACTAATTGAACATTTGTTCTCTCTGCGATAGTGTTTTGTTTTCATACAGCCACCAGTGCCGAAATACAACTACTGAGTGCTTTTGTTAGTTTTCCTTGCGAGAGGGAGCGGAAGCGTGCTGTGAAAACTTTGCACGAAAAATATAAAATATACAATGTGCATTTTTAAAATTTGCATCCATTACTTAAAATAACAATACCCCAAAGAATTATACTTTTTATGGGGAAAACTTGCCCAGCTGTTGGGAGTTGGAGTTTCATATGGTTTTGATGCAAGTTTTGCTGATTTATGTCAGTCCAGAAGTATTACTTAATTTTCTTTATGGTTTTTGGCTTTTAGTTACACTTTTTTCAGATACCAATTGTCATGCAGATATTTTTGAAATGTTGATGTATAGGTACCATCAAGCATAGTTAGGTTTTCATTCATGATTGGCAATATTCAGCTTTAGTTAAGTTCTGGAGAAATGTTCTTGCATTTCAACATTCTTTGACTGAAAATCATAATTGGGATATGATGATATACATATTTTAGGTATTTGTTAAGTGGAAGGTCGTTATGTAAAGAAAATGTAGTTTCTCTAGTTGTGTTATCTGGGAATGTTGCTGATACTAGTATACAGTGGAATCTTGTTAGCACGTTCCTCATTAACACGTTTTCCTATGTATTACGTTGAATTATAAAAGTCCTGGTACCAAATCACCAAATATAATACATAATGTTTGCTTAGTGCGTTTTCCCGATCCTGCTTACTATGTTTGAAGTTTGACGTCTTCGTTCGCTGTTTTGGCCAATTCTTGGTCAGTCCAGTGGGAGTAGGCGCTTCACACGTTCAAAGTTTGACGTCCTCATTTGCTACTTTGGTCAATCCTTGGTCACGGGGTGTATACCGGCAGCCAATCACATGCATGTATGTAAATATTTGTGTGACACGATTTGTGTTGGCGGGATAGAGAATGCTTTACCTTGGCATGGTAAACGCCAATGATAGTTTTGGTTTCTACTGTTGAGTGTTGATCAAACATACGTGATTGTACTTTAACTTTTCATTTGGAATGAAAAAAAAAAAGTGTAGTAAATAATCAACACTGAAAATAGATCACAATCCAAATATGAAACATGTGGATATAGTGCAGAAGTTAAACACTCCTCCGTCAACCTTAAACACGATTGTCAGCAAACCTAAATTGATTGAAACTACTTTTAAAGAAGGGAAAAATGCTAAAACAAAACTTTCCTCTTGGAAAATAGGATCGAACGAAATTTGTTGCATGGAAACACCTACCGTATTCAAATCGTATTGAATATACCAAAGATACTATCATCTATTTTACTCGTAACACGATGCATGCTCATAATTTTGTTTTCTTTTTTAGCGGAAATTGTTATCACATGTGTAAAAAAAACACACAGCAAAGCCACTATTGTCGCTTCCATAATTTGCAATTTATTTTCTCAAAAACATCCCTAACCTCAAAAATCCAAGTTGACCAACTTAAAAGCTTGAATTATTTATTCTCAGGTTTTGCGTATCCAAATCCATTTGAACATATATTGAATTTAATATGGAAACACGGATTGTATTCAGTATGAAATTGTACTTGAAATAGATTTCAATCGCCCATGGAGACATGGTAATTATTAGATTTTATTACATAACTATGTTCTTAAATTGCAGATTTTGCATTTTCGTTAACATGTTTTCCCGCCTATGACGTCCATATCCTTAGGTCCCTGCAAAAATGTACTAACGAGATTCTACTGTATTTTATTTTGGATTTTTTTTCATATGCAAATATACTAAGTGTAAATTATCACTTAATAACCAAACTGCTCTCTGCCATGCTCTTCCTCTTCCAGCAACATTAGTATAAATTAAATTTTGTATGGTTATGAGAAGCTGATAAATAGCTTTCTGCTATCCACTTCTTTTAGCAGATTGGAAATTCCCTTAAACTGTTTCTGGGAATGAAAACATATCGCTGTAATATCCTACAGCTCTCAAAAGTGCTCAGTTCCTAATTTGAATCTAATAATGAGGCAAATACAGGGTTATTCAAAAAGAAGTAACAGACTTTACATATTTATTTCTAATGAACGACAATAGGTGGCGACACATGCGATACATCACTGAATGGAGAAAAGTTCAAAGTTTCATTTTGGGTGTTCAAAATGAGCACCATTTGTTATGCGAGGATGACCAGTGCAACCATCTTCTACATATTTATTGTATCAATGTACATTTTTTATGACGAGGCGGCTCGTTGTTGAACTTTCAACAAAATACACGCTGCAATGAAACAATGGATTCACTCTTAAACAACATTTCCTGTGGCATTGCCATTTTCTCGTAAACAAACAGTGCCACTGTAGGCACTGAATGGAATTAATAGGTGGGACTTAAAACTTTGAACTTTCCTCTATTCAAGGATGGATCATGTGTGTCACTATTGTTGTTCATTAGAAATAAATGTGTAAAGTCTGTTCCTTCTTTTTGAATAACCCTGTGTATTTGTGAACCATGCATATCAATAACTTTTTATTACAATATGAGATTATACAACATTTATTTTCCTATTAAAATTGTCTCTCTAATAGTTATGTTATGATGTACCAAAGCTATCACATGGAACATTGTTACTGAAGTGTATTCTGTAGCATTTATATTTTGCACTACAATGAATAAAGAAACATTTAGTAATTAAAATGTCAAATTTCTATCATGCTTTTCTTCTTACAGCAGCATTAAAATGACACCTATGTGAATCTGTTGTATAACAAGTGCATTAGCAAGAGGGCTTTGTGTTCTGTTGTGTTCAACAACCAAATCTTTATTCTTAACAAGATTATATTGTGTTACGAAGTTACAGAATGCTGAATAGCACATAACAATTGGCTAAGCAGCTTTAACAATTTGTTAAGCCTTAACAAAATGTTACAGAATAGCCCTGATTGTAAAAAAGATTGTTAAATGGCGGATTATACCAGTGTTTTCCTATTGGAGTGTTGTATGTAGTGTAAAGAACTAAAGGGAGTGGAAGGAATGTGGACATCAAGGTGTAAGCCATAATTAGAAAAATTAACTGACTTTAAATGTGCTATTCATTGGAAAGTGCCAAAGTTTTTTCTTTAATAATGAATGTCAGCTTTAGACAAAGTTTCAAATTCTGTCAACATGACCCTACATTGACTTTCTTTAAGTGAAATACCTTTTATAAATTATTGCTAGAAATTGGATTTAGCTTGGTGAAGAGAAATAAAGCGAATTATTAACAGAGATGATATCGTGTGATGGAGACCCAGATTTTACACCTGTCCCTGATTGTAATGTGCAGCTACAGGTTAACATGAGTTTCATTTTAATTATCCTGTATTTAATTTCAACTCAGCTTTTTTGCAGTGTTTATTATTATTACTATTATTTGTTATACAAATAGTATACTGTTCTATTGCATTATAAATATGAGATGAGTCCGCGTGGCATTTGCCCACAGCTTATAGGAATACAAGGCTAACATGGAGGGATACAGAACGTTTATTTTGCATCAAGTCTGTTTCAAAGGGTGGATCGATTATAGTAAATCTTTACAAGCTATCTAACATAGCGATACTTTAACTTTGACGTTTAACTCGCACTGGTTTAGCAACTGCTCTTTTAACCATTACATAAATACTTTTGTAACTTATTACATCAGTGCCTTCCTATTCAAAACTCCAATTCTACTCAAACTTTAAATTTAAAACAGTGAACATTTTCTTTTAACCATTGGCTTGTATTCCATTCTATTAAATCAGTATAGTCTAGACTTTTGAGTAGCTCTTTTCACATCAGCTTTTCAATTTAGAATTCTTGCTAAAACATTTCCCTCAAACATAAATTATAAAAATCATGGAAAGTGTAATAAATAGGCATAGAAATTTGTAGGTATTAAAGCCAAGATAAGAAATAAGGTTGAACTTCACTAGACTGAGGCAGGAAAGTTGCAAGTAACAAACCACCCCTACTTCTCGTACAGTTTTTGGCATTTCCAGACAGCATTTGGGCTGGTTTTTACCTGCCTGTCAGTGACCCTTGGTCTTTGATGTTTTGCATTTTTGTGGTGCTAATGGTTTGTCAATAACTTGAAGCCAAGTGCTTAAGAATTCTTATGCCTTGTAACAAAGACTTGATGAAAAGAACGTTCCCAATAAATACATTTTAACAGTGCTCCATTTCACAGTTGTAATGCACTCCAATTGTCTACTGAGACAAGCTGTTGATGTCTGTTAGACAAGTCTCACATTTGCTTCATTGTGTAGTTGTGTGCCTCTCGGGTAGACTTTGAACAAGTGATGCTTACTCACTCTATTGGTGCCCCTTGCATACCCGGCTCTAGGCCAAACATCAGTAATTGTATTCTGAAAACTGTCCTTCAGTCCTGTTGTTGCCAGCTTGGCTTAAAAACACATGTTGCTTACAGACTGAACAATAAAACAGTGCTATTAGCACTAGCATATTAGAGATTTCAATGGAACAATAGTTAACATAGAGGTAATAGGAGCAGCTGTGGTTACCAGTCATGGAACAGAATTGTAAAGATACAGGTAACTGTCTTTCTAGAAACAGCTTTTGATCTTATAAAGTAGTGTTAACCAGAGATGACACCAGGCTTATAGACAAGTATCATTTCAGAAACCAGCCACGAGCTGTCCAGCAGAGGTGGAGTTTGTCATCGGTGAGGATGGTGTTCTGGTACATATTTCTGGAGGTACGATTTTCTAAAAATTGTATCTGTATTAAACCATCTTTCTCTCATCTTTGTGTTTCCGTAGAACAAGTACAATTGCATGTTAAAGTTGCTTGAGTATCATAAATATAAAAGCTTTGTTTTCACATTTTCCAAGTTAGCATGAATAAATTGAGGTACTACCGAATAATAGAATTCTATATTGATGTATATATTGTTATTTTATTTTATTCTGCAAAAAATATGAGAAAGAAGTTTTGCTATGATTTCTTTATACATTTATACTAAATATGTATGAAAGGTATGGTGCAATTATGCATAAAAACAAAAAATAAACATATTACTAACTATAATATATAGAAATGGTTGCAAATACACAATTTCACTAAAATAGGTTCAATACCTCAGAACTAGTTTCGAGGAATCACTCCTCATCGTCAGCTGATTGCAACTGGTTGGCTTTCCTCTGATGGTTATAGATGTCTCGTTGTCCCTCTAGTGGTGGTTCTACAAGTTTCGTAATCAAATTTTTGTCCATAGGGATGTCGAAATTCATTAACCTTGGATGAAATTTCCAAAGAAATATTTTCTCCCAAATGTTTAATTCCATAGGTTTTTGTTCCTGCTTGATAAGTGATACTGTGTCCTCAATTTCATGTCCCTGTATCCAAAAATGTGTTGCAACTGCTGATTTTTCTTCTTCCCTGGATTTGATGTTTTGAAAATGTTCCTTAAGCCTCGTTTCTATGTTATGCTTAGTTTGACCAATATAGATTTGTTCACAATCCTTGCAATCTATTCTGTAAATCCTGGATTTTTTATGAGCTGGCATTTTTTCTTTTTGTATTGCATTTATGAGGAATTTTATGCTGAATTTATTTTCAGGGATGAGTGCCACATTGATATCATTGAAAATTTTCTTGAATTTGTTATGTGCCCATGGGTGAAATATGACTTTGTTGTATGTCGGCATTTGTTTGTGTGGTATGAGGGTTGTATTTTTTTTTATCTTTTTTGGTTGCCTGAATTTTTTGATTAACCTATCCACCATATCTGTTTTGTAGCCATTTTTTCTAGCTGTTTTAAGATTTCTTGGTATTCTAAGTTATATTCCTTTTCATTGAGGGGGATGTTCACTAATCTATGTTTCAAACTGTTAAAAACTTCAACTTTGTGTGATGGGTGGTTGTAACTATTGTTTTTTATATAGTTATCCATATAGGTGTTTTTTCTGTATATTCCAAAAGTTAATCTATTGTTCTTCATGATTTTTAGGTCCAGGTAGGGGAGCTGGTTATCCAATTCAGTTTCCATGGTAAATTTAATATTACTGTCTTGCAAATTCAATAATTTGAGAGCATCTTGTACATGTTTATTGTTAACTATTGTGAATACGTCGTCGACATATCTGGCCCAAGTTTTAAATAACCAAGGAAAGGCTTTTACTACTCTTGTCTCAAGAGCACTCATGAATAAATCAGCCAGAAAGGGTGACATTGGATTTCCCATGGCTAGGCCTGTGTGTTGTTCAAAATATTTTCCTTCAAAGCTGAAGAAGGTTTGCTCTATGCACAGTTTTGTCAGATTAATGAGTTGAGTTTCTATTGATGGCAGTTAACCAATTTTTTAATACGTCTAGCACCCTATCTTTAGGTAGGCTTGGAAACAGTGAAACAACATCGAAAGACACTAAAGTATCCCCATCTCCAAGTTGAAAATCCTTTATCTTAGTGATTAACTCAAATGAATTCCTGATGCTTAAAGACTCAAATTTTGTGAATTCTTGAAATTTTTGGATTAGCCATTTTGCAAGATTATAAGTTGGGGCTCCAATGCATGAGATAATTGGTCTGATTTCGTTTCCAGGTTTGTGTATTTTTGGTAAACCCTACATTTTTGGAGTTGACGGGTTGACTACTTTTAATCTATTTTTATCTTTGTCGCCCATAATGTATTGGGCAGTTGCTAGGCTTTTATTTGTGTGCTGAATGCATTTGTTTAAGGGATCTTTCTTTAATAGGGTGTATTCAGGAGCTGTTAGAAGGGTTTCCATGCTTTGTATGTAATTTTGCCTGTCCAAGATTACCAATTTATTGCCTTTATCCACTTTATGGAATGTTACATCTTTCGAATTTAAGCTTTTTACGACTTTTCCGAAAGGGTTGCTGGTGTGGCGTGTGTCTTTTATTTTTCTCAAAATAGGTTCACATTTGTTTCTGATTGTTCACTTCTCGCCTTCTGGTAGGTTAGCTATCGCAATTTCGATGTCGGCAACATATTCGTCAATGTTTCTACTGTAGCTAATGCATGTCTTTAATCCTTTGTTTAGGAGATTTATTTCTGAAGCTGAAAAATCTTCTTGTGATAAATTCACTACATTGTTTTCTTTCAATGTGGATCATAGTGTGTCTATTCTTCTGATGCTTTAATCGGGTTAGTTTGTTCCTTAATGTGACGTGCTTTTTATTAATTTGGAGGTTAAGTCGCTTCAAAAAATTTTGTTCTAAGCATGCGCAAGTTTCAAACCCAAGGAGTTTTGAAAGTTTTAAATGCAAGACATACAACGAACGGTACATCAAGGTCATTCATGGTTTTGTAATGGCGATTCTTTTCCATTATTAATATTTTGTTTTCGGCAGCCCGTTGCAATGCATTGTTTCTGTTTTGTTTAACGTATAACTTGCCAAAATTAGGAACTAATTTTTTGGAAAGGTACTCATTGATAAATTTTATATCCTCAAAAATTTTCTTTTTCTTTAATTTCAACTTGAAAAGTTTTCTAATGTCTTTTTTACAAATGGGCGTCATAGGACCAACATTCCAATCAATGATGTCAAATCTTACCTCCATCTATTTTTCCAGTTGCTTATTTCTTCATTTGATTTGTTGTCCAATTATCCATTAATTTTAAATCGGAAGACATAGTGAAAAGATTAAGTATATAGAAATGGTTGCAAATATACAATTTCACTAAAATAGGTTCAATACCTCAGAACTAGTTTCAAGGAATCACTTCCTCATCCATATTACTAACTGCCTGTATATTAATTTCCAATATTGTAATGATGATGCAGAGTTTGAATGTGGGGTGACAGTAGCTAGTGTTACTCAGGAATAACCCTCATTTCGCCCCTTGCTAACCAATTTTTGGCAAATAAGGTCTATGTATGAACATTCAAAATAACAAATAGCATTGTCCTTTGTGAATTTATTTGATACCTGAACACTTTGAACATTTATGCAACCAAACAAATTTGTAAGCAAACCAATGTTTAAATGGCCTTTGCAGATAAATAGATGGCTCATGCATTTAAACCCCTATCTCAGGAATGTGTTAATGATGTAAACACAGCAGGAACAGATTAGTTCTTTGAAACACTTAATTCCTGTTTTCCTATGCATCTTCACTTTAAATTTGCAATCATTATGTTCCTTTATGTGTTTTAGATGATACCCAGCTAACTTCACTTGTCTCTCCACAGAGCATGGAATACCTACCTATTACAGGTAAGACATTCTGATATAACTTAGTTCTATTAATAAAAAGTGTTGCTTAAAAAAAGAGTACCTAAATGTCAAGCTTTATAAGTAACATTTGAGTCAATTAAACCATTAACATGCACCACTTACAATAGGATGTGTTTCTTAAACTTCTTGTCTTCATTCTTAACTACTCTCATGTGCTCAAATATCTTGGTGAACTCTTGAGGTCTGTCTGCTGCACATCTAATGAACCTGTACAGTGGTCTGTTTTTTTTTTTTTTTTTTTTTTGACAAGAACTTCAAAATTCATCAGTCTGTTTTGTATTTTTACTTTCTCTACTATGTACTTAAAGGAAGTATTGTATTCCACCAAAAATTTGATGTGAAGATTTCAGCTGAAATGTATGTTTGTCTCCCAAAAAGAAATAATTTTTAGAAGAATATCTGTGTCTATGAACAGCATAACTCAAAACAGTCAGAATACCATATATTAAAGAATACTTACTTGAAAAATAAAATGTATATCTTGAATTTTCTGGGAATAGCCTATAAAGTTGTCTTCATTCGGAAGAAATTTTATATAATCTTGTATAGCTCGTATGCATTAAGCAGTAGATGAAAACATACTACACAAAAAACATAAAACTCTTTAAATCACATAATTTATTTAAAATAACTTTCTTAGTGGCATAAATTGTTTCTGAGATTTCTTCTTGCTGTAGCATGGAATTTTAAGGCCAGCTTATAGTGTCCATTTCTTAAACACTTGACTATCGCTATTCCCTTTTGTATTTATAACAGAAAGTTTAATCTGGCTATTTCTGCAAAATAAAATGAAGTAAATAGAAGAAAAAAAATCTGATGTGTTACATTCAAATGAGTTTCTCTACCCTTTATATTGTTTATTATTGGCTATAAAAATTATTTTTACGAAAGTTTATTTTTCTATCCTCTACATTTTAATTGAGATAAATCTTTGCAGAAATAGCTACATTACATGCTTCTTTACAGATACAAAGGTAAGAGTGATACTCAATTTAATGTTTAGAACTGAACACTATATGCTGGCCTTACTCTTTCTATGCAATCACAAGAAACAACAATGTCAGCAGGACTTTTAAAGTATTGAACAAATTGAATCATTAATAACAGATAGCTTAGAAATGCCTGGCCCCATAAAAATATTCATTTGAAATAAATTGGGTGAAATTTTTTGTGTGGTGCATTTTTGTCTGTCACTTAACATTTACCAGTTATACAAGTTTATACAAAATTCCTTCTGAATGAAGAGGACTTCATAGGCTATTCTCAGATATAGATTTTATATTCCATGTGAGTATCCCTATTATATTAGATTTTGATCAAAAACATTACAGTCAATTTTTTAGAAAATAAAAAATTTCGAAAAATGTTTCATGTAAAGGATAGTTTCGGGTGGGAGAATTTTCTTGAAAATCTTCGTGTTGCATCTTTGGAAGGTACTAAGTGTAAAATCAAATTAAGTATTTATTTGACTTTTCGTTTTGAGTTATGGTGTTCAGACATACACATGGACCATTTTCTAAAAGAAATTTTTTTTGGTTGTTTTTAGGGGGGTATAAAAATGCTTCTTTTTTTTTTTAATTCAGGGGCTTCAAAACATGTATTCCCAGTGAAATCTCGGTATAAAGTTACTGTGTACATGGTAGAGACAGTAATAAGCTTTTTTCAGAAGATAAAACACTCACCTCAATTCAATTTTGAGCACATGTAGCACAGACCACTGTGCATCATCACCTCGTTTTCAACTGCCGGCATTGAATAATTGCCAAAAAAATTAAGAAGTAGCCAGAAAAATAAAGTTTCGTAAGACTGGTGTATAAAAGAGATAAAAATAAATGATACCAAAGTAGAAAATTCATAAATATTACTATAAAGGTTTTTCTTTTTTTCAGTTTTTTTTTTTCCTTTTAATCTCTGTAATTTTTTGTTTAATTTTGTCTTGTTGGGGCCACTATTCTCTGTTTGTGCATATTCATTCTTATGGATTGTCTTCCTTAGTGGAATATTTAATAATCTAATGGGTTTTTGATGATTGCATGTTTGACTCATTATATTGTAGCTTTTGGCTTTAATTTTGTTTGTCTATGCGAGCTTCCCTGTTAATAATTTTTGGCATTTTTGGAAACATGTCCTTGTGTGTGTCTGTGTACAGCATAACTCAGAAACGAATAGTCGGATAAACACCAAACTTGGTATTTAGGTTCAGTATCTTCCAGAGATGCGACATGAAGGTTTTCAAGAAAATCCCCCACCCCATAACAAGGAACGTTTTTCGTATATTTGAATTTTCTCAAAAATGGCTCTTACGATTTTGATTAAGATATCATATGTTTAAGATATTTTCATGACAAATAAAATGTATATCTTTAATTTTCTGGGAATGTCTCCAAAAGTATTCATTGTGAACGACTTTTACATAACTGGTAAACCAAGAGATAGAAAGTCATGTGAGTGTAACACATCAGATTTTTGGTAACTGCAAATTGAAAAGTTTTGTTATTTTCTCACTTACTACTGCAAACTGTTCCATGTTTTAAATAGATTAAAACAAACAAAAACATCTGATGTGTTACACTCACATGACTTTCTCTACTCTTGTACAAGCTATTTTTACAAACGCTTATTTTCCATCTACTTCATGTTAATGGAGATAAACGTTTGCAGACTATCTTATTGCTAAGTTTTTTGTAGATGTAAGGGGAATATATATTTACAAGGACAATATAGAAATACAGTAGCCTTTAAGCACATACATATCTCTTAATAGCTGGTTGCTAGGTGCAACACCATTCCCTTTGCCACAGATTAATACTCTTTGCATATACAAGACAAAAAAAATGAATAACGAATTCCCATTTGAGAAACTAAGTATTGAAAAATTTAAGGGAATAACAAACAATATCTCGCAAATGGTTCACTCAACAAAAAAAATGTATATGACATAAATTGAGTATTTTAACGCGATCTACATTTTTTGTGTAGTAAAATTTTGTCTATCTCTTATGGTTTACCAGTTATGCAAAAGTCGTTCACAATGAAGAATACTTTTGAAGACATTCCCAGAAAATTCAAGATATACATTTTATTTGTCATGAAAATATCTTAAACATACGATATTTTAATCAAAATCATTAGAGCCATTTTTGAGAAAATTCAAATATACGAAAAACGTTCCTTGTTATGGGGTGGGGGATTTTCTTGAAAACCTTCATGTCGCATCTCTGGAAGATACTGAACCTAAATACCAAGTTTGGTGTTTATCCGACTGTTCGTTTCTGAGTTATGCTGTTCACAGACAGACACACACACGGACATGTTTCCAAAAATGCTTTTCTTTGGATTCAGGGGGCCTCAAAACATATATTTCCGGTGAAATCTTGGTATCAAATTTTTGGGTGGAATACAATACTTCCCCTACTTACTATAGGTAGTAGAGAAAGTAAAAAAGAAATAACATGTGTGACCAAAGACAGTAACATAGAGCTTCCCATCATTAGACCAGAATTATATTTGAAAAATATTTCTTTGAATGTGAAGAAGGTTGGTTAATAACTGTTGTGCATTTTAGATATCCACCGATGTCATTTTTCTGTAAGTCTGGATTTGAGTCACTTTTTGAAGTTGAAGTACTCCACTGGGTTTTGGTATGTTACGGAAAATCAGTACACATCCAGGGAGACACAAATGTTGTTTAAAAAGTTATAATTTTGCTTCAGTGTGTAAGACTTAAGCTTTAATCCTCATACTACATAAATGTTCACTTTTACAGCTCAAGAAAGCAATCCTAAAACTGCAGGTAAAGGACAACATAAGCCAGCAATACCAATGACATGTGACGTGGCTCTGGATAAGAGGCTCAGTGTACAGATGAAACACTTTCGTCTCCTTATCAGGCAAAACAAATTACATCATGTGAGATTGAGGCAAGAGGAAGAGCTACATGCTCTTCGTTTGAAGCATGCACTAGAACTCCATGCCTTGGCGTTACAACTACAGCAAAACAAGCAAGAACACAAAAGAGAGCTCCATGCTTTAGCTTTAGATTTCAAGCAGAAGCTGTTACAGCAGAAACAAGAGATTCATGCTATGGCTTCACAACAAGAGCAGAAGTTAAGGCATGAGCAAAAGCTGCAAGAACTAGAAAAAGACAAACTAAAGAATTGTGAGTTTTATAAGCTACAAATAAAATGCTTTTCTTATTTACCTGTACATCTCATGAAATCCAGAGTTGGATGTGCTTATCTCCTATCATTTTTATATCATGTTTACGTAAAGTTTGGAGAAAACTTTTTTCTTGCCCAGAAAGAGGAAAACGGGAACTAAATACTGGATGATCAATGTAGAGTAGAATAGGTTTTGTGGCTCATAGCTGGTCAGTGGTGCTGCTTGCTATTTGCGCAGAGCGGGTGACAGCATGTCCAGGATAAATATACTATGGTTTGTCACGTAAATTATTTCTAACAAGGAAACAAAAAGTAAACACTTTAAAAAAAAAAAATTCTGATGTGATACATTCACATTACTTTCTCTACTCTCTATCTTTATCAGTGGGTATACAAACTATTCTTACTACAGCTTATTTTTCTATCTACTACTTTTAATCCAAATAAACCTTTGGAAAAGATAGCTACATTACACATTTCATTATAAATAGGAAGAGAACAGTGATAGTCGTAGAGAGAACAGCTATAGTCATAGAGAGAACAGCATAACTCAAAAACAAAAAGTCAGATAAACACTAAACTTGGGATTTAGGTTCAGTACTTTCCAAACATGTGACAAACATTTTCCAGAAAATCCCCTACCCCAGACTACCCTTTACATGAAAGAGTTTCCAAAAAGTTTTTATTTTCTAAAATATGGCTCAAATGATTTTCATTAAAATACATATTAAAGATATTTATATGTGCATCAGTCACTATACAGTTTTTCTTAGTTTTCTGGGCATGTTGTAAACTGAAACTGGAGCCCATAATTATTGATATCATAAATATTTAATTACGTTAATGTAGGTTCTCGTAGATGTTGTTTCTCTTGCCTCAGCTTAGCTCTGGTATGTATCACAGTTGAACAAGTATCTATTCATCAGGGCGTAGTAGTGGAAGGAACTTGTATGAATATATGTACACAGTTCAAAATAATAACACAAGTAGGTGGAATTAAACTTCTCATGGGTTTATTTCTAATGAATGTTTACTTTAAACACTTGCTGATAATTATGAACTATCTATTGGTGAAACTTATACTATGATGGGCTTGTATTACTGTTAACATTTAAAATTTCTGAGTTCCTATATAGCTGTTGTAATAAAAATCTCCTGCTTACACAATTTGCCTCGATGAATGTAGATATTGTTATTTAATCTGAGTATACTGTATTTGTTGTGAAGTTCACATTATTAATGCAGAATTATAACACTACATACTCAACACATCACAAAACATGTCTTTACTTCTTGACGGTAAACCAGCAACTTGTATGCATGGGTAAGCATTCTCACCTACCACCTACAAAAAATATTTTAAATCTGTTTGTTTAAGTTCCATTAGTTGTTTCTTGTTCACATTAAACATTTAAAACTCTTACCATTCGCTGCTAGAAGTCACATTACCTACAATCTAATTTCGGCTGTTGGGTCTTCTGCTATTAACCGTCTAAAGGAAATTTCCAACAGTCAGTCTAGGCATTGTGTACACAATAGAACGAGGCCAAGCTAATGTATATTTCTCTACCTAACAGCTCTCTCTGCATAGAAATAACAACACCCTTCACATTTTAAGGCACCATCAGTTTCCACCAAAAATACATTTACTTATACACTATCACTTAAAATAATATTAACAGACTTATACATACGGACGGACGGACCTTAATTAATATTGTTGATATTTATATATTATGAGTTGGTTAATTATTATATTTGTTATTAAACCAATTGACATTAATTAATGAGGTACCAAAGGTACTGCCTCATATGAAAAATAAAATGTATATCTTGAATTTTCTGGGAATAGCCTTTGAAATCCACTTCATTCGGAAGGAATTTTGTGTAATCTTGTATAACTTGTATATGTTAAGCAATAGATGAAACCATACTATGCTAGAAATGTAGATCTCTTTAAGACACTTAACTTATTTCAAATAACTTTTCTTGTGCCATCAGCCATTTCCAAGATATCCATTATTAATGTTTCAAATTGTTCAATACTTAGCCATTGTTTTCGAGCCCTGTCAATTTGCAGTTATTTCTTTGTGATGTTAATGGAAAGAGTATGGAATTTTAAGGCCATCACATAGCGTCCAGTTCTAAAACATTGGCTATTGCTGTTCCCTTTGTATCTATAACGAAATGTGTAATGCAGCTATTTTCGGAAAGGCTTATCTTGATTAAAATGAATAGATACGAAAATAAACTTTTGTAAGAATAATTTGTATACCCACTAATAAGCTATAGAAGATAGAGAAAGTCATGTGAATATAACACCAGATTTTTTTTTACTTTCTCTACCATAGGTACATGAAGTAGATAGAAGTATTGTATTCTGCTCAAATATGGTATGTCAAAATTTCACCGAAAATGCATGTTTTGAGGCTCTCTGAATGAATAAATAAATAAATTAAAAAAAAAAAAACAAAAGCATTTATAAAGAAAAAGGTATGTGTGTGTGAGAATCTCAACCCCCCCCCCGCCCCTGAGAAATGGCTGTGATGATTTTTATTAAAATGCCATATGTTTAAGATATTTACAGAACTACTCAAATGTATATCTTGATTTTTCTGAGTAGCCTGTGAAGTCTTCCTCTTTTGGAATAACTGTTGTATAGCTTTGTATAACTAGTAAAAACCGTAACAATAGACAAAGGTGTACTACACAAATAAAATGCAGGTCTCTTTAAAAAAAACAATGTATTTCAAGTAGCTTTTTTTGTGGCATCAGAAGAGTTTGAGAATTCATAGTTATTGGTCTTTTTTTTTTTTTTTTATTATTTATTTATTTTTTTTTTTCTCTCCCCTTCTGTTTACCTCGTCCCCATTGGTTTTGTCATTTTCTGAAGTGCTGTACCATTCAGTTGTTTCTCCCGATGTCTTGAAAAGAGTATGGAATTTTTTAACACCAGCATATAGTGACCCTTAAAGTTTTGACCATTGCTTCAGCCTCCCGTATCTGCTTCGTATTGTATCTATAATAAAATGTGTAACTAAAGTGTTTCCGAGCTTTTATCTCAATGTAAAGTAGATAGAAAAACAAAGATTTTCAAAACGTTTATGGAAGCTGTATAAAAATAAGCAATAGTGGCTAAAGAAAGTCATGTGAATGTAGCACATCTGAATTTTAATCCCCATGCGTCTCTCTCTCTGTGAACATGCATAATTCAAGGATGAAAAGAATATATAAATAACTAAATTTCATATTTGAGTCAGATGTTTGAGCGTGCCAGGCAAAGATTTTCAAGAAAATTCTCCAATCCCAAAATATCCTTTACAGAGAATGTTGTTTTTTTTTTTTGTTTTTTTTTTCATTTTCTTTTAATGATTATAATTAAACTGACAGATGTTTAAGATATGTGCATCACTAATAGTATACCCTGAATTTTCTGTGAATAGCTGTAAAGCACTTTTCATTTTCATTCTTAATGAATTCATATAATTTTCCATAACTATAAACCAGAGACAGAAACAGGTTTATTCAAAAAATTGTAGTATAAGTCATTTTCAAAATATTTATTTGTTAAAGTTTTTTCTATGTGCAATTGCCATGTATTATCTATAGAGCAGATTAAAAAACTGACTGACAATATTAAAACAGTAGTGTTTTGTTTTCCATGTTGTGCTTGTAACCAAGTCTGTATTTCAATTTGAGATTATATCTTAACTTTATAGTAAGGTAATGGGAAAAAAAGAATCAATAACGCACGAAGGATTATGTGAAGTTGTAACAGGTAGGAAAACAAGTGAGACACAAGTCTTTTCCTTCCAACCCTTAATCCTTGCATACTTAGGTATAAAGCAGATTATTTTACTTTCAGGAATACCAAATTAGAAAATGCTATTAAAATTCAGATACATATTACTAAATCGTGAAAATAATAAAGTAAAATTTGTGTGTGTTTTTTTTTTTTTCTTTTCTTTTCTTTCCTTTCCTTTCCTTTCCTTTCCTTCCATTTATATGCCACTTTCAACATTAAGTTCATATTGGCAGCTTTGGAACAATTTTCATCAGCAATAGTAACTCGTTTACTATTCTGTTAATCTTTGGGTTTGTTTTGGTTGGGTTATCTTTACAAAATTTAAATTCACACACACATTTACCCTCTTGCTTATATTTCCAGGCTTTAGGAAGGATGGGGAATAATCCTGGCTAAAGAAAAATTCCTATTTTCCAGCTGGGAATCCTGTGGATTTGGTAGTTAGCATGCTACCACCAGACCACCGAGGCAGTGTACATTAATTTTGTTTGAGCAGAAAAGTAATATTTTGCTATATTTATTGCAACAAATGTGAATAATATAATAATGTACTAAATTGTATTTGTGTACCATTATTACTTCCCCTACTTACTATGTGTAGTAGAGAAAGTATTGCATTCTACCCAAAAATTTGGTACTGAAATTTCACCAGAAATGCATGTTTTGAGGCCTCTGAATCCAAAAAAGCACTTTTAGAAAAGGTCCGTCCGTGTGCATGTGCGTGTGTGTGAGAACAGCATAACTCAAAAACAAAAAGTAGGATAAATACCAGACTTGGTATTTAGGTTCAGTATCTTTCAAAGGTGCAACACAAAGATTTTCAAGAAAATACCTGACCCCAGACTATCCTTTACATGGAACATTTTGTTGAACATTTTTATTTTCTCAAAACTGGCTCTAACAATTTTAATTAAAATATCATATATATATATATATATATATAAGATATTTGCATGACAAATAAAATGTATTGAATTTCTGGGAAAGTCCCCAAAAGTCCTCTTCTTTCTGAATGGCATTTGCATAACTGGTAAACTGTAAGAGATAGACAAAATTTTTCTACGAAAATAATGTAGAACTTGTTAAAACACATAATTTGTCATATACTTTTTTTGGGGGGGGGGTGGAGTGAACCATTTCTGAGATAATCCTTGAGTTGTTTGAATTTTCTAATTCTTAATACTTTTTCTCAAATGGGAATTCGTTATTTGTTTTTCTAGGGCCTAGATATGCAAAGAGAATGAAATGCTCCACATAGTAACCAACTGCTAAAAGTTTTGACTATCACTTAAAGCCTACCATATTCCCCTTGCACCTACAAAAAATTTAGCAATACGATAGTTTCTGCAAATGTTTATCTCGATTAACGTGACGTAGATGAATAAGCATTTGTAAAAATAGTTTGTACAGAAATAGAGAAAGTCGTGGAAATTGAACTGTCATGTGTTTTGTTTCAGAGTACAACATCGAGGATGGATGACAGAGATGAGACTTTCATCTTGCCAGACTCTCCAAGGTAAGGTTGAAAATTATTGCTATAGAAGAAAATATTACAGGGAATGTCAATGAAATATGCTTTTCCCACCATTTCTAATGATAAGTCACTTAAATTTGATATACTTGTTTGTGCAATACTTAAAATATATTTATCATTTATATATAAACCCATTTTCAGACTGTTATTTGAAATTGATTGTTAATTCAGATTGAAATTTACTTATATTTACCAAATCCATATCCTCCATTGTCTGATTGAAGGTATCTACATTTGTATGCAACAAAATTTCTATATATCTCCTTGTTAAAGCTCTCTTTCTCTCTCTTCCTCCCTAATATGTACATTGTATGTAAACAATTTATTGCATACCACCTAAAACTTTGATACAGAAATTTCACCAGAAATACATTGAGGCCCCCTGAATTCAAAAGAGGTAGTAAAAAGGTGTGCGTGCATGCATGGAGAGAGAGAGAGAACAGTGTAACTCAGACATGTTGGGATAAATACCAAACTTGGTATTTAAATTCAGTATCTGCCAAAGGTGTAACATGAAGGTTTTCAAGAAAACATCAGCACTTCAAACTAGCATTTACGTGGAAAATTTCATTTTATTTTCTCAAAAATAGCTCTAAGATTTTCATTAAAATTATATTTAAGATATTTCCATGACAAAATGTATATCTTGAATATTCTAGGAATAGCCTGTGAAGTCCTGTTCATTTGGAATAAATTTTGTATAAGTGGTAAACCATAAGAGAGACAAAAAGTTACTGCACAAACACAATTCTATAACACACAATTTGTTTTAAATTTTTTTTTTTTTTTTTTTTTTTTTTGTTGTGTAGCATCAGCCTTTTAAGAGTCAATTATATTGGTTTTAACTTTCCAATACTTTATCATTTTTTTGAAGTAATGTCACCATTCATTCTCGTGCTCTTGTCATGACAAGAGTGAAATTTCAAGACCAGAATAAAGCGACACATTTTTAAACATTTGACTATTGCTTCAGTCCCTTTTATTCCCCTTATTTTTTCAATAAAACATGTAATGAGACTATTTCTGCAAATGTTTTACTTGGTTAACACGAGGTAGAGAGACGAATAAGCTTTTGTAAGAACAGTTTGTAGAAAGAGACTATATAGAAATAAGTGATAGTGGTTACAGAAAGTCAGTGAATGTAACACATCAGATTTTTTTTATTAAAATGAAATGGGTACTATTCAAATCTTAGATGTAAAAAAAATCTGGTGTCACACTTGCATAATTTTCTCTACCCATTATAACTTCGTTTAATTCCTTATATACATTTTATTATTTTATAAAATGTTATTCTTCTATTCCCTTATCACAAATGAAAAACAACTGTTTGCATATCTAGTCAGTTTTTGTTGCTAATGAGCCCAGTTGGGGGGGGGCAGCAGCAGCACATGAAATGCTTTTTCTCCCACATTGAAATGTCATGCAGCATTTATAAAGATGTAGCAACAAAATATTTTGGAAATGGCTAATACTATTTAAAAAAAGTTGACATAAACTGTAAATTTCATTCAGTATTGCATTTTTTGCGTAATAAATTTTTACTTATCTCTTATGGCTTACCGTTAGATGTCACACGGCCTTTCAGAATTAAGAGAACTTCAGAAAAAATTCAAGATATGATTTTATTGCTCTTGCATACACTAAAAAAAAGTATTTTAATAAAAATTGCTAGAACCTGTTTTTGAAGAAATAAAAGATAAGAACAAATTCAGGACAAGAATGATCTGAGGTGTGCAAATTTTCCCAAAATCTTCATGTCATATTCTTGGTACATACCGAATTTAATTACTAAGTATGGTATTCATCAGGGTATTTATTTTTGAGTTAGGCTGTTCTCTCTCATTAAGAGAGGACACTTTTCTAAAAAATGTCGCTTTTGGTTCAGAGAATCTCAAAACATGTTGGTGAAGTATTGATATTGAATTTTTGAAAGGAATGCAAAATATCCTCTACCTACCATATGTAAGTCATAAAGAAAGTAAAAATGACTTTATTAGCATACTTTAAAAAAAATTAAATTCCTTAGACATAAAATTAGAATAACTACTTCTATATCACAGTGTAAAATTTCATTTCACCACAAGTTATCAGCCTTTGAGTAGATGCTTCATGAAGTGCAAAATATCTTATGTGTATTAAACACGACTTTCTTTTTACATAAACATACTTGCTAATTTTTAGTTTGTCTGTAAAATGTATAGAAGTAGAGGTCTTTATATAACTTTACAGCAAAGGAGACATTTCCATGTCTTTGTGGATAGATTATGTTGCAGATTTTCACCACAGGCATGACAAAGCATTAAATTCAGTTGCATTATAAGATCATAGATTGAATGAACTCCACTTACATGCTATGATAGGCTAGAGCTTATCTGTGTATCTATCCATCATGATCACGGTCCCCCTTCACTGGGCTGCAAACAAAATGCTTAATTGCAGATGTAAAATTTGATTTTACCATTAGTAACCAGCAGTAAATGGGCACTAACATTCAGTAATGGACAATGTGATCTGTGAAATCTATTCCCGCACATAAATTGATTTAATAAAATCAAATATTTTATATAAAATAAAATTGATTTAATAATAAATTTAATGATGCAGATCAATTAATCCCCAGTGCCATTGGTGAACAACACAACATAATTTGTTTATTTTATTAGCATTCTATGGCTGCAGGGTATAAGTTTCCCATTTTTTGACAGTTTTTGTTTAAAGTTCATGTTATGGAGCATAAACTATAGATTAGAAAAATTTCTGCATAGCCTAGGAAGTCGTGTTCTTTGCTTTAATACCTGTGTATAGGGCACCAAGAAGAATTTCAACATGTATGACAGAAAGCAGCAGTATTACCATGATTCTCATAAAATGGATTTCCCAATTTTTTTTACATGTAATTTTTGTACATTTACTGCAGGTTAATAAAATAATGCTAATTAATATAAAATAATAAATATAATATGGATCTCCTCAGTCACGTTCGTGACAATAGGATAAAAGTAAGTTAGGTTGCAGTGCTCCTAAGCTTTTTTTTTTTTAAACCTAAAAAACAAGCTGTTTTACAAGAAATAGCTCTCTGTAACTTCCCATAGGGTGTTAATGCAATATTTATTTAGCCTAAAGAACTACGCTATGGTACAGGGCTGCTGAGCTTATTTGCCAAAGTTTTTATGAAACAAAAAGTAGGTTTGTAAGAAATAACTCTCGTAATTACCCATAAATAAGTGTTAGTGTAATATTTGTTTGCTTAGCCTAAAGAGCCATTCTGTGATAGTTATACTAGATGAGGTGATGGAATTATTTGTCAATGGAAAGTTAGGTCTTGCAGCTGCTAAGCTTATTTGTCAACGTTACGAAAATGCAAACCGTTTGCAGAAATTACTAACAAATAATAATTGTCACTTATCACAGAATTCTTGGTGGGACTGATTTTTGGAAACTTGAACACAAATGCTTTGTTTTGCCATTTATAACTTCCCAGGCAATTGGGAGAACAGCACTTTAGCACCATAACTAGATCATATTTAAACTTGAGTACAACAAATTTATTACATTTCTTTCTTAAAAGGTTTACTTGTGAAATACAATTACATAAAAATCTGATGTGTTACTTCCATGACTTTCTTTATCCTCTATTGTTTATTAGTGGGATACAAACTTTTTTTTACAAAAGTTTTATTTTTCTATCTAATTCATTTTAATCGAGATAAACATTTGCAGAAGTAGCTACATTATCATTTCGTTACAGATACAAAGGGAACAGTGATAGTCAAATGTTTAAGAACTGGACACTATATGCTGGCCTTTAAATTCCATACTCTTTCCATGGAATTGCAAGAAACACCTGAATATCATCAGGACTTTAAAAAGAATAACAAATATTGAATCATTAGTAACAGATATCTTGGAAATGGTTTATGCTATGAAAACGTTATTTGGAATAGATGTGTATTTTAAAGAGATCTACATTTTTTGTGTAGTACATTTTGTCTATTCTTAATGTTTGTCAGTTATACAAGATTATGTAAAATTCCTTGCAAATGAAGAGGACTACACAGGCTATTCTCAGAAAATTCAAACCATACATTTTATTTGCCAATGTATATCTTTAATATATGATACTTTAATCAAAATCATTAAGAGACATTTTTTAAATTTTCCATGTAAAGAGTAGTTTGAGATGGGGAAATTTTCTTGAAAATAATACAAAGTTTGGTATTTAACCGACTCTTCATTTTGAGTTATACTGTTTACAAACAGACACAAACACACACACACATGGACTTTTTCCTAAAAAGTCTTGTTTTTTGGGGCCTGCAAACATATATTTTGGGTGAATTACAATACTTCCATTACTTACTGTAAGTACATAGTAAAGAAAGCAAAAACCAGTTCATATCCTCTGTGAAATGCAACGCAAACCAAACCATTGCCCTTTCCGGTGGCCATGTTACCTGTATCAATAGTAATAGCTCAGGCCTTGTCTTCTAGGAGATGTGGAATGAACAGCAATGTGATGCAATACAAACTCACATTTCCTGTTTATTGTTGTTCACTTGAAGTGAAGGCAGAAGGGTTAATATTGAGAAGTTTTAGGAATGAGTTTTGAATAAATAAAAACTTATGATATTTTGTTAATAATATTTTCTTGTGAGTCATTCATCAAGGTAAGAAAATTAAATTTGGAAAAGCATTAATTACATTCATTTAAAGCATTCCTAAGGTACTACAGTTATATATACCATTTCTGCATTATGGTGATTTTGTTTTCGTAGGTTGCCTAAATTGGAAGGCAAATCTTACACGGGTCATCGCTGCTTCAACCCCCTGCAACTTCCAACTCACAAGAATGTCAGCGCCAAAGCACTTCGAAAAGTACCGGATTCTATGGCAGACGAACATGGCATTCCAAAAAGATATAGGAAAACAATTAGAATATGCACCAGTTGCAGAATTAAAATAAAGAAAACAGAGGTAACACCACAGACGAGGGCAGTCAAGAGAAACATTCAATTAAATTCTAGTGTTCAAGCTGCAAGTATTAATGGTATCAGTGATAGCGAAGTGCAACCCATGATGTTAAGGCCTCGCTCTGCAAATGTTTTAAGTGAAGTGGTTGGTTTGAGTCCAGTAATGAAAACGAAACGGACTGAAAGAAATCACTGCAACATTAAAGTGAAAAACATATTGAAGGCTTTGAAAGAAAAGGTTTTTCGTCAATCTAATACAAATGATTGTGTAGATGATGCATACAGTGCAATCTTAAAGAACCTTAGAATAGCATTCAATTTGGCAAAGAACAGAAAGAAGAAAATTCAAATCCTCACCATTCTTCCCTTGTCATGGTCCATTAAAAAGATTCAGGATAACTTTGCAGCATCTAGGCATATGATTCATAAAGCAAAAAAACTGAATAGGAAAGGTTTAATTATGTCTACTCCAGGAAAAAACAAAGAGCATGCACTTTCAGAGGAAACAGTCAATAGTTCTTTAAACCAGAAAAATACAGCAGAACAATGCCTGGTGAAATAATGATGGGCACATGCAGAACATTGCAAAAAAAGCAAATGAAGGAAGACTGGTGCTTAGCAATCTCTCAGACATACCAAGAATTCTTAAGGACTGATATCCTACTCTTAAAATTGGATTTTACAGATTCATCAAATTGAGTTTGCAGCACTATTTTAGGAGTTTCCTGTACACACAGTGTTTGTGTCTGCTCAACATAAAGCATTAAGTTAATGAAGTACAACCAAGTTTAAACTTAGAATGAATAAAAGTTGCCGAGTATAAATTCATGCTCGGAGTTTATACTTCTTAATTAACTAATTAACATAGTTTAAACTCACATTGTTAGCTAGAAAATGCATTGCTGCGCATCTTTGTTACTGCTACAGCTTTATTCTTGTAGCAGTACTAGTTTTCCACGGTTGAATTTGATTTGTGTGTAAACAAACGACTGGTGTTAAGTCAAATACATAAGTATTGGGGATGTCCGTGAACTTAATTTAACAGATGAAGTTTTTGTAAGTGTGCTTAAAAAAATCTCTTGTGGTAGCTTCCAAATCACAAACCCCAGCAACAAAGGAAGAAAAGAAAACTGCACTAAGCAATATTTGACATGCATTGATGGTGCAGTATGGAAAAGATAAAGCAAAAAATAAGAATAAAAAAAAAATTAATGACCACACATTTAAAGACAAAGACAAATGTTAAACTAGCAACCGGAGGATTGTGTTGAATGATTGGCAGCAAGCTCTGTTTGACCTTTTGCACTGAATACACTTTTCTAGTATCTTAAGTTACGCATAAATTTAGCCATTATGTCCAACACTCATGAACAATGCAAAGTTGATCTGTACTGACAGTTCAACCTAAGAGAAGTACAAACTCTCCACCAAAAGTAGATACTCTGTTTTATTTATATTTTCTGAGTTCATACTCCCTCTCGAGTATGTTTAAGTTTATGCTCTGGACTTTTATTCATATGATTCGTAATATAAATTTCAAACTTGTTGAGAAAGAGCGCATATTCACTTTTTTTTCATACACCCCATTGTTAACTGTAGAAGATTTTGACAAGCTTCTGGGAATATTGGATTTAAAAGGACAATTACCTAGTCATTTTGAAGAAGTTTTAAACAGCTCAGTTTCAAACTAGTAGTAATGGCAAAATACTACACTGTACTACACAAAATACAGATTTTATAAATTAAATTGCTGGAAAAAAGATTAATATGTTGCAAGGCAACAGTTTTTACAAGGGAGGAAAAAGTGTATTTTAATGAATGAGAGTTTCTGCTAACTATATGTTTCTGAAAACTGTGTTCATTGTTCAGGACATTGGAGCAACAATGTTGTTTGCCTATCTCAAAAGAAATTAAATAAGTTCTTGAGAAGGAAGGTAAATACAGCAAAGAAAATAGAAAATATTGTATTTTAAGATGGTGCTTCCTCGCTATGCAAAAACAGAAAAAAGTTTTTTAAACTTCAGAGAAGGCCTTGGGACAAAAATAGGATTGCATTTTTAAGCTGCTTCTCTTGAGAAGAAAGTGACAGAATTGGAAGAACATTAAAGTGACAGGCAGACAAAGCTAGTCTGCAGTGCCCAATTAACAATCAGATCATCCCCTTGATGTATTTCATTGATTGATTATGAAGAGAGCTTGTTGATTTCCACATGACATGCCCCTGATCAACGATCGGTTACAAAATTGGTTTTATGAAAATGACTGGGACACAGCTGCGAGAAAGCAGGATATGTGGAAAAAACTACAGGGCACTGGTTGGTCTATTTAGCAGCTTTTGCAGTTTGGTTATTTCCAGCATTTTCCATAATACAAACACACTTAATGTACATCATACTAATTGAGGAGTGTTTTTGTTAGTCGATAGATGCACAAATTAAAATTTTACAGGAATCACATTTTCTATTTTAAATACAAAGCATATACTGTATAACAAGCATTTTTAGCATGAAGCACTCTTTGTTCAGAGGCAATGAAAGTGGTTTAAACAAGTATATATACACTAAATATAGGTCTATTTTACTCCCAAAAAACTTAGGTTTTTTCAAAACTTGATAGATGCCGTCTTTATTCATATGAGTCTCATTAGTTTGAGCACAAATAAAACTGAACAAAATTAATAATTTTAGAACAGAAAGTAATTTTCATAGAAGTCTAAGAGACACCTCTGTTAGAACAGTTGTGTAGAAGTCCTTTGCCTCATCTGTTATTTTGAAATACTGCACAAGTTTCTTAATGTCTTCTGTTTAAAGTAGACACTATGTCAACTTTTGGAAGAACACAGGAATTTAACACAGTGTCCCATGTTTTAACTCTTGGTTTTAGCACACACACTGTCACTAAAACATACTGTATATGGGTTCTGCACTTCAATAGATACATTAGGATGCATGGTTGATTTTTGTTTGGTAAGTGTTAACTTGCTGCAGAGCCATCTTGAAAGGCAATGTCGATCATAACATCTCTTGAGTACTGGACTTTTAAGTCCAATATTTTCCAGACCTTGCTGAGGATCTTCACTGTGCCATGATTCTGCAATATCTTGTAGTAACCACTGGGTGTCAAGATGTCTTCCCTTCTTTCCCTACTCTTTCGAAAACACTATCTGGAGCTATATAACTATGACCGCTATCAGAAAAAAAATGAAGAATGTGATCATAACATCTGCTTTGCTGCGAAAAAGTCATGAGCATTGCCATTATAATGCGGTTCTTATTCTTACTGGCAGAAAACAGATGGGCGGTGGAAGGGCCATTGGTTGAAACTTTTTTTTTTTCCAAATTCAATAAAAAATCTAGTACTGCAGATGCAACTTGGTTTCATCCTCTGGTGACTGAGTTTCCAACCAAGTATAGAAAAAAATGTCTGTCTTTTCTTGTGTCTTCGAATGAATCATGATACGCAGGTTGTAGAGCTTGTCTTGCAGCAAACACTTCACTGACCGATAATTTTGGCAATGGTTGGTTCTGCTGCAAATCAAAACATATCTTTGTTTTTTCTGGATTATTATATTTCATAATTTTGTAAAACTTATCTGCATGAAATTTATGTTGCCTATATTGATCCTGAATTCATTCTTTTTCGACAAGTTTGTCTCTGCTTTTATTTGCAAAAGGGCTACAGGTTGAACAGGAATCTGTGTGGGGCGTTTTAAAAGACAAGTTGAAACAGTGGTAAAATATATGTTTGTACTTTGACAAGGAGCAAGCCTCAAGTCCCAAGTTTCTTCTTTTCTTACAGAAGCTTGCCCACATTTTTACTTTCTCTACTACGTATAGTAAATAGGGGAAGTATTGTATTCCACCCAAAAATTTGATACCGAGATTTCACCGGAAATACATGTTTTGAGACTCCCTGAATCCAAAAAAAGCATTTTTGGAAACATGTCTGTGTGTCTGTGAACAGCATAACTCAGAAACGAACAGTCGGATAAACACCAAACTTGGTATTTAGGTTCAGTATCTTCCAGAGATGCGACACGAAGGTTTTCAAGAAAATCCCCCCACCCCAGACTACCCTTTACATGGAACATTTTTCGAAAATTTTA
The DNA here is from genome assembly GCA_030765065.1 of Deroplatys truncata. NCBI lineage: Eukaryota > Metazoa > Arthropoda > Insecta > Mantodea > Mantidae > Deroplatys > Deroplatys truncata. Next base: position 52,628,951 of record CM060985.1, read on the forward strand.
ATTTTCTCAAAAATGGCTCTAACGATTTTGATTAAAATATCATATGTTTAAGATATTTTCATGAGAAACGAAATGTATATCTCGAATTTTCTGGTAATGTCTCCAAAGTATTCTTCATTGTGAACGACTTTTGCATAACTGGTAAACCATAAGAGATAGACAAAATTTTACTACACAAAAAATGTAGATGGTGTTAAAGCATACAATTTATATCAAATATACTTTTTTTTGTTGTGTGAACCGTTTTCGAGATATTGCTTGTTATTCCCTTAAATTTTCCAATACTTATACTTTTTCTCAAATTCGTTATTCACTTTTTTATGTCCTGGACATGCAAAGAGAATGGAATGCGCTACATAGCAACCAGCGCTTAAAATATTTTACTATCGCTTAAAATCTACCATATTCCCCTTGCATCTACAGTAAAATTAGCAATAAGATTGACATCTCGATATCTCGATTAACATGAAGCATATGGAGAATAAGCGTTTGTAAAAATAGTTTGTACAAGAGTAGAGAAAGTCATGTGAGTGTTACACATCAGATTTTTTTAACAGAGTTTTGGAGACAGGTATCCTCTGCTAGATTTTCCCCTTGTATAGTCACTCTCTGCATTTGTATGTCTTGGTGTCATTTTTATTGCTATCACAGATTATCATGCTTCTTGCCTGCAGTATTTCCTTCTGTTTTCCTTTGGTGACTCTAGAATGAAGTCTGTTTGCTAAGAGCGACAATCAGTCCTTTGAGAAATCAGTAATACCTTATAAACTTGACGCTCACTTTTTCTTTTCAAAGACTCTGTATCCACCACCCTACGCTTTGGTGATATGATGGTCATGAACTTCAGAAGCAGTTTCTCCTGATCTATTTTGCACAATGTCTGTAATTTATTATGAAATACACTAATATCTTCATTTGTCAACTCTGCCACTTTACACTGCTTGCTGCCTTTAGCTTTTGGATTGCATGGAGAATCTGCTAGTCCATGGGAGCGTGTTTGGTTCATGCTCTGTTTTCTTACATTTAACTGTAAAAGGTTTGGAAAGGTGACTGAAAAGTTCAATGCCATAGCCGGGATTTGAACCACAGATCTGCTGGTTTCCGTCCAGTTGCTCTAACCTCTGAGCTACCATGGCAACATGCCGGTACGACACTAAATTCTCCGGCTGATTCGTATTTTTTCCGGTAAACCACAAGGAGATCTCAGTCACTTGATTCTACCTTTCCAAACGGCTTGTGTGGAAGAACAATTAATTCCATGTAAAAGGATTCTTCTCTATAGTTCTTGATTTTCCACCAGTTACTGTTTCTTGTACCGAACCATAATAAATTCACCCCCTGTATCCATTATTCACACATAAGTGAGAGTCAAACTATGGTACTGATCTGCAACCAGGAGAAAAATCATCAGAGGAATCTGCTAGCTTTGCAGGTGCATGGTATCAGATATGAATGTTACGTCAGTGCAGTGCAAGTGGAAAACATTAGCTCATACTAACATTGAAATCTTTAAATATGACGATTTAAGCAACAACGTATGTCCAAGAATGCTTGCATTCATATTTTGCTCCTTGCCACTTGAGAAGTGCAGAACTTTCTCACAGAAACGCAGTAGTTAGAATATTATGACACTGGAAAATGCTCTTACTTAAATCTTTTACTATGGTTAAAAACATTTTACTTGGCATGTGTGTGTGTTTCAAATAAGGAGTCCAGCATGTATCGAGTTTTGTTTTAACCAAGTGACTGCATCTATCAAATTTTGAAAAAAGCCCGGAATTTTTGGTTGCCTCTAATTACGGCATGAATTGAGTTTTGCTAAATCTGATTTCATAGATCAATTGAGATGCTAAAAGATATATAACTCATTTTCGGAAATGTTTGCCTCTATCAACTTTTGCAAAAACACTCTACAATTATATTGCTTAGGGAAGTCGTTTGCTATAGATGAATTGTGCTGGTTGAGTAGTACCAAAGATATTCATTCTGTCACGTAAGGATTATGACAATACATTGGTTAAAGATAACATCTGGAAGGTTATAGGCGAGAGGCTTAAAATATCTTCCCTCTTCAGTAAAACCAAATGAGCACCACAGGCTATGTCTTCTTCTTTGTGATATATTGCTTATTGAAACAGAAATGACAAAATCAAGCACGAAAATAGCTGATGCAGTGTCGGAACACGGTATGTGGAAATGATGACAACACAGTTGGAACATGGTAGATTATGTGAAAACCTGTCTTAAGGAGTTGGTGCCAAAGTTCAAGCATGTATGCATGGTAAAGAGAACATTGCCAGTAAATGTCTGCATCCTTTTTTCTGGAGAGAGCAAGGAGGTGACTCTCCAAGAAGTAGCAGTAGAATTGGTAAGTAAATACTGCTTTCAGTGCATTATCAGTATTATGCCAATCTTCTTCCTGTTGCAGTGGAATAATCAGTGCCATACAATAGCATAGTAAGCCTTCTCATGATTTTCATTCCCTATCTGATCAACAAGCTCAAATGCACATGTTTGACCATTTATTGTGTTCATTGATTGGGTTCCAAAGCTACACTGTTGCTTGATAGTGTATAAAAGAAAGTAGTTCTCTGAAATGGATATCTTAGAGCTAGCTAAAAATTTAATAGGTGAGAAGATGTGAAAATGAACGCAATTTGTTCAGGTATATACCTGATAAGGAAATACATTATAAAAACCATTAAGATGAGATCTTCTAATTCCTTCTCCTCCCTACCACCAATCAGTTGCAAATGGCAGCTGTTAATGAGTGGTTTGCTTCCAGCATGACTGGGGACTCAAGCAGGAACCAAGACACACGTGAATATGTATTATAGTAACTAGAGTGAACTTTAATTATTTTAGATTATTCCTCATTAGACATCACCACAATAAGCTACACATTTCACAAACAAATTACTGAGGTGACATTTGTACAGTCTTTCTTGCTTCACTTACCAAACTGTACTTGCTTACTTATGTTTGATTCCATTTTTTATGGGTATGCCTTTACTTATATGTAAAATACAGAATCATGATATATGTATCATTAAATAATTTCCTTCATACCAGAAACATCTAAATTTGAAAAATTGTAAATTTCCCACTTAAGTAAAAACAAAAAAGAACATTAAAGTAACATTGAATCAAAATTAACACTTAATGATTCACTAATTTTAACTTGCACGTAGAACATGTTTCACAGACATTTTGTGCATGATCAGCTACATTTGACTGCAGGAATAATTGGATGTACTCCCTCTGGAATCTTCAGGCTCTCCTACTGGACCTCAAGGTTATAACATACTACTACACCACAAAACAGACACAGTTTAAAAAATCTTATGTGTTACACTCACATGATTTTCTCTACTCTTGTACAAACTATTTTTAGAAACTACTCTTATTCTCCATCTATTTCATATTAATCGAGATAAACATTTGCAGAAACGATCTTTTGACACGCAAAGAGAATTACATTTTACACATAGGGACCAGTTCTAAAAATATTTGACTATCGCTTAAGGCGTACTATGTTCCCCTTGTTTTGTAATTGCAGGGGCAATATAGAAATGCAGTAGCCTTTAAGCATCAACATATATCTTAATAGCTGGTTGCTAGGTGCAGCACCATTCTCTTTGCCACAGATTAATACCCTTTGCATATCCAAGACAAAAAAAAAATGAATAACAAATTCCCATTTCAGAAAATAAATATTGAAAAATTTAAGGGAATTACAAGCAATATCTCGAAAATGGTTCACTTAACAAAAAAAATGTATATGACATAAATTGTGTATTTTAATGCGATCTACATTTTTTTGTATAGTAAAATTTTGTCTATCTCTTATGGTTTACCAGTTATGCAAAAGTTGTTCACAAAGAAGAATACTTTTGAAGACATTCCCAGAAAATTCAAGATATACATTTTATTTGTCATGAAAATATCTTAAATATATGACATTTGAATCAAAATCGTTAGAGCCATTTTTGAGAAAATTAAAATTCTCGAAAAATGTTCCATGTAAAGGGTAATCTGGGGTGGGGGGATTTTCTTGAAAACCTTCGTGTCGCATCTCTGGAAGATACTGAACCTAAATACCAAGTTTGGTGTTTATCTGACTGTTCGTTTCTAAGTTATGCTGTTCACAGACACACACACACACACACGGACATGTTTCCAAAAATGCTCTTTTTGGATTCAGGGGGTCTCAAAACATATGTTTCCGGTGAAATCTTGGTATCGAATTTTTGGGTGGAATACAATACTTCCCCTACTTACTATACATAGTAGAGAAAGTAAAAACTTAACTACATCCAATAGATCATGTAACACCTTCTTCAAAGAAACCAGGAATTTATAAAATTAGCTGTGGAGATTGCGAGAAAAGGTAGAAAAAACAAAAAGGAACATAGAAACCTGTCTCAAGGAACACCTTAGCCACACAAAGTACAAACATGCAGAAAAATCAGCAGTAGCATACCATTTTTGGAACTCTAGCTATAACATTGAAAACAGCGTCCATCTTCTGAAACATGTACAAAGACCAATAGAACTTGAAACCTGGGAGAAGATTTTCTTTAAAAAAAATGAGTCAATGCTTAAGAATTTTGAAATCTCCACCGAAGATAACTCGCTCCATAGATTCATCAAAGGTCCCTTAGGAGAGCCTCAAGATTCCAGAGGGAACACATCCAATTATTCTGGCAGTCAAACGTAGCTGATGGTGCAGACATGATCTGTGAAACATGTTCTATGTGTAAGTTAGAGGTTAGTGAAGCAGTAAGTTTTAATTTTGACTCAGTGTTACTTAAGTCTTCATTTCGCTTCACTGTGTACCACTTCCAGTTTGTTTAACTATCATAAAAAAGAATGTGTTAACATATCAGTGTGGAATCGAAGCTGTAAGAATCAAAAACAAAATCAGATTTAATAATTTTAATGAAACCAGTTTAAACTTGTGAATTTTAGAAAGATATAATAAAATAAAAAATTGTAATCACAAAATTATGAGGTTCTGAATTTTCAGACACTGTATAGCAGTGTATCATATTTGTCCAAATATACAAAAAGTTAATATTTTATTTAAAAAAAAAGGGCAAGGTAATTTTTCCTCTATTTTGAACAAATTAGGATGGAATGGCTCATTGCCCCGTCCACATATATCCAACAAAATATTGATTATTGAAATTGTGAAAAGTGCACAAGGTAAAACAGAAAAGTAGGAGTAGTCATGTTTAAGAAATGCTATGATGACCAGTTTCACCTAATGCTTTCTTAAATACTTTGAACGTTAATTCATTTTGTGCTTCACCATAAATCATAATGTACCTTAAATACGTCTTTAACCCAAAGATTCCTTTTTATGCTGTTAAATTGCTTAATTATGTATTTGCATGTACAATGTTTGGTTCAGAAATATGATATTGCAAAAGAGTGAGATTATAACAATAACCTTACTTTATCTAAAATGGTTTTGAAAACTGGAGGATCATAAATATAATTAGATTACAGAGTGCATAAATAAGTGGAATGAATGATTTTACAAAGGAGTGAACAAATCAGAATATACCACAGTGGGAGTAATGCATAAATACCATTTTTAGGCAGCTGGAGGAGTAAAATTCATGGTGTTGATTGTTTGATCTTGTCTAAGATTCCCTAAAACCAGCTTCAGTTCTGAGCCAGATAATTTTTTTTTTAATTTAGATGTTTTCTTTGTTATGATATGACCAAAACCTGATAACTGTATATGAATGTGCTTGGTTACTAAATTAATTAGTCTCTCAGACGTCCTTCCAAGCAGAAGCCTGAAATTCTATAGGATATACACTATGTGGTCAAAAGTATCCGGACACCCCCCCCACAAACATACATTTTTCATCTTAGGTGTATTGTGCTGCCACCTACTGCCTGGTACTAATGATTCTGCCGATGAAAGTTCATTCTTACATAACTCATCTGTCTGTAATAAAATAAGACATTGAGTTTTATTACTTCTTACAAATTTATAGAAAGCTATATAGCATTTATATAATCATTAACTCGATGTCTATGGGCTGCAGCTGGGAAGAGTTGAAGGATAAAAAACCTTATTCCAACCAAGCAGACCAAGATATCTTGTGGTTTTCCCTAGCTGAATTGGGTTGGTATATACTCTTCATTACCTCTGAATTCCATGTGGCAGTGTCCCACAGGAGCTTATTAGAAATTGAAAGGGAGCACCAACTCATTGTGAGAATAGATCCAGATGGGGTTTAAGGCAAAGAGCTGTAAGTGGAGTGGAGGGGGCGGTTCATAGAAGCCAAAGGAAGCTGAATGAATTCAGACTGAGGGTGTGTTCATAATGGGAGAAACTGGAGGGGAGGGAATTGCAAGGTCAGAGTTGTGGAACTGTGAGGATTTATAGAGAGGTAGGAGTTCAGGTTTTATGAGATGCATTTTGAGTGAAACACAGATTTTAGCGGACATAGAAACCTGAATGGAGGAAAATGTGCAAATAGAAATTGCAGGTCATACATGCATTAATAAATGCATGGAGAAAGTGGAACCTTTTGTGATGTAGCAAAGATAAAATAGTCAGTAAAGAAGTGAAGAAGTTTGTTTGCTACGTATGGAAAGCCAATTTGAAGTAGGAGTTGTATTGTAGTTCAACTGTTGGGGAACCGAACTTGAAGTAGTTGCAACCGCATGTGTGGTAACAAATTTCCAGTAGCCTTCGCCCTAAATGTACTCTCCGGTGGCCTTTGCCCCCAAAATGTTTAAAAAATACTAACTTTGTAATTTTGACTGTTTCTTTAAATATTATACATTTATGTTTGCCTCGGCTGCGTCAGTATTTATATTTTTTAGAGACATGAATGTCTTAGCAGGGAGTGGTGCGACTGAAGAATGTAGGCTTACACAGATTATAATTTTACTTCACTTCTTTTATTAATACTTGACACGATTTAAATAACACTTCACTAATATAGAGAGCTGTGAGATGTTTTTATTAATTACTTGCACTTTTTAACACGTAAACTATTTTTGTCTCACACAAAATACATATTAAATTTCTCTAGGACGCATCTCGTGTTCAGTTAGGAATGCTGTCTACAAGCAACTGACTTTTGAATTTGTAAATTTTGCTCCATTTTAGTTTCTGATTGGCTAATCCTAGTCCAATAGAATACCTTCATTTAACTAAAGCTCTTTCTGGTTGTTGATTGGCTATTTTATAAGCTGTCACAAAAATTACATTATTGTTGCTCCAAGAATTACCAGTAGCATTTAAACTTTCTAATTCATTATTGCCTCAAGGTTACCTCATTGTTAGCAACTTTTAATCTATTATTCTCACACCTCCTACATTATTAAATTACGTAATACATTCACATAACATTATTACACATGTATACAATAATATAAACATACACAATGACTGTAATATACACTTTTTATATCTTTTTACATATACATATTGCTTTAAAGCGGCTGTTATTGAATTTATGTATTATATAATTAGACTGAAATCATTTAAGCGTTAAAAATACTGCCTCAGAAGGTTTGAAACAGATTAAACACTAAAAATTTGAATAGGTGCTATGGAGAGGATAAGGAAGACAAATTTAGTTGGGTTGGTGGGGGTGGTCATAGTGTAGTAGATTATGTCAAGGGTAGTGATGATTTATTGTTAATGGTAAACAGTTTTAAAGTATCAAATGCATCTTGCAACAGTAATCCTTTTTCTAGTGAGTGTCCATTGTCAATTAATATAAAAGAAAATGAAGTGCTCATTTAGAAGAGCAACTATACCAGGTGAGTCAGCTGCCCCTAGGTATTCGTATCTATGCAACCCGCAGTTTATAGTCAAATATGAAAACATTGACCCTTTTAGCAACAAACTGGATTTCATTAAGGAAGTAAATATTCAAAATGACGACCCCCTTCATTAATGCATATTTGTGTACGTTGCCAGAGAGACCTTCTTGCATGCTGTAACATGTGCAGTGTAATCTGCCTGCATTCTTTATGTATGAGTGTGTCTGTATATGATTTGGGCTTTGCGGTTCTTCTTCTTTGCGGTGGAAAACATGACGATTATTCTATTTTGTACACTTATAATGTTATTTATATTATATCAAATTATAGGCCCAAAGAGATAAAACAAAAGGTAATAAAAAGTTTAAAATTCACCCGAAGGATTTGAACCCGAATTAAAGTGGCACAGTGTTAAAGCAACCATGATAATACCATTCGGCCAACGCTACCTTGCGAGCTGAGGTTCCTATACGAATTAGTAATCACAGAACTAGACCCCACCTCAATCTTTTTCAATGTCATACAGTGTTTTGAGCTCGGTTTGGTAGTTTTAATTCAAACAAATAAACTGCATCAGTCATTACACTTACTGTATGATCTGAAATATGTCATAGTTTGTGAAATAAGAGAAATTCTCTACCTAATACTTAGCATTTTTTGACAAGGCTGTACATTGACTAACGGCTTAAATCCAATTGGTCTCAATGCCATTTTGTTTTCAAATGGTTTTGTCAACCGATGCATGTGATAGGTTGTTCCTTGAGGGGCATTTTCAAAGGGGTGCATGGATGTATTCTAAAGAATAAAAGTTTGTAAAATTGGCTAAAATTGTTACTGCAGCCTTAAGTGTCAGGGTGGGATGCTTTTTGCATCGACATACATAGCGAGTGCATTCTGTCCCGTAAAACACTTATGCACTGAGTTACACAAATCAGCCATTAGAAGGCATTCAAGAAAGGAGTAAGTCACATATGTTGCTTAGTACGTTGCATAAATTCAAAAATAAATAGGCGCAGCTGATTCACGTGGTATAGTGAAAGTATAATGTTACAGATGGTTCATTGAGAAAAGGATTGAGTTCTATGTCTAAACTATGCATATATGAGATTAATTTAATGATGAATAAGTCTATCGAAAGGAAATACTCATTTGTTGTGTTATTGAATAGGCAGAAATATGAGGAAAAGTAGTTGGAAGCTATTGCATGGTTTTGTTAAGGGATATGGAAACTAAGAAGTCTTAAAGCTGGTTCAGAACAGCCCGAGAACAGTAACAAAACAGAAACAAGAACAGGAAGCCATGCAGCATACAAGATTTTGATTCACAACAACCTGGTAACGAGAACGGGAGTGCATATCGATCACAAAGTAGAAAGTCAATTTTGTGCATAGGATTTCATTTGTTTTTAACTGACCAATGATATTTTTTCACCTACTTTCAATTCAGCCAGCATATGTGGGTTAGCCAACATCAAATTCAACAGAGTAAACATTATCTAAAGGCATTCATTACTGCTTGTTTGGAATGGCATGACACATAGGCTGTGCAGAACCAATGCATAAGGGGAGACAGGAAAGGAGGGAGGTTAAGGTTTAAGAGGGACAGCAGTCAGCAACTATCCATGAAGATGCTGAGTATTGCTCATACCCACCCTCTTCCTCTGCGGGCTGAAGAAATTCTTTTCCATTTAGTTTACTGCACATCATAAACCCATGTCTCATGACATTTCCAACAAACAGTAATTTCCAATTCCTTTATTTAATGGCATACATTAAAGTTGTTTGTTGTTCCTTGTTAATTTCTAGCTGTTTTTGCTGTTTGTAGCTTTTGCCTTTTGTTTTTAATTACAGATGATCTTTTCACTAGCATCTTTTCCAATGCTCAGTGGATTTGCGGGTATTAGGAATTGAGGTTAGGAAGCACATATGCTACTTATTTCCAGTTTCATGTTTCCAGCTATAGAGAGCACTAGTGGCTGTTTCATGTCATGGCTGCCTAGAATAGCCTCTACAATGAAGAGTGTAATGCACAATATGAATCTATAATGCTGTGCCCAGAATGAGAACATTAAACTTGGCCAAATCTTCTTTCCCATTCCTGGGGCCTTCTGGCAATTGTGAACGCTTCCATTAAACTACATGTATTTCAACATTGTCGTTCTCGTTACAATTCTCGGTTATTGTGAACCACCCTTTAGGATTAATATATGGAGGAATAAATGAGCACAGGAAAAATAGAGAGAATTTAATGAACCACTGTACCTTCTGTTTTTAGACTATGAAAAAGTATATGACCAAGTGAACTGTAGAAAACTATGGGAGATATATCACTATAAGATAGAACCTAACTTAATTAATGCTATTAAATCTCTATATAACAATATAATATCAATTAAGACCAATAGTCATGCAGCACACATAAATACCCACCAAATAAACAAAGGACTTAGACAAGGATGTGATCTATGACCTCTGCTGTTTGTAATATATATGAATAGAACTCTGCAAAATGGCTTATAAAAGACCCGAAAGGAATTCATTTAGTAAAGAAAAGGAAATAAGAACAATATTGTTTGCTGATGATCAATTACTACTATCAGATTCGAAAGATAACTTACAAAGGAATATGATATGAAAGTATCATCTCGGAAAACCAAATCAACAGTTAAACAATAGTTAAAATTCCTCATTTATATTAGAGAAACCATTTCATAACTGTTTGGGCAATTTAGATTACACTTTTAGTAATTAGTAAAAGTTTGATGCATTTTTTCTTATTTTAACATTTTGAGAACCGCCAGTAAAATAATTTAACTTTGGCATTTACTCTCAGAATAATTAACCCAGTCATCACATGGATACTTCAATTTTGGGCTTAATATATCTTATTATATGCAATGACCATACAGTGTTTTTTACTTTCTCTACTACGTATAGTAAGTAGGGCAGTATTGTATTCCACCCAAAAATTTAATACCGAGATTTCACCAGAAATATATGTTTTGAGGCCCCCTGAATCCAAAAAAAAAGCATTTTTGGAAACATGTTCGTCTGTCTGCCTGTCTGTGAACAGCATAACTCAGAAACGAACTGTCGGATAAACACCAAACTTGGTATTTAGGTTCAGTATCTTCCAGAGATGCAACACGAAGGTTTACACGAAAATCCCCCACCCCAGATTACCCTTTACATGGAACATTTTTCGAAAATTTTAGTTTTCTCAAAAATGGCTCTAATGATTTTGATTAAAATATCATATGTTTAAGGTATTTTCATGACAAATGAAATGTATATCTCGAATTTTCTGGGAATGTCTCCAAAAGTATTCTTCATTGTGAACGACTTTTGCATAACTGGTAAACCATAAGAGATAAGACAAAATTTTACTACACAAAAAAATGTAGATCACATTAAAATACACAATTTATGTCATACATTTTTTTTTTTGTTGAGTGAACCATTTTCGAGATATTGCTTGTTATTCCCTTAAATTTTCCAATACTTATACTCTTTCTCAAATGGGAATTCGTTATTCTTTTCTTTTTTTTTTTATTATTATTATTATTATTATTATTTTTATGTCCTGGTAATGCAAAGTGAATGGAATACTGCACATACCAACCAGCTCTTAAAATATTTGACTATCGCTTAAAGCCTACCAATTCCCCTTACATCTACAAGAAAATTAGCAATAAGATTAACATCTCGATATCTCGATTAACATGAAGCATATGGAGAATAAGCGTTTGTAAAAATAGTTTGTACAAGAGTAGAGAAAGTCATGTGAGTATAACACATCAGATTTTTTAGAATTGCATATTGATGGACTTGTATGTCAGAGATAACAGGAGAAAAGTTCAGGCATTAGTCCTGTATGACTTGTTAATATCCAGGAGATTTCTATGACGTGCATTCCAAAAACTTTATAACTTGTGTTAATTGCAAATTTGTGATGTAGTCTCGGTGTAGCGCAAACATACTTTTCATTCATTTTTAAGAAAATTCTACCACTGTAAACTACCTTTACATGGAATATGTTTTATTTTCTCAAACATGGCTCTTGGTTTTGATTAAAATAACATACAGTTAAGATATTTGCATGACCTAACCTATACTTTGAATTTTCTGAGAATAGTTTCTGTAGTCCTCTTTATTCTGAATGACTTTTGTATAATTTGTAAAATGTAAGAGATGGACATAATCTTATTACACAAAAAAGAACACAGTTTATGTCAAAGATCTGATTTGGTGCATTCACATGATTTTCTATACCCTTGTACAAAATATTTTTACAAATGCTTATTCTCCACCTACTTCATGTTAATCAAGATAAACATTTGCAGAAACGTATTGCAAATTTTCTTGTAGATGCAAGGGGAATTGATAGGCTTTAAGCGATAGTCAAATCTTTTCAGAACTGGTTGCTATGTGGAGCATTCTATTCTCTTTGTATGTCCAGGACAAAAAACAAAAACCGAATAACAAATTCCCATTTGAGATTAAGTATGTATTGGAAAATTCAAACAAATAAAATCTCAGAAATGCGTCACTCAAAAAAAAAAAAAAAATGTATATGATATGAATTGTGTGTTTTAATGAGATCTACATAATTTGTGTGGTAAAATTTTGTCCATCTCTTACGGTTTACCAGTTATGAGAAAGTCATTCAAAATGAAGAGAACTTTTGGGAACATTCCCAGAAAATTCAAGGTGTCATTTCATTTTATCATGAAAATATCTTAAAATATGTATTTTAATAAAAATCATTAGAACCATTTTTGAGAATAAAAAATTTCAAAAAAATGTTCCATGTAAAGGGTAGTCTGGGAAGATAGTAAACTCAAGTATTAAGTTTGGTATTTATCAGACTTTTCGTTTTTGAGTTATGCTGTTCACAGACTGACAGAAACACACAAGGACATGTTTGCAAACATGCTTTATTTGGATTTAGGGTACCTCAAAACGTGTATTTCCAGTGAAATCTCTATCAAATTTTTGGGTGGAATGCAATACTTCCCCCTGTAGAGAAAGTAAAAATGGTTATGCCTTAATGATTTCTAAAATATTTTTTGTTTCTGGTTTGAATTTTCAGAACTTATATCTTCCTTAAGTGTCTCCATTTGTTTTTTCTTGTGGTCATGCAAACTGCATGGAATTTCAAAGATGACCTGCTTTTTAAAAATCTGACTATTGCTTTAACCTATTGTTACTCTTATATCTACAGAATGTGTAATGAAAACTTATCTTGATTAGCAGAAAGTAGAAGGAAGAATACGCTTTTGTATGAATAGTTTGCAGAAGAGCTAGTAAAGAAAGTCATGTATGCAACACATTAGATGTTTTCACTTATATATATACCATAATAGATGAGACATTGGAGATGTTATGCAGTAGTCGCACCACTAATGCAAAAGGGCCACAACTCAGAACTTCCTACTTTTGCAGGAGAAGCGAGGCTTTAAAATATTACAGTAGTGCTTATATAGTCTGTATTTTAATTTGAAGCAAAATGGCTGGAAATGCTATTTTATGAGTTCATCTTATTAAAGCGAAGGTAAAACAATGCAACAAACCAAAGTCAAGTGCCTTAAGTAATTAGTTGCCATTTAGCAGACTTTTGTAAAAATAACATGGCCTTCCTGCACACGTTAAAATAGAGAAAGAAGCACCCAATAATGGGTGTATATACATTTTCATTTTTTACTGGATTGTGGCCCTCTTGCATTGCGAGTATGTGGTGATTGCTACCAGCTAATAATTGTGTGAAAACATTTTTATTGAACTCTTTTGAGAAACATAATGATTAAATTGAAAAATAGCATCAGTTCTGAACTAGCAGGGTGGATATTCGTCTTTTAAATCATACATTGTACACAGGTACCATAATATGTCAGTATTAAACAAAACACATAATTATTTACAGAGACTGCATAATTAAAACTATGATATATACAATTTTACAGATTATTGAGGGTTGTCCATAAATTCGTTAACAGAATAGAAGCAGTGATGAAGCAAGTATGCCAAAACTGCCTTTTTAAATACTGCAGTTTTGCCGGTGATTTTATTGGTTAAGGATAATTTATTGAAAAAAAATACTCCTTAAGTTTATTACACTATTTTGATGAGTGCTTGTGTTACTTCTCTGGATGTGGATATCCATTTTCATTCCTCAGTTTCAATTTTGTAAATTTTAGAATTTCATAAATGAAGATACATGGGAGAGGTAAGATTTTAAATTTTTTAAATAATGTCAGGCAAGTAGATCGTGGTTTAGCTCCTCCTATTATTCTTAGAATCCATTTTTGTGTTACGAACAGGGAGTTGCAATGTGGCGAATTGCCCCATAATATTACACCATATTTTAATATAGAGTGAGTTAATGTAAAGTACATACTTCTAAGTGTTTCTACATTGATGATGTGTGCCAGTTGTCTGAAGTTATAGCAGATTCTACTCATTTTTTTTTATTCAGTTTATTGATATGCATGTCCCATTTTAAATTACTTTGTATACAGAGACCAAGAAATTTAGTGGTATCCACGTATTTGATTACTTTGCTACCACATTAATTGTGCTTGTATTGGATGTTTATTTTGGGAAAGGTGAAAGTGGATTACATGTGTGTTGTCTAGGTTTATGATTAAACTGTTATTGATAAACCATTTAGTGATGTCACCGAACATTTTGCTGGCTAAAATTTGTAGTTCTTCATTACCATTGCTTTCGATTAATACATTTGTGTCGTCAGCATATTGAACTATTGTTTTTGCTATAACATTTGATCGCAAATGACATTTACAAATAGTAAGAAAAGAATAGGACCCAATATAGATCCTTGAGGCACACCAAATTTAATAATTTGTGTGTCTGATAGATATTCCTTATCAAGATTTTTCACTATGTAGTATTTCTACTATTTGTTTTCTGTCTTTCATGTAAGATTTGATCCATTTTAATGCTTGTCCGCTAATACCCATATCTTCTAGTTTTTGGAACAATAAGTTGTGATTAAGTACATCAAATGCTTTGGTTAGGTCAAAGAAAGCACCTAATATTTTGCCTTTGCTATCCAATGTATTTATTACACTATTTACGAAGTCAAAAAGTGCAGTTTCTGTGGTCTCTTTTCAGAAACCATGCTGTGTTTTTTATATTAGGTCATTTATTTCTATGTATGCCATTAATCTTTTATAAAATATCTTTTCTGTAACTTTAAAGAAACCAGACAAGAGTGAGATTGGCCTATAGTTTGATAAGTGGGTTTTATCTCCCTTTTTGTATAAAGGCTTGACTTTAGCAATGTTTAGGTTGTCGGGAAACTGCATGCTTTAATGAGCTTTTACATATGACTGCCAAGGGGTGCGCAATAGATTTAGCACATTTTTTTATTAGATAGACGGGGACTTCGTCAGTACCAGAGGAAAACTTTGATTTGAACTTGGAGATTGCTATAAGGATTTCTGTGTAATCAGTGGGAGAAAAAAACATAGTTGTTTCACATATAGTTGCTCCGTATGTTTTTGTAGAAGCACCCGTTATTGTTTGTTTTTTGTTGTTTTTTTTTGTAGGATATTCTCAGCAAGATTTATGAAGTACTCATTAAATGATTCTGCTATTAACTTTGGGGCTGTTATTGTATTTGAGTCCTTCTGTAGTATTATATTATTTACATTCTTATTAGGCTTTATTTCATTATTTATTTATTACTCTCCATGAAACTTTCATTTTATTTTGGGCTCTTTTGAGGTATGTGTCATTTGACATCTTTTTTGCTTGCTTTATGACTTTATATTTCTTAACATATTCATTGAATTGCGGAGTAGCGGTTTCTGTTTGTACAATATCATAGTTTCTGGGCGCAAGATATTAGGATTCCTTTGGTAATCCAAGTTTTAGACTCCTCTGAGGATGATTCTTTATTTTTTTGAGCAGGAAGGCAATATCAAAATAATGTTTAAATATTTTTTGGGAAATTCTCAAATTGTTTATTGATATCTGGTGTATCAAACATTTCTTGCCACAGTTCACTTTTTAATAGCTATAGGAAATAATCTATATTTGAGTCATTGAATATTCTAGCTAATAAGGCTGGAATTTATACTATTTTCCAATGATATTGATATTATTTGAGCATTATGATCACTGAATCCTATATTCAGGCCAAGTTTTGCATAGCTGATTAGTGTTTGTGAAAATTAGGTCAACTGTGGTTGCATTAAATTTTGTTTTCTGGTTGAAAATTTTACCGTGGGTTTTAAGTTAAATTAATTGCTAAATCGATAAGATCATTGTTTTGTTTTGAGATTTTAGCGAAATCTATACTGAAATCTCCACAGATGCGAGTGTTTTGTTTATTTGCTTAAGTTTATTAAGAAATTTTTCTAGCTTGTGCAGGAAGGTACTGAAGGTACCATTGGGAGATCTATTATATACAGGCCACTATTACGTTATGTTCTAGGAGTTCAATTGCAGAGATTTCTATATCTTTTTCTTGTGAGATATCAGTTGTGTTTAACACATTGAATTTAATACCATCCCTTATATAAATGCAGGTACCACTGAGGTGGTATGTTGCTAACATGAAATTGGCAAGTTTGGTGTTTGAAACGAAGCTTTCTTCAGCCAATGTTCTGAAAAACATAATACATGCAAGTCTAATCGCTCCTGTAGGATGATTTCTAATTCATAAATTTTATTTGACAGAGATTGGACATTATGATGTTCTTATGCTTAACATACCTTCTTTTCAGGTTATTTCTTGTAAAATTTACCCAATAATTTTAACAGGATTTTTATATTTTAATTTTATTAAGAAACTATCTTGGGGCTGCTAAATGCAAGATAAATACATAATACGTTTCTAGTTTACTTACAGCAGCAAAAAATTGTTTAACCGAAAAGTAGGTCAGTAGCATTGAAGTATGTATTACGTTGATATTCTACTGCAATGCAAATATTTTTCAGAGTATTTGGTGCAAGTTGAAAATAGGGAAAGAAAGGAAAGGGGGGGGGGGAAGCATTACTAATTACCATTGTGATGTAGTGTTAATACTTTTATCCCTTGAACAGTAGGTTCATGCTAACATTATGCTACCTGGCTAAGGTTTTATTTGAGGCTTTTCTTCAGTTTTGTGGGGAAACATGAAGAGTTCTTGAAATATTTAAATTCATTTCTGTTTTCAGTTTCATGTTTTTTTTGTTCATATGTAGGATAATTAACAGAGATTGGGAAGAGGTTATGCTGATATTGCAGGAGACAGAAAAGAGAAGACTTAGCATGGATGAGAAAGGGCAATGTTCCCAGGAGGTTTAAAAGGGAGACAATCAGAACATGTCATATGTGGAGTAAAGGAGAATAAAATACATTACTTGGTAAAATTACAGAAGAATATGATATCGAGATTTCACCGGCAATACAGTTTTAAATATCCCTGAATAAAAAAAAAATTGAGAAAGGTGGTTGTCTGTGTCTGTGAACAGCATAACTTAAAATAAATATCAAACTTGCTAATTAGGTTCAGTATCTTTCAAAGATGCGACATAAAGGATTTTCAAGACAATATCACCACCTCAGATTAACCTTTACTTGGAATATTTTTATTTTCTCAAAAATGGCTCAGATTTTAATTAAAATAGATGTTGTAGATATTTTCCTGGCAAATTAAGTGTATATCTTGCATTTTATGGGAATGTACCAAAAGTCCTCTTCATTTCTGAATTACTTTTGCATAACAGGTAAACCGTAAGAGACAAAATTTTACTATACGAAAAAGTAGGTCTCCTTAAAACACACTTTGTTACATATTTTTGTTTTTTTAGTGAACCATTTTTGAGGCATTCCTTATTTGTTTGAATTCTCCAATATTAAACTTGTTCTCAAATGGGAATTCGTTACTCATTTTTTATTTATTTATTTCTTCCTGGACATGCAAAGGGAATAGAATGCTCTACATATGAATCTTTGACATAATATCACATATCATTAAAAGATTTGCCTATCATTTAAATCCTACCATATTCCCTTTTCACCTTCAAGAAAATTGGCAATAAGATAGTTCTGCAAATGTTTATCTCGATCAACATGAAGTAGATGTAGAATAAGCATTTGTTAAAATTGTTTGAACAAAAGTGTGTGTGTGTGTGTGAGAGAGAGAAAATTTTGGTGTTTGTTATAATTGGGAATCTCTTAGCTCTGTTTCTTACTGTTTGTTTATTTTTCCAGTTTTGTTGTTGTTGGTGGGTGAAGATTTCCTGTCTCTACCCTTCCAATACTCCATGGCAATTTCATCAGACTGGCTTCAGCTTTATGTATGCTGGTGTTTGCTGTTGCCACAAGCAATTGGTGGCTTCTGAAGATCCTGCTAGTGAGGATAGTCCTGTTCCTCTTATCACTCAACTTGGCTGCTAGCTCCTGACTTGAACTACAACTGAGGAAATATATCTGCAAGAATAAATTGTCTGCAGCTGTACTGTTGAAGTGAAAAGCATCATCTTACTCCTATAATTGGTATACTGATGATGTGTTCCAGTAGCTTTGTGGGTGTGCATAACTGCAATACACACTCAGGATGGTTGTCCTCCCCACTTTTTCAATGTACAATAATGGTCCAGAAACAATCAAATTTGCTGTGTCAGGATGGTGCTCTGGAGAAATATGCAGTGATTGACTGTGCTTCAAACTTCCCTGTTTCAGAAATGTTATTTTTGTTCATGTTATATTCTTAAAGTTTCAATACTTTGCTATAAAAGGAATTATATTTAGAACTAGTGTGTGAAAACTGCTTTATAAATTGATCTGAATAAAGTTATAAAGCTAACCTTCAGTGCTGGGCTGGGATAGGCTAAGCTAAGTTGGGCTAGGCTAGGCTAGGCTAGGATGTTAGGTTAGGCTGAGCTGGGCTGGGATAGGCTAAGCTAGGCTGGGTAGGGCAAGCTAGGCTTAGTTAGGCTGGGGCAAGGCTAAGCTAAGCTAAGCTAAGCTAAGCTAGGCTGGGGCTAGGGTAAGTTGAGGTGGAATAAGCTAAGGTTAGGTTAGGTTAGGTTAGGTTAGGTTAGGTTAGGTTAGGTTAGGTTAGGTTAGGTTAGGTTAGGTTAGGTTAGGTTAGGTTAGGTTAGGTTAGGTTAGGTTAGGTTAGGTTAGGTTAGGTTAGGTTAGGTTAGGTTAGGTTAGGTTAGGTTAGGTTAGGTTAAGCTGGGGCTAGACTAAGCTGGGATAGGATAGGCTAAGCTAAGCTAAGTTAAGTTGGGATAGGATAGGTTAGACTAAGCTGGGATAGGCTAGGCTAGGCTAGGTAGAGTAAGCTAAGCTAAGCTAAGCTAGGCTGGGCTAAGTTAGATTGGGCTGGGCTGGGCTAGGCTAGGATAAGTTACCTGATTACCTAGCCTACCTAAGGACAGGCTAATTACCTAGCCTACCTTTGGCTAGGCTAATTACCTACCTACTAGCCTACCTTAGGCTAGGCTAATTACCTACATACCTACCTACGGCTAGGCTAATTACCTAGCCTACCTTAGGCTAGGCTAATTACCTAGCCTACCTAAGGCTAGGCTAATTACCTACCTACTTACGTCTAGGCTAGGCTACGCTAATTACCTACCTATGACTAGGCTAATTACCTACCAACTGCTAGGCTAATTACCTAGCCTACCTTAGGCTAGGCTAGGCTAGGCTATGCTATGCTATGCTAATTACCTACCTATGGCTAGGCTAATTACCTACAGCTAGGCTAGGCTACGCTAATTACCTACCTACAGCTAGGCTAGGCTAATTACCTACTGCTATGCTAGGCTAATTACCTACCTACCTTAGGCTAGGCTACGCTAATTACCTACCTATGACTAGGCTAATTACCTAGCCTACCTTAGGCTAGGATAATTACCTAGCCTACCTAAGGCTAGGCTAATTACCTACCTACTTACGTCTAGGCTAGGCTACGCTAATCACCTACCTATGACTAGGCTAATTACCTAGCCTACCTTAGGCTAGGCTAGGCTATGCTATGCTAATTACCTACCTATGGCTAGGCTAATTACCTACAGCTAGGCTAGGCTACGCTAATTACCTACCTACAGCTAGGCTAGGCTAATTACCTACCTACCTTAGGCTAGGCTACTAGCCTACCTAAGGCTAGGCTAGGCTACGCTAATTACCTACCTATGACTAGGCTAATTACCTAGCCTACCTTAGGCTAGGCTAGGCTACGCTACGCTACGCTATGCTATGCTAATTACCTACCTACCTAAGGCTAGGCTAATTACCTACAGCTAGGCTAGGCTAATTACCTACCTACGGCTAGGCTAACTGCCTACCAGGCTAGGCTAATTACCTACCTAAGGCTAGGCTGGCTAGCTACCTACCTACTGCTAGGCTAGACTAATTACCTACCTCACTACGGCTAGGCTAGGTTGCCTACCTAATGCTATGCTAGGCTAATTACCTACCTACCTACCTACCTACGGCAAGGCTAGGCTAGGCTACGCTACGCTACGCTAATTACTTACCTACCTACCTACCTACCTACGACTAGGCTAATTACCTACCTAAGGCTAGGCTAGGCTAGGCTAATTACCTACTTAAGGCTAGGCTACGCTACCTACGGCTAGGCTAATTACCTACCTCACTGGGCTGGGTATGGTAAGCTAGGCTAAGTTAAGCAGGGCTGGGGCTAGGGTAAGATGGGCTGGGCTAGGCTAAGCAGGGATAGGCTAGGCTAAGTTAGGCTATGCTGGGTAGGCTAAGCTAAGCTGGGATGTTGGATAGGGCTAGGCTAAGTTAGGCTGGGGCTAGGGTAAGTTGGGCTGGGTAAGCTAGGCTAAGTTAGGCTGGGATAGGCTAAGTTAAGCTGGGCAGGGTAGGGTAAGCTAGGCTGGGCTGGGATGTTAGGCTGGGCTAGGCTAAGCTGGGATGTTGGGCTGGGCAGGGCTAGGCTAAGTTAGGCTGGGATAGGCTAGGTTAAGTTAGATTAGGCTGGGCTAGGCTAGGCCAAGTTAGATTGGGCTGGGATAGGCTAGGATAAGTTACCTGATTACCTAGCCTACCTAAGGACAGGCTAATTACCTAGCCTACCTTTGGCTAGGCTAATTACCTAGCCTACCTTAGGCTAGGCTAATTACCTACCTAAGGCTAGGCTAATTACCTACCTACTTACGTCTAGGCTAGGCTACGCTAATTACCTACCTATGACTAGGCTAATTACCTACCAACTGCTAGGCTAGGCTAATTACCTAGCCTACCTTAGGCTAGGCTACGCTATGCTATGCTATGCTATGCTAATTACCTACCTACCTAAGGCTAGGCTAATTACCTACGGCTAGGCTAGGCTACGCTAATTACCTACCTACAGCTAGGCTAGGCTAATTACCTACATACCTACTGCTATGCTAGGCTAATTACCTACCTACCTTAGGCTAGGTTAATTACCTGGCCTACCTTAGGCTAGGCTACTAGCCTACCTAAGGCTCTGCTAATTACCTACCAACTGCTAGGCTAGGCTAATTACCTAGCTTACCTTAGGCTAGGCTACGCTATGCTATGCTAATTACCTACCTACCTCTAGGCTAGGCTACGCTAATTACCTACCTACGGCTAGGCTAACTGCCTACCAGGCTAGGCTAATTACCTACCTAAGGCTAGGCTAGCTAGCTACCTACCTACTGCTAGGCTAGGCTAGGCTAGGCTAGGCTAGGCTAGGCTAGGCTAATTACCTACCTCACTAATGCTATGCTAGGCTAATTACCAACCTACCTACTGCTAGGCTAGGCTAGGCTAAGCTGGGATGTTGGGTTGGGCTGGGCAGGGCTAGGCTGGGATAGGCTAGGCCAGGCTAAGCTGGGGCTAGGCTAAGTTGGGCTAGGCTAGGCTAAGCAAGGCTAGGCTAAGCTGAGCTAGGCAGGGCGACAAGGCTGTGCTCTCCTTGGCTGCTAGGCCACTAGACTAGAGTAGGCTAGGCTTGGGTTGTTTTTCACGATACAAAATCCATAACACGAATTAATTTGCTTACATATTCCTAGATTTATTTCCCAACTGTTTGGGATTGCTACATTCTTAAATATGAAAGATGAAGGGAGGAGATGTCCACCTATCGAAAGGCTGGCTTGCATGCGCAATCCGCTTCTCTCAGAATTATTAATATGCCACATCTTCCCCCCCCCCCCCACTTATAAAAATGAGCCATCCCAGCAGAAGAAAAGAGAATACAAATGAAATTGATAAATGAAAAAATTTATACATTAAAAGAATTGAAACTGTACAATGTTTGTAAACCACCATAACCCCCCCACCCACAACGGGAACACAAAATCTCTTCTAAACACTGGATCCTGTAGCACAGATTAATAAGGCACCGACACGAAGCACAGAGGAACCTGCTGCGCAGTTCCATGGTACCTGTACTATGTCGACACAGACAAAGAAGTGTCTCCTGGAGTCAGAGGTATGCCAAACAACAATCAAGCACTGATGGTATGCTACAAATTGCTATCCGAGCATAGGTGATCGGCTACTTCCATTCTCGTCATGTACTGTAGGTCTCCTCTTCTGTGCAAGGGTACACTGGTGTCTAACAGGATTATGTCTGGAACAATATTCAGGGAAACATCAGGACTTACAAAATATATAGTGAAAGAGAAATACATAAGTTACATAAAAAGACAGGGGATACACAAAAACAAATTTAATTTAAACCTAGAACAAGGCCTTGCAAAAACAATTGAGCGCACTGTTATTTGATTCAACTAAGTAAATGCTGATAATTAGATTTAAAAAAACTGATACCAACCAAAACAGAATTAAATGCCAAGAATTTTGTTTTGAAGATTGAAATTAAGCTTCATGAAACTTTACAACTGAATCTGTAGATAAAGAAAGAAAAAATGTAGTAATTGCATTATCCTGTAACAATCAACACAAGTAAAGACCAAAGTACATTTATAAATTTGTATCAGAAATGTCACCATAAAAAACAATTGTCAGGTAATCTACCAGCAAACTACAACATAGCTATAGGAATACAAAATAACTACAGAGTCTACTATAGGTAGAGGAACCATCACGGAACAACTATACTAAGGACCTACTCCCAAACAATGCACAATTAGCAAGCAACTCGCTCGAATTTTTTTTTATGGTGGAAAATGTCGACCAAACCCCAAGTCAAAATGATTCTGTAAAATACGAGGGGCATCCAATAAGTAAGTTTCCCTATTTTATAAAAAACATACACAACTGATCATATTGAATTAATTTTATTTATATTGTACAATCCTTCTGTTACTTTTCTACATAGTCAACATGTTTTTCCAAGCATTTTTGGGGATGTGACACAAGGTTTTCCAAGCTAGTGTTGTACCAGATCGGGTCCTGTGCTCACAACCAGCTGTTCACCGATTTGACTTCATCGGTGTTAAAAGTACTTACGTTTGAGTTGGAGGAATATGTGAAAATCACTTGGGGCAAGCTCCGGTGAATACAAGAAAACTTCCCAGTTGAATCTTGACCCAGGCGGAGCTCAAAAGATTCAACTGGGAAGTTTTCTCACATCCTCTATATTCACCGGATCTTTTCCCAAGTGATTGTCACATGTTCCCCTCACTCAAAGGTCATCATGGAGGTAAGTACTTTATCATGACGAAGATCAATCAGAAGTGAACAGCTGCTTACGAGCACAGGACCTGACTTTTCTCTATGTAGAAAAGTAACAGAAGGATTCTTCTGACACTTTTTGTTATTTAAAAAATTTTCATGGGAGGAAGGCTTAATAAGTTACACTAATTTTATGCTTTTATGTTTTGTTGGTGAGACTTGTGTCATTTCTGCTTGTTACAGGAAGTAGCACTACTCAGAGTTTAACATGCAGATAACTATTGTACAATGACCTCAGCAGTAGCAGCAAACTATTGTCTCCCCCCCCCTACCGTATTTCTCTTTTCCCATACTTAATACAGTAGAATCTCGTTAGCACGTTTTTGCAGGGACCTAAGGATTTGGACGTCATAGGCGGGAAAATGTGTTAACGAAAATGCAAAATATGCAATTTAAGAACATAGTTATGTAATAAAATCTAATAATTACGTCTCCATGGGTAATTGAAATCGATTTTGAGTACAATCCGTGTTGAATTCAATATGTGTTCAAATAGATTTGGATACACAAAGCCTGAGAATAAATAATTCAAGCTTTTATGTTGGTTAACTTGGATTTTTGAGGTTATGAATGTTTTTGAGAAAATAAATTGCAAATTATGGAAGCGACAAGAGTGGCTTTGCTGTGCGTTTTATTATACATGTGATAACAATTTCCGCTAAAAAAGAAAAAAAAAATTATGAGCATGCATCATGTTACGAGTACAATAGGCGAATGTATCTTTGGCGTATTCAATATTGAAAGTGTTTCCATGCAACAAATTTTGTTCTGATCCTCTTCTGATCCTAATTTCCAAGAGGAAAGTTTTGTTTTTGCATTTTTCCCTTCTTTAAAAGCAGTTTTAATCAATTTAGGTTTGCTAACAATTGTGTTTAAGGTTGACGGAGGAATGTTTAACTTCCGCACTATATCTACATGTTTCATATTTGGATTGTGATCTATTTCAAGGATTTTCAGTTTTTTACTATTGGTTATTTACTACACTTTCTTTTTTTCATTGCAAATGAAAAGTTAAAATACAATCTACATATGTTTGGTCAACACTCAACAGTAGAAACTATCGTTGGCGTTTACCACGCCAAGGTAAAGCATTCTCTATCCCGCCCACACAAATATTTACATACATGCATGTGATTGGCTGCCGGTATCCACCCCGTGACCGAGGATTGACCAAAGTAGCCAATGAGGACATCAAACTTTGAACATGTTAAGTGCCTTCTCCCACTGGACTGATCAAGGATTGGCCAAAACAGTGAATGAGGACATCAAACTTTAAACGTAGTAAGCGGGACCGGGAAAGCGCACTAAGCAAACTTTATTTATTACATTTGGTGATTTGGTACCGGGGCTTTTATAATTGAACGTAATACATGGGAAAACGTGTTAATAAGGAATGTGCTAATTAGATTCCACTGTATTGGGCTTGAAGGAATTGTATAACTTTGCAACTTTACAGAAATTAACAACATGCCTAATAAAAGACACTTAATGCAAGTGGAGTCAACTTGAATACTTACTAGCTTCACTCACCTATTTATTATGCAGAACATGTATCGTGAGCATGAGCTCATATTGTCAGCTGCCAGATCAAACCTTGAGTAATTTTTTGAAAGCCTGGGATGTCCTCTAGTGGCCTGTGGATAAACCTAAATAAGGGGTTGTCTGATTCTGGTAAATCAAATTTCATGATCCGGTTTTCAAATTTCTTTATATAAATCTTCTTAAAATTCTTTGGGTTTCTGGGTTGGCTTCAGAAACTTGATGTTGGCACCTATTTGATGGTTTTGAGTCCAGAAGTGTGAAGCAACTGCTGATTTTTCGGTCTGTTTGAAATTGATGCCAGTGTTCCTTGAAGTAGGTGCCTATGTTCCTTTTAGTTTTCTCAATGTAAACCTTCATGTAACTTTTAATTGGATCCAGTGGATTCCTGACTTTTTCTCCTGGAGTATGGGATCAGGTTTTCTTCATTTAATAAGATACTTGATGCTGTATATGTTATAAGCTGCCAGGGTGATGTAGCTTTCAAAAATGTTCTGAAATTTATGAAAAAGACCCAAGGGATATGTAAATTTTCTGAAGTTGGACTCTTCCGCTGTGTGTGATACTGTTGTGACCTGCTTGACGCATTATTTAAGTTCATCCACAGGTCACTAGAGGACACCCCAGGTTTTCAAACAAACAACTCTTAAGTTGATCTAGTAGTCAAAAGAAGACAGCTGACACTGAGTTCATGCTCACAAAACATGTTCTGCATAATAAATAGATGAATGAAGCTAGTAAGTATTCAAGTTGACTGCACTTTCATAAGTGTCTTCTATGAGTTGCTTCACTATGTTTGATTCCAACATTTTGGATAATATGCCTAATGTTTAATCAATGGATTTAAAAACCTTTAGTCCATTCCATAGGAACTTTTTTTATGACTAATGCACTGTTAATTTTTACAGTTTAATGTATAAAGATCTAGAGCTCTACCCTGATGACACTGTTGGTATAAACTCTTTGTCTGTCCCAGCCATCACAAATACAGAATTCTGTAATAAAATAAAAAATAATTGAGTTGCAATGAACTGCAATCCACTTTTGCACAGTAAACTAAATCACTATTCTACTATAGTCATTGCTCCTACAACCTTGCAGACAATTCACACCATATAAAGTTATAACACTAAACCTAACATAGCAAGCTATTCTGTAAGGATCAATCAACAACAGACAGATATTCTTTACTTTCTCTACCATCTACCTACAGTAGGTATAGACAGCATTGTATTCCACCCAAATATTCAGTACACTTTTTTGAGTTCCCCTGATTACTCCCCCAAAAAGCAATGTGTGCAAGTGAACAGCATAAATCAAAAACAAAAGGTTGGATAAATGGCAAATTTCATATTTGAGCCAGACACTGTTTAAATCTTTGCAAGATTTTTGAGGAATCCATTTGCTCAGGTACCTGCTGTTGGCAACAATAATGCCCTCTTTAACTCGTTGCCCTCGCTTTGCATTCAGTACTGCTCAGTTCTGTCTAGAGTTTTATTTGTCTGGCAGTGATAATTGGTGTTAACAGTGATACACAGCATTATGGATAGATTTACCAATGAAGAGTTGGCCGACATGCACCTCGGAAGAGTGACGCAACAATGCTATGCTGAGCTGTTCCCGCACTGACGGCAGCCACATCTCAGTACTTTTGCATCTGCACATAGATGCCTCAAGAAACTAGATCCTTCCGTGTTAGAATGAAAGATACCGGCCGAGCAAGATACGCCAGAACACTTGATCTGGAAGAGAATGTGTTACAAGCAATTGGTGACAATCCTGCCACTAGTAGTTGGCACGTTGCACAAGCTCTGAACACAATCCAATCAACTGTTTTGAGAATCGTATAAGAATAATAATTGCAACCGTATGATCCACAGATGGTGCAGTCATTGCAGCCAGCGGACTTCCCATTTCGAATGAAAATTGCAAATTGGTTCCTACAACAATATGCAGAAAACTACAATTTCCTGCTTTGTAGTGTTTACAAACAAGGCCAAGTTTACAAGAGAGGGCAAGTTCAACAGTTGGAAATAGCCATGTATGGAATTATGAAAATCCACACACACACACTAAAGTGTCATTCCTATTAACAGCAGTTTCTTGTAAATGTATGGGCTGGTATTGTCTACAATTTTGTGATTGGACCTACACTGAACAGAGTTGTGTACAAAATGTTTCTTCAACATGTCCTCCGATTGATCCTAGAAGACATGCCGCTGAAAATTCGTCAGCTTATGTAGGGCACTGGCACACTTTGCACCCAATGTTAGGAACAACATTGATGTACAGGCTAGGCTAGGCTAGGTGGCAAGACTGGGCTGGGCTTGGTTACTAGGCTCAGCTGGGTGGCAAGGCTCTGCTGGGATGGGCTACTAGACTAGAGTAGGCGTGACTGGGCTGCTAGGCTAGGCTAGGCTGCGCTGGGCTTAGCTCGGCTCGGCTGTAAAAGTTCACATGGAAACAATTGATTTTCAGTACCCAGCGCGTACATTGAGGGACATATACCAACTTGGCTGCAGAGGACCAAAATGTGCTGCGGGGATAGGAGGAAAGCTTGGGTTGTTTTTCACGATACAAAACCCATAACACAATTTAATTTACTTACTTATTCCTAGATTTATTTCCCAACTGTTTGGGATTGCTACATTCTTAAATATGAAAGATGAAGGGAGATGTCCACTGATCGAAAGCCTGGCTTGCACGCACAATCCGCTTCTCTCAGAATTATTAATATGCCACATCTCCCCCCACTTATAAAAATGAGACATCCCCGCAGAAGAAAAGAAAATACAAATGAAATTGACATATGAATCCTAATTATTTAGCCAAATTTATACATTAAAAGGGAACCTGCTGCGCAGTTCCATGGTACCTGTACTATGTCGACACAGATGAAGAAGTGTCTCCTGGAGTCAGTGGTATTCCAAACAACAATCAAGCACTGATGGTATGCTACAAATTGCTATGCGAGCATAGGTGATCGGCTACTTCCATTCTTGTCATGTACTGTACGTCTCCTCTTCTGTGGAAGGGTACACTGATGTCTAACAGGATTATGTCTGGAACAATATTCAGGGAAACATCAGGACTTACAAAATATATAGTGAAAGAGAAATACATAAGTTACATAAAAAGGCAGGGGACACACAAAAACAAATTAAACTTAACCCGATAAAAACCCAAGACATGGTGCATCATAAACAGCTCTTTAAACCTAAACGGAACCAACTCGTGAAGTGTAGATTTAAACAGAAATATCCACCAACTTTCTACCAATTTAAATGTTATACCTGTCAGGAATAACTAATAGGCAATAGCATGATTCATGTGCTCGTAACTTGTTACAAATTGGCTGCCTTCTCAATTTTATGTAATAATCGAACAGAAAGAATTTCAAAAGCAGACAGTACACAACAAATAATTGCTGTATAAATGACTTTATGGTTTACATTACTTTGAATTCTCAGTAGGCAACAAATGCAATTGGCTTGTAATTGAGACAATTCCTGTGCCTATAACGTTGCAGCCATTATTAACTTCAAAATACAATTTTTTTTCCCCAGAGCAGCATAGTTGAAACTACAACTAAAGCCCACTCATATTCTGTTAACTTCACATATGCTATTACCTCCACTGCATATTCAGCATGGTATTTGCTCAAACATATCACAAAATATACATTAGCGTAATTTCAGTATGGTTGCTCCGAACCCACGAATGAATTCGATTCATCTATTGTTTTAATTCAAGGAGGAAACTCAAACTGTAGTGAATATCTAATAACATAATTGCTATCTTCACAATTTACCAGAAAAAATAACTTCAACAACAGAAGAAATGCACTATTATAACAGTAGCCCTATGATGTCAATTAACATGCTTAAAACACCAGAGCTGAGGAAATACTGGAAGAAACATTACTAATTCGCTTATACCTTTATTAATTCTAATCCAAATCATGCTTTTAGAGGGTAAAAATGGGGAAGTAATTCCTTCCTAGTAACACAAACCGCCTTGGTGCGAACATACTACCTAGGCGTGCTCGGGTTACAGCCTCTAAATTAAATTAAGTTTTATTTATGGACGCTCTTTAACTGCTGTGGTCCTTGGCGTCCTATTCTATATTGGTCGTGAAAGACCGGAAATTTTACTCAGAGGCCTCTTTATCTGGCTTGAGGTTCTTTTACGTGCCATAAATCTATGACATGGGACCACGAGCTTTATTTCCCTTCCGAAGGAAGCCATGCTAAAGATTTTTACGCCCGAAACATCCATCGCCCTCCACCGGGTTTGAACCCACGACCTCAGGAACTAGAGGCTAGCATGGTATCCACTACACCACGGACGAGGGGTTGCATCCTCTTTTTACTACGGTAACTTCCCAGTGAATGACACAAACCGGACACCAAATCACTCTTGCCCAATTCAACTCACGTAAAACAACACATTGTCTACAATTACTGATCAAGTTAATGCAACAAGTAGCAATTCATGGTGCAGCTTCCCACTTAAAATGTACCACTTTCCCAACAGTACTACATTCAAAATAATTTACAACATTTAAATAACAAATCCATTAGTTAATGAAACACTCAAACATGGCGGCTGCAACCCATCATTTTCCCTTACCACACTTTACACGGGCCCATTCAATCCTATTTGATCATGACAAACAATAGCACTAGCTCGTGACAACAGGTTTAACAATTTTAACTTCAATAATAAAGAAAATTATCTATGGTGCACATGTTTGGAACTCACTGCTGGTCCCGAAAATATCAAGGGGTTCCGACCCCTTCAGCTGCCGCGATGCGGGCGCTGTGGACCCTTAGCAATGATGGTACTTCTGACGTTACTAGAAGTACGTCAGGCCGAACATTCGAGCCCCTCCCATTGGGGAGCTGTTTGGATTGGGTTGGTCTCGACGGGGCAGTGGTTCCCAGTACCCATGGGAGATTGGGTACATCTGTATGGGTTTCCATACTGGCGGGGTTGTGAGACACCTCAATGTCCTCCAGTACCGCCCTGGATAGCTGGTAGACGGCTTGCTAAAAAGCTGTCGACCCTACCGAGGATGACACGCATAAGTGGTGTATTCACTTCCATCTCCGCGTAAGCAGGGGGACATTTTAGGAAACCAGGTATTGGCCTCATGGGGAAACCCCAGTTAGAGGGCCACTCGGATGGCACTAACCCTGGGCAGAGAAGGGGGGGTTTTGCCCCAGGTACACCTTCGCACTTACACTAACTGTCCCTCAGACTAACCACGTTCATTCCTTCCACTCCAACATGAAGTTTCAGAAATGCATAACAGTCACAAAAGCCTTTCAACCTTTTCACATTCCACTCTTTCTACAGGCTCTCACATGGCTCTCACAAAACCTTACGTCACTTCTGACGTGATGCCATGGGCCAATCAGTAATCAAACCCGGAAAGCTACGGGAGAATCAGTGGAGTGATCTGCCTGATGGAAGACTGTTAACTCAAGCGATAAATCTCTGCCAAAGAGGGACAATGCTAATAAAATTATTAAGATTGTCCCAACCTGACATTAACAGTTGTGTTCAATTTTTGTACCGTGCATACAACAAAACCCATACTGTTTAATTTGAGATTACTTCTAGTCAAAAATCTAGCATGTGTAACACAACATGAATAGAAGAATAACTTTATGGGTGAGTACTGCATTACGAGTGCTTATGTGACATTGTAATGGGTAGATTCATTTAAGAGTGATGAATCAATTTTTTACAATTTATCTACTTGGAGATATTAACAAGATCTTAGTCTAACTCAGAAAATGAACTGTATTTCATAACAAACTTTTATTTATTCAACACAACTCCCAAGTAAATTAAAAGTTGCTCAATTCTTCTTTCCTGTTCCTGGAAAAGCTTCCCGTTAATTGTGAACATTCACATTATGATACACTTAGTTTAACTTTGTCATTCTCATTATGATACACTTAGTTTAACTTTGTCATTCCCATTCTGGCTTCCCTACTCAGTTACTAAGCCTATACACCAGAACACATCAAAGTTCTTGAATTACTGGTATCAGTATTAAAACTACACATACATAAGTGAGGTCTATGTTTAACATTTACTTTATGCAAAACAACCTGAAAATTTTCTTTGTGAGGTTTTCTTTATTCATAGAGATGTTCCTTGGAATGACCTGTACATTAAGATGAAAATGGAAATGTAGGATTTCATAATAAAAAGTTGATATATCAAGTAAGGCAAGGATTTTATTTATCTTTATAGTCCAAATTAATTAGTGAACATCAACATTATTACAACAATAATTACAACTAAATATATACATTTTTTATTGCTGACTATGAACAGGAGGTATGACATTGGAGGGTGGTAGACAGATCAGACCACGAGCCTCAGGCAGTATAACTAGGAACTTTCAGAATATCTGCAGAATAAATAGTGTTTGTTAAATCATCAGTGTTACTTGCTACTAAATCACTAACTACAAATGCTTATTGCCACATTAAATAACTATTTTGGTAACCACATTTACTTGTGTAAATTGAAATTGAGTTTTATTTATGGACGCTCTTTAACTACTATGGTTCTTAGCGTCCCATTCTATATTGGGCGTGAAAGACCGGAAATTTTGAGGCCTCTTATCAGGCTTGAGGTTCTTTTACGTGCTGTAAATCTACGACACGGGACCACCGGCTTTACTTCCCTTCCGAAGGAAGCCATGCTAAGGATTTTTACACCCGAAAAAATCCATCGCTCTCCGCCGGATTTGAACCCGCGACCTCGGGAACTAGAGGCTAGCGCGGTACCACTAGTCCACGGAGGACGACGTTACTTGTGTACTACACATAGGTATCGGTTTTGATAGATATATAAAGGAGGAGGGAGAGAATGCAGAAAGAAAAAATTAAAAAAAAAAAAAAGAAAAATGTTTGAAAAAGTCGTGTGAATGCTCACATATCTTTCTTTGCCCCTGACAAATTCATATAGCACATGGCAAACAGTATATACAGGGTGTAAAAATAAAAGTATCCAATGTTTCGGAGGATGCTAGTATGCATCAAAACAAGAAAATAATAACAATTAAATATGGGTCCTATAAATCATAAGTTGATATATATGAACACTTGTTTATAAGAGGTACTCAATGTGACATCCATTCATGTCAATGCATCTCTCTCCCTTTGGTGTAAGGAATCATGCACCTTTGCAATTAACCTGGTTGGTTTTGAATATGCTGAACTCCAGTGAAGACACAATTCTGTAGTGTCTGCACGTTGTTTATTGGAGTGACAGGCAATTTCCTTCATGCATCCCCATAACAAGTCTAGAGGATTTAGGTAGGAGAACAAGCAGCCTAAGGTATGGTACCCTGCGTGCACAATATCTTTCTGTATAGAGGGCATGAGCTCGCAAATTACTTCCATCTGCCAAACCATAGCAGAAAATCATATCCACCATTTCCCTTGAATAGACCGCCATTGCTACCAGTAAGTCTACAAGGGAGAAAACATGCTGTACTGTACCATACAAACATCACATGAACTGTAAGTACGCAAGACATCACGGTAAGTACCCGGAGTTAAGAGTAATGGACATAAATGAAAAGTAACACGACCACAATGACCCAACTATACCAAACTGCAGACTACTGCTCCAATTATGTTTACATTGATACTGCAAGATATCCCAGCATGAGATTGACCCTGGTATGACATACTAGGACAGAGCACCAATGGAACAACAGCGTGCTCGTATCTGCAGTCAAAGTTCGCTATGCCTTCCAACTTTGCAGTGTTTCATGCCAGGGATGGTAACTAACATAATTATCTGGTAATCTGGTGTATTGTATGGCAGAGGAATGCATTGCCATGAATGACATCACATAAAGCACCTCCTATAAACACGTGTTCACATCTCAGAACGTATGATTTATAGGAAACACGTTTATTGAATATTTGTTTCTTGTTTTGATGCATACTATCATCCCTGAAATATTGTATAATTGCTTTTTTTAACACCTGGTATCTCTTGAATTTTCTGCAAATAGCTGTGAGGTCCTATTCATTCTGAATTAGACTTTTGCATGAACACAATTTATATCAAATGACATTTTTGAGGTGTTAACCATTTCTAAGGTATTCTCTGGTATTAGTTTTAATGTTTAAATCCTTACACATTTTTCAAGTTTAAGTCGCTATTTGGTTTTTCTTGAGATCATGCAAAAAACAGGGTATTTCAAAGCCATCACACTTTTTAAACATTGGCCGTCCCTTTTGTCTACTGTATCCTTCTTATACCTAAAATGAAATGTAGAAATGTAATGAAAGTTTATCGATTATCAAAAAGTAGATAGAAGAATAAATTTTTTTAAGATTTTTCCTAGGAAAGTAAGTAAAGTCATGTGGTTGCACTGGTCTTTTAAAACTGGAGTGCATAATATAGAACACAGGTAAATATGGTTTTAGAGAGATGCACTATCATTCCTACTTCACTTTTTTTTGTACCATACTAAGCTTGAAAATGCAAACCAGGGTTCACAAAACGCATCCTAATATGATACAAAAAGAAAGAAGAAAGCAAGAAAGAAGAAAAAAAGAGTAGTGCATCTTGCCAAAACTTTACGTATTTCTGATTCACTGTGGATGATCCAAAAATTAAAATAAAAGATTAGATTTAAATGTGGTATGATTTTCAAGCTAGAAATATAAAGGTCAGAAAATTGTTAATTGGTAGCTAGGTCTATGGACACTAGCCTCATTTGAGCATTATTTCATTCATTTGCCATTAATATTATAACCTACCTGGTTAAAGGATGTTAACACATTAATAATAACAATAATAATATCAATAACAACATAATAGTAATAAATCAAATCAGAAAGCTCATTCCTAACCTTAAATTTCATCGTCAATCCCTCTCACTTTGGCCATTTCTATTTTTAACTCTAAGTTCCGAGCTCTTATCTTGTTTGCTTCCTCCATTGTATCAGCAATTTTAGTTAATGAAGAAATAAGATTTTCACTTGATTCCCTGAAGGCCTGTAACACACTGGATTCAATGGCAGGCCGGTTTCTGTTGATACGCCTGTAATCCAAGTAGTGTTAATTATGAATGAATACTGATTACTTTTTTATGCTAAATTAATATTACAAAAACTGTCTTTATTTTACATTTATGTTTTTATGATACTATGACTTTTTAAGTAAACTACCTTTTCAGTAATCTTATGCTTGAAGATCTTCTACATGTCAGATCCTTACGTGAGCCGGTTGCTGCTGATTGCTGCTGCTGTTGTGGTGATGGAACGACTGTTGTGGATTTTGGCTGTACTGTTAATTTTTGACTGTGAGTCACCTCTGGTAATGTGCTGATCACTTGAATTTGTGCTTCTTTTGTATCCTGAAGAGAAAGATAAAAAAATCATTACTTTTTCTTCCCACTACTGTTTATTTTTATATAGCTTCTACAATCTACTCTTACAAATACTTACTTTTCTATCTACTTCATGTTAACTGAAATAAACATTTGGATAAATAGTTTCATTATACATTTCTTTGCAGGTACAATACAATACGAGGCTGAAGGGATAGTCAAATGCTTAAAATGGTCGCTATATGCTGGCTTTCAAATTCCATACTCTTTCCACGATATCACAAGAAACAACTGAATTGTCTATAGCACTTCAAAAAATTACAAAAAGCATTGACAAATTCAAACCAATAATAATGAATACCTGGGAAATGTGTGATCCCACGAAAATGAATGAAATAAGTTTTTGTCTATCCCTTATGGTTTACCAGTTACTCAAAGTTATACAAAATTTGTTCCAAATGAAGAGGACTTTAGAGGCTATTCCCAGAAAATTCAAGACATACATTTTATTTGTCACATACACTACGTGATCAAAAGTATCCGGACACCTGGCTAAAAATGTACAAGTTCGTGGCGCCCTCCATCGGTAATGCTGGAAGTCAATATGGTGTTGGCCCACCCTTAGCCTTGATGACAGTGTTCACTCTTGCAGGCATACTTTCAATCAGGTGCTGGAAGGTTTCTTGGGGAATGGCAGCCCATTCTTCACAGAGTGCGGAACTGAGGAGAGTGCTCGATGTAGGTCGATGAGGCCTGGCACGAAGTCGACGTTCCAAAACATCCCAAAGGTGTTCTATAGGATTCAAGTCAGAACTCTGTGCAGGCCAGTCCATTACAGGGATGTTATTGACGTGTAACCACTCCGCCACAGCCCGTGCAGTATGAACAGGATCTCGATCGTGTTGAAAGATGCAATCGCCATCCCCGAATTGCTCTTCAACAGTGGGAAGCAAGAAGGTGCTTAAAATATCAATGTAGGTCTGCGCTGTGATCGTGCCACGCAAAACAAGGGGT
This sequence comes from Deroplatys truncata, assembly GCA_030765065.1. Taxonomy (NCBI): domain Eukaryota; kingdom Metazoa; phylum Arthropoda; class Insecta; order Mantodea; family Mantidae; genus Deroplatys; species Deroplatys truncata. Next base: position 52,664,328 of record CM060985.1, read on the forward strand.
GCAAGCCTCCTCCAGGAAAAACACGACCACACCATAACACCACCTCCAAATTTCACTGTTGGCACTACACACGCTGGCAGATGACGTTCACCGGGCATTCGCCATACCCACACCCTGCCATCGGATCGCCACATTGTGTACCCTGATTCGTCACACCACACAACATTTGCCACTGTTCAATCATGTAATGTTGACGCTCCTTACACGAAGTGAGACCTCGTTTGGCATTTTCCTGCTTGATGTGTGGCTTATGAGCAGCTGCTTGACCATGGAATCCAATCGTCACACCACACAACATTTGCCACTGTTCAATCATGTAATGTTGACGCTCCTTACACGAAGTGAGACCTCGTTTGGCATTTTCCTGCTTGATGTGTGGCTTATGAGCAGCTGCTTGACCATGGAATCCAAGGTTTCCTACCTCACGCCTAACCTACTTGGAGTGGATCCTGATGCAGTTTGGAATTCCTGTGTGATGGTCTGGATAGATGTCTGCCTATTACTCTTTACGACTCTCTTCAAATGTCGGCGGTCTCTGTCAGTCAACAGACGAGGTCAGCCTGTACGCTTTTGTGCTGTACATGTCCCTTCACGTTTCCACTTCACTATCACATCAGAAACAGTGGACCTAGGGATGTTTAGGAATGTGGAAATCTCGCGAACAGACTTCTGACACAAGTGACACCCAATCACCTGACCATGTTCGAAGCCTGTGAGTTCCACGGAGCATCCCATTCTGCTGTTTCAGGATGTTTAATGACTGCTGAGGTCGCAGATGAGTACCAGGCAGTAGGTGGCAGCACAATGCACTTAAGATGAAAAACGTATGTTTGTGGGGTGTCCGGATACTTTTGATCACATAGTGTATCTTAAGTACATGGTATTTTAATCAAAATTAAGAGAAAATTTGAGAAAATAAAAAATAACAAAAAATGTGCCATATGAAAGGCTGTATGGAAACATCTTTCAAAGATAGGTGCTGAACTTAAATATGAAATTTGGCATTTATTAGACTTTTCGTTTTTGAGTCTCTCTCACATACAAAATTTGTGAATTTAATCTTTCTAAACTTTTTTTATTCAGGGGGCCTGAAAAATTATCTGTGAAATCTCTATATCAATTTTTGGATGGAATATAACACTTCCTCTACCTACTAAGTATATCATAGAGAAAATACAGGAGGATATTTTCTGTAAAGAAAACTTATTCTGCTTATACATAATTTTCAAAATATTCAGAAGTAATTTGAGATAAACTTACTCTGGGCCCAATGACCTCTTCTATGCCATTAACCATCACTGACCCATTTGATTGGAGAAGCTTGGTCTTGAGAAGGCTCAAAGGTTTGGCAGTCATGGGTCCACCATCTGCCAAGTACAAATGATCCATCCTCTTCACCGAGCTTTTCCCATCTGTAATGACCTACAATATAATGGATTCAACCAATTATGTACTGTTATGTGGGTAAGCATGAATTAGCAGTCTAATGACAATGTAATCCAAAAAGAACAGGTGTAATCATGCAAACTGGAGGAACACAAGTATAATAGAATCCCAAGTCACAAACTTACCCATCACTTCTTCTAGGTAGCATTAAATAGAAACTATTATGAAGAAAGTCTCAGGCAATATGCATGATACATTGTATCAATAATATTCTCATAGTTTCATTAATTTAAATTTATTTGACCTTTATGGATCATTACTACCTTTCAATTAAACACCGGTAATTTTGGCATTGTTGGTACTCTGGAATTGCCTCTCAAACAGAAAAATTCCCACAAACTGCATAATTCATGGCCAAAGATTAAATCATATGACCTTGAAAAGCTGAACATTTGCGAACATGACTATGTTGTATGTCAATTGAATGGCAGTCTTACCAGCTTATGATTGACACCACTCTCAACCGAGTTACGCCAATAAACAGCAACACTATTTGTGAAAAATATCATTCCTTTTCAATTCTTTAAATCCCTATATTTAATAAAGTAGGTACCTATAATTTGGTGTGAATGCTTTTTCCATACAACCTAAGTGTCTAGCCACTTTCATTGCAATCAGAGTATTTAAGGTTGTAGACTGAGTGATGGAATGACACTACGGTGACCAGTACTGGTAACAGTAAAGATGTTAATTATAAAAAATGAAGCGATGTTAAGCACCCATATTGCTCCACATCAAATTACTGCTGCAAGGCCATGTTTCAAGGATCCAGGGGGATACATCTAGCAAGGGGACTCAGAGGTCAAGCCTCCCACCCCAAGAGAGCCTAAACCGTCAAAATATTGAAACACTGCAGTCTTATTTGTTTTTTGTAACACTCTTTTGCTTACAAAACACCACATTGTACCTGTTAATAAACAGATAAATAAAAATACTGTACAGGTAAATTAGAACTGTTAAATACTGGGGGATGACAGGATTAATCCCTTCTTGTAGAAATCCCTTCCTACGTTGGTTGGCAATATTGATTATATAGCTCACTCCACTCATTCACTATCTGCACACATTTAGTGATAGGAAATTAGACCAGATGAAAACCTCCTGTAGCACTTCTTAGTGAGTCTCCCTAAAGTCTAGGGGTTAACACATTTGGATGATAACTTAAAAGTTAATTCTTTATAATATTAGTAGGAGTTAATCTAGCCTGCGCTTGAGTCCTGGTTGGAAGTTTGGTATATTATGCACTCCAGCTTGCCTTTTGGTTCTCTAAATAAAAGGTTGTTTGTTGATCTTGCTAATCCATCAAATCCTTTTATTTAGTCAACACACTGTTGAGTGTACCAGTTGGCATTCCCTTCACTTGGATATATATCTTAAAGTGTACACAGGATGAAGGTATGACTGACTTTGTATGTTTCAGTTATTCCTATTCAGCCCCCTCAAATGCACTCTCTGCGTGTGCCCCTGCAAGGATATACAGTTCCCATTTTCAGCTGCTGGTTCAACTAACTGGTGATCCCCGAGTGTCATCTGGTGTGGGGTTGGTGAATTTACAGATTAAACTATCAATTATCTGCTGGAATTTCAAAGTTCATAATTCAATGTTTGAAACTTCTTTCCCAAAAGCTTAGTTCTACAGGGTTATGCACTGCCGTTAGCTGCTTGACTTTATGTTGTATATTGTGATTGCTATAGCTGAATTTATCTAACTGATTGTATCCAATATTTCTGAAGTCTTCCTCTTAATTTTTATATTTCTCTTGGTTTTTCCAATATATGTTTTGTTACAATATAAATAGCGTATTTTGTATATGCTTGGTTTCTTTTCTGATGGGATCTGTCTGTGTGTTTTGATTTCAGCATGTTTAAGTTGTGCTTATTTTGCCATGTTAAGACTATGTTGAACTCTTTAAAAGATCTTTTGGAAGTTCTAAAACTCCAGAGAGCAATAGGTCCTCAAAATATGTCCTACCAGTAATTTGGTAAGTGGAGCAATATGAAAATAATATTCATTTTTTTTGTAATTTAATTATTTGCTTCACTGCTTGCAAGTAGCAATGATTTTATTTAAAGTAAAGATGTAGTATAGCGGGTCCAGCATTAAACCCCAACAGATTCATGTTAAATATGACCTATCGTAATTATGAAAACCCTAACACGGTTCATTTTCACCATAATCAAACCCATAAATAAAAGAGCATAAAGTATGTATACTCACATCTTTCTGGGTGCCATTCCTCAACTACTCCAGAGTTAGGGCACATGCTCAGAGATGATCCACTTCTTGGGGCACCATCTGTGCATAATGTAGCCATTTTGCAGCACTGAATAACTACTTAAATCTAAATAGATCCTGCACTCCTTCTGGCTCGTTTCACATACCGCTTTCTTTCCATCACTTGATATGCATTACAAAGCTTGAAACAAGTTCAAGTGCTTGTATACCATATATGCAATGGTACAATGCCGAAACTTTTTCTTAACTTTAATGTTTACTTACTTTACTACTTAACTATAGCACATAAAGCAAGTGTTGCATTCCACTCAAATATTGATATAACTGGCGCAACAGTTCTAGACACGTGAAAATCTTAATGACAGCTATGAAGCGAGTTACATACCAGATCAAGACGTGACCGGTCGTCTGCATGCTGCAGGAGTGCATGGGACAGTCATTGTCAAATATTCGCACACCGGTTATGCACTGCACTACACGATAAACTTATAGTTATATACAGTATATTTAAATCCACCGCTGTAAAATGCCCTTAATATAAAAACACTGTCAACCATCTGCCTCCTGTTCTTCCACACCTGACAGCCCTTCCTCTTCTGCGGAATCACTCACGTCATTGCCGCTGTCGCTACTTTCTGCACCATTATCCTGGATGAGAATGTTTTTCTAATTGATTTTCTGCAATTCCGTATTTTTTGAAATAATGATTCTCAATTTATTCAACATGTCGATATACATTTTCCCATTCTGGCCTTCCAATTTCTGCAAATCACTGGCGACATAACTGCTCCACATCTTTTAGTTTAAAAGTGATATTTCTGCAGGCCACCCAGTTTTTGACATCAGCCCAGATTAATTCGATTGGGTTTAGATCTGGGTGATACGGTGGCAGTCTGAGTACATTATGGCGATGTTGTTATAATATCTAGCCAAGTATTATGAGTTATGACTTCTGAAGGAATTTGTTGGCTTTAACTAAGTTATATTTGTTTTACTCGTGCTTTTATCAAAAGTTATATTATGCCTAAGCAACCAGGTTTTTATGTCTTCTTTCAAGGAATTTGAGGTAGGTTGTTTGTCAATTTGAGTGTTACCACATTGTGAAGCATTGTCGATAACCAGAATAGACCCAGCAGGCATATTAGGTATCAACATGGTGTTGATCCACTTCATGTAGTTTTCTGTATTCATTTCTTGATGAAAATAACCTGTTTTTTGTTGCGACTTGTAAAAGAAGGGCATTTGGAACGAACAGCATGAACGATAATAAGTATTTGCCCTTTGGCAACAGGTGCCTGAAAACCTAATTCGCTATCGTCACTTCAACTTTTAGATGTATGACTGCTGTGTATGTACGACTCATCTTCATACACTATAGTTTGACCCTCTAATTTGTACCTCTGAGTAAGGTACTCTTCCAGCTGAGATCGTATGTCGTGCTTTTCTATTAGAACTCTCCTATTTGGTTTCGTTTTCTTCCACTTAAACCCTAAATCTTTTATAATTTTTCTGATATTTGTAGCAGCATTTTGAAAATTTATGCTGATATAAGTACATATAAAATTATAGTCATTTGGAAAGTTAGTATCAGACTGCAAAATTCAGTGCCATAGCCGGGATTTGAGACTTGTAGTACCACCTTGAACATTTATGACATCTTTCAGATTGATGAGCAATCTGCTTATTGCTGGCACAGTTTTTTCTTCCACATAGAAATTGTGAATCGTGCACCGAATGACGCATTTGTCGAAATCTTCTATTTCTGTAATACGTTTAGGGACCTTATGTTTCTTCACAGGTGTGTCAAATGGTACTCTTTCATCCATATGGTTTTTCTTATGTTTGAGAAATCTGAAAACAGAACTCAGTGAAACAACAGTTGCTTTGGCTACTCTTTCTTTCACTCTCTTAAGGCTTTTGTGGAACTCGGGTAAACATATATTTTCTTCATTCATCTTGGCTTCTTGCTTCATGAAGTCGAGGACATTTGCCATTATTTCCCTGCTTTGAATACGTAATACCTTACCATTTAACTTTGAAAACGTAGGAGCCATGGTTATAAATATCACAAATACAAAATAAGCACTATTTACGTACTGATCTCTTTGAAATTACAAGATGTGGACACTTTCTATGCAGACTGTATGTGTTACGCACTGTGAGTAAGCAAAGGTATCATATTGCTTTCGTTGATTAAGCTAAACATAAACCATTCCTAGGCTCGGCAGCTGGGGTGGCAATCGAGGTCAAGATTCCAGAAGTTTTGCACCAGTAATACCAAGATTTCCACAGAAATGCATGTTTTGAGGCCCTCTGAATCCAAAATCAGCATTTTTTAGAAGAAAGAAAAAAAAGCAGTATGCAAGTGTGTCCATGAACAGTCTAACTAAAAAAGAAAAGTCAGTTAAATACCAAACTTTATAAGTTTTGCATTTTCCAAGGATGTGACAGTTGTCCTCTGGTCTAGAGGTACCAAGTTCCCAAAGTCGTGGGTTCAAACCTGGCAGAGGGCGATGGATTTTTTTCGGGTGTAAAAATCCTTAGCATGCTTCCTTCAGAAGGGAGATAAAGCTGATGGTCATGTGTTCCAGATTTATGGTACATAAAAGAACCTCAAGCCTGATAAAGAGGCCTCTGAGGAAAATTTCTGGTCTTTCACGCCCAATATAGAATGGGACGCCAAGAATCATTAATATTTAATGAGCATCCATAAATAAAACTCAATTTATTTAAGGATAGAATACAAAGATTTTCAAGAATCCCTCCACCCCAAACAGCCTTTTAAATGGAATAATATTTGTAATTCTTTATTTTCTGAAAAATGGGTAACAGGTTTTATTAAAATAACCTATGTTTAAGATATCTGCATGACAAATAAAATGCATATCTTGAATTTTCTGCAAATAGTCCGTCAAGTTCTCTTTATTCTGAATGACATTTTTATAATTGATAGACAAAATCTCACTGCACAGAAAATACAGATCTCATTAAAGTACACAGTTTATGTCAAAAAAAAATTTCTGAGGTATTCTTTGTTATTAGTTTGAATTTTCAAATACTTATACTTTTTTCAAGTGGTAATTCGCCATTCATTTTTTCTTCGTGATCAAGCAAAGAGCATGGAATTTCAAAGCCATCACATAGTGATCCACTTTTTAAAAAGCTAACTATTGCTTTAGCCTACTATTTTTACTTTCTCTACCTCATACCTAGTAGGAAAGAAGGTATTTGAATTCCACACAAAAATTTCATAACAAGATTTCACTGAAAATACATTTTTTGAGGGTTCCTGAATCAAAATAAAGGATTTTTAGGAAAAAGTCTGAACAGGATATCTCAAAACCGAAAAGTCAGATAAATACCAAATTTTGTATTTAAGTTCAGTATCTTCCAATGATGGCAAACAAAGATTTTCAAGAAAATCCCCCCACCCCAAACTACCCTTTACATAAACATTTTTAAAAATTTTTGATTTTCTAAAAAGTAGCTATGATTTTGATTAAAATACCATAATTACGTGGCACATAAAATGTATATCTTGAATTTTCTGGGAACAGTCTATGAAGTCCTCTTCATTTGGAAGTAATGTTGTATAATATTGTGTAAGTGGTACATATTAAGCAAAAGACGAAAAGTGATACACAAAAAATGATATCTTTTTAAACCACACAATTTATTTCAGCCATTTTTGCAATATCTGTTATTAAAGGTTCAAATTGTTCATTTCTTGGTCATTCTCTTAAAGTCCTGTCAACATTCAGTTGTTGCTCATGATCGCATGGAAACAGTATGGAATTTTAAGACCACCATAGTGTGTCCAGTTCTTAAACATTTGACTATCCTGTTCCCTTTGTATCTATAACAAAATGTATAATGCAGCTATTTCTGCAAAGATTTATTTGGATTAAAATGTAGTAGATACAAAACTAAGCTTTAGTAAGAATAGTTTGTATACCCACTAATAAACAACAGACAGTAGGGAAAGTCACATGAATGCAATACATCTGATTTTTTACAGTAGGGAAAGTCACATGAATGCAATACATCTGATTTTTTTTAAACACACATTTTCAAGAAAAGTTTCTTAATTTTCCATTGTAAATTTTCTACCTATTTATTTTTTAATTATTCTAGAGCGATCCACAAATTTCAACTACATGTTACCTGTTTTTAATGTGACAGTTAACTATGCAGTAGACAAAACCAATGTCAAGTGCATTTATTAGGGATCTCTTCCCAGTTTTATAAAGCCTTCTCCTAAATATTCTGATCTCAGTGACACTGATGATGACTTGCAATACAAAACAGCTGTTTAACTATCTCATTATGGAACTTGGCATGAAAATTACAGAAACACTAATGACACAGATAAAGATCAGCTTACAGAAAGAGATTTAATTGAATTGGGTAGTTGATTTAGGTGGATTGTATCACTTTTTACTGGAGTTCTTTCACTTCCCTTTAAAGGGTGGTTCACAACCACCCGAGACGGTAACCAAAACAAAATGAGAACAAGAGCGGGAAGCACTGCAGCATACAAGATTTTGGTTCACAACAGCCCAGTAATGAGAACGGGAATACATATCGATGATCATCTCAATCACAAAGTGAGTCGATTTTGCACATTGGGATTTCATTTGTTTTATCTAACCAATGATATTTTTTCACCTACTTCCAATTTAGCCAACATGATACAGGTCAGCCAACATCAAAATTCAATAGTAAACATTATCTAAATGCATATTCATTATATTTCTAATCCCTCTAGTCATACCAAGCTTTCATTCCTTTGTTTAATGGCATACATTAAAGGCGTTCATTGTTCTTTGTTAATTTGCACCAGTTTTTGCTGTTCTTTGTAGCTTTTGCCATTGTTTTTGTGGTAATAGCCAGTTTTGAGTTGCATATAAACAAACTACAGATAACCCTTTCACTAGAACCTCAAGTGTCAGGATCTGAGGTTAGCAAGCACATATATTATAAATTTCTTCCAGTTTTATGTACACAGTTTGCGACTGTAGATGGCACTAGCAGCTGCTTCATGTCACAACTGCCTAGAATAACCTCTACATTGAAGAGTCCAATATGCACAATATGGATCCAACATACTGTGCCTGGGAATGAGAACGAGAGAGTTTAAACTTGGAAAAGTCTTCTTTCCCGTTTCCAGGGTCTGGGAACGCTTCCCATCAATTGTGAACATTCCCATTTGAATACATCCATTTCAACTTTTCCATTCTCGTTGGTTGTCAACCAGCGTTAAGTGTTGTATAGCTAATCAATGTTAGAAATGAGGACTATCGAATCAAAAAACATTAAGTGCATAGTAAAAAAGTTTTCAGTAGAGAGGAAAAACTTGTGACGGAATTATTTAAGAGGCCTTTGCTTTGACAGAAGATGATAACAAATTTTATAATTGTAAGATTTTGTTGGAAATTAATAATGTTAAGCAATGAGTGATGAGATCTCCAATATCCTCAGGGCGTGTTACGAGGAAGATTTATCTTCTTTGATATATTATCAAAGATGAAGTGAATTCAACTTTCCAAAGTTAATTTGTTTTTCTTATTTTACTTTATTTTACATTTGACATGTTTCTTTACTCTCTCTTAGCATTTTACAATTTAATATTAAGACCAAGTTTTAACACCGATAAATATTACTACATACTATGATTACTGTACTGATGGGATACACAACCGTATTATATGAGTACTAATGAGATACTGAACTTGCTACTGAAGAGAGGATAATCATTTGTAGTTCCATGGCAACATTCATTATTCTAATCCTTACTTTTCATGGAATAAACAAATTGTTTATTACATGACCATGCATACTGCCCTTGCACAGATTTTTTCACATATTAAGTTTTTAACCAAAGCTTGCTATGGTTCTACCAAAATAAATAAATTAAATTTCCAAATACAAGTTAATATAAAACAAATCCACAATAAATATAAAATAACGATAATATTAATGACATCAAGAACATGTAAACAGCACAATACATACATAAATGTAACCTCAAATGAAACCAACTGTGTATTTTCCATATATTAACTTCAACAGGTAAGTTAAATATGTTTTATGTTTGATTTTTATCGATTCCTTTCTGCTTCAAATGCCACTTGTAGTTTTATTCAAATTTCAGTGAATATAATTTTAATGAAACTACAGCCCCTCTATGAATTTGTGTATTACCTGTCTGTGTCTTACTTTATATGTGTTATATTAAAGAAATCGAGTATTTTTCTCAATAATGAAACCAAGCATTGCAATAAAATGTTTACGCATCTTTGCTCATTTTTCAATATATACAATCGCTGAAAAGAATTATGGCAGGTACATTTAAATATATACATGACAATGCATTTACGCTGTCCCAAGTATTTTTAATTAAGTAATACTCATCTTGAATGTAATATATTTCACTTTATTTAGATATCATTTCTGTTATCGCAATTATGAGGTCAAAATCCTTACCTGAGAAAATCAAACTTATCTGTTTTTCTAATTATTCATGCCATGTTGATGTATTTTCTTTTGATGTTAACATATATTTCATCATAGCATTATTTAATATATATATATATATATATATATATATCTAAATTATTGTATCATTTTTTAATATCTCTCATCGTAGCATCATTTTAATATATTTATTCATAATAATGTTGTTACTATACTTAACTACAACGAAAAATCTGTATATCCATTTTCACATAATTCACAGTGGCTTATTTCCCTTTCTCCTTCTAAGAAAAACTAATTCATACTTCTTTTTACCCTTGTATGATGTTATTATGCAACCTTTTTATGCGATAACAAGAATAATTTCCTTATTAACATGTAAAGTGAAATCACTGTATTTCCTAGAATCAGTTTTCAAGTATTTATATTTATGTTCATCGCCATATATTTACCTGGGATAATATTTATACATATTATGTCATTTGTATTATTCCATATTAATAGGCTTATCTTACACATATTTTCCTTTGGAGTTTTTGTAACATTGAAAGTTTCTTCCTTCCTCATACTTGGTCACCATGGTTACACATTGCAACATTTTCAAACATTTATATTTAGTTGATATGGTATCCAACTTAATAATGCTATACATTATAGTTTTAATTTATATGTGCTTAACTTATTTTATGCCTCTTAAAAAGGTTTTAGTTTACTTTTGTGATATCTTCTTATTATTTTATCATTAAAATTCTATAACTCAAAACTATGATCTCCAAATTGTCTTATGATTAATAACAGTCCTGTATACAATAATTCCATTTTAGAATTTCATTTTTCAGAGGCTTTTGAAATACTATGCTTTCTTAGAAGGACTTTATCCCCCACTTTAGGTAATCATTTATTTTTTAATTTCTAGTCTTTTATTTGCTTTTGCTTAATCTTTTGAATGCAAGCCGACATGTTTCTCTTTCCATTAATTCCCTTTGTGTTGCCATGGTTGTAGGAAAACCAATAGTTAAACTTTTTGGTTTTACATTTAGCATTAATTCTATCACAGAAAATTTTGTAGTAATGTTGATAGAATTATTGATTTCTTCAATATATGCACATTGGTCAACCCAGAAGTGTGATCTCTGTAGCTTACGATCCTCAGATGAAATATCTCTCATTGTTCTTTCTGTAAGGATAGTATGCAGAAGAATAATACAATTTAACTCCAATTTCATGTAATTTATCTCAAAATATCTTGCTCTGTTTGACTGCAATTTCCTGTTTTGTTCTGCTTTATTTCAGCACTTTACAGAAACTGTGATTCCTATACCTTGAATTTATGTTGTAAGGTTTCCTTTGATTTGCTAAATATTACCCTGCAAAATCTGACATGGTTAACCTGATTATCTCGGTGTGATGGCCTATGTGTGTATGTTCTTGACATATTGTTTCATTCGTGCATTGCGATTACATCCCTGTCTTCGCTGGTAATCACCAGTGTTTTTCCTTCCTTTGCACGCAACCAAGCAGCTTACTTGAACACACTCTACCGAGGTCAGTCTATCGATAGCCTTGAGAGAGACACACACACAAATTGAACAGTGGGTGTGCTACAATAATAGCATTGTCAACTCCTTCAACATCAAAGAAGAGGAAGTTCCAAACAGAATGGGAATACCCGTTTTTTTATTCTGAATATACCGAAAACATTAAGTGTCTGATATGTTCGAAAATTATACATGGCATACTACGAAATAATATACAGCGGCACTATTGCACATGTCATGTTGAATATGCAGAACTGAAAATTATTATTATTATTATTATTATTATTATTATTATTATTATTATTATTATTATTATATGCCACATTCATCGTTATTGCAATAGTAGGCCTATTATGATTATTACACTGGGGAACAAAAATTTTTTTTTTCGTGGTGCCTTGAATTTTCCACCTGATTCTGGGTATTGTGATGCTGCTGATTCCAAAAATGTCTTCCATTTCATCCTAGTAGCTCTAGTTTATGAGATACTGATATCTTTATAAATTTCTCTTATGACTACTTTGTTTTACAGCACCATTTGTAACTTGATTATATTATTTGCATTATACTAATTTATTTTATCCAAGGTCTATTCATGTTGTTTGCAGATGTACTTCAACTATTCTGACATTTATATCTCCTTTTCATAGGCACTGATGTGGCTTAATACGCACTGACATGGCTTCATCACGAAGAAAATGTGTGAATAATCCTAATGCATTTTGTTTTATCATTCATCCAGCAAAGAAAACCCATAACTGATTTTGTAAAAAGAGCTTATTTGGCCTGTTTCAAAGTAAAACTTGGAGACCAAGATAAGGCTTGGGCACCTCACATTGTATGTAAAACATGCACAGAGCATCTGCGACACTGGAAAAATGAGAAGTGGAAGTGCTTGAAATTTGGGGAACCAATGATATGGCGAGAACCAATAAACCACATTTGTTCAGTAAATGTAAAGGGCATCAATAGTAAAAACTGGAATACATGGAAATATCCCGATCTATGCCACATTCAAAGGAGATACCTGTTCTAGTATTTATCAGTCTTCCAGAGTCATCAGAAGAAGTGGATGAATCAGCTGAAAGCTATGCTGAGCAAAATGACAGTGATTTCGCAGGACCTTCATCAGTTGTGTCTGGTTTTAATCAAGCAGAGTTGAATGACCTCATTAGAGATCTTAGTCTTCCAAAGGAGTCGTCTGAATTGTTAGCTTCTAGGCTGGCAGAGAAACAATGTATGTTACTGGGAACAAAAGTGACAGTCTATCGCAAAAGAGAGCAAGATTTCCTGCCGTTCTTCACAACAGAAAACCAATTTGTTTTTTGCATCAATGTTGAGGGACTGCTAATGAAACCGGGTATAAGAACATACACACCAACAGAGTGGCGGTTATTTATTGATAGCTCCAAACGCAGCTTAAAATGTGTTCTTTTGCATAATGGGAACAAATACAGGTCAATACCAATTGGTCACTCAATTACTATGCATGAAAATCTTAACCTATACCTATGTCCCAATTTCCTTACCAGCTATGCTGCTCTTTTTGCCTGGCACCCTGGCCTTCTGGCTCCTCTAAACATTCCTTACTACCTTTTATCCATATTTGCCCATCTTCTCCTTCCTCCATTTGCCTTTCTACCTTTCTTATCTCTCTTACTTTTCTACTCCATTTCTCTTTTACTTTCTTTAAGAACTCCCCCATATTCTTAATTTGCTTTTCTTCTTTTCTCGTTAGCATTTTTATTGCTACTATTTTCCTATCCATTTTTTCCCATTTCTCTTCCCATACTTCTTGTCTCCATTCTGCTAATTCTTTGCATTCTGACATATAATGTTCTGTGCTTTCGCTATCGTCGCATAATTCACAAATTCCATTTTTTTTTCCTCTTAACCCTCTCAAATACATTGCTCCTGTTCTCATCCATGCAAACGCTTCTTTTCCTGCTCTATCACAATAATCTACATACCCTTCTCTTCCCCATTTCCTTTTTACTAATCTATAGAACCCTAGTGACTTTTTATTTTCTAAGCTTCCCCAAATCTCTTGTCTTTCTATATCCTCCACTCTGTTTCTTACTGCTATCCAAAAACCATCGCTATTTCTTTCTCCCATTCTCCAAATATCTCCCATTCCTATCTTCTCCATAATTTTTTCTACCCCTGTCCACCAGCTATTTTTATTTTTCATACTCTTTTGTTGTTCCATGCATATCTTTAAAATTTCCTCTTTATCTTTTCTCAAGCACCTAAACCAAAATTTTAATATCCTTTCCAGTATCACTCCCTTTCTTCTTGTTCTTCCTAATTCCACTAATGCTACTTCCCCTGGTGCTGATCTTGTTAGCCCCAATAGCTCTTTACAGAACATTCCATAGCTCTGGTCTATTTTCCTACTTAATTCAGATCCTCCCCAAATTTCTACTGCATATAACATTCTTGTTTCCACCAATGTTTTATACATTCTTTCTAGCCACTTAGTTGGCATTTCCAATTTATATTTGCACATCCTTACTCCTGTCATTGCTGCCTTTCCTTTAGCCACAACCTTCCTGCTATGCGCCCCCCATTCACCATTACTGCTCAACCTCACCCCCAAATAATCCATCTCCTTGACAACTTCCAATTTTAAACCCCGCATCTGCCATTTCTCTTCTCTTTTTAGTTTATTTCCTCTTTTAAATACCATAACTTTTGATTTATTTATATTTACTTTTATTCCCCATTCTTCGCAGTATTCTTGTATTCCGTTGACTGCTTTCTGTAACCCAATTACCGTTATAGCCCCGACCATAAGATCATCCGCATATAGTAAACCTGGTATCTCTGTATTTGCTATTATGGGGCAGTGCAGATTTTTTCCTTTCACTCTTTCTAATATGTCATCTATAAATATATTGAATAGTATAGGACTCAATTTGCACCCTTGTCTTAATCCTATTCTTTGCTCCGTCATTTCTGTAACTCCATTATTTTTACATCTTATACAGAATCTTACATCTTTATAAATCTTTCTGATTTCTTTTATAAAGTTTTTGCTTACCCCTTTCTTGCTTAATTTATATGCTAATGCTTCCCTATTTATTGTATCAAATGCTTTTTCAAAATCTGCAAAAAACATATATATCCTTCCTCTTTTCCTGCTCAAGTATTTATCTATTATAGTCTTTATTATAAATATATTGTCTATTGTTTGTTTACCTTTCCTAAACCCAGCTTGATATTCTGACAGTATTCCTTCCTCATCAACCCAGCTTCTTAATCTATCGGCCAGTATACCTGTGTATATGCATGAAAATCAAGCTACAATAGCTACAGTTCTAGAGAAGATGTCATGCCGTGATCACCAATGGGTTATCTGTGTCGACATAAAGATGATAAATTTTCTTTTAGGACAACAAGGTGGGTATACCAAATACCCATGCTTTCTATACCTATGGAACTCTAGAGCTAAAGATCAACATTGGGTGACAAGACAGTGGCCTCTTAGAGAAAGCATGATCGTTGGAGAAAAAAACATCACAGAACCTTTGGTTGGCAGAAACAAGGAAGAAATCACATTAACAAGAATTAGCGACCTGATAGAAGAAAATTAATGAACCTAATGTGACTAGTGTATAAATAAATTATGGTAGTTGATAGAAAGTTGCTTCATGAAAAAGAATGTGCTTGATCCACCCAAATGTATTCTTTATTTAATTGTGTGCAAGTAATATAGTTGTATATGCGGACCAGTAAGGTTAAATTGGTGAATAATGTGAATAAACCTGTATCTCAAAAACTAGAGCTGATGGGGCAAAACTGCGAGCAGTTTTGGAATCAGTGACCCAAATATACTCAGAAATAGGTCAGAATTGTAGGACACCAAAATCACTGTTCCCCAGTGTTATTATTATTACTTTAGAACTGTAGATTACTTGCATAGCATTTATTGATTCATTATTTAAGGATTGGAACGAGCCAAGAAACTAACTAAGCTGAGTAGTTCCTGCTATAACTCACAAAATATGACAGAAAAACAACTACTAGCTAGTTACGTTGTGGTATGGAACATAGGTAAAGTCCTTAAACCTTTTCAAAAGGGGGAGTTTGTTAAATCATGTATGTTGGACGGGATAAGATTTTTGTGCCCCCAGGAACTGACTAATTTTAAAAACTTGCATCTCCCGAAGAATTGAGTTGTTGTCTACTGATACAAGTAGACAAGTGAATGCGAAAATCCGTAAATTTGTGTACTTCTCTCTAGCTCTTGATGAAAGCACAGATTTGATTGACATGGCTCAGTTGGCAATATTTGTAAGATGAATTATATGTAGGAGAGTATGAGCTAGAATTATTTCCTTTGGAAGACAATACTAAAGTAGAAGACATATTCAATGCTGTTTGTATGTATGTAAATGAATACAATTAAGATTGATACAAGATAGCATAAAACGCAACGGATGGAGGTTGCTCGATGGTTGGAGATAAGAAAGCGTTAGTTCGCAGGCTCAAAGCCTTTCTTAAGGAAAAGGGTGTAGTAAATGTTTGTACCTTGCATTCCATTCTACACCAAAAAGCACTTTCTGCCAAATCTGTAGACATGCCAACTGTTATGAAAGTTGTCACTCAATGTGTATATATAATAAAGAACAGTGCATTGAAGCACCATCAAGTTAGACGTTTAAACGCATTTTCCGCACAGAAATTTGAGATTTACAATACTTTTGTGACGTCAGGTGGCTGAGTGGGGGTCAGATGCTTCGTAGATTTTTTGATCTTTGGAACATTAGAAAACAAAATGTTGTCAATATGCATTGCTCGATAAACGCTTGGTAAAGAAACTTGAAATTTGGACTGAACATGTCCAGGAATCCCAATTTCACTACTTTCTCTGTTTGAACTCTATAGCATGTGTTCCCCATAAATTTATTTCCTGTAATATCCATGGGCAAAATATATTTATTTCTTGTTCTAAAACTCTTGCTAATTATGTGCAAGTACGCTGTTTGAATAAAGCATAAAATACAGCCTCACCAATACATTTTTATATTTGGAAGAAAATCACATTTTTGCAAACACCTAATCATTGAGAGAGTAAAAACATCATAAGGTAATATTCACACCTGAAAAGCTGGAATATAATTCTCAAAACTGAAATGCTCCTCATGTGTATCACAGAGATGGTAACAAAAACACTATTTCAAGGAACTACAAGAGGAAAGTTAACCCTGACATAACCTACTCTGCCTTATGCTCCCTTTAATTTCTCAACAGAATTGAAATGTGAGGTCCTACCTCACATCACACCTACTGGTAACATAACAGAGTAGCTGAGTGGGATTAGAAAATTCTTCAATCACAAATTTTTCAAATTGCAGCAAAATGATGTTTACTTTCTTTACCTTACTTTATAGCAAGTAGAATATTACATTTCACAAAAAAATTGATAGGTACCAAGATTTCACTGAAAGTACACGTTCTGAAGTCCGCTCAATAAAAATAACACAAAGGAAAATAACTTTTTTTAAAAAAAAATCTGATGTGTTACACTCACGTGACTTTCTCTACTCTTGTACAAACTATTTTTACAAACGCTTATTCTCCATATGCTTCATGTTAATCGAGATGTTAATCTTATTGCTAATTTTCTTGTAGTTGCAGGGGGGAATTGGTAGGCTTTAAGCGATAGTCAAATATTTTAAGAGCCGGTTGCTATGTGGAGCATTCCATTCTCTTTGCATTACCAGGACAAAAAAAAATTAATAACGAATTTCCATTTGAGAAAAAGTATAAGTATTGGAAAATTTAAGGGGATAACAAGCAATATCTCAAACATGGTTCACTCAACAAAAAAGATGTATATGACATAAATTGTGTTATTTTAATGCGATCTACATTTTTTGTGTAGTAAAATTTTGTCTATCTCTTATGGTTTACCAGTTATGCAAAAGTCGTTCACAATGAAGAATACTTTTGGAGACATTCCCAGAAAATTCGAGATATACATTTCATTTGTCATAAAAATATCTTAAACATATGATATTTTAATCAAAATCGTTACAGCCATTTTTGAGAAAATTAAAATTTTCGAAAAATGTTCCATTTAAAGGGTAATATGGGGTGGGGGAATTTTCTTGAAAACCTTCATGTCGCATCCCTGGAAGATACTGAACCTAAATACCAAGTTTGGTGTTTATCCGACTGTTTGTTTCTGAGTTATGCTGTTCACAGACACACACAAGGACATGTTTCCAAAAATGCTTTTTTTGGATTAAGGGGGTATCAAAACACGTATTTCCAGTGAAATCTTGGTATCGAGTTTTTGGGTGGAATACAATACTTCCCCTACTTACTATACGTAGTAGAGAAAGTAAAAAGAATGTGTGAGTGTGAATGTGTGTGTGCACTAAACTGTGTAACTCAAAAACGAAGTCAGTAAATACCAAGCTTGGTATTTAAATTCAGTATCTTACAAGGATGCAACAAGAGATTTTCAAGAAAATCCCCCATCCCAAACTACCCTTACATCGAAAATGTTTTATTATTTTTTTATTTTCTCAAAAATGGCTCAAACGATTTTGATTAAAATAGCATATGCTGTGGATCTAGTTAAAACACACAATTTCTACGGAATATAATTTTTTTTAGGTATTCACAATTTCTGAGATATTTTTTGCTTATTTTTTTTTATTTATTTATTTCAGTGCTAAGTACATACATTACATGGGAGTCTACCTTCTTTGGCCCTGGCCATTCTATGGTAAGACTCCCTTTTTCTTTTAACACAAATTCTTATCTCTAAAAGATTAATGCATTCACTTAAATTATATTATCCATTCTTTGTCCATTTGTCTCTGCCATTTCTTTTCACTCTCCATAGGTATTCCCCTAAATCTCTTACCAGACCTTTATCTTTAAAAATCTTATTTAATCCTACTATTTTATTTATCTTTAACCATTTCTTTTTTATTAGCTCAATTCTCCATTCATTAGTCCCCATACATTCAAACAATATGTAGGATTCATTTTCTTCTTCCCCACAAATTGGGCAAAGCCCCTGAGTAACCTTCCCCCCTTAGGCCTTTTAACTTCAAAATCCCTAATCTAAACCAGGCAATCTTTGATCACTCATTTCTGTTACAAATTTTGACATATATTTCCTGTTCTGCCTTCCTTAACTCTTGTTATAGAATTGTAAGGATTTCTTTTCTCTCGTTTGAGCAATTAAAATCTGCCTATCCATATCCTCCAATCGTGTTCTAACTCCCTTCCAATAGCTCCTACCTAGATTACTAATTCTAAACCACACTTACTTAACTCATTCTTTATCAATTGCTCCTTTATTTTACCTAACCAAGTATTGCTTTCCAAATTATCCTCTTGAAACCTCAGGCATATTTTCAAAATATCTGTCTCTGGTTGTAATTGAATTTGGAATAAGTACTTCAAAATCCTTTCCATTATTTGTCCTATCTTACTAACTCTCCCTGCTTCAGCCAAAACTCCTGAGCTTATAGTGCATTGTGAAACACTTAAAATGAGCTTGCAAAATATTCATTACACTATACCCCCACTGCTGTAACGTTGCACTTGACAGCTAGCGTTTAAGTTGGTACACTCGCAAAAAAAAACCAGATGAAACACTTCAACCGTTTGACTTCCAAAGCCAATCACAAGGCAACATTCCGGATGGTCGATGACAAAGCGGAACCGGAACTAGAATCGGCTCTGTTGCCGGATGTAACAATTCCCAACCACGTGCTTCAGTTTGTGAATCTCTAGCATGAGCGTCGAGTTGTTCCTTGCAAGATACATATTGTTCATTGTTATTTATATTTGTGGTTATTGTTTGATAGTTTTGTTATTGTTCATTTATATATATATATATATATATATATATATATATTTATTTATATTTATCTATTTTATATATATATTTCATTCATATTATATATTTAAACAAAACTTAAGTGCGACAATGTCTGAAAAAGATGCCGATCGCAGAGTGATGATTCACAAAGTGAACATCCTTCAGCTCTTGGACTAAGCACGAGAACTGTTATTCACAAGGCTACGGTGGACGCGGCTTCGTCGAAAAAGAAAGTAGATCATGTGAATAAGCTAACATGAAAAGCACAAGAAACAGACGGAATTATTAGTGACTGTGAACCATTGATGATGACGACGACAACAGGGATTTGGATGGACTTGAGCCATTGCAGTTTTAAGTGGGTGGGTGAAAATAACTTTGTTATGGCATGCTTATAATTTGTTTTATCTCTCCTCATTGTAGCAGGAAGTTTGTATTATTTTGTTTCTATATTGTCAAAAGTGCGTAATTTATTCTACATACGCTGTAATGTTTATGCAGAGTTATTTTCAATTAACAATAATAATACGAAATAGTTATTAGTCATGGACGTTCGCTACTTATGTACGCTTTTTGTATGCGGCTTAGACACAATAGAAAGGAGAACAATCAGCTGTTGTTGTTTACTAACCACTCTGGCAACATCGCAACCACAATATAGCCAACCTTACGCGAAGCCACAAGAACTGTCAAGTGCAAAGATACAGCGGCGCGGGTATAGGTCCAATCTTTTCCATCCTTCGTTCCCCCAAACTTTTATTCTGTATATCCATCTAGATTCAACTATGGCGTGTAAATTCTTTCAAACCACTCTACCCTCATTGTAGGCACTATGTACAAGCATTTCCTCAGTGCACTCATAGCCACCTCCCCTTTGCTAAGGCATTTTTAATTTGTTTTTCCTACCTTCCTGTACTACATAGCTTGACTCTTAAATAAGTGAATATTCTTTGTTATTGGTTTGAATTTTTAAATACTTGTACCATTTTCAAGTAGTTAGTCACTATTTGTTTTTTCTCATAGCCATGCAAGAAGCATGGAGTTCCACACCCATATATTTGACTATCGTTTAAGCCTACTGCATTCCCCTTGTAACTGAAACAAAACGCTTATCTCAATTAACACAAAGTAGATAGAATAATAAGCTTCTGCAAGAATAGTTTGTGCAAGTATGAATAGAGTAAGTCTTGTGAATGCAACGCAGTTTTTAATGTTATGCTTTGCCAATTTTATTTTATGGAAAGCACTCTCTTTTAGGCAGGACCACTACCGCAGAGCACCTAGTGTACCTATTGCCTGACAAATAACTGTTTTTGATAATTCTTTCACCATTGAAGAGAACTGTTTTATCAGTTGTTATAGACCACACACTATTTCCCAAAATGCTTAATTTGGGGATTTAGGGGAGTCTTTCATATTAAGGTCACACAGTTTTAAAGATATTTTGGCTAATTATTTATTGCAAACATGGTGAACATCTTATGGAATTTGTGCCCTAAGGCCTCTGTCTCTCACACACACATGCAAATTCATGGACCTTTTCATAAAAAGTTTTTTTTTAATTTGGGGGACCTTAAAACATGTATTTCTGGTGAAATCTGGGTATTGAATTTTTGGGTGGAATGCAATATTTCCTTTATTTATTAAAGTAGCAGAGAAAGTAAAAACTGTGCCAGTAAGATATATTTCATTTGGTTTTTTTTTTTAAGCAGCCCATCTCTGCATAATTGATTCGTACCTGCACCACATTATAATTTACCTCAAATCTTACCTTCGTTTCAGTCTTTACAACAGCATCTGAAACAAGAGCCTCATCCGGCTCATCTTTTACTTCAGTAGATGACCTTTCAATCCACCAAGGCTCTTCTTTAATCTCTATTTTGGTATCCATTTCAGGAATCCTGTTGGTTATGACAGTACTATTCTCAGATTCCATTTAAATCTGCGAAATAAGACATAATCAATACAAAGCTTGACTGTATAAACACTCAAGTATAACAGCCACCACACAAAAATATCTTCAATTAAAATTAAATTAAGTTTTATTTATGTACACTCTTTAACTGCTGTGATCATTAGCGTCCCATTCTATATTGAGCGCGAAATACCGGAAAACTTTTCTGAGGCCTCTATCAGGCTTGAGGTTCTTTTACATGCCATAAATCTATGACATGGGACCACTGCTTTACTTCCCTTCTGAAGGAAGCCATGCTAAGAATTTTACGCCCGAAAAAATACATCACCCTCCGGCAGGTTTGAACCCATGATCTTAGGAACTAGAGGCTAGCATGGTAACCAGTACAACATGGGGTAAGGCACAAATATCTAATTGATCTTGTGACCATGCCTGATAGGTCTTAAAAACAGTAAAGTATGTACTACATATCAACTCAGCTTATATTGTTTGAAGGCATTTACTCCAAATATTTAGTTCTATGACATTCATGAATATTCATTTATAGAGGATTTCAATGTTAATATATTTAATGAAGGTTAGTGCAAAAATACTTATCTTAATAAATGCTTACATTTAAAAGACCCCCTCAAAAAAGCTCTTACATTACATAGGATTTTGCTGTTAATATACTTTGGGTAAATTATAGTGGAAATATGTTGGGATATTAACATACAGGATGAACCGTAACAGTTATGATCACCCATAAGTCATTTATTTCAGAAAACACACCATTAAAATGTTTGAGACAAAAATACTTCTAACTAAAGCACATGTGAACTTTCACTTTAGAATGATTTCGTCAATCAGCCAAAAACCAGAAGTGGGATCAGAGAAATATCACTTTAAAATTTCAAATGGGAGCGGCAGTCAATTAGGGTAACGATTAGATGGAGATCTTCAACAAACAACTTCTGTAGGGAATGTTTTTAACAATTTAGCTCTTTCTAGGAGAAAAGCATATGAAAAGACAGCACACCCAAACCCCAGATATGCAGTTAGCAATGCAATTCATATTGAGAAATGTTATTAAAAGAATATTAAAACTAATTAAATAAAAGTTATTAAAATTAATGTTGACAAAGGAAGCCGAGATGGCCTTGCACAATTAAATGACAAATCAAATGTTTTGTTTCCTTTATTTCTGTGGCTAAATATAAAAGCTAAGTCAGTATAAATACCTTATTTCTACAAATAGTGATATGAAGGTTTTGATATGTTGCTGGTACTGGGTGAATGTCGTATAAATTCCCAGGCTGCCAAATGTATGTACTCGGAGAGATATCCTCAACGTGCTCGTCAGATGTCTTGCTGCTAAGTATAAGCAACTGGACAACTGCAGCCTACCCACAACAAAAACAGACACATGCTTATCCCCTGAAAGAGTGAAATAACAAGAACATTTCCTACAATTGTTGCTAATTTTGAAGAGCTCTATCTCGTGGTACCCTATTGATCGCCACTCCCATTTAGAATTTTAAAGTGATACGTCATTGACCCCACTTCAGTTATGACTGATTTATTAAAAGAGGCTCAAGACTTGAACTCTGGTCATTCATTTTGCATTTATTTTCAGAATACACACTGAGCTACGAAGCAACAGAAAGCCTGTTTTAACTGCTTGCCCACACCTTTTGTAAAATTAAGTGACAGCCTAATCAGTGGTGTGCCATCCCAATTTAAATTTTACTGCATAGCAGGGAAATTTGAGCCCAAAGACCATGGGCTTCCCATCTCAAAATCATTGTTTATTATTCCTCTGCATTCCCTTTGAATTTGTATAGTCAAATTCTGAAGCATCCTGCATAATTAATTAGAGATCTACAGAAACTTGCTACAAAAAAAATGTAGATTTCTTTAAAACAACTTTTCTGTGGCATCAGCCATTTCTGAAACATTCGTTGTTACAGACTTGAATTTTTGAACTCTTTGTCAGTTTTTGAAGTGCTGTCATCATTTGTTTGCTTCTTGTGATGTCATGCAAAGAGTATATGAACTTCAAGGCCAGCTATAGCAACTTACTTTTTAAATATTTGACTATTGCTTCAGCCTCCTGTCCTTTGTAACTACAATGGTGTGTAATGAAACTATTTCTGCAAATGTTTATCCCAATTAACATGAAGTAGACAGAAAAAAAAAGCCTTTGCAAGAATAGTGTGTAGAACCCATACAAAATAAACAGTGAGCTAGAAAAATTAATGTGAAAGCAACATATATTTTTTTAGTCAAGAAACTCAAAATTTGTATTTATGATAGAATTTCAAAATTAAATGTCTGCTTGGAGCATAATACTCCCTCTGCCTATCGTAGGCAAGTGGTAAATAATGTAATAAATTAAGAGTTAAAATACAAAATAAATGAAACAAGGGCTCTTCTTTTGAGCATGTCAACCAGTTCCAGATATTTCTAAGTCAATCTCAGTACAATGCTCATGTGCAACCATTCCGTGCCTTTTCAAAGCTGCCAACATTAGGCATTAAACCCCAAACCACAAATACCCCAGATAAATGTGCACAATATAACATATTGTAGGGACATCTGTGCAACACATGTTTCATTGCTACCTACATTTGCTTCAAATTTGGTTGACCCAAAAATGATTTTCCTGACCTGTCCACCTTATTCTGTAGAGATGTTGGTTAGAAAAGTTAAAAATCTGATGTGATGCATTCACATGACTTTCTCTACCCTCTATCTTTATTAGTGAGTATACAAACTATTCTTACTAAACCTTATTCTTCTATCTACTACATTTTAATTCAAATATAACCTTTGCAAAAATGGCTATATTACATACTCCATTATAGATATAAAGAGAACGGCCTTAGTCAAATGTTTAAGAACTGGACGCTTAAACTGTCAATTAAATTACATACTGTTTCCATGCAATCGTGAGAAACAATTGAAAATTGATGAGACTTTAAAACAATGACAAGTATTGAACAATTCGAACCTTTAATGACAAATATCTCAGAAACAGCTTATGCCACAGAAAAATTTATTTGAAGTAAACTGTGTGTTTTAAAGACATTTACATATTTTGTATGGTGTGTTTTCGTCTATCACTTAACATCTACCAGTTATACAAGATTATACAAAATTCCTTACGAATGAAGAGGATCTCACAGGCTATTCCCAGAAAATGGAAGATATACATTTTATTGGCCATGTATCTTTAATATATATTTTAATCAAAATCGTTACAGCCATTTTTAAAAAAACAAAAATTTTGAAAAATGTTCCATGTAAAGGGCAGCTGGTGGTGGGTCGATTTTCTTGAAAATCTTTGTGTCGCATTCCTTGCAAGATACTAAACTCAATTGGTATTTATCCGACTTATGCTGTTCACACACACATGCACACATTTCCAAAAATACTTTATTTGGATTCAGTGCACCTCAAAACATGTATTTCCAGTGAAATCTTGGTATCAAATTTTTGGGTGGAATGCAATACTTCCCCTGCTGGCTGTACTCAGTAGAGAAAGTAAAAAAGAGCTGCCTCACGAGTAAAATGGGCCTTGTCCAACTGTACAGTAATGAAGAGGCATGTATGCAATTTCTGTTCGACGAGTCTTCTACAACAAGAATGCTGTGTTGCGAATGCAATGGGTTTCTTCATCCCTGGCTAGAAGGGACTGCCATTTCCCACAATTCTCCTGTATTTATGCAATCCATGGTAGTGGGTACATGGTTTGCTAAATGCAAAATAATGCCTGCTCAATTGCTTCTAACTACCCATTGTTTCACGCTAAGTCATCCTATAAACTCAAGAGTGTTTATTTGGAGACCAGCAACAAGTCTAGGACAATAGCTGATTGGTTCAGCTCAGCGTATGTCAACTGGGATAGGAAGTTCCGGTGTAGCATTGATGTTCGCGCATTGGCCTCCCAAAAGGTACATTTTGAGCGCTGCATATGCCCATTGCCTCAAATGCAGGCACTAGATGACACTGTGAAGCCCATACATATAACATTCAGCGCTGCCAACACAATTATTCTAAATTGTTGAATATTAAATTGTTTTAAAAAGTAACACATATTTAGTTCAAAATGTGATATATTATAACAGTTTACCATGTATAAAGTCGTTTTCATAATATTAGTGGACCGGTTTGTATAGTATTTGAGCTCAATGTATGTGTGAAAAAAGCCTAAGGTTGGCTAAGTGTATCCGATTTGAGACGAAATTTTAAAGCTGCGGATCATATTTTAACGGATGCGAGAGTGAATCTGAGAAGAAAATTCTTCAATTTAGAAGAACTGGTAAGATTTGAAAGGCATACAAGACCTTATAAATACCAAGAAAGAATATATTTATTTTTTTCAAAGACCTGTTGGTAAGTAGGATGTATGAATGTAAATAATGAATAACCAAAATTAAATCCATAACCTAACCGGAATTGCATTACATATACATTTATTTTCAAAATAAAATTGTATTGACCACTCATGAGTAATATTACATTTTGTAAGTCAGCTGTAGTTCGAATCCAATCAATATGCATGATAACACTAATAATAATGGTCATTTTATGAGTGAAATACTAGTGAAAAATAAAAAAGTCTATTTAGTATCCTAGTAGGGCTTTACAGTTGTTAGTAAGCTAGAATTGAAATTAAATATTACAGTTTAAATATTAAATTCATTTTTGCATTCTTTGAATTTCAGAACTGGGAATGTTTTTATATACGGGCTACTGCAGTTCATTCTCCTGTTCAACACCTCCAGAAGTAGTATCCTCAGGATTATGGCACAGATTTCCATCATTGATCATTTGAAGTGAGTTATATTTAACAGAATTTTCATTTTGCTCTCATAAGCTAATGGCAGAGTTGTTGCCACATCTTTCTGAATTATCTTTTTGTCTTTCCTTTTTCACAGTGAGATTACATTGTATGCAACCATGAACATTTCTGGGACATAATTATGCCATGGCCTAGTACTATGTGCTAAGGTTAAACACTTTTGCAAACTGCACAAAGTAATAGCGCTGTTTTATTAAAGAAACTTTAGTAAAGAAATATGTAAAACATCTGGTATTGGATACTTCATAAGGTGTTTCAAGTTTCAGTCTGCACAATCTTACCATTGGTTTACTTGATATTTAGCTTGACTTATACACAGTTTGTGGTATCTTAACACAGAAAATATTTCTTTGTAAAACCATTGAGTTTTCAGATTAAGTAAAAGAAAACTTTAAATAAAAAAGCAAGTTTTTATAGTAAATAAGTGAAAATATTGTGCCATATTTACAAAATTAAAGAATGTTTTTCTCTGTGTTGCTCAATAATGAGCAAAATAATTGCTGCAAATGAGCAAAGGATATGTTAAAAATAAAGGATATTTTATAGTTCGAACTCTTGATTAATGCAGCAATTAGTGATGAAATGTCAGTCATGGATGTTGTAGATGCAAAGTCCATCACCTTCAAAGCACTTTTATTAACCTTATTATTTAATTATTGAAACATTAATGAGGTTTTTTCTCCTTTCTTTTGCTTAGCACAGTCACCATCTCAAGCTACCAAAGATATGTTGACAGATATCCAAACCAGGGAGTCAAGGGAATTTGGGTATGTTGAGTTGCAGGATCATCCCCAAGAACATTATTAATATTGTACAAAGCTTTCTCTCTCACCTATACAACAATTTGTTGTCATATAATGTCAAACATTCCTTGCAATTTGCAGTTTCATTTCAACATGAGTTGAAAAATTAACTAAAACATTGAGAACTATTGCTGGAAACATGTTCTGAACTTTCAGAAAAAGTGAAGTTGGTGTTAGGCAGTTATTTCAGTGTATTGGTAGGTTTTAGTGATTCTCTGTTAGTAGCTTTAAAGTTAAAATTTTTACTTAATGTTGTTAATAACTACAGACATGCTTTTTTTAAAATGTTTGTTATCCACTAAATAAACAAAATAGTAAGCAAGGATTTCAGCTAACTTTGTGATCCTTTTAACACTAAGAAATAGCACCCTGATGTTGCAGAGAATGTAAAGTGTCTCCATGGACATGCAGTCCATTTAATGAATGTAGTTTTGAGCTTAAAGACAAAGCTTTCGTAAATTACAGCTACCCTGTAATTGTCATTTGCAACCTAGATTTGCTTTCACTGCCTTCATATACAATGACATTAAAGCAACATAAAAACAAAAAAAAATGTATATATTGTTTGTTAGGTTTCCTAATATAACATTACTGGCAAATTCCAACTAGGCAGCCTGATTAGAATTTGTGGATTTATCTGAACTTTGTGTTTGAAATATTTAACTTAATTTCATATGCCATAGGGTTTACAACCTGTTAATAACAATATTACAGCAGGCATCATAAACTGGTTAATAGTTCGAGTTGTACCATTTTCCTCTATGAAGTCATGCAAGTGGTTCTCTTAACTGCCATGCAAAGTGATGTTGGTATGGGAAGTATGACAAATGATGGTGCACCTCAAGTGGTTGTGAAAAAGCTCCTTTTATTTAAAAATTGTGAGTCACGAATAATGCTACGGAAAATGCATATTATTATTATTATTATTATTATTATTATTATTATTATTATTATTATTATTATTATTATTATTATTATTATTATTATTATTAATAATAATAATATTAATATTAAGTCATAATTAATGTCAGTATGATTTTTAAAAAAGGTCATAATTAGTGCAGCTTCATGGGAGGGACAAAAAGTTTTATAGTAATGAAACATATCGGTTTGCTGAGGAAACAAAAGTCATATGTATTGCAGTTTAATTTTTTTTTTTATTTCCCTCATGGCTTAGTAATGTATTTGCAGCACATTAATAAAATATTTTAATCTGCTGCTGTAGAAAGAAAGAATAATTAGTATTATAAGTATTAAGAATTTAACACGACAAAGAAAACAAGGAGAAATTATGTCTAATATGGTGCTCATAAGATTATCTTTATGTTCACAGCTGTTTGGTTGAACCTGTATTAAGCACAAAGTTGTTGAATATTATGATTCTATAGTCAAACTGAAAAATAATTATTACTTCCTTTACCTCTGTTTTTTCAACTTAACTTTTACCTATGTGCTATCTCGGGCACAGGTTTGAGTAAATGAGTACTTCTCTGTGCACCATAGAGCAGTGAGTTGATGGCTTGCATATTACAAGCTTTTATATTTAAGCTGAACTAATAGAAAATAGCTGTAAAACATTTTTAACTTTCTTTCACTTAAAAAGAAGAAGATAGAATCCATGGTGTTAGTGCTTATTTTAAGTGCCTTGAAAATTGATTAGATTACAACAGATATTCCAAATAAAAACCCAACAAAGAGCAATAACTAATCACAAATTATTTGCTAAGAAATTTATTATTTGGATAATGTAGAAGCAGCTATGAAAAATGTAATGCTTGTTAAATCTGCACCAAGGGACGTTAGTGTAGGAAATTTTGCTCAAGTTTGTGTTGCATAAAATGCTGGCTTTATTAAAAATTTTTGCTTTTTGTTTCTGCTGATGTATTTCACTTATTTTTCAATGCACGTGATAAAATATTATGTGGTGTTTTGTGTATAACCAAATGCTGACATTCTTTGTACATGGCAGGATATCATTTGTATATTATTATAGAATGCGAATCAATGACATTTCTGTTATGTAGATTAATAGCTGTTAAGTTGATGAATGGTAAACTGCTGTATACAAAGAGTAACATTACATAATACCATACCACAACCTTTCCTATTTTTCCACTTTACTGAAAATGAGTATAAAGACATTGTCAGTGTAAGACAATTAAAACCGATCTCGGTATTCTAGCAGATGAGTAGGAACTGAAAGGAGTGCAAGTTCTAAATAAAGTCACCTGTGCATGCGTTTAATGGTTTTCTCTCCAGATTGAGATTTTATTTAAGACTTGCACTCCTTTGAGTTGGCTTGCGCACGTTTCAAAACAGGGGGCGGGGCTAGCAGCAGGCATGTTCAGTTGATAATGATGTAAGCTGCATTACCGACCGCAGCATTAGTTCCGCTAATGGGCACCCGAAAGGTCCGTAAAAAGCACCTTATGCGGCACCTTACCCCTACCATTGAGTTGACAATCTGGTTAATCTGTGGTTCAGCTATTGCCACGAGGTTTGCATGATCTCCAATGACATAAATTTTACAAGAGGGGCAGAATAGGGGTTCTTCGTCATGTTGTGCAGATAGATGAATGCAAGATGGGACAAAGAAAATTCAATCATGGCAGAGTTGTGGAAGAAAATTGGAAGCTAGGCATGATAGATGTAACCACAAATGAGGTGCAAATGGAAATTTGCCCAAATAATGGAAGAGATGCCCCAACCCTTTACCATCTGATATCTCATCATGTTAAGTTCACCAGCACCATACATACCAATTGCTGGAGAGGTTATTATGGTTTGCTGCACATTTAACAATAAACCATTCTGTTAACTTCATGGATTTGGTGGCCAACGTGCACACCAACCATACACAATCATGTTGAAGTTTATGGCACCGGTTGTCTAGGAGTGGCATTTGACGTGACCAGATGGATGAACACCTGTCCGAATACTTGTGGCACCAGGACTGCAAGAATTGCAAAGCAGATCTCTTTCAAGAAATGATTGAGGACATTAGGAGTGTGTATCCTGTAGTGTAGTGTTTTAAGTGTGCTTTAAATCACTAAATAACACTGCAGGAAAGTGCAGTGTTATTTAGTTTTAGGACTAGTTTAAGCTTTTTTCATTAAATATCGGGCTAATCTTGTCTTATAGTATGCCCGTAGAAAATGCTTATAAAATCAAAAGGAAAGCGAATAAATTATCTTAGGAGTGAGTTTAGAACATGATGTGGTCTCTTCTATATTGGGTGCCCACCTGCTCGCCTGTTTTAGGTGATTTACTTATATAGGCAAATCACGTCAGGAACACAACAAACGTAGCCATTTTTCCGATAAATCACATGCAAAGTGGGTACTGCCAACCTAAATAAAAAGTGAAATGCACTAATATGGGATGTGCTGTTGTTTCTGCGAACGTGAATCATTCAGTTTTAGATGCGCAGATCCCTCGGCTACGCCCTGTCATCGCTGAGTATTTACCGGCTTCGGTGGCATTATTCATATGTTGGCAGCATTACGTTAGAGGAAGCATATGACAGAGTGGCATCTGTTTGACTTACCACACATCATTTTCATTGCTGTGGGGCACACCGTAAGAGGAGATTATGGAAATATTGTATATGTACAAATTTTCTGTGCTGTTTTAACATTTTTATAAACTCTTGAATTGCCAACCAACATCACTCATCTGGATATCAACATTTAGGCAAGTTTGTTTCATAGTTATTTTTCATTTTCTTTAAGTTGGTGCATCTTCCTGTACAGTTGATATGAGAGCCCTCGTTCCTGTGCTGCGGATGAGGCTTTCCTCGACTTAGAAAATAACTCGATTGACATGTTCAAAAGAGTATCGAAAACAAGTAAATGTCCACATTGCACCATTGTTTTTATGTCTTCTTGTTTATGAAGACAATTTATTAAAAACAATGATGATAATAATAATAAGGAAACCTACTAAGGATTCAAAACCAAAACCATTGTGCCTTGTTCTCCATGCCATTGCTACCAGAGTTTTTTACAACTTAGTTGCTACATAGTTGGAGAAATGCAAACTGTGAGGACCTATTCATAGTGTCTATGTATTAAAATAATGCTTATTTGCATTGTGGTTTCTGAACAGTTCATTTACCCATTAATTTCTAACCTTGGATTAAATTGCATGCTAAAGATTACTTCCATTGCCATTCTGCTAATTGTTTAAAAGAACCGAAAGTGAAGATGTGTACAAACTGCATAAAACCAATTACAAGGGACTTGTGGACAAGCTGATATACAGCAAGATGGATTTTCACAAAATTTATACAATGAGACCTGTTAGAAGAGTAACAATCTTCTTTTGTCTGTTTTGTTTTAAATGCCCATTTATAACATCTCAAATAGTGTGACAATGCATAAGGTGAATAATATTAATGAGTGTTCAATTAAGATAGAACTCTGCAAAATTTGCCCTTCCAAACAAGTAAAAATTACAGAAGAAAGCCGTATGTACTCATCTTAATCCAATTGAGATTTTAACCAGCAAATTACCAATCAGTCATCTTACACCATGCAAGTAGGAACTAAACAAAGTACATAAATGTATTATCCATTACCCAATTATGTACCTAAGTCACATTATTTTTGAGAACAGTTCTCAAGAACATAAAACATTGTATTATTGTGTGTAACAGCATTAAATTGGCCTACATATTAGCTAAAAATGGGGATCCCTAAAGGAAAGAAACAAAATGGGGATGGTAGGCAGAGAAATCTTTCACCTTATCCTCCTGTGTTAACCCCCCCCCCCCTCTACTGTAGACTTATAAGAAAATAGGGTCAGCCCATAAACAAACATACCTGCCAAAGAGTTGGGAGTCAGACAAAAATGTTTAAAAGCGTTGCAATTGGCCTACTATTCCTTGTATTGCGTCAGCCCTTATTGGAGAAATTCTTTGATGCACTACTGCTCACATAACCTCTCCAGAAGCTGCCAACGTTCCTGAAAGGGATGAAGATTTGTTAAAATCATTGTAAAATGCACACAAAGTGAGACCCCGGTACTTATTACAAACACGCTCATGCCGTACCTTTAGCTTAAATATGCAGTATTTCTCACAGAAACTGAATAAAATATAACCGAAATCCAACAATAAAATAATTTCAGAAGTTGCCACACGCGCCGTCAGTCACTAATTATCACTTATTTCTACACGTCCTAATTATCATACTTATTTCTACACCTCAGAAATGTAAACCACAGAACAGCAAACTATGTAAACTGGTAAACTGCACTAAATTTTTGGGATGAGCACGATTCACTTAACACCACAGAATAACATAAATGGAGTAACATAGGCTGTATCGATTACTTCCATACCTAGGGAGTCACAGAACACCAAAATAAGTGGAGTATCGCATGTAGCGCTTTGAATGCGAGGAAACGGTTCCGTGGACACGCCACAGAACAACAAAACTATTTGTCCCGCCTCTATCGTGTGGGGTGTGACTATCTGCCTCACATTCAAGTGGTCCTGAATTCGAATCCGGCTAGAATGAGTTACCCGGATAAGGTTTTTTTCCGAGGATTTCCCTTATCCTTAAACATGAATGTCGGTCTCATTTGAAGATCATTTCTTTCATTCATTCATCGCTCGATATGACCTATTCGGTTAAAGGACGCTAAACTTAAAAACAAAACAGAAGACAAACATGAGCTTATCACTTTACATGCGAGGCCAGTTGCGAAGGAGAAAATAATAAATGCCTACATTGATTTGACGCTGGGGTATCTGTGGTCACGTGCCGAAGCATTATGGCATTTCCAGGAATGAGACCTAGAAGGTTAACTGTCCGCTTTTCTGCGTGAAGGCGGCAGTTAGACTGGACGACACCCTAATGTCATCTGCACGGGATGGAGCGGGTAGCTACAAGGATGAGACCTAGAAGGCTAACCGTCCGCCTTTCTATATGAGTGCGGCAATGCACTAGAAGGCACCTTAATGCCATCTGCACGGCACGAAGCAGAAGATCCGGCAGCTATGCGCTAGGGTATCTGTGACACGTGACGAAGCAGGTAGTTACAGGGATGAGACCTAGAAGGCTAACTGTCCATCACATATCGTTCTAAGAGTTATCCACTAACAGATCCGTCGCGATATCTGATCAGGTAGTGCTGTGTATCCTTTGGAAAACAGCTTTCGAAGTCATGACAGGAAACACATATTTGAATTCATTTAATTTCGTAGGGAAACATTCAGCATAACTCTGGGCATAAATTTATCTTTTCCAAAACAATCATTTCCGTTGAATGGACGCGCCTCGTCTGATAACAGAATGTATCATTTATTCGTCTCTTTGTATAGCATGGACGTGTACAACAACTGGATTTCCTACCATGTACTGGGGTGGCGAACCGTTGTCTGCTAGCTCCGCCTCTACGCTGGACAGACTATCAATGAGTGTGATAATGATTCGTATAGTTACTTAAGCTTTAGAACATCACAAACCAATATTTTTGGTAATGTTTTAATAAATAAATGAACACAGTTAACATCAATACAGTTCCGCCGATTTAGTTGTATTTACAATACTAACTTCTAAATTTTTCGAAAACCACGCTACATTTTACAGTAAAATTATGACTGAGGAAATATTAAACCTAGTTCACCGTTGTTTTTTTGTTTTTTGTATTTACAACAATTAACTCATTAACTTAACGAAATTACATGTATATTTTACAATTTTCAACCTTTCCTCCGATTTGGTTTCACTGACAATACCAGTGCAAGTGTGTAGAAAAAGCAACAGAACTGAACTATGCCCTTAACGTGTAACATTAATATAACAAACACAAGTAAACTAAGGCTTCTACCTGCAGAGGATCACAGAACTGGTCCCATTATTTGGCCTTAAATTCCATTAAAGTATACTATAACCGTATACCGCACAATGGAATCTTCCCGTCCAACATGGCGTCCTTTGTGCAGACGACGGCTCGATTTCATTCCTAAGAATTCTGTTTCGCGATTTCTTAAATATGTACTCTACCTCCATGTTGTAGAGATGCATTCAGAACATTTAGTTTCTGGAAAACACCAGAAATATAGAATAGCTTCTGTTACAGCAGTAGTTTATTCATCTAACCTGACCTCCTCCTACAATACACGAGTGCCATTTCTGTTAAAAATTAGATTACATTGCCGTGGGGCATCCAACATGAGCTGCATGAATGATACAGAAGAAATGTGCGCTTATCTCCCAGACCAACAAGTATGTTGAAAACTCATATCTTGTAAACAAAAATATTGATGTGTTGTTTATTTATTAATTATTATTATTAACATGCCTACTTTAAACCTCTGATAAAATGCCGGAGGAAGTTCTCGCGTGCCAAACAGTTTGAATAATCCTGGGATGGTATGCTTCCTCAAAGGATCATAGGTGCTGTTTCACACATGCATTTTCAGAAATAGTCGATATTTTTAAAACATACATTTTTATCACACTACTTTGCACTAAACTGAAGCATGAAATAAATAATTACCTATATTGAATTCAAAGGCAAATGTTATAGGTGTCAGAATGGATAAATACGTAGCAAATGACAAAGATTCTAACTGACGGCGAATGATGCCAAACCAACACATGCACATTAGCAATCAGGAATCAGTACATAGGCTATCAAGCATAGCGTGTTGCAACAAACCTATGAAATTATCACGAGTTGGAATAGGTAACTACCTACTACACATGTATGAAATGATTACATATACTTGTTAACCCCCATCTCGCACCCCTCAGTGGCGATCAACCTTGCCTCCTGAGTTTGTCTACGTGGTAAGGAAAGAGACGGAGAGAGGTGTGGTACCGCTAATGCAACCCGGGATTGAAGGGTGAAATTTCCATGCAACAGTGATAGGTCATGCGAGGTCCTTGGAGCCTTAACTACAGAGTCCAACTCGGTCCCTTGGGATATTAATGCAGATGCCTTAACTTTAGCCAGTAGAAATTACCAGTGATTAAGGTCAAGGTGCCTGTTTGTACTTGTACGATCCTGATCATAGATCGCAGAGCTGCGTTCCAATACCGGTCAATGAGCTTGCAGTAAATTGGTACAAAGTGAATGTCGAAAAATCGGGTCAATAGTTCGCAAATAGCCATTTTGGAATGTGCATTTGCTAGTTTTATTATTCCAAAATTCGATATGCAGTTTTATGTATTTTACTGCTATGAACTGCTTTTACACTTTTTATGATCTACATATTCTCTGAAATTTGAGTGAAATAAATAAACTATGCATTTAACGACTTAATACTTCAAAGGATTTATACTTAAAAGCCGAGTTTTAACTGAGTGTTTCCAAACAAACCACTAACTTGGGTGTTTCATTTGAGTGTTCGCATAGATTTGCATAACCTTTTTCATTTTGTGAAATTATATGTGAATTGTCCCTATGCATCCGCTATAGCAAAGTATTAGACTATAGCTCCTTAAAATTTGATACCCTTTTTTTAAAATTTATATTTTTATTAACTTGTTTTCTTTGTTTCTTATTTCCTTAATTGCTGCTCCTGGCTTTTATGAATAGCAGGGAAAATGCAAAGTTGTAGTCGCCTTCCGAGTTTGGACGACTGCCTGTAAAGCTCGGGTGCAATCAACCGGAATGGCAGTCGACCGAACCGCATGTCTGGTAGGTACATACAGGTAGGTACTCACATAAATATTCGGTCACATAAGACTTTCCTATATAATGCAGTTATTTAAAATTATGAATTGCTATTAAATACAATTCTCCCGAGCAGTGGGCTGGAGCATAGTGCTCTGGTTCCCAGGCACGGAATGCGCCCGGACTCCACCCGTAGGGGACGGGTTTTATATCCCGGACATAGGACCGGTGCCCACTCAGCATCATGAGGGAAGTAAGGAGCTGCATTAGACAGCGACCTCGGCTTCGAGAGCCAACATCCTGGCTGGCGGATGCCAGCCATCATATCATCCTCCCCGTGGATGATATGATCGCCCACCTCTGCCGTGCGTATTGGGCGTGAGGCCGGCAGTCGGGTTGACATGGGTCGTAGCGCCATGGCGGCTTATTAAACACAGTTTATGTTGAATGTGAGGCATAAACAGAATATTAAGGGGACAAGATACTCTGAAGTGGTCAAAAATCACATATTTTGTTTTAGACGCTAATAAAATCTTTATTATTTCTAGTTTCAGAAAATATATACTTATTGGGGGTTAACAGGTTTTTAAGACATTTAAATACAATTTAAATGCTAGTCTGCATTCCTTTAAAGCAGTCATCTTTCAACAATAAACGACTATATCATGTCCAGCGAGCAATTCAGCAATTAACAAAAGAGGCCAGGACGAAGAAAAGGCAATCAAAAATGCTGAAGCAATGCAAGAATGAAGGTGCAGCAGATGATGATGATTATTATTATTATGATTATGATTATTATTATTATGATTATTATTCAGTTTTCTCAATACAACATTTTTTGATACTTATGTACCTGTTTCTCAGAAAGTATGAGAAGTAGAGAGCTGAAATTTCCAGTACATGTATAAAACACATAGTTAAACTTTTTTAACCGCAATCATAATTTTATAATGTATATTAGTGATACTAAGAAAGCAACAACTTTGCAAATTTTCCACATTTTTACTTTTTTTACTTTGCAAATAATATTTTTTCAATTTCTAGTGAACTGATATACATAACTAAATAATTCAGGTTCAGAAGATAGCTGATTATACTAAGAACAAGCTTGCAAAATGTGATTCTATATTGTAAGTAATATCAGAGAAAAAGGTACATGAATTCACATGTTTTAAGAGTAAATTTTATTTTTCAGCTGAATGAAATAATTTATACAGACTCGACTACCTATGTAAACTATCAATGCAAATAACCACTTGAACTAATTTTCATGATTTATAGAATAATTCATAAAAATTTTAGGAAAAACCATTGAGAACTTTAAGAGCAGTGGTAATTTAACACACTTAAGGCGTAATTTCCATGTGTTCAGACTACCTTATCCCCTTAAACAAATTTAGCCACTTGGGATTTTTGCAACAAAGAGAGTAATTTTATTCTTAGGTCCTGTTTAACTCCAAAGCAAGATACATATGCGCCACTTTAATATTCGGTCACTCTTAGTTATGCTTGTATTCATCCGCTCATATGGGATAAAAAGGAGAGGCTCACATCCCCATTACCAACAGTGACAAACCTGTGTTTTTATGCTGTTGTGGTGTACCAAAAAGTCAAATGGGACACAGAGGAGCTAACACAACATTTGAACAGTGATAACTTGTGATCTTTCATAATACTAAGGGTAACGTGCATCATGTTGGATTAAATTGCTTCGGAAGTAACGTTTACTAAAGAAGTAGGTTACTACGGGAGCAATTTACTCCGAAAGTAACGTTGGAGAGCTCAATTACAATTTACTCTTTTAGTTATGACTACTGAAGAGCGCATTACTCCCGAATGTATTGTTTTGTTTGCGCGATTTACTTGATGCGATCATGAATAAGGTTATGTGCGATAGGAAAAGGGGAGAAACATCAGCGAAAGAGATGAATGTTTGTTGGTAGAAATAAAGAAAGTCCATTTAAACAATATGTGTAAAAAAAACGTGCGATAACCTGCATTACTTGGTCTTCAAAGCCAGTGAGGTAGCGCCAACACTCGCAACGCGCGTTCCTAATTACTTTTTATTTTAGGTTTATTAGTTTTTTACGTTTCTGATTTACGGGAGGTTAGTTTTTTTTAGTATTATTTTTATAAGCTTAGGTTCCTGATTCATGGGAGGTTACTTTTATTAACTTTTTCAATGAAGACCCAAGTAATTAAAAAAAAAAACCTAAAACGTGTTATAAAGATGCTGCGGAGTCATGATTGACGAGTTTATTCTAGCGACGGGAAACGTTCTGAAGAGCAGCTTAAAATTCTAGAAACAATGTTTCTAATCTTCATTTTGCATCGCAGATCACTTGCGTGTTGATAGAGAAATACCCTTTCTGGTATCGGAAAAGTTCACCATATTCACGGATGGGTACAAAATAGTAACATGCGTACAGTCAATTCCACACACAAAGTGTGGGAAATCTGTGAAAGTGAAGAAGAATTGCCTTTTATTTTCTTAACACTCGTGTACATTTATATGGGCTCTTGCTCTTAACCTCAAAAGCGCTCTAACAACGCAGTGAAATACACGGCTAGCAGACGTGTGGTGAACGTTTATTTATAAGATCGCCTGTAATACCGGGATTGCGATAAACTTTACTTAGGTGACATGAAAATGCTGGTAAACTGCTGAAAATGCCGCATTGTCATATCAGGGCCAAAGAAGTGGATGACGAAACTCTGTTCAATGCCTAAGAGTCACTCGATAAGGGCCTAACTTTTCTTAAAAATGTAGAGATAAAAAATTGGGCTAAGGGAGCTGTAGCAGTCTTATAGCCAATTTTTAACTCTATCATGCCTGTTCACACAAAGCTACACCTTTTCAAGGTTCTGATGCTCTATGCTTCAGCATCTGAGGTATGGCAGCAGACTCCTGGCTTCTCTGGCTACAGTGAATTCAGATTTATCAGCCTATATATTCTGTCTGCTATTGCTTCCCAGTAGGACTAATACATGAAACCTCAACACTTCCATATGTGGAGAATGTCATTAGGTGCCAGATAAGAGATTTATATGACTCACTGCCACATCATAAGAACACCCTTGTCAGGTCTCTGAGGGACTAAAATCTGCCACTAAACGTAGTACCAACTACCAGGTTTCCTGCATGGCATGCATTCTATTGCTAATGGATATATATATACACAGTCACATACATTGTTTTTCCACTTGTTCAAAAGAAAATTCTTTTATATTCTATAATTCTGAAATGAAATGACATGTGCTTTTCAAGGAGAACTTCAAACATAACATTTGTCCTTTAAAATTACAATAATTTAAAAAAATACAAAATGTGCCACTTACTTCCAATAAATAAACTATAACAATGTTGTATTTTCAGATGATAGGTGAACATGGCCCATTGACTATAGACCAGCAATGCCTTTAAAACTGATATGGAAGTTGTTGAATCTATTGTTAATGGATCTGTTTTAAAGATATTTTTTAACAAAATTTTGAAGAATTTGCAGGTTTTGCACTACTAAAATAATTATGTGATCACATAAGTAAAAAGTATTAAAGAATCCAATGGAGCACAAAAAAGTTAGACTTTTGACCTTGCTATTAAAACATCTATGATGTGATATTTTGTGTAAATTGTACAGTTTAATGGTTGAAAATAAACTTAAAATTATTACATTAGTAACGATCCCCCCCCCCATTAGTATCTATTTACTTTAAGAACTGTCATTTAAAAAGGATGCTAGGTCACATTTTTCATAACACTGAGTTCCAATCGCATAATACTACCTAACTGGACAGAGCAAATTATCATAATTTATATTATATAACTTTCTCTTTGTTCTTAAAATTTTCAGTTCATTTGAAAAGTTACAAGTCCTTCTGTTTAACAGCCATTTTCAAATTCCTTATATCTTTGTACATTGTACACTTGCATCTTGTTTAATTTATACAGACTATATTCTACTCTATACAAGTAATAAGCAATTATTTATTGCACACAATGGGCAGGCAGAAAAACATTGAGCATTTGGTAAATAAAGCTTGAAACACTTTCTATTATATGAGAGATCAGCTAAAATTTGCCATCATAGTCTATTCTGTATTGGTGAAGTAAAATTACTACAAGAAAA
Organism: Deroplatys truncata; assembly: GCA_030765065.1. Lineage (NCBI taxonomy): Eukaryota > Metazoa > Arthropoda > Insecta > Mantodea > Mantidae > Deroplatys > Deroplatys truncata. The sequence goes on from CM060985.1 coordinate 52,704,202, forward strand.
TAATTAAAGGGACTATAGAGAAGATACAGAAATGATGAACAAAATCTCCCCTCTGCTATGAAAGCAAAAGCCCAATTCTGTTGAAAACCTGTGCAAGAGGTGCTTTATAGCAATAATATACAATTATTTAATTTTCGCTGAGAGTCCCAATCTCTCAATTTTAAATGCATGGTATTGGAACCATTTCCACTATTGCTGTCTCTGCATTTCAATACACCTATAACCTGATTCATCATACCACCACGATTCTTGAGATACTTATGCAGTTCTGCAATTACCTGAAATCAATTAGGCGAATGTTGCTCTGCTTGCCCACTGTATGTCAGCCACTTAAATCTAGTCTAGCATTTAAGCAAAACATACCTTATCAATAATAGAACTTATTGCAAAAGATGCACTCTAAAAACATGAGATTATTGCCTTAAACTGTAGTATGGTGGAAATGACAGATTCTTCAATGTGATCTACGAAAGTAGACTGTTAAATGAATGCTTTTCGTTATAAAAGAGAGATATTAAATGGGAAGTTGAGAGAACACATTTTTTCCACACCTTCTATGTGTGAAGTAAAAATGGATCCAATGCCTGATGGATATCTGCACATTCTTGCATACACAGCAAATAGGGGTAGATTTGAGTCCTAGGTAGTGTCCTTGTTTCTTCTTTATTCAGATTCATCACATAAAAATAGGTATAAGTATGTACAACAGAGGTAACATTAAACAAGTATGCTGCATGTTGCAGCATCTGACAAGTGTGGCTGTATAGCCTTTGATAGCGCTCCAACCAAATGAATAATAATAATAAAATAAAAAAAAAAGGGTGCTGCATAACCTTATCTCCTGACAGCATCACAATATAAAGCTTCAGGCTCTTGACTTGTGTTTAAATGACGAATATGGACGCACTTCTTATTTTTGGAGAAGTATGACAGAACTCACTATAGACATAGTACCACTATCAAGATAGGTTTCCTTAAAGAATAAATTCGGTCTGGGTGGCTCAGGTAGTTAGGTGCTGGCCTTCTAATCCAGGTCATGGGTTCAAACCCCACCCAGACTGATGGTTTTTAAGCATGCTTAAAAGTGACAGCTCCATATCAGTAGATTTACTAGCATATAAAAGAACTCCTGTGGGATGAATTTCTGGCATGACGGCGGCGTGATATGATCCTGGCAATTGACAGTATCGTTAACAAACAAAATATTTATTTTTTAAAAAATAAAACCAAGATTAAATATTTCCTGGAATCTCAAACACTTGTGTATAACTCAGGCATTTGGACAGGTCTTAATTTCAAGCACATGCTTAAATAAATAAATTTAATATGATAATTGTTAGATAATATTTCAAAAAACAGAGCTTCTAAAATAGTATTCCTGGTAGTTATTCAGAAAAATGTTTTTAGGTTATGCACATTTAAACCTATCTCTGTTTTTTCTAATATAAATCTTAGAAGACTCTGTTGAAGAGTTGCGCTATGTAGCTCTGAATTAGTTATTCTTCTATTGTGCATGTAACCTCCCCCTTTCATTTAGCAGCATAAGTATTTTCTAAATCTGTTTCATATTTTCAATTTAGGTTAGGAATTGGTATCTACATGCTTAGTTGCAATCAAATCAACTTTTTCTCTGCATCAGATTGGCCAAAAAGTGGATTCTGAATTCTGAAATGAATTTGTTGAGCAACACAATTTTCCTGTTTTCCCATTATACATGGTAATAAAACATCTTTTTGACCATGAAATTATTCACATTCAATATTGTGTTTATTATTCCAGGCTATACAATAGGATATACAAAATATGCAGTTGCCATTTTTTAGTGAATCCTGGGAGGTAAACATTCATCAGAGAGTAGTTAGTGTAACAGTGATTAACTGTATATAATTTTGGATGAATATTGCAATGCTGTAAATTAATGTGACAAGGTGGCAAATTTTGTACTTTTCCCCCTCTGTAACTAAATGCTGCAGCCAGTCCAGTAAACTTCAGCCTTACTTTCATAACATATGCTTAGTTTGCTTGTTCCCCTTGCACATAATTTTAAGCGACAAACTAAAAATCCCATTAATTCACTTTCCAAACTTTCTGAGCAGTTGTGTGCTTAACTGTTATAGCAATGTAGTTGATGCAGCTAGTTAACCGTTCATACCATGTCACATGAGCCATAATTCAACTGATTGCTGATGGACCAATTGCACACCAACTGGCCCTTTATCCAGTGTAAGTTTCCAGAGATTTTAAGATTCCTAAGAATTCTGATAGAGGATATTTAGGGCCAATTTGTCAAGGTTCTGGAAATGAAACAATGGTAATGTGCAGCATTAATAACATTATTTTCTTGAAACTGTGTCAAATAATATTATACGTTATGTGACTTCATGCTTTTTAAAAGCTTCATTCTTAAATGTGATTTCAATGGCGAGAAATATTATAAATAAGATTTGAATTCTCTATTACATTAATATCTTAATTTATTTAATAAAGATGTTTGCTACAAGTAGCATATATTACTGTGGGTGTGAGTATGAGAGAGAGAGAGGGAGAGGGAGGGAGGGGGAGAGAGAGAAGGAGAGAGAGAGAGAACATTGGAAATGTCTGCCTCTGCAAGCCCCTCACTATAATATATATTATGTTCATTCATTTTACCTGACCTTGAAACCATAATTATTTAATATCTTACACCAGAGGTGGCGAAAATGGGACTAGCGGGTCATTTTGACTCATAGGTGCCGTTCCCTCTCTGCCACTGTCCCTTTGTTTTTCACATGCTGCTGAGTGATGCACTGCATGTTGCATATTTGGTGACTCGCGGAAGGAAGGTGTATTCACCACCCTTGTCTTACACCAATGATAAGGACAAGCTTCTACTTCTGTTGCAGCCTTCTGCAAATGCACCTCTGTGTACGCTCCTGTTCACATACTGTGTTAATACCTTCTGCTTGCGATAAATAAGAAATCAAATTGATTGAAACTTGGTGGCAACATGTTTACTTTCAGGAATAAAAGATAGTTCCTTACATAGCCATTCTCTATAATCATAAAATAAGTTAATAACCTTTTTTTTCAGTCCTAATGGCACCTATAATCATGCCACTTTGGTTTGCCTCTGGTCAGGTGGTCAGTGTTCTGGCTTCCCAACCAAGAGGTCTCAATTCCAGCTGGGGCAGGGAAATTTTTCTTTAATTAGAATCTTTCCCTACCCTCCACAAATTCTGGAAGTATGCATGTGGGAGTGGATGTTAGTGTTTCAATTAGAAATAATTAAAAAACAAACAACATTAAAGAACCTACAGTCAATGAGTTGTTTCTCAAGTCAAAGCCCCTGATATGACCATAGATGTTAAAGGGGGCTATACAAATGAAAACAAAGAAAATGTTGACAAAAAATCTGGCCCTTGTGTAGCCAACTAAGTTCTGGGATGCCTGAAAAGCTAGTGAAGATGAGGTGTACGTGAATGTGGGAATGAAGCGCTGTGGAAGATTTTAAATCTAAAGGAACCTAACATAACCAGGTCCAGGTCCAGATCACTCTGGGAACTGTTCTGATCAAGAACCTAATTGGAATCAAATTCAGGATCTTTGGAATGACAGTCAGTCATGTTGACTATCAAGCCATGGGGCTATTCGCTTTAATGGTATATGATATTTTAAACATGTTATAAGAGGCATACTCAAACTTTGGCTGCAAGAGATTTTAAGCATTCTTCATGTTTTAATTTATATGGAATGGAGAATCTTCCAAGTACATCCCTAGCATGACCAGCTTCTACTTAACAAAACCTTTAATAAATACTGTGGAAATAAACAACAATAAAGTGGTATCTTCAACTTGTTGACATTGTTATCTATTTTAAGGCTATTGGCATATAAGATTAAATATTTCTGAAAGTAAACATGTTGCCACCAAGTTTCAATCAATTTGATTTCTTATTTATCGCAAGCAGAAGGTATTATCACAGTATGTGAACAGGAGCGTACACAGAGGTGCATTTGCAGAAGGCTGCAACTGGAATAACTGAAACGTATGAAGTCAGTCACACCTTCATTCTGTGGACAATTTTAGAGATCTATCCAAGTGAAGGGATACCAACTGGATCATTGAACAGGGCGTTGAGTAAATAAAGATTTAATGGGTTAGCATGACCAACAAACAAACTTTTATTTATAGAACCAAAAGACAAACAGGAACACATAAAGACCAAACTCCCAGCCTAAGCTAAGCTAAGCTAAGCTAGGCAAGGCTAAGTTAACTCCTACAAATATTGTAAAGAATTAACTTTTAAGTCAATCTGTCAGGTGCGTTAATCACTAGACTTCAGGAAGACCCACTGAGAAGTGCAAGTTTTTACTCAGAACATGTTTCAAAGACATTCACTCACAACTCGCATGTAAAAGGGATCCCCTAATTCAGGGTCAATTGTATGGCCTTCTAGTTTTCTGCTGGAACACTTACTATGTCATCTATTTGCAGAATTTCAAAATTCATTACTCTTGTGTGTTGGGGGTTTTAAAAGCTTCTGTTGAATGTAAGCTATTGCAGGTTTGTCTATTTGCTTAAGTTTTGACCTTCTTAGGTTTCTCTTGGTTTTTCTTGGCTTTTGTATTTCAAGGCAGTCTCCATGATTAATCTGACCTTTGAAACATGTTCTGGATCACAACTTAGTAAGTGAAACTTGAGTGTCACCAATCCACTTACTATTTCAATTATGACTGCCTTGATAGTCACGTGGTCAGCAAGCTGACTTCTCACTTGGAGGTCCCGGGTTCATTCCCAGCCAGGGGGTGGGAATTTTTCTTTAATTAGATTATTCCCTACCCTCCATAGAGTCTGGAAGTGTAGGTGAGAAGTGAATGTGCATGTGAAAATAAGCTAAAAACAACGAAAACCTACAGTAACCTAATCTCAAAGTTCAAAGAGTAAAAACCCCATCAACTGTTTCAGTCAAAGACCCTGATATGACCAGTTTGGATGTATGGCCGGCCTAATTGGAATTTTCTTGACACCAGGAAGCACACGGTTTGCCGGCAGAGTTGGATATTCATTCCCTTAAATTGAAACGCAAAGATTTCTCAAGCAAATTATAACTACAATAACCACTTACCTTCATACAGAAGATGTTGGAAATAATGTCCTTGTGCCGCCACACATCTCTCACACCTTTTAAGAAAATTTACATTAAATCACATTAGTTCTTCATGGTTACATAAATAAAAGCATGCTTCATCTGTAAACGAAGCTAAATATGGGCCAATAGAGCGATCATTGTCATTATCCAACATCTAAATGTAGAAATGAACTCTACTTATACTATACTTACAGTTAGGTTTATAGGGTTTTAGTTTTAAAAGTTTAGTGGCATTCTAAGCCAAAGTTTACAAAATTTCTGATTCCTGTGCAAGCTTTCTCAGAGATTTCTTTGGACTATGCTCTAACTCTTCTCCTATGTCATTGAGTTTTCCTGTAAGAAAACATCAATTTAATTTACATTTCTTATCAAAAATAGATCCCATCTCCCCAAATCTGATACATGATTATGAACTGTTTCTCTGTGAGGGGCATGAGCAGCTGGGAATGTGCATAAATTGACATCTAACTTCTGTACAAGAGTTTGTTGTCACATAGGAATCATATATGAAGATTCTGTATGCTAAAGTATATGGATGTTTTGGTATTTTAACAGCACTAACATTCTACATTGTAAATGTAAGTAAGACCACACATTGTAGATCCGTCTTCATTGACTTAGAAATACTGACAGCACCATGTATATATATATATTCTGGAAACAATCTGCTTTATACAAAACAATTTACATCTATTTAATATTAACAGTGTAATTCATACCTACTTTACACGTAATTATAATCAAATCCATATAGAAAATAACAGAACCTCTAAAAAACACCAGTCAATCTTCCACACTGGTATCCTATTGTATAATGCAATCACAAAAAGTACAACCCTAAACATAAACAGTTCAAGCATATGGTAAAAAAATTCTTAATCTCACACTGCTTCTACAGCACAAAGGAGTTCCTTGAACACATCAATAACTCAAACAACAACTGTGAGAAATGCAAGTCGTGCATCTGTAAATTGTGTTCCATGTAAATTTCATTTGTATATATTCAAACACTGTAAATAGCATACTTGTAATGTTATATATTTTCTATTTTTTATACTTTATATGTTATATTTGACGAAGCCTAATTCTGTAAATGAATATTATTGTGAATAAAATGAATGTAACATTGAAGTATGTGGTCTCACAGTATAACAACTTCTGTATATCACAAACTTTGTGTCAACTGATTAGCCGGCACACAGAAAAGAGGGAAAGTGGAGGAAGAACAGTGCAGTGTATGGGAACCAATTTCCCATAATATGGGCATGTGTCAAAATGAAGACTCTGTACAAAACTGCAATTATTCTTCTGTTTAAAAACCCTCAATGGAAGTTAATGTGGAAAAGAACATCACAGTCACTGCGCTGTGCACAGAGCTAAATCTTCTCATTTTACTCTCTGAATATACCACCAACAATAGGTATGTTAACATAAAATGGCATAAAAATGCATTGATTCAGAATATGTTAATGGCTCATTGCAGATTCATTTCAGATATAGGAGCTCTAATGGTGCTGCCAATGACAGGGATTCAAAGAATGTTAAAACAAAGTTGTATCTCAGTCTTAATAAAATCTTTTATTTATATTAAGCTATAGCAGAACCAAGGATGTCTGTTTACATTGGCTGTATAACATGTACCAAAACATATCTTACATTTTTTTCCACATACAAAAACGTATATTTTGTGATCACAAATAATTAACTTCAGCAACAATAACAACCAGCTGCAAAAAACAAAACAAAGTCAACTCTTTGCAAGTAGTACATTTTATAACTATCCATTTGTGCAAGCATATAAAACATGATTTACTTGGTTATAATAAGAAATATGTCAGGAATCTATACAATCACAGCATAACAGACTACTAGAATATATTCATTTTTAGCATGAATCAATTGAAGTTGCTTGAACATGTGCATTGTCATGGTATTGGGTGTCCAGGGGTGTTTAAAGTGACATTTACTCCAACTGCAATTTCAAGAGCTCAAATTTTAGACTTTGTTACTGTGATGACTAATTTCTCTTCTCCTTATTCTTAAGCTTTGCTTATATTTCCTTTGTGGTGTTGCTACATGTTTTTGTGTTCCTTTCTTGAGCTTCTGAACAGCAAAGCTGTTTTCTTTGTCAAAATATTAGCTTGACCCTTCTCTCTCCTGTTACCCTTCATTTTAATGTGGCATATAGCCAAAGACAGATAACAATTTGCAAGTTTTGTTTCATAGATTACAAGTGAACTATCTGTCACACATCTAGGCGACATTTCATTTTCTCCTATTCTCTGTACCTTCATATTCATATAACCTAACTCCTTGTGATTTGTACTTTCTCTGCCATCTATCTGTAGTAGGTAAGAGGGAGTGCTGTATTTCATCCAAAAATTCAATATCGAGATTTCACCAGAAATAGATGCTTTGAGGCTCCCTGAATCCAAAAGAAAGCATTTTTAGAAAATGGTTCATGTGCTGTGAACACTATAACCCTATAATAACATGTTTCATAAATATCAAACTTAAATAAGTTCAGTGCCTTCTAGAGATGCCACATGAAGATTTTCATGAAAATCTCCACCCCAAACTACCCTTTACATGGAAAATATTTTTATATTTTTGTTTCTCTCAAACATGGCTCCAACAATTTTTATTAAAACACCATGTATTTAAGATATTTACATGGCAAATAAAAATGTATATCTTTAATTTTCTGGGAATAGCCTGTGAAGTCCTTTTCATTCAGAAGGAATTTTTTATTGTTTTGTATAAAGTGTAAACTATAAGAGATAAATGAAAGCATACTACACAAAAAAAATCTTTAAAAAAACAATTTATTTCAAATAAAGTTGTTATGGCATCAGGCATTTCCGAGATCTCCATTATTATTGGTTTTAATTTTTCAATACTTTGTCTCTTTTTTAAAGTGCTGTTGCTAATCAGTTGTTTTTTGTAATGTCAGAAAGAGTATGAAATTTCAAGGGCAACACAATATAGCAACCAGTTTCTATACATTAAGACTATTGCTATTCCCTTTGTACCTATAAAAAATGTGTAATAAAACTATTTATGCAAATGTTTCTCTTGATTAATATGAAATAGACAGATGAATATGTAAGAATAGTTTGTTATATAAAAATTCATGATAATGGGTAGAGAAAGTCATGTGAATGTACCATATCAGAATTTTTTTTTTTTTTTACTTTCTTTACCACTTAGTAGGTAGAGGAGATTAAAGTGACTATCCCAACCAAACTACCCTTTACATGGAAATAATATGGATGTAATGATTTTTATTAAAACATTGTGTATTTGAGACACTGACATAAACAGATCTTGAATTTTCTGTAAATATCTTGTCCAGTCCTTATCATGTGGCTGAATTTTGTATAATTGGGAAACCTTAAGAGACAAACACTTGCTACAGGCAAAACATACTGCTCACTTAAATACTTTTTTTTTCTTTTTTTAATGTTTTAAATAAATTTTCAAAATATTCCAGGTTGCATCTTTACATTTTTCCAACTCTTAAGTATGTCATCTGATGGAACATTGAAAGATTGCAACTTGTTTTTCTTTTCCTTTGAAGAGCTTATAACTATGACTTATGCTATAAACATTTGAATTTTGATTCTGCATGTTATGTACAACAATGCCCAGAGTGCTTTATTTGATAACATTTGTGGACAAGCATTTAATATAAATAACAAATTGGATAGGAAGATAAATTTTTATATGAATAATCTATACTATATTATAAACAGAGAAAATATGTATGTGTGTATAGGAAACTTGGGAACCACCATCTTCCCGACGGACTTAGACAATAAGCACTTTTTAATTTCAATACTTAAATGAGACAGAACAGAAACATATGTAGCCATGAAAGAACATACTAGTGAAGAGATTGGCATTTCACTCAGAATGCCATGGAATAGAAAATAATTGTTATTCCATAGAAAATGCATGTAAAAATAAAACAAAAGCCATGGCTCTCTCATTTCAATAAATTATATGTACACAGTCGTGATTTAGCAACTGCAGAAACATAAGTCACACAAAACAAAAATAGTTGGATCTGCTCATAATGTATATCTGATACTTATGCCAAAATATTTTAATAACCCTTATGTGAAAAAGCTTTGCTCATTTCCTGTATATGTTGTAACCAGTAGCAGCTGCTATATAAGAGCACAAGAACACCCTAACTTTTGACACTTTGCGGACTTATTGGTTATTTTTTCATTGAATGCTATTAAATGCAATGCATTATATTAATGTAATTTAAAATCTACGACATTTAAATCTACCATGCTACTCCTCTAAACTCGATGAAACATGGCAACAGGGTCACTAGCATATCTTGACTTGTGCATGTTTTAGGGAGCTTCTGTTCATACACAACTGCTGTGATGTAATTACCTTGTGGGCCAAATACACACAAATCGTGCACACTTGAAGATATGCATGTAGCTTCTCCCACACTGTTTCCATACTATCATTACAATTTTACATTAATGCTATTAGATGGTAGCACTATGGCAGAAGTAGGTAACGTGCTCAAGCGCGGAAATTTCTCCCGGTTTCTCCAGACCATCCATACGCTCAACTACAATTTAATTTACACATTACTTCGTTCTTGCCCTAAAATGCTGTACTTAATTATGCACACAACAACAAACAACCACAAAACAACCCTTTCTTTCGTCAGACAACTTATGCATCATCATCATCATCATATTATTATTATTATTATTATTATTATTATTATTATTATTATTATTATTATTATTATTGTTGTTGGGAATGGCTACAATTCAATTTGTTCATAATCATAACTATTACAGCAGATGCTATTTCACATTTTCAGAGCTATCTGACTAAAATTTTGTGAACAGCCAAAATGTATTCTCTGAGCCGCTATTGACTGTAATCGAGTTCATTACCATGTAAGCTAAATAATTTAATACAATGGTAAGTCCAGCATAAGTGCAGAAATTAGACAACCTATATTTTATAATTAACAACTGAGAATATTATTTTTCTCACTGGTTATAGACTATGTGCCATTTGGAGAGTTGGTCTAGGAATGGGGGATCTTCACCCATTTTGCCTGTTTTGTTATGTATTGATGTTAGGGATTTTCATATTATATGAAAACTGTGTAGCCTTTACGTTATTAAATAACTAAGGGGTCAAAGAGAAGGTACAAAAGCTGAAAATTTCACCTACTGTTATTGTCTAAAACATTACTTGAGCATTCTAATAATTGTTTCAAGGTACATACAGGCTATGTATTGTTTCTAGAACTTGGAAGACTGTTGGGAAACGCTTAAGGGGAGATTAAAAACTCCATCCTACCCATGTTAATTCTGGTAAATTCATGACTCATTATTTTACAACCTATCTAAGATATCAGACTAACATTTTTACAGAATGTAGATGCCTCCTTCTAAGATAACTGATCTACTTTTATCCAGTAAGTTTATTTATTAAGGAAGATAGGATATTTTCTTAATTATACCATCTTTTGATTAACATTTTATCAGCAATTATTTTTTCTTAAAAGTAATCAAAACTGTTAACACCCATGTAGATCCACAACACATTTAGGGATTGTTTTTATCATCCTAAAATTTAATTTAGCTAACTTCAATAGTTTTTGAGAAAATGGGTCATTTATACCAAAAAAAATATCATTCACACAAGAACCCGTTGAAAGTAAAAAATGAGAAAACAAACTTGCATATGCTTGCAAAGAAAGAAACCACATCTCTCGAGGGCACAGAACCTGCCATACTTAACAGTAGTACCAATTTGTAGAGCAAAACTTTCTCTAAAAGATGTGCTCTCTACTTCAAAATGTGTACAAATTCAGATTTTTTTCGGCGAAATGTGTAGAATTAACAGTACAAAATAGCAGACGCAGTACCATTTTTAAAAATATATTTAAGATATTAGTATTGTGCCTAAAATTATAAAGTATATACAAAATTAAAGAGGAAATTTCAATTGATATGACTGCATGAAAATCTACATTGGCAAGTCATTTTTTGGCAATTTTCACCATTTCCCCTTAGGGAAATAAAACATATATCAATATTTTATATAATTTCTATAAATATCAGGAGATTTTTCACCCATTATTGAATTTATAAGGGGTAAAGGGGAGGATTCACTAATAATTTTCTCGGCCATTATACAATAATTTCATTAAGCATACAGGAGAAGGTAAATAAAATTAATTAAATCATTACTTGAAGTTTAAAAAGCTGTGCAGTATCATAAAAGGAAAGGTCATATGAGTACTGCGCAATAGTTTTGTTTAATTAATTTATTTATTTACTTTGGAGTTACCTAAAAGACTGCCTCTATATTCCTCCTTTGTCTCATCACAGCCGTGGTGAACATGTTAGATGGTGATACACTCTGCAGACTGTAAGAGGAAAGGGAATATCACATGTACGCCTCATCAAGCAATGTAATGTATGAAACAAAGCTTGAAGATATTGCCTATCTACAGCCATTATGTGCTACAGAGACAAGTGGTAAAATAAGACAAATTATTCTGAAATACCTACATATAAGTGTCTAATGCCATGAAATCGCTTACAACAAGCAATATTTCATTGGTTTTGGATCCAAAGATGTGTTATGCACATGGCTGCACATAAAAGTAAATAATGTCAATGATTCAGCACCAAATCCTGGGTTTCCTGACATATTTCTCAGAGAGATAAAAGGAAAAACAGCAGCTTGTTTAAATGATACTGATAGCATGCTATGTAATTATCTGTATTATTTATGTAGAAAATAATTAAATATACACAAAATATGGTCATGATTGGTATCTATATGATATCAAAATTTATCTTTTATCATGCTGAATGCTCTACAATGAATTACTGCTTACTAATACTGTTACAACAACGTTTCTTAAAAACTAAAATTATTAGCTATATAATACTATTCTCAAATATTTTATCAAAACAATAGATCATTTTGAAAATGTTCATTGTTTTGATTGCATTTTGAAAGAATTTCATAAAATGTTAAAAAAACATTTGTTCGTTAACTCTGTTTAGCATTAGCAGCAAGCCAAACATTTTTGTTAGGCCTTTATCAATCAATAACTTTTGATTGTTGTGCTTTCTTTTTTTTTCTTATGAACACTCTCATGTTTAAAATATATTCTGCTTTGGCTCTCTTGCAATACCTTCATTTCACACTGCCTGACTTTTCCAACATAAACATAAATCCATCAATTTACAATTTTCTTATAAATGTTTTAAATAATACAGTGATACAAAGCCTGGTTTTGTCAGATTTCTCATGTGTTGTTTACACATCTTTCAAAAATATGACAACTGTGTTAATTTTAAAATTAAGGTTATTTCTTCAATGAACATTTTTGAAATAATTGCTAATCAAGTTAAACGTTTACATAATTTTTGTTAAGTTTGATGCATCAGAAAGAAACTTAAAGAAGGGATATCTATGGGATCTACCTTGTTTTGTCATTCACCTCACAGCATATGATGGTTATGTCAGTAAAACATGTCTTCTAATTAACATGCCTTAGGATTTGTACAAGTTGTAATTTTCAATCTGACAGCAGCAGTTGTAAAATTCATTTGAATAGGTGTATTTATAAAGTACTACTGCCTGCAAGTATTTCTATATTCATGCAGAATTAAAATCCGAATATCTGAACATAAGGTATTTTGTAATTTGAATTGTTTAAAGTGACCTTTGTAAGGGAATCAGTTCCTTATTTTATGGTCCTGAAAACACACTAATATTAAAAGTATATTTTGCTTTCCTTTAATCTGTGTCATAAGTTATGTATACTAACATTTATTGTTGTTTCCAACATTCCCCTTTGGAAGAGCATTATTCCACCACGGATAGTAGGAAACATTTAATAGCTGGAGGCACCCTGCAGGCAGTATCCATTCCCCTCAATGGTAAGAGACTGGAGAATGGCAACCTGTAACTTTTACCATGAATACTGGCCAATGTTGGATCTCGGACAGGGCTGCCCATGAAGGGAGGGGATATCACGATGCAAGTTGTGCCATCAGGAATATTTTGGGGGGAATTAAAAGTTTTGGGGAATATAAAAATATTGAAGTAAGTTAATGTAGGCAATTTAAAGACATTTATTAAAATTCTTAATGAAGTATTGTAATTGCTAATTCAGTTTGTATCTTTAAGTATGTTAATCTAAATGTGCTGTACCCACCCCAAAAGTAATGCTAAGTACAATTCATACTGTATGGTATAATGTGGCATATCAAATCATAATTTTTGGAAATGCATATAAGGAACTGTAACATTATAGGTAGGTATATAGTTGTTCAGAATATATAGCATTATTACACTTACTATATTGGTCTATTTAGATAGGTACAATAGAAATGAAAATGAACGAGGAGTAGGAAAACTCATTTACACTCTTCACTTAAGTAAAATTACCTGGACATGTTTTGAGAGTCCTTTGCTCTCATTGTCAACTGCTGACCTACTGGCTGGTGGTTGTTGACCATCTGTGTTGGTATCTGGTAAGGGTTTAATGTACTTGCTGAGTTTGTCTTCTGCTGGGATGTCAAAATTCACTGCAATATTCTTGTTCTTCCGTATGTAGATTTTCTCCCAAGCAGATAGTTCCATAGGTTTTGAGACTTCTTTTAACAGTTTGACATCTGGGTCTATTTCGTGGTTTTTCTCCCAAAAATGATTCGCAACAGCAGATTTTTTAATTTGTTTTTGGTGAATGTTCCTGAAGTGTTCTTTTCTGCACGTTTCAATATTTCTTTTGGTTTTCCCAATGTATTTCATGTTGCAATCTAGGCATTCTATGACATATATTCTGGATTTTTGTCTTGGAGGGACATGATCTTTCAATTTTGAACTTAGGAGATTTTTAATGCTGTGTTTCTTATATGGTGCAAGTTTTACATGGAATTTTCTAAGGATGTTTTCAAATTTATGGGTGGTATGTAAATTTGCGGAAGCTGTATTGCATTTTGATTGGTTTGAGAGTGGAGACTTCTGCAATCATCTTCTTTCTTTTGAATTTATTTCTTTATTAAAGTGGATTTCCTGAAACCATTGGCGACTGCTGTATTTAGTATGTGATCAAATTCTGTTCTGTACTCTGAGACAAACTCAGCAAGTACATCAAACCCTCACCAGATGCCAACACAGGCAGATACAGGACGATCAAACAACCACCAGCCAGTAGGTTAGCAGCTGACAATGAGAGCAAAGGACTCTCGAAACATGTCCAAGTAATTTTACTTAAGTGAAGAGTATAAATGAGTTTTCCTACTCCTCGTTCATTTTCATTTGAAATACTTCACTATCAACCGCTTCTACATTATTACCTATAACAATAGGATAAATTGAAATACAAAGTAATGAAATACACCATCTGCTAAGTATTTTTATTTGTAATTTTTTGTAAATATTAATATTTTTTTTTTATTTTAACTTTCCAATTATTTATTTAAGCATATATTGTGTAGCGGTATCATAATAACTACTATAGTACCTAGGCAGTCCCTTTGCAAAGCTTTCCAGTGGCATAAAAAGGGAACTAAATTGTTGAAATTGAGCTCTCAGAAAAATCAGGAGATGAAGTAGATTATTTTGGACAGCATGCACCATAACCTTTGGGGGGATGGGTGAAGGTCTTGGGAATACTTTACATTAGCTAAGCCTGAATGGAGTGACTTAAAATCCCAAACTATGGATCCAGAGTGTGAGAGCTGCAAACAAAACTGAACTACTATGACACCCTCTAAAGAGAAAAATGTCTGTGTGTGTGTATGTGTGTTTCGTGCAGGGTAAACTCGGAAGCCACTGATGCAATTCTGATAATTCTCTCACCATTGAAAAGCACTGTTCTTTCTGATGAACATTATGTATAAGGAACCTTCTAATTTCAAATCCTAAATGTCTAAAAGGCTTGGATATTAGAGGATAAAAATGCTGGAGACATAAACTAATATACTTGCGAAGGTGACTTTGACTTTTTCTTCAGTATGCAATGGGTAGAACATAATTGTTATTCCACAGAAAATGGATGCAAAAATATGACAAAAGCCATGAATATTTCATTCAAAATAATATACATATAACAGCAAAATATGTATGCAGTACTTATTTCTTTAATTGAAATATTACTAAAATGTTGCAGATGCATGCAGGATTTACCATTAAAACATCTAAGTAACTTATGTTCAAATTCTACAGAACACATAATGAAGCTGCTGGAGCCAAAATCTTTTAATTATGTACCCTTGTGTTTCCTCTGTATGTTCTAATCAAGTTCATTACCAGGGTATGTTAAACAACTATATAAGTGAGAAAATTTTGGTCAATGCAATATCAGAAATTACTAAACGGATATTTATAATTAACAAATGAGAAAATTATTTTTCGAGGTTACAAACTAAGCTGCATTTCCAAAATGTTTAATTTGGAGGCCTAAAAATATGGAGAATATTCCCAATTTTGCTCCTATTGCATTGAATGATGATGTCAGGGGTTTCTGTATTATGTGAAAACTGTAGAACCTTTAAATTATTAAGCAAATATGGGATCAAAGAGAAGGTATAAGAGTTTAAAATTTCATCTGTTGTGATCATTTAAAAATTACACAACCATTCTGATAATTCCTGGCTATAAAACATTTGGAAGATTGTCACAGAAAGATTAAGGAAACCAGAATTATAAACTATGCCAATATTTCATATTCATTTATGTGAATACCAGGAGATTTTTTTCCTAGGTTATTAGGAATATCACAGAGACTTACAAAATTATGGTTATAAAGGGAAGGATGCGTTATATAAATCTTCTAGATCATTTAACAGTAATTTCATTTAGAACATAGGTGTAAATAAATCCATTTCTACTTGTGCAATGCCAGGTGCAATACCTAGTTCTCAAAATAGAGAGAAAACCATCTACTACAGAAAGATCATTTAGATTAAGGCATTTCTAACAAACTATATTAATTGCTAAGAGCTACAAAGTAAAGAGTTTTATGTATTTTAAAAAAGAAGGGAAAGGAAAACAAAGGCACCTCCTGTCATCATAGATTCAAGAATTTTAAGTACACCGAGCGAGGTGGCACGGCGGCAACGTTCTGGGATCAAACCTCTGGGCAAGCCAACCTAACTGAAGGTTTTTTTTCGCAGTTTTCCTGGTTACTATGCAAATGCTGGTTTGGTTAATATAATCTGTGAATTTTCTATCATCCTTTTCATCACAATGGCTCATTTTTCTTCACCAGCGTACCAGACATTGGGCTGATCACCCATCCTGGATATGCTATGATCCAGAGTTTGCTGCTCCTCAATGGGCTTCTGATCCAAGACATTGGCTTGTAAGTCCTTGGGGATGTAAGTCCTACAAAGAGAAGGGTAATTCGAAGAAGAAGAAGTTTAAGTAACTATGTAACATGATTTGGGTTTGTTTTTATAAATACTATCTGTGCTAAAACATGAATATGAAAATTCAGGGCTGTACTACTACTGATATAGATACTAATTTTAATTTTTATCTTCTTGAACATCTACCTGCATTACATAAAGCAAGTACTGCATTCCACCCAAAAATTCAATGCAGAGATTTCATCAGAACTTTTGAGGTCCACTGAATCGAAAGGAGCATTTTAGTAAAAAAAAAATGTGTATCTGTCTGTGAAGAAAATTAAATTGAGCTTTATTTATGGACGCTCTTTAACTACTATGGTTCTTAGCCACCCATTCTATATTACATGTGAAAGACTGAAAATTTTGCTCAGAGGCCTCTTTATCAGGCTTGAGGTTCTTTTACGTGCCTAAATCTATGACAGGAGTTTACTTCCCTTCTGAAGGAAGCCATGCTAAGGATTTTTACATCAAAAAATCCATTGCTTCTGCCAGTTTTAAACCTGCAACCTCGGGAACCAGAGGCTAGTATGGTACCCCTAGACTACAGAGGACAACTGTCTGTGAAGAGCATCACTCAAAAACAAAAGGTTGAATAAATAAACAATACCATACTTGAGGCAGATACTGTTTAAGCATGCCAAACTAGTTTTACATGGAAAATGTTCCACAGTTTATTAAATTCTCAAAAATAACCCCTAATGATTTTTATCAAAATATAATATATTTAAAATATTAATATGATAAATTATATATTTTGAATTTTCTGTGAATAGCCTGTGAAGTCCTCTTCATACTGATTGAACTTTTTTTAATTTGGTATAACTGGGAAGTGTTATGAGAAAGACAAAGATTTATTATAAGAAAAATGATCAGTTCATTAAAACACACAACCTGAGTCCTATGTAAAATTATACAGTGAACAACATGGATAGAATAATCACTTTTTATATTAGTTCTATAATATTTAACATATATGAGCTTGTCATGGGTAGAGAAAGTCATGTGAGTATTCACATTGAGGCAGTATTTTATATCACAACACTGTGAATGCCAGAATGATTATAGTGTAAATTAACATTATTGTATGACAATGATTTGAGATGTTTGTTAATTATAAGCATTGTTAAGAAATAAGTTTACACGGCCTCACTGAAACTGACAATAGGAGCGGGTAACAATGTAGCGAGTGGGTGAGTTGTTTATTAATTAGAAGAGACAAACAAATGACGTCAGAGTGGCACGCTTTTCTTTAGAAATGGAGGGAATATTTTCCCTAGTGTTCGTAATTTTGATTGGATATAAAAATAGACGCTAATGTTGGCGCGTTTTATTAACCAATAGCAGCTCTGTTATAATGTTAAGGCATATCGGGGTGAGGGAGTATAAATGCTGAAGCCAGAGACAGGTATCGCACAGTTCAAGAGAATCATTCACGCGTTACACGTCGCACAGTTCAACAGAATCATCAACGGGTTACACGTCGCGCAATTCTACAGAATCTCTCGCGTTCTAAAGTTATTTACAAAAATGTGAAATACGCGAATTAATAATGCGCGACAATAAGTGATTATAGTTACATTTGAAAATATAACAGTTTCAGTCGGGCGTGTATCAAGAGTAATATTATGAAATTAATAAAGTGTGACAGCAATAAAAGTGTAAAAACAAATTCTTTTATCAGTGTTATCTTTTAGTAACAACTCCTTTCCGTTTACACACCCTGTTCAAGAGATTTGCTCGACTGAGTAATAATAGCTAGTCGGAGGACAAAGAATCCAAAATTCAAAATAGTAAAACAATAACAGGCGGTCAGCAAATAAGATAACACGAGAGTTACCACAACAACATCAGATTTTTATATGACAAAATCAGGCTTTGAATACTAACATACTACAGCAAGGCTTGGCTGATTCATGCAAGGGCAAGAGGAGTATATCTATTCTATTACATACACACATCTTACATTCATAAAGAGCCACTAACTTAAGCAGCTTCACACAGATTGTGTAGTCTTAGAACTTATTTTTGCAGTGACTGCAACTGTTTCTCAAAATGTTTGCTGAGTTGAGTATATTGTTTCCAACATTTATTAGCTGGCCAAAGATAACATTTATCTAGCAAATGATTAGGACAGTTGTAATATGCTACATCTCATTTTCTTATCTTTCCTTTTTCTTTTTTAAAATCATTGTATCCTTTCTTTTTCTCTTTTAAAACCAGTGTATATTCCAATAAATTGAAAATAAACTGTAACAAATAACATAATATTGATAAATTAACACATACTGAGTTGAACCAGTTTAGAATAAATGTGAGTATACTTTTTTCTTCTTCCCTCTCTGCTAAACCTATGTTTCCAACTGCCACCCTCATAAAGCAGACAAGTGCTCTCTTTAGCCGACCAACGCAATAACAGTCAATAGGAATATACAATGACAACATTTTTGCCGTGCTAAAATCCTATGAAGCTGCACTGAAAAGCAAAACAGACATTGAAAGGGAAGCAACAATGATCTGCTCTTAAGAAGTGGTACATTTTCAGGTCAAATGCTGAAATATTCTATATTGAAAATTGTTGGCAGAGAATATTTGCTGGAGCAAATGATTTGGAAATCGACCAAAATTAGAGGTCAGCAAATATTCTTTATCTGTTTTTTTAACTTTTAAAATCATAACACACTGATCATTTTACCAATTTAGATGATTTATCTTAGAGCAATCGTACATTATAATACTAAGCAAAGAGCAGCGCACTGTGTAAACTCTGTATGAAAGATTAATATGCAAATCTAGGAACCTGTTTTTAAAAACTGAGTTTTACTCTTGCTTTGCTAGCCAGTATAAGTGTACACTCTGAATTTACTGTATATTTTCAAGAGAGTTCATTTGAGCTAGTAACATTCATTTGCACTGAATGGGCAAATAAAAGGTAAACAAAGCAGTGTCAACAATTAGAGCATGTTTATTGCATAATTACGTGTTTGTAATTGCTTTCTATCATATGTTAGATGCCTTAAGGAAGCAGTGTTTAACTGCTACATTTCTCACTACTAAGCCAATGTTCTCATACAGTTCTTGCAGAGTTCTTGGTAGGTGTATGAAAAAGTGCCCACTCAACATTTTCCTATCATCAGTTCTGAACATCTAGGAGGAAATGGAAAGGAAGTTCCTCTGGTCACAGTTCCTCCAAGAGTGCTGTGTAACATTAATATTATATTTCTGTAAAAATTATTTTTAAATTTGTGTCTCATCAATATGACTGCATTGTAGATGTGATCCCAGATCTCAGGGTTTTAGAGACTTTTTTTTTTTTATACAGTATGTTATTGAATACTTTTAAATATATTCTCATTTATTCATAATTAAGATTAGACCACTTATACTTTAAGTACTTCAGCTATTCTAGGCTTTATGGTTCTGCCATCATTATTACACATAGATTCACTTTCCTGCCATTTTTTTCAGTATCCTGTCTATCCTAGTAGTTAGATGGCATGGATTCTTAAGTTAATTTTACTTCCTTTTTCTTTGTTTTCTCATCTGAAATTTATAATATAAATTTTTCACCAAATGAGGAATACTGTTGCAAACCTATTATGTCCACTCCTGTACAAAATCAAGCTTTTACATTGATTCCTATCATTTCTAACATGATCTTTGTTGCTCTGAACTTAGTTTGCATGAAATTGATGTTGTCCCATTATAACTGACACATGAAAAGTGGTAGTCATTCTGTCCATATTTAAAACTGGTGCAAACTCCAGTGATTTTTATTAAGATGGTAATTCTGAGCATGTTTAATCAGTGCTAAGAATAAGCAGGTTTCTGTTGTTTGTCATTGTATGTTTACAATGAATGAAGCTATAGATGTAGGAGAAAGTCCAAAGGAAAATGAAGAAAACAAGAGGCAGGAAAAGTCAACAAGACAGTTGCATTCTGGGAAAATGAAAATGTTAAATACTAACAATCTATAACAATTATACCGCAGCATTTGTTTTAAGTTATATTATACCTAAGTTATTAAGTATATTATGCAGCTACACTGTTAATATAAACTTCAAAATTTTAATGATTTTATAATTTTTAACATTAAGTTATGATGTTGGTTTTGCTGTACTAATTTAAAATTTTCACATGTATATCAGTACTATAAGTAAATAATCATTGAGAATATTAGGGGATATTGGATACTAATTCAATTAAGCAATGTTCTTGTGCCGAGTTACTGCTAGTATTATGTTCTATGGTTCACTTTGAACAATTATTATTTTGAATTTATAATTATGTTAAACCTTTGAAATTAGGCAATTTGTTCTGGACTTAATACAGTTTTAAACTTGAACAGTTTTGTTTTTCAGAATACTCAATCTAGGATGTAAAAAATAATGTTCAACACTTTCAGTTTTTTAATATCTCTTATATTTTAGGCACAATTTGTGTTGCTTTTTTCACTTCTGTAAAACTCAACTTTTTGGACATAATGTGGTCTGTAAGGATATTTTCCATATTATGCTAGTGCTATACACTGCTCTTTGCAAGTAAAATAATTACTAAATCTCATAAAACAGCTTTACATTATATTTTACTATGTGCATACATCTTCTTGAGTTCTGAGTTTCTTAGTGCTGCTATTGGCATGATGTTGTCATGGTTAGTGTAGTACTGACCTTAAGCAGTGATAGCAAAAAACCTACATGTAGTGATTTACATACAAGACACAGCCTATTCTACCTGATTGAGTGACTGTGATTACATGCATGTTTGCAGCACATATTTTGAACACCACTACACTTCGCTCATGGCAACATCTGTACCCAAAATAAAGGTGGATATGAGAGCTATTTATAACAGATTTGTTTTAGAACAGAGCACAGTCATAAGTTTTATAGCAGTATTGGTAGTTCTGACTTTTGAATTACTGGTGTTATTGGCAATTGCTGAGCATCGATTGAAATACTAAGGGAAAATAGATATACAGGATGTTTCAATGCTGATGACACTTAATATGTTGGTGGTATGGTAAACCTATCATTTTTCAGAAAGGGAAGGGAGAACAAATATTCAGAAATTCATAGTTTGGCCACTTTCTTATTTCAATAACTGAGGCAGGTTATAAAGTACCTAGCCAGTTCATCCACTAGATTTCTGTGGCATAAGTTCTATTTGTATGTACCAAAAAGGTAAGCAGCAAAACCTGCCCAAATCGGACACTGAATAAGCAATCTGTCTATTTTGGAAAAACAATTTGGTTCTAGATGAAATCATATAGTTTTGTATAATTTTTCCTGAATAATATGGAAAGGTCTCACCTTGGAAAGAAACCATCTGCAATTGCATAAAATGGAAATGTGCAGTATTAAAACACACTTGTTTTGAGATATGCTGTACTTTCAAGGAAACTACAAATGATTTATGTATTTTATTTTGGGACATACTGTACTTCCAAGGAAACAAATTTAGGTTATTCGGATATATCAGATATCTTTGTAAATGTGCATCCTTGGGCGAAAGCTGTACCAAGAATGAATGATTGGAGTTACAGTTTCAAATGTGGGTTTTTCTTTCATTGTTGTATGCTACTTGGAATGGTGTATTGAGAGAAAATCTGTACATTTTGTGATAAAGGATGTAGCATAAAAAAGTTGTGCTTTCTCAGATATGTGTATAGTGTTAAGATTGCTAGTTTAGTATTGTGATGCATGCATTAGTGCAAGAACAAAGAGACTCAAATTCATGGTATAAAATTTCTTAATTATGTGTGATGAATGTGTTGGTGAAAGGACAGAGAGACTGAAATAATGTAACATACATAATATGTACTCAATTATTCAGTGGATATAAAACTACATATGCAGTAGGCGAGTGCATTTTAATAAAATACATGATACTGAAGCTATTGGCAAGGTGTTTGCAATTAATCTTAGAACTATGCATAGGAAAAAGATCTGAAATATTGAAAAATACAGAAACCTTGCCAAAAAAAAAAAATTTAAGATCATGTCACTTCCATCTTCAACAGGTTTCACTGTATTTCATAAAAGTTTATGCCATATTTTCAAACTTCTTTCAATATTCCATAATACCTAAACTACCAACACAGTCTGTGCCCACCTCCACAGTATGGGGTTAGTGTGTCCACCTCATATTCAAGAGGTCCCGAGTTTGAATCTTGGTTAGGGTGAGTTATCTGAATACGGTTTCTTTCCCTGTGTTTTTCTCTTATTCTGAGAAGATGAATGTTGGGCAACTCTAAGCTCGAGGAACCCCAGGCCCATTTGAGCATAATTTCAACCTTTTGCTTTCATGGTCCAATATGACCTAGCCAATTAGGAGGTTAAACTTCAACCACAAAAAAACCGTCCATACAAAGTGGTAACTATATGGCAGCAAAGCAAAATGCATGGTGTCAGATGCGAGTTAAAAAAGTTAATAAACGTTTCTTTGCAGGGCGAGTATTCAGTGTAATATGAAGGCTAGTTACACAAAACAGCTGACTTCATCTAGCCATCCGTATACAGAAAATTTTCAATGAATTCAACATCACACTAGCACTATGCAATAGATTCTCCATTAAAAACATGCTGAAATCGCACCAAGAAAAAATTTCTCTGGAAAATATGCAAATCAGGCATTTATCAATTGGATTGTGAAGACTGCAGTACAGTTAATACAGGAAAAACAAAACAGAATCTAAAAACCATGCCTAAAGAAAACACCTCAGAAATATAAATACAAACAAATGGACAGTCTGCAATAACATCAAATTTTTGCAACAGTGGCCATAACATTCAGAATATCACTTCACTAAAAGCCACAGACCAATCCTGTTAATTAACTGTATGGGAGAAAATAGCCACTGAGCAATGAACATTGAAATCACAATTAGTTGTTCTTTCCCACAAGTAGGAGAAAGTTGGAAAGGCAGAATTACAGGCTTAAAGTACTTATGACACTGTAACTCGCCATTGAGGTATGTAATCTCAAAATGAATTTGACATCTGCTTGTGGTTTACCAGGAAAAATGCGAACTAATTGGGGAATTTAACGTCATTCTGGCATGCTGCCATGGTAGCCCAGTTGGTTAGAGCAACCGCATGGAAAGCAGAAGATCCATGGCTCAAATCCCGTCTATGGCATTGAATTTTTCAGTCTGATTCTCCCTTTTCATTTTGAAATGCCTAAGGATAGGGACCTAATTAGTTGCTTCTTCTAATTGTCACCAGAAATTGCCCAGTAACATGAGAGGATTATGTAGCAGAGCTGAGGATAGGGCATGTTTTTAGTTACGCGAGGTAAGTGTGTAGTTTTTAGCGAAGTTTTTGTAATGAGTAGTAATATTACAACTCAGAATAATGCTATTACTCATTACTTCATTTTATTAAGTTTCCACATAGATATGTATAAAAGTTATACATGGATTTGAGTTTAAGTACAAATGTAAGTAAGCCAAATGCAATGTTGCAGTAGTTTGATGGAAATATCATTCTGCATCCCATGTGAACCAATTACAGAACAGCAAAGGGAGGGTATATCATACACCTAATATCCTTATTGGAGAATATAGGGAATTTTAGCTAGGTTTTCTATAATCTCTCATATGCCTGCTATCTTTCACTAGAGCCATATTGATGAGTGATTAGCCTCAACACCCGCTGAAACTAGGGAGAAGCAAGTGCTTGCTGGGTGTGAAAATGCTGCTATGAGACATTGTTCTTGGGGTGTAACTTGTTTTACATGTGAAAAAAGATCACATGGGACCAATGGCTTCACTTCTCTTCTGAAGAAAGGCAGGCTTAAGATTTTTAAAAATATCCACTGTCTTCCTCGGATTTGAAACTAGAGGAATGGAAATAAGTGGTTTGCATGGTAAACAATACATTATACAATATGACAGCAGTGATGTAATATAAATATTTTTTAATGTTATTAATTAACTTACACGTATGCACCCGAATGCAGCACGATTATAATTTGCATTACTTCCCACATTGAATTTGATACTAATTTAAGTGGCTTTCCTAAGCATTTAACTATTTTGCATTCAACTTGGAATACTTTGATACCAAAAAATCTTTGCAATGATTGGTGCTAGTGAATGTTCTGTCATCACATTTGTTTCTCTCCCTATGCTTCCCATTCAGAGGACTCAAGAAAACATATGCAAGTAGTAGATACCAATATAAATAACACCTATACGTTCACCTGATTCTGATGTTCCTCAAGGACAGTAATGAACATACACACAACACCTCAATATGGTAGACTGCAAAAATGCTTGGAAGTTCAATGGGACAGAAAATGTGACTGTCATGCAATTTAAGACAATGCAAGTAATGAAATAAACATACACAACAATGTTAATAAAATAACAAATTACCTAGGTATACAAAGAAATTCTGGTAAAAATATCTAACTTGATTAAATTAGTAAATTTATAGCTGCCTTTATCCGTATCAGCTTATAAAACATTTTTCTTGAGGATTCTTTCACAACCTCAGCTATTTATTAGTTATATTATCACAGAAGTGTTACAAATAATAATGAACATGAGCACATTAATAAACGAACAAACGTTTACTGAAAACTCACCATCATATTGAAACTAAGCACAAACTGTTTTTATGGCAATAGTATCATCATCAAGCCAAATCTAATTAATGTTTGAATAATCTGTACTTCAGGACAACAGCATGGCTGTTGAAACATATCACACTTAATTTAAATATGTATAGTAATGATGTTTCAATAAGCTTCTTACACACTTGTTAAAAATATGGAAAAAAATATTTAATCTAAGTTATAGAGAGCATATGAATTCTGAAATACTGCCCGCTGATCTTGAATACATTTGTTTAGCTGTTGGCAGATAAATGAATGGTCCTCCAAGCAGCAACAAGTAGTTGAGGGTGCTGAAAGTTTTCATAAAGTATAACTTTGTTTAATTATGCTTTTAAAAAAAATAAGGAAGCTATAAAGTTACTAATTTAATGAAGATTAGATAAATAAGTATAGAATTAGCTTTGCTATTACTAACTTAGCTTACTGTTTATTAAAAATTCTGGTGTTCATTAGCAGAAGTATTTTACTGATTACCAAAATAATACTTAACCTTTAATACCTTCATATCCTGCACTTCTTTCTAAGTATGTTAGAATGTAAGGAAGCATTAACAAGCTGTTATATTTTTTACTTTTATTTTGAAGTATTTTATCAGTCTTAAAATGCAGCATCTTATGAACGAATGTAACAAATTAAGTACACTCACAAATTTTGATGCAACAAAATAATCCAAAAATATCTTCTATAGAGAACTGCAAGTTAAGAAAACAGTACGTATGGCAAGTGTTGCAATATAAAATCCAGTAAACACAGCAGTAGTAGTTATTTGGTTTTGGCGTCAGAGTACAGGTGTTTCAAAATGTTCAGCTGCAAAAATATCTTCTTGATCGTCTAACAAGATCAGACCATAGAGGTATTATGTACATCTGTATTCATACATGGATTCAACTAACGAATTACGAATTAAACAATTTTTGTGACATACTGAAAGCTTGAATGGTCAGATATGCAAACAGAGAGAACTTTCGAGTTAAATACAATGTTCGCATTATGTATTATATTAAAATAATAGATTAGAGTGTCCACATATTTGATTAATAACTACAATTTATCTTTTAATAACCAAATTATATTCCAATCAGTTTTTTTGCTTGTGAATCACTATAGCATTCAGATTATAAATCCTGTAATGACATAATGTAAGCATCATGAGTTTACGATTCTGATTTTCCCAAAGACAATTTATAAAATGCTTACCTGTTAATAAACTGATGTTAACTTTCCACATAAGTTTCTGAAGCAGAAGCTGTACAGAGGAGGAAGATGAAACGCTAACAGGAGTGATTAAGGGGGTCAATGTTGTCTTGTATTGCATCGGCATTCCACATGTGCTCTTTCACTTTTTTTTTTTTTATTTGATCTACATAATTTTTCCAGTTCTCTGCAAAAACTTGCGAAATCCTGTGGTCTATTATGTCTGGCATTGCCCTGGATTTTAAGTGGATGTTGTTGACTACACTATTTAACTTGAGTCCATACATGTTCAACTAGGTTAAGCTCGCAATGATAGGGCAGTAGCCTGAGAACCTGCATGACAAACCATTGTGTCAGTTTTATATATTTCAGTCTTATGCTGCTTACTATATTTAAGAGCCTCAATTTCAAAAGGGACTCCTCAAAGATAATCCCTTTATTGCTAAGCCATATCTTGATGCTGTCCTTCCTCCAAGAAGTATTGGGGATTTCTTGAGTGATAGGACGTATTATCTAGTACGAGGGCTGATCAATAGAGACAGACTTATTTTTTTCCACAGATATTTATTACTCCATTTCAATGTTGACATGATCTTTTTCAAAGTAGTCCCCTCCTAACTGAATGCACTTTTTATAGCGTCTCTGCCAGTCCTCGAGGCCATTCTTTGTCAGGTCTTTGAGAATTGCCTCACTTTTCTTTAGCACTGCTTCAGTGCTCTCAAATCGAATGCCCCGGAGCTTTGCCTTTAGTAATGGGAATAAAAAGAAATCACACGGGGTAAGACTGGGGCTTTATGGCAGATGCGGCACACAGGTAATGTTGAATTTAGCCAAAAATTCCTGGACTTGATTTGAGACGTGAGGCCGTGTGTTGTCATGATGAAGTCGCCACCCATTCCGATGATGTTCTGGAGGTTTCCTTGTAATGTGCTTCCTCAGTGTAGTAGCTGCTGTAACAGTAGAGTGAGGAGGGGGGGGGGGACTGCATGCTGGTAAATCATTCCATTCCGAAACACCAGGCCCACCTTGCTTAGCACAGAGGACTCACCCTTCTTTGAAGTCCTTGAACCACCTAAACACCGTTGCATGAGGTAGTGCATCTTCACCGTATGCTTGCTTCAGCTTTTCGAAAGTTTCAAGGGTGTATGATTTAAACGAAAATAAAATTTTATTGCGCTGTATTGCTCCTCTTGTGTCACCTCCATTTTGTGGTATGCGAAATTCAAGTAGGGTCAACAATATACAGCATTACTACCAACCTACCGTTACGAGAGTGCTGTCGCTTATGGACATTATACATGAAACCCTGCTCTTTTCAAGTATTCGTGGTAGAGACATAAAACTATCAAGGAAACTACAGAAACAAATCAGTCTCAGTCTTTATTGATCAGCCCTCGTACAATGACTGAATTGGGTGCGATATTGGGAAGGAGCTGCTCTTCAAAATGCTGTTTATAACATTCCCCATTCATTTCTTCATGGACATCTGATGCGTTTTTGTTACACTTGAATACCAATTTTCACCCACTAACAAACCCATTTTCATTGTCTGCATGTACAATAGTCAGTCTCTCCCCTCCACATGATGGGGCCCTCAAACCAGTGGACAAGCTGTAAAGAAATGCTTGTCTGGCAGATTTAATGGTGGTATCTTGCCACACACTATGTATTCACCCAGGACTTGTCAGTATAAATTATACTTTGATTTTCCCCTGTATACCTTTTCATGTGATATAAATGTGTCTATGAGATATATCATCTCTATTAAAATGGTTTATTACCCCTTTTATTGTAAATAAATCCCATATCTTTTAACAATCTATATAAAGTAGTCCTCTTGAAATTACGAAGAAGGGGATTCGCATTTACTTCGTTTAATACAGCATGAAGGGTAGGTGGTTTATTGCTAAAAAAGAATTCATGGACCTTTCATCTAATCACACTACATACAAAACCACTGTATTTTAACATTCTGCTGCTCTTTTGCAGACCTTTACTGTGCCTTTTTTTTTTTTTATTTGGCAACAACACTGGACCATTTTCAGCAATTTTACGTACATTATATATTGTACTTGCCAATACACCTGTTGCCATTGACGTTTCCTCCCCTTTCCATGTAACCAACTGATTAAGGTTACTGGAGAAGATATATTTGTAAACATTTAATATCATTCGGCACTCTTTGCTGTTCATCTGCCCCTCCTTTCATTTTTCCATTTTAATGCAACTCACGAGAACTCATAGAATCGAATATCACGCATCACTCACTGGCACACGAGTAATTACTTTTGGTGAATTTGTATAAGATGGGAGCAAAAGTATGACAACCATGGAGGAATCTTCCAGTAATTTATGTCGGAAACCCAAAAGCAAAGCTATAATATAAAAAGGCTTATGTTCATTTAATGACTACTATAAATACGTTATTCCTAAATTATATATATGTGAATAATAAGTATAATGCCTAGAGTGAGTTTAAACAAAGTTTTACTTTGGGCTGCGGGGTGTGAATCACGAAAAGTAAAAGCCCATAAAGCATGTATTGTTTTCTTAACTGTGAATTCTCTATAGATCTATACCTATATGAGCATATGCTAGATCACAGTATTAAATAAACCTTCTCATTCATATACAAATGATGGATTTGATAATCAGTAATGTTTATTTTATGAACATCAGATGTGGCTTAGGCAGGGCTTTAGTTGGAAAATATTAATTATTGGGATGCATATAAATTTCTGAATTTTCCACTTTAATTTGGGTATCATAATCTCACATTAATTTTTTCCACCCAATGTTTAGAGGATCATGTGCAGATTTTACACCAAAAGAAAGCAAAGTACTCATGTATAGCAGCAGATTACACTGTGAAGTTCCAGTAATATCATTAAGTACCTAATTTATTCCAGTGCAGTTAAAAACTATTATTTGGCAAGTGCCTGTTATCATTATTCATGTGAAATCGCACAGCAAATTGGTCTATTTTTAAAAGGTATGTAAAAATATTCCATATTTAAAACATTTAAGGCTTGAATATCTGATTTTAAGAGCATTTGAGCATATACGAATATGGAACATTGAGTATACTCCATGTTCTTATGGAATTAAATTTTATAACCTATTTCTGAAAATGCTTGTTAGCTTAAATCTTCAGTACCTCTTTTCCAACTACTTGGCTTTTGTTCCTTGAAACAATCTTTGGAACAAAAATATGACCTCTGTTTTATGTCCATAATTTATTAGTTTCCTTAATTATTTGCAATGCAGCCCAGAAAACCTACTACATACTTATCGGAGACGATTTTCAGTATATATTACGCAATAAATTGAAAGTCAAGTCAAAATTGCAAATTTGTGGCTATTACTTTAATACATTAACTACGTTCCCATTAGGGCCACCACAACATCGAAAGTACAACAAATCCCCATGCCTGTATTGCCAATGCTAAATTCCCTTAATGTATTTGGCATGTTAGATTTAACATCCTTTTGTATCAGTTTTCTTAGAAATTGTGTAAGAAATGGTAGCTCTGTTTTGAGGAGTAAAACTTTAAGAATGTATAAGTCTTATTCTTTGATTTCAATGATTGTTTTGAGCATTCATTTAGGCTAGATTATTATTTATAATCATAAATAACAGCCATGTAAAAATAATTTTAGATACAATAAATGGTGCTGCTTGTCTAGAAAAAAATATTAACCGAGTAATCACACTCCATCTCCAGAATAAAGTGTTTTCTGAACACTTTGATGTGTGCTTGTGTACATGTACATGTGTTTTGTGTGCATTCACTGCCTCTACAGAAACTTATATTACATTTAATAATCTTTCTTCATAATAAATTAAAGTATTAAGCAGATACTGAATACTTATTGAAAGTCAAGTTTTGAAATCCATGTTTAAACAATGATAATAGGAAAAATTTAGTTCACTTTTATTTACAAACCTGATGCATTCAGGAAAGAAAAATATAATCACAATTTTATATTAGATTAAATAATTCAAATCAACCAAACATTTTATATCTATTGAATTTGTGGCACATACTGAATGTGGTTAATTATCTCAAGCATTTTCCTACCAATTTTTCAAAGAAATATGAGTCTAATGGCAGATTATTTAAGCAAAGTATCACATTATGGTTGTGTTTAATAGGATTAAGTTTAAAAACAGGGTTTTCATTTTTCTGCAGCCTTTGTATCCTTTCCCCTTCTTAGAGCAGGTACCTAGCAAATTCGGCCCTAGTATTAAAATACATATGTAGTTATGATTTGACTTTGTCACTATGCTTCACTTACTAAAAGCACACACAGGACGTTTTGTGACAGAACTCTTACATTCTCAGCAGCCTGTACTTGTGTTTTTAATTTATTCTCAAATTTTAAGTTCTCTCAGTTGTTATTTGTCAATATTATCAATTTCTCACATCATATCAGTGTTGGAGTGTTCTAAACTAAGTCCCCTACTGGGTGGAATGAAGAAAACTGTAGAGCAGTAAATTTGAGGTGCCCTCCGAAATAATGTAGTAACATAGGCAAAATTTATTGCTATGGGCATTTTGGGAAATAATACAAAAACTCCTGAATTGTTTGGAGGCTCCATGTAAACCATCCTTAATTTTGCATTAATTTAAATGAAGCTTGAAATGTGTCAATAAAATATTTTATTAAAATTCTTATACTTGAACTTTTCAGCTCCATAAGTGCAATGATTCACTTTAATCTTAAATTGCAGGGGCTAACCATATAAACCACCCTTAATTCTGTAACAATTTCAACCAAATAAAATGTAGTAACAAATGCTCTTCGCATCAATAAAATTTCAATTCTGTGAATATGAAAGTTGTTGAGTATGGATTGAAAATCTGACTCGAATAAATGCTCTGTCAATAGCAAACACTCCTAAAAGCAGAAAAATTATTTCAACGACATGTGACATGATTTCTTGGACTGTATAACAAAATCTTTTTTCCTGCTTTTCTTGGAAAAAAAGAAGCTTGATTTTGATTTATAATAAATTATAGTTGTGTTACTCATCAGCTTTCAACCATAAGGTAACATTATTGTCAGCCTTGTCTGTACATTTCCGTACAAAAACTGTTGAATTGATAAATTTATTATTAATATTTCATTGGTAATAGATTTTTATAACCTCTGCAGACAATAGATTTTAGAATTTTTAAAAGCTTCATAATGTTATACAACTGCTGATATTGAGTACCAATCCAACTAAACCCCTGCTCTTAAGGCTAGAACTACAGAAAATGTTTTATAGCTTAAACTACTGGGTTATTATACAGAAACTTATGAAGAAAAAGCGCACATTAATTTGTCATGAGGATTAGCAGGGCAGCCCTATTTAATAGACTTCCAGTGCAATGGTTCCTTTGCACAATGAAGCTACCTGCTGTATTACACAAAATAACATTTTACCAGTGAGACATGTTACAAAACTTTCTGTCCCTGCTTTGTTTGTAACCAGTGTATCTAGGGGAGGCCAGCCTAGTGGTCGCAAAGTTATGTTATGATAGAAACTACAAATTTATAAAGTATGTTTATAAAATGCAAACTGAGGCAACCAATCCCATTTTCACACTGGTTGTCTCACTTGCAAGGGCAGGATGCTAAGAAATAAAATCTCTAAGCAAAAATTTTCCAAATTTCAATTCCGAATTCTTGGAGAATATCATACTAGAAAAAGAATTTACATAGGTAGGACTCAGTGAAGTAACTTACACAGAAGTCAATGTTAGGTTATTAAAAATTCCCAGTAACTTAGATTCATATAGAATAAATAAATTTATAAAAACTGTAAGAGAAGAAACTGTGTTGTAAATTCACAAACAAAATATTGTAGTCTCTATAGCTTCTACTCTTTTCGATATACAGGTGAGCAAATGCCCCATAGAGGCTTTCATGTCATTTATGAATTTTAACATCACATCATGTTGTGCTAAGCAAATATTGATACTAGAGTTTTATGATAAATTTGAAATTAAACTATTTATTGATATAATATTGAGAAACTTTATAAACTTACTTCTTTTAGATGCAGATGAAATAGATGTTGCAGGTAATCAGAAATATTTCAAGAACAAGCATAAAAATAATACTTCCTTTCCCTCAACGCAGGAGAGATAGGCATTTTTTTTTCTACTTAACATCAACCACTTCTGCCATGTGTAGGTCCTCCTTCATGCCACAATGAACCAAGATGACCTCCCCTATTTCATGTAAAAGCGCTGCTATCACAAATTTCATTCTTTAAAAAAGATTATACGCAATAAATTTCCATGGATGTTATAAAAGAAAACAGATTAAAATCTTAATGAGACATTCATGTGCAAGTACCATTGGATTTCTGTTCCATTCCAGCAGAAAGTCAAAGATAATATTTTTTTGCTGCCAATGACAGAGAGAGAGAGAGCTTTGTCTTAACACAATTATGCATTTAATGCACCATATCTTGCTCTATGCAGTACCACTTAAAACAAAGGTTCAGCTGCTTCCTGTACCCCCTGCATCTCCTGAAGAGCTCCCAGCCTGTCCAGAAGCGGTCTTTTCTGTAAGGCAGGTCTCGGAGCCTGTTGTGGAATCTGCATCTTTGGAGCCTCCTGATGGGCAAGAAGCAGCATCCTGAGCTTCATCTGTAACAACACAAGAAACTGGTATGATAATTTTATTCCATCAGTAATTCTTTCTTTCCATCTTATTGGCTTACTAACTAATTCATTTCCATAAGTTTTACAGTTTTATAATTCTACACAAACAATACACCAGTTATATTAACAGCACTTGATTGTGAATTGTAAAAACACATCAGTGACATAAACCAAAACTTTAGAAGAAAAAAAAGGATTTATTTTATGCCCCCTTTGATCTTATATTCTTGTTATTTTTATATCATATTTAGTAAACCTAAACTAATTAAGGACATACTTTTTCATATATTTTTTCTATTAATAGCGGCTAAACTAACCAAATATGGCACTGCATTAATGTTCTTTTCCCAATTAACAACATTTTTAAAATAAATATGGGGTGAAATAATGGCAAAAATAGTTTTACTTTCTCTACCAAGTACACCCTAAGAAAAAAAATGAGCAGACTCTTGAAGCATGTATTTGTGCAAGTCCAAATCATTTACAAGGCTGGTTCACAATAGTGTCTTGGGATGCATGCCTTTTCCTTTATTCTATCGTCACTTTTCATATTGAGTCCCAGCTACTGAATATGTGCTGACAGCCGAGCAGTTTTAAGCAGGTATGTAACAATGAGGCCTACCAAGTTTCGTATCCTAAGCATTATTATTATTATTATTATTATTATTATTATTATTATTATTATTATTATTATTATTATTATTATTATACGTATTATTATAATAAGTATTATTATTATTTGGGGGCAGAAAAATGCAATGTTTATTACGCATATTATAATAGAATTTCCAATTGCAAAGGCTTATTTGATTTCAAGGTATGTATGCTCGCACATAAAAACTGAAACACTCTCCTTTTCATTTTGAAACTAACTAAGAAATAAGTAAATATTATAGTCCTAAATGAAAAAGCAAATAAAATCATAAATTAAACTTAATATCAGGTGTATAAGCCCTCTGCTTCTATTACTGGCCTCATTCTACAGGGCGTGGATGATATCAAATGCCTAGTCAAATGTTCAGAGAGGACACTTTCTCCCAAGCATCCTGTATTTTATCCCACAAAAACTCTTTTGTCTTGTGTTGTCTTGCAGGCCAATTTAACTCCAAGACTTTCTTCACCTCTGTCCACACATTTTCAATAGGATTCAAATCTGGTGAGCAAGGAGGCCAATCAATCACTGCGATATCTTGGCTTTGCGAGAACCAGTTTGAAACCTGCTGACTTGTGTGGACAGGGTGGTTATCCTACTGGAATTCAATCATTCCATCGGGATGTCTAGTCCTTACAGAAGAAAACATGGCGTTTTCGAGGATGTCTTTATACTGCTGGCTATTTAATGTGCCATCAAGCTGCCACAACACACTTAGACCATCTCGTGACATCCAACCCGAACACGACATAGATACACGACCTTGGTGATCCATTTATGCCACGTATTTTGCGTCGCAGCGTTTTCCTCTGGGGCAATAAACAATTGCTTCCCCCATTTATAAATCAATATGTCACTTCGTCTGCGAATATAACAATATTCCAATATTTCTTCTGCATGCGAGGCGACATAATCGTCTAAGACGCTGCTTCTTAGCTGCCGACGAGCAAACAGCCCCGCTGCAGTCAAACGATGCAAGGCTGTGCGGTTCGATCGAGGGAAATAAGAATTACTTCTAATTGTAAACACACGCTGGAAGGGGTTGCTGTCTGCCTTTTTTAGAAGTGCAGTGTCCTGCTGAGGAGTGGACAAACGTTTCCAACTCGAACCAGGTCGACGACGAACAATTTCTTCCCTGGATAACCGCACCTACCCCTATCCTAGATATAGGGGCTTCAAGTGTTCTTGCAGCCTCAGACACTGAGTATCCACCAATGTTCACTACCGTAAGGAGATATCTCCTTGTAGCTTCGTCTTTGTGTGTGTGTGTGTGTGTGTGCGCGCGCGCGCGCGCGCGCTCAGCCATAGCAAAAGTCAGTATGATTCCTAACATATGCAAAACTCCAAAGCTATGGGATGTGCGCGCACGATCACGCCAGGGCCGTTCATAACTGAAGAATGAGACATAGAATTAATATTCAATGTTAAGTGAATTAAATATTTGGTTTAGATTTTCATTTTAGAATTGTAACTGATATGAAATTTATTTTGAAAACAAAAAGAGTAATTTATGTTTTATGTATAAAGCCTTAAAATTAATAAACAACTTATGCATGGAAAACATACGACATTGTCATATATTTAACAAATTAAATTTTAAATAAAAAAAAAAGCATACGCCAAAGATTCAAACCTAGGTTGTTCCAATTAAAGACACGTTCGTTTCACCGCTCGACTACCATGAACGTAACCAAATTGAAAGACATCGTCCTAGTTATCGCATAACTTTGAAATGAACGCAGGGTGGTATTAAATCGTATATTGTGAACGCAGCGTCAGGGAAAGTTTCCGGCGTTTTCAGCATCGAACTCCCTCTCTGGCAGTTGCTGTTTATTTTGTCTTAGGCTATTAGGTAGAGAAGGTATTGCATTCCACCAAAAGTTCGATATCAAATACATGTTTGAGGCCCCCTGAATTAAAAATGTACTTTTGGATATATTTCCGTGCGTGCGTCTGTCTGTGAACAGCATAGCTCAAAAACGAAATGTTGGATAAATACGAGGGCTGTCCCATGTACCCGACCTAACAAAGAAAACACAAAACGTTTGGCGAAAAAAAAAACATACTTATTTCTCTACATAGTCTCCTTTCAGCTCGATACACGTTTCCCAGCGATGTTCAATAGCTTCGATACCCTGTTTATAGTGAGAACCGTCGAGTTCTGCAAAATAACCATTAACTGCAAACTCCACCTCTTCATTGTTGGCAAATATTTTACCACAAAGCCATTTCTTCAACTTTGGAAACAGAAAATAATCGGAGGGGCTAAGTCTGGCGAATAGGGTGCACGAGGAAGCAATTCGAACTTTAACTCATTGATTTTGGCCATGGCGATAATGGATGTGTGAACTGGTGCATTGTCTTGATGAAACAAAACTTTCTTTTTCGCTAAATGCGGCCGTTTTTGCTTGATTTCATCATCCAAACGCCGCAATAGGTTTGCATAATACTCGCCATTGATTGCTTTTCCTTTTTGAAAATAATCAATGAAAACTACCCCACGCGCATCCTCCCCCAAAAAAAACTGACGTCATGACCTTGCCTGCAGATGGAGCTTCTTTGCCTTCTTTGGAGCCGATTCTCCCCTTTCAATTCACTGTTTTGACTGTTCCTTCGTCTCAGGTGTGAAGTGATGGACCCATGTTTCGTCCATAGTTATGAATCAACGCAAAAACTCGGCTTTATTGTAGCAAAACCTCGTCAAACACTCGACTGAAACATCCTCACGACGCTGTTTTAATTCCATTGTGAGTAAACGCAACAACCATCTTGTACACAGCTTTCTCATGTCCAAATGTTGAGTCAGTATGCGATGTACAGCACTTTTTTAAATGCCTAGATGTCTGCCAGCTCGTGCACTTTCAGTCGACGGCCATCCAATACCATTTTGTGGAATTTTCTTCAAAATTTCTGGCGTGGTCACCTCATTTGGTCGACCACTGCGATGTTCGTCTTGGCAGCTCGTACGGCCTCGCTTAAACTCTGCCACCCAATATTTTACTGTTGACGATGGGCAGTTTTATCCATGTTTAAAAATTCCTGAGAGAGTTCACTATTAATGGCTGCCAAACAATTACTAAACAAGTAGCATCGTCAAATTTAAGCTTTATAAGGGTGGTACTTTCTACCAAAGTCATTTGTTTGAAACAACAACCATTATATATACGTCAGGTCTGGTACTTCTGGGACTGCCCTCGTACCAAACTTGGTATTTAAGTTCAGTACATTCTAAAGATGCGACACGAAGATTTCCAAGAAAACCCCTAACTTCAAACTACCATCTATATGGAAAACTGTTCGAAATTTTTTATTTTCTGAAAAATGGCTTGAATTATTTTGATTCAAATACCATATATGAAAAATAGTTACATAAGAAATAAAATATGTATTTTGAATTTTCTGGAAATAACTTGCCAATTCTTCATTCCGAAGGAAATTTACGTAATCTTGCATAACTGATAAATGTTAAGCGATAGAGGAAACGTACTACACAAAAAATTTAGATAAAACACAATTTATTTCATATAACTTTTTTGTGGCATCAGCCATTCCCAAGATATCCAATAATGGATCGAATTGTTCAATACTTAGGTCATTATTTTAAAGTCCTGTTGATCTGAAGTTGTTTTCTTGCGATTGCATGGAAACAGTATGGAATTTTAAAACCAGCATATAGCGCCCTGTCCTTAAACATTTGACTATCGCTGTTCTCTTTGGATCTACACTGAAATATGTAATGTAGCTATATATGCAAAGGTTGATTTGGATTAAAATTAAATAGATATAAAAATAAGCTTTAGTAAGAATAGTTTGTATACTCACTAATAAACGAAAGAGGGTAGAGAAAGTAATGTGAATGTGTCACATCAGAAATTTTTTCATTCTTTCGGAACCTGCAGTCATATAAGAAGTCACCCTTCATGATCTTTTGTAAATTTAGGCGTCCATTGTTAAATTCTATGTTTACGCTTTTTTTCAGTTGTTTCTTCAGCCAGAAACTCATCCATTCATAACAGAGTACATCCAAGCCACATGCATTATGCTAACAGACATTTGGAGTCAATTAGCACTGTCTGCAGTTTACTGTCCACCTAAGCATAAAATAACTCAGGAATTTTTTTCTGTCTTCTTTAAATCTATTAGTGCAAGATTTATTGCAGGTGGAGATTACAATGCAAAACATCAATGATGGGGTTCTCGCATTAATTCTTCTGAACTTCTTACGTCTGTAAAACAGCTCCACCTTGCACCAGCTTCCAATGGGGAGCCAACTTATTGGCCAACACGCACACTAAAACGTCCAGATTTTCTAGACCTTTTCATTATGAAAGGGACTGCCCTGGAAAAAAATATATTTAAGCAGCAATTTTTTATTTATCGTCAGATCACTCTTCTATGCTCTTGACTATGAGCTCCTCTGTGATTAAGTACTGTCCACTTCCAAAACTTTATAATAATCTGACCACTAGGAACATTTTCGCCTTGGAGTCCAGGAAAGTTTATCAGCGAATTTACCTCTGAAAACCAGCAAGAGCATAGATGATGTCGAACATTTAACATCTACTTTACAGTAAGCTGTGTGGAATTCTACACCTCTAATACGTAATACATTAAATCAATATCCACATGACATTATAGCAGGAGTAGAAGAGAAAAGAAGGCTGCGACGAGTATGGCAACGTATCCGACAGCCTGAAGACAAAAATACTTTTAACAGTGCTTCCCAGTGATTGCGAAGACAATTACTGTTGTACAAAAATTAAATAGTTGCAAAGTATTTCAGTCTTTGACCCCAGCTGCAACACCCGATTGCAAGCCGTCATTTTAGAAAGCAACAAGAAGATTACAACAACCTAAATCACGCATTCCACCAATAAAAAATAAGAACAGTGCTTGGATTCGAAGTGATAAGGAAAAGGCTCAGCGATTTGCAGAACATTTGGCGCCCGTCTTCGAACCGGTGATTCAGATAAGCATTTCTGAAGAAGAAATTAGTGCTTACCTCTCTGCTTCACTACAACTACCGCCATTCTCCTCAGGTGAAGTCAAAATCACAATAAAAAGATACACTAACCCCACAAAAACTTGTAGTTATGACCTTGTTACTGGCAAAGTTATATCGGAATCTCCTAAAATGGCTTATGCATTTATTACATCTATTTTAATGCTATTCTTCGTTGTATCCATTTTCCTAGTCAGTGGAAAGTGGCGCAAATAATCAATATCCTCGAACCTGGGAACGCCCCGAATGAAGCAACATCGTACCGACCAATTATGAGGGGCATTCAAATGAAACCTGGTCAGTGCGTCTAACTTTGCATTACACGTAAGGTGGCACCACTTAACTGCGTGTATGGTGGCACCATCTATTGGTAAAGCGACTGCAACGTGCGCAACATTTGACGTTGCATAGCGACAGTGTGGTTTCACGCCGAGGAGAAGGTGGTCACCACTTCTGAACATGAAGGCGAGTAAGCAGGAACGACAGGAGTGATTCGATTTTTAGCAGCGGAGGCCGTGAAATGTATCGACAGATGACTGGGTATGGTGAGTACAGT
This sequence comes from Deroplatys truncata, assembly GCA_030765065.1. NCBI lineage: Eukaryota > Metazoa > Arthropoda > Insecta > Mantodea > Mantidae > Deroplatys > Deroplatys truncata. The sequence continues at coordinate 52,743,454 of CM060985.1, forward strand.
CTGTGGCGCAAAAGATTCCTTGAGGGGCGCGAGTTACTGGAAGACGATGCTCGTCCTGGACAGGCTCATCGTGTCATCACACCTGAAATGATTGCGGAAATGAATGGTTTAGTCCTGGGTAACCACAGAATCACCGTGGACGAGATCCATCGGTTACTGGGTATTAGCGTGGGCGCTATTCACACCATAGTGCAACAACACTTGAAATTTCGAAAAGTTTGTGTGCAGTGGGTTCCCTACCAACTGACCGCTGAACAGCGCAATACTCGAATGGCGCTGTCTTTGAGTCATCTGCAACGTTATCATGAGGAGGAATACGGCTTTCTGTCGCATATTGTCACTGGTGACATGGTGTCACCATTTTGAACCGGAAAGCAAGCGTCAGAGCAAGCAGTGGAAACATGTGACTTCACCACCTCCAAAGAAATCAAAGGCCGTGCACACCAGATCTGGTAAGGTCATGATGTCCTTTTTTGACCACAAGGGCCCACTGCTTGTCGAGTTCCTGGAACGGGGAACCACCATCAATGCACAGCGTTATCAAGCCACTTTACAGAACCTTAGACGAGCCATCAAGTCGAAACGCCCAGGCATGTTGTACAATGGCATTATTGTCCTGCATGATAATCCCCGTCCACGCACTGCCAATACGGCGAAGACGACATTGCAGCAGTTTCGATGGGAAACGCTGGAACATCTACCATACAGTCCAGACCTTTCACTGTGTGATTTTCATGTTTATGGATCTCTAAAACAAGCTATTCGCGGACATCGATTTACAACGGACGATGAAGTGTGTGAATGGGTGCAGGCCTGGATTCGACAGCAGCCTACTAACTTCTTCAACGATGGAATCGACCGGCTAGTGTCACAATGGGATAAATGTGCCATCTGTTTTGGCGACTATTTTTGAGTTAATAAAATCGTTACCGTTACTTTACACAAGTGACCGGGTTTCGTTTGAATGAGCCTTATAGTTTACTGCCTGTTTTGTCCAAGTATTTGAGAAGCTCCTTCAACGATTGAAATCTCTACTTTCTACAACAATACTCGATATACTGATTGGCTTTCGTGAAAACTATTCAACAATTGAATAAGCTCATCGAATAATAAACATTATAATAGAATACTTTCAATAACGCGGATTGTACTGCAGCCTTGCATGATATACAGCAGGCATTTGACAAGGTATGGCAAACCGGTCTTCTACACAAAATAAAATTGCTCATCCTTATTATATTCTGTTAGTCTTACCTCAAGATACATATTTCCAAATCAAATACAAATATGAATTTTCCACTTTCCATGACATCAAATCAGAGTATACCAAGGGCGATTTTGTACCTTATCTACACTTATGAATTACGATCTACCGACAACTTAACATTTATCAGGACAGCAATTTTTGCAGGTGGCACGGCAATCTCGCCTCACATGAAAATCCTCATACAGTCTCAGGATAACTCATCACTGCCTAGACTTGCTTCAACAATGGCTAAAAAAATGGAAAATACAGACAAACTCCAGTAAATCTCACCATGCCATATTTTCTTTATGTTGCAGAACATGCCCTAAAGTATGTCTAAAGCATGTAGAAATTCCTGTAACATCAACTGTAAAATGCCGTGGATTGCACTTAGATGAACACCTAAGATGGAATCACCACATTATGATGAAAAGAAAACAAAACTAACATTCCAGCAATTATAATGGTTACTGAATAAACATTCTTATCTTTCTCTCTACAACAAAATATTAATACACAAGACCCATATGGACATATGGTATCCAACTTTGGGGAACTGCCAGTAACTCCAATATTGACATCCTACGAACATTTGAATCTAGAACTCTTCATTGTCTGGCAAGCGCACCATGGTACATCACCAATGCCATACTGCATAACACATCCCATAGCCTTCAGTATCAGTAGAGCTTACGGAACTCTGTTGCCATCAATCTACTAGACAGCAGTACCACAACTGACCGTCTACAGTGTTGTAACATTTTGGAGTTACCATTCTGCTTTAGTTATCTTTAGTGTTCCAGACATTACTTGTAACCCATTTACTTTGATCTGTTAAGAACAGGTTGCATTGCAGTTAATTTAATAAATAATAATAATAAAACATTAGTTGAAAACAATTTAAACAGTGCTTAATAAGACTACCTATCTGGAAGTAACTGATAGGTTGTTTGTGCTAGCACTAGTCAAGCCAACCTGCAATTGCCAGGTTGGCCAACTGCTATTTTCTTGTAAGAACATTACGTTTTGTCACCTATGTTGTTATTACAACAAAGACAAATTTCATCACTATGTGTATATGACTTATGGCTGTCACATATTTGTGATTTTTTACACCAAACAAGTTTATGAAAGCTACAAAATTGTATAACAATGTGTAACACACCTATCTAGAGAATTTAATGTATGTACTATTACTGTTTAAAATATTGTATTTTCATGGTAATCATGTTCTGTATTCTAAAGTAGTCTATGGCTTAAAGTTGAAGTGACAATAAAGAATATATAATAAAAAAAAATGTGTTTAATATCAAAACTTCAAAATTTACTAATAAAATGGGTTTTCTAAAAAAAATATCACTTGTGCTGTTTTTACAATTCATGACTTACTTAAAAATCCAACAAAGTTTCCTGACTAAGGTTCAAGAAATGAAACAAACTCCTTGACCGAAAGATAACTTACAGGTATGAAGACCTTTAGACCTCTCTGACACCGAGCATTACCCACAGTTAATACAAGAATAAAAAAAAACTGAAATTCTTCAATGTGTTTTAAAATAAATGTCACCAGAAATAATAAATTTGAGTATCCTGCTAACAAAGTAATTGTAACTGTAGCTATGAGAACGTGAGGGGAGTGAGGAGATATTGTAACTCTTTCGGCAGGAGTCTGAGTCGCAGAGGCCCAGTACACGAGCCGACATGCACTGGCTGCATTGTGAAACAAAAGCATTGTAAATTTAGATATTGCCTACCTAAACTAGCACACTGGTTATTCATTTGCAGCTGAAAGTCATTTTGCATTTCAAATAAATTCAAAGCATTTCCAAGTTCATGCCTCATAAATGTATTACAAGATTCCACGAGGAAACATTTAGTTTTGCTTAAAATATCCCAAAGGTAAAATTATTTCTGAGACAACTTAAGTGGTACGTGCGTGTGTGTGAGTGTGTGAGTGTGTGCGTGCGTGCGTGCGTGCGTGCGTGCATGTGTGTGTGTGTGTGTGTGTGTGGTGTAGGCGGGTGCTTTCTAATGCAATAATTAGCAATGATGAGAACAAACTTCTGTGAGTGAGTAGTTAACATAGTGATAACTATATATGATTGTTTTGTAAGGTATTTTTCAGATTTTCTTGGATAAGATAGTAATGCCCCTCCAAGAATTAAAATTGAAGGAGGAGTTATGGTCTTATACAAAAATGCAAGTATTAATAAATGTAATTTATTTAATGATGCCAAAAACTGCTGGAGTCATATTAAAATCACCACATTGCTGGGATTCTCTCATGCAAGGAAAGTTTTTGCACGTCAGTAAGCAGTGGTGCAGCCAAGATTTGTTTCTGGGAGAGATGTAAACATTTTAGATGCATTCATTACTACAGAGCAACTATTCTGGAAAGCACAGAGCTTCATAGTGGGTGGAGGGTGCAGCTGGTCAGTGTAAAATCCAATAAGAAGCTTGCTGCACCTTGCAGTGTTGTATGGTTAAGATGCTGTGAATTTGCTGCAAAACCACTGATATAATATCATTTATGCCAATAAAATACACTAGTGTTCCAGGAAAGGAAATAATCTGTTCTTGAAGGGCATACAATCTGAAAACCAGCTTTCTACATTAACTGCTTGCTGAGATAATAGTATGAATTTGAATTCGTCTTTCAAGGAGTGCTTCTCCACAGTGGGGGGTCTCTGAAACGGCCTAACGGCCCTTAAAAGTGAACCTTGAGCGGGTACCACACGCATTGGCAGGTGGTAATTAGCCGGGACCTGACCGGCGCTGTTGGCTGACTACCGATACTCTGGACAGGTCTGCCTCTAAATAACCAATAGGAGACTGCAAACCAACTCCACAACCCCAAGGTGTTATGCGTTTCTGTGTCAAAGGGGCGCATGGCACATGGGAGATGTGTCATTAAAGGAGGCTCTGGGATACCAAGTGACATCCCAGAGTATTCAGCCTTGTCCCGGTATTGGGGTCTCTCCAGGGTCAACTGTCTTTCCTCCATACTCATGGGATTTAAATGGACACAGTAAAACAAAATCCTGAAACTGCTCAAGGATCTCTAGAAGACGGCTTAACAGTACAAAATATCTCTGAACCTCTATAGAGGATCTGGCTGTAGACATTGTAAAAATGAGACTGCAGGCCAAGAGACTCTCAGGGACTCAAAGGAATGATGAGGAAACTGCAAGTAAATCTTCAACACAGCATCTGCAGTCTTCTGTATGAAGATGAAGACCTGTGATGTACCACTCATCCAGAAACCCTGGTGTTACAAAGGGGAAATTAAAGATCTTAAGGAGGCTGGCAGGAAATTTATTATAGAAATGACAAGACTCCAAGAACCTGCATCAGTTAAAAATTGACTTAAATATATTGTGGTTAATGAATCTCTGTTCCAGGGACCACATGGCAGTCAGAGTAAAATCAGTGGGGGAAGGTGGACTGAGGAAGTTTATACTTGGATCGGTCTACCTCCCATATGATGATGTCATTTTACCGCCTACGAGGGAATTAGAACAGCTGGTAGCCACATGTTACAATTGGTAAATTGACTGCGATGCTAACTCCCATCACATTATGTGGGGAGTACAGATACAAAAGAAAGAGGACAGTCTCTTTATAATTTTATTATCTCGAGTAATCTTGAAGATACTAAATGTGGGCAACAGACCTATCTTTGTTACTACAAGAGTACAAGCAGTTATTGATATAACTTTAGCAACCAATTACATGGGGAATTTCATTAAAAATTGGCATGTGTCTGGGGATGAAAGTTGTTCAGACCACAGATACATCCAATTTGAAAAAAGATGTATTTCTAAACAAATCAGAGCTTATCAGGATCCAAAAATAACTGACTGGGATTCCTACAGGAAATACCTAGTCAGTAATCTGAGTAAGATGGATGATAAGATTCATGATTGTGAAGTTTTAGGAATTACAGCAGAGCATTTTCAGGATACAATAATCTCAGCATTTAATAACTGTCCTCCGAAAACAAGGCAAGCTAACAGAAATGTGCCCTGGTGGAATCAAGACCTTGCAAGTAAAAGGAATAAAATTGCAGATTGTTTAACTTTGCAAAAAGAACCAAACAATAGACTGCTTATGGCAGATCATTGAACGAATACAATGGAAGGAAGGAAGCACTGTGAGGAGATATAAATGGCCCCAGAATGTGCAAGACTTCAGAAGCCTCTTAGAAAAGATCCATAAAGCTGTATTAGCAATCTCCAATTGGAAAATGGAGAATACACTAAAACAGAAAAGGAGACAAGAACTTTGAGTTCACTTCCCTGGATTGACTATGCTTGATGAACCAGAGGGAGGATGGGATAGTCTTGGACTGAGGCTCTCTGGGAACAGAGCTTCCAAGGCAGACTGGGAAATCTCCAAGTAAGTCATCAAATATGAAAAATTAAAATCATCCATGTTTCATTTCAACCCTATAAATTTTCAGCAAGTGATGGTGTAATGCCCATTATGCTTCAGTAAGGTTTTAATGAATTATCAAAAAAATTTATACCAATTCTAAGAGCAAGCTTGGCCTTAGGATACATACCAATGAACTGAAGGTATTTATACCAAAGTCCAGGAAGCCCTTGTCCTTGGTTGATTACCTGAGACACATCAGTTTAATGTCAATAATTCTCAAAACTCTTGAGAAATTAATAGGCATATAAGAGGAGGTCCTTTGGAGGTATATCTCTGCACCAGAATCAGCATGCCTATTGTACAGGCAGAGCAACTGAAACTCCCCTTTTTCAGGTTGCCTATAAACTGGAAAAGACTGGAAAACGAGATGCACTTGGTGCCTTCATTGATATTGAGGATGCCATTCATAACACCTCTTTTAATGCAATAACTACTTCTGCAAAGAAACATAGAAGTGATGAAACTTGTTTTGGTAGATTCAATTCATGCTGAGAGGCAGAATAATTCATACAAGTCTTGTGGGTAGTAGCCCAGCTGCAAAGAGGTCACGAATGGTTGTCCACAGGGTGGGGTGTTATCACCCTACTGTGGAACTTGGTTGTTGTTGGGCTACTTGTTCAAGCAAGTAACTTAGGCTTTGATATCATGGGCTATGCTGATGATATCATCATAGTTCAAGGTAAATACAAGGAACAATCAGGGAAGTCATGCAGTCGGCCCTGAATACTGTGATAAAATGGGTTGTGAATGAGGACTTAATTATTAGTCCTCATAAAACAGTCAAAGTACCACTTACCACAAGAAAAGACATAAAGGAATAAGAACCTCTATATCTTCAAGATAAAGAAAGAACTTAAAATGTCTGAGGAAGTCAAATACTTGGGAATCACTTTTGATTCCAAGATGGACTGGAATGAGCATTTCAAGAAAATAAAATATGAGAAAATAACCTTTGAGTTAGTTAAAATGCACGCATGGTAAAAGATGGGGACTAAGACCTCCTATGATCCATTAGATAATCATACCATTAATAACCTATGTATGGAGCACTGATTTGGTGGCTAAAGTCCTTCAAACAGGCTCTAAAAATCAACTAAATAAAGTTCAAAGGACAGCATGTATGGCTATTACAGGAGTTATGAAAGCAACTCCTACAGCAGCAATGCACACACTTTTGAACCTGACTTCATTGCATTAAGTTGTAATGAAGGAGGCAAGAATGGCACTCTATAGACTGCAACACGCTGAGCAATTGAGAATTCCTGAAAAAGACTCAGGTTTGCTAAGAACTAGGAAATACATAGGAGATGCATCTTTAGAAATGCCATCAACTATATAATTCCAATCAACACTTTATAAACAACTTCAGGGTCATCATTGATCCTGAACATTGGACGAATAAAACTCTGGAAACTCTTCAGAAAACACTGATGTGGTTTACAGATAACTCAAAGGATGGCTCATGCACAGGATCTGAAGTATATAGCATAAGACCAAGGTGCAAAAGTTTTTTCCCTTGGGTGGATATGCTACTGTTTTTGGAACAGAAATGTAAGCTATTATTCAATGCATACATGAAAACATAAGGAGAGTTTACACTGGTAAACAGATCCTTATCTTCTCAGATAGCCGGCTGCACTTAAGACTCTAAATAGTCATAAGGTAATGTCAGGATGGTTTTAAACTGCCTAAACATGCTTACAAGCTTGGCAGAACAGAATGAAGTTCAACTCATCTGGGTGCCAGGTCATAATGGCATAGAGGGAAATGAAAAAGCTAATAACTTGCAAACATGGCAAAACTATTTATTAGAAAACCATGTAAGAAAAGAGCTAAAAGCTTACTTAAATGTAACAGACTTCAGCTGAGAACAATTATTGTATTTCTCACAGGACATACTCCTGTGAAAAAGCATCTTAACACAATGGGTATGTTTCAGGGTAATTTAGATTGCAGATTGTGCAAGAAAGAAACGGAAGCAGCCCAGCACATTATATGCTCCTGTGAGGCTTTTGGGAAAATGTTTTTAGAACCAGAGGAATTGAAACCATATCTGTTATGAGACTGTATTCCTTGGTAAAGGGTGCAGGCTTAATAAATTGGCTTTAAAACGGTACAGGTAACACAATTAAACCCAAGGCTGAAGTGCATCCGGAGCAATGGCAGAAATCTGTATCGCTTGAGACAAGACAAGACAAGGAGTGCTTCTACATTGTCTGTCCAATTCTCTTCCTGTGTCTTTTGTTTACTGTGTCACCATGTGATAGAAAACATTAAATCCATTTCTGTAAATGGTTAACGTGAAGCAGATAGAAGAATAAGCTTTAATAAGACTAACATGTAGAAGAGTGGATAAAGTCATAAGAATGTAACAGAGTTTTTTTTTCTGGTGCTCTAGGAGAGGTTCTTAGTCCCCATCCTTCTGTTTTCACTATATCTAACCACAGTCCTAATTTTAAGGGACTGCAAATAAGTTAGGAAAGTAAGTAATTGCTATAACTACTGGACATGGACCCTGCAATAAATATCTCCAAAATATGAAACCCCTTGGCAATCCTCTTCGGCATCTCTATAAACAATAAACAGAAACTGCTGAACACTACCTTCTAGAATGTAATTATCTAGAAAGATGCAGATTCATACTAAGATTCATCTTCAGAAGAGCTAGACCCTCAGGAGGAGAAGAAGATAATAAAAACTTCATAGGAAAGTTCTTAAATCTTTTTGAAAAGATAAACCTTAACTATGAAGGGGGCACACAAAAAGCCTATGGCTGAGGTGCCTTGTGTCTTCGACAGCTCCCTTAAAACTGAAATCAACTGCTTTCACTGCACAACTGCAGTAAATCTAATGATACGAGGCTAGCAATTTGAACATAATTAAATGTCATTACTCTGGGCAGGGATGAAACCTGCAACCTTGGGCACAGAAAATCAGCTTAAAACCAACAGGCACCTATGTTGTTGGAAATACAGATTATGAAATACTGAACATACCAGAAATTAAAGAGTGTAAAGTACAGAATTTTGGAACAATAAGTGGGGTAAATCAGAGACAGAGAAGTAAGTTTAAGGAGTTTTGGGAACAACTTCTATGAAGATTTGAACATGGCCATATTTAGGATCTGTAAAACCCTAGACTGAACCTGTGGTTTCAATTTCAACTTATTTTCATCCATGAGAACATCTACATGTTGTGGATTCATCAAGTACAATAATTATTTACAATTACAATTTATTTACATTTCCTGATTGCCAGTCCCATGCTTAAATTCCTCCAGACTATAAAATGCATTTACTAGTAGGTGTCTTTTTATTTCTTTCACAGTTTGATCAGCATTTTTTATCAATTTTATTTTTACATGTAACTTATTATAAAGTTCTTTTCCCATATATTTTACACTATGTCTGTTTAATGTGCCTTTAATTACTGTTCTGAAATAATCATCATTGTTTCTTAGGTTATACCTGTGTATACCAGCATTTTTTGGATCATTTTCCTCCAAAAGATGTTCTATCGTCTCATAAGTGTATATACAAGGAACAGTCAGTATACCGTATTGTTTAAACATTGATTTACATGTGTGTCTATTTTTAACATTACCTATTATTCTAATTGCTTTATTTTGTAATTTAAATACCTTTTGCACTTCTGTTGTTTTAATATTTCCCCACAATATTCCCTATTTTATGTGTGAATAAATAAAAGCATAGTATACCTGTTTAAGTGTTTCGTCATCCATGGTTTTCCTCACCTGTCTCATTATATATAAACCTGTATTTATCAACTTTTTTATATGAGTTATATATGGCTTCCAAATTAGCTGTTTGTCTATTATAACTCCTAAAAAATGTGTGTGTTGAATCTCTGGTATTTTTTCATCATCTATTTCCAGTTGTATACTATTTAGATTACATTTTTTTAATTCAAAATTTATCCAGGCTGTCTTTTTAGTATTTAAAATCATGTCCAGATTTATATAATATTGTTTAATTTTTTTCATTAAATCATTTGCTTTTAATTCTACCTCAGTAGCTGATTTACCTTTAATTACTACTGTCATGTTGTCTGCATATCCAATTGCTACATTTCCAATTTTTTTTGTACTAATTCAAAAATATTGTTAATATATATTAGAAACAGGTCCTACCAGAGGGTCTGGGTATGGAATACTCTCCAGGGAGAATTTTTTTTGAAAATTAAACTGCAAAAATATAATTCTAGAGCAATTTTCTAACTAAAAGCAATAAAAGAAACGTTTAGACTTTATTATTAAATTGTAGACAATTGCAGTATTATGAGTTAATAAATTGACAAGATAAAAATGAAAAGAACTGAAAATCACTACGATATTCAACAGAATTTACTAACATTGCTATGTACAACTAATTATATTAGCCCCTTCCCTATTATAGACAGAATGGTTCCACCACACCAGATGTCCTTCACCTGTTATGGATGGAATGGTTCCATGCACGGATTAGAGCTGTGTTAATTTAAACAAAACATTGTTTTGCAATTAACTTGAGGACAATATCATTTGTTATACACCTAATTTAACAACTGAAGCATGCTGTGAAGGAGTTTTATCCCTGTCAGCATAATGTTTCATGTAATTTTACATGACTTATGTGTGTATGAATATTTTTCGCTTCTGCTGAACATATTCAATCTACTCATTCTAATATTTTGCAGGACAAAATCCATTAGAAAAATGTGACCCCTGTGATGTTCCGTTGTGTTTGGAATCCTGTTTTAAGTGTATCAAGCAAGAAGAATCAAATAAAGGAAGTAGGCATGTGAATTTCTGTGTCTTATGAATATTACATAGGCTTTACACAACATGCAACGTCGCTGTTATTCACCCCTGAATCACATGAGGATCTATTGAGCATTAAGGTTACAAAGACATTCATAATGCCTTTGTTATATTTGTGTGTAGTAAGGCATTCTTTACAATTCCACAGAGGTTAATACAAGAAGGTAAACAAAGATGAATGACACCAAATCAGGAAATTCTTGGTAGTATGTTCAGGTCATTACACTCTAGTTGCTGTCTTTGTGTCTTCAGCTAGCTTGCACAAGGTACTCCAAGCAGAAGTGAAATATCTAACAAGCTTCTCTGCATATTAAACCCAAATAAGCTACCTAAGTATTCAAAATAAATAAATACAATTTATTTCACCGATATCAAATACAACCACAACAGATGCTTTAGTAAGTTTATCCTTATTGGTTGCAATTTCAATAAATACCTATTTGTTTTCTGTTTCATTAAAATATCTTAAAAAACAATGGAATAATTTGCATTTTAACCAACTCAAGTAGAGTTAAATTGCCAGCTGGAATGTAAACCAATATTGGCTGTCGTACAGTGGCCAAGCATGCTTTAAATAGCTGATGGTGAATGGGTTAAAACAGAAGACAAAATTGAGAATCATGTCTTATGTTCCCAAATATGTAAAAATCAGTATTTCAATTTTAAAAATAATGTACTGTAATTTGAAGTAAACATGTCAGGTAAATACAAGATAAGAGAAATGAATGTAACAAGCAATAAAATTTTACTTATATTTAATTGAAATACAGTACTTTCCCAAACAATCAGACTTAAAATGAAAGTGTCAAATCCTCCCAGTGGCTAATTGGTTTCTGCCTATACTTCATACTAAAGAAGCTGTGTAGGAAACAAATTGACCAGCTAAAAAACAAATAACCAGATACATAATTATGAAACTAGAGTAAGCAAAAATTTTCACACACTGGTATATAAGAAATATTATAATAAATATTTCATTCATTAACATTTTACTATCTATGATTATTTATCATATATATATTCTAAACCTACTACAGTCTTTTCTGCCAAAATAGTCATATTAATAAAAATCTATAAAAAAATTATTTCAAATATTTGGTTCTCTCGTACTAAAATATTTAATAAAAATAAAGATAGCTGAACTCTAGAAGACCAAACCCAATTACGCAGCACTTTATTTCAATAACTAGTCCCCGGATTTTTAGATTTTAACCTATATTTTTCCTCGCTATTTAATTAACACATTTCAAGATACATATATTCGTTTCACACTTCCTGGAACAGAATATGTGAATTTCATTACACCTAAAAACACCTAAATGAGGGGTTGACACCTAAAATAACCTAAATAGCTGTTTTCCCTTTTATGGAATGAAGAATGTTATTTTCGGATTGAAACTCATTGTAAAATTATTTCCAGCACTTATAGCCAGTAGTTCAAATTACCAAATGCAGCACAAACACCTGGATGCAGCTAACAGAAGGTCAGGGGAGCGTAACCTGTGTAATGAGATCGCCTCCAATCGTTTCACTGAGAGTACAACAGGCAGAAAGTGTGGTGATTGATTGTTGCAATACATTTCTAATGTAATTGTTGTATAGTGAAACAATGCCTAAATCATATTTATTGAAAAAGTGGATTGCTGCAGATCCACACTTCACTTTTGTTAGTGACAGACAGTGCTGCCTACATGTTGAAGGCCAGGGGGGTTCTACAGTCCTTCCACCCGACCATGCTACATGTTACATGCTTGGCCCACACTTCCACCGCCTTACAGAGGAGATTAGAAGTCAATTTGATGACATGAACAGCCTGATATCTTTGGTCAAATAGGTTTTCTTAAAAGCCCCAACATGTATATAATTGTTCAAAGAGAAAGTACTGACAACCCTTCTTCCACCTGAGCCGATACTTACCTGCTGGGGAACTTGGCTGTCTGCTGCCATTTACTATGCCAAGCACTTAAAACACATTAAAAATGTCATTAATGAATTGGATGAAACAGAAGCTTCCTGCATTGCCAAGGCTAAGAAATCACTCGAGTACCCCACTCTTGCTGCTTCCCTTACGTATATTAAGACACATTTTTGTTATATACCAGAAGCTATTTTCCGGTTGGAAAGTACAACTTTGCCACTGAAAGATGCTCTAGATATCATTGGCAATGTTTTCATTAAAGAAATACCTGGACAGTAGGAGTTGCATGTTCTTCAAAGCTGCACAAGATTCTTCAACGAAATTGAAGATGTGAATCAATTCAGTATTGCAGGGAGAAAAGTATACAGGAAAACTACCCCTAGAATCTGCTGCATTGGCATCTATGTTCTACGCTCCAATGATGTAATGTTCCATTGAAAAAACCTTTTCTTCATACAATATACGTAATAATAGGAAATCGTTTACGCTAGAGAATTTGAAAATGTATGCAACTATCTACTACAGGCCAAAAAATAAATCTTAAAAATAAGTACCAGAAAAACAAAATTATTGATACCTGTATTGATTCAAAAAGCAAAACATAAAAAAACAAACTATTTTAATCAAGGAAAACCTAAAAAAAAAAAAAAAAAAACCTTTTAAGCATATAAGAAACCTAAAATGAAGGTTTATTCCACCTAAAAATCCGGACCCTATTAATAACAAATTACCAGAGGAGAAAAAAATCTGATTTGTTACACTCATATGACTTTCTTTACTCTTGTACAAACTATTTTTACAAACGCTTATTCCCCATATGCTTCATGTTAATTGAGATGTTAATCTTATTGCTAATTTTCTTGTAGGTGCAAGGGGAATATAGTAGGCTTTAAGCAATAGTCAAATCTTTTAAGAGCTGGTTGTTATGTGGTGCATTCCACTTTATTTGTATGTCCAGGACATAACAAAAATCTGATGTGTTACACTCACATGACTTTCTCTACTCTCGTACAAACTATTTTTACAAGCTCTTATTCTCCATCTATTTCATATTAATCGAGATAAACATTTTCAGAAACAATCTTTTGACATGCAAAGAGAATTACATTTTACACATAGCGACCAGTTCTAAAAATATTTGACTTTCGCTTAAGGTGTACTATGTTCCCCTTGTTTTGTATTTGCAAGGGCAATATAGAAATACAGTAGCCTTTAAACATAGACATATCTCTTAATAGCTGTTGCTAGGTGCAGCATCATACTCTTTCCATATCCAAGACAAAAAAAAATGAATAACGAATTTCCATTTGAGAAAATAAGTATTGAAAATTTAAGGGAATAATAAGCAATATCTCGAAAATGGTTAACTCAACAACAAAAATGTATATGACATAAATTGTGTATTTTAACGCGATCTATATTTTTTGTGTAGTAAAATTTTGTTTATCTCTTATGGTTTACCAGTTATGCAAAAGTCGTTCACAATGACGAATACCTTTGGAGACATTCCCAGAAAATTCGAGATATACATTTCATTTGTCATGAAAATATCTTAAACATATGATATTTTAATCAAAATTGTTAAGAGCCATTTTTGAGAAAATTAAAATTTTCGAAAAATGTTCCATGTAAAGGGTAGTCTGGGGTGGGGGATTTTCTTGAAAACCTTCGTGTTGCATCTCTGGAAGATACTGAACCTAAATACCAAGTTTGGTGTTTATCCGACTGTTCGTTTCTGTGTTATGCTGTTCACAGACACAGACACACACACGGACATGTTTCCAAAAATGCTTCTTTTGGATTCAGGGGGTCTCAAAACATGTATTTCCGGTGAAATCTTGGTATCGAATTTTTGGGTGGAATACAATACTTCCCCTACTTACTATACGTAGTAGAGAAACTAAAAAGCTACATGATACAAATACATTTAAAAAAGAAGTGAAGAAATGCTGTATTGAGGGCAGTTTCTAATATGCTAGAGGAATTTTTAATCAAATGAAAGGAATTGTTTGTGTATTTGTATAGTAATTACTGCTATAATGACTGTAAATATGTAGTTATAAGACCTTAGACAGTTCTTATGCTGTCTGTAAAAGACTTAGCACTTGTAAGCATTATTTTTTAAAGTTATTCAACACTTTATTTTTTTATATTCAACATTATATTCTGTACATTTATGACGTAGCCCAAATCATGTATGTTGATCAATGGCACAAACAAAGAAATAAAGTTAAATATCTTCATAACTTAGTTGTCTTAAAATATCATTCTCAATGCTGAACCAAACCAAGATGTTGAGACTGTCTTCTAATATGGAGGTTCAAAGTTTGTTTTGATCAACTTCACTGCTATTTATGACCGTAAATGGCAGGTAAATTTTTAGAGAGACTTCAGTATTAGGAAAACAATCTTTGACATTTTTTCTAGGAGGAGTTTATACATCCACCTCTCCTAATTAATTACTTTCTCTTTATCTTTTTGAATCTTGTGGTAGAAAGCCTTGAACCAAATAATTTCATTTCCCGACTGAATTATGTAAGTCATTGTTATATGTATACATTAAGTTCTGAGCTGCCGCAATTATGTCTTCATTAGTAAGTGTATCCAACTTACAAAACAGGTATCAACTAGTTTGATACTTATGCCACAAGCCCCTGTCACAAAGAAGATTCAAATTCATCTATAAGAGGAAGAAAACTCCAGATTTGAACATTTTTCTGGAGTAAGCTCAGCTTCTGGTGTCTGGACACAGTCAAAAGGTACCATACTTAGTGCACTTCTTTTTTACTTTCTCTAATATGTACTTACAGTAATACAGTACTTTATTAATAATTTAATCTATATTTAAATAAAACTCTACCTAATTCCTTGATTTCATTCATGATAGAGGCCATTTGTTAAAATTAATACAAATAGAACTCTTATAATTGTTCAAATTATTATATTTGATCAGTATTGTATTTTACCCAAACATTTCATGGGAAATGCATGTATTGAGGTCTCGAAACCCCTCCCCAAAAAAAATCATTTCTAGAAAAAGCTCCATGTCTGAAAACTGCCTTACTCAAAAATGAAAAGTCAGTTTAATATGAAACTTGGTATTTAAGTTCAGGACCTTCTAAGGATGCAACACATAGATTTTGAAGAAAATTTCCCCACCTCAAACAACCCTTTCCGGGGAAAAACATGACAAGCGCCATTATTTTTTTTAAATTTTGAGGTATTGGTGCCATCTTTTAGAGCATGGCATATACTTTCAATGGATGTATTTACACTGGGGGAAAACTCGTTCAGCTTAAGAGATATTGGCCGAGAAAGAATCGATATACAGGGGAAAAATATGTCATGTTCACGCAAACAAAGGAAAAACTTGACAAGTCCATGGTAGATAAAAATAATCATGCAACGTTTGGTTTTAAAAGAGTGCATAGCTTGATTGTTCTACATTTGTAATAATGCATTACCATTGATTAGTCAATATTGTCACTCAAGACATTTAATCTTGCTCCGTTTTCAATGTGCCTTATTTTCAAGTGATTTTATAGTGTTTTAAAGCAGGATAGGCTTGAATACAGTAATGTCATCAGAAGAAAACAAAGCAAAGCAGCATCTTACAAAACAACAAAGAAATATGGATGGTTAAAGGATGTAGCAAAGAAATTAAAACTACAGAGTCATGAAACTAGAGTACCATGTGATTGCCAACGTAAATGCTTTGATCTTATCCCTGAGAGAAATAGCAGATAAATAATTCAATATACATCTCAAGATGAAATTCCTTGGTGGACTTGTGTCAATAATCCCTGTTCAGGATCCGAGACTCATAAAAATGAAGGTGAAGCAAATTTCAGAGATGTCGTGTATAACCACAGAGTTCGACTCATTCCTGAAAAATAATGATTTCAATGAACATGATGCAGAAAGAGAAATTGTTGTCTGCAAGAAGGCATTTATTTCTATCCATCATACAAGCAGAGGCAAAATTAGTTACATCTTATCTCAGATGAAAAATACAGGCACATCTCTAAAGGATAGAAGAGGCAAGCACCAGAACAGGCCAAACAATATAAGTGAAATAATGAGGGAGTTTGTACATCACCACATTAAATCATTTCAAGGCAGGGAGAGCCACTACAGTTTAAAGGATTCTAGTAAAATATACTTTCCTGAAGAACTAAACGTTTCAAAGATGTTTAATATGTTTAAAGAGATGCATTTTGGATTGAATAATATAAGCTATGAAAGATACTGTACTATTTTCAACAATGGCTCTAATATTAGTTTTGGCTAACCCCGAACTGATACATGCAGTTCCTGTGATGTGTATGCAGTCAGTAAGACGTCACTTGAAGCTGAAATTAAGGAAGGGCAGCTAACAGATGAAGAGAAACAAAATAAAGAATCAAAATTACAGCAACTTGAAGTGTGCACTTAAAAAAAGCAGAAGAATTTTATTGCAGAAAAAAAATGCTAGAAAGCGTAGCCAAAAATTTACTGCAAAAGAATCTATTAAAATGGATTTTTGTAAGAATTTTCAGTGTCTCAATATAGCCACTAATGATGTCTACTACATGGGGCAACTTTCTGTTTATGCCTGTAACAGTCATGTCTTATCAACTGAAAAGAGCATTTTTTACATGTACCCAGAAACAGTTGGACATAAAGGAAGTGATGAAACCACTTTCTCTACAATTACATAGAACCAGAAGTTAATGAACTGGAAAGATTCTGCGACTCCTGTGGAGGGTAGAACAAAAATAAAACAACGGTACAATTTTTTGATCATATGGTGCACAAGGAGAAGTCTCTTAAACTAATATTTCCCATTTGTGGGTACTCATACCTCCAGTGCGACAAGGACACAGGACTTATACATTTAAAAGGCTAGAGCTGAAGTTCCTCACAATTGGGTAGAAATGGTAGGACAATCAAGAGTGAAACCTATGCTATTTGAAGTTGTGGAGGTGGAGCAGAATATTGTCACAAACGTGACTGAGGAGATTCGTATTATATTTATTATCTTAGATTAATTGATTATTCTATTAGCCTGCCACAAACCCCTAAATTCATATAGAAGCATATTTTATATTTCTTAATTTTGCTCAAGTCTTAGTAAGTTGTGTATATAACAGGAAACAGTGGTTTGCCACTTCCCGTGACATTTCAAAGGGATTTCACTATGCTATCGTTTCCTTAGGAGTACGTGTCTTTCTGTACGGCTCTTAGTGCTCCCTGTGGATCACATGATCCTTGGAAAGTCCTATACCTACGCATTTTCCAGGGCGTTGGCAGACCATATTTGGTAATAGCTGCCACGATATTAGAATGAACCCCTTTAGGGTATTCGCCCTATATAAGCAAGCACTCAAGCTCTGCTCGGGGGGACTTTGTATTGTAACTTGACCGGGACCGCTATGGTACATGTTGGCATGCTAATGGATGGCCACTCACCGGATGGTTTCACTTGGCACCACTAGTGGCTTGAGAAAGTCGTATTGAGTATTGGCTCTCCTCATCCACGACAAAGGTAAGAGAACTGTTAATGATAATGTGCACTGTGCTTCCCCCCCTCTTTCTGTAAACCCAACTATTGCATAATCCAAGACTAACTTCCAAATATAGTCAGATCGCTCCAGTCAAGTTGTTGTTATTGCTCTATCAAATATATAATTCCCAATCAACACCCTGAGTAGCTTGCCCCCCTGTTGCAACACTTATTTATGTTGTGACAATATGATCAAAAACTGGACTCTACATCTGAATAAACAGTACAAGAAAAAGCTACCATTTAGGAGTCATCCAGTGAGGGAGCTAAAAGTGAATGATTGTTCTTTGCTGTGAAGTACAGAGATACATACCATGGTCACTGTGCAACAGCAGCAATACATCTACCAGAGCAAAAGGTTCAACTACAGCAGAAGGGGAGTTTTACCTGCCAGATCAGTTATATAAAGGTAGGAAAGTAAAGTATTATCATCACAGTAGTAGCATAGATGTTAATAATAGTAGATCTACACAAATTCCACATTTTGCATTGACAAGTAGCCCGGGCAGTGCTCATATTATAGCCTGATTTCTTATTTACATATTAGTAAATTATTAATAAGAATATTCTTTCTGACAGGTTTTCAAGATGTATCCATTGAGAAATATCGGGATTTACAATACTTGGAGAAATTCTGCAGCAGAGAAAATGCTAAATACCTCACATCACTTCCCATTTCCTGCTGAAGTACATCTGCATTAATATGCTTTAAAAGTGATGTGATAAAACTTATTTCTAAGTATATGGTTAAAACTATATTATTGTATTTTAATACATAAGTTGTTACAAAAGGATTATAAAAAGTATGCACTAGGTAGAGGAAGAACGTGATATATCCTGGACTTGACAAGCTTTTAATTTGAGAATTGGCAGTTACTTCTGAATTTCCTTATTTTTCTCATTTGAAAATACTACTTAATTCCTGTTATTATTACATATGATTGCAAGTACATTCAACTAATGCATTTCATGTATTCTATAACATGTACAATCCCTTATATAATATTACTGAGTCTTGAAAGTTTAAAATTCATCCCCTGAACGTTCTTAGTTTTGGCACATGTCATGTTTTTTTCCCTTGGATCCTGCAATTTTGATTAAAATTTCATATTTTTATGATATTTCATGACAAATAAAATGTATATTTTAAATTTTCTGGGAATAGTCCTCTTTATTCTGAATGATTTTTGTATAATTAGTAAACCATGAGGTAGAAAAAATCTTAAAAATACAAAAAATGTAGATATTGTTAAAGCACATAATTTATGTCAAAAAAATTTTTTTGTGGCATTAACCATTTCTGAAATATCTCTTATTAGTTTGAATTTTCAAATACTTTATATTTCTCTCAACTGACTGCCTGCCATCATTTCTCTTTTTGTGTTCACACAAAGAGAACAGAATTTCAAAGCCATCACATAGTGACTGACTGAAAAGATTTGACTATCACTTTAGTTTATTGTATTCTTCTTATGCCTACAGTGAAATGTGTAAATGAGTATTGAAGGTTTACCACTATTAACAAGAAGTAGTTAAGAATAAGTTTTCTAAGAATATTTTATAGAAGAGTGAATAGGGAAAGTCATATGAATGCATCACCAGATTTGTTTAAAGATGGTGAGGGGAGCTCCTAGGCTGCAGTCTAAATAGCCTGCACATAAATGTGGTCCTGGGTTTACAATTGTTAGGGAAGGTAAGACAAAACTTTTGGGTGTAAAGTGATAGAACTGAAGATGAATTATCACAACCAAGAGCAGGGTAAGCTGAAGAGCAGCAGGGTTAGAAATAACTACAATCCTGGTAAATGTAGAAAAGTGAAGGATCCATAATATGCAAACAATCAGGGTATCAAGCATGAAGTCATGAAGAATAGGCACCAATCAACTTCTAATAAAGAAAAATATTGTGTAGTGCAGATGTGATTTAACATACAGAGTGGCCCACAAAGTGTTGCAGATGAATATCTCATAAATGAAAAGAAAAGAAAAAAAAACCAAATGCCAAGAATTTCAAGTCATTGGAACAAGCAGCCTTGCATATTGCGATATGGAAAATATTTCTATAGGATCCTTATGGGGCATAGGGGGACCAACCTCAGAATTTTAAATAGAACCGTGACACTCTTTTTTACATTATGGTTACCCTAAATAAACTAAGCAACTTTTACTAAAACATTTTTTTTTCTAAACTGAACTGTTGATCTGTAATAGGATGTTTTCATTGAAGTACATAGTAGTAGAAAAGAATACTAAACGAATAAGTAATTCAATAAACGCCCAGGTGATTACTTTAAATTACTTTATTAAGTGATCAAAGTAGTTCCCAAAAACATTTAAACACTTGGTTATACTTTTGAAAAGATTTTTTTCTAACTGTTTAACAACATATAGAGGCTAATAGTGCAACAAACTTCACTTATTCAAAATTTCATATTTCTGAATTTTGAAGAGAGACAGTAAATAATCAACATGACCAACTACATACAGTATTGTATTTTCAGGGTTCAGGTGGCTTTGAAACTACAATACCCATGTCCTTTCATTTTATACTTTATTTCCTCCCCAAGTTCATGAAGTGTACTAACTTCAATGAAAATATCCTATCTATAACAGCTCAACAATTCATTTTAGAAAAAAGTAATGTTTTAATAAAAGTTCTTAGTTAACTGAGGGAACCAGAATAAATATATAAAAAAGAAGTGTCATAATTTCATTTAAAATTCTGAGATCCCATATGGTCTGTGGAAGTATTTTCCATATCACAGTTTGAAAGATCCCTTGCTCCAATAATATTGGGAATCCTTGGTATTTGGTTTTCACTATTCATTTAAGATATATTCACCTCTTTAAGTGTAATGAAAGGAATACACCATTCTATTCTGTTATTTGAAAAGCTCCAAAATCTGGAAACAATTACATGCTCTCAGAGGGCAGAATAAGCCACAACTTTGCTAATTACTATACCTGAAGTGGACAGTGTTTTTAAAAACTCTGGCAGGTCACCAGTAGATACACTGGCATGCTCACCCCGGATGTCAGGAAGGGCATTTCTGCGTCCTGTTCTGCCTGTTGTCAGGAACTCTTTAACTGGATCTTTGTTGGCATCCGGGGACTGCTCAGACATCACTGCCAGCATTTTTGTCACTGAAACATAGAGAAAATTGCAATTAACTTCTACTCCTGATTTTCTGAGCACAGAAGTTTCATTCTCAATCCCATGGTTTTAAATAAATCTGGATTATGATAACACTTTTACACATATGGCCTAAAGCATGAACATTATTATAAAATACACAATGTAATCATACCCAATATTTGCAAGATAAAGAGCACTAAAGAGAAAAACTATATTAGCTTCATAGCTTTATCACATTATAGTTCATAAAATAAGTCTTTGCAAAACTAAATACAGTAAAATCTCATTAATACACTCCTCAGTTGGCTGCATCTTAAACACATAATACAACATTAAGGATGTTATATATGACATTTACGGAAATTACTGTAAATATTTATTTGAAATCTTGTATATACGTATTTCAGAAGTATTTGTTGATACATTTCGAATTTGGATGACATTGGTAAAAGATTTAGTGATATTTTATGCAAAACCTCTTAATGCTTTATGACTTTTGAGTGATCTCTGCAAATTCATACCTGATGAGTTAAAATTTTATACAGGATGGAAATCAAAACACTGAGTGGGCATAGGGATTTAAAATGGGAAATCAGCTTTTCTCTAATAGGCATCCTCTCCTGTTAATTTCAAAGAAAAATCCTAGAAATCTATTGTAATAAGAGTTAAAAAGTGAAACAGACACTTTATTTTTATTTACTAATGCTTTCTATCAGTATTGATTCATTACAATGTTAACAGTGCTGCTTGCTGTGACAGATCTGTAAGTAACCTAAATTTCTATAGTCTGTTTTTCATATCATGATTCTCATTTGTTACAAACTTGTAGTGAGTCATGACCCGCAATAATGAAACAAAATTAAATATATAAAGAATTAATAAATGTTGCAATATTTTCTTCTCTAAAATAAACAAGAAATAAACTTGCTGCTTCTGGATTCTATTCCCTTTCTAAATATTTTCATAAAATTTGCTAAAATCAACAGGGGAGAGAGTATCTGAGAAGAATGATTTCCCTTGCTAAATCCATATGTCCAGTGATTTGATATCTACCCATCCATAAGTGCCTGAAGAACATTTCTTGACTCGTTTCATATTAGGTTTTAATTGGCACAAAATTAAGGGTAGTTTATTAGGAGAGTCTCTAAACATGTGCAACTTTTAGGCTCCTTTTCCAAAACATTAACATTAATAAACATTACAATGCTGCTGCATTACTTATGCTACAAATTGAATGCACCTGAAATTTAATGTTATATGTAGGTACATTTACAGCTATTAAAATGTAATATAACTTATTTATGTATATACCCACTTATGCATAAAATAGGGCTAAGACCAATTCCTTCGCTACCACTCCATTACTGACATGGAAAGTACAACAATATTATCACAATTACCAGTTTGACAGCCGGAAGTAACAGTTGAATGCTTTAATATCACTGATCTGTTGGTTGATGAGAGAAGGTCGCCAGGGAATCTGATGTAAACATAATATTGAGTAACAGGCTTAATAATTGAAATTGGCATTTGGGTAACTCTCATTCTTTCACACATAGCATTTCATTGTATTAGCAAATAGGTGAAGGTTCTTCTTTGTTGCTTTATGAATTAGATTTTGGGTGACATATTTGGACAAGTTTGAACTCATTTGTTCTGTCTTGATATGTTTTTTTTAAAAATTAACTCTGGGGGCAGGGGATTAACCACCAAAACACCCCATTTACTGTGCCACTGGTATATACAGCGCAAAAAGCAAATACAAGCTAATCTCAACAACCTAGCAGAGAATTTGTTATTTTTCAGTTTCAGAAAGGTTTTGCTATTTCGTGCTATTACAACTTGCTGTACACAATGCAGAATTCTAAGAAAGATCAATATTTATAGAAAGAATAGGAAACTGAAGATTTTTTATATTCCTTTCAGCCAAAGAGAAGTTGGTAAGGTATACAAATTTTCGTTACTAAAAGGGTTTGAGCATTCTGAGCATCATGGGTGGAACACAAAGGCTACTGGAAATTTGGACATTAAACTTTTCTCTTCTACTAATCAGTCACAGCAACATATTTCCTCGCAATATTTTTAAAACATCAAATTTTCACCATTTAATGGACAGTGATGGGAAAAGTACAGAAAAAAAAGTAATTGGGATGAATTAAGAGTTACCTACGAAATATTTTACTCAATTAAAATTAATTCACATAATGTCAGTCTTAAGCAAATCACTGACCTCTCTATTTTTAAGCAAAATTCCTTCATCTCTTCCTTAACACATATTTCTTCAGTCCCCATAGTTGATTATGTGCAAATTCCAAGTTCATAAAATTGTTGTAGTACATGATTATTCAAATCTCATCTGGTAGCCATAATAATAAATAAGTATTGATTGTATACAGGACTCCAATAGTTTTGAATTACAGATAATACTTAGAAGATCATGTTGGTATAAGGGGTTGGATGATGTATAGCGACAACAACATCAAAGATTTGT